>OX422207.1:350515867-353249617 GCA_949130495.1 Sambucus nigra | reverse complement strand
CAACAAATGGGGTGGCCAGCCACCACCGCTGAACTATGCCGGGCGTGATATAAATAATACCATTCTTAGCATGAGACAGATATGAGATAAAAATAAATCCGTCCATAAGATAAATAATTGACTCAATCTCAAATGACCATAAACAAGTAAGCAATAAAAGATCCATCACATGCTAACTCCGAATAAATCCAATCTCCAAAAATGATTAAATAAAATCTGAATAATAAAGATATGAATAATCCAACAAAAATCCTCTAAACAACTTTGGAACCGAATGGCCCAATAAAACTCCAATGAAGTCTTATAATTAAATACGACTAGAAAGGAAAGTCTAACTAAACTATGCCATAAAAATAAATAACTCCAGCTGCACCTCCTAATGATAACTTCGATAATCCTATGTAGCTTTTCCAAATCTCATCCTGAAAAAGATTAATCAACGCATAGGTCAGAGCCAAATCCCCGAACAAGAATACACACTACTCCACTCAAATAGGATCCTTGAACCCATACAGTAGCATTATACGCAATAAATATCACAATAGAATATTTTAAATTAAACGGAATAATTAAACATGATAAATATAAATTACTAACTACCCATAGAGATCCCCATTTAAAAGGCAAACCAATATGATTTTAAAATTCTCAAACCCCACGGAGTTAATTTTATTTAATTAACCCAATTTTATTATAGTTCTCACTTTTTATTAAAGTGTCACACTTCTTCTTGCCAATCGCCCTCTGACCCGTTTAAACTATCGACCCAGACACATGACAAGGTTCCACACACGACACGACATAAATCGCCCTCTGACCCGTTTAAATTGTCGGTCCCGACACATTATGTCGCCATAAATTTTAATACTAGTTTTTATCTTAGCTATTAATTCTCAATTTCTCAATTTATAAATTACCCCACCCTTTTAATCGATGTGAGATCCTCAAAACACCCTTAGTCCCATAACTAAGGGTCCCCAAGTTATTAATCCGTCCTACCCTATGCATAGGAAGAATTTCTAACCTAAACTTTGACCTAGTCTCATGCCTAGGCTAGTGTAACGATGAAAAAGTACCAAAAATCAGCCCACCCCCAAGATGATAACAACGCGATAATCTGCCCTCACTAGTCCCATACTTAGAGGAGTAAATCATCAAGAGGCCTACCCACTAGTCCCATACCTAGAAGGAATCCTAAAATATAGGGAGAAAAAAATTACCCAACAATCCGTCGTCACAAAGGCAATATAATAACACCAACAAGAATAATTAATCAACGTATAAAACTACGCATGATAGTCCAATTCAATTAAATCTTAATTTATTTATCACAATGTCAAAATACCCAAATAATCTCATTTAATTATTTTAAATTAAATATACCAAATTTCATTATCTCTACATGTATTATATGAGTTATACGCCCCCACTAGTGCCATTCCCCTTTGTTTAATACCATTTAACTGAAAATTAATTTTTTTATTAGTCACGACCTAAACTTGTGACAAATGTTTTTCCTTTTTTTTTTAAAAGGCAAAACTTAAAACTATCATAAAAACTTCATTTTAAATCCCATTTTGATTCCGCTTGAAGTTTTATTCTTCTAAAATCATAACCAACATATGTATTTAATAAAAATCCAAAAATCTAAAATTTATTTTTCTTAAAAATTCCCATTTAATTAAATAAATCAATTATAAAAACACCTGGCTTGCTCTAATTTTTTGTGGCCACTTGATCTATTTGAACTGCCCCATGTATTGTGGGGTACTTGTGTATTATCTGAGCATGCTGGTATTTCAGAGCTGTCCCAGTAACTTTGGGGCACTTGCATATTTTTAAGCAAGTTAACATTTTTTTATATTTGTCCCCTCTAGCTGTGGGGTACTTGCATATTATCTGAGAAAGTTAATATTTAAGAGTTGTCCCCTCTAACTGCAAGGTACTTGTATATTTTCGGATAAAGTTAACATTTTTAGAATTGCTCCCTCTAACTATGGGTTATTTGAATATTTTCTGAGCAAGCCAACATTTTTAGAGTTTCCCCCTCTAACTATGGGGTAATTGCATATTTTCTAAGCAAGCTAACATTTTTAGAGCTACCCCTATAACTGTGGGGTACTTACATATTTGATGAGAAAGTTAACATTTTTAGATCTATCCCCTCTAACTGCGGGGTACTTGCATATTATCTGAGCAAGTGAATATTTTTTTTAAGAGACGCCCCCTAATTATGGGGGTATTTTATTATGCACATTCATTTCTTAGGGAATAATTGGGAGAAAACGGTTAGCTCTTCTCCTTCCCTCAAACTTTGAATATAATTTAGAAATAAAAAATTACTATCTTCTATAAAAACATTGCCTCTGGTCTGCGATGTGTTTATTTCAAACAGTATGTTAGGAATCCTTTTTCCCTCTTTCTTAAAAAAAATTAGAGGAGGGGAGTATAGGCCCCCTTTCTCCAACATTTTTATGAGTTGGTCAAGTAAAGGTTTTCTTTGAGCACGGAGATTAAAACTTGTCATCTAGGAAATTTTGTAAAAAAAAATTATTATTGTTTTTTTATTATTACTTGGAGGATGTCCTTATGCTAGTGTGGTGACAAGGTTAAAATTATTTGTCTATTATGCCTGGAGAGACTTTGCTCAATACATATTTCTCTCAGGATGGATGCATAACCCAAGTGTAATGAGCCAAGTTCTCGTTATCTTGGACCTTCTTCTAGTTTAGTAGAGATTATTTATAAAGAAAAAATATTTTGGTGGATCTACCTCATGCAGTAGGTAAGCAAACAAAATAAAAATCATCATGCAATGAGAAAAAGAGAGTTGCTATTCATTTCTTTTCATTTTCTATACCGTTTACAAAGTTGTGTTTCTCTATCATTTTTTTAAAAAAGAACTTTTCTGGTGCTAGAGCAAGCCATTCAAATTCTTTAATCGAAATGAATTTGCACAAAACTAGGCATAATACCTCTTCAGCCACTTGCAATTGATGGAATGGAGACAGTCACTCTCCAGCTCTGAGATCTGGAAATAACCCAACTTCCCTACCCCTCTTACCACAAAGGGGCTTTCCCAATTGGGTTTGAACTTTGATACCGACATGCTACGGAGGTGGTGAGTGGATGCTCGCAGGACCAAGTCTCCCACCTAGAACTCTCTGGGATTGACTAAGTTTTCATAGGCTGTAGACAGTTGTTGGGTGTAGAATTTAAAGTTCTCTTTCACTTTGTCTTAATGCTCGTCCAGTGCCTCCAGCTACACATATTGTGGGTCAGGGATGATTCCGTTGCTTAGAGCTACTCTAGCTGAGGGTAATGCCAACTCCACTAGTCGTATAACTTCGTTTCCATATACTAATGAGAATGGGGTAACCCCGGTCGACTTTCTCTTTAAAGTGCGTCATGCCCATAGTACCATGGAAGCTTCTAATCCCATGCCCCCCCCCCCCACGCATGTCCTCCAACATCTTCTTCAAGATATTGATCAAGGTCTTATTGGTGGCCTCCTCTTTGGCCATTTCCCTTAGGGTAGGATATGGTTGAGATGTTATGGACAAACTTGTACTGGTTTGTGAGAAGGGCAATCTCTTTGCATATAAATTATTTGCCATTATCTCTTAGAATCACCTTGGGTATATCAAACCTGCATATGATATACTCCTTAATAAACTGGGTTACCACTTATGCAGTTTCCCTTCTTAGGGGAATAGCTTTTGCACAATTGGTGTATAATTCAGTAGCCACAATGATAAAAGATTTGGCATGAGATGTTGGGCTGATTTTTCCAATCATGTCAGATACCAATGTGTGGAAAGGGTTGGGAGTTGCTAGGCTTTGTAAGCTGATCGAACGGATATGCACCATGTTTCCCTGCACTTGACAGACTTTGCATTTCTTCACGTAACTAATGGAGTCATCCTCCATGATTGGCTACTAGTACCCTAGCATCATCAGTTGATCATACAGTTTGGCACCTCCTATGTGAGAGGGTTCATGAGCTTCTTTCAACACTCTCCCTGCAACTTCTTTGTCTACACACTTTAGTGCCTTCCTATTGTATACCTTTCTATAGAGCTCTGATAGAGTACTTTTATACTTTGAGGATTTATTTTTTGTAATTTAACGAGTTGCATTTTTATAATTTTATAATTGGAGGATTCGCATTTATGAGTCCACTATAATTTCATCCATTTTATATATATATTGTAATTAGGTTTTATATGTATACTTTGTACGTTTTCTTTTAGAATCATTTCATATAGTGAAAAATGTGTCTCTATTGTATATTTGTCGTTGTGCAATTCCTTTTCCATCAAAATTTCCTTGAACCTTCAAATAAACTCAAAATATGCATAGGGGTAAGTGAGGGAATATCAATCTAACTTTAAGGATGAAACACAAAATATATGAAGACATGTGTAATTCATATGCATATTATTATTTTTTATGATTTTTTAATTTTTTGCTTTTTATATTTTTTTCATGGATTTTGCAAGGGATTATTAATTAACTAACTATACTAATTTTTAAAGTACTAACTCTAATAAGAGAAAATGAGATAAACAAAATTGTGCTAAAAAGAAAACTAACTAAATTGGACTCACGAGGGCTTCAAAACTCATCCCATGAATGGGACATTAGCCCTCAATAATCATCATCCAAAAATAAAAATAAAAGTAAACAAATAAAAGCATGTGAGGATTAGAGTAATTAAAGAGGAATAAATCAAACCCATTTAAGCCTTGAATTGGAATTAGTTCTTCAATTACAACCCAAAATTCTCTCAATTATAATCACTCACCAATATATTTACTGAATTTAAAATAAAAACTACAAAATTAAAAAAAAAAACTATATATAAGATAATGCATGAATTCATAATGGACACTTAAATAATAAAGAGATTTGCTAAAAATGCAAATTCTCTTATTATAAAACTGTACATTAGAACTCATCCAAGGAAATAAATTCTACATCATCACTTTATGTTGAGATATTTGCTAAAAATGCAAATACTCAACATAAAGGAATGGATTAGAATTTACCTCCCATGAGGAATGGATTCAACAACATCCATCTATTTTGAAATAGTTGCGAAAAAAGTAAAAATCCACTATAGAGGGGTGGAGTGGAATTCATCCTAGAGATAAATTTCACCACACACCTCTATATTGAGATATTTGCTAAAAATGAAAATACTCTATATAGAGGAGTGGAGAGAAATTTATCACACAAAGTTTAAAAACTAAATTGGAGATCCTTCTTCAATGGCACCAAGTCTTCAATTTATAGGATGCACATGGACGGGGGTAAATTGGGAAGTAATACACAAGTGTGCATGTGGGAGAGGTGGTATGGGTAATTTGGGATTTTTAATTGTGGATGAGGGTTTAATGAGGTATGAGAGACATTTGAGGGTATTTTAGGAAAATGAGTATAGAGTGGTATTTATTTGGTTAAAGAATCTATAAAAACTAAAAACTAAAAACTAAAACTAATAAAACTAAAAAATTAAATTCCTAAAAAAAACCTTATCCTAATAAAAATAAAAATAAACCTAAAAACAAAAAATCAAAATAAAACAACATTAAACAAAAAGAAATTGAAAATAAATCCTAAAAAATTCTAAATAAATCTAAAATAAATCTTAAAAATTAAAAATGACTTCAATAAAAAATCTAAAAAATAATTAAAAATGATAAATCGGGGTAGGTTTAGTCTAGGTCTGGGCTAGGTTAGGGTTACAGGATTGGTTATTTTAGCCATTTCTTGCTGCAAATTGCATTGAAATTGTGATTTTGAAACCGCAACTGCAAACAAGCTCGAGCAATAGACAATTACGCACATAAGACCCATTTTGTCTAGAATTAGCAATTAAAAATCGTATATTCGGGGTATAAAATATACAAGTTTGGTTTCTTATCACACCACCCCCAAACAGAACATTGTTAGTCCTCGAGAAAAATGTAGAGAGAAAGAAAGATAAGAAACAAAAAATGTACCACTTTTGCGAGCACTTATGATTGCACTTAAGCATGTGCAACAAGCCTTTAAACCTATAGGTTGCCCTAGAGGACCAGTTGTATCTCGTGAGGGTTTGCAGAGAATATACCCACAAAATTATTTATTTGAAATGACAGTCAATCTCTTATTAGACGTAGAATAATCACACAATCCATCACAAGGTACATATTTTGAGAAATACAAGCTAAAAGTTCATAAAAACTATAGCTATGTGAATACACAAGGCACATACTTCCTATAACTCAACATGTGTGTGTGAATCAGTCAAAATGAGTCAAGTACATAAGAGTAATTCCTAGATTGTGTTTTTGAAATCAACGCTTCAACTTCAAAATCTCACGGGATATAGTGCTCTGAAACGAACTCTCACGATTAGGGTAAGTGTATCTCTCTTGTGTGTGAGGAGGTGAGTAAATGTAAGCAAGTCAAACGTCTCACACACGTATAAAAAAGAACAAACATGTTGAAAAATAATGATCTCGAGAAAGAATTCTAATCACTATAGTGAGAATGTCAAGTTATTCACTATGTTGACCCTCATTTGCTCGAACACCAAGGGGAAAATATGGATATTTATGGGTGATGAGAAATTAAATGAGAAGGATGGGATGATATGAGGTAGGATGGTGATATGATGGATAAATGGTGTATGCTTGAGAAGAGTTTATTAAACTTTGATGAACAAATGTCTTTATTTCTTGACTGCAACTTTCTCTTTTTCTTCTTTTCTAAATACTCTTCATGTATGGGATACATCTGATAAAAATACAAATAACCCAAACATAGATTTGTATTTAATTTTTCTCCATCTAAATCAAACTTTTGGAGAGATGTTCGGTAAAATGCAAACACTCTCTATGACAAATCTTGTCCTTTTACTTTCTTTCTTTTTTCTTTTTCAAGTATGCATCAATGTTTGAGATAAATCTGCTAAAAATACAAAGACCCCCAGTATAGACTTGTATTTAAGTTTTCTCCATCTGAATCATCTTTGGGAGAGATATTCGCTAAAAATTAAAACACTCTCTATAACGAATCTTCTCCTTTTACTTTCAACCTCTCTATAACGAGTATTCTCCTTTCAAATGGAAATGGGTGGTATGGTATATGGTGATGATATGGAAAATAGAAGGTGTATGGATGAGGATAAATTTTATGATATGGTGGAATTTGTTTAGTGTATGGGTGAAAGTTTGGTGATCGGGACAAACTTCAAGACACATGTTTCTTAGAACTTGAAAATGATGTCGTTCTCAGTGATCAAGCCAAAACATTTAGTGAAGAATAATGAGATCATACAATGATTAAGTGTGGACCCAAATGAAGTTAAATCGACTTGTGACTCAAAGATTGTGTAAAACACTCTGAAAGGGTGAAGGGCACAAATCTCACAAGCAAAAGTCTCCACTAGTGATCCTTAAGATTTTCTTACGAATTATAGTACTCTTAAACTCTAAACCGCAGTTACGTGATAAGTGCGCAAATGTTGTTGGGTATAGAAATTCATGATGCAAAATGCCTTGTTATGCATTACATAACGTAAGGACATATTTTTATAAATGTTCGTCATAACTAATTATGTTGTATACCATTACAACCATCGAAGAAGTTCAAGAGCAATCTACATCAAGGCAGATCCGAATATATCAAGGTTCTTCATCAAAAAGACTCCGCAAAGTTTAATTTGGTAAGGTTATGTTTTAAATACCTAAACTTTGCACTTAGAGCTTTGGAATATTTTTTCAAAATAGTTTCTAAGTGTTGGAGCGAACTTTTTCATCAAAATTTGAGAACGAGTAATTTTTTTAAGTCCTATAGCATTCCTCGATTTTTATGCCCAGGTCGTTTAAGCGAGATCACGTCTCGTTCGAGGGACATGGAGATATCGCACGGTGTCGTTCAAACGACACGTGTACTTCGTTCGAGCAAGATCCCATTTTCGTTCTAACGACCGAGGCAGCGCGATGTTTTATAAATACTCATTAAATGGTCTCATTTTCATTAAGAAGACCCAGCGTTTTGAAAGACAGAAAACTGTGAATCTGCAAAATTCTTTTTGACTTCTTCTTTTAGTGTTTTTCTCCCATTTGTATTAAATTCACAATAATTTCATATGCTTTGGTGAATTATTTTGGTGTTCAAGAACACACTTTTCTTTTGTTCATTCTTTGTGGGGAGAACCCTACAATCGGAGAGTTGCGTGTTATTGTGTAGGGAGTCCTGCTGAAGATTTTAGACAGCATATCTGGACTGCGCGTCCTTCTGGTATAGCTGTGTGTGAACAACTACTGATTTATTTCTAGCCGTTGCTTTGAAGGGTTTGACGAAGACGCCGTGCGTTACTCTTTTGGGTGAAATCAAGATGGTATGTAAGTCAATGGTTTTGTAAACTTTTCACAGTTCTAGAAATAAAAGGTTTTGCCCTTCAAGGATTTTATCTGAAATTTGTGTTGCATTCTTTATTTATTTATGGATTGACACATGCACACACGTAGTTGCATGTTGAGTGGTTGAATTAGTTTGGTTTAAAAATAGACTCTAATTAAATAAGTATGCCAAAGTAAAAATTTACGAATTTAATCAATTATCACACAGTCATATGTTTTACAAATTGGTATAAGAGCAGGTTATGCTATTTTATTGTGTATTCCTCTTTTTCGCAAAATTTGTGTGATATAGATTTTTTTTGAAAAATTAGTTTTGCCAAAAATCGTAATTTTTTCGATGGAGCACTTATGTAATAGGATGTCCCCCTTTGATGACACGAGTCAGAGTTTTGATAAAATAAATTATTTGAATTTGACGTTTGCTAAAAGAATTGATTTTTTGAAAAAAGAAAATTCTCGTTTTAAATCCGCGATGGATCTTTTGCAAATGGTTCGAAAATCAAAGATATTTTTATCGTAAAAGATTTGTTTCTTTGGACTATGAATTTAATTCTTTAAAATTGTCCAAAAGGGAGAGTGTTGAGAGTGAACTATTTTTAGAAAAAGAATTAAAGGACCTTAAAAATTCGATGGTTTGTGTTTGTGCCAAAGAGGACAAAAATATTTTAATCATTGAGTTTGTGGCACGTGAAGAGACTCCTAGGGAAAAGTTTACTCTAATTTGGGGGGAGAGATACCCTTTTAGAAATTGTTGAAAATTTGAAAAAGAAATCCTTGTCTTTGGAAGAGTCTAATTTGTTGCTTGAATCAAATATTTTGAAGTTGAAAAATCATTTAAACAATTCAAGTAGGTTTGATAGTGATGGTAATGGCTCATCTTGTTCTCATTCTTCTAGTGCTAAAGCCAAAACCATTATTTGTTTTAGAGGGTCAATTAATCCCAAGGACGTTAGAAAAGGTCACTCTATAGGTAACATTACATCCATTTACACATGTTCCCATTGTGGTAGGAAAGGTCACCTTAGGATATTCTGTTTTGATATTGAAAGAAAGCCTAGGAAGTCGAAGTATAGTGTTTTGTTAGTTTCCAAAAACCCATGTCGACGTGTTACATCCGTTTGGGTTAGGAAATCACTTTTGGATACGCTAGATTTTAGAATAGTTGATTCTCATTTGCTTGCACATGACTCTTCTCTTACCATATCATATAAATGATTGTGTTCGCATGTTTATCATACGCTAGTTTTTTGTTTCATGATATTTATGTTTGCTAGAGTTCTGACATGTACTTTTTGTATAAATTTTTACTTTTGAAATTTTTTGAAAAATGCAAAAAGATTTTCTATTTTTTGAGTGTCCATTCATATTTTTTTGGTCAAATTTGAAAATCTAAAAAGATTTTTGTATTTCGTTCGCACCTTTTATGGATAAACACTTAGGATGATCGAGCCACAACATCATTCCATTTTGCATGTGACTATTTGATAGTGTTTTGAGACAATATATCATGTCATCTTTGTGCTTTATAATGCTTAGAGTCATTGAGATGTAATTAAGTGTTACTTCCAATATGTTTGACTCATGAATTCCTTTATTGCACACATGCACGGATTTATTTTATTATTGTGCTTGTCTTATCACATATTGGTTGGGTGTTTTCACTTCAATCCTATCCTTAAAATGAACCAAGCACGATAAAACTTGATAAGAAAGTTGTGCATGTAGGAGCCGTTTGTGAGTTTGTGTGCTTTATTTGAAAACGGGGAAGGGCTGCGAAATGTTTACATATGACCTTTGCAAATACTAAGCCACCGTTATATCGGACCTAAAAAATTAAGAAATTTTATTATCCGGGATTCAAAGAGGTTTAAAAGAGCCCGATTTTTTTTAAAGGCAATAAAAAGAAATTCATGCCAAAAAGGGCCATTAGGGCTATTCACCAATTTTCCAATGTTTGAGAATTTAGATCACCTCTAAAAGAAAATATATAAGAGGGAGTTTGAATGGAATTTAAAACAAGTTTTCACGTCCTTGAAAGTCTTGAAAAAACGTTAAATTATTTTGGACGTTATTGAGGTGGAAATCACTTTGACTTTGATTTGTTGATTTGTATAAGACGATGTCATCTAAATTCAACAATTTTCACAGCTAAGGATACTTTTGATGTTCATTCGTTAGGAGTATACGTATGCATCTTGCACATATGATTGATTAGGTTGATTTACCTATCGAATGTGTTCACACCGATTCATTCTGTTTCAATAGCTTGGTTGTTTTAGTATAAATCCATGGTGTGATTTTTGGTATCTTATTTTTGTACGACAAATTTGAAAAATCAAAAATAGTTTCTGAAAGTTTTTCAGACACTTCATATTTTTCATTTTTATCGTGAGCCATGTTTTGATTGTTTATTCTTATTTTTTTATTTGGGGAGATAATAAAATGGGGGAGAAAGAATTATCATGTTATGGGGGAGTTTTTGGAGTATGGGGGAGATTTGATTAATTAATGATTTATTCTTATATCATTTCAAACTCGATACATCACGAAGGTTTTTGCTTTATCTCATGTGTGTAGGTACAAAGATTGAAGATCATTATGTTACACACCCTGATGAGAAAAGCTTTGAGATTTGATAAATATTTTCTGAAAAAAAATTTGAGAACTTGCAAATTTGTACCTTTTCAGTTTTGAGATTTATGGGAGGGTAGATTTATATAGGCATTTTGGTATTTGATAACTCGGATGTTTTTATGTATGTTCCGGCATAAACATAGGGGGAGATTTGTAAGGAAATATTTTTATAAATGTCCATCACAATTACTTATGTCGTATACCGTTACAACCGTTGAAGAAGTTCAAGAGCAATCTACATCAAGAAGGATCTGAATATATCAAGCTTCTTCATCAAAAAGACTCCGCAAAGTTTACTTTGGTAATGTTATGTTTTAAATACCTTAAATTTGCACTTAGAGCTTTGGGATATTTTTCAAAATATTATCTAAGTGTTGGAGCGGACTTTTTCTTCAAAATTTAAGAATGAGTAATTTTTCCAAGTCCTGTAGAGTTCCTCGATTTTGACGCTCAGGTCATTCAAGCAAGATCACATCTCGTTCGAGCGACATGGAGATGTTGCGCGATGTCGTTCAAATGACACGTGTACTTCGTTCGAGCGAGTCCCATTTTCGTTCTAACGACCGAGGCGACGCGATTTTCTATAAATACTCATTAAATGGTTTGTTTTCATTAAGAAGTCCCAGCGTTTTGAAAGATAGAAAACAGCAAATCTGCAGAATTCTTTTTGACTTATTATTTTAGGGTTTTTATCCCTTTTGTTTTCAATTCACAAAAATCCCATATGCTTTGGTGAATTATTTTGGTGTTCAAGAACACGCTTTGATTTTATTCATTATTTGTGGGGATAACTCTACAACCAAAGAGTTGTGTGCTATTGTGGAGGGAGTCCTTATGAAGATTTTAGACTGCGTGTCTGGACTGCGTGTCCTTGTGGTATAGCTGCATGTGAACCACTGCTGATTTATTTCTAGCTGTTGCTTTGAAGGGTTTGACGAAGACACCGTGCGTTACTCTTGTGGGAGAAAGAAAGATGGTATGTAAGTCAATGGTCTTTTAAACTTGTTAAAGTTCTAGAAATAAAAGATTTTGCTCTTCGGGGATTTTTCCTTAAATATGTGCCGCATACTTTATTAATTTATGGATTGACACACACTCACATAGTTGCATGTTTAGGGGTTGAATTAGTTTTGTTTAAAAATAGACTCTAATTAAATAAGTATGGCAAAGTAGAAATTTGCAAATTTAATCAATTATCACACAGTCATACGTTTTACAAATACTCTATTTAGAAAACATAAATCCTCTAGGTTGATTCCTAGACTAAAAGGACGGATGATAGAAAATTCATGTTAATTGAGTGAGATGAAAGAAACTGCATGAAAATATTAAAAATCAGGTTTTGAGATCTAAATTTTATGATTTTGATAAAATTCCCCACCCCAAACAAAAAGGAACATCATCCTCGATGTTAAATAGCATGATTTTTAAAATTGAGAGTATAAGGTAGGAAAGAGATTACCAA
Organism: Sambucus nigra; assembly: GCA_949130495.1. Taxonomy (NCBI): domain Eukaryota; kingdom Viridiplantae; phylum Streptophyta; class Magnoliopsida; order Dipsacales; family Adoxaceae; genus Sambucus; species Sambucus nigra. Next base: position 353,237,101 of record OX422207.1, on the reverse strand, counting down.
AATCTACCGCTAATGAAGTTGACAGATGAAGCCAAAATGAAACCTAGATAAATGATTAGGAAAAAAATGTGTACAAGTCTATAAACATTGTAAATCATTCGGTGGTGTTTCACACCCCCCCCCCCCCCCCCCACCCCCCCAAACATCATGGGACTCATACTCAGAAATTGCAGGCTACCTCCCGGTAGCGCTAAGTTTAATTTCTTCAGCCAGACCGAACATAACTCACCCGAAATATAAGAACTAAGATCGAACGGTGTGGTAAAAAAATCGGGTGATAAAAATCACCTCCAAACAAGACTGAAGCGTCAGTCTTGTTGCATAAAATTGACAATGGTGAGGGTGACGAAACACCAATCACAACCTTTTTTGGTGGTTTTTGAGTATTTAAAAAAAAAGGAAATATTTTTGTGATTTATAGATAATGAAAGGAAGAAAATATTTTTTTAATATTTATAAAAATAAAAGAAGAATATTTTTGGATTTTTGTGGAGAAAAAGAAGGAAAGGAAAAAAATATTTTTTAATTTTTTGTTGGAATAAAAGATGGGAAAAAAAAAAATATATATATATATATATATATATATATATTCGGATTTTTTTGGTGGAAAAAACGAGACAAAATTATTAGGACTCTTTGAATTTGAAAAACTCACTAAAACTGACTACCGAAAGAATTAATTGGACACACACAAGTCAAGGATAAATCCTAACTAGCACATAAACAATTTTATCTTCAAAATTTAGTGAAAGGTTAGTGAAATTTTAATTAAGTCCGACGGCGATAAAAATCACAAAACTTATCTTAGTGATCGCCTTTTCAAAAATGTTATCTTAGTGGGCTAGTTAGTTGATAAATTTTAAATTTAATGATGGCAAGGGTAGCACACAAATGGCATCCCTTCTCGTGAATGACCGGTTGTAGGTCTTAATTGATTAATTCATCACACACGTTCAAAAATAAATGCGACAATAAAAATCAAATAAGATCATGTAGTCATACATAAAAATTGACTCGCTGAAATGAGAGGTGCGAGGGTTTTAGAAATGTACCTCCCACGGTTATTACACCATGGGGAGATGAACAATTTGAGTTGATTGAGGGGAGATGACGCCTATCTCAGTCCGCCTTGAGAGTCCTACCGACCCAAAGTAGAGAAGCTCATTTTTCTCGCCTTGGACGCCCTCTCTCTACCTTGTCCGGTTTCCCTATCACGCTTTTCTTCGCAATTAATTATTACAAATTGAAATGAAATATATATGGTGTCTCCAAGTACCGCAATACAAGCGAAGAATAAAATAAACCGAATATAAGCCTTCTAAATAAATTAAGAAATGGTACAAAAAAAATACAAATGAATCACAAAATGGAAGATTGGCAACGACGTCATTTGATAGAGTAAAAAATGCGTCTTTATTGTATATTTATCGTTGTGTAATTCCTTTTCCGCCAAAATTCCCTCAAACCCACAAATAAACTCAAAAAATTCATAGGGGTAAGTAAGGCAGTATCAATCCAACTCTAAGGATGAAACATAAAATATATGAAGACATGCATAATTCATTTGCATATTATTATCTTTTATGATTTTTCTATTTTTTGCTTTTTTCTATTTTTTTTTTTAGATTTTTCAAGGGATTATTAATTAAGTAACTATACTAATTTTTAAACTACTAACTCTAATAAGAGAAAAATGATATAAAAAAAATTGTGCTAAAAATAAAACTAACTAAATTGGACTCATGAGGGCTTCAAAATTTATCCCATGAATGGGAGATTAGCCATCAATAATCATCATTCAAAAATAAAAGTAAACAAATGAAAGCATGTGAGGATTAGAGTAATTGAAGAGGAATAGATCAAACGCATTTAAGCCTTGAATTGTAATGAGTTATTCAATTACAACCCAAAATTCTCTCAATTACAATCACTCACCAATATATTTATTGAATCTAAAATACAAACTACAAAATAAAAAAAATAAAAAAATAATAAATACAAAATACTGGATGAATTCATAATGGACAATTAAATAATATAAGAGATTTTCTAAAAATACAAATCCTCATATTATAAAATTGTACATTAGAAATCATCCAATGAAATAAATTCTACGTCATCACTTTATGTTGAGATTTTTGCCAAAAGTGTAAATACTCAACATAAAGGAATGGATTAGAATTTACATCCCATAAGGGATGAATTCAACAACGCCCATCTATTTTGAAATAGTTGCAAAAAATGTAAAAATCCACTATAGAGGGGTGGAGTGGAATTCATCCTAGAGATAAATTTCACCACACACCTCTATATTGAGATACTTGCTAAAAATGCAAATACTCTTTATAAAGGATTGTAGAGAAATTTATCATTCAAAGTTTAAAAACTAAATTGGAGATCCTTCTACAATGGCACCAAGTCTTTAATTCATAGGATGTACATGGAGATGGGGTAAATTAGGAAGTAATACACAAGTGTGCATGTGGGAGAGGTGGTAAAGGTAATTTGGGAGTTTTAATTGTGGATGAGGGTTTAATGAGGTGTGAGGGACATTTGAGGGTATTTTAGGAAAATGAGTATAGAGTGGCATTTATTTGGTTTTGGGTCTTCATTATTTGGTATGTTGGCAGGTGATAAAATTGTATAAGATTTGGAGGTGTGATTTTGATTAAAATGGGTAAAAGGTTGGGTTTTAATAGCAGGTGATCGGAGGTGGGCGCGATCGGTTATGGAGGATTGGGTATGGATTGCAGGTGAATTGGTTCGGAATCGCGGGTATGGGGTAATGGGTAGAAAATCTTCGATTTTGAGGTTCCGGGGATGAAGTTTGGGTAGCTTGGTTGGTCGATTTGTTTCGGGTTGGAGGTTTTGTTGTTTGGGATTTGATTCAATCTAGTCCTTTGATGGTTGAAGGTGGATCCGAGAGGGGGTGTTTGTTTAGTATCCGCTTTTGGGGAAACTCGGGTTTAATTTTGGGTTAGGTGGGTGAGTGAGGTTAGAGGGTGGTGATGAAGTGTTGGGGCTTTAGGTAGTAAGGTGGAGCTTGAGGTCTTGGTTATGGTGATAAAATGGGTTTGAAGCTTTTGGTTATGGAGGTGGGAGAAAAGTGTGAGTGGTTTTGGTGGGGACGATGAAATAGGGGTGGTTTGTGTGTGGTAAGGTTTATGGGATAAAGGGTGTAAGGTGTGTCAGTTGTTTGGGTGTTGGTGATTGTAGGATAGTGTGGTGTGCGTGTGAGTTACGTTTAAGTGTGTTTTATGTGTATGGAATGGTGTGTGTGTGTGTGCCTAAAAAAAGTAAAAATTAAAATTATTTAAACTAAAAAAATAAAAAATAAAAATAAAATCCGAACTAAAAAGAAAATAAAAATACAAATATCAAAACATATTAAACTAAAAATTCTCAAAATAAAAAGAAAATGAAAATAAAAATAAAAATTAACAATCTATAAAACTAAAAACAAAATATAATAAAACTAAAAACATAAATTCATAAAAAAAACTTATCCTAATAACAAAAAACCTCAAAACTAAAACTAGAAATCAAAATAAAACAACACTTAATAAAAAGAAATAGAAAAAATAGAAAATAAATCCTAAATTTTTTTAAATAAATCCTAAAAATTAAAAATGACTTAAATAAAAAATCTAAAAAATAATAAAAATACAAAATCGACACACACAGGGCTCGGGGTAGGTTTAGTCTGGGTCTGGCCTACGTTAGGATTGTGGGATTAGTTATTTAAGCCATTTATTACGGCAAATTGCCTTGAAATAGATCTTTTGAAACCATAACTGCAAACAAGCTTTAACAATAGACAATTACGCACATAAGACCCATTTTGTCTAAAATTAGCAATTAAAAATCGTATATTCGGAGTATAAAATATACACTTTTGGTTTCTTATCACACCACCCCCAAACAGACATTGTTAGTCCTCGAGCAAAATGTAGAGAGAAAGAAAGATAAGAAACAAAAAATGTACCACTTTTGCGAGCACTTGCGATTGTACTTAAGCATGTGCAACAAGCCTTTAAACCTATAGGTTGCCCTACAGGACTGTGTCTCATGAGGTTTTGCAGAGAATATATCCACAAAATTCTTTATTTGCAAATGACAGTCAATCTCTTATATGACGTAGAATAATCACACAATCCATCACAAGATAAATATTTTGAAAAATACAAGCTAAATTGCATAAAAACTTTAACTATGTGAATACACAAGGCACATTGTTTCTAGAACACAACGTGTGTGTGTGAATCAGTCAAAATGGGTCAAGTATCATAAGAGTAATTCCTAGATTTTCTTTTCGGAATCAACACTTCAACTTTAAAATCTCACGGGATATAGCTCTCTGAAATGAACTCTCACGATTAGGGTAAGTGTATCACTCTTATGTGTGAGGAGGTGAGTAAATGTAAGCAAGTCAAACGTCTCACACACATATAAAAAAGAACAAACATGTTGAAAAAAATGATCTCGAGAATGAATTCTAATCACTATAGTGAGAACGTCGAGTTATTCACCATTTTGACCTTTATTTGCTCGAACACCAAGGGAAAAATATGGATATTTATGGCTGAGGAGAAATTAAATGAGAAGGATGGGATGATATGAGGTAGGACGGTGATATGATGGATAAATGGTGTATGTTTGAGAAGAGTTTATTACACTTTGATGAACAAATGTCTTTATTTCTTGACTGCAACTTTCTCTTTTTCTTCTTTTCCAAATGCTCATCAATGTATGGGATAAATCTGATAAAATTATAAATAACCCCAACATAGATTTGTATTTAATTTTTCTCCATCATAATCAAACTTTTGGAGAGATGTTCGGTAAAATGCAAACACTCTCTATGACAGATCTTGTCCTTTTACTTTCTTTTTTTTCTTTTTCAAGTATGCATCAATGTCTGAGATAAATCTGCTAAAAATACAAAAACCCCCAACATAGACTTGTATTTCAGTTTTCTCCATCTGAATCGTCTTTGGAAGAGATATTCGCTAAAAATCAAAACACTCTCTGTAACGAATCTTCTCCTTTTACTTTCAACCTCTCTATAACGAATCTTCTCCTTTGATATGGAAATGGGTGGTATGGTATATGCTGATGATATGGGAAATGGAAGGTGTATGGATGAGGATAAATGTATGATATGGTGGAATTTGGTTAGTGTATGGATGAAAGTCTGGTGATCGGGACAAACTTCAAGACACATGTTTCTTATAACTTGAAAATGATGTCGTTCTCAGTGATCAAGCCAAAATATTTAGTGAAGAATAATGAGATCATAAAACGATTAAGTGCGGACCCAAAGGAAGTTATTTCGACTTGTGACTCAGAGATTGCGTAAGACACTTTGAAAGGGTGACGGGCACAAATCTCACAAGCAAAAGTCTCCACTGGTGATCCTTAAGGTTTTCTTTGGAATTATAGTACCCTTCAACTCTAACTCGCAGTTACGTGATAAGTGTACAAATGTTATTGAGTATATAAATTCATGGTGCAAAATGCCTTGTTATGCAATACATAATCTATTTAGAAAAAATAATTCCTTAGCTTGATTCCTAGACTAAAAGGATGGATGATAGAAAAATCACGTTAATTGAGTGAGATGAAAGAAACTGCATGAAAATTTTAAAAATCAGGTTTTGAGATCAAAATTTTAATGATTTTGATAAAATTCCCCACTACAAAACAAAAGGAATGTCGTCTTCGATGTTAAATAAAATGATTTTTAAAATTGAGAACATTAGGTAGGAAAGAGATTACCAGAATCAACTGCTAATGAAGTGGACAGATGAAGCCAAAATGAAACCTGGATAAATGATTTGAAAAAAAAATGTGTACAAGTCTATAAACATTGTAAATCATTTGATGGTATTAACACCACCTCCAAACCTGATTATACTCATGCTAAGAAATTGCAGGCTACCTCCCGATATCGCTGAGTTTAATGTCTTCAGCCAGACCGAACGTAACTCACCCAGAAGATAAGAACTAAGATCGAACGGGGTGGTAGGAAACTTGGGTGATGAACTTGTTGGATAAAATTGACAATGGTGAGGGTGAAGAAACACCAATCATGGCCTTTTTTGTGGTTTTTAAATATTTTAAAAAAGGAAATATTTTTGTGATTTGCAGATAATGAAAGGAAGAAGATGTTGTTTTTAATATTTATAAATATAAAGGAAGAAAATATTTTTGGATTTTTGTGGAGAAAAAGAAGGAAATAAAAAAAATATTTGAATTTTTTGTTGGAAGAAAACATGGGAAAAATATATATATTTTTGGATTTTTTTAGAGGAAGAGACAAGACAAAATTATTAGGACTCTTTGAATTTAACGAACTCACTAAAACTGACTACCGAAAGATTGAATTGGACACACACATGTCAAGGATAAATCCTAACTAGAACATATCCAATTTTTGTATTCAAAATTTAGTGAAAGGGTAGTAAAATTTTAATTAAGTCCGGGAGCGATAAAAGTCATGAAACTTCTCTTAGTGATCTCCTTTTCAAAATGTTCTCTTAGTGGGCTAGCTAGTTGATCGATTTTAAATTTATTGATGACTAGGGTAGCACCCAAATGGCATCCCTTCTCGTGAATGACCGGGTGTAGGTCTTAATTGATTAATTCATCACACGCATTCAAAAATAAATGCAATAATAAAAATCAAATAAGAGCATGTAGTCACACATAAAAATTGACTCGCTGACAGGAGAGGCGCGCGGTTTTTAGAAATGTACCTCCCACGGTTATTACACCATGGGGTGATGAACAATTTGAGTCGACCGAGGGGAGATGGCGCCTATCTCAGTTAGGCTCGAGAGTCCTACCGACCCAAAGTAGGGAGGCTTGTTTTTCTTGCCTTAGACGCCCTCTCTCTTCCTTGTTCGGTTTTTCTATCATGCTTTTCTTCTCAATTAATTATTATAAATTGAAATGAAATATAAATGGTGTCTCCAAGCACCGCAATACAAGCGAAGAATAAAACAAACCTAAAACAAGCCTTATAAAATAATAAAAAAAGGTACGAAAATGAAAAATACAAATTAATCATAAAATGGATCCTCTCAAGTGCTTCGTGCTCCAAAGATTGGCAAGATGCCATTTGATAGAGTCGAAAAAGCGTCTTTATTATATATTTGTCGTTGTGCAATTCCTTTTCCACCAAAATTTCCTTGAACCTACAAATAAATTCTAAAAATGCATAGGGGTAAGTAAGGGAGTATCAATCCAACTCTAAGGATGAAATACAAAATATATGAAGACATGTGTAATTCATTTACATATTATTATCTTTTATGACTTTTTGATTTTTTGCTTATTTTTTTATGGTTTTTTCAAGGGATTATTAATTAACTAACTATATTGATTTTTAAAGTACTAACTCTAATAAGAGAAAAATGAGATAAAAAATTGTGCTAAAAAGAAAACTAACTAAATTGGACTCAAGAGGGCTTCAAAATTCATCCCATGAATGGGAGATTAGCTCTTAATAATCATCATCCAAAAATAAAAATAAAAGTAAACAAATGAAAGCATGTGAGGATTAGAGTAATTAAAGAGGAATAGACCAAACCCAATTAAGCCTTGAATTGTAATGAGTTCTTCAATTACAACTCAAAATTCTCTCAATTACAATCGCTCACCAATATATTTATTGAATCTAAAGTAAAAACAATAGAATAAAATTAATAAAAATAAAAATAAATACAAGATAATTGGTGTATTCATATTGGACACTTAAATAATAAAAGAGATTTGCTAAAAATGCAAATCCTCATATTATTAAATTGTACATTAAAACTCATCCAAGGAAATAAATTCTACATCACAACTTTATGTTGAGACATTTCTTAAAAATGAAAATACTCAACATAATGGAATAGATTAGAATTTACCTCTCATAAGGGACGAATTCAACGACATCCATATATTTTGAAATAGTTGCTAAAAATGCAAAAATTCACTATAAAAGGGTAGAATGGAATTCATCTCAGAGATAAATTTCACCACACACCTCTAGATTGAGATATTTTCTAAAAATGCAAATACTCTTTATAGAGGAGTGGAGAGAAATTTGTCACACAAAGTTTAAAAACTAAATTGGCGATCCTTCTTCAATGGCACCAAGTTTTCAATTTATAGGATCCACATGGAGAGGAGGTAAATTGGGAAGTAATACACAAGTGTGCATGTGGTAGAGGCGGTAAGGGTAATTTGGAAGTTTTAATTATTGATGAGGGTTTAATGATTTGTGAGGGACATTTGAGGGTATTTTAGGAAAATGAGTATAGAGTGGCATTTATTTGGTTTGGGTCTTTATTATTTGGTATGTTGGCAGGTGATAAAATCGTATAAGATTTGGAGGTGTGGTTTTGGTTGAAATGGATAAAAGGTTGGGTTTTTACAGCAGGTGATCGGAGGTGGGCGCAATCGGTTATGGATGATTGGGTATGGATTGTAGGTGAATGGGTTCAGAATCGTGGGTATGGAGTTATGGGTAGAAAAGTTCCAATTTTGAGGTTTCGGGTATGAAGTTTGGGCAGCCTAGTTGGGTCGATTTGTTTCGAGTTGGAGGTTTTATTGTTTGGGATTGGATTCAAGCAGGTCCTTTGCTGGTTGAAGGTGGATCCGAGAGGTGGTGTTGGTTTGGTATTCGAGTTTGGGGAAACTAGGGTTTAATTTTGGGTTAGGTGGGTGAGTGAGGTTAGAGGGTGGTGATGAAGTGTTAGGGCTTTAGGTAGTAAGGTGGAGCTTAAGGTCTTGGTTATGGTGATGAAATAGGCTTGAAGATTTTGGTTATGGAGGTGGGAGAAGAGTATGAGTGGTTTTGGCGGGGAAGATGAAATAGGGGTGGTTTGTGTGTGGTAAGGTTTATGTGATAAAGGTTGTGCGGTGTGTGAGATGTTTTGGTGTTGGTGATTGAAGGATAGTGTGGTGTACGTGTGAGTTATGTTTAAGTGTATTTTATGTGTATGGGATGGTGTGTGTCTGTGTGAGTTTGTACCTAAAAAAAAGTAAAAATTAAAATTGTTAAACTAAAAAAATAAAAATAAAATCCTAACTAAAAAACTAAACTAAAAAGAAAATAAAAATACAAATATTAAAACCTATTAAACTAAAAACACTCTAAATAAAAAATATGAAAAAAAATTAGCAATCTATAAAAACTATAAAAAAATCTAATAAAACTAAAAAGATAAATTCCTAAAAAAAACTTATCCTAATAAAAATAAAATAAAAACTAGAAACTAAAAATGAAAATGAAAATATAACAACACTAAACAAAAAGAAATAGAAAAATATATAATAAATCCTAAATAAATCTAAATAAATCTAAAATAAATCCTAAAATTTAAAAATGACTCAAATAAAAAATCTAAAAAATTAATAAAAATACGAACTCGACACACACTGGGCTCAGGGTCGGTTTAGGCTAGGTCTGGATTAGGTTAGGGTTACGGGATTGATTATTTTAGCCATTTATTTCAACAAATTGCCTTGAAATAGAACTTTTGAAATCGCAAATGCAATCAAGCCTACACAGTAGACAATTACGCACATAAGACTGATTTTGTCGAGAATCAGCAATTAAAAACCGTTTATTCGGGGTATAAAACATACACTTTTAAGTGTTTATCAAGCTCTCCTTCTACCAAGTTGAAATGGTCTACCCTCTTTTAGAGATAAATTTCATCTGCTCTTTCTGTGGACAACTCACCGTCTTTTAGATAGGATATGTATGGTTGCCTCCAATCTTCAAAGGCCTACAAAAAATTATCTTCTATTGCCTTATAAAAATGAGTTTGGAACTTTAAACAACCTTGTTTCAAATTAGTAGCCTCTGCGCTCATGGTGGGCCAATAGTACCCCCCCCCCCCCCCCCCCCCCGCGCTGCAACCGACGATAAAAAGGGACATCTGTGTCCCCGTAATGCTTTTCATGCATTTTCTGCTAACCTTTCTATAGCTTTTTTTTTCTCCAACACACCTTTCTAAGAACCCACTAGGGATATTGAAGTAAAGCCTATAGCAGGTGATAGTTAACCAAATCTAACATCTTTATTGCCCCCTCTCTTGTTTCTAGTTATTTCACAACTAGGTACCTCCAATCTTTTGCCTCATTGCTTGGGAACAAGGATTTCATTGTGGTACGCATTGTTCTCTGCCATAATGTGATTGTTTCTTCATCCATGTCTAACTTTTGTGCTATTGTAGCTAGTGCGTCCGGATGCCTATTCATTATTCTTCCATGCCTCTCAATGGTGACTTCCAGGAACTGTCCCAACAATATCTAGATGATTTATCTGTAGGGTGCTAAGTTAGCATATTTGAGGGATAACTCCCCATTAAATTATTTCACTACCAGGTTAGAGTCCCCTTGTATTCACAATACAATGACGCCTCTTCGGAGTGCTTCCAACATTATCAAAATAAGAGCCTCATACTCAGCCTCCTTATTTGAGCACTTGAAGTCTAGCTTGGAGGACAGGGACATCTACTTTTTACTATTTAAAAGTATAATGCTCGTACCTCCTATTCTTTGAGAACTAGAGCCATCAGACTCCATTTTCCACTTTTCCATGTCTTTTGCCATGCCCGCTAGGGAATTTTCCCATTGTAACTCTTCACTGGGGATCTCAAAATTCTCACATGAGAATGGGACAACATATCTGCCAACACTTAACTTTTGATGGCTTTGGGCACTATAAACTTTAGATCATACTCTCATAAAATTAAGAACCATCTTGCTTCTCGTCCCACCAGTACCGTATGTGCTAGGAAGTACTTGATAAGGTCACACTTGGTGATTATATGAACTGTAAAGGCTAGTAGATAGTGTCTCAACTTTGAGCCACAAAGACTAGGGTAAGGTAGTGTCTCTCCTCATCGGTGTATCTGGATTATTTACTTGAGATGACTCTTAACAAGTAATAAACTAGCTTCTCTACTCCTTCCTTCTTTTGAGCCAGTAGTGCTCCTATGGACCTTTCTGTTAAAGTAAGGTAGAGCAGTAGTGGTGCCCCAACATTTGGCGAAATCATCGTGGATGGGGAGGCTAAAATTTATTTGATCTTCTTAAAGGCCTTCTTTTGCTAATCTCCCCAGGTACACTTGACTTTATCTTTCAATAGGCGTGGGCATGGGTGGGTCACCTCCGCTAGCGCATTTATGAACTTTCTTAGGTAGGACACCTTCCCCAAGAAGATCTTGAGCTGCCTTTGACTCTTTGGAGGTGTCATCATCATGATGGATTTTTTCTTTGCTGCATTCACTTGCACCCGCTGCCTATTCACAACAAACCCCAAAAACATTCCCGTCGTGACCTCGAAGGCACATTTTGAGGGGTTCACCCACATTTTATACCTACGACATCTCTCAAACACTCTTCGGAGGTCTTTTATGTTCTTTCTTTCTCTGTTGGACTTCACCACCAAATCGTCCACATAAAATTTTAGTATTTTATGAAATAAATCATGGAATATTTCCATCATATTCCTCTGATATGTGGCCCCAATGTTCTTCAATACAAATGGCATGACGGTATAGTGAAAGTTTCCTAATGGTGTGTGAAAGGATATCTTCTTTGCGTCTACTGGGTCCATCTTAATCTGATTATAGCCAACTTACCCATCCATAATGTAAGGACATGATTTTATAAATTCCCGAGTCAGAATCTAGAAAATTTTATGTTTGTCTTAGATCACAGTTCTTATGTCTGATATCGCTACATTCGGTATGTCAACATGATCATCCACCACTTGATCCGAATCCACGCATCCATCATTTTCATACGTGCATAATGCAACATGAAATGTACTTTTTAACCGTTTCCACTACTCCACTCGCTATAATGGTAAAATAATTTATTTGGAGTATTTATTATTTACATAAATATTTGGAAATTTTTTATAAAATATTTTTAAAGGGATGGAACGTTTTTACTTGGCAAAATGAATTTTTTCTAAGTGTAGAGGCGAAGAAAAAATCTCGCTAACGTCATTCGAACAAGATTGTCTTGTCGATCGTGCAACATAGCCATCTCGCGCGAAGTCGTTTGATCAATGTGGTCTGACTTTTCAGCGACATATGTACTTCGTTCGAGCGACATTCCGACTCAAATTTTGTACTTGAAGCGGTTCCATTCTACACGTTTTTCAAAGTCTTTTGGCCTTGATGTTTCTGTAAATTTTCTTCCAAGAAATAGACTTTGTTTTTTCAAGGATTCATGCCTTTTTTATTCACCAATCCTTCCCAAACATTTATGTGAATCTTTAAACCCTAGATACAATTGTTCTACTCATCTTGGAGTAACCTTATGGAGAATAAGGGTCTTTATCCACTGATGATATCGGAGATCTTACGTGACCTCTTGCTGATAAATGTCGACATCGATGAAACGACGCCTACGGGTATTCATACTTCAAAATTATATTTTGCTTTAATTGTAAGTCGTTACATATTATAGTGAAATAAATGGTTTTGACCCTTTGGGGGATTTTTCCACATATTGTGATTGACTTTGATTTCTTGGTTTGATTTATTTAGTCTATCATAATTTGGTTGCAAGGGTTAGGATTTTTGGGATTAAAAGTTAGAATTTAATTAAACAAATTAATCATTGATTGCTGGCGCACTCTGAAATTGGTATCAGAGCCTACTACACAATTACATTGTGTAATCTTTTCCGTAATTTTTTTTTCTAGATATCAATTTTGGTTTAAAAATTGATTTTTGAAAAAGCGCAATTTCAATGGAAAACTTGTATAATCGAGTGCCAATATTTTACAGGTCAAATTACGCATATTGGAAAGCCCGTATGAGATCCCACTTAAAATCCATTGATGAACGTGTTTGGGTTATGTGTGAAAGAGGTTGGAGACCTCCCACTGTCACTGTAGGTAACGTAACTACTTTAAAATATGTGACTATCTGGACTGAGGAAGAATTTAAATGGAGTACATTTAACTCACGTGGGCTTAGTGATATTTTCGAAAATATCACCCCCGACGAGTTCTGACGTATCATGATGTGGGCCACGTCTAAAGAAGCATGGGATATTCTTTAACTTACCCATGAAGGTACTAATGTAGTTAAAGGATCAAAATTGAAAATTTTAACTTCACAAAATTTGAGACAATCACCATGCTTGAATCTGAGTATTTTGATGAATTCTACGCACACTGATATGATATTGTTAACACTAGTTTCAATTTGGGTGAACGTATTCTTGATGCAAGAGTAGTTAAAAAGATTTTAAGATCACTGCCTAAGCGTTTTATCCCTAAAGTCACTATGCTAAATTCATTCGATTTCTATATGATTTGGTTGTCTTAGTGTAAATTCATGGTGTGTTATTTTTGTAAAAATTATTTTTGCATTTTGTATGAAAAATTGAAAAAAAATCATAAATAGTTTTTGGAAGGTTTTGTATTACTCCTTTGCATGAGTGCAGTTTGATCCATGTTTGCTATGTTTTTTTTGTCGTGACAACTCCATGTTTGTTTTTTAGTTTATTCGTTTTCTCGTCTATTTCGATCAAATAAAAAGGGGGAGACTGAATTATGGGGGAGTTTTTGCACTATGGGGGAGATTTGATTATTGATTGATTTATTCTTATATAATTTCAAACTCGATGCATCATTAAGGTATTTTCTTTGTCTCATGTATGTAGGTGCAAAATTGAAGATTATTATTTTTCACACCCTGATGAGAAAAGCTTAAAGGTTTAAAGTTTTTTTTAAAGTAGAAGTTTTTGAAGAAAATTTCAGACTTGAATCTTTAGTACCTTTTCAGTTTTGGGTTCATGGGAGGGTATTAGATTTGTATAGGCATTTTTGATTTGATAATTCAGATATTTTTATTTTGTATGGCATAGACATAGGGGGAGATTTTTAAGGACACTATTTTATTGTCCGTTATCATTTGAGTATGTCGTATACCGCTACTAGTGTCAAAGAATTATTCTGGATCATTCAAGCATCAAGACGGATCCTAATATCAAGTTTTCTTCAACATTCAAGCCTCCGTGAGATAAATTTGGTAAATTTTGTGTTTTAATTCCTTAGCATTTCACTTAGAGTGTTGGGATATATTTTATCAAATATTTTCTAAGTGTGGGAGCTGACTTTTTAAGTTTTTCGTCGAAAATATTTTTCTTAGTGTTGAGATGGATTTTTAAAGGAGAAATAAAAAATTAATTTTTATTTAATTTCGCTCGAGCGATTGAGGCTCTCATTCCAGCGACATCCTTATGTCGCGTGATGTCATTTGAATGACACTGTAACCGTTCAAGCGATGTCGTTATCTCGTTCGAGTGAGCCACCACCTTAGATTTTCTATAAATTAATTTTTCCAACTCCGTTTTTGCATAGAAGACCTGCGTTTTTGAATAGATACAAAACTTCTTTGGCTGAATACTTTGTCTTCTCAATTTTAGGGCTTTGATCCCTTTTGTTTTCAATTCACACGATCCTAATAGTTTATGTGAATCATTTTGGAACCCAAGAACACATCTTTGTTGAAGTTCCTCTTGTAGAGAAGATCTCTACTGTTGTTTTAGGTGCTCTTGAGGGGAGTATTAGGCTGACGATAACTGTGTGTCATAGAAAGTGCTCGTGGGTATTCCTGGGTTGAATTGGAGCTAGAGTTCTTCCTGACTCTAGAGTGTGTGTCTATGTGATTATTCCAGGGAGTGATCATTGGGTATTTTATTGTAATTATTGTAAGTTGTGATTTACATTTTTATAGTGAAATAAAGGTTTTACATGAAAGGGTATTTTTCCTGAATCTGTGTGTCAATAATTATTCTTTGTTGGTTTGATTTTTACACACGTAGTTGCATGTATATGGGCTGATTTAATTTGGTTTAAAATTGACTCCAGTTAAATAAGTTTAAATTGGGAATTTTCAAATTTGGTTTAATCATTATCACACATAGCTTTCTCACATAAAACTATACATCTTATGGCATGCAGTAGCGTCAGCTAAGTTGTTTATGCTGGGTAGAGGAAACTCCTTTTTGGGACACGCCCGATTTATATCGCAAAAATCCACATAAATCCGAATTTGGCTCTTGTCCTTCTTCGCTATAGGTACAATGCTGGAGAGCCATACAGGATGATTAATAGGCTTAATGAACCTCGCCGCCAACAGTTTCTCTAATTCTTCTTTTATTATTAAGTTGAGCCCGGCCTTATAAGTCTGTGTTGCTTGCTTTACAGGAAGAGAATTAGGAAGAACATTTAATCTGTGGGAGCTCACATCTGGATCTATCCCTAGCATTTCCATGTATTTCCAGGAAACTACATCGGTGAATTCTTTACGCAGGTTGATGAGATCTTCCTTCTACTTTGGGTTCAGACTCTTAAAATTATAATGGGTCTACTTTCACCCCCTTCTACTCCCATATTGATTTCCTTTAACTCTTTTAGCTTCTCCCTATGTCCATCTTGGATGCACTCTGGATCCTCTTTTGGTTCCTCAAGATGTCCAACGGTGTGGGATTCATCCACAACAAAGCACTCTAGTGCTGAGTCGGTTCTCTCATCCCATAACGTCGCCTGCGTATATCATAATAAATGGTATATGACTTTTCCATTGGGTAGGACTACATTTTTACAAGTTAAAAGAAGTTTTAATATCTTCTATACCTTCCTCTTGCCTTTTGCTATGTGGGGTATCCCCATCCTCCCCTAAAGACCGTAGACAGATTTCTTTGGTTGGGCACCTCCTCTAACCACTAGTCTTTCCTCTAACTTTCTTACAAAATTCTTCCTTTCTTTATCCAGTTCTATGTATAATGTCGTATCCACCAGATGGGATTCCTCAATAGAAAAGGGTTTACGTGCTTCTTTGATTATGATCTATGTTCCTCGAATGTTGACTTTTGCACATTGGTAGAAGGTAGAGGGTACTATGCCATGGGTATGCATCCATACCCTTCTATTGAGAAACCAATTATCGGTATTGGCATTGATGAAATGGAATTTGATGTGGGAAGTGAAATTCCCAACTTGATTCCCACATTCACATATCCGAGGAACTGCATTCCGGCGCTGTCAAATCTTGAAATCACTAGTGGCACATGCACTATCTTCTCTTAATATTAATATATGCCACTCCATCGATTAATTCCCTATGGAATGAAACTTCTTTGATCATAGTTGTCACATATAGTGGGAGGTTGTGGAAGTAAGGCACCTGCCTGTCTAACTTAGAAAATACCACTTCAGAAGTGTATCTTTTTATCAACCTCCCAATTGGTCCCTGCTAATATAGTGAGGGGTTCCCTCGTTGCTATACTACTTCCAAAACCTTTCTTTTTATGACTACTCTGCTGTCATACTTTACTCTTATTTGGTTAAAGAACCACTTGAACTTAGAACTCCTCGCTATAGCTTCACATTCAGAGTATAAGCCCACCTTATATGGTTAGGCATTATAAACGTACTCTACCTCAGATGTCCCCCATAATCTAGATCAAGGATGACATCCACTTTTCCTTCTAGGAGATTCACTTGCTCGACTTCCTCCCCCTACCCTATTTTTGGTCAGGAGTGAAGAACCACTCTTTACGCTTCCTTTCTAGCTAAGCTCATTGTTTACTGTTTCGCACTAGGCTTTCTAGTTCTTCACATATTCTCGTACGATCTTCCCACTCCATCAGATCTTGAGTTTCTTCATCATCATATGCTACTACTATAATGGTAGTGTCATAATGATGAGATGGGAGTGGGTTCTCACTAACATACACTGGAGGCACCTCCAAAGTCCCACTAACCACCTGCTCGCCAATGATCCTCCTTAAGTAGTAACTGTCTTTAATGGAGTGTTTCACCCACTGGTGTAACTCACAATACCTTGGATTAGCTTTATCAACTGTTGTTGGGATTTCCCCATTCAAGTGAGGGGGACCTGCTACCCCTTCTTATACCAATATACATTAATAATCCATAGCTTCTGATACACTGTAAGGTAGTGGTGATTGTATACACCCCATTCTGTTACACCCTAACTCTCCTTAGGTCCCTAGTACCTCCCTTCATCACTACAAACCCTAAGTCATACCCCGAGTACTGACCTAGAAGCCATCGGGCACTCCCAGGCTCTGTTTGAACAAAAAGTCAAACTCTCCAGATCGACCAAAGCTGAATGAATATTTGAAAGGCACTGAAATCCCTTTTCAACGGTCCATCTCGTACTTGATTCCGACTTACCACGCGGACGAACGATCCATTTGCGTCTGAAACTTGATCCAAAGGCCATCGGGCGCTCCTAGACTCAGTTTGACCTAAATCAACTCTTTAGATCGACCGAGGCTAAATGAATCCTCGAAGGGCCCTGAAATCCCTTTCCAATGGTCCACTCCGTGCGCGATTCTGACTTACCACCCGAACAAACGATCCGTTTGACTCCAAGAGGTCACCGAATGCTTCCAGGGCCCGATTGGCCAAAGTCAACTCCCCAAACCGGGTTAAACCCTTTGGAATGTTGAAGTATATCTTCTAACCTTTCCAACGTTACTCCCCGTGCGTGATTCGGACTTACCATGCGGACAAACGATCCGTTTGCGTCCGAACGATTCCCCGTCCAATGGACCGACAAACGCTTCCGAGCCATATTTGACCCAAAGACAACTCCTGAACCTGGGAGAGGTCCTAAGGACTTTCAAAGGTCTCTGAGTTGCCTTTCCAATGGTCCTCCCCATGCATAATTCTAACCAATGGGTTGCCCTTGGCAAATAATTTTCTGAAAAGGCATGAAACACACTGCCAAACGGCAGGTTCCAGACCCTGCCTATCGGTAGGTGCCGATAGGCAGGACCAGGTTTATGCCGATCGGTAGTGACCTAGGCCTATAAAAGGAGGCCTTCACCTCATTTGCAAAAGGAGACCTGATCTGATAAAAATTGCTCTCAGCGAATCCTAAAAACCTCTCTCGAAGACAGTGCAATTTCAACCTCCAAATCCCTTCCTAACTTCCACTTTTCACCATCCTTTTCATCAAACTTGGTGAATTATCCACACTCCATCATCATCCAAGTGCAAGGGTTGCTCTCCAACATTCAAGATCAAGCTCAAGATCTTCAAGAAGGTCCAAGTTTCTCAACTTTCTCTTCAAATTCTCTTAGATTCACAATAACTTGTTTTATTACTTAGCACTTTTTATTATCTCATCTCACACATCCTAATATACTTTTTATTTAGTATTATTGCACATCTCTTATTTACATATTAATAAAACCCCAAAAACAAGAAAAAGAGAGTTTGCTAATAAATTCCAAATAGGGATTCTCATACTTTTCTCGCAATTTTCTCACAACTAAAACACTTTTTCTACACACACACTCACGAATAAGAGATTCTCCATTTGGATTTATGGGATAAACCACACCCCTCGTTTTGTATGCAAACTATGTGGACTTTGATGACTTTATAGATTACGTAGGTGTCTCGGAGTAAAACCCAAGATTCGAGTCCTATTCTCACTTTCTCCCTTATTTTCTGTCTTCTCTAAATCTAATTTTCTTATATTCTATATACTTGCTCTTAGTGACGTATTACTCCATATGCGTTATCGTTCCATTATAACGATCAATGTAAGGGTAATCACATAAATCTTATTTTCTAATATTATTTTTATACCTTCCTACAGACGACGTGCTTTATCTCTCCCATGACACAAGTCGAGGATTCCTATCTCCACTATATATATACACATGCACACATATCACGGGGAAAATAAGGGAAAATAGCAAACATCCATGAGAGACCGAAAGGGCATAATGGGTGCCTAACACCTTCCCATTTCGTAACTTAGCCTTAGAACCCTTCTCTAATCATTTTGGTTTCTTATGCACCAGTATTTCTTTGGATGCCGTCCTTCGGGATGGCTTCCCCTTTTTTCTTTTGTCTGTTTTGAGTAAAATAGACTAGCAACTCTAAATCTCTCTACAATTTTATACCTCATCTCAAACGACGCCAGTCGAAGCGCTCCCGAGAGGGATACGCGATACCCAATGATTCTCCATGTACACTTCACACCACGTGAACTTGGATCACATATATCCACATATTGCACGCATCACCCATCCATACTTGGTGTACCTTTGGTACTTGTACTTTGATCCCTGTTTGGCATAATCAAGAAAATCATTCTCATCATAAGATACTAATAAGAGAATCATGCACGATTCACACGACATCACCAAAGAGCATTGTTATTGACAAAATTTTACCCACTAACTGGAGGGTCACTTCGTGATGGGTGCTGGTCCGGCAGGGCGCTGTTAGCCTAAGCGATATGACTCTCACCTTCCATTGGCCAAGTACCTTTGACGTATATCGAACGGTTGCCCCGCATCGTACCATTTAACCAAAGTAATGATGGGAGGTATATCGCAGGGAATTCATTCACGTACGTCGAGTATATCGAATTCGCTCTCACACGTACCGTCCCCACGAGGTATATAGTGAGGCAATTCACGTACACTCAGGTATATCAAATGGCTGGTCCACACGTATCGATTGCCCGCAAAAGCAAGACGTATATTGTGGAAGTCACGCCAAAGGGGGGAACCTATTCCGATTCACCCAACTAACTGCATACCCGCATATAGGTGTCAAACCTAGGACACACACTTTAGATCTACGGTTTCATCCCGAAACTCTGCTAAAATTACGGGTCGATCTTTCGCCCGAGTTTTAGTGCATTTTTTAAAATGGGACCCTGTCCGTGAGCCTGGTTACAAGTCCAGACGTAGCTTTGCATATATTAAAAAAAACCCTTTTCCAGGCTCGGGTTCCGTCCGATATTGCATTTAGAAGAATTAAATACAAGTTAGAACATAATAATCATAATAATCATGCTGAGTTCCATATCCAAAAATATTTCTCCCCCTTTATCAAAAAACCAAAAATAGTTTCTTCCCTTTTTCTAAAAAATAAATCCCATTCTACGCCTTCTCAGGTCAATCGCAAGCCCTTAGCCTGGCTCCCTATTGGCTTCAGTCTTCAGTCAAATCACTCCAGAGTTTCATCCGTTCCTCTATTACTTTTTTCGAGTCCAAAATCCATCCACTTTCCATGGAGAACACAGATCAAGTACTATTCATACAACCAAATCTGACGACAGTCCTAGATCAGCTCGTGTCCAAGATTGACAACCTCCAAACTAAGGTTCGAGAGATGCAACAAAATCAGGTTCCTATTCCTCAAGAGCCTGAGGCCTTATTCCCTCATGCTATGGGTCCACCCGAGCCTATCTGGGTTCCCGAAGAATATCAGCATGCTTCACGTGCCCCTCTTGTCAATGGGTCGCCGCTTGCCCAGCTTTTGATGCCAAACATTGCCCAGCCAGTGGCTAACCTACCTATGGTCACTTTTCCAAAAGAGGAGGAGTTGAATAAAGTCAAAGAGGATATCAAGATGCTCACCAAGAAGTTCGATCAAGTCAGAATCTCTGAGAATTACATAGACTACACCCACATGTCTCCTTATCCTAAAGCGAGGTTACCTAAGAAGTTCAAGATGCCAAATATCGAGAAGTTTGGAGGGAGTGGACCCCCGATTGTTCATCTTCGTAATTATCATCATTCCATGACTCTACTAGAGGCTTCTGAAGAAGTGATGGACCAATTGTTTTAGAAAAATTTGAAGGATAGTTCCCTCCGATGGTTTTTGTCTCTTGAGGAATCCAGAATCCGTAGCTGGGAGGATGAAGCCCGAGAATTCATATCGCAGTATAAATACAATGAAGAGCTTGAGGTCACCCTTTATGATTTAGAGCTACTCAAATAGAACCGTGGGGAATCAATCAGTAACTTCATAACCCGATGGAGAGAGTGAGCAACTACCATGACCAATCGACTATCCGAGGAAGAACAGGTCAACATAGTGAAGAAGAACTTCTTTCCCCATGTCCAAGAAATTATGGGAGGACAATACTATCCCCACTTCCAAGCTCAGGGAGGCAGGAGTAGAAATCAAGGAAAGCCTTGTTAAAATAGAGGTTGAACCAAAGAAGGTGTTCAGACAGTTCACCCCTAGAAAATATGACAAGCCTATTAGTGCTACAGTCTCAACCATCAATAACATATCTCAACTAACCACATCATGGGCACCAAAAAACTGCCCTGCCCCCATCCGAAGGGAATACACTGAGCTCCATGCTCCCCTTTCCAAAGTTTAATAAGTCCTGTTAAGTCGAAACCTCATCAAACCCTTGTATCCCTGTCCATTGCCAAATCCACTCCCAAGAAACTTCAAGGTCGACGCTCATTGCGCCTTTCACCAAACTGCTGGTCATACCATCGACCAATGCTTTCACCTCCGAAACATAATCCAAGATCTCATTGACCGGGGTACCATCGCCCCACCAGCCAATCCTAAGCCAAACACTACTTATAATCCACTCCCAAATCATACCAATGTCATCTTCTTAGAATAAAACTCAGATTTCGATCCCTCAACTCAAATCACACCCATATACTCTCCTAAACCTCTTCAAATTTGCCCATATTTCCTCCTACACCCTACTAGCCTCGTTGTTTAAGCACTGTCACTCCTTACCAAAGAATATATCGCTGTCTGTACCCATTCTGAAAATGGAAATATGGAATTGTCAGAGGTGTTAAACCAACTCCTAGAGTTCGGGCTGAAATTGCCCTTATAGATGGTCATCGATTGCCAAAGGTTCAGTACACTATTATTGGAAGCACGAAAATGGGCCCGAAATTCAGACAAGTGGGTGGTACCAACTGATGAAGTCAGCCTAGATGATGTTGTCCAGATTATGGCAGAATTATTCGGGCAAACCAATAGCATTTGTAGTATCACCAGGTTACTTGACATTTTGAAGCTACAATGGCGTTTGGTCCCTTTAACCATACATATCCCCACACAATGGGAAGACCTGTATGAAGAAGTCGTTAAAGTTTTGGAATGCATTGACTTTACATGGAAAGACAAAATTGTCGCCACCGGATGGGGGGAAGAATTCGAGGATCCGAGTGAAGAACAAGTTTCAGGAAGAACTCGCCCAGGAGCCAACATATGTGGGATGATATCATTTGAAGAACTCCTCAAAAAAATAAACAGGGTAACAGAACAACCCGAGATTGATGAGGAAACGGGATTCATGTTCTTCCCTTCTTCAGTAAATCACATGACCAGATCAGGGAGACGTTACCAGGTTCCAAGCTCACTACCAGCAAATGACAAGGGGAAGGGAACTAAAAACCTTCATATGCCAGAGATGACCATCGAGGAGAGTAAGATCCTCGATCAACTGAAGAAAACTCAAGCTAACATCACTCTATGGGGGATTTTCATGTCTTCCCAGCTGCACATAAATGATTTAATAAAGCTGCTCACTGGACCCACAGTTCCTCCCTCTACCACACCAGAAGAAGCGGTAAATCTGGTCGGATCCTTGACCTCTACCCAAATGCTATCATTTTCTGAAGAATAAATACCCAGAATTGGGACAAATCACAATCATGCACTCAACATCTTCGTTGAAGTTATGGGGAAGGTCGTGCCTCTCTCTCTTATCGATAACGGATCTACCTTGAATGTCTGCCCACTGAGAACCTTCAAGTGTTTAGGCCTGAAAGAAAGCGACCTCGATCCAACCTCCGTAGTTGTACGTGCCTACGATAATACCCACCGGGACGTGATGGGATCCATAAAGCTTGTAATAGGGGCTGGCCCTATAAACCCTGTCATTGAATTCCAAGTCATAGACATCCCAGCTTATTTCAACTTGTTGCTCGGACGACCCTGGCTCCACAGTATCAAGTGTGTGTCTTCCTCACTCCATCAGAAATTGAAATTCTTCACCGACGGGCGAGTCATCACCGTTTTGGACAACGATGAAAATGTCAATGGTGCAACCACCAGTAGTCCAATCCTTGAGATACAACACGACTCAAATGATATGCTCGTATCAAGATTTCGATTTGAGTCACTCCTACTCCCGGCAGGGGACGGTTTCAAAGAAAGAGTTTGTCCAGAATATGACCCTCATGGAAATGTCAATGTTATTCAGATGTTTAGAAAATGCACTTCATGACCGAGTTGGGGCTAGGGTAAAGGCATAAAGGGATACTTGAGCCCATCAAACTGAAGAAATCTTTCCCTCCTTATGGCTTGGAGTACCAAACATCAGAATAAGAGCTCAGAATGATCCACCAGTCTCGACTTAGACTGCATCCAAAATACCCCAGGAGACTCATTAAATGGAAGATTCATCAAAGAAGATTTCCCCTTTTGCAGTTTTCCAAAACCATGGTATGTCCACACAGACAAGAAGATAAAGCCTAGGATGGAGTTCTTTTTCCAAGATTGCTATCCATGGGCCGAAAGTTTCCAACACCGAGTACAACCGCTCATCAAAGATATTGAAGAGACTGAGGAAAGTGATTTTGAAGATTACTTCAACTTACAAATACTGTGGCTGGCACTCTACATGGTTCATTCAGGTACTACATTAAGGGATCCATCCCATATGATTAAAGCTAACGATACACCCCTCCTCAACTGGTATGCTGCGCCAGTTCTACCTCTTAAAATTTCCCCTAACCCCAACGTTTACCTTATTTCCTCTTCTGTTGCCTATCCTTGTTCAAATGTAATCGAGACCTCTTTTGATAAGGTTCTCAATGTTGTTTTTCCTATTAATGAAATAAATGAAGATTTTGAGTATCTTGTTGTGCCTTACATTAATTGTTTGGATTCTAATCAAACTTGTGATGATGATGATTTTGCAAATGAACAATTCTTAACTGATCTAAATAAGGTTGATAATATACAACATAACCGCGTTCAAGTTAATGAAGAAGACTGTTATTATTCATCTTGGTACTATTAGCCAACTGCGTGAGATTAGGATAGGGACCACCCTTGATGAGCATGAGTGCGCACAACTCGAAGAATTTGCTAAAGGAATTCGTGGATGTCTTCGAATGGTCTTATGATGATATGCCCGGTATTGATCCTGAAATAGCTCAGCACGAGATCCCCACTCTCCCAGATTGCAATCCGGTTAAACAAAAATTGAGAAAGCTCCTCACCGAATGGTCGCTTAAGGTCAAAGAAGAGGTGGTCAAACAGTTGAACGTGAGCTTCATTCGTGTGATCGAAAATCCCACATAGCTAGCCAACATAGTACTTATGCCAAAATTAGGAGGGAAGGTTCAAATGTGTGTAGACTATTGAGATTTAAACAAACCTTATCCAAAGGATGATTATCCGCTACCCAATATCGACATGATCGTGGACAACATAACCAGTCATGCTCTCAAGTCATTCATCAACGGGTTTATCAGATATAACCAAATCAAGATGCACCCAGACCACCAAGAAAAAATCGCATTCATCACCCCATGGGGAACCTTTTTCTACACCGTTATGCCATTTGGTCTCAAGAATGCTGGGGCTACCTACCAAAGGGCTACCACAACCATCTTGCACGATCTGATTCACAAAGAAGTCGAGGTTTATGTGGATGATATGATTATCAAGTCCAAAACTAGAGAAGGTCATGTTCCCGCTCTCCGGAAGTTCTTCGAACGACTATGACGGTATCAGATGAGACTCAATCCACAAAAATGTGTCTTCGGTGTTATAAAGAGAAAACTCTTGGGATTCATGGTTAGTGAGAAGGGGAAAGAAGCAGATCTTGCAAAGCTGAAGGCCATACTTGAGATGCCACCGCCCCGAACAAAGAAAGAAGTTTGAGGTTTTCTTGGGAAATTGCAATATATCATCCGGTTCATTAGCCAGCTAACCTCCATCTGCGAATCGATCTTCAAGATCCTCTGAAAGGATTCAACCAAGGTTTGGAACGAGGCCTGCCAAGAAACTTTTGACCGAATTAAACAATATCTAACCCAACCTCCAATGCTCATGCCACCACAGCCTGGTCTCCCTTTACTCATATACCTAACCATAACCAACACTGTAGTTGGGGATTTTCTAGCCTAATACCTTGAAGACTCCCTCAAAGAAAGAGTCATCTATTACCCCAGTCACAAATTGGTCGGGTACAAGGTCAACTACACTGCTTTAAAAAAGGCGTGTGTCGCACTTGTCTGGGTTACTCAAAAGTTATGACACTACATGCTCGCCTTCCCCATCAAACTTGTATCCCAAATGGATCCTATCAAATACCTGCTTGAGAAACCTACCTTATCCAGTCGAATGGCCCAATGGTTGATGCTCCTAATCGAGTTCGATATCATGTACGTCACGCAGAAAGCTATTAAAGGAAGATCCATCTCTAACTACCTCGTTGATTACCCCATAAAAGAAGAAGATGTATGGATCTCCAAATTCCCAGATGAAAATATCTTCTTCACCACTCAAGACCACCTTGGATGGAAAATGTTCTTTGACGGTGGTGCTAACAAAAAGGGATATGGCATTGGGATACTTCTGATCACCCCTGATGACTCCCACACTCCCATCGCCATCAAATTGGATTTCCCTTGCACCAACAACATGATGGAATACGAGGCATGCACAGTAGGCCTCGAAGTTGCTCTCAAGAAAGGTATTCAATACCTTAATGTCTACGGGGATTCTGCCCTCATCATCGGTCAAGTGCTCAGAAAGTGGAAAGTCAAGGATGAAAAACTCCAACCCTTCCACGCCCACTTAGAAGAGTTAGCCTCCCGATTTTGAGATATAACCTTCCATTACCTACCTCGAGCAAAGAATAACCTAGCCGATGATCTCGCTAACTTGGCCTCCATGGTTGACATGCCCGAAGGAATAAAAATGACCCCCTTCCTAGTTCAAAAGCAAGACAAACCAACCCACTGGTATTATATTGAGCTCGTCTCTACCGAAGACCCTAAACTAGTCGATTACCGGTACTATGATATCTGGTGCCTCCTCAAACATAGTAGGTATCCCGAGGGTTCCAACAAGAAAGACCGAATAACCCTTCGAAGACTGGCCGCCCAGTACATCATCTGTCATAAAGCTTTACTCAAGAGGAACTTCGATGGAACTCATCTACACTGTATCGCAGGGGCTGAGATTGAGAAAATAATGCAGAAGATGCATAACGGAGAATGCGGGCCCCACAAGAATGGTCACATGCTTGATAAGAATATCATCCTACAGGGCTACTACTAGACCACCATGGCCCAAGACTGCACCACCTATGTCCGTAGATGCCTCAAATGACAACAGTTCTCCAATCTTCAACACCTGCCTCCGCGAGAATTATACAACATGACCTCTCCCTGGCCATTCTCTACCTAGGGTGTCGACATCATAGGTAAGGTTACACCAAAGGCTTCAAACGGACATGAGTTCATCCTAGTTGACATTTATTACTTCACCAAATGGGTCAAAGCTGAGTCATACGCACTATTGAAGCAAAGAAAGTGGCCAAATTCATTAAAAATATCATCTGCCGATATGGGGTCCCGCACGAGTTAGTATCAGATAATGGGTTGCACTTCGAAGTAAAAGTCACAGAATTAGTCAACGAGTATGGGATTCAGAGACACAAATCCTCTACCTACCGACCTCAGACCAATGGTGCAGTTAAAGCCGCCAACAAGAACCTCAAAGCCATCATTAGCAAGATGATCAGGAGCTGTAGGGATTGGGCCAATCGGATCCCGTACGCCCTCTGGGCCTATCCAACCTCAATTCGAACCTCTACTGGGGCTACCCCTTACTCTCTGGTCTACGGCATGGAAGCCGTCCTATATGTGGAGCTGGAAATACCCTCGCTACGCGTCATGCTCGAAAGAAAAGTTAATAAAGAAGACTGCTGACAAAGCCGTCTCGACGAGCTGACCCTCCTAGATGAAAGGATATTGAAATCCCTTTACCACATACAGGGGTACCATCGCCAAATAGCGCGACCATTTTACAAGAGAGTCAAGGATCGGGTGTTCGTAAAGGGGATTTAGCCCTCAAGGAGATAATAGAACCCATTTTGGACCCTAAAGGGAAATCCAAGCCCAATTGAAGCGGCCCCTACATTGTGAAGAAATTATTATTCGGCGGTGCCGCCATGATCACTGACCTAGATCGAGAGGAGATGGCTCATCCAGCCAATCTGGGCCATTTCAAGAAATTCTACCCCTAGTCCGAAATCTTAGCACGCTATGACTCTTCTCATCTCCCATCTATTCTTAAAAAAAACTCTCTTCATTTCTCTCTACCCAGAACTACGTGGGCCTGATCCTCTGGAAAAAAAAACATTTTTCAAGAAAAATAAATAAAAATCCCCAGAGGTACGTAGGCAGCTCATGCATCTTACAGGAGCATGACCCTTTGTTTTTCACAAAATACTATTCTTTTCTTATCTCCGAGAACGGAAGTTCATTCTAACAAATACTTGAACAAAAGGATTATGTATGCCTTAGCGATCGGTATAGATAATTCAAAATTACAAAATTCATCAAAAGGCACAGCTAGATGATCAGAAACTTGCTTATTTCATTAATAAGAAATTACAGCACGGATTACATAAGAAAAGGAACAGATAACTCCCTTCCCCCTACTACCATAAAAAGACAAATAAAATCCCCACATATATTACCTATTACATAAATAAACTCTCCAAGAGTCCTACCCACAGTTACCAGAGGAGCCTATACCCTCATCATCTACATCCTGGGGTCCCCAAATCCCCCCTGCCTAAATAGAGTGCCGTAAACACTCCATGGACCGATAAGCCCGAATCAGTTTCAAAAAAACCATAACACCCCCTTCCATGGTGTTAAATAAAACAAACTACCTTTGTCCAGTCTCCACTAACAACATCTTGCTGACTACTCTCCTCCACAACCACTTCATATAATCCCCCGGGACGTGCCAAACTCTCCCGACAGACTGAGAGGGACGGGTGGACGGACGTCGATTCTCCCACAGAGATCCAAGCAACATACGCAGGCGCTCGGTCAAAATGTCTATCGAAAAGAAATTTAGTGTCCGAGGTGGCACGACCTGTGCCCAACCAAATTGGCGCAGAATCCGCCAAGGGAAATAAAAAGAGGTCTGTCTGAGACCAAACAACCGCACATATGAGTACTCTCCTAGCTCCAGAATAGACTGCAACTGCCCCAACCAAGGCACTGACCAATACAGATTCCGAGCCCCATGTTCCACAAACCAATTCTCCCAACTCTCAATATCCAAGCCAACATAGAAGAAGTGACGCGAAAAGAAGTTGGGAACAACCGATAAAGGATATTCTGGAGGAGTCACCAAGCGGAGTCTTTCAGACAACCACATGAACAGTATCACGGGGCTACCCCTCAGGAAGTCTTAACGACCTTCTCTCTAGGCATCCAGAACATTCAGGGTCTCCATCAGTGTCACCGTCGCAGGATTGCGACGGTATGACATCCATGAACTAATGGCTGCAAGTTGCGGGTCCACCAGCAGTTCCCCAGTCACCAGCAATAATTTTAAAACCAGGTCGAGAGCAATAGTGTGACACCCCACCTAATTAAATACCGGGCGATCACTCCTTTATTACATTAAATCAAGGTAAACAGTTGGTTCATTCTCAGCATCACTGTCGATAAGAATAAATTCTCCAATTTAACACCCTAAATAATTAAGCTAAGTGTCAAAACCATTTTCATACATAACTTTCCAAATTTTATTTAAAGAAAATCATTTATTTTATTAACAACATTAAATAAGTAAGAATCACGCCACGTTAAATATCTGTAACATAGTCCAATGAATTTAAAACATTCGTCAATCGAATGTCAACATGCGAAATATAAAGTAACACAATCCAAACTGAATAAATTCCATAGTAACAATACTGGAAATAACTGAAATACAAATGTCCAATAACAACGGAATAATGGAAAGATCTACACATGCTCAACTAAATGAAAGTGCTAACATTGGTTCCGAATGAACGAAGTCGTCTATTCAAAAGACCTGCAACTCCCACCTAAGCTGCAGCGCGTGCCTTCCAAGAGATCCTAAGCAAGACGCCCCTATGGCTAGGCACCTGTAATACATACATATATATACGAGAGAGAGAGAGAGAGAGAGAGAGAGAGAGAGAGAGAGAGAGAGAGAGAAATGGGTCAGAGCCCAAAAGTGTGTTTGATTTAAAATACGTTTAACAAGTATTTAAATTGATACAGGCCAATGCAACAACATATTAGAGCGACACTCTCTTGAGAAATTCTCACCTCTCTTCTAATGTGCACGTCTATTGTACTAACCTTCCCAACGGGTTATCTTATCATTTTATCATACTAACCTTCCCAATAATTTAGCTTATATTAACATACTCATAATATTTCAAAACCGAACAATATCATTGTTTAAAAAGATACTTCCAATTAGCAGCACAACTCTCGTTTTTGCTTTATTAATTTATAAGGTTTCCCAGTGCCATATTATATTTCCACAAAACAAGTATTTACTATTTGAGTCATCAACCATGTCCTACTTATCAAATCACAGTAGGCAAATTCAAATTTCCAAATCTCATATATATTAACTACTCGTATAATATATATAAAATAATAGCACCCCAAATAAAACTATGGTGCGTGCATACTTCTACTATCCAAACCCCATACCACTCATATCAAGGGGAATACAAGTTCGGAATCACTCTCGAACTGTATTAACACATACACAAACAATATCGAGGCGAAGCATAGATTCCAAGTCTCTAAGAGGATGGCACATACTCGCGTCTCTTAGGACCGTCTGAACTATCAATTCGATAGCCTGTACTAAGGATATCTATCTTCTAGTGTACAAGTCAATATCCCCCATAAAGGTCCCATCGAGATAAGACTGTCCCAGCGCGGTAACCTCAAGGATAGCAAGTAGCGCGGTATGTTTTTCACATGTATATAATATATGTACACACAATCATATAAATATACCAGTTTCATCATATTAATATAGGTTCCTCTCGTCACCCATAATTACAACATTTATCCTTAATTTCACATTATTAGTATTACGTATAAGGTTTCATCTCTAACCTTAACTCGAAGGGTTTTCTCACTTATTACGTGACACTCGTGGACTCTATCCTTCCAAGTAGAAAATTCAGTAGGTATAACTCTATTCACTATCGTAGCTATTCCCCATAATTTCTCACTTGAAATACGTAGTTTCATCATTCATTATACAATTACCCCAAAAGTAAACTTCTCGTCTTATAATAAAATTCCCAACACTTATTCATGTGTCCTACTGGTCTTTCCTATCTCCTAAAACATTTTATTAAGAATACCCAAGAATTATTTCTCGATAAATTTAGTTTAACTAATTAAACAAGGGAACTAGGACTCTACCCGGAGGGGTCGATCGATCGAGGTCTGGGGCTCGATCGATCGAACCTTCGATCGATCGAAGCTCTATGCTCGATCGATCGATCAAGCAGGTATTTTGATTTCTGCAGAATTGCAGTTATGGGTTCTACCACTTTTCTTCATCCAAATCCATATTTTTCCAAACCCAAATGTCCCAAAATGCTACTACTAACATTATAACAATATATCATATGTTTCCAACGTAAGGCATGGGTATTTCTATCATTTAATCAAGGATTAACAGCCCCAAAAGTTAATTAATTATCAAGAACACTAAAATTCTCTTAAACAGGTTTCTAACCAATTTTCTTCAAAAATTCCTTTTTATAATTATCAAAATTTCGTGGTTACATTCCTCTACATGGCAAGGTTTCCAGAATTTCCATATAAATCAATACTACATGGGTTTTCCTATCACAAATTGGGTTTTCTTCCATATTTTTCATCTCTAATCATTCCTAAACTAATATGAAAATTGCACCAACGAAAATGTGCAAGATAAATACATGCCTGGGATTTTCAGAGGTCTGGATTGCGGCTGATTTTGGTGTGGTTGCGTTCCCCTTCTCGCGATCTACGCGTTGGTGGTGGCGGCGGTGCAAACCGGTGACTTTTTGGCCTTGAATTGCCTTGAGGGCTCTCTCCTCTCTTCTCCAATGGCCGTTCTAGGGTTCTGAATATTCTAACCCTAAATGACTAACCTAAATGGCTGATATAGGTTGCTGAATTTCGTGGGTTTAATTACCCAAATATGTAAAATGACTAAAATGTCCTCCCGGTGTACCAATTAGGCCTAAAAACGCCCCGAGACCCAAACTACACCCCCGGGTACACTTTTCTGACTATCTCGACCCTTCCGGACACGTTGGCGCACTCAAAATGACCATACGAACAACTTATAAAATATTCACTTTTTATTAATCAAAATTTAGTCCCGATGCGACACGGGTACGTTCCGACTTAAATTTCCAAAATTTTCATTTTACTCACTCATGACATTCAATATAACCAATATAATATATTACTTTGCTCATTAGTAATATTCAACAAATTTCCCATAATTACTAACTCTCGTCGCGTTAATAATTATAACATGATTAATTTCCAGATTTTTATTAAATAATTCACTCACATTAAATTTAATAAATCCCCAAATTAATATAGCATAAAAATATGGGGTATTACATACTTCCCCCCTAATAACGAAATTTTTCCCCCCAATTCAGAAAATAAGGCATACCTGGTAAAAAAACTCTGGATATCTCTCGTGTATATCTACCTCGCGCTCCCAAGTGGATTCCTCCACATTATGATGTTCCCACTGGACCCGCACAAGTGGAACTATCTTCGACCTCAATCTCCTCTCACTATAGTCTAGGATAGCCACCGGTCTCTCCTCGTAAGAGCTATCAGGTTGTAAGTCGATCTCATCTATTGCAATGTGAGTATGGGCCATATCATCCCGAAGATATCGTCTCAACGACGAGATGTAGAATACATCGTGGATGCGATGTAAATGCTCTGGCAGTCCCAATTTGTATGCAACCAGGCCAATCCTCTCGATGATGGGAAATGGTCCCATATACCTCGGAGCCAACTTCCCCTTCTTCCCGAACCTCATCACTCCCTTCATAGGAGATACACGCAATAACACTTGGTCCCCCACACTAAACTCCCGGAAGAACCGTTTCGCATCGGCGTAGCTCTTCTCCCTGTCCTGGGCTATCCAAATGCGACTCCTGATTATCTCAATCCTCGCGGAGGTCTCCTGAATCACATCTGGTCCTAGCAACTTGTTATCCCCCACTTAGAGCCAACAAACTGGGGAACAACAAGGCCTTCCATACAAAGCCTCAAATGGAGCCATGCCAATCGTGAACTGATAAGAGTTATTATAAGAAAACTCTACCAGTGGAAGATGTGGCTCCCAACCTCCTCTAAAATCGAGAACACACATGCGTAACATATCCTCTAACATCTGATTAGTATGCTCTGTCTGTCCATCTGTCTGTGGGTGGTAAGCTGAACTCAACCTCAACTCAGTACCCATAGCCTCCTGAAATCTTTCCCAAAAATATGACACGAAAATCTTGTCCCTATCTGACACAATATTCAGGGGCACCCCGTGTAATCTGACAATCTCAGCGATGAACAACTGAGCATACTGGCCCATGGTATAATCTGTCCGCACCGGCAGAAAATAAGCCACCTTGGTCAAACGATCTACAATCACCCAGATAGAAACGTGGCCCCGCTGTGATGTAGGCAACCCTGTAATAAAATCCATGGAAATACTCTCCCACTTCCACGCGGGTACTTCCAATGGCTGAATCAATCCTGACGGTTTCTGATGGTCCACTTTACCAGCTGGAAGGTAGAACACTTGGACACAAACTCAGCAATGTCCTTCTTCATCCCACTCCACCAGTATTGTCGCCTCATATCCTGGTACATCTTATCGCCTCCCGGATGTACTGCAAATCGGGACCCATGAGAATGAGTCATCACAGCATGACGTAATTCTGCTCCTTCTGGAACCACCAATCTCCCATTAAACCGCAAATCTCTATCGGCACTAACAGAATAGGACTCAGCGCCCTCGTCTAGGAGTCGCACAATCTGCTCTTGGCAAAACGGGTCTGTGGTTTGTGCCTGTATCACCCTCATAACAATCTCGAGTGTGACTGACATCACGAACATGAAAGAACGTGCTACTGCTCCCTGATGACCCAACTCCTTCCACTTTACTTTCCAGACGTCTGCTACTTCGTCTACCGGTCTATGACTCAACGCATCAGCAATTACGTTGGCCCTTCCCGGATGATATTGTATATCGAACTGGTAGTCCTTCACAAACTCTAGCCATCTGCGCTGACGCATATTCAGCTCTCGCTGAGTGAACAGGTACGGCAATGACTTGTGGTCTGTGAACAAACGAAATTTCTCTCCGAACAAATAGTGCCTCCATATCCTCAATGCAAAGACGACCGCTGCTAACTCCAGGTCGTGGGTAGGGTAATTCTTTTCATGCGGCTTAAGCTTGCGGGAGGCAAAAGCTATAGCCTTCTCTTCCTGCTGAAGTACTCCACCAAGTCCCCGTAAGGACGCATCGGTGTAAACCAGGTACTCCACACCCGGTTTCGGTAACGCAAGGACTGGCGCTGAAGTAAGCTTGTCTTTCAGCTCGTCGAAAGCCAACTGACAAGCGTCATCCCAAACATATGGTACCCCCTTACAAGTCAGATTCGTCAATGGACCCGCTATTTTGGAAAAACCCCGAATGAATCTCCTGTAGTAACCAGCTAACCCGAAGAAACTACGCACTTCCGTCGGTGTCATGGGCTATCCCCACTCCCTCACCGCTGATACTTTGCTCGGGTCAACTGCTATCCCCTGCTCAGAAACAACATGCCCCAAGAACTATACCTCTCGCAACTAGAATCCGTACTTCTCGTACTTAGCATACAACTGATGCTCTCGTAGAGTCTGAAGAACCTGCCTCAAGTGCTCGGCATACTCCTCCTCGGAGTGTGAATATATCAAGATGTCATCTATGAAGACGATGACAAACTGATCCAAGAACTCTCTGAATACTTGGTTCATCAAGTCCATGAAAATGGCTGGGGCATTTGTGAGTCCGAACGACATCACCCTGAACTCATAAGACCCATATCTTAACAAGAAGTTAGTCTTTGAAACATCCTGCTCTCTAATACGTAACTGGCGGTACCCCGACCTCAGATCTATCTTCGAAAAGAAAGTTGTTCCCCTCAACTGGTCGAACAGATCATCGATTCAAGGCAACGGATACTTATTCTGTATCGTGACCTTGTTCAGCTCCCTGTAGTCCACACACAATCTCAGTGAACCATCTCTCTTCTTCACAAACAAAACTGGAGCGCCCCAAGGTGAGGTACTCCTACGAATGAAGCCCTGACCTAACAGCTGCTCTATCTGATCTCGTAGCTCTCGTATATCTGTCGGAGCCATACGGTACGATGCGCGTGCTATAGGTCTCGTATCTGGCAATAAATCTATAACAAAGTCTATCTCTCGACTGGGGGGTAGGCCTGGTATCTCCTGGAACACATCGGAATACTCCCTGACAACTAGGATCGAATCTAAGGGAATCATAACCTCCTTAGAGGTATCCTCCTCTATGTAATACAAATGAGCGGTCGAGCCTCCCTCTGTGCGAGGCATCGCCACTACAAACATCTCTTGCCCCGGAATGGTAAAAATAATGCTCCCACCGAAGCAGTCAATCATGGCTCTATAAGCTGCGAGCCAATCCATACCAATAATCACATCACGCTCGTGCATGTCTAAAACTAACATGTCTGCAGGTAATACCAAGCTACCAATCTCCACCCCCACTCCCCGACATATAAAGAAACTAAGGGACCCACTCCCCAGTGGTGAGTCCACACACGTCACTGTGCTCTCTGCTGTGGCTAACAACCCTAAGGCCTTCGCAAAATGCGTAGCTATAAAACAATGTGTTGCCCCCGTATCAAACAAAACCCGACCCATAGTACCATGGATAGGAAACATACCCTCAATCGCGGGTGGTTCCTATGGAGCTGCTGCCTGGTGGACGTTATAGACACTTCCATACTGTAATTTCCCCTGCTGCACTGGAGCTGCTGGAATGGCTGGTAGGGCTGGCACCTGGGCTGGAGCTGGGAGGGTAGGTGGAAATAGTGGCCTCTGTGGCTCATTACGGGCTCCCTGCTACTGTGGGGCCCTATCGCCCTCTGGGCAATCCTGACTCCTATGTCCATGTTTACCGTACCCAAAACATCGGCCTTTGAAGTCACCTCCCCTCTGACCCTGCTGTCCACGGCCCTGATGGCCGTTGCCTCCCCGCCACTGGCCCTGTTGGCCCTGATTAGCACGTTGCTGGCCCTGCTGTTGTCCCTGTTGTCGGTGTTGGCCCTGCTGGCCCTGCTGATTAGGCTGGCCCTGCTGGCCCTGCCTATAGCCCCCATATCCCTGCCTAGAATCACCTGAACGGAAACGCTTAGCAGGGTCCCCCTGATGGGAACTCTGATCATGCTGACGAGCTTGTCCATGAGATAGTGCCCCACTGGCACTATTACCCCTGGTCCTGCCCTGCGGGCCGAACTCTCCTTCTCTCTTGCTTCCCTGCAGATGGAAGCGGTGATCCTGGAAATGTAGTATTGCGTCATTAAGTACATCAGTGAAAGTACTCAGGGATAAATTCCCAATAAGGTGCTGACGGATCCTCCAAGCTAACCCGTCAACAAACAGCAAA
The DNA here is from genome assembly GCA_949130495.1 of Sambucus nigra. Classification (NCBI taxonomy): domain Eukaryota; kingdom Viridiplantae; phylum Streptophyta; class Magnoliopsida; order Dipsacales; family Adoxaceae; genus Sambucus; species Sambucus nigra. The sequence continues at coordinate 353,201,466 of OX422207.1, read as the reverse complement.
ATCTTCTTGCTCTCAGTAGGTGCCTTATCTGGAACAATGGTGAGAAGTCTCGTGAACTCCTCCTCATACTCTGCTACGGTAAGACTCTCCTGCTTCAGATTCAGTAATTTTCGCCTCATCTCAGTCTGCACGGCGGGTGGAAAATACTTGCGGTCAAACCACTCCCCGAACAACTGAATAGGGATCGTGTCCCTCTCCTCCAATGTGGTAGTGGACTCCCACCACTGCAATGCGGCTCCCACCTGCTTAAAGGAAACCAATAACTATTTTTTCACCTCAATTCACTCATACATACCCATTGGATGTCTTTCTTCCATTGGCTAACTGTAACAATATCGGAGCTACCAGAGAACTCAGGGGGATGCGCTTTCTGAAAAGCATCTCGAACCCTCTCCCATGAAGATGGAAGTTATGCTGGTACCGGCACCACTACCTGAACCTAGGGTGGATCCTGCTGAACCACCGCTAGTGCGGCATTCACCGCCTGAGCAATAATGGTGACTACTTCATTTGCATTCATTGTGCCTGGTGCCGGAGCTGCTGGCTGCTCGACCTGGGCACGCCTATCTTTCGGAGCACGTCTCGGAGGCATCTGAAACATGAACAAGTTTATTAGTCTACAGTTATCATCTAATCTCAAATAGCTGAAGACTTAAACGTAAAACAAGAGTACAACAATCCTAAAAATAGGGCTCTATAGCAACAACGTTAAGCTGAACGCGAAAGTAAGCCGTACAGATCCTATGGACACTAGAACCTGATGCTCTGATACCACCTGTGACACCCCGCCTAATTAAATACCGGGCGATCACTCCTTTATTACATTAAATCAAGGTAAACAGTTGGTTCATTCTCAGCATCACTGTCGATAAGAATAAATTTTCCAATTTAACACCAAAAATAATTAAGCTAAGTGTCAAAACCATTTTCATGCATAATTTTTCCAAATTTTATTTAAAGAAAATCATTTATTTTATTAACAACATTCAATAAGTAAGAATCACGCCACATTAAATATCTGAACATAGTCCAATGAATTTAAAACATTCCTCAATCGAATGTCAACATGCGAAATATAAAGTAACACAATCCAAACTGAATAAATCCCATAGTAACAATACTGGAAATAACTGAAATACAAATGTCCAATAACAACGGAATAATGGAAAGAGCTACACATGCTCAACTAAATGAAAGTGCTAAGAGTGGTTCCGAATGAACGAAGTCGTCTATTCAAAAGACCTGCAACTCCCACCTAAGCTGCAGCGCATGCCTTCCAAGCGATCCTAAGCAATACGCCCCTGTGGCTAGGCACCTGTAATACATACATATATATACAAGAGAGAGAGAGAGAGAGAGAGAGAGAGAGAGAGAGAGAGAGAGAGAGAGAGAGAGAGAGAAACGGGTCAGAGCCCAAAAGTGTGTTTGATTTAAAATACGTTTAGCAAGTATTTAAATTGATATAGGCCAATGCAACAACATATTTGAGCGACACTCTCTTGAGAAATTCTCACCTCTCTTCTAATGTGCACGTCGTGAAGCACCTTATACCTTTGACTTACTTAAGTCTATATTGTATAAGTGCTCAACTAATTTGGAAATAGTGACAAAATTGGTTGTCTAACCTAGAATCCAAAGATCCTTAGAAATATTCTCTCTAATCCTCTTCAATGATCCAAATATGGTATAATTGAATCACACTACACACATTAGAAGTGCATACATGTGTATTTATTGCTTTGTAAGGACACAAATTTCCAATTGAGTCCATATATAGTTTTGGCTCAATTCCGGACAAAAACATTTATTCATAGGATAGTATTTATTGTTATATTCTCAAGCCTATGAATTGTATGTTGAAGACGTAGCGGCAAAGAATTTAAAGCTTCATCAAAATGCCGGTTTGCGTGCCTCGTTTCTACGTCATCAACTAAGGTTCCATGATCCGAAGGTATGAATGTAATTATATGTATATAGGAGATTGGAACAATATGTATTGGGTGTTAGGTGAAATAAAACTGCATTTTATTTTCAGAAAGAATCAATTAAGAACTTTAAATAAGTATATAAAAGTTTCTGGGCCAAAATCGAATTTTTCAATCTTTCTGGAAGTTCGTTCGAACGAACGTGATTCTCGTATCTTCGTTTATTAAATGATAGGGGGACAAATGGTATCTAATCCTATTATTATCGTATCTTCGTTTGAGGGCGATTTATCTTAGGGGGAGACGTCTTTCTAAGTAGGTCATGTGTTTAAAAGGGAGAATTAATTTAGGGGGAGTAATTAATTAATTGCATTTAATTTTTGATATTCTCTATGCATTTGATGAGTTTGCTTAAGTGTGCAGGAATTATTCTAAAGCGGCATCATTCTATGGCAAAGCGTTTGATCCTTGGGTTGAGTCAAGATTGGGCGGGTTATGTTTTGAGTCTAGTAGAGCTTGACGGCCCTTTAGGATTTTTGTTTGGTTTTTGTCCCGGAATAGCCAAAGGGGGAGATTTGTAAGGACACAAATTTCCAATTGAGTCCATATATAGTTTTGGCTCAATTCGGGACAAAAACATTTATTCATAGGATAGTATTTATTGTTATATTCTCAAGCCTATGAAGTGTATGTTGAAGACGTAGCGGCAAAGAATTTAAAGCTTCATCAAAATGCCAGTTTGCGTGCCTCGTTTCTACGTCATCAACTAAGGTTCCATGCTCCGAAGGTATGAATGTAATTATATATATATAGGAGCTTGGAACAATATGTATTGGGTGTTAGGTGAAATAAAACTGCATTTTATTTTCAGAAAGAATCAATTAAGAACTTTAAATAAGTATATAAAAGTTTCTGGGCCAAAATCGAATTTTTCAATCTTTCTGGTTGTTCGTTTGAAATGTCGTCCGAACGAGTTTTTTCGTTCGAACCAGGTTCGTTCGAACGAGTTTTGCCAACGACCCTAACTGGTCAGTCGTTTGATATGTCGTTCGAACGAATGTTCGTTCTATCGAGGTATCTAACGAACTTCTAACGAGCCCAGGCTGGTCACTCGTTAGAAGTCTCGTTCGAACGAGAATCACGTTCTTTCGAACGAACTTCCAGCGGGAACAGTTATTTGGCAATTTTTTGCAGTTTTTCCCCACTCCTCCACTTGGTTTTCAACCAACTTTTTTCATACAATATTATGTGCGGGAAAGACATTTTCCAAGACAACTTTTCCAACATTTGTTTATCTTCAAAAGAGAGTTTGAGAGCCAAATTACTTTAGGAAAATGTTCAAGTTTTTTGTGTCAATTGTTAATGAAAAATTCATACACACTCTAGTTTACACCCAATAATTGTTTATCCAAGTTTCTATATTTATATCAATTGCTTGGAGTTTTTGGCACCGGTTTTTCTCTACCGAATTCAAGAGACGTTTCGGGTTTGCTTCTACACCCCATCACAAAGAAGACTTTTGTTGAGATTCTACCCAAAAGGAGAAAGGCTCCATGCTTGGGTGACGGTGACCATATAAAGTCCCATCGGTGTATTCCGAGACCACGGTGGAGCTCCGTTGGTTATTCGCTAATTGGAGGTTGATACAAGAAGGAGCATCACGGCTTGAGAGGGTTCGAGTTTAGGAAGTAAGTCTTTTGTCTTGTATTTTGTAATACCGTTTTTAGTGGATTTGAGGCTAGGGCCGTTCCGAGGTTTTTTCCCGTTAGTGGGTTTTTCCTCGTACATCGCGGTGTAGTGTGACATTGTTTATTTTTATCTTGCACAAAATTTAGAACTCATGCTTTAGGTTTAATTCAAGATAAAATTCGGTTTAATTCTCACACTAATTTAATTTGGGACTTAAATTAAATATTGGGTAAAATTGGTTTATTCTAGTCACTTGCATTAATTTGGTTTCGCCTAACTTTGGATATAATTGTTAATTATGACTTAGGCAAATTCTAGGACTTGAATTATGGATTAATTTGTTTCTTAAGAGATTAAAACTCTGCCTTGTTTATTTGTTGAACCATCACTTATATTCGCTTCCGCATTTATTTAAAAAGGAAATTAAATATTTTTTAATTGTGATAATTATTAAAACTCGGGGCTTTTCAAATTGGTGTCAGAGCCAAAAACGATAATTATTTCGTTAAGATCCTTTAATTTTTGGCTAAATATGGATTTTTCCCCATTTTCAAAATTTCCTATTTTTGATGGTTCTAACTACGCGTATTGGAAAGCGCGAATGAAATCGGCACTTAAATCTATCGATGAACGTGTTTGGATGTCTGTTGTTACCGGGTACTCCCCACCAACTCATCTAATTGAAAATGAACGTGTTCCCAAACCCATCGATAGATGGACCGAAAATGAGTTTAAGCTTGCAAATTTTAATTCCACCGCTAAAGAAACTTGGGATATTTTACAATTAACTCATGAAGGAATGAGTGTCGTTAAAGCTTCTAAACTCCAAAACCTCACCACTCAATTTGAAACTATCAAAATGGATGAAAAAGAAACTTTTGATAAATTTTATGCTAGACTTTCTGATATTGTTAATTCATCCTTTAACTTGGGAGAGAAAATACCTGACGACCGTGTTGTAAAGAAAATTTTGAGGTCACTGATAAATAGCTCTTTGCGTATGTATATATCGTTGTCGTGCAAAAGCTACTCTCAAAATTCCCTTGAGTACCTACAAAACTAGTCTAAAAATAACTCGTATTGTGGTAAGTACGGGTATCAATCCTACTTTCAAGGTGAAACAATTAATGTGCAAACGTGCAATTCCAAATTTTATTTATTAAAATAATTTTTTTTTTATATTTTTTAAAAAATAATTTCAAGGGAAAAATTAACTAACAAATGCTAAAAATTATAAAATGACTAAATAATGAAAAAATGTGCAACCGAGTGTGAAATATATGAGAAGGTCAAGAGATGGGATTACACTGCATTTTCCATTATTTTAATTTTTCAATTTATTAATTTGAAATATTCCGAGATAATATTAAATCGATAATCTAACTCTCGTTAAAATTATAAATTTAATAAAATCTTTTTCAGAAAATTAATTTAAAAATATCACACGAATGAAAAATTAGGACTATACTATTTTCAGAAAATTACCCGCTAGGATCAATTTAACGAAAATAATTTTAATCCTCAAATTTCAACACTGAATTAATATTCAAATATCGGAAAAACCTATCTCTAGTTCGATTCCTAAATTCAAACATCAATTCATTCAATTAATTTACTAACTCTCGTTACATAAATTAATTGGCGACATTTAAAATTAATTTATCTAGAAATATGAAATTAATGAAACCAATTAATTAGAGTAACATCATACGCAGTACATCCCACCCCTTGAACGGGGTGTTTAGCCAAACATTCTCATGTGTGCATAAACAACATTCAATATCATATCAAAAGATGACATAAATGAATAGAGAAATAAAATACAATACGCAAGTCTCCTTGTCGAATCGCGTTCATAAAATGCGTCTCAATCTTCTCACTAATCCAGCACTTGATTACACCAAAAACAATAAAAAAAACAAACCTAAAAATTATTCTAACACTAAACTAATTTTTTTTGGAATTTTTTGGAATTTTTTTAAGACCCTAAGCTGTACATAATATACAGTCTATTTTTCTCTCTCAACGTAACTCCTTTTTTTATCTGTTAAGAGTCCCCTTTTATTGAGAAGCTCTCCTCATTTGAAGAACCCACGAAGATGTATCTAGTAGAGGATTTTGTGGGATCTCCTTAGGATTGGAAAGGGTAAGTCAAATGGGTATTTGGTTTCCCGATTTTTCTGGGATTCGAGATGGGATTTTGCAGGGCGGATTGTGATTGGAAATGGGTTTGGACTGGTGCGGATCCGGCTGTTCCCGGGTTCGGGTTTGCAATGGGCTTCGGGTTGTGGGTCTCGGTTTAAAGGTTGGACGAAGTGGGGTTGGATCTTGGCTGGAGGAGGTGACTCCGGGGGAGAACGGCGGCGAGGCAGGTCCGGAGGGGGTGAGGGGGTTGCGATCATCATCGGCGTGAGGTGAGCAGGTCCGGCCTGTTTGCGGGTTAGGCTGGTTTAGGATTCAGGGGAATCGGGTTTTGGATTGGTGGTGGTTTTTTTTTGGGGGGGGGGGGGGGGGGTTGTTTGGTTATGGGGTTATGAGAGAGAGTGAGAGATGGTGGGAAGAAGATGAATAGTGTAGGGGCTTGTTTGGGTATTGGTTGGTTTAGGGGTGTGTTTGGGTGTAGGTTGGTTTAGGAGTGTTATGTGTGTGTGTTTAATTCGTACCCCTAAAAAATGACACCTACTAAAAAAAATAAAAGAAAACTAAATAAAAAAATTAAAATCTAATAAAACTAAAAAAAAAAAACTAACACTTCAAACTAAAATAAAATAAAACTTTATTAAATCTAGAAAAATATAATCCTAATAAATTAAAACTAAAATAAATAAATAAATAAAAATATATATATAATAGAATCTAATAAAAATAAATTCCTAAAAAGTTGATCACAATAAAATAAAATAAACATTAAAAATTAAAAACTAATAAAAATCAAAATTAAAAATAAAGAAATAGAAAAATAGAAAAATAGAAAATAAATCCTAAAAAAATTCTAACTAGATCTAAAATAATTCCTAAAAATAAAACGACTCAAAACAAAAATCTAGAAAAATAATAAAGGTACAAACTCAACACACACCGGGCTCGGGGAATGGTCTAGGCTCGGTGTAGGCTCGATGTAGGCTCGGGTTTAGGTCACGGGACTGCTTCGGGGCATCGAATCTCTTCCGGGCAAGCTCAATGAGGACTCTGACTTCGCGATCTCTTTGATTTCTTCGATGCAAGCTTTTGACCGCTATTGAGTCACAATTGTACTAATTTAGCATTATTTGTACCGCAACTGCGTATTGACCTGAGAAATAAATAAAATACAAACATAAGGCCAATTTTAATTAAAATGAGAGACTAAAATGCATCCATTCGGGGTATAAAATAGACACTTTTGGGTGCTTATCAGTCACTACCCGATAGATTTATTCCTAAATTCACCGTTTTAAATTCTTTACCCACTTTAGCCTCTACGAAATTAGAAGAGCTTGTAGGTGATTTACAAACCTATGAACTAGATATGTTTCCCTCTAAAACTGAAAAGAAAATTGAAAAGGGCGTTGCTTTAAAAGCCCGAAAAGAGGTCAAACAAGTAGTAGAGAGCGATAGTGATAGTGACTCGGAAGACATGGCTTTGTTTGCTCGTAAATTTAGAAAATTTCTTAAATTTAACAAAGATAAAGTTAAAAATGATTTTAAGAAATTTGAATCTTCTAAACATGATAAAAACGAGAAGATTTCTAAAGCCGATAAGATCCCTAAACCAAGTAATGAAAATGTTGATAGGCACGAGTCTAATAAATGTTTTGGTTGTGAAGGTTATGGCCATAGGGCTTATGAGTGCCCCACTAAACTAAGAAAAGAGGGTAAACGACCCATTTCATATAATGAGACCCTTAGTGATAGTGATAAGGAAGAGAAGCCCGAATCCCCCACTAAGAAAAATTTTGTGGCTTTTATGGCTAGACATGTGAGTGATAATGGGAACTCATCGAATGATGAAAATATAGCACATGCCACTTCCAAGGTCATTGTACATGATTCTCTTATTTTTGATGATAGTGAGAGTGAAGAAGAAAGTGAGAGTGAAAATGAAGAAGAGGTTGATGTGAGTGAACTTCAAAATGCTTTTCATGAATTATATAAAGAATCTATTAATTTGAAAAGGACTAATTTGAAGTTAGAAGCTTGTTTAAGAAAGAGTGTCAAGGTCGTTGATGATAGTGCCTTAATAGAAGACCTTAGGACACATGTGAGGACTCTTCAAGAGAAGCTTGAATATGTAGAAGGCGAAAGAGATAGTCTTAGGGGTTTAATGGAATCCTTTAAAAAGGAGCTTCTTGTTTTTGAAGAGCGAAATGTTTTACTAGAATCTAACATTGTTGAATTGGAAAATAAATTAAAAGATTCTAGTATTTGTCAAATTTGATTTGGAGTGTCGTTCGGAAAAACTAGATAAAATGTTAGGAACGGTCCAAATTAAAAATGAAACTTTTGGTTTAGGCTTCAATTCTTGTAATGAATTTAACCCTAAGGTCAAAACCAATGTTTTAGGAGAATCTTCTAGGAATGCATTTAATGATCACTCCTTAGATAAATCTTTTCGACATGTTCTTACTTGTACACATTGTGGTCAAAAACGTCATCTTAGGCAATTTTGTTTAGATCTTAAAAGAATTCCTAGAAAATCCCATAGTAAAGTAACCACGATAGCTAACGTTCCTACACCCCAAGAGAGTAATTCTTCATTAATTTGGGTTAGGAAATCCGACTTGGTTGACTTACAAAATAGGGATTTTGATTCTCATTTACTTACACATGCCTCCTCCCTTGCTAAATCTAAAGGATAAATGTGTTAGTGTTTGCATACTTTAGCATTTGTACTTCATGCTATATTCATATGCTAAATGTATGCTTGTTTAGTCATTTTCTAGTCATTGCCTTAATTCATATCACATGCTAAAAATTATGCCTTGTTTATCTTTTTGTATTATATTTTGTGTTTGAATCGACTGCATAATATAAAAAGATTTTTGTTTATCATTTGTGTTTTATTTATTTCATTTAAGCTTAATGAAAAATAAAAATGATTTTTGTTTGTCCTTTTGAGTAAATATTTATTTTTGATTAAAAATGTTAAAAACTCAAAAAGATTTTGTTTTGTGTGTATTTTTTGTTTGACACACTTTATGTGGCATATATTTGTGTTTGAATCCTATCGTTTACGCTTCCATGTGGCTTGAACTTTTGGTTTAGATTTTCAATCCTTAAAATGTTCTTTACTATGTTTTCTATGGAGTAGTTGGATTTTGTATTGTTTAAATGGATTCTATTTCTATATGCCTATATTCACACATGCACGAGCTCTTTTGAAATCTTAATGTCGCATGTTATATTTGAGCTTTTTGAGGTGTTCTCCTATCAATCTAGTCATCTACATATCTATGACCTAGGAGGACTAGTGCATGTCAAAATCCGTTGCATGTGAGATTTGTGTGAAAATGAAAACATGATAAATTAATATATGCACGGGGAAGGGCTCCGAAAGGATGAATTAAATCCTTTGCGATAGTAAGCCACCGTTGATTGGATCTAAAAGAAATACGGGATCCAAAGGCCTAAAAAAATAGAATATTTGGCATTAAACAAAAAGCAATTTCCAAGGCCTATGTTTGTTTGATATATTCATTCAAAAACAAAAGAATATATATGCACATTGAGGGAGAATTTGATGGTATATCAACGGTTTGCACAATGTCCGTTTATCCTAGTTGTCTTTAATGTCATGACTCTATTTGGTTTGTAGAATCATCATCATGCTAGGCTTGTATGCATTGTGTATGTTTGTTCATTGAGTTCAATCTTTATATTGTCACATGAGGTTATATTTAAATGTGATAAAGTTTGCAATCAAATGAGAACTTCGTGAACATTTCTTAAGTGTTTGGGTCTAAATTTAATTGTTGCTAGTTCACACCCCTACACTTCCGTTTCCATATGACACATTTTTGCCATACGAGTGTGCAAACTTATTGTATTTTGTGTCATGTGTGTGTTTATATCTATCTATATATGCATGTACTTATTGGTATATTTAAAGTATATATATATCTGTTTGTATTTGCCTTGCTTTAATTGCCCATATGCTTTCATGTCTTATCACTTTAAACTTTCACATGTTGTTTATTAGTTCTTTATCCTTTGCCTATTCCCGAACAAAAAGGGGGAGAATGATGATAGGGGGACAAATGGTATCTAATCCTATTATTATCGTATCTTCATTTGAGGGAGATTTATCTTAGGGGGAGACGTCTTTCTAAGTAGGTCATGTGTTTAAAAGGGAGAATTAATTTAGGGGGAGTAATTAATTAATTGCATTTTATTTTTTATATTCTCTATGCATTTGATGAGTTTGCTTAAGTGTGTAGGAATTATTCTAAAGCGGCATCTTTCTATGGCAAAGAGTTTGATCCTTGGGTTGAGTCAAGATTGGGCGGGTTATGTTTTGAGTCTAGTAGAGCTTGACGGCCCTTTAGGATTTTTGTTTGGTTTTTGTCCCGGAATAGCCAAAGGGGGAGATTTGTAAGGACACAAATTTCCAATTGAGTCCATATATAGTTTTGGCTCAATTCCGGACAAAAACATTTATTCATAGGATAGTATTTATTGTTATACTCTCAAGCCTATGAAGTGTATGTTGAAGACGTAGTGGCAAAGAATTTAAAGCTTCATCAAAATGCCGGTTTGCGTGCCTCGTTTCTACGTCATCAACTAAGGTTCCATGCTCCGAAGGTATGAATGTAATTATATGTATATAGGAGCTTGGAACAATATGTATTGGGTGTTAGGTGAAATAAAACTGCATTTTATTTTCAGAAAGAATCAATTAAGAACTTTAAATAAGTATATAAAAGTTTCTGGGCCAAAATCGAATTTTTCAATCTTTCCGGTTGTTCGTTTGAAATGTCGTTCGAACGAGTTTTTTCGTTCGAACCAGATTTCGTTCGAACGAGTTTTGTCGTTCGAACCAGGTTCGTTCGAACGAGTTTTGCCAACGACCCTAACTGGTCAGTCGTTCGATATGTCGTTCGAACGAATGTTCGTTCTATCGAGGTATCTAACGAACTTCTAACGAGCCCAGGCTGGTCACTCGTTAGAAGTCTCATTCGAACGAGAATCACGTTCGTTCGAACGAACTTCCAGCGGGAACAGTTATTTGGCAGTTTTTTGCAGTTTTTCCCCACTCCTCCACTTGGTTTTCAACCAACTTTTTTCATACAATATTATGTGCGGGAAACACATTTTCCAAGACAACTTTTCCAACATTTGTTTATCTACAAAAGAGAGTTTGAGAGCCAAATTACTTTAGGAAAATGTTCAATTTTTGAGTGTCAATTGTTAATGAAAAATTCATACACACTCTAGTTTACACCCAATAATTGTTTATCCAAGTTTCTATATTTATATCAATTGCTTGGAGTTTTTGGCACCGATTTTTCTCTACCAAATTCAAGAGACGTTTCGGGTTTGCTTGTACACCCCATCACAAAGAAGACTTTTGTTGAGATTCTACCCAAAAGGAGAAAGGCTCCATGCTTGGGTGACGGTGACCATATAAAGTCCCATCGGTGTATTCCGAGACCACGGTGGAGCTCCGTTGGTTATTCGCTAATTGGAGGTTGATACAAGAAGGAGCATCACGGCTTGAGAGGGTTCGAGTTTAGGAAGTAAGTCTTTTGTCTTGTATTTTGTAATACCGTTTTTAGTGGATTTGAGGCTAGGGCCGTCCCGAGGTTTTTTCCCGTTAGTGGGTTTTTCCTCGTACATCGCGGTGTAGTGTGACATTGTTTATTTTTATCTTGCACAAAATTTAGAACTCATGCTTTAGGTTTAATTCAAGATAAAATTCGGTTTAATTCTCGCACTAATTTAATTTGGGACTTAAATTAAATATTGGGTAAAATTGGTTTATTCTAGTCACTTGCATTAATTTGGTTTCGCCTAACTTTGGATATAATTGTTAATTATGACTTAGGCAAATTCTAGGACTTGAATTATGGATTAATTCGTTTCTTAAGAGATTAAAACTCTGCCTTGTTTATTTGTTGAACCATCACTTATATTCGCTTCCGCATTTATTTAAAAAGGAAATTAAATATTTTTTAATTGTGATAATTATTAAAACTCGGGGCTTTTCAAATTGGTGTCAGAGCCAAAAACGATAATTATTTCGTTAAGATCCTTTAATTTTTGGCTAAATATGGATTTTTCCCCATTTTCAAAATTTCCTATTTTTGATGGTTCTAACTACGCGTATTGGAAAGCGCGAATGAAATCGGCACTTAAATCTATCGATGAACGTGTTTGGATGTCTGTTGTTACCGGGTACTCCCCACCAACTCATCTAATTGAAAATGAACGTGTTCCCAAACCCATCGATAGATGGACCGAAAATGAGTTTAAGCTTGCAAATTTTAATTCCACCGCTAAAGAAGCTTGGAATATTTTACAATTAACTCATGAAGGAACGAGTGTCGTTAAAGCTTCTAAACTCCAAAACCTCACCACTCAATTTGAAACTATCAAAATGGATGAAAAAGAAACTTTTGATAAATTTTATGCTAGACTTTCTGATATTGTTAATTCATCCTTTAACTTGGGAGAGAAAATACCTGACGACCGTGTTGTAGAGAAAATTTTGAGGTCACTGATAAATAGCTCTTTGCGTATGTATATATCGTTGTCGTGCAAAAGCTACTCTCAAAATTCCCTTGAGTACCTACAAAACTTGTCTAAAAATAACTCGTATTGTGGTAAGTACGGGTATCAATCCTACTTTCAAGGTGAAACAATTAATGTGCAAACGTGCAATTCCAAATTTTATTTATTAAAATAATTTTTTTTTTTTTTTTTAAATAATTTCAAGGGAAAAATTAACTAACAAATGCTAAAAATTATAAAATGACTAAATAATGAAAAAATGTGCAACCGAGTGTGAAATATATGAGAAGGTCAAGAGATGGGATTACACTGCATTTTCAATTATTTTAATTTTTCAATTTATTAATTTGAAATATTCCGAGATAATATTAAATCGATAATCTAACTCTCGTTAAAATTATAAATTTAATAAAATCTTTTTCAGAAAATTAATTTAAAAATATCACACGAATGAAAAATTAGGACTATACTATTTTCAGAAAATTACCCGCTAGGATCAATTTAACGAAAATAATTTTAATCCTCAAATTTCAACACTGAATTAATATTCAAATATCGGAAAAACCTATCTCTAGTTCGATTCCTAAATTCAAACATCAATTCATTCAATTAATTTACTAACTCTCGTTACATAAATTAATTGGCGACATTTAAAATTAATTTACCTAGAAATATGAAATTAATGAAACCAATTAATTAGAGTAACATCATACGCAGTACATCCCACCCCTTGAACGGGGTGTTTAGCCAAACATTCTCATGTGTGCATAAACAACATTCAATATCATATCAAAAGATGACATAAATGAATAGAGAAATAGAATACAATACGCAAGTCTCCTTGTCGAATCGCGTTCATAAAATGCGTCTCAATCTTCTCACTAATCCAGCACTTGATTACACCAAAAACAATAAAAAAAACAAACTTAAAAATTATTCTAACACTAAACTAATTTTTTTTGGAATTTTTTGGAATTTTTTTAAGACCCTAAGCTGTACATAATATACAGTCTATTTTTCTCTCTCAACGTAACTCCTTTTTTTATCTGTTAAGAGTCCCCTATTATTGAGAAGCTCTCCTCATTTGAAGAACCCACGAAGATGTTTCTAGAAGAGGATTTTGTGGGATCTCCTTAGGATTGGAAAGGGTAAGTCAAATGGGTATTTGGTTTCCCGATTTTTCTGGGATTCGAGATGGGATTTTGCAGGGCGGATTGTGATTGGAAATGGGTTTGGACTGTTGCGGATCCGGCTGTTCCCGGGTTCGGGTTTGCAATGGGCTCCGGGTTTTGGGTCTCGGTTTAAAGGTTGGACGAAGTGGGGTTGGATCTTGGCTGGAGGAGGTGACTCCGGGGGAGAACGGCGGCGAGGCAGGTCCGGAGGGGGTGAGGGGGTCGCGATCATCATCGGCGTGAGGTGAGCAGGTCCGGCCTGTTTGCGGGTTAGGCTGGTTTAGGATTCCGGGGAATCGGGTTTTGGATTGGTGGTGGTTTTTTTTTTTTTTTTTGGGGTTTGTTTGGTTATGGGGTTATGAGAGAGAGTGAGAGATGGCGGGAAGAAGATGAATAGTGTAGGGGCTTGTTTGGGTATTGGTTGGTTTAGGGGTGTGTTTGGGTGTAGGTTGGTTTAGGAGTGTTATGTGTGTGTGTTTAATTCGTACCCCTAAAAAATGACACCAACTAAAAAAAATAAAAGAAAACTAAATAAAAAAATTAAAATCTAATAAAACTAAAAAAAAAAACTAACACTTCAAACTAGAATAAAATAAAACATTATTAAACCTAGAAAAATATAATCCTAATAAATTAAAACTAAAATAAATAAATAAATAAAAATATATATATAATAGAATCTAATAAAAATAAATTCCTAAAAAGTTGATCATAATAAAATAAAATAAACATTAAAAATTAAAAACTAATAAAAATCAAAATTAAAAATAAAGAAATAGAAAAATACAAAATAAATCCTAAAAAAATTCTAACTAGATCTAAAATAATTCCTAAAAATAAAACGACTCAAAACAAAAATCTAGAAAAATAATAAAGGTACAAACTCAACACACACTGGGCTCGGGGAATGGTCTAGGCTCGGTGTAGGCTCGGTGTAGGCTCGGGTTTAGGTCACGGGACTGCTTCGGGGCATCGAATCTCTTCCGGGCAAGCTCAATGAGGACTCTGACTTCGCGATCTCTTTGATTTCTTCGATGCAAGATTTTGACCGCTATTGAGTCACAATTGTACTGATTTAGCATTTTTTGTACCGCAACTGCGTATTGACCTGAGAAATAAATAAAATACAAACATAAGGCCAATTTTAATTAAAATGAGAGACTAAAATGCATCCATTCGAGGTATAAAATAGACACTTTTGGGTGCTTATCAGTCACTACCCGATAGATTTATTCCTAAATTCACCGTTTTAAATTCTTTACCCACTTTAGCCTCTATGAAATTAGAAGAGCTTGTAGGTGATTTACAAACCTATGAACTAGATATGTTTCCCTATAAAACTGAAAAGAAAATTGAAAAGGGCGTTGCTTTAAAAGCCCGAAAAGAGGTCAAACAAGTAGTAGAGAGCGATAGTGATAGTGACTCGGAAGACATGGCTTTGTTTGCTTGTAAATTTAGAAAATTTCTTAAATTTAACATAGATAAAGTTAAAAATTATTTTAAGAAATTTGAATCTTCTAAACATGATAAAAAGGAGAAGATTTCTAAAGCCGATAAGATCCCTAAACCAAGTAATGAAAATGTTGATAGGGATGAGTCTAATAAATGTTTTGGTTGTGAAGGTTATGGCCATAGGGCTTATGAGTGCCCCACTAAACTAAGGAAAGAGGGTAAACAACCCATTTCATATAATGAGACCCTTAGTGATAGTGATAAGGAAGAGAAGCCCGAATCCCCCAATAAGAAAAATTTTGTGGCTTTTATGGCTAGACATATGAGTGATAATGAGAACTCATCGAATGATGAAAATATAGCACATGCCACTTCCAAGGTCATGGTACATGATTCTCTTATTTTTTATGATAGTGAGAGTGAAGAAGAAAGTGAGAGTGAAAATGAAGAAGAGGTTGATGTGAGTGAACTTCAAAATGCTTTTCATGAATTATATAAAGAATCTATTAATTTGAAAAGGACTAATTTGAAGTTAGAAGCTTGTTTAAGAAAGAGTGTCAAGGTCGTTGATGATAGTGCCTTAATAGAAGACCTTAGGACACATGTGAGGACTCTTCAAGAGAAACTTGAATATGTAGAAGGCGAAAGAGATAGTCTTAGGGGTTTAATGGATTCCTTTAAAAAGGTGCTTCTTGTTTTTGAAGAGAGAAATGTTTTACTAGAATCTAACATTGTTGAATTGGAAAATAAATTAAAAGATTCTAGTATTGTCAAATTTGATTTGGAGTGTCGTTCGAAAAAACTAGATAAAATGTTAGGAACGGTCCAAATTAAAAATGAAACTTTTTGTTTAGGTTTCAATTCTTGTAATGAATTTAACCCTAAAGTCAAAACCAATGTTTTAGGAGAATCTTCTAGGAATGCATTTAATGATCACTCCTTAGATAAATCTTTTCGACATGTTCTTACTTGTACACATTGTGGTCGAAAAGGTCATCTTAGGCAATTTTGTTTAGATCTTAAAAGAATTCCTAGAAAATCCCATAGTAAAGTAACCACGATAGCAAACGTTCCTACACCCCAAGATAGTAATTCTTCATTAATTTGGGTTAGGAAATCCGACTTGGTTGACTTACAAAATAGGGATTTTGATTCTCATTTACTTACACATGCCTCCTTCCTTGCTAAATCTAAAGGATAAATGTGTTAGTGTTTGCATACTTTAGCATTTGTACTTCATGCTATATTCATATGCTAAATGTATGCTTGTTTAGTCATTTTCTAGTCATTGCCTTAATTCATATCACATGCTAAAAATTATGACTTGTTTATCTTTTTGTATTATATTTTTGTGTTTGAATCGACTGCATAATATAAAAAGATTTTTGTTTATCATTTGTGTTTTATTTATTTCATTTAAGCTTAATGAAAAATACAAATGATTTTTGTTTGTCCTTTTGAGTAAATATTTATTTTTGATTAAAAATGTTAAAAACTCAAAAAGATTTTGTTTTGTGTGTATTTTTTGTTTGACACACTTTATGTGGCATATATTTGTGTTTGAATCCTATCGTTTACGCTTCCATGTGGCTAGAACTTTTGGTTTAGATTTTCAATCCTTAAAATGTTCTTTACCATGATTTCTATGGAGTAGTTGGATTTTGTATTGTTTAAATGGATTCTATTTCTATATGCCTCTATTCACACATGCACGAGCTCTTTTGAAATCTTAATGTCGCGTGTTATATTTGAGCTTTTTGAGGTGTTCTCCTATCAATCTAGTCATCTACATATCTATGACCTAGGAGAACTAGTGCATGTCAAAATCCGTTGCATGTGAGATTTGTGTGAAAAATGAAAACATGATAAATTAATATATGCACGGGGAAGGGCTCCGAAAGGATGAATTAAATCCTTTGCGATAGTAAGCCACCGTTGATTGGATCTAAAAGAAATACGTGATCCAAAGGCCTAAAAAAACAGAATATTTGGCATTAAACAAAAAGCAATTGCCAAGGCCTATGTTTGTTTGATATATTCATTCAAAAACAAAAGAATATATATGCTCATTGAGGGAGAATTTGATGGTATATCAACGGTTTGCACAATGTCCGTTTATCCTAGTTGTCTTTAATGTCATGACTCTATTTGGTTTGTAGAATCATCATCATGCTAGGCTTGTATGCATTGTGTATGTTTGTTCATTGAGTTCAATCTTTATATTGTCACATGAGGTTATATTTAAATGTGATAAAGTTTGCAATCAAATGAGAAATCCGTGAACGTTTCTTAAGTGTTTGGGTCTAAATTTAATTGTTGCTAGTTCACACCCCTACACTTCCGTTTCCATATGACACATTTTTGCCATACGAGTGTGCAAACTTATTGTATTTTGTGTCATGTGTGTATTTATATCTATCTATATATGCATGTACTTATTGGTATATTTAAAGTATATATATATATGATATATGTTTGTCTTTGCCTTGCTTTAATTGCCCATATGCTTTCATGTCTTATCACTTTAAACTTTCACATGCTGTTTATTAGTTCTTTATCCTTTGCCTAATCCCGAACAAAAAGGGGGAGAATGATGATAGGGGGACAAATGGTATCTAATCCTATTATTATCGTATCTTCGTTTGAGGGAGATTTATCTTAGGAGGAGACGTCTTTCTAAGTAGGTCATGTGTTTAAAAGGGAGAATTAATTTAGGGGGAGTAATTAATTAATTGCATTTAATTTTTGATATTCTCTATGCATTTGATGAGTTTGCTTAAGTGTGCAGGAATTATTCTAAAGCGGCATCTTTCTATGGCAAAGCGTTTGATCCTTGGGTTGAGTCAAGATTGGGCGGGTTATGTTTTGAGTCTAGTAGAGCTTGACGGCCCTTTAGGATTTTTGTTTGGTTTTTGTCCCGGAATAGCCAAAGGGGGAGATTTGTAAGGACACAAATTTCCAATTGAGTCCATATATAGTTTTGGCTCAATTCGGGACAAAAACATTTATTCATAGGATAGTATTTATTGTTATATTCTCAAGCCTATGAAGTGTATGTTGAAGACGTAGCGGCAAAGAATTTAAAGCTTCATCAAAATGCCAGTTTGCGTGCCTCGTTTCTACGTCATCAACTAAGGTTCCATGCTCCGAAGGTATGAATGTAATAATATGTATATAGGAGCTTGGAACAATATGTATTGGGTGTTAGGTGAAATAAAACTGCATTTTATTTTCAGAAATAATCAATTAAGAACTTTAAATAAGTATATAAAAGTTTCTGGGCCAAAATCGAATTTTTCAATCTTTCTGGTTGTCCGTTTGAAATGTCGTTCGAACGAGTTTTTTCGTTCGAACGAGTTTTGTCGTTCGAACCAGGTTCGTTCGAACGATTTTTGCCAACGACCCTAACTGGTCAGTCGTTCGATATGTCGTTCGAACGAATGTTCGTTCTAACGAGGTATCTAACGAACTTCTAACGAGCCCAGGCTGGTCACTCGTTAGAAGTCTCGTTCGAACGAGAATCACGTTCGTTCGAACGAACTTCCAGCGGGAACAGTTATTTGGCAGTTTTTTGCAGTTTTTCCCCACTCCTCCACTTGGTTTTCAACCAACTTTTTTCATACAATATTATGTGCGGGAAACACAATTTCCAAGACAACTTTTCCAACATTTGTTTATCTCCAAAAGAGAGTTTGAGAGCCAAATTACTTTAGGAAAATGTTCAAGTTTTGAGTGTCAATTGTTAATGAAAAATTCATACACACTCTAGTTTACACCCAATAATTGTTTATCCAAGTTTCTATATTTATATCAATTGCTTGGAGTTTTTGGCACCGGTTTTTCTCTACCGAATTCAAGAGACGTTTCGGGTTTGCTTCTACACCCCATCACAAAGAAGACTTTTGTTGAGATTCTACCCAAAAGGAGAAAGGCTCCATGCTTGGGTGACGGTGACCATATAAAGTCCCATCGGTGTATTCCGAGACCACGGTGGAGCTCCGTTGGTTATTCGCTAATTGGAGGTTGATACAAGAAGGAGCATCATGGCTTGAGAGGGTTCGAGTTTAGGAAGTAAGTCTTTTGTCTTGTATTTTGTAATACCGTTTTTAGTGGATTTGAGGCTAGGGCCGTCCCGAGGTTTTTTCCCGTTAGTGGGTTTTTCCTCGTACATCGCGGTGTAGTGTGACATTGTTTATTTTTATCTTGCACAAAATTTAGAACTCATGCTTTAGGTTTAATTCAAGATAAAATTCGGTTTAATTCTCACACTAATTTAATTTGGGACTTAAATTTAATATTGGGTAAAATTGGTTTATTCTAGTCACTTGCATTAATTTGGTTTCGCCTAACTTTGGATATAATTGTTAATTATGACTTAGGAAAATTCTAGGACTTGAATTATGGATTAATTCGTTTCTTAAGAGATTAAAACTCTGCCTTGTTTATTTGTTGAACCATCACTTATATTCGCTTCCGCATTTATTTAAAAAGGAAATTAAATATTTTTTAATTGTGATAATTATTAAAACTCGGGGCTTTTCATGCTTAAAATTGATTGTGTGTTAAATTCCTTTTTAAAATGTTGTTTTAATAACTTTTGGGAATTTTTAAACATTTTTTTAAAATAATGATTTCTTAAATAAAAAGTGTTTTTATAAACTTTGTGGGGTTAAAATGCTATTATGAAAAATATGTTTTTCATGAGAATGTTTGATTGGGTAGAATATCAAAGCGCTAGAGACTTCAGGGTGTTACCTGTAATTACTTTTGACGCGCGTTTGCCAGCCAATAGAATGCCAACACTTGTCACGTGCCTGATATCTCATTTTGTGTTTGTTTTGTGAGAGAACTGCCTGGTGTATTATGGATCGTTAGATCAAATCTTATCTATGGCCTGCATGCATTTTAAGTCTATCCTTGTGCTATATCTATGGACCAATCACATTCAGTTTAACCACCGCTTTTTTACCACCCTTGGATTAAGTCAACATAAGGAAGACTGGATCTCAACCATTGATTTCGATCAGCAATCCAGAACCTTCTTTGACTCCTATATAAACCCTCCTATTCTCAACCTTTGGGAACTTTTGGCAGTCGTCCAAATCGAGAGAAAAAAAGAGAGAAGAGAGAAGTGAGAGAGAAGAGATAAAAGAAAAGAGAGAAGAGAGAGAAAGGGAAATGTGTTAGAGAAAACCTAACCCTAACCCTAAACAACTTCAAATCATCTTCAAACCTTCGTATATACAAAACACCAAACACAACCTTGAGTGTTTGAGAGAGAGTGGTGTTACTGGTTTGTTCATTTGAAGCTGTAACCTCTTGATCTGTGATCTTATTACCAACTTAAACATTTTTGTGAAGATCTGTATTTCTTTATCATAGAAATCTTAGATCTACACTTTGCATGTTATATTTCACTAGATCTGCATATTTGTTTCTCGTTTTGTGAAAAACTTTGCTGATTTAGATCTGTAAATATTTTATGGTTTCTGTTCTTATGAAACTTAACCTTGACCTAGTTGGATTCTCACTTGGAGATTTTCAATCTCAAAAATATTTTTAAAACAGACGTTGATTAAGATCTTGACCGATTTTGAAGCAAGATGTCCGTGGAATCTGGGATAAATTAAAGGTCAAAAAGGTTTCAAGTTCTGTAAGAAATAAAGAAAAGAAAATCACAGCATATAGTCTTTATATGTAATTTTCTAGGACTGTCTGTAAAAACTAAGTGTGTGTGAGTTCATGCATGTTGTTAGGAATCACATCACAAACACTTAACACACTACCACATTGGAAGTGTTGTGAATAAGGTCAAAGAATATTGAGTCGATGCAAGGAAGCTAAAGCAAAGGGGAAGTTATCAAACTAGAAGAACATCATCAACAATCAGATCTAAGAGAAGTTAGAAGGACACCAAGTGGGGTATATTCCTAAACTTAGAATAGGCTGAGTTGTGTGCATGTATGTTGTATTGTTTGTAACTGCTATTTGTTTTTAGTGGATTTTTACTTTTGTGATTTGAAGTCACCGTGGATGTTTCCTCTATTGGGAGAGGTTTTACCACGTTAAAAATTGTGTATTCTGATTATCTTCATCTCCTCATCTCATTCTATAGTGTGCGGAATTTTTGAAACTATCTTAGTTTTAAAAACTGATTACAAAGTCTTGGTTATTCTCGTACATAAGTTTTTGTAAACACATCTTGTTGTTTATCATTTTTATTTTCAAAAGAAAAGGGTTTCTTCAACAAACATCTCGGAGTTGCTTATACAGTTTAATCTTGTATTAAACGGCATTAGCAACGTTTTTCAATTGGTATCAGAGCCCTGTAAACTTTTATTTCAAAAAGATCTTGTGTTTCTGAAATCGTTTTCTGAAAAACCTAACTATGGACGAGAAGAATGAAAGGTTTGGTAATCTGTCCAGACCTCCACTCTTTGATGGAGACAACTTTGCTTACTGGAAAGTAAGAATGGTTGCCTTTATCCAAGGGACTTTTGGAGATGATGTCTGGGACATTATTGAAAATGGATATACTTATCCTACTAAACCAGTTACTGAAGGAAGTGATGAGAGGGTAAAGAAAATCTTAAGTGAGTTTACCCAAGAAGGGAAAACAATTTCTTGCAATAACAATAAAGGCAAGAATGCCATTTTTATGTCTATTAATGAGTATGAGTTCAAGAGAATCTCATCTTGTGCCATTTCCAAGGAAGCTTGGGACACATTAATCACTGCCCATGAAGGAGACTCAAGAGTTAAAGCTGCTAAAACTCAAATGCTTACCCAGTAGTACAACTCTTTGATTATGTCTGACTCTGAATCTTTTGAAGACTTTTACATGAACCTAACTGATATAGTTACTAAGTTGCATGCTAATGGTATTACATATGATAGGAATGAGATTGTTTCTAAAATTCTAAGATCATTACCACAAAGGTTTGACAGTAAAAGGTATGCTATTGAGGAGATGAGTGATCAAAATCTCACCCCTGAGTTACTCAGTAGCAAACTTAGGACTGTGGAAATGGAATTAGACTTTAAGAAACAATTAAATCAGTCTCAAAGAAAACAGCCCAACTCTAACTTGAGTTTTTCCTCTAAGATATCTAAACATGAGACTAATCTGACCAACTGTGACTCTAATGAGCAGTGTGATATAGACAAACTAGATAATCAGATTGCCTTAATGTCTAAACAATTTAAGAAAATTGTTAAATTTAGAAACAAACAGGCATCTAAACAAGGCAAGCCTAATTATCCAACTGTGTCTAATCCCAAACCTCATGAGATAGGTCTTGATAAACATCCTAAGGACAACAACATCAAATCTAACAGAGATCTTAAAAAGATTGAATGTTTTAGATGTGGGAAACTAGGTCACATTGCTCATGATTGCAGAGTTAATCTGAATAAAACCAACACACACAATAGAGCCAATGTCTGTAAAACTTGGGATGATTCAAGTGACTCTGATGAAGAGGAACTTGATTCATCAAATGTACTTGACCCTTGAATGTCCTTTTTGGCTAAGATCATTTACAATGATGATATGACTGTGTGTGATAATAATACTTCTACTCCTTCTTTTGTGAATACTGCTTTTACTGGTCTAGATACCTTGTTATCTGAAAATGTTGCTAGCACTAATTCCGTGTGTGTGAGTCAAAGTGATCTCGATAACGACGATGTAAATGGGTGCGTGAGTACTAAAACTGAATCATTAGGGGTCACTACAAACACTTCACTTAGCGACTCAGACACAGATGACCTCCCAGATATTCATACTTTGTATGCTAAAACTCTTAAAAAAGGCACTAGACTGGAGAAGATTGTTAGAGACCTGACTAAGAAATTAGATTATCTAAGTCTTATTGTGAAGCTGAATGCCGAAGAGTACACTAACCAGTGTCTGACACATCAATCTGAAATTGAAACTTTTGATCAAAGATTAAAAGAGTTGACTAAAAATAATGAAACCCTGGAAATGAAATACAAGGGAACATTATTAGAACTGGAGGAAGCAAAAATAAAAACAGTAACTGTTTTCAAAAAAATTTCTAAGTTTGAAAACAATTCAAATTGTTTCACTGACTTTGTTGTTGACTCCAAGACCAATTCTGATGATAGAACCGGTATTGGATTCTTCCCTAAGAATAAACCACAAACTACAAATCTTGAACCTATTAAGTTTGTGTCTGGGGGCAAAAGACCAATCGAAACATGTCCAGATTTTCATTTTATTAAAAAGGAATTTGATCAAAAGGAACAACAGAAAGACATTAGAGAGTCTAGTAATTCTAAGGCTGACAGTACACTTGAGACTAAATATGTTTGTCCTTTGATCAGAAAGGCCGAATCTACCTTTAAGACCATACCTCCTAGGAATAAGAATTCTGAACAGAATCCTGTTAAACCTATCTTTAGAAGTTTTCCTAAGGAAGTACATCCCTCAAGCAATCAATATTGCTCCTACTGTGACGTTTATGGTCACTCTTTTGAAGGTTGTTATTCTAGGCGTCTAAACACCCTGTGTACAACACTCCTGTTTACACGAACTTTAACTATTCTAGGCAAAATCGTAACCATTATGTCCTTCCAAGATAACCTGACAAGAACTCTAACAACAAGAATAGAAAGACCAAAACTAAGAGTTCTTTTAAGAGAAAGGCTCCCAGAAACTTTCCTAAACCAAAATCTCAACCTTTCCACAAAAATCAGTTTGTTGCTCCAAATATTTTTCGACAAAAATATGCTTCTCGAAAATTTTATCAAATGAGAGCAAACTTGCGCAAAATTAAAACTAGAGATATTTGGGTTAGAAAAGATGATCTTGCACCCCAAATGAAGTGTAACATTGTTATCACTGCCTTAAAGGCTGAACACACTTCATCTGGTTAGTATTTAGATTCAGGATGCTCCAAACATATGACAGGAGATGAAACCAAACTCTTGAACAAAACCAGATTTTTTGGAGGTAAAGTAGTTTTTGGTAACGGAGTTTCATCCCAGATCATAGGTAAAGGAACACTAAAAGAAGAGGGAATGCCTATTTTGGAAAATGTACTTTTAGTTAGAGGCCTTAAAGCCAACCTCCTAAGTATATCACAATTTTGTGACTCAGACCATACTGTTACCTTTTCAAAGAACAATTGCAAAATTCTAAATGATAAAGGTGAATGCATTATTACCGGATTTAAAACACCTGACAATTGTTATACTGTCAAGACTAGTTCTGAAACCTGTAACATTGTCAGAATGGATGACAATGAAATCTGGCATAATCGTATGGGTCACCTAAGTTATGATATCCTTGGTAGATTGTCTAGTCAAGAGATTGATAGAGGAATTCCTAAAATCAAACCAATTTCCAGTGTTGTCTGTGGTCATTGCCAGGAAGGAAAAATAGTTAAGACTTCGCATAAAAAGGTTAAAGACATTCTCACCTCTAGACCTTTAGATCTCATCCATATGGACCTCATTGGTCCCTCTAGAAATGTTAGTCTTTGTGGACACAGTTATATCCTTGTCATGGTTGATGATTTCACACGATTTACTTGGGTTGCCTTCTTGAAACATAAATCTGACACGTTTCAGAATTTTTTGAAAATTTTACTAAGAATTGAAAATGAGAAGGACACACAAGTCAATCGCATTCGTAGCGATAGAGGGGGAGAGTTCATAGACACGGGAATAGTTGAATATTGTGACTACAACGGTTACAAACATGAATTTAGTGCCCCTAAGACACCTCAGCAGAATGGTGTTGCCGAAAGGAAAAACCGAACTCTTCAAGAGATGGCGCGTGTCATGTTTCATGCCAAGTCTTTACCTAAATACTTTTGGGTAGAATCTATTAGAACTGCATGTCATATCATTAATCGGGTTTACCTTAGGAAAAAATCTAAACAAACCCCTTATGAGTTGTGGTACGGTAAGAAGCCTAATCTGAAATATCTAAGAACTTTCGAAAGTCAGTGTTATGTCTGTAAAGACAGAGAACATCTGTCTAAATTCGAGACGCGTGGTGATAAAGCCATCTTCATAGGTTACTCACCAAACAGTCATGCTTATCGTATATACAATCTGCGTACTAAGACCCTTATGGAGTCGATAAATGTAATTGTAAGCGACACTATTGTCGAAAATAAGATATCTGAATCACCTATTGTGGTTGAATCTGAAAATGATTTCAAAACTGATTCACCAAAAATAGATGACTCATTACCTATTGAGAGTCCAGAAGTACCTGGCTGGGTCTCTAAAGATCATCCCATTGACAACGTGGTCGGTAATCCTAATGAGCCAGTCCGTACTAGATTCCAGTTAAGAAATTATGCTAATTATGCATGTTTCGTCTCCCTTGTGGAACCGAAAAATGTTAATGAAGCATTTAATGACACACACTGGATTTCTGCTATGCAGGAAGAACTTTTACAATTTGTCATTCACGATGTCTGGTATCTTGTACCGCGGCCACAAAACAAAAATGTTATTGGCACACGTTGGATCTTTAAGAACAAATCTGACGAAAATGGGGTAATCCTTAGAAACAAAGCTAGACTAGTTGCTCAAGGTTACTCACAAATAGAAGGGATAGATTTTAGCGAGACATTTTCCCCTGTCACTCGTCTTGAATCTGTTCGACTTCTTTTCTCCATAGCGTGTCACTTAAAATTTACACTTTATCAAATGGATGTCAAGTCTGCCTTCCTCAATGGAATTCTGTCTGAAGAAACGTACGTAGAACAACCCAAAGGGTTCATTGACCCAAAATACCCAGACCATGTCTTTCGTCTAAAAAAGGCTTTGTATGGCTTAAAACAAGCTCCTAGAGCTTGGTATGAACGCCTTTCCAACTTTTTGTTGGATAAGGGTTTTAAGAGAGGAGGAAATGACCAGACCCTCTTTGTCAAACATTTTGACAAAAACATTTTTATAGCCCAAGTCTATGTAGACGACATCATCTTTGGGTCTACTTCAACATCTGAAGTTAAATCATTTTCTGCTATTATGCATAAGGAGTTTCACATGTCCCTTATGGGGGAGCTACAACTTTTCTTAGGATTTCAAGTGAAACATAATTCTGATGGATTATTTGTCTCTCAAACTAAGTATGCCTTAGATCTTGTTAAGAAATTTGGTTTAGATAATGCTAAAGTTGACAAAACGCCCATGAGTACTACTGTTAAATTATGTAAAGATGAAAACGGGAAGTCAGTTGATTCCACACTTTATCGTAGTATGATTGGTAGTCTACTCTATCTAACTGCCTCATGACTAGATATAATGTATGTTGTATGTTTGTGCGCTCGTTACCAGAATAACCCTAAAGAGAGCCATTTATCTTGCGTAAAACGTATTATAAAGTACATAAAGGCACTCTTAATCTTGGACTTGGGTACACTAATGATACCTGCAGCACCATCATAGGGTATACTGATGCTGATTGGGCCGGTTGTACTGATGATAGTAAAAGTACATCAGGTGCCTGTTATTATGTCGGTAATAATTTAGTAGGTTGGAGTGGCAAAAAATAGAATTGCACATCTTTATCTACGGCTGAGTCCAAATATATAGCAGCAGGAAGTTGCTGTGCCCAATTGTTATGGATCAAACAAATGTTAAGTGGCTATGGGATTAAAGAAGATCAGTTACAATTATATTGTGACAATCAAAGCGCTATTAACATCTCTAAAAACCCGATTCAACACTCGCGAAGTAAGCATATTAAAATAAGACATCACTTTATACGCGAACTTGTTGAGACTAAGGAGTTAGAAATTCATTACCTACCTACTGATCTGCAACTTGCAGACATGTTCACTAAACCTCTAGACTATAACAGATTTCTGTATTTGCGTAATTCTATAGGTATGGTATGTGCTGGTTAATCTCTTAAGACCTTAATTTTTTCCCTTTGTCCATTTGAGACAAAATGGGGGAGAAATTTGAGTCTTACGGGTTCATTATTTTGTTCACATTTCATCTAAACTGCTTGATCTTAGTGTGCATATTTACAGGAACCTCTTCTACTGATTTTTTACCATTTCTAGTGTACAATTTTGTAAATAGTTGAGTTATGTAATTTTTGACTTTCTAGGAAATGGGTAGATAGTATCTTTTGTATAAGACTATGTTTTATTTTTTTTGTTTCCCTAAGAGTTTCAGCTAACTCAAAGGAGATTTTGTCTCATATTTCCAAAGTGGGAGATTGAAGCACCTTATACCTTTGACTTACTTAAGTCTATATTGTATAAGTGCTTAACTAATTTGGAAATAGTGACAAAATTGGTTATCTAACCTAGAATCCAAAGATCCTCAGAAATATTCTCTCTAATCCTCTTCAATAATCCAAACAAGGTATAATTGAATCACACTACACACATTAGAAGTGTATACATGTGTATATATTGCTTAAAATTGATTGTGTGTTAAATTCCCTTTTAAAATGTTGTTTTAATAATTTTTGGGAATTTTTAACATTTTTTTAAAATAATGATTTCTTAAATAAAAAGTGTTTTTATAAACTTTGTGGGGTTAAAATGCTATTATGAAAAATATATTTTCCATGAGAATGTTTGATTGGGTAGAATATCAAAGCGCTAGAGACTTCAGGGTGTTACCTGTAATTACTTTTGACGCGTGTTTGCCAGCCAATAGAATGCCAACACTTGTCACGTGCCTGATAACTCATTTTGTGTTTGTTTTGTGAGAGAACTGCCTGGTGTATTATGGATCGTTAGATAAAATCTTATCTATGGCCTGCATGCGTTTTAAATCTATCCTTGTGCTATCTCTATGGACCAATAACATTCAGTTTAACAACCGCTTTTTTACCACCCTTGGATCAAGTCAACATAAGGAAGACTGGATCTCAACCATTGATTTCGATCAGCAATCCAGAACCTTCTTTGGCTCTTATATAAACCCTCCTATTCTCAAACTTTGGGAACTTTTGGTAGTCGTCCAAATTGAGAGAAAAAAAGAGAGAAGAGAGAAGTGAGAGAGAAGAGGGAAAAGAAAAGAGAGAAGAGAGAGAAAGGGAAATGTGTTAGAGAAAACCTAACCCTAACCCTAAACAACTTCAAATCATCTTCAAACCTTCGTATATACAAAACCCCAAACACAACCTTGAGTGTTTGAGAGAGTGTGGTGTTATTGGTTTCTTCATTTGAAGCTGTAACCTCTTGATCTGTGATCTTATTACCAACTTAAACATTTTTGTGAAGATCCGTATTTCTTTATCATAGAAATCTTAGATCTACACTTTGCATGTTATATTTCACTAGATCTGCATATTTGTTTCTCGTTTTGTGAAAAACTTTGCTGATTTAGATCTGTAAATATTTTATGGTTTCTGTTCTTATGAAACTTAACCTTGACCTAGTTGGATTCTCACTTGGAGATTTTCAATCTCAAAAATATTTTTAAAACAGAGGTTGATTAAGATCTTGACCGATTTTGAAGCAAGATATCCGTGGAATCTGGGATAAATTAAAGGTCAAATAGGTTTCAATTTCTGTAAGAAAGAAAGAAAAGAAAATCACAGCATATAGTCTTTATATGTAATTTTCTAGGACTGTCTGTAAAAACTAAGTGTGTGTGAGTTCATGCATGTTGTTAGGAATCACATCACAAACACTTAACACACTACCACATTGGAAGTGTTGTGAATAAGATCAAAGATTATTGAGTCGACGCAAGGAAGCTAAAGCAAAGGGGAAGTTATCAAACTGGAAGAACATCATCAACAATCAGATCTAAGAGAAGTTAGAAGGACACCAAGTGGGGTATATTCCTAAACTTAGAATAGGCTGAGTTGTGTGCATGTATGTTGTATTGTTTGTAACTGCTATTTGTTTTTAGTGGATTTTTACTTTTGTGACTTAGAAGTCATCGTGGATGTTTCCTCTATTGGGAGAGGTTTTACCACGTTAAAAACTCTGTGTTCTGATTATCTTCATCTCCTCATCTCATTCTATAGTGTGCTGAATTTTTGAAACTATCTTAGTTTTAAAAACTGATTACAAAGTCTTGGTTATTCTCGTACATAAGTTTTTGTAAACACATCTTGTTGTTTATCATTTTTATTTTCAAAAGAAAAGGGTTTCTTCAACAAACATCTCGGAGTTGCTTATACAGTTTAATCTTGTATTAAACGGCATTAGCAACGTTTTTCACGTCTATCGTACTAACCTTCCCAACGGGTTATCTTATCATTTTATCATACTAACCTTCCCAATAATTTAGCTTATCTTAACATACTCATAAGATTTCAAAACCGAACAATATCATTGTTTAAAAAGATACTTCCAATTAGCAGCACAACTCTCGTTTTTGCTTTATTAATTTATAAGGTTTCCCAGTGCCATATTATATTTCCACAAAACAAGTATTTACTATTTGAGTCATCAACCATGTCCTACTTATCAAATCACAGTAGGCAGTTTCAAATTTCCAAATCTCATATATATTAACTTCTCGTATAATATATATAAAATAACAGCACCCCAAATAAAACTATGGTGCGTGCATACTTCTACTATCCAAACCCCATACCACTCATATCAAGGGGAATACAAGTTCGGAATCACTCTCGAACTGTATTAACACATACACAAACAATATCGAGGCGAAGCATAGATTCCAAGTCTCTAAGAGGATGGCACATACTCACGTCTCTTAGGACCGTCTGAACTATCAATTCGATAGCCTGTACCAAGGATATCTATCTTCTAGGGTACAAGTCAATATCCCCCATAAAGGTCCCATCGAGATAAGACTGTCCCAGCGCGGTAACCTCAAGGATAGCAAGTAGCGCGGTATGTTTTTTACATGTATATAATATATGTACACACAATCATATAAATATACCACTTTCATCATATTAATATAGGTTCCTCTCGTCACCCATAATTACAACATTTATCCTTAATTTCACATTATTAGTAATACGTATAAGGTTTCATCTCTAACCTTAACTCGAAGGGTTTTCTCACTTATTACGTGACACTCGTGGACTCTATCCTTCCAAGTAGAAAATTCAGTATGTATAACTCTATTCACTATCGTAGCTATTCGCCGTAATCTCTCACTTGAAATACATAGTTTCATCGTTCATTATACAATTACCCCAAAAGTAAACTTCTCGTCTTATAATAAAGTTCCCAACACTTATTCATGTGTCCTACTGGTCTTTCCTATCTCCCAAAACATTTTATTAAGAATACCCAAGAATTATTTCTCGATAAATTTAGTTTAACTAATTAAACAAGGGAAATAGGAGTCTACCAGGAGGGGTCGATCGATCGAGGTCTGGGGCTCGATCGATCGAACCTTCGATCGATCGAAGCTCTATGCTCGATCGATCGATCAAGCAGGTACTTTGATTTCTACATAATTGCAGTTACGGGTTCTACCACTTTTCTTCATCCAAATCCATATTTTTCCAAACCCAAACGTCCCAAAATGCTATTACTAACATTATAACAATATATCATATGTTTCCAACGTAAGGCATGGGTATTTCTATCATTTAATCAAGGATTAACATCCCCAAAAGTTAATTAATTATCAAGAACACTAAAATTCTCTTAAACATGTTTCTAACCAATTTTCTTCAGAAATTCCTTCTTATAATTATCAAAATTTCGTGGTTACATTCCTCTACATGGCAAGGTTTCTAGAATTTCCATATAAATCAATACTACATGGGTTTTCCTATCACAAATTAGGTTTCTTCCATATTTTTCATCTCTAATCATTCCTAAACTAATATGAAAATTGCACCAACGAAAATACGCAAGATAAATACTTGCCTGGGATTTTCAGAAGTCTGGATTGCGGCTGATTTTGGTGTGGTTGCGTTCCCCTTCTCGCGATCTACGCGTTGGTGGTGGCGGCGGTGCAAACCGGTGACTTTTTGGCCTTGAATTGCCTTAAGGGCTCTCTCCTCTCTTCTCCAATGGCCGTTCTAGGGTTCTGAATATTCTAACCCTAAATGACTAACCTAAATGGCTGATATAGGTTGCTGAATTTCGTGGGTTTAATTACCCAAATGTGTAAAATGACTAAAATGCCCTCCCGGGGTACCAATTAGGCCTAAAAATGTCCCGAGACTCAAACTACACCCTCGGGTACACTTTTCTGACTATCTCGACCCTTCCGGACGCGTTGGCGCACTCAAAACAACCATACGAACAACTTATAAAATATTCACTTTTTATTTATCAAAATTTAGTCCCGACGCGACACGAGCACGTTCCGACTTAAATTTCTAAAATTGTCATTTTACTCACTCATGACATTCAATATAACCAATATAATATATTACTTTGCTCATTAGTAATATTCAACAAATTTCCCATAATTACTAACTCTCGTCACGTTAATAATTATAACATAATTAATTTCCAGATTTTTATTAAATAATTCACTCACATTAAATTTAATAAATCCCCAAATTAATATAGCATAAAAATACGGGGTATTACAAACAGCTCCAGTATATCCAGCATCACCCACTTCTCGCAAATGCACAGACTGCAGCACCACCAGGAGAGAGATCATTCCTCCAGTAACCAATGATCTGGCCGCCGAAGGCGAAATATGAAGAAGCCCGACCAATAAATACCTGGGAGAATGGGAAAATTTGGGCAAAGCCACAACAACACTAGGATTTATACCCAACATGGAAGAAAATTCCTCGTAGGTAGGATAAACTTCATCCAACCCAAAGCGGAATACATGATCTTTGGGGTACCAAAATTGTACCACCGCCATCAGCATGTTCCACTCAATAGGCCGATTGTGCCACAAGGAGACTCGACGGATGTTGAAAGCATCATAGTCGACATTATAAGAGCACATTGCTTCCAAGGCTTCGAGGTAGTTAGAAAACTCAATGCTACCAGGGAGAGCCATCTTGCAAGGCTAAGAGATAGTGGGCAAATAAGTTAGAATGCAATGGTGTGATGAAAACACTCCACCCTTCCCCCTTTTTATACTTAAGAACCCTCACAAGAGACATAATCCCTGCAGAAATCGAAGGGATTCCTACCCCACAAAACACCAAAAGGCTGAAGAGGGTACCATTCAAGGCTTTGAATTGATGGGACTGGACTGAACTGAACTGCCGATAGGTAGGTGACGCGACTTAATATTTGTCTCAAAAGTGCGTATTTATCTAGGCTCAAGTGCAAGCCTTGTCGCTCAAGTAATAACCCGGTAAGTCGGGATCGTCTCCACAGGGATCAAAATTGCCAAACAATAACAAGGAAAATTACCAAACCGTGAAATGATTTCTTGAAAGAAATAAAAAGATGATTGATTTTTGAGAAACTTTCTAAAACTTTACTTATGAAAAACAAATGGAAATTAACAGAAAAATTTGGGTTTAACAATTTAGAGAAAATTAGGGTAGGGTACAATCCCTCAATCCTTAACAAATTATCCTTTAGAATATTAAAATTATAAATCAAAATTCTTGATTAAATCCAGTCCTTATCATCACTAAGCATTACATATATGAGATTCAAGACCGCATCATATGAAATCAAAGATCAATATAAGGCGGTGAACGACAAATTATACATACAAAGCATTCTTAAACATCCCAAGTACCTAGGGCAAGAGAGATTAAAAGATATGACAATGCATATATGATTTTCATTCACGATTCAACCAACATTTTCATTTATTTTCTAATTTTCCATACGAATAATTTGTATTAGGATTGAGTTCATGTACCCCAACCCTTGAGAAATTAGCTACTCATGATTTGGTCGAAAAACAAATTCACATATGAAACTATGAAATTGCAGAACATTGTAAGAAATTTGCAGAAATTAAAGAAAAGAGAATAGAATGATATTACTTGAATTCAGCACAAAAACGGAATTGAGATTCAGAATACAACTAGGGTTCATGCAAATCTTGAAGGAAATGGAAATTTGATCTAAAAATCTGATCTAAAAACTCTCTCTAAAATTTCTAACCCTAGCCTCTCTCTAGCCTCCTCTCAAATGATGTAGGTCATGGGCTTTTATAGCACAAAATCTCGAAATTGACAGCCAATAGTGCTTGTGGAACAAGTTTTCCAAGAGTTGCACTGCATTAAATGCATAATTAATGACAGAAATCCGCACATCCAGACTCTTCTTTATCGCGCAACTTCAAAATATCGTAACTTCTTCACCGTAGCTCGGATTGAGGTGCCGTTTTTTCCAGTATTCTTGTAATTTAGAGCTCTTCAACTTTATAGTTGGCCCCACCTCCGGACTAAGGCTGAAAAATTACGAAAATGCCCTTCAACTCTCCATTTCTTGGTTTCTTTCACTGTTTTGAGTTCTCCTTCGCACTAACTTACGTGAAATACCTGTAAAACACATGAGAAATACACAAAACAAGAAATACTTGACAAAAAAGGTTAGTAGAA
Source organism: Sambucus nigra (assembly GCA_949130495.1). NCBI lineage: Eukaryota > Viridiplantae > Streptophyta > Magnoliopsida > Dipsacales > Adoxaceae > Sambucus > Sambucus nigra. The sequence goes on along the minus strand of OX422207.1, from coordinate 353,168,080 downwards.
TACATTTGAGACAAATCCAAGCTACTTACACTGCACGGGATCATAAAAATACTGAAATTAAGGGGATAAATGTGAAGAATATGTGCCTAAACACACCCCCTAACTTAGAACTTTGCGCGTCCCGAGCAATGTATATGAAATTAGCCAAAATTCTACTCTTGAAAATTCCTTTATTAAAATAAAATTCCACTTTCGCAGGCACGCGATTGCATTTAGCGTATGCAGCAAGCCTTTAAACCCCTAGGTTACCTTAGTAGGACGAGTTTTGTCTCGTGAGGGTTTGCAGTGAATTTACCCACAAAATTCTTTATTGACTCAAATAAATATCAAAATACTTAAAACTTGTACAATTTAAAATTTTCGAAAAATAATCACCATCAACTCATATTCAACTGTCTCAAACCATAGTGTGTGTGTGTAAAGCCAAAAATTAAACCTCAAATTTCCACCGTTTGAGCATTACGTTACTTTTTGAAAATTTGTTTTGATTCAAATTCTTACGGATGCATTCACAAACAAATCACTCGAATTGTGGCTATTTTCTCTCCGTATGCATGATATAAAGAGTAAATATAATGGACACAAATTCATGCATACAAAATTGAAAAGAAGGAAATTTATGGTGAAAAGATCTCATCATCGGATTACGGTTATTTGGAAATGGGAACATCACCTCTAATTCACACCATTTAATCTCTCATATTATCTTTTCATGTCTTAGCTCTCCACGCAGTAATTAATTTCGCAATTCGGACTCAGTTAGGACTTTTTGGGTTAAAAGGTGTAATGGGTAAAAATGGGAATGGATGGAATGTTCGGAATTGGAAAATATCTTTATGACGTCCATTTGTGCTTTTTCGGGCATTTGCTCATTTTTCTCTTTTTTCTTTTCTTTTTTTTTCTTGCCCCTTTTTATGCACACTTTGGACTTACTTGATGAATTTTTTTTAATTTTCACAATTCCGAACTATTTGGTTTTTCGGGTTATCAAACGAAAGGGAAATATTTTATTAGGCTCAAATTGGGTTGCAAAGGGATAATTTTTCACAACTTTTTATGGCTAATATTTTTGGGTTAAACAAAAGAGGGCCTACTTCATTGTCCAAATTGCTAATCACATTACCATATGCATCTCGAGATTAATTAAGTTTAGAGATATATTTAGCATGAATTTCGAGACAATAATTCACACATTTCCCATAACCGATCAAAATAAAGGATTGAGATCATCAACGACTTATTAAAACGCTGAAAAGAACTTTGAGTTAATCATAAACTCGGATTGATTTAAAAACTCATAAAAAATTGATAGGCTCGAAATCTCACCGGGTTTGATCAATCTCCACACTTATTCGTAAAGTCGTCAATTTTCTTTCAATTTCCATCTTCGGTCAATTTTGGCTTAGTGCATTATGAATTTTACAATTTGAGACTATAAATAGAATAAAGGTGATATTTTTGAAAAATTTAAATTCTAATTTTTATTTATTTTGAAGAAAAATATTTTTGGCTTTTTTTTTTTTTTTTTTAAACACACTTGGAAAGAACATGTGATCGAATCAATGAATCTAAACAATAAATGGGAAGAATATCCCACACACCCTAACTTAAATGTTGCATTGTCCTCAATGCGAATCAAGAACACAATATAAACAGAGGAAAAGAAAGATATTACCCAAATGGAGCGATCCCTGATGAGTGCGAGTCCATTGAATCTACAAAACATGTTAGAACCAGGCATACCAAAAAAATAACAATACTTGAACTAATTACTCTAAATGCAACAAGAGACTATATAACACTTATACATGACTCAAAAATTCAACAAAAATCACCCCATACGCGTCGGGGGTGCGACGACCTCACCTCTCTTTGTTCATTCAATCCCCATAAATGGGGTCCGACAGCCAGATTGTGTCGGCTTCTTTAACCATGGCTTCCAAATAAGGCTTGAGACGATGCCCATTGACTTTAAAAGTGGTTCCCCCTTTTTCATCCATTAGCTCAACGGCTCCATGGGGAAACACTTCTTTCACAATGTAAGGACCAGACCATCGAGACCGCAATTTACCGGGAAACAAGTGCAACCTCGAGTTGTAGAGGAGTACTTTCTGTCCCAAATGAAACTCTTTCTTACGAATGATTCCGTCATGAGCTCGTTTCATTCGGTCCTTGGAAATTTTGGCACTTGCATATGCATCATTGCGCATTTCTTCCAACTCATTCAACTGAAGTTTACGTGTTTCACTGGCTTTATCCATTTTGAAGTTCACCCTTTTGATAGCCCAATACGCTTTGTGTTCGATTTCAACCGAAAGATGACAAGGTTTGCCATACACAAATCGAAATGGGGACATCCCAAGGGGATTCTTGTATGCGGTTCTATAAGCCCAAAGAGCATCAGTCAACCTAAGAGACCAGTCTTTCCTATTAGGATCAACTGTCTTCTCCAAGATATTCTTGATCTCCCTATTAGCAAGCTCGGCTTGGCCATTCGATTGGGGGTGATAGGGGGTGCTAACCTTGTGGACAATTCCATACTTTCGCATTAGTTTATCCATCGGCCTATTGCAAAAATGAGTTCCATTATCACTAATTATGGCCTTAGGCATACCAAAGCGAGAAAGTATATTTTCTTGAATAAATTTGATCACCACCTTGCTGTCATTCGTCCTTGTAGCTATAGCCTCTACCCATTTTGAGACATAATCTACAGCGACGAGAATGTATAGAAAACCAAAAGAAGGGGGAAAGGGCCCCATGAAGTCAATTCCCCAACAATCAAACAACTCCAAGACTAAAATAGGGGATAATGGCATCATATGACGGCGAGTAACAGCTCCCATTCTTTGGCATCTATCGCAAGTCTTACAAAAAGCATTCACATCCCGGAAGATTGTGGGCCAATAAAGACCACTTTGAAGGATTTTCGCAGCAGTTTTATTTTTAGAAAAATGATCGCCACATGCTTCCGAATGACAGAATCGAATCACCCCTTGGATTTCCTCATCGGGTACACATCTCCGGATAATTTGGTCAGCACAATACTTAAACAAGTATGGATCATCATAAAAGAACATGCGTGACCAAGTAATGAACCTCCTTCTCTCTTGCGGATTCCAACTAGAGGGAACAACTCCGGTGACAAGGTAATTGACAATATCCGCAAACCAAGGGAGAGAAGAGGTAGCAAATAGATTCTCATCCGGAAAATACTCGTCTATGGGAATGGGATCAATAGGTACGTCGGACTAGAGTCGTGACAAATGGTCAGCAACGACGTTTTCTACTCCTTTCTTATCTTGAATCGAGAGATTAAACTCTTGTAGGAGTAGGATCCACCTGATTAAACGAGGTTTGGCATCTTTCTTGCTCAAGAGATATTTCAATGCCGAATGATCAGTGAAACAAAGGATAGGCGACCCAACAACGTAAGAGCGAAATTTGTCGAGAGCAAAAACGACAGCTAGCAACTCTTTCTCTGTAGTAGAGTAATTAAGCTGAGGTCCAGATAATGTTCGGCTAGCATAGTAAATAACATGAGCTTTCTTGTCTTTCCTCTGTCCAAGAACAGCCCCAATCGCGAAATCACTTGCATCACACATAAGCTCAAAGGGAAGCGACCAATCCGGAGCTTGCATGATAGGTGCAGAAATAAGCATGCTTTTGAGTTTATCAAATGCTTCTTGACATGCTTTACTCCACTCAAATGGAGTGTCCTTCATGAGAAGATTACTCAAAGGTCTAGCGATGGCTCTAAAGTCTTTGATAAACCTCCTATAAAATCCAGCATGGCCTAGAAAGGACCTCACATCTTTAAGTGATTTTGGCGGGGGTAGCTCAGCTATTACTTCAATTTTTGCTCGATCAACTTCAATTCCCCTAGATGAGACTATGTGGCCCAAGACTACACCCTCGGTAACCATGAAATGGCATTTTTCCCAATTGAGGACTAAGTCTTTTTCCACACATCGGAATAGAACTCTCTCAAGATTAGCTAAACAATGGTCAAAAGATGAGCCGAAAACGCTGAAATCGTCCATGAACACCTCAAGACCTTTTTCAATCATGTCGCTAAAGAGACTTAACATGCACCTCTGAAAATTAGCCGGCGCATTACATAACCCAAATGGCATACGTTTATAGGCAAACGTACCAAATGGACATGTAAAAGTCATCTTTTCTTGATCAAGAACATCCACCTCAATCTGATTATAACCGGAATACCCATCTAGAAAATAATAATAAGGATGGCCCGCTACTCGTTCAATAACTTGATTGATAAATGGTAAGGGAAAATGATCCTTTCGAGTTCCGGCATTGAGCTTTCGGTAGTCAATGCAAACACGCCACCCGGTGGTGGTGCGTTGAGGTATTAATTCTCCCTTAGCATTTTCAACCACAGTCATCCCTGATTTCTTTGGAACGACCTGAATTGGGCTCACCCATTTACTATCCGAAATGGGATATATAATTCCAGCATCTAGCAATTTGATTATTTCCGCTCTTACAACATCTTTCATTGTTGGATTTAACCGCCTTTGCATCTCACGATATGGCTTCACTTCTTCCTCGAGATGGATTTTATGGGTACAAATCAAAGGACTTATACCCTTCAAATCTGCTATGGTCCATCCAAAAGAACTTCTATGCTTTCTCAATACATCTAACAACATACCTTCTTGCCCTTTTTCTAGATGGGAAGACACAACAATAGGAAATGTATCATTCTCACCTAAAAAGGCATATTTGACATGAGAAGGTAGTTTCTTCAACTCAAGACTAGGAAATCTATGTTCAGAGGGGACCAAGGTTGTCTCCCTCGGAGGTAATTCTTCATACCTAGAAATCCAGTCAACCGCTCTTAAACTCTCAAAACTCTCTTCCTCTTGTAACCACATTTTTAACTCTTCCACCTCTCTCCCAAACTCAGTATAATCACTCATTTGAGCATCACTTTTCCCTAAGCACACTTTCAGAGCATCTCCTCCTATGATTTTTTCAATATTTTCATCCACCACTTCTTCAATAAGATCCATTTCAAGAATCTCATCCTCATCACCCATTTGGTTAGCGACATTGAAAATATTTTTCTCGAGAGTCATGTTTCCAAAAGTGAGTTGCATTTGGCCATTCCGTGTATTGATCAAAGCATTAGCGGTAGCTAAGAACGGTCGGCCCAATATAATTGGAACATGATTTCTGGTATGGGGAACAGGCTCGGTGTCCCAAATAACAAAATCAACGGGGAAGTAGAACGTATCCACTTGAACAATTACGTCTTCTACAATCCCACGAGGCACTTTGACTGTCCTATCCGCTAACTGTAGGGTGATTCGGGTAGGTTTTAAATCACCTAAATCAAGCTTCTTATAGATGGAGTATGGGAGGATGTTTACACTCGCACCTAAATCAAGCAACGCTCTTTCCACTCTCATTTCTCCAATGATACACGAAATGGTAGGTGAACCTGGATCTTTGAATTTTGGTGGAAGATCATTGAGAAGAACTGAGCTCACATTTTGTGCCAAGAAAACATTTTTCTTCACCTTAAGACGTCTCTTGACAGTCAAAAGATCTTTAATAACCTTCGCATATGCTGGAATTTGTTGAATAGCATCAAGGAACGGCAAGTTCAATTTTACTTGCTTCAACACATCCATCACCTCGATACGCGAAGCACCTTTCTGGGGTGACTCTAAGCGTTGAGGAAATGGAGCAGCAGTAGGCGACTTGACTTCAATATTAGGCTCAACCTCCGCATATTTCAATTCCTTTTCTAAGGAAGGTTCTTCAGACTCGGAAATTTCAGATTCCTTCACAATCTCGGGTTCGACTCCATCATCATTCACCTTTGGTAATTTAGGTGCTAGATCAATTACGCGGCCACTACAAAGAGTAGTAACAGCTTGACATTGTTCTTGCAATTCTGATGATGTGGAGCAAACCGTGGTTTGACCTTGAATAGGTGGTCTTTGGCCTTGGGCTGGAAGTTTACCCTTCTCTTGAGTATTAACCGCAGACTGCAACCTAGAGATGTTAGTATGCATTTCAGCGAACATTCGCTCAAATTTGGCATCTCTTTCTTTTTGGGATTGGATGAATTGATTGAAATTATCCTCAAGAGATCTCCTAGGTGGAGGTACATAAGGCCCAGGATTTGCCACCTACTGAAATTGAGGGGGTTGTGGTAGAGTCATCTGTGGGTTAGGAACCATCCCACCTTGGGGTTGTCCATAATTGAACCCGGGATTCCTCCACGATTGATTATATGCATTCCCTTGCTGAGCATTATAATTCCCTCGAAAACCTCCTATTGCATCAACTTATTCAGTGTACATGGCCTTGTATGCAGGTATGGTAGGACATCCTTCGATAGAATGGCCTGCATTACAAATGGCACATACCTTCTCCATCCCGGTTTTTACGGGTCCAGACACATCTCTCAATCGCATATCTAGCATTTCTCTAAAGTTCTTTTCCATTTGACCAAGTTTTAGATCCAACAAAGTGTCCTTGTCCACGTGATAAATACCGAACGCAGCAGGCAAGTTGGACACTTGTCGATTTCTATTTTGACTATTTGGATCAGAAGTATCCCATGCTTGGGTAGTTTCCGCCACATATTTCAAATGAGCCTCAGCATCGCTCGTACTTAACTCCCAAAAAGGTCTCTCACACATGGTTTGAACAAGTTGTTTAGACGCTACAGTAAGGCCTTGATGGAAAAATGAAATCAGATGATGAGTTTCAAAACCATGATGGGGGCACGCATTAACTAACTCCTGGTATCTCTCCCAACACTTATCAAAAGCCTCATTCTCATTTTGACGAAAAACTTGAATTTGGGCTTTAACAGAATTGGTTTTGTGTTGTGGAAAATTTTTTGAGATAAACTTGTTTTGCATATCTCTCCATGATAAAACAGAATTTGGGGGCAGGGTCCATAACCAAGTTTTCGCTTTATCCTTTAAGGAAAAAGGAAAGAGCTTTAACCGGATTACTTCTTGTGGACAAGTTTGGTCTCCAAATGTTTCACACGTATCTTCAAACTCTCTAATATGGAGATATGGTTTTTTCGAATCCATCCCATGAAATGTAGGAAGAATTTGGATCATTCCATTCCGAAAGTGGAACTGACCAGCCTTATACGGGAATAAAATGCAACCAGGGTTAGCAGTTCTCTCCGGAAACAAAATATCTTTCATGGGTTGATATGGTACATCATCCTCTCCAGCACCAACACCGACACTACCATGATCCGACATATTGCTACCGAAAGGTTCAAAATTCTCACTCAAGGTTTGACTCAACGAACGACTTGTGATGGAATTATTAGGGGAAGGAGGTGGAACCCAAAACGGCAAAGACTCAGAATTTTCAGATCCGGCTTCGGCAATAGGATTTTCGTGAATTTGGGTGGGAGATGAATTCTGCATATAAGATCACAAGAGAAAAAATGAAATTTTTTTTTTTTTTATGAAATCACTTGTAGATAACAATAACTTTCTTGAAAATTTAACAATTTTAGATCCCCGGCAACGGCGCCAAAAACTTGGTGCGACTTAATATTTGTCTCAAAAGTGCGTATTTATCTAGGCTCAAGTGCAAGCCTTGTCGCTCAAGTAATAACCCGGTAAGTCGGGATCGTCTCCACAGGGATCAAAATTGCCAAACAATAACAAGAAATTACCAAACCGTGAAATGATTTCTTGAAAGAAATAAAAAGATGATTGATTTTTGAGAAACTTTCTAAAACTTTACTTATGAAAAACAAATGGAAATTAACAGAAAAATTTGGGTTTAACAATTTAGAGAAAATTAGGGTAGGGTACAATCCCTCAATCCTTAACAAATTATCCTTTAGAATATTAAAATTATAAATCAAAATTCTTGATTAAATCCAGTCCTTATCATCACTAAGCATTACATATATGAGATTCAAGACCGCATCATATGAAATCAAAGATCAATATAAGGCGGTGAACGACAAATTATACATACAAAGCATTCTTAAACATCCCAAGTACCTAGGGCAAGAGAGATTAAAAGATATGACAATGCATATATGATTTTCATTCACGATTCAACCAACATTTTCATTTATTTTCTAATTTTCCATACGAATAATTTGTATTAGGATTGAGTTCATGTACCCCAACCCTTGAGAAATTAGCTACTCATGATTTGGTTGAAAAACAAATTCACATATGAAACTATGAAATTGCAGAACATTGTAAGAAATTTGCAGAAATTAAAGAAAAGATAATAGAATGATATTACTTGAATTCAGCACAAAAACGGAATTGAGATTCAGAATACAACTAGGGTTCATGCAAATCTTGAAGGAAATGGAAATTTGATCTAAAAATCTGATCTAAAAACTCTCTCTAAAATTTTTAACCCTAGCCTCTCTCTAGCCTCCTCTCAAATGATGTAGGTCATGGGCTTTTATAGCACAAAATCTCGAAATTGACAGCCAATAGTGCTTGTGGAACAAGTTTTCCAAGAGTTGCACTGCATTAAATGCATAATTAATGACAGAAATCCGCACATCCAGACTCTTCTTTATCGCGCAACTTCAAAATATCGTAACTTCTTCACCGTAGCTCGGATTGAGGTGCCGTTTTTTCCAGTATTCTTGTAATTTAGAGCTCTTCAACTTTCTAGTTGGCTCCACCTCCGGACTAAGGCTGAAAAATTATGAAAATGCCCTTCAACTCTCCATTTCTTGATTTCTTTCACTGTTTTGAGTTCTCCTTCGCACTAACTTACGTGAAATACCTGTAAAACACATGAGAAATACACAAAACAAGAAATACTTGACAAAAAAGGTTAGTAGAATACATTTGAGACAAATCCAAGCTACTTACACTGCACGGGATCATAAAAATACTGAAATTAAGGGGATAAATGTGAAGAATATGTGCCTAAACAGTAGGACAAGGTGCTTGTCGATCGGCAACCCCCCATTTTTTTAAATTTCCCTTTTTTCCCCTTTTGTCAAATAAAAAAACTCAATAAAAATAAATTGATATTCTCAACAGAATTTCAAAATCCCTTTTCCTGCTTATATAAATTCCCCTTTTAATTAAAAACTTTCCTTCAAAAATTCCAAAAAGACTCCTTTTTACAGTCTCAGCAGCAAAATAAAAAGCGCATGTGCATGCATTCATTCATCATTAATAAAAGATAATAAAAAACTCCATTGCATTGCATCTATCTGTTTTATATGTTACATCAATTTTTCAGGAAATAAAAAGAAAAAGAAAAAATAATGGGACTCAACCCGAACCCACGTTCTCTCTCTCTCTCTCTCTCTCACCCACATTTCTCTCTAAGAGATTCCACCCCTGCGACGTGCTCTCTTCCCCCTATGGCGAGATGATGAACCACCACTACCCGAGCCAGAGTCCCTTTTCGGACGAAGTAGATGACACCAAGCAAGAAGGAACAGGAACCGCATCCTGAATATGGGTAGTCGCCGAAGATATCCAGTCTCTGATGTCCCTTAGCCAAGTGGTCGACACTCGAACTTACTGCAGGGAAAAGACAAAATTAGTTTCAAAGTAGAGACGACCAAAATAGAAAAGAAATAAAGAGAAGAACAAAAAGGTATACCGTAGGTCGGAGGACCTCCTCTGTCAAACCCAACTCCTCCGGATCCATCGCGTGAGGACGATGCAGCATAGGCACTATCCCTCCATCATCCCTCCAGATGTTGTACGAAGGGGTATGTAACCACACAAAAGGAACCTCCGAGGTCTTCGCCGCCGCAGATGCCATCGGATCGCCACTACTGTGGGAAGATCCCACCGCCCAACTCGATCTCGTAGGAAGGAAAGGAAGGGCATCATATATGCTAGGCTCCATCAACCAGCTCGTCACAAAATCCATATAGTCATACGGCGCAACCGTATGGTTGTACAATAAGTAGGACTCACCGATCAACGTCGCGATCCTCGCATCCTTCGACAGCAGTCGCTCCCGCCTCATAGATGTAGGAGGCTGTATAGGTGGCACCACCACCTCCTCCTCAGCAATCTGGAAAACCACCCTCTCCCCAAGATACCAGGAATGGCCGAACTCATGCGCCAGCAAATGCCTCATCTGCATGTTCACCCCGGTCGTCCCCACATCCTGAATGGCTGTCCCCCGGGGATAAAAGGTCACTTAAAAATCTCCAAGAAGGCATAAATAAGTACAAGATCAGAAGGTGAAAAAACCAAGACTGAAATGGAATGAGTCTTACCCTAGCACTGGTCAGGTCATTCAAGACCTGACGCATCGCCTCCAGAGAGAGAGATCCCTTCGACTACCAATTGGCCTTACGCCATAGATACAATCGGCGGGAGCCCCCAAAAGTGTCGTCCTTCAGAGCGATCAGCGGGATATTGCACCCAATCACCTCATAAAATCACGTCTATCAAAGATAAGAATTAAAAAAATGCATAAAGAAAATGCGAATGCACGAAAGGAAAATGCGAATGCATGAAAAGAAATGCGCAAACTGAAGAATACCTCAAGAAGATACGTGGTCCAGTAAAAGTCTGCCGATAGCACCGACTGAATGCATCCAGAGAGAGTAAAGGGTCGCCAAAGTCAGACTCCCCCAATCGTAGAAAGGGATGCTCGAAAACATCCTCAGGTACAGCAAGAACCACAAATGGATGACGTCGTCGCTCGACGCCACCATGAAACCTCCCAACACCAGAAAAATAAATAACTGGGCCATCTGCCTCACTTGCATCCCGTCCTCCACATCAATCACCCTGCCCAATAGGAAATCCTTCAGTAGAGACAGTCGAATAAAATACCCAGAAACTATCCTCCCTACATCACCAAGTGCCGCACGCACTGCCTCTGATCTCACCCGCAAAGAGCGATCCGCCTCTATCTGCTCTCCATCATAATCTAGCCCCAAAGTTGTTGCACGTCTATAGGAGTCACAGTCAACTCCTTGAAGATGAAATAGAAGGTGTGAGTAGTATCCCACCACGTCTCCCCCAAAGCGTACAGGACCGCTGTTGAACAAGGCGTCTCATCTAGCGCAGATGCTAAACTCCCAAAACCCATTGATGATACCACCCAATGCACCACAGGTGGGAGGTGCTCCCAGACATCCCTGATCCCTGTCGTCCCGCGAGCGCGCGTGTTCTTCAAAGAAATATCAGACTGGAAAAAAGGAAAAATCTCATCAGAAGTCAAGAAAGAAAGAAAAATCACCAAAAAGAAAGGAATCCCAAAGGTCGGGATACTTACATTGCCGCTAGGATTCACTTTCGAAGAGCGATGACGCGATGGCTCCCGCAGCAAAGTCTGCTCATCCGCAACAGGCTCAAACGCATCAAAGGAGTTATCACCCCCCACATCAAGAGATGCCCTGGCCCTCCACTCCACATTCGCCCAGTCATCAACGGTCAATCACTCCCTGTGGACTGCGGTGCTCACAAAAGGGACCATTCTTGAAGATCGGAATGCTAGAATGATTTATAGAGAAATCGCAGAAAGAGAGAAAGCAAAGAAGATGTGAAAAAATGAAGATCCGCCCCCTTTATATAGGATGCAAAACGTCATGCCGATCGGCACTGACTCCTACCTTCCCAAGTTAGTCCAAAAGTCTGTGCCACTGCTGAATATCACCTCTCATACCATGCCGACCGGCACCCCCCTTAAATTTCGTACAGAAACTCCCAAAAAATACCATAAAACCCCAAAAAATCCTCATAAAATTCCTAAAAAACCCAGGAAGGATTTAGAGCATTTTCACCAAGAAAATTTTGCATTCCCTCAAGCGGAACCCCTCTTTCCCAGTGAAATCCTCAAAAACCAAGTTCTCCTCCCGACAAAGCCCCGGAGGATCTCTAAGGATCGCCTGATCTCTTCCCCACTGGAATTTTTACAGCACCAAAATTGGTTGTTCCCCCTCTGCGAAGCCTCCTAAAGAAACAAAAGCTTCCTCAGCTATCAGCTCCCTATCTTAGACCAGAATTGACCTCGGCCTTGGATCGTCACCTTAGTTAGGTCAGAATTGACCATGGTCCTCGGTGGTCACCACTCTTAGGTCTGAATTGACCTCGGTCTTGGGTCGTCACCTTAATTAGGTTAGAATTGTCCTCAGTCCTCGGTCGTCACCAATCTTAGGTCAGAATTGACCTCGGTCTTGGATCGTCACCTGAGTTAGGTCATAATTGAACTCGGTTCTCGGTCGTCATCACTCTTGGGTCAGAATTGATCTCGAACTTGGATCATCACCTTAGTTAGGTAAGAATTGACCTCGGTCCTCGGTCGTCACCACTCTTTGGTCAGAATTGACCTCGATCTTGGATTGTCACCTTAGTTAGGTCAGAATTGACCTCGGTCCATGGTCGTCACCACTCTTAGGTCAGAATTGACCTCGGTCTTGGATTGTCACCTTAATTAGGTCAGAATTGACCTCGGTCATGGTTCGTCACCTTAGTTAGGTCAAAATTGACACGGTCCTCGATTGTCACCACTCTTAGGTGAGAATTAACCTCGGTCTTGGATCGTCACCTTAGTTAGGTCAGAAGTGGCCTCGGTCTTGGATCGTCACCTGAGTTAGGTCAGAATTGAGCTTGGTCCTCGATCGTCACCACTCTTAGGTAAGAATTGACCTCGGTCTTGGATCGTCACCTAAGTTAGGTCAGAATTGACCTCAGTCCTCGGTCGTCATCACTCTTAGGTCAGAATTAACCTCGGTCTTGGATTGTCACCTGATTTAGGTCAGAATTGACCTCGGTCCTCGGTCGTTACCACTCTTTGGTCAGAATTGACCTCGGACTTGGATCATCACCTGAGTTAGGTCATAATTGACCTCGGTCCTCGGCCATCACCACTCTTAGGTCAAAATTGACCTCGATTATTATATCTTCACCCTAAGCCCACAAAATTGGCTTTGACCCATAGAATCGATCACCCTCATCACTTAAGTCCGTAGATTTGGCTCTAACCCACAAAATTGGTCATCCTTCAGCATCACTTCAGGTCCCCAGAATAGACCTAAACCTTTGATCGTTATTCAAACCATGCCCAGGACACCCCTCAGGTCCTCAGAATCTTCCTCGACCCTCTGAATCGGTCATACTCCATCAAAAGCATCATGCGGTGTCTATTCGATGGTTATCATTTGTTCCAAACTCACCCATTAAGGGGATCTGTAGACACCCCATTTTGTTACCCCCTAACTCTCCTTAGGTCCCTAGTACCTCCCTTCATCACTACAAACCCTAGGTCATACCCCGAGTACTGACCTATAAGCCATTGGGAACTCTCAAGCTTCGTTTAACCAAAAAGTCAAACTCTTTAGCTCAACCAAAGCTGAATGAATCTTCTAAGGGCACTAAAATCCCTTTCCAACAGTCCTTCCCGTGCACAATTCTGACTTACCATGCGGACGAACGATCCGTTTGCGTCCGAAACTTGATCCAAAGGCCACCGGGCGCTCCCGGGCTCTGTTTGACCTAAATCAACTCTTCAACTCGACCGAGGCTAATGAATATTCGAAGGGAACTGAAACCCCTTTCCAATGGTCCACTCCGTGCGCAATTCTGACTTACCATGCAGACGAACTATATGTTTGACTCCAAGAGATCACCGAATGCTTTGAGGGCCCGATTAACCAAAGTCAACTCCACAAACTGGGTCGAACTCTTTGGAATGTCGAAGTACATCTCCTAATCTTTCCAATAGTCCACTATGTGCACAATTCGGACTTACAATGCCGATGAACGATCCGTTTGCGTCCGAACGATTCCCCGTCCAATAGACCGACAAACCATTCTGAGCCATATTTGACCCAAAGTCAACTCCCGAACCTGGGAGAGGTCCAAAGGACTTTCAAAGGTCTCTGAATTACCTTCCCAACGGTCCTTCCCGTGCATAATTCCGACCAACGATTTGCCCTCGGCAACTAATTTTCCGAAAAGGCATGAAACACACAACCAAATGGCAGGTTCCAGACCCTGCCTATCGGCAGGTGCCGATAGACAGGACCATGTCTATGTCAATCGGTAGTGACCTGGGCCTATAAAAGGAGGCCTTCACCTCATTTTCAAAGGGAACCCAAATCTGATAAAAATCGCTCTCAGTGAATCCCAAAAACCTCTCTCGAAGACATCGCGATTTCAACCTCCAAATCCCTTCCTAACCTCCACTTTTCACCATCCTTTTTATCAAACTTAGTGAATTATCCACTCTCCATCATCATCCAAGTGCAAGGTCTTCTCTCTAACATTCAAGATCAAGCTCAAGATCTTCAAGAAGGTCCAACTTTCTCAACTTTCTCTTCAAATTCTCTTAGATTCACAATAACTTGTTTTATTACTTAACACTTTTTACTATCTCATGTCACACATCCTAATAGACTTTTTATTTAGTATTATTGCACATCTCTTATTTTCATATAAATAAAACCCAAAAAATAAGAAAAAGAGGATTTGCTCATAAATTCCAAATAGGGATTCTCATACTTTTCTCACAACTAAAACACTTTTTCTACACACACACTCACACTCACGAATAAGAGATTCCCCATTTGGATTTATGGGATAAACCCCACCCCTCATTTTGTATGCAAACTACGTGGACTTTGATGCCTTTATAGGCTAGGTAGGCGTCTCGGGGTAAAACCCAAGATTCGAGTCCTATTCTCACTTTCTCCCTTATTTTTTGTCTTCTCTAAATCCAATTTTCTTATATTCTATATACTTGCTCTTAGTGGCGTATTACTCCATATGCGTTATCGTTCCATTATAACGATCAACGTAAGGGTAATCGCATAAATCTTATTTTCTAATATTATTTTTATACCTTCCTACGGACGACTCACTTTATCTCTCCCATGATACAAGTCGAGGATTCATTTTTCACTATATATATACACATGCACACATATCACGGGGAAAATAATGTAAAATAACAAACATCCATGAGAGGCCAAAAGGGTAGAATGGGTGCCTAACACCTTCCCATTTCGTAACATAGCCTCCGAACCCTTCTCGAATCATTTTGGTTTCGTATGCACCAGTATATCTTTGGATGTCGTCCTTCGGGATGGCTTCCCCTTTTTTCTTTTTTCTGTTTTGAGTAAAATAGAGTGACGACTCTAAATCTCTCTACATTTTTACACCTCATCTCAAATGATGCCGACCGAAGTGCTCCCTAGAGGGATGCGCGGGACTCGAGGATCCTCCCTTCATGCACCCGCCCGCGAAGAGGATCGGGGATGTCCACAGTGATGGGGCATCCTCTCCAAATTTTCTCTTGTTATCTCGGTTGTTGTTCTTAGATTTGGGGCCCCCTTTCTTTCCCTTTGAATTTCCATACACATAGTTGATTGCTTGCCTCCGCGAGACATGAAACCTTCTAGAATTTAGTGTCACTTGTGTCCTATAACTTGAGGACCTGGGCTTGATTATCATGGTTATATTATTGGTAACCCTGGTACACTCTCTAAAGGTTCCATCTCTGGTCTCGTTAAACAAATAGAGGTTGTACTCCTCCAAGAGTACCTAAACAAATATTTGAAGTAGCCCTGCCTCTACTACCTCCTCGTGAACATCCAATGCCCTCTCACGAAATTGCTTGATATATTGTATTAACTCCTCCACATGCTTTTACACCTCTTATTCCAGGTCTCAATGTGAACTCATCCTCTGTTACAAAGAATTTTTGGAGGAATTTCCTATGCATTTCTTCCCATGAGGGTATGTTGTTTGGTGCCAAGTGAGAATAACACGTGTATGACTTTCCTGTAAGGTCTTATAGAACTCCCTCAACCTCAAGTTTTTATCGTTTTCATGTACTCCTAGGTACTCAACGAAACTCTTCATGTGCTCTCTTGGGTTCTACCAATTCCATTAAACTTAATGAACTTTGGTGGAATATACCCCTCTGGGTATGGCTTCTCATTCACATCCTGAGGGTAAGGCCCTTGCAGCTCCTCACACAAATGAGGTGCTTCTTTCTGAGAGGAGGAGAGAAGCTTCCTCATGTCCTCCATAGTAATATATTTGAAAAGAGATTCCTTGGAACTCATGCCCTTTGTTGCTAGGAACTTAAGGCTACCACTACTTGCTCTGGCACCACCTTTCGTGATGGATCCACATCTGTTAAAATCGCTATTGGAGTAGTTGCCCATCTAGAGGAGGCAAATGCTGGTGTTACATAGCCTTGACGCAAACTTGATAAGTCTACATTATTTTGCTTCAAGAAGCTAAAAAACATAACTATAAGGCTCATACCAGTCATCGAAGTTGTTACCAATAAGCTGGTCTTCCATTCCTGAGGAGCAGGCATATTTGTTCCGGTCACCACCACATCCTCCTGAGTGGTATGATCACTTTGGGTTCCATTCATAAGTGGAATGTCTTCAAAAACTAGATATTTAAAAATGTTGAAACCTTCTTTGTCCATGAAGGTGTGGATACCTTCACATCGAAGTCGCCAAATGTAGGAGGGTAGTGTGACTGGGGTCTATTAAGACACTGAAACGGGTGAGGCGTGGCCCACTTCAATGAACCCTTCCTTCAAGGTTTTCAAGAAATTTAATAGAAGCACCGGGTAATATCATCTCCTTTTGGTAAAAATGGAACAAAAGTAAGAACTACTCCCTATAAGAAGATGAACTTCACAACAATAATAGTAACTTTTCTAAAGAGGAACTCCTGAGAATAATGGTTGTCATTGTAGAGTGGAGAAATAAAGAACTTAGCACTTAGAGAGAGAGAGAGAGAGAGTAGGGAGAGAACACTAGGTATTTGGTGAGATTTTGACAAAGTAACAGTATGAATTGAGTTCTGATTGTGACTTGACCTTTCCCAAGGGTCCTATTTATACTTGGGCACTAGGGATGAGTTGGCACTTTTTGGGAGCCAAAACTGAGGGGGGTGATGAGGGACAAAGTCTGCAATGTACGATTTTTCCCTATTTGTGTGCAACCGCCTGTCCCCTCTGATAGGTGCCACCTGGTGCAAACCAAAGTCAAAAAGAAAATATGTCTGCTCTTGTAGACAAAATATCTTATTTGGTAAATATCTTTTGAAACGATAACTTATTGTACAAACTTTGTAAGCTTGAGGAGGTTCTCAAGGACCACCTCCTCTAAAATCTTTTATAAACTTGAGGGGAGGTCTCAAGGACCACCTCCTCTAAAATTTTTATTAAACTTAAGGGGAAGTCTCAAGGATCACCTCTTCTATAATCATTTTTATAAATCGTTCTATTCTTATGAGCAACCTCTTGGGTTCTCACTTAAATTATGATTGGGTGTGATTATACAAGGACTGAGTGAATCCTAAGATCTTTCTACTAGTGTTCTGTCAATCTTAAAGTGCTAAGCGGTTGACCTTGATCAACAAACCTTGTTCCTCAACCACCAAGACCAAACTCCCAAGAGATCCAAACTTGCCTCTTTGAGCCCTGCTTGCTCAACCAGGCTACCAGTAAAATAAAGTAACATATCAGTACTTTAATATATATTTGAGTGACAAATCTAGGGCAGGAGGCCACTCTAGGTGGACCTCCTCACCCACTTTTTCTTTTAAGTAAATCGTATGGACTTATGGGGATGAGGAGCTCCTCATGGTTGGCCTCCTTGTCCAAACTTTGTTTCTATAATCTTTGAGCATTTGGGGACGAGGAGCCCCTTGTGGTGGGCCTCCTCACCAAAATTTCATTACTGTGGTTTCGGAGCTATTTCGGGACGAGGAACCACTCATGGTGGGCCTCCTAGCCCAGATTTCCAAATTATGATTTTTGAGTATTTTGGGACGAGGATTCTCTCGTGGTGGACCTCCTCGCCTAAATTTCGTGTATGTGATTCTTGGAATTTTGGGGAAGAGGATCCTTTCTTGGTGGACCTCCTCGCCCAAATTTCACTTTTGTGATTCTAAGCGTTTTGGGACAAGGACCCCTCATAATGGACCTTCTCGCCCGAATTCCATTTCTGTGAATTATGAGATTTTATGGATGAGGAGCCTTTCATGTTGGGCCTCCTCGCCCAAGTTCTATTTCTATAAATTTTGGGCAATTTGGGACGAGGAGCCCTTCCAGGTGGGACTCCTCGCCTAAGTTCTATTTCAGTGAATTCTGGGCATTTTGGGACGAAGCGCCCTTTATAGTGGGCCTTTTCGCCCAAATTCTATTTCTGCGAATTCTGAGCTTCGTGGTGCGAGGAGCCCTTCCTAATGGGCCTCCTCGACCAAATTTACTTTTATCTTGGTCAATATAATTATTTGGGGGGATTTCTCATGGGGAGCCCCACCCCTACCCCCGCCAATTGGGCTTCCTCTCCCAACACATTCATAGTATAGGCCATCTCCCATTTAAATAGTTGTGATACACCAAATGCATTCAAGCCTTAGTCCCACACATTGAGTATATTAACCCTAAGCCGTTCCACCAATTTTTCAATGTAGGACAAACCCACTTAATTAAATTACATTAACTAGCTTAAACTCAAATGGATCACTTTAAGTCTAAATTTCTCATTCACTACTTCACTATTTTGAAAAAAAATAAGTATATCAAATTAATATTCTTTCGATAAGGAATGCATTGGTACTAAGACACGTCACTTTTGACATATGTGCCCTATATAAAATTGACTACAAAGTTTGACCAAATGAGCTGAACATTATATCAAAATATTCAACTTGGTTTTTGATGCTCAAAATTTACTTGGCATAATAAAAAGGATGGTATGGATAGAATATGCAGTTGGTTGGATAGGTTGCTTTGTACTGAAAAGTAGTATGATATTATTACAAGTTATATTGCAGAGCATTTAAATAGAAATGCATCATGCCATTCTCCTATATTAGTAGGCGAGGCTATATTAATAGTATTGTAACTTTTAAAATGATTTTATTTGTCTAATTCAAACCATTGATACTTGATACATGCAAACACACTCATATATATATATATATACAGAGAGAGAGAGAGAGAGAGAGAGAGAGTAATAACTTATTAATATGAAATTAGTCGATAATGAAAAATAAGAACAAAAAAAAATATTATATTAGAAATTGATTTATTGATAAAAAAGAAACGATAATAAAGTACATAGGATGAAGAAAATAACACAATTTAATTTATTTTCATATAGCTTCAAATTCTATTATGTTTTTTAGAAACAGAGTAACCATGTCAGATGTCTTTTGACCAAACATAACGTTATCCAAACATATATCACCAAGTTCCACACAAATTCATGATCAAGTATAAAATTGATTGAATGAGCTCTTAAACTAATTGATGGGTATTTGAACACGAAGTTAAATATGAATAGATTTGAGCTTCCCATAAGATGTGAACATGTGGTTTAATAAAATAAAAGGAACAGACAACGT
Organism: Sambucus nigra; assembly: GCA_949130495.1. Taxonomy (NCBI): domain Eukaryota; kingdom Viridiplantae; phylum Streptophyta; class Magnoliopsida; order Dipsacales; family Adoxaceae; genus Sambucus; species Sambucus nigra. Next base: position 353,148,707 of record OX422207.1, on the reverse strand, counting down.
ATAAAATAGTCCAATAAGAAAACATTTGAAAACATTAGTAAAATAATGAAAACAATTTCAATAACTATTAAAACAAAGACATTGTTCTTGCCCAAGAACTCTCGCTAAGTTAAATGTCAAAGTCTCTCATTGACATCCATCTTAATTTTACTTTTGGCCCTATAGACTAGAAACACTCGGGATGTACAAAAACTTATATATTGTGAATAATAAAATAAAATAGAGAAGAAAAAAATAGAGGGGGGTGGAAGAAAAGTTAGTGAGTGCAAAATCTATAGCCGGTTTTGTTTCCACCCACGAGGGCCACACGGGTCGTTTGGATTCTACACCAGAGGATCATCAATTGCCTTATCCTAGAAAACTCCATGGTTCTTTATTTTGTACACTTCCCTATCATCAACTCAGCTAGCGACCTGTGGCAGATTTATAGATTACCCATGTGTTGGTTTTGGAGCAGGAGAGTTAACTAAATATGACGAATCGTGTGATCTAGGTTTAGGCTTGCATTTACTGGATAGGGAAGGAGAGGTAAAGTCATGAATCAGAGGATAGGGAGAGGCATAAATATCAACTCGGCTTAAATATTTTGAGTTAGGCTTTTCATTTCTTTAGATAAAGATTTAGTTCTTTATTAGTGGTTAATCTATCATTTTGAGGCGAAAAATAGGGAGAGGAAAAGGTAAGAATTGAGGAGTCTTTAGAGGGTTGAGGGATTTAACGTTGGAAGAGAGATGGGCGAAAGGGGAGAGTGATAATGATTGCATAATAGAAATACCACGAGGAAATTTGTGGGACTTGAAGAATTGATGCGGTTTGTAGTGCATTTTATATTAGTACTAGTTTTTAGCCTCACGCGATGCGCGGCCGAATTATAGTTATTGTTTAAAAGGGCATCATAGGCAATATTAAAAACTTAAGGGGTCTTTATAAGTTGTTATAAACTAAAATTGAGATGACAATAAAACATTTGAAAGCTAAAACAAAGACTGTGAGAGAATTAAGTGTGATGTTCATTATGTGTAACTATTCAAAGATTAACACAAATCTAACGGTTTCTACTACATGGTTGTTGGTATAATCCAACATCTTTTAAATCCCAAAGCAATTCATTTATGATACGCATATGATCACGTATTGTTTAAAACAATTATTACGAAAAACAAATTCATAATGATATAAACAAAATCATACTAATTTGATTAATTTGTTATAACAAATTAAGCAGTGAGGGAGAGAATATATATGGTATCCTTAACTTTTTTTTTCTCATTCAAACAGTAAGGAAAAGACTGAGATTAGAGCAACAAACATTTGCACTCATTTAATATTTAAATAAAATTATTATGCCAAACAATTTTAACTATGATATATGGGTAATCATATGATACTTATTATAATTTTAATACCATAAATTGTTTCAACAAAGTTTTCGAAAATGATGTGACCGTAAATTTTATGTTTTTATGTGAAGGAGAAATCTTGAGCTCCATATATTTTGCACTGAGATTTCTCCTCTTCATATTTTATTCTCATGAAAAAAGTTGGGTGAAATCTAAAATGAAAACAACAGAGCATAAAGCTAATATCGATGGGCTACTTTGTGGAGGTGGAGGAATAGATATCGAGTATGGCTATAGATGTAGACGACGTTGAATCCCTCAGAAATTTCGGAGAGGGACCTCTAGTTGCCGACAACCCAACCACAGGCTTCCCGACGTTGACTTATTCAACTCGTTCCAAGACGACTCCGACGATCAAGACATCAACCGATCATCCCTTTTTCTTATTCCTCTCTTGGATCTTTATTTTCTCAGAGAGTCTCTACTCATCTTTCCTCATTCATAACTACAAATTAGGGCTTGCTTTGTGCTTTTCTCATTAAAAAAAGGCAACACAACATCAAAAGAGAAAAAACCATATCTTGCAATGGGTCTTGCAATTAGATTAACGGGTATCAATTTTTATCCGCATAAGTCATAGAAAAATTTAGTACTGAACATAAGGCATTAATAAATTACTTCTATCCATGGATACAACTAAAACAATGAACAAAATCTTCAATCAGTACATGCATATATATATATATAAGCAATCAGCGACATATACACACAACATTTGGGGATTCAAATATCTGGGAGGAAGAGAAGGATACCGTAGCTGCATAAACTGGAAAGGGTAAAGAGATACCAGTGCGGAACGGGAAAAAAAAAGACAAATGATTATATATTTTATTAATACAGTGGAAGGCAAACAGACTGTTTAGAGCGATCGAGACTGATGGAGGGAAAGATGCCTGTTCACTACCCTTATGCCTCGTTAAAATAGTTGAAACGAAGTTGAGTTGGAGACCAACATTCCGATTTCGGGCTCCCCTTTTGTTATGTGGGTCTGATCAATCTGCCCGATATCTGCACTGAACCCAGATGGCTAGGCTTTTGACCTCTTGAATGCACTACGTAAATGGGTAAGACTTCAGACCCTTAAAGTGAAATGGAATAAGAAGCGTTGGAGTTTTTTTATTTCTTTCATTCAGTCTCTTTCGCTCCCTTTTCATGCATTAAAGAAGGTGAGACTCCTTGTGATTTGTAATGTGGGAAGGCGCGTCAAAAAACTTGAGATGATAAAATAGAATCCTGAATAATGGCACTTGCCATGTGTCACTCTACGGATTGAAATTTCTATTTTATATATATACATGGATTAGGTGTAAACTCGCGTGATGCGCGAGCGAGTCATCATGCGCGAAACATAAGAAGAAAAAATGTAGGTTGAGAATTTAGATAAAGTAGATATTTTTCACCGTCATCTTTGAAACATTTGTTTAAACCATACATGGACAATATATAACTGAACTGAAATTGAGAATAAATCTCTCATAAAAACCCCAATAAATAAACGGGTTAACTTAAAATTTAAACTTAACACTTTTCAACAAATACACATATTAATAGAGTTAAATGAATAAAGAAGTAAAATAAATAAACATAAGTTTATTAAGAGATTATGCCTTCACATGAGTTAAAAAGATAATTATAATGACGAAAATTAGTTATGTAAAATAAGAAAAAACTACCTTCCCATCCATTGTTGTATCATTCCCTATAGAAAAAAACATGTCATCCCTTTATAGGTCAAAGTTCTAAAAAAAAACTCATCATCAAATAGATAAAAAATTGATCGACTCAAATACCCAACTCGAACCCAATTTTACCTTACCCATCAGACCACCTCGACCACCATCCCTTATCCCCGATCATCCACCCCATCAAAATGATATCAACCTCCAACCGCTCCAACTTACTTCCCCTCGAATCCAAGTCCAACCCCTTGATAATCAAACCTGAACCCACCTCTCGAAGCTCCAACCCAATTATGCCAATACCAAAAAAGCACCACAACAACTTTAAAAGTAAATCTACAAAGAAAATGAAAATAAAAGATGACACGGTATATTAAAAGCGCCACCGCACCTTCAAATCATCACTTAACAACACTGAGCAAACTTTTAATTTAAACCTACAAAACCCATCGTCAAAGGTGTATAGATTATGAAAAATAAAAATATTTGGTGGAGATGAGCATGGGTGTGTGGAAGACAAAAAGTTGGGTAAGAGTGGAGGGGAGAGAGAAGTTGACGATTGGGTGTAGAAGCCTAGGCTCATTTTGGGAATATAAGTTATCTCATTTTAGAGAGAGAAGCTGACAGTTGAAATGAATGAAAAACATATGTGAGTTTTGCCACGTAGATATGTTGAGTGATTAGTAGGAGTAAACGAGTGTAGTGTATTTTATATTATACTAGGTGTAAATCCATGTGATGCACGCGCTAGTCCAATTTGACATTATAAATCTGAAATCTAAGCTTTCATTAATTGGCAACCAACAAATTGAACTCATTCATTATAAAGATTAAATCGAAAACCTAAAAATTCAAATATAATATAAGATCATAAAAGTAAATATCTTCGTAATTCAAAATAAAAAGATGGATGGAAGGACATGGAGTTACAATTAATGGAAACACATACATAAATCGTCCATAACTGTGTAAGAGTAATATAATTAACCAATTTGGTCCAAACTATAAATTTTTATACATCTATACAATTAATTTTAAATGATGGCATCAAACTATAAATTTGTATCTCAGGCTGAAATTTTAACCCCGACCTCACAGGTTTTGAGCAAGATCTGTTGCTCTTGGATTTCGGTAGCTAAGCGTGAGTCCTGAGGACAAACGCACATGGGTTTGAGATTGTTCTCTTGGTAAAAATGCTTCACTTTGAAAAAAAAACAACTATGGAAGTTTATCCGCGGCTTGGATTTTATCGGGGTCGTAAAGTGTATGAGTGGATTGAAGTTAAATATAGGCCGTGTTGAGAGAGGAGAAAATCGAGTGTCCCTTTCTACACCCAAACTTCCCTCACTCTCTTTCCATGCCTTAACTCACATGATCCAATACCCAAGTACACCTAGCTGAACTTTCTATTTCTCTCTCTGTCAACCCAGCCTCGCGAAAACCATGGAAGATTTCTTGGTTATGTTTTGTTGAGTATTCTCGAAATTTCTATGGATTCCAATATAATATTCCTGGGGTACAAATTGATGGTAAATGGTTTGTGGCTAACTTTATGGAGATAGACGATGTCTGGAAAATCTCAATCCATATTCAAATTGATTGTAAATGGTTTATGGCTAAACGATTTTACTCCTCTTGGGTTATATGAGGCTAATTGGTTTAAACTTGATTTGAACAGAACCGGTGTTGGGTATAGCGAAGATAGACGATGTATGGTGGAGATATGATGGGTATGGAAGAGATGGGTATGAACAATGGATGGCAGAGATGGACGGTGCTTGATTTGCATTTTTTTAGATATATTTTCATTTCTAAGGTGAACAGTTAAAGAACAGGCCTGATTGAGGAAACGTCGAAAGATAAAAAGTTAAAAATAAATGGGGAGAGGAAACAGGAGGGATGTAGAAAGACAGAAGAGAGAGATCACGTGGACACTCTCAAAACACGTTACAATTAAGTCATATTGAACATTTTATAATAGAAAATTAGTATTAAGTTCACGCGATGCGTGATCAAATATATATATATGAAAATTACAACATGATTTGAGAGAAAGATAGAATAAATAATCAGAGATTCATCAATGGAATCCACCTACCTCCATAACTCTTAAAATTTAAAATTTAACCAAAAAAAACCTACCACCATCTCTTAAAATTCAACCAAAAAAACCCACCACCATATATATATATATATATATATACTAGTGGAGACCCGTGCGATGCACGATCGGGTTTAACACACTTTGAATATTTTATTCAAATATAATTCATTTCTCATACTTTTGTCTCTATCAAACCAAAACCAACTCACCATTGGGTCTATGAATAAATAAGTCCACAAATAATCCAAACAACACCACACAAACCAACCCTTACATTTACTTAAGTAATGAATAATAAAATTATTCTAGTATTGTTAATATTTTAATCTAATAAATGGGTGCTTATAGGTGATTATGTCATATATTTTCCAACAAATGCTTCATTACACACAACATCAAAATACAAAACATGTAAGCAAACAAATTCAATAATTTTAGATAGTAGAACAAATTTAAAGGAAATAATAAATAAGAATATGTCACTATCTTTATGTAAGTGATAAAGTGAATATAGTTTCAAGGTTCTAAAAGGCGCCAGGCGTAGTCGAGGCGTGGTCGAGGCGTAGAGGTCAAGTCTCAAGCCTTATGAGCCTAGGGGGGCCTAGGCGAAGCCTAGGCTTAAAAAGGAGTTTTTTTTATTATTATTTTAATTATTTCAAAGCTAGTAATATAATAAAATAGTACATACTTTGAATTTTGAAAATATATCCATATGTTTGGTAGCCATCTTTTTCATATTCATGCTCCATAACCAATATTTGTCAACTAATCATTTGTTTTTAAAAAAAAGTGTGCCTTAAGACTTTTATCAAGAATAAGACGTAATATGGCATAGACGATGCGTTTCTCTCAAGCCTTAAGCCTAGGAGGGCCTTTTAGAACAGAGATTTTATACAGTCAAGTATATTTTTTATTGGTCACTTTGTCACTTAAATAAAGATAATGACTTGCTCTAATTTATTGATTTTGTAATTTATTTTACTATCTAAAATTATTAAATTTGTTTTCTTTTATGTTTCACAAATACATGTTCAACATTTAAGAATGTGTTACATTCGCTCGAGAGATGAGTATTAAATGTTGAATGCGTATTTGTGAAGCTACGATTAAACATTAGATATTTAGATATTAATCATATCAGGTGCATTCTTAAATGTTCACTTTGGATATGTAGCGCATTCTTAAATGTCGAATTTGTATTTGTGAACTACGATTAAATATTAGATATTTGGATATTAATCATGTCAGGCGCATGAAAAAAATATTATTATCATGGAACTAAAATACATGTACAAAAGTTTTATTTTTAGTTCATTGAATGTTTAAAAAAACATGGCCATAATACGTATTTTGAAATATAAGTATAAAAATGTTTACATGATAAAATCAATAATGACATTGAAAAAGAGTTACAAAAACAAAGCACCTTTTTATCTTTTGCAAGCATCATATGCAATGTTATTGAACCATGACAAATACGGATTTACATGGGGTGAAATCAAAAGGCACAATAACTTGTTTTAACAATCATCAACTCGATAATCAAAATAATTATTAAACAACGATCCAAGGAAATAAATAACCTACTATTCAACAAATTCAACTCCACTAAGAATGCATCAAACAAATGGTAACAAAGGAATTGATTATCATTAGAAAGTGTTCCCGACATGGTCCATGAAGTTAAAAGATAGTGTTTTAGTCACATACCTTAACATTAAAAACCAAACACTCAAGTTACATCAATTAAGTTACTCATTTAATTACACTTTTGTTACACCAAGTAGTTATCTTAATGGATTTTCCATGCCCAAGAATTCTATAGTTGGATCCGTATAAAAATAAAACAAAAAACTATTTAGATATGAAGTTAATAATAAATGAAATCATAAGAAAAGTTAAAAAGAGTTGAATACCCATGGGAGGTAAATTGGATTGCTAATAAAGTCATTTGTTGATAGTTGAAACACTGGATTGAATATCCATTGATGTTGGTCAAGGCAAACACACAACTTAAGAAATATAATAAATTCTACTACACATTTTATGAAATAAAATATTTAAGAAAATAATGTCTTTGAGGTGAGGCCATTGAGGCTAGGGGAGACAATTTTAGACACATCATCTTGTCGTATTTTTAATCATGTATTAGCATGTTTAATTGGATTAAAAAAATATTTATATTAGTAGTGGCAATAATTTCTTTTCTAAAGGCGTCATATTCATGGTAGCTAAAAAAAAAGATTCCGTGTTGTCTTCGTGTCTAAATGATGATAGTTGTGTCATGCCCAATCACAACACAAATTTCCATTCGGAATTAATGTGAATTAAATTCAATACAAATTTGTTTATAACATCTTTTTAGTGTGACATAATATATAGTAGTAATTTGGGATTATGAAAACCTTAATTAGAAGAAACCAAACCGTAGAACTCTGATCACAAAACCTAATGCAAAAAAAAAAATTAATTAAATAACCTATATTCTAGAACAACACATCCAAATGTAGACAACACACAGATCGACGAGGACAAAATAATTCATAAAAAGTTAAAAATCATCCAGATCACACCACCGTGTAAACTTGTCAACTTATGGTTAGTACATTGAACATGAATAACAGTGCTCAGGGTAAAGGTCAGGTCGAAGAGAGCATGCTTGTGATATTTTCGAGATGTTCCATCACCGTCATTGCTTTCTTGTTAATTTTCAGTTCCATAGATCACACTGTGTAATCTCTCCAAGATCAATGTAATTATAGCTAACTACAGTATCAAACTTTTTAATGAATAATCCAGAGTGTACACATTCATGTGAGGATGACGACGTTGAAAATGACTCAGCGAGTGGTAGAGAACCCAGAGACCAAAATCCTAAGCTAGGCCTCCTCCATTTGCTTCTAACTTTTGTAGGAACCGGTGTCGGAAATTGTAAAATTGAGAAACCCTGAACATAACAGAGACATATCTGACACAGAGTCGTTCATATATTAAGATAACCATCCAAGGTTCTCCAAATCATACCCCTGAAAGAAAGACATACCGTTTTTTTTATTTTTAATGTATAGGCAAATTAATCATATTACAACCCACAGAAAAAAAAAAAAAAAAAAAAAAAAAAAAAAAAGAGGAATCAATAAATAGTTTAGATAAACTCTCAAGTGGTTTGCAAGATAATCACCTAAACAAAGGTTCGATTTTTTGTGTATCCTTAACAAAAAATGTAGATGCAAGAAGTAGGCAACATAGCATCAACCAAATAACAAGAAAACATGAAAAAAGACTGGCTTACCCTTCTTCAGTTTAATGCATTTTCCAGAGTGAGAACGACGGACATGTCTCGCAGCCGTTGTTGCCTTAGCAATTGACGAAGCTTTTGAGAGATGACCGGAAAGAAAAGCCGATGGAGATTTCAGCGATGACGACAACACCTCCGAATTCTGAGTGGCCATCTTGAATATTTCCATCTGCTCATCCGTAAAAAAAACCTCACTCGCCGCCATCTAGATATTTGTTAAATAATATAATTTCCTGTGTGCTCGGCTCGGATCTCGGGCCAACACAGGAGAGTCATAATAAATAAACCCTAAATCAATTAAAAGTCATGGAAGAAGAATAGGAAATTTCTATGAGCGTATATGTGCTTACTACTACTCTATCTATATTTGTAGAAATGGATGAGGATGAAGAATAATGTATTTATAGGGAGGCTACCTTTCCTTCTAGTTTGCGTTGTAAAAAAAAAAGACATAATAGTCTATACTCGGTCATCAAAAGATAACTAATAAGAATATATTAGATAATGGATGATCATAAAATATGATCTGATGCACATGTTGTAGAGGTTTTGATGTGGAATTGAGCAGTCATGGTGGTGGCGAGACAGTTGAGGGTTGCATATTATGTTGGTAACCGCAAGGAAATGTAAGGAAGTTTGTCATATAGAAAGTGGAATATATATTTTGGGTTTAAACGTGGAAGTTGTCTGCTCCGAATTATGATCAAGGTATAACTGCTTGCAGTTAAGCAAAATTCTGCCAAATAAAAGCATAGAATTGAGACACATGTATTTGTAATTAAAAAATAATCAAAATTCTGAAAAACTTGGATTGCTAGGTTGGAGAATTTTCAAGACACCACTACATACGTATATATATTAAGATATATATATATATATATATATATATATATATATATATATATATATATATATATAATAGTAGTGTGTGTGTGTTAAATTCTCATTTACAAAAAAAATTACTTCAATAAATACTCGTATTGAGGCTGGACACCCATCATAGAATCTATATAAAAACCAAATCAATCATAATTATACAAATATAAATAAATAAAAATCAATATTGAGGAGAATTATTCTGACCTAAATTTTGAAAATAGTGAAGTTCAAGCTCGACCCAACTTATTTTGCTATTTTGAGCCCATTTTTCGGAATTTGACACTTGAAATTGTCATAAAAATATGTCTTGTGACATTTTGGGGGTCAAAGTCTGAAAAGTGAAAAATAGTGAGGGTCAAACTCACTATAGTGAAGAAGTGTGGAGGAAGGCCATGTAACCACATAAAATGCATATTTGTCTTGACCTGTAAGAGTATGATTAGATTTTGTTAATGCTCTCCTCTTCTCTAACAGTGAAGTTGTCTCTAGTGCTTTATTTACTGATCCCCGTCATTTTTCATATAATAGTTGCTCCAAATCTTACATTGTACCAGTGGATGGATCTAATTGAAATCAAGTATGTTCTAAATTAGATTAAAGTTAGTTGATCTATTATGCATAGCAGCATTGATTAATCAATTTTTCCTTTCAATAGAAATGGAATTATATTGATTCTTACAAAAAAAAAAAGGTGAATAATGAGTTGTTATCTTCTTCTACTTTTTCAGTTTGTCAAAAAGGCTAATAATCTGATGTGGGTATTTTTGTAGCTTTCTTATTTTTATTTTATTTGTAATGAAGTTTCTGTATTTACTTTTGATGGAAATTTCTTTTTTTTTTCCTTTTTCAGTTACACCAAAGTTATTTTTTGGGGTCATTTAAGGTCTGACCTTCATTTAATTCTCTATATGAGTCAAACTTTCAAAAATTGACTTTCTTAAGGTTTGACTCCCATTTTTAACTTTTCGTCCATTCAGCCGTTAACTCCAATGTTTATTACCGGTTATACCCTTACATTAACATGGGAGGCAAACCTTAATTTAAAAAACCACCCCGAAATTTTTTTAAAGTAAAAAATTTATTAATTAAGAAAATAAATAGTAGAAAATTAAAAAAAGCTCAAAAAATAAATAAAAAAGAAAAAAAGAAAAAGAAAAAATACAGAAAATGAATTAAAAATACAGAAAATGAATTAAAAATCAGAAAATAAATATTAAACCCATAATTAATTTAAAAAATACCCAAAAAATTATTAAAAAGTCAAAAAATTATTAATTAAGAAAATAAATAACCAAAAATAAGAAAAATGCTCAAAAAAATTAAAAACACTCAAAATGTCACAATTTACAAAATCTTTTAAGGATTAATTTTATAAAATAAACATGTAGGGTATTTTTTGGACATTAACTCAATTTTTAATTTCATATTTTAGGGTCCATTAACCCTATGAGCATTATGGGGGGGTGTTTTTATAAAAATCAAAGCTAAAACATGTCCTACTTATTACCAATTTAAACTTTAACCACTCCATTTTATACTAAAATCAAGTCGAAACATACCCTTTTGTTAAAACTCTATATATAAATTAATTTTATTTTAAATTCATTTAAGTTTAAATGATAAAATTAACTGTTTATTTTAAAAAATAATTCTATTCGTGAAGTTGGTTAACATTCCATCTAGAAAGTGATTCCTCTCTAATATGATGTATAAAGTGCAATTAAACTTGAATATGTGTATCGTTTAAACACGTTACACATTATGAGGACCCTACTAATAATAATAAAAGTATAGCTAGAGTGACCCCATTTTTTATCCTCATTTTTTACCCTTGAATAAGTCAAGTAATAATGGATCCACCACTTTTTTCTATAACAAATGAAATAAAATCCTCCAAAATTGTTATAGAAAAATATTTTGGAGGATTTTATTTTTCTCCACATCTCTAAATGCCCATAATTGTTGACCCTAACGGTTGAATGAACGGAAAGTTAAAAATGGGAGTCAAACTTTAAGAAAGTCAATTTTCGAGAGTTTGACTCATTATAAGAAATTAAACGGGGCCAAAACTTAAATGATCTTTTTTTTTTCTAACTGAGAAATAAAGTGTGGGAGATACTGTTTTAAGTCTTCTCCCATGAAATCAGAAGAAAAATTAATGTTCATGATTTGTACGTGAACAACTAAGCATATACATACACATATACATGTGTATTTATAATTTGATTATATACACATACACTGACACATAAATACATGTCTCTGCAACTGCAAAGATGCTCTGAAACAATTGGGAGAGAAAGCAACTTTAGATAATGTTTTTAGTTTCCAATCACACACACCACAAAGAACATAATCTCAGATAAGAGATGGTGGGCTTTTGACCATTCTTTATTTTATTTGTTTTTGTTGTAACCAATGACAATCTCTGGGATGGTATTGAAAGGTAAAGAAATGGATAAAGAATTGAATTGGAGAATAAAAAATAGGTTTTGCTAGTTCAAAACAAAGCACTATAAAAACAACCTGCCCGAATCCCATTACAAATATGAGCGTATTTCCACATCTGCAATTGGATACTAATACTAAAATTTATCAAGTAGAGCCACAACAATTGAAAAGGTTGATATACATGTACGCTCTTTTAGGTGCTAACACTGCCTTTTCTTTCTGTATGTGTCAATGTTGATAGTTTTTTTCTCTAATTTCCATTGTTGATCTTTTTTCTTCAAAAAGAGAGAGTAGTGGATGAGGAGGAGATTAAGGGGTGTACTTGTGGGTGGAGTGGAGAGAGAACAAAATGATGGGGAAAGGAAGGGATATATTTGCTGCTAAAATTCTTGAAAATTTGAGACTTGGAAATGAAAACGGTGTAGAGAAGAAAGAGGAAATAGTATGCCTTTACGTTTAACAATCATAAATGCTCAATCAAAAGATGAAACGGGTTATAAACTTATAAGCATTCTCATCAACCAAATTGACGAATTCAAAGAACCATTTGTGCCCGTGTTACTATTGTCTGTTTAGTTACCGAGGTGATCCCTTGGGTTTAGTATCGTCTTTGGAGGATGGCTCATATATTAAATAGGAGAGAGAGAGAGTAAAGGATGTGCTTGAATTATGAATTAGTATTTAATACATCTCCACGTGTCATTTTCAAAAGATTTCGGTCTATAATTTTTATATAGTTATATAGATTAGAATGTAACCATGCGATGCGCGGGCGTACTATAATATTTGTTAAAAATATAACAAAAAATTAAAATACCCAAATAAAAAAGTAACTATAAAAGTAATATGGCATATTAAGATATTTGTTGGGATGGGTAAATTAGAAACTTTAAACCACAGTAAACAATCCTAACCATTCCAATAATATAGTTAAAAATATAATCAAATATAACAAATAATTCAAATTGTAGATAGATTGTATACGCATAAATAACAAAATAGAGCAAGTGGATGAAAATATTGCACACTACCCTTGAGGTTGAAAGCACACTATATTTAAAATAAATTTCAACTGCTAGAAGTAAATCTAAGAAATCAAAGAAAATTTAACCAATTCAATCACCAAATAAAACAAATAGATATGTATCGCATGAACCCGATATATAACCCAATTATTTAAAAACATGTTATGTGAAAAATATGACTTCAGGATGTCTTTGATAAACCTATATAATTAGTTTCTATAAGAGTCTATACCGATAAAAAATAATTCGTTAAAGAAATATGAAATTACAATTGTACAATCCAAGAATCATTGGTAATAAAATGGAAAAGTCTACTAAACTTTTCTCAATGGAATAATTTAAAATTGCATCAAGAATTTCCTTATATAAAAAAATATGCAAAAAATAATAGGGTAACTAGATAACTAAAAAGAAAATAAATGATAGTACTAATAAAAATAAAAATAAAAAGTAAAAATAATCAAGGTGCCACAAATTTTTGAGGTTTCTAGGAAATCATATTAAAACAACAATACACACATGATACATCATATGCTTAACATGCATCCAATTTTGGTGCAAATTCCAAATAAAATATAAAATTAAACTAAAGTCGTCAATCAAAATTTGGAATTTTCATTGTTAAACCATAATATCAATTGAAACTCGTTACCAATCAAAGCATAAGTATTTTTATCGTATCCAAACAAATATTTTCCCAAGCTCCATGTAGAAAACACTATGAGGTAAGAATAGTATATAAGTTATTCAGATAAAATTTGTACATTTCTTGTGCTTCTCCTTTTTAAAGACTGGGTCATTGAAAACTGTTATAGCATTCAAACTTAAAAAAACGATAAATAAACCAGAGATCTATTTTAGAATAGTGATCGCCACGAATATAAACAAAACTTTCCATCAAAACCCAGAAACAGTTGAAACATATCATAACAAAAAAATATGTCCCATAAACTAATCAACTCAAAAATATACACATGACAATGAAATAACATTAGTTTGGCAATGGGTGGAATGGTCGAGGCTCTTACGGGTAAACTAAAGATGTTTTTTAATCACTTTGAAAATTAGATAAATAAGCACTTTCTTTTATAGTAGGACTTCCATAACAATAACAGTGGATCTTAAATTCCAATAACCAAAACAATTAAGGCCCGTTTGGCAACCCAATTCCAAGGCTTGGAATTGGAATTGGAAGGCGAATTTGAATTCCACGGAATTGCAATTGGCCTTTCAATTTCAATTCCAAGCCTTGGAATTGGATTGCCAAACGGACCCTTAGAGGAAAGTTACAAGTGACCAATAACAACACAATATACATATAAGAACTCTCTTAGATGGCCATGTTTCTTGAGTTGACATGATTATCCCCACAATTACTCCAAACAACCGGAGTGCGCTATCGAAGATCTCGATTACAAGAATCTTAAAAAAAATGATGAATTTTGAGCATCAAATAATGCATAGTTGCTTCCAATTATTCAAACACATAAATCGCAAGCAAGGTTTGCAAAGCCCACAATTATTCTAGACGCAAATATTGCATATCCAACTCTAACGAACTTTGGTGCACATATCCAGAATGCTGATACACTCTCAGGCTTTGTTTGGAGAATAATCAGCAAATTACGATGGAATTCGAGTGCTAATTGTGATACTGGAGGTTCATGGGGGTATAAAGAGGGAGAGAGAACAGGGTTTTGAAATGGACTCAGGGAATGGAGAGATAGAGAACGGGTTATTTGTTTAACTTGGGGAGAAATAGGGACATGGAGATTAATGTTTAGTTTTCTTTGTTTTGAGAGAAGTTTAAAAATTTTGCTGAGTTTAAAGAATAACAATATGAGTACCAAAACCTCCCCCCAAATTGACGTGGATTCCACTTATTCTCTTATTTACCTATTAAGTGTTGTGTTGTGGTATGGGTCCTCCAGGTCACAAAAATATTTTGATTTTTGCCGAGGTTTTGGGGGATTCATTTGGGACTCATAGCAGAACTCTATTTTAAAATTTAGTTTGAAGTTCATTAAATATTATTAAAACCTCTAATACTATCGTATTATAGGAATAATTAGATTTTAGTTTTGCATGATACACGGGCACTTTATAGCGTTTATTGTATAGTATATATTGAGTATATTCTTGTTTTGTTGCTTGAATACATGGTACCATAATTATTAGTATAAGAATTATGATAAGTAAATTGTTTCTTGTAAATAAAGAAAATGTGATTTTACTTTGAGTAATGAAATTGGGGATTGTTTTTTCTCCTTTTTTCTATTAGATATCTTCATAGAATAATCTGAAATACAACCTTTCAAAGAAATAAATCAATTATACAAATAACATGTAGATATCTAAATTTCAATTGAAAATTCATTCCCCTTAAAATAAAATCACTGTGAAAACCATAATAAGTGGGAGAAACTTTAAGCGTAACATTTAATCGACCCATGACAAATGTAGGAAGTCAATAAGTATTGTAGCACTCTAAACGTCAATTTCATGATATGAACAAAGATGAAACAAAATTCATAATACCGCAGTAAATGGGTGCAAAGTGGATATGAATGGAATAATTTTGTATATTTGAAACAAAAAAAAGTTTATAATAGTAGAATAAGTGAACTCTTAGGACATATGGATTCATATGTATTTGACATATATCACTAAACAAGCATAGTTTAGAAGAAAAAAATTGATATAATTTTACCATTAAAAAGGGATAAAGGAAATCAATTATATAATAAATTTCATATAAAAGAATAAAATCATCAACAGACACATCATACCAATTCGTACACAGATATGACACTAACTCCCTCACTCCTCCACTAAACGCTTTATCACTTCTCATTTGAAACTAACTCCTTCTCCCTCACTCACCAACACAATTCTCTCTTACAAAACCCATGAAATAAATCCAACACTTCTACATAGCCTATACATTCAAATTCACGGATCTTTTTTAAAATAGCATAGTGTGTATGTATTGTAAAGCCCTGCTAATAATAATAAATTTAATTTTCTTGGCATGAAAAATAATTACCTGAGCCACTAACAGTCGGTTTGTTGACCTCTCGACTAAAATTTTATTTTTCGACCAAACAACTATTGATGGTTGGGTTAAGAAGAAGATGGAAAAAATTCTCCAAGGAGTTTGTGGGCTAAGAATGATAAATTGTAAATCTAAATCAAGTTCATGAAAATGAGACATCAAATGAAAATAAATTTCGTAAATTACACACTAAGAAATATACTCTGATTCGTAACCATATGATCTCCAATACAAATCTATACCAATCAACAAACCATATGTCACAAATAATCCAATTCCCATACAAATCATTAAGGACCTAACAACACATGCCCTTAAAGCTAAACCATGCATGCCTAGGGGGATTCTTGAGATTACACACCTCATACTTGCAAATGTCATTAGTAAAGAAAACATCCATTTGTTATCCTACATTTAATGCACAGTCATATATTTTATCAGAACTTAAAAAGTGAAAAATAAACAATCCTTAGCTAGCTAAACAGGCACTTTAAAACATGAAAATGGGTATTGAGTGCAAAACAAAACAGAGCGACACATCATCGGTAGTGTTGAATCAAAATATACATGTACCAAAAAATTCCTCTTGCTTCCTTCAATGGAAAAAATAATGGAATGGAATAACAACGACAACAACAACAACAACAACAACAAAAACAACAAGAAGAAGAAGAAGAAGAAGAAGAAGAAGAAGAAGAACAACAACAACAACAACAACAACAACAACAACAACAACAACAATAATAATAATAATAATAATAATAATAATAATAATTGTTAATATATCACTACACCAAATCTGCACTATTGTCAAGGTCATTGACCCTGACAAATCCAACTTGTCAAGGTCAATGACCGTGACATTTTGAAGTGAGACAACTTTTTTTGTCACGGTCGGGTCACGGTCATTGACCTTGACACAAAACTCGCGTTTTGTGTCACGGTCGTGTCGCGGTCAATGACTGTGACACGTTTGTCATGGTTTATAACCGTGATAAAGCCGTGACCCTTTTTAAAAAAATTATCGCGGTCAATGCCCGTGACAACTTTTTGTCACGGACTTGTCACGGTCAATTACCGTGACAATTCTGGGCAGAATTTAAAAAAAATCTGCTGGGCAGTATGGCCACTGCCACTGCCCAGCAGTATATTTGTACCTGTTATAGCAACGTTGTACCCGTTCCAAACATCATATATCCAAACAAACTAAAGATAATGCAAATATATATTCAAATAGAGACAATATGCATCACGATATAATTCAAATGTAACAACTTAGAACAATTCAATTCAAACTTATAACA
The DNA here is from genome assembly GCA_949130495.1 of Sambucus nigra. NCBI lineage: Eukaryota > Viridiplantae > Streptophyta > Magnoliopsida > Dipsacales > Adoxaceae > Sambucus > Sambucus nigra. Next base: position 353,131,512 of record OX422207.1, on the reverse strand, counting down.
ATTCAATTCAAACTTAAAACAATGTCACTACATGTCTGGTGTATTGTTAAAACTGAGGAGGTGAGTAGGCCACACGACATACCAATTGACGCACCCACTAATATATGCCGTGCCGCATTGTTCGCGCAACCACAATAGGGAGTTCTCCTTCCCGGGTATGGCATGTGTGGCGAGCACCCTGGACTCCATCTCTTGAAGCGCACGTCCATGAACTATTCCACCCTGGACGATATTCGGGTCCCTCAACCCCCGCCCTATCCGCTGGCCATCAAATACGTCCAATATGAACACGCTCGGCCAACCAAGTGTCGACATTGGTCTGTTGAAGGGCGCCAAATAGGGAAGTGGATCATCGAAGTACGAACGTGTCGGTGATGAAGCAGCGAGGTCCACATCCTCATCATCCTGCGCCTCGTCCTCCCGCACCTCCTCCTCCACCGCCTTCTCCTTCCCTTTCCCTTTCCCTTTCCCTTTACGGTCTCCGCCCAACGTACGCTTCATGAATGCGTAGATATCTTGGACCGTCACCTCCAAACGGGACAACTTCACGTCGTGTGAATCCACCGTTCGATCCAACCCGGTGTCGCTCGTCTCCAATCCGATGATCCTAGATTTGGCCACCCGCGAGCTCACCCCCCCTGTCCTCCCCTTGCGATCAGAGCCAAGCACTTGGCTGAGTGCATCTGTGGACAAAGATGCCTTGTCGGCATCAGACTGCGACTCATGCACTTCCTTAAGCTTTGCCTGAAACGACAAAAAGCACATGATTTGTAAAATAAGTAAACTAAAAAATTATAACGTAATTAATAAAAATTAAACTGTCGGATTACTTACAATCATGTTCGCGACGCTCGGGGACACCTCCTTGTCCTTCCCCTTCTTCGTCGAAGATCCACATAAGTATCGAGCCTATGTGGCTTACCCCCTGGCCCACTCCCTACCCCTAAAATAAAATAAAGTAAAGTAAAATTAGTATCGGCCCCGCAAAGTAAAATAATGAAGAATAATATATTTCTGTAGTTATAGAAAAATTAAATCTTACCCGCATCCTATGCTCCACCTCGGCGTAAGAGGTCCGGCCGGAGTAGTGCACGTCCGTCTTTTTTGCCCGATTTTCCCTCCCCGATTGACGAGATGCCAATTGTCGATTCTCGATCTCATTGTCAATGAACTTCTGCCATTGTGCCATTGAGATCGGCTCCTTGGGGGGGACGGATTCACGCCATTGGATAATCGACTCTCGTGTTTTCCCAAAGTACCGTGCCCGCATATTTTTTTTCCACGACTTGAGTTTCTCCCTAATCTGCTCCAACACGGGATCGCGTAGCTTTGGATCCAAGTTGAATTGTTCCTGTCCAACAAATACAATGTTAGTTGCGAATAAATATAAATATAAATATAAATATAAATATAAATATGAAATCGAAATTGAAATTGAAATTGAAATTGAAATTGAAATTGAAATTGAAATTGAAATTGAAATTGAAATTGAAATTGAAATTGAAATTGAAATTAAAATATTCATATAAATATAAATATATTACCTGTAGTGCCTCCCAAACAGCTAACTTGAGCTCATATGGCACCTCCTTCCAACTCATAAACCCCGGGCCGATGACAGTCTTTAGCAGCTCGAGGGATCTCGCTAATAGCTCCGACTTGTTCTCGATGGTAATCCCAAATTTGACATATTTGGGGAGCCTAGGGGCCGAGGAGCCCTCGTCGCCTCCGCTACCACCGAGCCCAGATGACATCATCATAACCAACATCATCATCCTCGCCTTAATACCTTAAGTAGACATTTTCTGTAAAAAAAATGTTATTAGTACAGATAAAAAAAATTAGAAGAAGACATGAAAATATACAAATAAAAATGAGCATTAATTATTAATTTACTTTCATACACCCCCTACCCCACCACACACACGCACACACACCACACACAGTAGTGACTGTCTATTTAAAATAATATCAATGTTAATTTCAGGTATTGAATTTCTACTATTGTTTTGTGCTTTTTATAAATCATACCCCACCCCCACCCCAACATGTTTACGGGCTTTCATCACCCGTCATAAATTTTTCGGTCCGTGACTTACTGGCCAGTTGTCTTGGGTCTTTTAGTCCCTTAACATTACTTTAAGAATTTTACCCAATCTAAATACCACATTTTCTTTCTTGTTATACACTTGAACACGTTTTGTTATTTAGTCCCTATTAATTTATCTTTGATGTATTACCAGCATCTTCACTTTTATAAACATTATTTAATTTTCAATTTTAAGGAATATTTTCATCACTTAGTGTTCATCTAAGTTCTAGTATAACAAGATCCCATAAAAATCTTTAATAAAATTCTCATATCTTCTTTCAATTTAAACACACACACAATAGTGACTGTCTATTTAAAATAATCTTAATGTTAATTTCAGGTATTGAATTTCTACTATTGTTTTGTGCTTTTTATAAATCATACCCCACCCCCACCCCAACATGTTTACGGGCATTCATCACTCGTCATAAATTTTTCGATCTGTGACTTACTGGCTAGTTGTCTTGGGTCTTTTAGTCCCTTAACATTACTTTAAGAATTTTACCCAATCTAAATACCACATTTTCTTTCTTGTTATACACTTGAACACGTTTTGTTATTTAGTCCTTATTAATTTATCTTTGATGTATTACCAGCATCTTTACTTTTATAAACTTTATTTAATTTTCAATTTTAAGGACTATTTTCATCACTTAGTGTTCATCTAAGTTCTAGTATAACAAGTTCCCATAAAAATCTTTAATAAAGTATTATCACAAATATAAACTAAGAGTGATAAAATAACTTTAAGGCATATAAATTAATTGTGACAAAGTAAGATTATGGAAACCCCACTTTTCTTTCTATAACTCCTATTTTATTAAACTTTAAATATATGGTTTTTTTCTCCATTAGTATAAGTATATAGCGATTATTTCACACTTAAATCACATATTAAGCCAGCCTTCATTTTTTTATGAAATTTGTAGAAAATTACTTATTTATTTTGAATGAAAATAAATTATTATCCAATATTTTTTGGATATTATTTACATTTACATTTTTGGATATTATTTTTGGATATTATTTACATTTACATTTTTGGATATTATTTTTGGATATTATTTACATTTACATTTTTGGATATTATTTTTGGAAATTTATAGAAAATTACTTATTTATTTACATTTTTAACCCCTACCCCCCACCCTGCCCCACCCCCTACCCCCCACCCTACCCCCACCCTACCCCACCCCCTAATTAAATACCGAGTGATCAGTCCTTTATTAAATTAAAAGTGGTTTCTCTTCTGGTTCATTCTTAGCATCACTAGCGAATACTTTTTTAGAACTTACTAACCACCTTGTATTAAAAAAGACGATGTCGAATTTTAATCTTTTCAGTAAGCAATAACAACATGAAATAAAATATAATTTAAACCATTCACACAATCACTGACTCTAAATCAATACTAAATAAATAAATAAATGACTGGACGAATAAACCATTAGAAAAATCCAAAATCCACAATAATAATAATCCAATAGAAATAATAAACTCGGTACAAAGTCTTACTGAAATAAAATAGCTGGGGAAACATGCCCAAAATAAACAACTCATCAGCAACCTACTCAAGGAATGAAAGAACTGAAGCAACTAAGTCCAAATCCTACAACATCCACACCTACCACAACTACGCATCCTTGGAACAGATCTTCAAGTCCGGCGTCCCTGTGGATGGACACCTAAAAGGTTTTGAAAATATTTTTACAAGTACGGGTCAGACTAGTGAATTAAAATGCAACATTTAAAATTCATGAATGCTCTTCATATTTAAATTAGTGTCGCACTCACTTGAGATACTACTCACCTCTAAACTATTGTGCACACCTAACGCTTCTTCCTAACCCTCATAGTTACACTACCCTGTCTAACTAGCCTTGTCTTGAAATCCTTGACACTCTACTCTATCCTGAGTGATTTATACCTTTACTTCATAAGTTATTTATCACATTAACTTAATTAATCTTCTTTAAAAGCACTATATGACAGTCTCACTAGTTATATATAATTACTACCATTTTATTCCAAGTAATTTGTCCGTATATAAATATCTTCACTCTTATATACGTGTATAATTAATATAATTACACTCCATGTATTTTACCCATATATAACTTTACACCATATATATGTATCCTATATTACAATAATCACACAAATGTCGTGTATATATATATATATATATATAACCATCCTCCGGAGTAGGCACTCACCGGATGTCCTATACATCTAACCATCCTCATGAGTAGGCACTCACCGGATGTTCTATATATATAACCATCCACCTACTTAGGTTCTCACCGGATGTTCTCTAAAATGCTATCACCCCAGGTATACTCATCCACTTGGTTACCTGTAGACGATTAAATACCACTGAATCAGGTAAAAAATAAACGTGGGAGGCAGGCATATTTCCCACCAAGAGTGAGGATAAATCATACCCAAAGTGCCTCACCTCTGAAAAGTGGATGCTAGAACCTGGGGATTATACCCGCACTACTCCTTAAGCCAGGGGATTCACCCACATCGCGCAACCTCCTGTGATAGCACTAGAGGGGTATGTATTCCTATAAGTATTATTTACACCAATATTTATAAAGAACACAAATATATACATACTACACAATCACCTCATATATATTTAATTAATTATAGATAATCCGTGCACAAATTTCGTAGCACTAGCCTAAAATACTCAAGTTTATATACCGACTGGTAATTTAATAATTCCCACATTGCTCATTTTTCGCTCCAGTTGTGTCACCCAACTAAATACACAGACCCACTCATTCGGTCCGAAATTTCATCTCTAAGAAATTATTTCTCAAAATTCCTTTATTAAAGTTAACAGTCCTTATTCAATTTATTAATCCATAATGTATTATATAATCCTATAATTAATTAACCCGACTAATCCGTGCCCAAATCCCGTTGCACTAGCCTAAAATATCCGAGTAAATTTCCCGACTCTAAAATTTAATTAACTTTCCCATTAATTAATTTTATAAATGGTGTCACTCAACCAAAATGTCTGGACTCGCTCCCTTGATCCTTAATTTATTCCTTAGACTTTATCGCCCCCAAATTTTATAGTTTAACTTTCATAATTTTTATTCTCCCTCGCAATAATTTACATTCCCTTTATGTCTAAATATGGTGGGTAAACTTGTCACACGGTTATCTCAGCATTTCCCTAACTATCCTCATGCCAACAAAAAAGAAAAAGTTTAGCAACGTCGTTCGGATCATGCCCCAGGTCGTTCGAATGACCTACTAGGTTTCTTTCTCACGCGTCTTCCTTCCTCGCTCCGCAATGGCTAAAAATCGTAAGCTCCAATTTTTGCCCAGCAATAATCCCAACTGCTTAGTGTGATTTCCAATACTTTTAAATCCTTGCATATCTTCAATGAACTCCACCAGTTCTAACCCGAAATAACATCTCGAACCCCTAATGATTTACGAATATCACATCTAGATTCATAACTCAAATTACATAAAGCTTATAAAACTTCCTTCACATAATTAATTTCCCTAATCATCAATTTATACAACATCATTATATGGGTTTAAATTAACGGCTTTAATCTCCAATCGTACCGTGGAGATATCAATCCTCCTCAAAATATACATACACAGTGTAAAATTTGGAAACCCAATTTAAGTCTTAACCCAACCCGATAATAATGTATCTTATCATATCCACTTTGATATGAATTGATTATCACAAATTTACATTGAAGCAATTTAACCACTTGCTTTTATATGATTTGTAGGGTCTGAATCGTTTAATGAAGATTATGGATTTGACTCTAAAAAGTTCTTTGAGCTCTCCCTCCTTTTCTTCTTTGCAAGCCTAGGATTTTCTTTTTGAGTTGTGTTTACCCCAACCTCTATAATTTGGGTTTTATAATATTTCTCTTGTAGAGTTGTGTCCCTTTTAAACTCTTAAAATTATATTTTCTACTACAAATCCCGAAATTTTCATTGTGGGCTAATTTAAAATGGCCCTAACACCCTCGTGTGAGCCTGATTATGGCTAAAAATGCATTGAGACCCAATTACTACCTCTGGGTACTCTTTCCCGACTATTGCGACCTATCCAGAGTCAAAGTGCACTCATAATTGTCATCTGAATTACTTTATAACATTTTCTAATATTCGTCCTAAAAAATGCGACACAATAATCCGAATACTTAAATATCAATTTGCCAAATTAAATAAATCTTATAATTTAATTAATTTCTACAAATTATAAATTTACTCCAAATCATAAATTTAAATTTCTCCCAAATAAATAGTTTTGATTTTCTCCCAAAATAATTAAATTCACCCAAAATAATTAAATTCAAAGTCCTTGAATTTACGAGATGTTATAACAGTCCACGACACTAACAGAGATTCGCAGCAATATGGGGTTGGCCAGTTATTATTATCATTTTAATAAGGGATTCTCGAAGATTTCGGGTCCGTTGATGAATTTGACTCACAAGGGGGTACCATTTTTGTAGAGTGATCACTCTCAGTTAGCCTTCGATGAGCTATAAAACAAATTGGCATCAACACTCGTACTCGCATTGCCTAGGGAAGGGGTGGAGTACTGGGTTTATACAGTTGCATATTTGTAGGGACATGGGGGGAGGGGGGGTGTTACAGCAGGAGGAGAGGTCTATAGATTATGCATCTTGAAAGCTTAATCCCCACGAGAAGAATTACCCCACACACGACCTTCAGTTGGCAGCGATTGTGTTTGCTTTGAGGATATAGAGGCACTATCTTCTGGGGGAGAAATTTATGCTATTCACAAATTATAAGTCACTTCAGTCTTCACACAGAAGGATCTAAACATGAGGCAGCGGTGGTGGCTAGAGTTCATGAAGGACTACCAGTTTGATATATAGTATCAGCCTTGTAAGGCTAATATGGTGGTAGACACATTGAGTAGACGACCTACGGGGGAGTTAGAGGAAGGTATGGACGGTGAAGTGGAGTGAGTATCGACACGATGATGAGATCGCCAGAGCATGCATTCCAATTTGAGATATTACTCCTGAAATTATAATGCTGGTAGTGAAAGCACAGGCGGAGAATCAGGTCTTCCAGGACAGGGTACGCGAGTTATTGGCTGAGGGTGAGGAATCTTACTCGATCGGCTCAAAGGGAGACCTACATTTTAATGGTAGGCTAGTGGGGTGAAAGGATGAGGACTTGAGGCATGTGGTGATGACTGAGTCTCATGATTTGAGGTTTGCGGTACATCCTAGTTGGGATAAGATGTACCATGATATGAGGAGACAGTATTGGGGGTCACGGATAAAGAGGGACATAACCGAGTTTGTCTCAAAGTGTGTTACCTATCAGCTTGTGAAGGTAGACCACAAGAGGCCTTCGGGGATGATACAACCATTAGAGGTTCCCCTGTAGAAGTGGGAAAGCATTTCGATGGATTTTATCACTGGGTTACGAACATCGTAGAGAGGTCACGACTCCATTTGGGTGATAGGGAACCGGTTGACCAAGGTGGCACATTTCTTTCCAGTTCGCACCAATTTTGAGACGATTCAGTATGCACAGCTATTCATTACATAGATAGTTAAACTTCATGGGGGTACCAATTAACATCGTGTCTGGTAGAGACAAGATCTTTGTGTCCCACTTTTGGCAGAGCTTTTAGGAGGTCATGGGCATAAACTTGCAATTGAGTACCACATAGCATCCGCAGATAGACCGAGAGGGTTAATCAGATGCTAGAGGACATGTTGAGGATGTGCATTCTTGATTTTAGAAGATTATGGGAGAGACACCTTCCATTGGTAGAGTTTGCATATGACAACTCTTACCAATTTACTATCAATATGGAACCATTTGAGGCACTTTATGGGAGGCCTTGTCATTCGTCCACCTACTGGTTAGAAGTGGGGGGCAACAAACTTTTAGGGCCAAAGATGATACAAGAGACTACTGCCAAGATCAAGCTGATTCAAAGGAGTATTCAAATCGCATAGGATAGGCAGAAGAGTTATGTCGTTGCAGACTGGAGGCACGTTGAGTTAAAGGTTGGTGATCAGGTGTGGGTGTCTCCTATGAAGGGGTCATAAGGTTCGACAAGAAGGAGAAGCTAGTGCTGAGGTATGTGGGACCTTTCCCAATTATTAAGAGAGTTGGACCAGTAGCATATATATTGGGTTTACCAGAGCATGTACATCTGATACACGATGTGTTCCACGTGGTATCGCTGAAGAAGTATTTGAGGATCAACAGAGATTTTTGGCATGTTCCACTTGAGGAGATTGTTTTATTTCCAGACGTCTCATATGAGGAGAGACCCGTGGCTATTCTGGATCCTAGTGAGCGTAATATGCGATCTAAGGTAGTTTCATTAGTCAGAGTTCAGGGGACACCACAGTGTGAACGAGTCTACATGGGAGCGGGAGGATGATATGCGAGAGAAGTATCCAGAGTTATTCACTGCATTACATCCTAATTTTGAGGAAGAAATTATTTAACAAGGGAGAAAGTCTGTAGTACCCTGTATTTCTACGTAATTGGAATTTAATTAATTCAGTAATTAATTCGTTTATTTTAAATTACACAATTGACGTAATTAGATTGAATTAAATTATAATGTGTTGATAAAATATTAATTGAGAGAGACAATGATTAATATTATGTGTTAAATTTACTGAGTGAATAGTAAATAATTTATGGAAATTTAATTTACATCGTAGCGAGTGATATTAATGTAAATGGATTTTATCTCAACCGGGTGTCGTGTATAGACTAAAGTATGGTCAAAATAGGATTTTTTTAGTAAAGTGAGTCGGATGATGATTTTGAGGTCATAGATGATTCTGAAAGGGCCAAAATAGTGAAAATATTATACATGGGGTATTCTTTAGGTCCAGAGATAATTTTTCACCAAATCGGCACCTTATGAGGGCATTTTAGTCATTTGGTAATCTAGGGTTAATAGGCCTACGAATTTCCAAAGAATTTATCAGAATATAGTTGGGAGAGGCTAGGGTTAGAAATATAGAAAACAAAGAGAAGCCAATAGAGAGAAGGAGAAGCCATTTTTAAAGCTTAAGAGAGAGTTCTTGAAGGAGTAAAGCTTGTTCTTGCACCCCATCACCATTGGATAGTGGATTGGAAGGGAAGACAAACCAATTCATCAACAATTCATGAATTCATATCATCAATCATAAAGAGGCAAGTGTTTATTTGTAATTTCTTTTGAGGTTATGATACCCATGTAGAATAGGGTGTTAAAATGTGATTTAAATGATGTTATTTAAATATAGATTATTAGAACACATAATCTGAGTAGGACTTGCACGTAGAGTTGATCCATAGATGGAGAGTAGACAAAATCACATGTTGTACGGTGATGAACTGGAAGAAAATTTGGGTTTTATGTGAGAATACATGAAGAACATGAAAAATCTTGGTTTTTAATGAATAAATGATTTGATCTGTTCTTGAATAGAAATCATAGTGTTTTGATGTTATAATCATGTTGAAAATCATCCTAATACATGTATACAATGTCTGGGACAATTGGGTGCAATTTTGGTGAAGGATCATGGGAATTGTGTAAAAGAAAAATGGTAAAAAATGCTAAAACCCAATGAAGGAGACGACATGCTACACTTTGATCGTTTCAGCCGAAGGGCGAATCGATTCGGTATGCTTAGACTTGGAAATTTTCCTCTTTAATCCCCTAACTTATGAATTGTTGTTTGAGAAACTTTTAGAGCATCCTTTAAGCATAATAAGAGATTTATTAGATTATAATAGGACCATGATGAGGTTCTGACTTAGTCTTATTGAGAGAATTAATGCGAGGATTGATTGGAATTAATTCGTAATATAAATTATTCGAGGGTACCAAAATGAGTTACGAGGATTTCAAATGAAATTATTATATATGCTCGTAGGGTATGAATGAGTTAGCTACTGAAGTAATTTAAGGGGTAACTAGGACCCTTAGAGTAGAGAATAATACTCGGATTAATACGATAGTGAGCATAATCGTAAAATAGCAAGTATGATGAGTATTCGAGTGATATACACTATGTACGAATGTATATATATATATATATATATATATATATATATATATATATATATATATATATATATATATATATATTCATTTTCAGAGGTTGTGTGAATACCTATTATATGACTGGTGTTATATGTTAACATCCCTATGCTGCTTGCTATCACGGAGGTTCCCGCGTAGTGGGTGATCCCACCTTGAGGATTCTGGTGAGGTCTGCATTTTTGCCGCAGAACATATAACTTAGGGAGGCTCACTATGTTTCGTGCATTAGTGGAACTGGCAGGTCATTTGGGTACGTTAGGTATGTGAGTAGCCCAAAGGATTATAACTATATTCACCTCCATTATGTGCTATTTAATTTTGCGTTTGAGGAGACATGTCGAACCAATAGTCCTTATTGTAGTACGTGTGATACATGGACTTGATAGAAGAGTATGCCCATATAACCGGTGGTTACCCTAAGGGATGCCATAATTGTATATATCAGTGTGTAAATATATACTTGTATGTGTGGTAGTTCGCACTTAGATAGTGTATATCAAAAAAGAGAATTAAGAAGAGAAATTTAATTAAATAATTAAATGATAACATATGGGAAATGTTACTTACGATATTATTAACATATGAGAAATGTAAATTCAGATAGTGTATTGTATGGGTGATACGGGGAGTTAAACGAGTCGATAGTTGAGATAAATACTCATGTATAATTATCTTGGGTATTATAGCTAAGTGGGATAAATAGAAAACATTAGGCGTGCACTATAGTTTAGAGGTGAGGAATCTGAAAATAGTGTACGTGAACCTAACATGTGTATCTAATAACAGATTTTTAAACTGTGATACATACTTGCTAAATGTTTTGGGTTCTAACCCTTACTATAAATATTTTCAAAACCTTTTAGGTGGTCATCTAAAGGTACACCGACTTGATTATCTATTCCAGGGATGCGTCGATGCCGCATATGTGGATGCATGCAGGATTCAGATTAGACGCCTCAGTTGTTCATTCTGGATTAGGATTTCTATATTCCAGTATTTCATCTTTGGGCATGTTGCCCAATACTACTTTATTCAGTTCAGACTTGTGTTGGGATTTATTGATTTTTCCATTGGATTTATTATTTAGATTTGGAGTTTGTAGACGATAATTTATTCAGTATGAGATTTTTTTATTTATTCATATCTTGCGATGGTTTGAAATCTATTAATGTGTAAATGGCTTAATTTAGTTTTTCCTTGCATTTTGAAATGTTAAATAAAAAGATAAAATTTTGACACCGACTTAATTAACTAATAGGTGATTAGTAATTAGTTTAACTTCAATTGCTTTGAATCATAATAGGGGAAAAGTGAATTATATGTGGAAGGATGATAGAAATTAGGATGAATCTATCCTGTCCAACAGCTTCCCTGTTGTTTATCCCTAAAAGTGATGGTCTTGACAATCTTATATGGAAAGTTACCGAGTCAGGGAAGTTTTTGATAGCCTCATCTACTAAGCTATTTCATCAAGCCTTTGCTACTAGTTGGGATAATTCTTTCATTTGGAATAAAGCTATCCCCCTTAAAGTTTCTATTTTTATGTGGAAAATTCCTATAAGGAAGCTCCCTTTGGATGATGAAGTTAAGAAGATTGGTATTAGAGGGGCATCCAAATGCCACCATTACAAGAATTATGCTGAAGAGTCCACTGGTCATATTTTTTTCTTGTAGAGATACTGCCAAATCAGTTTGGGGTTACTTTAGTGCAAAAGTTGGGAATAATGGCTTGGGTAGAATATTCAAGCATGTATTATTTATTGGTCATGTCTGAGCTCTATGTCCAATCCTCAAGGTATTATTTACATTAGTCTCCCTTATTTTATATGCTGGAAACTTTGGTGTAGCAAAATTCACTGTAGATATGAGGGGGAAAACCCTAGTATTCCCAAAATCTTATTTGAGTTTGAAAGGATGTTCTCTTTATGTTTTTCCAACATCTCCTAACTTAAGATTATCAAATATCCCTTTATACAGGGTTCCTACTGTTAAGTTAAAAAAAACTCAATTAGTAATTTGGAATAAACCAAAGCATGAATGGTTGAAATCAATACTGATGGTTTATCTATAGGGAATCCAAAGGTAAGTGGTGGAAGTGGGGTGCTGAGAGATCATAAAGGGGAGTTTCTTGGGGATTCTGCTACTCGATTTAATGAGTGATTTAATGTTAAAGATGAAGCTATGAGTATTTTAGAAGGGTTGATATGTTATAAAGATCTTTAAATGTACCCTCTTTCGGTGGAGTCTGATTCTAATGTTCTGGTGGATGTGCCTGAAAACAAAATTTCTTGCCCTTGGAGTGTTGTGCAAACTGTGAGGGAGATCCTAAGATTATGTAAGGGATGTGAAGTGAATTTTTGCCAAACATTTAGAGAAGGAAATGTTGTTTTTAACTGTTTTTTAAAGTTTATCTGTAAAAAATGGAATAATAAATTGTTTTTTAAAGTTTAAAACTATTTTTATTTTTTCAAAATTAAAGAATTACTCTATTTTTTAACCAGTGTTAAAACCTCTAAAATGTACCCCAAATAATTAAAAAAAAATGCGAGTATTTATAAATAGGGAAAAACTGTTTTTTTCTTCAAATATTGGCTTGAGAGAAAATACCAAACCAATCTCTTTTATCCAAAAACTCTTCTAGGAATGTGTCAAAAAAATATTCCAAATCTATTAACTTCTCCCAATGCACGAAATGTGTGGCGAAGAGTTCATTAAATCTGGAGTGTTTGGTGGAGGTTGAGGCACGTAAGCTTGATTTAAGAGCCATAAGATAGCTTGTAATCACAAACCAAGACATAAGAACATAAATCCTAGGAGATATGGAAATGAAATCCAAGGATCCTATACTAAAATTATGAGGAGATAAACCTCAAAAATATAAAACATAAGCTATGCACACTAAAATCCAATCAAGAGATTCAATCTAAACTGAAGATAAGTAGAAGCTCATCAATCATAGAAAAGACTTCATGAACTTCTATCAAAATAACTATCACTAAGACCTAGCTCCAAAATTAAGTAAATTAGAAAGTATATGGAACAAAACTTACCAAGATGATGATTAATCCACTAGAGTGGGATAAAGACATCCTAAAGGACCTCCAAGATGCTAAAATGGAGGAAGACATGGGTTTCTTTAGAGGGTGAAAGGGATTTTGAGATAAAAGTGGGTCAAAAAGATTAAAACATCTCAATTTGGGAATGTTGTCATTCCCAAATTCCACCACTGCGGCGAGAAACCTCTCGCAGGCCTAGCCAATATTGTTGCAGTGAAGCTTCAACAATAAAGGTTTTGCCAGCTTTCAACGACCAAAAACTATGAGAAAATATCAAACCCAAAAGGAAATCCACATACGGAATCTCTGTTATAACACAAGTACATTTTCATCCCTAAAATAACATTTTGAATGACCAAACAAGATTCAAAAGATCATACAGTGGTTCTTGGTTATGTCAAATACCTGACTGGTTTTAACATTTAATATCCTAAGGTCAAATTAAGGCCATAAAAGGTAGAGTGATTTCAAAGACATAACTCATGATAGAATGTGAATAAAATGAAAACTCACCCGTGAAGTGGAATAATGAAGATCAATGTTTGAACTCACTTTTGAAATATATTTATTTTATGCAACAAAGAGAAAGCCTCATTTTTTCTTGAAAACAAATAAAATTTTCCACTATCATTTTTCTCCCTCAAATAGCGATTTATGATTACAACCTTTTAAGTATCATATCCTTCATTTTAGGCAATTTTTAGATAGATAAAAAAATTTGAGAAATCATTTTGGATAAAATTTTGCATATGGCGGCTTTCTCTCATTCATTACAAGGGGTGGGGAATTATTTCTAATTTTTGAAAAGGTAGTTCTCTCGACCTAAAGTTATTGCCCTTACCACATCATCACTCATGATTTTGAACATATATATATATATATATATAACTCCAACCATGATGATAAAATCTTTCACACACAAAAAGATAACAATGACACCTTTTCATAAAAATAGCGCATAAGATTTTTAATTTTTGGTAGAAGTAGAGAACAAATCTCTTCATTATGATTTTTATGGAAATGCTCAAGTTGATTGTCCGGTGTATAAGTGCACGAGTTATGAAAAATACTCTAAAATAGAAAGCTCAATTTATCAAGGCAATTTGAGCTATAAAGTTTAAGCATGGAGTATTAAAAGCCATAAATAGAACCATTAGTACAATAACTAAGGATGAAGGTATGAATTTATGTTCATGGGATAAAATAATACCTACCAAGAATATAAGACCAATATTGTACAAAGCCAATTTTTTGTAAAGATATGAACAAAACAAAGATAACAATTAAAGAGATAAAAGTAATTATTGAGAGAAATCAAGATGTCTATCCAAAAAGAGAAAATCAAACATTCTAAGACACCTAAACCAAAACAATCCTACTTATTTTTTTAGAAGGACTAATACTTCACATTTTTTTCGGGATTCTTTTTCTCCTCTATCAATAAATTATTTCGGAATCCCATCCGGATCAATTCTTAAAGAGTTGGATCTAGGAACCACAACAACAAGTGTAATGGGATCAAACATTTTTCATTTCCCCTTTCCTTTGGAAGAAACATTTTAAGGGTCCTCCACATTGTTCTTCCCTTTTCCTATCGACCTTTCTACCCTTATCAAAATCACCTAAATGTGAAAATGGTTTAAGTAAATCACAAAACTCCTTAAGGTGTCCTAACTTATGATAATCCATATACCGAAAGGGTTGTGGGTCGATGGGGTGCTTTAGTTGTTGCTTTCTAAGTATAAAGTGAAACTCCTCCAATTGTCTTTGCTTGTTACAATTAAAACATGTCTCTTGGTTTTCTTTGGGTATAAACTGAGTTGGATATTCACTAATGGGAGATGGAAAAATAAATTGGGATGGTATGAGATCTAGATTAGATGAAGAACCATCACTCTCAAAACCGACTACTCGCTTATCTATAATGGACAACTTGTCACCAAAAAGTATCTTATCCAACTTTTGAGACCAACCCACCATATTCATCTTAAAAGTGGATGAGGATATTAGTTTGGTCTCAAGCAAAAATATTTGCTTCTCTGGGAGAATTCTTGTGTTTTCACTCTCATATAGGGAAATCCTAAGGAACTCAATCTCCATGTAAAGAAAGTCAATGGAACTTCCCTCAAAATGTGGTCAACTACTCACCACATGTGGCGAAATAAAATCATTCACGCAACTCTCACTCACCATTTCCATTTGGTTCTCGGCATCGGCTAACTTGGTGGAAAGTTCCATGTTATGCCATTCGAGGTTTATGTATTCCTAGTAAAGCCTAACATAGTCCACTCAAATATCATTTTCTTCTTCTTAATCAATAGTGACCAAAGAGGAGCTAGGAAAATTCATTTATTCACTAGATGGAAGAGGAACATCAAAATCATCTAACTCGTCAATTTTTTTTATTTCCATGAATGCGGCATAGTTTCATTCTTGAGAGTCATCTTCGGAGTTCGACTCATCACCACTAAAAATGGCTTGATATGAATTTTTTCCACCATCATGACTCATTTTTTAGGGACATTGCTTCGACATATGACCTCAACCACCACACATAAAGCACACGAGGGTCCTTGGAGATTCGTCTTTCCTTTCCCCACTTTCATGACTAATCTCAAGTCTAGGTGGTAACAACACGAGTATGAATATTCAAATCAAAATGCAAATCTCAAAGCATTTATCAATATAATTTCTCAACAACACTTTAACCGGGTCACCAGGCCTCACCACATCCGTATATGCTTTATCAAACCATAGCCCGAAAACAGGAATTTTGGCGGGTGCCCAACATCCGTGCCATATTAAAATCTCATGACAACGTGATCATCAACAATATAATGATACCACATGAATCAAAATAATTTCAACAATTATTTTCCAGATTTCAATGAATTTATCAATTCAAATATGAGTTCAATTAACAAGAATTCAAAGAGAATGACACTCGCGAGATTTAAGGAGCATATTGTGTAAAACCCCATACCTCAAACCATGATGAGAAACCAATGATCACATCCTCAAGATCAACACAAAAGATCTACAAAAGTTCCTCCAAGAACCTCCAACAAAATAGCCCCAAGAACACCTCTAATCTAGGGTTGGAACTCACAAATATCAAGGGCCAATGTGTATATAAAAAGAAGAGGAATATAAAATATATTTGCTGCCAAAATTTGTGCCAAAATTAGGTTAAAAAGGTTGCCCATGACTTCCTT
Organism: Sambucus nigra; assembly: GCA_949130495.1. NCBI lineage: Eukaryota > Viridiplantae > Streptophyta > Magnoliopsida > Dipsacales > Adoxaceae > Sambucus > Sambucus nigra. The sequence goes on along the minus strand of OX422207.1, from coordinate 353,115,042 downwards.
TTATAATGCAAAGAAATGAAGAGTTGGAATCCAAAAGACTCCTTTAAATAAGGCAAAGAAATGAAGAGTTGGAAGTCAAAACAACTCCAAGAGTTAAAAACATTTAAAAATAATTTTAAAATCCGTTTTAACTCCGATTTCGAAACCGTTTGAAATTATCGCCTTTAAAAATAATAACCAACATATTTGAGCAATAAAAATAATTTTATCAAAAACTTTATTTTCCTCCATTTTCCTAAATTAATTAAAATAGCCCAAAAATTACGCGGGTTATTACACTTCCCCACTAACAATGGAATTTCGCCCTCGAAATTCGCCGAATGCCTAACTCTCAAAAACCAGGCTAACAATCTCCAAAATAATCTCGTCTCCAAAAAAAAATTCCTTACATCTAATCTCGAAACTTATCACGAATATCACCTAAAAATTTCTATCTCCAAAAATTTCTAACCACGCAATGAACCCAAAACTCAAGCCCCGAGGGTTGCCGTATACCTAAGCTCTAATACCATTTGTAACACCCCGCCCGTCCGGGGAGAGCGAACGGAGAGCTAATGCGAAAAATAAATCCAAATCCACAAGTGACAAGGTATAGAGCATCTAAAGGTGCACCTCTAGACTGGAATAGTTTTTACCACTTTTTGGAAAACTTAGTGAGAAATTCCATATCATCCTCACTAACATCATGGGAACTAAAATCAGGGGATGCCTTCTTAGCCTTAAAATCTTGATTTTTCTCATTTTCTTTTGGAGGCATTCCTTGGTGATAAGATAAATTCGCCTTATAGGTTCGGAGAGACCTAACGAATTTGTCTACACACACTGGTTTTGAAAGATAAGCTCTAACCTCTTCAATGTCATCCACTATGCCACGGAAGCTAGGGGAACAAACCATAAGATTTTATCAAGAATATTATTCTCTTCTATAGTCTTCCCCAAAGTAAATACATAGGTAACTATGCCGTTAAACTCAACATAGAACTTGTCAAAAGTTTTGCTCTCCTTCATGATAAGAAGTTTGAAATGGGTGGTAAGCCATTGAAGTTTGCAATGATTCACGGTGCAGGTGACTTCGTAGGTCATTTGTAAAACATCACATGCCTCCATAGACGTTACACATATGGGTATACGCCAAAACTCACTCAGAGACACACAATAAAAAATAATGTTAAGTCCCTTCAAGTTCCACTCACTCTCTTTTAAATCTTTGTCGTCCCAAATTGATCTAATCTTATTAACTTGGATATCATCAACAGTGGTTTTGGGATAAGTCCAATTAATAAGCACACTATTCCAAGTGTGATCGTCCGTAGACATTAAATATGTTGTCATACGGGCTTTCCAATAGGAATAATTGCTACCAATGGAGGAGGTCGGAGACCTTTCATCCATTACACATAAAAGGATCTATACTAAAATTTTTATACCTAAAACTTGGAGATCCACTCTGATAGAAGTTGAGAGTGTGCCTCTCGATGGTAGTTACTTTAGTAAAAATTAATTCACCTAATTCAAAAAAAAAGTTTGTTACTTTATTATTACAAAAGGGTATAATAATCTAGAAGTCTATATAATAAAGTATTTTACCAAATTTTATAATCTCTCATGTTCTCTTCTTAATTAAGACATTGATTCTAAAAGATGCGAAAAAGAGTAAAATAAGCACAAGACCGGATGTATGAGAAAAAAACTCACCAACGGGAAAAATTCACTAATGAAAAAAATCTAAGGGCTATAAGAACGACAAATGCACTATGGTTGATGTTAAAAGGACAATAATTAAACATTAATTTATCTTAATTGTAATTGTTATTTTATTATTATATATTGATTTTGATGATCCCAAACAAATATTTATTAAGTATTGTGTGAATATTTCTTAATCTACAACATATATAATCTAGTTTCATCTGTATACATTTATGTAAATATTATTTACTTCTTTTATTCATTTATACAATCTATACTCTTATCATCATGCACGTACTACTATCTTAGATTTTTTAATTTAAGTATCAATTATGTAGTTTATAGTATAGTTATCATATTTTTTATATACATCTGTCTAATTTTAGTCATTATATTTATTTAGTTACATAGTTGTATATTTATATATATAATATTTATATGTATATGTTTTATACACATCTGTTTTAATATTTAATTACATAATATAAATTTGTAACTGTTCTAATCAATATATAAGTACATAATAGTTACATATAACTTAATACTTTTCTACCATACATCTATTTGTTTGTTACTTAATACAACTGTTACCTCGCATGGGTAGACACTTTTTTAATATAACTGTTACTATATGAAGAGAAAACTATATCCTATCATGCTCTATTATAACCTTTTAAAGCTAAGATGCCATTACTTATGATTTTTAATCCGAAGGAAGAATATATATATATATATATATATATATATATATATATATATATATATATATATATATATATATATATATAGGGTGAGGTTCAAAAGTGAACCAAAAGAATGAACTTTTTAATGAACCTACTAAGATATTAAAAAATTTATTTTTAATTTCTTGTTATAATTGGTCCGCGCCAGCGGCAATGAATAATTTTTCAATCCCCCCGCTGGCACGGACCAATTACAACAAGAAATTAAGGATCAATTTTTAATATCTTAGTAGGTTCATTAAAAAGTTCATTCTTTTGGTTCACTTTTGAACCTCTCCATATATATATATATATATATATATATATATATATTCTCTCTCTCTCTCTCTATATATATATATATATATATATATATATATATAGAGAGAGAGAGAGAGAGAGAGAGAGACTATGGTATGCCCGTGCTTGAAGGCACAATGAAAATTTCCAAAACATATGCAATCGCTTAGCGAAAAAACATTCCAAAGTACGTAATTGCGAAATAAAACAAAATCGTTCCCAACAAAACAAAGCCGTGTATAATGTAAATAATAAATACTTTATGTATATATTCCTAAAGAGATAGATATAAAGCTTAATTTAAAGTAAAAATATCTCCATAAGTCCGTTGTCATTTATGTTTCATGCTTGTCAAAATGGTTATTTGTAATACCCTATATTTTTATGCATATGTATTTTATTATGAAATTTTGGAAATTGGGATTAATTAATTTAGAGGGAGAAAATTTAATTTATAATTAATTCGATTTAATGGTAATAATTACTAGCATGATGAGAGTTAGTAGTTATCGAAAATAATTATGTTGAAAATCATGTTGAGTAGTAATTATGTTGAACATTACATAGTGAGTAATGTAATATTATTTCGAAAATAATAATATGGCCGGGGACGAGATACACGACAGTTAAGATATAATTATTTGGGACACGCGTATTAGTTACGTCACTATTATATATTTAGGGGTTAAAAAGGTAAATTATTTTTATATAACTCGAATGACTATTTTGCGTGCGCCAGTGTGTCCGGAAGGGTTGAAATAGTCAGAAAACACTACTCGGGTGTTTTAGTTGGAGTCCGGGACATTTTAGCCCAAAATGACACCCCGGAGCAGTATTTTACTCTTTTGGGATTTTTGAGTAATTAAATGGATGAAATAGGATTAAAATAGGAGCATCAAGGGTTAGTGGTCTATCAGTTGCAACCTACGTGAGAAAGAGAGAGAAAGAGAGGGAGAACCATGGAGGAAGAAGAACCATTGGATAAAAGGCCAAACACTAGAGATTTCGCACAAATAGTTACACCAAAGTGTAGATCGCGACGATGGGATCAACCACATACCAAATTCAACCAGAGAATAAGAAATCCATAAAATGCAAGTTTTTATCTTGCACCTCTTTTAGCTTATATTGTTCTTATTAATTTACGTTTAATGATATAAACTTAGTGCAATGAAAATTTAGGTTTAATTAGACCCAATTGTAAAGAAACCTTATGAATTGGAGATTGGTATGTATGTAGAGGTTTTTCCCTCTTTTAGACTATGAAGATTTAGGAATATTATGTCTTAATCAAGAATTATAATAAGAGTTTAGGGAAATTAAAATTTTTGGTTCATTATAAAGGAAATTTTAGAGATTTGAGTAATTGTTGATTTTTCCTTTGAAAGTATGAGGATTTAAGCCCTAAATTGTGTTAGAGAATGCCCCACAATGATTAAAAATAGTTTAACATTATCTTACTTGAGGTTAGACGTGATTATGGTTGGATTTGAGGTTTAAAATGTTAGAAAAATTTAATTTGGGGAAGAACAGGGCCTGTCCGGAATTCTCGTTCGAAGACCTGCCCAGGTCGTTCGAACGAGACTTCCAACGAGAATGCCAACGACCCTTCTAACGAGATGTTGAGTTCTTTCTAAGTGAGAACTTCTTTCAAACATTCTCATTCAAACGAGAATTCTGGGACTTCTAACGAGATTTTAGAATGCCATTTTAGGGTCCAGTCGAGTTAAAAATCATCCTAGGTTTATCCAAGTGAGTAATAACCCATGTGAGTGTAAGGAAACATAAATTCTGAGTTATTATCTCGTTGGGAGTGTGATTGTTCTTGAGATATAAAGCGTTTATAGAACCTTGGGAGGGAGGGAGGTTCGAGAGAGGTAATGTATGAAAGAATTACGGTGAGTGGTAGAAATAGTAATGCTACTTACGTATTATGGAAATCGGGTTACATAAATGCATATTAAGTTATATAAGTTGTGTGCGTGCTTATTACTTGGAATATTATGTGTATAACATACCTAGCTACTGGCTATCAAATGGAGGTTAGCGCATTGTGGACGACCATATCTTGTGTGCCTTCGGGGGATTTTGAGTCATACCACTAGAGCATGGAACATAAGTATGGGCTATCCGTGAGAACGATAGTGTTGACGGTAGTATGGGTGCGTAGGTATGTGCGTAGCCCATCGGCTTAAAACTATGTTCTCCTCCAATATGTGTATATGTTTTATTGGTTCCTGAGAGATTGAACCTATTGTCCTTAATGCGTGAGCGTTGCAATGGGATTAGATAGTCGAGTATGCCTAGAACCAGGGGTTTCTTAACCATGGGTGCAGTTTTAATATATACTTATATGTATGCATATTGAGATTATATATATGCATACTGAGTTCCTATTCTGTGTTTCATATTGGTTGATTTATTATAGTATATACTTATTGGGTCACCAGTTGAGAATTAAGAATGTTATGAGAATGAGTTAAAGCATCTTTAAACCTATTACTAAATAATAGCAATATATTGTCTTCGGGTTATTTAGATATTTTATCCAGCATAGTGGTTATACTATGTATAGTCAAGCAGAGTATCATGACTAGTATGGGTAGTTAGGCTCGTCAGGCGTGCACATTAGAAGAGAGGTGAGCATCTCAAGTGAGTACGCTGAGTTAACATGAATAATATTTGGGCTAATTAACTAATTTAAGCACTTTCTATATTTAAACTATTTTCTACTCGGGCTCTGACCCATTTTTCTGCAAATCTCTTTTCTTGTTCCTTTATTTTAGGTGCTCAGACTTAGGGACACCAGGCTTAGGAGATCCCACTCATTTGACGAGCTGTAGTTGTTGTGGAAGCTATATGACATTGCTAGTAGACGCTTCATATTCTATCCTTCTTTATCTATCAGTTATTTACTTCAGTTGGGCGTGTCGTCCCTTCCTATTTTACATTCAGAGATTTAGATGTTTCATTCTGCTAGTAGACTTTTATTTTGTGGTTTTAGATTATTGTATGGGATTTTGACTGGAAGTGTTTACTTCAGTTTTTATTTTAATTCAGTTAGTTCTTTCCTTATGTTTTTGGGTTTAATAGTATTAGTTAATTATTTCCTTACATGATCATGACAAATGACAAGATAAAATTTTGACACCAACCTTTTTAAATATTAGGTGGTTAGTTTTCAATTAAATTAAAATTTGAGTTCTTCGACAGTGATGCATTTATCTGAACCAACTTGATATTCTGAAATTAATTAATTAAGGACTGATCACCGTATAATTAATTAGGCAGGGTGTCATAGGTGGTATCAGAGCATTAGGTTCTAGTGTCCTTGGGATCCGTACGATTTATTATGTTTTTGCGTAGCATTCTTTGATATAGAGCCCAATTATTTGGAGTGTTGCATTCTTTATTACGTGTTATCGATTACGTACTTATGCTACAATGCTATGTATAGTCTTTATACTTATAAAATTCATTTGAGTTTCAGATGTCGCCTATGAGGGAGAGACAAACTAACCCCGCTGAAGAAGAAAATGCAGGACAAAATTAACAAGTACCTCGGGTACACATCAGGAAAGAGAGCCAATCACTGAGATAGCGAATATTGTGGCACAAACAGTGACTACCGCAATGTTCCAGTACCAATATCGCAGTGTGCAGCTTATAAGGGCAAAGGAACAAGAGAAGTCGATTAGCATGACATTTCTAGGGACAGTAATAATTGGAAAGTACCCTCGTAGCAACGATAAGTTCCTAGGGGTCATCAAGACCAAGGGGACAATGGGAATCACAAGAAGAGCCAAACCTGCCAGCGCCAACAAATCCAAGGGCAGGGAACCATCACAAAGACGTGTTTTAAGTGTGGAAGAAATGGTCACAAATGCCATGTTTGCCCACATCAAGTTGGAGAACATCCAGGGTCAAATAAGCAAGGCCTGTTAGGCCATCAGGGCCAACAGCGTGTTCAGCAGGGCCAACACAGTGGAAATTTTGTTAGTAAGTGTTTTATATGCGGCGAACGGGGCCACTCCCATTGAAAATGCCCTATAAAGAGCAGGACCCCGCAACAGCCGCAAGGTGTCCGCCCTGAACCAGAGAATGCCCAACATGGGGAAGCATGGATATTTACCCCAACAACGCAGACTCCACAACAACAGCAAGGAGTAAAGTATAGACGTAGTTATAATGCCCGACATGCAGTTATGGCACTAATGCCGCAACTATCACCTGCGTTTGGAGGTATGATACTTCATTATTTATAGTGTCCTTTAAGATAAAGTGGAAATCACGAGTAACTTAGATACATTATAGTGTATTATAATACTTTGAGAAACGTGGGCGTAGAATGTATTACTACGCTGACTCTCGAACTAGCTAACGATGGGTTCATGGAAAATAGACCGCTACAGTGATATTTTTTTTGTTCATTAGTATTGGTGCTAAGAGTCACTTGAGAGGCGGCGGAGCCACACACACACACACACACACACACACATATATATATATATATATATATATTCTTTTATATGGTAGTTTATAAAGACTTCGTGGCGTATTTTTTCTGGTTATACTTAATCCCGGGGGTAGGGATGTCTATTAAAGTGATTCAAGATTGGATGAAATATTTATGAGCATGGGTATTATTCCATTGAAAATTTTAGAGTTTAACGCCGAGCTAGTAGGAGTAATGTGTGGAATATCTTCTCTTTTAACATGAGAGTAGGTGAGTTAATCTTATAGTAAGAAGTAGGAATGCGGGGTACAAGTCAGATACTGAGGGCCCACAAACCTTATTGGCGACAATGTTAGTTAGTAGTGTATCTGGGGGGGTTCCTTGTTTGGATTTTGCGTTGCGAGACATCCCACGCATGAAACCTAGCAAATGTAGAAAGCTGGGAATGTTTGGCCTTTAGTACATGGGTTGGTACTTGTTTGTCATCTGTAAAGGAAACGATAACATTAAGATTTATTATATTACTTCTCACGGTCAGAAGAGCCGTATTATACGATGCAAGAAGCGTTGTTGAATGGCTTACATCATGAATACATCAGTGTAACACGGGAGGATATTATAGCTAAAACTATTAGGGTAATTGAGCCTAACCTTATCGAATATTTAGAGTTACAAGACCAGACTGTGCAGCTGTTAGATCAAGGCTTCATCTGTAGGAGTACCTCACCTTAGGGTGCTCTCGTGTTATTTATGAAAAAAAGGGATGGATCTTTATGACTGTATGTTGACTACCAAGAACTAAATGAAGTCATGATGCGGAATAAGTACCCGTTGCCCTGAATCGATGACTTATTCGACCAGTTGAGAGGAGCTGCCTTATTTTCAAATATTGACTTGAGGTCGGGATACCATCAGTTGCGTATCAGGAAGAAGGATGTGCCGAAGACTGCCTTCTTAACGAGATATGTTTCCTATGAGTTCAGGGTTATGACTTTTGGGTTAACCAATGCCCCAGCTGTGTTTATGGACTTGATGAACAGGGTGTTGAGATAGTTCCTAGATTAGTTTGTCATTATCTTCATAGATGATATTTTGGTTTACTCCCAGACTGAGGAAGATCATGCTGAACACTTGAGGCAGGTTTTATAGACACCATGTCAGCATAAGTTGTATGCAAAATATGAGAAATGTGGGTTTTGGCTGAAGGAGGTCCAGTTTTTAGGGCACAATATTTCTGAAATAGGGATATCCATAGATTCGAGAAAGTGTTAGCGGTGAGGAAGTGGGGACAGCCCATGAAAATAACTGAGATACGCATTTTCTTGGGCCTAGTCGGATACTACAGGAGGTTCATTCGAGGGTTTTCGAAGATAGAGGGTCCGTTGACACACCTGACTTGCAAGGGGGTGCCGTTTATCTGGAGTGACGCCTGTCAGTTGGCCTTTAATGAGTTGAAAGACAAGTTAACCTCAACACCAGTGTTAGCATTGCCCAGACTGGGAGTGGAGTATCTAGTCTACACTGATGTGTCCTTACTAGGACTTTGGGGTGTACTTCACCAGGAGAATCAGGCTATAGCTTATGCCTCCATTAATCCTAAGCCTCATGAGAGGAATTATCCCACACACGACTTGGACTTAGTAGCGATCGTGTTTGCACTTCAGATTTAAAGATATTATCTCCTGGGAGAGAAATTTCGCTTGTTTATAGATCATAAGTCATTACAGTTTCTTTTCACATAGAAGGAGATGGATATGCGTTAGTGCCGGTAGCTTGAGTTTGTGAAGGATTATCATTTTGATATCCAATAACACCCGGGGAAGGCTAATGTGGTAGCAGACGCATTGAGCCGTAGACCGTTAGGGGAGGTGGCCAAAGTGTGGAAAGCAAAATGGAAGGAGTTAGGACACCAGGATGCGGTGGCTCGATTGTTCATGTCTATGATGATGGTTACACCCCAAATTATTACTAGAGTAATACAGTCATATGAAGCTGGCTAGTTTTGCCAGAGTTAGATAGTGCAACTTCTAGTGATGCGGGTCGAGTATTATACTGTGGGTTCAGATGGAGGTCTACGTTTTAATGAAAGGTTAGCTGTTCCTGAGGGAGAAGTCTTACGGCACGAGGTAATGACAAAGTCACACGGTTAACGATTTTTGATATCTCCCGGTGGGGATAAGATGTATCAGGATATGCGAAGGAAGTACTAGTGGAGAATGATGAAGAAGGATATTGACGAGTTCATCTCGATATATGCCACTTGTCAGTTGGTAAAGGTGGACTATTAGAGACCGATATGACTTTTACAGCCATTAAAGGTTCCTATGTGGAAATGAGAGAGAATTTCCATGGACTTCATCACGGGATTACCTACATCGCAGAGGGGTCACAATCATATATAGGTGATCGCGGATCGGTTGACCAAGGTAGCCCACTTTCTACCAGCTCGGACGGATTACACCACGGGACAGTATGCCCAGATATTCATAGCATAAATAGTGAAACTTCACTATGTGCCTCTCAATATCGTGTCTGATAAAGACAAGGTGTTTGTGTCTCAATTTTGGGAGCGTTTCAGGAGGTGATGGGTACGAAGTTACGATTGAGTACAAATTATCACCCGTAGATGGATGGACAGACCGAGCAGACAAATCAAATGTTAGAGGATATGTTGCATATGTACATCATTGATTTTGGTGGAGGCTGGGAGCAGTATCTTTCGCTGGTGGAGTTTGCCAATAATAACTCCTACCAATTTACTATCGGCATCACTCCATTCGAGGCACTATACGATATACCTTGTCGTTCACTAGCATGTTGGTTGGAGGTGGGGTATAATAAGTTACTTGGATCGGAGGTGATTCAGGATACTTCGGCGAGGATAGAGTTGATATGAAGCCCCATTCAGGTTGCTCATGATCAATAAAAAACTTATGCTGACGATAAGAGGTATTTTTGGGAGTTCAATGTGGGGGACCAGGTGTTACTTCGGGTATCTCCTATGAAGGGAGTTATGCATTTTAGGAAGGAAGGAAAGTTGGCGCCTAGGTATGTAAGGCCATTCCCTATTATCGAGAGGATTGGGCCAGTTGCTTATAGACTTGGGTTACCAGAGCACTTGCATAGGATCCATGACATGTTCCATATCTCTTCGCTGAGGAGATATCTTCGAGATGATGTGGCCCATACTCACATTTCATTTGAAAAGATCGACTTACAGCCTGATAGCTCCTATGAGGAGGGGAAAATTGCTATCCTAGACCATAACGAGAGGAAGTTGAGGTCGAAAATAGTACTACTAATCCGTGTTCAGTGGCGGCACCATAATATTGAGGAATCTACCTGGGAGCGCGAGGATGGCATGCGTGAACGTTATCTAGAGTTATTCTTGCCAGGTATACTTTCATTTCCAAATTTCGGGATGAAATTCTGTTATTAAGGAGGAAGTATGTAATACCCTATATTTTTATGCGTATGTAATTTATTACGAAATTATGGAAATTGGGATTAATTAATTTAAAGGGTGAAAATTTAATTTATAATTAATACGATCTAATTGTAATAATTACTAGCATGACGAGAGTTAGTAGTTATCGAAAATAATTATGTTGAAAATCATGTTGAATATTACGTAGTGAGTTACGTAATATCGTTTCGAAAATAATAATATGGTCGGGGATGAAATACACGACAGTTAAGATATAATTATTTGGGACGCGCATACGCGTCGCGTCACTATTATATATTTGTGGGTTAAAAAGTTAAATTATTTTTATATAACTCGAATGACTATTTTAAGTGTGCTAGTATGTCCTAAATGGTCGAAATAGTCAGAAAACACTACTCGGGTGTTTTCGTTGGAGTCCGGGGCATTTTAGCCCAAAATGACACCCCTGAGGGGTATTTTAGTCTTTTGGGATTTTTGAGTAATTAAATGGACGAAAATAGGAGCATCTAGGGTTAGTGGTCTTTCAGTTGCAACCTACGTGAGAAAGAGAGATAAAGAGAGGGATAACCAAGGAGGAAGAAGAACCATTGGATAAAAAGGCCAAACACTAGAGATTTCGCACAAATAGTTACACCAAAGTGTAGATCGCGAAGAGGGGATCAACCACATACCAAATTCAACCAGAGAATAAGAAATCCATAAAATGTAAGTTTTTATCTTGCACCTCTTTTAGCTTATATTGTTCTTATTAATTTACGTTTGATGATATAAACTTAGTGTAATGAAAACTTATGTTTAATTAGATCGAATTGTAAAGAAACTTTATGAATTGGAGATGGGTATGTATGTAGAGGTTTTTCCCTCTGTTAGACTATGAAGATTTAGGAATCTTATGTCTTAATCAAGAATTATAATAAGAGTTTAGGACAATTAAAATTTTGGGTTCATTATAAAGGAAATTTTAGAGATTTGAGTAATTATTGATTTTTCCTTTGAAAGTATGAGGATTTAAGACCTAAATTATGTTAGAGAATGCCCCACAATGATTAAAAATAGTTTAACATTATCTTACTTGAGGTTAGACGTGATTATGGTTGGATTTGAGGTTTAAAATGTAAGAAAAATTCAATTTGGGGAAGAATAGGGCCTATCTGGGATTCTCGTTCGACGACCTGCCCAGGTCGTTCGAATGAGACTTCCAACGAGAATATCAATGACCCTTCTAACGAGATGTTAAGTTTTTTCGAAGTGAGAACTTAGTTCGAATTACCTCGTTCGAACGAGAATTCTGGGAATTTTAATGAGATTTAAAATGCCTTTTTAGGGTCCGGTCGAGTTAAAAATCATCATAGGTTTATCCAAGTGAGTAATAACCCATGTGAGTGTAAGGCAACGTAAATTTTGAGTTATTATCTAGTTGGGAGTGTGATTGTTATTGGGATAATGAATGTTTATAGAACCTTGGGAGAGAGGGAGGTTCAAGAGAGGTAATGTATGAAAGAATTACGGTGAGTGGTAGAAATAGTAATGCTACTTAATTATTATGGAAATTCGGTTGCGTGAATTCCTATTAAGTAATATAAATTCTGTGCATTCTTATTACTTGGAATATTGTGTGTATAACATACCTAGCTACTGGCTATCGAACGGAGGTTAGTGCGTTGTGGACGACCATATCTTGTGTGCCTTCGGGGGATTTTGAGTCATACCACTAGAGCATGGAACCTAGGTACGAGCTATCTATGGGAGCAATAGTGTTGACGGTCGTATGGGTGCGTAGGTATGTGTGTATCCCATCGGCTTGGAACTATGTTCGCCTCCAATATGTGTATATGTTTTATTGGTTCGTGAGAGACTGAACCTGTTGTCCTTTATGTGTGAGCGTTGCAATGGGATTAGATAGCCGAGTATGCCTAGCAGCAGGGGTTTCTTAACCATGGGTGCAGTATTGATATATACTTATATGTATACATATTGAGATTCTATATATGCATAGTGAGTTCCTATTTTGTGTTTCATATTGATCTCTTTATTATAGTATATACTTATTGGGTCACCAGTTGAGAATTAAGAATATTATGAGAATGAGTTAAGGCATCTTTAAACCTATTCCTAAATAATAGCAATATATTGTCTTCGGGTTATTTAGATATTTTATCTAGCATAATGGTTATACTACGTATAGTCAGGCAGAGTATCGTGGCTAGTATGGGTAGTTAATCTCGTTAGGTGTGAACATTAGATGAGAGGTGAACATCTCAAGTGAGTACGCTAAGTTAACATGAATAATATTTGTGCTAATTAATCAATTTAGGCACTTGATATATTTAAACTGTTTTCTACTCGGGCTCTGACCCATTTTTCCGCAAATCTCTTTTCGTGTTGCTTTGTTTTAGGTGCTCAGCCACAGGAATACCAGGCTTAGGAGATCCACTCATTTTACGAGCTGCAGTTGATGTGGAAGCAACGGGACATTGCTAGTAGATGCTTCATATTCTAGTGCTTTAATTATCAGTTATTTACTTCAGTTGGATGTGTCGCCCCTCCCTATTTTACATTCAAAGATTTAGATGTTTCATTCTGTTATAGACTTTTATTTCATGGCTTTGGATTATTGTATGGGATTTTAACTGGAAATGTTTACTTCAGTTCTTTATTTTAATTCAGTTAGTTATTTCCTTATATTTTTGGGATTAATAGTATTAGTTAATTATTTCATTACTTGATGATGACAAATGGCAGATAAAATTTTGACACCAACCTTTTTACATATTAGGTGGGTAGTTTTCAATTAAATTAAAATTTGAGTTCTTCGACAGTGATGCATTTATCTAAACCAACTTGATATTCAAAATTTAATTAATTAAGGACTGATCACCAGGTAATTAATTAGGCGGGGTGTCACATTATTTGCAATATTTATAGGACATAATCAATAGTTACCATTTAGAAAATTGTTAAAGAAACATATCTCCAAAAAGAAAATAGAGTTGTGGTGGCCACACTTGGAAAAAAATATGGAATTTGTACTTTTTACACCAAACTAAACAAAATTGCAAAGATACAAAGAAGGGACTTTAACGGTCTAGTCCTTGGACCAGCAATTTTGGACAAAAAAACCAGGCCCAACAAATTTTAAACGATTAGGTCCAACATATAAATAGCCCGAAATTAAAACAAACACGCACTATTCAAAAAACGAAGCGCCAGAAACATTGTAGAACAAACACGCACTATTCAGAAAACGAAGCGCCAAAAACATTGTATTCTCTCTTGTATCAATCGTACCGTCTCTTCGATCAAAACCCCAAGACGATTCTATTTCTCAATCAAATTTTGGTCAACAACAACATATAAATACTCCTGATCGAAGATCTAGAAACTCTGTTCGATCAAAACCCTAACTCTCTTCACTCAAAACCCTAACTCTCTTCAATCAAAACCCTAGCTCTCTTCTTTCAAACATTCTAAATCAAATTCTTCCAAGCAGCACTAACAAGTATGTATACATTCTCTTATCACCTTTTTGTCCTTGTGTATTTTGTGTTCTCATATGTATAAATTTGTAGACATATGGACTGATGAAATCACATTCTTCTTATTCATGCGTATTATTCATCATATATTTAGAATGTATTCATCATATGGACTGATGAAATCAAACATTGTATTCATCATATGGATTGGAATATGTACATGTACAAGCCCTGTGTTGCGTGTACTTTTATGTTTTATACGTGTACTCTATAGAATATCTACATGTACAAGCCCTGTGTTGCGTGTACTATTTGTATTTTGCGTGTACTTTATAAAAGTACACGCAAAATACATAAAGTACACGCACATTGAAATTGTATTTCTCAATTCATTATGCGTGTACTTTTATGTTTTATACGTGCACTCTATAGAATATCTACATGTACAAGCCCTGTGTTGCGTGTACTATGTGTATTTTGCGTGTACTATGTGTATTTTGCGTGTACTTTTATAAAGTACACGCAAAATACACATAGTACACGCACATTGAAATTGTATTTCTCAATTCATTATGCGTGTACTTTTATGTTTTATACGTGTACTCTATAGAATATTAATTTCAAATCCATATTTCATCAATCCTATGTTATTTTGGTCCGCGCCAGTGGCATTTGATTTATTTTCAATGTGTTTTTAAGAAGTATTATTATTTTGTTATTAGTTAAGAGTGTTTTTTATACAATAGCCATTGTATTTGAATCCAATGTCCATATACACGAACATTGTACTAATGTGTATTATGAGTGTACTATTTTGTATTGTTGTGTTATTGTTTAGGAATCGTATGATCAAGCATGTTCAACTACAAAACTGCTGCTTGCACATTCGAAGATCTTAACAATACAAAACCTTTCACATTGACAGTGAATAGTACTAATGAGGACGAAATTCGTTTTCTTCTTCGCATTAACGATAGAGCTAAAAGGTTACTTGGTTTCTACTACTATATGAAGACATTTACTGCACTTTTGATGTGGAACAGCTTCAAGTAACTGAATCGAAAGCGAAGGATTTAGCTAAACGAATTGAGCAGTATTGCTTAAGGGGTTTTGATAATGTTGGAGCTTTTAGCATTCAACTATTGTATCACTTCTTTACTGAATATGTTAGGAGTAGAGAATCTTGGTTTTTCACTTGTTGAACAACCAAGGTTAGGTATTACCATGAAACTGACGATATATATTATCGCCTTTAGCATGTATTTTGATGAGACTTGTATAAATTGTTTGTGAGAATATTGCATGTACTTTTGTTAAATACGCTTGTATTTTATTGTTTTAGTCTATTTTTTATTCTAATTCGCATGTATTTTATTTTTTGTACATATAATTATAGGTTAGTAATTTAAATTTTGTTTATAGATCAATATAATGGGGGTGAAGATGAAGGCAAGAAGAGGAAAGAAACAAAAAAAGAGCAGTTCTGATGATAGTTCTTCATCCAGTTCCAGTTCCAGTTCTAAGGTGGCATTGAAAGCTAAACGTCCTCCAAAGAAGAATGACCAATATCGGTCAAATATTGTTAGCTTTCTCCATGATTTGCATCAGATTAAAGATAAAATAAACAATAGCCATATTGAACTTCTTAAGAAGACTCCATTTTGGGAGCTTTTCAATGCCTACTACAGTGAGAAAGTAGTAGAAGTGGACCACAAGAAGACGGATAAAAATATTTTATCAATTATCGAGCTGTACAATACGGAAACCAAAAGTTTTCGTATGAAGAGCAGTATTCGAATAATGCCAATAGATATAAGTGAAATATTTGGCATACCCCTGGTGGAGGGTTTAAAATCAATAGAACTGAAAAAGGACCCGAGTACTGCTAAAAAATCTGGATTACAAGCACGATACTTCTTAAAAAGAATAGGAAAGTCAGAAATTTTGAATGGTTTGAAGAAATCAGTTGAATTGGAGACAGATGAAGGAATTGCTGATTTTGTTAAAATTGTGTGTCTCCACTTCTTGAACACGTTATTTTTCTCCAACTCAAACTTCACCCTTGGAGAATTTTGGTTGAAATACATTGAAAATATTGAGGAAATGAATAAATATGATTGGGCATCTGCTGTGCATGAGTTTCTGATACATTCACTTGACAAATCAGCAAGTTCAAAACCTAGCACAGTTACTGGATGTGTCATTTTCCTACTGGTGAGCAAAAAAACATTTTGATATTTCAAAATTTACACAGCAATACTCACGGGTAGTTTCAAAATACACGTGAATTTTTCACGTGTATTTTTAAAATACACGTGAATTTTTCACGTGTATTTTGAAAATACACGTGTACTTTTCAAATACACGCGAAAATAAACGTGTATTAGAAATACACGTGAAAAATTCACGTGTATTTTGAAAGTACACGTTTATTTTAACGTGTATTTTCAAAATACACGTGAATTTTTCACGTGTATTTTCAAAATACACGTGAATTTTTCACGTGTATTTTCAAAATACACGTGAATTTTCACGTGTATTTTCAAAGTACACTTGATATTCCTGATATTTCAAAATTTACATACCAACACTTACCTGTACTTTGAAAATATTACGTGTATTTTCAAAATACATGTGATATTTTCTCTTCTTTTTTCAAAATACAATTGATATTTAATGTGTATTTTGAAAATACAAGTCTTATATCACGTTTATTTTGAAAATACACGCTAAATATCAATTGTATTTTGAAAATACACGTCTTATATCATGTGAAAGGACACTTGTATTTTACAAAGTACACGTGTACTATGTTTTGTAAATATAACCAGTGTACTCTCAAAATACTCTTGTTATATCTTCTGTCAAGTACACGTATTAAATTCATTTTTTTTTCTGTATGATCTCAGTATTGGGCATGTGAGAAATTTGAAATCATTTCTCCTGTTGAAGAATATAAAGAAAATACTCCAAAATTCCTGAAGTGGAAGTTGTCGTCTTTGAAACAATGGTTTGTGAAGAATGACATCGCAACAGCAACTTTGAAGCAGGCTACAAGTAAACCAGCTTCTAAGGACTATCCTGTACAAAAGGAATCTCAGTTTGAAGGGCCAAGTTACTCTTTGAACATATCTACAGAAAGTCCTATACATGCTGCTTCATCATCAAACAATGTTGCTGAAGATATTGATGACAATGAGTTTTCACATGGTTGGAATATTCCCCTTAAAAACATTGTGAGTCCAAAGAAAAAGAAGGGAAAAGATCAACCAAAGGTTAATTTGGAGGAACAAATTGTTGTTTTGAAAAGGGAGTTGTTGGAAAAAAATAACCAACTATCTAAAGCAGCTGTAGACATTAATGTTGCACTTGATAAGGTGACCTCTTTGGAGGTGGAGAGTGCCATTTTGAATGTACAGTTGCAGGTAAATCATGATTCACTTATTGAAGCCCATGAGGAAGTGAAGAACTTAAAGGTGGAGAATTCCAACCTTTTGAAGGAAAAAGAGTTATTAAATAAGTTGGAGGTAGAAAATGCCCAACTAGTTGAGTTAAACAATTCTTTAAAAGAAAAGCTTGATCAAGTCACTTTGAGTGACTCAGATAGAATTAAAGAATTGGATGAATCAACACGAATTTTGGAACAAAAGAATGGATATCTGTCTCTGACTAATGAAGATCGAAAAAGAAAGTATGATGATACATTGCAACACTGGAAAGATGCTGACTTAGAAAAGATGACTTTGAGGCAGAATCTTGAGGAGTCAGAGTCGAAAAGAACTCAACAGGTACTTTTGAATGCAGAGTACACGCAGTTTTCCTCTAATGTACACGCAGTTTTCCTAAAGTACACGTTCAAAGTACACGCAGTTTTCTCAAAGTACACGCAGTTTTCTCAAAGTACACGCAGTTTTATTTCATAATATTTTAATGCAGTTTTATTTGATAATAGATATAATGAAGACTACATGCATTAACTTATTAAAAATAATGCATTGTTTAAAATGTAACATTTTTTTGTATTACAGGAAAACAATAATAAAATCCTTAATGACGAAATTTCGGAGTTGAAGAAAATGCTTGAAGAATCAGAATTGAAAAAAGCTAACCAGGTATCTATAAAATACCATATATATTTATTGCACGCTACACTTTCTTAATTTTATTATAAATTTTAGCTATATTATAAATTTTATAAAGTACACGCACTTTTATATAATACACGCGTGTACTTTATAAAATACACGCACTTTTATATAATACACGCGTGTATTATATAAAATACACGTAAGTGAAAATCAATCATTTTTTCAAAAAATGCTAACAAACCAACATTCCTTGTTAAATATATCAGGAAAACATTAATAAACAACTCCTTGACGAAATTTCGAGTTTAAAGATTGAATTAGCCTCAAAGAAAGTTGAGGGCAGCCCCAAAATATCCAAAAGCAAAGGACCTCTTACTAGAGGTCAGACGAAAAGAAAAGCTGACGGCGAAACAGAAAAGCTACCAATGAAGAAACTAAAAGAGTGAAAGCTTAGAAAAGGCCCTACAACAATAGCTGAAAAAATGAAGGAAACTCGCGTCAAGCTTGAAGCAATCGAAGCATATAAATATCTCGATGAAGCTTCGAAGAAAAAGATTGAAGAGTTTATTAAAATTTCTGAGCCAGGGTAAAGTTTATTGTTTTATGATTTATCACTTCGCTAAATTATATTTTTTTTGGTGCAAAAGAATAAGGTTAATATTATTATACTATTGTTTTATTGATTATATAAAATGCAGGGAGTTTATTTTCAAAGGGATGGTTTCGTATGTCCCATGGTAAGATTTACTTAAAGTCCTCAAAATTCAAGAAATTTCAAGCCAAGTATGTTGTCCAAATATTAGCCATCCATTAAATTTCAACATTATTATTTCCTCACCATTTTATATTGTGTGAAACAGATAATACTTGCCTTTTGCGAAGTATTGAGATTAAAATTGTCAGAGGAAGGGCTCTCCTACTCACACACTTTTTCTGATTATTGTTGGGTAAGTACAAATAAAATGAAAGTTTTGATAAACAAAATTTCATTTTTTCTTATTAACACTTGTCTATAAATATTATTTCAGATAGAAGCTTGTAAAACAAACGGAGTCAATAAGAAGGGGGAATTATACAAGGATTTATTTGAATACTTAGGCAGTTGTAATAATTTGTTCATTGTACTTAGACACAGTATAGGACATTTCACATTATTTGTGATATACACTAAAGAAAATAAAGTGGTCCACATGGATCCCCTCCGACCGAAGGACATGGAAAAGAACACAACATTCTTTGATGATGCAAAAAAATTGGTTAGTGCCTAAACTTAATTAGTATTGTTGCTCGTGCTTATATTATACACTTGTACACCTGCATTATATAATGCGTGTACTTTGTATTAGTTGTACATAATTAAATAGATTATCAAAGTACACGCATCATATTTTAAAATACACGTGTAATGAACCAAAACAAGTTACGTGTACTTTAATATTATGCGTGTACTTTTAACTCATTAGGCAAAGTACACGCATCATATATAATAAAATACACGTGATATTTTAAAATAAAATATGCGTGTAGTTTAATAGTATGCGTGTACTTTTAACACATTAGGCAAAGTACACCCATCATATTTTAAAATACACGTGATATGAAAAAATAAAATATGCGTGTACTTTTATTTTATGGGTGTACTTTTCACTCTTTCATCTTCATATACTCTTTTATTTGTATACACTAAATATTTGTCTTCTTAACAGTTTTCTGTCTTCCAAAAATCACTGTCCGAATTGAAGACTGAAGCAGAAACAATGAAAAACAATGATTACAAAATTCAGAGGAAATTTGAGGAAGGCACCCCAAATGAGTTTACAATGGATGATGATCCATTGACAGAGCAAGAAAGAAGGACTGTAGATTTCTTGTTGCAAAGTGATCTCAAATTTGAACTAATAAGAGATCTCGAATGCCCTAAACAATATAATGGGTAAGAAAAACTTCATTTCTAAAAATTACTAATTTGTATCCTTTCAAAAAATTTCATCACATCATTCTAATTTTTATATTTGTTTTATTGTAATTTCAGGGTTGACTGTGGGGTGTTCTGCATGTACTATATTGAGCAAATAAGCAGAAACAAAGAAATGCAAAAATTCTTTCAAGACCCTGACATGCTTAAACAAAGAGCATATGTACTCAGGGAAATTCTTCTGTCAAAATATTTCTTCCCCCGAAATAGGAAAAAACATCTATAAATTGTGATTCAAATTCAAAACATATATTTGTAATTTTGTTTTGTGTTATATTGGTTATTGTTTACAATATTTATTACACCAAAATGGTTTTTTCCAACTCAAACTTCACCCTTGGAGAATTTTGGTTGAAATACATCGAAAATATTGAGGAAATGAATAAATATGATTGGGCATCTGCTGTGCATGAGTTTCTGATACATTCACTTGACAAATCAGCAACTTCAAAACCTAGCACAGTTACAGGATGTGTCATTTTGATATTTCAAAATTTACATAGCAATACTCACGTGTACTTTCAAAATACACGTTTATTTTCACGTGTATTTTGAAAATACACGTGAAAATAAACGTGTATTTTCAAAATACACTTTAAAATAAACGTGTATTATAAAAATACACGTGAAAAATATCACGTGTATTTTGAAAGTACACTTGATATTCCTGATATTTCAAAATTTACCTACCAATACTTACCTGTACTTTGAAAATATTACGTGTATTTTCAAAATACATGATATATTTTGGTATGTAAATACATGTGTATTTACATACCAAAATGGTTTTTTCCCGCTGGCGCGGACCACAATCCACGTAAGGTTTATACAAACAATGCATCTGATTGTTATGAAACAATGTAAAATTAGTTTTCACGAAAAATACAAGTCATAATTACTAAGTACAATTAATTATCCAAAGTACACGCATTTTCACTAAAGTACATGCAGTGGTTAATATAATGATTATTTATTATATTAATTGAAAACTACTTTGAAGAATTCATCAAGGACACAATAACCAAAATCAATTTATTAAGCTCAACTACTCGCTTCCCAACTACTTCTGGTCAAGAAATAAATAACTTTCACTTTTTCCTATAAAAGAGTAATATTTGTTCCTTTCTTAACCATTACAGCTAGGGTAAAGATTACATAATGTCTATTCCAGCAGAAAACTTGCGAGAAACTCTTGAGAGAGATGAAAGAAACAAAAAAAAAATAAGGCAAATTGAGGAAAATATTTCCTCATATGAAACTGCCTTTGAGCAGTTTCAAACATATGTGAGGGAAGCCTATTCTGGACTTCCACCCAATCCCATAGATTTATTTGATGTGGATGAGGACCCTCCTCAAACACATGAAGAACTCATTTATTTCTATACAAAGGAAGTTCCCCTGAAAATCGCAAAGCTGAAGGAGAAAAAGGCTCTCCATGAAGGCCTTGTAGCTGTCATAGAAGAAGAAATTCGACACTGGTCGAATTTCATTGACTCTCTCCCTGACACCCTGGATGCCTTTGATAAACATCCCTTCTAAAAGCCCTGTTTAGTTTTTTCAGTTTTCTTTATTTGAAAAATTGTACTTTATTTTTTTGTTTTTAATAAAAATTTTATTTCTTTCATGAATGTGTTCTGAGTTATTTCATAATCCAATATAGTAAAGTACACGTGAACCCTTATAAACATGATCACGTGTTTTGTTAAAATTTTTAATATTTATAACATTTCATCAATAAAAATTATATAAATGCGTGTACTCTATATATTACACGTGTACAATACAAAGTACACGTGTAATATATAAAGTACACGCCTATTGAAATAAATATAAATGCGTGTACTCTATATATTACACGTGTACTTTATAAAGTACATGCGTAGTCTATAAAGTACAAGCAGATTGAAATCTCTATATACTCTAAAATGCAAAACAGGGCATTTATTATGCTTTGCAATTAGCCTTTGATTTCCAACGAACTCAGTTACGATTTTCAAGTATTTGACTTCCTCAAAAGGGACAACTCTTCATTTCCAACGTACTTCTCTCTCCCTCTTTTCATCCCTCTTTGTAATGAAAAATAAAGTGGAATGGTTCCACGTCTCACTACCCTATGGCCATTGATATAATCACAATAAACATTAAGAAGAATTTTATTACAATTAACATTGATGTTGGTCCAATTTACAACAATACAATTAACATGAAAAATAATATGGTTTTTAACATTGATATTTAAAAAAATATCATTTCGAAAAACCATTACAACAATATAATGCACTATGTAGTACATATGTTTCTAATGCTCGATGATTAAATAACTACAAGTTGTATTTTTAATTAAAACCTCGCTCTTCAATGCAAATGTAAATAAGAAGGATATTTTTGTTACAAATTTTTTAGATATATTTTTTCTTATGTTTCGTACATTGCGCCTCTCTCGCGCATCACGCGGGCTTACAACTAGTACTTGTATAATAATGATGCTGGCGCGGACCATAATACCCATAGGAGTTTAAGAATATGAGTGACCCAAATATCTTTTATAAAGTACAAGCAGATTGTAATGTCAAAAACCATTTTCGAAATAGTACATGCATTTATATACGAATACTTGATAAAATTACATGCAGAATACATAAAATACACGTATATTGAATTAGATTTTTGTCATATCAATATGCGTGTAGTTTTCTAAAACATGCATGTACAATTATATTTAAATGCGTGTACTTTAATTATCAATGCGTGTACTTCATAAAGTACACGCACATTTCATCAAGTACACGCACATTATATTTATATTATGCGTGTATCTCATGCATGTACAATAAGTAAAGTACACGCATGCATTTATAAAGTACACGCATATTGAACTGACCATCCACAACTGCTAAATGGGACCAATTATGAATAAAAAAGTCAAATGGGATTAGGACAAACAAAACATTCACAAATGGGACTATTGCTAAAATACCTATAATTTCTTTGGACATCAAAATGAGCGTGTACTTTACATAACATGCGTATACAAAGGCAAAGTACACGTGAACACAAGGAATAATGATCATGTATGTTTTATGAAAAATTGAGTACAACAACACACAAAAAAAGCTGATATATGAGACTTAAAAATAAATTACATTCATTTATGTGAAACAAATGGTTTATTAATTAATTTATTCAATCAAATGGTTAAAATGAATGAATTCAACAATTTTAAAAATAGTCAAATGGGTTCCTTACAAGTAGACCTGTAATGACCCGTTTTACTACACCTCGAGCAAGTAACTTCCCTTACTGTGATCTCACCAGAATACTTTATTCTCTTATTTCTTGGCCTGCCTGTCGGTCTCTTAGTCATTGGTGGAAGGATAGATGGATTTTCAGGAATAGGAATATTTAAGGAAATCAAATCAGGAAGAGGAACTATAGGTATCGAGTATGATTTTCTGTAGAAAGATACCTTATAGTACTCCTCAATATAATCATAAATACTGGTCCCTTTCCTCCGCACAACACAAACAGCATGAGAACATGGAAAACATCTAATCTGCCAACTCTTACAAGAACAAGTCCTTTCTCCTAAGTCAACTGTTGCTCGCACTTCTGAATGAACTTCAAATACATTTTGACTTGAGCGACTAATAGTCCAATGTCGGCTTTTATTCCAATTTTCATTCAGTAACTTTTGAAAAAAAGGACATAGCTCATTTGCCCAAGTGTCAGACTCAACAAGTTTGTTTGCATTGAAATTCATAATCTTCACTCTCAATTTATCAAGCATATTCATTACTGGTAAATGCCTTTCCTCCAATATCCATGAATTGAATGACTCCGCAACACTAGATGCCATGTCACCATACCGTTTACCAGGGAAATATGCACAGGACCAATTCTCGGGAGGCAAACTATAAATGAAATCGGCAATAGCAGCTCCTCCTTCCTTCTTCAATGCTTCAATATTCTTGTGAAATACATCAACTGAGACAGCATATGCACAAGACAAAAAATCTTTAACAATTTTCTTTCGAAATCCAGCACAATTCCCACGAATTTTCTTTTTTATATTCCCTTGTAAATGATGTATACAGTAGGAATGTGCAGACAACGGGAAGGCCCTCGAAACAGCTTTAAGTAATCCATTGTTTCGATCTGATATAAATGTTATGTTTCGATATTGCTCAACTACTGCACTATGCAAATTGACTAGAAACCACATCCAGTTATCTTCGGTTTCGGAATCAACAACAGCATATGCAACAGGAAAAAGTCCTGAAATTTAAAAAATATATTAAAATTAAAATAAATAACATATCCATGCTTTGTATATTGATGCTGCTGGCGCAGACCCTAAAACACATGGGAAATATATTGTGTTTAATCTAAATTGTATGTAAATAACAAGACAAAGCATAAAAATGTACCGTACACATGATAAAATGCACGTTTACTCATCAATCTTTTGCTTGGCTTTATTATTAACAAGACTAACATCAACATACACGCATAAAAATGTAAAGTACAGGTGAACTAAACAAAAACATTCAAAGGTACTTTACATTTTTAACATTTACTTTGCTTTATTATTTCTAAATAACAACACCTATCATCAAAGTACACGCATAAAAATGAAAAGTACACGTGAAATAAAGAAAAACATTCACGTGTACTTGACATGTAAAATGCGTGTACTTTAGTTTGTATTCAACATAACATCATCATCAAAGTACACGCATAAAAATGAAAAGTACACGTGAAATTAAGAAAAACATTCACGTGTAGTTGACATGTAAAATGCGTGTACTTTACTTATTACTACACATAAAGTCATCATTATCAAAGTACACGCATAAAAATGAAAAGTACACGTGACATTAACAAAAACATTCACGTGTACTTTACATGCACTATGCGTGTACTTTACTTAGTATTACACAAAATAAGACATATCATGACAGTACACGTAGAAAAATGAAAAGTACACGTGAACTAAAACAAAGACCTTCAAAGGTATTTTATATTTTTATGCTTGTATTTTGATGTTATGGAATGGAACAAACAAAATTTCAATGCAATACACAAAATAAAATATTTAAAATTCATTTACCATTGTTCCCATTCCTTGCAGTAGCTGATAGTATTGTTCCACGGTAACGGCTCTTCAAAAAGGCACCATCAAGAAATAAAACAGGTCTGCAGTATTGAAATCCATAAATACTTCCTCTAAACATTACAAATATTCTCTTGAATTTTTTACTCTCATGTTCCACGTCAAGGATGCAATGTGACCCAGGATTATACTGCAATAGAAGGTCACGATAATTATTCATTAATGCATAAGAAACCTTTTCATCACCATGTATATCAACAGCAGCCATCTCTTTCGCACGCCATGCATGTTGATAAGCTATATCAAGACCATAATTCTTCTTCATATCTCTAACTACATCAATTGGTCTCAATAGCGGGTTATCTCTAAGATCATCAGCTACCAATGTTGAAACCAACTTGGAGGCTATCATTTTGGCTGACGGACTACGAAAGACACCTCTACATGTATGCTCATTATTCATTGAACGTATGTAAAAGTATCCATTTATTGTAGATAATGAAGCATGAATTCTCCATATGCAATTCTCAGTAGTCTTTTTAGAGCATTCAACCGTCACTCGAGTTTTATCATTCTTCAAATACACATACTTGAACCCAACCTCAACGGCATACTTTCGCAATTTATCCCGAAATTCCACTACACCTCCTTCAAAACAATGCTGCTCATGACTTATATAAGTCTTCCAATCATTCGAAAGATAGACTTTCGACTTACTTGACTCCACACCTCCAAGATAAAAGTCATTTTCAATGCAACTATTAAAATCATTTTTAGTGCCTGATGATAAAGACTCTAACCTCTGTGTATTTGTATCACCACTATCAACCCTCTCAGACCTTGTATTACTGCAGTCAACCCCTTCAAAAATTCGATTAGAGCAGTCAACCCGTTCATCTCTTGTATTACATGGAAATGGTAATGAATCAATGACATATATCCAAATGAAATTAGCTTTCACGATCAATTGGGACCGCAACATACAACAAACATCGTTGTCACAAACCAACATGAACCGACATTCATCACCAAATGAATACCTCAATGAATAACTCCCACTTCTCAAATTAGTAAACCTAATACACAACTCATTGCATATGAAATCTAATGAGCTATCTTCAAATATTTCAATACAAGCCATATTATCCAAATAAAAACACCTTGCTATTACACTACTTACCATAATGTCCTGCAGTAAAACAGAGACGAAAAACATTTACTTCAAGGTCAACAATTCTAAAAATGTGTGCAATAATTTAATGCATGAAATATAAAAATATTTATTTATAATTAATATAAACTTAGAGGCACTTTTTAAAAACCTATACAGGAAGCAATAAAACAAAACATATTATCAAATATCAATCACGTGTACTTTATAAACATTGTGTGTACTTTGAGAAAACTGATATCGAACTGGTTGTTTCCGCTGGCGCGGACCTATATCAATAAATGATTCAATACCAAATGAAAATCAAGGACTCTTAAAATTTGAATGAAACATCAATAATATTAATTCAGCACATTCAACTAAGAATTACAAATATTGATAAATATAACTTATTTATGAAGAATCCAAACATAAATGCATAAAAAACACAAATTAAAAACATATACATATATAACGTATAAAAAGCTATTCAATCACATGAATGAATATTACAATGAGTCTCTTGAATTAAAACAAACGACATATACTTATTGTAATCGATCGAAAATTGAAAAATCAACTGCTGATTAAGATAAACTTACAAATGATAGAGCCAAGTGATACAGGTAGAATCGAATAAGAACACTGTAATCGATTATAGGACAGACGATCAAAGCATAAGATTGATGTTATTTTCGATTTCGGAGAATAGTCGTTAGTTGCAGAGAAAACTCCAATAGCCGATTAGGTTTATGATTTTTTTAAATTGGGGGTATTTATATGTTGGACCTAATCGTTTAAAATTTAGTTCACCGGTTTTTTTGTCTAAAATTGTTAGTCCAAGAACTAGACCGTAAAAACCTATACAAAGAATACTCAAAACAAATTTGTATATAAAGAGAAGGCCTTGTAATTACACTTTCTACTTGGCAGCAGAGTCTTGCCATAACACATAACTCACATTAAAACAGAACCAATTACCTGAATTACAAACCATATTACTCTCCACCACCCTAGGAACTAACGGTTATAGCCTTGCATTGAAGCCTCACTTTGAAGCTTTGCATTTGGCAAGAGAGTCTTTAGAGTGAAGCCTTGCATTGAAGTAACATTTATAGACTTGCATTGAAGTAACAGTTCCCCGAATTACAAACTTACATCTAACATTCATAAAAATAATCTAAAATCAATATGAAATTAATCTAAAACTCAAATATGTATAAACTCAAATCTCTCATTCATAAGATAAGTGAAAAAAATTCTGACCACAATCAAAAGTTGTATAACACAAACTTTCACAAATGTCACCATACTTTGTGTCAAAATCAAATCAATATTAAGCTATCTAGTGTCGAAAACTACAAAAGGTAAATTGACCCTTAACATTTAAAAATAATATATCTAAAGTAACGTGTAGTACTTTAGCTAAAACCCAAAATAGAAAATCTTCAATGACAATGCTGAAAATGCCCAGCCACATTTCAAAATCAGCATTACAAAAATTCACCATAACATTTCACAGCAAATAATATCAACATAATTTATAGTAGAATGTGTTATAACATAATACCTATAAAGATGATATCACAATATTCATCGTCTTGTTCCAATTTGTCTTCCTTTGAGCATGGTAATGCGCCAAGCATATCATCTAAAGTTATAGTTGCATGGTTTGATTTTAAGGATTTAAGGTGCTATAGTAATAAGGTTGGAAATTCAAAGTAGCACCTGAGTCGAGGACATAGTCAGAGTTGTGACGATCTTTCTTGATGGTAATTTTGGGTGAGCAGTTAGTGCACTTGAAATAGAACCTCAATACTTGAATGTTGACCAAATATTTCTCACTAGTGATATTTGGTTCCTTCCAATAGCAATATCAAATCATACTACGGAAGCATATATGAGCAATAAGAAAAAGCCTCAACCAAGACTTGAACCATGGTGAGATCTCTACATTTAGAAGAATATTAGACCCCTGAAAGACACGTGAACTAAAATAGTCCTGTTCCCTTTATGAACGACCAAAATATGATCGTCTGTTTCTTTCATCAACTGTAAGACATCTTCTTTAAAAAGAGATATTCTCAAAATATGATATAAAAACTCTTGTGCACGTCAATACTTGTAGGTCTACTCTAGTTTCCAAGACCCTCCTGTGAGATCGTTCACCAAATAACTTTAGGATATTAACAGCTTGCAATTATCTACACTTTCAGGTTTTAAAAAGAAAGTTAAATAGAAAATAGTGCCAATTTTTTGCATTTTTAAATCATTGTTACTGATAATACCAAATAAATTTTCATTATACGTATAAAGACAAAAACTCACACATGTTTCTTAATAATGGTTATTATTCTATCTTCTGAATTTATGTAAATATATAAGACCTATTCATGTTTAAAAAATAACTGTTAGGCACTTAGCTTATCCAAATTGATCGTTCTTAGAAAAATAGTGGTTCATTGACAAACAAAGTCAGATTCAGATTTACTCAAATAATGTTATAGTATTACTAGAATATCTTATCTAAATCCTATGATAGCAGCAAAGATGGTGAAACCACTTCTTAATTAATTTAACTTGACACATTATTGAACAGCAAAAGCTTAAGCAACAGTTGCACGCTGAACTCAAGCAACCCTTCCAATGCCTCTACTCGTTGCCAAAAAGATGAAGTGTCGAGCATAATAAGTGACACACTGAACGAATATTGGTTTTCTTTTAAACAAAGGATGAACTTCCATCTAAAAAATGAAATGCCTAGGTGAAACGAACAAAACAGAGAAGCCACTATAGTAAAAAACAAATATCTTAATTAATTGAACATGACACATTATTGAACAACAAAACCTCAAGCAACAGTTGCCTGCCGAACTCAAGCAACCCATTCAATGACTCTGCTCGTTGCAGAAAAGATGAAGTTTTGAGCATAATAAGTGACACACTGAATGAAAATTCGTAGTCTTTTAAACAAAATATGAACTTTCATCTGAAAAATGAAATGCCTAAGTGAAACGAATAAAACAAAGAAGCCACCATATTAAAAAAACATATATCTTAGTTCATTACATTCTATATGAAGAAAACATATATCTTAGTTTATGACATTTTATATGAAGACATCTCCAGAGAAATATGGAGATTTTAGGCCTATACTATGAACACATTTCCATAGAAATATGGAGATTTTAGGAGGAATAGACTTGTTCCAAATGGATTTGTACAGGGAAGAAGTAGAGTGAGTTAACCTTATAGCTTCCATGCAGTTTTGGATGAGAAGCCACCATCATAAGAAAGATTCCAGTAGATTGAACCATCTATTTCACTTATCAATTGATCTGTTTCTCCTTTAACCTTCAGCAATCTCTTGTAGATGGAAGAACATGAAGTCTTAGAGAAGTTTTTTATACTTATTCCAATAGAATTTGAACCATAAACCGTCTTGAGTTTTCAAATTCCACCACATCTTCATGCTGGATACTTTAGGGTCATCTTAATGCTCGACTTGGTCGAGGTGCTTGACCTCAGATATCTTGAATGCAAAAAATAAAATGTAAGCTAAATTAGTAACCTGAACAACTTCTTTTAAAGAATGATAAAATAAATACACATAGAGAGCGGGAAGGAGAGTTATATCATTTTATCACCAGTGTCTCAATCACCAATCAATGGTGTTCTTGACTTTTTGATTGACCCAATTTATTTCATTATCTAAGTCGTCGCACAGGTATACTACAACAAACCAAATAGATTCACACACATTATTAGCAGTGAAAAAAATTCAGAGTGCTAGGAGCAGCGAAGAGATCACATCGAGCTTTGTAAGAAGATGTTTGCTAATCGAAACAACCGAGAAGGTCGATGCTTGTGCATTAAATATGCAGAACCAAATATTCGCATTCCTTGAAATTTAAATCATAGTATTACTAAGGGAATTAAAAATATAATTTTTATAAAACTCCACTGCTATATTCTTCCCATCGTCTCTATATAAAAATAGAAAACATCGCAAACTGCCACAAAACAGAATATCTCCATCCTTACCAATAATTGTGTATGACATCAAGGTTGTTGAGTTAGAAATAACCAATTAGAGAATGTATCAATGAAATAGTTCATATTCTTTACGTGTATCAATGAAACATACCAATTAGAGGATGTCATATTTCCATAAATGAAACAGTTCATATTCTTTACATGTATCAATGAAACATACCAATTAGAGGATGTCATATTTCCAAACATTCTCTAATTGTCTATATAGAATCAAGGTTGTTGAATTAAAAACAGTTCATATTCTTTACCTGTATCAATGAAACATACCAATTAGAGAATATATGGAAACATAGCATCCTAATTAATCAAAAATCATTATCAATCAAATATCCTAATTAGAAGATTAGTATCTCAATAAGGAAAAATGAAAATTGGATGGAGTCATACATGTAACTAATATTCATTTTGTGTTCACACCCACATTGTTAAACAATGTTAGCTACAATACTATAGCATTATATTAAACAATACTATAACTTTATATGCACATGTTATTAAGTAAACAGACTAACCATCTCCACAATTATTATGTATTTAAATAACCATATGCTTAGTTGGAAATATAGACCTAATAATAAATATAGCTAACATAACAATTATCAAAGAAAAAATAAAGAGGATTATTATTATAATATATAATGTAAAAGCAGACCTAATTCGTATTTCAATACACCATGTACTTTCTTAGTAGTAAGATTTATCAGTATATAATGTTAACAAAGCTTCTTTCCAGAGTATGCATTGATATGTCATTAGAACAATGCTTCTTCTCACAATATGAATATTATCCAGAACATTGCCCACTTAAAAAAAAACTTGAGTGTGAACTCCCCTGCAACTTCAATAAGTTCACCAACAATACTATTCCTCCCAATTTGAGTGTGAACTCCCCTAAAACTTAAAGTATTAAGAGATAGAGACGTCATAAAATAAAAAATCATAAAAGGAAAGGTTCTAAAAGGATAAAAACAAAACATTACTCCACAACCCACTGTTATAAAAACTTGACAAAAACCCAAATAGGGAAAAAAATCTGAGAATGTACTCCAACTGGGTCGAAGAAACCGTGAGTTGAGGATTTATGAGAGAAAGTGAGAGAGAAAAAAGTAACTGAGATTCAAAGAAGAAGATTATACCTTATGTTCTGCAGGTAAATCCTAAGGCAAAAATCGTATGTTGTGAGATCTAAGAGAGATATCTAATAGTTGTGAGATCTAAAAAATAAAAAATAAATAATTGGGGTTAACAATAGGTACGAATTCAATCAACCCAAACAAAGGGAAAAATTATGTGGCAACAGTAACAACAAACATTACCCACTTAAAAAAAAAAGCTTCCCCAGATAAATGTATGATTCGTTCACCAGCCATTAAAGTTAACAGGTACCCATTTGAGCAAATAGATGTTACCCTATAAAGTGTTTGAAACTAAATTGGATATGACTATTATCAAAGGAAAAAATTTGCATTAACTAAATCTGAACCACATAGAAAAAGTAAAAAAATCAAAGAGAGATATAACAGACAACGAACCTTATGTTGTGAGATCTGAAAAATAAAAAAATATAACTTCAGTCAGGGATGTATTCTGTATAAGATCTTCCCACATCTACATATAAATCAAAAAAATCGAAAGAAATAATTTTTTTAGTACCTCAGTGGGGCTTTCAGGGATGGTGTCTCTCTCCGTTTTGGTGGAGATCGGACAAAAAGACAAAAGCACCAAAAATTATAGCCCCCAAAAGATGTAAACCACATACATAAGCCCCATAAATCGTCATTTGATGAATATGGGAAATATGAAAATAGTGGGAAAAATTATAGCCGTTGGGGGTGTACCCAAGCATGGAAAACCCACAAAAAATTACAGTTGTAGTGGGTGTATCACTCTAATGATTATGTAAAAACCCACCAAAAATTATAGCTGTCGTCAGTGAATCCAGAGAGAAAGAGGAGGAGTGTGTGTAAAAGAGATGAGGAGGGGATGGTTGGGAGGAGTATCAGTGATACGAAGAGGAAGAGGGTCCGATGAGGAGGTAGCAGTGGATAAGAGAGAGGGGGGTTGATTTTTTGGGGGTTGGTGATGAGAGAACGGAAGAAAGTAGAGAATGAGAGGAACATTTTCTTTATCTGAGAAGTGAGAGAGTGTGAGCAAGTTGATAAGATGGGTTTTACCAAATTACCCCCAATTTTGAATTGAAGTATAATTTTGGTAAGTCAAAAAGTGGGGGGAAATTAAAGAATTGAGGACAAAAGATATAGTATTGGAAAAAGTTATATTGATGACATCATCTTTTAGTTTTATGACATACATAAGTTTTATACTTTATTATATAGATATATACATACATACTATGGTATGCCCGTGCCTGAAGGCACGGTGCAAAATTTTGAAAATGTATGACGTTGATAGGACCATACGTCGTATTTAGTTCACAACACAAATAATTTTTGAAATAACCTATGGTATGAACCTATTAGTGTAAAAAAAATTGAGAAAAGTTTTCTTTGTTTATGAGACAATTCACCCTGTTTAAGAATAAAAATACCAACTATAGTATTATTCATGCTAAATCTGATAATTTAAAATTTTTGATAGAACTTTCCTTTGTTTTATAGAACAATTCACCCTTTTTGAGAACAAACAATCAAGTATACTATTATTAATACAAAACCTAATATCTAGTACTTTTAAGTCGAAAATTATTTTTTACAACACCAATGTGCAAACATTTTAGAAAATTTGGGCAAAATTTTAATAATTTCTTTTGTTTATAGGACAATCCACCATGTTTAAGAAAATAAAAAACAATACTCCAACAATAATAGTAATAGTCCATCTTGGACCTCATATAAACATCATCATCATCAATTTAACTCAACTTGTCGAAATACAACCAATACATCACTAAATAAATAAAATTTAGGCATATTTTCCTTTACTTTTAGGACTATCCACCCTGTTTAAAAAATATAAAGTACTCCAACATTACAAATACATCAAAATCATTATGTTTATGGAATAAAACAAAAGAAAAATAGAATTCCAAATAAAATAAATTAATCATATTATGGCAAGAGATGCCCCAATGAATTCAAATTGCTTCAGTAGTAGGAATTAGCTTGAAAAGATAAAAAAATGTGTATAATTCTATCTATCGGTTCTACCAAAATATCAGGGCCATCAAATCTCCAGTTGTCGCTATAAGTTAGCTTGAGTTTCAACCACGTTTTTAACTTCAGTCTCAAGCTTAAGGAGAACATCACAGTTTTGTAAGATCCTTTTGTCCCACTCGGCTATCTCCTTAATGAAGTTTTGCATGTTCATTTCTCTATTTTGTCAAAACACTGTCTTATGAAGGACACTGCATAATAAACCAAACATTTAACTATAATTAGTCATAAAATTATAGCACCAAAGAGCAAGGTTTTATAATAAAGTAAAAAAAAAACATAGATTTAACTACTATTAACTGTATTACCTCTTGAAACCATAAGGAACTTTATATAGAGACCTAACCAATACGCCACAACATCAATGTAACATAGATTTATGAGCCACCAAATTGAAGAAATAATTAATAAAGGAAAATTAACATTTTAAACCACCTCAAATAAAATTATCCCTTTTTATTTATAACCATAGAGGTCCCAAGTGAAAGTAACTGGGCTCACAGTACCTATTCAGCAGTATAGGCATGCTACTACCATGTCTCATATAATATGTATGTATGTATGTATGTATGTATGTATGTATGTATGTATGTATGTATGTATGTATGTATGTATGTCCTATAGGTCTCATAACTAACCATCTAAAATCAACTTTATGAACCAAAATATTCAATCATATAACCATCTAAAAGGTAGGAAATCACAACTTAAAGCAACATAAACATCTAAAAAGTTAGGAAATCACAACTTTAAGAAAAAAAGTTAGAACCTTCAAATTAAACACCAAATTCGTGAAAGCCAAAGTTAGAACCTGCATTACCTTAAATTAGGGCAAAGATGAAATGAAAGCAGTACCAAATTCGAAGTGAAAAAAATAACTTACGTGTGTTCGGTTATTTCTGTTAATTTTAGTTGAAAAAGTGTCAGCACATGGTACTCCCTTTTTTATTATAGGGAGCATGGTCGCCCTGCCCATATGCTCGTACCGATCGTGCCAAAAACGAAGCGACAACACCCTCATTTAGTTTGATTTCCTAGTTATAAGTAAAAAAATAACTTACGTGAGTTTGGTTATATGGGCGACACATCACGTGTGTTTGTGAAAACATAACAACTGGAGGACTAAAGCTTTTTCTAAAACCTAAATACTGAAATTGTCGTACTTAGGAATGCTGTGAGATTCTTTGGTGAAAAAATGATGGGCAGGATTATGAGGAGCTTGGAGAATCATCTTACGTTCATTTCGATCAAGATCAGAGGTCAACAAAACCAAATTGAATGCTAAGAATAAGAGTACCTGCAAGAAGAAGACCAATCATTAGTAAAACATATAAATTGAAAATAAAAACCAAGCCTTTCCTGATATATCAGTCATTTTTTACACATATTCAGACCATCTAGAATAGACTTGCTCGATCTAGAAAAAAAGAGATCAAATATGTTTTAGGTCCAAGACAAAAAAAGGAAATATGATTGGGACCTGCTCGATCTAGACTTGTTCAGTTCATAATAACATCGATTTCTCCTCTCGAGACATAGATATTACCTGTAAAACCTTAACAAAACGAAATGGTACCACTTATTTAATTATTTCAAATATGAAAAATGAGAAATCACACAAATCAAAATCACTAAAACAAACTTAAAATGAATACCAATCAAAACCTAAATCAAAACTTACGTAGGAGGATTGCAATTTGTACCTCAGGGTATGGAATGGTGGAGTAGAGGGGGCAGAGTAGGGGTCTCTCGCCTCAAGAAGCAACACTAGAGTTGTAACCTTCTATTACACCTGATATATGTACCTATGCACGAAGTATCTAAACTTCTCCGATATATGTACATGTACATGTAGTATCTGAAATTATGTCGTGTCAACCCTATCTCCTAAAAAATTAGGATTGAACATTAAATGTAGTATGAAATGTTTAGGAGAAAAAATTATATATTAGATAATTTTGAATGCTTGTTCTTAGCATCGATGAACATTAACACCTGTTGTCAGTTTCAGAGGGCTGCTTCTTGGTTGTGGCATGAGTTTATTGTGACAGTTTTTGGTTTTTAGTTGCTTTTTAGAGTCTCTTTTGTATCTGTCTTAGTGGACAGTGTGTTACTTTAAGTTCTTAAGTTAGGCTTGTGTTCTTGAAACCAGAACTGACCAACTTCGTGCTCCTTAATTTATCACTTATTTAATTATTATTGATATGAACTCTTTATGTATAAGTAGGGGAACCGCAGAGGCATTTTATCAAGGAGTCATTAAACATAAAATGATAAAAGCACATTAAACTACAAAGAAAGAAGGATTAGATAAATTAGAAAACAAAAGTTATCTACTGAATCTAAATAATTACTGAATCTAGTTAAATACGTTTTGATTGAAAATTTACATCGATTTATTACCACATATGGTGTTGATCTTCTTTTGCAGAAATATTTGTCTATTACTTCAACCTTGAGTGAGAATAAATATCAACTGCTAAAAATATTGAGATTTAAAATGTTATGAAATGACTATAATATAGATGATCGATCAAGAACAATAAAATTATTTAGATTTTTCTGTCTCTCTCAACTAAGAAAATGTTGAAAAAGAGTAATTCAAACTGACACAGAGTTGAATATAACTTTCTTGATAAGCAATGTGAAATGTTTATCAGAAACTAAGTTTATATAAATAAGTGATGTACTACCTAAGGTTCACTTAGTGTGTAATTTATGTAGGCAACATGCACGCCAGGTTAATGCTTTAAGAAGCATACCTGTAAAACGTATAATCCCAATGCATAAGGTATCCAGAATCAAAGAGATAAAACCACGCAGTTTGCAATTAGAATGATGACGATGTTATTTTTAATTGGAAGTTAGAAACTTATGTTGAAGCTACAAATCTCTCAAGGCGATCTCACATATGGAAGAACATAATGGATGTCAATTTTCTAGAGATGGAAGGGAAATTGATTTGAGCACATTCTGATGATGGAAATTTCTTCTTTTTCCACAACTTGGAACATGATTAGAAAGCACGCCCATATATCTCACAAAATCATTCATTATTGCCAAATAACGTTACTATTTCCTCTAGACAATGTTCAAATGTAGGCTTAGTATAAATGAAACCTTTCAAACTATTGTTATACCCCGTATTTTTCCACATATTTATTTTTATGAAATTATGGAAAATGGGGATTAATTAAATTAAAGGGAGAAAATTTAAACTGTAATTAATTCGATTTTATAGTAATAATTACTATCATGATGAGAGTTAGTAGTTATTGAAATAATATTATGGCTGGAGATGAAATACACAGCATTTACCTTATAAATATTTGGGACGCATAGAGTTGCGTCACTAGTATGTATTTGGGGGTTAAAAAGATAAATTATTTTTATATAACTTGGACGACTATTTTGAGCATGCCAAAGTGTTCGAAAAGGTTGAAATAGTCAGAAAACACTACTCGGGTATTTAAATTGGAGTCCGAGGCATTTTAGCCCAAAACGACACCCCAGAGGGGTATTTTGGTCTTTGGGGATTTTTGGGTAATTAAATGGATGAAAATTGAGTTTAATCAAAAGCATTGAGGGTTATTGGTCTATCAGTTTCAACGTACATGAGAAAAAGAGAAAATATAGAGAGAGCCAAGGAAGAAGAAGGCTCCATTGGAGCCTTAAGCCAAGAACTCAAGATTTCACACCAAAAAGTACACCAGCGTGTAGATCGTGTCAAGAGGTTCATTCCCATACCAATTTTAGCCCCAGAATCAGAAGTTCATTCCGAGGTAAGTGTTTATCTTGCTAGTTTATTTAGCATATATTGTTCTTGTTAAACTCTATTAATGATTTAGATAATAAATGATGGAAATTTGGGTTTCATTAGGTTAATCGTAGAAGAAATTTAGATTTTGGTGATGGGTTGGATGTAGTGGATTTACCCCATTTGTAGAATATTAAATCTGCAGATTTTATGTACAAATCACGAATTGAATTTAAGGATTTGAAATACCTAAAGTGATGGCTTCATTATATGAGGATTCTTAGAGATCTTAGAAATTATTGATTTCCCTTTTGAAAACATAAAGATTTGAATGCTAACTTGTGTTAGAAATTGTCCCATGATGATTAGGTTTAATTTAGAAACATTTAAAATAATGTTGGACATAATTTGGATTGAGTTTGAGGTTTGGAATATTGAGAAAAATCAAAATTTGGAAGAACTGGGTGTGTTCAAAATTTCCGTTAGAAGACCTTCCCAGGTCATTCGAACGACCTCGTTCGAATGAGACTTCTAATGAGATTTCCAACGACCTTTCTAACGAGTTGCTGAGTTCATTCGAAGTGGGAACTTCGTTCGACCTCGTTCGAACGAGAATTCTAGAACTTCTAACGAGATTCTGAAATGGGATTTTAGGGTTTGTTTAGGTTAGGAACCATTGTAGGGTTGTCCAGATGAGAGTATTAACCTACGTGAGTAACAGGTGGCTTAAATTCCAAAGTGTTAAGGGATTTGGGGTGTAAAGGCTCCCCGAGGTATCGAGTTTGTGTGAAAAACCTAGGCGAGAGTGTGAGTCCTAGGGAGAATATATCTATATGAATATCGTGGAGAGTGAAGGCGTTAACATTACATACGAATTATAGTATTTAGGCTATGTGAGTACCTATTAATGTATATAAATTGTGTGTATTCTTATTACTTGGAATATCGTGTGTATGACATACCTAGTTGCTCGCTATCGAACAAAGGGTAACGCGTTGTGGACGACCATATCTTGTGTGCCTTTGGGGTGATTTTGAGTAGTACCACTAGAGCATGGAACCTAGGTATGGGCTATCTGTGAGAATGATAGTGATGACGGTTGTATGGGTGTGTAGGTATGTGCGTAGCCCATAGGCTTGGAACTATGTTTGCCTCCATTATGTGTATACGTTTATTCGATTCTTGAGAGATTGGACCTATTGCCCTTTATGCGTGAGCATTACAGTGGGACTAGATATCCAAGTATGCCTAGCACCAGGGGTTTCTTAATCATGGGTGTAGTATTGATATATTTGTATGTATACATAGTGTGATTATATATATGTAAACCAAATTCCTACTCTGTGTTTCTTGTTGGCAACTTTATTAAAGTATATACTTATTGGGCCACTAATTGAGAATTAAGAATGCTAGGTGATTAAGTGAAGCATGTTTAAACCTATTTCCTAAATATTAGTAAAATATTGATTTCGGGTTATTTAAATATTGTATCCGGTATAGTGATTTTCCTACATATAGTTAGGTAGAGTGACGAGACTGGTATGGGTAGTCATACTCGTTAAGTGTGCACATTAGATGAGATGTGAGCATCTCAAGTGAGTACGCTAAGTTAACATGGATAATATATGTGCTAATTAAATCAATTTAAGCACTTGCTATATTTAAATTGTTTCCTACTCGAGCTCTGACCTGTTTTTTGAAAATCTCTTTTCTTGTTCTATTACTTTAGGCGCTCAGCCACTAGGGCACTAGACTTAGGAGATCTCATTCGTTTGTCGAGCTATAGCTGCTGTGAACGCTACGGAATATTTCTAGTAGACACTTCTGAGTCTATTTCCCCTTATTTATCAGTCATTTATTTCAGTTGGACATGTCGTCCCTCCTTTCTTACATTCAGAGATTTAGATTGATGGATTCTATTATCAGACTTGGATTTCATGTATTCATATTATTGTATGGGACTATGACTAGAAATGTTTACTCCAGTTCTTTATTTAAATTCAGTTAGTACTTCCTTATTATTATTGTGTTGTGTAGTGGTAATTGAATTTTCATTTATTGTTGGTTATTAATCATATAAAATTTTGACACCAACCTTTTTAAATATTAGGTGATTAACTTTTATTAACTTAAAATTTGAGTTCTTGTCAGTGATGCATTATCTCAACCAACTTGACATTTTAAAATCGATTAATTAAGGACTAATCAGCCGGTAAATAATTAGGAGGGGTGTCACAGGTGGTATCAGAGACAGCTTCTAGTGTCCTTAGGATCTGTACGGGTTGTTATGTTTTCGCATAGCGTCCTTTGATATAGAACCCTATATTTTCGGATTTGTTGTATTCTTTATGCATTTTACGTTCTTCAGTTATTTTGAGATAATAACTGTATACTTATGAAACTTTTTTCTCCTTTCAGATGCCTCATAGATGTGCACAAAGAGTTCCCAGGGATGTCCAACCCAAACCTCAGCCTGCACAAGTTCATGGTATGATGAATGCCACTGAAGTTGTTGCCATTGTAAGCTCAAGTAGTAAATGCGGCTTTGGCAGTTGTGCAGCAGGCACCACCTCAGGCACCAGTGGTGGCTCCAGTTTAGGCCCAGGGCTTCCTGTCTGCTTGGGAAAGTGTTAGGGATGCCTTCCAAAAAGCGCACCCTCCATAGTTTACTGGGAACTCCGATGTGATAGTAACAAGCCAATGGAAGAAGGATATCCAAAGGCACTTGAAGATGTATAAGTGTACGGAGGTGCAGAGTTAGATACTGGCCACTTTAAAGTTAGTGGGAGAAGCACTGCAGTGGTGGGAGCCTATTACCACCGCTGAAGAGAGAGTCACACTCATTATTCTAGACTTTTGGGTGCGGTTTGATCGCAAATATTTTCCCTCGACCGTCCAGACAGAGATGGGACGAAAATTGGTGAACTTGAAATAGGAGGGTAAGACCGTGGCGGAATAGGAGGCACAGTTTATCAACCTTCTGAACATTGTACCGGATGAAATACTGACCGAGGAGAAGAAAATTCAGCATTTTATGGATGGGTTGACATGGAGAATTTGCCAGCTTTTGATAGGCAATATTTCTTTGGCCACATATTCGGACGTGGTTAATGCAGCACTATTCCACTAACAAGACCACCGTTTTCATCTGACAGAGGTTAAACGAGTAAAAGAGTCTAGCCAGCAGGGCAGGACAGGAGGTAATGGTGCCAGTGGGGCACAGGCAGTTCAGGGCCAGCATATGCATAGTGACCAGGGTTCCCAGCAGGGGGATCCTAAAAGGTTCAGATCAGGAGGTTTTAGACATGGGCAGAGACGCTTTCGACATGGCCAGCAGCGTCAACACGACCATCAGGGTCAGCAGTAGGTTCATCAGGGACATAATGGCCAAGGGAGGGGTGGTAACGGCCATCAGGTCCGGGGACAATAGGGGCAGAGGGGAGGAACTTTCCCAGGTAGATGTTTCACTTGTGGAAACACTGGCCACAAGCATCAAGAATGCCCTCAGAAGAGTAGAGGCCAGCAACAGCAGGGCACTCGCTAGGATCCCCAGATACCGTTATTTCTTGCAGCTCTCCCAGCACCCCCACAGATGCCAGCACTACCACCCATTCCAGCCATCCCGGTTCAGTAGGGAAAGCTTCAGTACGGACGCATCTACAACCTTCACCAGGTCGGAATCCCGCAGGACCCACCCACGATTAAGGGTATGTTTTCTATCCAAGGGACTTTGGGGCGCATTTTATTTGACACGAGGGACACACACTGTTTTATTGTCACAGGGTTTGCATGTACTATGGTATTATTAGATACTACAGAGAGTATGGTTACTTGTGCGGATTCGCTGTTGAGTAGAGGTTCCGTTGTTTCCTTTATTTTTTGGGGAGTGGGTATAGATATTGGGATGTTTATCTTACCCGCTGACATCACTACAAAAAAAAAGTTGCTTTTAAGACCCTATTTTTTGAGACAGACAAAATATAGTCTTTAAAACATACTTTTTTATACGGATATAATGAGCCGTCTCAAAAACTATTGTTTTTTGGGACTGCTAATTATATCCGTCTAAAAAAGGTCATTTTTTGATACGGTTAATTATACCCGTCTAAAAAAGGTCACTTTTTGATACGATTAATTATATCCGTCTTATAAAGTAAAGCAAATGAGACGATAAATACTTACTGTATCAAAAGATAAACCAAATAAGACGGATAAAAAAATTGATTCCCACCACTAATTGTTTTCATCTCCCGCTCTAACACTTTAACCTAACTTCCCACCTCAAAAAAAACAAAAAATGAAAAACAAAAAACATAAACAAACCAAAGACCCAAATCTCGTCTCCAACAAATCCAAACCGCCCCCCTCACCCCCCCCCCACCCACCCACGACCGTTTCTTCTCCACCCACAACGGCTCGCTCCGCCCCCCCCCACCACCACAGCTGCGTTCTCTCCCTCCCCCAACTGCGTTATCTCTCCCGTTATTTTCTTTTCATGGTAAGTTTTCATCTTTACTTTTTTTTTGAGGAAAACAGCATAGAAATTATTGTTATTAATTTATTTATTATTTTTCTTCTTCAAAATATGCTACTGTAAATAGTCTGTTGCACAATGGTAACAATGGGTGATCAAAAATTATTCTTTAGACATAATTAATGATGCCATATACATAAAACTGTAAATGAATAACCATATGTGTAATACTTATATAAAATGTAAATAAAGAGTGGATGCTTATTTGTTGATTTTAATTTTTTTTGTAGCTTTCAATGTGACCTAATAAGAAGATCTATAATAGGCTATTTATTTTGTTTGATGTTATATAGCATTATGGTTCATGTTGCCTCAATGATTCTATAATAATTTTTTATTTAATTTTTAAAGAAATTCTTAAATACATGAACCAATTATTCAAAGATCCTAAAATTATTCTTCTCCCAAACCATTAATGTGTTTTTTTTTATGTATTTGAGGTTTGTAGAACGATTGATTAGGTTTTTGATGTAAAGTTATGATTGGTAGATCTTTTTTTTTTATGTATTTCTAAGAATGAAGTTAAATGATATTGGGTTTTATTACTACAAAGCTAAAGGCAAGGATAAAAATGATTTAGGGATCGTTTAGTTCGAGGTTTAGAAAAGGGATGGGAATTCGTGATTCGAGGAATTCTAAGTTCCTGGAATCTTGAATTCCTTTCCATTGTTTGGTTCGAACGGGAATTCTTTTTTTTTCGGCATCTAAATTATTTTCCCGTATTACGAATAAATATCATTGAATTAAAATACCCTTTTACTTGATTTGAGTGTGTGCGCGCGAGTGTGTGGTGAGTGTGTGTGTGTGTGTGTGAGTGTGTGTGAGAGAGTATATGTGTGTGTGTGTGTGTGAGAGAGAGATAGATAGTGTGAGAGAAAGAGAGAGAGTGTGTGTGTGTGTGAGAGAGAGAGAGCGTGTGTATATGTGAGAGAGCGTGTGTGTGTAATAGAGAAAGAGATTATGTGTGTGTGTTGTGAGAGAGAGAGAGAGTGTGTGTATGTGTATGAGAGAGAAAGAGAGAGAGAGAGTGTGTGTGTGTGTGTGTGTGTGTGAGAGAGAGAGAGAGAGAGAGAGAGAGAGAGTGTGTATATGTGTGTGTGTGTGAAAGAGAGAGAGAGAGAGAGTGTGTGTGTGTGTAAGAGAGAGATAATGTATGTGTGAGTTTAAGTGAGGTGGTATTTTTGTCTCACCACAAAAGTAAACTAGAATGCCCAGGAATATAGGATTCCCCCATTTTAGAGGGGAAATGAGAATTCCAATTTTGTTGGAATTATAAATTCCAGTAATTCTAA
Organism: Sambucus nigra; assembly: GCA_949130495.1. Taxonomy (NCBI): domain Eukaryota; kingdom Viridiplantae; phylum Streptophyta; class Magnoliopsida; order Dipsacales; family Adoxaceae; genus Sambucus; species Sambucus nigra. The sequence goes on along the minus strand of OX422207.1, from coordinate 353,071,813 downwards.
GTTCCTCCCAAATTTCCAACCAAACATTGTAATTCTAGATGAGGGGAATTCTAAATTCCTTTTCCAAACCTCGAACCAAATGAGTCATTAAAGTTCTACAACTACTTTGGGAGAAAGTATAGAAATGAAATTAACATGTTAAAGAAGTAGTATGAGTCTCATTCCTTCTTTAATTACATATCTTTTCTCAGAAAAAGTTTGTGACAATGAAGGAGTACGAGAAAGAAAAGAGGAAGAGAATAGAGCAAAATTGAAGGAATTGGGAATACATGAATTGTATCCAGCACTTCAAAACAAAGATAAAAATAAAAAAAATGGTTCAAAGAGTAAAAAAAAATCATTGGTGATGATGACGAGTTTGTGCCACGTGAAGAAGAAAATGAGCACACGGATTCAAACGAGGATGAAAATGGGTATGTGCCTTGTGAGTTTTTTAATGTGTAAATGTTTAGTGACGTAGATGTTAATTAGTTGATTGTGTGAATTTTTGTTTGATACTTTCCATTATCATGTGTGCATTAATACTTCAATATTTCAAATTTGAATTGCTCGGTTTAATTAGCCATAATAATACTTAAATTGATGTGATGAATTATGTTCTTATTTTATAGTTTGTTCTCCTTTTATGTGCTAATCTTTTTAGGAATTCATGTTTGCCATTATTAATCTTTTTAGCGTTTCATCATCTTACGAAAACATTATTAATCTCTTTATCTTTATATTATGAAATATAAATTTACTGACATTTTTTTTTAGATTCATAGATGGGAACCATGGATAAGAGTTGGATTGATTTTCGCAATCGGTGTTCAAAGGAATACATTAATGGGATTGAAGGGTTTCTTAACTATGCATATGCTAATAAAAACATTGAGACAACGAAAATCTATTGCCCCTGTAAGAGATGTGCAAATCGAGTGTACCATGCCCGACAAACTGTGAGAGATCACCTTGAGATGCATGGTTTCGACAAGACATATAAGGTTTGGATTTTTCACGGAGAAACTTTTGGTGGTGTAAGAAGAAATATAAATACTCCGGGGGATGATATGTTAGTTGATGATATACATATACCTGTTGAACTGAGTGCTCGAGATAACATGGTTACAATGGTTCAAGAGGGAATAGGTATTTCCCACGCGCATGACAATATGCGTGAGGAGGAATATAACACCGAAGATGTCTTTGAATCCGACGGAGATGTTCCAGAGTACTATACTCTTATGAAAAAGGCTAAATGCGACTTTTATGAAAATTGTCCGCCTGGGATTACCGAATTATCATTTGTTGTTGAACTCTTGCAAATGAAGCAACTTCATGGTTGGACAAATTGTTCTCTCACGGCTTTATTGAAATTTTTGGGGAGAATGTTTCCGCATACTAGAATTCCCAAGTCTTACTACCAAGCCAACAAGCTAAAAAAAGACTTGGGATTCAAGTACGAGACATGGGATGCATGCCCAAATAACTGTATGTTGTTTCGTAATGAAACCGAGGGTCTTAAAAAGTGTGGCATATACGGATCTTCTCGATATAAAGAGGAGGACTCAAGTATTGATGGTGTCCATGGTCCGAAGGTAGCCGTAAAGAAAATGAGATACTTCCCTTTGAAACCGAGATTGCAGAAATTATTTTGGTCATCCTATTCAGCTCCTTTAATGAAATGGCATGCTGAAGAAAGGATCGACGATGGTGTAATGAGACATCCCGCTGACTCTCCTGCTTGGAAAACTTTTAATGAGAAAAACCCTTTTTTTACGAGGGAGATTCGCAATGTTAGACTTGGGTTAGCTGCTGATGGATTTAATCCGTTTGGTAATATGAGCATTAAGCACAGCACATGGCCAGTTATCCTCATTATTTACAACTTACCTCCATGGTTGTGCATGAAGCAACCTAACTTGATTTTGTCTATTCTTATAGATGGAACAAAAGGACCCGAAGATAAGATTGATGTATTTTTACAGCCATTGATTGATGAGTTGATTGAGCTATGGGTTGATGGTGTACGCACTTACGATGCGTTAAGTAAGGAGTTCTTTCAGTTGCATGCATCGTTGTTGTGGACCATTAACGATTTCCCCGCTTATGCGATGTTATCGGGATGAAGCACAAAAGGAAATTTACAGGCTCGAACAGATCTAAAAAAATTGGGTATTAGATCAGAGCTACATCCTCAACCACGAGGGTCAAATCTAGAGTACCTCCCCCCAGCAGAGTACACGATGAGTAACAAAGAGAAGGCGATTTTTTTAAAAGTGTTGCAGAATGTTAAAGTTCCTGATGGCTACTCTTCGAACATTTCACGGTGCGTGAACATGCAATAAAGAAATATTTCGGGATTAAAGAGCCATGATAATCATATTTTAATGCAACAATTACTTCCAATAGCCGCGAGAAAGGTATTGCCCACTCATACTGTCAAAGTCTTGATTGAATTGAGCAATTTCTTTGTTATACTGTGCTCAAAAGCAGTTACCGCAGCTGATTTGGAAAGGTTTGAAGATCGGATGGCCCTTACACTTTGTAGCCTTGAGAAGATATTCCCTTCGAGTTTCTTTGATGTGATGGAACATTTGCCTATACATTTTCCGGACGAACTCTTAATTGCTGGTTGTGTCCTTTACCGTTGGATGTATCCGATTGAAAGGTACCTCCACACTTTAAAAGGCTACGTTGGTAATCGGGCTCATCCTGAGGCCTCGATTGCCAACTCTGTTATTCTTCAGGAATGCATGAATTTTTGTTCCCAGTATGTGGATGTGGAAACTAAGTCTAACCGACCGGCTAGAAATGATGAATGGGGGCATATAAATGGTCGTGCAATTGGGAAAAAAGTTCAATTTGAACTTGATTCTGTAATGTATATGCAAGCTCATCGGCGCGTTCTTACCAACACTGAGGCAGTGGCGCCATTTGTTGAGTAAGTTTGATTATAAGTAATTGGTGTTTTTGAAAACCATTTTTATATTTTTTGTGGAATTGACATATGGCTATTTGTTTACTTGTAGAAAGCATCTTGCGGAACTTTTATCAAAGTATCCTCAAGATTCACAAAAGCATCATGTTAATCGTCTTCACAACGATGAGTTCCACAAATGGTTTAAGGATTACGTAAGCGAAAATATCATAACTAATAGTTGAATTATGAATAAATACTATACTTTTGTATTAACATTTACTATAATATACTGTAGGTTAATAAATTAGGACGTGACGGTGTGCAAATATCCGAAGAAATCAAATGCTTGTCTTTAGGTCCTCTTAAGGATGCGGTCAGATTCAACACTTATATTGTTAGCGGTTTTAGATTTCGAACAAAGAGACTTGATAAGGTAAAGAAAACTCAAAATAGAGGAGTTTTTATAAAAGCCGAACAAATGAGTTATTCTAGCCGGAAGGATAAAAACCCCATTGTGGGTGATATTACATACTATGGGGAACTAACGGATATTATTGAAGTTCAGTATCTTAATGGCATGAAGTTTCTGTTATTCAAGTGTGATTGGGTTGAAAATCGCATGGGTTTAAAAGTTGACGAGTTTAACTATACGCTGGTGAATTTCAAGCATTTGAAATATAAAGATGATCGAGAGAGTAACGAACCTTTCATACTAGCATCCCAAGCAGAACAAGTATTTTACGTGCATGACCCTATCGATACAGATTGGCATGTTGTTGTTCCCATGACACCAAGAGACCAATTTGATAGGTACACGACAGTTCAAAAAACTGGAGAAGAATTGTTGCTTAATGGAGATGAGCCGTTTGTCATGCAAAATTTGAATGAAGATCACAACTTACGGTGGATGAGGGATGGAGATGGATTAATAGTTGACACTAGTGTTGTTCAAGATAATGATCACGAAGATGCAGATGCAGATGCAGATGCAGATGCAGATGCAGACAAAGATGGAGATGAAATTTAGAGGGACAATGCTTGAGGGAGATATAGTTATAAACTAGTTATTTTTGTTTTTGAACTGGAGCATTTGTAGTTTGGTTTTGTACTGATGCATAACTGAGTAGTGTTTCTTATAACAAATGCATAACTGAACAGATAATTTACTGCATATCTGAACATATATTTTGTTAGTTTTCTGAATTATCTAGTTTGTTGAATTTGCTTTGTGATTACTGAATTCGCATAACTGATCATACTTCTCCTTAATCTCAGTTCTGGTCTTTTCATAATTAGCTTGCGCAGTCTTCAGTTCCTCAATCATGGATTCATGGTCCCATGGTAGGTAAGGAGCATATAATTGGCCTATCTCTCGTCCTCATAAGCATTTGGGGACAGTGTTACTTTCTCCCTTAAGATGGTGATGGTGGCACCTATCACACCTTGAGAGAAAGGCAAAGACATAAGCATAATGCCAAACATTTTAACAAAATTAAAAAAATACAAGTATGGGTGAGAATTTACCACTTGCATTCGATGCTTCACCACATTCCATAAATCATCAACATTAAAATCCCCAACGAATTGAAAATTAGGGCATACTCAAGATAGTGGACCACATTAACAACATTATTTGTGTGGCAAAAGATAGAGTCTGCATCATTTTTTAGCTGCTCCAGTATGATCGAGTGCTCAGGGTTAAAGGTAAATGGATCCACTTCACTATAAGGCGAGGATGGTCCCCCACCATGGACCAAACACCGAGTCATCTGTCTACAGATATTAACCCTTTCCCTAGTGACATTGGTCCTTTTGTGTTTGGGACTGAACTGAGATGTATGTTTATCCATAGGCCTCTTATTACACGTAGGGCTCACATTATCTGAAGCAATATCCTTTCTTTTCCTTTAGTTTTTGTAATATCTGCAGCATCGGCCTCTGCTTGCCTCCTACCAAGTAGAGTCAGACATATATCAACCCCGTGGATAAAAAGTCATTGATAGAGAAACCCCGTGGATAAAAAGTATATGTTACTGAATTATCGCAGGTAAAATTAGCAACAGATATCAAGTAGAGTCAGACATATATCAACCGAGTGTGTGACAGAGTGACACTAAGGGCAGGTGGAACCAGTGGAGGGAGATTCTATGGGACATCCATGACCACGAGTATTGATTTGCGCCTGTCTAGATTAGCTTGAACCAAAAAAATCTTAGGCTCAATTGGAAATGGTTTCTGAAGAATCTATAGTAAAATAGGCATAATTCCAGATGTTAGCTATGGAGAAGGGTGGAATGGTTGCAAGAGTTGTGGGAGTAGCAGGACTAGAGGATGTATTAGTAGTAGGAGACATTGTGAACATGGGAGTATGCTGTTTTGAATAAGAAAAAAGGAAGATTGGCACTGTGGTAAAAGGAAGCAGGTGACACCAGGAGATAATGAAAAAAGTTTAGTGGATTGTGGTCATTATGCTTAAGAGCGGACTGTAACGAGATAATTTCAGGTCATATGGAACTTTGATATCGTGTTAATAACTGTTTATTTTCTGTATATATAGATAGATAGAGTGAAAAATAATAGTCCCAATGATCATAGGTCTCTGCAAGATAAATACTATCTATACAATTAGTCCTCATTTGCTTGAGTTTTTATGATTTCTGGGTATCTACGAAGTGTCATAACCATCTCAAAACTTAAAAAAACGAGATTCATTTTCTATAGATCAAAATTTATCTATAAATTTACTAATTTAAAATGTCAGGAATGCAAAAAAGCTTGAATGAAACAATCACTAAGAGGACTGTAACGGTCGTACAGAAGGCAATCACATGGAGCTGACATGAACTCTGTACCTAAAGAAGGCAATCACATGGATATGCCCAAAGCATTTATTTGAAACATCATGACTCAAGTACTTGAAACATTGACCATGAAAAGTGTAGGAGGCCAACTTTTTGTTTATACTTGTGTTTAATTTAGCATCTTAAATATAAGTAAAATAATTAATATTTTATTGGTATTTTTATAGTTAGTTCATTAGGTTAGTTGAGTTCCAAGTCCATGTAAACCTATAAATATAGTGCAAGTCTTTTTGCAATTAATCATTGACAATATGAATGAGGACGAGTGTAAAAACCTTAATTTTCGAAATTGTTGTCATTGTTGGTGTGCATGCTTTTGCAATTCACATCAAAGTGGTATGTGGGAGCGTGTTTTTTTTTTAATCGTGGAAACTTTTTTAAGTTATGGCTACAACTTGGAACGACCTATCGGCCTACCGAGTGAGTTTCTCAATAATTGTTCCAGGGATAGATGGATTTTTTATTATATAAAAAAAAGATGAAATGGCAGGTGAGTTGCCGAATGTGACCCATCTTGGTGTCTCTACTACTGATTTTGTGGTTCCCTATCTATGTGACATGTTCAGACCTTGCGACCTCTTACAATATGGCCCCTAGTTGTTGTCGATCTTCTATGGTGATGGAACATGGCCATTCACTGCAGCCACTGCCATAAAAAGAAGAGGAGAAAGGGAAACTAGGTTTTGCTCAACTCGCAGACATTGACTGCAGGCGCACGGGAGCCAGCAATGATGAAGGTAGCAAAGTTGCGGGAGACGAGCTAGAAAGAGGAGATGTCGTTGGCCAAGGCCATGGCAACATAAATCTGACAGGCCAATGTATAATTCGCGAGTGGTTGGGGCAGCCTGGTGGCTTTGAGAAACGGAGGGCTTGGGCTTCACATAGGGCCACTCCTGTGTTGCGCAGAAGAAAAATCTGCCAAAGGTCTAGGCCTTAAGGAGCTTGTGGGAGTGTACTAGTGGAGAAGGAATAGGGTTTTGTTTCAGCTTATTTGTTCCACGCTTTAGTCTCTAGTGGGCTGTGATTGAGATATTTTTTTGGGGTTCAACATATTTGGGTTAATCTAAAACCTAAGTGCTTGCCAACTTAGTTTTTGGACCCAAAAATGAGAGGTTTATTGTGTCTCAGATAAAAAATCCAAAATTCTCAAAAATATTTGTTTTGGTTGTATGGCCCATCCAGTTTTCCACGAAAGCTTGAGTCGAGATCTTTTTATGGAGTAATATTTTAAAGGAGGGAAGAATGATGTATATGATAATGATGCTAATGGAGTTATGTAAACTCAATGGAAATTAATCACATCAATTTAGAAATTAGGGATTCTCTCATACATCCATCTTCAAAAGTAAAGTGATTAGAATTATGCCAAATGATAAGTTATTTTGCTAGACAAGATAGCTCTATAAGGTAAAAAGACTAATTGGGTACTTGAAGAATATTCTAGGGAATATTACCCCACAACTAAATTACTAACACGAAATTAGGAAGTGACCTAAAAGATACTCGAAGATAAGAACGTATAATTAAACATATTAAAGCACGTCTCACGCGTGCATGTCACCGGGTGGTAAAATAGGCATAATTCCAGATGTTAGCTATGGAGAAGGGTGGAATGGTTGCAAGAGTTGTGGGAGTAGCAGGACTAGAGGATGTATTAGTAGTAGGAGACATTGTGAACATGGGAGTATGCTGTTTTGAATAAGAAAAAAGGAAGATTGGCATTGTGGTAAAAGGAAGCATGTGATACCAGGAGAACTCTGTACATGGAGTTCTAAAGAGGACTGTAACGATCACTAAGAGGACTGTAACGGTCCTAAAGAAGGCAATCACATGGAGCTGACATGATCTCTGTACCTAAAGAAGGCAATCACATGGATATTCCCAAAGCATTTACTTGAAACATCATGACTCAAGTACTTGAAACATTGACCATGAAAAGTGTAGGAACAGAGTGCAAGTCATTGATAGAGAAACCCCGTGGATAAAAAGTATATGTTACTGAATTATTGCAGGTAAAATTAGCAATAGATATCAAGTAGAGTCATACATATATCAACCGAGTGTGTGACAGAGTGACACAAAGGGCTAGTGGAACCAGTGGAGGGAGATTCTGTGGAACATCCATGACCACGAGTATTGATTTGCGCCTGTCTAGATTAGCTTGAACCAAAAATCTTAGGCTCAATTGGAAATGGTTTTTGAAGAATCTGTAGTAAAATAGGCATAATTCCAGATGTTAGCTATGGAGAAGGGTGGAATGGTTGCAAGAGTTATGGGAGTAGCAGGACTAGAGGATGTATTAGTAGTAGGAGACATTGTGAACATGGGAGTATGCTGTTTTGAATAAGAAAAAAGGAAGATTGGCACTGTGGTAAAAGGAAGCAGGTGATACCAGGAGATAATGAAAAAGGTTTAGTGGATTGTGGTCATTATGCTTAAAAGCGGACTGTAGCGGGATAATTTCAGGTCATATGGAACTTTGATATCGTGTTAATAACCGTTTATTTTTTGTATATATAGATAGATAGAGTGAAAAATAATAGTTCCAATGATCATAGGTCTCTGCAAGATAAATACTATCTATACAATTAGTCCTCATTTGCTCGAGTTTTTGTGATTTCTGGGACTCTACAAAGTGTCATAACCATCTCAAAACTTAAAAAAACAAGATTCATTTTCTATAGCTCAAAATTTATCTATAAATTTACCAATTTAGAATGTCAGGAATGCAAAAAATCTTGAATGAAACGATCACTAATAGGACTGTAACGGGATAATTTCAGGTCATATGGCACTTTGATATCGTGTTAATAACCGTTTATTTTCTGTATATATAGATAGATAGAGTGAAAAATAATAGTTCCAATGATCATAGGTATCTGCAAGATAAATACTATCTATACAATTAGTCCTCGTTTGCTTGAGTTTTTGTCATTTGTGGGAATCTACGAAGTGTCATAACCATCTCAAAACTTAAAAAAACAAGATTCATTTTCTATAGCTCAAAATTTATCTATAAATTTACCAATTTAGAATGTCAGGAATGTAAAAAAGCTTGAATGAAACGATCACTAAGAGACTGAGATAATTTAGGTAGATTGTAATCCTCATGTGATATCGCTAATTATATCAGAAAATTATTTCGAAATAACATCTTTTGATTCCAAAATTGTACATGTGTTCACTGTGTGTATAACATTCCAAATTTTTTATTAAATTTATCAGTAGATATTTTGAGCTTAAGTAAGGATAAGAAAGGGAACTTATGATCTTTGATTAGTTTCAAATGAGACTACATATCAAATATGCTTGACATCATCCCAATGCCAACAACTTTTGCAACTTCGAAATTCGCAAATTGCAATTTCATCCACTGATTCCCAAACTGATCAATCATTATCATTGAATTTCATTCAATCTGGCAGCACATCTATGACAGGTTTTATTAATTCTACAAAGTCTTTATGTTCATCAGCTATATTTTCTTCCATTAATGATATGCATATTGAGACTTGAATGTCTCAAATTTATAAAAAACATTTCATGAGTTTTTAAATACCGAGACTTCTAGGATAGTTGAAATTCAACACCTTAAATAAATAGGCACCCTTGAGTGCAGCCCCTTCTTTTTTTACTAAAGTGTGCGCAATTTAGTTATTACTTTCTCGTCTTCAATATAAATATTCGTTTTACACAGAGATGGATGAAATCAAGATCTCTATGACTCAAATTAATAAGTATTTATCAGTAATGGGTTTAAGTTGCTCCTCTTATTCTTGGAAATGATTTTGAAATGAACCTGATCATTTTAATGTAATGATCGATCATTTTATATTTTGTTTCATGCTCGATTAGTTTTATAATCGATGTTGAAATGTGATATATAACTGAAATGTAACTTCTTGATATGATAAATGCAAATATACAGATCCATGACATTGAGTCATCGTCGTCGTCGTCGGTTGACTATGTACGACCTCATAGGCGAGGAAAGACTAATCGAGAAGCAACCACTCACAACTCCAGTGAGAAATGATTTAGAGAGGACATCTCAAATTACTCCCGTGCAACACAACATAAGGGACCATGGAAATAGAGAGATGCAACCACAACTTTCACCAAATATTGAATTAACATACCATAATACACACCTCAACTCAAGAGCTCAAGTTTCTTTATTTCAAACACCTACAAGTCAACTTTACCCAAATATTGAGCAGATTGATAATTCAGTTGGGAATGCCAATCCTCCATTCGCTTTAGATGGTGAGGATCTCACAGGTATGCCGTGTTACACAGTGTTTGTATATCTCCATTTGTATTACTATTATGTTTATATTCATATCGAATAAGATGTATAAACATTATTTATCAACTTTTTTTCCAGGTACAATGGCTACCCTTACTAGTAAAAAAAGGGTTAGAAAGCGGGCAAGGCCTTGGCTCGAATGGAATGATAACAAAAAGAAGATATTGGAATGGAATGAACTTTGTCAGCCAGTTTGTAAACTTGAAAGTAAATTGATGTCACATTTAGGTTATTACGCAAGGTGTGGAAATTTATTTCCATTGACAATATTGGATTGGAGAGAGGCGGACGAGGAAGCACTTGATAATATTTGGAAGGAAGTGAAGGTAACTTATTAGTTTGATTTATTTATTTGTTCTGTTGTACATTAGCTGTCAAGTTTTAACTAATTTATTCTTTTTGTTATTAGAATAACACAAATGCACCGGAAGGTTTTAAACAAATCTGCTTTGCAAGGATGGGACTTGCGTGGAAGCAATGGAAGCATCGAGTGAAGGCGAATCACTATAAAAAGTTTCAAACAGATGAAGAGCGGTTGAGTTATACGCCTGAACGAGTCGAAAAAGATCAGTGGCCTGAATTGGTGAAATACTGGGGTCTAAAGAAGATTAAGGTATAAATATAACATTCATTAAGAATTTTATACATACATTCTTCTTCACTAGTATCATAATTTTTATTTTTATTTATTCAAATATTTAGGATATTGCCAATCAAAACACTAAGAACCGTGAAGTTGAATGTGCTTACTCAAGGACAGGACGAAAGCCAAATGCTAAAATAGCCAAGGAGGTTGGAATTTTTATTATTATAAATATTTCTGATTTTAATATAAGAGTATTAATATACATAATTGTTTTTTTCAGAGGACAGAACTGGGGGAGCCCATCGACAATATTAGCATGTGGAAAGCCACTCGAGCTCCAAATAATAAAATTTTTAGTGTTGAAGATGGATCATTTGATAAAGCGGTATGTATAAATATTAATTCGTAAGAGATGATTGAAAGATTTATTTAATATTTGTTATAAATTGTGTTCTTGAAAATTATTTTATGTTCATTAATAATAATATTAATTCAATTGGTAGAAAATGCTTGAAAGACGACTAAATGAGCTACCAGAAGAGTAACAAAATGACCTAGAAGTGCGGAACAAGATTTTTACTGATGTAGTAGGATATGGAGGGCATGGGTATGCTTTATTAAAGGGAGCATGTATTAGGCCAACGTCGACAAAAGCATGTTCATCTCAGTTATTATTGGAAGAAATTAACCAGTTAAAGAAAGAAGCTGAAGATCGAGAGACTCGACATCTACAGGAGCTTGAAGAGTTAGAGATTCGCAACCAAAAAGCTTTATTACAGATGAAGAATGATATGCGAAGTGAAATGCGAAGTGAAATGCAAAGTTTGTTCCAAAGTTTTACCCTTCAGCAAGCTTCCACTACCTCGACGATTCAGTCCGACTAGGTAATACAATATAATTCATACATATAATTACTTATATATATATAATGAAAAATTCTCTTGTTTAAAGTTAAATTTTCAATGGCGGTGGGGAAAATTTGTTATGGTGGTGAGAATTTATTATGGTGGTGGTTAAAATTTTCTGCTGTTGGTGTATATCATTATTAGAATCAATAATTTTGATGTTTAAAACAGGTTGGCTACCTGTGGTTTTCATGAATAAACAAAGGAGACTCTGCCGATTTTTTTTTAAAATAATAATAGTTGGATATTTATATTGTTAATGATGAAAATATACTATATTGATTCATTTTGCACATTGTATTGTTGACGAGGGGTATTAATTCTGACATAATCGAAACTATATTTTTTTTTGTGCAGGTGACAATTTTTGTAGAACATGCAAATGTTAATTAGTGGTTTTGGAGGTCGTACGCTTCAGTGTTGTGGAATTAGTTTGATAAAAGCATTTCATGTTTGGAGTATTAATAAATTAATGTATTTTTGTTGTCAAGTCAAATATTTGAACTTAGTGTTATAATTCTTGTTTTGATGAATATTTGGAGATGGTTGTAAGAACTCTATTTATTGTTGAATGAAAATGATTCGTTCTGTTGGTTGAAAATCACCTTATGTATTACATTTTATGATTATTCGTTGTTTGTGTTGTTTCAAATGTAATTAAATTCTATATTAAACTTTAGCGGTAGATTTTATTCTCCACAAAATATTGGTGCAAAAATTTTAAGATCCCTTCACCTGTTTTGGGATGTATAAAACTGTCCCAAAAATATATTAAAGACGGCTATGTTGCCATCTCAAAAAGGTTTTTTAAAATAGTAATCTTTTGAGACAGATTAATTTTTGTTTCAAAAACAATCTTTTGTGACAGCTCTTGTGCCGTCTCAAAAGGGTCATATAAAATGAGGACATTTTGAGACGGAGCTGTTCCTGTTTCAAAAAACTCTTTTGAGACGGTTATGGCATCACAAAAAGTATTTATAACCCCTATCAAAAAGACCCCCCCTAGCCGTCCCAAATAGCGTCACAAAATGTATTTGAGACGGATAAATGATCTTTTAGGACTGTTAGGCCACCGTCTCAAAAGCTATTTTTTTTTGTAGTGCATGCTCGTATTGGATATGTCTGAGAATGACTAGATTGTAGGTATGGATTGGCTTGTCAGGTATAGGGCTATGATTTATTATTTTAGTAAGAGTATAGTTTTTTCCATACCCGGTCAGGAGATGTTCCTGGTGGCTGAGGGAGGATCATCCACTCATTTATACTATATAGAGGAGGATACCTTTATAGAGGTGGTGGTACCACTTGATTCGATTCACGTAGTTCGAGAGTTTACCGATGTGTTTCAAGAGATTTTGGGGTTACCACGAAGTAGAGAGATATATTTTGTCATTTATTTAGCACCGAGCACTTGGCCGATAGACCACACACCTTACCGTATGTCTCCAGTAGAGATGAGAGAGTTGCGTGACCAGATTGAGCAGTTATTGGGGCAGGGGTTTATGCGTAGGATTACTTCCCCATGGGGTGTTCCCATACTGTTCGTTAAGAAGAGGGATGGATCGTTGAGGTTATGTGTCGATTATCGAGAGTTGAATAAAGTCACGATATAAAACAAATATCCGTTGCCTCGAATCGATGATTTATTCGACTAGTTGAGAGGATCTTCCTTCTTCTCGAAGATTTATTTGAGATCGTGATACCATCAGTTGCCTATTAGGGAGCAGGATGTGTCGAAGACTTCCTTTTGACGAGATATGGTTCCTATGAATTCAGGGTTATGCCTTTCGGGCTAACCAATTCCCCAACTGTGTTTATGGACTTTATGAACGGGGTGTTCAGAGAGTTCTTAGACCAGTTCATTATCGTCTTCATAGATGACATTCTGGTTTACTTGCAGACCAAGGAAGAGCATGCTGAGCACTTTAGGCAGGTTTTGCAAACTTTGCGTCAGCATGAGTTGTACGCAAAATAATAGAAATATGAGTTTTGGCTGAAGGAGGTTTAATTTTTAGGGCATATCATCTCAGACAGAGGGATATTAGTGGATCTGGGGAAGGTATCAGCGGTGAGGGAGTGGGGATAGCCCAAGACATTGACCAAGTTACGCAGTTTCTTGGGTTTAGCCAGATACTACAGGAGGTTCATTCGAGAGTTTTTGAAGATAGCGGGTCCGTTGACGCATTTGACTCGCAAAGGGGTGTCGTTTATTTGGAGTGACACCTGTCAGTTAGCCTTTAATGAGTTGAAAGATAAGTTAACCTCAGCGCCAGTGTTAGCATTACCCAAGCCGGGAGTGGAGTATCTAGTCTACACTGATGCGCCCTTATCGGAACTTGGAGGTGTACTTCAGCAGGAGGATCAGGATATAGCTTATGCTTATCGTAAGATTAAGCCTCACGAGAGGAATTACCCCACCCACGATTTAGAGTTGGCGGCAGTGGTATTTGCACTTCGGATTTGGAGACATTACCTCCTACGGGAGAAATTTTGCTTATTTACAGATCACAAGTCATTACAGTATCTCTTCATGCAGAAGGATCTGAATATGCGTCAGCGCCGGTGGCTTGAGTTTGTTAAGGATTATCATTTTGATATCCAATACTACCTGGGAAAGGCTGACATAGTAGCAGATGTGTTGAGCCATAGGCCGGTAGAGGAGGTGGCCGAAGTGTGGAAAGCGAAATGGAAGGAGTTAGGGAACCAGGATGTGGTGGCTCGATCATTCATGTCTGTGATGATGGTTACACCCCACATTATTACGAGTGTAGTACAGGCTCAGGTAGATGATCCATTATGCCAAAGTCAGATAGTGAATCTTCTAGTAGAGGGGGTTGAGTCTTATACCGTGGGTTCATACGGGGGTCTACATTTTAATGGGAGATTGGTTGTTCCCGAGGGTGAATACTTGTGACACAAGGTAATGATAGAGTCATACGGTTCCTTATTTACGGTACAAACCGACGGGGATAAGATGTACTAGGATATGCATAGACAGTACTGGTGGAGCGGGATAAAAAAGGATATTACCGAGTTCATTTCGAAATGTGCCACTTGTCATCTAGTAAAGGTGGACCATCAGAGATCGTTGGGACTTCTGCAGCCATTATAGATTCGTATATGGAAATGGGAGAGTATTTTCATGGACTTTATCACAGGATTACCCACATCGCAGAGGGATCACGATTCGATATGGATGATAGTGGATCGGCAGACCAAGGTAGCCCACTTTCTGCCATTCAGGACAGACTACTCCGTGGGACAGTATGCTCAGATATTCATAGCAGAGATAGTGAGACTTCACAGAGTGCCTCTCAATATCGTGTCTGACAGAGATAAGGTTTTTGTGTACCAATTTTGGAAGAGTTTTCAGGAGGCAATGGGTACTGAGTTACGACTGAGTACAGCCTATCACCCGTAGATGGATGGTCAGACCGAGCGAATAAATCATATGTTAGAGGACATGTTGCGTATGTGCATCATTGATTTTGGTAGAGGCTGGGAGTAGTACCTTCCACTGGTGGACTTTTCCTATAACAACTCCTATCAGTTTACTATCGGTATGGCTTCATTCGAGGCATTATAAGGCAGACCTTGTCATTCCTCAACATGTAGGTTAGAGGTGGGGGATAACAAACTACTTGGTCCAGAGGTGATTCAAGACACCTCGGCAAGGATAGAGTTGATACGGAGCCGTATTCGAGTTGCTCAGGATCAGTAGAAGAGATATGCCGATGCCAAGCGATGTTTTTTAGAGTTTAATATTGGAGATCAGGTGTTACTTCGAGTGTCTCCTATGAAGGGAGTTATGCATTTTGGAAAGAAGGGGAAGTTGACACCTAGGTATGTAGGGCCATTCCCCATTATCGAAAGGATTTGGCCAGTTTCTTATAGACTTGGGTTACCGGAGCACTTGTATAGGGTCCTATCTCTTCACTGAGGAGATTCCTTCGAGATGATTTGGCCCACACCCACATTGCGTTGGAGGATATAGACTTACATCCTGATAGCTCCTATGAGGAAGGGTCGGTTGCCATACTATACTGTAGCAAGAGGAAGTTGAGATCGAAAATAGTACCACTAGTACATGTTCAATGGCGACACCATAATGTTAAGGAATTAACCTGGGAGCAAAAGGATGCCATGCGTTAATGTTATCAAGAGTTATTCTTGCCAGGTATGTATATTCTTTTTCGAATTTCGGGATAAAATTCTGTTATTAGGGGGAATTATGTAATACCTCGTATTTTTACGCATATTTATTTTTATGAAATTATGTAAAATGGGGATTAATTAAATTAAAGGGAGAATTTAAATTTTAATTAATCCGATTTTATGGTAATAATTACTAGTGTGAAGAGAGTTAGTAGTTATTGAAATAATATTATGGTCGGGGATGAGATACACAACAGTTATATTATAAATATTTGGGACGCGTATGAGTCGCGTCACTAGTATGTATTTGGAGATTAAAAAGGTAAATTATTTTTATATAACCCGGATGACTATTTTGAGTGTTCGAAAGGGTCGAAATAGTCAGAAAACACTACTCAAGTATTTAAATTGGAGTCCGGGGCATTTTAGCCTCAAACGACACCCGGGAGGGGTATCACCTTTCGTCTTTGGGGATTTTTAGGTAATTAAATGGACGAAAATTGAGTTTAATTAAAAGCATTGAGGGTTAGTGGCCTGTCAGTTTCAACGTACGTGAGAAAAAGAGAAGAGAGAGAGAGAGAGCCAAGGAAGAATAAAACTCCATTGGAGCCTTAAGCCAAGAATTCAAGCTTTCACATCAAAAAGGACACCAATGTGTAGATCGTGTCAAGAAGATCATTCCCATACTAATTTCAGCCCCAGAATCAGAAGTTCATTCTAAGGCAAGTGTTTATCTTTCTAGTTTGTTTAGCATATATTGTTCTTGTTAAACTTTGTTAATGATTTAAACAATAAATGATGGAAATTTTGGTTTCATTAGGTTAATCGTAGAAGAACTTTAGATTTTGGTGATGGGTTGCATGTAGAGGATTTACCCCATTTGTAGAATATAAAATCTAGAGATTTTATGTACAAATCACGAATTGAATTTAAGGATTTGAAATACCTAAAGTGATGGATTTATTATGAGGATTTTTAGAGATTTTAGAAATTATTGATCTGCCTTTTAAAAACATAAAGATTTGAATACTAATTTGTGTTAGAAATTACCCCATGATGATTAGGGTTAATTTAGAAACATTTAAACTGATGTTAGACAAAATTTGGATTGAGTTTGAGGTTTGAAATTTTGAGAAAAATCGAAATTTGGAAGAACAGGGTGTGTTCGGAATTTTCATTAGAAGACCTTCCCATGTCGTTCGAACGACCTCGTTTGAACGAGACTTTTAACGAGATTTCCAGCAACCTTTCTAACGAGTTGCCGAGTTCTTTCAAAGTGGGAACTTCATTCGAACGAACTCGTTCAAATGACCTCGTTCGAACGAGAATCCAGTAACTTCTAACGAGATTCCAAAATGGGATTTTAGGGTTTTTTTGGGTTTGAAACCATTCTAGGGTTGTCCACATGAGAGTATTAACCTATGTGAGTAATGGGTGTCTTAAATTACAAAGTGTTAAAACATTTAGTGTGTAAAGGGTCCCCGAGGTATCGAGTTTGTGTGCAAAACCTAGGAGAGAGTGTGAGTCCTAGGGAGAATATATCTATATGAATATCGTGGAGAGTGAGGGCGTTAACATTACGTACGGATTATAGTATTTGGGCTATGTGAGTACCTATTAATGTATATAAGTTGTGTGTATGCTTATTACTTGGAATATCATGTGTATGACATACCTAGCTACTGGCTATCGAACGGAGATTAACGCGTTGTGGATGACCATATCTTGTGTGCATTTGGGGGAATTTTAAGTCGTGCCACTAGAGCATGGAACCTAGGGACGGGCTATTTGCGAGAACGATAGTGATGACAGTTGTATGGGTGCGTAGGTATGTGCATAGCCCATAGGCTTTTAACTATGTTTGCCTCTAATATGTGTATATGTTTCTTCTGTTCTTGAGAGATTGAACCTATTGTCCTTTATGCATGGGAGTTACCATCGGACTAGATAGCCGAGTATGACTAGCACCAGGGGTTTCTTATCCATGGGTGTAGGATTGATATATTTGTATGTATACATAGTGTGATTATATATATGTATACCAAATTCCTACTCTGTGTTTCTTGTTGGCAACTTTATTAAAGTATATACTTATTGGGCCACCAGTTGAGAATTAAGAATGCTAGATGATTAAGTGAAGCATCTTTAAACCTATTTCCTAAACATTAGTTAAATATTGGTTTCGGGTTATTTAAATATTGTATCCGGTATAGTGATTTTCCTACATATAGTCAGGTAGAGTGACGAGACTAGTATGGGTAGTCATACTAGCTAAGCGTGCAGATTAGATGAGAGGTGAGCATCTCAAGTGAGTACGCTAAGTTAACATGGATAATATCTGTGCTAATTAAATCAATTTAAGCACATGCTATATTTAAACTGTTTCCTACTTAGGCTCTGACCCATTTTTTTGCAAATCTCTTTTCTTGTTCTATTACTTTTGTGCTTAGCCATAAGGCACCAGACTTAGGAGATCTCATTTGTTTGCCGAGCTGTACCTGCTGTGGATGCTACGGGATATTGCTAGTAGGCGCTTTTGAGTCTATTTCCCCTTATTTATCAGTCGTTGATTTCAGTTGGACATGTCGTCCCTCCTTTCTTACATTCAGATATTTATATTGATGGGTTCTATTATCAGACTTGGATTTCATGTATTCAGATTATTGTATGGGACTTCAACTGGAAATGTTTACTCCAGTTCTTTATTTAAATTCAGTCAGTACTTCCTTATTATTATTGTGTTGTGTAGTGGTAATTGAATTTTCATTTATTGTTGGTTATTAATAATATAAAATTTTGACACCAACCTTTTTAAATAGTAGGTGATTAGCTTTTATTAAATTAAAATTTGAGTTCTCGT
Organism: Sambucus nigra; assembly: GCA_949130495.1. Lineage (NCBI taxonomy): Eukaryota > Viridiplantae > Streptophyta > Magnoliopsida > Dipsacales > Adoxaceae > Sambucus > Sambucus nigra. The sequence goes on along the minus strand of OX422207.1, from coordinate 353,053,235 downwards.
CAGTGATGCATTATCTGAACCAACTTGATATTTAGAAAATGAATAATTTAATCCATGAATGCATCAAAACATGCAATTAGTGAGTTAAAATTATATAAAATAACAACCAATATTTAACTGATTACCAAAAACTTTAAGGGGTGGAAAATCTTAATAAAAAGCATAAACAATAACAACAGATATTCGTATCAACTATAAAACAATGAAGAACTTGCAAGAAAATATTCCTATCTAGATCAACAGAGAAGAATCATAAAAATGATTTCTAATTGAAGTTTAGATACAAAAAAACTTACATGTTCATATGCGTCAATGAACCTAAAAGCAAATAAAAATAAAACGATAGAAATCGTGAGAGAGAAACTTGGTGACAAACAGAGTTCATGGCATGATATATCAACGAAAATACACCAAAACTTTGGGAGGGAATACACTCTTAAACCTATTAGAATACTTATATTAAAGCTTCTTGAAATTTCTCTGATTCCAATAATTTCAATTTAGCTTCATGCTAAAATAAGAGGTAAACAGTAAAACAACTAAATTAAATTAAATTAAATTGATATCAAGCCGAGCATTCAAAGCATACTAAGCATCAAAATAAATAAACTTTATTCAAGAGGAACTACAAACATAAAAATGAATAATAACCACTAATTCGTAAAAACTAGCCATTATATAATGTTATAATATTAATGTTCGACTCTGTTTCCACACGTGGTCACTTGAAATAAAATTAATATATAGGATATGTAGACAAAAAAACTCATACAGAATATAAAGAGAATTTCAAAAGGACATATTTTGTATCTACATATAGTCTACATATAGAAGATTAGTCTACTTATAGAAGATTGAGATATGAACAAAATCAACGAATATAAATATAAATTAAACTTAAACAATGTCATGCACTTAACCGAAGTTTGGTTGTAATCTTTTAATACAAAGTTTAAGTTGGCTGATTATGTTAAAAAAAACTCCTTTAAAAGTACAACCTGAAAACTATTCATGTCATATGCCATAGTGTAAGTCCCCTAAATTAAAAAATAAATTGAATCGAACAAAAAATTGAAGCCATAGATCATAGATCCACTGGTATTACTCATCATCCTAACAAATGCTTGTAGAAAAAGTAGGTCAATCCAAAAAAAAAGAAAATAAAGAATGAAACTTAAAAAAATATGAAAACTCCAAGATATTACCTCATCGGAACAATAAAAAATAGTTCATCAAAAAATTTCCTAAAATCAAAGAATGCAAAATTCTATAATTACCTAGATGAGATAATCTAACAAAGATCTAGATGAGAAAATCAAACAATTACGAAAATGACATCCCAAAACTTCTAAGGCCAAAAGATGTGAGATTCAATAGGTAAGGCAAAGAATTGGATAAAAGATGCATCAACCACTAAAAATGTACTAAAAATAGCTATCAATTACATGAGAATTAAACATACAAACACTTAAATGTGAACAAACCAAAGGATCATACAAAATGATAACAGAACAAAACATAGAATCATGTCAGCAGTAACACCACTTCCACCCAGTCATTTCAATAGATTTTCCACTTCTGCACAAAACTGTATAAAGACTGAAACGATGTAGAACCAAATATAATGATGAATATTGTTTAGAAATGGTTCAGTATAATTATAATTGGTTTTGTAATACAAAATATTGATTTAAATATTAGAAATGGACAAAACTGCTTACTGAATACTAATTCATTTTAGACATTACTCCGAGGATACCTAGAATGATGGAAGGAGAGAGAGAATCAACAAAGAAACCTAAAAACAACAAAACAAAAAAATGAACAAAAGAAGCCAAAATGTTAGATAATAAGGAGTAGAAGTTTTTACTACTTCATGTATATACGCGGGTGTATAAATCTAACATTAAATATACTAAATGTACAAATCTAATACCTAATATACCAAATGTACAAATGTACCAAATCTAACATGAAAAATAACATTGATCCAAATCTAACACCAAATATACCAAATGTACAAATCTAACACCAAATATAACAAATGTACAAATGTACCAAATATAACATGAAAAATAACATTGATCCAATCACTTAATGAAAAAAATCCATGTTTTAGATCAAAAAAACAAATATTTTCAGATCCAACCTCTCAATGAAAAAAATGCAAACAATATTTTGAGATCTACAAAACAAAAAAGAACTCATGGTTAATGGAGCATACATGTTTAGGGTGTTCAAGTATAATCACGTCATCTGTAAAAGAAAAATAAGTAACAAAACCCCAAAAATAAATAGTTGCCAAAACATAAACATACATATAAATAGATCTAAAACAAACTAAACAAAATCGAAATAGATCTTAACTGAAATCAAAATGAACAAAGACTTAAATTTATCAATCGACAGAGACTACCTTTCAGATAATGTTAGTGGTGAGGGGTTGTACCTTTTAGATGAATTTGGTGGTGAGGGAGGTAACATGAGGTAGATGTGGTAGTGAGAAGGGTAGTACGTAGGCATGGGTTTTTAGGGTGGGTGACGCGAGTAGGAGGGAGTGATGCGGTGTATAGGAGGAGGGGAGATGACAGATAGGAGGTGGAGGTGAAGGTTGATTAGTGAGAGGGAGAGAATGAAGGGAAGCGTACGATTTGGGGTTGAAGTCGTGTGTTGAGGGAGAGAATGAGAGTGACAGCTAGGTTTAGCCAAATGAGAATAAGAGAGAGAGAGAGAGAGAGTGGGAGAAATGATCTCAGCCCTCCATTTCTAGCATTACTGGCTTTTATCTGAACCATTAAGTGTCTTAGAAACTTATGAATAGTGAAAACACGATTGCTCCTTATTTTTTTTATATATATACACGGTCTACATATGAAGTTTTTTTTATTGCACATTGCCTTGGGCAGACCATTACCTAATTTTTCCCTAGCACCTATACTTGGGTGTCTTTTGCTTTAATTAGCACTGTTGCTCCAACCGAGACTTTCATGTCAAATTTTTTATAAACCTAATTTTGGATGAAACTTCATTTTGTGATGTTCATATAACTTTATATGATTAATTAGTTTGATAACTTTTTGTAATAACTATATTAACACACATATGTATATATGTTAATTGTCCGCACGCATGACTATGCATACAAAACTTTATATTTTTTATACATATTTCTAATATACTATATATGCACATCGGTTGCCTCAAATATTTTCCATATGGCCTAATCCCATATTGTCTTGGGAAAAATGGACACATAGTTAAAGCTTTAGGCCCCATGATTTAGTACATAATTTAAAGCCAAAGAAAGTTCTTAATTATCCATTGTTACTATTTTTCCTAATCTTTTTAAACTAATGCCACTTAACATAACCTCGGGTAGAAATCTTTTTATTTATTTTCCCTTCATTAATCCGAATGGGTTGTAGGGTTAGGACACAAGTGCACGCCTTTTTTATGTTGTTGGCCAAAAAGTCTTATAATATATATACCACTATATATGTATTTATTTTATACATACTATTTCAATATGCATAAAATCAAACATACAATATGCATACATAGAAAATTACAAATGAAAACATAATTAATGTTTATTTTTGCAACCCACATTGAATACATTAAGACGATTTCGTGGAAGATTACTTTATGTCAAAATCCTCATACCACTAAATATATGTTAAAAGACAAACATTGATTAATCTTACCTTAATTTTTAAGTCGAATTACACTTATTATGTCTTCCACTATTATTTCCCTTTATATTATAATATAAAATCTTTATTGGACTCTGTTTTATACCCAGACGCTATTATTATAAGAAATGAGAATAATGAATGCTTTTGTCTGTTTTCATTATATACCCGACAAAATAACTTTTTCCAATTTTGTAGTGGTCCTAATCATTATCTGTCCTTATTATAAAATATATGTATTCACTTTTATTTATTTCAAATCATCTCAAAGCCCATGTCGTGATGAAAGTTGCATTATTATCTTGTGTTTGTACTAACCTTTTTTGCAGATATTATGGAACTATTCTTTCAATATCATCAGAATAATAATTTTTATCAGATGCATTTATTCATGGAGAAGATTAAAACTAACTTTCTTCGTAACAGATATATTTCTTTGATATCTACAAATGCCATCCAGAGAGAAACAAGAGAAGATAGAACAATAATGCACAACATCTGAGATTTAAAAAAAGAAAAAAAATCCAAGAAACCATAATTTATTTTGGCATCTTTGAGAGCTTACAAAGAGATATTCTGTTAAAATATTCAAAGGCACATATCAGCTAATACTAGTATAAAAAGAAATATTTTTGAAGAAAGTTTCTTCTTCAACTTGATAGACAAGATCCAGCATTCATATCAGATTCAAGTCATCTCATTTGTGAAAAGAACTCAGATTCAAAATTGTAACAATTTGAGTTATCTTTTTTCTATTTTTTTACACACATTCTGTAATAATTTAAGCTTGATGTTAATCTTCTGGTTGTATAAATTTTAGCTCATTTTTTATTTACACAGAGTGTACTAAGTATCTCGATTTTAGTTACTCAGAGAGTACCACAGAGTATCCCAAGTAGCTTGGTTTTATCTACCTTGACAATCCCATTATATGAACTAAGTAGGTCAATTTTAGCTACTTAGAGAGTACCATTATAACTCGAGTTTTAGCTGTAACAAACTTGTACAAGGTTATTTGATCTTAAACGTAAGTGGATCACGGTAGTGAAGTGCAGGAGATGGAAGCTATAGGCACGTGGATGTAGGCCAGGTTCTGGCCGAACCACGTTAAATTTTGGAGTCATTTATTTTTTGCACTTTATTTGTCATGTGCATATATGCCTTCATTGGTATCCCATAAGTGGAAATTCATCATAAGAAAAACGATTGATCTTGAATATTGATATATTTTATGCATTTGAGCTGGTTATATGCGGTTAAGCTCTTTTCTTAGGACATTGTCTTTCATGCTCTTATATTATGATCATATCTTAATTGTCTAAGTAAGTCATATGCAAATAGCTATATCTCTTATATCTTTCTTTTATGCAAAAAAATCATGCTGTCTGCTTCATTCAAATTTTTTGAAAACATTGAGCTGTGAAAAATTCACCATTATGTTTTTGAAATTATTGATTTTATCATCTTAGTGACTTATGTGTTATTTGATGATATTCATTGCTATTTGAATATTCAAATACATGCTATGAAGAAATGTATAATGGTTATATGCTTATTCTAATAAATTATATGCGAATTAAAAATTCATTTGGATTACATACTCCTTGAGATATTTATGCGGATGATATATGATTATTTTGATTTATAGTTGCATCCCATGCATAAATTATTTGCGATAAGGGGAGCTTTGATTATTACCTTTGACTTTTGGAGTTCATGATAAATCTTTTTGACAATGTCAAAGGGGGAGAAATATTTATGATTCACTAGATAGACTTTATTTTATCAATTTTATAGATCATTGTGAATCATTGTTTGTCATTATCAAAAGGGGGAGAATGTTTAAAGGACAATAATTAAATATTAATTTATCTTCATTGTAATTATTATTTTATTATTGTAGATTCATTTTGATGATTCCAGACAAATATTTATTTAGTGTTGTGTAAATATTTCTTAATCTACAATATATATAATCTTGTTTCATTTGTATACATTTATATACATATCAGTTACTTTTTTTATTAATTTATACAATCTATACTCTTATTATCATACACATACTACATTCTTAGATTTTTTTTATATTAATATTAGTTATGTAGTTTTTAGTATAGTTATGACATTATTTGTGTACATTTGTTTAATTTTTGCCATAATATTTATTTAGTTATATAGTTGTGTATCTATATATATAATATTTATATGTATCTGTTTTATACACATCTGTTTTAATATTTAGTTACATAATATAAATTTATAACTATTCAAACCAATATATATAATTACACAACTATTATATATAACTTAACTCTTTTATACCATACATTTATTTGTGTGTTACTTAATATAAATTATTAACTGTTACCTCACATGGGAAAACATTCTTTTTAATATAACTGTTACTATATATAGAGAAAACTATATCCTATCATGCTATGTTAAAATCTTTAAAGCTAAGATGCCACTTCTTATCATTTTAAACCAAAAGAAACGAATATGCACACACACACACACACACACACACACACACACACACACACACACACACACACACACACATATATATATATATATATATATATACACATGAAGGTTTTTTTTATTTCACACTTCCTTTAGACTATTACCTACGTATTCCCTAGCTCCCACACTTAGTTATCTTTAGCTTTAATTAGCATTGCTGCTCCGACAAGACTTTCATGTCAGATTTTTGATAAACCCAATTGTGGAGCTATGTTTTCAATATCACCAGCACAATAATTTTTATCATATGCATTTACTCATGGTGAAGATTACAACTCACTTTCTTCTCAGTAGCTATATTTCTTTGATATCTTCAATATCTTCAAATACCAGCCAGAGAGAAATAAGAGAAGATAGAACAATAATTCACAACATCTGCGATTTATAAAAAAAAGAAAAATAATCCAAGAAAACTAATACTTATTTTGGCACATCTGAGAGCTTACAAAGTGATATTCTTCTCAAATATTGAAAGGCACATATCAGATAATATTAGTACAAAAAGAAAGAGTTTTAAAGAAAATCTTTTGCTTCAACTTAAGAAACAAGTGCCAACATTCATATCAAATTCAAGCCATATCATTTGTGAAAGTAACTTAGATTCAAAATTGTATCATTTTGAGTTATCTTTCTTCTATATTTTTTACACACATTCTGTATTAATTGAAGCTTGGTGTTAAGCTTCCGGTTGTATAAGTTGTAGCTCGATTTTTAGGTACAGGGAGTGTAATAAGTGGCTCAGTTTTTGCTACTCGAAGAGTACTACAGAGTGTACTAAGTATTTTAGTTTTATATACTCGGTGAGTACCATTTTGTTTACTATGCAGCTCAAGCTACCCAAAGAGTACCAATGTAACTCGAGTTTCAGCTGCAACGGACTTGTACAAGGTGATTTGATCATACTTGTAAGTGGATCACAATAGTGAAGCGCATGAGATGAAAGCTCTAGGCACATGGACGTAAGCCAAGTTTTGGCTGAACCACGTTAAAGTTCAGTGTCATTTATTTTTTTCACGTTATTTGCTTATTTACTTGTGCTTGCTTGAATTTATATATTCAACACTTAAACTTGCAAATAAATTATTTTTGTAAATTGATTATTTATTTATTGGAGAGTTGTAATATGTGATTAAGATGATTCAATTCATTGGTTTTATTTATATTTGAACATTATTGTTTTATTCATTAAAAGATTTATTAATCTGAAATTTCATTAAGTGTATTAAATTAAAAAAATAATAATTTGATCCAAAATGTTTGCAAAATCCCAATCCCCACTCGGGTATTTGTTTGGGAAACAATAGAGTTTTACAATTAGTGGAAATAGACTTACAATATCATGACATTACAACTAACTATACCTTATTTTCCACCATATTCTTTGTAGAAAGCGCCAACAACTGGAGTACACTACACAATCACGACCGATTTTGGTCTGCAACCAATTTCTTCGAATCTTCTGGACAAATATTTCTTCTCTAAAGTAGAAGCTACTTTCTTCATTGAAATTTTGAATAATAACTTTGTTTCGGGATGGAACCTTTAAGTAACCGAAATGCTACGCCGGGGATTTTATTGGTAATCCTATAGATATGTGTGTTGGGGTGTTTTCAACGGATGTGATGCTTCAAATCTAAAAAAATGAGTTTTGTCAAGACATGTAGGTGAAATTATTTACTCACCAATGAAGATTGCATTTGAATAAAAGATGAGTAAATATACCTCTATTAGAAACAATGGCTCGTAAGAACGCAAAGAAAATGAGTGAAAAAATTTGCAATCAAATATATCAAATGTTTTGATAGAAAAAATATTTTTCCAAAGCTCTCACTCTTGGTTTGAAAAAGAAGACAACACCCCAACTTATAGCCATTTGATTTTTAAAATGTTTGAAGATCCAAATTCTAGGTGTTACTCTCCTAAGGTGTCCAGTAGTCACATTAGGGTTTAAGTCACCCAAAATGTTATCCTTGACACACTAACCAAGAAGATCTTAACGAAAGATCTTCTGAAAAGGTAACTTACGGCGCTAAGGTGTCCAGTAGTCCAAATGCTTGGTTTTGACAAAATTACAAAACCAAGGTTAATTGAAAATATTTTTCAATTTATAAAAATAAATTAATAAAGGTGAATATAAGTATGCTAAGTCTTATACCTTTTCCTAAGTGGTGTTCTTGAGGTTCGGTGTTGAGTGAATCTGGTTTGTTAATGAAGATTTCCATTGACCTCTTGGATGAAGACTCATACTTATTTTGGTTAATAAATTTAGAAAATTTATCCTATGGAGCACATAGAGTATATACTCTTATAAAGCATAAAATACCTGCTTAGTGAAATTTAGTTTGGTGCTAAGAGATTTTCACTAACGTCTTACGTATTCCTTGATCTCAAACTTAAATTATTTGATACTATACCAGAATTAAAAAAATCCACCGGCGAGGTATACTGCCAAAATAAAAAATTATAATTTTATCAAGGGGGAATCACAATCTAGGATATCTCCCAGACTCGGATTCCTACCAAATATGATCTCATATAGACACATAATTACTTCCCACCTTACGACAATTTAGACCCACTAAATTTGTTCACACCCATAACAATAAAAGAAATAATTGTATGCACATTCCAATCCTTGTATTCCCTGCGATTACGAAATATGGACTCGTTGCAAACATTGTGTGATTATGAAAGTCTAATATAGTCAACACCTAGACTTGAATCTCAACCCTGGTCCTCTTTAAGTTATTAGCTAAGTTCCCAAACCATCAGATAGGTTCCTGGAGTCGAGATATACTACTAATATCGTACTCGCATATTTACCAACGGGATGTTAACTCCCCATTTAGGTTGTGAAATATGAAATTTAACTAAAATTGAAATTTCGATCTTTCGTGATATGGTCAAACCCAACTCACTAGAATTCCTACTAAGTTCAATTGACCAAAGCACATACACACACACATACACACATACACACACTTATATATATATATATATATATATATATGGATTCCTTGATTTTTAAAGCGTACACACTTTGTTTCCCTTCGGTTTCATCGTAAAGATTCACTTGGCAAGATAATCATTTAAGAACGTAGTCTTGATGTTAAAGTAATCTCTATAGACTTTATCATTGCTACTAGTGATAAGGTTAACTCTTGTCCAATAACTATCTTTTTAAATAATCACTTTCTTAACACGACTTTCCTTGAAGGTTTTCACCTTCCCTTATATCTATCTTTTAACTTCTTGTAGATCCACTTTCACTCGATAGGTTTTATACCATAAGCAATTCTACAAGTCCTCAAACACCATTCGAATACATGGAATCCTTCTTGGTCTCCATAGTCTTAATTCAAAGAAAGATGTCCTTGTCATGGAATTCCTCGTTGCACTTAATGGGAGACGGTTCACATTGTTACTAAAATGTTCACCTAAAAAAACTAACATTTCAAGATGTATCCAAATTCTACCGGTATGACCTGGCACTAGTTGTGATCCAGTATAATTGATATGTGAATCATGATTATAGGTAATACTCCCATAACTTCTAGGCAATATATTATCGATATCATGTTGTATTTCTTCCTGTACGGGTGGTTTAACAGCACCGATAACATGACTTTTCTTTTTAAAATATCATAAGTATAGATTGCACTTAGGCACATGGTTTATTACATAATCATCTTTTAAGAACCGAATATTAATAAAACCAATGACCTTTTTGAGCTTAGGAATATTACTGGTATACCCTTAAAAATCCATAAATAGATTGATCAGGTCTACTATAAAAATCATGGGAATCAAAACTTTTGGTAACATTCTCAACATAAGGAATAATAGGAATCGAAATTATAGAGACAATATAATGAAATACTGGATCCATAAAAAACCAACTCAAATACTAATCACCACTGTAATAACAAACATCATCATTAAATTTAAATATACATTTACAATTAAACTGAAAATAGAAGAGTACAATAAAAGGATGGGCTATACTTGCTCGACTCCTATGATCCTGGGAATAAGAAATGAAACTGTGACAACCCGCAGTCCGAATTAAGGGGTGTCCAGCCCGATACTCCCACATAACGGAAACATGGATGGAAATCGTTCTCAGCATCACAACAATAAAATAAGTATACAGGAAAACCACCCAATAATTCAGAAAACGGGTTGGCAAAAATTTTAATTTAGTTTTATTACAAGTTAAGAAAATAGCTTAAACAACCCAATCTGAAGAAAAAGTGGAATTACAAAAGAACTTATATTACATCCACAACAAAAATACAATAAAGGACCGAATATGATGCCGGTCAACAGTTCCATGCAACATATTACAAAAGTTTAATAGGTTACATAATACATCAATTAAACAGTTACAAAAGTTTGGGCCACACGCCCGAGTGAAAGACCCGATCATATCTAGAATACAAAAGAAGAAAGCGTCTAACAACACATCCTGTAATATCCACAAAATCTTATAGCTCCTCAAAAGCATTGGAATAGGGATAATCAAAACGTGCGCCCTTGCAGCGGAGCACTTGAGTGGATACAATTTCATGCACAACAAGGAAAATGAATGGGTCAGGGCCCGATTTTTATATGATTCCCAGACGAATAAGAAGCATGACAGTTATGAAATATAAATCATGAATGATAAGGATAAGAGTCTAACAACATAATCCAAAAGCATAATAAAGCAGTTTAAATGATTATGTCTTTTATTAAATTATGAAAGAGAATATAATTAGACATCATGAATTTAAAAGCCTCCATCATTATTTACCATTTCATTCCAATTTCCATTCCTTAACAGGAATATAATACCATCATATATTCTTGTGCCATTTTACATATCTCAAGTCCCACTTGATTTAGAATGGTCATGTTCTTATACATATAACGATTCTAAGACCGCCCCTCCGAGTTTCCCCACTGGGCGTGCCCCTAAATGACTATCATCTTACAAGGTCCATCAAACAAGACAACCTGGGTACCTAAAGCACGTCGGGAAGTGTCCATATGCCTGCGAGTGAGTCATAACCACACCTGGAATTACCTCACTAGAGCAGAATATAACATATAACAACCCCGCATATGGTCGAGAACTATAGTCTCCCTGCATTCACTAGATAGGGGACATCACCTCATGCCCGAGCTTCCCTTATGATAGCATTTAGAGAGGTGTGTTTAAGTAAATTAACATTTACAATTTAAATCTCAATATCATTTCCATTGTTCATATTCGTTTCATTTTATCCGAAACCACAATCATTGAATATTCTCATTAATATTCATCATATTTTAAGTCCCGAAATAAATCTCCAAGTGATCACAATAATGCTATAAATCCCAAGGTCTTATATACCTCATTAGAACCCCTAGAGTCTCCAAGTATGGGCCTATAACTCCAAAACACTTAGCAGATTTATAAATAAAAGAAAAACCCTAACCTCAATTTGTACACATCCGGAATAAGCCCCATTTAACCCAATCCTAATGTAGGGTAGTGACTTGATTCAACTAAAACTCTAGGACTCTAAGTTTACTTCATTCAAGAAGGATCCTAGGTCCTAAGCCTAAAGAAAAAGAATAAAACTTGAGTTGGAAAAATCAACTCAAAACTGTAGGGTCCGAATCGATTCGCCCTAGGTCCGAATCGATTCGCTCACAAGGCGAATCGATTCGCCCAAAAAGAGAATCGGTTCGGAAAAAGAACCCAACTTTATGCTTCAGCGGAATCGATTTGGTCTTAACCCGAATCGATTCGGATTTGCAGACCTGGAAACTGCCCCTTGGGCAAATCGATTCGGACATAGCCGAATCGATTCGGCTCTGCGAATTTGCCAAGTTTGGCTATGGAGTCTTGGACTCCTAACTTCTCCCAACTCTAATCTACCCAAACCAAGATCATTTATTTCCACCAACTGATTTTAAATACATCCAACAACATTGATCTACACCAATAAATATCCAAATCACTTCCAAATATTTAAAACCCATAAATCCAATAAAAACCCTAACAATATCAAACCAAAACTAATACACAACTATCATACTAATTATTCATCTTAAATCACATAATAGCAAGTAGAAAACTTGCCTTAAGCTTGCAAATTCAGATTTGAGGAAGATGAATGCAAGATCAATCTCCAAATCTTCAATCTCTCTCTTTCTCCACAAGTTCTCTTCTTCTCTCTCTCACTCTAGGTTAACAATTGGACTTAAGAGAAATAACAGGGATTAGCAAGACTAAATCGTGCATTAGTCTAAAATCTCCAACTTAAATGATAAATACCGCATTAAAATGACTCGCGATACGCGTTCTGCTAAAATCAGTCAAAAGTGCCCAAAACACCAAAATACAATATGGAACTTATTTCGACTAACTCGCACCTTTCGGGACTAACTACACCCTCCAAATTATCATTTGGAAATTTTATAACTCATTTCAAGTTTCGATTTCATTTTTAAACCACAACTTCATTTTAATTCTTATGACACAATAAACTGCAACATGGTGATATTTACCTACATATAAGGTAAACATACAACATTTTAGTAAATATTAACTTATCTCATTAAATTAATACTTACTCCACATTCCAAAATTTTATATATAATTACTTCACATAGTAAATAAATATAAAATAGGTTCTCAAAAGCGAGGGTTGTTACATACTCCCCCCTTATGAGGGAATTTTGCCCCCAAAATTTAATAAAGATATGCGGATACTTTTCCCGCATATCATCCTCACGTTCCCATGTTGATTCCTTAGCGTTGTGATGACTTTATTGGACTCGCACCAAGGGCACCACTCGAGACCTCAACTTACGCTCCCCATGCTATATAATAGCAACCGGTTGTTCTTTATATGAAATGTCGGGTTGCAAGTCAATATCCTCAAAAGGGATATGCCAAAGAGCACCATCGCACCTTTTATACTTCTTCAAAGAGGAGACATGGAACACATCGTGGATTTGTTGTAAGGGTTTCGATAAGGAAAGCTGATACGCCACTAGACCCACATTAGCAATAACGAGAAAAGGTCCAACAAAATGCGGCGCAAGCTTCCCTTTCTTTCCGAAACGCTTGATACCTTTCATTGGTGACACTCGCACCAAGACTTGGTACCCAATCTCCAACTCCATGTGTCTCCTATTTGCATCGGCATAACTCTTTTGGCGGTCTTGAGCTATCCGAATGCGATTCCGAATGAGTTCGACCTTAGAATAAGTATCCCGGATCATTTCAGGTCCATGGAATTTATTATCCCCCACTTCTAACCATCACGTGGGTGATCTACAAGGCCGTCCATAAAGTGCTTCATAGGGTGCCATTCCAATAGTGAATTGGTACGAGCTATTATAAGCAAACTCAACGAAAGGGAGATATTGTTCCCAACCACCTTTAAAATCAAGCATACACATACGGAGCATATCCTCCAAAATTTAGTTTACTCGTTCGGTCTGGCCATCTGTTTGAGGATGATAAGAAGTGCTTAACTTCAATTCGATTCCCATAGCCTCTTGGAAACCTCGCCAAAAGTGGTAAACAAAGATTTTGTCGCCGTCCAAAACTATATTTAAATCCACCCCATGGATTCTGACAATCTCCGTGATGAATAAACGGGTATAGCGAGTAGTGTCATAATCGGTACGCACGGGTAGGAAGTGTGCCGACTTAGTCAAGCGGTCGAAAATCACCCAAATAGAATCACAACCACTCCGTGGCCTTGGCAAGCCTGTAATAAAGTCCATCTATATGCTCTCCCACTTCCATACCGTAATCTCCAATGATTGCAACAAACCTGTTGGTCGCTGATGATCTATCTTGACCAATTCACAAGTAGTGCATTGAGATACCAACTCAGAAATATATCGTTTCATGCCCGACCACCAATATTGACAGCACATATCTTGATACATCTTGTCCCCACTAGGATGTACCGTAAATTTAGAACCGTGAGATTCTGCCATCACCGCCCATCTCGAATCCCCCTCCTCCAGGATAATGTGTCTTCCATGGAAGCGTAGTCCACCCTCTGAACTTATCGAGTAGGATTTTGCTCCCTCAGACAACAATCGACGTATATGGTCCTGACAACCCTTATCCCTTCCTTGGGCTTCTACAATCCTTACCAAAATTGTAGGCGTAACGGTCATCACTAACATAAACTCCCTAGCAACTGCATCCTTGTGACTGAGCTCTTTCCATTTAGCTTTCCATACATCAGCTAACTCTCCTTCGGGCCTTCTACTCAAAGCATCCGCTACCACATTCGCCATGCCCGAATGATAGTGGATGTCAAATTGATAGTCTTTCACAAACTCCAATCATCATCATTGTTGCGTATTTAAACCTTTATGTGAAAATAAATATTGCAGCGACTTATGGTCCGTGAAAAGACTAAATTTCTCCCCTAGGAGATAATGCCTCCAAATCTTTAAGGCAAAGACAACTGCAACCAGTTCTAAGTCGTGTACCGGATAATTTCTTTCATGGGGCTTTAGCTTGCGGGAAGCATATGCAATAGCCCGTCTCTCCTGTTGAAGTACACCTCCTAATTATTATAGAGATGCATCGGTGAAGACTAGGTATTCCAACCCCGGCTTTAGTAATGCAAGGACTAGAGCAGATGTCAACCTATCTTTGAGCTCTTCAAAAGCAGCCTGACAAGAGTTATCCCAAACAAACCTCACCCCTTTTTTGGGTCAAATTTATCAGAGGGCTAGCGATCTTAGAGAAACCCTTGATAAACCGATAATAATAAATCGCCAAACCCAGAAAAATATGAATTTCGGTAGGTGTCGTGGGCTTACCCCACTCCCTCGCCGCAACCACCTTGCTCGGATCCACCGAAATGCCCTGCGAAGTCACAATATATCCCAGCAATTGCACTTACCGTAACCAAAAACCACACTTCTTGAACTTAGCATACAATTTGTGATCCCTCAACCTTTGTAGGACCAACTTCAAATGAGTAGCATGGTCTGATTCCGTTCGAGAATACACAAGGATGTCCTAGATGAATACAATAACAAATTGGTCCAGGAAGTCCCGGAATACCCTATTCATGAGATGTATAAATACAACGAGGGCATTAGTTAGTCAAAAAGGCATAACCAAAAATTCATAGGACCCATACCTCATCAGAAAAGCGGTCTTGGATACATCCTGCTCCTATATCCTCAACTGGTGATACCCCATCCTCAAGTCTATCTTAGAGAAGTATGACGCTCCCCTAAGTTGATCAAATAAATCATCAATACGTGGCAAAGGGTATTTATTCCGGATGGTGACCTTGTTCAATTCTCTATAGTCAACACATAACCGGAGAGAACCATCCTTTTTCTTCACAAAAAACACCGGAGCACCCCATCACGACGTACTACGCCTAATGAATCCCTGTTCCAACAACTGCTGAATTTTATCTCTTAATTCCCTCATCTCAGCGGGAGCCATATGATACGGAGCTCTCGCAATCAGTCTCGTCCCGGGCGCTAAATCAATCACAAACTCAATCTCCCGACTCGGAGGCAAACTTGGTATTTCCCAAAAAACATCTACAAAATCTTGAACAACCGGAATAGAATCCAAGGGAACAACTACATCCCGAGAATTCTCTTCCGCAATACAATACAAATAAGTACTAGTACCTCCTTCTAAATGAGGCATAACCACCAAGAACATATCTTGTCCCGGAACGACAAAGACTATACTCTTCCCGTAACAATTAACTATCACATGATAATTGACAAGCCAATCCATCACATCATACCCGACCATGTCTAGGACGAGTAAATCGACCTCAAAGCACAAATTAGCAAGAGTAATTCCTATATGTTTACAAACAAGGAAAATGATTGAACCATCACCCATAGAGGGGTCGACGCTAGTAAAAGTTCTCTCTGCAGATTTTATCAACTCTGTAGACTGAGCAAAACTTCTAGAAATGAATGAATGTGTCGCACCCGTATCAAACAAAACGTGACCCATATGCCCCTGAATAAGGAACTTACCCTCAATCGATGGCGACGTTGGCGGAGCAGGAGGATGCATAAAATCCTGGATATGATAAACTCTCCCATACTGTAGCTGACCCTGCTGCGGAGGAACAGCCGAATTTGGTGCCTGTGGTGAAAACTGAAAATATGGCTGCAAAGGGACTCTAGGAGGCTAACCCCCAACCAACTGAGGACACTCCTTCTTGTAATGACCCACCTCCCCACATTGGAAGAACTTTTCCAACATATTCTCTGGAACACGGCCCCGGTTGTTTCTAAACTAGTTAACACCTTGGCCCGGATGGCCCCTACCCCTTTGACCACCCCGACCTGTTTGTTGTTGTTGCGAGGCACCCAGACCGTGCCTACTATTATTGCCACCCGAATTAAACCCACCAAAGTGTTGTCTTTTTTACGAGTACCCTTGCTGGGGATCCCTTTCTTTATACTTATTACCTGTAGATTGGGACGAGGAAAAAGCTCCTCCTCTATTCCCATTACCTACAGGCTTTCCCGCTTGCCCCACTACGGTAGCTTTCTTGCTACTCTGCATGTACCACTGATGTTCTTGGCAATGGAGCAATGCTGCATTCATTACCTCACCAAAAGTTTGCAAGGCTGGATTACCCTACAAATGTTGCCGGATTCTCCAGTTCAAACCTCCCATAAACTTAGAAACCTTCCTCTCTTCCGAAGTCACCTCATTCGGTTCAAAAATTTCCAATCAGGTGAACTCCTCTTCATATTCGGCAATGGACCGCTCTCCATGTACTACATCCTGAAGTCTCCTTCTTATCTCCCTTTGAAATGTGAGAGGAAAATACTTTTGGTCAAACAAGACCCAGAAATCAGTGATCGTCATGGTATCTCTCTGTTCTGGTGTAGTTATCGACTCCCACCAGTGTAATGCGGCCCCAATAAGTTTGAAAGTAGCAAGGACTTATTTCTTCTCCTCACTACATTCCACCATTCGTAGATGGCGTTGCATGTCCTTCTTCCATTGGTTTGCTCGAATAACGTCAGAACCTCCGTCTAATTCCGGGGGATGGCCCTTTAAAAAGGACTCTCTAACTCTCTCCCACGGAGAAGGTCCCGTAGGAGATTGTGCATCTTGTGCTCATTATTGAGCTTGTGGCATTTACTGAGCCACTACGGCCATGGTCGCATTAACCGCTTGGGCCACTATATTTCTACTATTCCTTGTGGCGGTGGAGGACCAACATCATCCTCTACAACTCTATTACGTCTCGCTGGGCGACCTCTCTTAGGCGGCATCTGAGATGAAGGAATAATAGAGTTAGAATAATATTCAAAACAATCTATATTATAGAAGATCGCAAATATAAGCAACAAAGCAGTCCTAACATTAGGCTCTATATCAAAGAACGCTACGTTAGAACATGACAAGTCCGTATAGATCCTAAAGACTCTAGAACCTGATGCTCTGATACCATTTGTGACAACTCGCAGTCTGAAATAAGGGGCGGCCATCCCGATACTCCAACATAATGGAATCTTGGATGGAAATCATTCTCAGCATCACAACAATAAAATAAGTATACGGGAAAACCACCCAATAATTCAGAAAACAGGTTGCCAAAAATTTTAATTTAGTTTTATTACAAGTTAAGAAAATAGCTTAAACAACCCAATCTGAAGAGAAAGTGGAATTTCAAAAGAACTTATATTACATCCACAACAAAAATATAATAAAGGACCGAATATGCTGTCGGTCAACAGTCGCATGCACCATATTACAACAGTTTAATAGGTTACATAATACGTCCATTAAATAGTTACAAAAGTTTGGGCCACACGCCCGAGTGAAAGACCTGATCATATCTAGAATACAAAAGAAGAAAGCGTCTCACAACACATTCTGTAATATCCGCAAAATCTTAAAGCTCCTCAAAAGCATTGGAATAGGGATAATCAAAATGGGCGCCCTTGCGGCGGAGCACCTGAGCGGATACAATTTCATCCACAACAAGGAAAATGAATGGGTCAGGGCCCGATTTTTATATGATTCCCAGACGAATAAGAAGCATGACGGTTATGAAATATTAATCATGAATGATAAGGATAAGAGTCTAACGACATAATCCCAAAGCATAATAAAGCAGTTTAAATGATTATGTCTTTTATTAAATTATGAAAGAGAATATAATTAGACATCATAAATTTAAAAGCCTCCATCATTATTTACCATTTCATTCCAATTTCCATTCCTTAACAGGAATATAATACCATCATATATTTTTGTGTCATTTTACATATCTAAATTCCCACTTGATTTAGAATGGTCATATTCTTATACATATAACGTTTCTAAGACCGCCCCTCCGAGTTTCTCCACTAGGCGTGCCCTTAAATGACTATCATCTTCCAGGGCCCATCAAACAAGACAACCTGGGTACCTAACGCACGTTGGGAAGTGGCCATATGCCTACGAGTGAGTCATAACCACACCCGGAATTACCTCACTAGAGCAGAATGAAACATATAACAACCCCGCATATGGCCGAGGACTATAGTCTCCCTACATTCACTAGCTAGGGGACATCACCTCATACGCGAGATTACCTTATGATAACATTTAGAGAGGTGTGTTTAAGTAAATTAACATTTAGAATTTAAATCTCAATTTCATTTCCATTATTCATATTCGCTGCATTTTATCCGAAACCACAATCATTGAATATTCTCATTAATATTTATCATATTTTAAGTCCCGAAATAAATCTCCAAGTGATCACAATAATGCTATAAATCCCAAGGTCTTATATACCTCATTAGAGCCCCTAGAGTCTCCTAGTATGGGCCAACAAATCCAAAACACTTAACGGATTTCTAAATAAAAGAAAAACCCTAACCTCAATTTGTACACATCCGTAATAAGCCCCATTTAACCCAATCCTAATGTAGGGTAGTGACTTGACTCAACTAAAACTCCAGGACTCTAAGTTTACTTCATTCAAGAAGGTTCCTAGGTCCTAAGCCTAAAGAAAAAGAATAAAACTTGAGTTGTAAAAATCAACTCAAAACTGCAGGGTCCGAATCGATTCGCCCACAAGGCGAATCGATTCACCCCAAAAGGAAATTGGTTCGAAAGATGAACCCAACTTTTTGCTTCAGCCAAATCGATTCGTTCTTAACCCGAATCGATTTGGGTTTGCAGACCTGGAAACTGCCCCTTGTGCGAATCGATTCGGACATAGCCGAAGCGATTCGGCCCTGCGAATTTGCCAAGTTTGTCTATGGAGTCTTGGACTCCTAACTTCTCCCAACTCTAATCTACCCAAACTAAGATCATTTATTTCCACCAACTGATTTTAAATACATCCAACAACATTGATCTACACCAATAAATATCCAAATCACTTCCAAAGATTTAAAACCCATAAATCCAATAAAAACCCTAACATTATCAAACCAAAACTAATACACAACTATCATACTAATTATTCATCTTAAATCACATAATAGCAAGTAGAAAACTTGCTTTAAGCTTGCAAATTCAGATTTTAGGAAGATGAATGCAAGATCAATCCCCAAATCTTCAATCTCTCTCTTTCTCCACAAGTTCTCTTCTTCTCTCTCTCACTCTAGGTTAACAATTGGACTTAAGAGAAATAACAGGGATTAGCAAGACTAAATCGTGCATTAGTCTAAAATCTCCAACTTAAATGATAAATACCGCATTAAAATGACTCACGATACGCGTTGTGATAAAATCAGTCAAAAGTGCCCAAAACACCAAAATACAATATGGAACTTATTTCAACTAACTCGCACCTTTCGGGACTAACTACACCCTCCAAATTATCATTTGGAAATTTTATAACTCATTTCAAGTTTCGATTTCATTTTTAAACCACAACTTCATTTTAATTCTTATGACACAATAAACTGCAACATGGTGATATTTACCTACATATAAGGTAAACATACAACATTTTAATAAATATTAACTTATCTCATGAAATTATTACTTACTCCACATTCTAACATTTTATATATAATTACTTCACATAGTAAATAAATATAAAATAGGTTCTCAAAAGCGAGGGTCGTTGCAGAAACATTGCTAGAGATGCGCCTCCAATAATCTCACATCTATAGGAACTTCAACAACAAGGACCTATAAAAATAGTTTCAAAAGAAAATGTAAATGACAAACCTATGTAAAGTATGATCATAATTGGATCTAGTCTACATCACAACTACACATCTTTGTCGTGTGTTTTAATATATTGTAAGCTATTAGTTACCCAACCTAACAACCTAAAATATTATGCGGTTCTAAATCCCGAACCCATATATACACCATGTGATTAAAGATTTACATCTTCATTCTTTAATCTTTTGTTTCTCATATTTAGTTTCAACTTTTTTGTTTTAAAATGTAAGTTGTGTTATAGTCTCAAACCTATTGTTCGTCTCATTAACTAACCAATATAAAAATAACGGGCTTATATCTCCACTCTATACCCATTGGAAAATCTGATGACAATAATACAATATACAGCTCTCTAGTGATCCAAGCGGGCTCAAGTGCCTGAAGAGCATATTTATCAAAACAAATATTATTACCTCCATTCTGAAACATAAGTATGTAGGTGGGCATCCCTATTACGAATCAAATACATCACTAGTAAAATACATATATCGGTAAAAATTTCCCTAGAACCGCAACACAATAATTACATATTATAGGAGAAAGACTCTACAAACGTCTAACATCCACAAAATGGTGAAGATCCCAACATGTAAAAATAAATTGGGATACTCTTATGCCCACCAATAATGAAGGCCTACTCTTATTACCTTCGGGGATCTCTCACTCGTACTAAGTATAGACTTGAGCCGTTCTATACCTAAGACCTCATCACAGTCGAGGGATAAATCACCACATCAACCCATTAGTCATAAACCCTACCATACCTAAGACTTTATGATAGAAATCTCCTCGAAGACCCTCTTGGTTACAGGTACCTAGACGTTTGACCCAAGGGTAAAAATAGGACTAAGGAAGAGCCCGTCTACTCACTAGGATACCCACCCAATCCATATCATAAGAGCCCCTCTCATAGAATTCTCATAGTAATATACGCCATGAGCACTTACGCACGAAATGAATTCCACATAAAGCACACAAGTAATTTCCACCCCTTCTAATGGGATAAAGCATACACATACATAACCCTCACAAATGGGTTAAGATATATCACGTACACATAACGACCCTACTGTAATACCCCATAATTTTATGGATAATTAAATTACATGAGTGGGCGTACTTTAATTATTTGAGAATTTAAAGTAAATACTAGATATTAATTTTCAAGCGACATATAAATATTTACATGTGTTATATATACTTACGGGAATAAGTAAATGAGATGGACTATTTGTATTTCAGGTCCCAAGTGAATAAAAGCGATAAGTGATGTTATTCGAAAAACACGAGTAGAGATGTGTGGGCTTAAGATATGAATTTTTTATAAGTGACTCAAATGGAGATTTCGAGTGCACGACTGGTTATGGAATGACCGTAATAGTCAGAATAGAGTACCTGGGGAATGTGTTTGTGTTTCGGGGACTTTTTGGATTAGTAGGGACTCACATTTGTGTATACGAGTCAATTTTGGGTTTAATAAGTGGATAACCCATATTTTTCTCTCTTATAACTCACGAGAGAATGAGGAAAGAAGAAAGAAAGAAGAAAGAAAAGAAAGGAAAGAAAAAATGGAAGAAGGGGGAGATTTCCAGCCAAGATCTAACGGATCCCGGTACAAAGACATCGGATTTATCTAACGAGGCAAGTTTTTAACTTTCTTTAACTATTAATGTGTGTTTATCGTCCATCTTATTTTTGGTGTAAAAACTATAAGGATTTTGGGTTGGAATTCTGGAATCAAAATGGGGGTTTTGGAAAAGATTTCATACGATTTGATGTGATAGCAACTCCATATACAATCTAAGTTTAAATCCATGTTAATGCTATAAAATTTGTGAGAAATTGTAAGGGTTGAATAAAAACTACAGTTTAATTAATATGGGGTTGAACTCTTAATGAACTTGATGAATCCTAAGAATAAATTGGTGTGTTGGGCAAATCATAGTGTGTAGATGATTATTTTGATGGTTGTTGAGGGTAAAAACCATAAATTTTGGAGTTGGAAAAGAAAATTAACTCCCGAACTGATCAAATCGTAGGACCGATTCGTTTTTGGGGTTATCGGTGTTGATGAAAAAAATTAGATTGCTTCTAATTATTTAATCACAGATAAATATAAATGAGACAAAGGATTTCAAAGTGGTTCAGCCTTATAAGAATGGCCTACGTCCACTGTTTCTGTTATTGCCAAGTGTTTTTGGGATTCTCGATATGTAATTCTATCAAAAAAATCCGGTCCCCTTGAATGAGGGTGATACAATGTATTTATAGCCCTTAGGCTGTACATGTGAAAGGGTAAGCAATTAATGCCCTTTAAGAGTATACGTCTGTATGATAAGCATTCAATGAATAGTTGAACTGTTGAGTTTCTGGCAATTAATGGTATTGCCGAGATGCAGTTCGGACCGCCTTAGTTGCTCGTTGTTCAGGAATTCCTCGGAGCGTCGGAGTTCCTCGGAGTATTAGAGTTCCTCGAAGTATTAGAGCTCCTCGGAGTATACTTGTTGCTCGGAGTGAGTCTGACTTGGTCGGGGAAATAACCTTCCTCGTTGCTAATGTGCCACGTAGATCGACACGTGTCTTCTTATGATTCGTCTATATGAGCATATTAATTTTGGTATCAACAGAAGCCCCCAATGTTTTATATTTCGAAATTTGAGGAGTATGGAACATTCTTTCTCAGTATATGGCAATATTAAATGACCTTCCTGGTGTTTAGGAGCATTTTCTCCGTGTTCGAATGTCTTCCAAATTCGCAGAATCCGCCTTTTTGAATTTTTGTAAGCGCTTCGATCTTCGTGCACTTTTTGTCCTTTTAGCCGCCGATAGCGTAATAGTTTCTTTTTGTAATCATTTCTTTCGCCGTTTCCCAAGGCAAAGTATTTAAGCTTCATAGGCAATCCCATCGTCTTCTACCTTTTCCAATCTCTGCTTTCAAGTTTTCCATAGTCTTTCTCTCTCTATAGTGCGTTCATCCTTTTCTTCGTTCATTGTCAACAGATCTCCCTTTTTCTTGTAAGATCTTCTTCCTTCTTCTTCATTTCTTTTATTCACCATGGTTTATGTTATTGAATCTCTTGAGAAATTCCGTTCTGATTTTTCTATTCCATCTTGGGTAACTCTGGAAAATCTTTCTGAGCCTTTAGATTATTTTCGTTTGGTTGAGGGACACTGGTTCCCCAACCTCTTTATCGCTGAATGTGGATTTTCTTTTCCACCAAACCCTTTGTGCTTAGAATTCTATCAGTATTTTGATGTTGTCCCTGCAAAAATAGCCCCCAACACATGGAGAACAGTTAGTGGGGTGTATAGGTTAAATCAAACTCATGGAACCCGCATAGGAATTCCTGAGATTATGTATTGTTATAGATGGGCTGTTCTAGACAATGTTTTTTATTTAAAAACTAGATTTTTGAATAGGGCCTTAGTAGTCAACCTCCCTGATGCCAATAGGGATTATTTTGAACATGGGGTAATTATCAAAAATTGGCAACATGCCCCTTTGACTGGAGATGAAGTATATCAAGGTCCCAGATGCCCTCCATATGGCAATGGGATAGGTTATTTTCATTTTATTTTATTTCTAAAATTATGATTTCATTATGTTTGAATAAATGTATGACTGATATTTCACTATGTATTTGTTTGCAGTTGACAGTAAGAGAAAAACTCCAAAAGAATCAGAAGTAAATATTAAGCATTTGAAACATATCTGGAATTTGCATCAAAAAGTTTCAGACGAGCACATCAGGTCTGCTTCATATTTGTTACAGTATAGGAGTTATACAACATCCTTTACAGCTCGTCCTGTGGTCAGCACCAGTGAACCAGCATCAATTCCTGAGGACTCTTCTCCAGAATCTCACATTCCTCTAAGTTAGAAAATGGGCAAAAGAAGAGTTCCTACTCTCTTTGAGGAGACTACCTCTGCTGGATATGGGAAAAGAAACAAGACTGATGTCCCAAAAGGGACAAAGAAAGTAGATGTTGCCCCTTCTGTTGCTCCTCAAAAGGCTTTCGAGAAGCCCCCAGTGGCTCCGAGCAAGAAAAATGCACCTGTGGAAGTGGTCACCATCTCCCCAACCAAAAGCTCTTCTTTGGTTGAAACTGTTGAACTGCCACCGAGGAGACTGAAGAAATCCTCCTCGGTCAATTTGACTGAAATCATTCCCCAGCTCCAAGTTAGTGGAGCTGGTGTTCCAACTATTATTCCCCCGAGCTCTACAATGAGCTCGGTAAAGACTTGGACCATTCCTGAGGTTCAAGGAATTGAGGAGAATATGTCTAGAGATGTGCTTACAGCTTTGGCTACTCGTCACCTTGCTTCAGTAAGTTTCTCATATTCTGAATTTTCTTTCTTTCCATCAATACATGTATCTCTCTGCTGACTTATTATTATCTCCTTTTTTCAACTGGTGAGTTGCTTTAACACCATTGTGAAGAAAGATGAAGCGATCAAGGCTTCAAGCTCCTCGTCTGGAGTTAAGGATGCTTTGTTGGGGTTAACCAAATATTTGAAGGATTATCGTCAAAAGTATGACGAGGATAGGGCTGAATGGGAGAAGAAGTTGACTGCAGTTGAAGCAGAAAAGGTGCAGTTGGAAAATAAATTGAAAGACTTGGAGGAGGAGAAAAAGAAGTACGCCGAGAAGCTCACGAACTTTGGGGAGCTTGAAAATAAGTTGAAATTGGCTAAGGAAGAGCTAACCCTTCTGCGAGAAGTAAATCGCCAGAAGGAGGAGGTAGATGCTAAGTTGAAGGCCAACGAGGATCTTCTATCCGAGAAGCTCTCCTCGGAGAAAATAAAAAGAAAAATGGCAATAAAGAAGTCCTTCAACACAGGTTGGGACAAAGGATGGAACAAGGGGGGTAGCAGCCATGATGACTCAGGTGCAGTATGGGAGTTTGAAATACTTTCGAGATGGTTGGGTTACTGCCCTGCAAGAACTGAAGATAAATGAGGATTCAGAACTGCTTCAACAGCATCTCCCTGGTCCTCCCCCAGCTATTGAAGATGAAGAAGAGGATGAAGCTGCCTCCGAAGAATCTTCAATGGTAGTGGGTGATCCCATCCTTACCCAGACTGCTGACGAGGAGCTTTCATCTCTGCCTGCTCCTCCTGGACAAGTTCCAGCTCCTGCAATCCAAATTATTATTCCTACCGAGCAATCAAGCTCCTCGTCCCAGCCTCCCGAGAAAGTCTTGGGAGACAAGGAAAAGGTGTGAAGTTATTCGATATTCTCTTCCTATTTTTCTTCTTTTTCAAGTGTAACCAAGATCTTTGTAACTCTGCACTATGATCTAATAAAATTTGAGTTCTTTTCTTCCATATAATTGTCTCTTTTCTATCTGTACTCTGTCTTGATCTTCTTTTTGATAATTACTTTTTCTTTCTCTGCTAGTTTCTGGCCAGGATGGATCTGCTATCTGCCAATGATACAAAGCTGATGCAGTAATATAATGAATATTATAAGGCTGGTCACACAGACCTGAGTGCATCAGAAGTTGCCGACATCCTTGGTCATGGTGCTTCAGAACAGGCAGTCGAAGCTTATCAGTTCTTGAAATGTCTTCTTGATCGTGCTGTAGCCAATAATGTGGCTTATTACGAAATGATTGAGGATATTCAATGTACCTTAGAAAACCTTCAACATCAATATAAAGAATCAACCGCCTTGTTGCATGAAGGATATGAGAAGAGATATCAGCAGCTTTCTTCTGAGAAGGGCTACGAGAAGCTCATCGCTGGATATGATGTTAGGGAGAGAACCCTAAAGGGTGAAGTTGAAGCATGTAGATAGATTTTCGAGCTGCTGGAGCAAGAAAATAACAATTTGCAGAAAGAATTAGCACATTATAAGTCTGCAGCTTCATCTTCCACTGCCTTGGCACCGGTCACCGATGAAGGATTTTCATTTTTAGAAGTGGAAAATGCTAAGTTACGAGAAGAGTTAGAAGCTTTGAGAAGAGATGGGCCTTCTACTGCTACTCGGGGATGAGGAAGAGGTTCTCGTGGATGAGGAAGAGCTGCTCAGAATGTTGTCGAGGAACTAAGTTCTCGACCTGCTCGGGGAGGATCAAGAGTTCTTAGTCATACTGTTGAAGAAGCTCGTACTCGATCAACGTTGGAAAATCAAGCATTCCAATTAATGGCTAAGAACCAAGCCTTATCTGACATGTCAAAGAAAATTAGAGAACTGGAACAACAATTATCTTCAAAGACATCAGCATTGGCGACTAATGAACTTTTCATCCAAAGTCTTCAAGAGAAGCTTGAAAGGTTGACATTTCAATTTCACAAACAGCCCAGGGAGTTCAGGATGGCTGGATACAACGAAGCTCTATTCCATTTAGATGATCGTATCCAGAATGCCAATAATGAGAGCTACAAGCAAGGTTGGTTGAATGCCTTGGGCGTGCTGAAGCTCGAACAAGGACACTACCTGTGGGACTATTATGATCCTGGGGTACTAGACTTGCCTGTGCCACCTTATAAATTGGACATGGAATGGATCCCAGCTCGTGCCATTCTTCGGAGCTTAATTGCAAAATACATCGGTGACTACAATCTTCATTCTCAGATCGAGGTATCTCATCCCGAGAATCTACTGGACACACCTTCAATAATTAACGTCAGAATGCTTTGAGATATTAACTTCATTAATTCTCCCCTTTGCCTGGAAGATCCTCCTGCTGGCGAGGAGCCTATATCGAAAGCTGAAGGAAAAAAGCCAATAGAATAGGAAATTCTGATGTAATAATTAGTACACAATTTAATATCAATGTAATAAATTTGTGTAATTCATTTTGAATTTAATGAAAGAATTTCATTTTTGTTTGGAAATTTGTATTGCTATTGTCTTATATTTGTCAAACATTTTATACTTGTGCTTGCATAACAATATTGTGTTGTTCATCGACCAACTTAGTAAAAAAGTTACAAGTATTAGTAATGTTGCTCGATCACTTAATAATAAAGTAATGAGTATAAAGATGTTTAAAATTCTTCCAACCAACCAAGGTTGTTAAATTGTGCTCGTCGACCAATTATAGTTAGTGGGTTTTTATCCCTGACCAGCTATACTTGGTACTTTTTAAAATATTTTCTCCTCATCGACCAACTACAGTTAGTGGATTTTTATCTCCGACCAACCATACTTTATTCAGTTTGGAATATTTTGTTCTTCGAGGAACTTTTGTATTTTATTTAATAAACTTACCTCCCGACCAACATAAGTTGGCATTTGAGAGCATATCTTGTTTCCTAACCAAACACGTTGGCATTTTTAGGAATGTTGATGTTGTTCTCGTCCTTTTACCAACCGGAGTTGGTCTGAGTTCGAACTATCATGTCCACTTGCCCTTTTACCAAAATTGGTCTGAGCCAGTGTCAGCCTCCTAACCAAAGGAGTATGGTTTGTTCTCGCCTTTTTACCAACTGGAGTTGATCTGGGTTCGAACTATTATGTCCACTCACCATTTTACCAACCGGAGTTGGTCCGAGCTAGTGTACGCCTCCTAACCAAAGGAGTATGGTTTGTTCTCGCCCTTTTACCAACCGGAGTTGATCTGGGTTCGAACTATCATGTCCACTCGCCCTTTTACCAACCGGAGTTGGTCCGAGCTAGTGTCGCCTCCTAACATAAGGAGTATGTTTTGTTCTCGCCCTTTTACCAACCGGAGTGGTCTGAGTTCGAACTATCGTGTTCTGGCCCTTTTACCAACCGGAGTTGGTCTGAGCTTGAACTATCGTGTTATTTTTACTGCCGAGCAGCGTAGTGTTACACACACTAGTATTCCTCGAAAAACTTTCAATAAAAGGAGAGAAGATGGCGAAATATCATCGTTTTATTCATATTGATGGAACTTCTTTACATTTTACATCACTGATAGTACTTGCGTAGGTGTTCAGCATTCCATGCATTCTTAAATTCCTCTCCTTCTAGAGTTTCTATTCGGTAAGTTCCTGGTCGAACAACTTCTGTAACTCGGTAAGGTCCATGCCAGTTTGCTTCCAACTTATTGTGCTTCTGAATAACCTTCTTTAGCACGTAATCTCCTTCTTTTAAGTCGCATTTTTTCACCCTCTTGTTATAGAACAACGCTGTTCATTGTTGATAAGCAGCATTCCTAATGGCTGCCTCTTCTCTAACTTCCTCGAGCATGTCCAAATCTAATCTCCTCATCAAGTCGCTGACTGGGGAATTGAAATTCAGCACTCTGTGTGTTGGAAGACCCAACTCGACAGGTATTACGGCCTCACTTCCAAATGCCAGCATATATGGTGATTCTCCAGTTGCTGCTCGGGGAGTTATTCGGTAGGCCCACAATACTGACTGTAGCTCATTAATCCAATTAGCTTTAGCCTCACTTAGCCTCTTCGTCAAACCATTCAGTAATGTTCTGTTCGTCACTTCAGTCTGTCCATTTCTTTGAGGATGGCCTGGTGCTGAATGAACCTTCAAAATCTTTGACTGATGACAATAGGTGGCAAACTCCTCGTTATCAAATTGTGTTCCATGGTCTGTGATGAAGGCATGAGGGAGACCATATCGACAGATGATGTTCTTCCAAACGAATTGATACACCTTCTCGTATGTCATATCAACAAGGGGCTCAGCTTCTACCCACTTAGTAAAATAATCCACTGCGGCGACGAGGTACTTGAATCTTCCTCGGGTCGTTGGTAGTGGTCTAACCAAATCAATTCCCCTCATGGAAAATGGCCAAGGGGAAGTTATGGGTGTCAACAATGCTTGTGGAGTTCGTCGGATGGAGGAAAAACGTTGGCATTTATCACATCTCTTAGCATAGGCTATACAATCAGCCCTCATCGTCGGCCAGTAGTATCCTTGCGTCATCATCCTTTGCAAAAGCGTCCGACCTGCTACATGGGCTCCACAGGACCCTTCATGGATCTCTTCAATCAATTCTTTCACCTCGAAGGGATGTACACATCTCTGTAAACCTGCCATAATTCCTCGTCTATACAAAACACCATTAGTTAGTACATACCGAGCAGCTTTAAACTTCAATTTCTTGGCAGCGAGCTTATCCTCCGGCAATTCTCCCTCCTCAATATATGCCCTGATGGGATCCATCCAAGATGGTCCTAAATCAAGGGTAATAATATTCATCGTCATGTCTTCATCTATGCTCCGACTTTCTAATACATCAATTGGTATCGTTCTTCGCAGCTCGGTACGAGTAGCTGATGCTAGTCGGGCCAGTGCATCTGCTCGTGCATTATCCATTCTTAGTATTCTGATCAATTGAATGGCATCAAATTCTGCCAACAATTCCATCACCTTTGCATGATATATGACCATTAATTCTCCTTTAACTGCATATGTACCCATCACCTGATTCATAATTAATTGAGAATCACTAAATACCATCACTTGCTGCGCTTCCATGATCTTTGCTAAATTAAGACCTACTATCATGGCCTCATACTCCGCCTCATTATTGGAAGCTTTGAATTGGAATCGTAGGGCATATTCCATGTCAATCTCGTCTGGGGTGTTCAAAACAATTCCTGCTCCACAACCTGTTGCGCAGGATGACCCATCTACATATAATCTCCATGTAGGTATCTCGTCTTCAAATTTCTTATCTGACAGAGTTCCTTGGTGAAATATTTGTTGTTTCCTTTCATCCTCCCCTGGTATTTGTCGCTCTTCATCGACCATCTCTTCTCGCCCTTTTACCAACCGGAGTTGGTCTGAGCTCGAATTTGATGATCCTTTTACATCCACAAACCCTTTTACCAACCGGAGTTGGTCTGAGCTTATGTTTATTGATCCTGTAACATCCACAGGTTGATCAGTGAGCAACTTTTGTTCCTCGGGGGTATCAGGATATGTAAATTCTGCTATAAAGTCTGCTACAGCCTGCCCTTCTAATGATGATTTGGGTTCATAAGCAATATCATATTCACCGAGCTCTATTGCCCAATACATCAGTCTCCCTGATTTTTCTGGCTTATGAATGGCTTGTCTCAATGGCATGTCGGTATACACGACGATGGTATGGGCCTGGAAATATGGCCTCATTCTTCTACTTGCCTCAATTAATGCGAATGCCAATTTTTCCAGCTTTGGGTACCTGATCTCTGCACCTCGAAAAGCCTTACTTGTGTAATAAATTAGCTTCTGGACTCCATTCTCCATTCTGATCAATGCCGAGCTGACTGCATTCTCTGATACTGCCAGGTACAAGTACAACTTTTCTCCCATTACTGGCCTGGACAACAGTGGAGGTGCTCCCAGATATTTCTTCAAGTCTTGAAAGGCTTTTTCACATTCTTCATTCCACTCGAAAGTTTTTCTAAGTGTTTTGAAGAATGGGAGGCATCTATCAGTTGCTCGGGATACAAATCTGTTGAGCGCTGCAACTCGTCCTGTAAGACTCTGCACCTCTTTCTTCGTCGTTGGAGATCGCAACCCTAAAAGAGCTTTGATCTTTTCTGGATTCGCCTCAATGCCTCGCTGGTTGACAATGTACCCAAGGAACATTCCTTCTCGTACTCCAAATGTGCACTTCGTCGGGTTGAGCTTCATCTGGTATTTATCCAGTTGATCAAAGGTCTGACCTAAGTCAAATAGATGATCAACAGCTTTCTTGCTCTTTGTCAGCATATCATCGACATAGAATTTCATATTGCAACTAATTTTTTTGGCAAAACCTTATTCATTAGTCGCTGGTATGTCGCTCCTGCATTTTTTAAACCAAAAGGCATAACATTATAACAATAAGTTCCCCTAGGGGTAATAAAAGAAGTACTTTCCCTGTCTTCAGGTTTCATTTTGATATGGTTGTAGCCAGAGTAAGCATCCATGAAGCTGAGCAGCTCGTGTCCCGAGGTAGCATCCACTAGTTGATCAATTCTGGGCAATGGAAAATGATCTTTTGGGCATGCCTTGTTGAAATCAGTGAAATCAACACACATTCTCCATTTATTGTTTTTCTTCTTTACCATCACCACATTTGCTAACCAGTCCGGATATTTCACATCTTCAATGAATCGAGCTTCTGGAGCTTCTTGACCTCCTCTTGTATGGCTTGATTCTTCTCGGGACTAAACACTCTTCTTCTCTGCTTTACGGGCTTGATCTCCTTATTCGCATTGAGCTCATGACATAAGAAGTTGGGATCTATTCCTGGCATGTCTTCATGACTCCATGCAAAAGTTTTCTTTCTGTTTCTCAAGAAAGTTATCAACTCCTATTTTATTGAAGCATCCAACATCGAACCTATTTGGGTTATTGGTTCAGGGTGCTCGTCGTCCAGAATAACATTTTCTGTAGATTCCACCACATGTCCTTTTACAAGTTGGGATTCATCTCTGGGATCCAGTGTTTCAATTTCTGTACCTTCATCCACCTGGTAAGTAGTAGTCTTTTTCCTTGACTCTTCAAGTTCCTCTTGCTCGGCAGATGAATAATAGCATTCCCGAGCTACTTTTTGATCACCTTTCACAAATCCTACTCTAAAATTTGTTGGGAATTTTAAGCACTGATGTACTGTAGATGGAACTGCTTCGAACTTCTTCAAACCAACTCTTCCCATGATAATGTTGTAAGCTGATTGCACATTCTTATCCATCACAAAGAAGCATATTCTTTCTGTTCGACAAGAAGGCCAAGTTCCAATGAATATATCAAACTTGATCGTCCCAAGTGGAAAAATTTTCTCGCCAGCAAAACCCAGGAGAGGTCTGTGATAAGGTTCCAATTGAGATAATTTTAAATTTAAACTGTCAAAGCATGGGTAGAACATGATGTCTGCCGAACTACCATTATTTCATCCTCATTTTGATCACCAAAGGGTCGTCGTGAGGGTAAAGAACACCTGCAAGGTCGTTTTTTGAAAAACCAATAACTAGCTTATCTTTATTTATCTTCCTCGAGCGATCCTCCTCAGCCAAATTTATCCGTTGAATGTATGAGCAAGACTGAGCCTCACCGAGGTAAGCTTTTCTTTCTGCAGTAAGATCTCCTCCTCCTGCATCTCCTCCTGTAATAACATGACAATCAAATGTTCCAAAACGTATTGAAAATACCTCGCGTTCTGGTTGCCTTGGCCTTTTGGGAAGATCGGCGTCATCCTCTGTATCATCTTCATGATTTCTTTTCCTGTTTTCTTCTGCTCGACAAGGAGATCTAGACCTCTCTCTAGTTTGGTCATTATTTCTTCTTTCACCTCCCCGATCAACATACTTTGCTAGTTTACCTCTTCGGATGAGTGTTTCAATCTCGTTCTGAAGAGCTATGCAATTTTTGGTCATATGGCCATGATCCTTATGGAACTCGTAATATTTCTCCCTATTCCTCGTGTCAGGGTCTGACCTCAGTTTCTTTGGCCACTTTACTTCCTCGTTATTCTTGATTTCTTCCAAGACATGATTAATACCCATTTTCAAAGGAGTATAATTATCAAATTTCTTCAGGACTTCCCATGACGATTTATTATTCTTGGAATGCTTGTCACCGCCATTGCCCTTATGCTCTTTATTCTTGGATTTGTCGTCTTCCATCTTGGTTTCTTTATCCATATTCTTCTTCGCAGCCATAGCCTCCTCTGCATTCATGATTTTGGCCGCTTTTGCCATCAACTTTGACATAGTTGTAGGTGGTTCTTTGGCCAAAGTGTAATACAACTTGTTAGGCAACAACCCACTCATTAAGGTGGTGATTGCTGTCTTTTCTTCATAATCTATGACTTCCAGCTTCTCGTTATTGAAACGAGTTATGTAATCTCTAGTACTCTCACCAGATTTTTGTCTAGCACTTAATAAGTGTGCTACTCTTTTTACTGGCTTTTCTCCAAAACAGTAATTGCCAATGAACAACTCGGCCAACTGAAATAAAGTTGAAATCTTACCCCGAGGAAGATTGTTGTACCATATCTGGGCAGATCCAGTAAGAGTTCCTGAGAATGCTCTGCATCTCATCTCGTCGGGGACAACATAGATGTCGGCAACAGCTTGATATTGCTCTATGTGAAGAACAGGATCTGTCTTTCCATCATATTTGGGGGTCACCACAGGTGCTTTGAATTTCAACGGTGTAGGAAAATCCACAATAGCCTGTACAAAAGGTGTCCCTTGAACAAAAGTTCATTGTAAGGGATTCTTCGCCTTAGTCATTTCTCCCAATCTATCCTCCAACCGCTGAATGGAACCTTTCCATGCATCATTTCCTTCCTCGGGCCTATTGGTTCGAGCAATCGACTGTTCTGAAGTGGCCTCCTGGGATCTATCTTGACGAGTAACTGGTCGTGATTGTGCTGATCCTTCTCTTAGATCTGATGGTGGTCGGAAACTCCTCGACATGGTCTTAGGTGGACTCCTATTCCTCCTAGGGCCTAATCGACTGAAAGGAGACACCCTACTCAGTCTTTCCGAGGCACTGGGTCTCCCTGGATAGAGAGTGATACGTTGATCAATATCTGTAGCCCTTATTGACGAAGTTCGCCCAGGTTGATAAGAGAAATCATCAGATTCCTCATTACGATATAACTTAGTACGCCTGGATCATGAAGAAAGTAAATAGGTTTGCCTTTGACCACTTCGATGTCCCGAATGTGTAGGTGCACCTCCATGAAGGGTCTGTATGAGTTGCCGCATTGTCTCTTGCATGGAGGTTTTTCCTTGAGCCAGATTCGTCATAATCCCGGCCAGATCTGGAGGTGCAGAGGAATTTGGAGGATTTCCAACATTTCCAGCGTTTCGATTGCTAGATTCCAGATTATCTGCCATTGATGATGAATGATTTTTGGTGAAAAACGATAACAACAGTCGTTTCCCACAGGTGACGCCAATTGTTGATGTAAAAAATTAGATTGCTTCTAATTATTTAATCACAGATAAATATAAATGAGACAAAGGATTTTAAAGTGGTTCAGCCTTATAAGAATGGCCTACGTCCACTGTTTCTGTTATTGCCAAGTGTTTTTGGGATTCTCGATATGTAATTCTATCATGAAAATTCGGTCCCCTTGAATGAGGGTGATACAATGTATTTATAGCCCTTAGGTTGTACATGTGAAAGGGTAAGCAATTAATGCCCTTTAAGAGTATACGTCTGTATGATAAGCATTCAATGAATAGTTGAACTGTTGAGTTTTTGGCAATTAATGCTATGGACGAGATGCAGTTCGGACCGCCTTAGTTGCTCATTGTTCAGGAGTTCCTCGGAGCATCGGAGTTCGTCGGAGTAGTAGAGTTCCTCGGAATATTAGAGCTCCTCGGAGTATACTTGTTGCTCGGAGTGAGTCTGACTTGGTCGGGGAAATAACCTTCCTCGTTGCTATTGTGCCACATAGATCGACACGTGTCTTCTTATGACTCGTCTATACCAGCATATTAATTTTGGTATCAACAATCGGTTTGGTTCATTTATTTTAGAACCGGATCGGTTCGTTTTATGTCCATAGGTTCAGTTCGATTATGGTAGTTCATTTTGGGATAATTTTTCTTGGATTAAAAATGTTTGGAAGAGAATTCCTTTTGGAGATAGATATTAGGGGATCCTAAATAGAGTATAAGGACATATAGATGGTAAATTGAGTGATGTGTGACCCTTGGGATTAGTGGGAATAAAATCTGGGGCATGAAATTTAGGAATGTTTGGGATGAACGACATTCGAGGAATTTTTTGGCGGGTTCGTACATATATTTATGCATGTAGAATATAAATGTCGATTATATATATATATATATATATATATATATATATATATATATATATATATATATATATATATATATATATATATATATATATATATATATATATATATGTGTGTGTGTGTGTGTGTGTGTGTGTGTGTGTGTAAATCCTAAGGTGTGAGTGGGATGATTTAAGAATACTAGCGAGATGTAATAAGCAACTATTCGAAAAAAATGAGTGTCATAATTATATCATAAGTGAGTGAATACTCATGGGATTAAAATATGTTGTCTGTATACTTATGAACTAATACGAATTGGGAAATTCGGGATTTATAGGCTAATGCCAGGATATATAGGCATGTATGGCCGGATTTGATAATACATACGGGTATAGAGACATTATGTATATGATATGAATATGAATATATCTGTGCATGAATTATATATTTATATGAAGCATACCTATCTAGTGCTATCATGGAAAGTTGCATGATGTGCGTGAGGCCCCTGGCTTGAGAAGAGGGTTGCGTATAGTCTCGAGGTCATAGCCTCTATTTTTATATTGTGTATCATTTATCAGCGGTAAGACATTTTGGGTATGATTTGTCTTATTTATTGTGAGTAACTATGACCACTTCCCATAAATTATGATTTGATTTTTACCAAGTCGGTGTGAGAGTCTGACCGCTGGTACCCAGGATGATGTGTGAGTAAGTCCCTGAAAAATAATAGCATTGAGAGACTGCATCCATTGAGTTATAGCTCTGAGAGATGGTTATTATACTTATATAGTTTGTGATATATGAGTATGGATATACTTCACGTGCTTAGTATATCATACATACATACATACATGCATACATATATATATATATATATATATATATATATATATATATATATATATATATATATATATATATACGGAAAAAATAAAGAATGTAATGCGGAATAATTTATGGATCATCCGACAGTATAAAATCCAAAATAAAATATGTGATATATGTATATAATGATGAGAATATTATATACGAGGCTAATAACATGAAAACGTTATTAGTATATTATAACTAGTGATAGTTATTCAAAATTAACGAATATATTATAGGTAAGAAATTATTATAGTAAGCTATCGTGAAAACTTAGAATATTATATACGCGGGATTTGAGATAGCAGATGATGATTTAGTTACTGTGAGATAATTGTTAGACAAGGTAGCTTAACTAGGGTGTTTTAAAAATACATGCGTTAGGTGTGCATTGTTAGATGAGATGTGAGGGGTATCTCATGTGAGTGAGACACCAGTTTAAATATGGAGAATATCATATTTTAAATACTAAAGTATGTTAAGCACTTGCTAAATGTTTTTTGAACCCGGTCTTTGACCCGTATCTATCTTTTCTTTTTATTCTCCTTTGTTATACTTTTTAGGTGTCCAGACACAGGGATGCCTGGATGACTATTCTTTCAAGTCAGATGTTGTAGCCGCAGTTGTGGATGTTGGCAAGAAATTATTTAGATGCTCTTATGTTCTTGTGATTCTAGATAGGAGGTATTTTGAGTTATTCGGGCATGTTACCCAACAGTTGTCTTTTATTTTATTTGTCGCTTTGTAATTTACGCTTATCCGATATGGTTGTATAAATGTTTTACAGAGAGTTATCGGTTATTATTTATTTCTTTTAGTTGTTGTTCTTATCTTTGTATGGATGAATTTACTTGTGCGTTTAAGTTAAAAAAATTAGAAAGTTTAACATTTGATGCAGGGACTAATAGGTTATTAGTAATTAAATGGTTTTCGACAGTGATGCTGAGAATGAAACGATATGATATTCTTGTTTAATTTGTTATATGACTGATCACTCGATATTTTATTAAAGATGGTATCTGAGCATCAGGTTCTAGTGGCCTTAGGAATCTTGCGGACTAACTACGTATTTAGCGTTGCGTTCTATTTTATATAAGGCCCTATGTTTAGGGTTGTTGATTCCTATGGTCATATTTCGTTCTCCTGCAACATCGTATGATTATGGTGAATCTTATATGCATTCGGGTGTGTTTTATAGGCCGACACATGAAGAACGACCAGTGAGGGCCATTGGGAAGGCAGTAGGGGGCAGGGCTCAGTTGGAGTTGTAGAATATTTGGGGATGATGATCGTAATTGAGGCCCGCCCTATTGTTGCTCGAGAAGATGAGGATGTAAGGACTGCTAGGGTGCAACATATATTTTTAAGTATTGCTATAGCATAAAGTGGTGCTAAAATTAGACTTACCCAGTGTGGTTAGAATAGGAGAGAGTCAGAGGGGTCCTTGAAAAGGACTACCCATTGTAATTTTGGTAAATGCAAAGATTGTGTGTGTAGACAAAGGATGTAAGATAACCAGAGGCTTTGGCATATAGTAGGGAGTAGTATACCCAGAATTTGAAAATTTGGGGTAAAATTATTTCTTAGCTCATGGGTGGTGGGAGTTAATCACCACATTTGAAAAGTGAAATAGTATGCCAATGGAAGGATCTTAGGTATGAGTTGACCGTAATTTCCTTCATCATTTGTTTGGAAAGAGATGTGAATAAAATTCTAAACTTATCACTAGAAGGTCGGATAGAGGCCTTATCTAGTGAACTTTATACCCATTGAGGTAGGTACAAAGGAGAAAAGAGTCCTTAAGCGGGTGAGGGACTCATGAAAAGAGTCACCAACACTTAGGGAAAATTCTTCTTGGACGATCGATGCAGATGGCGACAATGTTATGTTTTGACAATGAAAATATTAATGCTTATATATGAAGGGAACTAAAAATATTGAATGATTTAGTTAGGGGTAAGACTGGATGTAACAGTGCTAGAGAAACACCATATGGGGAAGACCCATAAGGGGACCCATTTAAATAATTCAGATAACTGAATTCCTACTGAGTGACAGTGGATTTAGTTGGGACTGGTAAGACCAGTAGTGTATTTCTTAGGGAGAATAGAGCTAAGGGAACAATGAGGGTAGCCGTAAGGGTCGAGGCTACCCGTGTGGGAGAGAAGTACAACCCTAATATGGTTAGTATGGCCAGGAACACTGGATTATATGAAGAGGTATTTTTATGTGGAAAGTAGGACCTCATGCATTGATTTTTGCCCGAAGCGAGAAAAAGGGATAAGAGTATGGTGCCTACTGGGGCAATAATTAAGATAGTTTCGGTTCGGTTCAAACAAGTGTGTCATAACTAGGAACCATTTTTGTATCCAATAGAGAAATGAGTTTTAACCTTAGGTGAATAAGGTATGATTTGTGTGGCACGAGCGAGCCACAGTATATTGATTAGCACTAGAAACCCCTGTGAGATGAGTTTAGTGTTTATATCGATAACATTATTATGTTTATATAATTTTCATGGTACAACGGGGTTATTTTTTGTTTCATCCGTGGGTAAGCAGGTGTAGGCATAATGGTATATATTTTTATTGAAATTACTAGTTTTAGTGATGTGTTATATGAGTGTGAAGTATAGACTGGTTATAACGATAGTGTGGTGATATTAAAAGGCTGACGTGTTTACTATTCGAGCGCATGATGTGTCGTTTTGGTGATGTCTCACCTGAAAGAGGGTCGAGATCGTATTTATATTATATTATGATAGAGACTTCAGATAGTATGCTTGTTTGGAGATATTTGATCTCGATGTGTAGGGAATTAATGGAAGTGATTTGAGTTATATTGGGTTTACTATCGAGCGGAGAGATTTAGCTCATTATTATATTTAGCACTCAGGACTTGGTGATAGGGAGAGTGCATTGTTATATCACTCCTTTAGAGACGTGAGAGTTAAAATTTATATTTATATGACCGGGGAAAAGTCTATAAGATTCCTAGTTATGTGTTTGAGGTTTATGGAATTTGATTGCCTCCAATGCTGAGTGATAGTAAATTTGGGGAGAAGTTCCTTGTTTGAATGTGACTGCGGGATGAAATACACATGGATTTTGGTAAACATCATGATTACAGAGACGTTGATTGATTATAGGGCATCAGTTTTGAACATTTATTAATGGAAAGTGTAGAGGAAACACTCCGAGCTGAGAGATATTATATAGTATAAGGCTAGTAGAGCCGGTAGTGTCGTGAGAGAGAACTATAAATTTTTCTTCTCACAATGTTTGGAAGGGTACAACATTGTCGAGGAGAATTAAATTTCGATTTATGGGGTGATTTAGAATAACCATGTGTTATATCCACATCTAGAATGTGAGGCCTGTTTTGAGGAAAGTGTGTGACGTTTCCAGTATTGTACAAATATGCACCAATTATAGGGTGTATGGAAGCCCTAGTTAGTAGATTTCAAATCATCCGAGATAGGAGGATATATGAATAAATGTGTGGAATATATGCCTGTGGGGCAGTTAAAAACATGCTAGAATGTCATGATAGATTAAACGTCGTGTGATAAGGGTGATAATCTAAGTATATGTGTGCAATGAGAGTTGGCACACCCGAGATGGGTTGAAAGGCTATGGGAACCCATTTATTCGGATGTCTATTGAGAAGAGGAAAATCAAATTATTTTGTGAAATTTGAGCGGGGTCTTACTCAGTTGAATGTTTAGAGTGTCTTGCGGGTAAATAGAATGTTAATATCTATATGGTAAAGAGGGCCTAGAAGTGCGCATTGTGGCAAAAGTGCACGGGCTTGGTGTTAGATGAGACATAGTGAGATTGTCTCCCGGGTGAACCACTCATAAATTTTTTTGTGTAAAGCCAAAGATTCCAGTGACGGAATGGGCAGAGAGGCTGGTGAATTTCATTGATAGGTGGACTCAAACCTTTCTTTGAAAAGTAGGATTTCACCAGTGCAAGGTGACGCCCAATATTGTTGTGAATTAGGATGAAGATCCCTGAACCCCACCTCTGATAGGGATTTTTGAGAAGGAGTGGGGATGACATTTTGTTATGGGTAAGTCATGTCACCTCTGGCCCGATGAGTACACAGAAGGTGATTGACGACTAGTAAAGCAGTATGAATGAAACTATGGAGTGACTGTGGTTAGTTTACTTTTGCAACTAACCCAACTTGAAATTGAAGTAAAGCATGGTATGGTAATTGAGAGTTGTGTGGTCACTCGTACTTATTTTTTGTGGACAAAATGTCTATTAAGGTTTTGTGTGGGAATGCCTGGTTGTTTAGAGGTGAGAAAATAACTAGCCTTTTGGATCAGACGCAATTTAGAGTCCGTTGTTGAGAGGGGCATTAACCGCAAACTATTTTGGGGTGAATTGTGAACATCGTAAGAGTTACGTCATCATGAACCAAGATTTGAAGGACTGACAGGAGTGGTTAGATGTTTTTATGGTTTCTTTTAGGAACGGAATTTTGTGTTGGGATGGACACGGGAAGCTAGTACTTAGTGATGTGCGGCCTTCAAATAGAATTGAGGTGATAGAGCTAGTGATTTATA
This sequence comes from Sambucus nigra, assembly GCA_949130495.1. Taxonomy (NCBI): domain Eukaryota; kingdom Viridiplantae; phylum Streptophyta; class Magnoliopsida; order Dipsacales; family Adoxaceae; genus Sambucus; species Sambucus nigra. The sequence continues at coordinate 353,012,698 of OX422207.1, read as the reverse complement.
GGCTCGTCTTATTTGGATTATTAAATTACACTTGTCGTTACTGAGCCGATAGTTTATGACTGATGGAGTGTATCAGTATAAAGAGAATTGAACAAGCTTGTCGTGAAGTTCGAGCTATAGTGGTTAAGCCTATAGATAGGTGGGTGCCACTACCAGGTGTATAATGAAGTAACCGTTATGTTACATTGAAATTTATTTTGGGTATAAAAGGGGTGTTGTGTGTAGCTCAAGATCCTAAGTTTTAGTACCGATTTGTCCAAATTTCGAGGACGAAATTCCCTTATATGGGGGGAGAATGTAATACCTCGTACTTTTATGGATTATAAAATTGCATGAGTTGGTGTAATTTAATAATTTGAGAATTTAAAGTAAATAGTAAATATTAATTTACAAGTGAGCGATTAATATTTACATGTGTTATATTTACTTATGGGAATAAGTAAATGAGATGGACTATTTGTATTTCAGGTCACATATGAATAAAAGTGACAGATGATGTTATTTTATTCGAATAACACGTGTGGAGATGTGTTGGGTTTAAGACATAATTTTTTATACGTGACTCAGATGGATATTTCGGGTGCACGGATGGTTCCAGAATGGTCGTAATAGTCAGAATAGAGTACCCGGGGGTAGTGTTTGGGTTCCTGAGACGTTTTGGATCAGTAGGGACTCGAATTGGTGTATACGAGTCAATTTTGGGTTTAATACATGGATCACCCTTATTTTTCTCTCTTATAAGTCACGAGAGAAAGAGGAAAGATGGAAAAATAAGAAAGAAAAGAAAGGAAAAAAAAAGGGAGAAAAGAGAGATTTTCGGCCAAGCTCCGGCGGATCCTGGCACGAGGATGTCGGATTTATCCAACGACGCAAGTGTTTAACTTGCTTTAACTATTTATGTATGTTTATAGTCCATATTATAGTTGGTGTAAAACTCTAAGAATTTTTGGTTGGGATTCTTGAATCAAAATGGGTTTTTTGGAAAAGATTTCATATAATTTGATGTGATAACAACTCCATATGAAATGCGAGTTTAAATCCATGTTAATGGTGTAAAATTCTGTGAGAAATTGGAAGGGTTGAATAAAAACTACGATTTAATTAAGATGGGGTTTAACTCTTAATGAACTTGATGAATCCTAAGAATAAATTGGCGTGTTGGGCAAATCATAGTGTGTAGATGATTATTTTGATGGTTGTTGAGGGTAAAAAACCTAAATTTCAAAGTTGGAAGAGAAAATGAACTCCTGAACTGATCAGATCGCCAAACCGATTCATTTTGGGGGTTCTTGGGTTGGTACATTTATTTCAGAACCGGATTGGTTTGTTTTATGGCCATAGGTTCGGTTCGATTATGGTAGCTAATTTTGGGATATTTTTCTTGGATTAAAAAGGATTGAAAGATAAATCCTTTTGGAGATAGATATTAGGGGTTCCTAAATAGAGTGTGAGGACCTATAGATGGTAAATTGAGTGATGTGTGACCCTTGGGATTAGTGAGAATAAAATCCAGGGCATGAATTTTAGGAATGTTTGGGATGAATGACATTCAAGGATTTTTTTAGCGAGTTTGTACATATATATATATATATATTCTAAGGTGCGAGTTGGATGATTTAAGAATACTAGCCAGACGTGATAAGCTACTATTCGAAAATAATGAGTGTGATAATTATATCATAAGTGAGTGAATACATACGAAATTAAAATAAGTTGCGTTTATACTTATGAACTATTATGAATTGGTATATTCGGGATTTATAGGCTAATGTCGGGATTGATAGGCATCTATGGTCAGATTTGATGATACATACGGGTATAGAGACATTATGTATATAATATGATTATGAATATATCTGTGTGAATTATATATTTATGTGAAGCATACCCACCTATTGCTATACTAGGAAGTTGCGCGATGTGGGTGAGGCCCCTGGCTTGAGGAGCAGGTTGCGTATAGTCCCCAGGTCATAGCGTCCATTTTTATATTGTGTGGCATTTATCAGGGGTAAGATGTTTTGGGTATGATTCGTCTTATTTCCAATGAGGAATTATAACCACTTCCCATACTTTGTGATTTTATTTTTACCAAGCCGGTGTGAGAGTCCGACCGCTGGTACCCAGGATGATGTGTGAGTAATTCCATGAAAGATGATAACATTAAGAGACTGCATCCATTGAGTTATAGCTGTGAGGGATGGTTATTATACTCATATAGTGTGTGATATATAAGCATGGATATTCTTCATGTGTCTAGTATAGTGTGTGTGTGTGTGTGTGTGTATATATATATATATATATATATATATATATATACGGACAAAATAAAGAATGTAATGTGGGGTAATTTTTGGATCATCCGGGAGTATAAAATCTAGAATAAAATATGTGATATACGTATATAATGATGAGAATATGATATACGAGGCTAATAACACTAAAATGTGATTAGTGTATTATAACTAGTGATAGTTATTCAAAATGAAGGAATAAATTATAGGTGATAAATTATTATAGTAAGCTATCGCGAAAGCTTAGAATGTTATATACACGGGATTTGAGATAGAGTATGATGATTTAGTTACCGTGAGATATTTATTAGGCAAGGCAGCTTAACAAGGGTGTTTTAAAAATACATGCGTTAGGTGTGCACTGTTAGATAAGAGGTGAGGGGTATCTCATGTGAGTGCGACTCCAGTTTAAATATGGAGAATATCATATTTTAAATATTAAAGTATGTTAAGCACTTGCTAAAAATATTTTTCAAAGTCGGCCTCTAGTCCGTATCTATCTTTTATCTTTCTTCTCCTTTGTTATACTTTTTTGAGCATCCCCTCCAAGGTATATACAAGCTTCATCATCAAATATCATCCAGTTCAAGAACAATATGTCTAACCAAAAGGGAAGTAATCTTATCTCTTGGACACACTACATGACACAATTCATGCATACAGGTGTTAATTTGTGTGCACAAGTGTTTACATGACACAATTCATGCATATTTTTGGGAATTTTTATAACATTTTAAAACTATTTTAAACATTTTTTAAGTTATTTAAAATAATTTTTAAAATAATTAAAATCATGTTTTAAAAGTGTTAGGGTTAAAAGACAAATTAGTTTTATTCCTTAAAAATATGTCAGTGTAGAATATAAAATCGGCAGAGACATTTGTGGGTACAATTTGGATTATTAAAAGTTCTAAAATATACGTTTTATAGTCTATTGGATTATCCCACGTGTTAGCACACTACTGATTACATATGTTTTTTCTTTGTGTCTTAGAAGTGAGAAACAATATTATCCATTTGGATCATTTTAATCTACAACCTGCACATGTTTTGAAGTGATCCATGTGATATCGTTTAGGGCCAATCAGAGCAAGTGTTTGTACGGTGCCATTTCAAGCCTGAAATTTATAATTGAATCGCCAAATAATCCTAATCCCTTATTTCCTTCGACAATCTGGATACTTCTATGACGAGTATAAATAGGCTCCTTGGGTCAGCCATTTGAAGACTTTGGTCATTCTTCTAACTTGAGAGAAAAAATAGAGAAGCAAGAGGTTATAGAGATAAGAGAATATATATATATATATATATATATATATATATATATATATATATATATATATAGAGAGAGAGAGAGAGAGAGAGAGAGAGAGAGGCTCATGTGCACATTACGTTTGCACATCATTTTTTTAAAATAGTAAACAATATTTTTGAGTTGATTTTTTTTTGTGATATTTAAACATTTCAACGGACCCATGTAAAAAAATCAGCTAAAAAAAACTTTGTTTGCTACTTTTAAAAAATCAGTCAAACTTTCGGTGCTTTTAAGCACTTTAAAAGCTGCGAAAGTTTGACCGATTTTTTAAAATAGAAAACAAAGTTTTTTTTAGATGATTTTTTTTCATGGGTCCGTTGAAATGTTAAATATCACACAAAAAAAATCAACTCAATATTTTTTATTGCTTTAAAAAAATTGGTGTGCGCCAGCACTGTGCAAACTTACTATGCACAGGAGCCTGCCTCTCTCTCTCTCTCTCTCTCTCTCTCTCTTAAGCAGTCTTCGTAATACAAAAAACTTAGGTTTTCTTCCAAAAGCCAAACACATTCTTAAATTTTCATTTACATTAGAAAAACCTAGCTTTTAAGAGTTAGAATGAGTTCGATTTTTGTGAGTTTTGTATTTGGTTGAGTTTGAAGACCCTCTTCACTCATTATCTAACTTAGGAACCACGTCTCACTGTGGATATTGCTTTTCTTTCTAAAAAAATGCAAGATTTTCTAAGAGATATATCACATGATATATTTTAGGGTTCTTGTTATCTCTTATTTTTTGGATCTTGTTCTGTATGTTTATATTTCTTTAGATCCACTTTCTATTTAAAATTCATTGAAAAAGAGACTTCCAGTAGTCTAAAATCTCAGATCTGAAAAATCTTGTTTAAAAAATATAAGCGCCTGTTTGGTTCTATATTCAGAAAACTCGATTTAAACGCTGTTTTTTAATACAGTTTTTAAATTCATTTTTTTGTGTTTATAATTATTGGTGCGTGTTTGGTAAACTTGTCTTTAAATACAGTTTTTTGAAAATTTGACAAATTTGACAAATATGTATGTTTATATTATACATATATATATATGTGTGTGTGTGTGTGTGTGTGTGTGTGTGTGTGTGTATAATGATATTGCAAGTATAATTCACAATAAAATTATATAAATACATGAATTGATAATATTTTTTAATACATATTTACTATATGTGTATTTTATATTATTTCATACACTAATAATACATGTATAAAACTATATATAAGTATCATGCATCTATTGATGATATTATTTAGTAATGGATCATAGTATATTATATAATGTAATAATATAAATATATGTAATTTTGTGTACGTGTACATATATATTTTTTATTTATCAAAATTACACGCATATTAATGTATTATATATGTGTATTATATATTAATGTATAAATGCATTATAATATTAAGAATGAATACTTCTGAATTGAAAAATAAAAAGCAGAAGTTATAAAACACATTTTCGTTGTATTCTGAAAAACTTGATTATAATATAGAAATATTATAGTTCTGTGTTTAAAAATAGGTTGCTAAATGCAAATTTTTATCAGAATTGTATTTAAACACGGAAAACAGAATTATGGTTGCAAACCAAATAGGCCAAATTATTTCGTACATAAATAAGTTTTGAAATAATTAAATCTATTTTTCAAAAATATTCTTTTTTGGATCTGAAAATAGTTTTTGAAGTCTGATTTTCATAGAGATTTGAACTCTTTTCATGTCATATAGAAATTGCGTAATTTGATATGATTTATTTGTATAAATCTTAAGAGGTGTGAGCTGCATATTTTTATGTAGTTATAGTCACACCACTATCACGGTCACTCTCACACTTACACATAGTTAGTGTGGTTCGTTTGAGAGATCTTTAGTTGTTTGAGCCACTACAAAACAAAGAACAAGGAGGAAGGCAAGGAAGCTTCAAGGAAGGTCAAAGAGGTTAGATCAAAATTACCTTTGAGAGGGGAACTCGTGTAGGTACATTTATATCTTAGTTTTAGGGCCTTGAATGCATGCTTAGTGCTTGTAATCTAATAATTATTGTTTGATTTTAGTGGATTTTTCATTTTGTGGCCTAGATCTCACTGTTGATGTTTTCCCTAATTTGGGATTTTACCACGTAAAAATATTGTCTCTTGTGTGTGGTTTTTTCTTCTTCACTGCTACTACTGCAAACTAGACTTAGGTTTAATTTTAAGACCTATTTCCAAGAAACTGAAATAACTTGTTCATAATTTTTAAACACATCTTCTGTTACTATCCCGTTTTATAAAAGAGTCTCCTCAAAAAGTTTTTTGGAACATACTTAACCGTTTTAACTTGTTTTAAAAAACATAGTAAGGTTTTTCACCTATAACTTCCCAATTTCCCATTAACAAACCCATTCCACACTCGGGTCTACCCTCAAATGACAAATCCTCCATCTAACCCGTTTAAATAAATGATTTCACAATTACTCCAATAATCTTAAGGACCCATCCTCAAACTGTCACCTCATTAGAATTTATATACATCCTATAAATGTAGGAAAACTTAAGGTCAATCAACCTAACCCTAAGTCCCAAATCAAAAAATCCAACCAACCAAACAAAAGCTAAAACTAGGCAAAACTTACTGATGAACGACCGAGGACCAAGTGTCGATCGATCGATTAACCCAAAACAATGCCAAATATCCTTTGTTACGGGATTCTTCATCTTCACCCCCCGTTTTTCTATCTTAATCCTCCATTAATGAACCTAAAAACTTTCCCTAATTAATGAAATAATATTCAAATGATAAAAACACATCATCTTCATGATTGAAACCTATTTCCATCCTCAAATTCCAAATCTACACCAAGATTTAATAAAAACTCAATTCAAAATCTAGCAACACTAGTTTATCCAATTCTACACAATTTCCATGGATTGATTTAATTAAACATAGGGTTTTTATATGATTAACAATACAAAAGATATTCCAAACATCATATATTGGTTTTAATCCAAGTTCATGAAGAGATCAATCAATATAGAGGGGAAATCAGCCCAATTAACATCTACATTAGGTTAATTGTGAAAATTACTATTCAATTATATAAACTCTGATTTGTACAATAATATGATTTAGATTTGTAATATTTCAATCTTCGTATATTAGTTTTAATCCAATTAATTAATTATCTAAAATCAAATTTACACAATAATATGATTTACATCTCAATGAAATAGATACAATATTTGCACACATACTATCATAATCATATTTGTATGCAGAACTTTCCTCATGATTTATGGAGAAAACAAGCTAAAGCTCTTAATTTCTCCTCTTCTCTTCATGTGCCTTCTCTCTAGCCCCCAAAGTTGTTCCCTAATTATGTTTTATGATAAATGAGGTTTCTAATGACCCTTTTCGACTATTAATCATGAAATTAGGGCTGGGGCCCAAATGGGCCTCACCTAAAAGAGCCCAGAAATAACTCTAAATGACTTAAAACCATGCCTAAGCCTTATACTAACCCAATAGGAATTTGAACCATTGTTTTAAACTATAAACGAACATTCCACGCATCACACGATAACCAATGATTAAATATACCTCCCGAAAATAACTAAGAACTCAATTATTTTTAATTACTTAGTACGAGTCCAAATATTAACTAATTCAATTAATTAATCACCGTGTGTTAAGTCCAATTTTCAATCCAACTTAAATAACACGTAATGATATAAATGGTAACATCTCTAGTCACAAGAAGCATATATAATTAATTTTCATAATTCAATTAATTAAGTAATATGCATAAAAATACAAGGTATTACAATTACATAAACTACCTTAATCTATATTTGGAGTAAAAAATAAAGAGACATACTTCTGTCCTTTATTCAAACTATGTTAGCTCCTTTTGTATCACTAGTGTCGAGCACCCCCAGATCCGAACATGTCCTAGAATGAGCTTGCGCCTAATCCATAGTTCTTTAGGAATTGAAGAGATATATTTAGATGAAACTTGATTTAGAATGTATATATCCCCCTCTTAATGAAAAATACCAAAAAGAATCTCGTAGTCCTGTGGATTTTATCTCATCTAAAAAATTTGTATTCATTCTTTTTCTACACCATTCTATAGTGGAATACTCCATGCAAACAACTAGTATACAATCCCCACCTCCGATAAATGTTTTCTAAACTCTCCCAAGAAGTATACAGTGCATTGATCATATCATAGGGTTTGGATTAGTTTAACTCACCCATACTCCACCTTGGCCTTATACACTTTGAACTAATGAAAGGCTTCAGACTTATGGTGAATAAGTTAAACAAAATTATATCTTCAGTAGTCTTCAATAAAATCGATAAAATAATCAAAACCACCTCTTATTTGGATAGACATAGGACCACATAAATCGAAATAAAGCATTTCCAACACATCTTTGTGTTTTTAATTTTTGGTCCTTGAAGGGACCCTTGGTTACTTTACCTTCTAAATAATATTCATAGACCTGGAACTGACTCCATTTATAATGAACTCAATTACCCATTTTATAACAATCTTTGTAACTTTTTCAGATTTAAAATGTTCTAAGCATAACCGCCAAAATTTATTTTGGCTCAATTACGAAGGAATCTTTCTCTTTACTGATTGTACATCACCATTATTCATTTCAATATTTTACAGTATTGGTGAAACACTCCTTATATTGTATAAATTATTTTCCAACATACCAGAATAGTTAATGGATTTATAAATTTTGATAATTTTTTTAATCAAAAAAATAGAATGCCTTTTCATAACCAATTTATAACCGAAAATAACTTTTTTTTTCTCTAAAACCTAGTATATAAAATAATTTACAAACATTATCCTTTGTCTCCACTAAAAAAAGATAACCTAGTGTTAATACCGTTGCCTTAATCTTAATGCCGTTATTATGAGCATATCTTTTTTAAGTAAGTGACCAGCTACCTGATCATCTACAAAGAGTTTGAGACCTGATTTGTGGTTCCTTAGTCTAAACACTAGGTTTCGATAACTGGACTGTAAGTCATGCTTCTACTTTTAAAAGAAATAAACATTACCTTTTCCTTTTCCTTATACATATTGGAAAATCAGATATGTTTCTATCAATGTTCCAATTACCTATAGTGAAAACACATTCCTTTTGGATTCTTCACTATTTCCCAAGGCATATGAACTTTCTTAACCCCTTACCGTTGCACTTCAGACTTATCCTTCTCTTCTACCCCCTTTCGGGAAAGAAGTCAAACTCTCCTTAACAACTAACACCATGCTTTGGATTCTGATAATTCTTACTACTGGATTACGAAATGGATCCAAGATTTTCCCACCATTTTTAATCCAAATAATACCTTATTCAAGTAATGATGAAAGTCATTTCAATAACATGATTACTACTTGATCATCATCAATCAATATTAGTGTTTATACATTTCAATCGGTAAATTCTATCAAATTAAAATGTTCATATACAATTTTCTCAATGGGAGGACCAAACATATTTACACTCAACTTAAAAAAAACTATAAATTTTAAAATATTATGATTATGTGATTAATTTCCTCCGATGGAGAGGATAGACAAATCCTAACACGAGGAACTAATCACATCACAATTTTAAAATATTAATGGAAATCATTTGTTATATAAGTTTATTATCCCCAATAATGTCCAAAATCATTTTCAATCTTTAAAATTTATTGCGATTAAAAAAATTTACTTTCAAGACTAAAACCAGTGGATGAGAAGTTGAGATCATTTAAAAAAAACTAGAAACATCATAGAAAAAATTAATTTCTAATTAAATATGTGATAAATATCTTATGATTAAATTTTAATTTGGTATACCTCTACCATCAATTAGAAGTATCCTATCTAGCATATTAGTTCCCATGCGAAGTGATATTTCTCGACGGGAGATTAAATCATATAAGCATAAACTAGACAAATTTTCCATCTTTCAATTATGTTATCCAGATAGCCCTAGAAACCTTTAGCAAACATAGTTGAATAGTTAGCGTCTTTCGGTCCCACCACTAATGATAGTGACTATGATGGAGAGGATATCATCAATCGTGCTTATATGTATATTATACGTTCATTCTTTGAAATTAAATCCGGGAGTGTATAAGTTTCCTAATGGGGGATCTGAACTCACTCATATTGAATTATAAATAATTATCACTTTTAATTATCTACGATGGGAAGGAAATCCCAATATTAACATGAAGAACAAATCAAATCAAATTCTTAAAATACTGATGGAGACCGTGAGATTTATGTAGAAACCCCTCTACTACTTAATATTTTAATCTTGAGGATATTTTTCAAAAATATTTGTTCAATTCCAAACCCTTGAATTAAGTCACCTATTATTTTCAATTACGTAAACACTTCAAATTATCTTATCTATCAATTTAACATTTCCCCAAAATATGTGAAGACCATAATTTAACATATACATTAAACTGATTACCTGATTTAATTAAATTTTAGAAATTAATAAATTACTTGATTTTCCAAAACAATCATGTTTTACGTTGGTCTCATAACTAAATCTATGTTGTCGATAATAATGTTGGTCCCTTATTAATCAATTAATTATCGTACAAAATTAAACAACAATTAAACATGAGATGATAGAGACATAAACATAAACACATGCAGTTTAATATCAAGGAGGACACAAAGTTCCTTCCCATAATTTCCTAGACATCCTCGATGAGTACAATACTTGAGAATAAATTTCTTTGAAGCAGAATCCTTGATGAAATTGAATTCCAGAAGAAAAACTACTTATAAAATCGCTTCAATGGAGCTAGGAGGACCTGGGGCCCCCATAACACCTTTGGAAGTCGTTATAGCACTCCTAATGCCACTATAATGCCCCATAAAGCTTATATATCATCATATAGAGCTAATATAGTGTCCTATAGGGAATCTATAGCATCTTGGATCCTCCCTTCTATATTTTTTCTTCTTTTTCCATTAGTTTTGATTATGTTTTGTTTGTAACTTTGAGAACTTCTTAAAAAGACTTTGGATTCAAGAATAACTCCATAATTTGCCTCCATAGTCAAACCTAATATATTATAGGATAAAAAATTACAACCCTCACAATCTACTCGAAATACATTAATTAATGAAATAATTAAAATAACTTAATTATTACAACCAAATCGAATCTATAAAGAAAATTAACTACAGATAAACCATTTTGGAATCCATTCACATAAACCAACATTCATCTGACCATGATAAAAGGTATATAATCATTAAAACCCTAAAACATAATGTTATTATGATACATATAAAACCATGCACATATTTTCCACCATGCAACTTAGAGTTTCAATAGTGGACAACATGGACCTTTTTGAACCATGATCCATTTATAACTTAAACTATGAACAATTCAATTGAGCTCGAACTGGAATTATGATCTTCCATAATCAGGATGAACCCAACTCAAGAGAAATCCTACTAAGTTCAATTGATCGACATAGATATACAATATATTTATGAAAAATATAAGGAATTACACAAACATGATTCCTATTTCAAAATGAATCTGACACATGTGACTGGAAATAAATATCATACATGGTTTTAAAAATAAAACCTCAATAATAATGACCCTTATGTCCTTTGGATTATAAACCATACCACCTTTGGTGCCTTTTGGGTAACCTACCAAGAGACATACTTTTCTCCTTAATTCTAACTCCCCGAGATGTTTTCTCAACATGTGTACTGGGAAACCCCAAATCCAAACATGCCATAGACTAGGTTTGAGCTCAATCCATAGTTCTATAGGAGTTATAGAGAATAATTTAGATTGATCTAAGTTCAATAAATAAATATCCATGTCTAATTCGTAACCATGAAAAGAACTCGATAGATACCAATAGCTTATCATAAATATAACCATGCCCAAACGAGTCACGTTCTCTCCACTACACAATTTTCTATGGAGTGCCCAATGTTGAAAATTAGGATGTTATCCCCACCTCTAATAAATGATTAATAAATTATAATAAGAATAACTCACCCTCACGATCAGGACGTAGGGTTTGTATTAGTTTACCATGCCTAGGCTCCACATCAAACTTGGTCACTTTGAAATTATCATAGGCTTCAAACTCATGGTGCATAAGGTACACATATTTATACCTTGAGTAATAAGCAATAAAAGTAATTAAGTACTCAAAACCCCCTATTTCCTAAATTCTTAAATGAACACAAAAATCTTAATGAACCAATTCTACCACATCTTTGGACATATAGCCTTTAATCAATAAATACCTTTGGGTCATTTTACATTCTAAACAGGATTCGCAAAATGAAGTGCATACACTTCCAATGAATTTAATTGTCCATTAGATACTAGTATTTGAATTCTTTATATATTAATATGGCCTAAGGGTAAGCGACAAATCTATATTTGGTTTAACTTATAAGGTACTTTTCTCTTTAGTTTATTTCCATTTGAGCTATTCATTTCAGCATTTATCACTAATAGTGATACATGCCTAATAACATGCAAATCATTTTTGAATGTACCAAAATATATAAATATTTCCCATTTTTAATCAAAACCTATTTATTAAATAAACCAAATATCCATTAATCACTAACTTAAAATAAAAATTAAATTTATTCTAATAATGGGTATATAAAAATAATTCTCAAAACCAATCGGTTGATAATAAAATCCCTCAAAGACCAAGAAAATCGAAAAAATGGTAAACCCAATGGTTGATCATAAAAGACGTTCTTATTTATTCAATGGATCGGTTAAACATCACAATTGATCGACTGTTGTTCGTAAGTTCAAACGATCGGTTAAATAAGTCACCCAAATTGTTCCTTCAAAATGAGACCTAACCCATTGGAAAAAGGGTCCTCAAACCAACATTGATTTTGGTTTAATGAAAAAGGATTCCAAAAACTCAACAATGATTTGGTTTAAAAAATCCTTCTCCCCTAATCTCATCCCAAGCAAAGTGCGAACCTTCCAAAAGAAAATTTCAAACCCTAATAAAGCTCCATTCCTACGGGAATCTAGTCCTTTGAAGTTCTCCGATCAAACTGTTGTTTGACGGTACTACCCACCCTTCGAAGTTAAATCCATGTTGAAATCATGTTCATGCTCCAAGGTTAAACGATTAAAGAATACCCTAAACTCGTGTTACACTACACCCCGATGCTACTAGGAAACTAGACATGCATTATACAAGGTTCAAATGCTCTCTAGTTTGGTCCTCATCCATCATTTAGCATGTTCCACATCCAACAATTCTGATTTGAACTCATACTTACGTATGTGAACTGAGAATAGCTAATTAGATCACGTAATGAGATATATAACTTGAAAATGTACGTCTCATGTAAACAACATATTTTTAGGAAAGAGCCCATGTTCAGGATTACCTCAGATCTTTAATGGCTCGAAAGTAGAAAGCCAATATACCTCATACTTCTTATCTAAATAAATATCTCTTTCTCTATAGTGGCTTACCCAAATTATGTTTTTAAGGTATTTCTATTGGCATGCATTTGATAATTTCTTCTAAAAAGACACATACCAAATACACTTGTTTATAAAATAAATGGTTTCGAAAGGAATGAAACTATGAAAATACTAAAACCTATCATCTTTTATGTTTGGTCCCTTGATAAATTTATGAACTAAGTAGTCTTTAAACCTGAATACACACGGGTAAGTAGGCGTAATAATGAGTCCCACTCGTGTATTCGAATAACGCATCGCACCCCTAGATATTTTAAATATCTCCTTGTAACACATTACTATCCACCCGAGGTACACAAAATCTCAATCCTCTACTTACTACATTCACCTCATGAGATATAACGACAACTCAAAAATCACCCACCTTAACGCATTATGTATTATTTGGCCCCACATATAAATCGGTTTATTAGCACAGGAATGAGGCTCTCTCATAAGCATAAGCCCTTGTGAAATATAGTTGATAGATCACCCCGCGACATGAAACTCGAAGTATTTTCTCCTATCTCTTCTATTTGCGGGGGCTTTCAGTTTCCTATTCCATTTCAAGTCTTTTCTTCCACGAATATCTTCCAAGATGTTGTGGAAACCCACTATCAGCGGGGTATACTCATCATATATTTTTGGCTTCTAAGATTTTTTATCTTTTTGCTCCTTCTTTTCTGAGCTTCTGCTAATATTGGATTTAGAGATACCAACCTCTTAAGCAACCATACATTTGTTAACATTTATAATCTTCCTGACCTTGGCTATTACCTCAGTCATTGTCTTGGGTGGTTCCTTGGCCAATGCCCAATATAACTTCCCTGGCAACAAATCGTTGATTAGGGTTGTGGTGGCTGTCTTCTCATCATAATCAATAACATTCAACTTTTCGTTTTAAAATTACTGATGAACTCCCTAGTTATCTCGTCAACCTTATTTCCTACATTCAATAGATGGGCTACTCTCTTTTCCAGCCTGGTACCAAAGCTAAAGTTGTTGACAAAGGGATCGTCCAACTGTTGGAAGTTCAAAATTTTTCCTCACAATAGGCGTTTGTACCAAATATGTGCAGTTCCTGTGATTGTGATTGAGAATGCCCGACAGCGCATCACATCAGAGATAGTATAAATTTTAGTCGTCACTTGGTATCACTCAAAATGAAACAATGGATTAGTGTTGTCATCGTACTTCGGCATCATTAATGGCGGTTTGAACTTAACTGGTGTGGGATAATTCATAACTGACGGGGTAAAAGGATATCCTTCCATAAACCCTCTGTGCGTGGGATCCTTTGATTTAGTAATTTCCCATAGTCTATCCTCTAGATACTGGATGGCCCCTTCCCAAGTTGGTCATATTTCCCTGCCATAGCCATCATGGATTTTCCTGGTTGAATGAGACTTTATGTCAAGCACTCTTTCCAAGAAGTATATTTGGCGCGTTCCTATCAACGTGCAACAACCCCAGGTCTGGATGAACACTCTGTCCCATTGGCAACATAATTTCTTGAGTCTTCTCGATGCTGTCTAAATCTAATGGGATCGTTGTAATGTTGATTCCTTGCTACTCATGGGCATGGACGATTATATGCAGAACCTATGCTCACTTTTCTAATACGCTAGGCCTTTCTTTGGAGAAGGTTTGCTCTTCATCAAAACCAGTTGTTATGAGAGATGCAGTAGCTCCCGGATGATATGACCTGTCATTTTGAGTTCCAAAATATCTATACATGCTCCCTTATACTTGTGAGAGACCACTTAGCCTCCTTGGTTTCTCTAATGCTCGGGTTCGGTATGTATATCATCCTCCTCATTAAGGAGATGGAGGTGGAATTTCCTTTCATCTACCTAGATGTTCGCCTCTTATCCAGCTGACAGATTCTACTCTAGGTCTATCGTATTCAGTCTGGAGTGTCTACGTCAGTTTCTTAACACTTTCTTGCATTGTCTCTTGGCCTCTGGACAAGATCATTACAATTCCTTATATGTATCATATTCTAATATGGGTAAAATGTGGAATGATTTCATTTGCATGACTAGTTTCCAGATTATCTCCCATCTTTAGTGGTTTATGAAAAAGATCTACGTGAATATACATGATCAAGGGTTTAGGGATAAAAAAGGGTAGGAAACAAAAAATGGACTATCATATTCCCACTAACCGTGCCAATCTGTTATCGTCTAAATTGATGTGTGGATTTATGAGTCTTAGCTTGATAAATACCAATAATAATCAATAACAGATAAAGAGATCAATGGACTAAAATAAAGAAAGAAGTGAGAAATTGAGATTTAAGTCAGGGGATTAATGTGGTTCTGCCAATATTGTGCCTACATTCACAACTATTGTGCAGGAGTTTATTATTCAACCATCAGCAAAAGTGGGTACAAGCTCTCAAAGTTCTCTCTTGAAGTGTATTAATCTTACGTGTCCCCTTAGGTGGGAGTGTGTCTTATTTATAGGTGAGGGAGAGTCGGTGGATGGGTGGATTTCTTTTATAAGTTAGGTAATTGTACCCTTCCACATTCTAAGAATAGTTAATGAATATTTAATTATAATCAATTAAAGGGACTACCTCACATGTGCATAATTGGAGTTGTACATATTCCCACGTGTGACCTACACATGAGTTTGGTGATTTAAATTAATAACATCAATTTATCATGGTCGGATACCCAGCCGACTAGGAGTAGTGCTAAGGCGACCATGAAGATGATGTACTGACCACGTTCAATGAGTAAGCTGAGCATCTTCTGATGACAGGTGTCACGATGTCGTTAGTCCATGTCATATTCTGTATTTATGATACAACAAAATACAAGATAATTAATGAGCCTATGTCAATTAAACAACAAATACACACTATATAGAATTTTTGTATGAATCACATTTTACCTGTGAAAAGTTCATGACAAATTTCATATTTCTTAAAATTAAATCATGACAAAAAATTTAGAATTAATTAAACTTAATGACTTGATTAAAATAAGGGCATATCAATTATCCATAACCATTAATTTATCATAAGCACCGAATAAATGATTTAGCCTAACATTTTTTCATTAATCAATAAGATAATGAAAATATACATGCTAGAACTTTTCAGACTGACATTCATTACTAGTATATTAAACATTGTTTATAGCAAATGAAATAAAAATAAATAAATAAACTTACTGTAAAAAGTTGACCGAAATTAAACAAAAACAGGAGGTCTCCTTTTACTTTTTTTTTAACTATTCACATGGTTGCCATGGTTTATTGCTTTTTTTTGTTCTTCTATTTCATTGCCTCCTCCCCCCCCCCCCCCCCCCCCCCCCCCCCAAGTCAGATGGTTGTCTTCTTTTAAAAGTAACGAAAAAGATAACTGGAAATGTTAGTGTGTGGAGGTTTGGGTAAGTGGGTATGGTTCCTCCAATTGAGGAACAATTTTGACTTAAATTTAAAACTTACAATATGGAATTTTTTAAATAAAATTTAATGGACCTTTTTGTATTCATATTTTTAATTTATATTTTGACCTGAAAATTTCGTTTCGAATAACTCAACATTGACCCACTGACTTTAATATTTCATTTAGGCTCCAAATTTTTTCATCACCATCAACTCCTGAAAATATATAAAAATAACACTATAAGCCAAATTTGAGCCAATAAAATAAATGAAATTACCATTTGACCCCTAAACTTTAATAATTGTATTTAAGTCCCTACTTTTTATATAGGTGTCATTTGAGCTTCGTTTGAGTCCCAATATTTATCAAATTTTAGGGGCACTAATAAAATAAAAATGTGAGTCAGTATATTATAAATTGAGTGTATATAGTTTTATAAAATAATACTTTTGAACCTTACTTTATCATATTTATCATTTGATCCACCATTTTTACTCGTATTTTCATGGAACTTTTTGGGTACTTTAAATTGATAAGGAAAACTTGTGTAACATTATTTTAGGTGAACCAATGTTAATAACCATTAAAATGACCTTTTTACCCTTATAAGCCCAAATTTTATTCCGCTTTATTTTCATTTTCATTTTCATTTTATTTGAATATTGTCTAAAAAGCATTAATTAATTCGAAAAATTATATTTCCTTATAAATATCATTTCTTGCTTAAACGTTCATATATTAGGGACTTAGGAGTGTAAATGTGTAATATTAAACTATAAATAATATAATAATTAATAAAATATAGGTCTAATCATAAAAACCATGGGAATAAAAAACTTTTGGTAACATTCTTAACAAAACAAAATAGAATGAAAAGAAAATAAATAAATGCATGTAGAGATAATAGCTAAATAAAGAGATACAAAATCTATGATACCAATATTTCCACGAGAAATAAAACTAACTCCAGAATATAAAATCTCAACTTTACAATTCAACTCTGAATTTAAGTACCACAAGTACAATTTATGACATAAAATAAATACAAAACTAGATGAGCTACACTGCTCGACTCCTACATTATAGGAATAATGAATAGAACATCGCTAAAGATTCCCCTCCAACGATCAACCCACATATATATGGTAACACAACAACCTAAGACCTATGAAATTGATACAAGAACAACGTAAATAACAAGTTTACAAAGAATAAGAATTTAACTGAAGTTAGATTACAATAATTATACATATTTTTCTCGTATTTGAGATGTTTTTAAGTTTATCCTGATCCAAACAACGCTAAATATCACATGCGTCTAAACCTAAACCCAAGTAAACCCCATGATAATGTTTTAATCGTCTCAACTAAATATAAGTAAAGATTCCATAATTGTCCTAGTCAATACATCACAAGTATATGGACATAAAAGGGAAGACATATTTAATGCATATATAAGTACTTCGATGTCACGTACGTCATAGTTGGGATGCTCTCAATCCCTCACATAACGAAGGAAAATATCGACCGCCTTCGGGGATCACTTATGTTTACTAGGCATAGTTATGGGTTATCCCACACCTATAACCTCAAATCATCTACGAAGGATAATCACTATGACTTCACACTAGTTATATGTACCCATACCCCAGGCTATATGAAAGGATCACCTCGTGAATTCACATGTAGATACAACGGGTATTTTTGGCATGTATTGTTCGAGGTAATAATGACTAAAGTAAAGCTCGTATCTATCTATCAGAGTACCAGCACAATCTCCATTGTACGCGCCCCTTGAGGATATACCCCTAATATGTATCCCACAAGTACCCACACCCGGTATGTTTCTACACATAAAGATAGTAAACAAGTACGCCCCTACGTAATCGGGCCAAAAGAATATATACAAAACCCTAACCAATCAGGTTACATATAATGCCTTTTAATATTATGTTAATACACACATTAACTTATAATAGTATATTTACAATGTTATACTAAACCCCCAAGGCTCTCAAAGTCTAGGTATATTACCACATCAAACCTACACTAGAAATACACACTATAACTATGACTAATCTCATATAATACTAGACCGATTTCCCAAGGCTCCCCCGTGGAGGTAATATCACAAACTTGACTTAGATAAAAAATAGAATATACACAAATTACCCCACTCTTGGGTTTAAATTTAATCATACTTCCTATAGGAAAAACGCCTTAATAACATCTCGCAATAGTGTGACCAAACCAGACCTTTTCATTCAATTCTATATGCCTCCAAATTACAAAAAACAATCCATTTTTCTATCGGATTATTACCCTAACTTCTCGAATCGTAATCCTTAAATAACTCCCCAATAAAATTAACCAAGCGCGAATACCAAAACCAAAAGCACCAATCCAGAATTTCAGTCTTGCACACAGTTGGTAAAATATTCGTAATAAATTTAATAAAAATCCAAAACATTAGAAACAAGAACCCATGTATTCATAATTTAATTATCTATAATTCCAAAATCTAAAATCCGTCTGCACGTGTAATAGCTTGTATTTTTTGTGAATTAATAAATTGAATAAAATTAATTATGTGAGCTTGCTATGACTGGATATGCCAAAATTTATATCTTAAAGTGTTATTTAATTTGGACTTCAAATTTGTTTTAAGCACGACTATTAATTAACTAAATTAATTGATATTTTGACTAGTACCGGGTAATTATTAAATAAATGAGTTGTTAATTAATTGTTTGGGTGTTTTTGGTACCATGGAGCGGAGTTATGGTAACTTTGCAAGAGTTATTATTAAGGTTGATCTGTCTTATCAACTCCGGAGCGTGTTTTAGTTGGAAGAGGTGGCAACTTATTTTTTTGTTAACGTTGTTTATGAATCTATGCCAAAGTTTTGTAAATTTTGCAAATCGATGGGGCACTCTTTTAATGAGTGTAGGAATTTACAAAAAAAAGGTTGTCTCTCCAATATCCAATGTCAAAAGCAAACAAAACCTCATCTTCTTTCAAAGAATCCATTGTGGTTAATGACAGCGGTGGACCTAGGATTTTTAATCCAGGGGTACAAAATTTTTTGGCAAAGACGGGGGGTTTGTGAGCGGGAGCTCCCGAGACGATTTTTTTGTGTTTTTTTTAACTTTTTTACAATTCTTTAACTCTAAACATTTTAAGATTAATATTGACGAATTTTTAGCTCCATTTTTGTTCGCATTTTTTTTAAATACCCCAACATAATATTACCCTAAATCTAAAATAACAATTACAATATTTCAACTTAATTGCACTAAATTTGAAAATATATTCCAAAACAACAATTAAAAATAATAAACAATGAGTAAAGTAATATACAATAACATATAAGAGTTAAGGATAAAAAATTTAACAGTATAAAGTTTATCATTGAATTGAAAAAAACAAAATATTGAATCATCAATATTGATTTGAAGAAAATTAGCATTCAAAAGTATAAAGTTTATCATTAGTCTTTAATATTGAATTGAAAAAAAAAACAAAAAAAAATATAAAGTTGAAGTTACCTGTTTGGGTTTAATCAAGGGTTGCGATGGTTGGCCCCAAATCGAGAGAGAGAGGAGATGTGGGAACCCATGCCCCAAATCATATAGATATTTAACTTATTAAAAAATTATATAAAAAAAAATTATTTGCTCAGCCTCAGGTGCTCATCTTCGTCTACTGCTTGGAGCTTGGATTTGGGGGGAGAGGAGGAGATGTGGGCTGCTGCTGGATGCTGGATGGATGGAGATCATGTGGTGGGAGTCTACGACGGAGAGAGGAGAGGATGGAGAGGGGAGATCGGGTGGGAGGGAGGGAGTCCGCGGCGGAGAGAGGACAGGAGGGAGTCGTGAGGAAGGAGAGAGAGATAGCCGGTTAGGTTAAAGCGTTTTAATAAAATGCGTGTGAGTAGTATAGGAGAGAGCGTGTGAGCCGGTTAGCTTATTTGTATTTCTGCCCCACAAATTTTATACCTTATATTATGGAACACTACACAAAGGTCCCCCAAAAAAGCCTATACCTGAGATAAATTCCGAACAACCTCGGGGGGCGGCCGCCCACCTTCGGGACCACCTGGGTCCGCCCCTGGTTAATGACAATACACTGGTTCAAATCGAAATGCCTCAAATCGGACATATATCTGTTTGCTCCTCTAAAGCATCCATCCCTTGTGCTTTGCCTACTGTCAATGAATTTATCCCTGAGCCTTTAAACAGTAAAGACTCTCGCCCTTGTGGCATCCCGCCTATGGCTGACGTCTGTCACAGTCTGTCTAAGGAGACCGAATCATATGACAATCTGCTAACTGGAGAAGATGAAAATCCTGGTTTTTTAGAAAGTTTGAAGTCTTATAATGATAAGAAGCGAGAACCGGTTCTAGTGGGTTTGAATGCAAAGTCATCTCCACATGTAATTAATCAAGGAAAAGATGCAAAATTAGTTGAAACTTACATGGGAAAAGCTGAATCCAATCCTACAATATCGGCTAGTACCAAATCAAATGAGGAGGTTCAAATTTCAACTAAAACAGGTATCGTAAGAAATAATACATGTGACTTTCCACATGTGGTCAAGTCAAAAAAAATTTCTACTCTTAGAGTTGATGTGGATAATAATAAGGCCGAAAACTTTTACAGTAAAAACTCTAAGTCAATTTCCCACGCTCTAGGTAGAATCCATTTTTTGGCCAAAAATGGTATAAACTTTGTAAATGATATATCAATGGATGAAGAAACATTCGAAAAATCCGGAGAAATTGATGGTAGAACGAAAAAAAATTATGATTCACAATTTGACGAGTCAAATTCAAAAGATGATATGCCCCCTCTAGAGGATATTCCAAATTCAATCAGTCCTGAAGTTAATTTGTATGTCGCTCTCCCCAAACTTGATTTAGGAATGAGTCATAATTCCGCCAAAGCTAGAGCTTTCATTAAAGATTCGATCATTAAAAAAGGTGGAAATATACATTCTCAAACTCATATTAGCAATTCATTCGATGTCCTAAGCAATTTTGAAGATGATTTGGGGGACAAAAATTCTCAAAAGCGAAGAAATAAGAATTATTAAGTGGATTTTCTGACCTTAACTCGTGAGGAGAAACCGGCGATTATATATAATTTAAGGTCCTCCTTTTCTCGTTCAAGATCTCATAAATTTTAGTTTTATTTATTTATCCTTTAGCGCTTGTAAGAGCCAATAGAAGAGGGTTTTTCTCATATTTTGCTATTACTAAAACTTCTCTTTTGAAAGAAAAATCTATTTATTGTAAATCTAAGTCAAATTATGTTGTAAATCTGATTTTTGATAATTAAATTGTTAATTTTTGTAATTTACCTAACCTATATGTTGAGTAGGTTAATTTCCCCTTTATATTGATTTATTTCTTCATAAATTGAATGATTTCATCATGTTTTTATATTGTGAATCTTATATAAAATCTCCATGTTTAATTGAATCAATATATGAGAATTATTATATTATGGTAGATATAGTTAGACGTAGGGTTCTTGAATGGAAATTGGGTTTTGACTTTGAATCTTGGTGTAGAATTGGGGTTTTGGTGATGGAAATAGGTTCCAATTGTGTAGATGTGTTTTTATCAATGGGTGCTTAGGAGAATATTTGATATTCATTAATGGAGGATAGAAAGAGAAAACTGGAGGTTGAATAAGATAAATCATGTAACTAGGATGAATTTTTAGTCTTTTTGAGTGGTCAATCGATCAACCCCAGGTCGTTGATCGATCAATAGTCTTAGTTGGGCTTTAGATTTTTGATTTGGATTTTTGGCCTTTGGAGATTGGTGTTAGTTTTTTTTTTGTCTTGAGCTTTATTATGTTTTGTAATAGAGTTATAATCTAATATTTTTAGGTATTGTAAATTAGTTTTGGAAATTAGTTGATTATTGTGATTTTTTTTAGGAAAATGAGATCCCCGTTTTATTATAAATCAATTGTGACAACCCGAATATAATTATGATAAATTATATCTAAATCATGATTAGGTTATGTGATATTTATAATATATTATTAGTATATATATAATGTTAAGTCATCATGTTTAGTCTAATCCTACTTTCATAAATCGTGAAATGTCGAGTTATATACGAACACAGAATTTTGTTAATTTCGGTAGAAATGTCCCTATTTAAGACTAGTTTTGACCCTTATAAAATTACAATCGACTTGAGGTGAAAATTAGATAGTTTTATACATGTGAGTTAGGGTTGTAACACAAGAAACGATGCAAGGTCCGAGTAAGAAGTTATACCGAAATTACTAACCAAGGGCAAATCTGTCCATCCGTTTAAGTGGTAATTTGTCCTTTATACCCAATAAGTGTCTTAAATTTATTGGTTGGAGAAGTAGGTTGGTTTGGATGATTTAAACCCTTGATATATCCTCCTTTATTCAGCAAACTCAGTTTGGGAGAGTTTTAGGTTGAGGAAAAACAATTGTGAAGGTTAAGAAGAAGAAAGTGAGGAGAAAAATTCATAGAAAATTACGTAAAAACCCCTAAGGTAATTCCACCCATGAATCTTGTTATTTTTCTTATATTTATGATTTATATGATATAAATCCTTGATTTGTTTATTGACCTTTCATTCTTGGGTGCATATGTTTGGATATATGCAAGTTAAAGTTAAGTTGAATGCATAAACCCTTAAAATTGCTTTATATTGAAACCCCTTGCATTCAAACTTGAATATTTTTTGTGTCCTTACTGAAATTTAGAAATTCCAATCGGATATGAAACTAGACTAATATATTCATATCATATCCGAAAATTAGAATTCATCTCCTTTTGGTTAGGCCTTAATGATGATTTCAAGTTGGTACATAGTTATTGTTTGAATATTTCATTTTGGTATGCCTTGAGTTTAGTCAAGCTTTTGACATAGCAAATAAAGTAAAAAATATATGAAAACTTTAATTATGTACTATTCAGTATGTTTACTAAAAATGAGTTGAAAATCAGGGGAACTTATGATGGATAAAAATTATGAAAATTCTTGGAAGTTGAAGGTACAATAGAGGAGCTTGTAGGGAAGATTTCTTGTGTTGTAAAGAAATCGTCATAACTTGCTCTTGGAAGCTTGAAAAATTACACCATCACTTGTACTGGAAAGTATATTCATATATGTTTTCATATTGACAAGGTTGGACACCTGTATTTATACAATTTAGGAATATAGGATGGTTGAGTATAGAAGACAATAATTTGAGGCCATACCAGATACCCATAAAAGAATATTGTTATCTCCTCTCTTCAAAGAGTATATTGAGTACATGTTTCATGTGTATATACATTGAGAAGTATGTTTTCATATTTACTTGGGTTTAGTTATAAATTCCTTCTGAGGTATTTCCTACGGTTGAATGTTTATAACTTTATTAACATGTGTACCATTGTTTGGTCTTTACTCATGTTTCATGGAATGTGACTTAAGTGGAATTATATTCTTGTTGTATAGTCATGGAAAGTTACATAATTATGTTAGGATAATACTTATGATTGAGATTCAGTATTGAATTAGTTGGATTTACAGGTATAAGATCTAATCAACCCAGTTGAGCTCCACCAGAAGGAAACGTAAATACATAGTTGTCAACCAAGGTGAGTGTACTCACTAGAATGATATCTTTGTATACTGTTATGAATATGATCATAATATTATGAATATAAAATTGTTCATTTTGATTTATCGAAATGGGAGGTTACTCCTCGACCCGGAGTGGGGTAGATTTGTCTATTAATGACAAGGGGTTACTCCTCGACCAGGAATGGGGGAGAATTTTCTATTTAGACAAGATATGTGAATCATGATTCAGAAAAGTTGGTCATTCATTATGAATGATATGGATAAGTCAATACATAATTATATGGACATGATTTATTGCATTTAAATTCATGCAGCATTATAGTGGTGATGCATTCACTGGGTTATTTTGCTCACGGTTCCTATGTTCACATTTTTTTCAGGTAACGCGATGTCACTTCCAAATCTAGGAGGTCAGGTTGGGTTAACCAGGAATGGGAGTAACAAAGAGTTGGTTTAATGTAAATGATGTAATTAAGTTAACTTATCCTTCAAGCAAGTTTTTATGGGCATGAATACTCTCATGTTGTAAAAAGATTTCAGCTATATGGATTTACAATAATGACTCTGAAATTAAAACTTGTGTTTATGGTTTGGTTAAATTAATCATGGTTTGACTCACTTTGAATTTTAAACTTAATTATGAGTAACTGGATTGTGGTGTGTCAGCTTTTGGTATCAAAGACTAGGTTTTATAGGTTCTGAAGTTAGAAGAGTCTAGATTTGGGAGTGAATATCAGAAATATGTTTTGTCTGATACTAACGATTATGTGAGGAAAAATATGTATATATGTATGTTGTTATATCTTTGATTCATTTTAGATATAAAATAATGGAACGAGGGAATGTAAATGTGATAATAGAAGATGAGTCTTCAAATATTCCAGCAGAAGCGAAGGTTGAGCAACCTGTTCAAATAAATGTGGAACTCGAGCCAGAACAACTAACCGATATGCAAAAAATGGCACGTGCTATGACTTTTATGGCATAGCAACAAGCTAGATTTATGGCCAGATGGAAGAACAATAAGCCAGACAACTAGAGGCACAAGCATTGGCTAGGGCTCAGGAGGTGATACACCGAGAAGAAAGGAGTACTTTACACGAGAAATTTATTAAAATGAATGCACCCTCATTTGAAGGAACAGTTGATCCAGCAGAGGCAGAAGTATGGGTTAAAGAGATTGAACTTATTTTTGGGGTGATAAGAATGACTGAAAATCAACGAGTGACCTTGGAGACGTATATGTTGAAAGGAGAAGCTAAATATTGGTGGGAGGCCACAAAACATTTGTTGATTACTCCAGGAGGTTGGAATGTGATCTCATGGGAAGATTTTGTCAAAGCTTTGTATGATAAATATTTTCCCCCAATGTATCAAAAACAAAATGAGAAGGAATATTTCATGTTGAACCAGGGGAGTATGATAGTTAGAGAATATGAAAGTAAACTTATAGCCTTATCTCGATTTGCTTCGAGGTTATATGGAATGAGGAAGATATGTGCAACTGATTTCTCGATGGACTTGAATTAGTCATTAAATCACGATTATCGGCTTTAGAGATTGTTAATTATTCAGCCTTGGTGAACAAAGTCATACTTGTAGAAAATGATGTGAATGAAGTAAGAGGAAAATGATAACGAAGCGCAAAGAGAAGTAGATTCGATCCAAACTATCAAAAGGGTAGCGATACCGAATATTCAAGGTTTGAAGGGCAGAAATTCTAACATGGTAGAGGTGAAAGTAGTTTTCAAAAGGGTGAAGATAGTGGTGGGAGAGGTTCAGGAGTTACATCACAGGGAGATCCGAATGTTTGTTTCTTTTGTAGGACATCGGGTCATATAAAGAGGAATTGCCCAAAGTTACTGAATATAGAATATTTTAACTGTCACCAGAAGGGTCATCTGAGAAAGAATTGTCCTATGTTATCAAAATCAGTTTCAGTTAGTAGTGTGGGGCCTCATAAAGGATCCTCCCCAGGCAGTGCCACCAGGGTAAGAGTTACAGAACAAGCAAATGGATCAAGGGAAGGAGGAAGAGTGTTTGCGATGATGCTGCAAGATGCCTATGCTAGACCGAAAGTGGTTACAGGTAAACTTTCTATTACAAACAAAGATTTATATGCACTCATTGATCCTGGATCTACGCATTCATTTGTGGCATTACATATTATTTCATATTTGGGTAGACCATTTTCATTTCTCAATTGTGCCTTCTATATTTCTACCCCATTGGAAAGTGTAATTCTGGTTGAGCATGTTTATAAAGATTGTGTCTTACGAATGGGGGAACGAGATTTATATGTTGATTTGATAACGTTGGCCATTCGGGATTTTGATATTATATTGGGGATGGACTGGTTATCATCATATCATGCTTCCATTGATTATTTTCGAAAAGAAGTTACATTTCATCTACCTGCGGAACCCGAGTTCCAGTTTATAGAAGAAATGAATGTTGTCTCTAATTGTCTTATCTCAGCAATTAAGAACAGAAAGTTATTGAGTAAAGTTTGTATAGGGTATTTAGCTTATGTTGTTGATACTAGTAAAGAGACAGTTAAAATTCAAAATATACCAGTGGTTAGAGAATTTTCTGATGTCTTCCCAGAAGAATTGCCAGGATTATTACCCGATAGGGAATCAGAGTTTTCCATTGAATTAATTCTAGGTACTGGCCCAATTTCCCTTGCTCCATATAGAATGGCATCAACAGAGTTGAAATAATTAAAAGTGCAATTACAAGATCTGATAAGAAGAGGCTTCATTCGGCCTAGTGTTTCACCATAGGG
This sequence comes from Sambucus nigra, assembly GCA_949130495.1. Lineage (NCBI taxonomy): Eukaryota > Viridiplantae > Streptophyta > Magnoliopsida > Dipsacales > Adoxaceae > Sambucus > Sambucus nigra. The sequence goes on along the minus strand of OX422207.1, from coordinate 352,985,764 downwards.
ATCCCCAGTATTATTTGTGAAAAAGAAAGATGGGAGAATGCGATTATGTATTGATTATCGGCAATTGAATAAGGTGACCATTAGAAACAAGTACCCTCTACCTCGTATCGATGATTTGTATGACCAATTACAGGGGGACACATTATTTTTGAAGATTGATTTGAGATCAGGTTACCACCAATTGAAAGTAAAGGATAGTGATATTTCCAAAACATCTTTTCGGACTCGATATGGGCACTATGAGTTTTTGGTGATGCCATTTGGATTAATAAATGCTCCAACAGTTTTTATGGATTTGATGAACCAGGTATTCCACCCTTTCATTAATTCATTTGTGATTGTATTCATAGACGATGTGTTGATTTACTCGTGTAGCATGGATGAACATGAGAAACATTTGAGACTTGTATTGCAGATTTTAAGAGAGAAGGAATTATTTGCTAAATTCAGCAAGTGCGAATTTTGGTTAAATGAAATTGTGTTTTTAGGGCATGTTGTCTTAGGAAATGGGATATATGTTGATCCAAAGAAGGTGGAAGCAATTGTTGAATGGGAGAGTCCTAAGAATGTGATAGAAATTAGGAGTTTCCTAGGATTGGTAGGTTACTATCGCAGATTCATTAAGGGATTTTTAGCAATAGCAGTACCATTGACAAAGTTGACTCGTAAAGAAATTAAGTTTGTATGGGATGAAGAATGCGAGAGGAGTTTTAAAGAATTAAAGAATTGGTTGGTTTAAGTCCCTATACTTACTATTCCATGTGGGAATGAGTCTTTTATGATCTATACAGAAGCTTCATTTCAGGGGTTAGAATGTGTTCTTATGCAGAATGGGAAGGTAATAGCATATGCTTCCAGACAATTAAAGACACATGAACAAAACTATCCTACGCATGATTTGAAGTTAACGGCTATTGTTTTTTCTTTGAAGTTATGGAGACATTAATTGTATGGAGAAACTTGTGAGATATATACGGATCATCAAAGCTTGAAATACTTGTTTACATAAAAGGAACTGAATTTGAGATAGGGGCGTTGGATACAACTGATTAAAGACTATGATTGTATCATTCATCATCATCCTGGGAAGGCCAATGTAGTAGCAGATGCTTTGAGTAAAAAATCATCAGGGATTCTTGGTTGCATACAGTGTGCACGTGTTGGAAATATTCTTGGCTTGGCATCTATGGGGATTGAATTAATGTTTTCAAAAATGGGAGGCTTATTATCACATGTCATAGTGAGACCTTTATTGGCAGAACGCATACGAAATTTGCAGATCAATGATCCATTCCTTGAGAAGAAGAAACAAGATATCCTGGATGGTAAAAAGAGCTACTTTGAAATTAAGAACGATGAATCGTTGTGTTATAAAAATAGGATTTGCGTACCGAATGATCCACCCTTAAAGAAGGATATATTAGAAGAGGCACATAGTTCTATTTACTCTATGCATCCGGGAGGTACCAAAATGTATAGATATTTGAAAGAGTATTACTGCTGGAACAATATGAAACGTGAGATTGCAGAGTTCGTAGCCAAATGTTTAGTATGTCAGCAAGTAAAGGTGGAGCATCACAAGCCGGCGAGATTATTAAATTCATTGTCTATTTCGGAATGGAAGTGGGAACATATAATGATGGACTTTGTTACATGATTACCCCGGTCACCAAAGTGGCATGATTCTATTTGGGTGATTGTTGACCGATTGACAAAGTCAACCCATTTTCTCCCAGTTAAGACCACTTACACTATTGACAAGTATGCATGTATGTACGTTGATGAGATTATCCGTTTACATGGGGGCCCAGTGTCAATTGTATCAGATATAGATCCAACGTTCACTTATAAGTTTTGCCCTCATTTACAGAATACCATGGGAACAAGTTTGAAGTTCAGCACTGCATTTCATCTAAAAACCGATGGGCAATCTGAAAGGACAATTCAAATATTAGATGACATGTTACGAGCTTGTGTATTTGACTTCAAAGGTAGTTGGGATGATCATTTTACGTTGATGGAATTCTCGTATAATAATAGTTATTAGTCCACCATTGGTATGGCTCCATATGAAGCTTTATATGGGAGGAGATGTAGAACGCCTTTCTGTTGGGATGAAGTGGGTGAAAGGAAAATTTTGGATCCTGAATTAATAGATATGATGATTGAAAAGATCAAAATGATTTGGGAATGGATAAAGATAGCGCAAAGCAGGTAGAAACTTTATGCATTTAAGAGGAAGCATCCATAGGAATTTCAAAGGGGGATTTTGTATTCCTACATATTTCACCATGGAAAGGCGTTATGAGTTTTGGGAAAAAGGGAAAACTAAATCCAAGATACATTGGACCATATGAAGTGTTAGAAAGAATTAGGGCCCTGGCATATAGATTAGCTTTACCTGCAGAGTTGTCTCGTTTACATGATGTGTTCGACGTATCGATGATTCGTAAGTATTTGGCAAATCCATCTCATCAATTGAAAACTCAACCAATTGAACTGAAGGAAGACTTGTCATAGATCGAAGAACCGGTGAAGATTATTGATCGTAAGGAGCAACTATTAAGGAATAAAGCTATTCCCTTAGTTAAAGTTATGTGGATGAGCCATGGAGTTAAAGAAGCAACTTGGGAAATGTAGGATAGCATGAAGAAATATTATCCCCAATTTTTTGCTAAGTGACCTTCATATTAAATTTTAGGGACGAAATTTTCTAAGGGGGGTGAGTTGTGACAACCCGAATATAATTATGATAAATTATTTTTCAATCATGATTAGCTTATATGATATGTATACTATTGTTTTAGTATATATAATGTTAAGTAATCATGTTTAGTCTAATCCTGCTTTCATAAATCGTGAAATGTCGAGTTATATACGAACACAAAATTTTGTTTATTTCGATAGAAATGTCCCTGTTTAAGACTAGTTTTGACCCTTGTAAAATTATAATTGACTTGATGTAAAAACTAGATAGTTGTAGACATGTGAGTTAGGGTTCTAACACAATAAACGGTGCATCAAACGGAGGTCCTAGTAAGAAGTTATACCAAAATTACTAACCAAGGGAAAATCTGTCCATCCGTTTAAGTGGTAATTTGTCATTTATACCCAATAAGTGTCTTAAATTGATTGGTTGGAGGAGGAGGTTGGTTTGGCTGACTTAAACCTTTGATATATCCTCATTTCTTCAACCAACTCAGTTTGGGAGAGTTTTAGGTTGAGGAAAAAAAATTGTGAAGGTTAAGAAGAAGAAAGTGAGGAGAAAAATTTAGAAAAATTCATAGAAAATTACGTAAAAACACCTAAGGTAATTCCACCAATGAATCTTGTTATTTTTCTTATATTTATGATTTATATGATATAAATCATTGATTTTTTTTATTGACCTTTCATGCTTGGGTGCATATGTATGGATATATGAAAGTTTAAGTTAAGTTAAATGCATAAACCCTTAAAATTGCTTTATATTGAAACCCCTTGCATTCAAACTTGAATATATTTTTGTGTGCTTACTGAAATTTAGAAATTGCAATCGGATATGAAACTAGACTAATATATTCATATCATATCCGAAAATTAGAATTTATCTCCTTTTGGTTAGGCCTTAATGATGATTTCAAGTTGGTGCATAGTTATTGTTTGGATATTTCATTTTGGTATGCCTTGAGTTTAGTCAAGCTTTTGACATCGCAAATGAAGTCAAAAAATTATGAAAACTTTAATTATGTACTACTCAGAATGTGTACTAAAAACGAGTTGAAAATCGTGGAAACCAATGCTGGATAAAAATTATGAAAATTCTTCGAAGTTGAAGGAACAATAGAGGAGCTTGTTGGGAAGATTTCTTGTGTTGAAAAGAAATGATCATAACTTGCTCTTGGGAGCTTAAAAAATTACACCGTCACTTATAATGGAAAGTATATTCATATATGTTTTCATATTGACAAGGTTGGACACCTGTATTTATACAATTTAGGAATATAGGATGGTTGAGTATAGAAGACAATAATTTGAGGCCATACCGGATACCCATAAAAGAATATTGTTATCTCCTCTCTCCAAAGAGTATTTTGAGTACATGTTTCTTGTGTATATACATTGATAAGTATGTTTTCATATTTACTTTGGTTTAGTTATAAATCCCTTATAAGGTATTTCCTACGGTTGAATGTTCATAACTTTATCAACATGTGTACCATTATTTGGTCTTTACTCATTTTTCATGGAATGTGACTTAAGTGGAATTATATTATTGTTGTATAGTCATGGAAATTTACATAATTATGTTAGGATAATACTTAAGATTGAGATTCAGTACTGAATTAGTTGGATTGACAGGTGTAAGATCTAATCAACCCAGTTCAGCTCCACCCGAAGGAAACGTGAATACATAGTTGTCAACCAAGGTGAGTGTACTCACTGGAATGATGTATTTGTATACTGTTACGAATGTAATCATAATGTTATGAGTATAAAATTATTCATTTTGATTTACCGAAATGGGAGGTTACTCCTCGACCCAAAATGGGGGAGATTTGTCTATTAATGACAATGGGTTACTCCTCGACCAGGAATGGGGGAGAATTGTCTATTTATACAGGATATGTGAATCATGATTCGAAAAAGTTTGTCATTCATTATGAATGAGACAAATAAGTCAATACATAATTATACGGACATGATTTATTGCATTTAAATTCATGCAACAGTATAGTGGTGATGCATTCACTGGGCTATTTTGCTCACAGTTCCTATGTTCACATTTTTTTCAGGTAACGCGATATCACTGCCAAATCTAGGAGGTCAGGTTGGGTTAGCCAGGAATTGGAGAAACAAAGAGTTGGTTTAATGTAAATGATGTAATTAAGTTAACTTATCCTTCATGCAAGTTTTTATGGGCATGACTACTCTGATGTTGTAAAAAGGTTTTCAGTTATATGGATTTACAATGATGACTATGAAATTAAAAATTATGTTAATGGTTTGGTTAAATTAATCATGGTTTGACTCACTTTGACTTTCAAACTTAATTATAAGTAACTGGGTGTGGGTGTGTCATCAGAAGTGGAAAAAATCCCCCCACCAGTGACTTACATCAATGATAAGCAATATGAGCACCTATATTAGAAAAAGATTTTAATATATCGGTACAAAATCTAGACCAAGTTCCCTTAAAAGGAACAATATGAAATGAAAGTTTAATCTCCCCACAAATGAGATGAAAAATAGAGGATTCATTAATTGAACCTTTATCAAACATGCATATGTTCCTTGCACACCATAAATGCCAACAAATGAATGTGGGAATAATACGACAAAAAATACCTCTAATTTTGTCACCCTTAGAATTAATCCACCAAATCATCAAGTTCCCACTAAAATCAGAAGCGGAGTTCCTCAATCTAAGGATGTTTTTGAATTGATTCCAAGTAGCTTGAGCAATTGGGTTATCCCAAAAAGATGATCTTTATCCTCCTCATTATCCAATATACAACATCTACATTTTGACACATTTGGAATTTTAAGAACTTTGATATGCTCATCTATCGCAATCCCTTTATAAGTGTAAACACCACATGAAAATTGAAATTTTTGTAGTAATTCTTTTATTCGAAATTAGCGAAAAAGAGGGTTGAATACATCATGTATCCCTCACCAAATGTCAAGAGGATTTTTAGGTAAAATTACCATTTTTAGTCCATGACCAATTTTCGATAAAAGAATCAAAATTTTCTGTAAAATCTTCCCAAAACATTTGCATTATACTCCAAACTTGAGATGATATAGATATGACCCTCAAAAATTTTGTGCCTCTAACTTTTTGTATTTACTATGCATAAATCAGGACCATAAAGAATTTGAATTAAAAAAAACTTTCACCGCAAATTACGGGAATAAGCTAGAGATAAATAAAAAATGGACCTTATGTTTAGATCGCCCTCTTCCGTTTGTTTACAAATATCGATCAATTTCACCCATTAAAATTTTGTTTTTTCTTCTTGTTTACACTATAGAAATCGAGCCATGAGTTTATTTATTTGATTGAAAATCATCCCAATTACTGCAAGAAGATGAAGATTCATGGATTCCTCTACGGTTTTGATGAGAGTTAATCTTCCCTCCTAAGTAATGCTTTAATGGTTCAAAAAATTCAGCTTTCCTACCAACTTGTCATTGGAAGTCGAAATATATGAATGATTTTTTCTTCCTGAGAATAAAGGAATCCTAAAATAAATGATCGGGAGATTTTTATGCTTGAAATCTGTAACACTTTCAGTAATTCTCTTCCATCCATAAGTCTCATTTACTGGTAGATAAAAAGAACATTTATTGTAGTTGACAACCTGACTAGACGCCCCTTTATAAGGCTTCAAAAATTGCATGAATATTTTGAGAGGACGTCTATCTCCATTAGAAAAAATAAGGGTATCGTCTTTAAAAGACAACGAATAATAGGGCAACCCATTGTTAGATTAAAATGAACCATATTTCCATCTTCTATCATTTTTTGAATCCCCAAATTGAGAAATTCCGTCCCTATAATAAATAAAGCCTAGGATAATGGGTCTCCTTTCCTTACCCCCCCTTTTTTATTTAAAGAAATCGCATGATTTTCCATTCACCATAATCGAATACCAATTATTAGAGATCACCCTCCAAATTAAATCAATAACTATATCCGAGAAACCAAAACTTCATAAAGTTTTGATGATGAATAACCACGACATCCTATCATACACCTTTGGCATATCCAGATTTAAAATAATATTAGAGCCCCTCACTTTATTTTTTGGAAAAGAATTCATAATATATTGGGATAAAAGAACATTATCCACAAAAGATCTTCCCTCAATAAAACCAGATTGGGATGGTGAAATAATTTTAGGAAGAATTTGACCCATCCTATTTGCCATGATTTTTGAGAGAATTTTGCAAGAAAAATTACATACACTGGTAGGGCGTAAATCCCCACGAGTTTTTAGATTCTCAATTTTTAGAATAGTCATAATCTTAGTAGTAGTCCAACTTACCAGAAGCTCCTTGTTAATAAAAAAAGATGATAAAGCCTTGTGAAGATCAGCTTTGATGATATGTCAACATGTTTTGAAGAATATTCCATTGAAACAATCTGGGCCATCACTAGCATCATTGTTCATCATACAAATTACCTCATGAATTTCTTCTTGTGTTAGCAAGTTACTCAATAGATCATTATCTTCATTAGAAACTGTTGAGGAGTACAATCCCCAAAAAATTATCTCCCCTAGACGCCCCATTAGACCTGCTGTCCGAAGCAGTATTACACCTGCTCGTAGAACCTGCCAACGTATTGCTGGCCATGGAAGATGTGACCACACTCGTAGCACCTGCTAGTGTAATGATGGCCATGGCAGTAGTGACTAACCCCGCTATAGATCCCCTACGACTTCTACTAACCGTGGCAACTGATAAGCACCCAAAAGTGTATAATTTATGCCCCGAATAGATGCATTTTAGTCGCTCGTTTTTAATAAAATTGGCCTTATGTTTGTATTTTATAATTTTGCAGGTCAATACGCAGTTGCGGTACAAACAATGCTAAATCAGTACAATTGCGACACATAAGCGGTTAAAGAAGTGCAACGAAAAAATCAAAAGAGACCGCGAAGTCAAACTCCCATTGAGCTTGCCCAGAAGAGTTTTGATGTCCCGAACCAGTCCCAAAACCTTAACTTAGCCCAGACCGAGCCCATTCCATTCCTCGAGCCCCGTGTGTGTTGAGTTTGTACCTTTATTATTTTTTAGATTTTTTAATTTGGGCCCGTTTTATTTTTATGATTTACTTTAGAATTTTTTTAGATTTATCTAAGATTTAGTTTGTATTTTTCTATTTCTATATTTTAATATTGATTTTTATTAGTTTTTAATTTTTAATATTTATTTTGTTTCATTTCCTAGTTTTATTAGATTTTAATTTATTTTATTTTAGTTTTCTTTTATTAGGATTATATTTTTTAGTTCTAATAGAGTTTTATTTTATTTTAATTTTTTATTTAGTGTCTTATAATTTTTATTTTGAGATGTTAGTTTTTTTTAGTTTTATTAGATTTTAATTTTTTTAATTTAATTTAGTCTTTTTTAGGTAGTGTTAATTTTTAGGGGTACAAATTAAACACATACACACAAACTCATCACTCACTCACACCCAACTAGCCTACATCTAACACACACCCAAACACCCCCTCACCCTCACACTAAACACCATACACCCACCCACACATAAAACACCCCACCTTACTATTCATCCTCTTCCAAAAAATCAACACCCACGATTCTCTCTCTTAAAACCACCATAACCAAAAACCTTAAACCACACCCATTAACCCACTAAAACCCAACTTCTCTCACCCCCATTAAACCAAACAATCCATCTAATCTTTAACACCAAAATCCCTACAAACCAAAACCCGCTGCTACCCTTTCAACCCGGAACTCAAACTAGGTTTATACCCGAGACCAACCCGTCCCATGCACAAAACCACGACCCCAATAGCGGAACCCCAAATCCGATTTTGAGCCGAGCCTCAACCCGAGAGGATCTCTCAACCCAGCAGTCCCACCTGACCTGACCGCGACCAACACCAAACAGAAATAATAGCAAACCCCCCCCCCCCCCCCCCCCCCCCAAAAAAACATCTGCCATCATCTCCATGAAATAAGGGATTAAAGCCACTTTGACATAGCCAAACTTAAATCCTAAAAAAATCTCTCCAACAAAGACCATCCGTGGACTACAAAAATAAGGAGGTGCATCTCATTTCGAAAAGACTCTGAGATAAAAAAAAAATAAAAAAAAAAAAGAAGGGAAGAGACGCATAGAGAGAGAGAGAAACTATGTATATTATGTACAGTTTAGGGTCATGAAAAAAAAATCAAAAAAAAAAAAAAAATAGTTTAGCATTAGAATAATTTTTAGGTTTAGATTTTAGTCTTCTTTTTGTAATCAAGTGCTGAATATTGTGAAGAAGTTGGACGCATGTCAAGGCGCATTTCAAGACAAACTTGTGGAAAAAATTGCGTATTGTATTTCTACATTCTCATTTCAATTTATTTCCTTCTTGACATATTATTTATTGTAATTTATACACACATGAGAATGTTTGGCTAAACACCTCGTTCAAGGGATGAGATGCACTGCGAATGATGTTAATTTAATTAATTGGTTTCATTAATTTTATAGTTCTAGGTAAATTAATTTTAACTATCACCAATTAATTTATGTAACGAGAGTTAGTAAATTAATTGAACAAATTAATGTTTGAATTTAGGAAACGAACTAGAGATAGGTTTTTTCGATATTTGAATATTAATTCAGTGTTGAAATTTGAGGATCGATATTATTTTAGTTAAATTGATCCTAGCCGGTAATTTTCTGAAAATAGTGTAGTCCTAATCTTTCATCGTGTGAGATTTTTAAATTAATTTCCTGAAAAATATATTATTAAATTTATAATTATAATGAGAGTTAGATTATCGATTTAATATTATCTCAAAATATTTCAAATTAATAAATTGAGAAATTAAAATAATTAAAAATGCAGTGTAATCCCATCTCTTGACTTTCTCATATTATTTCACACTCGGTTGCACATTATTTTTTATTATTTAGTTATTTTATAGTTTTAGCATTTAGTAGTAACTTTTCCCTTGACATTGTTTTTAAAAAAAAGATTTTCATAAAAAATTGAGATTGAAAGTTTTCACATAAATTGTTTCACCTTGAATGTTGGATTGATACCCGTACTTACCGTAACACGAGTTATTTTTATACAATTTTTGTAGGTACTCAAGGGAATTTTGAGAGTGGCTTTTGAAAACAACGACCATATACGCAAAAAGCTACTTATCAAATGGCGTCGTTACCGCTTTCTTGATATGGAGACAAATTGAAGACTTGTAATTTTTTTTAATTGAAATTATTATTCCTCCTCCCTCCTCCTTAGACTGGTTGTATAGGATTTTTGAAGATTGTGTATTTATTTGGGGTGCATTTTGATACCAGTTTATTTTGTAATAATTATTCCAAAAAATAAAAACGCGAAAAGGGAAACCGGACAAGGTAGAGAGAGGGCGTCCAAGGCGAGGATTTTGAAGCCTCTCTACTTTGGGTCGACAGGACTCCCAGGGACGAATGAGATAGGCGAGATCTCCCCCTGGTCGACTCAACTCGGTCTTCACCCCACGTGTGTAAAAATCGTGAGAGGTACAATTTTTTTTAACCCTCGCGACTCTCCTGCCACTGAGTTCATTTTTGTGTGATTAATTGCTCCTATGTGCTTTTAATTTCTGCATCGCACTTAAATTGAACGGTTTGATGAATTAATTTACCTAAGACCTGGACCCGATCATTGACATGAGAAGGGATTTTATCCCCCGACTCACTCGCTTATCCATTGTGTGCTACCCTAGTAGTCATTAAATTAAAATCAATCAACTAGCCAGCCCAATAGGAACACATTTTTGCAATAGGCGATTACAAAGATAAATTCTGTGATTTTTGTCGCCCACGGACTTAATTAAAATTTGACTGCCCCTTTCACTAATTTTGAAGATAATAATTGGCTATGTGCTCATTAGGATTTTTTTCTTAACTCGTGTGTGTCCAATTCCATTCTTTAGGTAGTCGGTTAGTTCGACCAAATCAAGAGTCCAATTTTTCCCATTTTCCAAAATATACCAAAAATATATATTTTTTTCATATTTAAAATAACAAAAAGATTTTCCGTTTCTTATTTTCAAAAATCAAAAACAGATTTTCTTTTCTTTTGAAAAATATTTAAAAATCGAAAAATATTCCTCTTGTCATGGCCGAAGAATGTCCTTTACTCGAATACTTTGGCCATTTCACATTCTCTCGAAGTTTGTTTGATGATAAGACCGAATCGAACCTTCATTCATTAATTGATGGATTTAACTCTCAAACACCCATTGCTGATACTCGTGTGTCGTCCATGCACACATGTCCTACTCCATCGCCTCCGGTGTTGAGTGTCAACACATCCCATGCTTCGTCGTGCACACACCGCTTTCTTCTTTATCACTTGTCCCATGAGTGTCCATTTATATTCTCTTCATCCGAACCCACCATGGAACATGTGTCTCCATATGGCGTTGTTTCGGAACAACCCTTGATGTCTTTTCACGGTATATCCAATGTTGAAGGGTATGAGTACCCAAGCTATTCATGGAGGTCTGATCACCCTTCCATGAAATATGAATCACAATGCCATGTTGTGGATCCTTACAATTTCCAACAGTCGTCATTGCCACCTCGTGCCCCTCATATCTATCAGTCCACTTACTATGCTCCTCGTGCTGATCAAGCTTTTGTCTCTCACGGAGATGCTTCTCTTGTGTATGACCAACTTGACCCCATTACCCATACTTCATATAAGTATTCTCCACATCGTAGTGTTTATAGCGAGTTGTGTCCACCTCACCAACCATCGACACCCACCTACATCTCACCACCACCTTGCATATCCGCTCTCGAGAGCCTCTTTCAAAAGTTCGCGCACACTCTTTAATCTCAAAATGAAGTCCTTCAACGGATTGAACACATGTTTACTGCATTTGAGTGTGCGAACGAGTCGAATTTCACCCCAAGTCAACCCATTATTGACCCCGCGTGGGACGATGATGTGTCATCTTGTGCCACTTATTTTGAGTGTGACCAACCCTATCCTCCTGAGAATCTTAAAGTTGAGACCACCACGTGGTCCGGTCCCCAAGTTGACCATTGTGTTAACATGTCCATTGGTTGTGAGACTGATCCTACACCATCCTATCCTTTTGAACCCATAATTGAGGTTCACCTTTCCCCTTCCACAGCTTCCTTATTTATGCCCGAGCCTTCACCTTATACCCAAATTGCATATGTCTCTGACATGCCTCTATCTTTTAGGTTAACTCCGACTACGAGTGCTCACCAATGTGCCGAAATAGGATCAGATATGGTCCCCACCTCTCTTGATATGGATCGTACCACATCATATTTGGCTCCCCTTGAGCCGAATATTGATATAGATTCATCTATCTCGGATCTTAAAGCCTCGTTAGAAACTTTCACCACCTCGGATGGTGACGTCGTGGTGGCTAAGTTGATCACTCCCTCATTTATTTCTACACCTCCTCCCGTGAGTTCCCTTAAGTATCACTCCGCACCTTATGCGGAGTGTGTGTCTCCTACTCGTGAGGTATATCATCTTCCCTCACCTTTTGTCCCACCCGATCCACCCACTATTCCTTCCACCCCACCACTTGGTTTGGGCCTTGTTATTGCACCTCACCTGTTCCCATCTATGTATCCACCCTAGTGCTCCACAATCCCATTTGTGCACTTTTCATCGACCCGACCATCCGTGACACCGAGCTTGTTACTCTATGCACACCACTCCCTTGTAGTGTTGATTTTTTCCATCTACCACTCCCTGGCGTGTCACAGCACGACCATTATCATCGTCCATTTATAAAATGGTCGTGCACTTTTTCTGGGGCCCACCCCATCATTATCGCCAAACCATTCTGCCTCCCCCACCAACTTAAGCACCATACTTATAGGGCCCTTGTTGCCCTCACATTTATGCTCAATAAGGCCCGTGTCCGGTGCATGTTCACCCCCACCCTTGACCATCTTCGCCTTACCATAATTCCCACCCGCCCATGGTCTATCGATGCTTTGCATCGAGTGATGCACTTTGCCATACAAGTGCATTGACCCATATTGACCATTTATCCAACAAGGTTGATGCTTCGGTCTTATTTAGGGGTGATTCTCATCACCCAATTTTTCTTTCGCCCCACACTTTCATAGATCTTATCTTTAGGTTAGACTGGTTCGGTCTAGCTGAAGACATTAAACTTAACGCTACCGGGAGGCACCCCGTCATTCATTATTTCTGAGTATGAGTCTTATCCTGTTTGGGGACCACCCAATGATTTTCACATGCTTTATAGACTTGTACATATTTTTGTATCACATTTGTTCTTCAGGTTCATCTATGCTCCGTAACGCGGTATCTTTCACTAGTGGTTCATTATGGTAATATCTTTCCTCCCGTGTGCTTTTCATTCTTATATATCATTTTCAACATCGAGGACGATGTTCTCTTTTGTTTGGGGGTGGGAAATTTATCAAAATAACACCTCTTTTGAAAATTTTCAGAAACAAGTGATTTTAAACTTTTTGTTCAGTTAAAAATAAAATTTTATGACATGATTTGTCTATCATCCCTCTTTTAGAAATCTCAGAATACCCGTGTTCGAACCCAAAAATTACACTTTTCAACCTTAAATTAATTAATACCTCTTAAAGCGTACTTATACCATGAATTCCTAAACTCGACAATTTGCACTGTCACGTTTACAATCAAAAGTTGAAGAGTAACAATATTCTCAAGAGAGCCTTAAAATATCACTAGTGGCGACTTAAACCCATGAGATTCGAGCTTTTCACCTTTTTGAGGGTTTTTACGTATCTCCGAGTCACAAGTCGACTCAACTTTCTTTGGATATCGCATTTAGTCGTTGCATGATCTCATTATTTTTTCAAATTTGGCTTAATCACTGAGAATGACATCATCTTTGAGTTATAAGAAACACGTGTCTTGTAGTTTGTCCCGAGTACTAAATTGAATTTTCTAAACACTTACCATTTTTACCCTTCACTCCACCATCTTCAATCCATATTTTCCGTATCCTTATATATCCCAGATACCATCCATATGTCATTCCCCATCACTGGCATCATTTTTTGAGAAAAAGAGTGTTTGAAATTATCAATGTAAATTGTCTTCATTTTCGTTATGGAAGGAAGAATGTATCGCAATAAAAAAAAATAGAAAAAAAAGAGCAAAAAAAAATGTAGAAAAAGAAGCAGAAAAATAAAAAGAAATAAAAGAAAATAAAGATACGATCATAAATTCAAAAGATGAAGACATTAGTTATTCGTGTGTTACACTCTTCTCAAAACGCCCTAGCAAATCCTTTTCATTTTATTATCCCCTCATACCTTTCATAAACCACATTTTCACCCTTGTTGACGTGTTCGGGAAAATGAGAAGTCTATATGGTGAATAACTCGACATTCTCGAAATAGTGGTTAGCATTCGTTCATGAGATCATATTTCTTTTTTTCATATATCCGTCATTTTTTATAAATTGTGTGAGACGTTTAAACTTGCTTAGATTTACTCACCTCCTCACACACTAGAGAGATACACTTACCCAATTCTCAGAGAGTTTGATAGAAAGAGATATATCCAGTGAGAATTGAAGTCAAAGCATTGATTCTTAAAAAGGCGATCTAGGAATTACTCTAATGATACTTAAGATTGATTCACATTAACATACGTTGAGTTTTAGGAAGGATTACGCTTTTTAGTATTAAATAATTTCATATCTTATTTTGATAGTTGAATACGGTGTTCGTTGACGTCCTTTAGGTTGGGTTGTATAGCGTTTCATCATCTACGCAGATATTGCATTTTAATAAGTTTTTGAATTTTGTGGGCACATTCACTGCAAACCCTCATGAGACACCACTCGTCATGTAGGGCAACCTATAGGTTTAACGGCTTGTTGCACATGCTAAGTGCAATCGCCAGTGCCTGCGAAAGTGGCACGCTTTTGTTTACTTATCTCTGTTTTCTCTCTATTTTTTGCCCGAGGACTAGCAATGTTCTGTTTGGAGGTGGTGTGTTAAGCACCAAAAAGTGTATAATTTATGACCCGAATAGATGAATTTTAGTTGCTCATTTTTAATAAAATTGGTCTTATGTTCGTATTTTACCATTTTGCAGGTCAATGCGCAGTTGCGGTACAAATAATGTTAAATTAGTACAATTGCAACACAGAAGCGGTTAAAGCAGTGCAACGAAGAAATCAAAAGAGATCGCGAAGTCAGAGTCCCATTGAGCTTACCCAGAAGAGTTTCAATGTCCCGAACCAGTCCCAAAACCTTAACCTAGCCCAGACCGAGCCCAGTCCATTCCCCGAGCCCCACGTGTGTTGAGTTTGTACCATTATTATTTTTTAGATTTTTTAATTTGAGTCTTTTTATTTTTACAATTTACTTTAGAATGTTTTTTAGATTTATTTAGGATTTAGTATCTATTTTTCTATTTCTATATTTTAATATTGATTTTTATTAGTTTTTAATTTTTAATCTTTATTTTGTTTTATTTTCTTGTTTTATTAGATTTATTTTTTTATTTTATTTTTATTTTATTAGGATTATATTTTTTTTAGTTCTAATAGAGTTTTATTTTATTTTATTTTCATTTCTTTTTATTTTCATTTTTTATTTAGTGTCTTATAATTTTTATTTTGAGATGTTAGTTATTTTTTTTAGTTTTATTAGATTTTGATTTATTTAATTTTATTTAATTTTTTTTAGGTAGTGTTAATTGTTAGGGGTACAAATTAAACACACACACCACACTAATATACACTCAACCATACACAAACTCATCACTCACTCACACCCAACTAGCCTACATCTAACACATCCAAACACCCCCTCACCCTCACACTAAACACCATACACCCACTCATACATAAAACACCCCACCTTACTATTCATCCTCTTCCAAATAATTAACACCCACAATTCTCTCTCTTAAAACCACCATAACCAAAAACGCTAAACCTCACCCATTAACCCACTAAAACCCAACTTCTCTCACCCCCATTAAACCAAACAATCCAACTAATCTTTAACACCAAAATCCCTACAAACCAAAACCCACTGCTACCCTTTCAACCCGGAACTCAAACTAGGTTTATACCTGAGACCAACCCGTCCCATGCACGAAACCATGACCCCAATAGCGGAACCCCAAATCCGGTTTTGACCCGAGCCTCAACCCGAGAGGATCTCTCAACCCAACAGTCCCACCTGACCCGACCGCGACCAACCCTAAACCGAAACAATAACAAAACAAAAAAAAAAGCACCTGCCATCATGTCCATGAAATAAGGGGTTAAAGCCACTTTGACATAGCCAAACTTAAATCCCAAGAAAATCTCCCCAACAAAAACCATTCATGGACTACAAAAATAAAGAGGTGTATCTCATTTCGAAAAGACTCTGAGATAAAAAAAAAAAAAAAAAAAAAGAAGGGAAGAGACGCATAGAGAGAGAGCAACCCTGTATATTATGTACAGTTTAGGGTCATGAAAAAAAAATAGTTTAGCTTTAGAATAATTTTTAGGTTTAGATTTTAGTCTTCTTTTTGTAATCAAGTGTTGAATATTGTGAAGAAGTTGGACGCCTGTCCATTTCAAGACAAATTTGTGAAAAAAGTTGCGCATTGTATTTCTACATTCTCTTTTCAATTTATTTCCTTTTTGATATATTATTTACTGTTGTTTATACACACATGAGAATATTTGGCTAAACACCCCGTTCAAGGGGTGGGATGCACTGCGAATGATATTAATTTAATTAATTGGTTTGATTAATTTAGTATTTATAGGTAAATTAATTTTAACTGTCACCAATTAATTTATGTAACGAGAGTTAGTAAATTAATTGAAAAAATTAATATTTGAATTTAGGAATCGAACTAGAGATAGATTTTTTTTATATTTGAATATTAATTCGGTGTTGAAATTTGAGGATCGATATTGTTTTCGTTAAAATAATCCTAGCGGGTAATTTTCTGAAAATAGTGTAGTTCTAATATTTCATCGTGTGACATTTTTAAATTAATTTTCTAGAAAAGATATTATTAAATTTATAATTATAACGAGAGTTAGAGTATCGATTTAATATTATCTCGAAATATTTCAAATTAATAAATTGAGAAATTAAAATAATTGAAAATGCAGTGTAATCCCATCTCTTGACTTTCTCACATTATTTCACACTCGGTTGCACATTCTTTTTCATTATTTAGTTATTTTATAGTTTTAGCATGTAGTAGTAACTTTTCCCTTGATTTTGTTTTAAAAAGAAAGATTTTCATAAAAAATTGAGATTGCAACTTTTCACATAAATTGTTTCACCTTGAATGTTGGATTGATACCCGTACTTATCGCAATACGAGTTATTTTTAGACAAGTTTTGTAGGTACTGAAGAAAATTTTGGGAGTGGCTTTTGAAAACAATGACCATATACACAAAATATAGTTATCAACAACTATGTATCTATTATTTGTAAAACATGCATGGATGTTATTATTCATGACAGTGTTGTCTGAGCATAAAAGACTTTGAAAATAACCTACAATAACAATCTCCAACTCCTCTTTGTTCGAAACACATTTCTTAAGATCATTTCCTATCCGAGATAAACTCAAGGCCGCCCTCTTTTTCCTCGTAATTGACTGAAAAAATTGCATGTTAGCGTCAGCATCTTTGGCACACTTAACTGTATACTTTTGTTTCTAAAACCCCTCCTCATTTTTAACACTTTTTGGTACTCGGCTTGAGTTTTGTGAATTTTTTCACGATTTTTCATAGATGGATCCATATCAAAATCCCTTTCATGCCCCAGCATAGTGTCTTCGGCTTTCCTAGCAAGTTGAAAAATATCACCAAATTTAGATCTTGCCCAAAATTTTAGAAAAGATTTCAGTCTTTTGAGTTTCTCTGTAAAAATTTAATCTAATGGATTGTTTATCCTTTTGTTGTGATAAGGAATTTGGTTAAAAATACCTAAGGAAGAGTAGTAATCATATTGATGGTTTTATATAAATTTAGGTGTTGATTAATATATAGATGTGATGCCTTGGGAGATTGGACTGGGGCTAATTGAGATTGAATATAATTAATGTATGGATCTTAATGTATGGTCGGAAGAGAGTATGCCTAGATTTGATAACTCAGGAGGGTAGGTTTAATGTATTATGGGATGAATATAAGGTTATGGATGTGTTATACCTTTCTATGATAAAGATGCTAGTATGACCTGGTTGTGTTGGGCTCAGTATGTCTATGTGATTTACCTTAACCCATTTATGAGGGTTATGTATATTTTTGCTTTAGCCCCTTAGTGAGGGTGGAAATTTCTTGCGTGTTTTATATGATATGCATACCATGGGTGAGTGCTTATAAAAAAATGTACTAGGAGGGATTTTATGATGGGTCATGTGCAGCACAGACCGTACTAGCACCCCGATAAGTAAATGGGTTATTCCTTGGTCATATTTGTCATAGGGTCATACGTTTAGGCATATGTTTATCGAGAGGTTTCACAGTGATATTTCATCGTGTAATATTGGGTATAGTAGATTATACGAGTGATAGGTAGGTGTATGATTTATCCCTTGACCGTGTTGAGGTTTTAGGTTTAGGATGACCTAAGAATATACCTAGTACGCGCAAGTAATCCCCGAAGGCAATAGGGATAGACCTACTTTATGTGCGGGAATGAGAATGACCCATTAATTTGTACATGTCAAGGGTTGTACCTTTATATGGTGGTTAGATGTGAGTAGAGCCTCTCTCCTACCATATGTGATTATTGGGTTGCGATATTAGAGATATGTGTACCGGTTTATGTGCTATAATATAGATTTATATAACTAACAGTAGCAATGCCTACCTATATACTTATGACTTGAATTTATATATTACATATACTAGAGATGCGTATATTGCGTCATTGGCATGAGATAGCCCAATGTATATATACTTAAAAAATAGGCATGTTATTAGTACTGTGATTATTTAGTGAGACGTATCTTAGGGTTGATGCCTTAGTAAATATGATTCATATTGAAAGAGATTAACCAAATAGTGAAATGGTTAAGATTAAAGAATAAAAAGGAAAATATTTCATCATATGGGCTACATATGGGTTCTGAATTTTAGAACTGTATGTCAATTTAGGTTGTTGGGTTCGTTAACTAATAACTTAAAATTTACTAAAATATAATAGGAAGATGTGTAGATATAATATAGCCCAGATTCAATTATAATCCTATTATAAATAGACTAACTTTTACGTTTTTTTAAACTGTTTATAGTTCCTTGTTGCCGTAGTTCCTGTAGACATGGGTTCGTTGGAGGAGCATATTTAGCGACGTTCGATTTCTAACTGTTAGGAATGTTGGAATAGAGAAAGTGTAACTAGTTATTTTATTATACTCTTTTAATGTCAATTAGGTTGTACATGTATACTTATATTGAGGGTTGCACTTTTGTATTGACACATTTTATATTAAGAGATGGCTTATATTGTACTGGCATTGATTAGTATCTGAGTTGGACTTAAGTTTTAATTATTTTTTATGCTGAGAATGTTACCAAAAGTTTTTTATTCCTGTTATTTTTATATTACACCTGATCAATCTATATATGTATTTTTTAGGGTGTCACATTTGGTATTTTAGATCATTCCAAGTTCTAGTTTCCTATGTATTTTGAGTGAGCTTGTCAGTTTTTTGTATTGCGTTCTTTGACTACTTTATAGCCTTATCGCTTAGGGTTTGTATCATTTATAATGATGAATGCTTAAGGGGTTTCATTCCATTAATTCCTAATGAACGATCCAGATAGACCAAGTGTATCAGAAGGGTTCCTTATATAGATTTCGCTTGCAAGAGGTCCCATCCATGAATTCGTCTTAGGTAGAGAGTTATGGACTTTTGGATGCGAGACCTTTAGTAATTTCTTAGATAATGTTTTAACGGTAAAGGTTTAACTCGCCATTCATATCATCATTAGAGTAAGCTTTGAAGGTCTTGTCAGTTGGATTATGTGGTGGACGGTATAAGGGAGAGTTCAACTATCTTTCTCTTTTCGCACTAGGAGAGATCGATATGGAAGCGAAGAGGGGTGTTCAAATTATTAGTATCATGTGAGGAAAATTTTGAATGGGAAACAAGCTTAGGTGAAGAACTTTGGTAGGCTTTATTAGGTAACTAGTTTATCACCACTTTCACTTAGGTCATTGAAGTTAACCTCCTACATCAGTACGATCATTATAACAATTGGAGGGATAGAGTCCCTAAGATTGAGAAGACCAGGCCAAAGTTGGCCTAGTGACTAGAGACGGTATGTCATTGACCCAAGTAGGGGGACCTCACCCCTATAAGTAACCATATATGGGTAGCATAACCTAGGAGGTTTTTAAGAGTATATGATATGATCTGTAATGGGCAGGAGGGCCAAGGAAATTATGATGACTGGGGTCACAACCAACATGAACAGGCCAAGCGAGGCAAGTTTTAGAAGTAATGACCAATGAGGCAAGGTCAGCAGGGCCACCATTTTGATAAGTCCTTTATAGTAAGGTGTCACACTCGTGGAGAGTGAGGCCACCTAGTAATTTGATGCCTTAATGGTGAGTAGCTTTTTGGGGTGTATTCGTGGGATAGACATGGGTACATCAATGGCTCTCACGTGTGAGTCTAGATTGGGCATCAATAAGTTTTCATTCTTTATTAATAGTGTACATGTCCTATGATTATGAGTTATATAGATTTTTCTCTAAGTTATATGTATATGTGAATGCCCCAGCGGGTAGCGATTGCGTTACGTCATGATTTTTGAGACATAACAGTTTGATTGGTCGACTTGGTTTTCATCCGCTTTGTTGACTTTTAGATGAGATATCATCATATTATTAGGGATCTTGTATGTATAGCTATGTTTTATGATTATACCGACTACTATGGGTACGCTTTCATACACCATTTTCAAGTCGTGATTTTCTTTGAATAGTTCTACATAAGCTTGGGAGAAGGGATAGCACACTTATTTATGTATATATATGAGCACGTTAGAGAGGATTATGGTTACATAAAGGTGTCACTGATTGTTTGAATTTTAGTCTCTTTTGTTTGAGTGTTTAATTATCACCTACATAAATGTTGAGTTTTGTCTTCGAGTTGACAATAGCATTGAACCCGTCGAAAGGTAATTTTATGGGACTGGCTTCGTCAGGGATAGTGACGGTATCGGGGGAGTAGTCACCAAAATTTTGAGCCAGTAGCATATTATGGGATGGCGTTACCTTGAGGAAACTCCGAAAGGAGGATGGTTCACTAAGTAGTTGTGTGGACCACCAGGAAAAGGATAAAGTCGAGATACATGATGAGTGTTTGTTGTCACGTACCAATGACATATTTGAATAATTAAGGAGGGTGTTTACCTCCTAGAAAGTGGAACAGGAGTGAGTTGTCATCAGTGTGCAATCAGGTAGAGAATATCCCAAAGGTAGCTTTCTATAAGGATATGGAGCGGGTGCATTATCATTAAATTTTAGACAGCACAAATGGGTGGTTTGTTGTGATTCACTACGATATCTTGTTGAAGAGGGAGTGGTGTAGTAGTTGTTCGTACAACATAATGTTTTTTTTTATAAGTTATGATATTTTCTAAGTATTAGATATTGTATGTTTTCTTATTAACGTAGCGTTATTTTTCCTTTTTAGGTGGCTTCCTCAATGAGTCACCCGAGATATAGACATAACATGAGGTGTTGCAATGTAGTGTACGAAGGAGATGGTTCATTCTATGGATTTTGGGGATTATTGAATAACTTATAGGATTTATTGACGTTCAAGGATTTTCTACCTTACTCATGTTGTTAGGACTCTTGATCAGTATTAATGAGATTCCAACAAAACATGATTATGACTTTGGTTGATCATTTTGGCTTTGGTTAGATAATTATGACCCCATTAGACATGCTGGTAGTGAATGATATTCCGATAGAAGGGGATTTGATTGCCATAGATCAGGATATCGGTACCACAAATGTTGTTATGAAGGATGTTATATATGGAATTTGTCCCACATCTAGTGGGGGATGGATCTCGTCAGGTTCCTTTAAGACCGAGTTGGGTATATTTTACTCTACAAAGGAAAATAAATAACAGATTTTCCGCCATACCACTTTAATGTTATTGTATATATGTGGGTTATAATGACCCGTAATTTTTATAATTTTCCTTAGTTGGCGGTGCAATATTTTTCTGTGTGGTTTGGCTCAAATGAGAATCGATGTGTGTAACATCACTTTGGGGAATCATTGGACATACTCGCGACCTAGATCACTGTAGAAAATATCGTTTTCTCTATAAGGCCAAACCCCCTAGTCTTGGGCATGACTTGGCTTCACGAAAATGAAGCTCGTGTCACTGTAGAGAATAATCCTTTCAGTTTTCGTTACTTGTATGTAGTAAACTTCATTTTAATTAAGTTAATCAGTAAAAAGGGGGCTTTTTTCCTTTTTCCCCAAAACTCTCTCTCCTTCTATCTCCTTCTCTCTCTCTCTCTCTCTTTCTCTATGTGTGTGTGTGTATATATATATATATATATATATATATATATATATATATATATATATATATATATATATATATATGCACTAGGGTATGCTCGTGCCTGAAGGCATGACGCTAATTTTAAAAAATGTACGCCGTTGATAGGACCATACGTCGTATTTAGTTCGCAATAAATAAACAATTTTTTAAATAACCTATGATACAAACCTAATAGTTTAAAAAAATGGGTAAAGTTTTATTTGTTTAAGTCGTGTTATATGATGTCATGTGACGTCGTGTTCATAAGTAGTGATATCATGTATTATCGTTTTAGTTGTATTTTTACTTGTGTTTTCATGTATCATCATACTACATTGGCTATCAAAATTGTAAATCATGTAAGTCGTGTCATTTCACATTCCAAATGGATCGTGTTCGTGTGAAATAAAAATAACACAAAGTCATGTCATGTTTTTGTGTCCAAAAAAACATATTGCGTCGTGTTGTCCCAAAACATAACATTGACATCCCAAAATAATATTCTTAGATCTTTTCATATAACAATCCCAACAAAATTCCACATCAATAACTACATTTTGAAAATATACAATAAGTTAAAAAAATCCAAAGATTGAATCTTGTATAATTAAGTCAAAAATCTTGTTTTCAAAACAAATAATTATAAACAATTTATAAATTTTAGGCAAATTTTCTTGTGTTTATATGACTATTCACCATGTTTAAGAAATACAAAATAGTCCACAACCACACTAATAGTCCATCTTTGACCTCGCATAAATAACATCATATCAATAAAAAACTAATTTAAGTCCTAAAGTTTTTTTACAACACCGTGTGAATATTTTAAAAATTTTAGACAGAGTCTCCTTTGTTTAAAGGACTACTATAAGAAGATGAAGATGATACTAATTACTGACTTGGAGCATTTCTGAATTCTAAGTATCTAAAAGTTCTAAGATCATACTATTACTCACTTGATACTATTAATTCAACTAAATTCTAAGTACCTAAAAGTTTCCCTAAAACAAAGTCAAAATAACAAAGTAGGTATGTTTATTGAATCATTGAGGCCTATATTTTTTCCACAACGTTCATCCTTTAAAATTCAAATGCATAAATCCAAAGTGTTTAATAAAACAATGTCAATCCTTATAAACTCTTTCTTACCTCTTAGATCTCATTCATGCAACCAAACTAAAACAAATATTTAAATCCACTTTTACCTTAATAAGTCATACGAATGCCATTCAAAGACCAAAATCTAAAATATACCAACATACTGAATAACACAATGATTAGCATCAGATCTAATATTTATTTTGAATGAGGAATACATAGAAGATCTGATTTTTATGTAAAATGGGGAATACGTAGCAGGTGTAATTTTTATGTAAAATGAAGAATGCATAAAATAGAATATTCGATTAATTTTTTTTTAAAAGAATGAAAGTATCAATTAAGCAAGGAATTGGGTCATAAACCAAACTTATACATAATATTGGATCAAGAGAAATTATATACCCAATACCACAAACATATGTCTTGAACTACTGATAAGCAATAACCCCATATTAGAAGGTGAATATTTTTTTAACAACAAATTTACAATTCCTATTATTGGGAAGATATCAGATCCTACGTGTAAACCTCTGTTTCATTTATTTTCACATGATTACGTATATGAATGAAGATAAAGTGCATTTATCAAATAAATGTCATCCACATCTTCCATTATCCACACATAAATTAATAGCAGGCTTCAAAAAAGTTACTTATTTGACACACAATATTCAGCTCATACTGGACTCTAAGAAGTTCAACTATTGTTAAAGTAAAGGGTGACAAAGTAATGAGGCGAAATGATTAGATGAGATGGATAATCCCTCAAGTTCCATTTTTTCTGTATCAAGTCCTTAGTTTGTTGGGAAGTCTAGTCATGATATGTTGGCAGCCCATCTCCAGTGTGTTACATTGGAAGAAACAATTGTCAAACACGATCATGCTGAGATGTCTTTAGTAGATCGTCGTCTGGGGAATTCAATAGCTCGTCGCAACAATCTGTAAAGGAGGGGACATTCCAAGTTGCCGTTCGAGCTGATTTTGAAGCCTCAATGTCGGCTGGAAATTGGAGTAAATGAGAAGAGAGCGTGCCAATTTTTTATTGTGGATATAGTTCATGAGGGAGAGGAACTAAATGATAACGATAAATGAGAAGGGAGCGTTCCAGTCTTCCATTGCATAATGGACTATGTTATGTCAGCTTCACAGGGACCATATATTAAAACGAAAAGGAAATGAATTATTATGACTTAGCATTAAAAAAATAAGTATTAGATAAAGCAACATATTCCTCTTCAATCACACGAGTGAGTGTCCACCACTTGTTGATCAGATTACTTTGCATCAATGGAAATCCTCCACCATTATGATTTGATAAAGCAACCCCATCTCCAACCGGCCTAAATCGTCTATGAACAAACCCATTAGTGCCCTCCCAACAATTCCAAATTTGGTCATAATCTCTGCGATTACTCCCCACCAAATACTCATAATTATCAGTAGAATTTCAGGTGAGCGATTAGCTGGTATAATGAGAAATATTGTGGATTAACTAAATCAAATATGTAAAAATATTTTCTGACCTTCACTCTGGATGCCTTTAGTGACCATTTGTGCTTATCGCCCTGTGGTTTCATCATTTCATCTGGATCATTCCAAATCACTTATCGCTCCCTAACATCGTGTTCGACCACTTGACATTGATCAATCTTTCCAGATCTCCCAAAGTGATCATTCTTTACAGGCTTCTGAGCAATCTGAACCAATAAAATATGAGGTTAATATATAAAGCAAACTGGACCTCAAGACGCAATCATTTAGTTTCAACAAATATGTACATATCATTGTCCTTTTTGTAAAGTTTAGCTTTCACCATTTTCTTTCTTTTAGCATTTAATTTGGCTTCTTTGTCACTTGATTCCGGATTTACAACATCAACATCAACATCCCCAATTTCACCTTTTGTAAATTTCATCCCCAACATCAGCTTAATCATAAAACATATCCAAATATATAAATGTGCGCACTTTTCTGAATAAAAGATAAAATATATCTTTAAAAAAAAAACTTAATATCCAAACTAAAAATGAATAGTTAAATAAATACATCAAAAGAAAAGGTCTTTGAATACCTATGTAAATGAAAACAAAATTTCAGATCAATAAAAAAAGGTCGTACATACCTGATTTTGAATTGTGGAATGATCAATCAATAAAAGTAGCTAATGCTAAGAGAGAGAGAGAAAATATTCTAACATTTAGTTTAACTGTTGGAGTCTTAGAAGCGGCTAATGTTTAGAGAGAGAGAGAGAGAGATAAAGACACAATTTCATATCAATAAAAAATGAAATAAAGTTAAGAACATACCTGATTTTGAATCGTGGAATGATCAATCAAAGATTGGACTATCTACGAAACAAATGAAAGAGAGTTTGAGGGGGCGAATGAGGGAGAATGAGAGTAAATATCATGCGAGATTAGAATAGGAAATGCACCCAGAAGGAGAGAGAGGGGGTAGGATGAGGGAGAGGGAGAGTAGGGTTTCTGTGTTGTGACCAGATGGGAGGGTGGGTGATAATCGGGAGAGATGATATGGGATTGAGGGTTTGGGTGTGTGGAAAGTATTAGAGAGAGTTTGGTTTAGATAAGTTTACAAACTTACCCTCAATTTTGAATTTTAATGGAGAGGGGGAACAAATCGGAGTGTGTAAAAAGAGGGGAAAATTAAGGGTTTGAGGGGTAAAATAGGAAATGCATGAAAAATTCATATAGATGGCATCATAGTTGAAGCTTATGACATACATAAGTTTTGCAACTTATTTTATATATATATATATATATATATATATATATATATATATATATATATATATATGTGTGTGTGTGTGTGTGTGTGTGTGTCCCCTAAGGCACCTTATTCTCTCTCTAAACCCACCCTATATCTCACTCATATTAGGAACAAAACTTCATTTAAGCTTGCATGAAATAATGGATTTGAACTCTTGGGGCTTAGAAGTTTATCACAGTTGGAGATTGTGAGATTATGAACCTCCTTTTTGAACTCATAACTTAATTTGAAAACATCATGTTATAACTCCATTGTAGATTCTTGAATCTCCTTGAAATTCCATTGACTATTGATGATTAAACTTAGTAGAAGCATTGTTAGAACCATCAGAATATGTGTTTTAAGACCATTGCCCTATTTTGTAAATGAGATGATGAAAAGGTTATAAAAAAACTTGGTTATATGAGTTTCTATATAAGGTGGAATGTGTTCTAAAATATTATGTGAAAGTTAATTTAACATAAATAAAATAAAAAACTCATAATTTGGTTGAAAATGAACATTTCCTTATGACTTAAAGATATTTTAAAAATTCTATGTTTATTTGAGAATTAAACTGGTGGGCTACATTATGGAATCAATTGTTTTTTTTTTCTTTCTAAACTTTTCTTTGTGTAATTTGAATTTATATTTTGATGTTTTCCCTTGAGTTGGGCCCGATATTTAAGCCGATTAATAATTTGAGATATTATCGGTAGTGGGTATACTATCGATGGTTCTAAAAGTGTGGGAAATTCTTTATGGCTAGATACTTGATGATGACGTTCTGAGGTGAGGACTCCCTGAAACTCCTAAGGGTTTTCAAGTAAGAGCGGGTAATCAAACGAGACACGATAAGGATCTTGTTATTGTCATTTGAAAATAAGTTATTTTTTTACTTAAAATGTCTTATTAAACTTTAAGGTTCTCTATATTCTATTGTGATTTGTAATAAGTTTTGTGGAGGCAATTATTATGCAACACAAATAAATATGAAAGAGGTGACAACCAAGAAAAAACAAATAAAAGGCCAATCACACAACAACGGGAGTACGTGGTTCAGCAAAGAAGTGCCTACGTCCACGGTGGTTCAGTCAGTGTTATTTCTCTATATTCTGAAAAGTAAGTACAGAGAATACAACTTGTCCTTTGCCCCGGACTTGGGGTTTAATTTATACATGTATGTGTTGGAGTAGTGGGGGTGATAGGTTCCTATTTATTAGCCATCTCCCTTTCATGGGATCGTGTTCCCCCACAACTTCTCTTCATGGCATCGTGGAGTAAATGGATGAGTACCAGAGGTGATGGGCCTGGGTTTTGGGCCGCTGAGGAGGGGCTACTCGTCCAGGCCTTATGGTGATAGAATCGGGGTACCCACAATTGCCCCTAAATTTGTTGGGCCATTCTTATGGGTCCGATGAATTTAAATGATCAGCAATGATGGTTGATTTCTTTGAAAACTGTGAAGTTGCTTTGGCGGCACCCGCTTCGCTATCCGTGCGTTATGATTAGTTTTGAAGGCTTGTTGGAATAAGACACATTTCCTCTTCGTCGTTCCAGCTTTTCCAGCAATCTTCTATCTTTTGAGAACTCTTGAGTTTTGTACCTTCTGTTTTCGGTCTCCACTCTCGTCGCTTCTTCGCCTTTTGATCTGATCTTCTGTCCTGTAAGTCTTTCGTGCCCTTTTTCTTGAGTTTATAGTTTTTCTTGTATTTTTCCAATGGCGAAGATTGGAGATAGGTCGGTAACTGAGTTTAGAAAATTCTACGGTATTCCTGAGTGGGTAGAGATTGAGTGTTGTGCCTCGCCGCCTAGGAACGTTAGGGACATAGAGGATGCACATTGGATTCACGTCCTGTTGCTCTCCCAGGGGGGTCTTACCTTTCGCCCTAATGGTTTGTTTCTGCACTTTTTTAGTTATTTTGGTATTGTGCCTGCACAATGTTCGCCCAATGTATGGAAAATAGTGAACGGTGTGCACAGGATAAATCAATTGTACGGCACAAGGTTAGGGCTTACCGAGGTCTGCTTTTGTTATTCTTTTTCTCGTACGAGTTCAGGTGTTCTGTACCTTAAGGCTAGGAGCCCTGATAGGGTATTGGTAGTAAATTTACCTGATTCCCATAAGGACTACTGGCAAGAAGGGTTTCTCGTTAGGAACTGGCAATACTCCCCTCAATTTGAAGGGTCGAGGTCTGAGAGGTTCACTATTCCCTTTTATGGGGAAGAATATATAGGTAGATGTTGTATTATTGTTTCAACCTTTGCGGACTTTGTGATTTCTCTAACTTCTCCTTGCTTTCTCTTTTTCAGCGAAGATAAAGAACTTGGAGCCAGCTCTCAGCGAGGTTCGTATCTCGGAACTGGTGAAAGCTTGGAACATCAGGGAACCTTTGGGTGACGGCGAGCATCCTGGGTCTGCTGCTTTTATGCTTGAATACAAGAACACAGGCTCCAGCTTCATAGCCCGACCTGTGGAAAGTGTTCCAGACTTTGGCTCTTCCGAAGAGATTTCAGCTGAGCCCATCCAATTGGATGAGGAGGAGAGCAGCTCGGAGAGCGAGCCTGCAGGTGTTGTGAGTAACTTGGGTGGAGGCAGTGCTGATAGTAGCAGTTCATCGAGTACTACCAGCAGTCCAGGTGAAGAAATGCCTCCCAGGAAGAATCTAATCCGGGATGATGATGATGATGATGATGTGCTTCTTGCACAGAGGTCCAAAAAATCGAAGACTGTCTCTAGGGCCATAGCTACTGGTTCTCGGCCTTCCTCTCAAGAGCAAGAGAAGAAGAAGAGAGAGGAGGAGTAGGCGAGGGAGAGGGAGAAGAAAAAGGAGGAGGAGAGGAAGAAGGTGGAAGAGAGAAAGAGGAGGGAGAAAGAGAAGGAGGAGGAGAGGAGGAAGATGGAACTGAGGACCAAGACCGGTCAAGCCTTGGTCCCAGTATCTACTTTGCCTGAGGGGGCTTCCGTGACCACCTCTCCTCAACTCGCCCCTGCGTTGCTTGAGAGGGCAGTCCTCCCTGCAGATCGCGAGAGGGCGTCAGGGTCTGACCAACTGGCCTTGCAAGCTAGCCAGAGGCTTGCCTTGGTAAGGTTTATTTTCTACTTCCTAACTTCTTCTAATCTGTTTTGATGGTTTCTTCTTTTTGATCTTTCCCTTATTTTCTGCAGTTTGTGACTGACTTCGCTGTGCTCTATCGCTCTCGCGACGAGCTGTTGAGAAGGAACAGCGAGCTGGAGCAGCAGAATTCTACTCTGGTGGCCAGGGGTTCTCAGCTGGAGGCCGATCTGAAGGCTGCTGATGTGGCTCGAGCTTCTTCTGCCTTGGCCCTTGCTAATTCTGCTCGCGAGAGAGATAATGCTGTCAGAGAGCTCGGCGAGCTGAGGAAGTCGTATGAACAGGTCTGCTCTAGCAAGTTGGACCTTGTGGAGAAGAACAGGGTTCTTGCCGAGCAGCTGGAAGCGGAGAAAGCCCAGGCAGCCACTGTTAAAGAAGATTCATACAATTCTGGCTGGGTTGCTGCGTATGAAGACGCCGAGGTTCAGATAGGCTATATCAACCGTCTGAACTTCAAGAAGGGGTGAAACAAGGCCCTTGTGGCTGCTGGGGTGGATGTTGCATCCCCACTTTTTGACGAACATGATCCAGGGCCCAAGCCAGTTGTGGATGAGGAGCCAGCCCCAACTGCTGAAGGGGTCAATCCTGCTTCTTACGCGACTTTTACTGATGCTTCCGTGGTCGAGGGGGCAGTGCACACCTCTGCAGAGGGTGACGCCCCTGCTGATGCTGATAAGGACAAGGGTCCGTCCACCGAGGTTGCTAAGTGATAGGGTTTCTTTGTAATTTTTTCCTTTTTTGTTCTGATGTAACCTCCCTCATTATCAATAAAAAGGCTTCATTTTTGTTTATGCTGAGTTCTTTTTGTTCTCTTCCTTTCTTTTTTACTTGTAGTTGGTTGATGCTGATGAATATATCCCTGACACTTCACATCTGGGTAGGACTCTCGGTCCAAATGCGAGTCCTGTTGTTCGCCAGGCCTTCGCTAGACTCTGCCGGTTTGCTAAGTTAAGTAACAAAAAATACAAGGATCAGTCTGAGCTGGTGGACAAATTGAAGGACAGGCTCCAGGAAATGGAAGAGATCGGAGCTTCAGTGCAAGAAGAAGTTAGCGAGCTGAGAGCCAAGTTACTGGAGGCCACCGAGATCAATCAAGTCATGGAGTTTCTTCAGCGGGAGAATGACGACCTGAGGCGGGAGGTCTCGAGGCTTAAGGAGCATTCGTCGAGCACCGCTCCAGCAGTCCTACAAGGTTCTTCCTCGTCGCGAGCTGCTCGACCTCCCCTCCCGCGTGCTGGTAGGAGTACACGGGGTAGGAGTAGGGAAGTTGAGGAGCAGCGTGAGAGGGGAATAGAGGAGCTGCGCGGTGATGTCCGGCGAGCTTACGTAACTGCTGCTGGGCTCCAGAGGGACATCACCCGACTGTGGCATCTATTCAAGAAGGGCCCTCGCCAAGTGTGGACTGATGGCTATGATCAGGGCTGGTTGGATGCTCCCACGAGATTATCAGAGTTCGAGGAGCTTTCCTTCATCAGGGGGTGGTTGAGTGCTCTCAGAGAGCTGTAGGTCCCGAGGAATTCGATATTGTGGTATCGGCATGAGATGTCTCCGTCTACTCTGATGCCCAATCCATTCAGGCGAGATGACCGATGGATTCCTATCGATGCTATTCCTCGGCGGCTACTGGAGTTGGAAACAAATAAAGTTGTTGAGGAACTCGATCCTGCCCCTGATGACGGGAGGAGAGCTAAGGTTGCTGACTACCTTGCTCGGAGGCTTCCCCCTTCTTGATAATTTGTTTTTTAATAATTGTAAATGCTTTGGGCGAACCTTTGCCGACTAAACATGTACTATTATTGTTTGTAAATATAAAAGATTAATGGAAAGTTTGAGTTTTGGGCGATTTTGCCGACTAAACGTGTTTATCCAATATCTGTTATATTTTTGCAGCTTCACAATCTTTATCTTGTCATGTGAGTGTCCGCCCAGTCCAGTGTTAAGAATACCATTGTGCTCTCTCTTTACCTTTTAGGTCGTGTCGTCACACTCCCTTAGGTCTAAGAGGGGCAATTGGCGAGGACACACTTGTTTTTGGATGTCTTCATCCAGTCAGGATTTTGTTTAACCAAAATAGGTTTGATGCCTAAGAATATTCTGTAGGGCTTCATATATTGCCATGGGCAATGCTAAGAGGTCTGTCGTGCTTCGTGACGATGACCTGAGGAGGGGTGTTCCCCTGCTATATCAACTATTATACCTGTGATTTGAAAAGGATGTGCAATAAGATATAATTGTTACTTTTTTAGAGAGTAATTAACTGAGAGATTCTTATTGGTGAATAGAGAAATAAACTGTCTTTCCCCAAAATGATTACAATAAAAGATCTAACAATAGAACTCCTAAAAGTAGAATTTCTTGAGATTAGCTGCGTTCCATGCTCGTGGTATCTCTCTGCCCTCCATCGTTTTCAAATAATAGGCACCTTGCAGATCGTCTCTAATTATCTCATAAGGTCCTTCCCAGTTTGGGCCCAGTTTACCATCTGATGGTTTCACTGTGTTGCCCAGGACCTTTCTTAGGACATAGTCTCCAACTTCGAACTTCCTCGGATTGACCTTTTTGCTGTAGTGCTTCACGAGCTGTTGCTGATAACTTGCTAGTTTTACTAGGGCAAGTTCCCTGCGCTCGTCGGCCAAGTCGAGTTCAGCGAGCAAAGCCTGATCGCTCTGATTCTGCTCGACAAGGTCGGATCTCATTGTAGGCAATCCTGCTTCTAATGGGATGACCGCTTCCATACCATATGCTATTGAGAATAGAGTCTGACCCGTGGCTCGTCTGGGAGTCGTTCTGTATGCCCATAGGACATGTGGTAGCTCGGTAGTCCACGCGCCTTTTGCTCGTTCTAACCGCTTTCTTAATCAAGCAATCACTGTTTTGTTGGAAGCCTCAGCTTGTCCGTTGCTCTGAGGATAAGCTACCGAGCTGAAGTGGTGCCTGATCCCGTGTTGGTCGCAGAAGTCCTGAAAGGGGCCACTCTCGAACTATGTTCCATTGTCAGTGATGATGGTTCTGGGGATCCCGAATCGAGTGATTATATTTCTCCATATGAACTTCATCATGTCAGCATCTCGGATGTTCGCCAGTGGTTCTTCCTCGATCCATTTGGTAAAGCAATCAGTTGCGACCAACAGGTATTTGCGATTGCCGGCAACGGTGGGCAGTGGTCCCACGATGTCCATTCCCCACTGGGCGAAAGGCCAGGGGCTGGTCAGGGATTTCAATTCGCTGGCAGGATGGTGGACCATGGGGGCGTGAAGCTGGCATTTTAGGCATTTGCGGACATAAACTGCGGAGTCTCTTTGCATATATGGCCACCAGTAACCTTCCTTCATTGCTCGGAAGGCTAGAGACCTTCCTCCGACGTGACTTCCGCAGATTCCTTCGTGGAGCTCGTGAAGCACTGTCTTGACATCGCCTGGGTGGACGCATCTAAGGTAGGGGCCGAAGAAAGATCTTTTATACAAGTCGCCTCCCATGGATAAGTGAAAGCGAGCATCTTTGATTCTTATCTGGTGGGCGGTCCTCTTATCCTTTGGGAGCGTTCCATTCTTCAAATAGTCTCTTAAGGGATCCATCCAACTAAGGGCTGGTTCCAATTGGAGTATTTTTTTCGCTTTTGTCAGCTCGTAGTTGGGGTGAATGCTCGGGCAGCTAAGGAAATTGATGGGGATTATCCTTTTAAGGCTGGAATTAACTGCTGAGCTTAGGGCTGCCAAGGCGTCAGCGTGGCTGTTCTGCCCCCTGGGAAACTGTTGGATGTTGATTTCTTCAAAGTTCGTCATCAAGTTTCTTACCAAGGAGAGGTAGGCTGCCATCCTCTCATCCTTCGCGTTGTAGTCTCCACTTATCTGATTGGAAACTAGTTACGAGTCTCCGAATACCTGTAAATGCTTTGCTCCTAGAGTTTGCGCCCTTTGGAGACCTGCAATTAAGGCTTCGTATTCAGCTTCGTTGTTGGAGGCTACAAATCCCAGCCTGATTCCTTGCTCGAGGACTGCATTTTGTGGAGTAATGAGAACAATTCCTACTCCTGCCCCCTTTGAGTTGGAGGCTCCATCAACGAATAGCTTCCAGCTTCCCCTTGTAGCCTGGCTGTTTTGTTCTGTTGGCTTAGGCTGGTCGAGAGGTTCTTCGCCTGTGAATTCAGCTATGAAGTCAGCGAGGATTTGACCCTTGATAGCTGTCCTTGGTTGAAATTGGATGTCAAACCGGCCGAGCTCGATTGACCACTTAGACAATCTGCCTAACAAATCCGCCTTCCTTAGGACAACCTTGAGGGGGTGTGATGTAAGGACGATGATCGTGTGAGCTTCGAAGTAATGCTTTAGTTTCCTCGAGGACATTACTAGGGCGAATACGAGCTTTTCCAATGGCAGGTATCGCTGCTCGGCGTCTAGTAAGGTTTTGCTCGTGTAATAGACTGAATGTTGGATCCCTGTGACTTCACACATTAGCGCTGAGCTGATAGTATGGCTGGATACAGAGAGGTAGAGGTACAAAGGGTCCATTTGCTATGGCATGACGAGCAGTGGTGGGGAGCTTAGGTAGGATTTGAGCTCGCCTAATGCTTGCGAGCAATCTGGGGTCCATTCTACCGTTTTGCTGCCTTTTAAGAGTTGGAAGAAGGGCTTGCATCTCTCAGAGGATTTAGAAATGAAACGATTTAGAGCAGCGAGCATTCCAGTGAGCTTCTGTACATCGCGGATTGTGCGAGGAGGTTGCACCCGTTTAATTGCCTCAATTTGGTCCGGATTTGCCTCTATGCCACGCTTGCTGACCAAATACCCAAGGAACTTTACTGACTGGACACCGAAGGAACACTTGCTCGCGTTGAGTTTCATTCGTTATTTCCTGAGGATTTCGAAGGTACTTGCCAGGTCAGAAAGGTGGTTTTATTTCTCCTTGCTTTTGACGAGCATGTCGTCGATGTAGACCTCCATCGTGTTTCCCATCTGTTTTTTGAACATTTTAGTAACCAGCCGCTGATAAGTTGCCCCTGCATTTTTTAGCCCAAAAGGCATGACCTTGTAACAGTATAAACCAATCGTTGTGACAAACGTCGTTTTATCCTGATCTGGGGCATATAAGGGAATCTGGTGATAGCCTGAGTATGCGTCCAGGAAACTCATTCGCTCGTGAGCTGCAGTGGCGTCTACTAGTTGGTCTATTTTTGGAAGAGGGAAGCTATCCTTGGGGCAGGCTTTGTTGAGGTCAGTGAAGTCTATGCAAACTCTCCACTTGCCGTTGCTTTTTGGAACTACCACTGGGTTGGATAACCATTTGGGGAACTGCACTTCCCGTATGGATCCTGCATCCAGCAGTTTTTCAACTTCCTGTTCTATTGCTTTGGCTTTCTCGAGAGCAGTTCGTCGTGCCTTCTGTGCTATCGGGTTGAATGTGGGATTGACGTGCAATCAATGGCAGACCATATTGGGATCGATTCCTAGCATCTCGTAGGGTTCCCAAGCGAAAACATCTGTGTTGCTTCTGAGTAAGGTTAACAAATCCTTTTGCTCTTCGTTAGTGAGTGAGGTCCCGATCAGGAAGACTCTGCTGTTGTCGCCTTCCCTAGCAATTACTTCTACCAGGTCTTCTACAACCCGTTCGGAGGGGAGGAGACTGGTCTCTTCCACTCCGGGCCTTCCATATTTTAATTGCTATTTGGAAGGGATTGCACCTTCCTCCACTTTCTCGCTGGTTCGAACGTCTTTTTTCTCTGGCTTCGGTCGGATGGCCGCTATGAAGCACTTTATCTCCATCGCCTGGTCGCCATGTATCTCCATCACTCCCCGTTCGGTGATATATTTGAGTTTCTGGTGGTAGGTCGAGGAGACTTCCTTCATTGCATGAAGCCATCCCCTGCCGAGGATGGCTTGATACGGTGAATCGATGTCGACCACCAAGAATTCGATCATTTTCGAAACACTCCCAGCGAGCACTGGTAGTACTATCTTGCCCAAAGGCATGGTCATTTTTCCAGCGAAGCCGACCAGAGGGACAGTGGTTCCCTTCAGGTCGGCGATGTCCAACTTCAATTTCTTGAACAGGTCGATGTACATTACTTCGGATGAGCTTCCTTGATTGACGAGCAGCCTGTCGATATCAAAGTTGGCTATCCTGAGTGTAATGACTAAGGCATCGTGATGTGGGGTCCTCACTCCCACAAGATCTTCATCTGTGAAGACAATATGCTTGTTGTAGTTGATGTCCTCTGCTCGGTGGCGTTTTCCTGCCTGTGATTTCCCTGGATCAATTTGAAAAGCTTGCATTACTGCTGTCAGCTTCTTTACCTCCATCCGAGCTGAGTTGCCCTGGATTTGCTTAACGTCGGATACTCCATGGATTACTGCAAGTTCGTGTCCGGTGTCGTCTTCTAATACGTTGTCGGGTTTTGCCTCCTTGTGGACAGTCACTCTCTCTACCTTCCTTTCCACAAAGTCATTCAAATGTCCGGATTGGGCCAACTCCTCGAGGTGGGACTTAAGAGCCTTGCAGTGCTCGGTCTTATGTCCTCCCTCTTTGTGGAAGGTGCATCTCA
Organism: Sambucus nigra; assembly: GCA_949130495.1. Taxonomy (NCBI): domain Eukaryota; kingdom Viridiplantae; phylum Streptophyta; class Magnoliopsida; order Dipsacales; family Adoxaceae; genus Sambucus; species Sambucus nigra. The sequence continues at coordinate 352,949,941 of OX422207.1, read as the reverse complement.
GCGCATTGTTTCTTTTCGATGGGTCTCCTCCCATTTTCCAGGGCCATTTGATGAACGGCTCATCCTTGATCTTAGCGAGAATTTTGTAAATTGGTTCTTTGAAGACGGTGTTGACTGCCTGGAATGACTTTGCAACGTCAGGGCTCCCTCCGTTCTTGGGGCCATTCTTGCTCCCATTCTTTCCTCCTTTTTTCTGGTTATCAACTTTCTCACTTCCCTTCGTGGCGAGCTTGGCTCGACCGTTTTCACCTACGTTAAGGCGGGTGACATCTTCCACCTTTGCGTATTTCTCAATCCGGGCCATCAGGTCATCAATGGTGGTTGCTTCCTTCTTTATTAAGGACTGGTAGAGGAGGGAAGAGCTAGGTAGCCCAATTTTGAATGAAACCACTGCCACCTCTTCTGCGCAGTCTTCGACTTCGTTGAATAACTCCCAGTACCTTTTCGCGTAGTCTCAAACTGTCTCCTGAGGAGTTTTCTTCATCGTCAATAGAGCATCCATCCTTTTGGGATGGGAGCTGCTGGTGATGAACCAGGCCGTAAAGAGCTCGGCCAGGGATTTGAAATTTCTGATGGATCGGTGAGGGAGTTTCTCGAACCATTTCTGGGCCACGTCATGAAGGCTTGAGGGGAAAATACGGCACATCAACGCATCTTGGTGATTCCAGAGGGTCATAGCCTGCCGGTACTGCCTGACATGATCAATGGGATTAGTCTTCCCGTCATAAATCTTGAACCTTGGAATAGCAAACTTTTTGGGAGCTTCTTCTTCTTCAATTTCCCTTGTGAAGGGCGATTTCATCTGGGTCTTGAGGGATCTCCTGGCGAGTTCTCTGGTTGACCCGGTGCCGCGGTGAGCTGGATGTTGGTCCATTTCTCTGCGGACTAGGTTCCGTATGTTGTCGTCGCTGCGAGCAGGGCTCTGATAGCGGCGAGCTTTTCTTAGTTGCTCGCGGAGGTCGTCGTCTGAGTCGCCACCTTTGAACCCTTGATGTTGCCGCCTAGGTCTCCTTCCTCGGCTGCGAGATTTGCTCGCCTGAGGGCTAGGAGTGCGATAGGGGCGTCTCCTGGTATCAGGACGTAGTTCTTTTTCTAGTTTTTCCAGTCTTCTTTTCAGGCGAGCATTCTCAGCCTCATACCTACGAGAAGACTCCCTCTGCTCGTGGAGCCTTGCTTCGTATGCATCGATCAATCTGGATATCTGAGTGGGCCTTGCTGGTCCTTGACTTTCTTCTGAGGCTGGCCTTTCTAAGCGAGCCCCTTGATCGGAACGTCGGACTTCAGACCTAATCCTGCGAGGAGCGGGTGGCTCCTGAATGTCTCCTGCTTGAGGAGCGTTGCTGCTGTGACCAGACATCTTAGATTTTTTCTCGGTGTGGGCTCTTCTCAAGGAAAGATAAACGTTTCCCACAGACGGCGCCAATTGTGGAGGCAATTATTATGCAACACAAATAAATATGAAAGAGGTGACAACCAAGAAAAAACAAATAAAAGGCCAATCACACAACAACGGGAGTACGTGGTTCAGCAAAGAAGTGCCTACGTCCACGGTGGTTCAGTCAGTGTTATTTCTCTATATTCTGAAAAGTAAGTACAGAGAATACAACTTGTCCTTTGCCCCGGACTTGGGGTTTAATTTATACATGTATGTTTTGGAGTAGTGGGGGTGATAGGTTCCTCTTTATTAGCCATCTCCCTTTCATGGGATCGTGTTCCCCCACAACTTCTCTTCATGGCATCGTGGAGTAAATGGATGAGTACCAGAGGTGATGGGCCTGGGTTTTGGGCCGCTGAGGAGGGGCTACTCGTCCATGCCTTATGGTGATAGAATCGGGGTACCCACAAGTTTGTAACTTTGAAACTTTAAATGTTTACTATGACTCTCTTGCATTTGAATTCTTTACCACTTTGTTTAAACTCATACTTTCATTTTATTTTAATTTACACATGTTAAACGTGATATAAAATTTAAACACCATATCGAATGGATTAATTACTTTGTATATTATCTTAGTGAAGTTAGTTTTTTATTGAGCCATTTCCTATTTAACATTGCAGTATATAAGATGTTTTCATTGATTATTATATTCTTCTTGGTCATTTGTCTCACATCCTTATGCCCCCCCCCCCCCCACCCACAACCAGATACACATTAAGATTAGGGTTAACATAAGGCAGGGTAGAATCTCTGTCTGGCTATGGGATTGGATTAAAGTTCTCCCTCCATCGTAGACTTTCCATTTATGTGTTTACTTAGTATGAATATGAAGTTGTCAAACACTTCTATTAATGTTCTAGTTTCTCAACTCTAAGACTATGTAGACTTGTTATTGTCATGAAAACATTTTAATGAGACTTGGACTAGGCCATGTGTCCCGGTGGTATTTAAGTTATGCATTTTAACTTTTTATATTTGATTCTGGTGAACACTCAATTATGTTTGAAACTAAAAATATGAATTCCTTAGTGAACCAAAATGGTGGACATGATTATTGTTAATGTTTATGTATGTAGTTGTTGTTCTTAGATAAATTAAATATGTTTGTTTTCATAAATAAATAAAGAAAACTCCATCCAAATTTTCTAAAAATATAAAAAGTTTTAAGTGATGTTAATCCAAATTAGATAAAGATTAAGTTGTTTTAGTTGGGTTGTACTTGAGGGTGTAATTACCTTTTTGTATTATTGGGACTACCTAACGAGCCTTATGTTTTTTATTTTTATTTATTTCAAACACCCTTGGGCTAAGGAGATAGGATTTATGTTTCCTAATCATAAACTTTAGGCCACGGCTTCATTAGGGAAATTATTATCGTCCAGGGAAGACATTATCCACTGCTGGCAACTATAGTTTATCGTGGATTTCACACGCCTAAAGGATTAAGATATGGGATGCTTGATATTGAAGAATATTTATGTCATATTAGCTACTATTATTGTCACTCTTGATAGTACTTAGGTGGCTTGACTTATTTAGTAGAGGTAAGCTTATACATTTTTCTCATGTAGTTGGCTTCCTTTTTATTTTTCTTGACGTTGGTTCTGTTTGTAGTGATAAATTTATACATACCTGGGGGTCGTTCTAGGCATGATACAAAGTGATGCTTTTAGTGGGGTATGGTCTTATCACCTAAGGTAATTGGATGACCCCCATAATTGCTTGTTGATCACTCCCAAGGTTTTATGGGCGCCGCTCGGTGGCATCGCTGAATATGTGGTAAAGATTTTCATATCCTTAGTCTATTTGTGCATTTGATTTATGCCCAAATTGCTTTAGACATGTTATAACAAGTCAGTAATTGTGTGATTTTAAGTAGAAGGAAATTTTTGTGTGGTCTCACATGTGTTGCTTGTTTCATTGAGAGTATGGTTATGTCTTTTACCTTGGAGAATGGGTGTTGCATCAGCATTCTCGGGGTAGTAACTTACTTTTTCTAATGAATTTTTCAACTATTATGCACTTCACTTTCAAGTTAAGTGAGGATGAAAATGTAATATATATGAATGGAATCATCTGTGAGGATTTTTTGAATGTGGAAATGCCTTGTGACCAGTTTTTTACTATGGCTTTATATGAATCCCCTCATGTTCGCATGCTGGTGGGAGGCCTTAGCCTTCCTATAGATCTGTTTCTCATAGAGGTTCATAAGAGGGATCATCTTCTTATGTAACCCATATTAGGGATGCTGGTGACGTGGATGAGTTAAATGATTTTCCATTCTCATATACTTTTATATACCCAAACTAGAAAATGGGTATTGTTCCATTATCAGATAAAGAGAGAAGAATGGATGAACTTTGCATTCCCTATGAGCTATTTGCTCGAGAGGTATACTATTTGTAGCTTATTTTCTATTAAGTGTTTTCTTCTTTTGGTATAAATAATTGCTCTAATATAGTTGTTTGTGATATCGACAATTTTACACTTTGTAAGTATATGAGGTTATTAATTGAGGTATATTATAGAGTATTGTCTTTTGGTAATATCCCATGTGTTATTAATGATGATTAAGTCTCTATTTAAAACTCTTACTTTCATCAGTCTCCGCTGGTCCTAATTTAAGACCTCTAAATGAGACCAAAACACATTTTAGGTGATCTCAAAACCTAGCGAAAAGGGGTACCCACTCCCGGGACCTAATTCAGCATTCTAAAAACCACTCCAGGACATTCTATCCTCCATAGCCTAGTCCAACAGTATTAAGTAGAAACATAATAATAAACCACAATGTTATTATTATATTACGAGTCATTCACATTTAATTTAATTTCCCCATTTTATATTAATTACCACAAAAAATTAAAGGTTACAATAATTCACACAATTATCATGCACACACAACAACCATGAACATAAGAAATACTAATCCAAATTTAAAAAAATCAATAATAATAATTATATAAAAGATAAGGAATATTACACAACGAGTACCGCACATTATTGTTCAAAGGACCATGGAATAAACATGGGAGGTTATTTTCTCTCGTAGTTTCTTTCAAACATTGGTAAACCTCTAAAATATGTCAGCGCTATACCATGGACTTAACTTCCTCTCCTCAAGTTGGCCAAAAGTACACTTTACTTATCCTTTCCTTGGTATTTTTTTTGATAAATTCCTAGGACGAGAGTGAGCACCTCACACCCATTCTGGATGTCCATGAGAACATCTTCCTAAGGCTATAAACATCTTTGCGAAGAATAGATCAAACTGTTCTTGAACATGAGCCCTTATTTGAGAAGTGTCGTGATAGTAGGAATTTTAAATGCCTGACTTAAACCTTTATCCTGAAGTAGTTGCCACTATTGAGGTATTCTTTAATAAATTTCGTTTAGTCTCGAGCTGCATTTTCTTTTACTAAGATGATTTAAAGTTTTATAATTCTTTGCTAGTTTAAAATTTATATGAGAACATTTGGTTCAACCTCATCCGATGATGACACTATCCCTTGGTGGTCATAGCTGAATTTTCTTCCATAGAGATTGATTTGATGATGAACATTGGGATTCATAGGATAAATCCAATGACTAGTTCAAGGTAGCTATCCATGTGACCTCTCTTGGACCTATAGAACTTAGTGATATAGTTTACATGCTTGGAGTCACTTATTACCATAACTTTTTGTTCTTTCAAATGTATGTTCAAGCAATAAATACTACCATAAACTTATATTTTTCCTCGTTAATGGAGACTTTAAATTCAAAATATAAAGTAATAGAAATGGTACCTCCCTATAAGGTTTGAAGGTAAAGTTCGACTCCGTTTCCCAAGATATTGGAAGGAACGTCCACGCATAAGGTCCAATCTACAATGCATAATATAGATTCTGGTATGGTAGGAGACCAGGAACTTCGATAACCTCGATTGTAGTTGTCATTCTCTAAGGCCCCGTTTGGTTGTCCCAAAATTGTAAATTGGATCATTAATAAATTGATCCATTTACAAATTGACCCATTAATTATGTTTGGTTTCATTAATGAAAGGATTAATTAATTGCCCCATTTTAGCTCATGTGCAAAATCTGAAATTAGATCATTTCACAAAAAAATTGAAATGAATCCATTTGAAATAGGAGTCACATAAAGTTCATGTCCCATCTCCCTCTTCCTCTCCCCCTCCTCCTCTCCCTCTCTCTTTCCCTCCCCCTCTCTCTCTTGATTTGTTTTTACCTTTTTTCATAGAACCTTAACATAAATTTCAAATTACCAAACATTGTGTAAAATTAGATTTAACTAATTTCAAATTCACTCATTTACAATTCAATAATTCACAATGAACCAATTTACATAATCAAACAATTTGTGCAACCAAACTGGGCCTAAGGATATTCATCATCATCGCATATGTTACTAAACTTGATAATGAATTTATATAATTCTTGGTCCTAAAGGAACACTATTTGAAGATACACGAAGTAATAATTTCCAAAATCCATAAACTATTTGACCAACATTTCCCGAAGGTTTTTATGCATTAAGAGACTTTGTAAGGGGTTGATACATCATTACATTTTTGGAGTGATCTTGTAAATAAGGTTTTACGCCTCAATATGATCTGATCAAGAAGAAGGCTAGGCTCTACAGCTTGGCATACGTGATCTATACCCCCTAAAGGTCCTTACTAACATAATTTACATAATATTAAGTAAAAACTATTATCTAATAAGGGATAAGATTACCATGGTTGGATACAGTATACGGTAGAGAAATGGTTCTTCACCTTTGAAGGTTTTAGAAAGAAGTGGTGCAGAGGTGAGATACTTTTTATGGTTTAAAAAGCTTATTTATCCTTAGTAGTCCATTAGAAGGATTTTCTTAGGATTTTAAAGAATGCCAAACACTTGTCAGTTGATTTGGACACAAATTGGTTCAGGTCAACTACCCTCTCTAATAGCGTTGTACATTTTTCCCACAATTATAGGCGACTGCATCTTTAATAGAGATTTGAACTTCGCAGTATTAGCTCAAACACCTCTTCTTGTAATTATAAAGCCCATGAATTTTCTACTATGAGACTCCATAGGTGTACTTCAGATTGTGGCTTATTTGTTCCTCCCAATGAGGATAAGTTTATCCATAAGGTGATGCTTGTGATTATGTTCTTCCAAACTTTTGACCAACATGTCATCTATATGATTTTTTTTTCCAATATAGTCCATTTGTATGCATTTTGTCTTAATTCCATTTAGACAAAATCATTTGAATCATATGTTAGGGATTGGGTTGCTTATCCTTAAATCCTATTATGCGTGATTGAAGAGCGTAGTGAACATTTAAAGTGTTTACATCATCGTGTCGTGTTTCGTGCCACCTTACGTCTTCAATGTCCATGGATCTCAAGAGTTATGAATGCGTAATATTTTTTAGCCTTGGATATTCATTTGGGTGTTTGTTTTAAAATGTTTTAAGCCATTTTTCATAAAACGAATTTTAATATAAAATTATTTTTATGAATATTCGTTTGAATGAGAATTTCACCTTATTTGAACGAGTTTGGGCAAATCATTCAAGAAACCTTCAAACAAGGATCAAAAAAAATTTGCTGTTTTAATATAAAATATCGTTCGAAGTTCGTTTGATGTCTGTTCAAACGAGATTCACTATGTCATTCGAACGAGATCTAGTTTCGTTCAAACAAGATTGTGTACTTCATTCTAAAAACCATATTGATTTTGTTCGAACAAGATTACGCTGCCTCTATTTTTTTGTTTACTGTATAAAGGAGTGTTGGCATCATTTTTTAGTTGGAATTTTAGCAATAGTTATTTTTCGTGAAATATCCAAGATCCTCTAAAACCTAGCTTCACCCAATAGGTTTGATATCCAAGTTTCATCTAAATACTCTTCTTTGAGATCCCTTATTCGACACCAAAGATTGTTTACTCATCTTCTTTGTTGAGTATTATTTACATACAGTGGACTCCGTGTGTGGTGGTTTGAAGAGGTGGACTCCGTGTTTGATCTATTGATGATTTGATGAGTCAAGATCAATGGATACCGAGGCATGTGAGGAGCACACATTATGGAATTGCATAGGTAGACTCCTACATGTTTCTATGAAGAAGATATAAGGAATGAAAACACATCAAGGCTTGAAGGGAGTCGAGTATATTATGTAAGTCATTTGTCATCCTTGTGTAATTCCTACATCATAGTGAATATGCACAATTGGATCGTCCGAGATTTTTTTCATTTCCTCGTACATCAATGTGTTGTGTAATCGCTTTATTTTAATCTTTATATAATCACATAGATACATGTTTTAGGACAAGATAAACTTGGTAAACTGTTTACACAATATTTGTTTTAATTGACACAAGTTTAATTGGGTAATCGTTTAAGTAAACCTAATTTTGAAAACTTAAAAATAGTGTGTTTGATAATCTTTGAATTAACCCTTAGTGCACTAGCACTTTCATTCTCCACATAGGCTTCCATCATTATGTCAATTTTACATTGGAATATGAAATTGACTACCCTTTGATAAGTTTACCGCACATTTTTAAAACCAAAAGGGATCATTTTGAAGAATAAAGTACCCTTACCTGTGATGTAGTAGGTTTTCTTTTTGTCTTAAGAGAACATATTGTTGCACCAAGAGTAATCATTGATGAAAGACAACGACTCATGCCTGTAGACACCCCATTATGTTACCCCTAACTCTCCTTAGGTCCCTAGTACCTCCCTTCATCACTACAAACCCATGTCGTACCCCGAGTACTGACCTAGAAGTCATCGGGCACTCCCAGGATCCATTTGACCAAAAATTCAAACTCTTCAGCTCGACCAAAGCTGAATGAATATTCAAAGGGAACTGAAACCCCTTTCCAACGGTCCATACCATGCACGATTCTGACTTACCATGCAGACAAACGATCCGTTTGTGTCTGAAACTTGATCTAGAGGCCACCGGGCCCTCTCGGGCTCTGTTTGACCTAAGTAAACTCTTCAGCTCGACCAAGGATGAATGAATCTTTGAAGGGCACTGAAACCCCTTTCCAATGGTCCACTCTGTGCACGATTCTGACTTACCATGCGAACGAAAGATCCGTTTGACTCCAAGAGGTCACCGAATGCTTCCAGGGCCCGATTGACCAAAGTCAACTCCCCAAACCAGGTCAAACTCTTTGGAATGTCAAATAACATCTCCTAACCTTTCCAACAGTCTGTCCCATGCACGATTCAGACGTACCATGCGGACGAACGATCCATTTGCGTCCGAACGACTCCCCGTCCAATTAACCGACAAACGCTTCCGAGCCATATTTGACCCAAAGTCAAGTCCTTAACCCGGGAGAGGTACAAAGGACTTTCAAATGTCTCTCAATTACCTTTCCAACGGTCTACCCCATGCACGATTCTAACCAACGGTTTGCCCTCGGCAGCCAATTTTCTGAAAAGTCATGAAACACACTGCTAAATGGCAGGTTCCAGACCCTGCCTATTGGCAGGTACCGATAGGCAGGACCAGGTCTATGCCGATCGGCTGTGACCTGAGCCTATAAAAGGAGGCCTTCACCTTATTTACAAAGGGAGCCCAAATCTGATAACAATCGCTCTCAGCGAATCCCAAAAACCTCTCTCGAAGACAGTGCGATTTCAACATCCAAATCCCTTTCTAACTTCCACTTTTCATCATCCTTTTCATCAAAATTGGTTAATTAGCCACCCTCCATCATCATCCAAGTGCGAGGGATGCTCCCCAACATTCAAGATCAAGCTCAAGATCTTCAAGAAGGTCCAACTTTCTCGACTTTCTCTTAAATTCTCTTAAATTCTCAATAACTTCTTTTTTTTACTTAGCAATTTTATTATCTCATCTCACACATCCTAATATACTTTTTATTTAGTATTATTGGACATCTTTTATTTTCATATAAATAAAACTCAAAAAACAAGAAAAAGAGGGTTTGCTCATAAATTCCAAATAGGGATTCTCATACTTTTCTCGCACTTTTCTCATAACTAAAACACTTTTTTTCTACATACACACACTCACAAATAAGAGATCCCCCATTTGGATTTATGGGATAAACCCTACCCTCATTCTGTATGCGAACTACGTGGACTTTGATGCCTTTATAGGCTATGTAGGCGTCTCGAGGTAAAACCCCAGACTCGAGTCCTATTCTCACTTTCTCCCTCATTTTCTATCTTATCTAAATCCAATTTTCTTATATTATATACACTTGTTCTTAGTGACGTATTACTCCATATGCTTTATCGTTCCATTATAACGATCAACATAAGGGTAATCGCGTAAATCTTATTTTCTAATATTATTTTTATACCTTCCAATGGATGACTCGTTTTATCTCTCCCATGATACAAGTCAAGGATTCTTATCTCCACTGTATATATACACATGCACACATATCACGTGGAAATAAAAAGGAGAATAGCAAACATCCATGAGAGACCGAAAGGGAAGAATGGGTGCCTAACACCTTCCCATTTCGTAACTTAGCCTCCGAACCCTTGTAGAATCATTTTGGTTTCGTATGCACCAGTATGTCTTTGGATGCCATCCTTCGGTATGGCTTCCTCTTTTTCTTTTGTCTCTTTTGAGTAAAATAGAATGGCGACTCTAAATCTCTCCACATTTTTACACCTCATCTCAAACGACGCCGGTTGAAGTGCTCCCAAGAGGGACGCATGGGACCCGAGGATCCTCCCTTCACGCGTCCGCCCGGAGGCGAGGATTGGGGATGGCCACAATGGCGACTCCGCTATGGACATTTATATGTTTTGAGGGCTTGACTCTATTTACATGGATGTTATATTTGTTTATATTTCCCCTATATCTGTGTATTCCCCTTTTTCATCTGTATCCCATGCTTATACTTTTGTTCACACACTTGTAGAAAATTCTCCATGTACACTTCACACCACGTGCACCTAGGATCACATATATCCACATGTTGTACGCATCGCCCATCCATACTTGGTGTACCTTTAGTACTTGTACTTTGCTCCCTGTTTGGCATAATCAAGAAAAGCATTCTCATCATAAGATAATAATAATAGAATCATGCATGATTCACACGACATCACCAAAGAGCATTGTCAAAATTTTACCCACTAACTGTAGGGTCACTTCGTGATGGGCGCTAGTCCGACAAGGTGCAGTTAGCCTAAGCGATATTACTATCACCTTCCATTGGACAAGTAACTTCGATGTATATCGAATGGTTCCCCCACATCGTATCGCTTGATCGAAGTCATGACGGGAGGTATATCACTGGGAATTTGTTCACGTATGCCGAGTATATCGAATTCACTCACACACGTACCGTCCCCATGATGTATATAGTGAGGCAATTCACGTACACTCAGGTTATCAAATGGCTTGTCGACACGTACTGATTTCCCATAAGAGCAAGACGTATATCATGGAAGTCACGCCAAAGGGGGAACCCATTCTGATTCACCCAACCAACTTCGTACCTGCATATAGGTGTTAAACCTAGGACACGCACTTTAGATTGCCAATTTTAACTCGAAACTCTGCCAAAATTCTAGGTCAGCCTGCCGCCCAATTTTTGCACATTTTTAAAATAGGACCCTATCCATGAGCCTGGTTGCAAGTACAGCTGTAGCTTTGCATATATGAAAAACTCCACTTTTCCAGGCTCAAGTCCTGTCCGGCTTTGCATTTAGGAGAATTAAATACAAGTGAAAACATAATAATCGTAATAATTATGCTGAGTTCCATCTCCAAAAAACATTTTTCCTTTCTCTATCAAAAATCCAAAAATAGTTTCTTCTCCTTTTCTCAAAAATAAATCCCATTCTATGCCTTCTCAGGTCAATCGTAAGCCCTTGGCCTAGCTCCCTATTGGCTTCGGTCTTCAGTTAAATCATCCCGGAGTTTCGTCCATTCCTCTACTACTTCTTTCGAGTTTGGAATCCATCCACTTTCCATGGAGAATACTGATCAAGTACCATTCATATAGCCGGATCTAACGGCAGTCCTAGCTCAGCTCGTGTCCAAGATTGACAACCTCCAAACTGAGGTCCGAGAGATGCAATGGAACCAGGTTCCTATTCCTCAAGAGACCGAGGTCCTATTCCCTTGTGCTATGGGTCCACCCGAGCCTATCTGGGTTCCCGAAGCATATCAGCATGCTCCACATGCCCCTCCTATTAATGGGCCATCTCCTGCCCAGATTCTGATGCCAAATATTGCCCAGCCTATGGCTAACGTGCCTATGGTCGTTAATCCAAATGAGGAGGAGTTGAATAAAGTCAAAGAGGACCTCAAGATGCTCACCAAGAAGTTCGACCAAGTTAGAATCTCGAGGAATTACATGGATTACACCCACATGTCTCCTTATCCTAAAGTGAGGTTACCTAAGAAGTTCAAGATGCCAAATATCGAGAAGTTCGAAGGGAGTGGACCCTTGATTGTTCATCTTCGCAGTTATCATCGTTCCATGACTCTACTAGAGGCTTCTGAAGAAGTGATGGCCCAATTATTTTAGCAAACTTTGAAGGATAGTGCCCTCTATTCTTTTTGTCTCTCGAGGAATCCAGAATCCGTAGCTGGGAGGATGTAGCCCGATAATTCATGTCGCAGTACAAATACAACGAAGAGCTTTAGGTCACCCGTTATGATTTGGAGATCCTAAAAAATAACCTTAGGGAATCAGTCAGTAACTTCATAACCCGGTGGAGGGAATAAGCATCTACCATGAACAATCGGCCATCTGAAGAACAGGTCAGCATAGTAAAGAACAACTTCTTGCCCCATGTCCGAGCGATGATTGGAGGATAATACTATCCCCACTTCTGAGCTCTCAGAGAAGCAGGAGTAGAAATCGAGGAAAGCCTTCTTAAAACAGAGGTTGAACCGAAGAAGGTGTCTGGACAGTTCACCCCTAAAAAGTATGACAAGCCTGCCAGTGCAACAGTCTCAACCATCAACAACATCTATCAACTAACTACATCATGGGCACCCAAAAGCCTCCCTACCCCCATCAGAAGGGAATACACTGAGCTCCATGCTCCCCTCTCCAAATTTTACCAAGCCATGTTAAGCCGAAACCTCATCAAACCCTTGGATCCCCGTCCATTGCCAAATTAACTCCCAAGAAACTTCAAGGCCGACGCTCATTGCGCCTTTTACCAAACTGATGGCAATACCACCGACCAATGCTTTCAGCTCTGAAACATAATCCAAGATCTCATTGACCGGGGTACCATCGCCCCACCAGCCAAACACTACTCATAATCCACTCACAAATTATGCCAACGCCATCTTCTTAAAAGAAAACCCAGATTTTGATCCCTCAACTCAAATCACACCCATATACTCCTCTAAACCTCTTCAAATTTGCCCATATTTCATCCTACACCCTACTAGCCTGGCTGATCAGGCACTGTCACTCCTTACCAGAGCATGCATTGATGTCCGTACCCGTTCTAAAAATGATAATATGGAATTGTCATAGGTGTTAAACCAACTCCTAGAGTTCAGGCTGAAATTATCCTCACAGATGGTCATCAATTGCCAAAGGTTCAGTACACTGTTCTTGGAAGCACGAAACTGGGATCGAGATTCAGACAAGTGGGTGATACCAACCGATGAAGTCAGCCTAGATGATGTTGTCCAGATTATGGCATAATTATTCGGCCAAACCAATAACATTTGTAGTATCATCGAGTTACTTGACATTTTGAAGCTACAAGGGCGCTTGGTCCCTTCAACCATACATATCCCCACAGAATGGGAAAACTTGTATGAAGAAGTCGTCGAAGTTGTGGAATGCATTGACTGTACATGGAAAGACAGAATTGTTGCCACCAGATGGGGGGAAGAATTCAAAGATTCGAGTGAAGAACAAGCTTCAGGAAAAACTAGCCTAGGGCCGACATATGTGGGATGATATCATTTAAAGAACTCCTCGGAGAAATAAATAGGGTGACAGAACACCGGATATTGATGAGGAAATGGGATTCATGTTCTTCCCTTCTTCAGTAAATCACATGACCGGATCAGGGAGACATTACCAGGTTCCAAGCTCACTACCAACAAATGACAAGGGGAAGGGCGTTGAAAACCTTCCTATACCAAAGATGACCATCGAGTAAAGCAAGATCCTCGATCAACTGAAGAAAACTCAATCTAACATCACTCTATGGGGGCTTTTTATGTCTTCCCAGCTGCACAGAAATGCTTTAATCAAGAGGCTCACTAGATCCATAGTTCCTCCTTCTACCACACCAGAAGAAGTGGTAAATTTGGTATAATCCTTGACCTCTACCCGAATGCTATCATTTTCTGAAGAAGAAATCCCCAGAATTGGACCAAATCACAATCATGCACTCAACACCTCCGTCGAAGTTATGGGGAAGGACATCCCACTCTCTCTTATCAATAATGGATCTACCTTCAATGTTTTCCCACTGAGAACCTTCAAGTGTTTAGGCCTGAAAGAAAGCGACCTCGCTCCAACCTCCACCGCTGTACGTGCCTACGATAATACTCGTCGGGAGATGATGGGATCCATAAAGCTTGTAATAGGGGTTGGAACTATAAACCCTATCGTTTAATTCCAAGTCGTAGACATCCTAGCTTATTTCAACCTATTGCTCGGACAACCCTAGCTCCACAGTATCAAGGGTGTGTCTTCCTCACTCCATCAGAAATTGAAGTTCTTCGCCGACGGACGAGTCATCACCATTTTGGGCGACGACGAAAATGTCGATGGTGCAAGAACCAGTAGTCCAATCCTTGAGATACAGCATGGGTCAAATGATATGCTCCTATCAGGATTCTGAGTTGAGCCACTCCTACTCCCGGTAGGGGACGGTTTCAACGAAACGGTTTGTGAGAACCCGAATATAATTATGATAAATTATATTTAAATAATTCTTATCTTGTGTGATATTAATAATGTGTTATTAGTATATCTAATGTTAAGTGATTATGTTTATTATAATCCTACTTTCATAAATCATGAAAGGTCGAATTATTTACAAACACAAAATTTTGGTTTTTTCGATAGAAATGTTTCTGTTAGAGACTAGTTTTGACCCTTATAACATTACAATTGACTTGAGGTAAAAACTAGATAGTTGTATAAAGATGAGTTAGGGTTGTAACACACCAAACGGTGCATCAAACGGATGTCCGATTAAAGAGTTATACCAAATTTACTAACAAGGGGAAAATCTGTCCATTCCCTTTAAGTAGTAAATTGTCTTTCAGTAAACAAAATGGATTAATTTGATTGGATGGAAAGGAGTCATGCCTTTATCGACTTAAAATTCTCCCTTTAACTTATTTCTTAATCAAATATAACCCTAGGTTCAGTTTTAAGAGATTTAAGCTTAAGGAAAGAGAAAGTAGAAGTTAAGGAAGAAAGATTACAAGGAAAAGAATTCCAAGAAAATTCTTAAGGTATTTCCAAGGTAAAATTATGTGTTAATATTATTTCACTATTGTAATATACTTATTTCAAAATATATAAATTTTGAATTATTGACTGAAATTCCATCATCCTTTGCCATAATATGTATTGGTTCATATGTGAGATAAGTGGTGTTTATAGGCCAAATTGCTTTGTATTGAAACGCCTTGTATTCAAACTTGTATATCTCTTTGTGTTATTACTGGAATTGAGAAATTCTAATTGTATATGAAATTAGACTCATACATTAATATCATATCCAAAAATTATAATTTATCTCCTTGTGGTTAGGCCGTAATGATGATTTCAAGTTGGTACATAGTTTCTATTTGTATACTTCATTTCGGTATGCAATGAGTTCAGTCAAGCTTTTGAGATAGCAAATGAGGTCAAACAATTATGAAACTTTAATTCTGTACTATTAGTATGTGTATTGAAAATGGGTTGAAAATAATGGAAATTTATGGTGTTGAAAAATTATGAAAATTTTTGGAAGTTGAAGGAACAATAGAGGAGCTTGTAGGGAAGATTTCTTGTGTTGTAAAGAAATGGTCATAACTTGCTCTAGGAAGCATGAAAAATTACACCGTCACTCGTACTGGAAAGTATATTCATATATGTTTTCATATTGATAAGGTTGGACCCCTGTATTTATACAATTTAGGAATATACGATGGTTAAGTATGTAGGACAATAATTTCAGGCCATACTGGATAACCCTTGAAGGAATGTTTGTATTTCGTCCTTACAAAGGGTACTTTGAGTACATGTTTCATGTGTATATACATTGAGAAGAATAATTTCATGTTTACTTGACTTTGTTTATAAATTTCTTTTGAGGTATTTCCTACGGGTGAATGTTCATAACTTTATCAATATGTGCACCATTGTTTTGTCTTTACTCATGTTTCATGGAATGTGACTTAAGTGGAATTATATGGTCGTTGTATAGTCATGGAAAGTTACATAATTATATTAGTATGATACTTATGATTGAGATTCAGTACTGATTTAGTTGGATTGATAGGTGTAAGGTCTAATCAACCCAGTTCAGCTCCTCCTGAAGGAAATTTGAATATGTAGTTGACAACCCAAGGTGAGTGTACTCACTGGGAAGAGATATTTGTATTGTGTTGTTGATATGATCAGAATATAATGAATATGAAATTATTCATTTCGGTTTACCAAAATGGGAGGTTGCTCCTTGACCCGGAATGGGGGAGATTGGCCTATTAATGACAAGGGTTTACTCCTCGACCAGGAATGGGGGAGAATTATCTATTTAGACAGGAAATGTGAATCATGCTTCGGAAAAGTTGGTCATTCATTATTAATGAGCTGGATAAGTTAATAAATAATAATATGGACATGATTTATTGCATTTAAATTCATGCAGTAGTATAGTAGTGATGCATTCACTGGGCTATTTTGCTCATGGTTTCTATGTTCACATTTTTTTCAAGTAATGCGATGTCGCTGCCAAATCTTGGAGGTCGGGTTGGGTTAGCCAGGAATGGGAGAAACATGGATTTTTTTTATGTAAATGATGTAATTAAGTTAACTTATCCTTCAAGAAAGTTTTTATTGGCATGAATACTCTGATGTTGTAAAATGGTTTTCAACTATATCGATTTACAATGATGACTCCGTAATTAGAAGTCGTGTTTATGGTTTGGTTAAATAAATCATGGTTTGACTCACTTTGACTTTCAAACTTAATTATAAGTAACTGGGTTAGGGTGTGTCAGCGTTGAGTATCAAAGCCAGGTTTTAGAGGTCTGGAGTTAGAAGAGTCTAGATTTGGCAGTAAATGTTAGAAATATCTTTTGTCTGATACTAACGATTATGTTAGGAAGAATATGTATATATGCATGTTGTTATATCTTTGATTTATTTAAGATATTAAAGAATGGAACAAGAGAATTTAAATGTGATAATAGAAGACGAGTCTTCAAATATGGCAGCAGAGGTGGAGGTTGAGCAACCTATTCATGGAAATGTAGAACATGACCCGGAACAATTGATAGATACGCAAAAAATGGCACGTGCTATGACTCTAATGGCAGAGCAACAAGCTAGATTTATGGCTCGTGTGGAAGAACAACAAACGAGGCAATTGGAGGCACAAACATTGGCTAGGGTTGAGGAGGTGATACACCGGGAAGAAAGGAGTACTTCACATGAGAAATTTATTAAAATCAATCCACCCTCATTTGAAGGAGCAGTTGATCCAGAAGAGGCAGAAGAATGGGTTAAAGAGATTGAACTTATTTTCAGGATGATGAGAATGCCTGAAAATCAACAAGTGATCTTGGCGACGTACATGCTGAAAGGAGAAGCTAAATATTGGTGGGATGCCACAAAACATTTGTTGATTAATCCAGGAGATGGGAATGTGATCTCATGGGATTCTTTTGTCAAAGCTTTGTATGATAAGTATTTCCCCCCAATGTATCGAAAATAAAAGGAGAAGGAATATTTCATGTTGAATCAGGGGAGAATGATAGTTAGAGAATACGAAGCTAAACTTACTGTCTTATCTCGGTTTGCTTTGAGGTTTATACAAAATTAGGAAGACATGTGTAGCCGATTTCTTGACAGACTTGAGTTAGTTATTAAATCAAGGCTATCGGCTTTAGAGACTATTAATTATTGAGCCTTGGTGAACAAAGTCCTGCTGGTAGAAAATTACGTGAATGAAGCAAGAGGGAATCGAGAACGAGGTGTAAAGAGAAGCAGATCCAATCCAAGTTATAAAAAGGTAGTGATACAGAATATTCGAGACTTAGACGGCAGAAATTTCAGCATGGTAGAGGTATGGGAGGCGATTCGCAGAGGGGTGAGTCTAGTAGTGGAAGAGGTTCAGGAGCTTCAGCATAAGTAGATCCGAATGTTTGTTTCTTTTGTGGGACATCGGGTCATATAAAGGGAAATTGCCCAAAGATACTGAATATAGAATGTTTTAACCGTCATCAGAAGGGACATCTGAGAAAGAATTATCCTATGTTATCAAAAGCTGTTTCAGTTAGTAGTGTGGGGGCTCATAAAGGATCCTCTCGAGGCAGTGCCACCAGGGGAAGAGTTATAGAACAAGCAACTGAATCAAGGGCAGGAGGAAGAGTGTTTGCGATGACGCTGCAAGATGCCCATGCTACACCGGAAGTGGTTACCGGTAAACTTTCTATTGGAAACAAAGATTTATATGCACTCATTGATCCTCGATCTACGCATTCATTTATGGCATTACATATTGTTTCATATTTGGGTAGACCATGTTCACTTCTCAATTGTTCCTTATATATTTCTACCCCAATGGAAAGTGTAATTATGGTGGAGCATGTTGATAAAGATTGTGTCTTACGAATGGGTGAACGAGATTTCTATGCTGACTTGATACCATTGGCCATTCGGGATTTTGATGTTATATTGGGGATGGATTGGTTATCTTCGTATCATGCTTCCATTGATTGTTTTTGAAGAGAAATTACGTTTTATCTGCCTGGTGAACCTGAGTTCCAGTTTACAGGAGAAAGGAATGTTGTCCCTAATTGTCTTATCTCGGTAATTAAGAGCAGAAAGTTATTGAGTAAAGGTTGTACAAGGTATTTAGCTTATGTTGTTGATACTAGTAAAGAGACAGTTAAAATTCAAGATATACTAGTGGTTAGATAATTTTATGATGTCTTCCAAGAGGAATTGGCAGGATTGCCACCCGATAGGGAAGTAGAGCTTTCCATTGAATTAATTCCAGGTACTGGTCCAATTTCTCTTGCTCCATATTGAATGGCACCAGCGGAGTTGAAAGAATTAAATGTGCGATTACAAAATCTGATAATCAGGCATTTCATTCGGCCTAGTTTTTTGCCATGGGGAGCACTAGTGTTATTTGTGAAAAAGAAAGATGGGACAATGCGATTATGTATTTATTATCGGCAGTTGAATAAGGTGACCATTAGAAATAAGTACCCTCTACCTCGTATCGAAGACTTGTTTGACCAATTATAGGGGCTACTATATTTTCAAAGATTGATTTGAGATCGGGTTACCACCAATTGAAAGTAAAGGATAGTGATATTTGCAAAACAACTTTTCGGACTCGATATGGGCACTATGAGTTTTTGGTGGTGCCATTTGGATTAACTAATGCCCCAGCAATTTTTATGGATTTGATGAATCGGGTGTTCCACCCTTTCATTGATTCATTTGTGATTGTATTCATAGACGATGTGTTGATTTACTATCGTAGCATGGAGGAACATGAGAAACATTTGAGACTTGTATTGCAGATTTTGAGAGAGAAGAAATTATTTGCTAAATTCATCACTTGACGCATGTTGAAAGCAACATTATAAGAGCACATTACAAGGACACTTGACGCATGTTGAAAGCATCATAGTCGACATTATAAGAGAACATTGCTTCCAAAGGCTTCGAGGTAGTTAGCAAACTCAATGCTACTAGGGAGAGCCATCTTGCAAGGCTAAGAGATAGTTGGCAAGTAATTAAGATTGCGAAGGTGTGATGAAAACACTCCACCCTTACCCCTGTTTATAGTTGAGAACCCTCACAAGGGACATAATCCCAGCAGAAATCGGAGGGAATCCTACCCCACAAATATACAAAAGGCTGAAGAGGGTACCAATCAAAGCTTTGAAGTGATGGGACTAGACTGAACTGCCGATAGGCAGGACAGTGTGCTTGCCGACCGACAACCCCCCATTTTTAGAAATTTCCCTTTTCCCTCTTTTGTCAAATCAGAAAACTCAATAAAAATAAATTGATATTCTCAACAGAATTTCAAAATCCCTTTTTCCTCCTTTTATAATTTCCCCTTTTAATTAAAAAAAACTTTCCTTCAAAAATTCCAAAAATACTCCTCTTTACGGTCTCAGCAGTAAAGTAAAAAGCGCATGTGCATGCATTCATTCATCATTAATAATATAATAAAAAAATTCAATTGCATTGCATCTATTTATTTTCTGTGTTACACCAATTTTGTAGGAAATAAAAAGAAGAAAAAGCAATCCACCCCGAACCCACATTCTCTCTCTCTCTCTCACCCACCTTTCTCTCTAAGAGCTTCCACCCCTGCGACGTGCTCTCTTTCCCCTACGGCGAGACGATGCACCTCCACTACCCAGGCCACAATCCTCTCTGGACGAAGCAGACGACACCAAACAAGAAGGAACAGGAAACGCATCCCGAATATGGGCAGTCGTCAAAGATATCTAGTCTCTGATGTCTCTTAGCCAAGTAGTCGACACTCGGACTTGCTTCAAGAAAAAGGCAAAATCAGTCTCAAAGAAGAGATGACCAAAATAGAAAAGAAAGAAAGAGAAGAAAAAAAAGGTATACCGCAGGTCGTAGGTACTCCTCTGTCAAATCCAACACCTCCGAATCCATCGCATAAGGATGATGCAGCATAGGAACCATCCCTCCATAAGCCCACCGAATGTTGTACGAAGGAGTGTGCAATCGTACAAAAGGAACCTCCGAGGTCGCTGCCGCCGCAGATGCCGTCGGACCGCCGCCACCGTGGGAAGATCCCACTGCCTGAATCGAACCTGTAGGAGGGAAAGTCAGAGCATCATATATGCTGGGAGCCATCAACCATCTCTTCACAAAGTCCATATAGTCATACGGCGTGGCTGTATCAGTGTACAACAAGTAGGACTCGACGATCATCACCGCGATTCTCGCATCCTCAAACAGCAGTCGTTCCTACCTCATAGATGTAGGAGGCTGTGCAGGTGGCACCAACACCTCCTCCTCAGCAATCAGGCGAACCACCCTCTCCCTGAAATACCAGGAATGGCCGAACTCATGCGCCAGCAAATGCCTCATTTGCACGTTCACCCCGGTCATCCCCACATCCCGAATGGCTATCCCCTAGGGATAAAAGGTCACCTAAAAATCTCCAAGCAGGCATAAATCAATACAAGATCAGAAGGTGCAAAAAACAAGACTGAAATGGAAAGATTCTTACCCTACCACTGGTCAGGTCATTCAAGACCCGACGCACCGCCTCTAGAGAGAGAGATCCCTTGGACTGTCGATTGGCCTTACGCCATCGATACAATCAGTAGAATTCCCCAAAAGTGTCATCCTTCAGAGCGATCAGCGGGTTATTTCACCCAATCACCTCATAAAACCACGTCTATCAAAAGATAAGAATTCACAAACAAAAAGAGACGCATAAGGAAAATGCGAATGCATGAAAGGAAAATGCGAATGCATGTAAATAAATGCGCAAACTGAAGAATACCTCAAGAAGGTATGTGGCCCCAGTAAAAGTCTATCGGCAGCACCGGCTGAATGCATCCAGAGAAGAGTAAAGGGTCGCCAAAGTAAGATTACCCCAATCATAGAAAGGGATGTTCGAAAACATCCTCAGGTACGGCAAGAACCACAAATGGATGACGTCGCCACTCGCTGCCACCATGAAACCTCCTAACACCAGCAAAATAAATAACCAGACCATCTTCCTCACTTGCATCCCGTCCTCCACATCAATTACCCTGCCCAACAGAACATCCTTCATCAGGGACAACTGTATAGAATCCCCAGAAACTATCCTCCCTACATCACCAAGTTCCGCACGCACTGCCTCCGATCTCACCCGTAAAGAGAGATCCACCTCCATCTGCTCTCCATCACAATACAGCCCCAACAGCTGTTGTATGTCTATGGGAGTCACAGTCATCTCCCCGAAGCCAAAATGAAAGGTTTGGGTAGTATCCCACCACCTCTCCCCCAAAGCGCATAGGACCGCTGTCGAATGAGGCATCTCATCTAGTGCAGATGCCAACCTCCCAAAACTCGCTGATGATACCACCCAACGCACAACAGGTGGGAGATGCTCCCAGAAATCTCTGAGCCCCGTCGTCCCACGGGCGTGCATGTTCTTCAAAGAAATATCGGACTGGAAAAAAGGAAAAAAAATCTCATCAGAAGTCAAGATAGAAAGAAAAATCACCAAAAATAAAGGAATGCCAATGGTCAAGTCCCTTACATAACCGCCAGGATTCACTTTCGAAGAGCGATGATGCGACGGCTCTCGCAACAAAGTCCGCTCATACGTAATAGGCTCAAACGCATCAAAGGAGTTATCACTCCCCAAAGAAAGAGGCGCCCTGGCCCTCCACTCTACATTTGCCCAGTCATCAACGGTCAACCACTCCCTGTGGACTGCAGTGCTCGCAAAAGTGGCCATTTCTTGAAGATCGGAATGCTAGAACGATTTGCAGAGGAATCGCAGAAAGAGAGAAAGAAAAGAAGCTGTGAAAAAATGAAGGGATTCACCTCCTTACCTTCTCGAGGAAGTCTAAAAGTCTGTACCACTGCCAAATGGCACCCCTCATACCATGACGATCGAAATTCGTACAAAAATTCCAAAAAAATATCAGAAAGCCACGAAAAATCCTCATTTTTTTTTTAAAAAACTAGGAAGGATTTAGAACATTTTCACCAGGAAAATTTCGCATTCCCTCAAGTGAAACCCCTCTTTCCCAGCGGAATCCTCAAAAACCAAGTGAATCTCCTCCCGACAAAGCTCTAGAGGATCTCTAAGGATTGCCTGATCACTTCCCCAACAGAGTTCTTTCAGCACCAAAATTGATTGTTCCCCCCTACGAGGCCTCCTAAAGAAACAAAACCTTTCCCAGCTAATAGCTCCCAGCTCAGATCAAAATCACAAAGCACTTTCTCCAGCAGAATCAAAATCCAATCTTTATCCACTTTGAGGTCGGAATTGACCTCGGTCTTGGATCGTCACCTGAGTTAGGTCAGAATTGACCTCGGTCCTCGATTGCCACCACTCTTAGGTCAGAATTGACCTCGGTCTTGGATCGTCACCTGATTTAGGTCAGAATTAACCTCGATCCTCGGTCATCACCACTCTTAGGTCAGAATTGACCTCGGTCTTAGATTGTCACCTGAGTTAGGTCAGAATTGACCTCAGTCCTCGATCGTCACCACTCTTAGGTCAGAATTGACCTCAGTCTTGGATCGTCACCTGAGTTAGGTCAGAATTGACCTCGGTCCTAGGTCGTCACCACTCTTAGGTCAGAATTGATCTCGGTCTTGGATCTTCACCTGAGTTAGGTCAGAATTGACCTCGGTCCTCGGTCGTCACCACTCTTAGGTCATAATTGACCTCGGTCTTAGATCGTCACCTGAGTTAGGTCAGAATTGACCTCGGTCCTTGGTCGTCACCACTCTTAGGTCAGAATTGACCTCGATCTTTGATCGTCACCTGAGTTAGGTCAGAATTGACCTCGCTCCTCGATCATCACCACTCTTAGGTCAGAATTGACCTCGATCCTCCGTCGTCACCACTCTTAGGTCAGAATTAACCTCGATTATTAGATCTTCATCCTAAGCTCAAAGAATTGGCTTTGACCTGCAGAGTCGGTCACCCTCATCACTAAATTCCATAGATTTGGCTTTGACCAACAAAATTGGTCATCCCCAGCACACCCCTCAGGTCCTCAGAATCAGACTCGACCCTCTGAATCAGTCATACTCCATCAAAAGCATCATGTGGTGTCTATTCGATAGTTATCATTTTTTTTAAACTCACCCATCGAGGGGCTCTATAGACACCCCATTATGTTATCCCCTAACTCTCCTTAGGTCCCTAGTACCTCCCTTCATCACTACAACCCAGGTCCTTCCCCGAGTACTGACCTAGAAAGCCATCGAGCACTCCCAGGATCCGTTTGACCAAAAAGTCAAACTCTTCATCTCGACCAAAACTGAATGATTCTTTGAAGGGTGCTGAAACCCCTTTCCAATTGTTTATCCCATGCACGATTTCGACTAACCATGCAGACGAATGATCTATTTGCATCCGAAACTTGATCTAGAGGCCACCGGGCGCTTCCGGGCTCTGTTTGACCTAAGTCAACTCTTCAGCTCGACCGAGGTTAAATGAATCTTTTAAGGTCACTGAAACCCCTTTCCAATGGTCCACTCCGTGCGCAATTCTGACTTACCATGCGAACGAACGGTCCGTTTGACTCCAAGAGGTCACCGAATGCTTCCAGGGCACGGTTGACCAAAGTCAACTCCCCAAATCAGGTCAAACTCTTTGGAATGTCGAATAACATCTCCTAACCTTTGTAACAGTCCACCCCGTGCATGATTCAAACTTACCATGTGGACGAATGATTCATTTGCATCCGAACGATTCCCCGTCCAATGGACCGACAAACGCTTTTGAGCCATATTTGATCCAAATTCAACTCCTGAATGCAGGATAGGTCCAAAGGATTTTCAAAGGTATCTGAATTACCTTTCCAATGGTCTACCCCGTGCACGATTCTGACCAACGGTTTTCCCTCGGCAGCAAATTTTCTGAAAAGGCCTGAAACACATTGCCAAATGGCAAGTTCCAAACCCTGCCTATCGGCACGTGCCGATAGGCAGGACCAGGTCTATGCCGATCGGAAGTGACATGGGCTTATAAAAGGAGGCCTTCACCTCATTTGTAAAGGGAGCCCAGATCTGATAACAATCACTCTCAGCGAATCCCAAAAACCTCTCTCGAAGACAGTGCGATTTCAAAATCCAAATCCTTTTCTAACTTCCACTTTTCATCATCCTTTTCATCAAACTTAGTGAATTAGACACTCTCCATCATCATCCAAGTGCAAGGGCTTCTCCCCAACATTCAAGATCTTCAAGAAGGTCAAACTTTCCCAAATTTCTCTTAAATTCTCTTAAATTCTCAATAACTTGTTTTATTACTTAGCACTTTTACTATCTCATCTCACACATCCTAATATACTTTTTATTTAGTATTATTGCATATTTTCATATAAATAAAACCCAAAAACCAAGAAAAAGAAGGTTTGATCATAAATTCCAAATAGGGATTCTCACATTTTGCTCACAACTAAAACACTTTTTTCTACACACACACACACACTCACAAATAAGAGATCCCCCATTTGGATTTATGGGATAAACCCCACCCCTCATTTTGTATGCGAACTATGTGGACTTTGATGCCTTTATAGGCTATGTAGGTGTCTCGGGGTAAAACTCGAGACTCGAGTCCAATTCTCACTTTCTCCTTCATTTTTTATCTTCTCTAAATCCAATTTTCTTATATTCTATACACTTGTTCTTAGTGACGTATTACTCCATATGCATTATCGTTCCATTATAACGATCAACATAAGGGTAACCCGGTAAATTTTATTTTTTAATATTATTTGTATACCTTCCAATGGACGACTCGCTTTATCTTTCCCATGATACAAGTCGAGGATTCCTATCTCCACTGTATATATACACATGCACACATATCACAGGGAAATAATAAGGAAAATAACAAACATTCATGAGAGACCGAAAGGGCGGAATGGGTGCCTAACACCTTCCCATTTCGTAACTTAGCCTCTGAACCCTTGTAGAATCATTTTGGTTTCGTATGCACCAGTATGTCTTTGGATGCCATCCTTCGGGATGGCTTCCCCTTTTTATTTTGTCTGTTTTGAGTAAAATAGACTGGCGACTCTAAATCTCTACATTTTTACACCTCATCTCAAACGACACTGACCGAAGCGCTCCCGAGAGGGACGCGGGGGACCCGAGGATCCTCCCTTCACATGCCCGCCCGCAGGCGAGGATCGAGGATGGCCACAGTGCCCAACTATTGAGTTAGCAAGGGTGTATATCTTTAGTAGAGGCTACAAATAGTTAAGACATTCCTTTTTGAGGTTGATGAACTCTATGTACACCCTCCACTTCATGTTGGTATTTCAGACAAGCATAATGCTGGAAAGACATTTCTTATACTGAACTTTTTGAATGAATTTGGCCTTTATGAGATGGTTAACCACATATGCAGTAGATTATTTCCTCTAAGGATAAAATAACCTTTTTTTCAGGTGAATGGTTCGAGTCCATGCTGAGGTGATGAACCAGACACAAGGGATTCACTTCTATCATATCACAATGGCACCAAGAAAAGACATGTGCGTTTCCCTTTGAAAATTTAATTAACACCTCTCTTAATAGGGAGGTGAGGTTAGCCCCGATAATGATTAGTTTCTCTAGATCAAGCTCATTGATATAAATATCACTACGGTATTTATAAGAATCTCCCATTTTCTCCTTGTATTGATCTTGTGGATCGAGAGTATCAACATTTAATAGTTCAACATTTGGGACTTTCCAAGACTATTATTCATCTTCCTCCCCTACAAGATGTTTATTGATGCCTATGGGCATTGAATAGAACTTTGGATAGTATATTTATGGGATTTGTGACCTTATTATACATTTCAATAAAATGGATTAGGGCTTGAGGATATTCAATAGGGACCCCCTTTCATGGGTGATAATGTTATAGCATTCTCTTGGTATTTATGTATTTCACCCATTCCAAATAGGGTGGGTAATCAAATTGTAATCCTTTTTGTTGATACTGAGGCATCTAAATCCTTTAGTGAAGGCCTTACCAAGATGACATTGTTGGCTAAATGGAGGTCCACAATATGGAACTTGCTTTGAATGGTAATGGAAAAAATTGTCAGCTCCCGCTGTGATTAGAAAGGTGATTCAACTCGTTGAGTAGTTTCTTTCTTTGTTGAAGACCTACAATAAAGTCATGGTGGACAATATATATTTTACTATCAACCCCATGGATCTATATGTGTTAATATACATGTGTGTTAATGAGGATTTTATGTGATCTGGCATTCCCTATATTCATAGTGACCATTAACGGGTCATCATGAGGTTGGGTGTGATACCCCATATTTTTAATTAATTATAAAATAGTTATTTAATTATTATTTAAATTTTCTCATGTACATGGTTGTTGTGTAATTTATGGGAACATTATTTTTATTTTATAATTAAATTTAAATTATGTATGAGTGCCGCATAATTTCACATTATTCTTGTTAAGTACTATGTATTATGAACATATATTATTAGAATGAACTAAAGGGGATATAGAGGCCCAAAATAGTGTTTTTGGTATGTTGGTTTGTGTCCCAGGGTTGGGTAACCCTTTGGGGTAAGTTTTGGAAGCATATGGTTAGTATTTTGGGCTTATTTAGGGGTTCTAAATTAGACTCATAGGAGAACTACGAAAATTAGTGTATTCAACTAAGTGTTTAACCCTCATTATTAGTATAACATAATAGACAACTAACCCCTAGCTACAAAGGAGAATATCAATATATTTAACTATATATCGAACCAAGATGTTCATGAAAGAAATAACTAGCTTTCTTGCATTGTATTTATAACTTATTTATGATCAATTTCTAATGATAATAGAAATTATATTTAATCACATTCTAGGGATGTAAACTTATTATAGATCATGGAGAATGATATTTATTCAATAGATTCATTGTAGAAATGTTATAAAATTATGATTCATAGGCTCAAGTTAAAGATTTAAATATAAATTTGTTGATTAATAATTAAATACATAATTAAGTGGAATCCTTACGTAGAACATAATGAGTGTGCCTTATTAATATGAGATTAACCCTGTTATTAAATCTATAAGGTTGGTTATAATGTTACAATCTGTTAGAAATCATATTAGGATGTTTTTGGGACTGATTATAGGTTAAACGAACTCTTAGTTGATTTTTTAATATAAAGCAAATATGGAAAACTAAGTTATGGCATGCATTTTATAATACTATATCATTTTAGGCTTGAAGGTCACGGGAGATCAATTGGGTCGGGGGGGGGGGGGGGGGGAATCGATTCAGTTGGGCAAGTTTGATGGATTGATTATTTTTTTTTGATAATTTTGGTCAGAAATTCAAGTGATACCAAAAGGGTTTTCCAAGAGGGCTTTCGTTGGGATATTAGTGTTATGATCTCTCTCTCTCTCTCACACACACACATAAATATATGTGTGTGTGTGTGTGTGTGGAATGAGGTTAGCTCAAGGAATGATTAGACAGTTATGTACGATTAAGAAGTTCAAGTGATTACCTAAGGGGTTTATATATATATATACACACACACATACACATAGAGAGAGAGAGAGAGAGAGAGAGACAGAGAGAGCAGACCTAAACAACGGGTCTACTAACGGACAACCCCAAAATAACGTAGTTTTGGGGGTGAAATTACATGAACACCGGGTGAAGTGAGGGTTTTCTTATAATTTCACCCCAAAACTTCGTCGTTTGGAGGTGTTCCGTTAGTAGACCCGTTCTTTGAGTTCGCTCATGAACGGTTCCGTATATATATATATATATATATATATATATATATATATATATATATATATATATATATATATATATATATATATGTGTGTGTGTGTGTGTGTGTGTGTGTGTGTGTGTGTGTGTGTGTGTGTGTTAAATGATGTTAGCTTGGGGAACGATTAGACGTATATGTATGGTTAGGAATGTAAATCGTATTTCCATATACGTACCGGTTAATTGTATCCTTTGTGTGGTATATGTAATCATATCTGAGGTGTGTGAGTGAGTCGTGAGGAATCTATTAATGGGAATTTGATTGGATTGTTTATGGGATCAGGTACTACTCCCATACCCAATGATATAGGAATCGTATAGGTCTTTATCTCAATCCCACATGCAGTTTGTCATCAATCTAGCATGAAGGAGAAATAGGATCTATATTTTCCTTGTAATTGGGTTGGTGGTTACATGGTTAGGGTGTGGGTGTAATGATTGTAATCGTTCCCTTCGTGTTTTCCTTATATATATATATATATATATATATATATATATATATATATTACTAGTCCAGTGATGGACATAATTATATGAAGATACTCAATTCTACTCTTAAGGCTACTACGATATATTTTCTTAATAGAATATGGTGTGTCAAATGGAGACTACGTATACCTGACCCTTAAAGTATGATTAGTGATTGTGATATTATGTTAAATAACTAGAAAGGTAATTTATGTCTACTTACGTGAATCTTCATAGTTGTGTTCTTTATAGTAGGATAACTGCAGAATGAGGGCATAACCTACTTTGAGTTTGATTAATGCAGTGACTGGCTAGTGATGGGCATAACCTACTCGAAATTTATGAGTATTATAACCAGGCTAATGAGGGTTTAGTTCTCCCGAGTATTTTGTAATTTAGTAGTTAGAATATATATGGCTATGATTCACCAGGATATTGGTTACTAGTGTGTTTATACTCGTAATAATTACAAATTATTTGGGTATTGTGTGGGGTAGTATTTTTTCCATAGAGAGGGACTTGACTTAGTTAAATATTGTGTGGTATAGGGATATAATGGGTTCGGTATTAGTCGTACTATATATTTTTCAGTGTTAATATTTATTTGAAGTTAAAATTAAGATGTATGAAAGTTACATGATTAGTCTTGGGATTGTAGTACTTATATTTCTTGGTATAGGATTGGCATATGGATAGTGCCGGGGATATGATACCCACAATAAAAGAAATATTACGGTTTAATTCCATAAAGTAATATGAATGAAATTAACACATAGAAAACAAGATGTGTGTGGTTCGATGGATCGTCCTGCCTACATCTGCGGGGAAGGGACGATAGTTTATTTCTTGGCAGCACAAACACAATTAGAGTGAAAGGATTGCTAGCTAAGAGTCCAAGTCTTCGGGTACCAGATACAAGTCAATATCCCAAAATGGGATGAGTTGGCCCTTATTTGTAAGTACAATGCTCTTGCATTCCTAGGTCTTTTTAATTTAATCCTATTTATAAGTTATACAACTCATAGAGTCCTATTTGAACTAGTCATCTATATCGTCTTCCTAATGTGCCTAGATTTCTACTTATCTCACCCAAAAATGTGTGGTCGACTATGCTCGTAGTACCCCAACCACCATGTGTCTTCCACATGGAACATATTCGGCGATATTACCTTTAATTTCCCCCAAGACTGGGGTGGTCGGCCATGATGCTAATCGGCTTAGTCTTTTCAGTTGTATATAGCCATATGTTATCATGGATTCTTCAACTCGAGTTTCCAACTTCACATGTACCCACTTTCTTAAGTGAGTACGCGATTGTAACCAATGATTGCCTATTTTCACACATGCTTCCAACGTCTTGGATGTCATAAAGCATTAGACTTATTATGTCTCATGTGCGCGTATACTGCGTTGCCCAATTGTTAGACAACAGTTGATTTGATATTGTCGGGGGAATGTATAAGGCTGAGAAACCCTTATACCTTAAGCATTTCAACTGCTAAAAGGTATTTCCATTGCTCATTAGTCTCCATCTCTTTCAGTATCAAACCATCCTATCTTTATTAATGAAAGTATGAGAGCCAAAACTCATCCACCAAAAATTAGTAGGAATCATCCTTGGGAAATTACCTTTATAAAAGGAAAATAGTCGGTCACCAAAATTGATTCGGCCAATAGAGATGTGGAGGTCACTTACTCTGTCATACAAGGAATGATTCTTTCCTTTGACATGACTGAACTATAAGGGTTCTCAATTGAATGCCTCAACAAAGAGACCCTTCACCACAATGTGCTGGTAAGTTGTCTTCCTCACTTAGCATTCTCATATTTTTACGAATTTAGTCCAACTAATTGTTTCTCTTTTCTTTTAGCACATGATATGTAGGTTTCCCAAGAGCTCGCAAACCAACCTGACTACATAAGGAAGAGCATCGACCAACTCTTCGATTCTAATAACAACCTGAAAAAGAAATTAGAGGATAAGAAGGTGGAGGTTAATGATCTAAAAAAAATCTCAATGATGAGACTTCCACTAAAGATAAGGTTGTGGGGGAAGATGAGAAGACTCGACTCAAGTAAACTATGAGTTGTCTAAATTGAGAACTGAATTCTGTAAGAAGGTGTTACAGAAGCTGATCCTCCAGTGGCAAGAAAAGGGTTTTGGAGATGGCTTGCGAGGATAAACAAAATAAGGCCTATAACAAAGGCTTTGTGGTGGCATGCCATAAAATTGCATCAAAATTGAACTATCACGAGTTTATTGATTTCAACAAAGGTTGGGTTGACGACATCTATGGGGAAAAATTCCTAGAAGGTGATATTACCTATGTAGAACACAACCCATTGGATAAATCTAGTAGGAACGACCTTGAGTCCCCAGTCGTTGACCCACCAGATGTCTATCTTCCCACCATAGAGGGAAACCAGTCTTTGTAGGAAGTAGGGAAATCACTTAAGGTCACAAACCAAGCCGCTATCGATTTTCCTAATCTATCGGTAAGGGTCATTCCTAATTCAATCCCAGGGGAGGTTACCTCTGGTTCTTAGCTAGGTTGTTCTTTAAATTTTTGTTCAACCTATGTAAATCGTTCGGTCACCCTTTTATAGTCCTATGACCATTTCATCTTATAAATGAAAGTATTTATTTTGCTTTATTATCTCAATTTTCATTTTTATTTCATATATGACATGTTATTTTACCGATTGTGCCTTCGCAAAATATGCCAGTAGATCGTATTCTACTGTTGCAAGTTATTTTGATTATTCATATATCTATCGCTTACACCAGCTGTCACTAGTTAGTTTGATCATCCATTATTGGTAAGTGCCTCGAACAGGGGAAACCAATTTGTCTCGAGTTATAAAACAAGCTCTATAAGAGTTTCTGCCTATTTAGGGCCGACCAGACCAACTTAGGCTATAACACAATTCTCGAGTGGGTTTAGTATCAAGTTCCCAAGAAACTGACTTATTCTAAGTCAACCAACCAGACCAACTTAGGTTATACCTCCATTCTTAAGTAAGTTTAATTACAGGTTCTTGGGAAACTTGTTCTAATGTGGTCGACCAAATGAACTTAGGATATAACATACTTCTCAGGTGGGTTTAATGCCAAGTGTAGGCTAATAACTTATGCCTAAGTTGTACCACCTAATTCTTTGGTGGGTTTTTACTTGTTCTAGGAAGGCTATCAATTTACGTCTAAGTTGCACCACCTAATTCTTAGTTGGGTTTTTGCCTCTTCTTGGCCGACCAACACAACTTGGGTTGTACCACCACTTTCAAACGAGTTTAATGTCAGGTTCTCAGGCGATCGACTTGGTCTAAGTTGTCCCACTACTTTAGTGGGTTTAATGACAAACAAAGGTGATCAACTTACATTTAAGGTGTACCTCCTAATTCTTAGGTGGGGTTTTTCCACTTCTAGGCCGACTACCCCAACTTGGGTTATACTACCATTATTAGGTTGGTTTAGTGCCATGTTTTCAAGAGCCAAGTTATTCTAAGTCATACCACTACTTGAGTGGGTTTGAGTAAGTAAAATAATATAACACGATTTTCCAAAGAAATTCCTTTATTTATCAATCAATCATCTTATTGTGCAGTAAAAGAAAATAGTATTCTTAACTCCTACTAATGATAAAAATTTCTAAGGTTCATGGCATTCCATTACCTTAGGACTCTTGTTCCATCTAACTCCTCCTTGTGATAGGATCCACCATCACCCTTTGAAGCTACTCTGTAAGGACCTTGTCAGTTCAGCTCCAGCTTTCCATTCGAAAGCTTTTTTTACTGTTGAAAAGAGATTTCATATAACTAATTTTCCGAGATGGAATTATCTCACCTTGACCTTCTTATCATGTTGCTTTGTTAACTCCTACTAGTAAGTTTCCAAGTTTATGAAATCTTATTCCCTTCTCTCTTCGGCTAAATCCATCTCATGAGATAATCGATCTTTGTTATGTCCGTATTCAAACACTTTTGATCTGAGAGTTAGGAATCATATCTCCAGTGGGATGACGACCTCTATACCATAAGAAAAATAGTAGGGTGTTTCCTTAGTCATCCTTCACAAAGTAGTTTGGTACGGCAAAAGGATGGACAAGGATTCGACCACCCATCTTCCTTTGGAATTTTCCAATTATCGCTTGATCCCTAACATCAGAGTCTTGTTAGTAATATTATCTTGGACATTACACTGAGGGGACACTACTTATGCATAGTGAATTATGATCCCATGTTATGTATAAAATTCCCTAAAGATGTGGTTATCAAACTGTGCTCCGTTATCGGTGACCAGTTCTCTTAGGATCACAAACCTTGTAAGGATGTTCTTCCAAATAAATCTCCCGGCATATTCTTCTTTGATATGGGTGTGCGTATCTTCCTCCACCCACTTTGTGAACTAATCAATTGTGGTGATTAGATACTTCTAGTTTCTAGGTGCTACCGGTAGTGGTCCCATGATATACATGCCCCATTGAGCAAATGTCCATTGAATCAATAGTGGGTTCATGTCTCCAACTAATTTCATAATTCTTGAAGGGAACTATTGGTACTTGATGCAATTGTAGATAAATTTAAATAGTCCTTTTGCATGAAGGGACACCAATATCCTTGGAGATCACCCTATAAGAAAAGGAACTACCCCTTCTGTGCGCTTCATATCTACCTTCATGCTTCTCACTGAGGATTTTTTCTACTTGGACTGGATGGATGCACTTTAGAAAAGGACCAATGTGTGATCGCCGATAAATTTTGCCTTCAGAGTTAAGGAAGAATCTTAAAAACTTACTCTTTAACATGTGCGCCTCTTTATTGTCTGATGGTAGATCTTTGATCTTCAGATAGGTAATGATTGGATCCAACTATGAAGGGGATTCCTTAACAGGAAAAATACCCCATAATATTTCTAGATCATCAATACTCGATTGATCTATATACTCCATTCAATTGTTCTCTTTAGGTTGACGTCATTGGCAGATTAGTTTTGTTCCTTGGAAGCTACTCCACTAAGGATGAACCTAATTGTTGGAGGATGTTCCTTATTTTGTCTCTATAAACGAGCATCTTGGGTTCTTTGTCTTCATATTCCCCGATGATTTGGTTTGTGATCAACCGGGAGTCACAATACACAACTATATGGTGAGCTCATAAGTTTATTGCTCTTTGGAGACCATAGATCATTATTTTTTTCACTCGGCCTCGTTATTGGAACCTTTGAGATCGAGTCTGACTATTTTTCTATGATATATCCTTTAGGAGTGACAATATTATTCCAACTCTAATACCACATTTATTTTATGCACCCCCAATAAATATTTTCTGGTTGTGGTAATCCTTGATGACGGTTATTGATTCCAGAATC
The DNA here is from genome assembly GCA_949130495.1 of Sambucus nigra. NCBI lineage: Eukaryota > Viridiplantae > Streptophyta > Magnoliopsida > Dipsacales > Adoxaceae > Sambucus > Sambucus nigra. The sequence goes on along the minus strand of OX422207.1, from coordinate 352,915,939 downwards.
ATATTTGTCTCTTTTTCCTTTCTTAGTGGTGATGCTGAGATATCGGTTATGAAGTCGGCCATAATCTACCCTTTGGTGGCAGTTTTTCACTCATAATTTATGTCTAATTATTCTATCTCCAAGGACCTCTTTGTCATTCTGCTAGAGATATATTATTTATTGAGAGCTTCCTTCAATGGATAAGTCGTGGGGTTAGTTATCATGTGTGCATCGAAGTAACATCTTAACATCCTGGTCATTGTTACTAATGTTATAACCATATTCTCAATAGGCATATATCTGGTTTCTACATCAAGGGGGGTATAGATAACATTGTAAATTGGCCTATACTCCCCATCTCGCAATCACACCAATGCTGCACCGATGGCATAATTTGAGGTGGCCAAGTAAAGATAGAGGTCTTTATCTATCATGGGAGTTGATAGAAAGATAGGAGATCCCAAGTACTATTGAATTCATTTAAGGGCTCGGTCGCACTCCTCTATCCAGTCTATTGAACTTTCTTTCTTTAGTGATTGCAAGAATAATCAACACTTATTCAATGACCTAGATATGAACCGATTCATGACGGTGAGCATTCCAGTGAGAACCTTCACATCTCTGTTAGTGTTCGGCATCTTGATGTTCATCAGAGATTTTATCTTATTTGGATTTTCCTATATCCCTCTTTGAGTCACCAAGTACCCTAGGGACTTTCCTGAGCTTACTCCAACGACACATTTGAGGTGTTCAACTTCATCCTGATTCCCTGAGGATTTTGAAGGTCTTTGTCAGATCCTTAATGTGGTTGTACGCTTATTTGTTCTTATCAAGAATGTCATCGATATTCACCTTCACAGTTGAGCCATTTTACCTTTTGAGCATCTTAGTCAAAAGTATTTAATTGGTAAACCCTGCATTCTTTAAACGAAATGACATTACTTTGTAATAATAAAGACATAAGTTTGTGATGCATGAAGTCTTATCCTGATCCGAGCCAAATAGTGGTATCTGATGATACTCGGAGTATGCACCCATAAAACTCTTGAACTGGTGCCTGGTAGTTAAATCCACGAGTTGATCTATCTAGGGCAAGGGAAAATTATCCTTAGCGCAATGTTTATTGAGATCAGTTAAGTCTACACATGACCTTCACTTTTTTCTCTTTTTTTTTACAGCAACAGTCCTGGAGATCTAATATAGGAATTAAACCTCCCCAATAGAACCATCCTTGAGGAGGTTTACAACTTCACTTTCCATAATTTGATTATTTCTAGGGCTAACATTCTTAAGCTTATATTGATCGATCGAACGGTCAGATCCCCATGCAGTCAATGACATACGATATCGGGATCTATGCCCAAAAGATTGTAAGATTTCCAAGCGAATACATTAACGTTGGTCCTGAAAAACCAAACAAGATGATCTACTTACTCATAGAGTAATTATGATCTAATGAGAAATACTTAATTCTATTGAGATGAATCCAAAGGAATGGTTATAAGTTCTTCCATTACTTATTTGGTTGGTGAAAACTGGGTCTCCTCCACTCTTGGCCTAATGCCTCTTAGTTTCTATTTAGGATTATCGTCCTCTAAATCATCATAATTCTGACTTTTCTTCGATCGATCTTTCTTTTTGTTGATGGTAGCCATGAAGAAACTGCAAACTGCTTCTTGATCTCCTCTGATCTCCATAATTCCCTAGTTGCTCAGGAACTTGAGTTTTAATAACGGATGAGGGTATGACCTTTATATCGTGGAGCCAATCTCTTTTAAGTATTTCATTATGGGGATACCTAGATTAGATAACATAGAACTCTTTCTTAAGGTTAAGTATGTTGATATTTATTGGAAGCTTGATTGTCCCCAAAAGAGTTTCCACATTTTCGTTGGAGCCAATAAAAGGCCCGTCCTTGGTGTCAAGTCTTTTGATGCTTCAGTCGATCTTATATAGAAAACTCAAGTACATGATCTCGGACAAACTTCCTTAGTCCATTAAAATAATTATCTCGTCGAAATTCCCTATTCGCAAGGTCAAGACCAATGTATCCTTATGCAATAAATTTACACCAACCATGTCATCATTGGTTAGCATTATGACCCAATGAAGATCTATAACCTTGTTCTCCCTTTTATCGAGGATAAACTTAAATATTTCCACCTAGAAGGCATCCTGGATGCAAGACACAATTTCTTCTTTCTCCCTGCTTTTTTTGTCACTGCACTATGCAGGATCAGTCTACCCATGGATAGAATTTATCAATCTTGTTGGCACTAGGTCATCACCTTGCTTTTGAATTTCATTTATCTTGATTGGTGACTAGGCCTTGGCAGTGTCGATATAGTCTTTAAGGTGCCCGGCTTGGATGATCTTCTCCAACTATTTTTAAACATCTTATCATTTTTCATAAGGTGTCTATGGTCCTAGTTATAGGTGCACCTAAAGTTGGCATCCCTATATCCAGGATTATATTGACCATCTTGGGTGGCATCTTGAAGAACGACTTGTTTTTAACCTTAGGAATCAACTTGTAAATGGGATCTTAGAAGAAAGTCTCATATGCTTGGAAATTATTTTTTCTAGCTTCTGCCTTGGATCTCCCCTTGGTAATGTCACTTCATGGTCCTTTCTTCACAGGAGCAGACTAGTTTCCTCCCTTATAGTTTTTATTGTCATTATTCATTGGCTACTTAGATATTTATTCGGCTAGAACCTCTGCAATGATGAGTTCATCTTCAACTTTGGTGTATTTCTCAATACCTGCCATAAAGTCACCTATGGTCGATACTAGACTCTTTGTCAATGAATGGTATAGGTCATCTTACTTGAAAAGGAAGACCTTGAAGGATGAGATGAAGAGTTCTTTGATAAGGTAAGATCGCTTAAAAAGCTTTGATACCAATTTGAGAATGTTATGAGATATCGATTGTATGTGGATTCGTAAATTTCCAATTTTAAACATATTTAATTAATTATTAATTTTTTTTATCCAAATTAAATAAACCCTAACACATCCATCTAGGAGGGTAAAATCAAGTCATCATAAAATAAATATTGCTGACACACAGATTTCAGGAAAAAAAACCTTTCGGGTAAAACCTTTTATTTCACTATGAAAAGTAAATCGCAACTTACATACACAATGAAATCTGTAATGAATATCCGTAGACACTCATATAGACCTCAGTCTAGAATCAAAAATGGATCAACTGCAGAAAATCCACAAGAACACATAACTCTATCTTCAACAAGGAACACCGTCAAGCTCTCCCAACGATCGCAGTCGTAGTCAGCCAGCACCTCCCTCAAGCGGCACCAAATCAGCAGTAGAGATATCTTCCCCATAAGATAAATTCTAAAAAAATTATATCTTGGTTTCCAAATTTATTCACTAAAGCTATTGGTATCATTTGGGAATCAAAACAATGTTAAAAACCCTCAAAAGTGAGAAGATAAAAATTCTGTAAAAATAGTTTTCGTAGAAAAAAATCTCTAGTCTTTTGAAGAAAAATGAACTTATTTATCACTAATTTATTAATAAATTTAGTTGGTGACTTCTCTTAAATGACATCAAATGTTGTTCGATCCAGGGGATCGTGCAACCTTCTAACGATAGTGATAAATGAGAAACAATAACATGTCATTAGATAAAATGTTTCAAGCGAGGTTCAAACAAGCCTTCGCGCGACATGGCCTGTCACTTGAATCTGTCGGTTGAACTACTTTGTCATGTCATTTGAACGAAATTGTCATATCGTTTGAATGACATCAGTGATTTTTTTTTTTACTAAAACTCCGCCTCAGGACTTAGAAAAAATTATTTTGACGAAAAATGATGCCTCAGATGTCTAAAAACATTTTAGAAAAATAGTCCTAACAGTTTAAAAGAAATATTAAGGCATTTAAACACAACCTTACCAAAAATCTATCTCGCTAAGGCTTTTCTATTGAAGAATGTTCATATTCGGATCCGTATTGATGCATGATTGAACTAGAACTTTTCTTAAACGGATGTAGCGGTATACAGCATACTCAAATATAAATCGGACAATATAAAATATGTCCTTACAAATATCCCCTATGTCTATGACGGTACAAATTAAAAACATCTGAATTATCAAATAAAATGTCCTATAGAGATTTAACACCCTCCTATGAACCTAAAATTGAAAAGGTACTAAAAATGCAAGTCTTAAACTTTCTTCGAAAATCTCTAAATCTTTAACTTTTCTTTGTCATCATTAGGGTGTGCAAAATAATAATATTCAACCTTTTTACCAATACACATGAGGCAAGAAAAAAAAACCTTCGTGAAGTATCGAGTTTGAAATGAGATAAACATAAATCAAAACAAAGATCAAATCTCAAATCTCCCCCATAATTTGAACTCCCCTATTAAATCATAATTCGCTCTCCTCCTTTTTAGTCGTCTGAAATAGACAAGAAAAATAATAAATAAAAATAAGCATGGAGTATCATGACAAGCAAAGAAAATTAGCTACGATGGTCAAAGATAAACTTGAAAGCATTCACCAACTATTTTTTAAATTTTTTCAACAAACTCCAATTTAAAAAAAACACTATGAATTTACACTAAGATAACCAAATCGTGGAAATGGAATAAATGGGTGTGAACATATTCAATAGGTAAATAAACTCAAATATACATAACAAATGTGCACGATGAATATGGATACTCTTAACTAATGAACTTCACAGTCATCCTTAGGTGTAAAAATTGTTGAATTCAAATGACATTGACATAATAAAATCAACAAATCAAAGTCTAAAATAATTTCCACACCAATAACGTTTAAAAATATATAACGTGTTGATGTAAAAAACTTGACTTGATCTAATTTTATAATCACAGACAAAATATGTAATAGTAAATAAAGAGAGAGGGCTTTTAAAGTGGTTCATCTATATAAGAAAGCCTACGTCCACTGTTGCTTTATTGATTTTAGAGGCTACAGAAAGATAGGTACACTTGTAGCTAAGAATATCCCAGAATCCGTTTGACCGTTCCCTTAAAGAAAGGGATACAATGTATTTATAATGACCCAGAGGTCAAGGGAATATCAGGGATGGAATGCTTTAATATAATTAAGCATTTACATCCTTACATAATGAATGTGATGATTGGTTGTATAAACCACGTGTAGTATGACCCTTAGTATGATGACTCTTCACTGGTCGTATTGTCCATCCTTCCTTGTATTGGTCGGCATTCCTTGTGTTGGTCGATATATTTATTATCTACTGACTAGGATTTTAGCCAAGCATGAGGACACGTATTCACTTCTGATTTGTTCACGTAGGTGGATAATTTTTGGCATCAACAGAAGCCCCCAATGTTTCATGCTTGATGCTTGCGTGAAAGTATGGGGCATTTGATTATGGAAGTAGCTCAAAATATTTTCATGCTGCTTAGTCGGCAACTGACCTCCCACACTTGTAAAATTTACTGGCACTATATGAAAATGGCATTTTTGTAAATAATTTGAATTTTAGTGAATCGCCAAAGGGCAAATGGGTATATTTCACCTTCTGCATTGCGAAGCCTTCGGAATGTCAATGTTGGTACATTTAGTCATTACCTTCGCTATTTTTTAGACAAACTACAAAAAGGTGGGATGCTTTTCCAGACTTTTCCTTACCCTAAATCTTCGAACTATAGCAGTTATTTTTTTATCTTCTTACGCGATCGATCTCTATCGCTCGTCTTTCCTTTTGATAGTTCTTGCTGAATCCTTAATATTCTGTAAGAACTCTTTGTTTCTCTCTATTTTTTTTCATTTCGTTCTTTCTAAGCCATGGTTTATATAGTTGATGCTGATTCTCTAGAGGAATTTAGGGGAGAATAGAAAATTCCTTCTTGGGTTGATTTAGAAATACCTCATAACCCTCTAGATGTTTGCTCTTTAGTTAAGGGTTATTGGATCCCAAATTTTTTTAATAGTTGAATGTGATTTTACCTTTCCACCAAGACCTTTTCTTTTTAATTTTGCAAATATTATGACATTGTTCCAACGAGAGTAGCCCCCAACACCTGGAGAGTTGTTAATGGTGTGAGTAGATTGAACGAAATCTATAAGACCCATATTGGAATTATAGAGATTATGTTATGTTATGAATAGTCTATTGTAGGGGAGAACGCTTGTTATTTGAAAACTAGACAAGCCAATAAATCTTTAGTGTTGAATTTTCCTGATTCCAATAAGGATTATTGGGATCATGCTTTAATAATAAAAAATTGACAACATGCTCCACTTGAGAATGGAGTTGCCTATCATAGTCCCAGGTGCCCTCAGTCTGGGAATGGGATAGGTTTTTATTTCATGGTTTTGCCTTTCATTACTAATTTCTCTTTCGATACATGCTAATTGTTGATTCTTATTGCTCTTTTGTAGAAGAACGTAAGAGAAAGTTCCCCAACCCAGGTGAAGTGAATTCGGAAGAACTCAAATTTCTGTGGGGTCTGAACTAAAGGCAAGAGAAGAGCACCCCGATCAGCTTCTGTACTACTAAAGTATAAAACTTCCATCACTTATATTATTTCTCGACCATCAAATGATGTACCTTTAATGATAATTGATTTGGACAGGGAAGTTAGCACATCTTCTTCCTTTGAATTTAACCTTCTTCATTCTGTCAGCATGGGAAAGAGGGAAATCCCCAGCCTTTTGGAGGATGTTCTACAACTGGATCCAAGAAACTGGTTGATACTAATGCCCCAAAGAAGAAGGTTGAGGATAGTAAGAAGCCCCCAATTCGCAAAGGTGATGAGTCTCTTTTCAATAGACTCTCCTACTGATAAGCAGGTTGAGCAGGTCATTAATTTTGACCAATTGGGATTGGTTCATAAGGTCCCATCTGCCGCTGGCTCATTTGTAGCCTTTAGTCCTAACTTGGCTAGGAAGTTGATCAAGTCTGACACTTTCCCAAACCATCGAGTTCTTACTACCTCAGCCGATCATAATTATCAACAAGAGCTACTTACAGCTTGTCCTCAATAAATTTTCATATTTTAAGTTGGTCGGATACTGTTTATGCCTTCTTTGACTTGCACTGACTTGCCTTTTTTCTTACAGTTCCTGATTGATTACAACCAAATGCTAGAGAATGATGGTAGACTACGTTCTTATTCGAAAGAAGTTGAGGAGGCCTTTGAAGGTCTTAAAAAATATATAATGGATTCTCAGTAAGCTTTAGAGACAGAGAAAAAGGCTTAGGAGGACAAAATCAAGGTGGTCGAAGAAGATCGATAAAAGGCTGAGACAATTCTAACTGTGGCTTCTTTGGACTCTGCTCAAGCTGAGCGTAGGGCAAAGGCTGCTGAAAAGAAGGTGACCAGGTTGTGTACTAACCTTACTGTAAGAAGGCCAAGATAAGGAAGACCAGGGAATATTCCTTTAACAAGGGTAAGGATAAGGCCATATCTGCCACTTTTGCCCAAATTGCTCATGCCGGAAGAAATTCTTTAAAGAGGGTTAGTCGGAATCTCTAAAGGAAGTTGGCACTTTTGAGGACTCAGATTTATTTTTAAGGCACAATCCAGGCACCCTCTAATCTTGATGATGAGATTGATGATGATGCTGGATTAGGGGAATCCTCTTTGGCCATTGAGCCCAGTGTTCCCTCAGTCGACCAAGATACTGCTCCTGTTGATTCAGTTTCCCCTTCTGCCGATCGAAATATAAACCCTGAAGCTTATAAGGATAAGAAGAAGGTGTAGACTTGTTTGGCTTCTAGTCTTTCTATTTTTCCCTCTTCTTTTGTCTTTTTTCTCTTGGTTCTGATGTAATGTTTTGTAACATTGCCTTTTATTAAAGAAAGAACTTTTCCTTCAATTCACATGTTGTTTGTTGTTGTTCGGGTGTTATTCTGTTCTTATTTTATTGTTGATCAATTGTTACTTTATCTTTCTAGTTTATAGCCAATATGGAACAAATTTCCTCCACTAACTCCGACCTACTCAAACGTTTCAATAATATGTTCAATATTGGTCACTTGGACTTGGCTGATGAAGAATTAATAGACTTTCTTGGTGCAGATGCTTCTGATCCGGAAAGGGATGCATACACTTATATCAAGTTTCTTCTTGATCGTTATGTGGCCAAAAAAGTTGCATACTATGAGATGATTTAAGATTTGAAGGAAAAACATAATGCGAGCAAAGCATTATTGCACTTAAGCTATGAAGCCAAATACAAGGCTTTAAGCGAAGAATGAGGTTTTGAGGATAAACTTGAAAAATATGCCTTTGCCTATAAAAAAAAGGATTTTTTACGGAACGGAGAGGTAAATGAATCCCGAGAAATTACTAAGTTCTTAGAATAAGAGAACAACAAACTCCAAAATGGGCTTGATACTTTAAAGAAATCTTACACTAATTATGTTGATGAAGGTGCTTCCTTTTTAGAGAAGGAGAATGCTAAGCTTGTGGAGGAACTTGAGACTCTAAATAAATCCAACCCTGTAAAATCCTCCAGACAACAAATAATGAGATGACCAACTATTGAGGAGGCCAGGACTAAGAAGATCTTATCCAACCAAGCTTCTCAGTTGAAAGTTAAAAGTCAGGATGTTGTTAATTTATTTTCACAACTAAAAGCTAAAGACAAGGCTCTTGTTGACCAATCTTCCCAATTAAAGGCGAAAGATGATGTAATAAAGAGACTTGAGCATAGTGTTAAGATATTGACCTTTCAGTTTCACAGTAAACCTCGAGAAGTATGGATGAAAGGCTATAATGAGGATCTTGGCCATGTTGATAATCATCTTGCCCAAAGTTGTGATGAAGGGTACTGGTGGGGATGGACCAATTATCTAACTTTATTGAAGCATTATCGGGATAGTAAACTGTGGTGCTGGAATGAACCTGGTCTGGTAGATTGTGACAATCCTCCATTCAAGCTGGATAAATCATGGATCCCTCCTGACTCCATTTCTCAATGTTTAATCACTAAATACTTGGGAGATTATGATCTTCATGATGTTCATGAAATAGTTCGTCCTTCACATTTGATTAATGCCCCGAGAAGAAGTAACAAAAGAATGCCAGAAGAATTCAACTTTATTAATTCTCCGTATAACTTGGATGATCCTCCTGCTAGGATGGAGAGAGTGAAGCCGACTTCTAAAGCTGAAGGGAAGCGTCCAACTGAACGATTTTTCTATATTTTGTTATTCATTTGAATGTAATACAGTTTATATAAAATATTTTTATTTTTGTTAACTTATTATTATTTTAATCAATCAGTAACTTGTCAGTGTAATGCTATTGGTTCTACTAATACACTTAGATATATTAATCCAAAATTAGTATTAGTTACCAATGGTAATGCCATTGATTATACTAATGCACTTAGATATATTAATCAAAATTTAGCATTAGTTATCAGTGATAACCAAGTGTATGAGGAATGTATATTTGTATTCCAATATCTAGGAATTTTTACATGTCTTCCTACATTTAACTTAGTCGGGTAAAATTGTAATCTCATTTGTCTACTAATACACTTAGATATATTAATCCAAATTTATTATTAGTTACTAGTGGTAATGCCAATTATTCTATTACTTCACTTAAATATATTAATCCAAATTTAGTATTAGTTATCAGTGGTGACCAAGTGTAAGAGGAATGTATGATTATATTCCAATATCTAGCAATTTTTACATGTCTTCCTGCATTTAATTTAATCGGGTAAAACTTATTTATAACTTTTTTAATTTTACACGAAGTTTTACACTTCTTGTTCTTGACTTGTTTATACCAAAATCATATATGAAGTAATTAACCTCTTGTTCGTGATTTTGTTTTTATGAAGTCAAACATGAAGTAAATTGTTGTTGACGACTAAGAACTATTGATTATAATACTATTTTGACTTGGTCGATTTTTATTATTGCCGACTAAGTGCTGAGGAATGTAATCCTATTTTGACTTGGTCGGAGCTGAAGATCAAAAGTTATCTTTGTTCTGGGGGATGTAATCATTGTACTCTGGAAAAAAATAAAAAAATTGAAGAGACTAAAATAAACATTTTACTGATATTCAAATAAAATAAAATGAAATAAAATAATAGAAATCCTTTGATTTACTAAAAATACTTTCGAAGATGTTTGGCATTCCAAGGATTTTTTAATTCTTCACCATCCAAAGTCTCTATCTGATAGGTCCCTGGTCGGATGACAGCTGATATGCGATATGGGCCATACCAGTTGGCCTCAAGCTTATTATTCTTCTGGATAACATTCTTAAGAATATAATCAACCTCTTTCAGGTTAGCCGACTTGACACTTTTATTATAAAAGCTAGCAGTTTTGTGTTGGTGGGCAACATTTCTCAGAACTGCATATTCTCGTACCTCCTCCAACATGTAGACATCTAATCACCTCATCAAATCACTAATTGAGGAATTAAAATTTACTACCCTGTGGGTTGGTAGGCCGATATCAAATGGTACCATGGCTTCAGTTCCAAACTCAAGTATGTATGGTGTCTCTCCATTTGTTATTCTCACGTTATTTTGTAGGCCCAAAGCATAGAGTGTAGCTCATTAATCCAATTTTTCTTGGCAGCATCATGTCTCTTCTTCATCCCATTCAGCAAAGTTCTATTTGTCACTTTTGTTTGACCATTACTTTGAGGATGGCCTGGTGCAGAATGCAGTTTTTAGATTTTGGACTGTACATAATATGCTTCAAACTCCTTGTTATCGAATTGGGTGCCATGATCTGTAATGAAAGCATATGGTAAACCATATCGACAGCTTATATTCTTCTAAATGAACTGGTACACTTTTTCATAAGGCATATCAACCAATGGCTCTACTTCCACCCATTTGGTGAAATAATCAATAGCAATAACTAATTATCTTAACCTTCCTTTGGTGGTCGGCAGTGGGCTGACCAAGTTAATTCCCCATATAGCCAATGGATAAGGTGAAGTTATTGGTATTAAATCAGCATTAGGTGTTTTATGAGTGGTAGATAATCTCTGGCACTTATCACACTTTCTCGCAAAGGCTATGCAATCTACCCTTATAGTTAGCCAGTAGTATCCTTGAGTGTTAATTCATTGAAGCAATGATCGACCAGTGGAATGAGCCCCATAAGAACCCTCATGCACCTATTTGATCAGGTCTTCCACCTCCATTAGATGAACACAACGCAACAAGGAGATCGTTAATCCCTTTCTATAGAAACTCATTTCTCTAACACGTATCTCGCTGATTTATATCGAAGATTTTTAACCTTTTTAGGATCAGGTGGTAGGGTTCCATCTTCAATATAGACTTTAATGGGATCTATCGAGGAAGGTCCCAGATCTAGAGCAATGAAACTAACCATTAGGTATTCATAAATACTCCGATTATCCAAGATTTCTATAGGGATTGTTCTACTGAGCTCAATTCTTATTATTGACGCTAACCGAGCAAGTGCATTAGCTCGGGCATTTACTATTCTTGGGATCCTATTTATTTGGACCGTAAGCAACTTAGTTATAACCTCTATGGCGTTAACAAAATACCTAGTCATCAATTCTCCTTTGACTTCATACAAATCCATCACTTGGTTAATGATCAACTGCCAAACACTATGCGCCATTACTTGATCGATGCCAATGAGCTAAATTTAGTGCAACTATCAAGTCTTTGTATTCTGCCTCGTTGTTTGACGCTTTGAACTGAAACCTAAGAGCATACTCAATATTAATATCATTGGGAGTATTAAGTATTATACCTGCTCCACTGTCAATGACACATAAAGATCCATCCACGTATAAATTCCATAATGGAACATCATTATTGAAGCTTTTTGTTGTCAATGATCCATGATGGAATATCTTCTTACTATCCTCCATATATTTTTGGGCCATTTCTTGAATTCTGGATGACTCAGGTTGATCGGCAACCATATCATCTTACTTTTGAGTTGAGCTCTCTTTTTTCGAAGTTTGCTCGGTAGGAAAGTTTTATTGGTCGAGAACCTCCAGATAAGTCAATTCAGTAATAAAATCTGCCAATGCTTGGCCTTTTAATAAATATTATGGTTCATAGACAATTTCATACTCTCCCAGTTTTATTGCCCATGACATTAATCTTCTCGACTTTTCAGGCTCGTGGAGTGCTTGCTAAAGAGGTAGATCGGTATACACAACTATGGTATGCGCTTAAAAATAAGGTTTCATATATCTAGAAGCCTCAATAAGTGGTAGGGCTAGCTTTTCCAAATGTGGGTACCTGATTCAAGCTCCTCTGAATGCTTTGCTAGTATAGTAAACTAGTTTTTGTATTCCATTGTCATGTCTGACCAAGACCGATCTCACTGCTGACTCAGAAATAACTAGATATAAGTATAATTTCTCTCCCAAGACTGGTCGGGAGAATAATGGTGGTGATCCCAAGTATTTCTTTAACTACTGGAATGCTTATTCACATTTTTCATTACACTCAAAAGTTTTTCTCAACACCTTGAAAAATAGTAAGCACAGGTTTGTTTCTCGGGAGATAAATCTATTTAAGGTTGGTAATCTTCCCATGATCCTTTGTAGATATTTCTTACAAGTTAGTGACTGCATTTCGATCAAAGCTTTTATATTTGATGGATTGGCTTAAATTCCCCTTTGATTAACTATGAAGCTGAGGAACATCCCTTCTTTTAATTCGAACACACACTTGGTCGGATTCAGCTTCATTCGATGCTTTTCTAACTGATTAAAAGTTTGACTGAGGTCCACGATATAATCTGAGGCTTTTTTACTCTTCGTCAATATATCATCCACATAAACCTACATGTTCTTGCCTATTTGTTCTTTAACGACCTTATTCACCAACCTTTGATACGTTGAACTTGCATTTTTTTAGCCCAAAGGGCATTACATGATATTAATAAGTTCCTCTATTAGTGGTGAAGGTTGTACTTTCCTTGTCTTTAGGTTTCAACTTTATTTTATTATACCCACAATAGGCATCCATGAAGCTTAAAAGGTCATGCCCCGATACAGCATCCACCAACTGATCAGTTTTAGGTAAGGTAAAATGATCTTTTGGGCAGGCTTTGTTTAAATCAATGAAATCCATGCATATACTCCATTTATCATTCTTCTTCTTGACCATTACAATATTGGCCAACCTGGTTGGATACTTCACATCTTCAACAACCGAGTTTTTATAACTTTTATACTTCTTCTTGGATAGCTTAATTATTTTCATGACTGGAAACCTTCGTCTCTTCTTGATCAACTTGGCATCCTTACTGATATTGAGATCATGAAAAAGGAAATTTGGATTTATCCCAGTCATATCCTCTTGGTTCCAAGCAAATACATTTCTTTGTTGCCTCACGAACATAATCAATTCCTACTTAAGGATGGGATCCAGTGTTAAACTGATCTACGTAGTTCTTTGTGGCTTGTCTTCGTTCAGAATGATACTTTCAGTTATGTCCATAATTTATCCCTTGACTAACTCGGTTTCATCCCGGGGATCTAAAGTTTCAACTTCAGGTTCACTGCTAGGCTCAGTAGTATCCACCTAGTAAATTATAGCCTTCTTCTTCTTTAATTCGATCAGGTCCCCTTGCTCGGTTGAAGAATAGTAACATTCTCGGGCCACCTTCTAGTCATTTTCATAACACTTACCCCAAGCATTGATGGACTATTGATGGTAGTGCTTTAAACTTCTTCCACGCTACCCTGCCAAGGATCATATTATAAGCAAACTACATATTTTTATCCATCACGAAGAAGCATATTTTCTTTATATGACTTACTGACCAGGTGCCGAATAACTCTTCTAGCTTGATTGTTCCCAAAAGGTCAACTTTTTCACCATAAAATCCTATTAAGGGCCTGTGGTAGGGTTCCAACTAGTTGAGATTCAAGTCCAAACTCTGAAAGTAAGTATAAAATATAATATCTGTCGAGCTCCCATTATCCACCAAAATTCTGGCTATGACAGTATCCTGGATTATGAATTTGACAACCAATGGTCATCATGGGGATAAAGTACCCTAGATAGATCATTCTTTAAAAAGTTATCATTGATTTGTCCTTATTAACCTTCCTTGGCCAATTATCTTCGTTCGGATTAATTCTATGGATATAGGAGCAAGCCTGGGCTTCATTTAAGTAAGATTTCCTTTTAGTAGAGTGATCACCTCCTCCTTCATTGCCACCTGTAATTATATGACAATTAATTGGACCAAAACTGATCATAGCTACCTCAAGTTCTGGTTGCTTGGGCTTCTTCGACAGGTCTGGATCATCTTTATAATCATCTTTGTGATTTCTCTTCCTGTCATCTCTGGACTTGCATGTAGAATTCAACCTTCTTCTAGGTTCTTGCTATCACGTTGATCAACAAATTTATTGAGTTTTCCTTAGAGGATGATGGATTCCATCACTTTTTGTAAAGAGACATAGTTATCCGTTATATGACTATGATCCATATGGAATTCACAATACTTGGATCTATCTCTCTTATTAAGAGGTACCCTCAATTTCTCAAGCCATCGTAAATCCTTATTGTGCTTCATTTCTTCTAGGATATGGTGAATTCTAACACACAATGGGGTATATATTCCATATTTTTTAAGCTTGTCCTCCTTCTTCAGCTTCTGCTTCTTCTTCTCTTTTTGCTCCTTCTTCTTAGGTTTGTTATCAGGCTTAGTGGCTAGACTCTATTTTGCAGCCATCGCTTCTTCAGCGTTCATTATTTTTCCTAATTTCTCTATGATTTCAGCCATAGTTTTAGGAGGATATTTAGCTAGAGTATATTATAATTTTTCGGGGAGTAAGCCACTCATAAGAGCAGTGATGGATATTTTCTCTTCATAGTCAGTCACCTCTAATTTCTCATTGTTAAAACATGTAATGTACTCTCTAGTACTTTACCCACTCACTCCCTTACACTCAAAAGATGAGCTACTCTTTTCATTGGCTTAGTTTCGAAACAGAAGTTGTTAATACATAGCTCGGCAAGCTGATTGCAATTGGTAATTTGTCCTCGGGGGAGTTTATTATACCATATTTGGGTTGAACCCGTAATGGTACTTGAAAATGCCCTGCACCTCAATTCGTTAGGAACTAAATAATATCAGTTGCAGCTTGATATTGCTCAATATAGAGAACTCGATCAGTTTTATTGCCATATTTGGGAGTAACCACATGAGCTTTAAATTTAGATAGAGTAGGAATATCCATAATTGCCTAAACGAATGGGGATCCTTTAACAAAAATCTACTGTAAAGGATTCTTTTCTTTCGCCATTTTACCCAACTGATCTTCCAAATTTTGGATTGATCCTTTCCACGAAGGATTGCATGGCTCATATCTATGCGAAGTAGCTCGACTGTTTTGACCATGTGTCTGCATTGAACTCTCCTCTTGAGAGGTTTTCTCAATGCGTATAGATCGTCGGACGCTTGATCTTGATCTAATTGAGGCCTCACAGTGGTCGACTAGATGTTGAGTGTTTCTAGATAACGCCCTAGGAGAATTATTATTTTCTCGAGGTCCGAGACGATCAAAGGGTGAAGCTCTACTTAGCCTTTCCAAAACACTTAACCTTTTAGGGGAAAAAGAATAGATGTCATAAGGTTTTGTGGAACTGAGTGATGAACTTTCTCCTGGACTATAAGAGTTATCTCGTGAAGATCTGGAATAACTATGTCTGATGGATCTTGGAGGTGGAGGCGATATTTCTTATCAGGACGAGGGAGCCATTTGTAGTGACTAAGCTAATTATTTCACCGTTTCCTGCATGGCTTCTTATCATCTGGAAATACTAGCCAGGGTTCCAGTTAGGTCTGTTTCCATAGGCTGAGCAAATGGAACAGGTGGACTGACTTTATTTATAAGAATGGACTCAGGGTCAGTCATCTTTCTTTGAACAAGAGTATATAAGAGTGAGAACGACAATTGGAAACACATTCCTACAGATGACGCCAATGTGTTGAAGTAAAATACTAGACTTGATCTAATTTTATAATCACAGATAAAATATGTAATGGTAAATAAAAAGAGAGAGTTTTTACAGTGATTCAGCCATGTAAAAAAGGCGACATCCACTATTGTTGATAAGCACCCAAAACTGTACATTTTATACCCCGAATAGACGTACTTTAGTTGCTAATTCTCGGCAATTTGGGTCTTATGCGCTTAATTGTTCAATATGAAGGCCTAATTGCAGTTGCGGTGTCAAAAGCTATATTTCTAGGCAATTTGCAGTTAAAATGGAGCTAATACCCTTGTCCCGTATCCTAGCCTACCCGAAACAGAGCCTAAACCAACCTCTAACCCCGTGTGTGTCTAATTTGTCCCTTTTTAATATTTTTTAGATTTTTAGTTTGAGTCTTTTTTAATTTTAGGATTTCTTTTAGATTTCTAGTATTTTCTAGGTTTTATTTTATTTTATTAGTATTGTTGATGCAAAAAACTGGACCGAATCCCATTTTTATGATCACAGATAAATAGATGAAAGCAATCCAATCAAGCACATAAGAGACAAAGATTTTTAAAATGGCTCGGCTATGAATAAAGCCTACGTCCACTGTTATTTTATTCCCAGGGGTTTACAATAGCACCATAGGGTGTAGAGAGAGAAAGGATGTGTATCTTGTGTATGGGGTTTCTAGGTTCTCTTGGATTTCCTCCTTTTGGCTAAGGGAATACATGTATTCATAGTGATGGGAGATAAAGAGATTCATTGTATGTAGACATTTATGTCAACATTCAACGAATCTAATTGTTGAATTGCTTGGTATGCTATGTGTTGTCATTTATTAATACAGTATATATGTACATTAAGGCTCATCAAATGTGCTGCCATCTTCATTAATGCACATTAAATGCGTAGTTATCCTTTGATCTTCCTAGTTGATATGCCGACCAACTCTCCTCGGGTGCCGACTAACACTCCTCGGGTGCCGACCAACTCTCCTCGGGTGCTGACTAATTCTCCTCGGATACTGACCAACTCTCCTCGGGTGCCGACTAACACTCCTCGGGTGCCGACCAACTCTCCTCGAATGTCGACCAACTCTCCTTGGTGTCGAATATTGCCACGTAGGATAACATGTGTCCTTTTCTGATTGGTCCTCGTAGAGGGAGAATTTTTGCGTTAACAGAAGCCCCCAATGCTCCATGCTTGATGGTTTACTTGAAAGGATAAAGTATTTATTCTACAGTGTTGCTCGGTGCTCGTGAAATTCTTGATCTACCTTCTTGATTTGTTCAACATAAAGTGCATTATCTCCTGGACGACATGTGATGCAGGCTGATCGATGGTTGCTAATCTTTCTTCAGAGGAACTCCGTGTGCTATGTATCACCCCTGGGAATTTGGATGCAACCATGCCATAGTATGCATCTTGCAGCTTGTCATAATCTTCAAGTATGTTGATTGGTTTGCTAGCCGACCAACTGCCTCCTGTGCCGAGCAACTAAGTGCTAACTTCACGTGCTTGATTCTTCTGATTTATGATCCTCTGAATACTTTGTCGAGTAACGTACTAGCTTTTGAACCCAACTCTTCAATCTGATTAGTACCAAGCTAGTGGTGGACTTCGAAACATTTTCATACAACTTCTTCTTCAATGTTGGTCGAGACAGTAGTAGCAAAGATCTCAGTGCTGTAGATGCTGAATTTGACTTCTGAACTTCAATAGTATGTGCATAATAACTCCTGAATATGCCTTCTGAACTTCTGAATGCCTCCTAAACTTCAATATGCCTCCTGAACTTCAATAGCATGTGCATAATAACTCCTGAGTATGCCTCCTGAACTTCAATAGCCTCCTGAACTTCAATAGCATGTGCAGAATAACTCCTGAATATGCCTCCTGAACTTCATAAGCAAAATTAGCTCCTGAGCAAGAAAAATAACTTCTGAATGATAATTAGTCGGGGCCCCGACCGTGTGAGTTTCTGGAGTTGAATTTGATGCTCGACTGCATGATGTTATAAGAATGTGCCACCAAATGAACAAATATATCTGTAATAGAAGCCCCCAAGTGTGGAATGTGAACTTTGAATGAGATTTATCGACCAACTAGAGTTGGATTTGGTTCCCGACCAACCAGAGTTGGAAGAGATTTATCGACTAACCGGAGTTGGATTTTATCTACCAATCGAAGTTGGATTTTATCTACCAACCGGAGTTGGATTTTATTTACCAACCGGAGTTGGATTTTATCTACCAACCGGAGTTGGATTTTATCTACCAACCGGAGTTGGATTTTATCTACCAACCAGAGTTGGATTTGGTTCCCGACCAACCGGAGTTAGTGGTAATTGATAATAAATGCTAGAGACTTTCTCGGAGATGACCAAGAGATTGTTAGGAATAAGATAATATATGATGGAGACATCCTTGGAGCTGACCAACAGATTGTTGGGAATAAGATAATATATGCTGGAGACATCCTTGAGCTGACCAACAGATTGTTGGGAATAAGATAATATAAATGTTGGAAACCTCCTTGCTGAAATAAGAATAGAATATGCATCCAAATAGATATAAAGAATAATTAAAAATAATAAAATTCCTCGTTGATCTGTCGAGGTAGAATTATATAATGCCTAACAAGAATAAGATCTTCCAGAACATAAGAATATGATCGAGAACGTTGACAGGCCTGAATATAAATAAGAATTATCCGACCAACTATCCGTTGGGGGTGAAATACAACGAATGTTGTAATTCCCCTTAAAGCTGAATAAGTATCTTGTCGATGCACAATTGCATAATGCCGAATAAGAATAATATTTTCCAGAACATAAGAATATGGCCGAGAACTTTGTTGGGCCTGCATATAAATAAGAATTACCCCGACCAACTATCCATTGGGGGTGACATATAATAAATGTTATAATTCTCAGAGCTGAATATGATAATAAGTATCTCGCCGAGTTCCATGTTGAGATGAATATACAATATAAATCCCAAGGGATATAGAATCATTTGTGCTTGAGCCGATATTTTCGAGTAATAATAAAATATATAATGCCTCACTGAGGTGAAATGATAATAGTTTCCAGATTGTTTCCGAGCATTCGTCGGCGTTGAGTCTTGTATCTGTACAAATTAATATCTTGCTCTACCATTTGTGTAGGATGAATTGATCAGTTATCATGAGAATAATTTACTCATCCAATCAATATAAAAATATTAATTTCAAAAAATGAAATAATATATGTTGGCTGATATGTCGAGGCAAAATTGCCTGATATCGAGCAATAACAATTTCTAGAGGTTTAAGATTGTGGCCGAGCTTTCATCGGGATTGAATCTTGTACCTAATGAATAAGTTGCTTGAAATCCTATTAAGACTAGTTCAAATAGTTAGTCATGAGAATAATTATTCAGTCAAACAATATGTGATGTGTATCCGCATAAAATAATAAAAATTTCAAAATATGAAATAATATTTTTGTGCCAAATGTGTGTGAGATGGACAATTTTTTATCAGATATGCATCATAAATAAGACGCAGAGTTTTTTGTAATGTTATTTGATCTCCAACAACTAATCAGGTATAAGTTGATGTTTGAAAATTATTTATCACTTGTCTTTATATATATATATATATATATATATATATATATTTACAAGAGGTAGGTAATGGTTTTTTAGGTGAGAGAACATTATTTTTTATATTGATCACTTCCTATTCCCTATTTGGAGAGATAAAAATATGCTGAATGATCGAAGTTATTACCAAATTTATATAAAAAATCAATCAATTTGACTTTATTGACATAGATGGAAAATGAGCCAAATATAGTTCATAAAAATGAATGCAAGGAGACTCAAACTTGAAGAGAGAGAAAGTAGATCTGGGTCATGATTTCCATGAGAAAACTTTTTATTGTCTTTAACCTTTTCCCATTCTCTGATTAAAAATGTAATGGGAATTTGAATAGTCATCAAAGATCTTTCCAAAATTATTTCAAAATCAACAACGAAAATTAACAAATCTTATCATCGTCGTATATATTGGTATATGTAATCATTTAAAATATTGATTCCATGATATAAATTGAAACTTGAGAATTAATAAAAAAGTTATGATTTATGAAATCCACTATTTTTCAGATTTCTAAATAAGAATTAATCAAACAGTTACGATTTTAAAATCATGATATGCAATATTTTGCAGATAAAAATTGGACAATTAATTTATGTATATAAACATAAAAATCATGATTGAATCAAAAGATGTATGTATAATATATAATTGATTATACATAGAGAAAATAAAAAACTTAGCTTTTGATGGAGAACAATGCTTGTAACACGTTCCCACAGACGACACCAATCTGTTGATGCAAAAAACTGGACCGAATCCCATTTTTATGATCACAGATAAATAGATGAAACAATCCAATCAAGAACATAAGAGACAAAGATTTTTAAAGTGGTTTGGCTATGAATAAAGCCTACGTCCACTGTTATTTTATTCCCAGGGGTTTACAATAGCACCATAGGGTGTAGAGAGAGAAAGGATGTGTATCTTGTGTATGGGGTTTCTAGGTTCTCTTGGATCTCCTCCTTTTGGCTAAGGGAATACATGTATTTATAGTGATGGGAGATAAAGAGATTCATTGTATGTAGACATTTTTGTCTACATTCAACGAATCTAATTGTTGAATTGCTTGGTATGCTATGTGTTGTCATCTATTAATACAGTATAAATGTACATTAAGGCTCATCAAATGCGCTGCCATCTTCATTAATGCACATTAAATGCGTAGTTATCCTTTGATCTTCCTGGTTGATATGCCGACCAACTCTCCTCGGGTGCCGACTAACACTCCTCGGGTGCCGACCAACTCTCCTCGGGTGCTGACTAATTCTCCTCAGATACTGACCAACTCTCCTCGGGTGCCGACTAACACTCCTCGGGTGCCGACCAACTCTCCTCGGATGTCGACCAACTCTCCTTGGTGTCGAATATTTCCACGTAGGATGACATGTGTCCTTTTATGATTGGTCCTCGTAGATGGAGAATTTTTGCGTTAACAAGTATAATTTTATTTTATTTTGATTTTGATTAGTTTTTAGTGTAGTCTTATTTTATTAGGATTAGTTTTAAGAGTTTATTTTTAGTTTATTATATTTTATATTTTTAGGACTTTAATTTTTATTTAGATTTTAAGTTTTTATTTCTTTTGTTCTATTTTAGTTTTTATATAAGCTTAGGATTTAAGTTTTTAGTTTTAATATTTTTATTTTTTTATTTTTTTTTATTTTTAGTTAGATTTTATTTTTTAGTTTTAGTTTTATTAATATTAATTGAGTCTTTATTATTTTAGGTGTCCAAATTAAATACACACACACATAACCTACATTCCATTACACATAAATTCCCTCACACCATAACCACCCAATACTCTATCTTACACCATAAACAAATCCCTAACCCTCAACCCATTACTATACACACTCACACACCTTATCACCTCTATCATCATCTTCCCCAAACCCATCACTTTCTCTCTCCTCTCACCAAAAACTCCATAACTAATCACCCATCCTCTCTCCTCTCACCATTAACAAACAACCAATCACCACCCAACAAACCCTCAACTATATACGAGCAAACCCGTCACCTCCGGTACTGCCAAACTCCAACCGGTGACCTCTTGTCAACAATCCCCATTTCCATCGTCCTACCATCGTCCCTGACCATCACCCCCCGGTGCCGATCGCCAACCGGTAGCCCCAACGGCAGACGGACATCACCAGACCTCCACTCGGCACCCACCAGCAGCGCTACACTCCCTTCGTCGGCCAGCTTGCCGCCGGTGTATAGGCGCAGCCCCCATACCTTCTCGACGCCGACCCATTGTCTGCCAGCCGTGACCCACCTACCTCCGATCCCATTTCTAGCAGCAAAACTCCGAACCCGAAAACCCAAGTTCAAATACCTGGCAACCCAAACCCACCTCACCAAATCCCATTTCACCCACAGCTCCAAAGCCTAGCACGAATTTCACCTGCCAAACAACAAAACCAATCTCCTAAACCAAAAAATTACCCATGTGCCATAAAACCCCTTTTAACCCTTTTTCCCAATTTTACCCCGAACTACCTACTTACCCTAATTTCCAAAACTACCCCTTTAACCATATCAGATTTTATTCCCAAATCCCCTCACCCACATGACCTCACACTCCTCTCACCATTTCTATGCACACTCAAGCCAATTTCTAAATATAGCCCCATGCTCCATATACCTACTTCAATGAAGATGAAGACCCCATTTGAAAAGGGAGACCTAGATAGATAGGAATTTTTAGAGAGAGAAAGTTTAGGGTTAGAAATATATTAGGATAAACACCATTTTGTAAATAGTTTATATTTTTTTTGAGATTATTGAGTGATAAATGTGTGAGGATTAATTTGAGTGAAATTTTTATGTAATATTGTTTGGATCACTCAAGTCGATGGATTATGAATTTCAACTCATGGATTGAAGATCAATTAAGCATCAAGAGATTGGGATTTGATTGTTCTTTTCTCATCTCATTTATTTTATGCCTTTGATTATTAATTTGTCATATTTCGTATCATGTTAGGCTAAATCCCCTTTCAGGGGGGTGGGGGTGGAACCCTTATTTGATGTTATTTTAGTTTAATTAGTTTGATTACTTGAAAAATTACATTTGAATGTTAATTTTGATCCCTCAACCTTAAATTTACGCCTCGAGAGAGGGTAAATTATTTTCAAGAGAAAATCGAAATTCTAGTTGTAATACCCATTTTAGATTCCAACTAGAGATAGGGGTTTCTTAAGTGGTGAATTATAACTTGAATTTCAATTCTAAATTTACTTTCTAAGATTTACATAAATTTGAATTGATCGATCCTAGCGGGTGATTCATTAAAAGGAGTGTGGATATATTTTCTAGAGTCGTGGGGAGTTAAATTTAGTATTCTAAAAGATTACTATTAAAATTACATTTGCAATGAGAGTTGATTTGTAATTTCGATATTAATTTGAGAGAATTCAATTAATTAAATTAATTAGTTAGAATAGCTAAAATTTATGGTGTAAACCCACTCCTTGATTGTTCTCACAATTATTTACCTCATTTTATCTCTTATTTTAGTGTTAGACTTTATTTTCCATTTTAGTAATTTTCTAGTTAGTTATTATCATATCACATTTAGTTTAGTTTAGTTTAAATCATCACCTCACCCAATTGTTTTAATATTTAAAAAAGCTAAAAAAAAGTAGAAAAGTGAAAAAGCACAAAAAGAAAATAAAAATTGAACTACATTTGAGTTTGTCTCTAGCTTACCCCCTTGATGTAGATTGATACCCTTACTTACCGCTACACTTGAGATTGTTATATTTGTACGAATTTGAGGATTTCTATTGGAGGAGCTTTTCAAGCAACGACAAACGAAAAAAAAGATACACGCAAAAGTTCTTTCTATCAAGTGGCATCGTTGCCATTCTTGGGAGCATGAAGCACTTGGAGCGGATTTCAATTTTGTAGTTCATTTTTTTCCTATCTTTTGTTGCATTTTAGTACCATTTTTTTTCTTTATTTTAGAAGACTTGGTTTAGGATTTTTATCGTTGCTTGTATTGCGGTGCTTAGAGAAACCATTTATTTTTCATTTAAAATTTTAATAAATCGAAGACAAGTGTGATAGAGAAACCGGACAAGGTAGAGAGAGGGCGTCCATAGGCGAGGATTTAGAAGCCTCTCTACCTTGGGTTGGTAGGACTCCCCGGGACGACTGAGATAGGCATGATCTCCCCCCCCCCCCCGGTAGACTAAAATTTTTTGGCACCCCACGACCTAAAAACCGTGGGAGGTACATTTCTTAAACCCTCGCGCCTCTCCTGTTAGCGAGTCAATTCTCTTCTGTGCTCTTGTGGGATTTTATTCTCGCATTTATTTTCGAATGGTGTGATGAATTAAATTACTAAGACCTACACCCGGTCACTCACGAGAAGGGATTTCATCACCCAACTCACTCGCTTACCAATTGTGTGCTACCCTAGCCATCACTAAATTTAAAATCAATCAACTAGGTAGCCCACTAGGAAAAATTTTTGCAAAGGCGATCACTAAAATATTTCCATGATTTTTTTATCACCCGTGGACTTAATTAAAATTTGACTACCCTTTCACTAAATTCAAAGATAAAAACTGGTTATGTGCTAGTTAGGAAATTTTCTTGACTTGTGTGTGTCCAATTCCATTTTTCGGTGGTCAATTTTAGTGAGTTCGTGCAAAATCAAGAGTCCATATTTTTTCCCCACCCTTTTTCTTCCAAAAATATTTTCTTCCTTTATTTTTCACAAAATTCCAAAAATATTTTCTTCCATTATTTTTAGAAAAATCCAAAAATATTTTCTTTCTTTCCTTTTTAGAAAAATCCAAAAATATTTTCTTTCTTTCCTTTTGAACAAAAAAATTAAAAGTCCAAAAAATATTTCCATTCATATGGCTGAAGAATGTCCCTTACGGGACTACTTTGGTCATTTTCTATTGACACGTGACACGTGTGAGAGTGATCCCGAGCCATCTCTTTATGATATTTTAGCGGTTTCACCTCTCTCACGAGTGCCCTTGATACTCTTGACTCGTTTATACACGCACCTCATTTTCCATCACCCTCGTTGTCAAGTGTCGACGTGTCTCATCCTTTGTTGTTCACCCACTGTTATTATGCCGATCACATGTCCCATGAGTGCCCATACTATTCATATCCATTGGAACCCACCATGGAACATGTGTATCCATATGAAACTGTTTCGGAACCCACCTTGGCCCATTATCCCGATATACCTAATCTCGAGTTGTGTGAGTACCTGAGCTATTCGTGGAGGCCTGATCACCCTTCCACGCAATACGAATCCCAACCCATTGTTGTGGATCCTCACACGTTCCAACAGTCATCATGACAACCTTGTGCACCTATTCACGATCAGTTACCTCACTATGCACCCACTGAATATCAACCATTTGTCCATCACGAAAGAAATACTTTCGTGTATGATGAACTTGGACTCACTCAACCCACTTCATATGATTATTCTCCATGTAGTCCCGATTATAGCGAGTTGTGTCCACCTCACCCACCGCCACCATCCGTCACTCCACCACCACCATCATCCACCTCCTCTCTTGAAAGCCTCTAGCAAAAGTTCATACTTGAGAAAGATCAAGCCACTCAAATTCAAACTCAAGATCTCCAAAGGCTTAAACAAAGGTTAAACGAATTTGAGAGTGCGAGAGAGTCGAATATTCCCATGGATCCACCCATCGTTACAACCGAGTGTGATGATGATGTGTCATCTTGTGACACTAATTTTGAGTGTGACCAACCCTATCCTCTCGAGAATCTCGAAGTTGAGACCATCCCATGTTCCGGGTCCCAAGTCGACAATTGTGTTGCCTTACCTTTCGATAGTGAGCCTCATCCAATCCCACCGTATCAAAATGAACCCATTATTTCGATTCACCTTCCCTTTTCGTTAAATCCAAAAAAATGCCAGAGTCTACACCTATCGAGCTTCACCCTTGTGTTCCTGAGGAACCACTTCATCCTAGGTTAGCTCTGATACGAGTGCTCACCATTTTCCCGAGATAGAATCCGTGATAGTTCCCAACTATCCGGATATGGATGGTGTTCCACCATACATGTCTCATCTTGAGCCCATTATTTCTAGAGATTCCTCTATCTCTGATCTTGGTGCCTCGTCTTACCCAACCACCACATTCACCGATGATACTTTTTTAGAGAAGTTTACCACTTTATCTTTAAAAACCACACTCCCTTGTGAGTATTCATGTACTCCTCCCAATGAGTGTGTGTCTACCACTCTTGAGTTGGATCATCTTCCTCCACCATTTATCCCACCCGCCCCACCCATTATCCCTTCCATCCCACCACTAGTTTGGATATTGATTTTACGCATTTCAAGTTTCCATCAACATTTTTAGATCCTCACCTGAAACCATCCTCCACTTTCCACGAGAGTATTTTTTGTGCTACTCTCCACCGTGACACTGAGCTTGTTCCTCCATGCACATCGCTTTCGTGTGATGTTGATTTTTCTTCTCAATAGCTCCCTGGTGTGTCACAGCATGATCATTACCATCGCCTATTTAAAGAATGGTCGTGAAATTTTTCTGAGGCCCATTCAATTCAACTTAGCAAACCATTTTGCATCCCTAACCAATTAGAGCACCATGCTTATAGGGCCCTAGTGGCCCTCACATTTTGGCTCAATAAGGCCCGTGATCGATGCTTCATCACCCTATCTTTCTCACTTTTACCCTAATACCCACCCAGCCATGGTCCACCGATTCTTTGCATCGTGTGATGCACTTTGCCATACAAGTGCATTGACCCCTTTTTAGCCTCTATCCAACAAGACTGACGCTTCAGTCTTGTTTGGGGGTGATTCTCATCACCCAATTTTTCTGCCGCCCCGCGCTTTCATAGTTCTTAACTTTAGGGTGAGAATGGTTCGGTATGGCTGAAGACATTAAACTTAGTGCTACCGGGAGGCAGCCCGTGTTTCTTGTACTAGTCTCATCTTGTTTGGGGGTGATGTTTCCCATCACCCTATGTTGTACCATGCTTATAGACTTGTACACATTTTTCAGGTTTATTCTTGGCTATATTTGTCCACTTCATTTGTGGTTCATTCTGGTATTATCTTCCCTACCTTATGCTCTCAATTTTCAAAATCATTTTACTTAACATCGAGGATGATGTTCCGTTTTGTTTGGGGGTAGGGAATTTTATCAAAATCGTACCTCTTTTGAAAATTTTTTGATATTTTAAACCTGATTTTTAAAATTTCGTGCAGTTGCTTTCATCTCACTCATTGATGTGAATTTTCAATCATCCATCTTTTTTAAGTCTAGGAATCAAGCTAGAGAATATTTTTTCTAAATAGCTTATGTAATATGTCCCAAGGCACGTTTCACCATGAATTTCTAGACTCAACAAAATTTGCGCACTTATCATGTCACTGCGGTTTAGAGTTGAAGAGTACTATAATTCTCAAGAGAACCTTAAGGATCACTAGTAGAGACTTTAGCTTGTGAGATTTGTGCCTTTCACCCTTTCAGGGTGTTTTACGCAATCTCCAAGTCACAAGTTGATTCAACTTCATTTGGGTCCGCACTTAATTATTTTATGATCTCATTATTCTTCATTTTTGGCTTAATCACTGAGAATGACATCTTTTTCGAGTTGTAAGAAACGCGTGTCTTGAAATTTGTCCCGAACACTAAATTTTCATCCATACACTTACCACTTTTCCATATCACATTTTCATTCACTCACCCATTACATTCCCATTCTTTTCCATATTCCCCACATCATATATCCCCACACCATCACCTATCATCTCTGTATCACCTTTCATTTTCAAATAAAAGAGTGTGATTTCAAATGTAAATGTCTTCATTGTTGGTTTGAAAAGAGAGAGAAAAACAAAAAAAAAATAGAAAAGAAAAAAAAAATATAAAAGAAAAAAAAATAGAAAAGAAAAAAAAAGAGTTTGTAGTTAGTAGTTGGTTTTAAAATAAAGACATTTGGGCCTAAAGTATAGTACACTCTTCTCGCTCATCCATCATATATCCATCATTTCACACATCAATCCCATTCTACATCACCATCCTTACCTCATCTCATCCCATCCTACCCCATTTCATTCCCCCTCACCCATATACATACATTTTTCCCTCGGTGTTCGGGCAAATGAAAGTCGACGTGGTGAATAACTCGACGTTCTCACTATAGTGATTAGCATTCTTTCATGAGATCAATTTTATTTCTATATGTCCATTCTTTTTTATGTGTGTGTGAGACGTTTGAACTTGCTTACATTTACTCACCTCCTCACACACAAGAGCGATATACTAACCCATATCTCAATAGTTCGTTTGAGAGAGAGATATTCGTGAGATTTGAAGTTGAAGCGTTGATTCTGAAGAGGCAATCTAGGAATTACTCTTATGATACTCGACCCGTTTTAACTGATTCACACCACACAAGTTGAGTTCTAGGAAGGATGTGCCTTGAGTATTTACTTAGCTATATGAACTTCTAGATTGTATTTCTCAAAATATTTCTCATGTGATGGTTTGTGCGATTATTCTATCTCTAATAAGAGATTGACTGCCTTTCAATAAATTTTTGCAAATAAAGAATTTTGTGGGTATATTGCCTACAAACCCTCGCGAGACACAACTCGTCCTGTAGGGCAACCGATAGGTTTAAAGGCTCATTGCACATGCTAAGTGCAATCGCAAGTGCCCGCAAAAGTGGTACACTTTTGTTTTCTTATCTTTCTCTTTCTCTCTATCTTATTGCTCGAGAACTAGCAACGCTCTGTTTGGGGGTGGTGTGATAAGCACCCAAAACTGTACATTTTCTACCCCGAATAGATGTACTTTAGTTGCTAATTCTCGGGAATTTGGGTCTTATGCGCTTAATTGTTCAATATGCAGGCTTAATTGCAGTTGCGGTGTCGAAAGCTATATTTTCAGGAAATTTGCAGTTGAAATGGAGTTAATACCCTTGTCCCGTATCCTAGCCTACTCGAAACTGAGCCTAAACCTATCCCGAACCCCGTGTGTGTCTAATTTGTCCTTTTTTAATATTTTTTAGATTTTTAGTTTGAGCCGTTTTTATTTTTAGGATTTATTTTAGATTTATTTAGTATTTTCAAGGTTTTATTTTTTTTATTAGTATAATTTTATTTTATTTTTATTTTTATTAGTTTTTAGTGTAGTGTTATTTTATTAGGATTAGTTTTTAGGAGTTTATTTTTTGTTTATTATATTTTATATTTTTAGGACTTTAATTTTCATTTAGATTTTAAGTTTTTATTTCTTTTGCTTTATTTTAGTTTTTATATAAGCTTATGATTTTATTTTTTAGTTTTAATATTTTTATTTTTTTTTGTTTTATTTGTAGATAGATTTTATTTTTTAGTTTTAGTTTTATTAATTTTAATTGAGTCTTTATTATTTTAGGTGTCCAAATTAAACACACACACACATAACCTACAGTCCATTACACATAAATTTCCTCACACCATAAACACCCAATACCCTATCTTCCACCATAAATCCCTAACCCTCAACCCATTACTATACACACTCACACACCTTATCACCTCTATCATCATCTTCCCCAAACCCATCACTTTCTTTCTCCTCTCACCAAAAACTCCATAACCAATCACCCATCCTCTCTCCTCTCACCACTAACAAACAACCAATCGCCACCCAAAAAACCCTCACATATATACGAGCAAATCCGTCGCCGCCGATACTGCCAAACTCCGGCCGATGACCTCCTGTCAATAATCCCCACCTCCATCGTCCTACCATCGGCCCTGACCATCACCCCCCGGCGACGATCGCCAACCGGCAGCCCCAATGGAAGACGAACATCACCGGACCTCCACTCGGCGCCCACCAGCAGCGCTACACTCCCTCCGTTCGTCAGCTTGCCGCCGGCGTACAGGCGCAACCCCATACCTGCTCGACGCCGACCCATTGCTGGCCACCCGTTACCCACCTACCTCCGATCCCATTTCTAACAGCAGAACTCCGAACCCGAAAACCCGAGTTCAAATACCTGGCAACCCAAACCCACCTCACCAAATCCCATTTCATCCACTGCTCCGAAGCCTAACATGAATTTCACCTGCCAAACAACAAAACCAATCTCCTAAACCAACAAATTCCCCATGTGCCATAAAACCCCTTTTAACCATTTTTTCCAATTTTACCCCCAACTACCTACTTACCCCAATTTCCAAAACTACCCCTTTAACCATATTATATTTTATTCCCAAATCCCCTCACCCACATGACCTCACACTCCCCTCACCATTTCTATGAACACTCAAGCCAATTCCCAAAAATACCCCCATGCTCCATGTACCTACTATAAATGAAGATGAAGACCTCATTTGAAAAAGGAGATCTAGATAGATAGGAATTTTTAGAGAGAGAAAGTTTAGGGTTAGAAATAAATTAGAATAAACACCATTTTGTAAATAGTTTTTATTTTTTTTTTGAGATTATTGAGTGATAAATGTGTGAGGATTAATTTGAGTGAAATTTTTATGTAATATTATTTGGATCACTCAAGTTGATGGATTATGAATTTGAACTCATGGATTGAATATCAATTAAGCATCAAGAGATTGGGGTTTGATTGTTCTTTTATCATCTTATTTATTTTATGCCTTTGATTATTAATTTGTCATATTTCATATCATGTTAGGCTAAATCCCCTTTCAAGGGGTGGGGGGAAACCCTTATTTGATGTTATTTTAGTTTAATTAGTTTGATTACTTGAAAATTCCCTTTGAATGTGAATTTTGATCCCTCACCCTTAAATTTACGCCTCGAGAGAGGGTAAATGATTTTCAAGAGAAAATCAAAATTCTAGTTATAATACACATTTTGGATTCGAACTAGAGATAGCAGTTTCTTAAGTGGGGTATTATAACTTAAATTTCAACTATAAATTTACTTTATAAGATTTACATAAATTTTAATTGATCGATCCTTGCGGGTGATTAATTAAAAGGAGTGTAGATCTATTTTCTAGAGTTGTGGGGAGTTAAATTTAATATTCTAACTATTAAAATTACATTTACAACGAGAGTTGATCTGTAATTTTGATATTAATTTGGGAGAATTCAATTAATTAAATTAATTAGTTAGAATAGCTAAAATTTGTGGCGTAAACCCACTCCTTGATTGTTCTCACAATTATTTACCTCATTTTATCTCTTATTTTAGTGTTAGACTTTATTTTCCATTTTAGTCATTTTCTAGTTTGTTATTATCATATCACATTTAATTTAGTTTAGTTTAAATCATCACCTCACCTAATTGTTTTAATATTTAAAAAAGCTAAAAAAAGGAGAAAAGTGAAAAAGCACAAAAAGAAAATAAAAATTGAACTACATTTGAGTTTGTTTCTAGCTTACCCCCTTGATGTGGATTGATACCCTTACTTACCGCTACACTTGAGATTATTATATTTGTAGGTATTTGAGGATTTTAATTAGAGGAGATTTTCAAGCAACGACAAACGAAAAAAAAGATACATGCGAAAGTTCTTTCTATCAATTGTTTTATTGATTTTAGAGGTTACAGAAAGCTAGGTACTCTTGTAGCTAAGAATATCTTAGATACGTTCGACCGTTCCCTTGATGAAAGGGATACAATGTATTTATAGTGACGTAGAGGCCAAGGGTTAGAATATTAAGGGATGGAATGCTTTTATATAACTAAGCATTTACATCCTTACATAATTAATGTGACGATTGGTTGTATAAACCACGTAAAGTATGACCCTTGGTATAATGACTCTTCACTGGTCTTGTTGGTCGGCCTTCCTTGTGTTGGTCGAAAGGTTTATTATCTACTGACTAGGATTTTAGCCATGTAGGAGGACACGTGTTCACTTCTAATTGGTTCACGTTGGTGGATAATTTTTGGCATCAACAGAAGCCACCGATGTTCCATGCTTGATGCTTGCGTGAAAGTATGGGGCATTTCATTATGGAAGTAGCTCAGAATATTTTCATGATGCTTAGTCGGCAGCCGTCCTCCCACACTTGTAAAATTTACTGGCACTATTCCAAAATGTCATTTTTGCAAATAATTTAAATTTTAGCGAACCGCCAAAAGGGAAAATGGGTATGTTTCACCTTCTGCATCGTGAAGTCGTTAGAATGTCAATCGTTGGTACATTTAATAATTACCTTCACTGTTTTCTATACAAACTATAAAAAAGGCAGGAGGCTTTTTCGAACTTTGTCTTACCCCAAATCTTTGAACTATAGCAACTATTTTCTTAGATTTTTACGCGATCGTTCACCATCGTTCGTCTTTCCTTTTGATAATTCTTGCTGAAACCTTAAGCTTTTGTAAGAACTCTATCTTTCTCTATGTAGAATAAAAATCTTAGGTATTTTGAGGAAAAATGGAATCATTTAACACAAATTTATAGAAAAATTGAGTCGGTGATTCGCTCTAACGACATAGCCATGTGGCTCGAACGATATAAAATGTAATTTGATCCAGGGGATCGCGCGACCTTCTAATAACAGTGATAAATGAGAAATAGTAGCATGTCATTAGATAAAATTCTTCAAGGGCAGTTCAAACAAGCCTTTGTGCGATTTATCATGTCGCTTGAATCTGTCGTTTAAATGACTTTGTCATGTCGTTTGAACGACATCAGCAAAAAAATAAATTTTATTAAAACTCCCTCAGATGTTTAAAAATATTTTAGAAAAATTATCCTAACACTTTAAATGATATATTAAGGGACTTAAACACAACCTTACCAAAATCTATCTCGCAGAGACTTTTTTGTTGAAGAATGTTGATATTTGGATCCATCTTGATGCATGATTGAACTTGAACTTTTCTTCGACGGTTGTAGCAGTATACGACATACTCTAATGTAAACCGGACAATATAAAATGTCCTTATAAATCGCCCCATATGTCTATACCAATAGAAACTAAAAACATCTGAATTATCAAATCAAGTGTCCTATACAAATCTAATACCCTCCCATGAACCTAAAATTGAAAAGGTACTAAAAATGCAAGTCTTAAACTTTCTTCAAAAATCTTCAACTTGAAATCTTCAAATCTCCAACTTTTCTTTGTCATCATCAGGGTGTGAAAAATAATGATATTCAAGTTTTGTACCTAGGCACATGAGACAAGAAACAAATACCTTCGTGACGCATCAAGTTTTAAATGAGATAAACATAAATAAAAAAATATCAAATCTCAAATCTCCCCCATAATTTAAACTCCCCCATTAAATTATAATTCGATCTTCCCCTTTTTATTTGTCTGAAATAGACAAGGAAAAGAATAAATAAAAATAAACATGGAGTGTCACGACAAGCAAAGCAAATCAACTACGATCATTAAAGATAAATTTGAAAGAATTCACCAACTATTTTTGATTTTTTTTTAGTTTTTCAACAAACTCCAATTTTAAAAAAAAAGCCATGAATTTACACTAAGATAACCAAAACGTGAAAACGGAAGGAATGGGTGTGAACATATTCAATAGGTAAATCAACTTAAATATACATAACAAATGTGCACAATGAATATGGATACTCCTAACGAATGAACTTCACAATTATCCTTAGGTGTAAAAACTGTTGAATTCAAATGACATTGACTTAATCAAATCAATAAACCAAAGTCTAAGATGATTTCCACATCAATAACGTCTAAAATTATGTAATAATTTTTTAAGACTTTGTGAGGACGTGCAAACCTGTTGATTTATATCCAACCAAACTCCCTCAAATATATATTTCTTTTTCATGCTCTTTTGAGGTTTCTATTTATTTTCTCAACTTAGAGAAATCCTATTGGCCCCTTTTTGGCATATGATTATCTTTAGTGACCTAATTTTTTTCTCGAGCTCTTTTAAACGGTGGCTTTCACGACGTGATTATTATTTATTCGCAGCCCGTGTTCACTCATTTTGTTTTTAATATTATATAAATTTCTCACGGGCAATGGTTCTTACGTGCACAACTTTTATTGTCATGTTTTATTGCATATTGTTAGTTTTAAAGACATGATTGAGATTGAAACACTTCGACCAACATGGGATAGACAAGTAAAATACTAAAAAAAAATCATGCAGGTGTGCATTAAAGGAAATTATGAGTCAAACATGTCCAAAGTAATCTCAAATCTCATCTTAATGACTCCAAACATTATAAAGCACATGAATGAAATGATGTATTGTCTCAAAATACTATCGATTATCTCAAAACACTATCGAATAGTCACATGGATATGGAATGATGTTGCGACTTGGTCATCCTAAATGTCCATCCCGAAACAGTGTAAACAAAATACAAAACTCATTTTGTCTTTTTCTAAAAATTTTATCAAAATAAAATCATTTTTGCCTTTTTCAATTTTTTCTCAAAAAAATAGGAAATTTTTTGGTAGTTTTTCAAAATATTTAAAAAAAAAAATCTTTTTTGTTTTTCGAAAAATATATCAAAATCGGAAAAAGATAAATACAAACGTGGTACACACTAGCAATCGGCATAAAATATCATCATGAAAATCATCCTATGCTAGCAAGTAAGTCTAAACCTCAACCTTTAGGCACGATGGAGTTTTTCAAAGGTGGTGACATCTTATGAAAAACATTCATCAAATCATGTGAAGTCTTGACCAAAAACATAACTTTCTCCTTAATATGTGCAAACTCTTTCATGTAACCATCCAGAGAATCATGTGTGGGTGCATGTGTGGGAACGCGTGGTAAAACTCAATGCGACACACGACCCAACTTAAAACAAAATTCCCTAAGGTGTCCTCTCTTTTCGTAATGGGTGCAAACATACACGGGCTTAGGAACACCTTTCTTAAAATTTCTAAGACGCTCTTTCGTATCGGGTAATGGACACCTAAGTGGGTTAGGTTGAGATCCATAAGAATCTATCACAAACTCAGTAACCGGCTCAGGTGCAACATGGGAAGTAGACGCACCGTCATAACCTATTCCTAATCTTTCAACATTACCCAAAGTAGGACTAAGGAGCATCTTTCCAACCTTCTTATATGTATCCTCTATAGTGACTTTTACCTCCCGGGCTCATTCCAGATCTCTTTCTAATTGGACCACACGAGATTCAATTTCACTATTTTCCCAATCTACGACGATCAACTACTCACCCAAAGTAACTTTCACCTTCTCGAGTTGACTCGTCAACACCTCAAATCCCCTCAAAACTTCTATCTCTCTCTCTAAATCTAACACCCTAAGACCTAAATCCTTATTTAACTTCTTCGTCTTTAAGGTCTCAGCGCACAAATCTCTAAATACAATTTGGAGCTCACTTTCACCTTCACTAGTGCACTCACTCTCACACTCGCTAGAAACACTCAAACTATTATTCTCGGGACTCTCACGTGTGCAAGTATCTTCATCATCATGCGATAAAGTAGGTGTGATCATGTGACTAGCTAAAAGGCGACACACATCCCATATGAAGACTCATCCCCAGAATCCTTCACTTCTTCCTCAATATCGCTAAGAGTGTATGGTATGGAATTTTTCTTTCCCTTTCTCTTTAGCCTTGTCGGACACTCAAACGCCCTATGCCCCTTACCCTCACATTCAAAACATCTCTCTTCACCTTCTTTATCTTTCTCATTCTCATTCTCATTCTCACAGCTCTTTTTGGCCTCATCTTTCTTTTTATTTTTCTCAAAAAATCTTTTATTGAAAAAATTCGAGAAACTTTTTAAGTTTTTTAGCAAGCATGGACACATCATCAAAATCAAACTCGCCCTCAGACTCAAAATCACAAACTCTCACTTTATTTTTCTTCTCTCTCTTGAACATTTCCTCACTCTTCCTAGGCTGGGATCTAAGTGTTATCCCTCTATCCTTAGGCTTGACAGTGTTGGGAAAGATTTCAATTTCATATGTCTAGAGGCCTCCTGCCAATTCTTCTAATTTAAGATTGCTCAAATTTCCTAAGGAATTCAAAACAGTCACTTTCGAGATAAAACGTTTAGGCAATGATCTCAAAATATTTTTAACTACTCGTGCATTAGGAATGTGGTAACCAATATTGAAACTAGTGTTGACAATGTAAGACAAACATGCATAAAATTCATCAAAACACTTACATTCAAGTATGGTTATAGTTTCAAATTGAGTAGTTAAATTTTGTAATTTAGACCCATTCATAGCAGTCATGCCTTCATGGGTAAGTTGTAAAATATCTCAAGCTTATTTTAGTGTAGTGCACGTCATGATACGTTGGAAGTCGTCAGGGTGATGAATCCATAAATTGCACTTAATTTATGATAATTAAAAGTGCTCCATTTAAATTAGTCCTCAGTCTAGTCAGTCACAGGTATAAGATTCGTAACATTATAGCGGTGACAATGGGAGGAGTCCACTCTATTTCACAGACAACCCCAACTTGCTCATCGATTGCTTTTAAATGAGATTTCATACGGGCTTTTCAATATTTATAATTAGACCCATCAAGAGCTAGCATCCTACTATATAAGTTTTCATTTGGAAACATTGCCAAATCTCAAAATCAGATTTTTCAAAAAAAATCAATATCACAAAAAATTTCCGGAACAAGGATAAAATGCAATACCTTAGTGAAACAGGCTCTGATATCGATTTGAGAAAGCAAGATCGCTTAAAAAGCTCTGATACAAATTTGAGAATGTTATATGATATCGATTGTATGTGGATTCATAAATTTCTAATTTTAAACTTATTTAATTGTCAATTTTTATCCAAATTAAATAAACCCCAACACATGCATCTAGGTGGGTAAAATCAAGTCATCACGGAATAAATATTGCCGACACACATATTTCACGAAAAAAAACCTTTCGGGTAAAACCTTTTATTTCACTATGAAAAGTAAATCGCAACTTACATACACAATGAAATATGTAATTAATATTCGTAGATACTCACATAAACCTCAGTCTAGAATCAACAATGGATCAACCAGAGTGAATTCACAGGAACATGCAGCTCTATGTTCAACAAGGAACACCCTCAAGGACTCCCAATGACTACAGTCGTAGTCAGCCAGCTACTACCTCAAGTGGTACCAAATCAGCGGTAGAGATATCTTTCTTACAAGAGAAACTCCAGTAAAATTGTATCTTGGGTTCCAAATTGATTCACTAAAGCTATTGGGAAGATTTGTTAATCAAAACAAACTTAAAAACCCTTAAAAGTGAGAAGACAAAAATTTTGCAAAAGTAGTTTTCATAGAATAAAAATCTTTGGTCTTCTAAATCAAAATAGACTCATTTAACACAAATTTATAGAAAAATTAAGTCGGTGACTTCGCTCGAACGACATATCTATGTCTCTCAAATGACATCAAATGTCATTCAATCTAGGGGATCACCCGACCTACTAATGACAATGATAAATAAGAAACAATAGCATGTCGTTAGATAAAATGCTTTAAGCGAGGTTCAAATGAGCCTTCGTGCGACATTGCGTGTCACTTGAATCTATTGTTTGAACGACATTGATATATTGTTTGAAGGACATCAGCGAAAAAATAAATTTTATTAAAACTCTGTCTCAGGACTTAAAAAAAATTATTTTGATGAAAAATGATGCCTCAGATGTTTAAAAACATTTTAGAAAAATTATCCCAACACTTTAAATGAAACATGAAAGGACTTAAACATAACCTTACCAAAATTTATCTCGTAGAGGCTTTTCTATTGAAGAATGTTGATATTCAAATTCATCTTGATGCAGGATTGAACTTGAACTTTTCTTCGACGGTTGTAGCGGTATATGTAGGATTGTAAATAGATATTCGAAAATTTGCATCCTTCCTATAATCGAATCCAAATTTGCGAATATTTATCCCAAAAAATAAAAACGGATGCGAATATGGATACTCTATAAAAATATTCGAAAAAACAGATACGGATACGAATACGGAAAGTACTGGTATCCGACACGGATAATCCGTATCTGATGCCGAGTATCCATTTTATCGGATATCCCTTTTATCGAATATCTGTATCTGTATAACATATATTTAAAATATTACTCATAAATATTTTAGGTGTAAACTAAAACATAAAACAAAAGTTGGGCATAAATTTAATTATGAAAACTTTAAAACTCTAACCTAATTCCCTAATAAACACAACAGCACATGTCGTCACCCATTTACCAAAACCAAATCCAATCGAACCTTTCTCTCCTTCTTGGTCCCTGCCTTGCCTGAGTCCTATTGCCGCCACCATCGATGGTTCCCTCTTCCATCCAAGTAGCTCTTCCGATCCAACAGGCATGAGTCATGTTTGCTGTTATTTTAACCATCATTGGAGCCTTTATCTTAAGATCTTTTCTGTCAGTGTAGCTCTTCTGATCCAAGTAGCTTTTCTGGTGGTGTTTACCTCTTTCATCATGTATATTTTTTGTAATCTTTTTTTTACAAATTCCCTTAGAGACACATCCTTCTTTTGAAACACAGTGAACAAATAATGTGTAACCTTTTTTCAACTCAATGCTAATGAAGTAACAGATTGACATGTACATCATTTCATCAAAGAATGCAATTGAGTTGGTGAGAAGCCGGTTAAACCACATTCGATTCTGGAATTTTCATTTAGTGTAATTATGCTTGGCTGCTTGGTTTGCATATTACTGTAATTCTTTGTTGTTGGTTGAGTACTTCATTTTCTTGTGTACTATTTTTGTTTATAGTACTGGCCCTGAAGATCTTTGTATAATTGTGTAGAAGTTGCAGCCTATTATTTTTTATTACTCTTATTACTGCAATCTTATATATTACTATTATTCTACCAATCAATAGATTTTTTTGAAACTTGATTGTCATGCTGGTTTAAGGAAACAATGTGGACACACAAATGATTTATGAGTATGGATATTAAAGGTTAATACT
Source organism: Sambucus nigra (assembly GCA_949130495.1). Lineage (NCBI taxonomy): Eukaryota > Viridiplantae > Streptophyta > Magnoliopsida > Dipsacales > Adoxaceae > Sambucus > Sambucus nigra. The sequence continues at coordinate 352,877,431 of OX422207.1, read as the reverse complement.
TCATTTATTACTAATTTTTTAATAGAGTTTATGTTGTAGATTTTATATTATTTATTTTTTGCAATGGCTAAACAATGTAAAAGGATACGAATATTATCTGAATCCAAGGTATCTGAGCGGATACGGATATGGATAGTTGTTTTAACTATCCGACTGGATACGGATACAAATATTGCATCCATATAGCAGATATGAATATGAAAAACATAGTATCCGAGTAGTATCCCTCCGTTTACCACCCCTAGGTATACGACATACTCTAATGTAAATTGGGCAATATAAAATATGTCCTTATATCGTTCGTTGTAGTCATTAATATCATTAAAGAACTCCTAGCAGTGTTGTGCATAATTTTTTTAGAGTTTTTCCCTTTTTCTTTTAAGGGAGATCAAGCGAGCTGTGAACTGCTCATCCAGCTCCTTGAACGAGGAGATTGATTTAGGGGGGCATCTTCTCGAACCATTTGAGGCCAATCTCACCTAAAGTTGAGGGAAAGACTAGATACATAAGGTCATCATGATAGCTCAAGAGAGACATCATTTGGCGATAGTGCTTTATGTAGTAAGTGGGATCTTCCTTCCCATATTAAGTTGTAATCTTTGAAATAGAGAACTTCTTTGGCGGCTCCTCAAGTTCTGTCCTAGGAGTGAAATGAGAGGAAGATCCGTGTCCCAATTATTTCCTAGCAAGATCATTTGGAGTTTGAGATAAATTGATCTTTAGTCATCCCTCTAATTCTTTATTGATGAGAGTTTGGAGTTTGTCACTCCCGATTCTCTTCGGTTGTTGTTTCGATCTAAACAATCAACTACTCTGCGTGGACTTGGTTCGGCAAACATAGTTATGTACCGGTGAACGATGAACACAATGCAGTTTGGAGTTCACCTCATGGGGAATTTTAGATTTAGAGGCCCTACTAGTGTCGATGGATATATTATTTCTTGGGGAATCGATCCTCCTCCTTCCTTGGCATTCCAAAGTATGAGAATTGGAACTATGCTCTTCTGATTGCTAAGTTAGTTACCTCCTCGGATATAACACACATCTATTAATCAATTTTGTGTTGCAATACCAATTTTATATAGATTTTACTCTTAGTTGTAACGTGTGTGTTTTCCTCCTCTTCTTCTGTCAACAATTTTTTTATAATCTTTAAAACTGATTTTAAATTTTACCTCTTTCATTCCCTAAATAGTTTCGTTTTGAGTTCATATCATTTTTATTTAGGATTTAGTTTAGTTTTCGGTTTTTCAATTTTCTTTTTCCTTTTGATTTTCTTTTTTTGGAATTTCGTTTTGGGTTTACATTTTTAATTCCCCCATCTAATTTCTTTTTTCTTCGTGTTTCATTTTTTAATTAACAATCTGATTTTGACTTGATCTTTTGTTTGCAATATATTTTGATTTTGGTAGGTTGCCATTCTCATCTCTGTTAATTGTGTTTTTTATCACTAAAATTACTAATATGACTTTGTTTATTTCATTTTTTTTCATTTTTTTAATTGTTTTCAATTTTCGATTTGATATTTTTTTTTTGCATTTTTCTTTCTGTGTTTTGATTGTTTGGTTTGATTGTTTGGTTTGATTGATTTGTTTGTTGTAGAAAGGAAGGTTGATGAGGTTGTAAATGAGGCAAGGATGGACTTAATTAGGATAATTTTATGGGATGAGTTTGTGAGGGTTTCAAAGAGATGGGGGTGGGTCATGGGTGAGATTAAGGTATTGTGACACCCCGCCTAATTAAATACCGGGCGATCACTCCTTTATTAAATTAAATCAAGGTAAACAGTTGGTTCATTCTCAGCATCACTGTCGATAAAAATAAATTTTCCAATTTAACACCCTAAATAATTAAGCTAAGTGTCAAAAACATTTTCATACAAACTTTCCAAATTTTAATTAACGAAAAATATTTATTTATTTAAAAACAACATTTCTACAATTAAAAATCACACCACGATAAACCAAATAATATAATACATTCGCCAATCGAATGCCAACATATGAAACTAGAATCACAAAGCCATACTGAATGAATCCCATAGAACAATACTGGAATTAACTGAAATATAAATGTCCCAACATCAAATGAAATAATGGAAAGGGCGACACATGCCCAATAAATGACAATGCTAGAAGTGGAGTCAATAAAGGAAGCTGTCTACGCAAGTGACCTGCAACTCCCACCTAAGCTGCAGCACGTTCCTCTCAAAGGATCCTAAGCAAGACGCCCCTGTGGCTGGGCACCTGAAATATATACATATATATACAAGAGAGAGAGAGAAAAAGAAACGGGTCAGAGCCCGAAAGTGTGTTTGATTTAAAATACGTTTAGCAAGTATTTAAATTGATACAGGCCAATGCAACAACATATTAGTGCGTCACTCTCTTGAGAAAATACTCACCTCTCTTCTAATGTGCACACCTATCGCACTAATCTTCCCAACGGTTTGTTTTATCAATCATCGCACTAGTCTTTCTAAAAGATTTAACGTATCTTAGCTTACTCGTAAGATTTACAATTCACGATTCCATTTTAAAAAGAATGTTCCAAACAGTAACCAAAGTTCTCCATTTTAACTTTATAAAATCAATAAAGTTTCCAGTGACATATTATACTTTCTCAAAACAAGTATTTAATTTGGACCAACAGCCATGTTCTACTTATCAAATCTCAGTGGGCAGTTTCAAATATCATAATCTCATATATATATTCACTACTCGTATAATATATATATATAACAGCACCCCGAATAAAACTATGGTGCGTGCATACTTCCACTATCCAAACCCCATACCACTCAAATCAAGGGGAATACAAATTCGGAATCACTCTCGAACTGTATTAACACATATACAAACAATATCGAGGCGAAGCATAGATTCCAAGTCTCTAAGAGGATGGAACATACTCGCGTCTCTTAGGACCGTCTGAACTATCAATTCGATAGCCTGTACCAAGGATATCTATCTTCTAGGGTACAAGTCAATATCCCCCATAAAGGTCCCATCGAGATAAGACTGTCCCAGCGCGGTAACCTCATGGATAGCAAGTAGCAGGGTATGTTTTTCACATGTATATAATATATGTACACACAATCATATAAATATACCACTTTATCATATTAACATAGGTTATTCACGTTACCCATAATTATACCATTTATCCTTAATTTCACATTTATAGAAATACGTATAAGGTTTCGTTCCTAACCTTAACTCGAAGGGTTTTCTCACTCATTACCTGACACTCGTGGACTATATTCTCACAAATCTGAAATTCAGTAAGTGTCTTTATTAGGTTCCAATGTAACTCTCTTACGCACCTCACCCTTTAAATTTATAAATTCACCAACCCTAAAGTAAATGTCCCATAAATACCATTCTCGTTGAAGATTAAAGGTCCAAACATTTATTCCTATGCCCTACTAGTCCTCAATGTCTCCCAAATAATTTTATCAAGAATGCCCAAGAATTATATCACGACAATTTAAATTTAACTCATTTAAAGAGGGAATTAGGAGTCTATCAGGAGGGGTCGATCGATCGAAGCTTGGGGCTCGATCGATCCAACCTTTGATCGATCGAAGCTCTAGGCTCGATCGATCGATCAAGCAGGTCTGGGCAAAATTCTGCAGAATGCAGTTACGGGTTTCACTAAACTTCTTCATCCAAAACTATGTTTTTCCATTCCAATCGTCCCAAAAATCCTACTAACATCATTATAACATTATACCAGGTGTTTATAACGTAAAACATGTGTATAACTATCATTAAACATGGATAATTAACTCAAATCCCATCTAATCATCAAGAACCCTAGAGTTTCCCTTAATTAAGTTTCTAATATGTTTTTACCAGAAATTCCTTCTAATATATCATCAAAATTTCGTGGGTTATATTCCTCTACATGGCAAGGGTTCCAGAATTTCCATATAATCAAAACTACATGCATTATCCTAACCCAATTTGAGTTTTCTTCCATAGTTTCCATCTCTAAACAATCCTAGACTAATATGAAGATTGCATTAACGAAAATACGCAAGTCAAATACTTGCCTGGGATTTTTGGTATGCAGATTTGCGGATGATTTTGGTATGGCTGCGTTCCTTGTCTCGCGATCTACGCGGTGGTGGTGGTGGTGGTGGCGGTGAAATCTGGTGGCTTTTTGGCCTTGAATTGCCTTGGAGCTCTCTCCTCTCTTCTCCAATGGCCGTCACTTGATTTCTGAATGTTCTAACCCTAAAAGGCTAACCTAATGGTTGATATAGGTTGCTGAAATTCGTGGGTTTAATTACCCAATTATGTAAAATGACTAAAATGCCCTCTCGGGGTACTAATTAGGCCTAAAAATGCCCCGAGACCCAAACTAAACCCCCGGGTACACTTTTCTAACTATCTCGACCCTTCTGGACGCGTTGGCGCACTCAAAACGACCATACGAACAACTTATCAAATATTCACTTTTTATATAACAAAATTAGTCCCGACGTGACACGGGCACGTATCGACTTAAATTTCCGAAATAGTCATTTAATTCACTCATGACATTCAATATGGCCAATATAATATATATTACTTTGCTCATAAGTAATATTCAACAAATTTCCCATAATTACTAACTCTCGTCACGTTAATAATTATAACATAATTAATTTCCGGATTTTTTTATTAAATAAACATTCTCATTAAATTTAATAAATCCCCAAATTAATATAGCATAAAAATACAGGGTATTACATACTTCCCCCCTAATAACGAAATTTCGTCCCGAAATTCGGAAAATAAGGCATACCTGGTAAAAACAACTCTGGATATCTCTCGCGTATATCTGCCTCGTGCTCCCAAGTGGATTCCTCCACATTATGATGCTCCCACTGGACTCGTACAAGTGGAACTATTTTCGACCTCAATCTCCTCTCACTATAGTCTAGAATAGCCACTGGTCTCTCCTCGTAAGAGCTATCAGACTGTAAGTCTATCTCATCTATCGCAATGTGAGTATGGGCCATATGATCCCGAAGATATCGTCTCAACGACGAGATGTGGAATACATCGTGGATGCGATGTAAATGTTCTGGCAATCCCAACCTGTATGCAACCGGCCCAATCCTCTCGATGATGGGAAATGGTCCCACGTACCTCGGGGCCAACTTCCCCTTCTTCCCGAACCTCATCACTCTCTTCATAGGAGATACACGCAATAACACTTGATCTCCCACATTAAACTCCCGAAAGAATCGTTTCGCATCGGCGTAGCTCTTCTGCCTGTCCTGGGCTACCCGAATACGACTCCTGATTATCTCAATCCTCGCGGAGGTCTCCTGAATCACTTCTGGTCCTAGCAACTTGTTGTCCCCCACCTCGAGCCAATAAGTTGGAGAACAACAAGGCCTGCCATACAGAGCCTCAAATGGAGACATACCAATCGTAAACTGATAAGAGTTATTATAAGCAAACTCTACCAGTGGAAGATGTGGCTCCCAACCTCCTCCAAAATCGAGAACACACATGCGTAGCATATCCTCTAACATCTGATTAGTACGCTCTGTCTGTCCATCTGTCTGTGGGTGGTAAGCTGAACTCAACCTCAACTCAGTACCCATAGCCTCCTGGAAAATTTTTCCGAAACGTGACACAAAAATCTTGTCTCTATCTGACACAATATTCAGGGGCACCCCGTGTAATCTAACAATCTCCGCGATGAACAACTGAGCATACTGACCCGTGGTATAATCTGTCCGCACCGGCAGAAAATGAGACACCTTGGTCAAACGGTCTTCAATCACCCAAATAGAATCGTGGCCCCGCTGTGATGTAGGCAACCCTGTAATGAAATCCATGGAAATACTCTCCCACTTCCACGCGGGTACTTCCAATGGCTGAAGCAATCCTGACGGCTTCTGATGGTCCACCTTCACCAGCTGGCAGGTAGAAGACTTGGACACGAACTCGGCGATGTTTTTCATCATCCCACTCTACCAATATTGTCACCTCATATCCTGGTACATCTTATCGCCTCCCGGATGTACTGCAAATTGGGACCCATGAGGATGAGTCATCACTGCATGACGTAATTCTGCTCCTTCTGGAACTACCATTCTCCCATTAAACCGCAAACCTCCATCAGAACTAACAGAATAGGACTCAGCACCCTCGGCTAGAAGTCGCACAATATGCTCTTGGCAAAACGGGTCTGTGGTCTGTGGTCTGTGCCTGTATCACCCTCATAACAGTCTCGGGTGTGACTGATATTACGGATATGAAAGAACGTGCCACTGCGTCCTGGTGACCCAACTCCTTCCACTTTGCTTTCCAAACGTCCACTACATCGTCTACCGATTTACGGCTCAACGCATCAGCAACTACGTTGGCCTTCCCCGGATGATACTGTATATCGAACTGGTTGTCTTTCACAAACTCTAACCATCTGCGCTGACGCATATTCAGCTCTCACTGAGTGAACAGGTACTGCAGTGACTTATGGTCTGTGAACAAACAGAATTTCTCCCCCAATAAATAGTGCCTCCATATCCTCAATGCAAAGACGACCGCTGCTAACTCCAGGTCGTGGGTGGGGTAATTCTTCTCATGCGGATTAAGCTTGCGGGAAGCAAAAGCTATAGCCTTCTCCTCCTGCTGAAGTACTCCCCCAAGTCCCCATAAGGACGCATCGGTGTAAACCAGGTAATTTACACCCGGCTTTGGTAACGCAAGGACTGGCGCTGAAGTAAGCTTGTCTTTTAGCTCGTCGAAAGCCAACTGAAAAGCGTCATCCCAAACATATGGTACCCCTTTGCGAGTCAGATTCGTCAATGGGTCTGCTATTTTGGAGAATCCCCGAATGAATCTCATGTAGTATGCGACTAATCCCAAGAAACGGTGCACTTCCATCGGTGTCGTGGGCTGTCCCCACTCCCTCACTGCTGACACTTTGCTCGGGTCAACTGCAATCCCCTGCTCAGAAACAACATGGCCCGAGAACTGTACCTCTCGCAACCAGAATCCACACTTCTCGTACTTAGCATACAACTGATGCTCTCGTAGAGTCTGAAGAACCTTCCTCAAGTGCTCGGCATGCTCCTCCTCGGAGTGTGAATATATCAAGATGTCATCTATGAAGACGATGACAAACTGATCCATGAACTCTCTGAATACTCGATTCATCAAGTCCATGAAAATGGCTGGGGCATTTGTGAGTCCGAACGGCATCACCCTGAACTCATAGGACCCATGTCTCGATAAGAAGGCAGTCTTTGTAACATCCCTCTCTCTAATACGTAACTGATGGTACCCCGATCTCAGATCTATCTTCGAAAATAAAGTTGCGCCCCTCAGCTGGTCGAACAGATCATCGATTCGAGGTAACAGATATTTATTCCGTATCGTGACCTTGTTCAGCTCCCGGTAGTCCACACACAATCTTAGTGAACCATCTCTCTTTTTCACAAACAAGACTGGAGCGCCCCAAGGTGAGGTACTCCTACGAATAAAGCCCTGATCTAACAGCTGCTCTATCTGATCTCGTAGCTCTCGCATCTCTGTCGGACCCATACGGTATGGTGCGCGTGCTATAGGTCTCGTATCTGGCAATAAATCTATAACAAAGTCTATCTCACGACTGGGCGGTAGGCCAGGTATCTCCTGAAACACATCGGAATACTCCCTGACAACAGGGATCGAATCTAAGGGAATCACAACCTCCTTAGAGGTATCCTCCTCTATGTAATACAAATGAGCGGTCGAACCTCCCTCTGGGCGAGGCATCGCCAGTACAAACATCTCTTGCCCCGAAATGGCAAAAACAATGCTCCACCGAAGTAGACAATCATGGCTCTATAAGCGGCGAGCTAATCCATACTGAATATAACATCATGCTAATGCATATCTAAGACTAACATATCTACAGGTAATACCAAGCTACCAATCTCTACCCCCACTCCCGGGCATATAAAGAAAAATAAGAGACCCACTCCCAAGATGGTGAGTCTACACACGTCACTGAGCTCTTTGTTGTGGCTAACAACCCTAAGGCTTTCGTAAAAAAATAGCTTATAAAATAGTGTGTTGTACTCGTAACAAACAAATCTCGACTCATAGTAACATGGATAGAAAAACATACCCTCAACCGCGGGTGGTGCCTGCGGGGTTGCTGCCTGTGGGAAATTATAGACACGTCCGCCCTGTAGCTTTCTCTGCTGAACTGAGGCTGTTGGAAAGGGTGGTGGAGTTGGCTTCTAGGGTACATTGTCAGCACATTTCTGCCGTAGGGCCCTATTCTTCTCTGGACAATTTTGACGCCTATGGCCATTCCTGCCACATTGGAAACACCTCCCCCGAAACTGCTTCCCTTCCTTACGGTATTGACTAGTCTCTCTTTTTCCCTGGTCTTGCTGGCCTTGAGGGGAAATCTGCGGAAAAACTATGTCAGGGCGAGGACAATCCATCCACTTGTGACCCGGTTGTACACATTTATAGCAGAGTTTCGAAATTCTTTGCCGGTCAGGTTGTAGTTTATACCCAGTCTGATTCGGACAAGATTTACGTTTGTGGTCCTCCATTCCACAACCGAAACACCTCTTGGTGATTTCATTCTGAACCTGGATTCGTTGTCCCTGACACTTTTGTCTCTGTACATAAATCTCGTTACTACTGGAACTGACTCTATCTTGATTGTTTTGTTGTCGCAGATTCGGTGCCTTCGCACAATTCTGAACGTCAGTCTCATGCACTAGGTTAACCTCTCTAGGTCTTTTGCCTCCTTTAAGTTGTAGGCTGCGTTCTTGGTATTGTAGAACTGCAGTGGTAACTGCTTGTGCCCGATACCTGCTAACTCAGCGGTTGATACTCTCCCTGGGGATACCTGAGGTGTGAGTCGATATTGCTCGATGACTCCCTTAACCGTCTTATCTAGTTCATCTTGACTATCCATCTGAAAATTTGAGTAAATTTGGATGAGTTCATCATTCAAATAAACAAATAGCAGAAGTACTAATTTCCAATGTATAGAGATAAACACAACGTTCCTAGTATTAGGGATCTATATCAAAGAAAGCAACGCTGAAAGCATAATAAGCCGCACAGATCCTAAAGGACACTAGAACCTGATGCTCTGATACCACCTGTGACACCCCGCCTAATTAAATACCGGGCGATCACTCCTTTATTAAATTAAATCAAGGTAAACAGTTGGTTCATTCTCAGCATCACAATCGATAAAAATAAATTTTCCAATTTAACACCCTAAATAATTAAGCTAAGTGTCAAAAACATTTTCATACAAACTTTCCAAATTTTAATTAACGAAAAAGATTTATTTATTTAAAAACAACATTTCTACAATTCACGATTCCATTTTAAAAAGAATGTTCCAAACAGTAACCAAAGTTCTCCATTTTAACTTTATAAAATCAATAAAGTTTTCAGTGACATATTATACTTTCTCAAAACAAGTATTTAATTTGAGCCAACAGCCATGTCCTACTTATCAAATCTCAGTGGGCAGTTTCAAATACCATAATCTCATATATATATATTCACTACTCGTATAATATATATATAACAGCACCCCGAATAAAACTATGGTGCGTGCATACTTCCACTATCCAAACCCCATACCACTCAAATCAAGAGGAATACAAATTCGGAATCACTCTCGAATTGTATTAACACATATACAAACAATATCGAGGTGAAGCATAGATTCCAAGTCTCTAAGAGGATGGCACATACTCGCGTCTCTTAGGACCGTCTGAACTATCAATTCGATAGCCTGTACCAAGGATATTTATCTTCTAGGGTACAAGTCAATATCCCCCATAAAGGTCCCATCGAGATAAGACTGTCCCAGCGCGGTAACCTCATGGATAGCAAGTAGCGCGGTATGTTTTTCACATGTATATAATATATGTACACACAATCATATAAATATACCACTTTATCATATTAACATAGGTTATTCCCGTTACCCATAATTATACCATTTATCCATAATTTCACATTTATAGAAATACGTATAAGGTTTCGTTCCTAACCTTAACTCGAAGGGTTTTCTCACTCATTACCTGACACTCGTGGACTATATTCTCACAAATCTGAAATTCAGTAAGTGTCTTTATTAGGTTCCAATGTAACTCTCTTACGCACCTCACCCTTTAAATTTATAAATTCACCAACTCTAAAGTAAATGTCCCATAAATACCATTCTCGTTGAAGATTAAAGGTCCAAACATTTATTCCTATGCCCTACTGGTCCTCAATGTCTCCCAAATAATTTTATCAAGAATGCCCAAGAATTATATCACGAAAATTTGAATTTAACTCATTTAAAGAGGTAATTAGGAGTCTGTCAGGAGGGGTCGATCGATCGAAGCTTGGGGCTCGATCGATCCAACCTTTGATCGATCGAAGCTCTAGGCTCGATCGATCGATCAAGCAGGTCTGGGCAAAATTCTGCAGAATGCAGTTACGGGTTTCACTAAACTTCTTCATCCAAAACTATGTTTTTCCATTCCAATCGTCCCAAAAATCCTACTAACATCATTATAACATTATACCAGGTGTTTATAACGTAAAACATGTGTATAACTATCATTAAACATGGATAATTAACTCAAATCCCATCTAATCATCAAGAACCCTAGAGTTTCCCTTAATCAAGGTTCTAATCTATTTTTACCAGAAATTCCTTCTAATATATCATCAAAATTTCGTGGGTTATATTCCTCTACATGGCAAGGGTTCCAGAATTTCCATATAATCAAAACTACATGCATTATCCTAACCCAATTTGAGTTTTCTTCCATAGTTTCCATCTCTAAACAATCCTAGACTAATATGAAGATTGCATTAACGAAAATACGCAAGTCAAATACTTGCCTGGGATTTTTGGTATGCAGATTTGCGGATGATTTTGGTATGGCTGCATTCCTTGTCTCGCGATCTACGCGGTGGTGGTGGTGGTGGTGGTGGTGGCGGTGAAATCTGATGGCTTTTTGGCCTTGAATTGCCTTGAAGCTCTCTCCTCTCTTCTCCAATGGCCGTCACTTGATTTCTGAATGTTCTAACCCTAAAAGGCTAACCTAATGGCTGATATAGGTGGCTGAAATTCGTGGGTTTAATTACCCAATTATGTAAAATGACTAAAATGCCCTCTCGGGTACTAATTAGGCCTAAAAAGGCCTCGAGACCCAAAATAAACCCCCGGGTACACTTTTCTAACTATCTCGACCCTTCCGGACGCGTTGGCGCACTCAAAACGACCATACGAACAACTTATAAAATATTCACTTTTTATATAACAAAAATTAGTCCCGACGTGACACGGGCACGTATCGACTTAAATTTTCGAAATAGTCATTTAATTCACTCATGACATTCAATATGGCCAATATAATATATATTACTTTGCTCATAAGTAATATTCAACAAATTTCCCATAATTACTAACTCTCGTCACGTTAATAATTATAACATAATTAATTTCCGGATTTTTTTATTAAATAAACATTCTCATTAAATTTAATAAATCCCCAAATTAATATAGCATAAAAATACGGGGTATTACAGGTATAATCTACATATATCCTTTAACAAAAAGGTATGCCTATGGGGTCAATAAGTGGGAGTTTTTGGTCATGATTCTATTATGTTACTTTTACTGGTTATCTACATGTAATTTTATGGGTGTGAATGTAATTTTTTCACCCGGTGCACTAATTTGATAGTTCTATCTAACTAACTTTATGCCCACTGCAATGTTTTTATTTATCTATTTATATGAATGTTATATTATTTGATTAGGTATAAATTTTAATACTAAAAAATAATTAATTGTGTGTTTCCAAACCTCTATTTTAACAATTTTAAACTAAAAAAAATTCAATTTCAAAACTTGAAAATGGGTTTCAAGCATATATGAATTTGTTACTCGAAAAAGTCTTAGTAAAGAGTGTTTACTATATATTTATTTTTTAAGTATTGTGTTATAATTCTTTGTACCTAATTATAGAGAACGGCTTATGTGCGGGAGCCCAAATGCGGGACTCCTGCGTGCATATTTTTTAAAAATAAAAAATAAATGTTTTTTTTTTGTGAGTTATAAACATTTGAGGGTACCCCTATAAAAAAATCAACTCAAAATAATATTTTTTTGTATTTTAAGAAAATGAGTCAATATTTGATAGTATTTTAAACGGCTTAAAAACGGGAGTTTCGCATTTGGATTCCTGGACATGAGCCTATGTTCCTAATTATAATGGGCTGAGCATAGGAGGAATTACATGGTAGCTTATGAAATTAGAGAGGCTCCAAAACTAGTAGGGGCAGTGATAATTAAGGTGCGTGACACACCTCGGCAAAAATCACATTTCACCTCTTCACTGGAGGGAGCCTTGCATAGATAACAATTCCATCGTCAATTAAAGATGAAGATCCCAACCGGCCTCTGACAAACTCTATAGCTGCTTCAACAGCTAGATTCTTCCTTTTAATCTCGGAGGTGGCATGGAAGAATTGTGTGATTTGGTCACCTTCCTTGAGCTATACGACTTTTTTTTTTATCTTTCTCTTCTTCGAGGTAAAATATTTTAACAGTCATGAAAGGTAAAAAACTGAAATATTTTTGTAAAAAACTGAAATATTTTTTTACATGTTTAAATTTTCTTTTTTTATTAATTTGAAATTATGAATTAGTGCACAATTCATAATTATGTAAGTTTAAATAAAAATAATAAATAAAATTTAACTGTAAATAGATGAAAATATATTTTACTATTTTAATTTTCTAGGTGATAGAAAAATATTTTACCCCGAATTAAAAGGAACCTTTAGGAGTTCTTGATTCAAAGTTGGGTTATATTTTCTAGAAAGATAATTTTGAATTTCACCTCTATATCCAACAGCGCATCTTCGTCATTCTTAATATTTTGAAATATGTTCCCAAAGCGATCAATGTTCCATTTTCTCGATAATACTTTCATCCCTTCTAATTTTCCACACAAAAACTGCTATGGGACACCATCACCATTTATTGCTTATTGCCAACTGTTAGCCACCGCTTCCTTAAAGTCTTTATGGGTGCCCTGGAACCCGAAATGATATTTACATGGATTATTTTGTTGACTTAGAGAAAGTAAAAACGGGTTATGATCTGATTGGGTGTGATTTAAATGCTCGAGTTAGACTAGAGTTGACATGTTTAACAAAGAGGAATTGCCAGGCTACAATTCTATCAAATCTTTGCCACGTTCTACCATTGCTCCATGTGAATATATTTCCCATATATCCAAGATCAATCAGCCCACTGGAGTTTCTAAGACATAATCCATCAATTTAATAAACACCATCCTTTATAAGCTCAAAGTTGTATTCACTACGACAAAAGAAGCAGATTTTCCCAATGACATTTGTTTAATATGGAAAATGATAACATGTGTTCTTAGGGCACATGTTTTGAGAGTCAAAATAGTAAAGATTATTATGTCTATTATTTATAAATAACAATTGTACAGAATTATGAATAATTAATATAATTATAGAATTAAAACAGAATTAAAGAAATGAAACTCTTACTTGAATTTGCAGAAATAATATAAGAATATGAAAAATAATCCGAGCCTGTTAAGAACAGTTTCCTTAAGATAATTTATTCCTTCCAATGTGCTCCGAGGTTAATGAATATTGTCTCCTGAGATAGAACGGATTTTTTCAATTAATTATGTAGCACAACAATAATTAATTTCAACGAACTCAAATTCTGTGACTTTTACTCAACAACTATGCAAGATATGTTATGCAGGAAAAGAATTTCTGGAACTGATATGACAGGAATTTTCTGGAATAAATATGACAGCAATTCTGGAGGAGGGAAATTTTTTCATTATTTAAAAACGGAGGGAAGCATCTGTATTTATAGCAAAGTACGTGACGGTTGGCAAATAACTGCCAAAAATAGTTAAACGAATTAACTGTTGGCAATAACTGCCAACAGTTTATTAATTAATTAATTAACAATTAAATCCCAAAAAGTTGCCAAGCCAAGCCGGTCGGACGCGCGCGTGTGGACTTTTGACCGAAAGTCAACCCGTGCATAGCTTAGGTCATCTTCCCTTCAAAGAGTTGGGATACCCCAAGGCATCCAAGCCTTAGTCCATACTTGGGGTGTTATTAATTCATCAAATTTCCATTACTCTTCCAATGTGGGACAAGAGTTAAAACACAGACAATTCATTAACTTTCATTGCTTTGTAAATCACTTTGGAGACATATTTATCATTCATAACTTATTGAAATTGGACATATGAATATACTACGTTAATCTCCTTGCGGAGTTGAACGCGTTCGTATATGGTCCCACGATTTTCGTAGTATGGGTCCCACCTAAATTTGAGCTCAAAGTTGCTCAAAATTCTGTCGAGAAAATTCTGGACAGCTTTCTAAAACCCAATTCAAGTCCAATTTTCCAACAAGTATAAGAGCTCCACATGAGTATCTATTTCCTATAAAATGTATGTCGAAACTCTATCCCTACTATTTTTGAGTTCTTAATGTGTACCCTTAGAGCACATGTTACCAGGACCCGCTTAATATTTATCCTTATATGGGTTTTATTTTTAATAGCACCCAACTCTAAAAAATCAATCGTAAGTTCAAGAATGACAACACATTCTGTCTCATGTAATTTGACGACACTTTTTTATGATTTGAGGGGGCATTAATTATCCCTCTGATATTCCAAATCAGGGAATTAATCATTTAAGTGGTTTATTTAAGAGATATTTTGTTGTCATCTTGGCCCTAGTAGTGAATCTTAGAGACAAATTTGTAGAGTTTTTAGTCTACTTATCTTTATTCATTCTATTCACCACTGATTGAAAAGCATCCTCCTCTTCCATTTTGTTGCTTACCCTAGTTGTTTGACCCAGATGTTCCTTAGGCCATCTCCAATGGGAGATGCACAAACAATGCAAATTTAGATTTTTTGGGTTGATTGTGGATTGCGGTTGCCACAATGGGGAGTGTGTAGAATTAATCTGGGCGGGAGGCTTTTGGCAGCCCAAGGGCTGGGCGGGGGACTTTTGTCCGCCCAAGGTCTGGGCGGGGGACTTTTGTCCGCCCAAGGTCCAACCACTTCTGCCCGTTATAATCCAGCCGTTATAATTCAACCGTTATAAAAATCTATCCGTTATTATAAAAAAGCCCCTATATAAATCACACATCTACCTTCATTATTTATCATACCCACAATCTATCTTTCATTCAAAATAGCATTTCCCTAAAACAATTTATTTAGTCATCAAAATGTTTCACATTAAAAAAAAATGGTGTGACAAAAAGGCCAAACCAAATGAAAACCCACCTCCACCACCCAATTTACCAATCGTTTATCGAAATTTATTTCGATTATCTGACGAAACACCTCGTGCGACGGACACAATTATTGATCCTAACGCACAAGTAAATGATAGTCAATTTCACATGCGTGGTAGTGTACAAGGTCCGATTGAAGTGTACGCAAGTTTATCCGACGTTCCTGCAGTCCGAGACGCCATAAATAATTTCGGGTTCAGTCATTTGTTCAATGAAATTTATCCCAACTCAGATAACCAAATGACTGATGCCTTAATTAGTAGGTGGTCGGAGAGAACACACACATTTCAGCTACCATCAGTGGAATTGGGGATCACCCCGTTTGATTTTTTTCATTTAACCGGTAATTTATCAATATATTGCTACGCACTTTTTTATGGTAATTTATCAATAGATTGGGCGGTTCTTTTTTTACCGTCCAAGTACGAGTGGTCTATGAACAAGTCAGAAGAGCATTATTTACCGTTCAATTTTGGGCGGTTCTTTTCAAGTACCGTTCAATACTATAAATAATTTATTAAGATAGATATTGAGCATAACGATATTTCCTACTCATATAATATTTTTTCCCAAGTCCATAAAAAAATGTCTAACAACGATGTAGAGGAGATGATATTAGCGCAGATCTCCCAATCTTATGATCTTGACTCAGATGATGAAACCGCCGCGATCCACAACAGATTGCAGAGTGCAATATATCAATCGTCCTTACTACACAGTGGTAGGGAATTACATGAGAGAAGAACGGTGTATAGGGATAGAGAGATGGGTCATCATAATTTATGGAAAGATTATTTCCAAGAGAACCCCAATTATCCTGAAGAAATGTTCAGACGTAGGTTCAGGATGAACAGGGCGAGCTTCAATCGTATTCTAGAAGCATGTTGTGAAAAAGATTCATATTTCATACAGAGAGCCGATTGTGTTGGACGAATGGGATTAAGCTCTCACCAGAAGATTGTTTGTGCACTTCGTATGTTGGCGTACGGTGGATGCGGGGATTTGCTGGACGAATATTTAAAAATAGCCGAGAGGACAGCGATTGAGACTTTAAAACGGTTCTGCAGGGCTATAGTGAAGGTGTTTAGCCCGGAGTATTGTCGCACACCTACAGTCGAAGATATTGCTCGCATGCAGCCCGAAAATGAACGGCGCGGTTTCCCCGGGATGATTGGGAGCATTGACTGCATGCATTGGGAATGGAATAACTGTCCACATGCATGGAAAGGACAATATCAAGGACATTGTCATGCTGCCACTATTATTTTAGAGGCAGTGGCATCTTATGATACTTGGATTTGGCATTCGTTCTTTGGGATGCCTGGTGCATGTAATGATCTGAATGTTCTTGCCAAATCTCACATGTTTGAAGAACTTCTAGAAGGAAATCGCACCCCTATGCACTTCGAAGCAAACGGAAACACATATGACACAGGTTACTACCTTGCAGATGGCATATATCCGCCTATCGCAACTATCGTCAAGAGTTTCAAGAGACCAGTCACTCAAAAACAAAAGGTGTTTACACGAGCTCAGGAAGGAGCCCGAAAGGATGTGGAAAGGGCATTTGGGATCTTACAACAACAGTTCCACTTTATCCGGAACCCGACGAATTTTTGGGAATATAAAGGCTTACGTGTAATTATGAAGGCTTGTATCATATTACACAATATGATTGTCGAGGAGGAGTTGCGTGATGGGACATGGCGAGATGACCTGCCCTTACGTGACCCACCCCCATGCTTAAGCAGGCAGAGTCTCGCTGGCCATTATCAGTACCAGGTGCGTCAGGCAAAGATGTGGAACAAGGAAGCTCATAACCAGTTACGTGACGATCTTAAGGAACACATTTGGATTCGTCATGCAGAATCATCAACTTGATTGTAATTTCATTTTTATCCATTTTGGGCAATTATAATAATTATCTTCATGATAAATAAAATTTGGTTTGATAATAATAGTCATTCATAAACATTGGTACAAAATTTAATAACTAATAAATTTGGATTACATAAAGAAACCGGCCAAATCTAATTATCTAATCTAAGAAGTTACGATATGCTTGAGACCGACGCTGCATTATCTGATTCATTTGCATCTCGTGAAAGGCATTTTATTGGGGAGTGAATTTAGTTGTATCCATGTAAATAATCTGATCTTCGTCACATTGGAGTTGAGCTTCAAACTCTTTGGTGCGGATTGAAATTAAACCATCAATCTTTTCATTTAGAGTTCTCCTGATTGCTTGTGATTCTGCAGAATTTTTGTCATAAAGTGTGTTGAATTCTTCGGAGTTCTCTAAAAGGGATGTGTTTGTAGCCGCACTGTTGGCGGCCGCTCGTTTCCTTCCTTTATGTTTTGCCATTTTACGTCCTTCCGGTCTTCTAAGAGCATTATTGAATTCCCTTGATTCGTTGTCGTTCGAATGAAGCGGGCTCTCATTATTTTCTTCATCCGTATATTGTGAACCGGTGGTTGACATGGCATACTTTGGCAAGTCCTTGAGCACCTCGTAGCAGTGGTCGTAATTGAATTTATGACTTGCTTTGCTTAAAAAGTTATCTCTAGCTCGTTCGATCTATATGAAAAATTCCCGCATTAGTGATTACAATTTAAGAATTTACTAATAAATAAATAAAAAACTTGAATTTAATTGTAATTACCCACGTAACCTCCGTCGTGCCGCTATCTTTACCGTTTCCGTAAGCTTTGGACAAAGTCGACGTATACAACAAACATTCAGAATTAATTTTTTGGTATTTTCCCTGCAACGCATTCTCGGTTCGTTTGTATATAACACCCTCGCTTGTGTTATATTCGTTGGTAATTTTTTCCCACAAGGTTGCTCGTGATTGGTTAGTCCCCATACGACTATCTATAGAATATTTAACGTATGCCAGACAAAGTAACACCTCGTCGTGTGGGGTGAAATTTGGTAGCCGACTAGAACTTGACGGAGTACTTTGTGAAGGAGTATCCATAGAAATATTTTTTGAATTGGTGATAAATAAAATAAAATATCAAAGTGTTGATGTTAAAGATTCTAGGGGAGCATAATGTATATATATATAAATAAATGTTACCGTTTTATTTTTTGTTACTGTTGTAATTTTATTACCGTTATACGGAAACCGTTTGCCTAATTAATTTTTTTTTATTCCTGGTAAAATTCTGGGCAGATGAAAGGTTACCGCGCGAGGCTGATAAAGTTTTGGGCGAATGTCTTTTAGCCGCCCACATTCTGGGCGGGCAAGTTTTAGCCGCCCAGATGTGGGCCCCCCTCTAACACAATGTCTTCCGGCTGTGTAAGTTTGCACATCCTTTAGCCTTTCTCTCACCTAAATGTGCACAATATCTTACCCAGTGTGAAGAAAGACAATGCAAATGTACACATTTGCATTGCCCTTTGGAGATGGCCTGTCCTTATTTACAGGTTGGTCAGCTTTAGTAGCATAGATCTCACTTAGAGACTGATGTTTATCTTCACCTTCTGTGTATTCCTTCTCCTAGACATCTCTATCACTTGAGATGGGAAATTGTTTTAAGGACTTTATTAAAGTTCTTCAACTCTCTCTATTAATTTTAAATTTCTTTGATTCACATTTCCAAGAACCTAGTCTACATTTTTGTTACTTGAGATTGCTCTTGGGGGATAAATTTAATTGTTGCACAACTTCATCCATATGAGCATCTTCTATTGTTGCTTCATTAGTATCTTCATTATCATGATTCTAAATATTGATACTTTCCATACCTATTAGTTGTTTATCATTAGGATTGGAAATTGTGACATTAGTGATGATATTCATTCTTGAGACCTCATAGTATTTAGCTTTTTTCAATTGAAATTGTGACATTAGTGATGAGGTCTTAAGTATTTGTGGTAATCTTCTTAACCCAGATTCACTGGTAATCTTCTTCGTGATGAAGTCTGATAAAATGTGTTTATGGTGGATTAAACCTACCAATCATAAAACCTTTAATCCCAACGATGTAAAAAATTTCCTTATATATGCAACTCGAGGATGTCCGTGGATATCTAAGGATGAGCCCCCTACAGTATCAATGGCAGGCCCCAAAGGGGCTGCCGGAAGCACTGTTGAAAAAATCATATCTCAAAATTGTTGGAAAGGGCACATGTTAGTACACCTCAAACGATGTTTTGATATTGAACCCATATATTTTTAATCTTGGTGTACCATCTGTATTACTTTTTACTATTGGATATATCAGTGATATAAGTGTGTTTCAAAGAGATCAATTAGTTTGCAGTGCTAGAAATAGGCAAGGGGTTAGTGTATTTTACTATACAAGAACATTGGCATTGAACTTAACCAACTGATACCAAGTTCATGGGCTCTTTACTTTCTGCGCAGTGTTGAGCATGAGATCTTCACTAACGTTCCCATAATATATACCTTGTTCTCACTCCCTCTCTATCTTATATATTTCATTCATTCTTTGCATTATTATAAAAATATGTCTATGTAAAATCAATCCTCCCCTGGTTGGTGAGAAAGCTAACAAAATAGCCTAGTTTAGATATTTTTAGTTTTTACCTTTTTTTTTCGAATTCCTCAAAGATGACAACTGAAATTAATTTCATTTGGAGGTTTTACAGAAATATTTTTTTATTCCTTTAACAAAATGACAATTACATTGAACAAAATACATGTTCCACGTCTCCAAATAATTTCCACATGGAAAACGATTTTTCGTATGTCAATTAACGTCCCAAATAGCCGACCTCTTCTATTCCACTTTAGACACTTGGCCCACTTTAATTCACAAACTCATTCACTAAATAGGTCAAACTACATTAAAACTTTAGCAGTTGGATACTAAGCTTGCTGTTAACATCCCTTTCAGTTCTTCATTTTAAAATACTGTTATCACAGTTGAATTGCTCATCTCCAGCAATAATTTCACCAAAGATGATTTAGTATTCTTTAAAGTTCAATTTGTAGTTATGTTATATATGTGCCCTTTGAAATAGTGGACCATGAGGAAATAAGTTAGTGCCAGATCCTGTTCCTAATAACAGCCCGACTTTTTTCTGTAGGCGGTTTTTGTGGTCGGATTTGATGATTGCCTTAATCATGTTAGTCTATTACTTTAAATTAATTTTAATTTTTTTGTCAAACTTGGGAAGTTCTGAAAAATTTATTCCAATTGAGAACTTGTTGAATATATGACCAGGCTCCGTTGTTAGTGCATTTAAAGTTAAGTAAATTAAGTTTTTTTGTCAGAGCTTGCTGAATTGGGGTTACTGCATTAACTTAAAATTATTTAGTAAATGTTGAACCTTTGTTTACTAGTTGAAAAAAGCACTAGGTTCATCTTTCATCATATTGATGCTGCCATACATTTTACAAACCAATCATGTAAAGATTTTTTTTGACAAAAAGAAGGTAGCTAGCCCCATATAGAGAGGAAGATGATGAATTGTAGCATGTATTTCTGGCTTGGTTAAGTGTCTAGATGTTTTCGTGGTGCAAGCAAATCTAGCTGTGCTGAGCTTCTGTGATATCTCCTTGTGGTTATACAACCAATTGCTTGTTGATTCCTTTTCTAATGAGGTCAGTGAACAACATTTCCTCAAACGATTGCATGTTTTTCATGTAGTCATATAGTATGAGAGTAGGCTTTTTGAAAATGCCGTAAGACCCACAAAAACCAGGGAGGGTTAACATTCGTTCGACTTATCAGCCAATTGTTTTGATTAAGTCAAATTTTTAGCAACATTTGTAGAGATGTATCTTAAATATTTAATAACACAAAAGTTGGGATGAAACTCAATCACACAAACAAAAAGATAATCTCATCGCTTCTACGTTCTACAAACTATTTATAGCAACGATGACCAAGTGACCTCTAAAGAGAGCCTTATTTATCTGACCCGTTGTCCATGTTATCAACATACAATGGTGACGAGGAAAAAGGAAGCTGTAATGATGTAGTAGGATGGGATTGCTCTTCATATTTTGACAAAAATAAGGTATTTATTTATAGGGGGTTGTGGGAAAAGGTCCCTATAGTACTCAAAGTGTATAAAAATAGGACACTCCATAGAATTTTATAAATTTAGTCCCTGTACTAAAAATACAATGAAAAATGGTGAAAAATAGTGCTGCTGGCGCGGACCAAAAAACTAAAGGTATTGTACCACAGAGACTAGATTTATAAATGCTATTGTATCACAGGGACTAGATTTATAAACTTGAAAAGCATTGTCCTAAAAATCTAAATATAGGAAGGAACATGATCATTACCTTAATTCTCTATTATTTATATCATGTTATACATTTTATTTATAATAGATAAATTCATACATTCAATATAACTCCCTAAGAAAACTAATGTAAGTTTTTTTATTCACGAGATGAGCTCACGACCTTGCGTAAGGCCAGGGGAAGGACTTGTGGGGATTTCGTTTGCATAAAGAAATAAAGAAACCCAAAGTATGGTCGTAGGGGCTATATGATTTATTGGTGCGAAAGTAGTGGTGAGTATAGAGCGAGGAAGAGAAAGCCACTAGTGGAGAAGGCGGTAAAAAGCACTTGTACAAAAAAAATGTGATTACCCTTTTCTGTTTAAATGCGTAAGCACCCTATTGATGACCAATGGAAGTTGAAGGTCCTATGTGGGACACCTAACCTCCCTATTGACAAGAACACGGATTTTAAAGAGCATTTCTATGTTGGGAGAATTTTGAAAGCTGAAGAACAAATAGTTATTGGCATGAGCATATTTTGGTGTAAGGCCTAGAAAGATTCTTCATGTTATCAAACATTCTGACCCGCACAATGCTTCAACAATTGATACAATTTACAATTTTAGAGATAAACACTGGATTGCTGAGAAGCCAGGAAGAACCCAAATGTAACAAATGCTGTATATACTCGATGAGAAGCAATATTTGAAATTTCATAGGATAGACCCCAACACGAATGAGGTTGTGGATATTTTCTTTGCACACCAATATTTGACTACACTCCTTAAATGATTTTCCCTATGTTACTAATGGATTTCACATACAAGACAAATCGGTACATCATGCCTTTATTAGAGATTATAGGTGTTGCATCAATGACAAAGACTTTTAATTTGGCACGTGTAACTTAAATCAGAGAAGGAAGATAAATTTAAATGGGCACTGTAGTGCTCGAAGGAAATTCTTCGCCCAACAACAAATTCATCAGTAATTCTCACAAATCGAGATTTGGCGTTGATGAATGCCATACCTCTTATATTCCCTGAAACTCATCATTTACTATTTACATGACATATATCAAGGAAAGTTGAAGCATGTGGAAGGAATGCGTTCAAGACGATAGAATATTGGGAAGAGTTCATCCAATTCTTGTTTCACACAAAGATCATGACCTTACATATAGCCCAACGGAAGTATTTTTTTTAAGAAAATATCTTGGCGACTCTAAACAAATCAAGCACATTCACGAGTTCACTAAAAGTCTTACTTATAAGTATGCACTAGGGAACTAAAACACTGGGAAGTATTTTTTTAAGGATGATATGTATAATTTTTTGTATTTACAAACAACGACATGCGGTGAGTAAATTTCGATAAATATAAAGCAGTGTTTAGAATTAGACTTAGCATGCAACAATTTCACGACTCATCTTTTTAAATCCAAATTTATTTTTCAAGTTGAGAAGAGGTTTCGGTTCAACTATATTCATTTTTATACACATGACGGATTAAGTCGAACTAGGCTTAGAGCATTTTATCTTACATGGAACATCTCATTTTAATTGTTAGTGTATTTACATAATTGCACATATATTAATTGTGTATTGGCTCTCTCCCTTTTTCATATTTTCCTCTCCATGTTTCTCTCCTTATTTCCCTCCTTGCTTCCTCCTTATGTCCCCTTAACTCTAGTATGAATAGGTCTCTCTTGTAATACAATACAATGCAATACATCATTTATCTCAATATCTTTCTATATTTATGTCAATCTCTCTCAAGGTTTAATAATGGGTATATAACAATAGTCCCTCGAACTTTTTTTAATACACGTTTAGTTCAAACCTTTTTATTTTGCACCAAAAAGTCCTTCACCATGCCAAAAAGACTTTACCATGCCGCTGGCGCGAACCTTTAAAGATAAGAGAATAAGAGACTTTTTGGTACAAAATAAAAGGCTTGGACTAAATGTGTATTACAAAATGTTTGAAGGACTTTTTGATATTTGATCCTCTAATAATAATTCTATATTTATATTATTTTATTGTAGTTTATTATTTCATTGATTGTAATTGTGTTGGTCGTTAAATGTTAAAAGTTAAGCCACTATACGTTGCTTACATGTAACAGCCTTATAAAGCCCACCATTTGCTTATTTCCGTTTCTCTAATTTATGGAGCCTGCTGATGGGGAACACACTGGCTTGTTATTGGGTAATCTATTCCATCCAACAAAATACCCTATTTGAAATTTAAGAAATTCATCCACTCTAAAACATACCAAATTAAAAAAAAATTACGCCTAAATCCTTAGACATTAATTATTTTTTACTATAGTCCACTAATATAATATTTGAGGAAAGTACTCTTAGGTCTTTCACAAACAAATTTTAAACTTTAAAGAAATTTTAAACACTTAGGTCCACTAATTCTCTTCTTGTAGAAGTCCACGTTAGTGGCATAACAGGTGGACCAAATAGTAAATTGTCCTTACATGTTAAATTTTTTTTACCAAGGGACCCAATTGTAAATTGCCCTATATATTTTAAGCACTAATGTCACTCTTCCTTAATATGCTCGATTTTTAGTTGCGTATAAATCAAATTTTTGTAAAGTATACAAAAATTTCTTTTATATTTTTAAGAAAGAATTGAAATTTGTAAGTGGAATTTTATAATATATAGGATTTTGGGTGGAATTGTTGATAAGCGCTGAAGCCATCAATTATATGATGCAGTCGGGTGCTGATATGGACATGCATTTAAGCCAACCAACTCTACCATCATTTCTTTATTACGAATTTTTGTAATATACATTTGTTATATTTGTGTAAATCTTAATTTATAATGTATATATTAATGGATGAGAGACGTTAATGCCCAAAAAATATGCAAGTGCACTATAGCCAAACAAATATTGGCCAATGACAAATGAAATTTTTTTTTAAAATTAAGTAAAATATAAGTTCATACAATCATTTCTAGCCACCTAGAAACTTGACATTAAAATTATATAAATAAAATAAATGAACAAGCACAAACATATAAATAGGAAGCCAAAATAGAAAATTTAAAATATTTATGACACTATTTATGCTTTTGTTTTACATCATTCTAGTGGTAATGTCCATAAACTTCTTTTTTTAAGCATATTAACATTTTTAGAGGTCAAATTTGCAAACTCGGAGCAATCAAGGTATTTAATAAACATGAAGTGATGACCTAAAAGAAGGTTTGTCTTCAAGCTACTTAGAGAATATCCAGTCATAGATTTAAGAGTACAAATGCTTGCGTTGACTTTCTAAATTTAAGACTTAAGCTTCAAAAGCTTAAAAGAAGCATCCATTTGAAAATATTTGAGCTTGTGGGAAGTACTTGGAATATTTGGGCGAGAACTCAGTTTGTGTCCTGAAATTATAGGTGCAAACCAGAGTTTCCTCTTGGCCCGAAGGACCTACATCATCAACCATACATTATTCATACATTACACCTAATTGTAGTAAAAAAAAAATATATATTTTTTTATATTTTTCTTAAAATTAACCTTCCAATAAATCAATATTCAAAAACTTAAGTAAAAATACATTTTGTACCTATTTTTAAAAAATTCACAAAAAATTACTCAAAATACATTATTTATAAGGGTCTGTGTCAGGTTTTTGTGTATTTTTTAAAAATAGCTACAAAATATATTTTAACCTAAGTTTTTTAATACGGGTTGATTGAAATGTTAATTTCAAGAGAAAAATAAGTTTCTTAGCGCCTAAAATTAGGTGTGATGTATACATCATGACGCAGGTGAGCTTTCATCTTGCCTGTATTTAAAATAAAAATTCAGGCGCAAACTTGATTATCATTTTTCTTCCAACCGAAGGTTGAGTTTTCGTTTGGAACTAGTTCAAAAAATAATTGCGTACATCTAGCTCGTTCTAGCTTATATTCTTGATGTATTGTACACATTGTAGCACTGATTATTTTGGAGACCTAAAAATTTATTTTAAGAGTCTTAAGTTTAAGAATGCATTGGAGCTGGTCTTACTACATAGTGCACAAAAATCAATTCTTCAAATCTCCAGAGTTTTTTTCTCTAACAAAATTACTGCAGTTGTTTAAGATATTATTGAAGGATCAAATGACCGCTCCATTAATTTTTCCTTTCTTAGAACATCCTTACTGGTTGATGCTCACGAAAACTAATTATACCTTTTCAAAAGCTAATTTTGCCTTTTGTGTCCTACAAATCTCACCATGATGAAGGTTTACTTTTGACACATTTTGTTTCATACGATATTCTCTTTTTCGTATGATTGAGAAAATATTAGCATTTTGTGATATGAAATAGAAACTGAGTTCATACGAATAACATTTAATCATATGAACTCAAAATATATTGATACGATTAAATGTTAATCGTATCAAGTCAAAATAAGTTCATAGGATTAAATGTTAATCGTATCAATTGATACAATAAAATGAAAATCGGATCAACAATTTAGAGATCATTTAGTCGTTCTGCATAGTTTCCATTCCTCTACCCAATTTGTACACATTTTGCCCATATTCACTCTACCACTGTGAGCTCACGGTTCTTTACACTTACACATTTCTTTGGATTCTTCTTCCACAATTGTTTATGCTCTTATTGGTTGCTTACTTATTAAGCCCTTAATTGTTTTATTCAATAATTATGTTTAAAGTCTAAAAAAAATTGCATTATATATTCTAGGTTATTGATTAGGCATAAATTCGTCTCATTTATCCCCTTAATCTAGTGGCTTTTATCGCTCTACAAAGTGTAATTCGAGTGGATTTATCTCATATCATTGCTATTGACAAGTTTCTAATTAGTACATCGAGTTTCGTGTATTTTTTTTATCTATTTTGCAGGTATTCAGTGCACAAGGAAGGATCGGCATCCTAATCCGAGTTCCGGACCAAAAGTCATAAATCTTCAAAACATACAAGGAGAAAAGGTTCCTGAACAGATGGAACCGAACCGAATGGGTTGGAAAACGAACCGATCCCATCCTGGGAGACTTCCTATGAAGAACTAAGAAATGGAACCAAACCGAAGAGGAAGAAAAACGAACCGATCCTATGCTTGAAGAACTTCCTGTAAAGCATGAGAGATGGAACCGAACTGAAGAGAGGAAAAATGAACGGAACCGGTTCGTGGACAAAATTTTGTCAAAGATGGAACCGAACCGAATCACCTTAAGGGGATCGGTTCGGGTATCGAAAATTCAAACTCATCTACTTGTAAAATAAGAGCCCTGTATAGTTGAAACTCTTAGAAATCGTAGATTATAAATTGTAAATACCTCCCAGATATTGAGGAGGCTTTTGATTCGTTTGGGAAGCTTTGTAATTAGTTTAAAGAAGACAACAACAAAGAAACCCTAGTTTTTATTCCAGTTTTGCAATTCAAGTAATACCATTCTAATTCTTGCTTTCATTATTGCAGTAGTTACTTCTCTAATAGCAGTTTCATCATTCTTCATCTTCATTCGGTAGAAAAAATGTTTTCTTTCATTCCAAACGTATTTTCTTCTAAATTTAATATGTACGACTAAGTTTTCAAGGGTTGGGGTGCATGAACCCCACCCGATGTGATTCACGATAGTGGGAATAGAAGTCGAAATTAAAACCTTAGATGATTTGTATCGTAGTTCATGTGATACTACTTTAATTCAAACACTACTTACATACTGTGCGGGCTACGATCCCTCATATGTGTAATACTTAGGAGACATGAAGACTGAATTTTAATCCAGCATTTGCTTACGTACTGTGCGGGCTACAATCCCTCATATATGTAATACTTAGGAGTATTAAAAAGTCGGATTCATTTAAAGCTTTAATTCTGAATCTAGTATCTGACAAAGTGGATTACTAGGGTGTGGGGGATTCTAACCCGACCTATCTTTTTCCTTTTATAGTTAAAGTTTTAGTCAAGTCGTTCGTATTTCTGCAGTAGAATAATTACTTTTCATTTAATCATAATTTCATTAGTTAATCATTTTCAAAATTGCATATAGTTGTAGTTGTTTCACTAATCAAATCACCATTTTCCTTCTTTTTAGAGTTAAAGTTCGGTTTCCTTCATCTGTCCAACGTCGTTACAACTCTATTCATCCTATTTCCCTAAGGATTGATACCCTACTTATCGGATTATTACTTGAGAGACAGGCTTGCACTTGAGCCTAAATAACACGTACATTAGACACATTTATGGTCGCGTCAAGTTTTTGGCACCGTTGTCTGGGACTTAGGTAGACTTAGGTTAGATCAAGTCAATCTAAAACTTTGATAAAAAATTTCCAAAAAAAAAAATATGAAAATATAAAAAAATTTCTCATCATCTCTTAAAGCCTTTAAAGCAAAATCCTGAACACACTCAGACTCCTCACAATACTCCAGTCAGAATTCAAAAAAATCCTATAGTTGAGTATAACTCTGAAAGCCCCCCACACCTCGTGTCCCATAATTCTGGTTTCCAATTCCTACTCCTGAGCACTCTATCAATAGCTACACCCTGAGACAAACTTCGAGTTACACCTCTAAGACACCGAGTGAGTACACAGAATCATTTGAAGAGAGCGCGACTATGATGTCAGACACATCAAGTTTTGGTACTGGAGAGGGAGATATTACCTATCGTCCCATGAAAGACTTACTTT
The DNA here is from genome assembly GCA_949130495.1 of Sambucus nigra. Taxonomy (NCBI): domain Eukaryota; kingdom Viridiplantae; phylum Streptophyta; class Magnoliopsida; order Dipsacales; family Adoxaceae; genus Sambucus; species Sambucus nigra. The sequence goes on along the minus strand of OX422207.1, from coordinate 352,849,174 downwards.
TTCCTGAACGGACTGTCACCCCCGGTTGCATTTTACTTCCGTATATTGCCGGTCAGTTCCACTTTCGCAATGGGATGATACAGATTCTCCCTACGTTTCATGGCATGGATTCTGAGAAACCATGCCTATATATTCGTGAGTTCTAAGAGGCATGTGACACATTTGGTGATCAAACTTGCACGCAAGATGTCATTCGCCTAAAGCTTTTTCCTTTCTCCTTAAAGGATAAAGCCAAGACCTAGCTATGGTCTCTACCCCCCAAACTCCGTCACTTCTTGAAGAGATATGCAGTCCAAATTTATCTCAAAATTTTATCTGCATCATAAGACCAGCTCTGCCAACACTCAAATCTAAGTTTTTCGACAACACGATAATGAGTCTTTTGATTGATGTTGGGAACGGTTCCAAGAGTTAGTAAGCGCATGCCCCCATTATGGTTTCGACAAACACGTAGTGATATCTTTCTTTCATAATGGGTTGACAATCACTTCCAAAAAGCTTGTTCAAACGATGTGTGAAATACCCTTTTGGGATTTAGATGCATGCGATGCTGAGGCCCACCTTAAGTGTTTGCAGAGACTACTCAAGCAATGGACATATCTGATCCCAACTAAGCTCGACCTAGACAACGATCTACCAATCAAACTGCCTCCGGTCTATACCATTTCGATAGAATTACCTCAATAGACCGTCGATTTGATCAGTTTTAGAGAGATATGAAGGAGTGGTTTGATGGTCAGTTGAGTCGGTTGAGAAACATCTTCGGATCCATCCATGGTTCGAAAGAAAAAGTGTGTGCTATCTGTGAGGCGGGTGTAATACCCCGTACTTTTGGCTATATTTATTTTGGGATTAATTAATTAAATGTGTATTAATTGGAAATTAATCCGGGTTAAAAATACTAGCGAGATGCGAGTTGGTATTTGATTATGTGCATATATGATTATATATGAATTTGGAATTATAAAAGTTGTCGTGAGATTTATATACGGCATTTTAGAAATTTTGTTGAGACGCGTGGGACCGCCGCATCACGGTGTAATATTTTGATAATAAAAGTGAATTTAAAATATATAAACCGTATGGTCATTTTGAGTGCGCCAACGCGTTCGGAAGGGTCGAGATAGTCAGAAAACACTAGCCGGGGGTGTAGTTTGGGTCCCGGGGTATTTTTAGACCATATCGGCATCATAAAGGGTATTTTGGTAATTTTGCATTTTTAGGAATTAAAAGTGACGAAAATTGGAGATATAAATCTGATGTGGATTTAACCCACTAAACCCATTAACCAACCCATATTAACCCTTTAAGCTACGGAGGCTAACATTAGGTTTTACAATCTTCCCAAAGAAAACCCTAGCCACCTTAAGCCACCATTGGAGAAGGAGCTTGGAAGAGAGGAAATTCTGCAGAAAATTTCTACCAAACCAACACCAAACTCAGAGACAATCAAGGCAAGTGACTTTATTCCATTTAATTTCAGAGAATGTCTTTTCCATGTTAGAAATTGAGGAATTTTAATTGTTCTTGAAAGATGAATGAAAACCCATGTAGTTTGGAGTTTAGAACTTGAAAATTTTGAAGAGATTTGCATGTAGAATGATAGGTAGATGATTTCTCTCATGATAGTTGTGATTAGAAGAAATTATAACGAATTAAATTCTGGGATTTGATGATGATATTAAGTTAGGGTTCATGTTCTTGAGATATTGGGAAAAAGTGCAGAAATTTGTAAATTTATTTGATGTTAGGGTGGATTGATCCCTTAAAAACATGTTATGATGTGACTACATATGTTTAGTATTGATTATAGACCTTTAAACGATTGTTGGGACTCAGTTTAGAAGATTTGAGGTGTTAAAATGGATGAAAAACGAATTGGGGAAAAATCTGGGCCGAATTTGGTAGCTCGTTAGAAGCCCCTACCCATGTCGTTCGAACGAACTCGTTCGAATGAGATTCTAACGAGTTGACCAGTCGCTGCTAACGAGAAGGGATTTCGTTCGATATCTCGTTCGAACGAGATATCGTTAGAAGGAACAGTTCGTTCGAACGAACTGGGATCTCGTTCGAACGAGACTTCTAACGAGCTGACAGTCCAATCTCGTTTGAACAGCCTCATTCGAACGAGACTTCTAACGAGTGGACAGTTTGGTCCTTTTTGGACTGTTTTGATTTTTGGAGTCCCGTAAGCTTGTTCGAGGTTATAGATAGCCCTCCGATGATGATGTAGTGATAGAATTGGGACATTTGGGTATTTATGAGAAGGAAATTATATACGAGAGTCAAATTAAATGGACGGTTTGGGTTGAGACGTGAGTGTCTTCTACGACGTGAGAATATATTATGGCGCGTAGGATTATAAACCGGAATCGTATAAAGTGTGTAAATTAAATATTGGTACTAGAATGAGAATATGTACTACGATTAAATTACGGTATTACTAAGACGTGTGTTTACTTAGTATTGGTATATGAATTGTGTGTACGACATACCTACCATACTTGCTATCACGGGAGGTTTGCGTTCGCTTAGGGCCCTCTAATCCTTGTGTTGCCCGGATTTAGACTGGTTACCTCGATGAACATAGGTCATAGAAAGACTTATTGGGATATTAATAAGTCCGCTGATCGTGGGAGCGTAGTTATGTGCGTGACCCATGTGATGTGACTGTGTTCGCCTCCACTATTTGTGATTTGTGTTATCTAAACTATTCCTGAGAGATTCGGAATATGTAATCCTTATGTACGTGATGTACCGGGAGGGATAGCAGAGTATGCGTGCATCGCAGCTTAGTTCTCGGGGTGCTTGTATTGTATATTTATGATGTGAATAATATACATTTAATTAATGGGAATCCTCATGTTAATGTTGTGAATATGTATTACGGTATTGTTTCGAGAAAAACATAACGGGTTAGCTGATAGTGAAATATATTACATAATGAGCATCTGAGTTTACGTTAAACCCCTATTTAATTACGAGCGTTATAATGTTAATGGAACCGAATAATATGGGTAGGATCTTTGGCAGTCTAGCTAGATATGTTGTCACTTAGCTAGTGGTATGGGTCGTTATAGATGGGTATTTACGTTAGGAGTGCACAGTTAGACGAGAGGTGAGAATATCATGTGAGTGCACGTCCTAACATGTACTTTGCATTTAATGTTTTAAATGTTTTTAAAGAACTTGCAGGTTGTTAATATATAACTCCACATTCGGGCTCTGACCCGTTTGCTTTTCAAATCTATTTTTCTTTGTAAAACCATTTTAGGTGCCCAGCCACAAGGACACCAAGCATAGGATACTCATTCAGGTGACGAGCTGTAGCTGTTTGTGGAAGCTACAGGGACTTTGCTTGTAGACGCTTCGATCTTTTGGATTCCAGAGTTATTATCCATCAGTTGTAGGGCATGTTGCCCATTTCTATTAGACATTTTCCACTTACAGTTTTCAGACTTTGATTTGTATTGTTTTAGCATTCGGTTAATTATTTTCAGTATGGGATTGTAGTGAGGAGTTTTCCTCCAGACTTTATTTACACTATGTGATGATCATTCGTTTTACTTCATTATGGTGAATGGTGTTGGTATTCTTTATTACACTTGTTGCATATTAATCAGACTTATATTAAAATTTGTCAACTTACTTTTTAAATACTAGGTGGTTAGTAAAATTAAAATGTTTTCGACAGTGATGCTATTAACTGAGCCAACTTGGCATTTTGAATTAATTTAATAAAGGAGTATCTACCCGGTATTTAATTAGTCGGGGTGTCACAGGTGGTATCAGATCATCAGGTTCTAGTGTCCTTTAGGATCTGACGGCTTATTATGTTTCCGCTACGTTTCTTTGATATAGAGACCTATATTTTAGGACTGTTGTACTCTTTTTGTGTATTCTTCGTTCTTCAGCTTTATTAAGTTTATAACAGCGAACTTATAAACTTTGTTCTTATTTCAGATGCCTCCACGACGTGCACGACGAGTTCCCAGGGATGCAACGCCCGAACCCCAGCCCGCTCCTGTTCAGGGCATGATGAACGCCGCTGAGGTTGCAGCTATAGTAGCCCAAGCGGTAAATGTCGCCATTGCCGTTGTTCAGCAGGCACCACCTCAGGCGCCGGTTGCCGCGCCAGTACAGGTTAAATCATTCCCGTCTGCTTGGGAGCGTGTACGTGACGCTTTTTAGAAAGCGCATCCGCCAGAGTTTGCAGGTAGCTCAGATGTGGTAGTCTCGAGCCAATGGAGGAAGGACATGCAGAGGCACTTGAGGATGTATGAGTGCACGGACGTCCAGAAGCAGGTGCTAGCTACTTTCAAGCTAGTTGGATCTGCACTACAGTGGTGGGAGTCTATTACCACTATGGAGGAAAGGGATACTCTCACGATTCAGGAGTTCTGGGTGCGGTTCGACCGCAAGTACTTTCCGTCAGCTGTTCATACGGAAATGAGGAGGAGATTGATGAGTCTGAAGCAGGAGGGCAAGACAGTGGCCGAGTATGAGGCCGAGTTCACTAATCTGTTGAACATCGTTCCAGACGAGATACCAACAGAGAAGAAGAAAATTGAGAAGTTCACCGACGGGTTGACTTGGAGGATCCGTCAGCATCTGCTAGGGAACCTATCGTTGGCCACTTATTCTGATGTGGTTAACACAGCATTGTTGCACTGCCAGGACCACCGTTTTCATATGGCCGAGGGTAAGAGGTCGGGCGAGTCTAGCCATCAGGGCAGGACTGGAGGACATGGTGCCAGCGGGGCACAATCTGGTCAGGGGCAGAGACAGAATGAGCAGGGCTCCCAGCAGGGGGATAATAAGAGGTTTCGGTCCGAGAACTACAGGCAGGGACAGAGAGGTTTCCGTCAGGGCCATCAGGGTCCAAACGGCCATCAGGGCCAGCAGGGGCGGAATGGGCAACAGTTTCACCAGGGCCAGCAGGGCCAAGGAAGGAACGGTAACGGCCACCAGGGCCGGGGACAGCAGGGGCAAAGGGGAGGGAACTTCCCAGGGAAGTGCTTTGTTTGTGGCAAGACTGGCCATAAGCGACAGGATTGTCCTGATAGGGGTAGGGCCCCACAGCAGCAGCAGGGCGCTCGCCAGGAGCCACAAAGGCCTATATTTCCCGCCGCTCTTCCCGCACCGCCACAGATGGCAGCATTGCCACCCATTTCAGCAGTTCCAGCTCAGCAGGGGCAGCTACAGTATGGACGTGTCTACAACGTTCACCAGGCTGCAGTTCCACAGGCACCGCCCGCGATTGAGGGTACGTTTCCTATCCATGGCACTATGGGTCGGGTATTGTTTGATACGGGTGCTACACACTGTTTTATAGCTACACACTTCGCGAAAGCTTTAGGATTATTAGCTACGGCAGAGAGCACAGTGACGTGTGTCGACTCACCATTAGGGAGTGGGTCACTTATATTCTTTATATGCCGGGGAGTGGGAGTAGGGATTGGTAGTCTGGTATTACCTGCCGATATGTTGGTATTAGATATGCATGTTCACGATGTGATCATCGGTATTGATTGGCTCGTAGCTTATAGGGCCATGATTGATTGCTTCAGCGGGAGCATTGTTTTTTCCATTCTGGGGAAAGAGATGTTTGTAGTGGCGATGCCTCGCCCAGAGGGAGGATCGATCGCTCATCTGTATTACACTGAGGAGGATACCTCTAAGGAGGTAGTGATTCCTTTAGACTCTATCCCAGTCGTCAGGGAGTATTCGGATGTGTTTCAGGAGATACCAGGATTACCACCCAGTCGAGAGATAGACTTTGTTATAGATTTGCTACCGGGTACGAGACCTATAGCACGCGCACCGTATCGTATGGCTCCAGCTGAGATGAGGGAGTTACGGGATCAGATAGAGCAGCTGTTAGGCCAGGGCTTTATTCGCAGGAGTACCTCACCTTGGGGCGCTCCAGTTTTGTTTGTGAAGAAGAGGGACGGTTCACTGAGATTGTGTGTGGACTACCGAGAGCTGAATAAGGTCACGATACGGAATAAGTATCCGTTGCCTCGAATCGATGACTTATTCGACCAATTGAGAGGAGCTTCGTTCTTCTCGAAGATTGACTTGAGATCGGGATACCATCAGTTGCATATCAGGGAGGAGGATGTCTCAAAGACTGCGTTCTTGTCGAGATATGGTTCTTACGAGTTTCGGGTTATGCCTTTTGGTTTGACCAACGCTCCAGTAGTGTTTATGGACTTGATGAACAGAGTATTCAGGGATTTCCTAGATCAGTTTGTCATTGTCTTCATTGACGACATTCTGGTTTACTCTCAGACAGAGGAGGAGCATGCTGAACATTTGAGGCAGGTTTTGCAGACACTTCGTCAGAACGAGTTGTATGCAAAATATGAGAAGTGCGGGTTTTGGCTGAAGGAAGTCCAGTTTTTGGGACACATTATTTCCGACCAGGGAATATCTGTTGATCCGGGGAAAGTATCAGCGGTGAGGGAATGGGGACAGCCCACGACACCGACTGAGATTCGTAGTTTCTTGGGTCTAGCAGGATACTACAAGAGGTTTATTTGGGGTTTCTCGGAGATAGCAGGTCCTTTGACACATCTGACACGTAAGGGTGTGCCATACATCTGGAGTGAGGCCTGTCAGTTGGCTTTCGATGAATTGAAGGACAAATTGACCTCAGCACCTGTGTTAGCATTGCCGAGACCGGGAGTTGAGTATTTCGTTTACACCGATGCGTCTTTGCAAGGACTGGGAGGTGTATTGCAGCAGGAGAGACAGGCCATAGCTTATGCTTCCCGTAAGCTTAAGCCTCATGAGAAGAATTACCCTACGCATGATTTGGAGTTGGCAGCAGTGGTATTTGCCCTACGGATTTGGAGGCACTATCTTTTAGGGGAGAAGTTTCAACTATTCACGGACCACAAGTCCCTACAGTATCTGTTCACGTAGAAAGAGTTAAATATGCGGCAGCGTAGGTGGCTTGAGTTTGTGAAGGACTACCAGTTCGACATCCAGTACCACTCGGGAAAGGCTAACGTGGTAGCAGACGCGTTGAGCCGTAGGCCAGCAGATGAGGTGGAAGAGGTGTGGAAGGCTAAGTGGAAGGAATTGGGACACCAGGATGCAGTGGCCCGATCTTTCATGTCTGTGATGACCGTTACATCGCAGATTGTCATGAAGGTAGTACGGGCACAGGCCAATGACTCGTTCTGTCAAGAGCAGATAGTTCGATTACTAGCAGAGGGAGCAGAGTCCTATACCGTTAGCTCAGACGGGGGATAGCGCTTCAATGGGAGATTTCCGGAAGGGGAGGATTTGCGACACGAGGTGATGGCAGAGTCGCACGGCTCACGGTTCGCGGTACATTTCGGAGGGGACAAAATGTACCAGGACATGAGACGGCAGTATTGGTGGAGCGGTATGAAGAGAGATATCGCTGAGTTTGTTTCGAAATGCGCCACTTGTCATCTTGTAAAAGTGGACCATCAGAGACCGGCAGGATTGCTACAGCCATTGGAGGTCCCGGTGTGGATGTGGGAGAGCATATCCATGGACTTTATCACGGGGTTGCCTACGTCGCAGAGGGGTCACGACTCCGTTTGGGTAATTATGGACAGATTGTCCAAGGTCGCTCACTTTTTACCCGTAAGGACTGACTACACTACGGGACAGTATTCCCAGCTCTTCATCTCAGAAATTGTGAGACTTCACGGTGTGCCCCTAAATATCGTGTCTGACAGAGACAAGATATTTATTTCGAGGTTTTGGGAGAGTTTCCTGGAGGCCATGGGTACGGAATTGCGGTTGAGTACGGCTTATCATCCGCAGACCGATGGGCAGACTGAGCGCACAAATCAGATGTTGGAGGACATGCTACGCATGTGCATTATTGACTTCGGGGGTGGATGGGAGCAGTACCTTCCACTGGTGGAGTTTGCTTACAACAACTCCTATCAGTTCACGATTGGCATGGCTCCGTTTGAGGCATTGTACGGTAGGCCTTGTCGTTCCCCAGCATGTTGGTTAGAAGTGGGGGACAACAAACTACTTGGGCCTGAAGTGATTCAGGATACTTCGGCAAGGATTGAGTTGATTCGAAGTCGCATTCGGGTAGCTCAAAACAGGCAGAAGAGTTATGCTGATGCGAAGAGATTTTTCAGGGAGTTCCAAGTGGGGGACTAGGTTTTGCTCAGGGTATCTCCGATGAAGGGGATTATGCGATTCGGGAAGAAGGGGAAGTTGGCACCGAGGTATGTGGGGTCGTTTCCTATTATTGAGCGGATCGGACCGGTTGCGTATAGACTTGGACTACCGGAGCATTTACATCGAATTCACGATGTGTTCCATATTTCCTCGCTGAGGAAATACCTTAGAGATAATTTGGCTCATTCTCACATTGCTGTGGAGGACATCGATCTCCAGCCGGATAGCTCCTACGAGGAGGGGCCGATTGCTATTTTGGACCGAAGTGAGAGGAAACTGTGGCCAAAGATAGTTCCGTTAGTGCGTGTTCAGTGGCGACATCACAATGTCGAGGAGTCCACATAGGAGCGCGAGGATGAGATGCGCGATCGTTATCCAGAGCTATTTTTAGCAGGTACTTTCTAGTTTCGAATTTCGGGACGAAATTCAGTTATTAGGAGGGAAGTATGTAATACCTCGTACTTTTGGCTATATTTATTTTTAGGATTAATTAATTAAATGTGTATTAATTGGAAATTAATCCGGGTTAAAAATACTAGCGAGATGCGAGTTGGTATTTGATTATGTGCATATATGATTATATATGAATTTGGAATTATAAAAGTTGTCGTGAGATTTATATACGGCATTTTAGAAATTTTGTTGAGACGCGTGGGACCGCCGCATCACGGTGTAATATTTTGATAATAAAAGTGAATTTAAAATCTATAAACCGTATGGTCGTTTTGAGTGCGCCAACGCGTCCGGAAGGGTCGAGATAGTCAGAAAACACTAGCCGGGGGTGTAGTTTGGGTCCCGGGGTATTTTTAGGCCATACCGGCATCATAAAGGGTATTTTGGTAATTTTGCATTTTTAGGAATTAAAAGTGACGAAAATTGGAGATGTAAATCTGATGTGGATTTAACCCACTAAACCCATTAACCAACCCATATTAACCCTTTAAGCTACGGAGGCTAACATTAGGTTTTACAATCTTCCCAAAGAAAACCCTAGCCACCTTAAGCCACCATTGGAGAAGGAGCTTGGAAGAGAGGAAATTCTGTAGAAAATTTCTACCAAACCAACACCAAACTCAGAGACAATCAAGGCAAGTGACTTTATTCCATTTAATTTCAGAGAATGTCTTTTCCATGTTAGAAATTGAGGAATTTTAATTGTTCTTGAAAGATGAATGAAAACCCATGTAGTTTGGAGTTTAGAACTTGAAAATTTTGAAGAGATTTGCATGTAGAATGATAGGTATATGATTTCTCTCATGATAGTTGTGATTAGAAGAAATTAAAATGAATTAAATTCTGGGATTTGATGATGATATTAAGTTAGGGTTCATGTTCTTGAGATATTGGGAAAAAGTGCAGAAATTTGTAAATTTATTTGATGTTAGGGTGGATTGATCCCTTAAAAACATGTTAGGATGTGACTACATATGTTTAGTATTGATTATAGACCTTTAAACGATTATTGGGACTCAGTTTAGAAGATTTGAGGTGTTAAAATGGATGAAAAACGAATTGGGGAAAAATCTGGGCCGAATTTGGTAGCTCGTTAGAAGCCCCTACCCATGTCGTTCGAACGAACTCGTTCGAATGAGCTTCTAACGAGTTGACCAGTCGCTGCTAACGAGAAGGGACTTCGTTCGATATCTCGTTCGAACGAGATATCGTTAGAAGGAACAGTTCGTTCGAACGAACTGGGATCTCGTTCGAACGAGACTTCTTACGAGCTGACAGTCCAATCTCGTTTGAACAGCCTCATTCGAACGAGACTTCTAACGAGTGGACAGTTTGGTCCTTTTTGGACTGTTTTGATTTTTGGAGTCCCGTAAGCTTGTTCGAGGTTATAGATAGCCCTCCGATGATGATGTAGTGATAGAATTGGGACATTTGGGTATTTATGAGAAGGAAATTATATACGAGAGTCAAATTAAATGGACGGTTTGGGTTGAGACGTGAGTGTCTTCTACGACGTGAGAATATATTATGGCGCGTAGGATTATAAACCGGAATCGTATAAAGTGTGTAAATTATATATTGGTACTAGAATGAGAATATGTACTACGATTAAATTACGGTAATACTAAGACGTGTGTTTACTTAGTATTGGTATATGAATTGTGTGTACGACATACCTACCATACTTGCTATCACGGGAGGTTTGCGTTCGCTTAGGGCCCTCTAATCCTTGTGTTGCCCGGATTTAGACTGGTTACCTCGATGAACATATGTCATAGAAAGACTTATTGGGATATTAATAAGTCCGCTGATCGTGGGAGCGTAGTTATGTGTGTGACCCATGTGATGTGACTGTGTTCGCCTCCACTATTTGTGATTTGTGTTATCTAAACTATTCCTGAGAGATTCGGAATATGTAATCCTTATGTACGTGATGTACCGGGAGGGATAGCAGAGTACGCGTGCATCGCAGCTTAGTTCTCGGGGTGCTTGTATTGTATATTTATGATGTGAATAATATACATTTAATTAATGGGAATCCTCATGTTAATGTTGTGAATATGTATTACGGTATTGTTTCAAGAAAAACATAACGGGTTAGCTGATAGTGAAATATATTACATAATGAGCATCTGAGTTTACGTTAAACCCCTATTTAATTACGAGCGTTATAATGTTAATGGAACCGAGTAATATGGGTAGGACCTTTGGCAGTCTAGCTAGATATGTTGTCACTTAGCTAGTGGTATGGGTCGTTATAGATGGGTATTTACGTTAGGAGTGCACAGTTAGACGAGAGGTGAGAATATCATGTGAGTGCAAGTCCTAACATGTACTTTGCATTTAATGTTTTAAATGTTTTTAAAGCACTTGCAGGTTGTTAATATATAACTCCACATTCGGGCTCTGACCCATTTGCTTTTCAAATCTATTTTTCTTTGTAAAACCATTTTAGGTTCCCAGCCACAAGGACACCAAGCATAGGATACTCATTCAGGTGACGAGCTGTAGCTGTTTGTGGAAGCTACAGGGACTTTGCTTGTAGACGCTTCGATCTTTTGGATTCCAGAGTTATTATCCATCAGTTGTAGGGCATGTTGCCCATTTCTATTAGACATTTTCCACTTACAGTTTTCAGACTTTGATTTGTATTGTTTTAGCATTCGGTTAATTATTTTTAGTATGGGATTTTATTGAGGAGTTTTCCTCCAGACTTTATTTACACTATGTGATGATCATTCGTTTTACTTCATTATGGTGAATGGTGTTGGTATTCTTTATTACACTTGTTGCATGTTAATCAGACTTATATTCAAATTTGGCAACTTACTTTATAAATACTAGGTGGTTAGTAAAATTAAAATGTTTTCGACAGTGATGCTATTAACTGAGCCAACTTGGCATTTTGAATTAAGTTAATAAAGGAGTAGCTACCCGGTATTTAATTAGTCGGGGTGTCACAGCGGGCCACTCCACAAAGGCCTGCTCGATGATCTCTACCTACAAGGCCATGCACACCAAGAAGGTGGATGCTATAGGAGGATTCATGGGGAATTTTAATGCCCCGCATGAGAATTCTTACAACCCTTCGTGGAGGAACCATCTTGGTTTCAACTATGGACAACCACAAGCCGCGATGAACCCACATTCACAGGTTGTTCCACCTCCACCACCTCCTCAATACCAATAAGCACCACCACCTCCAGTCCCATATGTAGCCCCACAGCGGAGGAGCCTCAAGGATACAATGAACCAAGTTATAAATTATCAAGGTGCACACAATGCTCGATATGAACGCTTGTTCTCATAAATAAATGCAAACATCTCCAAGATGCAAGCCGCATTGAGCACCCAAGAGATGGGTAAGTTTCCTTCCCAAGGCCAAAGACTTCCCCAAGGTCAACCTAGTGTTAGCTCCACTTCTACCGAATAGCAGGAGGACTGCCAAGTGATAACCACTCTTCATAGTGGGAGAGTTATTGATTTATCATCTCCCTCACACGACATTTCAAAAGATAAGGAGAATTCTCCCGGCCCGAAAGAGGCTGAAGATATCTCCTTGAATGAGAGTGAAAAGGAAAACACTAGTGAGCCCGAGGTAGTTGTAAAACCACCCTTCACTGCGCCATTTTCTCAAAGGTTGGCTCCTTCCCATAAAGCAACCATAAGTGAAGAAGTGTTGGAAGTGCTTAAGAACGTAAAATTGAACTTACATTTCCTCAACGCAATAAGGCAAATTCCATCCTATGCAAAAGTCATAAAAGACTTATTGACAGTCAAGAGGAGGATGGAGGTAAAGAAGAACATGTTTCTAGCACAGAACGTGAGCTCAATCCTTCTTAATGATCTCCCACTTAAATATAATGATCACGGTGCCCCCACCATTTCCTGCACCATTTAAGAGAACAAATTCAAAAAAGCCTTACTCGATTTGGGGGAAAGTGTCAATATCCTCCCCTATTCGATTTATAGGAAACTTGATCTGGGTGATCTTAAGCCCACAAGGATCACTCTCCAGTTAACGGATCGAACCGCAAAGATACCAAGGGGTATAGTTGAGGACGTGATAGTCCAAGTGGACACTTTCTACTTCTAAGTAGATTTTGTCATTTGGGACACGGATCCCTCCTTCGCCACGAAAAATCATGTTCCCATCATCCTTGGATGCCCATTCTTAGCCATGGCTAACACGATCATCAATACTAGAAATGGGCAAATGCAAATAACTTTTGGGAATATGACATTAGAAACAAACATCTTCAACATAGACCAACATGCAGGGGAAGAAGATGATCTTCACGCCGTGAGTTTAATGGAGGAGATTGTAGAAGATGACTTTGAGGAAAATTATAGTGGAGATGCCTTAGAAGCTTGCCTAGATTCTAGTTACGAGAGTGAGGGAGCCTACACCGAGTTTGAGAGGGAGATAGAGGAGTTGAGAGGCTTACTCGATGAGAGAGCATCGAACGAGGACGCGAGAGATGCTAATTAGGTTTCTTGATTCGAAGAGTTATCACCAAGAGAAGCATGCATGGTGCCCTCTAGCGATACATTCCCAACTCTCGAGTTGAAGAAACTACCCTCCAATGTTAAATATGTTTTCCTAGGCAAAAGTGAGACATTTCCTGTTATTGTCTCCTCTAGCTTAGATGAAGACCAGGAGGGTGAACTAATAAAGATTTTGAGGAAGCACCAAAGTGCTTTTGGTTGGTGCATAGCTGATTTGAAGGGGATAAGACCTATAATTTTCACCCACCAGATTCACCTCGAAGAGGATATTAATTCCTCGAGATAAATGCAAAGACGGCTAAACCCCATGATGAAAGATGTGGTGAGAGCTAAAATTATAAAACTGTTGGATGCCTGGATTATCTACCCAATCTCAAATAGAAAGTGGGTGAGCCCCATTCAAGTCACCTCGAAGAAGTCAGGTATGATTATGATTAAAAATTCCAAGGGAGAACAAGATCCTCAACATACCACCACTAGATGGCGTGTTTGCATTGATTATCGGAAACTCAATACGAGAACTAGGAAAGACCATTTCTCCTTACCATTTATTGATCAAATACTTGAAAGAGTAGCGGGCCACCCTTATTATTACTTCCTAGATGCTTATTACCTACAAATGTATGCCATTTGGCTTATGTAATGCACCGATGACCTTTCAAAGGTGCATGTTGAGCTTATTCGGTGACATGGTTGAGAGAGGAATGGAGGTGTTTATAGATGACTTTAGTGTTTTTGGCACCTCCTCCGACCTATGTTTAGCCAATCTTGAGAAATTACTAGCCCGATGTGTGGAAAATAACTTAGTGATGAATTGGGAAAAGTACCATTTCATGGTAACCGAGGGTATAGTTCTTGGCCACAACGTGTCATCCAAAGGGATCGAGGTTGATCGAGCAAAAATAGATGTCATAGCTGACCTATCCCCACCTAAATCACTGAAAGACATGTGCTCCTTCTTGGTCCACGCGGGGTTTTATCGAAGGTTCATTAAGGAATTTAGCACCATCGCTAAACCCTTAAGCAACCTTCTTATGAAGGACACCCCATTTGAATGGACAAGTGCATACAAAAGCGCTTTTGAAAAATTGAAAAACATGCTTGTGTCCGCTCCCATTATACAAGCTCCATATGGGTCATTTGAGCTTATGTGTGATGCTAGCGATTATACGATAGGGGTTGTTTTGGGCCAAAGAAAAGATAATAAAGCTCGTGTCATCTACTACGCTAGTCGGACCCTTATCGGACCACAACTCAATTACTCCACCACGTAGAAGGAGTTGCTAGAGGTAGTATTCGTGCTCGACAAATTTTAGTCCTATCTTATCGGTTCCCCCATCACTTGTTTCACTGGCCACGCGGCTTTAAAATATCTACTTACGAAGAAGGACACAAAGTCGCGCCTCATAAGGTGGATCCTACGCCTACAAGAGTTTAATATCTCCATTAAAGATAAAAATAGTAGAAAACGTCATTGACGATCACTTATCACGACTTTCGTCTGACGTGCCTAGTGATCCTACACCCATAAACGAGTATTTTTCAGATGGGCAGCTCTTTTCCACCTCTTCTTTTCCCTGGTTTGTAGATATAGTGAACTATCTTGTCACATGAGCCATCCCTCCCGATTGGACACCGTAATATAAGAAGAGGTTCATCACTTGGTCGCGCATGTTTTTCTATGATGATCCCTTTCTTTTTAAATATTGTGCCGATCAAATCATCCGACGATGTGTACCAGATGAAGAAATTCACAAAGTCAACCAATTCTGTCATTCGAAAGTATATGGAGGCCACTTTTCTGTAAAAAAGACAACCACTAAAATTCTCCAATGCGGTTTGTATTGGACCACAATGTTCCGGGATGTTAACAATTATTGTAAATCTTGCAACAAGTGTCAACGAATGGGAGCAATTACCTGACGAGACATGATTCCATTAACCATGATTCTCATCATCGAGATCTTCAACTGCTGGGGTATTTACTTCATGGGCCCTTTTCCCCCGTCCTTTGGATACTTATATATCCTAGTCGCAGTAGACTATGTTTATAAATGGGTGGAAGCTATAGCTACCAAGACTAATGACAATAAAGTGGTGATAAAGTTCCTGCACAAAGCATACTTTCTCGATTCGGTGCACCTAAAGTAGTAATTAGTCATAATGGCACACACTTTTGCAACAAGTCGTTTGAAAGACTTATGAAAAAGTATGGTGTCATTAACAAGGTTGGAACGACATATCACCCACAAACGAATGGGCATGTCAAATTAGTAAAGCGTGAAATCAAGCACATACTAGAGAAGACCGTCAATCCCGATTGGAAAGATTGGTCCCTTCTATTAAACGATTCGCTATGGGCCTATCAAACTGCATACAAGAACCCACTCAGAATGTCCCCATTCCGCTTTGTGTATGGAAAACCTTTCCATCTTCTCATTGAGTTGGAGCACAAAGCGTATTGGGCCATTAAGAGATTAAATTACGATATGGACAAAGCCGGTGAAGCTCGCAAGCTTCATCTGAATGAGTTAGAGGAGATACGAAATGATGCGTATGAGAATGCCAAGATTGCAAAAGCTCGGCTGAAACTAGCGTATGATAAAATTATCTGACGAAAAGAGTTTCAACCGAAACAAAAGGTACTCCTCTATAACTCCTGGCTTCATCTATTTCTAGGTAAATTGCGGTCCCAATGAACTGGTCCATTCGTTGTGAGAAACGTTTTCCCCCATGAAGCTGTAGAATTGGAAGACCTAACAAGGGAAACATGTTTAAAGTCAATGGACAATGCCTAAAGTTATATGTGGAGGCGTGCGCAGAAGAAATTGACACCATTTGGTTGTTGAACCCGTTTACGGGGTAGAATGAGCTTGAACTGAGAGGTCGTCGCACCCCCGATGCGTATGGGGGTGAATTCTTATGTATAGTATCTTTGCATAGAAAGATTAGTTAGAGTACATAGGTAGGTTACAAGAGGTTAGGGTTAGGATCACGCGCACCAACACACACGTCATGAGAGCATCAAGAAATCCACGTGGGAGAATAAGTGAGAAAGTGTCCAGAAATTCGAGGGTGTGAGATTCTAGTTTAAGAATTCCGAGTGAGAGGGTTCTGCCTAAGGCGAACTGAACCAAATCCCCCTAATCGGATCGGTTCGATTTTGATAAATTGAAAAATAAAAAAAAAATCCAGAACGGGATCAGTTCTCCCTTGAATCGGATCGGTTCGGATTTTACAGGATGCCCTTCCCCTCTTTCCCTCCAAACATCCATCCCCCTTTTCCCTCAAAACTCTTCCCCCTAACCCTCTCCACCACCTATAAATTACACCTCCCCCCTACCTTTTCATCCACACCTCCATCACATCTCACCTCTTTAAAACTCTCTCTCTCCCATTTCAAATATTCCCAGATATTTCCATGGACAATCCCGCTCTTCCCCCAAAATACATGTCCACCGAGATTCTGCCCAATGACAATGGGGAATACTGCTCTCACATGGAGCGCATGTGGTGCAAAAAAAGTTTAGCCTCTCCCGTCTACTTCACATCGAGCGCGCCGTCGACTGGGATGAGCTGCCCTGCTTGGTCACCACTCTTTTTATCCGGAGGGGGTGGACGCAATACCTCACCGAACCACACAATGTTGTGTGGGCCGATGAGGTCCGCTCTATTTATGGCTCACTCATCCTCATGGGAGAGTTTGAGAGCCAAGCTTTTATCGACGGCCACCCATCCCTTTTCTCCTTGTCTATTCTGGCTCGCAAACTTTCTGCCAAGGGAGTCCCACACCTGGACATCTATAACTACCCCACCAATGCCTCGACCATCCCGAAACAGCAATGCATCGACCGTCTTGCACTCAACGAGATTTGGGAAAGGGGAAATTTCCCTGTGGGACACCTCAATGATAAGGCGCGCATTACATTTCATATTGTTGGCGTCAACTTGCTTCAAACCTCAAACGAATCGGCGATGCGCCCTCGCCAAGCTACCCTCGTCTACCACCTTTTTTATTCCAACTTCACGATCAACCTTGCCCGCATGCTTTATGTTGACATTTTGTATGCGGCCTTGGAGAAAAAAGGTGGCGTGACACTCCCATATGCACATATCATCACCTCCATTCTGGACGATGCTAGTATCCATCCTCCTCGAGCCTTTTCGCGCCTCCCGGAGCCTATTGGGAGAGTGCCACACACTAGGAGCGCCCAGTAAAGGGCAGCCATTCTAGCAACCTGGGAGGTGGTCGATGTAGATAAAGATGAGGAAATCATTGTTGATGAGCACGAGGATCTGGATGTCATGATGGGTGGGTTCGATGAAGAAGAGTACGACAAAAACGACGATTTTGACTTTGAGCCCCCGGGTGCAGATTTTGATAGGCTCCTTTCGACGGTGGAAACCCGTTTTGACAGTTTCCTGACACATTACAATCAAGACCCAGCGGCCTATCAACAGGATCAATAGGCCTACCAAAGGGACATGAGCATGATGCATCGTCTCCAAGCCCACTTGTACGAGCTCAACTTCGGTGGACCTCCTCTAACTTTCTTCTATGATCCGTATGATCCCAGTGCACCCGGATCCTCAAATCCACATCCCCAGTGAAGCCCATGTATGTTGTTTGTTGTTTATGTGTTGTTGTTGGTTTGTTTAAAAATGTTAAGCTGTGTGTTCTCCCCTCTCCTTTGTAATACAGGTGTTAAGTATTTATATAAAAAAAATCTGCATTTCTGTCTCATTTGTTCGTTTTATTTTCTCGCACTTTTAATTCGCCTTGAGTTACATTTTAGTCCATTTTTCTTGAGGACAATGCAAAAGTCTAAGTTAGGGGGGGGGGGTCACAAGTACGTCTTTCTAAAACTTCACAAATTTTCAAGAATGCCCTGAAATTTCAAAAAAATCATAAAATTTTGAAAAATCCAAAAATATTTTTCTTCAAAATATATAAAAATTGGAATTCAAATGTTTCAAAAACATTATTAAAAGTTGGTTTAAAGTCTCAAATTGTAAAAACATAGTACATAAAGTCGAAATTGACCAAAGATGGAAATTGAGCGAATGTAGACGACTTAACGAATAAGTGTGGAAATTAACTAACTTGGTGAGATTTCGAACCTATCGTTTTTGTGAGTTTAAAAATCAATCCAAGTTAATTGTTAACTCAAAGTTCTTTTCAGTGTTCTAATAAGTCGCCGAGGATCTCAATTCTTTCACTTTGATCGGTTATGAAAACTGTGTGTGATATTTCCTTGAAAAACGTGCCAAATAGATCTCTAAACTTAATTTATCTCAAGACGCATATGGTAACACAATTAGTATTTAGGAGAATGAAGTAGGCCCTCGTTTGTCACCCAAAAATACTGACCAAAAAAAGAAGTGAAAAATTATCCCTTTTGTAAACCCAAATTGAGCCGAATAAATTTTTTCTTTTCGTTTGACAACCCGAAAAATACCAATTGGTCCGGAATTGTGAAAAGTGATAATCCCAGAAATTAGGCCTGGAAAGTGCATAAAAAGGGGTAAGAAAAAAATTATAGCTATGCTCAAGAAAAAATCGCAAGAAAATAAAAGCGTGAAAAACAGAAAAATAGAAAAATCAAAAGAAAAAATGAGCGAAAGCCCGGAAAAGCACTAATGGACATTATACGAAAATTTTCCAATTCCAAATTTCCCGTACCATTCCCATTTTACCCAATACACCTTTAACCCAAAAAAGTCCTAACCGAGTCCAACATGCTAAATTGGTTACCGCGTGGAGAGTTAAAACACAAAAAGATAATAAAAGAGATAAAAAAAATATGAATTAGAGGCAATGTCCCCGCTTTCTTATAACCGTAATCCATTGATGAGATCCAGTTACCATAAATTTCCGTCTTTCTACTTCTGTTCGTGAACTTAATTCCAATACATTTACTCTTATCAATCACGCACACCAAGAGAATAAGCCACAGTCCGAGTGATTTCTTTGTGAGAGCATTCTATGAGGTGTTGAAATCAAAACAAATTTTTGGATAAGTAACGTAAAGGTCTATCGGTGGAAATTCATGGTTAAATTTCTGGCTTCGCACACACGCACTATGATTTGAGACTCTTAAACATGAATTGATGATGGCTATTTTCTGAAAAAGTTTGAATTATATAATTTTTGCATATTTTGAGTTTTCTTTGAGTCGAATTTTATGGGTGTATTCACTGCAAACCCTCACGAGACACAACTCGTCCTAATAGGGTAACCTAGGGGTTTAAAGGCTTGTTACATAAGCTAAATGCAATCGCTCGCCCGCGAAAGAGGTATTCGATCCCATTTTATAGTTGGACCATGTTTTGATTCTTTTTACATTGCTTGGGACGATCAAAGTTCTAATTTAGGGGGGTTTGATTAGGCATGAATTCTTCCCATTTATCCTCTTAATCGAGAGGATTTTATCGCTCTGCAAAGTGTAATTTGAGTGGATTTATCTCATATCATTGCTATTGACAAGTTTCTAATTAGTATACCGAGTTTTGTGTATTTTCTATCTATTTTGCAAGTTTTCAGTGCACAAGGAAGGATCGGCATCCTAATTCGAGTTATGGACCAAAAGTCACAAATCTTCAAAACATACAAGGAGGAAAAGTTCCTGAATAGATGGAACCGAACCGAATGGGTTGGAAAACGAATCGATCCCATCCTGGGAGACTTCCTGTGAAGAACTAAGAAATAGAACCGAACCAAAGAGGAAGAAAAATGAACCGATCCTATGCTTGAAGAACTTCCTGTAAAGCACTTAGAAATGGAACCAAATCGAAGAGAGAAAAAACAAACCAAACCGATTCGTGGAAAAACTTTTGTCAAAGATGGAACTGAACCGAATCACCTTAAGGGGATCGATTTGGGTATCAAAAATTCAAACTCATCCACTTGTAAAATTAGAGTCCTGCATGGTTGAAACTCTTAGAAATCATAGATTATAATTGTAAACACCTCCTAGATATTGAGGAGGCTTCTGATTCATTAGGGAATCTTTGTAATTAGTTTAGAGAAGACAACAACAAAGAAACCCTAGTTTTTATTCCAGTTTTGCAATTCAAGTAATACCATTCTAATTCTTGCTTTCATTATTGCAGTAGTTACTTATCTAATAGAACTTTCATCATTCTTCATCTTCATTCGGTAGTAAAAATGTTTTCTTTCATTACAAACGTGTTTTCTTCTAAATTTAATATGTTTGGCTAAGTTTTCAAGGGTTGGGGTGCTTGAACCCCACCCGATGTGATTCACGATAGTGGAAATAGAAGTTGAAATTAAAACCTTAGATGAATTGTATCATAGTTCATGAGATACTACTTTAAATCAATCTTTGCTTACATACTGCGCGGGCTATGATCCCTCATATGTGTAATACTTAGGAGAAATAAAGACCGAATTTTAATCCATCCTTTGCTTATGTACTGTGCGGGCTATGATCCCTCATATATGTAATATTTAGGAGTATTAAAAAGTCGGATTCATTTAAATCTTTAATTTTGAATCTGGTATCTTACAAAGTGAATTACTAGGGTGTGGGGGATTGTAACCTGACCTATATTTTTCCTTTCATAGTTAAAGTTTTAGTCAAGTCGTTCATAATTCTGCAGTAGAATAATTGTATTTCATTTATTCATAATTTTATTAGTTAATCATTTTCAAAAATGCATATAGTTGTAGTTGTTTCACAAATCAAATCACAATTTCCTTCTTTTTAGACTCAAATTTTGCATATAGTTGTAGTCGTTATGACTCTGTTCGTCCTATTTCCTCGAGGATAGATACCCGAGTTATCGGATTATTACTTGAGCGACAGGCTTTCACTTAAGCCTAAATAGTACGCACACTAGACACATTTGTGGTCGCGTCAGTTATGCAAAATTTTAAATTTTAATAAGCGCAATTAATTGATCCTCCCCTGGAGACAAACGTGTAAAAGTATTGACCCGACATGCAAACATATTTAGTCTAAGTCCCCTTGCACGTGTTTATAATAGTTAAATATCCAAAAATGCCCTTTGCATGGTAAGTGATTAACAACAAAAGGGCATGTGACTACAATGACAAGCAACGTGCCTAATACCGCATTGGATTCAATGATATTCTCAATTATGGTATGTAAAAGATTGCCTCGGTGATTTTAGGCGTTCTATATGCTATATAAGATCTTCTTATATACGCAACTCTTATTCCTTTTCCAATATTAATATTTTATTAGGTCTCTTATTATTTGAATCTTATGAATCCAGTCTTGTTTAAAAAGTTAATCATGGAAAATAATTGTGTTACATGTTTTGTTTAGCATGGTAAATTGAGTTATGCCATAGTGATATATGCAGCATGTTCGTAGGAGAAAATTGTTGAAAAAATCCGTGTGAAATGGAAAAAATTGAGATCAACATCATTTATATGAGTTATGAAGTCTCAGATAATCCATGTTGTATGCTAGATGATGAGATTGATATGGACAACGTGAGTGTGTATATATATATATATATATATATATATATATATATATATATATATATATATATCCAAATGGTTTGGATAGTGTTGATATAACATTGAGTCTTGAAAGGCATGACTCTGAGTCTGGATCTGATGAAGCTTATAACTCCTCAGATGATGAATTACACTATATCGAAATTGATAGAGAAATTCAATCCAACTATTATTTAAGATAAAGATTTATAATTGTTCATTATATTTTAAGTTTTTTATAAATCATTACATCTTTACATCATCATGTACATTCTAAAGAGCTTCAATCGAAGATAAGTTTGTGATCGAATGCGACAATCGAAGATCAAAGAGTTGGTATCTTCACTGCAATCATCGCAAAAGGTATATGGGTTTAATTATGTGTAATATTTATGTTCAAGGGTATTTTAAAAGTTTTAAAACCATAAAATATATTTTTCAAAAGTTTTTCATCAAAAAATTATTTTTAAGGCAACTGCTTATAATGAGGTACTGAAGGTCGTTCGAACAAGGGTCCTTTTGTTGTTCGATATTAGTTATTCGAATGAATATTCTAAAGACCCAATTTCCCCGTCGCTATAGAATGTCGTTCCATATTCTTTCAAATGACTTGGCATGGGTCGTTTAAGCGAGGTCAAGTTTGTTCGAACGAGCTCGAAAAAAATTTATTTTTTACTTGATTTTAAACGTAATCTTTTTAAGTCTATCTCTTGGAAATTTTTCATCCTATTTAAAGAGATACGAACTTAGACTTGTTTGCAAGCCTTTTAACACGTCTTTTATTCTTTTATTTTTCAAATCCAAACACCTTAAATATTTTATGATCACTTTATCAAACATTGAAGAACACATCACATGTTCATATTCATGTAGAGTTGATTCTTCTCTACTGAAGATACGAAATTAGTTTCTTGAGGTTGATTGGTGGACACTGAAGCAAGTGGAGCATTGATGGATCTGCATCATTTTTTTATCAACAAGGAAGGAGATATAATCATGATACTTAGTGGAGTCTAATATTTTAAGTCTGTCTATGTCATTCTACGATACCTTAGTTGTAACAATGTTGCAAATGTGTTTTTTTTGAAAGATTTTTTTCCTCATGTCATCTATTCTTATTTATTATATTCGATTTAGATTCAATATCTTACATGCTTAGTTTTACGTAATTAATTATGATAAAATCGAATTAAATTGAATTTAGCTTATTTGTGACCTAATCTATGATTTCTACATTTGACCATATAACCGGACCACTCTAAATGTTTATCATATTATATCTTGCAAAATAGGACATCAATGTCAGCAGATTGGGCATAATTAATTATAGGAGTTGGTCAGATATTAGAAGGTGGTTCAAGGCAATTCGTAATTGATTTGTGCAAATACGCTGTTGAATTTGGATTCGACTTGATTTATTTAAAGAATGAACATGCTAGAGTCACTTCATATTGCTTAATGAAAGTAGTTACCGATTGTAAATGGTGAATTCACTCTTCAATAGAACAGTGTAATTGTTTTTTTAGTTACAAGGACTTTTAATGGCGATTATACTTGTGGTTATGTTGTGGGAACTTTAAAGAATCATATGCTTACAGCGGAGCTAGTTTCAGAGTTGATTGTGGATAAAATACATTCAAAACCTTTAAGTAGACCTTGCGATGTAATTCAGTAGTTAAAATTATGGAATATAATGCCATATCATACTTCTTTGTTGAGTGTTAACAAGGCAAGGATATGTTTATATAGTGATGCTTGTCTTTCATTTGATTAACTTAAGTGGTACATTTATGCTGTGAGGACCACAAATTCTGAAAGTGTTGTTGAGTTAAGTCAGAATTCATAAACAAAGAGGTTCAAAGGATTTTTTGTATCTTTTGGCACACGTAACACTACTTTCAAATTTTGTTGACTAATGTTATTTCTAGATGGTACATTTTTAAAATAATGATACAAAGGGAATTTACTTATTGCTACTGGAAAGAATGGAAATGAAGGCATGATATGTTTAGAATTTTGGAATTTATCTTTCAGAGTTCTATAATGAAGAAATTTCTCATTGAGATTTCGCAATGTGAAATTACATTGCAAAATTGCAATGAGAAATCTCAATGCTTAATATGATTAAATGCAAAATGGAGTGAGAAGTTGAAACACGAAATGTAAAATGCGAACTTCAAAGAGGAAATACAATTCTAAAATATAACATTGATAAAACTGAAATTTTTTAATATAAATGTGTTGACCAAAAAATAATACGTTGTTGCCATATGCAATTGACAATTTACAAATTAAACATGTATTCCGTAGAATGATTCATTTTATGTTGAAGTCTTTGCTAGAGGAATTTACATTATTTTTCAATGATGAAGCTATTGTATATCCCAATGATCTTCAGAGTGGAAATATGTGAATTTTGTTGTTA
Source organism: Sambucus nigra (assembly GCA_949130495.1). NCBI lineage: Eukaryota > Viridiplantae > Streptophyta > Magnoliopsida > Dipsacales > Adoxaceae > Sambucus > Sambucus nigra. The sequence goes on along the minus strand of OX422207.1, from coordinate 352,825,109 downwards.
TAATAGATAAGAACCATGTGTGGTTCCTATGGATGTATTCAGAGAATAAATGATACATCAATTCCATGCTAAATACACCATAATTTTTTAGTCCACCCTCGCATATTTTCTCAATTCTTTTTACGATCTTAAAAAATTTTCATGTATCAATGATATTAGGATCGAATGTGCATCTGATATCTTCATACAAGTAGTAAAAACCTAATATTTTTGTAGCCCTATAATTGAGTCGAAGAAAACATTCAATAGTATCGTCATTGATATGCTTGACAATGTTAACGACTTCATGTTGTTTACATCATTATAAAAGCTTTCGATTTTTTATAGTTAAAACATTACTACTTCATGTAATTTACATAGTACATTACTTAAGTGTTTTATGCTACTTTTACCATGCGAGTGAAATGTGTGGAATTGATAGGAAAATATTAATAAGTGAAGTTACACATGGGCAAAAAACGTGATTGAATAATTTCATACTACGAATTTTATCATTTCTTAATACGAAATGGGTTAATTCGCACTAAGAAATACGTCCTTTCACAATGCAAAATGGAAAATTTCTCACTATAAGATTGAATTACAATTTCTTTAATTTGGACATATTGCAGGTATGTTCTGCCTTGCATTTGTTTTAGTAGTTACGAAAGATAAGAAAAACTAACACTAGACCATATATAATCAATGGTCATGGTTTTGGCTCGTGACAACCCCCATGGGTCACGGTCCAAACCCATGACAATGTTAAGCGTGACAAAATTGGGGGGCATAGTCCAAACTCGTGGCCCATAAAGAAGGACGTGAGTCATGGTCCAAAGTCGTGACCACCATACCACTGGGGGTCGCGACCAAAAATCGTGACCCATAGGGGAGGACGAAGGTCACGGTCCAAATCCATGACTACCATACCACTGGAGGTCACGGTCCAAAATTGTGACCCATAGGGGAGGACATGGGTCACGATCGAAAGTCGTAAACACCATACCGTTATTGGTCGCAGTTTTGGAAGTTGAGAAATAATTTATTTAAATTTATAAAATTATATTTGGTCACGGTTTTGGATCGTGGCGAATAAAATGTGATTATGCAGTCAGTTGCTACGCGTGAGGTGTTCATGCTTTTTACGGGATCGTTTAGGGGATGTTTTGCATTTTCGCCCTTCAACAACATGTTTTCAAGCCTATCTAACTATTTGCAAGTTTTAGTCATATTTTCAAACAAATAGTACAATGAGTACGCGATTAGTTGCTACGTGTTATGTTGGTCCCTGGAGAGGTGTTCGTGCCTCTCGCGGGGTTTGGGGGCTATTTTTCATTTTCACCCTTTAACGGTATGTTTTTATCCTAAGTCTAGCTATTTACAATCTTGGGTCATATTTTCAAACCGAGAGTCCCGTGACTATATGTTCAGTCGCTACGTGTTATATTAGTCTCGCGAGGTGTTCGTGCCTCTTTGTGGGGCTGTTTGGTGGTATTTTGTAATTTCGTCCTTCAACAACATGTTTTCAAGCCTAAGTCTAACTATTTGAAAGTTTGGGTCATATTTAAAAATTGGGAGTACCTTGACTACGAGGTGAGTTGCTATGTGTTATGTTATTTCTGTGAGAGATGTTCATGCCTCTTATGGGGCAGCTTGAGGGTTGTTTTGCATTTTCTTATCTCAACGAAATGTTTTTAAGCCTAAGTTTAACTATTTGCAAGTTTGGGTCATATTCTCAAATTAGAAGTTTTATGACTACACCGATCAGCTTCTATGTGTTACGTTAGTCCCATGCGAGGTGTTCGTGCCTCTTGGTGGGCCGTTTGGGGGCCGTTTTACATTTTTCCCTTTAATAGCATGTTTTCAAGCCTAAGTTTAACTATTTTGAAGTTTGGGTCATATTATCAAATCGGGAGTCCCGTGACTACTTGATCAGTTCTACATGTTATGTTTGTCCTGGGCAAGGTGTATGTGACTCTTACAGGGCCATTTTGGGGCCACTTGTATTTTCACCCTTCAACGATATGTTTTCAAGCCTAAGTCTAACTATTTACAGGTTTGGGTCATATTCTCAAATCGAGAGTTCTGTGACTACGTGATTAGTTGCTATGTGTTACGTTAGTCCCATGCAATGTGTTTGTACCTCTTACAGGGCCGTTTGGGTGTTATTTTGCACTTTCACCCTTCAACAGAATGTTTTCAAGCCTAAGTCTAACTATTGTAGGTTTGGGTCATATTCTTAAATCGATAGTACCATAATGATACGGTCAGTTACTACTAGTTATGTCTTAGGGGACCGTTTGGGGGTTGGTTTGTGTTTTTTCCCTTTAGAGCCATGTTTTCAATCTTAAGTCTAACTATTTATATGTTTGGGGCATATTATCAAGTCGAGAGTCCCGTGACTATTCAGTTAGTTGCTACAAGATATGTTGGTCCCGTATGAGGTGTTCGTACCTCTTGTGGGGCCTTTTGGGAGTTGTTTTGTGTTTTTACCCTTCAGCAGCATGTTTTCAAGCCTAATTATAACTATTTTCAAGTCTAGGTCATATTCTCAAACTGGGAGTCCCGTGACGATGCGGTTAGTTGCTATGTGTTACCTTGGTCACGTACGAGGTGTCCGTGCCTCTTGCGGGGTTGTTTTGCATTTTTACTCTTCAACGACTTATTTTTAAGCTAATTCTAATGATTTTCGAGCTTGGGTCATATTATCAAATTAGGAGTCCCGTGAATACGCGGTTTTTTTACATTGGTCTCGTGCAAGGTTTCATGTCTCTTGCAGGGCCTTTTGGGTTTTTTTTTGCATTTTCGCCCTTCAGCGGCATGTTTTCAAGCCTAAGTCTAACTATTTTCAAGTTTGTTCATATTCTCAAACTGGGACTCTCGCGACTATGTAGTCAGTTGCTACGTATTACGTTAGTCCTGGGCGAGGTGTTCGTTCTTCTTATAGGACCATTTGGGATTTATTTTGCATTTTTTCCTTCAAAGGTATGTTTTCAAGCCTAAGTCTAACTATTTGCAACTTTGGGCCATATTCTAAAATTGGGACTTCTATGACTATGTAATCAATTTCTACATGTTATGTTGGTCCCGTGCGTGGTGTTCGTACCTCTTGCAAGGTTGTTTGGGGGTTATTTTGCGTTTTTACCTTCAACGGCATGTTTTCAAGTATAAGTTTAACTATTTGCAAGTTTGGGAAATATTATCAAATCGAGAGTCTTGTGACTACGCGGTCAATTGCTACAACGTCTTATGTTGGTCCCGTATGAGGTGTTCGTGCCTCTTACGGGGAGGTTTGGGGATTGTTATGCATTTACCCTTCAACGACATGTTTTTAAGATTAAGTCATAACTATTTCCAAGTTTGGATCATATTCTCAAATTGGGAGTCTCATGACTACGCGGTCACTTACTAGGTATTACGTTGGTCCCGTGCGAGGTGTTCATACCTCTTGCGGGGCCGTTTGGGGATGTTTTATATTTTCGCCCTTCAATGGCATGTTTTCAAGCCTAAGTTTAACTATATGCAGGTTTTGATCATATTTTCAAATCGGAATCCCCGTGACTACACGATCAATTGCTATGTGTTATGTTGGTCCCGTGCGAGGTGTTTATACCTCTTTTGGGGCGATTTGAGGATTGTTATGCATTTTCGCCCTTCAACGACATGTTTTTAAGACTATGTCTAACTATTTACAAGTTTTCGTTGTATTCTCAAATCGGAATTTCCATAACTGCGTGGTTAGTTTTTACGTGTTACATTGGTCCCATACGAGATGTTCGTACCTCTTGCGGGGTCATTTGGGGGTTATTTTGTATTTTTTTTCCTTCAATGGCATTTTTAAGCATAAGTCTAACTATTTGCAAGTTTGGGTCATATTCTCAAATCGGGGGTCTCGTGACTATGCGATCAACTGCCTAAGTCTAATAGTTTTGGTTTTACCCCCAAATGAGCACTTAATTAACCATTATATAGGAATAAAACATTTAAAAAATTATGCGTATCACTACACCAAAATATGTATTTTGTCACGGTTTAAAAAATTGACAAGGTGACCTTGTCATGGTCAAAGACCGTGACATTCCCCGGTGTGACAACATATATGTTATAGACATGTCGCGGTTAAAGTCTGTGATATGTTTAACCTTGTCACGGATGTGTCACGATCAAAAACCTTGACAAGTTCATGACAAGGATAACTTGGGACCGACTTTGACCGTGACATGTCCTTAAAAACTATTAACTTGTCATGGACAAGTCATAATCAAAGTTTATGACAACTTATCCTTGTTACGATCAAAGTCCGTGATAAATATGCGCAACAGTATAAAAAAGTTGTTGGGCAGTATGGCCACTGCTACTGCCCAACAATATATTATCACCTGTAATAGCAATATATGACATATTTTCTCAATAATTAATATCAACCAACATTCAATATTCATAATAATTTAACACTAAACAAATATAAATAAGAAACACAATAGATAAACCCAAATTTGAAAGTTTGATACAAATTATTACATAATGTCCATTGATTATCAACTTGGAGGAGAAAACTAGGCCATACAATATACGAACCGACACAACCCTCAATATTCCGTACGCCGCACTGTTCGTTCAACCACACGACTTCATTTTCTTTTCCCACCACCACTTCAGTGATGTATACCCGATCCTCATGTTGTTACAACGGATGGTTATGAACCAAGAAACCTAGGCATGCATTCGGATCCCTCAACCCTTGTCCATTATATTGCCTCCTCGTAAGTCTAATAAATAGGCTCTATCCCAACCAATTGTAAATGGAGTAGTTGGGACAAAGGGATATGGGTGGGGGTGATGAAAAAGTCATATGTAGATTAGGGGGTATTAATGAGGGTGACGGTGAGAAAGACGGAGCAGTAGTCCCCTCATCCACTACTTTTTCCTTTCCTTTACCTGAGTTGGACCCGTCTCGACCTTGAAGAGAATGCTTGACAAACGAAACCATTTTATTCGATATTTTTTTCTAGATTCTCAAACCTCTTGGTGTTATTAGCCTGTAATTTGTCAACCTTGCGTGCCAATCCATTGTTTCTCGATGAAATCTTGGTGAGCCTTGACTTCCACATCCGAGAGATAACACCCCGAGTACGACTTTCGTGATCCCTCTCAAACACTTTTCTAAGTGCGTCCGTACTCAGAGTTGCCTTGTTGGCATCACTCTGTGAGTTATGGACTTCTTTAAGATTTTCTTGAAATAAAAAAAAAGTACACGATTAGATGAATTAATTAAAAAGTATATGATTATAAATTTTATTTTAATAATGTAATTATAATTTAAACTTATAATAGTGGTGTCCATGATCGGAATCACCTCTTTATACTTATGTTTCTTCATTCGAATTGCTACATAGGCATCGAGCTTATGTAGCTTATCCCTAGGACCACTCCCCGTATCCTGAAAAAAATAATGGAAAATTAGTGAATTAGTATATAATTATTGATAAATAGAATAAGACAAAAATCAAATGAATTAACATTCAAAACTTATCATCATGTGTTCCACCTCGGTGTAAGACATGTGCCCAGAATAGTGCATGTCGACCTTCTTGGCTCGGTTTTCCCTCCTCAGTTCACAATAGGACAATTACCTATCCAATATCTCATTATTGACAAACTGTTGCCATCTTGCCAATGAGATTGGTTACTTCTCAGGTATTGTGTCCCTACATTGTAAGGTGGACTTTCGGTCCCTACTAAAATACCGTGCATGCATATTTTTCTTCCACATTTTCCATTGATCTCTTAGTTGTTCCAATGTGGAGTTGCGTGCTTGTTCCATCAAGTCGAATTGTTCCTATCGAACAAATACAAAATAAAAAGAAAGAGACTTACTAGTATTTAAATTATAAAATAAAATATATATATTATTCAGTCAAGCAAGTACCTTTAATGCCCCCAAATGTCCATCTTGAGCTCATAGGGCACCTTCCTCCAATCAGTGTACCTGGGCCAATAATCATTTTGAGAAATTCCAAGGCCCTATATTGTAATACCGCCTTGTTATCCACTAATATCCCCAACTTTCCCCACTTTGGGGGACTAGTGCTAGATGAGCCTTCCTCGACCCTGCTTCCCTGACGTCTGATGAAGACAGATCCTGCAAAAATTGTTATTAGTGGAAACATATATATGAGAAAATGATTTAAAAATATAAATAATGAATTAGTTTGACATATTTACTAAACCAAATTACCGATATTAGAAGAATACAAATCCATATAATAAACCAAACTAAGAATTGTTTCAAATAATTGTAATACTTATAATCTAAGAATTATTTCACATTTGGGTTATGTCACGAACTTTGAAATAATGCTTAAACTGATTAAAATTTAAATTAACATATTCACTAACCAACAAACCAAGATTGATTCAAATCCTCAAAAACTGATAAATCTAAATGAATAAATTACAAGAAGAATACAAATTAACGATGTTAGAAGAATAAAAAAATCATATCATAAACCACGCTAAGAATTGTTTCAAATAATTGTAATACTTATTACAAATCAAAGAATAATTTCACATTGGGGTTATTTTGGGAACTATAATATAATGCTGAAACTAATTAAAATATAAATTAACATATTCACTAACTAACCAACAAAGATTGATTAAAAAAAATCTCAAAACTAATCTAATCCAAATGAATAAAGCATTAAATTGTCATTCGATAATAATAAAGCACTAGAAGAATATAAATTAACAACTTTAGAAGAATACAAATCCATATCATAAACCAAGATAATAATTGTTTCAAATAACTGGAATACTTATTACAAATCTTTATTTCAAATTCAGGTTATCATCTAAAATGGATTGATATTCGGTAGGAGCAACCAAGTCATCCACACTAATGGCTAGATATTTTGGCACATGTAGGATGATTGACTGCGACTCGTTGCTGATATACTCCAAGTAAAACACTTGCTTGATCTTTTGAAAAGAAGTAATAAACGACTCGTTTCTCACATGCATGTTACACTTCAACTTGAACAGGTCAACAATGATCCAACTGGTATCAGGATCAACTTTATGAGCATTTTTATCCTCAAATATTACCCAATCACAGTAAACACAACCTCTTTGAAGCTTATATAGTCTAATTAAAATATATTCCGAATGACACCATAGTAAGTCATTTCAACTTCAATGAGGTTTTTATCTTTCACGCTCGCTCAAAAATAAGTAAGAGCCTTGTACGGAATGCACGAGTTATGTACATTTATATTTTCCTCGTATACCCTTGCACCAAATATCTAATCGTTTAATCGGTACTTTTTGTACTCGTGTGTCATGAAAAAGGGTCCATTCGCTAGACGAGCAAGCCTTGATGTCGCATCACCCATCTTTAAGAGCTGAGAATATAGATAAATTAATTAGGTTAGTTTTAAATCTTTCTTGTAATATGTCATTTAATAAAAAAATTATCATTATAATTACCTCGTGTGACACCCATAGCTTAATTCGCTATCTGATTGTGCCATCATTCTTTTTCTTTTATTGTTCCCACATGCATCATATTTCCTACATTGATCGTGATGAACATATTAAGAAATTGATCAAGTATAAAAGTTAAAATAATATAAACATACTTTTTCCATTCTTCGACATCTTCTTGAGTTTTAAATAGATAACGAGCTACTTGTTGATGTTGTAAACTTATTAATTTCACTCGCATGCCCATCACCTAACCACCCTCATTGACAAAATTATCACTATTATCTACACTGCTTGGATCGAGTATATATTCCCGAGCGTAGATTGATGACTCCATGGTGATGTATTCCTCTGTAATTGATCCTTCAATGTATCATGTATTCTTGGCATTATCTTTGAAAACTTTCATCAACCTTCACTACAAAAAAAAAATAGCTTTTGAAACGGTGGCCTAACAGTCCCAAAAGATCATTTATCCGTCTCAAATACTTTTAGTGACACTATTTGGGATGGCTAGGGCGTCTTTTTGATAGGGGTTATAAATACTTTTTGTGACCCCATAGCCGTCTCAAAAGAGTTTTTTGAGACAGGAACAAATCCGTCTCAAAAGGTCCTCATTTTGTATGACCATTTTAAGATGGCATAAAAGTTGTCACAAAAGATTATTTTTTAGATGGGAATTAATCTCTCACAAAAGGTTACTATTTTAGAAGAGCTTTTTGAGACGACAACATAACCGTCTTTAATATATTTTTGGGACAGTTTTAACCATCCCAAAAGAGGTGAAGGGATCTTAAAATTTTTGCACCAAACATTTTGTGGAGAATAAAATCTCCTGCTAAAGTTTAATTTAGAATTGAATTACATTTGAAACAACACAAACAAAGAATAATCAGAAAATGTAATACATAAGATGATTTTCAACCAACACAACGAATCATTGTCATTCAACCATAAATAGAGTTCTTACAACCATCTCTAAATGTTCATCAAAATAAGAATTATAACACTAAGTTCAAATATTTGACTTGACCACAAAAATACATTATTGTATTAATACTCCAAACACGAAATGTTTTTATCAAAGTAATTCTGCAACACTAAAGCGTACGACCTCCAAAACCATTGATTAACCTTTGCATGTTCTACAAAAATGATCAACTGCACAAAAAAATAGTGTAAATTTTGTCAGAATTAATACCTCTCGTCAGCAATTCAATGTGAAAAATGAATCAATATAGTATATTCTCATCATAAGCAATATAAATATATAACTACTATTATTTTCTTCAAAATTCGGCAGAATTTCCTTTGTTTATTCATGAAAACCACAGGTAGTCAACCTATTTTAAACATTAAAATTGATTCTAAGAATGATATACACCAACCAACAGATATTTTTAACCACCACCATAATAAATTATCACTACCATAATAAATTTTCACCACCACCATTGTAAATTTAACTTTAAACAAGAGTATTTTCCATTATATATAAATGACTATATGTATGAATTAATAAAAATCTTGTTCCGCACTTCTGGGTCATTTTGTTGCTCTTCTGGTAGCTCATTTAGTCGTCTTTCAAGCATTTTCTACCAATTGAATTAATATTATAATTAATGAACATAAACTAATTTTCAAAAACACAATCATAAAAAATATTAAATAAATCTTTCAAGCAGCACTTATGAATTCATATTTATACATACCGCTCTATCAAATGGTCCATCTTCAACACTGAAAGGTTTATTATTCGGATCTCGAGTGGCTTTTTATGTGCTAATATTGTCGACGGGCTCCCCTTATTTTATCTTCTGAAAAAACATTTTATATATATTAATACTATTAGATTAAAATCAGAAATATTTATAATAATAAAAATTCCAACCTCCTTGGTTATTTTAGCATATGGCTTTAGTCCTGTCCTTGAGTAAGCACATTCAACTTCACGGTTCTTAGTATTTTGATCCACAATATCATAATATTTGAAGAAATAAAAATAAAAATTATTTTACTAGTGACGAAGAATGAAGATATAAAATTCTTAATAATATGTGCTATTTATACCTTAATCTTCTTTAGACCCCAATATTTCACCAATTCAGGCTACTAATCTTTTTCGACTCGTTCAGGTATATAACTCAACCGCTCTTCATCTGTTTGAAACTTTTTATAGTGATTCACCTTCACTCGATGCTTCCATTGCTTCCAGGCAAGTCCCATCCTTGCAAAGAATATTTGTTTAAAATATTCTAGTGCATTTGTGTTATTCTAAGAACAAAAATAATAAATTAGTTAAAACTTGACAAGCTAATGTACAACGGCACAAATAAATTAATCAAACTAATAAGTTACCTTCGCTTCCTTCCAAATATTATCAAGTGCTTCCTCGCCCGCCTCGCTCCAATACAACATTGTCAATGAAAATAAATTTCCACACCTTGGATAATAACCTAAATGTGACATCAATTTACTTTCAAGCTTACAAACTGGCTGACAAAGTTCATTCCATTCCAATATCTTTTTTTTGTTATCATTCCATATGAGCCAAGGCCTTTCCCTCTTTCTAACCCTTTTTTACTAGTAAGGGTAGTCATTGTACCCGAACAAAAAATTAGTAAATAATGTTTATACATCTTGTTCAATATGAATATAAACATAAAATGTAATATAAATGGAGATATACAAACAGTTCACTGTGTAACATAGCATACATGTGAGATCCTCACCATCTAAAGCCATGACATTGGATGGAGGATTGACATTCCCAACTAAATTATTAATCTGCTCAATATTTGGGGAAAGTTAACTTGTAGGTGTTTGAAATAAAGAAATTTGAGCTCTTGAGTTGCGGTGCGTATTCTGGGACTGGGATGTTAATTCATAGCAAGAAGTCACATTTCAGTTATATATCACATTTCAACATCAATTATAAAACTAATCCAACATGAAACAATAAAATAAAAGGATCGATCATTACTTTAAAATGATCATGTTCATTTCAAAATCATTTCTAAGACTAAGAGAAGCAATTTAAACCCATTACTGATAAACACTTAATAATTTGAGTCCCAAAGATCTTAATTTCATCCATCTCTGTGTAAAATAAACAATTATATCAAAGACAAGAAAGTAATAACTAAATTGCGTCTGCGTGCAATATGTATCTTTCGTAAACATTTTGTATTATTTAGAAACAAAGTAATGTGCGCATAAACAAAAAAAAAGGTCTTCGAAAAAGTCTAAATCTCATGGCTACATTGACTGCAAGTTTAATCTTCATTATCATGTTGGTGTTGGTCATCTTCATCATCTCTTATTCCATAATAATTCCATGGTAACATAGACTCAAATAGAACTACCAATGCATTTTTCTGGATTCATCACAGTAATAGCAATGCATTACTTTCGCTTCATCACAGTAACAGTAAACTAGATTTCTTAAATTGAACAGTCATTTATTTGCGAACTCAGTCATAGGGTCAATGTTATTGAAACCAACTATTAGACAATAGAATTTTTTTTTGTCCAACATGGTTGTGTTTATTCCTCCCATCACCTCTATGTTATACTTGTTTGATTTCTAATACATTATACTGTGGCGGGTGGGTCATTGTTCCCCGCATTATTTTCCATGGAAAATACTTGTTTGAGTTCATTTTTTTACAACTGTTGGATCTACTCTCATTATATAACATCTTCAGTTCCTTGAGCATTACCTTATCAACGGGTTTTCTAAGGGTGTTATCAGCTAGAGAGCGAGCACGAAAGTATAAATAATATGCACATGTACTCTTTCCAACCAAACTATAAATTTAGCCAAGTAAAAAGTACCTTTCTACTCAGAAAACCAAGGGAGGATTATTTCTGGCTTTAGTGCTGGTGTCCTTGAAGCTATCCTTATTGTCACACATTTAAAGGTGGTGAAAATTAGTCTAAAGTGGAAAAAATGGTTGAGCACTGATCTTTTAAAGTACAAGGGCCCCATATATTGTGCTCATATGATAGTGAGAGAAAATGGCCTCCGTGGGGTCTGAGCAGGGGCTGCCACAACTGTTATGCGCAATGGTACAAACCAGGCTTTCATGTTCACTGCCAAGAACTCTTTTGATGGGGTCTTATGGAAGAAACATAAGACCCGATTCGGAGGTGAGTTGAAGTATAAATGTATGTTTCACTCTATCTCAACAATATATGCAGATGAAGGTTTGCGTGGCTTGTGGAAAGGACTATTGCCCCGGCTCACGAGGATACCACCCGGGCAGGAAATTACATGGGGTGTGGCTGAACAGTTGTTGGCAATGCTCACCAACAACTAGTTATGCTCAATAGTTTGTTTATAGAACCAATTTCCTTATCAAAGTCACTCTAGTCATCTTTCTTATTTTCGATACAACTCCTGTGTATTAGATGGTTTATTTATTTACTATAGTTTCATGTTTTTCTGGTGGTAAACCTATTATCAAACTCCTCAATATCTCTTGTATAAATAGGAGTTGTATATCAGCTCCTAGATCTTCTCCTGCATGTATTTGTTCTCAAAATAACCCCCTCTAGCACGATCACTGACATTATTTAGTCAAAATGCAGTTTTGTTTGGTGTAGATTGCTGAAATAAACAAATCACATAATTCCCATAGTTTCAAGACATTATACATTGATCAGTTAATCATGTGGGTGCTGGCACAGGCTATTTTTCTTTGTGGGTTTTGTTTGCTTTTGTTTTTGGTGATTGTTTGTTAAACGTTTGGAATGAGGTAGAGAGACGATAGAGCTCCGGTTGATTCTTTCTATGAAGTTCGGCCTCAATACACCGATGTTCCAAAAACCAAGTTTAAAATCAAGGCTAGAAAGATCCTAAGTGTACGAAAATGGGATGCAGCATTTAATTCAGAAGGTTGTCTCAATATAGGCAAGACTATTGGTCGAATCCATCATGGGGGGTCCATCCATCTATTAGATGAGAAGTGTGGGAATTTCTACTTAGTTGTTATGATCCCAAGAGAACGTTTGATGAAAGAGATCAGATACGGGAGCGTCGAAGGACACAATATGATCGATTGAAAGAAGAGTGCCTCTGGATGTTTCCTATTATTGGAAGTGGCAGTTTTATCACTGCACCTGTAATCAGTGACGATGGTGAACCTATTCAAGATCCTATAGTACTTCTAGAAGAGAATCCTAATAGGTAACTTCAATCACTACTTTCTCAAGAAAATGATGTATTGGACAGTTTTGATGAGTCAGCTAGATATGATCCTAAAGATAAGAAAGTAATGCAATGGAAGCTTACACTACATCAAATAGGTCTCGACGTAGTTCGAACTGACAGGACACTAGTGTTTTATGAGCAAAAATAAAATTTTTCTACACTTTGGGATATTCTATCCATCTATGCGTGGTTTGATACATATGTTGGGTACTGTCAAGGAATGAGTGATATTTGCTCTCCTATGATTATTCTTTTTGAAGATGAAGTAGATGTATTTTGGTTTTTTGAACATTTGATGCGCAGATTGCGAAGAAATTTCAGATGCACCGAGAAGTCCATTGGGGTGGAGGCTCAGCTTAGCAATTTAGCTTTAATTACTCAAGTTATTGATCCTAACTTCATCATCACTTAGAGACCTTAAGTGGAGGGGACTATCTATTTGAATATATGTCAGCTAGATGAGAAGCATATAATGGTTTGGATACTTCCAATTTACCTGAGTAGCCTCTTATCGACATTGCTCAGGTGAGTTATTTGGCAAGTGAGGTGATCGACGGTGATTAGTACACTCTGCCCCAATTTACATGTGTACCTGGTTTATGGACTTTTGGGAAAACTACATAAACGAACCATGAGATGAAGGTATCCCACCGTTGATTAGAAATATTCTTGAGTATTGGGTGGCAAAAAAACGATCTCGTCTCAAAATTAAAAGTAGGAGTTTATGTTTAAGATGTATCAAATCAAGGGTTGTATGTAGGAAACCAATGTACAAATTTTTGTGTAGTGATCTTGACAATTAAAATTAGCGCGCTCATAAAACGATTGCCTAAAGTTGAACAGACTGATCCCAAATTGGTAAGTTTGCATATATATATATATATATATATATATATATATATATATATATATATATAGTCTCATAATTCATTCTAAGAGTTTAAATCTCATATTGTCATTTCCTTTTCTTAAGAGTTCATAAAAATTTCCCAATCTGGGATTCTAAAAATCACAAAATGAACTCAATAGTTGTTTTCGTATAATGTATTAGAAATCAAACACCGCAAAAGTAAAAAATGAATTCAAGCAATTATTTTCTATGCAAAACAAATCAACAACAATCAAACGGACAATAAAATAACTTGATTTTGGGCTCTAGCCTTCCAATCATCACGAAAATTACGAATTCTAATTTAAGTTCAAAGTAAAAAATTATAAACTTAAGCAATAGTCCTTATTTAAAAATGACGAGTTCTAAGGATACACACTGCCCATATCAAGACACTATCATGGAATTTAGTATGTTGATTACGTCCAAAAAAGGAAAGTGAAATCTTAAATTGGAAAGTCCCAAAAAGAGAAGTATGACTCTTCATTTGGGACTGAGGTAATACTATACAAATATTTGTAACCAATGAAATTATCATATCCCACTGCCTATGTACCATTATCCCCCTCAAATTGCAACATATATTACACATTTCCTTAGATCATGGTTACATATTGGTTATATTACATATAACCCCCCTGTTACCCTCACGCCACTGAACTATCAACATATAAAATGTGCTTGTGGCATTAATGCAAATGTTGTGCATTACATTAATATTACAAGTATAACATTTCATACTTACTACAAAATAATTTTTCACTTGTTCATCAACTTGAGATTACTTTTAAACTGGAGAAAATGAAAATTTGAAATTGTTATTTCTTATAGGAAAAAATTTTGATATAACCACAAACTGTTCAGTAGGAACTGTTCAGTAGGGACTTTGTGTTTGATTGCAGCCCTAGTTAGTCCATTGGTTTTAATTCATCAAATGCTTGTCAGTCCAAAACATGTTACGGTTTTTAACCGTGACAAAACAACAGTTTCGATGAAATGAACAAACAAAAAAAGGAAGGGGCGACCAATACTACTACGCCACTACAAAATGTAATAAAAGAAAAAAACAAATTCGAGAAACTCTCATAGTATGTTGCTCCTCTCCATATTTCTTATGGTACGCTAATGGAGTATGATAAACTGGAAGCTTTAGGATTTTTCGAACCCATCCCTTCTGCTCAAGGAATTCTACAAGGAGGGCAATCACCATTTCCTATTGGCCAAGTGTGACCCCAATTTGAATTTTATATTTCATGGTATAATATTTATTGACTGTTATAAAAATATGGTTATTGAATTTGCAGCTTCCTGTAGCAACATCTAATAGTGAACAATAAGTTATTATCAATCCAAAGCTCCATGCCCCAGGTCTACAATTTCATTTTCAGAGGTTCAAATTCTATTTTCTTATTTGTCAAATAAATACATCATTCTTATATGGAAAACTTATTTCGTTTGTTTATGAGAGTGTGCTTCCAATCGCAATGGAAACGGCTATCAAAGATAGTGTCTAGTATTGTACAACGCAGTGTTTCTATTGCGACTCAGACAACAAAGGAACTTGTTTTAAAGGTTCTTATTCTTCCTTCCAGTTTAGTGAGACTCGTATACGTAATTGGATAATTGATCAAACGCACGAGATTTTCCAAATAATGCACACCCAATTGGATAATAAATTGATCATTGTTGGAGATATTGTAGGACACCACTCACTTGTTCCGCTTCCCATATTAGGATACCACATTTACCGTGCTGGCGAATATACTAGTGAATATAAATTATATTTACCCTTTGAAAATACTCATGTTAAACTTCAAAATGGTGTTTTGATAGGTATTCCCTAAGTAGATATGTGGGACTCACATACTTCATTCATGTATTAGTTATAGCGGTCTGATTTGGGACCACGAAACGTGTACAGGTATTCTTATTCCAACTAGTCGGTTCCATATTTATGCGTGAATGGCCATAGCAACATCCAACCAGGGTAGCCTACAACGTTGAGGGACATAGTCATTAAAAAATTTGACAATTGTAGTGTCATATTAGACGACATGTTTACATGACTAGACATTGTAGTCTGCTTAGATTCCATTGTTATTTGGGTCTATAGTTTCACATTGATCTTTTCGGCAACATTTAATAACGATTATTCTAATTTTGACTATATCATTTTCATACATCTCTATATATGTTTGTAAATTGATAATATTTATATTAGATCCCAAATAAAAATATCCGTTAACAAGACTTGTACATCATTCTCACCAGATTGCATGTAACTAAGAGTGTAGTTTGTCGAATGATTCACAATATATAAACATCCATGGAAACTAAGTTATATGAAGTTGGTAGATGGCCCTTAATGCCCACCTTGTACCTAGGGGATAATAGGACACTCTTAATAGTTACAGTACACTTATTAATCCACTTATCTCAACTTTCTCCCACTAACACAAGTACTTGTACAAGGGCATAAGTAGTTTGTTTCCCCTTGATCAATGGCATTCTACATCACGACCCTTTGATATGATACTATGACCCAATTGCATGAGTCTTCCTAAGTATATATCATTTGATCCTCCTCATATTGAGATGTATGCCCCATATGCATTTATTACCAATAATTGATGGGGGATACAAATGCCATCTAACATCCCCTAACTAATTAATAATTTTAGTTGTATTATGTGTACACTAAGGGACCTCTATGACATAGTTTCTCTCATGGAAATGGGATTTGGTTGGGAAGAACATGTCAAAAGGGCGACGGATATGGGATAATAAGAAAAATCGTAGAAATGTTACCGATAATGGTATTCTAATTTATGTTGAAACATTTGAATTAGGGGGTGTAAACACACGATTCTTGTGCCCCTCATACTCCGTAAGGATCCCCACTGACGATTTACCTGCACATGACCTTTATTGTCTAACTTTTTTAAATGTCAAATCAATTCGACATGCCACATGGCATTTTATAGGAGTGACATACGAGTTTCGTGCCCGTGAGAGTGTCCGATAGGGGTACGTCACCTCTGTCGAAATGTCCATGCTTCATAGGTCCCAACATTTAGTTATTTAAATGTTAAGATTTAGTTATTTTTTATGATGATGCATGAGGGTATTAATTTGGTCCATCACATATATCACAAATTAAATAATAATCAAATAGTAAATAAAATTAACGGCATAACCTCCTTCCAAAGGACATGAATTAGATGATCAGCTATAAACAAACATATCAATAATCTAACTAAAATTGACACAATCTAGTAAATAAATATTCCGATATGTTAAGCTAAAAACTATGCTACAACAACCAATTCACAATCCGGGTTTTTAATTGGCTTACCCTAAACCTCCTAACTCCACTACAAATCAATCCAGACTTTCATTTGGCTCACCCTCCACTTTATATCACCACTACAAATCATATGTAAAAAAATAATTTTATAAATCAATAATTAAGAATTATAATTACCTATTATCCGTGTCAATTCAATGTTGTAACTTGAATGTTCGGGATTAGTTAATTCATATCTCGCAAGTAGTATCTCCCTATCAAATACCGATAAATGAAAAACATGTATACCAAGGACAGATTGATACAATTTATAAGCATCTATTTCGAAGAATAAATGAATATTAGGGTTTAAAATATATTGCAAGAATGATAATTATATATGCTGCTTTCTTGTACAATTTCAACCTTATAACTATAGGTATTTATATATATATATATATATATATATATATATAGAGAGAGAGAGAGAGAGAGAGAAAAAGAGATGTGAACAAATATACCTTGCTTAAGATAAAACATTAACCAAATAGGAGAAGGCTAGGGATAGAGCTAGAGCGAGGGCTAGGGTGAACGAGAGAGGAGTGAGGCGGAGATTGGGCGGCGGAGGAGAAGAACGCCTAGGGGGACAGGGAGAAAAAAGTCAGGGGGGGGGGGATGCCGGTTTGGGTATTTTGGTGTAAATTTGAGTGGGTTTTGTTTTTTGGTTTTTTTGAGGCGGGAGGTTAGCTTAAATGGTGAGTGGGAGATGAAAAGAATTAGTGGTGGAACCAGTTTTTTTTAGCCGTCTTATTTGATATATCTTTTGATACACTAAGTATTTACCATCTCATTTGGTTTACTTTATAAGACGGATATAATTAATTGTATAAAAAAGTGACCTCTTTTGAGACGGATATAATTAGTAGTCTTAAAAAATAATAGTTTTTGAGACGGCTAATTATATTCATATAAAAAAATATGTTTTAAAGACTATATTTTGTCTGTCTAAAAAATAGGGTTTTAAAAGCAACTTTTTTTTTTGTAATGCTTTCAAACAGGTATATCCATCGATATCTAACTGGGCCATAAAGAAGTGACTCGTCGCATAAGTGTACCAACAAGTGAATACTTATGTCAAAAAATAATGGGGGAAAGTACTTCTACAATACACAAATCTCTTCGACTCTAGCTACTTTTGCGGCCACTATGTGCTTTCGATTGACTCTTTTCTCTCATAAAGTGTGAAGCAGATGCTACTTTGCGTAATGGCCCTTCGAAAATTCTTATGCTTAGAGAAACAGTGCTTAGACAACAAAGGAACCAATTTCATGATAACTGGGCTTTCTACATCATTAGTGACCTCATTTTCTTCCACTTCATGAACTCAGTACGTATCATCAACTAAATTCTCTAGCATATTATGATTAACATTATCCTCCAGGCCTTGTACATCTATCCTACTTGATGATTGATATGAAGGTTGCTCAGGGAAAAAGGGAATATATAATTCCCCGTAAAAAATCCACAACCGATAACTATCTTGCATACCCCGTCTTAATAGATGTAGTTCAGCCGTTTTTGACTCAAACATCTTACCATTCCCGCACCTTACACACGGACACGGGAACTCTTCATTATTATGACATCTATTTAAGAATTTAGTAAATTCATAAGCAACTCTGCGAAACTCATCCCCTAGTCTATTTGTGTCACCCATCCACTCTTTGTATAGAGGATATCCCATCACAACTACTACAAACAATCACCTTTTTATGGGTAAGAAGCATATATTCATGGATTAGTATAAACAAAAGTGTTAAAAATTCAAGAACCCTATTATGGGTAACAAATATAACATATTTTTCCTTTTAGTACATGTATATATTAAACGTAACATTTTATATTACTAAACGCCAATGGTTCATGATAAAAGGCTCTTTGTGTATGCGGTCATTGTCTTTAAAAGTCTAGTCTCAAAATTCCCTTGAATTACCTACAAAACTTGTTAAACAACTCGTATCGTGGTAAGTACGGGTATCAATCCAACTTTCAAGGTGAAACAAATAGCATGAACACTTGCAATTGTAATTTTTTATTAAAATCTTTTTTTAAACAATTTCAAGGGAGAATTAACTAATTAATGCTAAAAATCTGAAATGACTAAATAAACTAAAAATAATACGTAAGGAAGTGTGAATAATGTGAGAAGATTCAAGAGATGGGATTACACCGCATGTTCATTTATTTTTAATTTCTTAATTTATTGAATTGAAATATTTCGAAATAATATTAAATTTACAATTTAACTCTCATTACAATCACAAATTCAATAATGTCTTTTTCAAGAAACTCATTTGAAAATGTCACTACTCTGCAAAATGGATATATACTCTCTTTAAATAAAACGTCCGCTAAGATCGATTTATTAAAAAAAAAACATGAATCCGAAAATAGAAAATCCTAGTTAATATTCAAATTTTAGAAAAAATCTATCTCTAGTTCGATTCCAAAATCAAATATTAACACAAAATTAATTTACTATCTCTTGAAACGTAAATTAATTAGTGTCAATTCATAATAAATTTTCCTAGAATTATAACAATCAATTAAATTAACTAATTAAATTAACATCATATGTATTTCATCCCACTCCTTGATTGGGGTGTTTAGCCTAACATTCTCATATCAGAACATAACACAATAATCAAATATATGTCAAGAATAATATAAAATGAAATGAGGAAAATAAATACAATACACAAATTTTCCTGTCGAATCACGTTCTTGAAATATGTCATGACATGCATTTAACGTCTTCACAATATGCGCACTTGATTACACCAGTAAAATTAAAAATCAAACCTAAGAATTCTTCTAAAGCTAAATAATATATTTTTTGTAATTTTCTAAACCTATTTTTTTATTCCTAAACTATACAAAAACTGTAATACAAAGCAGTCTCTCCTCTCTCTTTTTCAGTCTCGATAGAGTTCCTTTTGAATGTGAGTTGCTACTTCTTTTATAACTCCCAAATGCCTATTTTTGTTGGAGGATTTAATGGGATATTAAAAAGGCAACTCAAAAGATAATATATACAGGGGCACGTGGGATTTTATTTGGCTGGTGAGAGAATGGGGTTTGTCCTCATTTAGCGATTTAGACGTATGGGTATGGCTATTCGATTTTGGATGTGGGTTGCTTTACTGATATGGTTCATGGGGTGATAAGGATGGATGGTTTCCAAGCTGGATAGGTATGGATATGGATTTCGTGTTGCTCCAATTTAAGTAGGTTCGGATAGTTTGGGTTGAAGGTTGATCCGGGTCGAAACAATTGAAATAGGACCGGGTTTATGATTTTGGGTTAATTTCGACTTGACAGGATAGCTTGTGGTAGTGGGTCGCTATGGTCAAGGTATGGATTCCGGGCTATTGGGTAGATTTGGGTATGAATGGAGGTAAATGGGTCATGGATGATTATGGTGGAGGAGAGAGAGAGAGAGGAGGTGAGGGGGATACTTTGGGTGTAGGTGAGGTGTATAGGAGAACGGTGTGTTGTGTTCGATTTGTAGTAATAAAAAAATATAATTAAATATTTACATCTTAATTAAAAAATTAAGTCTATACTAAAACTAATAAATAAAATCCTAATCTCTAAATTAAAACACTCAAATAAAAATAAAATAATAATTGTGAAATTAAACTAATAAAAGTAAAAGTAAATAAAATAAAAATAAAGAAACCTAATCAAATTAAGACACCTACATAGAAAAATATAAAAATACTTGACGCACAATAAAAGACCCTAATATTTACAACTATACACAAACAAATAAAGTATTAATTAAGTCCTAAAAATATAAAATAAATACTAAAAATTATAAACAACCCAAATAAAATTTCTGAAAATAATAAAAATACAAACTAAACATACATGAGACTCGGGTGATGGTTTGGGCTCGATTTAGGCTCAGTTTTGGTATGAAAAAAGGGTTTAGGGCATTGAAACTCATCGGACAAGCTCAAAAAAGGAACTTCTGACTTCACGGTGCTTTGATTTTCTTCATTCAGTGCTTTTAACCGCTACTTCATCGCAATTACATCGAATTAGCTCAATTTGATACTGCGACTTTGATTGACCTACAATATAGATAAATATGAATATAAAGCAAATTTTATTACGAACGAGTGACTAAAATGCATGTATTTAAGGTATAATAAAGATACTTTTGGGTGCTTATCACACCACCCCCAAGTAAAATATTTCTAGTCCTCGAGCAAAAATAGAGAGAAAAATAGATAAGTGATCAAAAGTGTGCCAATATCGGAGGCACTTGCGATTGCACTTAGCATGTACAACAAGCTGTTAAACCTATAGGTTGTCATACATGACGAGTTTTGTCTCATAAGGGTTTGTAGTGAATGTACCCATAAAATTCAAATTTTTTTTTAAAAGACAGTCTCTTATTTGACGATGAAAAACTATACAACCTAACTCAAAAGACCTCAAGGAATACATTGTTCAGCTATCAAGGTATGACATAGAATTACTTAATACCAAAACCGTAATCCTTCCTAAAACTCAGCGTGTGTTAGTGTGAAACAATTTTAAGTGTTATTGGAGTCATTTTCTAGATCACCTTTATAGAATCAATGCTTTGACTTCAATTCTCACTAGATATATCTATCTGAATTGAACTCTCTCAGAATTGGGTAAGTGTATCTCTTTAGTGTGTGAGGATGTGAGTAAGTGTAAACAAGGTTAAATGTCTCACACACTTGTAAGAAATGATGGATACATGAAAGAAATTTGATCTCATGAAGGAATGCTAACCACTATATTGAGAATGTCAAGTTATCCACCATATAGACTTCTCGTTTGCCCGAACACCTAAACAAGGGTGAAAATAGGGTTTATGAGGGGAAAATGGGGTGAAGGAGATGATATGATGGTAGTTATTTTGAGAAGAGTGTAACACAAAGTTAAATACCTAATGTCTTCATTTTATAAAATTATGATCGCATGCTTTCTTTTTCTTCTTTTCTATTTTTTTCCTTTTTCTCTACTCATTTTTCTATTTTTTTTGTTTGTTTCTCTCTCTCTCTCTCTCTTTTTATTGCGATGCATTTTTCTTTTCATAACACAAAATGAAAAAAAAAATATTCTTTGAAAATTTCAAACACTCTTTTTTTCTAAAAAATGATGGTAGTAATGGGAAATGATATGTGGATGGTAAGAAAAATTAGGAATGATAATGGGTGAACGAATGGTAATATGATATAGGGACATGGTAAGTGTAAGATCAAAATGGTTTAATGCTCGGGACAAACAACAAAACACATGTTTCTTACAACTCGAAAGGGATGTCATTCTCAGTGATTATGCCCAAAATGAAAAATAATGAGACCATTCAACGACTAAGTGTAGTACGCAAAGCAAGTTGAGTCAACTTGTGACTCACAGGTTATGTAAAACCCTCAAAAAGGTAAAAATCTCAAATCTCAGGGGTTTAAGTTGCCACTAGTGATCTTTTAAGGCTTTCTTGAGAATGTTTCTACCATTCAACTTTTGATTGTAAACGTGAAAGTCCAAATTTTTGCTGAGTTTAGGAATTCGTAGTTCAAGTACGCCTTAAGAGGTGTTAGTTAATTTTATTGTAAAAAATGTGATTTTAGGGTGAAACAAGGGTATTCTGAGATTTTTGGATGATAAACAATTGATGTCATAAAATTTTTTGTTGAACTACACAAAAAGAATTTAAAATAATTTGTTTTTGAATTTTTTTCAAAAGAGGTACGATTTTGATAAATTTACCACCCCAAATAAAATATAACATCGTCCTCGATGTCTAAAAACTAAATATTAAAATGGAAATCACAAGGTAGGAAGGAGATTACCATAATGAACCGCTAATGAAAATGTATCGCGTGATGGAGTAGAGACTGGATCTGAAGAACATATGGGATACAAAAATATATGCAAGTCTATAAAGCATTATAAAATAATTGGGGGAGGATATAACACCACCCACAAACATGATAAGCTCATACTCAGAAATAAAATACGATGGGCTACCTTCTGATAGCGCTAAGTTTAACGTCTCCAGCCAGACCGATCGTAACTCATCCAAAAATAAGATATAATCTAGGATAGATCGGGGTTGAAGAAATGAAGTGGGTGATGGGAATCAATCCCAAACAAGACTGAAAAATTAGTCTTGTTAGATAAAGGATATAAGGTTTATGCATTTTTATGGAAAAATACTTCACGCGATGTAAAGCATCGGTGGACCATGGGTAGGTGGGTAGAAGGGTAGGGCGAAGACAGGCAATGTTGAGGGTGAAGAGGAACTGATCATGGGCCTTATTGAGCGTAAAGGTGAGGGAAACAAGGTCCATATAAGCATGGTGCTCTAATTGGATTTGGAAGCAAAATAGTTTAGCAATAATGATAGGGTGGGACTGAGAGACAGTGCATGGCCATTCTATAAATGGACGATGATAATGGTTACAACTCGCCAATGATCTGACGGGGATAACAATCACCACTATAGACTAGTGGTGGGAATAAAAGAACAAAATCGGTGTCACAAAAGTTAAGAGTAGCACAAATACTCTCATAGATACCAGGATACTGAGATTACTTATATGAAGTGGGAAGAACATGGCCAAGTTCATCATACACGAGAGAAGTATCTCCGTGATAGACAAAAGGTGGATAATCATCGGGAGCATAATAAGGGGACTGATCGGGATGAGGTGAAAGAGGATACGATGATGATTGTTGTAAACCGTAAGGATCCACAACATGGGGTTGGGATTCATATTGCATGGAAGGGTGATCAAGCCTCCAAGAATAACGTGGGTACTCACACCACTCGGGATTAACTATGTTATAAGAATAAGCCGAGGTGGATTCTCAAACAGTGTAATATGGATACATATGTTCCATGGTGGTTTCAGATGGATAAGAAAGGTAGGGACACACATGGGTCAAATGATTGACTTGAAAGCAATTGCTGCACGACGAAGCATTGAATGCGTTGACACTCAGCATTGGAGGCGATGGAATGTGAGATGCTTGTGTGGACGATGCAAGAGTATCAATGGTGTGTGTTTGTGAGTTAAAGCACTAAGTATAGTATAGAGGTTTGACTTGGGCTCAATGTCAAACATGCTTCGAGATAATGGAAAATGGCCAAAGTATTCCGGTAAAGGACATTCGTCGGCCATGGCGAGAGGAATATTTTTGGATTTTTAAATAATTTTCAAAATAAAAGAAAATATTGTTGTGAGTTTTGAATATAAAAAAAAGGAAAACATTTTTAGTATTTTGCATATGGAAAAAGAAAGAAAATCTTTTTATGATTTTGTTGAAAATATTTTTTTAAAAGGAAAATATTTTTGGGATTTTTTGATAAAAAGGGATAAAAGGGACTCTTTTTGAAACTCAAAAGGACGGAGCATAAAATTGAATACCAAAAGACTAGAATTAGACATGTACGAGCAAAGAAAAAATACGAAGAGCACATAGCCAATTATTATTTTTAATTAAGTGATAGGGTAATCAAATTTTTAATTAATCCGCAGGCGAGAAAAACACGAAGCCATACGTCGCCTTTGAAAAAATTGTGCTCTTACTTTCTTTTCGAGAGAACAAGAGGCTTACTAGTTAAGGCTGACCACACGAGCTACTACAACGATCGATCGTCCGATACCACGCTGGTGAAAGCACAAACTCGTTTAACTGGGTGACCTCATTTAAAACCCAGTTTCTCTAGACAAAAGTCTTAAGAAAGTCGAGTGAAGATTGGCAGGGGTGAAAAGGACTCACTAGAGTAGCCTTCGAGTATCTTGTTCCAAAAGGGTCGTAATGAACACTGACCCTACTTGCTTTGCTAGTTAATTGATTTTAATTTAAGTGATAGCATGAGTAACAAGCAAATATGATAAAGTGATTGAGTGGGTGATGAAATCCCAACTCGTTTCAATGATCGGGTTTAGGTCTTAGGTAGATTAATTCATCAAACCATTCAAATTAAGCGTGATGTAAAAATTAAAAGAACACACGAGCAATTAATCACACAAAAAATGAACTCGTTTGCAGGAGATTCACGAGTAACAAATAAATTTACCTCCCATGGTTTTTACACAAGTGGGGTGAAGACCGAGATGGGTCGACTGGGGGGCAGCTTTCCTAACTTCAGTCATCCTCGGGAGTCCTACGAACCCCAAATATAGAGGCTTCAAAATTCACTCCAAGGGCTCTCTCTCTATATATTTTGTCCCGTTTCCCTTTTCTCTTTTTATTTGAATAATTAGTACAAATAAATTGGTGTCAAAATGCACCAAAATAAATACAAGGCCTCAATAATCCTATACAACCAGTCCAAGGAGGAGGGAGAAGGAATAACTACGACTAATTTTTTTTTATAAATCTTCACTTTGATCTAATCTTCAAGAAAGAGGCAACGTCGCCATTTGATAATAGGATGTTTGTATATGCGGTCATTGTCTTTAAAAGCCTAGTCTCAAAATTCCCTTGAAATACCTACAAAACTTGTTAAACAACTTGTATCATGGTAAGTACGGGTATCAATCCAACTTTCAAGGTGAAAAAAATAGCGTGAACACTTGCAATTTCAATATTTTTATTAAAATATTATATATATATATATATATATATATATATATATATATATATATTAAAATAGTTTCAAGGGAGAATTAACTAATTAATGTTGAAAATCTGAAGTGACTAAATAAACTAAAAAAAATACATAACCAAGTGTGAATAATGTGAGAATATTCAAGAGATGGGATTGCACCGCGTGTTCGATTTTTTTCAATTTATTAATTTATTGAATTGAAACATTTTGAGATAATATTAAATTAACAATTTAACTCTCGTTACAATCATAAATCCAATAATGTCTTTTTTAGAAAACTCATTTGAAAATTCCATTACTCTGCAAAATGGATTTATACCTTCTTTAAAGAAATCATCTGCTAACTTCGATTTATAAAAAGAAAATATGAATCTGAGAAACGCAAATCCAAGTTAATATTCAAATTTTAGAAAAAAACCTAAATCTAGTTCGATTCCAAAATCAAATATTAACACAAAATTAATTTACTATCTCTCGATACGTAAATTAATTAGTGATAATTCATAATAAGTTTTCCCAGAATTATAACAATCAATTAAATTAACATCCTATGCATTTCATCCCACCCATTGAACGGGCCTAACATTCTCATATCAGAACATAACACAACAATCAAATATTTGTCAAGAATAATATAAAATGAAACGTGAAAACTAATATGATACGCAAATTTTCCCGTTGAATCACGTTCTTGAAATGCGTCCTGACATGCATTCAACGTCTTCAAAATATGGGCACTTGATTACTCGAATAAAAATAAAAATAAAACCTAAGAATTATTTTAAAGCTAAACTAATTTTTTTTTTTTTTTTTTCTAAGCCTATTTTTTTTATTCCTAAACTGTACAAAAACTGGACTGCAAAGCAATCTCTCTCCTCTGTCTTTTTCAGTTTCGGTGACAGTTCCTTTTGAATGTGAGTTGATACTTCTTTTATAACTCCCAAATGCCTGGTTTTCTTGGAGGATTTAGTGGGATATCAAAAGGCCAAGTCAAAAGATAATATGCAAGGGCATGTGGGATTTTATTTGTCTTGTTAGAGAATTGGGTTTGTCCGTATTTTACGGTTTAGACGTATGGGTATGGCTGTTAAATTTTGGATGTGGTTTTCTTTTCTGATATGGGTCATGGGGTGATAAGGCTTAATGGTTTTCAAGATGGACGGGTATAGAGATGTATTTCGTGTTGCTCCGAGTTGAGAAGGTTCGGATAGTTCAGGTTATAGGTTCACCCAAGTCGAAATAGGTGAAATCGAACCAGGTTTGTGGTTTTGGGTCGATTTGTCTTAACAGGTTAGCAGGTGGTAGTGGGTCGATATGGGTAAGGTATGGAGTCCGAGCTGTTAGGTCGATTTGGGTATGAATGGAGGTAAATGGGTTGTACTTTATTATGGTGGAGGAGAGAGGAGGTAAGGGGGATACTTTGGGTGTAAGTGAGGTCTATGGGAGAACGGTGTGTTGTGTTCAATTTGTAATAATAATAAAAATATAATTAAATACTTACAACTTAATTAAAAAAAGTTAAGTCTATACTAAAACTAAAAAAAATCAAACCTCCTAAAACTAAAAAATTAAAATCCTAATGTCTATATTAAAACACTCAAATGAAAATAAAATAACAATAGTTAACCTAAACTAATACAATTAAAAACAAATGAAATAAAAATAGTGAAACCTAATAAAATTAAGACACCTATATAGAAAAATACTCAATGCACTGTAAAGGACCCTAATATGTACAACTATACACAAGCAAATAAAGTATAAATTAAATCCTAAAAATTATATACGACTCAAATAAAAATTCTAAAAATAATAAAAATTCAAACTAAACACACATGAGACTCGGGTGATGGCTTGGGCTCGATTTAGGCTCAGGTTTGTTATGAATAAAGGTTTTAAGGCATCGGAACTCATCGGATAGACTCAAAAAGGAACTTCTGACTTCACAGTGCTTTGATTTTCTTCATTAACTACTTTTGACCACTACTTCGTCGGTATTACGTCGAATTAGCACAATTTGATACTACGACTTCGATTGACCATCAATATAGATAAATACGAACATAAGGATAATTTTATTACGAACGAGTGACTAAAATGCATCTATTTGGGATATAAAATAGATACTTTTGGGTGATTATCAATTCATGTAATTGGGATGAGGTTGATCCACATTTCCTCTTTGATACACACAAATATTCAACGGTACACGTGATACCATATAGACTAAACTTGTTTCATGCATAGTTACTTAAATTAAATTCTTATACAAACCCTCTTTTTTTTAACTCTTTCTTCAAATATGTTCAACAATAAACCTAATTGCTAAAAACTTACTACAATTTGCACTCTAGTAACTAAAACTACAAACATGTTACAAATTTTTACATTTAAAGTGACTACACTCTCTAGTATACTTAATGCCCATCTTCTATGGATAAAAACTGTGTCTCAACATATTAGACCAACTTCCAACGAACACTATATATTAAGAACATCAATAAACCGAATGAAGGGTTTTTGAATATATGTGAGTATAAAATTATAGTAAATTAATACAGAAAAATAATAAGTTCCAACACATCCTTCCACATTCAAATTAGTCATGAATCTTTGGTGATAGAATAAGCTTGTGAAATAACAAACCAATATAAATGCACACTGTATAGTAAATGTTTAATTTTAAGAATGTCACAAGGAAACGAATTTCATCTTTTAGTAATTCTAGGTCTCATTTTGTGCTAGCACATTTATTAAATATAACATTGTGTTGGTTTTCTAGTTTCAATTATTAAATATGACATTGTGTTAAATATGTGTGTGTCTATACCCAAATTCAAAAAATACACCGAAATTAAAAGTATCAATATGCGTGTGTGTCTATACCCAAATTCAACAACAAATACACCCAAATTCAGCGACAAATACACCTAAAATGCAACCAAATTGACAAATAAAAAAAATCAAATTACAATTAAATTAAGCAACCAAATTCAGCAACAATTAAGGGTAATTGTGAGTTTATATATATATGTGTGTGCCTCACTCATCATGTTTTTCACCCAAATACTTTTCTCTATCAAGATTCATCTGAACTGTGTGTTTCCATAACCCTCGTATGTACACCAAGTTTGAAATAGAGTAACTGATACAAATACCAGTTAACTTAACCCTAAACTCTCAAATTATAAAGTGATTACCCACAAATTATTGACTAATATCCCATATCCCTTCATCCCTACAACAACAATCTTTTAATCTGGATAGTTAATTATTAAACACTAATCAACACAATAATATATAATCATTGCAATTATTAATCTATAATCATGTCAATTAGTAATACTATAAGCTACACGTATTAAAATAAAAAAATTGATCAAGACAAATTTAAATGTAGGCATATGATATTATATTACATGTACAAAAATAATGTTATATAAAAATCGTACCTTATTTATTGAACCGAAGCCTTGAAATTGATTGAACCGAAGTGTTGAATCGAATCCCTAAAGTCAACCCTTTAAAAGTCTTGAAATCGAACCCTTCAAATGCCTAACTTTGAATTTGATTTGGGGCATTCTCAGTTAGTTTGCATGGAATTGTTTCTGAAAAACTAATTTTTTTCCTAAATTTCTGTGAAATCATTTGAAAAGCCAAAATTAAAACAACAACAAATATATAGCCGATTTTTCATCATACCCAACACCAAAAGTTAACTCAGTTTTCTATAATAATATCCCCTAATAAGTTTATTACGAGAACAACCCATATTTCCATCATACTATATATATATATATATATATATATATATATATATATACAAGGCATACAATACAATTCATGTAATTCGAAAGAAAGAAAAATAAATAAAAACATAGATCGAAAGAATCAAGATTGGAAAGGGTACCTGATTGCAGATATTTTAGGCTTCAAATCGATTGGAACCTACCTTGAATTCATTGAAATTGATTTAGGGTTTGGGGAGAAAAAGAAAAAAAATTGATCTGGTTGCCTGAATCGATGGAGGTTTTAGAGAGAAGCAGAACAAATCCATCTGGTCGCCTAAATCATTTCAAAGAGAGAGAGAGAGAGAGAGAGAGAGAGATAATTTGGTGAAAGAAATAGTTTAGAAGAATAAAACGCTAGGGGTTATGTTTTACTTTTGTTGTCACGATCTTGTTAGGGTCAAAGACCATGACAATAAACAAATGTGAGAGGACAAATCACCATTACAACAAACAAACGTCGATTTTTTTTATAAATCGAGAATCAATCATAAAAAATAAATGCAACGCCATGGAAAAGAAATGTGAGGAAATTGTGTTGGAAAAGATCAAGATGGAAGTTAGTTTGAAAAGGTGCAAATGAGAGGTCGAACAACTGAGAGAGAATCTCACACGTGTTAACATGGACAACAATTTGTATCTTGTAAGACAAAATAGGGCTTAAGATAAATACATTAGTAAATCAAACCGGGCATCGTTTTGAGATTTTCTTTCCCCTAAACATTCATAATTCAAACTAAACATTCACAATTCGAACTAAACATTCATAAATCAAACTAAACAATTATAAATCAAACTAAAGCACCAATATAGTGTCAATATCATAATAGTATATAATTTGAATTGTGAGGGGCTAATATAATAATATGATGAAATAATATTTCCAAGGGTAAAATAATATTTTGATACTATATCTTCCTGTAAATCCACTAAAAGATCGTTAAAATTAGGGTTGTCATTAAGAGAGGACTGGAACTCTTTAGGTTCCTTTAATGATTCTGCTTCAGTAGTCATACCCTTCAGTGCATGCAAAATAATAGACTAATTGCCATCGTTTATGAACTTCAAGTAAAATTCCTTCTTTACGTTCTGAATGGCACAAATAAAAGGCTCGTCGACTAGGCGATCTTTACTCTTCACCTTTGATAAATTTACCATGATAAGTTTGGAGTCAGGATCAACTTTACAAACATTTGTAGTGTCCTTCACCTTCACCCAATCATAAAAGAATGCATTTTTTTTAATTCCAAATAATCGAGTTCCAGGATTTATTGGACAATCCCATAATATGTTAGCATCATATCGTTTGAATTTTTATATCTTTTGCTAGCAACACAGGTAGTCAAGGTAGAAATTAAAATTCCACTGTATTGCGTCAAAAGATTTTCCTTATATGGATATGCAACGGAATCAAAATCCTTAACGCAAAATTTCTTAAACTCTTTTTCACGAAATTTAGGACCTTTTGCTAGGCATGCAAGCCTTGACAAACATTTATTAATAAATTTATATTAGGACATGTTTTTACCACTTATGATTAAATAACTACACATATAAGAGGTGGAAATTACCTCTTTTGATATCCATGCCCTAAAATCATTCGTCGATAAAACCCCGTATTTTTAATGATTTTTAAATTGGGAATAATTAAATTAAAATGGGAAAACTAATTGGAAATTAATCTGGGTTAAAATAAATATTAATTAGCAATACAAGGTCTTGATGTAAAAAACTAGATTCAATCTAATTATTTTAATCACAGATAAAAATGAATAAATAATTATAAGACAATAGATTTTTGAAGTGGTTCAGCCTGAGGAAAATGGCCTACATCCACTGTTTTTGTATTGCTGACTGTTTGTAAGTAATTCTCGATAATAGGTTTACTAAGAGATCCAGAGTCCCCTTCTAATGAGGGGGTTACAATGTATATATAGCCTTGAGGCTGTACATGTGAAAGGACAATGCACTATTATCTAGTATACATATACATCTGTACGATAATAATGAACATTTAATGCGCAGTCGTCTTTTTGATTCTCTTGATTTGGATGATCTGCATGCTAAGTAGCTTGGACCGCCTGAGTTGCTCGGTACACTTAAGTTGCTCGGATCCCTCAGTTCCTCGGGGTGCCCAAGCTGCTCGGTATGATTGAGTTTCTCGGGGCGCTTGAGTAGCTCGGTAGAAGTGTGTTATTTGGTGGAAGTATTTGTAATTGCCACGTAGGTTGACATGTGTCTTCAAGCGAATGTTCATGTCAGCAGACTAAATTTGGTATCAACAGAAGCCCCCAATGTTTCACATTTTGAGTTTGAAGAAAAGTGTGAAACATTCTGCTTGAAAACTGCTTATATTATTGGTTTTTATGGATTTTAGGAAAATTTTCGTTGTATATAACTCCTTCTTGAGTGCATAGTATCAGGCTTTATAAATATTTTGAATTTTCATGACCACTTCGATATTTGTGCCCGCTTGTCTTCTTTTAGCCGCTGAAAATGCAAACGTCTTCCCTTGTAATCATTGCCTTTCTCTATTCCCGAGGTAAAGTATTTAAGCGCGACAGAAATCCTATCATTTTTCACTTTTCAAATCTGTATCTTTGAACTCTTCATTTTCTCTCTATCTTGTGCTTTTGTTCTTTCCAGCGTTCATTGTCAACTGATCTCTATTTTTTCTGTAAGATTTTCTTCCCTCTCCTTTATTTACTTTGTTCATCATGGTTTATCTTGTTAAATCACTGGACAAATTTCGGTCTGAATTTTCAATCCCTTTGTGGGTTATTTTGGAAGAACTTTCTGAACCTTCTGATTATTTTTCTTCGGCTAAGGGACATTGGTTCCCAAGTCTTTTTTTAGCCGAATGTGGCTTTTATTTCCCGCCAAATCTCCTGTGTTTGGAGTTTTACCAATATTTTGATGTTGTACCTGCAAGAATAGCTCCAAATACATGGAGGATAGTTAATGGAGTACATAGGTTGAATCAAATTCATGGAACTCATTTAGGGATTCCAAAGATTATGTGCTGCTACAGATGGTTTATCAATGACCGTATTTTTTATTTAAAAACTAGGTTTTTGAATAGAGCGTTAGTTGTCAATCTTTCCGATGCCAATAGGGATTATTTTGACCATGGGGTTGTGATGAAAAATTAGCAACACCCTCCATTAAATGGGGATGATATATATCAAGGTCCCAGGTGTCCACTTTATGGCAATGGGATAAGTTTTTTTTTTATTTTTGAAATCTTATTTTCTTTATATTTGATAAAATGCATCACTGACATTTGATTTTGTTTATTACAGTTGATAGTAAAAGGAAACCTCCAAAAGAAACCGAGGTTAATATAACGCACTTAAAACTTATCTGGGGATTGCATCAATCTGTTGCTGAGGAGCACATTAGATCTGCTTCTTATTTGTTGCAATATAGAAGTTACACTTCATCTTTCATTACGCGTCCTCATCCTGTGGTGGTTGACCTGGATCAGGTATCAGCTTCTGAAATAAGTGTGGGAGGTTCTTCTTCTGACTTGAGCATTCCCATCACTGATCTGATGAAGAAGAGACGAGCTCCTGCCTTTTTTGACAAGTCTGCCTCTGCCACTGTGGAGGCAAAGAAAAGTAAACAAGATGTCCCAGAAGAAGGGATAAAGACTATAGATGTACCCCCTCCCGCTTCTACCAAGAAGGCTGGCGAAAAGCCCTCTGTGCCTCTGAGTAAGACCGTTGCTATTTTTCCTTCGAGTGATGTTGTTGTCATATCGCTAATAAAGATAACATCTTTAGTTAAAAATGCCCTTGCTCCTCTGAGGAGATTAAAGAGAAGCTCTTTTGAGAGACTTGCTAAACCTATCTCTCAACCTTTAAATGTTGAAGGTAGTGTTCCAACTGTTGTTCCTCCGAGCTCTGCTATGGGCTTGGTAAGATCCTGGACTGTCCTAGAAGTCCAAGGCATTGAAGATACTCTTTCTCGTGAGAGAATTAATATTCTGGCTGCTCAACACATTACATCAGTAAGTATTATTAGCCTGAGTCTTTTACATTCTAATATTATATTCATACATTGAATTAAATCTCTTTCTTTTTCCAGCTGGTGACGTGTTTCAACAGCATTGTGAAGAAGGATGAAGCTATTAGGGCTTCGAGCTCCTCGGGTGGAGTAGAGGAAGCTTTTGTTGGGCTGACCCAATCTTTGAAAGATTCTCATAAAAAATATGAGGAAGATAAAGGTGCTTGGGAGAAGGAATTTAAGTCCGTTGAGATAGACAGAGATCAAGATGTGAATGCCTCCAAGGAATTGGAGAATAAGTTGAAGGAGTTTGAACAGAGCAACAAGGAGCTTGAGGTTAAGCTTAAGTCTGCTGAAGAGAAAGTTGTTAAACTTCAAGATATTGAGCGATAGAAAACAGAGGTGGAAGAAAAGTTGAAGTCCGCCGAGAAGCTCCTTAGGGAAAGGACCTCCTCGGAGAAGGTAAAAAGGAAAACTGCAGTTAAAAAATCCTTCATTGCTGGTTGGGACAAGGGCTGGAACAAGGGTCTGGCTGTCACTTCTTCTCAAATGGAGTATGCAGGTGTTAAATATTTTAGGGATGGATGGGTAGCAGCCTTGAAGGAGCTAAAGGTTGCTGAGAATTCTGAGTTATTCTAGCAGCACACTCATGGCCCTCCTCCCTCTCCTGTAGAAGAAGAGGATAAAGTTGTTTCAGATGAACCTTCTATGATAACTGGAGATCAAGTCCCTACTATTCCTATTATTCAACCTTTCGAGCAACTCCAACCAACCATCACTTCTGCCGAGCAGCTACCATTGTCTTTCGAGCAACCAACCCCTTCATCCAAACCTTCTGAGGAAGTCATAGGAAACAAGGATAAGGTGTAAAGTTGTTCAGATTTTTTATTTTGTTGTTTTCTTTGATGTAACTTGGAACTATGTATCTCATCTTATGATGAATAAAAATTCGATCTTTGGTTATTCGTCTTGAATTTCTCTTTTACTTGCTTTGTCTGCATCATTATTGATTCTTTTTATTTCTTCTCTTTGCTTGTTTATGGCCAGGATGGAGCTCTTATCAGCTCATGATACAGAATTGATGAAGAAATGCAATGATTATTTTAAAGTTGGTCATGCAGATCTTAATGAAGCTCAAATCATTGATATCCTTGGTTCAGATGCTTCTGAACGAGCAGTTGAAGCTTAATAATACTTGAAGTGCTTGCTCAATCGCGATGTTGCCAATAATGTGGCCTACTATGAGATGATTGAAGATCTCCAAGTAACGATCGAGGAACTTCAGCAGCAGTACAAATAATCCTCCACACTTTTACATCAAGGTTATGAGAGAAAGTATCAGCAATTGAGTGCTGATAAGGGATATAATAAGTTCATCTCTGCTCATGAGAAGAAGAAGAGTGATCTAAAGCTTGAAGTTGAAGAGCACAGGCATATCGGCAAGTTGTTGGAGCAAGAAAACATTGCTTTGTAAGAGGGAATAAAGAAACTCAAATCTGTTGCTTCTTCTTCGGGAGCCTTGGTCCCGGTAAATGATGATGGTTTTTCATTTTTGGAAGTAGAAAATGCTAACTTAAGGGATGAGTTAGAAACCTTCAAGTAAGCTGGACCCTCCACATCTACTCGTGGATGAGCAAGATCTTCTCGTGGATGAGCAAGGGCTGGTTGGGTCACCATTGAAGAAGCGAGAACTCAGTCATCTTTAGAGAATCAAGCCTTGGCAGAAATGTCTAAGAATATTCTGACCCTCACTGAACAACTCTCTAATCAAAGCTCTGCTCTGGAAAGTAAAGAAATTCTAGTGAAGAAACTCCATGAGCAACTTGAGAGGTTAACTTATACGTTCTACAAGCAGCCCAGGGAAATTTTGGATGGCTGGGTATAACGAAGCTCTGTACCATCTCGATGCTCGGTTGCAGTAGTCAAATAATGAGGGATATAAGCAAGGGTGGTTGAATACCTTGTGTGTGCTAAAATTGGAGCAGGTCCATTACTTATGGGATTATTATGATCCTAGAGTGCTCGATTTGCCCGTGCCTCCTTTTAATATTGATATTAGTTTGATTCCTGCTCGTGTAATTACTCAATGCTTGATTTCCAAGTATCTCGGAGATTATAGTCTTCATACAAACTTTGAGATATCTCGCCCAGAGTACTTACTTGATCGGCCCTCTGTAATGAATGTTAGAATGCTGCGAGATGTGAACTTTATAAATTCTCCTTATGCATTAGATGATCCTCCAGCCGGGGTAGAACTTGTTTCAAAAGCAAAGGGGAAGAAACCCATAGAGTAGGATATTCTTATGTAATGAATCAGACTTTTCACACCATATGTAATTTTACTTGATTTGAATGAAGATATTTTTAGTCTTTTTGCCATTTCATTTTCTTCTAAACAATTTGTAGAATGTCTTTACTTGTTGGTTGGTAAATATATATGCTATACTTATCCCATTTGTTGTTTGATTATAGTGACTTGTCACTCTTTGGGCCTAAGCAATGGAATGATTTGCATCCCATGTTCCTGCTTAGTTGTAGTAATCTCATATGGATTACATTATTGCCTAGACAGTGGATGCCCCGGGAGGTCATCCATCTTCTTGCCTAGTTTGGTACCAACCAACCGGAGTTGATTGTAATTGATTTACCTACCAACCGGAGTTGGTGGTAATTGATTTTCCGACCAACCGGAGTTGGTGGTAATTAATTCTCGACCAACCGTAGTTGGTGGTAATAAGTTCCTGACCAACCGAAGTTGGTGGTAATTGATTCCCGACCAACCGGCGTTAGTGGTAATTGATTTGTCGGCTAATTGGAGTTGGTGATAATTGATTACCGACCAATCGAAGTTGGTGGTAATTGATTCCCGACCAACCGGAGTTGGTGGTAATTAGTTTCCGACCAACCGAGGTTGGTGGTAATTGATTCTCGACCAACCGGAGTTGGTGGTAATTAGTTCCCGACCAACCGGAGTTGGTGGTATTAGATTCCCAACCAATCGGAGTTGGTGGTAATTAGTTCCCGACCAACCGGAGTTGGTGGTAATTAGTTCCCGACCAACCGAAGTTGGTGGTAATTGATTCCCAACCAACCGGAGTTGGTGGTAATTGATTTTCTGTGTTGTTCTGAATTTGGGTTTGTGGTTTGTGTAACGTGTTGCACTAATACTCTGAAAAAAAAACTTCAACAAAAGTAAATGGGGGTGAAACATCACTTTATTCATTTTGAAAAAATTACGTTACATATGAATTTTAACTACTGATAATACTTGCGCAGATGCTCTGCATTCCATACATTCTTGAATTCTTCTCCTTCCAAGGTTTCAATTCTATATGTCTCTGGGCAAAAAACTTCTGTTACTCTGTAGGGTCCATGCCGATTGGCTTCCTGTTTATTATGCTTTTGGATCACTTTCTTCAGCACATAATCCCCTTCCTTCAAATCACACTTCTTCACTCTTTTGTTATAGAACAAAGTTGTTCGCTGTTGATATGATGCATTCTTAATTGCTGCTTCTTCCCTAACTTCTTCGAGCATATCCAGGTCTAATCTTCTCATCAAGTCACTGATAGGAGAATTGAAATTAAGCACCCTATGCGTGGGTAGACCCAATTCAGCAGGTATGACAGCCTCACTCTCAAACGCCAGCATATATGGAGACTCTCCTGTCGCTGTTCGTGGTGTGGTACGATAATCCCACAGCACATAATGTAGCTCGTTAATCTAATTTCCCTTTGCATCATACAGTTATTTTTTCAAACCATTCAGTAGCGTTCTGTTTGTCACCTCAGTTTGCCCATTGCTTTGGGGATGGCCTGGTGCGGAGTGGATCTTCAGTACATTAGATTGATGACAATACGTAGAAAACTCCTCATTATCAAACTGGGTTCCATGGTCGGTAATGAATGCATATGGGAGACCATATCTGCAAATAATATTTTTCCAAATGAATTGATAGACTTTTTCGTATGTCATATCAATGAGAGGCTCAGCTTCCACCCATTTAGTAAAATAATCCACAGCAACCACGAGGTATTTAAATCTTCCCCTGGCTGTTGGAAGTGGCCCGACCAAGTCTATCCCCCACATGGAAAATGGCAAAGGGGACGTGATGGGTGTTAACAATGCTTGGGGAGTTCTGCGGATGGAGGAGAAATGTTGTCATTTATCGCACTTCTTGGCA
Organism: Sambucus nigra; assembly: GCA_949130495.1. Taxonomy (NCBI): domain Eukaryota; kingdom Viridiplantae; phylum Streptophyta; class Magnoliopsida; order Dipsacales; family Adoxaceae; genus Sambucus; species Sambucus nigra. The sequence goes on along the minus strand of OX422207.1, from coordinate 352,787,608 downwards.
TAAGCTATGCAATCAGCTCTCATTGTTAGCCAGTAATACTCCTGCATTGTTATTCTTTGTAAAAGCGTCCGACCTGCTACATGGGCTCCAAAAGACCCTTCGTGAACCTCTTCAATCAAATCTTTCACTTCGAAGGGATGGACACATCTTTGTAGCCCTTCTATAACTCCTCGTCTATATAAAATGCCACTGGTCAATACATAATGAGCAGCTTTAAACTTCAGTTTCTTAGCTGCGAGCTTATTAATTAGCAAAGCCCCCTCTTCAATATAGGCCCTGATGGGATCCATCCAAGATGGTCCCAAGTCGAGGGCTATGAAGTTCATCATCAGATCTTCGTCTATGCTCTGACCATCCAGGATTTATATTGGGATTGTTCTTCGTAGCTCGGTACGTGAGGCTGATGTTAATCGAGTTAGGGAGTCTACTCTTGCATTCTCCAATCTTGGTATTCTAATCAACTGAACTGCAGTAAAACTCGATACCACCTCCAGTTCTTTTTCATGATACTTGACCATTAATTCTCCTTTTACTGCATACACCCCCAAAATTTGATTTACCATTAACTAGGAATCACTGAATACAACGACATACTCTGCCTTCATGGTTTTAGCCAGGTTTAAACCCAAGATCATGGCTTCATATTTGGCCTCATTATTAGAAGCTTTAAATTGAAAAAATAGAGCATACTCCATATCAATCTCATCCGGACTGTTTAACATAATTCCTGCTCCACTGCCTATAGTGCACGAAGAGCCATCCATATACAAATTCCATACAGGTACTTTATTATCAAACTCTTGATCAGACAGAGTTCCTCGATGAAATATTTGATGTTTCCTTTTGTCCTCCTCCGGAACTTCTCGCTGCTCATTGATCATCTTCTCTTGCTCGTCTACCTATGTAAGTTGGTCGGGGTTTAAATTTGATGATCCTGTAACATCCACAGGGTGGTCTGTATTAAACTCCTATTTTTCGGAGGCACTTTCCTAAGTAAACTCTGCGATAAAATCCGCTACTGCCTGCCCCTTGAGCAACGATCTAGGCTCATAAATTATATCATATTCACCAATTTCTACTGCCCAGTACATCAATCTTCCTAATTTCTTCGGTTTATGCAGAGCTTGTCTTAATGGCATATTGGTGTACACCACTATAGTATGGGCTTGGAAGTATGGCCTCATCCTTCTGCTTTCTTCGATCAGTGCTATTTCTAACTTCTCCAACCTTGGATATCTGATTTTTGCTCCTCAAAAGGCCTTGATGGTGTAATAGGCGGGTTTTTGTACTCCGTCCTCCACTATTATCAACACCGAGCTAACTGCATTCTATGAAACTGCTAGGTACAAGTATTATTTTTCTCCCATCACTGGTCTAAATAATAATGGATGTGTCCCCAGATATTTTTTCAATTCTTGAAATGCCTCCTCGCATTCATCTTTCCACTCAAAAGTTTTTCGGAGTGTTTTGAAGAATGGGAGACATCTGTCTGTTGCTCGTGACATAAATATATTAAGTGCTGCAACTCGCCCAGTGAGGCTTTACACTTCCTTCTTCGTGGTTGGAGATCGCATCTCCAATAGAGCCTTGATCTTTTCAGGGTTCAGCTCAATCCCTCGTTGGTTAACAATATATCCGAGAAACATTCCTTCTCATACTCCGAATATGCATTTGGTGGGACTCCACTTCATTTGATTTTTTTCTAGTTGGTCAAAGGTCTGACCTAGGTCAACTAGATGATCAACAACTTTCTTGCTCTTCGTTAGTATATCGTCAACATAAACCTCCATGTTATGATTGATTTGCTCTGCAAACACCTTGTTCATCAGCCGGTGATATGTTACACCTGCATTTTTAAGTCCAAAAGGCATAACATTATAGCAATAGGTTCCCCTTGGGGTGATAAAAGAGGTACTCTCCCTATCTTCAGGTTTCATCTTAATCTGGTTGTAACCAGAATAAGCGTCCATAAAACTCAACAGCTCGTGCCCTGAGGTAACATCCACCAGTTGATCGATTCAGGGCAAAGGAAAATGATCCTTTGGTCATGCTTTATTAAGATCAGTGAAGTCTACACACATCCTCCACTTTTTATTCTTTTTCTTTACCATCACCACATTTGCTAGCCAATCATGATATTTGACATCCTCAATAAAAAAGGATTTTTGTAGCTTCTCTACTTCTTCCTGTATAGCCTGGTTCTTTTCAGGACTGAACACCCTTCTTCGCTGCTTTTATGGCTTTACCTCCTTGTTCACATTGAGCTCGTGGCACAGGAAATTCGTGTCTATCCCAGGCATATCTTCATGACTCCATGCAAAAGTCTATTTTATGTGCCTTAGAAATGCTATCAATTCCTTTTTTATCGATACGTCTAGTGATGCACCAATTTGAGTTGTTCGTTCTGGATGCTCGTCGTCTAGAATGATATTTTTGGTAGCCTTCATGATCTGGCCCTTCACGATTTGAGACTCGTCTCTAGGGTCTAACGTTTCAATCTCTGCATCTTCTATTTCATCAACTTGATAAGTAGTAGTCTTCTTTCTGGATTGTTCGCGTTCCTCTTGTTTGGTAGATGAATAGTACCATTACCGAGCTACTTTCTGGTCGCCTTTCACCACTCCTACTCCAAAGTGGGTTGGGAATTTTAAACATTGATGTACAGTAGATGGTACTGCTTCGAACTTCTTCAGACCTACCCTTCCCATGATGATATTGTAAGTTGAATGGACATTTTTATCCATTACGAAAAAGCTTACTCTTTCTGTTCGAAAAGCAGGCCAAGTATTGATAAGCATATCCAACTTGATCGTCCTAAGTGGAAAAACCTTATCTCCAGTAAATCCAAGGAGGGTCCTATGATATGGCTCCAACTGGGCTAGCTTCATATTTGAACTGTCAAAGCATGGATAGAACATGATATATGTCGAGCTACCATTATCCACCAGTACTCGTGAAATCACCACTTCCTTCATTCTCATCTTGATCACCAATGGGTCATAATGAGGATATAGTACACCTTCCAGGTTATTCTTAGAGAAACTAATGACCAGTTTATCTTTATTCACCTTCCTTGGGTGATCATCTTCAGCCAGATTTATTCGCTGAATGTACGAGCAAGCTTGAGCCTCATTGAGGTAAGATTTTCTCTTCGCAGTCAGATCTCCACCTCCTGCATCTCCACCTGTAATAACATTACATTTAAATGACCCAAAATGGATTGAAAATACCTCGCGTTCTAGCTGTCTTGGTCTTTTGGGGAGGTCGGGGTCATCTTCTGGATCATCTTCGTGATCTCTCTTCTTGTCTTCTTTTGCTCGACGAGGAGACCTAGACCTTTACCTTCCTCGGTCGCTGGTCTTTCCACCATTTGGGAGATCAACATACTTAGCCAGTTTTCCTCATCTGATGAGTTCTTCAATTTAATTCTGGAGAGCTATGCAACTTTTGGTCGTGTGACCATGGTCTTTATGAAACTCGCAATATTTAGACTTATTCCTCTAGTCAGGATCTGCCTTCATTTTTTCTGGACAGTTTAGCTCCTCACTGTTCTTGATCTCTTCTAGAATTTGGTTTATATCTACCTTCAAAGGAATATAATTTCCAAATTTCTTCAACTGTTCCATTTCTTTCTTTGCTTTCGACTGCCTGTTGCCACCATTATTCTTCTGATCCTTCTTCTTAGTCTTGTCAGCCTCGATCGTGGTCTCCTTAGTGTGTGTATTCTTCTTCACAGCCATAGCTTCCTCGACGTTCATAATCTTTGCTGCCTTTGCTATTAGTTCTGCCATGGTCCTAGGTGTATCTTTGGCTAATGTATAGTACAACTTATCTAGTAGCAGTCCACTCATCAGAGCAGTAATTGTTATTTTCTCCTCGTAATCAATTACTTCAAGTTTCTCGTTATTAAAACGAGTAATATAGTCCCTAGTGCTTTCACCTGACTTATTTCTAACACTTAGCAAGTGTGCTACTCATTTGAATGGTTTCGCTCCAAAACAGAAGTTCCCTATAAAGAGCTATGCCAGTTGAAGGAAAGTCGCAATCTTCCCCCGAGGAAGGTTTTTGTACAATATCTGAGCTGACCGGGTAAGAGTTCCTGAAAATGCCCTGCATCTCATCTCGTCTGGAACTGCATATATATCGGCAGTAGCTTGGTATTGTTCTATAATAAGGATAAGGTCAGTTTTTCCATCATACTTAGGCGTCACCACAAGAGCTTTGAATTTTGATGGTGTGGGAAAATCCACAATTGCCTGTATGAATGGTGTCCCTTGGACAAAAGTTCTTTGTAGAGGATTCTTGGCCTTAACCATTTCCCCTAATCTGTCCTCCTACCTTTGAATAGAACCTTTCCATGCATCGTTTCGCACCTCGGGCCTATTTGTTCGAGCGACTGATTGCGCTGAGTTTTCCTCTTGGGATCTTTCATTACGGGTTATTGGTCGTGATTGGGCAGAGCCATCTCTTATATCGGATGGTCATTGAGAGTTCCTTGACGCAATCCTAGGAGGACTTATATTACTCCTAGGGCCCAAACGATCAAAAGGAGAGACTCTACTCAACCTTTCTAGAGCACTAGTCCTTTCTGGAGATAGAGCGATGTTTCATTGAGAATATGTAGCTTGTATTGAGGAAGTCCAACTAGGTTGATAAGAAGGATCATTAGATCTCTCAGTACGATATGATTCGGTGCATCTAGATCGACATTCCTCTAGGAATAGCGTTCGCCTAGTTCGCGAAGAGGGTAAACAGGTATTTCTCTGAACACTTCGTTATCCTAATTGGGTCAGAACTCCACCTTGAACAGTTTGTATAAGTTGACGCATGGTTTCTTGCATGGCCATTTGGCCTTGGGATAAATTAGCCATTATGCTAGCCAGATCTGGAACATTTGGGGGAATAGATGGATTTGGAGGGATCCCAGCGTTTCGATTACTGGATTGCGGATTATCGGCCACTGATGATGAATTGTTTTGGTGAAAAATGCTATGTACAGTCGTTTCCTACAGACGACGCCAATCTGTTGATGTAAAAAACTAAATTCTGTCTAATTATTTTAATCACAGATAAAAATGAATAAATAAATATAAGATAATGGATTTTTAAAGTGGTTCAGCCTTAGGAGAATCGCCTACGTCCACTGTTTTTGTATTGCTGACTGTTTGCCTGGAATTCTCGATAATAGGTTTACCAAGAGATCCAGGGTCCCCTTCTAATGAGGAGGTTACAATGTAATTATAGCCTTGAGTTTGTACATGTGAAAGGACAATGCGCTGTTATCTAGTAGACATATACATTTGTACGATAATAATGAGCATTTAATCCGCAGTCGTCTTTTTTATTATCTTAATTTGGATACTCTGCACGCTAAGTAGCTCGGACCGCCTGAGTTTCTCGGAGCCCTCAGTTCCTCGGGGTGCCCAAACTGCTCGGTATGATTGAGTTGCTCGGGGCGCTTGAGTAGCTCGGTGGTAGTGTGTTGTTTGTTGGAAGTATTTGTAATTGCCACGTAGGTTGACACGTGTCTTCAAGTGAATGGTCCATGTCAGCAGACTAAATTTGGTATTAACACAAGGGTAAATATTTATTTATATTGAATATTACTTAGTGAATGAGTAATAGAATTGATAAGAAAATATTATGATTGTCGTGACTAAGAAATATGGCAGTTATGGTAAATTTAGTTGGGACGCACGTGTCAGTCGTATCAGGACTTAATTTGGAAAATAAAATATAATTTCATTCTATATAATTCAAATGGTTATTTTGAGTGCGCCATTATGTCCAGAAGGATCAAAATAGTCAGAAAAGTCTAGTCGGGGGTTTAGTTTGGGTCTTGGGGCACTTTTAGGTCGAACTGGCACCTCAGAGGGGTATTTTAGTCTTTTGAAATTTTGGGAAATAGTGACCTACGAAAATTGGAGAGTTATATTATCAGATACGTAAGGGAGTTTAGGGATGTCAGTTACCAAAACATATATAGGCCACATGAGGAAGAATGAAAGGTATTTCAAGCCTAAGAACCATCATTCTTGCACCATCACCACCACTGTCGCGTAGATCGGGAGGAGAGGAACCCAGCCCTATCATTTTTCTGCAGGGATTGAGACCTACATATAGAGGCAAGTATTTATCTTGCTAAATTTTGATTAAATGCATTATCCATATTAGAGTGGGATTAAATTCTAATCATGGAAATATGAATTGGGCTTTGCATTTGAGAATTTGATGATGAATTTGGGTAAGCATTGCATGTAGACAAAACCCTTATATAATTAGAACATGAAATAAAATCATATGTGTGATTTATAATTGAAGAAATCTGAATTTTAATGATACTTTTTAATAAGGATGGTAATCTAGGGTTTTCTGAAAGTTTAGTGTTGAATTAATTCTATTTCATGGATTTTCTTGATGATTTAAAGACTTATTTATGTTAGATATCATTGATATGTGTTAGTATAATGTTGTGTATCAATTTTCAAGAGTTTGGGATCTAATCATAGAGGTTTTTGAGGTCCGAGATACAACATACTCGTTTGCCTGTCCCCCTAAATCGGTTCGACGGTACACTCGAACCGGTTCGCATGTTCCGCCAAATCGGTTTGAGGGACCTGGTACTTCTGGGATTTGTTTTACTTCAATTTTGATAGGTTAGAGTTGAAATTCATTTCCAATTGAAGAGAATATTGGTTATCAAAGTATGTGGTATATTTTATAGTTGATCTCACAAAACTTATGATGAATACGAGTGAGCCACGGGACTTAGTTTGCATTAAATGATCGTTCATAAATTAGAATGGGTCACGGAGAGTGTGAGTGAATATACAATTGAACCAATGGTAGAAGAATATTTAACTACTGAAATAATCTAATGAGATGGTTAGGACTCTTTGAGTAGTGGGCGAAAATGCTCGGGAAAAATACGATGAGGAGTTAAAAAGTAAATTGATAATATGTAGGATATTTGGGCGTTATATATACTACGTCTGACACATATACTATAGGTTGAGTGTATACATATATATATATATATATATATATATATATATATATATATATATATATATATATATATATATATATATATATATATATTATAAGATGTGTGAATGCCTATTGTGTAAACTCTTATGTTTAAACATACCTAGTCTACATGCTATCATAGGAGGTTTTTGCGCCATGGACAGTCTTATCCCGATGTGCCCATTGTGTGGGATTTTGACTTGTACCCCAAGAACATAGAACCTAGGTACGTGCTATCTGAGTGTATGATGGTTTCGATGGTAGATTGGGCACATTTGGTGTGTGCGTGACCCATAGACTTGGAACTATGTTCGCCTTCAATACGTGTGATTGATTTTATGGTTTGAGGGTGGTATCCACACCGGTGTCCATATTTAGTACGTGATGTACCAGGACTTGATATCGAAGTATTCCCGCATCGCAAGTCTCCACTTAGGGATGTCGTATACATATATATTACAATGGTGATGTAAATATATATTCACGTGATTGATTCTACTATGGGTGTATTAGTAGAAAGATAAATAGTGATATTTAAATTACTCTAAGAAGGAGAGAACTTATTCATAAACTTGTGATTCCTAACAAATGAACAGAATTGGAAATGTGGTTTAGTATTGTATAAGCAATACGGTTGAACACTATATATAATTAGACGCGAAAATATGTGAGTCAGACTAGTTAGGTGGGTAGCATAACTAAGTGGGTTAGAGTAGTATGTTAGGCGTGCACAATAGTTGAGAGGTGAGGATCTCAAGTGAGAGCACGCGGTACTAGCATGTATATAATATTTTATCTTGATGCATTTTAAATACTTGCTAAACTTTTTCAAACTGTTTTACTTGGGCTCTGACCCGTTTCAAATCCTTTTTGTAAAAACAATTTTAGGTGCCTAGTCACAAGGACGCCAGACATAGGAGTTCTCATATTTGACGTGCTGTAGCTGATGTGGAAGTTTTGGACCTTGCTATTAGACACCTCCATATTTATTCAATTCTTATTTATCCTTATCTATCTCAGTCGGGCATGTCACCCATTCTTATTTGGTTATTATCTACAAAGACATTGTATTTCTAGTTATTTCTAGTATTTGATTTAGACTTTGCTTATGGATGATTGTATTGGGATTTTGTATGTGGACTGTTCTTCCAGACATATGTATTTATTTTGTTATCTCATTATTCATTTACATGTGCATGGAAATAGTGAATGAATTTTTATCCTATATATATTTACTGCATGTTAATAATAAGAATTTAATATAATTGACACCAGACTATTAGGGTATTAGTAATTAATTGGATTTTGACATTGATGCTAAGAATGAAATCATTAATAATTCTTGTTTGATTTGATAATGGACTGATCACCCACGATTAGAATCGACGAGGTGTCACATCATCATGTAATTTCTCCTTTAATTTTAGATAATTGTGTTCTCTTACTTCCTAAAGGTAAATTGTAGAGTTTAGATCATAATATATAGAATATATAAAATTAAAAAAGAATAATTCAGTTAATTATGTAGCTAGTTACTCTCTCTAATCTTCAACTTCATCTTGGAATTCGAAGACATAACGAGTTTGTGTATTAGTGAGTCTCACCTATCTAGGGTTCTCAAAAGGCAATTTATTCTCAAACTTGTCAGGTTCCTCGATCACTCATTCTTCAAGGTTCGAGAGGAGTATTGATGTAGGAAGGCATATGTCACACCCCAAACCCAATATCCATACTAATCATTTTTTATTAGAATAATTGGATCATAATCTTGAGCCCATTGGAAATTTAATTCATTTATCAATATATTTCTGCATAACGAACATAATATTTTTCTTGTGCAATAACGAAGTCAACATCAGAGTCATAATTAGAACTTATACAATACTATGATTAACTATAATCAACTCAATCCATGCTGACTCAATATATACAATGTGCGAGTATATTAAAATCTTCAGTGTGACAATGATAAAATCCCCATATTTAAACTGCAGCTCTTCTAACGGTGCAACTCTCAAAGTTACCGGTAATATGGCATCCTAGCTAGCAGCATACAACCTAAAATTGTTAAAATATAAACCGTAAGCATTAAGCTTAGTGAGGCACTCCTTCCCTGCAAAGGAATGACAATTCTATATCGAATATATGGATATAAAATTCAAACAATCCTGCCCATTGGCAATAATAAATTCGGGATCATAAAATCCAAATAATTCTGCCCATTGGCAATAACAAATCCTGGATCACAAGATTCAAATAATTCTTCCCATTGGCAATAACCAATCCTATCATAAGATCCAAATAATTCTTCCTATTGGCAATAACAAATCCTGGATCATAAGATCCAAATAATTCTGCCCATTGGCAATAACCAATCCTGGATCATAAGATCCAAATAATTATAACCATTGGCAATAACAGATCCTGGATCATAAGATCCAAACAAGCCTGGATATTTGAATATCCAAACAAATCCTGAATACCGAAGTATTCACTTAGAGCTATATTTATATATCTGTATACATGAAACAATCATAAGTACACTCACCTTGACAGTTTAACTGTCTTTTCCCTTGCCTTTATCCGGTACTTGTTCAATCAGTTCTTCTTCCCTTCCTATTATTCTTACAATATTAGTATCATCATAAGAATATTAATAGTCCAAATAATAACTTCAACATAACTCAATTCATAAGTATCATATGATTCAATTCAAATCATTCATTATAAATGAAGTCCCATCTAGACTCAGGTTCTGATATCTAACATATTCAAATTATAGCCCAAAACTACTTTAATTATTCTTGGTAATCCAATCCTTATTACATTAGGTTTCCAACAAAAAAGATGACACATCATTTCAAGTTTCCTAGGGCAAGATATGCCCATTTCTTTACTACATAGCAAATTTGTCCTATAGGCTCCTCTATCATTCATTATTCTTCCAAGAATTTTCATAATTTTTATACATCATAACTTTCTATGATATTTCACCCAATTTCATAAAACATATTTAATAACACAATATTAAAATTTCATAATTTTCAGATTTCATTTGCTATGTTAAGCAAAACATCAAACATATTGTATGCATATTGACACTTTTGGGGCAGATTTCATACCCGAATTTCAAATCATCACCCAAGGTTCATTTCTTGGTATTTTTACTTGATTTTCGGATATAATATAAATATATGAGTCGATTTTAATCTCCAATTTGAATCAATCAATTCCAGTTAGTATACAAAAAGATATGGAAGTTTGAATACTCAAGGTTTCAAAATGAAGCAATTTCAAGGGTTTACACATTCAAGTTTGTTTAAACTTGCATATATCCATAAGTACACATCAAGACATGGAATTTCAGTAAACACATGATTATTTTGTATCATTTAAATCAGTAATACAAAAAAATCAAACAAGATTTATGGATGGAATTACCTTATGGGCTTTTACGTAATTTTCTATGAATTTTTCTGAATGTTTCTCCTCACTTTCTTCTTCCTAACCCTCACAATTGTTTTTCCTCAACCTAAAACTCTCCCAAACTGAATTTGCTGAAGAAAATAGGATATCTCAAGGGTTTAAGTCGGCCAAACCAACCTCCACCTCCAACCAATCAATATATAACATGTGGCATTATATAAAACAAATATCATTTGAGGCTAAATGACTACTATACCCCCTGTTCGTAAAAAGACAATATCTTCCCACTCGGATGTCCGTTTGTTGTGTTACAAACCTAAGTCATATATCTACAAATATCTAGTTTAAACCTCAAGTAAATTATTATATTGTAATGGTCAAAACTTGCAACCAACATGAACATTCTTACCGAAAACATCAAAATTTGGTGCTCGTAACTAATTCAATATTTCTGTAACAACCCGAGATTTTTGGGACAATAATTTATTCATTTTGGGAGAAATAAATATTAATTTAATTGGAGATTAAGTAAATCGGCATTTGAGGTCAATATTTAAAGATGTTAGAAAGTGTTTTGAATGGCAATTTTGTGGGTATAGTTGTGCCCGGAAGGGTCAAAAAAGTCGAAATGACTGTACTTGGGGTCTATTTAGGTTTCGAAACATTTTAAGTTCGTTTGGCTCGAATTAAAGTTATCGAGTCATTTAAAATGTGTACTATCATTTTAAGATGTGTATCTCGAGAGACAAGGCATATTATGCCTACGGGAGATCAAATCTCCTTAGAGAGAAAGAGAAATAGAAAGAAAGAAAGAGAAAAGAAGGAAAAAAGAGGAAAAAGAGGAGAAAAGTGGGATTTTAGGCCATTATGTGATCTCGAGGACAAATCAGACCCTACGAACTTGAGGCAAGCGATTAAACTTGCTAAATAATTGTTGTGTACCATTTATTTCATGATTTTTGGATCAAATTTATGGGTTTTAGGTTTAGATTGTCAAAACCTAAATTTTTGAGAAAATCTTAGATTTGTAGTGTATAAATAATTTTAAGGGTATAAAATTAGTTTGGTTGAATTATATAAGGAGTTTTGATGATAATAATATGTTTGGGTTGAAGAGAAATGGTTAGAAGATGATTAAAATTAATTTTGGGAATTTTTGGCTTTGAAAAAGTAGCCATTTTCTTGTCTTCTGCTAGGCCGAATCGATTCAAAAAGTTGCAGGTGCCCAGGTCTGAGTGACCGAATCGATTTGGACTGAGAAAGAATCCCAGGTTCTTTGGATCGAATCTATTCTCATGAAGGGTAAATCAATTCGTAGTGACGAATCGATTCGGATTTGGCCCGAATCGATTCAGAAACAGGGCAATTTTCGGGATGTTTTTCTAGGGAGAATTTAATCCCATTTCTTTTGAGGTTATCGATTTGGAACATCCATAGGAGTTATAAGAAGAGTGTTTTGGAGACTTTTATGGAGTTTACCTTATAAGAAATTATTTAGAGTCTTATGGACTTAATTTGAGAATTACAGATTAGAAAATATCGTATATACGAAGTGGGGAAGCCCACTACCATTGAGGTTTCTATTTGGAGATAATTATGGAATTATATGCAAGAGTGAGAATACGTTTATTGATATTGTATTTTGTAATTTAATCCCAAATGGGACGACTTTAAAGGTTCATATGATTGATTGAACCATAGTATGAATTGAGAATAATAAATGCTGGTTGATGTGCATACGGATATAAAAAATATCCTTAACAATGATTAACTCAGGAGATGTTTCACATAAATGAGAAATGCTAATCGAAGTGCATTCGTATATAGAGAATATCCTCTAAGTAAATTGAATTGAGAGACAATTCATATAAATAGAAGTGATGTGTGAACTTCAAGTGAGAAATAGTATAGTGTATACTAAGTGGGGAAGTTATGTGAGCTATTGACGATTAGTATATTGAGAGCAAGTATACTATATAATGATATTATTTCATTTACGCCTAAGAGCGTACTATGAGTATGAAACAGTGTGATATATATACCTTATATGATGGTATATATTTATATGATGTGATGATGTATGTATATCTTATGTGATGATATATATATATATATATATGTGTGTGTGTGTGTGTGTGAAGCAAGTTGCGCGATGAGGGTGAGCACCCTGGATCGATGAGAAGAGTGTGGATATTCCCTAGGTCATAGTCTTCCATTTAATTTGTGTGATTATATTTTGGGGGTGAGAAGTCGTGGGTATGTGTCGTTCTCACTTATCGGTTAGGAACTATGACCACTTCCCAGACATTGTGTGTGTGAGTTGGCCGCGATGTCGGTGATATTGAGTCTAACCGCTGGTCCCCATGATGGTATATGAGTGACGCCTTGGAAGATGATAGCATTGAGAACTTACGTCCTCGAGTTATAGCTCGTTGGGATGGTTATTATTATTACTGGTGTGCTTGGTACTTTGGGTATCGAGGGCATAATGGACCTCAACGACCAACATTACCAAGGAGTAGTGTATCGGGGGGGTTCCTTGTTTGGATTTCGCTTGTGAGGAATCCCACGCACGAAATGCAGTGTAATGTTGCGAGTGAGGAGAAGTTAGTCCTAGGTGCTCATATTTATATATATAGTATATCTCGACTATCGACAGTACCAGGAGTAGTGTATCGGAGGGGTTCCTTGTTTGGATTTCGCTTGCGAGACGTCCCACGCACGAAACGCCACGCAATGTTGAGAATCAGGAACAATAAAATTAATTAATTGGATAATAAGAGAATTTGGGTTACATGCATCATGCATTGAGGGCATAATGAATCTTGATAATCAATACTTCCAAGAGTAGTGTATTGGGAGGGTTCCTTGTTTGGATTTTTCTTGCGAGACGTCCCACGCATGAAACACAGTTTAGTATTGAGAATTGGGAGAAGTTTAGTCCTGAGCACTTTGATGCTAATAACTCATATAATTGTATATGATTATGTTAATGACTAGAATATGAGAAATTCTAGTAAAAGAGAATGTTTATGTATAGTGTATATGTTAGTAAAAGAGAATGCTTATGTAAATTTTATATGTTAAGTAAATGAATAAATAATTGAGATCAATAATATTAGAAATTGAAGAATATGATTTAGATGGAATTTAAATGAGAGTAAATTGGGAGTAGGTTAGATTATTTCCCTAGATAGATTTGGGCAATTATTTGGAGATTATGTGCATAAGTTTAGTGACGCGCTTTAGTTAAGAGAGTAGTTGGATTTTATGGAGAGTGTGAATCCATTAAATCATGTCATATTGCATTTATAATTATTATGTATTTTAATGCACTTGCTATAAAATGTTTCCACCTCGGGCTCTGACCCTTTTATATATTCTCCTGCTATGTATATATATTGTATTATTTTAGGTGTTCCTCCCCATGGATGCCATTGATGTTATCCATCCAGTCTATTCATGGAGCTGTGCCAGTAGAGGACTGTTGCGGCATTTTGTTATAGTCGATTCCTGTCTTTTGTGTATCTAGATTAGGATTCAGTTTGTATATCGGGTTTATAGGCAAGTGTTGTAGAGTAGCACTTTTATATTTTCTTTCTCAGATTATTGTAATGTCTGTGACCCGACAACATATTCGGGTATTTTACTTCATACATTGTGTTATATTCTTTTAAATATTATTTTGAGCATGTGTGTGTCTCTTATAATATTTAGAGGTATGTGGTTGTTTAGTAGTTGCATGTTTGGTTTTAATTAAAATGTTGTAAAAAAAATTTGACACCCTCTTTTTGTAATAATGGGTAGTTAGCCCTGTTTTTGTTAGAATCGTCAGCAGATGCTGAGAATGATCCATTTACGATTCCTGATTATTTTAGTATAGGGCTGGCCACCCGTTATTATTTTAAGCGGGTTGTCACAGGTGGTATCAGAGCATTAGGTTCTAGTGTCTTTAGGATCTATGTGGGTTACTGCGATGTTCCGTAAGCGTTCTTGATGTAGAGCCTTATTATTTGGACGATTCTGTTCATACGTCCACATTTCTGCTATAATGAGAAAACATTTGATAGGCGTTCTGATACAATTATTTCTGTTTCAGATGCCACCAAAGGGAAGTCGGTCAGGCAGGGCAAACAAAGGGGCTAAGAGCGTGGAACCCCAAATGCCTCAAAGGACCATGACTACAGATGAAGTTACCAATATTGCGACACAAGCAGTAAGTGCTGCCATTTCTACGATGGCGCAGCAACCTGCACTTCAAGCATCCCAAGCCCATTCAGGATGATCTTTGTGGGAAAGAGTGCGGGAATATTTCAGTAAAGGGCATCCTCCAGAGTTTTAAGGCGTAGTTGATGCAATGGCTGCAAGTCAATGGAAGAATGGTATACATAGGCACTTTCGTATTGTTGAGTGTAGTGAGGTGCAGAAGCAATTTTTAGCCACCTTTAAGTTCAAGGGTGCAGCTCTCCAATGGCGGGAGTCTGTCACCACATTAGAAAAGAGAGATACATTGCCTATAACAAATTTTTGGGAATTTTTTTACCGAAGGTATTTTCCTTCCCCGATTCAGAAGTAAATGAGGAGGAAACTGATGGATGTGTTTCAAGGTAATAGAACGGTGGCAGAATATGAAGAAGAATTTACTCGATGGGAGAAATTATTACCTGATGAGGTAAATACGGAAGAGGAGCGTATATCGAAGTTCATGTGAGGGTTAGATTAGGGAATTCGACAACATTTATTAGAGAGCCCAACGTTAGAGACTTTCGCCGAGGTAATGAATGCGGCACTGTTATAGTGTCATAAATATCGTCTTCATTCGTAAAGGGGTAAGATCTTTGGAGACTCGGGCTCATCAAGTAGGTCTGGTGAAGAGAGTGACAGTAATGCCAGAGGGTATAGGCAGGATTTTAGAGTTTCACAACAGCGTTATGTTCCTGAAGGTGGACCGAGAGGATTTGTGGGTAAATGTTTCTTTTGTAAGGAAATATGTCATAGAAAGAGAGATTGTCCTAAAAGAGCTAATGGACCCCGTTTTGATGAAGTTTTGAATGTGCAACTCCTACAACAGATTTGAGGTCATTTTAGGCCAGGGGACTATGTGTGGGAGCTCAATGATGAGGAGGGGCAATCAGAATAGAGATGGATGATTTTCCTTTGTGATTAGGATTATAATAGATGAAGTTTTAGGAGTATCATACGGGAGATAGCTATGAGTGGTCAGTACTATAACCCTATTATGTATGGAAAGACCCTAAAGGGGAATTTTGAGCAAGTGAGGCTCTTATGTTTTCATCTTTTGAGAGATTAGATTATGTTGTGATGCGCTAGAAAGAGAGCTATAACTCTGTTGTGAATGTAACAATTGTTATTGTGTGTTAAGTAGTAATGATACTCAACTCAACTCAACAAAGCCTTTTCCCAATTATTTGGGGTCAGCTACATGAATCCTATTTTTCCATTCCATTCTGTCCAGTGCAATATCTTCGGTTAAACCACATGACATCATGTCCTTTTTTATAATATCCCACCAAGTCAATTTAGGCCTACCTCTACCCCTTGTGTTACCATCAATACTAATTAAATCACTCTTCCTTACAGGAGCATCCATTGGTCTACGCTTGACGTATCCAAACCATCTAAGTCAATTTTCTCTCAATTTATCTTCTATAGGAGCTACTTTTACCGTTTTACGAATTTATTCATTTTTAATTTTATCCTTTCGAGTTTTACCACAAATCCATCTTAGCATTCGCATCTCCGCTACACTTATTTTCTGCACATTTTGTTTCTTGGTTACCCAACACTCTGTCCCATATAACATGGCGGGTCTAATGGTTGTCCTATAATATTTACCTTTTAACTTCAAAGGTATACGCCTATCACACAAAACGCCGGTAGCACTTCTCCACTTAACCCAGCCTACTCTAATCCTATGAGTGACATCATCACTAATATCTCCATCTTTTTGGATAATCGATCCTAAATAACGAAAATGATCGTGTCTAGGTATCTCTTTACCCTCCAATTTCACCACATCTCCATTTGTCCTCCTATTACTACTAAAATTGCACTCCACATATTCTGTTTTAGTTCTGCTTATTTTAAATCCTCTTGTTTCTAAAGTTTCTCTCCACAATTCCAACCTAGCATTAATCCCTATCTTAGTCTCATCCACTAAAACAATATCATCTGCAAATAGCATACACCATGGCACCTCATCTTGTATTTGTCCAGTCAACTCATCCATAAAAAGCGCAAAGAGATAAGGACTTAATGCTGAACCTTGGTGTAGACCTACCGTAATTGAAAATTCACTACTTTCTCCGGCTGATGTTCTTACTGTAGTCATCGCACCATCATACATATCCTTGATCACATCAATATATCTGCGAGTCACTCCTCTTTTATGTAGAACCCACCATATTATATCTCTGGGTATCCTATCGTACGCCTTCTCCAAATCTATAAAAATCATATGAAGATCCTTCTTTTTCTCCCTATACCTCTCCATTAATCTCCTCAATAAATAGATTGCTTCCATTGTTGACCTCCCATGCATAAACCCAAATTGATTCTCAGATACTGTTGTCTTTAATCTCAATATATATTCAATCACTCTCTCCTAAAGTTTCATTGTATGACTCATTAACTTAATACCACGATAATTTGAACAACTTTGTGTGTCCCCTTTATTTTTATAAATGGGTACTAAAACACTTTTTCTCCATTCATCGGGCATCCTATTAGTCATTAAAATTCTATTGAATAATTTTGTAAGCCATGATACTCCATCCTCCCCTAAGCACTTCCAAACCTCAATAGGGATAACATCTGGTCCTAAAGCCTTCCCTATTTTCATCTTTTTAGAGCAATCCTCACCTCTGTTGTCCTAATTCTGCGAAAAAATATATTTTCTCGAGTCTCCCTAAGTTCCTCTATATGTAATCTACTCCCATTATCTCCATTTAATAACCTCTCAAAGTAGTTTTTCCATCTTTCCATAATTTCATCATCTTTGACTAGGACTCTCAAATCATCACTTTTGATACACTTAACGTTATTAAAATCTTTTGTTTTCCTGTTCCTAAGTTTAGCAAGCTTATAAATACTTTTTCCCCCTTCTTGTGTACCTAATTTTGTATAAAGATCATCATATGCTTTTAACTTAGCATCTCTTACCACTTTCTTAACTTCCTTTTTAGCCCATTTATATTTCTCAAAATTTTCTTCATTTCTATTTATTTGCTATGTTTTAAAGCACTCCCTTTTTAATTTATACTATATTTTGTACTTCTTCATTCCACCACCAAGTTTTTTTAGACTGTGTCCCCTTGCCTTTTGATTCTCCAATAATTTCTTTTGATATTCTCCTAATTCATGTGTCCATCTTATTCCACATTATGTTAGTCTCTTCTTCAGTATTCCATGTTGCTTCATTTAATAATTTATCTTTAAATAGTTCTAATTTCTCTCCTTTTAAGTTCCACCACCTAGTTCGTGGGTTAATCTTCACTTTTCGCACTCGTGGTTGATTTTTTAATATTTATATCCAACACCATTATCCTATGTTGTGAGGTTAAGCCCTCTCCCGGGATAACCTTACAATCTTTACACGTTAATCGGTCTCCTTTTCTAGTAATGAAAAAATCTATTTGGCTCTTGTGCGTTCCACTTTTATAAGTTATTAAGTGTTCAAGCCTCTTTTTAAAACATGTATTTACTAGTACAAAATCATAAGCCATCACAAAATCTAAGATAGACTCTCCCTCGTCGTTCCTATCTCCAAAACCATATCCTCCATGCACTATCTCATATCCTACACGATTTTCTCCTACATGGCCATTAAAATCCGCCCCTATATAGATTTTCTCACCTATGGGTATTTCTTGAATTAGTTCATCCATTTGTTCCCAAAATTGTACTTTAGTGTGCTCATCTAATCCTATTGAGGTGCATAAGAACTAACAATATTAATTATGTTTTCACCTAATACCAATTTTACAAGTATAAGTCTATCACCTTTCCTAATAACGGTTACGTTATCGTTCTTAAAGTTCTTATCTACTATTATTCCAACTCCGTTCATATTTTTATGTTTTCCTGTATAATAAAATTTAAATCCTGTATTTTCTATTTCTCTAGCTTTCTCACCGACCCATTTAGTTTCTTGTAAACAAGATATGTTAACTTTTCTTCTTATCATGGTATCTACCAACTCCATCCCTTTTCCTGTCATAGTCCCTATGTTCCAAGTCGCTAACCTAAGTCTAGTATCCTGGACTAGCTTCTTTACCCGAACACGTTCAGCTTGTTGCACGAACCCTTGCGTATTTATCGTCGCATCCGGGCGCTGATGCAACGCCCCTTACCTATTTTTCCAGACACCCGGTGGCAGGCACAACGCCCCTTGCCTATTTTTTGAGACACCCGGTGGCAGGCGCAACGCATCGCTTAAGGGGAATGCCCTAGCATTAGCACGTATATTCATAGGATTCATGTTCATAAGGATCTGACAATGTTTTACGTTGGCTGTCAGCTACCTAACACAACCCTCCTCCTTTATCCGGGCTTGGGACCGGCAGTGTCAAAAAAATATAAGTAGTAATGATAAAGATACTTATTTTTTTAGTCATGTTAGACTTATAAAATTATTATATTCCAGTTATGGAAGAGCCTAATTAATGGCAATATATATTAATATGATGTAAGAGATTATTTCTGAAAAGAATTCAGAATTTTGTGGACTATTGAGAGAAGTTTAGCTCCTAATTATGCTAATTTTTGTGAGCTATATCTTATTATGTGGATGATGATTGTTAATACCTTATGTTTTGGGCATGAGGTATTTTCTTTAAATGTCGAAAGACATAAACCGTTGTTAAAATTTAAACTGTTTTCAAAATAAAACTTTTAATAGGCCTTTGGGCCATATCAAAAATGATTTACACAAAAATATTTTAAACTCTAGTACCGATCTAACAAACTCTCAATCCCCGACGTAGCTACATATTAATGTATGGGGAGGGTTCCTTGTTTGGATTTCGCTTGCGAGACCTCCCCCGCATGAAAGTGGTGAATGTCAGGAATTGAGAGGAGTTATATCTTTGGACCTTTCAAAATTTTTATATAATTAGTATGATAGTATGATTTAAAATATTTCTAGTTATGGTATTATTGAGGCAAGTGAAGCCTAATTATGTTTTTACGAGTAGAGCTCGAATAAAGGGTGTATGGGCACCCTAGTAGTTATAATTGGTTTAATAAAATCTAAAATAACTCATCGTGGAAAGTTAGAGGTTTGAGTGTAGTGTTAATGAGGATAAGTGTCGTAGGAACTAGTTGAGCTTTGGAGTTTTAGGCTTAGCTTAATTTCGAGGACGAAATTCTTGTAAGTGGGGAAGTCTGTAACAACCCGAGATTTTTGGGACAATAATTTATTCGTTTTGAGAGAAATAAATATGAATTTAATTGGAGATTAAGTAAATCGGCATTTGAGGTCAAGATTTAAAGATGTTAGAAAGTGTTTTGAATGGCAATTCTGAGGGTGTAGTTGTGTCCGGAAGGGTCAAGAAAATCGAAATGACTATACTTGGGGTCTATTTAGGTTTCGAAATATTTTAAGTTTGTTTTGCTCGAATTAAAGTTATCGAGTCATTTAAAGTGTGTACTATCATTTAAAGATGTGTATCTTGAGAGACAAGGTTTATTAAGCCTACGGGAGATCAAATCTCCTTAGAGAGAAAGAGAAATAGAAAGAAAGAAAGAGAGAAGAAGGAAAGAAGAAGAAAAAAAGGAGAAAGTGGGATTTTCGACCATTACGCGATCTTGAGGACAAATCAGACACTACGAACTAGAGACAAGTGACTAAACTTGCTAAATAATTATTGTGTACCATTTATTTCATGATTTTTGGATCAAATTTATGGGTTTTAGGTTTGGATTGTCAAAACCTAAATTTTTGGGAAAATCTTAGATTTGTAGTTTATAAATGATTTTGAGGGTATAAAATTAGTTGGGTTGAATTATATAAGGTCTTTTGATGATAATAATATGTTTGGATTGAAGAGAAATGGTTAGAAGATGATTAAAATTATTTTTAGGAATTTTTGGCTTTGCAAAAGTAGCCATTTTCGTGACTTCTGCTAGGCCGAATCGATTCGTCTCCTTACTGAATCGATTCGGAAAGTTGCAGGTGCCCAGGTCTGAGTGACCGAATCGATTCGGCCCCAACCCGAATTGATTTGGCCTGAGATAGAATCCTAGGTCCTTTGGACCGAATCGATTCGCATGAAGGGCGAATCGATTCGCATGGCCGAATCGATTTGGATCTTGCTCGAATCGATTCGGAAACAGGGCAATTTTCGAGATGTTTTTCTAGGGAGAATTTCATCTCGTTTCTTTTGAGGTTATCGATTGGGAACCTCCATAGGAGTTATAGGAAGAGTGTTTTGGATACTTTTATGGAGTTTCCCTTATAAGAAATTATTTGGAGTCTTATGGACTTAGTTTGAGAATTACCGATTAGAAAATATCGTATATACTAAGTGGGGAAACCCACTACCATTGAGGTTTCTATTTGGAGATAATTATGGAATTATATGAAAGAGTGAGAATGCGTTTATTGATATTGGATTTTGGAATTTAATCCCAAATGGGATAACTTTAAAGGTTCATAGGATTGACTGAACCATATTATGAATTGAGAATAATAAATGTTGATTGATGTGTATACAAATATAGAAAATATCCTTAACAATGATTAACTAGGGAGATGTTTCACATAAATGAGAAATCCTAATCGAAGTGCATTAGGATATAGAGAATATCCTCTAAGTAAATTGAATTGAGGGACAATTCATATAAATATAAGTGATGTGTTAACTTCAAGTGAGAAATAGTATAGTGTATACTAAGTGGGGAAGTTATGTGAGCTATTGACGATTAGTATATCGAGAGCAAGTATACTATATAATAATATTATTTCATTTACGCCTAAGAGCGTACTATGAGTATGAAACGATGTGATATATATACCTTATATGATGCTATATATTTATATGATGTGATGATGTATGTATATCTTATGTGATGATATATATATATATATATAGAGAGAGAGAGAGAGGCAGGCTCCTGTGCACACTAAGTTTGCACACTAAGTTTGCACATTACTTTTTTTAAGTAGTAAAAAAAATAATTTTGAGTGCTGGTGCACACCAATTTTTTTATGTGATATTTTAATATTTCAACGGACTCACATAAAAAAAATTAGCTGAAAAAAACTTTTTTTGCTATTTTTAAAAAATCGGTCAAACTTTCGCAGTTTTTAAAGGGCTTAAAAGCATAGAAAGTTTGACCGATTTTTTAAAACTAGCAAAAAAAGTTTTTTGAACTGATTTTTTTTATATGGGTTCCTTGAAATGTTTAAATATCACACAAAAAAAATCAACTCAAAAATATTTTTTTTACTACTTTAAAAAAGTAATGTGCAAACTTAGTGTGCAAACTTAGTGTGCACAGGAGCCTGCCTCTATATATATATGTGTGTGTGTGTGTGTGAAGCAAGTTGCGCGATGAGGGTGAGCACCCTGGATCGATGAGCAGAGTGTGGATATTCCCCAGGTCATAGTCGTCCATTTTATTTATGTGATTATATTTTGGGGGTGAGAATTCGTGGGCATGTGTCGCTCTCACTTATCGATTATGATCTATGGCCACTTCCTGGACGTTGTGTGTGTGAGTTGGCCGCGATGTCAGTGATATTGAGTCCGACTGCTGGTTCCCAGGATGGTATATGAGTGATGCCTTGGAATATGATAGCATTGAGAACTTGCATCCTCGAGTTATAGCTCGTTGGGATGGTTATTATTATTACTGGTGTGCTTGGTACTTTGGGTATCGAGGGCATAATGGACCTCAACGACCAACATTGCCAAGGAGTTGTGTATCGGGGGGGTTCCTTACTTGGATTTCGCTTGCGGGATGTCCCACACATGAAATGCAGTGTAATGTTGCGAGTGAGGAGAAGTTAGTCCTAGGTGCTCATATTTATATATATAGTATATCTCGACTATCGACAGTGCCAGGAGTAGTGTATCGGAGGGGTTCCTTGTTTGGATTTCGCTTGCGAGACGTCCCACGCACGAAACGCCACGCAATGTTGAGAATCAGGAACAATAAAATTAATTAATTGGATAATAAGAGAATTTGGGTTACATGCATCATGCATTGAGGGCATAATGAATCTTGATAATCAATACTTCCAAGAGTAGTGTATTGGGAGGGTTCCTTGTTTGGATTTTTCTTGCGAGACGTCCCACGCATGAAACACAGTTTAGTATTGAGAATTGGGAGAAGTTTAGTCCTGAGCACTTTGATGCTAATAACTCATATAATTGTATATGATTATGTTAATGACTAGAATATGAGAAATTCTAGTAAAAGAGAATGTTTATGTATAGTGTATATGTTAGTAAAAGAGAATGCTTATGTAAATTTTATATGTTAAGTAAATGAACAAATAATTGAGATCAATAATATTAGAAATTGAAGAATATGATTTAGATGGAATTTAGATGAGTGTAAATTGGGAGTAGGTTTGATTATTTCCCTAGATAGATTTGGGTAATTCTTTGGAGATTATGTGCATACGTTTAGTGGCACACTTTAGTTGAGAGAGGAGTTGGATTTTATGGAGAGTGCGACTCCATTAAATCATGTCATAATGCATTTATAATTATTATGCATTTTAATGCACTTGCTATAAAATGTTTTCACCTCGGGCTCTGACCCATTTATATTTTCTCCTGCTATGTATATATTGTATTATTTTAGGTGTTCCTCCACATGGACGCCATTGATGTTATCCATCCAGTCTATTCGTGGAGCTGTGGAAGTAGCGGACTGTTGCAGCATTTTGTTATAGTCGATTCCTATCTTTTGTGTATCTAGATTAGGATTCAGTTTGTATATCGGGTTTATACCCAAGTGTTGTAGAGTAGAACTTTTATCTTTTCTTTCTCGGATTATTGTACTGTCTGTGACCCGACAGCATATTCGGGTATTTTACTTCATACATTGTGTTGTATTCTTTTAAATATTATTTTGAGCATGTGTGTGTCTCTTATAATATTTATAGGTATGTGGTTGGTTAGTAGTTGCATGTTTGGTTTTAATTAAAATGTTGTAAAAAAATTTGACGCCCTCTTTTTGTAATAATGGGTAGTTACCCATATTTTTGTTAGAATCGTCAGTAGATGCTGAGATTGATTCACTTGCGATTCCTGATTATTTTAGTATAGGGCTGGCCACCCATTATTATTTTAAGCGGGTTGTCACAATTTCATACTTTACGAAGGTAGAATTAGACCTAATATAATGACTTAACATTATATATACTAATAACATATTATTCATATCACATAATATAATCATGATTTAAACATAATTTCTCATAATTATATTCAGGTTGTCACAGCATACCTCTACTTTATGCTTCTCACAAGCTTAAGACTCATGAGGGAAACTACCCCACCTATGATTTGGATTTGGTAATGGTAGTCTTTGCTCTTTGTAGCAGGAGACATTATTTGTTGGATTAAAGGTTTATGCTATTTTTCAATCACAAGAGCCTTCATTATTTGTTCACTCGGAGGGATTTGAACAAGAGATAGGGGAGATGGTTAGAGTTTTTGAAGGACTGCCACTTCTCAATTTAGTACCATAGGGGGAAGGTGAATGTAGTAGCAAACAATTTGAGTCATAGACCAACTGTTACTTTAACAACTTTTTGGGTAGAGCATGGGGATGACTTAACCAATTTTTAGACGGAGAGGGGGATTACCTTATGTGAGATGGATTTATCGAATGCCTTATTAGAAGTTGTGTCCATTATGCCAGATAATGTATCACGGGTGATTAATGCCCAATCTTCGATCTCCTTTTTCTAGGATAAGGTGTGAGATCTTGTAGCCTAAGGTGATTCCTTTTACATGATTGACTCAAATGGGGAATTGAGATTTTAGGGATATTTGGTGGGGCCAGACGGTCTTGAGTTGTGGAGGGCAGTTTTGGCCGAGGCACACGGTTAATGATTCACGGTGCATTATGGAGGGGACATAATATACTAGGATATGATGAGATTTTATTGGTGGTACAAAATAAAGAGGGATATTATTGAGTTTGTGTCTAGGTGTGCCACTTGTCATTTCATAAAGGTGGAGCACCAGGGATCGATCAGGGTTCTTGTGTACAAGTGGGAGATGATTTACATGGATTTAATAGTAGCGTTATTGAGGTCATAGAGGGGCCATGGTCCTGTTTGGGTCATCGTCGATAGATTCATGAAGGTGCCTCATTTCCTTCCAGTGTCGATAGACTATATCTCATAGACTTACACCATACATTTCATTGCAAAGATTGTGCATCTTTATAGGGTTCCCTTGATATTATGTTCGATAGGGACATCACATTTATATCTCAGTTATATAGGGGTTTCCAGAATGTGATGGGTGTGCAGCTGAACTTGAGTACGATGTTTCACCCTCAGTCAAGTGGTCAGACTGAGTGGGTGAATCATATTTTGGATGATATGTTTTATGCTTGCACATTGGATCTCAAGGGGAGCTGGGATCATTTCTTACCACTCATGGAGTTTGCACAAAATAATAGTCACCAGCAAACTATTGGTACGACACCTTACGAGGCATTGTATGTGCAACTATGTCATATGCCGAGCCATTGGTTAGAGTTGTTGAGCACATGATGTTTGGGCCAAAAATCATTCAGGATACATCTGAAAAGGTGGAACTCATATGATCATGGATGAAGATGACATAAGACCAATAAAAGAGTTATGATGATACGATAAAGCATAATTTGGAGTTTCAAGTGCTGGATCAGGTACTTCTTAAGGACTTTTTAATGAAGGGAGTTGTCAGATTTGGATCTAAGGGGAAGTTGGCTTCCTGATATATAGGTACTTTCATAATACTGGATAGGGTTGGCCCGATGGAATATCATTTGGCCTTACCTAATCATGTTCAGATGGTGCACAATGTCTTCCATATGTTGATGTTGAGGAAGTTTATGAGGGAATAGTTTACGTATCAGCACACCAAACTCGACGGCATTGAGCTACAACATGCAAGCTACGAGGAGAGAACATGTCATATTCTTGATAAGAGAGAGAAAATTATGCGATCGAACGTCTTTCTGTTGGTTAGAGTCCAATGGGAACACCATAATGAGTATGAGTCCACTTGGGGGATAGAGAGGAGGATATGCATGAGAGGTGTTCAGAGATCTTTGAGTCATGTATACAATTAGAATTTCAAGGACAAAATTTCTTGTCTAAGGGGGATGAATGCAATACCTTATATTTTGTGTGCATAACTTAAATTGTGAAATTTACTTTATTTTCTTGTTGTGACATGTGATGTCACTAATTATATTTTATATGTGTTATATAATTCGTATCTTAAATCATACTTAGTATACATTCACTAAATACTTGGAAGTGACTATGTATTATAGGTTCCTATGGAATGGTTAGGGACTATATGTTGAGGGTTTCCTTGTTTGTATTATCCCGTCGATGTCGGGTCCTACCGATTGTGAAGTAGTTTCTTATAATATCGTGTTACATAAAATTAATTAATCAATAATTTCCTTATTCGAGTCGTACCAACTTATATATTAGTTTATTGAGATATTTGATATATTAGAAATTATCTTATTTCGGGTTAACATTTGGGGCGTTTAGAATGTCCATTTTTTACTTAAAATAATAGGTTTTAAGCCTATTAGGTTAGCATATGACTTGGGTAGAGTTTTGGGCCATTTAGCATGCTTTTTGGGCTCATTGGGTTAAGGTCCATATTGGAACTGAGGCTAAATTCGTGGAAAGATACATTAGGTTTTCATTAGGCTTAACCTAGATTACATTAGAAGAATTTGAGAGAAACCCTAAGTCTTAGAGAGAAGAGGCACATAAGAGAGAAGCGGATTTAGAAATTTGACAGTTTGGATTCAACCTATTGTCTAAGGCAAGTTTACTTAGACTAGGAATTTAGTTTGAGTTTGTGTTAGAGTTATGACTACTCATTGAAATATGAAATTAATAGATTTATAAATCTTATTTTTGATAATCAAACCTTAATTATGAAATTAGTATAATTTTTCATTAAACCTTAATCACATGTTAATGTTGTATAAGAAATTGATGATGAATCCTATGCATTTTGCCTTAGAATTTGAATGGAATTTATGTACAGTAAATCATGTCAATAAATTGTAAGAAAGTCCCTTGTTTAATTTTCAAATTAAATCAAATCTAAATTTTTAATAGAGTATAATCATTAATTAGGGTTCTTAGATGTAAATCTAAAAATTACACAACAAAATAATGTTAAAATATATTAAAATATGTAGAAATAGGTTAGTAATGATGTTATACAACTTATAATTGAAGGAAAATGGGTTTAAGACTATTTAAAGGCTTCTGAGTTAGGTTTGGTTACTATTAATAACGGATTTTGGAGTTTGGAGAAGATGATATGCGTTCATCCCGTTCGAACGAGATTTGGGTTCTCGTTTGGAGAAGACAATAGGCGTCATTTTAGGTCCTAGGCCACCATTGTAGCCTCATCCCCAATTCTCATTTGCATTCCTTTTGGTTGCAAGTCTTATATATGATGTAGGTGTCGAGCCTACATGCTGGTTGATTTTACATTCTTTTAAATTTTGAAGTGAGTAACATTATTGTATTAGTTGTTATTACAATTAGATTTGGTTTGTATTTGACATAATTTGTATCCTCTCGTGATAAATTTTATTTACTTTTAGGTTTATGGCATCAAAGATTATGTTGTCTTATTTAAATTATTGTTATCAATTCTTTAGTATTATGCTTTAGTTTATTTCAGTCATGCTTAAAATGATACTTAATTATTTAGACTCCTATATTATTTATTTTTGGATATGATCAATCTAGTTATACATTTATAGGGTATTGAGGGTAATCTAGTTATAATCAATCTAGTTATAGATTTATAAATCATGAAAATTGCGAAGAATGTCAACCCCTTTAATTAGTTTAGGTATTGAGGGTAATCATACGAAACCTTATCCCACATATACGAAGAACTCGTGGCATACAACATTGTATTAATGTATAACATCCTCACCGTCTTTAATTTCTTGTCCCCACTTTGTTTTGATTTTTAGATAATCATGCCAATGTCTGATAAGTTATACCATTATTGACATAAAAGTTAAAGATTATTAGGATTCATGTGTTAATATTTTGTAAAGAATATGTGAGTGAAGATTTAAAGGTAATAGAATTGATGTATATTTATAGACGAATATGTGTAGAGACGTGGATAACATAAATTCCACATCATTTGACTATCTGACATTTCAGGTACCAAATCAAACGTTTTAGCCTATGCAAAGAACATTCATTCACTTCATTAAATACGTAGCCGGTCATAATTACCATATGTCTATTGTGTCACTTATCTGCTCCGTTCATTTAATGGCATCCATCATTACGAAGAAGATAATTTTAAAATACACGTAAATAAGTATGTAATGTATTTGAATTCATTACACATTTTGCATTTAATATGTTATTTTAGTAGTCTTCGATAGAGGTATCAAACAACGTTTTAATTATGATCAACATAAAAAAATAATTTTTTATTCCCCCTAGAGTGGACTATATATAGGTAAAACAGGAAAATAAAATCAAAATTTGTGCTTATATATATATATATATATATATATATATATATATATATATATATATATATATATAATAAGGTGTAAAAGTTTTGACACTATTCCATAAATCATAACACAATTAAGGGTCCATAAATTGCCAACAAGGCAGGAAATGAACGATTGAGATTACATGTTTTTTTCATTTATCCCGCTCGATCACTTCATAACTTTAATTTGAAAATTCTGACCAATTATCAATGCACTTTGTACACATAAAAGAAAATGTTTAACCACAATAAATTGGTATTTCCCTCTCTCTCAAACAAACCGGATAACGACGATCTGGGTAAGTTTTTTTTTCCTTCGTTATTTGGTCTCTTCGATATGTTTCTATGTGATACATTTGTACGTGTTTGTGGTTCCTAGATCAAAGTTACTTGGTTTGATTTATTCTAATTAGGGTTTTCAAAACCCTAATTTTTAGATCTTTCATGCTTTCAATTTCATGCAATTATTTCTTTAACTCCTCATTTTGAGATATCTCAAACTCAATAAGTGTTTTTGTTATTTGATTTTAGGTCTTTGATCCTTGAATTTAGGCATTTCTTCATTTCGTTAACCCCCAATTTATGAAATGATGTAGGTCGCATTTATTGGGTGTTTGTAAATAGGGGATCAAAGAAGGATTGCACAACTCCAACATCCTTTTTTTCAAGGTACTCATTTTTTCATCGATTCACTTTTTTCTTTGTTCCATTTATTTACTATTTCCTATCTTCTTATTTGGGATGTGGTGTTGTTTGAGTGAGGCTGGGTGTTGAGTTTTATGTGGTGGATCCTATTTTGACTGATTATGTCGCATGTTTAGATATTTAATTTTGTTTTAGGCTTCCTACGTATTTGATCATATGATCCGCTTAATCAAGAAATTTGTTTCTTTACTTACATGCTAGAAACTGGATAAATTTGAATAACTATTTTATCTCACCTAATACCAAGATTTGACTTTATTAAAGACTTCTTAGCTTGATTTTGCCACCAATGCTCACTTCTTTTGGTGGTATATTTTGTTTTATAGGTTATTTCAAATTTTAGGGATGCTCTGTTTTTCATAATGAAGAACAGATTCCTCATGTGGGAGAGGTTTAATTTTAGGGATACTCTTGATTTTCTTTAAATCTATCTTTATATGCTCTTTTCATTTTTGTGGGAGAGATTTAATTTTAGGGATACTCTTGATCTTCTTTAAACCTATCTTTATATGCTTTTTTCATTTTTGTGGTATATGAAATTGTTGATTTTCTATTTGATTATGTCCATGGTTAAATGTTTCCCCAAAATTGTGACCCAAAGGTTGGATCCGTATCTCATATGTTATTTAGCAACCATTTAAGGCCTATGATTTTTTGTTTGTTCAAATAATTATTTTTTTCCATTAAAACTCCCATATTTAGTTCACACGCTCTGATAATTCAGTTCACGTTTAGACAGTGACGAGGATATCTCCAGTTTAATTTAGTTAACATGTTATGGTTACTCCTTATCTATTTCCTCATATGTACATGGTATTCACGTTAGATAAAGCGTGCCATATTTGTTTTGCAGGAACCTAATATAGAGGGAGGGAACCATATTAATAGTGTTGTTGTTATATATAGATGATTAGAACAAAGACATCCTCATGGCAGGTGGTTATTGGTTCAAATAGAGTTTCTTGGAATGGATTTCAGCTGCTGTTTGCAATATTAGTGGGCATATTCAATTAAGTTGGCCACACATTGTCTTCACAAGAGTTTTAAGAAACATAATTTAATTACAAATATATAATCTATGTATGTGTGCATTTATATGATCTAAATCTTCTGTGTTGAGGTAAGAAAATTATGAACCTGCCATCTTTGAACCATTCTCTTCAATTGTTGGAGTTCTGTGATGAAACTGTTGTGGGCTTCACATTTATAATAGAGGCTTATGTTCACGTTTTACCTCTTTCTTTACAAGACGTCAAGATAGTATATGTGTATCTGTAGTCATTATGATTAATCATGTCATTTAGATTCATTCTATTGAAAGGGTCTAATGCCCTCATTATACTACAATTATTTAGCACTGTGACATGTTAGTACCAATATTGTTAGATTGGAGGTTACATTTGGATACATTTGGATGCATTTGGATGTATTATACAATTATTCAGGTTAGTACAAAAACTTTCCTGGTTTGAGACCAAAAACTTTACTCCAGTTCATCCAATCTAACAACATATTGGTAAACATATTTTCTCACCTGTAACATGAGACCAAAAACTGAAAATGGTTCTATTTGAAATTTCTTGCATAATTACTCGAACGAAAATGTATACACATACATATGTACATAATTGATTGCATAATTAACCGATGAAAATCTTGCATTTATGCTTATCATAAGTGAGTTAGTTGCAAAGTAGTAAGTACTTAGCATCATTGAATATAATTTAGGGACCGCTCGCTAATGTTTTAATAACACAATTTTTTAATTAAATTAGATCAAATTTTAGGGACCTAATCATATAAATCCTAAAATACATTGAGTACACATAAATCATTGTTAGGACTGGATGTGAATTGAAGCATCTTTATTGTTTAAATGCCAATTTTGGGAATGCTGAGTTACGCACAACTTAAAAAACATATCATTGAGATGAGACATTTCTTATTGGAGGTTTCCCCCTGTTTAGCATAGCTATTTAGCATGGTCCCCTTTTCAGCATAGCTGTTCATTACGTCCAACTTTGGATTTATGTTTGATAACCGCGTTTCCGTGCTAATTAAATTTTCTTCACTCCTTTTAAATGACTGAGTGATGCATTTATTTTTCTCTGCGAGCAGCATCTTATGAGTGCATGGATATGGATGTTATAGAGCTTAATTTTACAATATTCTTACATGTTACGTCTTTTTTCTAATGTACAGGTACACACCGTATCAAGGTAGGCTTCACAAACATGGTCTGATAGTCTAAGTGTTTCAGTAATATTTTAAAATTTTCAATTTATTTTGTCTTCATCTATTATTCTTTTATTTTCCCATAGACTTTATTGTAGATAAACTCTTTGGGCAGTTGTATTAATTTTCATTAATATTTATATCCAAATGTATTCATTTTCTGTTATAAATGAAATTTTTGGCCAGTTGTGTTTATTTTCCTAAGCTGATGAATGGTTAATGAGCACTTCAAAGGTACGTCTTCGATTTGGAAAGTATTACATGCTATGACAGGTTAAGCTATATGATGTAAATGTACGCAACTTTCTTTGATTTGTATTGGAGTTCAAAATTGTCAGATAGGTAAATAGTTATGATGTCAATATTTTATTACCTTAAATTAGTAGAATTATTTTGACTTTGAATCTCTATTCCTTACAAGTCCAGTCCATATAATTTTCAATTTTTATTTATCTTTAATTGAATTCATGTCAATTAATTAAAATTATATTTTTAATTTTTACATGGAGTTGTATTTTTACAAGTCCAGTCCATGTATTTTTAATTTTTACATGGAGTTGTAAGATAATTTTTCTTAATGTTTTTTCCCTTTTTCTAGGCCGTTTAGAGCTTCAATGAGCCTTCTTTCTTCCATATTCGAAAGAGAACTCTCTCACCTGATTAAACGTATGTCCATATCCAATTCATATTTTCACACGTGAAGGGTTTTCACAGGGCGTAGTGTGTAGATGGGTTGCAAAGAGGTTCATTTTTTACATTATTTTAACTTTTATTTCCCACGTCTGTCTTATTTTGAATGTTGTTCATGTGTTAAAATCTTTCTGCTGTAGATAAGGTGTAGCTGGGTTCAATGCCTTCTGATATCCAGTGGTGATGATCTAGTGAGATGATATACCGACTACATAACTTGACTAGATGATCTACTAAGATGAAAGTGCAGATAATGTGTAGCTAGGTATCTTTACTAGATGATCTACTAAGATGCAAGTGCATAAGCGTAAGCCTCATTTGGTAACTAAAGGTTAGTAAATTCTGAAGGCAGATTGGGAGTGATTGTTTTGTTGAGAAAGATATACATAATCTACAAAATGATGAAAATTTTCATGAAGAGGATATAAACATTATTAAAGACTAAACTTATCCCCTCGAAAGGTGCCTGAGTAATGAGTATTATATAAAAGAGGCATGGTATGTGCAGGTTTAGTGTGGAATTTATGTTTATTTTAAGTTTCCAATCAATCTCTAGAAACTCCAAACAATAACACATGCTTTATTTATTTGATGTGTACACATGAGTTTGATTTTATGATTATATGCACTAATTGCAATTTGCAGGGTGTTATTGTAATTGCAATTAGCATGGTGTTACAATTTGCAGGCTAACATTTTTCCATGGGGTATTCATTGGAATGGCTTAATACTTCCGTCGTGAGGAGGATACGATTTCAGTAGGTCCATTGGAATGGGCATATGCTAGATTTCAGTAGGTCCATTGGCGCTGGGAGGTTTTGGAACTGAAGCAGTTGTCCTTCTTATGGACAGTTTGTTTTATAACATGAGGCTTCGGGTAACTGTTAACTTAAATAGTTCGCATTCAATTTTGAAGTTTAACTTCTTATTATTTTTAGTTTTGTTTTTACTTTATGGTTTAATTTTATAATTAGTTGGTTTTCTTTTCTTTACAGTTTTTTGAGTTTACTAGATCGAGTATGGAGTTTAAAATATTTCATTTCTTTATTGATTTACAAATTGTTATAGGTTTGGAATATTGATGCTAATCTTTCTTTGCTTTATAATTAGTTGGTTGACAATGTAGTAGAATGCTCTATATGATGGTTCTGTGAATGGAACATTCATTTCATCAAAATATTGTTGAACATCTTAGCAGGTGGTCGTGCGACAGCTGCTCGATAGATGTCATCAGGGGCTTTAAGATATGTTGTTCATTAGTGAACACGTGATCCACATGCCTGAGTTCTTAATTAAGATAAAAAAAAATATGTATCAATTCAACTAATCATTTCTTTTTACGACTCACATTGCGTGATTTGATTTTGGACGCTCTCCCACATTATTGGAATTTATTACACTGTCACACTATAACTAATCGTTTATCAATTGGTGACTCT
The DNA here is from genome assembly GCA_949130495.1 of Sambucus nigra. Taxonomy (NCBI): domain Eukaryota; kingdom Viridiplantae; phylum Streptophyta; class Magnoliopsida; order Dipsacales; family Adoxaceae; genus Sambucus; species Sambucus nigra. Next base: position 352,754,307 of record OX422207.1, on the reverse strand, counting down.
GTATAAGGTCCATTCGCAGCCAATTCATATTATAAATAGATCAAGTTTAAGCATGCTTTAAATTACATTAATTTAGTTTACTTTGTTCTCTAAGTTTGTAATTAAACAACCTAAAACTAAAACGATTTACATTTAGCTGGATTGTAAGCTCATTTGAAATTGGCTAAAAAACTAAACAAAGTAAGCTTCATCAATTCAATTTTAGTGTGGCTTAATTTTGCTTCATATATTATTATAGACTTTTAGTGTTTGATATTTCTTCTTTTAATTCAGATGCTGCGAAGCTCATCAGATTCTACTGTGCGGGCCATTTTAATGGTCGCTGGAGTGAAAACAATACTTGCGGGTTTAGTTCTCGAAGAAGAAAAAGTCAACTATGATCCAACTATCGTTGTTGTTGGAGTACGAGAGGCGTTCTAAATATTGGATCAAAAATCAAACAAGAATTGATTGATGCATTTGAGATATCCAGTGAAGAGGATCCCGCACGCTAACGTGGTTGCTGCTGCTGCTAAATCGGGTGGATAGTTTGCATATTGATGTTTTTACACGAATTAAGTTAAATACATGATGTTTATACGAGGTTTAGGATAGACTATTCATATTGTTGTAGGAGTATTTTTTTTTTATTTGTTAAGCAGTGTGGAAAGTCCCATAAACAGTGGAAACTCTGTTCAAATTTTTTTAATTATTTACACATTTTTGTTATAAAAAAACTTTACGACTTAAATTTGTATATGATGGTTATGATGTTTATAAGAGGTCCAAGACGGATCATTAATATATTTGCAGACTTTTTTTGTTGGAGAACGTAATTTTTACCATTTTGAAATTACATACTTTGAAATTTTTTCCCGCTTTGCGATTATGTAGTTCTAAAAACTTTCTTCGTGCCTTCAGGCACGGGCATATCCTAGTATATATATATTTCACAAATAAAGTTTATTAATAATTTTTAACTAAATTAACATGACATAAAAAACATAAAAATAAAAAAGAAACTAGAAATATATTTAAAAAGGAATTGACTATCTTTGTAGTCAACCTAAGAATCCCTAAAATTCGCAAGTATTTCTATACAGTTAATTAATGTGTTGACCCTATATGGAAGATGTTCTTTATGTTGGGGTTGTATACTAAAATTCATGGTTCATTAGCGAATTTTAGTATGTCTATTTAATGAGAATCTTCACAAGTAATGTTTGCATCATATTATTTTATATATTTATGCATATCTGTCTTTTATTCTACACAGTAGATGATTTGGTGTATAGAGTTCGGCTTACACACGGAAGATCAAATCATCAGTCCTTATAGAATATAAGTCTGGTTCACAATATTATATGGAGATGGACACACCATCAGTAGGATTGTAGCACACTATTTTAGTAGGTCTATCTTGATTACGAAAAACATTATAGTTTCGACTTATTGTGTTAATACACTTTGTGTGTATTGAACGGGACCAATTAGAGATAATTTTCTTTATATTGACTATATAAGATAATGAATATCTCAAGGTTGTTATGAGTGCTTAAGCTCTTAATCCAAACATAATTGATGGACATGTGAATAAATTATTCGTTACTTTGACCTATTGGGTGTGATTCATTTATGGATCAATAAGCTGGGTAGATTGGGTAATGTCGATTAGTGTATGGTGAACGTTAATTATGAATGGAATCCACGTCTCAATAAAGAGATTGATGATACCCTCTTGATGTAGCTTATAAGTTTTGATTATGTCAAACTCGGCCGGTAGATTTAATTTTTTGATATATCAAATAAGTTAAGCGAACGGTCTCAAGGAATTTCTAAGAGGTCGATTAAATATAATTGTCAGTAATTTAATTTAATCGACGAGTATCTGTAATCTTAACGTGGGGAGTCTATTAAACATTTAATAACACGGAGCTCGAAATTATAATTCTGAGATAGTAGACTAGAGTGCGATTATTATTCTTTAATGGAATGAATAATAATTTATATAATTATGGAATTAATTTTAGAGTTTAATTAGAATTTCTAAATTCTGTAGGAAGCTAGTCTTCTATTTCTCCTGGGGGTCCCCGTGCTAGCCTATATAAGCAACCCCTTGTCTCATAATAAGCGAGGGATCAATATAGATCAACAAAAATACCTAAAAGGAGTAGTAGGTGATATACCCGTTTATATCCTCGGCTTAGATGAGGATTACCTCCACAACGGACGACCCTAAGAGGGGCCGACCATTCACCAGACCCCAGCTGGCCTCCACCAGGCCCAGACGACCCTACGAGGGGCCGACCCTTCACCAGGCCCTAGCCGACCCTACGATGGGCCGACCCTCCACCAGGCTCCAGACGACCCTACGAGGGGCCGACCCTTCCCCAGGCTCCGGACAACCCTACGAGGGTACGACAGTACGAGGCCAGAATCAAGCCAGACTCACTACCGGAAGAAACTTTGCCCTCGGCCTCGTCTCATAGGCCGAGGGTGACATCATGACAGCGCGTGGTTCGGGACACGCGTGGAACAGTGCGCGTCAGACTCATATGACACGTGGCAGACCGTTATAACCGAATCACACCCTCACGTGAGGGAATATTATGTCATCATTTGGCATCTACAGGTGTCAACAGGGAATTGGTTAGATCATTATTCACATGCACCATGCTTACTTGGGGGGTACACTACACCCCCTAAGACCTATATATACTTGTCACCTACAACCCTATAGGGGATCGATCCATGAACAGTAGCCCTAGCAAAAACTCTGCTTACACACACACAGTAGAGAGAGAGAGAGAGGGTTATGTGCATTGTATCCAAGGCCATTAGTGCCCATACTTAGTGGATCACACACTCACAGTGGATGTAGGCCAAATTGGCTGAACCACTATACATCATTGTCTAATTTCCTCTTATACTCATCCCCTTCTATACACTCATATATCTCTATGGCTGCCATGGCTGCTACTGCTTGAGCTCACTAACACTTATCTGGTGATGCTAAATCTTAGCATCATCAGTAGGGTCGTGATCATTGGTTCCCACACACCAATGACATGTATTGGATTAAAGGAATAGCATGAAAGATCTCGAGGTCTCTTTCAAAGCTCATATATTGTAAAATATGTTACGGGCAATCGGAGAGTCAAAAAATTGTAAAAGTAGAATCACGTGTTCCTGACATATAGAGAAAGAGGCACAAGAAATTTCAAGTCATTTAGAGATCGCTTGATCCCCCTGCCTTACACATCTTTACGAAATTTCAGTTATCCAGGCAGATGCCCGACACGTCATGGTGTCTACTTGTTAGAGCCATAACATGACAACCGTTGATCGGATGGGGCTGAAATTTATTCTACTGGTTCCAGAGGTCGAAAGACATTAAAACTCTCAAAAGATCTTTTTTTGAGACTGTTATGATTTTTCAAAAAAAATATTTCATTTTTGTGGGTGACACACCGTTAAATGTGCGACACGGGTCGGTGTAACATAAAAGAGATCAGATCTCTACGGTTCAAGTCAAAAGGAACCGTAAAGGTATGAGATCTTGAATATCCTATGTAGATACACCATGTATAATTTTTTTTATGATTCGATCTATACACATTTTCAATAGACTCTTGGACTTTCGCACCAACAATTGGTATCAGAGCCATGTTGATACCGTGTATAGTTTGAATTCAGCCATGTTGTCCAAAAAATAAAATAAAATAATCGAATATGTGCATGAATGTTGGGTAGAATTTAGATATGTATTAACTTTTATTTTATGTGATTGGATCCCACGATTGTTTATTCGTGGTTATTTTTTTTATTCCGGATTAATGCAATATTGATGTAGAATGTGAAGTCCTTAATGGAGGTATAGGACATCTGTAATTTGTTACTATTTTGATCGTGACTCTTGAGTTCAAATATGACTCTTGGGGTTTAAGGATTATTGTTGAGTTCAAGGATGACTCTTGGGTTCATGACTCTTAGGTTCAAGGATGACTCTTGAGTTCAAGACTCTTGGAGTTCAAGGACTACTGTTGAGTTCTCAACATAATTGCATGTTGACCATAATAGTCGGAAATCCTTATTTATCTCAATTTTTTTTTTCATGTTGATTTATGCTTATATTATTCATGTTTTAATTGTTGGGTTATTAATATGTGTTAACGACCCTTACAATTATGGACAACATGGAATACCGACCCAACCTTAGATCATTATTTTCTTAGAAAATAAATTTTTTGGTGGTTCATTTTAAATTCTTTAAATTTAATGGGTTTTATTTATTACTCAAATTAAATTTAATTTCCAGAATTATTTTATTTTAAAATAATTTTATTATTTTTGGATAATTAAAATAATAAAATTAGTTATTTTAATTTGAATAAATAAAATGGAAAATCCCATTATTTTAATTAGACAATTTAAAATTAAACAGTCTCCATGGTTATATATTTAATTTTTTTTTAAATATGGTGTTTTATTTTTAATGTGTAATTAGAAAATATAAATTATATTTTCGAATTTATTTTTTGAATATAAGGGAATTTAGCATTTATATTCATTACACTTGTTTTGGACGCGTAAAAATTTAGGCAACCGTAAATTTTGACATGCGTCAGTTACTTTGTGTAAAGTGGAGATCGCTTAAATAAGTTCTGATACCAATTTGTAAAGTCGCTACAGCGGAAATATTGCGACTTCACAAATAAAATCCAATTTTTATTAATTCCAAATTTTGGTTAAATCCTAAAACATGCATCTAGATGATTTATCCAAAAACATAAAGCATGCAGGATAAAACAAACAATTTCAGGAAAAATCCCCCAAAGGGGCAAAACCTTTTATTTCACTATAATTTGTAAGAAAACGGCTTACACGGATTACAATGAAATAGGGTGACATACGAAATACCCGCAGGTGTCGGTTCCGATGTCTCGGCTGGAACTTTTCCTTTCCAGGAGGGCAGCAGTGAAGAAGAAGACGGATCCTCCACAAGTTACAGCTGGAATTTTCCCTTTCAAGGAGGGCAGCAATGAAGAAGGAAAACGGTTTCTCCACAAGAGTGAACTTTATAAGGACTCCCTCTATAATAGCATGCAACTGTCGGTTGTAGAGATCTCTCCACAAAGTATAAATAAGAGCAAAGTATGTTCTTGAAAACCAAAACAATTCACTAAGGCATATGGGAGTTTTGTGAATTGAAAAATAAAAAGGGATTAAAACCCTAAAGGAAGAAGTAAAAAAGGATTCTTCTTTTGCAGTATTTCTGTTCGTCAAAACGCTGTGACTTCTTAATGAAAACGTTACCAAATAATGAGTATTTAGAGGAAAACGCACCGCCTTGAAAACAGATCTCGTTCGAATGAGATAAGCAAGTCGCTTGAACGAAGGACATATGTCGTTCGAACGAGATCGCGCGACATGCTATCTCGCGCGAACGACATGCTATGTCGCTCGAACGACTGCGCCGAAAAATTATCATCTTCAACACTTAGAAAAAAATACTCATTATCAAATTTTGACGAAAAAGTCTGCTCCAACACTTAGAAAATATTTTGTAAAAATATCCCAAAAGCTCTAAGTTAAAAGTAAAGGTATTTAAAACATAACCTTACCAAAGTAAACTTCGCAGAGTCTTGAATGATGAAGAATTTGAGTAAATCGGATCCGTCTTAGATGTAGATGACTCTTGAATGCTCTTCGACGGTGTAGCGGTATATGGCATAATAAATTGATAACGGACCTATGAAAATATGTCCTTACACCTTGTATTTTTCAAAAATATTTAAATTAAAGTTCTCTTTTCATAACCCTCACAAAAAATTTAAATTACTAAGTGGGAGAGGGATTTGGTCACAAATAAATCCCACGGTCTCCACCAACGGTTTGTAGGTTTTCAATAACGAGTAGGTCCTCCAAAGAGGAATACTAATTATTGTGGTAACTAGTGCAAATTTCCTTAGGGGTAATTTTAGGCTCATATTCATATAGGCTCCCCCCAAAGGTGGAGTCTATGTGATATGAGATAGTCTAAAATTAGTTGGTGGTATACACTTAGACACAAAATTATAGTAGATTCTCCAAAGAGGAATGCTATTATTTTGTGGGACCGAAGTGTGAGCTATTAATTTTATTTGGCATAGTCTTTGCTTAGATGGTAAAATTAAAGGAATTGACCTGCCTAATGTGATTATGTATAGTAGGTTCTCCAAAGAGGAATGTTATTCAAACAGTAATTGGGATGCTGACGAATTCTTTTAAAATGGTAGAGGGAATCAAATTTAAATTGAATTCAAAGTCAATTGCTTGTCATAATATGTCTTTATTATGTGATTATATAGTTTTGAATGGTAACTCCAATATTCACGTATTTCATACTCAGTTTTATATACCTTCTGGTAATAATTAAAAGGACTGAATTTAAATTAGACATAGTATTGATGATAAAGTAATGCATATGTGTATTTTCTTAGGGTTGTCTTAATTAGTCACATTATAAGAATTCTATAAGGAAATATGGAATATAAGTGGAAAAGATTAATGGTATGACACAATATGACTTGTTCATTAAGTTAGATATATTGTGACATTAATATTAATCAGTGTCGAGTGCCTATAATATGATGATTATCTCACATCTAATGTTTGATAATTAGGGCATATAGTTAGACAGGTTGCTATGAATGACTTTAGAGGAATATTAGTATGGTTGATATAACCTTAGTTATAAGATTATGTTTTTATGGTGATTTTTCATCCGAAGGAACTAGAAATCTAAAGAGGTGAAATAGACGGGGAAACCCATGTCGATATCCTCCTCAACAAAATGTTTTATCATGATATCATATAAGTATTCAAGTTACTGAAATAACTTCACTTCTATTCCTAAAGGTTGATAGAAGATAAAGATAAATCAGAAACTATTAAGTCGAAATTCAGGCAGGGGCTAGGTTTCAAAGACAGTTAGCGAATTGTGTAATTGAAAGCGAATTCACTAAGAGTAGTCAGAATACTAGTAGGAGTTAATAAGATTATATTCTTTTAAAGAACAATGTAGATACATTTTATTTGCAAAAAAGTTGAATAATGTTTAATGGTTTGTTCAACGGTAACTTGGATTATAGAAACATAAGCCATTAATCATTGATTTTAGGAAACCAACCATCTAGTGATAAGTGAATTTATCTACTATTGGGAATTTATAATTGCAGTTGGAGACGTGAGTCTCGTTTTTGATAATTAGAGATTAATTTTAAATGATTGCTTATAAGTATGTAAGAATATAAGGAACTTTAGTTCAGCTTCTACTCTTTTATGAAAGGATATTTGTTTTATTTTAATAACACATGTGTGTTGTTAATGGTAATAAACAATGTATTCATCTTTGGTACTAAAGCGGATAATCATCATAAAATAAATCTCATATTATGTACACTGTAGTTTTTGAATAATATTCATGATTTATCACTAAATGGATACGATTATTCTATAAAAACCATAATATATCTATAGCTCCAAATACTTAGGTCATTTTGTCTAAATGAATTCCAAACTGGTGGAAGGTGGATTCTTACATTCATTGAAAGTGGAGGCACTACTAGTTAATGAATATGGTTTAAATGAAAAATGATCAGGAGGTATTATAGTTACAAAAATATTAGAATTGATTTATTATGATTGATGTAATTCTAGAACTACCTATTTAGGAATTGAAGAATTACAGATCAGTAGTTCGAATTATATCCATGAAGATTATACCATAAGTTACTTTCAGTAACGGTGTGTCAAAGAAAGAAGAATTTGGTTTCTTTCACACGTGATAAAATTCATGATGGTTATTTATAAGATATAGAAATGTATATGTCAAGATTGTTTTCCAAGTCAGTTTTCTTTACCCCCATTAAAAATAATGGATCATTTTCAACGCAATTCCAATATTTTATATAATAGGTAGTGCATCACTTGTGTTGAGAAAAAACTTGGCAAGTTGGAACAAGAATACATGTTTAAATCTATATTCTAGATCACATTCCCAAAACCATTTTTTGGGACAAAGAAGTTTTAATAGGCTAATGATAATTTCTTTCGTACCACCAGTATAGGTGAAAATTTCACAAAGAAATGAGTATGACGTTTTCCTACCTTATCGTAGTGGGAGGATTGTCAATTCTCATAGTGATAAAAACCATATAAACGTATCACGATTTGTACACTCATAAAGGGATAACTTTATCATAGTGGGAGAATTTTTTATTCTTAGGATTGTCGCTCTTCGTGACCCCTGAAGAATAAGATAACAACCCCTAAAACTATAATAAGGTATTCCTTCACAAGGATTCATAACATTCTTGAAAAAGTTATGATATTTGGTACCATATAGATTCATCAAGATGGGGCCATACCCATTAGTTATAAGTGAATAAAGTAAGAAAGGTAATCAAATTCATGGTTTTGATAAATGTTTTGATGTGTTTAGTGTGTACAAACGGAGTGATGGAGGCGTGGTAGTGTTTTTAGCCACTAGATGTGCAGATGTATTTATCGTCGTACGCGATGTAGGGATATGTCATACAATTAGACTGTGGTAGTCCAATAAGTTCAATATGAAAACATTAGAAAATTTTATTATATTTTTGGGATCAAATTAACATTTGATCACTAGAAAAAATGTACTTTTTCTTATCTAAGTTATCATATTGATATTGTTCTTTTGAGGCTTTGTTATTCAATTTTCCAAGAAAGACATTCAGTCTTTCAGATTTGGAAATTTGTATTACTTAATAATAGAATGTTGTTTTTGGTAGAATAATTATTCATGTACCTGAAAAGGATTAATGAATATATATTTGGTTTCCAAGTAAAACTGTCACACCCCAAACCCAATATCCATACTAATCATTTATTATTAGAATAATTAAATCATAATCTAGACCCCATTGGAAATATAATTCATCTATCCATATTTTACTGTATAATGTGCATAATCAACATAATATTATTATTGTGCCATAACGAAATCAATATCAGAGTCATAATTAAGCGGACATACAATACTATGATTAACTACGATAAAATTTCACAATCATCAACTCAATCCATACTAACGCAAAATATACAATGTGTGAGTAAATTAAAATCTTCAGTGTGACAATGATAAAATCCCCACATTTAAACCCCGGCTCCTTCCAACGGTGCAACTCTCAAAGTTACCGGTCATATGGTATTCTAGTTGGCAGCATACAAACCTGAAATTGTTAAAATATAACTGTAAGCATTAAGCTTAGTGAGGTACTCCTTCCCTGCAATGTAATAACAATTCTATATAGAATATGTGGATATAAAATCCGAACAATCCTGCCCATTGGCAATAACAAATCCTGGAACATAAGTTCCAATTAATTCTGCCCATTGGCAATAACAAATCCAGGAACATAAGTTCCAATTAATTCTGCCCATTGGCAATAACAAATCCTGGAACATAAGTTCCAACAAATCATTGGATCTTTGTCCAATTCCAATCCTGGATCATAAGACCCAACCAATCCTGGATATTTTAATATCCAAACAAATCCTGAATACCGAAGTATTCAAACAAATCCGATCTTAGAGCTATATTCATATTTATATATGAAACAAATCATAAGTACACTCACCTTGACAGTTTAACTGGCTTTTCCCTTGCCTTTATCCGGTACTTGTTCAATCAGCTCTTCTTCCCTTCCTATCATTCTCACAATATTAGTATCATCATAAGAATATTAATAGTCCAAAGAATAACTTCAATCATAACTCAATTCATAAGCATCATATTATTCAATTCAAATCATTCATTAAAATGAAGTCCCATCTAGACTCAGGTTCTAATATCTAACATATTCAAATTACAGCCCAAACCCTTTTTAATTATTCTTGGTAATCCAATCCTTATTATATCATGTTTCCAAAACAAAAGACGTCACATCATTCCGAGTTTCCTAGAGCAAAATAAGCCTATTTCTTCACTACATAGCAAATCTGCCCTATAGGCTCTTTTATCGTTCATTCAACTTCCAAGAATTTTCATGATTTTTCTACATCATAAATTTCTATGATATTTCACCCAACATCAGTAAAAACATTGAAAAATATAAGATTAAAGTTTCATAATTTTTAAGGTTCGTTTTCTATGTTAAGCAAAACATCGAACACATGGCGGGCATATTTTCACCCTTAGGGCAGATTTCATACCCTAACTTCAAACTCTCACCAAGGACTCATTTATTGGTATTTTCACATGATTTTCGGATATGTCATACATATATGAGTCCAGGTTAATATCCAATTGGAATCAATTGATTCCAGTAACTATACAAAAATATATGGAAGTTTGAATAAACAAAGTTTCTAAACAAATCAATCATAGGGTTTTGTACATTCAACTTAACTTAAACTTGCATATATCCATACATATGCACCCAAGTACGAAAGTTCAATAAACAATCAAGGATATATGTCATATAAATCATAATTTCAAGAAAAATAACAAGATTCATGGTTGGAATTACCTTAGGGGCTTCTACGTAATTTTCTATGAATTTTCTTCAATTTTCTCCTCACTTTTTCTTCCTAACTTCCAACTTCTCTTTCCTTAGGCTTAAAATATCTCATGGCTGCATTTTGAATGAATAAAGAGGTAATTCTAAGGGTTTAAGTTCGGCCAAAGACACCACCCTTCCCAACCAATGAGAATAAAACATTTGTTGCCATAATAAGACAAAATACTACTTAACGGATGGGCTATTTTGCCCTTGTTCGAAATTTTGGTATAACTTCTCACTCGAACCTCCGTTTCATTCACCGTTTGTTGTGTTATAACCATAACTCACTCTTCTAAAACTATATAGTTTTCACCTCAAGTCAATTGTTATGTCATAAAGGTCAAAACTAGCCTTAAACATGGACATTCCTATCGAAACCTTCAAATTTTGTGTTTGTAACTAATTCGACATTTCATGCTTTTTGGAGGTAGGATTAGACTAAACATAATAAATTAACATCACATATATTAATAACACACTAATCATATCACATAATCTAGGCATGATTTAAGCATAATTAATCATAATTATATTCGGGTTGTCACAATTCTCCCCCTGTTGGGAAATTTCGTCCTCGAAATTGACATACCTTGGTTGTCCGAATCAAACAAATAGGGATAACGCATTTTCATGCTATCCTCACTCTCCCATGTATCTTCTTCCATGGAATGCCTTCTCCACACAACTTTCACAAGTGGGATCACCTTTGATCTTAATATTTGTTCTTTCCTATCAACGATAGCAAGCGGTTCTTCCACGTAGCTCAAATCTTCCTTCAACTCAATAGGTTGTTCCACCAAGACATGTGAAGGGTCTGCTACATACTTTCTCAACATAGAAACATGGAAAACATCATGTAACCGAGATAATTCTGGTGGTAACGCTAACTTGTAGGCAACCATCCCGACTTTCTCAAGGATTTCATAAGGTCCAATGTAGCGTGGACTTAATTTCCCTTTCTTTCCAAACCTCATAACTCCTTTCCATGGAGATATCTGAAGAAACACATAATCCCCTTTCTGGAATTCCAAATCTTTTCGTCGTTTATCCGCATAACTTTTATGTCTGCTTTGAGCTATTCTCATTCTATCTTGAATAATCTTCACTTTTTCAGTGGTGACTTCAATTAATTATGGACCCTCTATCTTCCTTTCACCAACTTCACCCCAACATATCGGTGTACGACATCGTCTACCATACAAGGCTTCATATGGAGCCATACCAATAGTAGACTGAAAACTATTGTTATATGCAAATTCTATCAAAGGCAAATATCCATCCCAATTACCTTTGAAATCAAGCACACAAGCTCTAAGCATATCTTCCAAAATCTGTATTGTCCTTTCAGACTGCCCATCTGTCTGGGGATGAAAAGCCGTACTAAACTTCAAGTTAGTACCCATAGCATACTGCAAGCTATCCCAAAATATGGATGTAAAAGTAGGGTCCCTATCTGAAACAATAGATACCGGTGCTCCATGCAATCGAATAATTTCATTAACATACAATCTAGCATACCTATCAACTGTATACGTAGTCTTGACTGCTAGAAAGTGAGCGTACTTTGTCAATCTATCCACCACTACCCAAATCGAATCTAACCCCTTCTGAGATCGAGGAAGCCCAACCACAAAATCCATCGTTACATGATCCCATTTCCATTCCGGTATCGGCAATGGCTGAAGCAGACCAGTAGGTTTCTGATGCTCCACTTTCACTTGCTGACATATAAGGCACCTCGCAACAAAATCAGCTATTTCCTTCTTCATATTATTCCACCAATAATGCTCCTTTAAATCCCTATACATTTTAGTGCTACCAGGATGCATTGTATAAATGGAATTATGAGCCTCATCTAAAATTTCCTCTTTCAATCCACACACATTAGGCACACACAACCGCTGCTTATACAATAAAGTGCCATCATTCACAATACAAAAATCTTCAGACTTACCATCTCGGAGATCTTGTCGTTTCTTCTCAAGGAAAGGATCTTGACCTTGCAAATCATGAATACGGGTAGCTAACAAAGGCCTCACGCTTACATGAGCAAAGAATCTGTCCCCATCTGCTAGCTGCAATTCCACTCCCATCAATCTCAACTCCATAATATGAGCAACTCTAGCACATCGAATACACGATAACCTGCATGAAGCCTTTCTACTCAAAGCGTCTGCAACTACATTTGCCTTTCCTGGGTGGTAGTGAATTGTACAATCATAATCTTTAATTAACTCCATCCACCGCCTCTGCCTCAGATTCAACTCCTTCTGCGTAAACAAATACTTAAGGCTTTGATGGTCAGTAAAAATTTCACATACCTCACCATATAGATAATGACGCCATAATTTCAAAGCAAACACAATAGCAGCAAGTTCCAAATCATGTGTAGGATAATTACGTTCATGTGTACGCAACTGCCTAGAAGCATAGGCAATAACTTTACCATGCTGCATAAAAACACAACCCAACCCCTGATGTGAAGCATCGGTATAAACAACAAAACCATCTCCACCATGCGGAATAGTAAGAACAGGTGCAGTTACCAACCTCTTTTTCAATTCATCAAAACTATTTTCGCAATCAGAATTCCATTCAAACTTAACATCTTTCCGAGTCAGTTTAGTCATTGGTAAGGCAATCGAAGAAAATCCCTTAATAAGCCTTCTATAATACCCAGCTAAACCCAAAAAACTCCTCACCTCAGTCACATTATCGGGTCTCTCCCATTTCACAATAGCCTCTACCTTTTTAGGATCAACACATATACCATCTCCAGAAATAACATGGCCTAAAAATGCAACTTGTGATAGCCAAAATTCACACTTGCTAAACTTGGCATACAACTTCTTATCTTTTAACAGATTCAAAATAGTTGTGAGATGCTTTTCATGTTCAACCATATCATGTGAATAAATCAGAATATCATCAATAAAAACTATCACAAATGAATCAACAAAAGGATGCAGTACCCGATTCATAAGATCCATAAATACAGCTGGAGCATTAGTCACTCCAAAAGGCATCACAAGAAATTCAAAATGACCATACCGAGTACGGAACGTGGTTTTAGAAATATCACTTTCCTTCACCCTCACCTGATGATAACCCGATCGCAAGTCTATCTTTGAAAACACTTTAGCACCCTGTAACTGATCAAACAAATCATCTATACGAGGTAAAGGATACTCGTTCTTAATTGTAGCTTTATTCAGTTGCCTATAATCAATACACAAACGCATGGTACCATCTTTCTTTTTCACAAATAAAACTGGCGCACCCCATGGAGATACACTAGGCTGTATGAACCCCCTATCAAGTAAATCTTGCAACTGGATCTTAAGTTCTTTCAACTCAGCAGGTGCCATTCTATACGGTGCCATAGAAATAGGGATTGTCCCTGGTGCTAATTCAATACTAAATTCAACTTCTCTTTCTGGAGGTAACCCTGGCAACTCACTAGGAAACACTTCAGGAAAATCCCGTACAATAGGAAAATCGACTAATTGTAAAGCCCCCTTCCTAGTGTCAAGAACATATGCAATAAAACCCTCACAACCCTTACTCAATAATTTCCTCGTCTGAATAGCAGAAATGATGCAACTGGGAACAATTTTCCTTTCCCCCACAAATTTAAATTCAGGCTCACCAGGCATATTAAAAACAACTTCCTTACGGAAACAATCCATGGATGCATGATATTTGGATAGCCAATCCATTCCCAAAATTATATCAAAATCAGAAATATCCAATGGAAGTAGATCTATAACTGTATCTCTAGACCCCACAATCAAAACACAATTATGAAAAACATATTCAGTTACAACCATATCCCCCATAGGCATATAAATACCTAACCCCACATCTAAACGCGCACACGGTATATTCAGGTATATGGCAAAAGCATAGGACACAAAAGAATGTGTGGAACCAGGATCAACCAAAACATAAGCACTTCTATCACTAACAGAAAGTGTACCTGTCACCACATCTGGCGTAATCTGAGCTTCTTTCATCGTAAAGACTCGTCCACCTGGCCTGGAACCACTAGCTTGTCCTCTACCCACACTCTTCACTGTACTGCCTGGAGATAACATTTTGCTTGCTACTTCACTATGTGCTGCTGGAGTCTGTGCCAATTGCGGATAATTCTTCTTAATATGCCCCACTTGATGACAATGGTAGCATTCCAATCCCTTAAGCTTAGGACACTCAGATTTATAATGTCCTTCCTCTTTACAAAAGAAACATGTAACACCTCCTATTGGGGCCTCACCTCTCCCTGACTTTCTGGCTGAACCAAAAGATCCTCCACCCCTGGTATCTCTACCAAACCTCCCCTGACCTCTACCACTATCTCCACCACCTCTCTGAAATTTATGAGGTTCCACCTTAACACTTCCACTCTCACCTCCCCTATACTGAGATGCGTCGAATCTACTTTTCTTAAAACTCTCTCTGCTCGCCACCCCTTGGTTCATTTTCCTTTCTGCTATCATGGCTTTGTTTACCCGAGAAGCATAATCTTCTAACTCATAAGTGGGCACTCTATTTTGAATAGGCCAAATCAGTCCATCTTGAAACTTACTACATTTATCTTCTTCCTCCTGCACATACTTATTAGCAAATCTAGACAAAGCAGTAAATTTAGCATCATACTCCCTCATAGACATGTTCCCTTGGGTCAAATTTATAAACTCCCTCAGCTTCTCCCTCCTATAGACCTTAGGGAAATACTTAACATACAAAGCTTTAATAAATTCAGCCCAAGTAATAACATCAGTACCTTCCATCCTGGGCACCAAATGGTTGTTGGCTTCCCACCAATATTTCGCCTCTCCTTTGAGCTTAAACACAACTAGATTCACTTTCTGGTTATCTGGAACCTTCATAACTGCAAAGATAGTTTCTAGATCCCTGACCCACATCTCAGCTTCCGTAGGTTCAACTGACCCTGAATATTCTGGAGGATTCAACTTCAAAAACTTCTCATGCATGGAATCTTTCATTTCCTTCCTTACCTCTTTCTCAATCCTGGCCACAGTCTTGGATTCTAGATATCTAGCCTGTTGTTCTGCCATTTGCGCCATATTTCTTTCTTGTTGCTCTGCCATCCTCATCATTGCCTGCGCCATTATTTGCATCTCTGTGGGCTGCTCTTGCTCTCTAGCCCTTCCAGCAACACTTTGCTCCACTTCAGTATTCTCTGTACGAGAAGCGACTCCCTCTTCTCTAGGTTGTCCATTCCCAGGTTCCATCTGGAATTATCTGTAATACAATAAAATTCTAACAATCAATATAAACAGTTTACAGTACTAAACTATTTGTTAGTATATAAACAATTCAATAATATCAAATCAATCAATAACTGCCATCTAATCGTCACACACGTCCAGAATTAATAACCTAGACGCTCTGATACCACTAATTGTCACACCCCAAACCCAATATCCATACTAATCATTTATTATTAGAATAATTAAATCATAATCTAGAGCCCATTGGAAATATAATTCATCTATCCATATTTTACTGTATAATGTGCATAATCAACATAATATTATTATTTTGCCATAACGAAATCAATATCAGAGTCATAATTAAGCGGACATACAATACTATGATTAACTACGATAAAATTTCACAATCATCAACGCAATCCATACTAACGCAAAATATACAATGTGTGAGTAAATTAAAATCTTCAGTGTGACAATGATAAAATCCCCACATTTAAACCCCGGCTCCTTCCAACGGTGCAACTCTCAAAGTTACCGGTCATATGGTATTCTAGTTGGCAGCATACAAACCTGAAATTGTTAAAATATAACTGTAAGCATTAAGCTTAGTGAGGTACTCCTTCCCTACAATGTAATAACAATTCTATATAGAATATGTGGATATAAAATCCGAACAATCCTGCCCATTGGCAATAACAAATCCTGGAACATAAGTTCCAATTAATTCTGCCCATTGGCAATAACAAATCCAGGAACATAAGTTCCAATTAATTCTGCCCATTGGCAATAACAAATCCTGGAACATAAGTTCCAACAAATCATTGGATCTTTGTCCAATTCCAATCCTGGATCATAAGACCCAACCAATCCTGGATATTTTAATATCCAAACAAATCCTGAATACCGAAGTATTCAAACAAATTCGCTCTTAGAGCTATATTCATATTTATATATGAAACAAATCATAAGTACACTCACCTTGACAGTTTAACTGGCTTTTCCCTTGCCTTTATCCGGTACTTGTTCAATCAGCTCTTCTTCCCTTCCTATTATTCTCACAATATTAGTATCATCATAAGAATATTAATAGTCCAAAGAATAACTTCAATTATAACTCAATTCATAAGCATCATATTATTCAATTCAAATCATTCATTAAAATGAAGTCCCATCTAGACTCAGGTTCTGATATCTAACATATTCAAATTACAGCCCAAACCCTTTTTAATTATTCTTGGTAATCCAATCCTTATTATATCATGTTTCCAAAACAAAAGACGGCACATCATTCCGAGTTTCCTAGAGCAAAATAAGCCTATTTCTTCACTACATAGCAAATCTGCCCTATAGGCTCTTTTATCGTTCATTCAACTTCCAAGAATTTTCATGATTTTTCTACATCATAAATTTCTATGATATTTCACCCAACATCAGTAAACACATTGAAAAATATAAGATTAAAGTTTCATAATTTTTAAGGTTCGTTTTCTATGTTAAGCAAAACATCGAACACATGGCGGTCATATTTTCACCCTTAGGGCAGATTTCATACCCGAACTTCAAACTCTCACCAAGGACTCATTTATTGGTATTTTCACATGATTTTCGGATATTTCATACATATATGAGTCCAGGTTAATATCCAATTGGAATCAATCGATTCCAGTAACTATACAAAAATATATGGAAGTTTGAATAAACAAAGTTTCTAAACAAAGCAATCTTAGGGTTTTGTACATTCAACTTAACTTAAACTTTCATATATCCATACATATGCACCCAAGTACGAAATTTAAATAAACAATCAAGGATCTATGTCATATAAATCATAATTTCAAGAAAAATAACAAGATTCATGGTTGGAATTACCTTAGGGGCTTTTACGTAATTTTCTATGAATTTTCTTCAATTTTCTCCTCACTTTTTCTTCCTAACTTCCAACTTCTCTTTCCTTAGGCTTAAAATATCTCATGGCTGCATTTTGAATGAATAAAGAGGTAATTCTAAGGGTTTAAGGTCGGCCAAAGCCACCACCCTTCCCAACCAATGAGAATAAAACATTTGTTGCCATAATAAGACAAAATACTACTTAACGGATGGACTATTTTGCCCTTGTTCGAAATTTTGGTATAACTTCTCACTCGAACCTCCGTTTCATTCACCGTTTGTTGTGTTACAACCATAACTCACTCGTCTAAAACTATATAGTTTTCACCTCAAGTCAATTGTTATGTCATAAAGGTCAAAACTAGCCTTAAACATGGACATTCCTATCGAAACTTTCAAATTTTGTATTTGTAACTAATTCGACATTTCATACTTTTTGGAGGTAGGATTAGACTAAACATAATAAATTAACATCACATATATTAATAATACACTAATCATATCACATAAGCTAGGCATGATTTAAGCATAATTAATCATAATTATATTCGGGTTGTCACAAAAACAATAAGTAACTTGTAGGTCACTAACTCATGCATTCAATCAGATTTAAGATTTCAGAAAGTATATAGTACCCCTTGTATCAGAAATTATACATAAGGGAGTTTCTAGTGGTTATGATTGCATTGGTTGAAAACTGGTAAGCCTTTTACTTTAGGTGTGAGGTATGGTTGATAGATTCATGACTCCATGTCTTTGAATATAAGTGGGAGATTGTTGGGGTTGTATACTAAAAGTCATGGTTCACTAGTGAATTTTAGTATGTCTATTTAATGAGAATATTCACAAGTAATGTTTGCATCATATTATTTTATATCTTTATGCATATGTGTCTTTTATTCTACATAGTAGATAATTTAGTGTGTACAGTTCGGCTTACACACGGAAGATCAAATCATCGGTCCTTGTAGAATATAAGTCTAGTTCAGAATCTTAGATGGAGGTGGACAAACCATCAGTAGGATTGTAGCACACTATTTTAGTAGGTCCCTCTGGATTATAGGAATCGATATAGTTTCGACTTATTGTGCTAATACACTTTGTGTGTATTGAACGGGACCAATTAGAGATAATTATCTTTATACTGACTATATAAGATAATGAATATCTCAAGGATGTTATGAGTGCTTAATCTCTTAATCCAAACATAATTGATGGACATGTGCATCAATTATTCGTTACTTTGACCTATTGGGTGAGATTCATTGATGGATCAATAAGCTTGGTAGATTGGGCAATGTCGATTAGCGTATGGTGAAAGTTAATTATGAATGGAATCCACGTCTCAATAAAGATATTGATGATACCCCATTTATGTAGCTTATAAGTTTTGATTATGTAAAACTCGACCGGTGGATTTAATTATCCGATATATCAAATAAGTTAAGAGAACGGTCTCAAGGAATTTCTAAGAGGTCAATTCAATATAATTGACTGTAATTTAATTTGATCGACAGGTATCTGTAATATTAACGTGAGGAGATTATTAAATATATAATAACGTGGAGCTCGAAATTATAATTCTCAGATAATAGATGGAGTGTAATTATTATTCTTTAGTGGAATGAATAATAATTTATAGAATTATGGAATTAATTTTAGAGTTTAATAAGAACTCCTAAATTTTGTAGGAATCTAGTCTTCAATTTTGTGACACCCCGCCTAATAAAATACCGGGTGATAACTCATATACCAAATTAAAACAGGAATCCCAGTTGGCTCATTCTTAGCATCACTATCGAAAACCTTTTTAAAACTTACTAACCACCTAGTATTCCAAAAAGCCGGTGCCAAATTTTATATTTTTAATTAAACAACCAATAACACGCAGAAAGATAATATGAGTCATACACCACAACTGAATTAAATCAATTGAATAAATAATTAAACAACTTTCGGAATAAACCATCGACCACCAAAGTAAATAGTCCAATGCAAATAACCAACACCTAAATAAATAAATTCAAAAACTGTACTGAAAAGTCTGGGAACAACCCCGAAGAAAAAATGATAAATGATTCCTACTCTAGGAAGGAATGAACGATGCGTCTAATCCAAACTCCTGCTAGCATCCACACATGCCGCAGCTCCGTGTTCCTGGAATAGAATATCAAGTCTGGCGTCCCTGTGGCTGGACACCTAAAAGGTTTTGAAAATAATTTTATAGCAAGTGTTAGAATCCAAAATATTTTTAAAATATTTAGCAAGTGAATTAACTGTGGTAATTTAAAATGAAGGAATGTGCTTCATATTTAAGTTAGCGTCGCACTCTCTTGTGGACATACTCACCCCTCCACTAATGTGCACACCTAACGATTACCTTAACCCCCACCTAGTTGTACTACCCCGCCCAACTAGTCCTTGTAATCCTCCCTTGCCTTTCTACTCTAAACAAAGTATTATTATCCCTAGATTATAAGTTATCTCACCAAGTAACTTAATTAATTCCTAGATTAGGGAAGTTGACTATTCATCTCCCCTACCATTTAATTTAGTTGTATTTCCTTTATTTCCATTATTGTAATATAATTTACATGCTTTCATAATTAGATTTATTTTCTTTATTTACTTGCTAGTTTAGTTTTATCACATTTGTTTACCGTGTTTATTTACCTCGTTTTTAATATGCTTTCTAGCTAAATTAGTCTAGGTTATGTCAGATTGAACTCATTCCGGGTTGACATGTTGTTTTGCTTTGGTGATGGAGTTTAGGGGTCTATTGCGGAGGCATTGTCCTAGTTATTAAGCCTAGGATATTTGACTGGGCATATCATGTATTCTCCATGCTTACGACCTTGTGTGCATAATTTTCGGGGTATTTGTTGACGCTAAAATCGTATTAGGCTTTTATACGAATTTAGGGGCGTGACAACCCTTAATTTAATTAATTGTCGAAACGAGACACATTTGTAATAACTCGTTGACCCATGTAACCATTTTATACTAATTAACTCGGGTGAGGGATATTCGATGCAACCTATAGTTTTTTACCGCTTTCTTAATCTAGTTTAAATACACTCGCCTAAATTAATATTTTTCTTTTGTGCATCTTTTCCTTTTTGTTCATATTTATTTTTTATACTTTTATTTCTGAAGTACTAAACCAAATAATATTCTAGCAACTCATCTTTGTGGATTTTCGATACCCGACTTACCGCTACACTTGTATCGTAAGTGCAGTTGTAATTTAGGTTTTTGTATTGAGGCGGTGAATAGAAAACAGCGATCGACATCTTGATGCGCGCTGCTTTTCACCCTCGATCAAAATGGCGCCGTTGTCGGGGATGAGTTTGTTTTAGAATTTATTTGATTTAGAATTTCGTAGTATTTTCTTTCTATTTGTATTATTTGCTAATATTTTTGTAGGACTTCTACATTTGACCGCCAAGAAACGCTTGAATTTTGCCCGTGCATATCTTTGTGGAATTCGCCACTTCGAGACATTTTTGGGGTAAGCACGTCTTATTCCAATTCTTTCGGTAATCATTATTATAATTCTCAAAATGCCGGTAATTCTATGACTTTCGGTTAATAATTAGAGTCCCAAAAAATTACAAATTCAAATATGACTTTGGGCGAGTATAACGAAAGTTAAAATTTGGGTTATTGGAATTTCAATGATGATGATAATGATTTTGGGCCTTTAATTCCTTATAATAGGAATTTTGAAATGAATTTCAATAGTTTTCAAAATTCTTATAATAATGAGTTTAAGTTTAAGTCCGATGATAATTTTCAAAGCTCGCATTTTCAAGAATTTGCACCACGACATGAGAAAATTGAAATTCGTTATCGGGAACAAAATCGTTTGTGGGAACATAAGTTGGATTTATTATTTGAGTCTGATGACGATTTTGCTTCCGAGACTTTTGAAGTCGAAGAGTGTTTTGAACCAAATGAGGACTTTGTGCCTACTTTGGAACAAACCATTGTCGACTTGGCCCATTGCGTAATAGATATTGAAAGTGAGGATGAAAATGACGTAATATCTATTTGCAATGAAATTATTTCTTCTTTGGCCCCCAAAGAAGAACATTTCATTGAAAATGATCTTATTTCCTTCGAAACTCAATCTCCAAGCGATGATGATTCATCTCTTAAGTTTGAATTTATTTCCTCCCCATTTTCATTCTCTATTATCACACCGTCACAAATACCCGATGATTTGGCTTCAAACTTTAATATTTTAAACCTTTTCGTCGATGAGGAGTACTTGCTCGAGTCGCCTTCCACGATCGAATCTTTGCCTTCGTGTGCGCCACCTCCCATTCCCATTTCAAAATCCTTGGGAGGATATTCAGCTTTTCTCGATCCCCACATGTTTTTGTCACCCGTTCAATCCAAATCCCTCATCATCCCTGATACGCACCAAAAGTGTATATTTTATACCCCGAATAGATGCATTTTAGTCGCTCATTTTTTTTAAAATTGGCCTTATATTCGTATTTATCTATATTGCAGGTCAATCAGCAGTCACAGCGTTAAATAATGCTTAATCCAATCAATTGCGACTAAGAAGCGGTAAAAAGCGTGCATCGAAGAAATCCAAAGAGACCGTGAAGTGAGAAGTCCATTCTGAACTTGCCGCGATGTGATCCGATGCCCCGAAACAGTCCCGTAACCCTAACCTGAACCTATACCAAGCCCTGACAATTCCCCAAGCCCGATGTGTGTTGAGTTTGTACCCTTATTATTTTTCTAGATTTTTGTTTTGAGTCGTTTTACTTTTAGGGTTTATTTTTTATTTATTTAGGATTTTTATGTTTTATTTACTATTTTTATATTTTATTAGTATATTTTTATTTTATCTTTATTTTATTTAGTTCTTAGTTTTATTTTTATTAGGACTAGATTTTTTAGGATTTCATTTATCAATTTTATCTGATTTTACATTTTTTTTAGGATTTTAGTTTTTAGTTTAATAGATTTTTATTTTCTTTTTATTTCCATTTTTTTATTGAGTCTTTATTTAATTAGAATAGAAATTTAATTTTTAGATTTTTAGTTTTAATAATTTTATTTTTATTAATTAATTTTATTTATTTTAAGGGTACAAATTAACACACACACACACACACACACACACACACATAACCCATAACTTAAACACTTATCCTAAACCCAACTAAACTGTCCTACACCCTAAGCCTCACCCCCCCCCCCCCCCCCCCCCACACACACGCACACACTAACTCCTACTCCACCATCTTCAACCTTCCAACTACCCACGACTATTTCTCCTCCCTCCATTACCAAACACACACAACCAACAAACCCCATACCCATTGCTGAACCCGAAAACCAACCCTTACCCGGAATCGCAGCCACAACCGGATCCCCTGCGATCGACCCCGAAACCACCCCATCTCGCCGCTGGCGACGCGGGTTTAAATCGCCTCCCTCCCGCCGGAAAACCCCCCATGCCAGACCTCCGATCCCTTAAACCCCTCAACACGTGTCCACCCGTAGCCATACCCATTTTCGTCAACCCCAACCCTGTTCGAAACCCACAAACCGCCGGCGACCTTTCGGCCAACCTCCACAAAAAAAAATCCCGGTGCTGATCTGCAACTCGGACCTCCAACCAACCGAACCCGAGCGCCCGAAGACCCCAAAACTCGACCCATTCTGGCCTGCCCCTGTGTGATTCAACCCGATCGCGACCACACCACCAACCCGCGAAACCTCCAGCTAGAAACCCGGTTTTGATCCCAGCTCGACCCATCTCAAATCCAAATCTCCATCTGTCAAAACCCAATCCATTTAAAGTAGGGACAAAAAATTCAAACCAAAAGAAAATTCCAATAAAATATTCAACAAGAACACACTTCGTGGCTTATTAATTTAGTTTTAGAATAGAAAAAAGAGACGCAGATAGAGAGAGAAGAGAGAGAGAGAGAGAGAGAGAGAGAGTATAATATGTACATAGTAGGTACACAAAAAGCTTTCAGAAAAATATAAAAAAATTAGTTTAGTTTTAGGATAAATTTTTAGGTTTGTTTTTTATTCTTTTTGGTGTAATCAAGTGCTGGATTAGTGAGAATATTGAGACGCATTTCATGAACGCGATTCGACAGGGAGACTTGCGTATTGTATTCTATTTCTCTATTCAAATTTATGTCATCTTTTGATATATTATTTATTGTTGTTTATGCACACATGGGAATGTTTGGCTAAACACTCCATTCAAGGGGTGGGATGCACTGCGAATGATATTAATTTAATTAATTGATTTCATTAATTTTATATTTCTAGGTAAATTAATTTTAACTGTCGCCAATTAATTTATGTAACGAGAGTTATAAATTAATTGAACGAATTAATGTTTGAATTTAGGAATCGAACTAGAGATAGGTTATTCCGATATTTGAATATTAATTCGGTGTTCAAATTTAAGGATTGTTATTGTTTTCGTTAAATTGTTCCTAGCGGGTAATTTTCTGAAAATAGTATAAGTCCTAATTTTTCATCGTGTGACATTTTTAAATTAATTTTCTGAAAAAGATTTTATTAAATTTATAATTTTAACGAGAGTTAGATTATCGATTTAATATTATCTCGAAATATTTCAAATTAATAAATTGAGAAATTAAAATAATTGAAAATGCAGTGTAATCCCATCTCTTGACCTTCTCACATATATCACACTCGGTTGCACATTCTTTTTCATTATTTAGTCATTTTATAATTTTAGCATTTGTTAGTAAATTTTTCCCTTGAAATTGTTTTAAAAAAAATAAAAAATACAAAATAAAAGATTTTCATAAAAAAAAAAATTAATTGCACGTTTTCACATTAATTGTTTCATCTTGGAAGTTGGATTGTTACTGATATGCCCCAAGTGTGACCTCGGCTCGGAGACAGTAACCTCGACCGAGATCGTGGCCGACATTGAACAAGCCTTGGGCATGCGGCATCAGCCCTCGGCCATAGCAAGGTCGGCCCAGGCCGACACTACCACCAGCCTCTCGAAGGGACATCGCATGCATCACAAGGATCAACAGCATTCTCGTATACCTAGGAATGGCAACCTCGGCCAGATATAGGCCGAGCTCGCAAGAAGCCACCAGCAACCTCATCAGGACATTAGCCGATGCTCCAAACACACCAGCTCAACCTCGGCTGGTGTCCGACCTTATTCATTGTCTCGGCTAGGATTAAGCCGAGACCTCCATGGTCACCTCGGACTGAACGAGCATCTAAACTTACCAACCTCGGCCTCTCCCAGGCCGAGGTCATACACCAAGCACAATATCCGAGCATCTGCTGACATTTGGATAAGGGCACGTGGACACATATCAGTTATAACAAGATTATTCCCCACACGCGGGGAGAATATTTCATCATCATTCTCTACTTGTAACAGTGACAGATGGCTTTCCCATATTGGTGAGGCAAACACACACATGCACATTACATGCATGGGGGGTACATTACATCCCCTAGGTACTATATAGAGAGGTCATCCTCTACCTTGCAAAGGATCCGAAATTGGTAACCCTAGCTGAAATTCTGTCTTATAGACACAGTAGAGAGAGAAAGTGAGCTTATGTGTATTGTATCCATGGCCATCAGTACCTTATTATAGTGAGGTTATTCACACACAGTGGACGTAGGCCAATTTAGGCTGAACCACTTATATTCTGGTGCTCTTTCCTCATCTCATTCTCCTACCTTTTACGTAACTATGCTGCCATTGTTGTTCTTAGATTGAGCATGAAAACACCTTACCTGGTGGTGCTAATTCTAGCATCATCATTTTGGCGTCGTCTGTGGGAAGAGAGAGAAGCTATCTCTTCCTCTTCTTCATCTTAACCTCACCGGAGACTCAGGTGGTGAACCAGGCACCACCCCTTGCGTGGAGCTGCTTCACCATTGAAAGAGGTCCTTTGAGGTACTAAGCTCATCTGCTACTCAAGCTCTATATTGTTAACATATGTCACTAGAATTACCACCGCCACTTCCGCCACCTGGAGGTGGAGGGCCTAGTTCCAGTCAGGCACCGCCCCAGTCCAAAATGGCGGAGGTAGCTGCAACCTTGTGGTCTTTAGCTGCAACACAACAAGCTATGCAGGAACAATTTGCACAGCTCAGCCAAACTATGATGAGGCCACCTGGAGTCTCACCGGATATGATCACTCCGGCGGCTGTTCAACCTCATCTTGACGCCAGGGGACCACCCCAGGCACCAATGAAGAACCAGCCTGCACCCCAGCGGAGAAGGGACGTTGCTGAACCTAGGCGCTTGCACTTGGGGAGGCAAGGAAACCCTTGCCCAGAGGACATGTATGATGATCTAGAGGCGAAAGAAGATCCGGAAGACTGTTGGGAGCCGTATGAGGTGTCAAATAACACTGTGCGACCTCTTCGGCAAAGTCAAGGTTGTGTCGGCCGAAGAGGTGAAGAGGCTCAACAAAGAGGGTCAGCCTTTGATAGGTTGAACTGAGGGTCAGCCTTTGAGAGATTAGGCCCAATGAATGACCTAAGACAGAGATTATCGAGATCAAGGAGCGCAGCAGGCTCTCAGAGAGGGAACAGGTAGGGTCGGCCAGATCAAGGACGACACTGTGAAAGAAGAGGCAGGGAATAGGAAGAGGTCAACAGCCGATGTGCCGCGGCAGGGGAACCCTTGGTCCATCCCATGGAGGTGGGTGGGGACAACCTCGGTTAGGTCGATGGCAGAAGACCGTGGAATGACTCTATCCAGCGCCTTGTGGAGAAGATAGGAGACCTTATTAAAAGCAGGGACCCATTACAAAGGGGTTACTCAGAGGGCTCTCCATTTGTGGCTAGGATAGTGGGCTTCCCAACCCCAGCTAAGTTCAAACCTCCTACAGTGTCTCCCAAGTATGATGGCAGCACTAACCCTATACATCACATCGAGATGTATTAGTCGGCAGCAGACATATACTCGATACCCGATGAGATGAAGTGTAGGGCCTTCTCTGGGACCTTAACAGGGGCAGTGCACAGTTGGTTCACCTCCCTTCCGAAGAACTCAATTGAGAACTTCAAAGGATTGGCTGAACGATTCATCCACAACTTCTGCTTTGGGGTGAGACCTTAAAAGAAGACTACTCACCTGCTGTATGTCAAGCAGGGCAAGGATGAGAGCCTAAGAGACTACATAGCGAGATTCAACAAAGAGAAGTTGGAGGTCGAAGATTATGAAGAGAACATAGCCATGACCGCCCTCATAGGGGGTCTACAAAAAGGGAAGTTATTGTGGAAACTTGCAGAAGACCCCCTAGGTCTATAGCGGAGCTCTTGGAAACCGCAGGGAAAGTAATGAATGCGGAAGAGGCAATGGCCGCCGAGTATGAGGATGAGAACCGTGGTGGTAGTGGAAAGTCCCAAAACAAGAAAGATGGGAAGAAGAGGTCGGGTGATGACAAGTTCTCTCACTATACTCCTCTGACTGTAAGCTGCGAGCACATCCTCAACGAGATTAAGAATGACAGGACTCTGAGATGGCCAGAGAAACTGAAACCCCACCACATAAGAGGAACAAAAACCTATGGTGTGAGTTCCACTAAGATCATGGCCATGTCACGGACAGATGCTTCGCCCTGAAGGATGAGATTGAAAAGATGCTAAAATCTGGAAAGTTGAGGAAGTATGTGGACGGTAAGGCTCCTAAGGGTGGAAGAGATGACCCTAAGAAAAGGATAAATGACAGATGCCGTGACAATATCCCGTCCGGAAGAGACGATGATTCAGAAGGTGATGACGAAGACGATCCGGATCTTCCGCCGAAAGATGACAACACCCCAGTGAAGAGGGTTGGTATAATCTCGTTTGGTGTTGACACCATATGTGGAGGGTTTTCAGGAGGTGGCTCTGAAGTAGCTGATTGGAAGGCTCATATAGTAGAGGCCAGGTCAGTGGCCAAGCTTGAAGTTGTAAATCTAACGTCTTTCGATACAGTGCAGAAGAGAAAGAAAGTAGACATGGATACCCTCATGTTGGGTTCTCCAGACTTGACTTCAAGGGTATCTTAGCCCCCCATGATGACCTTCTGGTCATAACAACAAGGGTGCATGGGTGCGAGGTGCAGAGGATCCTCGTAGACGGGGGGAGCTCGGCGGACGTGATGTTTTGGCCTTACTTCAAGAGCCTAGGTCTTAGCAGAGCAAGACTGGTACCCTATCACCACCCATTGATAGGCTTCAGTGGAGAAAAGGTCCACCCCTTGGGCATGTATGAGATGGATGTATGGATGGGTGATGAGTGGCCTAAGAGGCTGACCAAGAAGATAAATTTTTTCGTCATGGACGAGAACGTGTTTTCGTCCTATAACCTCATCATAGGAAGGGTGGCCCTCAAAGAGTTTGAAGCTATGCCGTTAATGGTCCATCAGATGCTAAAATTCCTGACTCCCTATGGGGTAAGGGAAGTACAATGTGACCAGACCATAGCGCGAGAATGTTATTTCAACTCGTCCGAAGAGAGAGACGCCCATAAGAGGGAAACCACCACTTATAGCATTAATACGCTTGACCCAAGAGATGAGACAAAGTTGAAGAAGGGAGAGGTCGCGGAAGAGTTAGAATCCATCGTCCTCAATGAGGACGAGTCGAAAAAAACCGTCCAGGTCGGTAAAGCCCTAAAGGCAGAAATCAAGGAAGAGCTGATAAACTTCCTCAGGAGGAGACAGAGTGTCTTCGCATGGAGTCACGCCGATATGCCCGGCATCGACCCTGAAGTTATGAGTCACAAGCTCAACGTGACCAAAGATGCCAGGCCAATCAAATAGAGACGAAGAGTCTATTCCAGGGAGAAGTATGACGTCATCCGAGAAGAGGTCAAAAAATTAAAAGAGGCTGAGTTTATAAGAGAAGTCACATATCCGGAATGGTTATCAAATGCAGTCATCGTGCCCAAGGCCAATGGGAAGTGGAGAATGTGTGTTGATTTCACTGACCTGAACAGGTCTTGTCCAAAACACATCTATCCCTTACCTCAGATAGATCAGATGGTGGATGCTATGGCGGGACATGAGCTCATGAGCTTCATGGACGCGTATTCAGGCTACAACCAGATCTTCATGGATGCAGAAGACTCGAAGAAGACGACCTTCATTACTGACAAAGAACGTACTGCTACAAAGTGATGCCCTTCGGCCTGAAAAATGCAGGAGCAACATACCAACGTCTTGTTAATAAGATGTTCGAAGAGCAAATAGGGAAGACTATGGAGTTGTATGTAGATGATATGCTAACAAAGAGCTTGAAGGCTTGCACTTATATAACGGATCTCGAGAAGACCTTTGACATTATGGACTCATACAGAATGAAACTCAACCCCGCGAAGTGTGTCTTCGGAGTAGGAGCTGGAAAGTTCCTAGGATTTATCGTCAACCAGAGAGGGATCGAAGCGAACCCTGAAAAAATCAAGGCTTTACTTAACATGAAGACACCGAGGAGTATCAAAGATGTTCAAAGACTTACGGGGAGAGTGGCTGCCCTTAACAGGTTTGTTTCTAGGGCAACAGACAAGTGCCTTCCATTCTTTAAGGTGCTGAGAAAGGCCTTCTAACGGGATGAAGAGTGCGAAAATGCCTTCAACCAGCTCAAGTCTTATTTAGGGTCTCCCTTATTGTTGTCTCGGCCTGTAGCAGAGGAGAAACTGTACGTGTATCTGGCAGTCTCCGAATCAGCCATCAGCGCAACCATAATATGGGAAGACGCTGGAATCCAAAGGCCTGTATATTTCAACAATAAGGCCCTTCAAGGGGCCGAACAAAATTACCCTCGCATGGAAAAGCTAGCTTACGCCTTGATACATGCCTCGAGAAAGATGAAGCCTTACTTCCAGTCCCACTCCATGGTTGTCCTCACTGACTCCCCACTAAGACAGGTCCTACATAAACCTGAGAAGTCCGGGTGATTGATGACATGGGCCATTGAGTTGGGGGAGTATGATCTTACCTTCTAACCTAGGACGGCCATCAAGGGGCAAGCCCTCGTAGACTTTGTCGCTGAGTTTATATGGGAAGAGGCCGAGGCAGAGAATGGCCCAGAGGGTGTTGAAAACCGTGGTGTCTTCCCAAATTCGAAAGAGACGACACCAAACATCTTCCAAGATCAGGAAGAGATCGCATCCAACGGGGCCTCAAACCAAGTTGCGGAGAACGGGGAAGATCGGTACCTCTTCAAAAAAGGAGTCATGACAGAAGGGGTCTTCTCATCAGGTACAAATATTTGGAGCCTCTTCATTGATGGCTCTTCCTATAACAATGGAAGCAGTGCGGGGTTGATACTCTCAGCTCCAGATGGTGCCAACATTGAATACGCTTTGAGATTCAACTTCCGAGCTTCTAACAATGAGTCCGAGTATGAGACCATGATAGCAAGTCTCTCATTGGCAAAGACTCTTCACGTAAAGTGACTCCTACTCCACAACGACTCAAGGTTAGTTATCAATCAAGTATTGGGAATCTATGAGGCCAGAGATGAAAGGATGGCCAAATATCTAAAAAGGGTGAGAACGATGTTAGAACATTTTGAAGAGGCAAGACTGAAGAGAGTGCCTCGACGAAGTAACAGCTATGCAGATGCATGAGCGAGGTTGGCCTCGGCAACGAAGACAGATGTTAGAAAGACCATTCCAATCGAGGTCTTGGGGAAGGCAACCATTGAGCAAGAAGAGGTATATAACCCTTGTCACAATTTGAACTTAGGAGACTCATGGATGGACCCCCTCTTCAGATATATCAGAAAGGGAGAGCTACCCGAATCCAAGCTAGAAAGGCAGAAATTAAGATATCAGGCTGCCAAGTTCTCGATAGTAGGAGACGTCCTGTACAAGAAAGGATTCCTGCTATATCTCCTCAGATGTGTGCACCCTAAAGAAGTTCCCCGGGCCTTACAGGAGGTCCATGATGGTTCTTGATCTAACCACATAGGGGGAAGACCCTTAGCCAAAAGAATCATCACCCAGGGGTACTAGTGGCCAACCCTGTCCAAGGACGCCGCAGCCTACGTGAGGAAATGTGATAAATGCCAGAGGTTCGCCGCCATCCCTCATCAACCTCATCATCCTATAACGTCAATCACTTCTCCATGGCCATTTACAGTATGGGGAATTGACTTAGTAGGGCCCCTACCAAGAGCTGCCAATAATTATAGATTCTTGATAGTTTCCATCGACTATTTTTCAAAGTGAGTGGAGGCAGAGCTGATGATAACGATCACAGAGCAGAAGACCTTCCAATTTATTTGGAGGAATATCATATGCAGATATGACCTCCCAAACACTCTCATCTCGGACAATGGGGCCCATTTCAAGAACTCCTCTTTAGAAAAGTATTGTCTAAGAGTAGGAATAAAGCAGTTCTTCTCATCTCCTGGACGACCTCAGGCAAATGGTCAGACCGAGGTCACAAACAGAACAATTCTCGATGGAATTAAGAAGGGGTTAGAATATGCGAAGGGAAGATGAACTGAAGAGTTCTACGCTGTGTTATGGGCCTACAGAACCACGATAAGGACACCGACAGGAGAAACCCCGTTCATGTTGGCACATGGCTCAGAGGCCGTCATACCAACAGAAGTAGGGCTCCCAACTCATAGGATTCAGACCTATGACCCTGATAATAACGGGGAAGAGAGGAGTCTAGACCTAGATCTTATCGAAGAAAGAAGAGAGGACGCCGAGGTCAGATAAGAAGCCTACCAACAGAGAGCAACGAAATTCTACAACCAAAGGGTGAAGTCAAGACCCATTGCACTGGGAGACCTAGTGTTAAAGAAGACTTTACAGAAAGCAAACAAACTCCACCCAAACTGGAATGGTCCCTACAAAGTGACAGAAGAGGTTGTGCCTGGCACTTATAGGCTAGAAAATCTAGAAGGGGAACCTTTCACTAATACATGGAATGGTGATCACCTAAAAAATTATTACATATGATGTTGCATGAAGTTGTGTAAATGTACCATCTTGTCATGAAGAGGTTATTAATAAAAGATCAGTTCCCATGGTGGTCATTGCTTCATTTTGCACCTATATAAAAAATTATTGGGGATAACGCCTTAGGTGATAACCTCAGACCTTCATAACACCATTCAATGGTGATGAGGTCTGAGCTCATACACCATAATGGAGTGACCTCAGACCCTTAACATCATTAATTTGGTGAGATTCATTAATGGGGATAATGCCTTGGGTGATAACCTCAAACCTTCATAACACCATTCAATGGTGACGAGGTCTGAGCTCAGACACCATAATTGGGTGACCTCAGACCCTTAACATCATTAATTTGGTGACATTCATTAATGGGGATAACATCTTAGGTGATGACCTCAGACCTTCATAACACGATTCAGTGGTGACGAGGTATGAGCTCAGACACCATAATGGGGTGACCTCAGACCCTTAACATCATTAATTTGGTGAGATTCATTAATGGGGATAATGCCTTAGGTGATGACCTTAGGCCTTCATAACACCATTCAATGGTAACGAGGTCTGAGCTCAGACACCATAATTGGATGACCTCAGATCCTTAACATCATTAATTTGGTGAGATTAATTAATGGGGATAATACCTTGGGTGATGACCTCAGACCTTCATAACACCATTCAATGGTGATGAGGTCTGAGCTCAGACACCATAATGGGGTGACCTCAGACCCTTAACATCATTAATTTGGTGAGATTCATTAATGGGGATAATGCCTTGGGTGATGACCTCAAACCTTCATAACACCATTCAATGGTGACGAGGTCTGAGCTCAGACACCATAATGGGGTGACCTCAGACCCTTAACATCATTAATTTGGTGAGATTCATTAATGGGGATAATGCCTTGGGTGATGACCTCGGACCTTCATAACATCATTCAGTGGTGACGAGGTCTGAGCTCAGACACCATAATGGGGTGACCTCACACTCTTAACATCATTTATTTGGTGAGATTCATTAATGGGGATAATGCCTTAGGTGATGACCTCAGACCTTCATAACACCATTCACTGGTGATGAGGTCTGAGCTCAGACATCATAATGGGGTGACCTCAGACTCTTAACATCGTTAATTTGGTGAGATTAATTATGGGGATAACACCTTAGGTGGCGACCTCAGACCTTCATAACACCATTTAATGGTGACGAGGTCTGAGCTCAAACTACTAATTTGGTTTAAGCAAACACCATTGCATAAGCTTTAGAGCAAAAACACATGACATACATACAACAAAAGATGGTCCTCTTCATAGAATAACACATTCAGAGAATAACACATTCAGGAATATAAATATTCAGAGGTTACAAAGAATTGAAAAGTAAGACCCATTCTCATTCAGAAATTATAAATGTGCAGGGATTACAAGTTCTACAAAAATATTCAGAGATTCTCTTTAAGGGTTTGAGGGAGGAATATTGGTGCCTTCGGTTTGATTAAGATGGACGATGTTGGTCACCTCGGCAACGTCATCATGGTGGTCTGCACATCCAACCTCTGTGACGTCTAATGTGGCAGTCTCGGCAGGCGTGGCAGCCTCCTCCTCAACCTCCTGAAGGGACTGGGCAAGCTGAGGATTAGCAAAGCCAAGGCCTATAAAGACAGAGGCCTTCAAAGTGCCAGCCTCCTTCTCCTTGACAGTCGCCCACTTGGTAGTAGCCTTAATACCTCTCTCGTAATATTCAAAGCCAAAGACCATAAACTCATCAGAGCTTTTGTATGCGGCTATTATCCCCTCTGAGGCATCATCGAGGGCTGCCTTCAAGGACGAGCTGACCTTCTGCTGCAGAACATCGTCCTTGACCTTCAGAGCCGCAGCATGGTCCTTTTTAAGTCGAGAGACCTCCTTCTACAGCCCCTTCACCTTCTTTTCAGACTCACCCAGCTTAGACTTTAGGCGGTCAATCTCTGCGTTCAGAGTGCTTTGGACCTTATCGGCCTCTTGACCCTTCTGGATGAGGGGAAACTTCCTCAGAGTCGAGTTGGAGAGGTGGTGCATAGCTGCCAGGCCCTGTAGATTTTGTGATCATGAATGAGTCAGAGACAAATCAAAGATTACACTTAGAAATTGCAAAGAAATATGAGGTCATACCTGGATGGATCTGTGGATGCCGAACTCAACCAGCAAGGGAGTATCAAGTGACCGGAAGAAGCGCTTATCGGCCTCGGTCATTGTAGAGCCGAAGGCATCTAGGGCCTGCAGACTATGGCCGACTATGCTGTCAGTAATCTTCAACTGCTCTAAACGAGCCGACAAGGTGTCTGCTGAAGAGATGGGGATGGTAGTATCGACACTCTTTTTCTTCTGCCTCTGATCCTTAGGGGCATGTTCAGTCGAAGCCCTCTTCTTTGTGGCTTGGGGCTTTGAGGCAGAGGGAGCTGGAGGAGGAGCATTAAGGCCTGCTTTCTTTGCAAGTCTCGTCAAGCTAGGAGCAACCATTTCCCAGAGTTTTTCTGAGATATCCTTTGGACGCTCTGCAAAATTAATAGATCTGAGTTAGAAAATCAGACATAAATAAACTCAGAGGTTCAACTTCAAATAGAAAGCGCTTACCAAGCTCCAGAAGAGGACTTCCACCCAGACCTGTCTCAGAGAGGTAGTGGGGGGTCATCAAGTGTTCGAACCTAACGAACAGACCATGTACCCCCTGATCTTAAAGGGCTTTCACCTTCTGATGATTTTGTGGGCTCAGGATAGGGTCAGCCCTCGCAGACATTGTGACCTTACCCCACCTCAGGGGCATCCTCGGCTCCAGAATGGACGAGGGAGCACATGGGCCAAATTCCCATGATCCAAAAGCAAAAAATTATCGTGGCTTCCAGTTGTGGTTGGAAGTCTGAGTTATTTGAAGCATCTTTTTTTCAGGCTTTCGAGCTACAAAATGATAGTAGCTTGAATGATTTTTGGCTGAGGAAGGGACATAGCAACCTACAAAGACCTGAACGGGGAGGTCTGAGTGGTTGACAACCTTCCATAAGATTATGGCCCCTATTATGACCCTCCAGACATTAGGGGATAGTTGAGAGGGGGCCAAACTGATATAGGAAAGGATAGATTTGATAATGGGATGGATGGGAAGACGAAACCCCAACTTGAACATCTGCTCGTACAAGCAGATTTTACCATCTCGGCCGTGAAAATCCCTCTCTTCCCTCAGAGGTCTTCTTAGCTTTATGGAGGGACTAATGGAATACAGATATCTGAAGTAAAGGAAGTCTACCTCAGTTACAGTACTCTCAATCTCGGCCGCCTCAGAGACGTCGACATCACTTTCAAAGTCATCATCATCTAGCTCAACGTTGGTCGGAGCAGATGTTGATGGGTTACCCAGGAACCTCTGAGCGAACTCGGCACCGGTGAAGGCCGACAGAGGAATGGCGTCAAGTGGTGGTGAAATGGCCACACTCGTCTCGACGATCTCAACCTCTGAGGAAGAGGCTGAGGTTCTTGTGTTGTTATGAGATGAGGCCCGGTTGGAGACCTCAACCTGATCAGGGGCCTGATCTTCCCGAATTGAGAAGTCCATGGCCTCCTGGAAGGAATCCACGGACATGGGGTCTGAGGTGGAAGACTCAAACTCAGACATTGGTATAGGATTGACAGGAATCTCTGCCTGATTGAAAGACTCCGAGGGGTCAGGATATATCACCGTCAGGGGTGGTGGAAAGATGGGTCTAATAGGGAATTCTTGTGACCTACGAGCCTCCTCCTGGGCTCTTTCTATTTGTCTGATTTTTTCTAAAGTCTTCTCCCTAAGGGAGGGGAACTCCTCAAGAAGTTGGTAAAGGGGTCTGAGCATACGAGGCAGACTATACACTTACCCAACTCTCCTAAGTAACAAACAACGCTGGTGATTTGACTAAAGATCAAAGCTAGGTTTTTTAGAAAGAACAGTGTATGAACAATCAACCAGAAAACTCATAAGCTAACCATAAAATGCATGAGATCACCGGAAAATGCATGAACCAGTCGGAAAATGCAAAGAGCAAGACAGACAGAAAAATGGAGAGGAAGAGATAACGAGGGGTACCTGAAGAAAGGTGAGGAAAAGCGAGGAAGGAATCCCAGTAAAGAAGCCCCCAAATGTACTTCCAATCACGAGTTCTTCTAGAGAGAGAGAGAGTTGCAGAAATGGCTAAGTTCGGAGAAGGGGAGAAATGAAGAAAATAGGAGAAAGTGGGACTTTTACCCTTAAATATGAATGCACACTCCCCAAGGCCCATCATGGCCTTGGGATACCAACATACAACCAGCATAATTACCCTTGTCAGACACGCGTGCCATTTCAGTAATTGACAAGTGTCAGAAAAAGAATATTAGTACAAAGCAATAGGACCTCGGAGTTGTATCCCCATAGTCACCTGCTTTCACATATAACTAAGGGCTGGGGGGTGATTGATATGCCCCAAGTGTGACCTCAGCTCGGAGACATTGATATGCCCCAGGTGTGACCTCGGCTCAGAGACACCAACCTCGTCCTAGATCGTGGACGACATTGGACAAGCCTTGGGCATGCGGCATCAGCCCTCAGCCATAGCAAGGTCGGCCCAGGCCGACACTACCACCAGCCTCTCGAAGGGACATCGCATGCATTACAAGGATCAACAACATTCTCGTATACCTAGGAATGGAAACCTCGGCCAGATATATGCCGAGCTCACAAGAAGCCACCAGCAACCTCATCAGGACATTAGCCGATGCTCCAAACACACCAGCTCAACCTCGGCTGGTGTCTGACCTTATCCATTGTCTCGGCTAGGATTAAGCCGAGACCTCCATGGTCACCTCGGACTGAACGAGCATCTAGACTTACCAACCTCAGCCTCTCTCAGGCCGAGGTCATACACCAAGCACAATAGCCGAGCATCTGCTGACATTTGGATAAGGGCACGTGGATACATATCAGTTATAACAAGATTATTCCCCACACGCGGGAAGAATATTTCATCATCATTCTCTACTTGTTACAGTGACAGATGGCTTTCCCATATTGGTGAGGCAAACACACACATGCACATTACATGCATGGGGGGTACATTACACCACCTAGGTACTATATATAGAGGTCATCCTCTACCTTGCAAAGGATCCGAAATTGGTAACCCTAGATGAAATTCTGTCTTATAGACATAGTAGATAGAGAAAGTGACCTTATGTGTATTGTATCCATGGCCATCAGTGCCATATTACAGTGAGGTTATTTACACACAGTGGACGTAGGCCAATTTAGGCTGAACCACTTATATTCTGGTGCTCTTTCCTCTTCTCCTCATCTCATTCTCCTACCTTTTACGTAACTATGCTGCCATTGTTGTTCTTAGGTTGATCTTGAAAACATCTTACCTGGTGGTGCTAATTCTAGCATCATCAGATACCCGTACTTACCGCAATATGAGTTATTTTTAGATAAGTTTTGTAGGTACTCAAGGGAATTTTGAGAGTAGCTTTTGCACAACAACAATACATACGCAAAAAGCTGTTTATCAATCCCTCCACAACTTTTAATTGACTATGGCTCCTTTCGTACGCCTTACACATACCTTTCGTTGTTTGAACAAAATTTCTATTTTTCAAAAGGTATGCTTGAGAGTGAGGGTACACCGGTTATCCTCCAAAGTCAAATCATTTTTGCGGTGGACCCTCAACTATTTAGACTTCTAGTGTACAGTTAGTGTGAAGCCTAAATATTAGGTTGTATATAGTTAGCTTTTTATTCTTCCTTTCTTTTTATCTTTTCTTTCTTTTAATTTAGTCTAGTGTAATTAGTTAACTTTTTGTTATTTGTTTTTGCTATGCTCGGTACTAACTTGTTTTGTAGATTTTTTGGACTTGTTCTTATGGAGATCGCTCCAATTTTGGGTAATATCACTCTTTTCCTCTCTTTAACTTGGTTCTTAATTCACATTGAGGACAATGTCAGGTTTTAAGTTAGGGGGTGTGGGATATTCTATCCATTTCTTTATTTAGTCCATGTTTTTTCTCACATGTTAGTTACTTAGTATGCTTTCCTTAGAAAATTCAAAAATTTCAAAAAGATTTTCTTTCTTTTTTCTTCTTTATTGGGCATTTTTCCTTTATTTTCGATGATAAATTTTAATAAATGCCCGATCCAATAGACAATTCAACGATGCATGTTCTCGATTTTAGAAGTTGTTATTAGACTTTAGTCCTAATTATTGATATTATGAATAACTTCATGATTTAAACTTTAATCCCATGAGCACATGCATTTTTTTCGTTTTATTTATTTGGTTTAAGATTTTTGTAACTCGGTAATCTTTTGTTGCATTGTATATACTTACACCGAGTAAGCTTTGTATCTTACGTCGTTTGTGAGTGTTATACACTATTCTTTCGTGTTGAAAATGTTACAGTCGTTGGTAATCTCTCTACTCTTTCATTTGATCATTCATTAATTGAGTTCCTATATGAAATGTGTTACTTGAGCATGATTTTCATGTATTGTTTTGACTCGAGAATTGCGTAACTTTAGGAAAATATCATAGGCCATCCTTGTTATATCACCCATATTAGCATTGACCCCACCTTAAATGTTTCGCCTCATCAACCCCTTTGAGCCTTATTATAGCCTTTCGTTTCATAACCCAAATCTCATAACCAACTCTAAATTGGAGTTTTAGCTAATACATACACCTTCCATACCTTTATTTGTAATGTTATTTGGGATTGAATGTTGTTATTGTGTTGCGTTTGCAATTTAGGCATGTGAGAGTATGAAAAGTAAAAAAAAGAGATGTGAAAAAAGAGAAGAAAAAGAGAAAGCAAAAAGAAAAAGAAAACATGAGAAAAAGAAGAAAATAAAAGAAAGAGAAGTTTGTAACTATTGTACATAGTTCAATAAGATTTGATTACTTTCCCCATTTGTATATCTAATACCTTTTAGGGAACTTGTTTTCCAATTTTTGATTTAGCCCGCATTTTCCATTATCCCGAGTTTTTCATTCCAAACACATTGAATCTGTACATACATATCTTTCATTTTGTACCCTAGCCGAGCCTACATTATAAACCTATTAAAGTCCTATGTGATCTTAAGTAGATGTAATTCAAAGGTTTAAATAGTTTTGATAATCTGTGAAAATACATTTTTCCTCCTTTAGTGAGCGGTATCTTTCATTGAGATTACAGTTTTTATTTTCTATATAGTGTTATTCAATTGTGACATGTGTTAGGCCTAGTTTCCATTTACATTTACTCTTTATGCCCGCATGTTTCGTGTGTTACCTCCCTGTTTCGAGTGAATTCACTTGATGAGTGTAATGCCCGTGAGGATTGAATATATGCTTTCTTTATTTAGTATCCGGTTTATTTAAGTTTTTGCCAAATTATATTTTGCATTTGCTCTCCCCCCTCCCACTTTTAAAGTTTCAATTCTATTAGGTGCATTCAACCTGTTAATAACAATGGACTTTAGCTTGAATTCCTTCAATATGCTAATAACATGTTGAAATCTTGTTCGTATTATTGGTCTTGTCGCATGTTGGTTTGGGCATATTTTGAGGAAACCATATGATGTTTTTAGGTGTCATCCCTGAAAACCCTCACGAGACGACACTCATCCACTAGGGTAACCTAGGGGTTTAACGGCTTATTACATAAGCTAAATGCAATCGAATCGCCCACGAAAGTCGCCTTATGCTTTTATACCATATTTTTGTACTTGAATCCTGCTTTTGGTTTGCTTGTATTTCTTGTTGCATCCTATCTCATTGTTAGGGACTAGCAATGTGTAAGTTAGGGGGTGTGATAATATGTAAATATTATGTATTTCATCCCTCGAACCTACGCATTTTAGCCCCCTCGGGTGCCTTAATTTCTATATTTAAGCTTGTTAACTAGACAACCTCGAATTTATATTGTTAACATTCTATAGGAGGTATAATTGGGCTTTTATAGGTATGTAGGTACTAAGTATGGAGTTCGGATACATTCCGCTCAAGTTTCGTACGTAATCGCACGTTCAAGGGCAATTCGGTCAATTCACAGTTTGGGAACCTAGTCCAACATCTACATGAAAGATGTATCCCTCCTCACAAACTTTGCGTGGCCGTGAATGGTGCACGAATCTGATCCATAACGAAGAAGTTACGGCGATTTTATCAGAAGATATTTCCAATTGAACCAAAGCAGGGGGAACTTGATGACCTTCTTATTCGATCGATCGATCGATCAAAGGGATTGATCGATCGATCCCCCAATTTTCATTCATCGTGGGAAGCAGTTAGCAGATATTTCATCGATCGATCGATCTATCAAACGGATCGATCGATCCCATGTTTTCTACTGATATTTTCTCCTTTTCTTTTCTTTTTCCTTTCCTTTTCTAATTTTATTCCACTTACTATATAAACCATTTTTGTTGTAAATATCAGATATAATCAATTTTAGGTTAGAATAGCTTAGGGTTTGGGGGGTTTGGAGAGTTCTTCTTGGTTTGACACCCTTTTGGGTTTGTAAGTTGACTATTCATCTCCCCTACCATTTAATTTAGTTGTATTTCCTTTATTTCCATTGTTGTAGTTTAATTTACATGTTTTCATAATTAGACTTACTTGCTTTCTTTACTTTCTTTTTAGTGTAGTTTTATCGAGTTTATTTACCGTGTTTATTTATGGCATTTTTAATATGCTTTCTAGCTAAATTAGTCTAGTTTGTGTCGGATTGAACTCATCCTGGGTTGACATGTTGCTTTCCTTTGGTGATGGAGTTTACGGATCTATTTCGGGTGCGTTGTCCTAGTTATTGTGCCTAGGAGATCTGACGGGGCATATCATGTATGCTCTGTGCTTACGATCTTGTGTGCGTAATTTTTGGGGTATTTATTGACGCCAAAATCGTATTAGGATTTTATGCGAATTTAGGGGCATGAAAACCCTTAATTTAATTAATTGTAGAAATGAGATGCAATTGTAATAACTCGTCGAGCCATGTAACCATTTTGTACTAATTAACTCGGGTGAGGGATATTCGACGCAACCTATAGTTTTTTACCGCTTTCTTAATGTAGTTTAAATACACTCACCTAGATTAATATTTCCCTTTTGTGCATCTTTTCCTTTTTGTTCATATTTATATTTTACACTTTTATTTCTGAAGTACTAAACCAAATAATATTCTAGCAACTCATCTCTGTGGATTTTTGATACCCGATTTACCGCTACACTTGTATCGCAAGTGCAATCGTAATTTAGGTTTTTGTATTGAGGTGGTGAACAGAAAACAACGATCGGCATCTTGACATGCTTCTCTTTTCACCCTAGATCAAGGATACGACAGCATCTACTGGGTAGCCTTTCCCTACAGTCCTACATAGATGTACTGAATGCAGCCTCGCTACACTGTCAGGACCATCGCTTCCATGCAAAGGAAAGCAAGAGAGGTAGAGAGTCCATCCAACAGAGTAGTACCAGGGGAATTAGTGCCACTGGGGCACCAGTAGAGCAGAGTCAACAGAGGCAAGATCCCCAATCGGGGGATTCTGCTAAGAGTTTTATATCGGTTGGGTTCGGACATGGTCAGGGAGGCTTCCGACAGGGACAACAACAGGGACCGTAATAAGGCCATCAGGACCAAGGTAAAGGTGGTAACGACCAGCTGGGCTGAGGATATTAGGGACATAGGGGAGGAAATTTCATTAAAAATGTTATACTTGTGGCAAGACTGGCTATAAGAAACAAGATTGTCCCGATAAGGCAGGTTCCCCTAGTAACAGGGCACTCATCATAAGCCATAGAGACCCATCTTTCCCATCGCCCTACCAGTAGCATCACCAGTTCCAGCTTTCCCCGCACCACCAATTCAATAGGGACAGTTATAATATGGGCATGTCTATAACGTCCACCAGGCAGAAGCAGTCCCATAGGCGCCGTCCGCAGTTGAGGGTAAGTTATCTATTCATGGTACTATGGGGCACATTTTATTTGACACTGGGGCATCACACTCCTTCATGGCCACTAGCTTTGCATGGTCCACATGGTTTTTACACACGACCGATAGCACAGTGACTTGTGTAGACTCACCGTTGGGTAGTGGGTCATTGATTTTCTTTATATGTTGGGGTGTGAGTATTGAGATTGGGAGTTTCATTTTACCGGCATACATGCTTTCTTTAGATATGCATGAGTACGACACCATTATTGGCATGGATTGGCTAGTTGCTTATAGGTCCATGATTGACTACTTCAGTAGGAGTATTGTGTTTACTATTCTGAGTTAGGAGATGTTCGTAATAACGATGCCTCGCCCTGAGGGAGGGTCGTCCACCCACATATTTTACATAGAGGAGGATACCTCTACGGTAGTAGCGATCCCACTTAATTAGATTCCGGTCATACGTAAGTTTGCTGATGTGCTTCAGGAGATATCGGGGTTAACACCGAGGAGGGAGATTGAGTTTGTGATAGACTTGACACTGGGCACCCGTCTTATAGCACGTGCGCCTTACCGTATGGCTCCGGTAGAGATGAGGGAGTTACAGGACCAAATTGAATAGTTATTGGGATAGGGTTTTATCCGTAGGAGTTACTCACCTTGGGG
Organism: Sambucus nigra; assembly: GCA_949130495.1. Taxonomy (NCBI): domain Eukaryota; kingdom Viridiplantae; phylum Streptophyta; class Magnoliopsida; order Dipsacales; family Adoxaceae; genus Sambucus; species Sambucus nigra. The sequence goes on along the minus strand of OX422207.1, from coordinate 352,712,030 downwards.
TGCTCTAGTTCTGTTTGTGAAGAAGAGGGATGGATCCTTATGACTCTGTGTCGATTATCGGGAGCTAAATATAGTCATGATACGGAATAAATATCTGTTGCCTCGCATTAATGACTTATTTGACCAGCTGAGGGGAGAATACTACTTCTCAAAGATAGATTTGATTCCTGAGTATCATCAGCTACGCACCAGGGAGAAGGATGTGTCGATGACTACTTTTCGGACGAGGTATGGGTCATATGAGTTTTGGATTATGCCGTTTGGGTTAACCAACTCCCCAACAGTATTTATGGACTTGATCAATGAAGTCTTCAGAGAGTTCCTAGATCAATTTTTCATCATCTTCATAGATGACATTCTGATTTATTCTCGTATCGAGGAGGAGCATGTCAAGCACATACGTAGGGTTCTACAGAGCTTACGAGAACATGAGTTTTATGCCAAATTAGAGAAATATGAATTTTGGGCTCGTGAGGTATAGTTTTTGGGGAACATTATATCTGAGAAGGGGGTATCTGTAGATCCTAGCAAAGTGTTAGCAGTGAGGGAGTAGGGACATCCCACGACACCAACAGAGGTACGAAGTTTTCTGGGTTTAGCCGGTTATTGCACACGGTTGATTTGGTGATTCTTGAAGATTGCGGGCCGATGACAAATCTGACTCGTAAGGACATTCCATTTATTTGGGATGATGCGTGTCAGTTGGCATTCAATGAGTTGAAGGATAAGTTAACTTCAGCACCCGTACTAGCACTTCCCAGAGCAGGTGTGGAGTACTTAGTGTATACTGACGCATCCTTGCAGGGGCTTGGGGGAGTATTACAGTAGGAGGAATAGGATATAGATTTTTTTCCCCGAAATCTTAATACTCACGAGAAGAACTACCCCATCCATGACTTTGATCTGGTAGCAGTCGTGTTTGCGCTACGAATTTGGAGACATTATTTGTTGGCGGAGCAGTTTCGCCTATTTACAGACCACAAGTCACTACAGTACTTATTCACGCAGAAGGAGTTAAATATGCGCCAAGGCAGGTGGCTTGAGTTTATAAAATATTATCTGTTTAAGATACATTATCACTCGGGAAAGGCTAACGTAGTTGTTGATGCGTTAAGACATAGGCCAGTAGATGAGACGACCAAGGTGTGGAAGGCGAAATGGAAAGAGATGGGACATCAAAAAGCAGTTTCCAGGTCATTCATGTCAGTTATGACTGTCACACCACATATAGTGACGAGGGTGGTTCAGGCCCAGGCATTGGATTCATTTTTCAAGAGAGAATTAGATAACTCTTAGCCTATGGAGCCGAGTTCTACTCAATGAGTTCTGATGGAGGCTTGCGCTTCAATGGGAGATTGGTTGTCCCAAAGGGAAAGGACCTACGACATGTGGTGATGATAGAGTCGCATGGGTACCGATTTACGGTACATCCCGGCAGGGATAAGATGTACCAGGATATGAGACGACAGTACTAATGGAGTGGGATGAAGAGAGACATCGTAGAGTTCATCTCCAGGTGTACCACTTGTAAGTTGGTGAAAGTTGACCACCATAGATCGCCAGATTTACTTCAGCCGTTTGAGATTCTTACGTGTAAATGGGTGGGTATTTCCATGGATTTCATTACTAGGTTGCCTACTCGCTGAGGGGGCACAATTCTATGTGGGTTATTATGGACCGATTGACGAAAGTGGGCCATTTTCTTCCAGTCAAGAAAGACTACACAGCAGGACAGTATGCCCAGATATTTATTGCAGAAATAGTGAGACTGCATGACGTGCCTTTGGATATCGTGTCGGATAGTGACAGGACTTTTGTGTCTCATTTTTTAGAGAGCTTACTAGAGGCTATGGGTACCGAGTTACGATTGAGTATGGCGTATCACCCGCAGACCGATGGGCAGACTGAGAGTAATAATCAGATGCTTGAGGACATATTGCGCATGTGTATCCTTGACTTTAGGGGAGGTTGGGAGAAGTACCTTCCACTAGTGGAGTTTGCTTACAACAACTCCTATCAGTTCATAATTGGCATGGCCTTGTTCGAGGCGTTATATGGTAGACCTTGTCATTCTCCTGCTTGTTGGCTAGAGGTGGGGGACAATAAACTACTTAGGCCGAATGTAATTCATGACACGTTGAGCAGGATTGAGACGATTAGCAGCCACATACGGGTATCCCAGGATAGAAATAAAAGCTACGCCGATGCTAGGAGGTCCTTTAGGGAGTTCGTTGTGGGGGACCAGGTTTTGTTAAGGGTATCTCCTATAAAGGGGGTAATGAGGTTTGGGAAGAAGGGGGAATTGGATCCAAGATATGTAGGACCATTTTCTATCATCGAGAGGATCAGAACAGTGGCATACAAACTTGGGTTACCGAAGCACTTTTCTCATATTCATGATGTGTTCCACATTTTGTCACTAAGGTGGTATCTTCAGGATGAGTTGGCTCACAACCACATCGCGATAGAGGAGATTGATTTGCAGCCCGACAGTTCTTATGAGGAGAGAACAGTGGTTGTCCTAGACCATAGCGAGAGGAGACTGAGGTCAAAGGTAGTTCCACTTGTGCGGGTACAGTGGGAGCATCACAATTTGGAGGAGTCTACTTGGGAGCGAGAGGCGGTTATGCGGGAGAAGTATCCAGAGTTATTCGTACCAGGTATGCCTTATTTTCTGAATTTCAGGATGAAATTCCTTTATTAGGTGAAAGTATGTAATACCCCGTATTCTTGATGATTTAAATAATTATGGGATTAATTATTATTATTGGATTAATTTAATTAAAATGTGAGATTTAATGGTTAATTAATCCAAATTAAAATATATATTAACTAGCATGATAGGGTTAATACTTATTAATTGCATATTACATTATGATATATAATATGAAATTATGCATTTTGATAAATTGTCGAGAGTGAGAAATATAACATTTGGTAATTTAAGTTAGACGCGCGTATGAGTCATGTCGGGACTAATTAATGGAAATAAAAAGAGAATTTATTTTTATTAACTCGTATGGCCATTTCGAGTGCACCTTTGAGTCTGAAAGGGTCGAGATAGTCAGAATAGTGTACCCATAGGTTTAGTTTGGGTCCCGAGGCAATCTTAGGCCTAACCAACGTCCCGGGAGGGCGTTTTGGTAAATTGTATTTTTGGGGCTAATTAATGGATGAAAATGAGAGTTCTTTAATATTCCTTACGTAGTTACAGTTAGTCTGTAAAAGAAAAGAGAGAGTTCCAGAGGAAGGAAAAGAAGAGGTTACTAGGAGTTCCAAGGCCAAATCCAGTCATCTTTCACCAAAAACATCATCAATGCGTAGATAAAAAAAAGTTGAACACATCTACACAAATTTTAAAGGAACGAATTAAACCTTCATAATTAGGCAAGTGTTTAATACTTGCTTTACTTTAGCAATACTTATGTTAATGTTAGTATAGGAATGAAATACCCATGTATTGTCAATAAAAGTGATGAAAATTGGAGATTGGATATACATGTATTGAATTTGAGATTAATCTAGGTTGAACCATTTGTGTATGTAGATTAGAAATCACGCATAGATGATTTTTTGTGATAAACAAATTTGAAAATTATATGTTCTTGGATGATAATTGAAAGAACTAGGGTTTTATTAACTATTTGGGGATTCGAGATTATATTGATGATTGGTAATGAATTAATGATGTTATATTAGTGAAAATTATACATGCATGTTAGGAAATTGATTTAGAATGATTGATCGGTGATTGGGAATGATTCGTAGAGGTTATAGATGTTGAATTGGTGGAGAAAAACGTTTATGGGTAAATTTGCGTCGAAAAGGGTAGCGGTCTGAACCGTTTTTCATAAAAAGGTCTGGATCATTTTTAGGAAAAAGGTCCGGATCATTTTATTTAAAAGGTTCGAATCATTTATGTAAAAAAAGGGGGTCCGAATCATTTTCTTAGTGGGTCCGGACCACCATGCTGTATTTTGGAGAATTTCATTGTCGACCCTTAGGACGTCTTTCGGGACTTGAAATATGGGAATTCTAATGAAGTAAACTGAAATTAGAAGGGATTTATATTAAGGCCAGTGTGGTGTAAGACTTGGACATATGTGAGATGTATTTATCTTAAGAAATTTCGAGAGAGAATACTTGAAATAATTATATTCAGAATAGTAATAAGAGATTTTTAATATGTGGAAAATATACGTTTGGTTTGGGAGAATACCTGTTAATGTGTAATAGGATATGTGTATGCCTATTATATGATAATGTTGTTAAGTGCACTAATGGGTGACAACCCGGGGGTGCAAAAATATTATTGTTAAGTGCGCTAATGGGTGATAACCCAGGGGTGCAAGAACACTATTAATGAGTGCGCTAATGGGTGCTAACTCGGGGGTGTAGGATAAATATGGTTAGATGCGCTAATGGGTCTTATCCCCGGGGTGTATAATTAGTATATATATGTATAGAGATGTTGTGACTATATTTATATATACACAGGAACTTGTGAATTATTCTACCGTGTGGAATTTGTAGATTGAAAAGTGGTTATGTAAAATAAATCTTAATGTATAATGGATTTATTACGAATTGAGAAACATGTTAGTTAGCTATTTCGGTATAGAGTAATTTAGTAGCGTATTGTATGGGTGATACAAGAATACTAATAGTGAGTATAGTTAGTATCATAATGACTTCAATCTAGTTAGGTTGGGTTGCATAGCTAGATGGGATTAGATGTATGTTAGGCATGCATAATAGATGAGAGGTGAGAATCTCATACGAGAGTTCGATATTTAACATGCGTGTAATAATTGCTTTAATGCAATCTTAAATACTTGCTAAATCATTTTTAAAACATCGGGCTCTGACCCGTCTCTTGCATCTCTTCTCTCTTTTGCTATATGTGTACTATATCAGGTGCCTAGCCACATGGATACCAGATTTAGAGACTTGAAGTATTTGGCGTGCTGCAGCTATTGTGGAAGCTGTAGGTCCTTGCATTAGACGCCCTTATCATTTCATTCAGTTCTATCCAGACTTTATTTAGGTCATGTGTCGCCCATCCTTAGTTATTTTTATTAGAGATTTTATTCAGTTTACTTCCAGTTATTTGAGTTGGATTAGTTTTTATTATGGTTTCTTGGTTTGAGGTTTTGAGCTGGAATGTCTTATCCAGATTTATTTATTTTAATAAAATATTCAGACTCAGTATTTATTATATTCATGTGTATGGTAAATGGTTTATGTTTTATTACTTGTATTGGAAAATGAAAATATTTTGTTATATTAAAAAGGAAAATATTTTTTGACACCAGCTTAATTTATTATTAGGTGATTTTATTTATTAATTGTTTTTCGACACTGATTATAAGAATGAACTAACCGAACGTTCTATTTTTAATTTAATAAATGGCTGATCACCCGGTATTTAATTGGGCGGGGTGTCACAAGCAACACTAAAAAAAGTCACCTCATCCATAATATCATTTTAATTTTTATAGGATATAAAATTTTCACATAAAAACTTGCATTAACCATGGCAAGTATTGAAAAAGATGACATTATTGAAATCTTAGATATTCCAGAATATACCTTGATAGACGAGTCTTAGATGATAACATTCAATTAATATATGAAATTGGATGGGTATAAAATTTATAAATAATAGAAAATGGATCATTTACAAAGACAAACTGATAGAGTCCTTGGGTGGGTATAAAATTCATAAAGACAAACTATAGGATAAATTTTTATATATGAAATATTTCTCTAAAAGTAGACATACAATTTTTACATATAGTTTTTTTTTCAACTTTTTAGTGGAAAATAGAAATATTTCAAAACTAGATCCACTGTAGGATAAATGTTTACATATATATTAAACTGTATGTTTTTGTTGAGAAAAATATTAAAGTATATGTTTTGTTAACAATCTAAAATAATTTGTTTTGGAGATATTTGTTATTTTCGTAGCCTTAGCTTTAAGTGTTATTTCTTTACAGAAGATATTATACTTGGATTGAGTTTTCTATATTTACTATTGTTAGTGAATATTAATCATAATTAAAAGATCCCAGAAAGCAATTAAAGAATAAATGTAAATATGCCAATCTCACAACACACAAATATATGTGGTTCGGCAAATTTCTTACGTCCACGAAGAGGTCACTGTATGTATTTCTAGTAGTTTCTCTCAAAGTTTTTAAAATTGCACCCCCTGTCCCTGGGGTGTGCATTGTGTTTATAGTTATGTAAAACCGCAGTGGTTGAATCAGTCAAGAAACTCCCTTGGCTTGAGATAAACTCGTGTGGTAATTCCCTGAATATCTCGTCTGAGATTTTGGGTAATTAATGTGAGCTAATTGCAACTCTTGACATGTTGTAATTATTCACATGATGAATGGTGGCAATAATCCTAGTTATTAATAAAATGGGTTGAGCGTGCCCAAAGCGATGTTGGGTAAGATCACCCGGTCTTGAATTGGGCCTAATTTGTATTTAGGTCCCTACGGGTACAATATTGTTTGATTACTTAACTTTAAAACATTGAACAAGGTTTGTATCATATTATTTTGGTTGCATATAAAGTTGCTTAAAATATGACAATTTTTAATTTATTTTAAGCATGCAACAAATGGAAAAAATGGAGTATCAGTATAATGGCTTTAAGATAAGATATTGAATTTATGATATATTATATTTTTTTTAATTATCTTTATATTTGTTTATTGTACATTGTCCATGCATCGCACGAGTTATATACTTGTTACTAATAATATTATTGAATGATTTTGAACAATTATTATCAGTAAATAATAAACATATTAATTATCAAATGTCATACAAAGTTGGTTCCTCAATAATAATTAATTATTATGAATTTACTACATTTTAATTATTTAAGTGATAACTATAATTATCTCCAAATAGTCTCTTTACTTGATGCTGTGATACCATTTCAATTGCACATGCATCAACAAATCATAGAATAATGTTTTCTAGAATGGTATTATACTTTCTTTAGCTAAATTAAGATTTAATGTTTTGCGAAATATTAATACTTGTTTGGTCTTAAATAAAGAATTACAATGTAGTTTTTTTTAGTGATAGGCTTTGCACTTTTTTGTCAATTGTTACAATAAGTCATCTCATAGTAAAACAATTTGTTTATTGGAATTTTGAATATTGCTGTTTCAAGAATGGTTGATGAAGTTATATTTGTTATGTGCATATCTCTATACTACTATAAAATGCAAAACAAAGGCATTTATTACTCCTCTATTCCTTTACAATGAAGCTATCCACGTCCCCATTTCCTCTCACGTCCCCATAAGCGAGATCCCATTCGTCTTCAAATTCCAAGTCAGATCCCAGTCACACGTTGGCTATTAATCATATAAAAAAACTACAAGCGACCGGACGTACAAACCAATGGTATATTCAAACGTCACCTCTATACATCAATAATGGTACGAACCCTTATCTCTTCCAGCCTTTTTCTCTTCTATCTTTTCCCCTTCTCTCTCTCTACAATAATCATTGTTTTTGGCTGCTGGGCAGCCATTTCTCATTTCTCTCAGTCGTTTCTTATCTCACCCATTTCTCAACCCTTTCATTAACTCTATCTCAGCCATTTCCTTCATGTCCCCCCCTCCCTCCCGCCTCCAATAGCAACAACGCCACCACCGAGCACCTTCAGGGTCGTCCATTCCGCCCCCTTCTCTCTTCTCTTCTCCGGTTCAGTGATCAGTCGACTGCCACTCTGCCCTACGGTGCCGGAAAAATTACTCGGTTAAAAGCCTTCGTTTTAAGGGAGTCTCTTGCTTACAAGGAATATGATTTTGTTTTCCCCAGCGAAGATTTTTCTCAACATGCTCTTTTCTTCTCTACAAAAGGTCCCATATTTTAAATCTTTTTAGATTTTGTTGTTTTGTTTATGTTGTTAAATTAACAAATTTTGTTTTTTTTTGTTATTAGTATTTGGAGATGTATAAAAGGTCAATTGAGGAGCTGGTCAGTAGCAATCCCTTATTTTTCATCAACGGGAGACGGAGGCTTTACAGACTCAAGTATTTCCAATGATTCCACAGTACTTTCGTCATCTTTATGCCCCATAAAGTTCATGACATGATTGAATATGGCTTTCATGTCTGTAGCTGAAGGCTATATCCCCGAAGCTGATATCCATTTATATTAGATTTAGAAAACCAATTCGTCCAATCATCCCTGTTCAACTTTATTCAAAATTCTTTACAGAAGATAAATCAAAATCGCATAAGGGACAATTTGGATTTGGAAAATCCTAGTCTGACCCTAGAACACCAGTTCTTTGTTTGGTTAAGGATGTTTTGACAAGCTTTTCATTTCTATTTTTAATTTTTAGGGGATGACATATTTTATTTCATGTATGTAATTGTGTTTTCTATTGTGTAAATAATAAGGTATATTTTTTTGATGTGTTTTCTATTCTATTTGATGTATGTGAGTCCAGATCCAAATCTTCAAGGTTTGCATTTTTATTTTTATTTTTTTGAGGATGAAATGTTTCATTTGATGTATGTGATTGTGTTTTCTATTGTGTAAATAATACACTATATTTTCTGTTGTGTTTTCTATTTTATTAGATGTATCTGATTGTGTTCTCTCTCGCGTACAAAAAAAGATAGGTTCGGAAGTCATGTATTTTCTAATATTTTTTTAAGTAAATTACCCCATAGGTCCCTCACCTATCCATTTATCTCAATTTCGACCCTCTTCTTTTTTTTGTTTTAATTTCGTCATCAAACTTTTATTTTGTCTCAATTTAGTCCATCTGTTAACTTTTTTGAATACATTTGATTATTTTACCCCTCTTTATTGAAATATAGTAAAATTAGTGTTATAAAATTTGAAAAATAAATTATTTATTATTATTATTTCGGGATAAAAAATAGTTTTTTATCCGAGAGTAATTATAAAAAATTGTTTTTATTTTGATTTGATTCCAGTTATTTTTAATTTTTTAATAGAAAAAATGATGACAATACCAATAAGTTTTTCTTATTTGCAATTTTTTATTAAAAAATTGTTTTAAAGATATTTTTAATAGAAAAACGATAAACATTTCCAAAACATTTTTCTATTAAAGAAAAGAAAAAATGGTAAAAAAATAATTTTATCCCCTTTTTTATAAAAAAAAAGCTCTTATTTTTTTTACAGAAAATGTTTACAATCCCCTCTTATAAGTTTATCCCAATTTTGTAAAAATAATTGTTTATTTTTATAGAAAATGGTTACAATCAAATGGGTGTTATAAAATTTGATAAATAAGATTTTTTTTATAAAAAAGGGGATACAAATTATTTTTTTTGTCAAATTTTATAACTCCCATTTGATTTTTTTAATGAAGAAAATGAAACAAGAATTTAAAAAAAAATACGAGTTTAAATATTTTTACCGTTTTTTCTTTGCTTTAATAGAAAAAATATTTTCGAAATGTTTATCAGTTTTCTATTAAAAATATCTAAAAAAAAATTAATAAAAAAATATAAATAAAAGAAAAAATGTTTTGGGATTGTCACCGTTTTTTTCGTGAAAAAATTAAAAACAACTAGGATAAAATAAAAATAAAAATATTTTTTTATTATTATCCTCGAATAAAAATTTATTTTTTTATCCCAAGATAATAATAATAAAGTAGTATATTTTTCAAATTTTATAACAACCGTTTTATTATTTTTTTAATAAAGAGGGGTGAAATAGTCAAATGTATAAAAAATAGTTAACAAAGGGACTTAATTGAGACAAGATGAAAGGTTGAGGACGGATTCGAAACAAAAAAAGGATAGGGATGAAATTAAGATGAATGTATAAGTGAGAGTCATATTGGGTAGTTTACTTTATTTTTTTTATGCAACTCTATGTTATGAGTTTTCTATTTATGGAATATAAACCCACTTTTCTTACTGATTTTGCCCCATATTCCTAGTTAGAAGTTCAATATTGATTTAGTTACAGTATTTGGATCATTTTTCGTCTCCATTCAAACATAGAAAAACACAACTAATAAGTTATACCATATATGGCTTCTAAACACATCCAAAGTCATTTTTTTTATCTCTTGGACGTATCTAATTTTTTACTGTTAACATTTTAACTTTTGATACTTTAAATAATCTGTTGGATATTTTGTGACAATTCAAAGTGTTCTTTCTATGGGTTGCAGGGTGGTTGAGGAAGCGGCGTGGGCCATGATCTTGGTGGAGATGGTTTGTTATATTTCAATCTTTTGTAACGGGTTAATTAATAAAGGATGGTGTCAAATACATCACATTTAGTTCTTTGAAAATCAATGCAGGTTTTAGTCATTTTTAGGCTAAATCACAGTGAACCCCTATGAATTACAAATGTTTTACAAATCACCCAAAATATATAAAAAAAAAATAACATTTTACCGAAAGAGCTAACTTATTTAAGTGTTGTGGATGACTTTTTTATTGTCAGAAATGAGGATGAGTTTTTGGTCTTCCCAAATTCTAATTGATTAAAAGGTTTAGATAATATTTTTGCCCCCAATGTTTTTCAACAATGCATACCTCTAAATCGGAATAAGTCCTGTAGTCAATTCAGGTGTGAAATTACAACTTTAAACACAACTAATAAGCCTTCGAATATGTTTCTCAGGTTGGACTCACCTGCGCATCGCGCGGGCTTATACCTAGTGTAGTTTAAGAATGATAATTTTTTTATAAATATATACTTTGTTTACGTACAAGGACATGTTTATTCGATTAATTCTAGGCCGATTCAGAATTTCAACTCATTTTTTGTGACCCGTTGACATGTTAGAATTCCATTTGTTGGTGTTTTAAATGGTAATGTGTGAACGATTAAAAAAATAAATGGTAGTATATGATAACAAATTACAGATTCTTTTTTCGTAATCCTAGCAAATTACAAAAAAAGAATCTGAATACGAAATTGGTCTAAAATTAATTTATTTCAGAAGGTCCGAAGTAGGCGTACAATTTTTCTCAGCATTGGGTGTTGAAAGTTAGTCTTCCTATTGCAGTAATGGTTGTTTACTCTTCTTCACAATCCGTGTGAACTTGTATTAAGAAACGGTAAATGACAACAGGCGCCTTTATGACACATATTTTGTGCTTCAAAACAATAGTTATAAGAGCTTTGTATGGGTATATGTGTCTTATTTATTGTATTTTGTAATTGTGTTGTTACAATTTTTAGGCTTTTAATATGTGTTTGTAGAGCAAACATTCTTAGGACCCTTAAGAAAATGGCATTTGTGGACTTTATGGATCTTTTTATTCAGCTGCATGCATTGTATAGCAGATGGGGTTGGTTCATATTATTGAAGTTTGTTTATAGTAAATATTGAATAAAATTTGGTAATTGTTATCATTCCTTCATCTATTCCAGTGGGTTTGTTTCCACTCTTCCAAGCTTACAGCCTTGACCATTCTAGTGTATTTTCAATATGAACGTATGTTGCAATACCAAATTTCATCTTACACAATTTACTCGTTTTAAAAAAGTTGCATGATATCTACTTCAATTATTTTCTTATTGTCGTCAGGGTTGAGTGAAAAAGATAGAAAATTATAAACAATCATTAGGCTATTATAGTGATGTTTTAACGAAATAATGAAATGGGGATCATATGGATAGATGGTGGAAAAGCCGAGACTTACATTGAGGCCGATCAAAAATGTAGGAAGGTACAAAGTCGATCACCAGGTTCAAATTGGGGTCAGGTGCAGATTGGAAATGTATCAAGACAATTTCTATATTCTAAACAGCTCTGGGATCTTCGCATTAAACTAATGCATAGGTTGATCTTTGCATTATACTTTATCCCTGTCTTTTCCAACGCTTGGACGACTGAATTAATTATTGCAAATGGACTGTTACATAAAAATTAAGAGAATTTGTTTTTAGCCCCGGGCAACGCGCGTGCTTTAGAGTTTTTGTTACACAATAAAATGGGAATATACTTACAAAAATAAAAGTAAAATATATAACGTTAAAGGTCATATTTTATAATGTAATGATACATGCCTTTAATGCAGATAAATTTATTGAAGGATAACGAATACATATATATATATATATATATATATATATATATATATATATATATATATATATATACACACACACACACACACACACACACACACATTGGTGGTGACCCGTGCGATGCACGGTCGGGTATAACGCGCTTTAAAATATATTATTCTAATATACAATTAACATCAGTATTGAAAGAAATGATCGTAGCTATAAACATAAACATGTAAATTCACTAACATGGTGGAAAACGCATATTAATTGAAATGGATATGAAGAAATAATTAAAATAATAATTTAGTTAAAAAAAACACAAAATAATATAAAGTTTTTTTTTTTATATAATTCAAATCTCCATGGAGAGATCTATAAAGTACTCCGTCGTCCAACTCCGCTAATTGTTAGGGGGGAACATTAGGCATGGGCATGGGCATGGGCATGGCACACGACTTCATGTAAAGGCATTTTTGTCGTGACATAATTTTTTTTATAGCAAATCACAAAATAACAGCAAAAACATCTAAAAATTAAGAAAATAGTAAAAAATATTTTAGAAAATAATTTAGAAAATCTTATTAAAATAATTATTGAAAAAACATTTCCCAAAAAAATTATTTCAAGCAATAAAAAATGATTTTCAGTAATAAAAAATTATCCAAACTACCAACATTGCTAGTTTAAGATCAAATCCTAAAATCGTGCATACATTCAATTAAACATAAGCCATCATTCCTTAAAAGGAAGGGTACATTTAAATCATCAGAATTAAAAAATGATTAAAAAGTAATGTTTTTTGGGTTATATAGATTTTGGAGTATGTTTATTCTTGGTTATTCTTGATAGGTGCCATAGTTTTCAATATTAATGGATGGGTGATGAAACTAATCATTTATATAAAAAAATATAATATTCTCCATATTAAAAAAAATGTAATAGTCTGAAATATAATATTCAATATTAATGGATGGGTTTTAACTATTTATTTAAGTTTTGAATATTAAAAAAACTTAATAGTCTGAAATAAAAAAATTATTATTTTAGTAAAGGTACTGTTTTCAAAATCAAAACGGAACAAACTCTATAATAGTACTTAAAAACAATATTATCTTATTTTATAGAACAATTTTAGTTCACGTTATTTTTCTGTTACACTATTAAGTATTACGTTTTTTTTAAACTGTAAACTTTTTTCCTCTTTGTAACAGTTTTAATTTTTTTTTGTGTCAAGGAAACACAGTTTTTACTATTTTTAACATAATATAGTTTTTTAATTTGTTTTTGTACATTATTAGTTGTTTTTTTAGTTGTACAAAAATAATTAGTTAAAAAATGTATCGGGATAATAAAAGTTTTTTTTTTACTACACTTAAGCATTTAATTAAACTGTTTGAAACATTAAAAGCATTAAAAATAGTAAAATAAGAGTTTAAAATATTACAATTTACATAACTCAATACTCCAAAATTGAGGATGATTCGAAGTAACTTTTTCTGTAACTTAAAAAAAATTGTTAACAATGTAACAAACAAATTAAAAAAAAACTATATTCTATTACAAAATATAGTAAAAACTGTGTTTCCTTAACAAAAAAGTTAAAACTCCTAAAAATAGAATTCTTTTTTATAGATTTAAAAAAAAATAAATAAAATTACATAATACTTAATATTGTCACAAAAAAATAACATAAACTAAAGTTGTTTTATAAAATAACATTTGTAATATTGTTTTTTAAGTATCTTGATAGAGTTTGTTCTGTTTTGATTTTAAATTGGGGATCTTCCTCTTAAGTCCTATTTACATGGAACATTTCTAATAGGTCCTATTGCAACATTTTTTTCTTAATAGGTCATATTTTTAAATAGGACCTATTACAAATAGGACCTATTGGAACAAAAATCTTTTTTCATGGGACCTGATGGAGCAAAAAAAAAAAAAAAGGACCTATTGAACTACATACTTAGTAAATGGGACTAATTGATAAAAAAACTCTTTTAAATTTACAAAAATAACAGATTTTTAATTTAAGAATATTATGTTTTTTTAATATTCAAAACTTTGAAAATAGTAAATTTGCAGTGCTCGGTCTTATGTCCTCCCTCTTTGTGAAAAGTGCATCTCAACGCATTGTTCCTCTTCGAGGGATCTCCTCCTATTTTCCTCGGCCATTTGATGAATGGCTCATCTTTGATCTTCGTGAGAATCTTGTAAATTGGTTCTTTGAAGACGGTGTTGACTGCCTGGAATACTTTTGACGCGTCATGGTTCCCTCTGTTCTTGGAACCATTTTTGCGTCCTTTCTTTCCTCTTTTCCTCTGGTTCTCAGTTTTCTCACCTACCTTGGTAGTGAGCTTATCTCGACCGTTTTCTCCTGTATTAGGGAGGGTGACATCTTCCACCTTTGCGTATTTCTCGATTTGGGCCATTAGGTGGTCAATAGTCATAGCTTCCTTCTTCGTCAGGGACTGGTAGAGGAGGGAAGAACTAGGGAGCCCAATTTTAAAGGAGGCCATTGCCACTTCCTCCGCGCAGTCCTCGATCTCATTGAATAACTCCCAGTACCTCTTCGCGTAATCTCGGAGGGTCTCTTGAGGCGTTTTCTTCATTGTTACCAGAGCATCCATCCTTTTGGGATGGGAGCTACTGGTAATGAATCGGGCCGTAAAAAGTTCGGCTAGGGATTTGAAATTCTTGATCGACCGGTGGGGGAGCCTTTCAAACCACTTCTGTGCTACATCATGAAGGCTCAAGGAAAAAATGCGGCACATCAGGGCATCTCGGTGACTGCAGAGGGTCATGGCCTGTCGGTATTGCCTAACGTGATCGATGGGATCAGTTTTTCCGTGCGGACCATGTTTCTTATGTTCTCGTTGCCGCGAGCAGGGCTCTGCTAGCAGCGAGCTCTTCGCAGCTGTTCGCAGAGGTCATCGTCTGACTCGTCTCCTTCGTCCCTTTGAGATTCTCGCCTAGGGCTCCTTCCTCGGTTACGAGAATTTCTCGCCTGAGGGATAGGAGTGCGATATGGGCGTCTCCTGTCATCAGGATGAAGCTCCCTCTCCAGTCTTTCCAGTCTTCTTTTCAAACGAGCATTCTCAGCCTCGTATTCGCGAAAAGACTCCCTTTGCTCGTGGAGCCTTGCCTCGTACGCATCAATCGACCTGGATATCTGTGTGGACCTCGCTGGTCCCTGACTTTCTTCTGAGGCTAGTCTTTCTAGGCGAGTTCTCTCATCTGAATGTCGAACTTCAGACCTAATCCTGCGAGGAACAGGTGGCTCTTGAATATCTCCTTCTTGGGGAGCATTGTTGCTGTGACCAGACATCTTAAACTCCTTACTTGACGTGGGCTCTTCTCAGGGAAAGATGAACGCTTCCCATAAACGGTGCCAATTGTGGAGGCAATTATTATGCAACACAAATAAATATGAGAGAAGCAATTATCAAGAAAGAACAAGGAGTATAAGATGCCAATCACACAATAAAGGATGTACGTGGTTCGGCAAGGATGTGCCTACGTCCACGGTAGTGCAGTCGATATTATTTCTATACACTCTGGAGAGTAATTACAGAGAATACAACTTGTCCTTTTGCCCCGGACCTAGGGTCTAATATATACATGTACATGTAGGTAAGTGGAGGTGATGGGTTTCTCCACATTTTCCATCTCCCGTATAACTTCCAATTGTGGAAACGTGGGGGAGAACGGATCAATATAAGAGATGAGGGGCCCGAACTTTAGATCGCCAGGACTGGGCTACTCGTTCGGGCCCATGTTTTTAAATTTCGGGTACCCACAATACCATATCTTCAAATGATCTGCTTCCATATGAACTGGAACACTCTCTGATAAGGCATGTCGATCAGGGGCTCAGCCTCTACCTATTTGGTAAAATAATCATCCACTACCCATATAGAGAAAGGCCATGGAGAACTGATGGGTGTTAGGCTTGCTCTTGGTCTTCTATATCTGGTGGCAAACTTCTGTTATTTATCACACTTATTGGTGAAAGTGACATAATCTTTGTTCATCATCGTCCAGTAGTATCCTTGCATTGTTATCCGTTGTCTCAGGGACCTCCTAACTGTATTTGTTTCACGTGAGCCTTTATGTACCTCTTTGATCAAATTATTCGCTTTATTTGGATGAACATAAAGAAGTAAGGAAATATTATATCCTCTCCTGTATAGGACACCTTTTTCTAAAACATAACTAACTTCCTTGTACCTTATCTTTCTAGCTTCCTTTTGGTCGGATGGCAGTGTTCCTCCCTCGATGTATTCCCTAATTAGGTCCATGAAGGACCAAACTTCATAGATATGACGCTAATTTCCATTCTATTAATGCTTCTGTGGGTAAGAATTTCCATTGGGATTGTTCGTCTGAGTTCTGTTGGAGTTGCTGAAGCAAGCCGAGTAAGAGCATCTTCTTGGGCATTCTCGAGTCAGGGAATCCTTATTATTTTGACTGAAGTGAGCAGTGAGATAATCTCTATTTCTTTTTTGTGATATCTCATCATATTTTTCCATTTGACACCATAAATTTGCGACATTTGATTAATAATCAGTTGAGAATCACTATATACCAGTACCTAGTCAATACCTAGTAATAAAGCCAATTCTAGTATTGTGATAAAAGCTTCATACTCGGCCTTATTATTAGAAGCCTTGAATTGGAATCTCAGAGAATATTCCACACCCAAGTTATTCGAAGTATTGATGATGAGCCGTGATCCACTTTCAGTAGCACATGAGGATCCATCTATGAACAATTGCCAAGTTAGAATGTCCTCAGAGAATTCTTCTTCAACTAGTACTCCATACTTGAACAGCTTCTTGCTTTGTTGTAATTTTTTTTAAACAATCGACGACTCAGGTTGGTCGGTCACAATCTCTTTTTTCTTTTGAGCTAAGATCTATTTCGTAGAAGTCTACTCAACAGGCAAACGTGGATTATATTGCACCTTTGTATAGGTGAATTTAACAATAAAATCTGCCACTGTTTGGCCTTTTATTGCAACTCTAGGTTCGTAAAAAATTTCATACTCTCCCTATTCAACTGCCCAAGACATTTACCTTCCAGACTTTTTTGGTTTGTGCAGGCTTGTCACAAAGGCAGCTCTATGTAGACAATAATGATGTGGGCTTAGAAATAGGGTCTCATTCTCTTAAATTATTCAATAAAAGCTATGGATAACTTCTCTAAGCATGGATAACCCACTTCTGCTCCTTGAAATGCCTTACTATTATAATATACTAACCTTTGAAACCTACCATCTAGTCAGATTAAAGCTGAACTTACAACTGATTCTGAAACAGCCAAGTATAAATATAATTTTTTTCCTAGAGTTGGTTGGGAAAGGAGTAGGGGAGAATCCAAGTACTTCTTCAGTTCTAGGAAGACCTTATCACATTCCTCATTCCACTAAAAGGTCTTTCTATGCACCTTGAGTAATGGAAGACACTTATCAGTTGGTCGGTAGACAAAACGGTTCAATGCAACTACTCTTTATATCAACTTTTAAACTTCTTTCTTAATAGTCGGGAACTGCATTTAAAGAAAGGCTTTAATCTTGTTAGGGTTGGCTTCTATTCCCCTTTGATTAAAAATGTACCCTAGGAACATACCTTCTTGTACTCCGAATATGCATTTGGTTAGGTTAAGCTTCATTTCGTGCTCTTCCAATTGATCAAAGGTTTGAGCTAAGCCTGTAATGTGGTCGATAACATATTTGCTCTTGGTGAGCATGTCACCTACATAGACCTCCATATTTTTTCCAATCTGATCTTCAAAAACCTTATTCACTAATCTCTTATAGGTATCTCTAGAATTTTTAACCCAAAAAGTATGTTCTTCGACTGGTGATGAAGAAGCTTCTATCCTTATCTTCGAGCTTCATCTTAATCTGGTTATAACTAGAATCAGCATCCATAAAACTGATTAACTCATGGCCTACTATAACATCGACCAACTGATCAATCCTTGGTAAAGGGAAATTATCTTTTAGACATGCTTGATTGACATCTATAAAATCTACATACATACACCACTTTTCAGTTTTCTTCTTGACCATCACCACATTACCCAACCAACTAGGGTACATGACATCTTCAATGAACTGTACTCGCTGTAATTTCTCAACTTCTTCTTAGAATGTTGTATTCTTCTCAGGACTGAAGACTCTTCACCTTTTCTTGATCGACTTGGAGCCTGAATAAATATTAAGCTCACGGCACATGAAGTTCGAATCAATTCTTGGCATATCTTCATGGCTCGAAGCGAAAACATTTTTTTTTTCTCTAAGGAACATGATTAATTTAGGTTTGAGAGAAGGAGATAACCTAGAACCAATGTGGGTGGTTTTTTATGGCTTCTTATCATCCAAAACAACAACTTTTGTTTCTTTCATAACTTCCCCCTTTACCAATGTTTCTTCTTTCCGAGGATCTAGAGTGTCAATGTGGAAAGTGGTTGTGCCCTTTATTTGTATTTTTTATTGGTCGACTGATGTATAATAATATTCCTTGGAATCTTTTAAACTTCCATTTCCCATAATTTATTGGAAACTTTATGCATTGGTGCACTGTAGATGGCACAACCTCTAATTGGTTGATTCCCACTCTTCCCAGGATGATATTGTAAGCTGACGGGCATTTTTATCTGACACAAAGAAGATAATTGTTTCCCTCCTACTTGCCAGCCAAGTGCCGACCAAGACTTCCAGTTTGATTGTTCCCAATGGGTATATACAAATCCAAAGAGAGGTCTATGGTACAGTTCTAGCTTACTGATTTTCAGCCCTAGGCTATCAAAATAGTTGTCGAACATTATATCAGTCGAGCTCCCATTATCAACAAAAGTCATTACGACTCTATCATAATGAACTTTATATGTGATAAATAACGGATCGTTATGAGGGTAAAGAACCCCACTCAGATCATTCTTGGAAAATCCAATCACTAGCCTATCTTTGCTAATTTTCCTCAACCGACTATCACTAGATTTAACCATACCAATTTTTTTGGCTGTTGGGAAGGATTTAACTTCATTCAAATAGGCTTTCCTTTTTGCTATGGAATCTCCTCCCCCAGCATCACCACCTGCTATAAAATGGCATCCAAAGGATATCATGTCGAGCTCCACTTCTGGTTTATCAGGCTTCTTCGAAAAATATGGATCTTCTTCAAAATCATCATTTCTTTCTCTTTTATTGTCATCATTCTTTCAGATATTTTTGATCATTTATGTTACCATTCTGATCAACAAAATTGCTCAAATTTCAACATCGAATAAGATTTTTAATCTCATTCTTTAGCGCAATTCAACTGCTGGTTTTGTACCCATGATCCTTATAGAAATTGCAATACTTGGACTTATACCTCGTATTAGGGGTTGTCTTCAACTTTCTAGGCAAATTTAAATCTCTATTTCCTTTTATCTCCTCTAGGATAAGGTGAACACCCTTGTTGAGCAGGGTATATTCATCCTACTTCTTGATCCGATCCATCTTTTTATCTTTCTAATCCTTTCTTAATGAAGTAAAATTATTTTTCTGACCTTCACCTTTGGTGTGAGGAGTTTTCTTGGCTTCCATAGATTCCTCAAAATTCATAATTTTTCCATCTTTAGCCATTAAGTCTATCATGGTTTTGGGTGGATTTTTTTTGCTAAATCATAGTAAAGATCTTTAGCAAGCAACCCACTCATAAGTACCGCAATGGCTATTTTCTCCTCATAGTCTACCACCTCTAATTTTTCATTGTTAAAGCAAGTAATATATTCTCTGGTGTTTTCTCCTAGCTTTTATCGCACGATCAAGAGATGAGTGACACTCTTGATCGGCTTAGCCTTAAAATAAAAGTTATCAATGAACAACTCATCTAACTGAAGAAAACTATAGATTTTACCTCTTGAGAGATTGTTATACCAAATTTGGACTAGCCATATGATAGAATTAGAGAAATCTCTACATCTCATCTCATCGAGCACTGAGTAGATATCGGCAGTAGCTTGATATTTCTCTCTGTGTGCAATACTTGATCAATTTTACCATCATATTTGAGAGTAACCACTGGTGGCTTGAACTTGGAAGGTATGGGGTAGTCCATAATTGTATGGATAAAAGGTGATGCTTTGATGAAACTCCTTTGCAATGGATTCTTTGTTTTGGCCATTTTTGCTATTCGATCTTCCAACCTTTGCATGGATCCCTTCTAGGAATGTTCTTCTAGTTTAGATTTAGCCAAGGTAGATCTAACGGCTTTACTGTGTATATGTGCTGAACTTTCCTCCTGAGAGGTATGCTCGGCACACATAGAGCCCCTCATACTAGCTCTAGATATTATAGATCCTTCTTTATATTCATGATGACGCTCCTGCTTTTGATCATGTCATCTAGTTACTCGAGGGCCTAGATGATCAAAAGAAGACTCCCTACCGAGCCTTTCCAAAATGCTTGGTCTTTCTTTGGAAAAAGATCCACCATCATAGTAATCTGTTGACCGAAATGAAGAAGTTGCACTAGGACGGTATGACCTATCATGAGAAGAACAAGAATGATAAATTGTTTAATGTCTAGATGGAGGTGGTGGCATTTCCCTTCTAGAATTGGAGGACTTAGCTTGCATGGTGCGGGCAAATTACTTAATAGACTCCTGAATAGCTTCTTAACCTCTAGATAGGTTCAATAGAATTCCTTGCAAGTCTATCTCACTAAGGGAAGAAGATTGGATGATGGTGTTACTCTAATTTAGAGAGATATTTTCAGGATTATTCATTTCTTTTGAGGTAAAGAAATAAAATAAATGGTAGAGAACAATGACTGACAAACGTTCCCATAGACGGAGACAATCTGTCGATGTCTAAAAATGGACTAAGTCCAAATTAATAATCATATATAAAAATAAGTTGAATGACTCAAACCACATGCAAAAGAGACAAGGTTTTTGAGAGTGGGTCAACTATAAAATAGCCTACGTCCACTATTATTTTTATTCAGTAGGGTTTACACCAGCAGCAAAGTGCATGAGTTTGGAGGAGTCACCCTCCTAAGATGTTACTATAGAAGAGGTGAGGAAACTTCT
Organism: Sambucus nigra; assembly: GCA_949130495.1. Lineage (NCBI taxonomy): Eukaryota > Viridiplantae > Streptophyta > Magnoliopsida > Dipsacales > Adoxaceae > Sambucus > Sambucus nigra. The sequence continues at coordinate 352,690,884 of OX422207.1, read as the reverse complement.
CTCCTCCTCTCAGAGGGAGGGTCCTCATCTATATGAGGAGTTATAGGATCCCTACCCAAAAGAGGTGAATGATAATTCATACCCGAAAGGTTATATCCCTCCAAATTTTATCAAGTTCAGTGGAAAAGTGGAGTTCCAAAAGAGCACGTGAAGAGGTTCATTGAGTACCTGGGAGTGCATGCAAATGATAAAAATCCAAGACCCTCACAGGTAGAGCCTATACATGGTACTCCCATTTGGCACCTAATAGTATCCCTACATGGGACGAGATGCATCAGTAATTCCTCCAAAAGTTTTTTATAGATGAGGATGAATTCACGTTGAGAAACCTACTATAAGAGGTTCGGAAGCCTGGTGAGGAGTTAATGTTGTATATTAAACGTTTTTGCGAGAGGGCACTGGATGTTCATGGGGATGTAGCCGAGGCAACGATGCTAAAAATATGTATCGAGGGACTCTTGAACGAATTCAAGTTGCATTTTATTAATGAAACCAAAGATGGGACTTTAAGAGAGTTCACCAGGGCTGCCAGTAATATAGCCATGATAATCAAGCCTAGGTCCTCAAGTTGGAGGACGCAAGTGCCACTGACTTTTGGGAGGTTTCAAGTCACGAGGAGACAAGCATTCAACTATGTGGATGGAAATCGTAAAGGCAAGAAGGTAGGCTCCAAATCCAAGAACAACAACCCAAGTAACAAGAGAAAGTTCGAAGAAGATGCCTGTTGATACCAAAATTAATATGCTGATATAGACGAATAATAAGAAGACACGTGTCAATCTACTTGGCACAATAGCAACAAGGAAGTCTATTTCCTCGACCAAGTACTACACACTCTGAGCAATAAGTATATACTGAGGAACTCCAACGCTCCGAGGAACACCAACGCTCCGAAGAACTCTTGAACGACGAGCAACTAAGGCGGTCCGAACTGCATCTCGGCCACAACATTAATTTCCAGAAACTCAACAGTTCAACTATTCATTGAATGCTTATCATACATACGTATACTCTTAAAGGGCATTAATTGTTTACCCTTTCACATGTACAACATAAAGGCTATAAATACCTTGTATCACCCTCATTCAGGGGGACCGGATTTTCTTGATAGAACTTGTAATCGAGAATTCCCAAACACTCAACAATAACATAATAGTGGACGTAGGCCATTCTTATAAGGCTGAACCACTTTAAAATTCTTTGTCTCATTTATATTTATCTGTGATTAAATAATTAGAGTGATCTAATTTTTTACATCAACAGATTGGCGCCGTCTGTGGGAAACGACTGTTGTTATCATTTTTCACCAAAAATCATTCATCATCAATGGCAGATAATCCGGAATCCAGCAATCGAAATGCTGGAAATCATGGAAATCCTCCAAATCCCTCTGCGCCTCCAGATCTGGCTGGAATTATGACGAATCTGGCTCAAGGACAAACCGCCATGCAAGAGACGATGCGGCAACTCATACAAACCCTTCATGGAGGTGCACCTGCACATTCGGGACATCGAAGTGCTCAGAGACAAACCTATTTACTGTCTTCACGATCCAAGCGTACAGATGCGTATCATAATGAGAAATCTGATGATTTCTCTTATCAACCTGGGCGAACTTCATCAATACGGTCTACAGATACTGAGCAACGTATCACTCTCTCTCCAGAGAGACTGAGTGCTTTGGAAAGACTGAGTAGGGTATCTTCTTTTGGTCGATTAGGCCCTAGGAGGAATAGGAGTCCACCTACGACCATGTCGAGGAGTTTTCAATAACCGTCATATCTAAGAGAAGGATCAGCACAATCACGACCAGTTGCTCGTCAGGATAGATCCCAGGAGGCCACTTCAGAACAATTAATTGCTCGAACTAATAAGCCCGAGGAAGGAAATAATGCGTGGAAAGGTTCCATTCAGCGGTTGGAGGATAGATTGGAAGAAATAGCTAAGGCAAAGAACCCCCTACAACGAACTTTCATTCAAGGGACACCTTTTGTACAGGCCATTGTGGATTTTCCTACACCGTCTAAATTCAAAGAACCTGTGGTGACCCCCAAATATGATGGAAAGACAGATCCTGTTCTTCACATAGAGCAATATCAAGCTTTTTCTGACATCTATGCTATCCCCGACGAGATGAGATGCAGAGCATTCTCAGGAACTCTTACTGGATCTGCCCAGATATGGTACAATAATCTTCCTCGGGGTAAGATTTCAACTTTCTTTCAGTTAGCCGAGTTGTTCATTGGCAATTTCTATTTTGGAGCAAAGCCAGTAAAACGAGTAGCACACTTGTTAAGTGTTAGACAAAAATCTGGTGAGAGTACTAGAGATTACATAACTCGTTTCAATAATGAGAAGTTGGAAGTCATAGATTATGAAGAAAAGACAGCAATCACCGCCTTGATGAATGGGTTGTTACCTAACAAATTGTATTACACTTTGGCCAAAGATCCACCTACAACTATGTCAGAGTTGATGGCAAAAGCGGACAAAATCATGAATGCCGAGGAGGCTATAGCCGCGAAGAAGAATATGGATAAAGAAACCAAGGTGAAAGATGGCAAATCTAAGAAGAAATAACATAAAGGCAATGGCGGTGACAAGCATTCCAAGAATAATAAGTTGTCATGGGAAGTCTTGAAGAAATTCGATAATTATACTCCTTTGAAAATGGGTATTAATCATGTCTTGGAAGAAATAAAAAATAACGAGGAAGTAAAGTGGCCAAAGAAACTGAGGTCAGACCCTGACACGAGGAATAGGGAGAAATATTGCGAGTTCCATAAGGATCATGGCCATATGACCAAAAATTGCATAGCTCTTCAGAATGAGATTGAAACACTCATCCGAAGAGGAAAGCTAGCAAAGTATGTTGATCGGGGAGGTGAAAGAAGAAATAATGACCGAACTAGAGAGAGGTCTAGATCTCCTCATCGAGCAGAGAAGAAGAAGAGGGATCATGAAGATGATACAGAGGATGACCCCGATCTTCCTAAAAGGCCAAGGCAACCAGAACGCGAGGTATTTTCAATACTTTTTGGAACATTTGATTGTAATGTAATTACAGGTGGAGATGCAGGAGGAGGAGATCTTACTGCAGAAAGAAAAGATTATCTCGGTGAGGCTCAGGCTTGCTCATACATTCAACGGATAAATTTGGCTGAGGAAGATCGCTCGAGGAAGATAAACAAAGAGAAGCTAGTCATTGGTTTTTCAAAAAATGACCTTGCAGGTGTTCTTTACCCTCACGACGACCCTTTGGTGATCAAAATAAGGATGAAAGAAGTAATGATTTCAAGGGTTCTGGTAGATAATGGTAGTTCGGCAGACATCATGTTCTACTCATGCTTTAACAGTTTAAATTTAAAATTATCTCAATTGGAACCTTATCACAGACCTCTCCTGGGTTTTGCTGGCGAGAAAGTTTTTCCACTTGGGACGATCAAGTTGGATATATTCATTGGAACTTGGCCTGCTTGTCGAACAAAAAGAATACGCTTCTTTGTGATGGATAAGAACGTGCAGTCAGCTTACAACATCATCATGGGAAGAATTGGTTTGAAGAAATTCGAAGCAGTTCCATCCACAGTACATCAGTGCTTAAAATTCCCAATAAATTTTGGATTAGGAGTTGTGAAAGGTGATCAAAAAGTATCTCGGGAATGCTATTATTCATCTGCTGAGTAAGAGGAGCTTAAAGAGTCAAGGAAAAAGACTACTACCTACCAGGTGGATGAAGGTACAGAAATTGAAACACTAGATCCCAGAGATGAATCCCAACTTGTAAAAGGACAGGTGGTGGAATCTACAGAAAATGTCAATTTGGACGATGAGCACCCTGAACGAATAACCCAGATAGGTTCAACATTGGATGCTTAAAAAAAATAGGATTTGATAACTTTCTTGAGAAATAGAAAGAAAAATTTTGCATGGAGTCATGAAGACATGCCAGGAATAGATTCAAACTTCTTATGTCATGAGATCAATACGAATAAGGAGATCAAGCCTATAAAGCAAAGAAGAAGAGTATTTAGTCCCGAGAAGAATCAAGCTATACAAGAGGAGGTCGAGAAGCTCCAGAAAGCTCGATTCATTGAAGATGTGAAATACCCAGACTGGTTAGCAAATGTGGTGATGGTAAAGAAGAAAAACAATAAAAGGAGAATGTGTGTTGATTTCACCGATCTCAACAAGGCATGCCCAAAGGATCACTTTCCATTGCCCAGAATTGATCAATTAGTGGATGCTACCTCAGGACACGAACTGCTCAGCTTCATGGATGCTTACTCTGGCTACAACCAGATCAAAATGAAACCTGAAGACAGGGAAAGTACTTCTTTTATTACCCCTAGTGGAGCTTATTGTTATAATGTTATGCCTTTTGGTTTGAAAAATGCAGGAGCGACATACCAGCGGCTGATGAACAAGGTTTTTGCCGAACAAATCAGTTGCAATATGGAAGTCTATGTCGATGATATGCTGACAAAGAGCAAGAAAGCTGCTGATCATCTAGTTGACTTAGGTCAGACCTTAGATCAACTGGATAAATACCAAATGAAGCTCAACCCAATGAAGTGCACATTTGGAGTACGAGAAGGAATGTTCCTCGGATACATCGTCAACCAGCTAGGCATTGAGGCGAATCCAGAAAAGATCAAAGATCTTTTAGGGTTGTGATCTCCAACGACAAAGAAAGAGGTGCAGAGTCTTATAGGACGAGTTGCAGCGCTCAACAGATTTGTGTCCCGAGCAACTGATAGATGCCTTCCATTCTTTAAAACACTTCGAAAAACTTTCGAGTGGAATGATGAATGTGAAAAAGCCTTTCAAGACTTGAAGAAATATTTGGGAGCACCTCCACTGTTGTCCAGGCCAATAATAGGAGAAAAGTTGTACTTGTACCTGACAGTGTCAGAGAATGCAGTCAGATCGGCATTGATCAGAATGGAGAATGGGGTCTAAAAGCCAATTTATTACACAAGTAAGGCTTTCCGAGGTGCAGAGATCAGGTACCTAAAGCTGGAAAAATTGGCATTGGCATTAATTGAGGCAAGTAGAAGAATGAGGCCATATTTCCAGGCCCATACCATCGTCGTATATACCGATATGCCATTGAGACAAGCCCTTCATAAGCCAGAAAAATTAGGGAGACTAATGTACTGGGAAATAGAGCTCGGTGAATATGATATTGTGTATGAACCCAGATCATCATTAAAAGGGCAGGCTGTAGCAGATTTTATCGCAGAGTTTACATATCCTGATACCCCCGAGGAATAAAAGTTGCTCGCTGATCAACCTGTGGATGTTACAGGATCAACAAACACAAGCTCAGACCAACTCCGGTTGGTAAAAGGGCTTGTGGATGTAGAAGGATCATCAAATTCAAGCTCAGACCAACTCCGGTTGGTAAAAGGGCGAGAAGAGATGGTCGACAAAGAGCGAGAAATACCAGGGAAGGATGAAAGGAAAGAGCAAATATTTCACCAAGGAACCTTGTCAGATAAGAAATTTGAAGACGAGTTACCTACATGGAGATTATATGTAGATGGGTCATCATGCACAACAGGTTGTGGGGCAGGGATTGTGTTGAACACCCCAGACGAGATTGACATGGAATATGCTCTGCGATTCCAATTCAAAGCCTCCAATAATGAGGCGGAGTATGAGGCAATGATAGCAGGTCTTAATTTAGCAAAGATTATGGAAGCGCAACAAGTAATGGTATTCAGTCATTCCCAATTAATTGTGAATTAGATGATGGGAATATATGCAGTTAAAGGGGAATTAATGGTCAAGTATCATGCAAAGGTGATGGAGTTATTGGTAGAATTTGATTCCATTCAGTTAATCAGAATACCAAGACTGGAGAATGCACGAGCAGACGCACTGGCCCGACTAGCATCAGCTACTCGTACCGAGCTGTGAAGAACGATACCAATTGAAGTATTAGAAAGTCAAAGCATAGACGAAGACCTGACGATGAATATTATTACCCTTGATTTAGGACCATCTCGGATGGATCCCATCAGGGCATATATTGAGGAGGGAGAATTACCGGAGGACAAGATCGCTACCAAGAAGTTGAAGTATAAGGCTGCTCGGTATGTACTAACTAATGGTGTTTTGTACAGACGAGGAATTATGGCAGGTTTGCAAAGATGTGTACATCCCTCCGAGGTGAAAGATTTGATTGAAGAGATCCATGAAGGGTCCTGTGGAGCCTATGTAGCAGGTCGGACACTTTTGCAAAGGGTGATGACTCAGGGATACTACTGGCCAATGATGAGGGCTGATTGTATAGCCTATGCTAAGAGATGTGATAAATGCCAACGTTTCTCTTCCATCCGACGAACTCCACAAGCATTTTTGACACCCATAACTTCCCCTTGGCCATTTTCTATGTGGGGAATTGATTTGGTTGGACCACTGCCAATGACCCGAGGAAGATTCAAGTACCTCGTCGTCGCAGTGGATTATTTTACTAAGTGGGTAGAAGTTGAGCCACTTATTGATATGACATACGAGAAGGTATACCAATTCATTTGGAAGAACATCATATGCCGATATGGTCTCCCTCATGCCTTCATCACAGACCATGAAACACAATTTGATAACGAGGAGTTTGCCGCCTATTGTCATCAGTCAAACATTTTGAAGATTCATTCAGCACCAGGACATCCTCAAAGCAATGGACAGACTGAAGTGACGAACAAAACATTACTAAATGGTTTGAAGAAGAGGCTAAGTGAGGCTAAAGCTAATTGGATTAATGAGCTACAGTCAGTATTGTGGGCTTACCGAACAACTTCCCGAGCAGCAACTGGAGAATCACCATATATGCTGGCATTTGGAAGTGAGGCCGTAATACCTGCCGAGTTGGGTCTTCCAACACATAGAGTGCTGAATTTCAATTCCCCAGTCAGCGACTTAATGAGGCGATTAGATTTGGACATGCTCGAGGAGGTTAGAGAAGAGGCGGCCATTAGGAATGCTGCTTATCAACAACGAACAACCCTGTTCTACAACAAGAGGGTGAAAAAATGCGATTTAAAAGAAGAAGATTACGTGCTAAAGAAGGTCATTCAAAAGCACAATAAGTTGGAAGCAAACTGGCATGGACCTTACCGAGTTACAGAAGTTGTTCGACCAGGAACTTACCGAATAGTGACTCTAGAAGGAGAGGAATTTAAGAATGCATGGAATGCTGAACACCTACGCAAGTATTATCAGTGATGTAAAATGTAAACCAGTTCCATCAATATGAATAAAACGATGATATTTCGCCATCTTCTCTCCTTTTATTGAAAGTTTTTTGGGGAATACTAGTGTGTGTAACACTACGCTGCTCGGCAGTAAAAACAACACGATAGTTCAAGCTCAGATCAACTCCGGTTGGTAAAAGGGAGAGAACACGATAGTTCGAACTCAGACCAACTCCGGTTGGTAAAGGAGCAAGAACAAACCATACTCCTTTGGTTAGGAGGCGTACACTAGCTCAGACAACCTCCGGTTGGTAAAAGGGCGAGTGGACATGATAGTTCTAACTTAGACCAATTCCGATTGGTAAAAGGGAAAGAACACGATAGTTCGAAATCATACCAACTCCGGTTGGTAAAAGGGCGAGAACAAACCATACTCCTTTGGTTAGGAGGCTGACACTGGCTCAGACCAATTTTGCTAAAAGGGCAAGTGGACATGATAGTTCGAACTCAGACCAACTCCAGTTGGTAAAAGGGCGAGAACAACATCAACATTCCTAAAAATGCCAACGTGTTTGGTTAGGAAACAAGATATGCTCTCAAGTGCCGACTTATGTTGGTCGGGAGGTAAGATTATTACAGAAAATACAAAAAGTTCCTCGAAGAACAAAATATTCCAAACTGAACCAAGTATGGTTGGTCGGGGATCAAAATCCACTAACTGTAGTTGGTCGACGATCAGAAAATATTTTAAACAGTACCAAGTATAGCTGGTTGGGGATAAAAACCCACTAACTATAATTGGTCGACGAGCACAATTTAACAACCTTGGTTGGCTGGAAGAATTTTAAACATCTTTATACTCATTACTTTATTATTAAGTGATCGAGCAACATTACTAATACTTGTAATTTTTTATTACTACACTGGTCGATGAACCACACAATATTGTTATGCAAGCACAAATATAAAGTGTTTGACAAATATAAGACAATATCAATACAAATTTGCAAACAAAAATGAAACTCTTTCATTAAGTTCAAAATCAATTACACAAATTTATTACATTGATATTAAATTGTGTACTAATTATTACATCAGAATTTCCTATTCTATTGGCTTTTTTCCTACAGCTTTTGAAATAGGCTCCTCGCCAGCAGGAGGATCTTCCAGGCAAAAGGGAGAATTAATGAAGTTAATATCTCAAAGCATTATGACGTTCATTATTGAAGGAGTGTCCAGTAGATGCTCGGGACGAGATACCTCGATCTGAGAATGAAGATTGTAGTCACCGAGGTATTTTGCAATTAAGCTCTGAGGAATGGCATGAGCTGGGATCCATTCCATGTCCAATTTATAAGTGTGACACCCCGCCTAATAAAATACCGGGTGATCAGTCCTATACCAAATTAAAACAGAAATCTCAGTTGGATCATCCTTAGCATCACTGTCAAAAACTTTCTTTAAGACTTACTAACCACCTAGTATTCCAAACGCTGGTGCCAATTTTTATCTTTTACTTAAACCAAAACTGTACATGCGGAATTAAAATATAAACCATTCACACAACTGAATGAAAATAAACTGAATCATAATCAATTAAACAACGTGCCGAATAAACCATCAGCCACCAAAGTAAAAATAATACAATACAACATCCAACATCTGAATAAAATATAACTGAAAACTGTACTGAGAGATCTGGGCAACAAGCCCTAAGTAAAACTGAACTGAGAAAAGATTCCTACTCTAGGAATGAATGAACGATGCGTCTAATCCAAACTCGTGCTAACATCCACATATGTCGCAGCTCCGTGTCCCTGGAATTGAGTATCAATCCTGGCGTCCCTGTGGCTGGACACCTAAAAGGTTTTGGAAAATAGTTTTATAGCAAGGGGTTAGAACCCAAAACATTTGGAAAATATTTAAGTGAATTAACTGCAGTAATTTAAAAATGCATGAATGCTCTTCATATTAAAATTAGTGTCTCCCTCTCTTGTGGACATTCTCACCCCTCCACTAATGTGCACACCTAACGGTTACCTTAACCCCACCTAGTTGTACTACCCCGTCCAACTAGTCCTGGTGTAACCTGCCCTTTCCATACTACTCTAACCCGAGTATTATTATTTCCGAATTATAAGTTATCTCACTAATCAACTTATTTAATTCCTTTTTAATCAATAGCCTATAACCGTAACACAAGTTATATCAATTAAATATATCACACACTGTATTATTCCTAAAAATGTTTAACTTAATTAATTTCTCATTAATTAACAGCATATAACTGTAACACGAGTTATATAAAATAAATACATCACACATTGTATTATTACCTACATATAATATTCACTACCATATTATATGTATCTTACTAAAACATCCATACATATATAATACGTGTACCCATCCTTCCGAGTATACCCTCACTGGATGATTCCCTCTCAAGTGCCATCTCACTAGGTGTGCTCAAATAACCTAGTTACCCAAGTTGGATTCGCTCACCAACCTGGTTCAAAACAAAACGAAGTGGAGGCGGTCATATTCCTTCCCTGAAAGTGAGATAAGCCCCTCACCCATATAACGGACGCTATGACCCGGGGATATACTCACCCTACTCCTCAAGCTAGGGGATTCACCCACATCGCGCAACCTCCCTTGATAGCACTAGAGAATATAATTTAATAAATATCTAATCACTGATATTTAGTAGCACACACAATATATACACATATATATATATATACTATCACTACACCATATATATATATATATATATATATATATATATATATAAAATAAACCCCGGCTTTACCGTGTACTCAAAACCCGTAACACTAGCCTGAAATCCCGAGTCTCTCGCCTGACTCGACCAAATAAGTTTTCTCACTTATTATATTATTATTATCCCGAGTCTATGGTCTGACTCTAATTTAATTAATTCCCATATTAATTAATGTAATACTTTCCCCGAGTCTATGGTCCGACTCTGTGTTAATTAATTTACACACTTAATTAATTAATACTAATCCAAGTCTATGGTCCTACTTTCATTTAATTAATTTCACCCAATTAATTTCTATAATGATAGCCCGAGTCTATACCTCGACCCTTATTTAATTTAATATCACCTAAATTAACTTATTACCTCCCTGAGTCTACCATCCGTCTCTAATTAAATTAATTACCCACCTATTAATTTAATACCTTCCCGAGTCTACAATCCGACTCTAATTATATAATTAGCACAATTATCAATTTAATACCAATCCGAGTCTGCGGTCCGACCATATTTAAATTAATTTACACAATAATTAATTTATTTCCTTTCCGAGCCTACAGCCCAACTCTAGCTAATTAATTGCACATTAATTAATTTACCACTTTCCCGAGTCTATAGTCCGACTCTACCTTAATTAATTGCTCATTAATTAATTTAATACTTGGTGTCGCACAACCATTTTTCCCGAACTCTCCCACTTGGCCCGTATCTTAATATGTTCCCGAGTCTATATTCCGACTCTAAATTAATTAGTTTATCTCCAACCTTAATTCACTACCTTGGCATCGCTTAGCCAATATACCCGGACTCACTCACTTGATCTGTATCTCCCTATTTTGGAATAACATCCCTCAATTTCCTCCATAGAGTTTCCCCACATAAATTGCTCCTAGTCCCAATTACTATTCCCCATAATTACTAGGAATATGTATTTCATAATTATATAGCACTAATTAATGTATGAAAATTAATATATAATTAATTTCCCCCTTATCTCACACACAGGCCGAACTGCCCAGAATTAACCATCGTCGATTGATCGATGCCCCCCGATCGATCGATCGATCGATCCCTTCGTTCCAGCTCTCCTTCCTTGCTGAATTTCACCATTTAACGAAAATTAAGGTTTTTAATCCAAAGTCTAAACCTCAAATCACATTATCCCACCACATAAACATAGTTATTCCACATCCTACACATCAAGGGACCTTAGGATAATCAATTTATCTACTTATCTCATGATTTTCGAAATGGGTCTTTCTTCACAAAAATTCAATTATCTGTTTTACAATCCAATTTCCAGATTTAATTTCTACTCTTTTATGTTCTGGATTTCTCATTCAAATCATATGTACATATTCAGTTATCAATCACCTATCTAAATCTTACTTTGAATCTCATTCAAGTGTCCCATAAACAAAAACCCCATTTTGTACCCATTTACACCCAAAACGAATTTTAGTATACACATCACTAAAATATGAATTGGATATCACAATTTAGAAGTAAAAATAGTTAACCACTTGCCTGGAATTGTTCGTAGGGTCTGATCCGTCGTCGACATCCCTTAATTTGGCTCCAATAGCCTCCAATTTTCCTTTTGATTGTTTCCCCCAATCTCTCTCTCAAACCCTAGGTTAGAATAATGTTGGCTGCTCCTTTTCCTTTTCTTAGGTTTAGGTTTAAAAACACAAATCCTGTTTTTTGCCTAATGGGCTAAATTAAAATAGCCCAAATCACCCCATATGGGCCCGGCTATGCCCAAAAATGTCCCGAGACCCAATTACTACCCCCGGGTACTCTTTTCTGACTATCTCGACCCATCCGGACTCAACCGCGCACTCAGAATTGGCATCCGAATTAATTTATAAAAATCCTTATCTCACACCCAAATTTAGTCTATACCGACTCCTGACTGGAACAAGTGCATACCCCGTCATTAATACTCGAAATGGCGTAATTAAATTATTACTATTCACTCGGTAAATAAATTTCCCTAAAAATTAACCATTCACTTCCCGATTAATATTTAAATAAATATATTGTCATAATTAATTTAATTAAAATTACAACACACCAGTAATTTAAAATCCCGAATTAATTAAATATTAAATGCACAAAAATACGGGGTGTTACATACTTCCCCCCTTACAAAGGAATTTCGTCCTCGAAATTAAGATAAACCTAGTGTTCCAGTATTCGCATATTACTCACTAGTCAAGTGCCTCCAAGCCCGCTATATCTATCCCATCCGATTCAAACCATACGTTAAACAAGTATGCATTTAACTTTACCAGGGCGCCCATACACCCTATACCCGTGCTTAACCGCACAAAATTTACCCGACTGTGCTAGTCGCAACCCGTAATATAACTTCGAACCCGTAATCATATTACATATATATATATATATATATATATATATATATATATATATATATATATACATATATAATTACTGTCCGGGTACTCAACCCATGCTACGTCCAACTATTTACCCATAAATACTTATCTCTGAACACAAAAGAATATACGCTTACCCTTATGCTACCAAAGACAACATAATACCGCGCCCTTACTACCCCTAGTCCTTGCGCAAAATAAACCCCGAGCTATCTCTCTTTGCTCGAAAATAATTTAACCACCCTGATTCACTTCGGTAAACATCCCCATTTACCGAGATAAAATGTGAGAACACAAAACCTCACTATGTGCTATTGCACCACGAAATACAACATATATACCCACATATATATAGGCTATACGACCTCTCAGGTGATACCTAGCACCAACCATACCCTGGTGTCGCGAACACCAAAATTCAACTCCACTATCCACAATAGTTAAATTCCATCGCTATCCAGCCGATGTTTAAAAAGTATTATCAACCCTACTCCCATAATTCTCGAAAGTAGAAATTCCTTGCCTAATTCAACCAATCACTCAGTGCACTCCTCCACTCTCTCATGAATAACACTAAGGAACTCCGCTATCTTACGAAAAGTTTACCCACATGCTATGGCTGCTACCGACAACGCACCCACTAAGTTCGACTTACCTGCGAACTCTAGTGAAAAATAAGTCTTATTCTGTGACATCCTCTTTGTCACTCAATAATATACCACATGCCCCTAGGGTAAAATAATTACCTCTATACCCCAGTTGTAGCAGCTGGTTCTCCATTTTCGGAGCAGCTTCTCCCTGTCCGAATGCACCTGTGATTTGCTTTAGTGGCTGTACATCCAGGACCTCGTCCTGTAGTTGACTCCTGCCTTGCTTAAGGCAATATCTCTTCATGTGTCTCTCTTTTCCCACAAACGAAACATTTTCTAATATGTTCACCCTGCCACTGATCCTTTCCATGCCAACCTTGTTGAAATTCCTGGCCATCCCGCCGGTAGCCTCCAGTTCTAGATCGTTTGGCATAATTCCCCTACTGGAAATCTTGCCCTTGATCTTCCCCAGTCTGCTGCTGGGATACCCCACTGGTATTGTTCCTTTCTGTCTCATCCGATCGGCTAATCCCCACTCCCCTCCCGCTTCCTTTCGCGTGGAATCGATATTCCCGACAGTGCCGGAGTGTTGCGTTAATGACATCAGTATAATCTACTAATGCGGAATTATCAATTAAATGTTGTCTGATTCTCCAGACTAACCCATCCATAAACTTTGCTTTCTTTCTCTTTTCCTAGCTTACCATCATCCGGTAAAAATTTGCCAACGAGTGAAATCTTCCTCGTAATCGGCCACTAAACGGTCTCCCTTTGAGTCACCTCACAAAATTTTCTCCTCCTTTCGGTCTCAACCGCTGAAGGAAAAATACTTGCAGTCGAACCGCACCCAAAACTCGACAGTAGCTAGTGTGTCCCTTTCCTCAACTGTGGTGATTGACTCCCACCACTGTAGCACCACTCCCACTAACTAAAAGTGGTTAGCCTTTACCTCCGCACCCCATCACAATCTCCCATGCGTAGGTGATGCTGGATACCTCTCTTCCTTGACACGCTAGTACTACAGATGAACCCCCTCGCAACTCTGGTGGGTTCCCGCTAAAATAACCTCTCTTTATTGTTTCCACCCCGACGACCCTGCATGAGTCTGAACACCCGACGCCAGTAACACTCCTGGCTGATTTCGTGGAAGGTACCTTACCGTTGTGACCACCGTTGCTCCAACTGCTGGTACTACTATTTTAGTGACCTATGCTGCCAAAATCATCTATGGCCGTTGCTATGGTAGCTCTTGTTCCTAACGAGCCTCCCCCGTCTCATCTCCTCCCGCTGCCCTAACTGCTCTCTCCCTCCTGGGCATCATCTGGACTGAGAATCGAATTTTGAATGAGTTCACTCTCAAATAAAGATTTCGCAGAAGAACGTATATGCGCATACGTATGAGAATACAACAATCCTATAATAGGGCTCTATATCAAAGATTGATAAGCCGAAACGTGAAAAGTCGCACAGATCCTAAGGACACTAGAACCTGATGCTCTGATACCATCTGTGACACCCCGCCTAATAAAATACCGGGTGATCAGTCCTATACCAAATTAAAACAGAAATCTCAGTTGTATCATCCTTAGCATCACTGTCAAAAACTTTCTTTAAGACTTACTAACCACCTAGTATTCCAAATACTGGTGCCAATTTTTATCTTTTACTTAAACCAAAACTGTACATGCGGAATTAAAATATAAACCATTCACACAACTGAATGAAAATAAACTGAATCATAATCAATTAAACAACGTGCCGAATAAACCATCAGCCACCAAAGTAAAAATAATACAATAAAACATCCAACATCTGAATAAAATATAACTGAAAACTGTACTGAGAGATCTGGGCAACAAGCCCTAAGTAAAACTGAACTGAGAAAAGATTCCTACTCTAGGAATGAATGAACGATGCGTCTAATCCAAACTCGTGCTAACATCCACATATGTCGCAGCTCCGTGTCCCTGGAATTGAGTATCAATCCTGGCGTCCCTGTGGCTGGACACCTAAAAGGTTTTGGAAAATAGTTTTATAGCAAGGGGTTAGAACCCAAAACATTTGGAAAATATTTAGCAAGTGAATTAACTGCAGTAATTTAAAAATGCATGAATGCTCTTCATATTAAAGTTAGTGTCTCCCTCTCTTGTGGACATTCTCACCCCTCCACTAATGTGCACACCTAACGGTTACCTTAACCCCACCTAGTTGTACTACCCCGTCCAACTAGTCCTGGTGTAACCTGTCCTTGCCATACTACTCTAACCCGAGTATTATTATTTCCGAATTATAAGTTATCTCATTAATCAACTTATTTAATTCCTTTTTAATCAATAGCCTATAACCGTAACACAAGTTATATCAATTAAATATATCACACACTGTATTATTCCAAAAAATGTTTAACTTAATTAATTTCTCATTAATTAACAGCATATAACTGTAACACGAGTTATATAAAATAAATACATCACACATTGTATTATTACCTACATATAATATTCACTACCATATTATATGTATCTTACTAAAACATCCATACATATATAATACGTGTACCCATCCTTCCGAGTATACCCTCACTGGATGATTCCCTCTCAAGTGCCATCTCACTAGGTGTGCTCAAATAACCTAGTTACCCAAGTTGGATTCGCTCACCAACCTGGTTCAAAACAAAACGAAGTGGAGGCGGTCATATTCCTTCCCTGAAAGTGAGATAAGCCCCTCACCCATATAACGGACGCTATGACCCGGGGATATACTCACCCTACTCCTCAAGCTAGGGGATTCACCCACATCGCGCAACCTCCCTTGATAGCACTAGAGAATATAATTTAATAAATATCTAATCACTGATATTTAGTAGCACACACAATATATACACATATATATATACTATCACTACAACGTATATATATATATATATATATATATAAAATAAACCCCGACTTTACCGTGTACTCACAACCCGTAACACTAGCCTGAAATCCCGAGTCTCTCGCCTGACTCGACCAAATAAGTTTTCTCACTTATTATATTATTATTATCCCGAGTCTATGGTCTGACTCTAATTTAATTAATTCCCATATTAATTAATGTAATACTTTCCCCGAGTCTATGGTCCGACTCTGTGTTAATTAATTTTCACACTTAATTAATTAATACCAATCCAAGTCTATGGTCCGACTTTCATTTAATTAATTTCACCCAATTAATTTCTATAATGATAGCCCGAGTCTATACCTCGACCCTTATTTAATTTAATATCACCTAAATTAACTTATTACCTCCCTGAGTCTACCATCCGTCTCTAATTAAATTAATTACCCACCTATTAATTTAATACCTTCCCGATTCTACAATCCGACTCTAATTATATAATTAGCACAATTATCAATTTAATACCAATCCGAGTCTGCAGTCCGACCCTATTTAAATTAATTTACACACTAATTAATTTATTTCCTTTCCGAGCCTACAGCCCAACTCTAGCTAATTAATTGCACATTAATTAATTTACCACTTTCCCGAGTCTATAGTCCGACTCTACCTTAATTAATTGCTCATTAATTAATTTAATACTTGGTGTCGCACAACCATTTTTCCCGAACTCGCCCACTTGGCCCGTATCTTAATATGTTCCCGAGTCTATATTCCGACTCTAAATTAATTAGTTTATCTCCAACCTTAATTCACTACCTTGGCGTCGCTTAGCCAATATACCCGGACTCACTCACTTGATCCGTATCTCCCTATTTTGGAATAACATCCCTCAATTTCCTCCATAGAGTTTCCCCACATAAATTGCTCCTAGTCCCAATTACTATTCCCCATAATTACTAGGAATATGTATTTCATAATTATATAACACTAATTAATGTATGAAAATTAATATATAATTAATTTCCCCCTTATCTCACACACAGGCCGAACTGCCCAGAATTAACCATCGTCGATCGATCGATGCCCCCCGATCGATCGATCGATCCCTTCGTTCCAGCTCTCCTTCCTTGCTGAATTTCACCATTAACGAAAATTAAGGTTTTTAATCCAAAGTCTAAACCTCAAATCACATTATCCCACCACATAAACATAGTTATTCCACATCCTACACATCAAGGGACCTTAAGATAATCAATTTATCTACTTATCTCATGATTTTCGAAATGGGTCTTTCTTCACAAAAATTCAATTATCTGTTTTACAATCCAATTTCCAAATTTAATTTCTACTCTTTTATGTTCTGGATTTCTCATTCAAATCATATGTACATATTCAGATATCAATCACCTATCTAAATCTTACTTTGAATCTCATTCAAGTGTCCCATAAACAAAAACCCCATTTTGTACCCATTTACACCCAAAACGAATTTTAGTATACACATCACTAAAATATGAATTGGATATCACAATTTAGAAGTAAAAACAGTTAACCACTTGCCTGGAATTGTTCGTAGGGTCTGATCCGTCGTCGACATCCCTTAATTTGGCTCCAATAGCCTCTAATTTTCCTTTTGATTGTTTCCCCCAATCTCCCTCTCAAACCATAGGTTAGAATAATGTTGGCTGCTCCTTTTCCTTTTCTTAGGTTTAGGTTTAAAAACACAAATCCCGTTTTTTGCCTAATGGGCTAAATTAAAATAGCCCAAATCACCCCATGTGGGCCCGGCTATGCCCAAAAATGTCCCGAGACCCAATTACTACCCCCGGGTACTCTTTTCTGACTATCTCGACCCATCCGGACTCAACCGTGCACTCAGAATTGGCATCCGAATTAATTTATAAAAATCCTTATCTCACACCCAAATTTAGTCTATACCGTCTCCCGGCTGGAACAAGTGCATACCCCGTCATTAATACTCGAAATGGCGCAATTAAATTATTACTATTCACTCAGTAAATAAATTTCCCTAAAAATTAACCATTCACTTCCCGATTAATATTTAAATAAATATATTGTCATAATTAATTCAATTAAAATTAAAACACACCAGTAATTTAAAATCCCGAATTAATTAAATATTAAATGCACAAAAATACGGGGTGTTACAATAAGGTGGCACAAGCAAGTCTAATACCCCAGGATCATAATAGTCCCACGGGTAATGTCCTTTTTAGAGCTTCAGCACGCCCAAGGCATTCAGCCAACCTTGTTTGTAGCCCTCATTATTGGCATTCTGGATACGATCATCTAAATGGAATAGTGCTTCGTTGTATCCACCCATCCAGAACTCCCTGGGCTATTTGTGAAATTAAAAGGTCAACCTTGCAATCTTCTCGTTAAGACTCTAGATGAAAATTTCATTAGTCTTCAATACTGATTCCTTTGAAGAGAGTTGTTGTTCCAATTCTCTAACTTTCTTGGACAGCTCAGACAAGGCTTGGTTCTTAGCCATTAATTGGAATGCTTGGTTTTCCAACGCTGATTGAGTACGAGCTTCTTCAACAGTATGACGAAGACCTCTGGATCCTCCCCGAGCAGGTCAAGAACTTGGTTCCTCGACAACATTCTGAGCAACTTTTCCTCGACCACGAGAACCTCTTCCTCATCCCCGAGTAGTAGTAGAAGGCCCATCTCTTCTCAAAGTCTCTAACTCTTCTCGCAACTTGGCATTTTCCACTTCTAAAAATAAGAATCCTTCATCGTTGATCGGTATCAAGGCAGTGGAAGATGAAGCAGCAGACCTCAGCTGAGCTAGTTCTTTTTGCAGATTGTTGTTTTCTTGTTCCAATAGCTCAGCGATTTGCCTGTGTCCTTCGACATCTGCTCTCAATGTTTTCTCTCTCACTTCATAGCCAGCAAGTATCTTGTTGTAGCCTTTTTCACCAAGTTGTTTGAGTTTCATCTTATACCCTTCATGCAAAAGAGTTGAAGACTCTTTATACTGCTACTGAAGATCATCGAGAGTACCTTGCAAGTCTTCAATCATTTCGTAGTAAGCCACATTATTGGCCACAGCTCGGTCAAGTAAGCATTTCAGACACTGATAAGCTTCGATTGCCTGCTCTGAAGCATCATGACCAAGGATGTTAGCAACTTCTGATGCACTTAGGTTTGTGTGACCAGCCTTATAATATTTATGACATTGCTGCATCAGCTTTGTGTCATTAGCAGATAGCAGATCCATCCTGGCCAGAAACTAACTGAGAAAGAAAAAGTAATCATCAAAAAGAAAATCAAGGAAGAGTACAGATAGAAAAGAGACAATCGTATGGAAGAACTCAAATTTTACTAGATCATAGTGCAGAGTTACAAAGATCTTGGTTACACTTGACAAAGAAAAACAAAAAGAGAATACCGAACAACTTCACACCTTTTCCTTATCTCCCAAGACTTTCTCGGGAGGCTGGGACGAGGAGCTCAGTTGCTCGGTATGAACAACGAGTTGGTCGGCTGGAGCTGGAACTTGTTCAGGAGGAGCAGGTAGAGATGAAAGCTCCTCGTCAGCAGGCTGGGTAAGGATGGGATCACCCACTACCATTGAAGATTCTTCGGAAGCAGCTTCGTCCTCCTCCTCATCTTCAATGGCTGGGGGAGGACCAGGGAGATGTTGTTGAAACAGTTCTGAATCCTCATTAACTTTCAATTCGTGCAAGGCAGCAACCCAACCATCTCGGAAGTATTTCAAACTCCCATACTGCACCTGGGTCATCATTGCTGCTACCCCCCCTGTCCCATCCTTTATCCCAACCGGTGCAGAAAGATTTTTTCACCACCAGCTTTCTTTTTATTTTCTCCGAGGAGAGCTTCTCGGATAGAAGATCCTCGGTGGCCTTTAACTTAGCATCCACCTCCTCCTTCTGGTGGTTTACTTATCGCAGAAGGGTTAGCTCTTCCTCAGCCAATTTTAACTTATTTTCAAGCTCCCCAAAGTTTGTGAGCTTCTCGGCGTACTTCTTTTTCTCCTCCTCCAAGTCTTTCACTTTATTTTCCAACTGCACCGTTTCTGCTTCAACCGCAATCAACTTCTTCTCCCATTCAGCCCTATCCTCATCATACTTTTGAAGAGAATCCTTCAAAGATTGGGTTAACCCCAACAAAGCATCCTCCACTCCAGACGAGGAGCTTGAAGCCTTGATCGCTTCATCTTTCTTCACAATGGTGTTAAAGCAACTCACCAGCTGAAAAAAGGAGATAATAATAAGTCAGCACAGAGATACATGTATTGATGGAAAGAAAGAAAATTCAGAATATGAAACTTACTGAAGCAATGTGACGAGTAGCCAGGGATGTAAGCATATCCCTATACATACTCTCCTCGATTCGTTAGACTTCAGGAATAGTCCAAGTCTTTACCGAGCTCATTGCAGATCTCGGGGGAATGATAGTTGGAACACCAGCTCCACTAACTTGGAGCTGGGAAATGTTTTCAGCCAAATTGACTGAGGAGGATTTCTTCAGTCTCCTCGGTGGCATTTCAGCAGTTTCAACCAAAGAACTTTTGGTGGGGGAGATGGTGACCACTTCCACATAAGCACTTTTCTTGCTCGGAGCCACTGGGGGCTTCTCGGCAACCTTCTGAGGAACAACAGAAGGGGCGGCATCTACTTTATTTGTCCCCTTTGGGACATCGACCTTGTTCCTTTTTCCATCTCCAGCAGAGGTAGTCTCCTCAAAGAGAGCAGGAACTCTTCTTTTGCCCATTTTCTGACTTAGATGAATGTGAGATTCTGGAGAACAGTCCTCAGGAATTGATGCTGGTTCACTGGTGCTGACCACAGGACGAGCAGTAAAGGATGTTGTATAACTCCTATACTGCAACAAATATGAAGCATACCTGATGTGCTCGTCTGCAACTTTTCAATGCAAATTCCAGATATGTTTCAAATGCTTAATATTTACTTCTGATTCTTTTGGAGTTTTTCTCTTACTGCCAACTGCAAACAAATACATAGTGAAATATCAGTCACACATTTATTCAAACATTATGAAATCATAATTTCAGAAATAAAATAAAATGAAAATAACCTATCCCATTGCCATATGGAGGGCATCTGGGACCTTGATATACTTCATCTCCAGTCAAAGGGGCATGTTGCCAATTTTTGATAATTACCCCATGTTCAAAATAATCCCTATTGGCATCAGGGAGGTTGACTACTATGGCCCTATTCAAAAATCTAGTTTTTAAATAAAAAATATTATCTAGAACAGCCCATCTATAACAATACATAATCTCAGGAATTCCTATATGGGTTCCATGAGTTTGATTTAACCTATACACCCCATTAACTATCCTCCATGTGTTGGGGGTTATTTTTGCAGGGACAACATCGAAATACTGACAGAACTCTAAGCACAAAGGGTTTGGTGGAAAAGAAAATCCACATTCAGCAATAAAGAGGCTGGGGAACCAGTGTCCCTCGGCCAAACGAAAATAATCTAAAGGTTCAGAAAGATCCTCCAGAGTTACCCAAGATGGAATAGAAAAGTCAGAACGGAATTTCTCAAGTGATTCGATAGCATAAACCATGGTGAATAAAAGAAATGAAGAAGAAGGAAGAAGATCTTATAGGAAAAAGGGAGATCTGTTGACAACGAACGAAGAAAAGGACGAACGCACAAGAGAGAGAAAGACTGGAAAACTCGAAAGAAGAAATTGGAAAAGGTAGAAAACGATGGGATTGCCTATGAAGCTTAAATACTTTGCCTTGGGAAACGATGAAAGAAATGATTACAAAAAAGAAACTATTACGCTACCGGCGGCTAAAACGACAAAAGTGCACGAAGATCGAAGCGCTTATAAAAATTCAAAAAGGCGGATTCTTCGAATTTGGAAGACATTCGAACACGGAGAAAATGCTCCTAAAAACCAGGAAGGTCATTTAATATTGCCATATACCGAGAAAGAATGTTCCATATTCCTCAAAATTCGAAATATGAAACATTGGGGGCTTCTGTTGATACCAAAATTAATATGCTGATATGGACGAATAATAAGAAGACACGTGTCAATCTACGTGGCACAATAGCTACAAGGAAGTCTATTTCCTCGACCAAGTCCTACACACTCCGAGCAACAAGTATATACCGAGGAACTCCAACGCTCTGAGGAACACCAACGCTCCGAAGAACTCTTGAACGATGAGCAACTAAGGCGGTCCGAACTGCATCTCGGCCACATCATTAATTGCTAGAAACTCAACAGTTCAACTATTAATTGAATGCTTATCATACAGACGTATACTCTTAAAGGGCATCAATTGTTTACCCTTTCACATGCACAACCTAAAGGCTATAAATACCTTGTATCACCCTCATTCAGGGGGACCGTAATTTCTTGATAGAACTTGTAATCGAGAATTCCCAAACACTCAGCAATAAAATAACAGTGGACGTAGGCCATTCTTATAAGGCTGAACCACTTTAAAATTCTTTGTCTCATTTATATTTATCTGTGATTAAATAATTAGAGTGATCTAATTTTTTACATCAACAATGCCCTACCACTGCTACCTTACAGCGTAACGGAGGTAATAGATTATTATCGTACATTGGTACAAGAGGGGGTATAAGGTCTCCCTCACTTGAATGGGGAAATCCCAACATCATCTGACAAAGACAATCCTATGTATTATGAGTTGCAAGATAAGGTGCATCACTCCACTAAGAACTTCTACTACCTGATGAGGAAAATCATTGGCGAGCAGGTGGACAATAATATGTTGTAAATACCATCGATGGATGTTAACGAGAAACCAATCCTAGCATATCACTTAGGCACTACCAATATGGTAGTAGTGTATGATGAAGACGCATATCGAGATCAAATGGAGTGGGAAGGTAGTGAAAAAATATGCGAAGAGGTAATGGGGCTAGCCCTAGACAGTAAATAGATAACTGAGCTAGAAAGGAGACGTGAAGAGTGTTTTTTCACTCCTCACCAAGAAGGTATTAGAGGTGGGAAAACTGAGAACATGAACTCCTCGGAAGGTGAAGTGGATGTCATCCTTATTCTGGATGAGGAGGGGACATCCGAAGAAAAATATGTTTGTAATGACTAGACGTATGAAGTGGACTTCAATCATATAGGAGTAAAGTATGGCACCAAGGTAGTCATAATAAGGAAAGTTTTAGAAGCTGTGCAGTAATGATGAGATCCCTCACTGAATTTCTAGGGTCCAACTAGGAGGTTTATCAAAAGATACATTTCTAAAGTGGGGTTTTTCAAGCCAGACAAGAAGGTGATTTACTTCCACAACGATCCATTGTATGTTACAGCTATGATCAATGGAGTCTCACGCTCCAGAGCATTAATGGATGGAGGAGTGTATATTAACATTATGCCAATCAGAAAATTGTATTTGATTGGGATAAATCAAGAGAAGATAGTGCCTTTACCATTAGTGATTTCAAGATTTGATAGTGCTGGAATGGAATTTCTTGGATATGTGAACATGGGAATCAAGTTGGGGAATTTCACTTCCCACATCAAGTTCCATGTCATCAATGCTAATACTAGTTACCAACCTCTCATTAGGAGGGTATGGATGCATACCCATGGCATAGTACCCTCCACCTACCATCAGTGTACAAAAGCCAATATCCGAGGAATAAAGATCATAATCAAAGTAACACATAAGCCCTTTTCCGTTGAGGAGGTCCATTAGGGGGATGAGACATTCTACACGAATCTCGACGAGGAAAGAAAGAATTCTTAAAGAAAGCTAGAAGAGAAGCAAGGAGTTAGATAAGATGCCTAAACGAAAAGAAATTTCTCCATGATCGTTTGGGGGTGGGTAATCACCACGTAGCAAAAGGCAAGAGGAGGGTTGATGAGGTGGGCAAACCTCCTCGAACTTCTAAAAAAGTGGTCCTACCTAATGGGAAAGTTATTTACCGTTTATAATGGTTTTCTTGGGCAGTGTTTTAGGATGAGATCGCCGACCCAATGCTATAATGTTTTGTTGTGGATGAATCCTATGTCATTGAGAATATAGAGGAACTTGAGGAAGCTCTAGAATGCACGCAGGATGGATCTAGGGAGCAGCTACAAGAGTTAAAGGACATTAACCTAGGAGTAGAAGGGGGTGAAGGTAGACCCATTCTAATATCCAATAGTCTGAACTCAAACTAGAAGGAAGAGATCATTGGCCTACTTAAAGAGTTCGTTGACATGTTTACCTTGAAAAAAATAGAGACTCCATGAATAGATCTCGAAGTGAGCTCTCACAAATTGAATGTTCTTGTCAACGCTCTTTTAGTAAGGCAAGCAACACGCATGTACAAAGCTGATATCGACCTGAAGATAAAAGAGAAGGTGGAGAAGTTATTGGCAGCAGGGTTCATTAAGCCTATTCAGCACCCTATGTGACTCTCCAGCATAGTACCAGCGGCAAAGAAGGACAAGAGCCAAATTCGAATTTGAATGGATTTTCACGAATTGAATTGGGCATGCCCCAAGGATGAGTTTCCTCTACCTAGCATAGACAACTTAGTTGATGCTACTACAAGACATGAGATGTATAGTTTCACGGATGGGTACGTCAGCTACAATCAAATTAAGATGGACCCGACGGATGCAAAGAAGGCTTCCTTTCGCACGCCATTAGGAAACTTCCACTACACAGTCATGCCACTCGAATTGAATAATGTCGGGGCCACATATCAATGGACTATGATGGAAATCTTCCATGATTTGTTTCATGATATCCGGAGAGTGTTTGAGAGGTGTCGCAGGTGCAGGATGCAGATGAACCCCTCGAAGTGTGCCTTCGGGGTCACTACATGAAAGTTTTTTTGATTTGTTGTGAATAGGCAAGGGAGTGCAAGTTAAATAAAAAAATATGAAGGCTATAGTGACAATGACACCCTGGAAGAGTCAAAGGAAGCTCTTGATCTTCTTAGGAAAGGGTATCCGATATGAGAAGGTTCATACCTGCACTAATGGAGGTGACTCACCCATTTACACCCTTGCTGAAGAAAAAAGCCAAGTAGGCCTGGAAGAGGAGAATAACAAAGAATTTGATAAGATTAAAGAAATTTTATCCACTCCATCCACGATGATCCCACATGAGGCTAGGGCACCACTGCTACTCTACCTCACCTCAAGGGAAAGGTCTATAGGCGTACTGCTGGCCCAAGAGAAGGAAGGAGTAAAAAAAGAGTGTACTACTTGTCAAGGGTAATATTAGGTACATATTCCAAATACACCATTATGGAAAGACATGACCTCGCCCTAGTCTTTGTGGATTAAAAGTTTAGACACTACCTAGTAGCCTTTACTGTGCACATAGTCACCAAGTATGACCCTATTATGTACCTCCTATAAAGGATGGTACTTGTAGTATGAGAAGCAAGATGATTTTTGATTTTATCAGAATATGTTTTAAAATGCATAGTGCCCAAAGCCATCAAATGTCAAGAAGTAGCAGATCTGTTGACCCATTTTACTAGTGGGAATTTTGAGCCCTTGCATGTCAGAAGAAATAAAAAAGTGGGAAATGGAGTTTGATGGCTCTAGTGTCCAAGGCACAGGAGGTGAGGGCATCATACTCTCGAACATCAAGGAAAAGATCACCCTCTCTTTCAAGTTAGACTTAAAATGCTCAAACAATGACACTGAGTGTGAAGATCTCATTTTAGGTATGTTGGAATCACTCTGAAGGGGAGTTAGATTATTTTGCATACGGGGGGACTCTAACCTGGTGGTGAAATAGTTTAATGGGGAGTTCTCTCTCAACATGCTAACTTGGCATGCTATATATACATCATCCATAGGTTCCTAGCACAATTCCTGGAGGTAACTTTTAAGAGATATGCACGAACTAGGCACCCCAATGCACTAGCTATGATAACATATAAGTTAGACATGGATGACACAAAATCAAATATCACAGTGTGGTGGAGAACAGTGCCTATCACAGTGAAGTCTTTATTCCCAAGAAATGAGCCAGAAGATTGGAGGCACCTAGTTATGAAGCAGCTAGAGACAATAGAGGGGACATCAAAGATGTTAGAGTTGGATAACTACCACCTGCTGCACGAAATAATCTAATTCAAAAGCCCTACAAGGTTCTTAGTAAGGTGTGTTGGGGAACAAGAAGCTAAAGAGAGGTTGGCAGAGATGCATGAATAGCATTGTAGGGACACTGATATCCCACTTTGTTGCCAGTTGTAGTGGGGGCTACTATTGGCCCACTACGAGCGTAGAGATTGATCTTTTGTAATAAGGTTGTTTGAAGTGCCAAACCCATTTCGACCAGCTAGTAGAAGCCAATTTTGTGGAGGCCTTTGAATATTAGAGGCATCCATACATTGCGCACCTAAAAGACGGTGAGTTGCCCACGAAGAGAGCGAATGAAATATATCTCTGAAAGATGGTAGCGCAATTCTACTTGGCGAAAGGAGAAATCTGTAGGAAAGAATAAAATAAGAAGGCACTAAAGTGCATAGATAAGGAAGACAGAGGGAGAGTGTTGAAGGAACATCACGAGCCCTCCCACATGGGAGGTGCTAAACTATATGATCAACTGATGAAGTTGGGTTATTATTGGCCAACCATGGAGGATGAATCCATTGGTTATGTGAATAAGTGCAGATCTTGCCAAGTACATGGAAACATGGTGCATGCCCCTTCTATCAGCTTACAAAGTTCCATACCCCTTCCACACATGGGCATTCGATCTTTTGGGAAAGGTCAGCCTTGTCTCTCATGGTAAAGCATTAATCATTTTAGTTACGAAATTGTATACTAAGTGGATAGAGTCCATTCCTCTAAGGAGGGTGATTGCCCAAGTGGTAACCTAGTTTATCAAAGAATATATCATATGAAGGTCTGATATACTCAAGGTGATTCTAACAGATAACGAGAAACAAGTTGTATGCAAGGAGATGACACTTCTCACTGATAAGTATCAAATTACGCATAACAACTCAACCTTCTCCTATCCAAAAGGAAATGGACAGGCAGAGGCCACCAACAAAACCTTGATTGTTATCCTTAAAAAGATGACGAAAGACATGCCAGGGGCATGGGATGAGAATCTAACCACGGTGTTATGGGCCAACCGTACTTCGAAGAGAAAGTCGATCACGTTTATTGCATTCTAACTTATGTATGTGACCGAAGCTGTCCTATCAGTGAGCTAGAAGTACCCTTAGCTAGGGTCGCTCTAATAAATGGACTCATCAATTACCCATGACACATTCATCTAGAAGCGTTG
Organism: Sambucus nigra; assembly: GCA_949130495.1. Classification (NCBI taxonomy): domain Eukaryota; kingdom Viridiplantae; phylum Streptophyta; class Magnoliopsida; order Dipsacales; family Adoxaceae; genus Sambucus; species Sambucus nigra. The sequence goes on along the minus strand of OX422207.1, from coordinate 352,663,740 downwards.
TATGAGCACACAGATAAGGCAAGGGAGAATTTTAAAGTTTACACCCAACAGCTGTCTAGAGCTTATGAAAACCTACTCTTGAGTTTCAAGTGGTAGACTTGGTTCTACTCCGCAACACGTCATCGTCGAAATTTAAACCCAAATGGGAAGGCCCCTTTGTGGTAAGAGGAGTGGGGAAGTTAAGATACTGCCAGATTTTAGAGCTGGAGAGAGACTTTCTCTAATTTATCAATTGCAAGTGGCTAAATAGGTACTATGCCTAGTTTTGTTAAAATTCATTTCTGTAATAGAATCTGAGTTGTTTGCTCTCATACCAGAAAAGTGTGTTAGCAAAAACATGATAGAGTAACGCCATCTTGTAAAAAGTAAACAATAGAAAAGAAATGAATAGTAACACTTTTGATCATTGTTGATGTTTATTTCTATTACTTACCTATTGTCTGAGGTAGACCTAACAAAATATTTTTTTTTTTAGAAATTCCCTCTACATGAAACAAGAGGAACATTGCTCATTACACTTAGTGAGTACATGCATCCTAAGAGAAAGTATAATAAGAAAAGCCCTCCCAGACAAAATAGACAAATAGATTTATTTTTATCACCAGATCAGTAGGAGGACATCCTCCAAGTAATAAAAAAAATCTTTTTTACAAGATTTATAGCCTAGAGAATAGGTTTTAACCTCTATTCTCAAATAAATTCTTACTTTACTAGTTCAATAGAAATGTGGAGAAGTGGGCCAAATCCCCCCTCCCTAATATTTTTGAGACTCTGAAAGCTCTTAAGAAAAATGTAGAGCAGGGACCCCATAGACTAGTGGCTAGTTTAATTAAAAAAAAGAATTAGTTACCATTTACTTATTCTATTTGTAAAGATTCTTTTGAAACAAAAATTAAAGGAAGAAGATGGGGTCACCCCCTCTAAGATATTCCTTATGAACACACATAATAATGTATAAAAGCACCCCGAGAGACAGAGGGGGAAATGATTCGTATCGAATATTGCATATTTCCGCCCGTTATCTTTATGCATTCTAGCACATTTACAGTCCTAAATGCCTATAATTATGCTCATTAACCAGACAACCTTGGATTTGGATATATACATGCTTTGCAGGGGTTATTTGTGCTTTTGTAGGTATTGAAACGCTAAAAGTGAGGTTCGGTTGCATTTCGGAGAAGTTCCGTCGTCGAATGCTACTTCAAGGGCAATTTGGTCTTTCCAAACTCACTATTTTTTATGGAATGAAGTTACCAACATGTAGATCATCAAATTATCTTTCCGTGGCCACTGACCGTGCGTCATTCTGACTCCGTATGTGGAAGTTATGCCCATTTCCGGAAGGTTTCGGTATTTTCTTCTACTTCAAGGGCATTTTGGTAATTTCATACTGCATAATTTGGAGGGTTTCAAAACAGAATAATGTAGAGAATTGAATTAGCTTCGCGTCGGTTCCAATCACGCCTCATTTCGATTCCGTATGAGGGAGTTATGGCTGTTTCCGTGCAACGCCTCAAAATTGGTTCAAAGTGGAAAAGTGGGCTGCCTGCAGCCCAAGGCAAATTCAAAAAGTGCGGTCGACCGGTCCCAAACATGAGGTCGACCGGTCCCATCAGATATGGACGAAAAGTGACTTATTTTGGGTTTTTTGGGTTGGTTTTGTTGGGGGGTTTATTTTGGGGTATTAATAGAATGTTTGGGGCTTTTCTTAGAGGATATATTTTCATTTTAGATTAGAGAGGAGGGGATTTATGGGTTTGGCTTATCTCTCCTAGGGTTGACACCATTTGGGTTGTGTAAGCTACTATTCATCTTCCCCTCCATTTATATTATTTGCTATTCTTTGTTTAAGCTTTGTTCTCTTGATTTATTGCTTTGATTTATTAGTTGTTGGTAGTTTAATTCTTGTTTTCTTTGGTAATTAGTTATTTTACTTAGTTTAATCATGTGTAGTGAGTAGTTTTATGAGTTTGGATCGTGTGTCCGCCATTGATGGGCGTTGAGCTCCGAAAATTAGGTTTTGTGTAAAATTGCATTTAATTGAAACCTCGCGTATTAAAGTCGGATTATTATGCGTTTAACTTTCTTTGTCATGCAACGTTAGTGTTTATAGCGGTAATCCGAATTTAAGATGCGTGTGACCATTTTCTGTTAAATGTTTAATCTCGCAACTTTGGGTTAAATTCCTTATTGTGTGATGTTTATACTTAATTGAAAATGCTCGATTAAATGTTTTCGAACCGAAATTCTAATTATTAGTTGTTTAGCCCATGGTGGGGACACGATCCCGACTCTCATTTTATTAATTCTAGTTTAGACTTAACTTCTTAATTTGTCCCTTTTCTTTATTTCCAACCTATCACCTTTTACACTTTTATTTTAGGAGTATTAAATCCTATAAATTCTAGAAACTCGTCTCTGTGGATTTTCGATACCCGGACTTGGCCGCTATACTCCCTTTTTGAGTGTAGTCATAAGTTTAGGTTTTTGTATTGAGGAGGTGAAACGAAAACAACGATTAGCGCCTTGACACGCGCTACTTTTCACCCTTAATCAAAATGGCGTCGTTGCCGGGGATGAGTTTGTTTTAGACTTTATTTGATTTAGTATTTCATAGTATTTTCTTTCTATTTGTATTATTTGCTAAGTTTTTTCAGGTATTCCACATTTGAGCACTTAGAAACGCTCGAATTTCCCGCGCGCACCTATTTTGTGGAATTCGTCACTTGAGCCATTTTTGGGGTAAGCATGTCTTATTCCAATTCTTTCGGTAATCATTGTTATAATTCTCAAAATTCCCGCAAACCTATGACTTTCGGTGAATACTTAGAATCCCAAAGTGTAACAAATTTAAATATGACTTTGGGCGAGTATAACGAAAGTCAAAACTTAGGTTATTGGAATTTTGATGATGATGACAATGATTTTGGGCCTTTACCTCCTTATAATAGGAATTTTGAAACGAATTGCAATAGTTTTCAAAATTCCTATAATAATGAGTTTTCGTTTAAGTCCGATGGCAATTTTCAAAGTTCCCATTCTAATGCATCCGCACCTCGACCTATGACATTCGGTGAGGGTTTGCGTATGTATGAAAATGAGAAAATTGAAAATCATTATCGGGAAGAAAATATTTCGTGGGAACATGAGTTGGATTTATTATTTGAGTCCGACGACGATTTTGCTTCCAAGACTTTCGAAGTCGAGGAATGTTTTGAACCAAATGAGGCACTTGTGCCTACTTTAGAACAATCCATTCTAGACTTTGCCCATTGCGTAATAGATATTGAATGTGAGGATGAAAATGACATAATATCTATTTGCAATGAAATGATTTCTTCTTTGGCCCCCAAAGAAGAACATTTCATTGAAAATGATATTATTTCCTTTGAAATTCCAACTTCATGCGATGATGATTCATCTCATGAGTTTGAATTTCTTTCATCCCCATTTTCATTCTCTATTATCACACCGTCACAAGTACTCGATGATTCGGTTTCAAACTTCAATGTTTTAAATCCTATCGCCGATGAGGAGTACTTGCTCGAGTCGCCCTCCACAATCACATCTTTGCCTTTGTGTGCGCCGTCTCCCATTCCAACTTTAAAATCATTGGGAGGATATTCAGCATTTCTCGGTCCCCACTTGTTCTTGTCACCCGTGCAATCCAAACCCTCCATCGTCCCATCAAAACTTTTAATTGGCGATGGTTCCTTTCTTCCGCCTTACACATGCGTTCCGTTGTTCAAACGGAATTCATATTTTTCGGAAGGCATGCTTGTCTGTGAGGGTACACTGGTTATCCTACAAAGTCACATTGTTCTTATGGTGGACCCTCAACTATTTAGACTTCTAGTGTATAGTTAGTGTGAAGTCTAAATAGTAGGTTGTATATAGTTAGCTTTTTATTCTTTCTTTCTTTTTAATTTAGTTTAGTGTAATTAGTTAACTTTTTATTATTTGTTTTTGCTATGCTCGGTACTAACTTGTTTTGTAGATTCTTTGGACTTGTTCTTATGGGGATCGCTCTATTTTTGGGTAATATCACTCTTTTCCTCTCTTTGACTTGGTTCTTAATTTACATTGAGGACAATGTCAAGTTTTAAGTTAGGGGGTGTGGGATATTCTATCCATTTCTTATTTTAGTCCATGTTTTTGCTCACATGTTAGTTACTTAGTATGCTTTTCTTAGAAAAATTAAAAATTTCAAAAAGATTTTCTTTCTTTTTTCTCCTTTTTTGGGCATTTTGCCTTTGTTTCCGATGATAAATTTCAATAACTGTCCGATCCAATTGACAACCCAATGATGCATGTTCTCGATTTTAGAAGTTATTAGACTTTAGTCTCAATTATTGATATTATGAATAACTTCATGAATTAAACTTTAATCCCATGAGCACATGCACTTTTATGGTTATATTGATTTGGTTTAAGATTTTTATAACTCGGTAATCTTTTGTTGCATTGTATATACTTACATCGAGTAAGCTTTGTACCTTTCGTCGCTTGTGAGTGTATACACTATTCTTTTCTCATTGAAAATGTTGAATTCGTTGGTAATCTCACTATTCTTTCATTTGACCGTTCATTAATTGAGTTCATACTTGAAATGTGTTACTTGAGCATGATTTTCATATATTGTTTTGACTCGAGAATTGCGTAAACTTTGCGAAATGATCATAGGCCCTCTTTGATATATCACCCATATTAGCCTTGACCTCACCTTTATATGTTTACCCTCGTTAACCTTTTTGAGCCTAAATATAGTCTTTCGTTTCATAACCCAATTCCCATAACCAACTCTAAATTGGAGTTATAAACCATACATACACTTTCCATACCTTTGTTTGGAATGTTACTTGGGATTGAATGTTGTTGTTGTGATGTCGGTTGCAATTTAGGCATATGAGAGTTTGAAAAGTAAGTAAAGAAGGATGTGAGAAAGTGAAGAAAAAGAGAAAGCAAAAAGCAAAAGAAAACAAAAGAGAAAATGAGAAAAAAAGAAAAGAAAAAGAAAGAGAAGTTTGTATATGTTGTATATAGTTCAATAAGCTTTGATTACTCTCCCCGATGATATATCTAATGCCTTTTTGGAACTTGTTTTCCGATTTTGATATTGCCCGCATTATCCCATTATCCCGAGTTTTCATCCCGAACACTTTGAACCCATACATATATATATCCTTCATTTCGTACCCTAGCCATACCTACATTATAACCCTATTAAAGTCCTATGTGATCTTAGGTTGATGTAATTTAAAAGCCATAATAGTTGTGATAATCTGTGAAAATGCATTTCGCCTCTTTTAGTGAGTGGTATCCTTTCATTGAGATTACAGTTTTTCAGTTTATACATAGCGTTCTTCTTTCGTGACATGTGTACGGCCTAGTGTCCATATACATTTACTCTTTAGCCCGCATGTCCCGTGTGTTACCTCCCTGTTTCGAGTGAATTCGCTTGATGAGCGTAATGCCCGTGAGGATTGAATATATGCTTGCTTTAATGTTTATCCGGTTTATATAAGTTTTTCGCCAAATCACACTTTGCATGTGCTCGCTCCCCTCCCACATTTTAAGGTTTCAATTCTATGAGGTGCATTCTATAATGTTAATAATTTGGACTTTTGTGTGAATTCATTAACTTTGCTAATAATGCGTATGAAATCCTTTTGCCATTGTTGGGCTTGTCGCACGTTGGTTTGGGCATATTTTGAGGAAACCATATGATGTTTGTGGGTATCATCCCTGAAAACCCTCACGAGACGACACTCGTCCACTAGGGTAACCTAGGGGTTTAACGGCTTATTGCATATGCTAAATGCAATCGTGTTCCCTACGAAAGTGGCAATTATATTTCGATGCATATATATGTTTTGTATTTCCTTCTGTGGACTAGTTTTGTTTGTTGCATCACTAGGGACTAGCAATGTTTAAGTTAGGGGGTGTGATTCGTATCGAATATTGCATATTTCGGCCCGTTATCTTTATGCATTCTAGCAAATTTACAGTCCTAAATGCCTATAATTATGCTCATTAACCAGACAACCTTGGATTTGGATATATACATGCTTTGCAGGGGTTATTTGTGCTTTTGTAGGTATTGAAACGCTAAAAGTGAGGTTCGGTTGCATTTCAGAGAAGTTCCGTCGTCGAATGCTACTTCAAGGGCAATTTGGTCTTTCCAAACTCACTATTTTTTATGGAATGAAGTTACCAACATGTAGATCATCAAATTATCTTTCCGTGGCCACTGACCGTGCGTCATTATGACTCCGTATGTGGAAGTTATGCCCATTTCCGGAAGGTTTCGGTATTTTCTTCTACTTCAAGGGCATTTTGGTAATTTCATACTGCATAATTTGGAGGGTTTCAAAACAGAATAATGTAGAGAATTGAATTAGCTTCGCGTCGGTTCCAACCACGCCTCATTTCGATTCCGTATGAGGGAGTTATGGCTGTTTCCGTGCAACGCCTCAAAATTGGTTCAAAGTGGAAAAGTGGGCTGCCTGCAGCCCAAGGCAAATTCAAAAAGTGCGGTCGACCGGTCCCAAACATGAGGTCGACCGGTCCCATCAGATATGGACGAAAAGTGACTTATTTTGGGTTTTTTGGGTTGGTTTTGTTGGGGGGTTTATTTTGGGGTATTAATAGAATGTTTGGGGCTTTTCTTAGAGGATATATTTTCATTTTAGGTTAGAGAGGAGGGGATTTATGGGTTTGGCTTATCTCTCCTAGGGTTGACACCATTTGGGTTGTGTAAGCTACTATTCATCTTCCCCTCCATTTATATTATTTGCTATTCTTTGTTTAAGCTTTGTTCTCTTGATTTATTGCTTTGATTTATTAGTTGTTGGTAGTTTAATTCTTGTTTTCTTTGGTAATTAGTTATTTTACTTAGTTTAATCATGTGTAGTGAGTAGTTTTATGAGTTTGGATCGTGTGTCCGCCATTGATGGGCGTTGAGCTCCGAAAATTAGGTTTTGTGTAAAATTGCATTTAATTGAAACCTCGCGTATTAAAGTCGGATTATTATGCGTTTAACTTTCTTTGTCATGCAACGTTAGTGTTTATAGCGGTAATCCGAATTTAAGATGCGTGTGACCATTTTCTGTTAAATGTTTAATCTCGCAACTTTGGGTTAAATTCCTTATTGTGTGATGTTTATACTTAATTGAAAATGCTCGATTAAATGTTTTCGAACCGAAATTCTAATTATTAGTTGTTTAGCCCATGGTGGGGACACGATCCCGACTCTCATTTTATTAATTCTCGTCTCTGTTGATTTTCGATACCCGGACTTGGCTGCTATACTCCCTTTTTGAGTGTAGTCATAAGTTTAGGTTTTTGTATTGAGGAGGTGAAACGAAAACAACGATTAGCGCCTTGACACGCGCTACTTTTCACCCTTAATCAGGAAACTTCAAAATAGTAGCTCACCTAGATAAAATGCAAATGCCCCACAGTCATATGCAGTTGCGCTAAAAAATGTGTGTATAGGTATATAACTTTCACAGATTAATGCAAGTACCCCCACGATATATGGGGCAACCTAAACTGACCAAAAGATCTCGAAAAATTAGAGTTGGTCTCAGTAAATAGATGCCAAAGTATAGACAAAGGCAAAGAAAAAGAAAAAGTGTAGGAGAACCAGAACGACATTTTCTCATTTATAAACGATCAGTTCTTTACATATGAAAAGAAAAATACTACAAGGAAAGAAATCATCTATACACTAGATATAACGAAAAGAAAGTCATCATGGTTAAGGGTTCCAACATATGATGGACCATCCTCTTGTACAAACTCCTCCTCCAACCTAGCCAACTTGGCCTCATCCTCTTGGTCACCAGAATCAAGTCTGTCAAGCCCAAATTGAAGCGATGCAATCTTGTATTGAAGTTATATAATCTAGCCTTATATCCTCGTTGCCTCAACCTATCATTTCTCAATCCTAGACTGTCTAGATGTGTGAAGTCTCACCATCTTTCGAAAAGGAATGCTCAGAAAATGATGAACTCCAATATGAAGCTAATCTAGCTGAAACTGGTAGAACTGCTGCAAGTCACGGAGAGCATTCAAAAATAGCAAGTGGAGGCACTAGTTAGCTCAATATGAGAAGTATATAAGAAGTCATGCATATGGCTAGCAAGATCATTCAGGTTGAACACCGTCAAGCTATCAATATGAATTATACTCGGAGATGTTAATGTATTAGGACGATGCTCCAAAATCAAATTTAGGATCTGGCACTCATGTGTCCTGAAGCATCCTAGCCGCTCCTCATGCCACAGTCTTCTCATAAAAGATACAGGAGCCTCTACCTCAGCATCACCATCTGAATGGCACAACTCTATCTTAGAGGGGAGGAAAGAAGACTCTCCACCAGAATTAGCATCACCGACTATATAAGTGGTCCTATAACTCTAATCCCCCTCATCAGCTACCTCGATAGACTCACCAATAAGATCTTAAAAATAAGCATCCATTATGAGTTAAAAGAGAAAGAAGACAAGGACAACTATATCAAGACTCTAAAAAGGGCCATGATATATGCTTACCCTAAAGCTCAAAGGGGTGAGTATGTTTCCACCTATGTGAAGGGAGTCAGCTGAATGGGGGATTCAAATATAAGCATAAGAAATAAAAATTAGAAATATTAGTACGACTCACAAGTTAAAAAAAAAGTTCATGAAACTAAACAATTAATAGTAACTTCAGTATGACAATAAAATACCCGAGGAGTGTGCAACATAACACTCTCTATCTGCGCCACAGTTATCGGAGCAGCTACTTCACTAACATGGAAACAATGAAACATGGGTGAAGGTGAGAGTACTTGAAAAGTAAAAAAAGAAGAAAAAAGAGAAATAGAAAAAAGGGAAAGGTATGATAGTATAATACCTATCTCACCGCCATCTCTCCAATATTCTCCACAGTTGTCGGAGCAGCTGCCTCACTATCCTGAAAACAATGAAATAAAGGCGGAGGTAAGAATGCTTTAAGAGTATAAGCAAGAAAAAAAATTGGAAGTGGAAGGTGGAGAAAGGTATGATAGTATAATACCTCTCCTGCAGCTATCCCCCCAACGCGTTCCGCAGTCACTGGAACAATTGCAACACAAACCTGAGAACATAGAAATATGTAAGCATTAGCAAACATTTTCAAAGTATAAGTATATTTTAAATGCTGAAAGTATAAGAAAACAAAGTATTTACTTGGATAGCTTCATCTGAAGTACGAGCCGATAACCCCACAACAAAAGAGGCAGAACTAGTAACAAGTCCCACAGACAAGGAAACCTCAACTACGCTGACCTGGTAACAAGATTTGAAGCTCTTGAGTTATACCGGTTAAAAGAACAGTACATATATGGCTACTCTCATACAAGAGATATATGATACCTAAGTAATTACCTCCATAGTAGTTGATAAGGGCACTACAAGTGGTACCTGAGGTACTACCTCCGCAACACTCATCGCGGACATAACAAACAAAGAATCCTCTATAAAACTATTTTGTAAATTAAGATAAAGAGGCAAGGGTTAGTAAATTGCTTACCTCACGAGAAAAAGCATATAGAAAGGCCCATAAAGCCATAACAAATATAACTACTAGGATAGGCACTACGATAGGACCCTCGCTGGAAGCAATAGGTAGGGGTGAGTCATTTGTAAGAGCGGCTACTGGATGAATAGTAACACGAGGCACTGATAAAGTAGTATCATGAACTAGTTGAGAAAAAGGAGAAAATTACTTGTCAGCACAAGCTAGCTAGAAAAATAACAGGCAGAAGGTCAGTAAAATACCTGAGACTCATCAAAGAAAAAAGGGTGGAAGGTGACCGTTGGTATAACAGGGGCTATAATAGTAACCTGCTGATGATAAAAGTGTTACAAAATCCTATTGTCAGAACTATGGGAAAAGAATATAGTAGTACATGAATAGAAGAAGAAACCTGTGAAATAGGCTTAGCAGTTGAAGCCACTATAAATACTGGCCCATGAGGGATAGGCTGGACCAAAGGTCTACCATCAACCCTGAAAGAGTGGTCTCAGGAAAACATAGAGTCTTTCCTATGGAAGAGAGGCCAAGAGATATGGGGCCCTGGAGAATGAAAAATGACAAATGATATAGGTATCAAAGGGATAATAATAAAAGAAAAAGGGGTCTAAGAGAATAAGCAAACCTCTAAAAATGAGGAAGCCAGGGGCTCAACTTCAGAAGTGCCTACTACTGAAGCACGAGAAGATAAAGTGGCAGGACTAGAGTGCACAATCATTTGTAATCGTAAATAAATAGAGAACACAAAGGAAAAGAGATAAAAGAAAATAAAATAGTAGAATAATGAGCTTGTCCATGTAAAGGAAGTTAGAGAAACACCTGAGCAGAATGAGAGGTCACAGAAGGGACCCTGGTGCTAGTAGGATGCACATATGAAAGATGAAAAGAACTAAAATGTATAACACTTAGTAAGAGAAGTATATATTGTGATTATCAAAGTTTTATAGGATGCTGGAGGAAATAAAAAACCTTTTTATAAAGGTATCTGGAGAAAATAATCAAAGAATTCCTCTCTTCCTAGAAAAGAGCATGAGGAAGTGGAGGAGGTGAAGGGCCACTCGTCTCAACATAAGTACCCTGTGAAAGCATTACAATAAAAAAATTAGTAAACAAATCAATAAAAAAAGGAGAAGAAAATCATATGCATAAAATTCCTTAGTAAAGAAAGACTTACAATAGTACGTCACGTAGTCTGACCATATGGAAGGGTCCTTGTGGACAAACTAGTCCCCGGTGGAGAATGTGGTGCTTCATCATCACTGGAAGACTCCCTCCAAACTGATAACAAAGAACAAGTGTCAGTAGTGATTTCACGACAGAAATCCAAGCAATCCACATCATTCCTAGAAGAACTATGATGATCATAAGAAGGTGTGCTTGCATAGTCAAATAGTTACTCTTCCAACGAGGAGGATGGGTAACTACCACTAAACCAAATCTGCCTAATTATCACGGTCATTGACCTTGACAAGTTGGACATGTCAAGGTCAATGACCGTGACAATTCGGGGAGAGACAACTTTTTTGTCATGGACGTGTCACGGTCTTTGACCGTGACAAGTTCTTTAGAATTGTCACAGTTGTGTCACGGGCCATCACCGTGACAAGTTTAGTCACGGTTAATAACTGTGACAAAGCCTTGATCCTTTTTAAAAACATTGTCATGATCATTGACAGTGACAAGGCCGTGACAACTTTTGTCAAGGACTTGTCACGGTCAATGACGGTGATAATTCTGGGCGGAATTTAAAAAAAATATGCTGGGCAGTATGGCCACTGCCACTGCCCAGCAGTATATTTGTACCTGTTATAGCAATGTTGTACCTGTTCAAACATCATATATCCAAACAAACTAAATATAATGCAAATATATATTCAAAATAGAAACAATATACATGACGATATAATCCAAATATAATTAAAATGTACCCACTTAAAAATAATGTCATTGCATGTCTGGGGTAAATGTGAGGGGGTGAGTAGGCCACATGATATACGAATTGACACACCCACTAATATACATCGTGCCGCATTTTTTGCATAACCACAATAGGGAGTTCTCCTTCCCGGGTATCACATGCGTGACGAGCACTTTGTACTCGATCTCTTAAAGCGCACGTCCATGAACTATTCCACCCTGGACGATATTCGGGTCCCTCAACCCCCACCCTACCCGCTGGCCATCAAATACGTCCATTATGAACATGCTCGGCCAACCAATTGTTGACATCGGTATGGGGAAGGGATCCAAATAAGGAAGTGGATCATCGAAGTATGCACATGTTGGTGATGAATGAGCGAGGTCCACATCCTCGTCATCCTGCGCCTTGTTCTCCCGCACCTCCTCCTCCTCCTCCACCGCCTTTTCCTTCCCTTTCCCCTTACGGTCTCCACCCAACGCACGCTTCATGAATGAGTACATATCTTGGACCGTCGCCTCCAAATGGGACAGCTTCGCGTCATGTGAATCCACCGTTTGAGCCAACCCAGTGTCGCTCATCTCCAATCCGATGATCCTAGATTTGGCCACCCGCGAGCTCACCCCACTTGTCCTCCCCTTGGGATCAGAGCCAAACACTTGGATGAGTGCGTGTGTGGACAAAGATGCCTTGTCGGCATCAGACTGTGCCTCATGCACTTCCTTAAGCTTTGCCTGAAACGACAAAAAGCACATGATTAGTAAAATAAGTAAACTAAAAAATTATAACTTAATTAACAAAAATTTAACTGTCGGATTACTTACAATCGTGGCTGCGACGCTCGGGGACACCTCCATGTCCTTCCCCTTCTTCGTCCGAAGAGCCACATAAGTATCGAGCCTATGTGTCTTACCCCCTGGGCCACTCCCTCCCCCCTGAAATAAAATAAAGTAAAATTAGTATCGGCCCCGCAAAGTAAAATAATGAAGAATAATATATTTTTGTAGTTATAGAAAAATTAAATATTACCTTCATCCTATGCTCCACCTCGGCGTAAGACGTCCGGCCGGAGTAGTGCACGTCCTTATTTTTTGTCCAATTTTCCCTCCACGATTGGAGAGATGCCAATTGTCGATCCTCGATCTCATTGTCAATGAACTTTTGCCATTGTGCCAATGAGATCGGCTCCTTGGGCAGGACGGATCCGCGCCATTGTAAAATGGACTCTCGTGTTTTTCCAAAGTACCGTGGCCGCATATTTTTCTTCCACGTCTTGTGTTGCTCCCTCAACTGCTCCAAGACGGAATCGCGTAGCTTTGGATCCAAGTTGAATTGTTCCTGTCCAACAAATACAATGTTAGTTGCGAATAAATATAAATATAAAAATAAAATGAAATTGAAATTGAAATCGAAATTGAAATTGAAATTGAAATTGAAATTGAAATTGAAATATTCATATAAATATAAATATATTACCTGTAGTGCCGCCCAAACAGCTAACTTGAGCTAATATGACACCTCGCTCCAACCCATAAACCCCGGGCCAATGACCATCTTTAGCAGCTCGAGGGATATCGCTAATAGCTCTGATTTGTTCTCGATGGTAATCCCAAATTTTCCATATTTGGGGAGCCTAGGGGCCGAGGAGCCCTCGTCGCCTCCGCTACCACCGAGCCCAGACGACATCATCATAAACAACATCATCATCTTCGCCTTAATACCTAAAGGAGACATTTGCTGTAAAAAATGTTATTAGTACAGATATAAAAAAAAATGTTATTAGTACACATATACACACACACCTACCTCACCCCCCGTCCCTGCCCCCACCCCCTACCCCCCTCACCCAAACCCCACCACATACACGCACACGTACACCCCCCACCACCCCACCCCCTCCCCCCACCCCCACCACACATATATACACACACACATACACACACATGTACACATACACACATAAATATGTCTAAATTAGTTGAAAACATCTAACGTGGATACATGTATCGAGATTTTATGTCATCTATTGGAACTATTAAAAAAAAATTCTTCTTTGTTTAAGGTAATTGACACTTAATAAATCTTATTGCAAGTGAAAACATTTTTTGGACAAAAAAAATCACTGAAGTCATTTTCTTGGAGGTCATATGCTTCAAGATCGCAGGTTTACTTCGGTGATATCATTTTATGTTAGGAGTAGATGGGTTTTTATGTTTTTTTTCTATTGGGACGAGTGAAATATTTGAAAAACTTATCATTACCATTAATGTTTTGATTGAAGTAACTTTGATTTAGGTTGGTGGATATAATGTTAGAATCGTTGATTGTGTAGAGAGATTTTACTTATATTTGAAAAACTTATTATTACCATTATTGTATGTTATATATATGTTACAATGGGATAATGTTATATATTATTTTTAAGAGGTTTTTGTTTATTATTATATATATTATATATGCCGGAATTGATGTAAAGCATGGAATAAATGTTATATATTATGTCCGTTCGAATGCCTCAAAATAAAAAATTCCAAAATTATTTTTAAAACTTGTTCCTAGATCCCAATACTTCAAAAGGTAAATACACAACTCAAAAAAATTCTTCAATACTTCAAAAGGTTTTTAAAACACATTTTATCAAAAAATTCTCTCAATTTAAAAAACATCTTAGTGTGTGCAATTAGCCAATATTATATCAAACTTCTTGAAAGGATATAGTCCTCATATTCAATCATGGAAGGCTTCAATGAGAGATAGTGCATGATCTTCAATATTTAGTCCTTAAGGTTCATCTGACCTAAACTAGATTGTGTCTCACTCATAACGAACCAAGTCTATTTAACTTGATAGACTCAAACGTTTTGATACATGAGAGAGCCAATTTATATATAATAGAAATGTTCACATTTTTAGTAAGACTTTTGCCAACATTTATTGAACAATAATGGTTCTTTCGCTTTTGTTTGTTAAATACTAATCTACTAAGAATTTGGCGACATCCACGATGAAAAAAATTGGTAGGAGAAAAATGCTACCAATTTAATGTTTTAAAGGTGAAGGAAAGTTCAAAATAACCTGCATTATTAAAAAATAAATATCTTTCAACATAAAGAATGCATTGATTTCTTTAACTCCAAGAATAAAAATTCTAGAATCACTTAGAAATAAAATCAGAATGAATTATTTTTTACCTTTAACCGTAGTCAAAATATCGTAATCTTCCCATTGAAATTAAAATTAGATACAAATATACAAGTACAAATATCTTCAATGTGGAATTAAGTCGATAACACTAATATTCTAAAGTTCATGAACGATATCTAACCTAAGACAAAAGTATAGGTTAAGCAACAACATATTAACATGTGAATTGTCTAATTCGAATGAAAATGAGTTAATCTTTATATACATAATCATCAATATTAATCTAAATTAGCTTATACCCATACAAGGCTAATTTTAAATACATAATCATCAATGTTTTGCCTCTAATATAACAACCCCCTATTTTCCACATACTCACCCACCACATACACACACACACACACACACACACACACATATATATATATATATATACACACACACACAAACATATATATAAATATAAGAGAGAAAGAGAGGGAGAGAGAGAGAGATAGAGAGCAGTGTAGAGAGAGAGAGTTGTAAAAAGGAGGGAACGACGGGGGGAAAAAAGAAGGGGAAAGGGTTTTTGCTAAAGAAGTTGTCACGGTCGTGTCAAGGTCATTGATCATGACAAATATTTGAACAATTTTCACGGTCATTGACCGTGACAAGTAAACTTGTCATGGACTTGTCAAGGTCAATTACCGTGATAATTCTTTATCACGGTCATGTCAAGGTCAATGACCGTGACACAAAACGCGAGTTTTTTATCATGGTCAATGACCTTGACAAGGGTGGCCGGCTGAAAGGTGACAATTTTGTCATTTTGGTATAGTGTACCGTTTGAAACTCTGTAACTGGAATAGACGTAACTTTTGTTTCCTAAGAAGAGAAGGTTAGAGCCTCATAACCTTTCTCTCTGATAGTCCTATAGGTCTCCTTTACTATAAGTTCATAGGTATATAACCCCTGGTCCATTGTAGAGGGACCATCACCATAAATATTGCTCCTTTTTTTTACAGCCATAATCCCCATAGGAGAAGGAGGAGGTGGAGTAGCAACAATGAAGTTCAACACGTCTGTGTATGGGTGCCTTCTCTTACCCGCTATAGGAGCCTTAGCCTTTCCCGTACCTTTGGATTGGCCTCTAGACTTAGTAGGATACAACTCAGTTTGCTTCGATTGGGTGGACTCATCGATAAGGGGTTTCACTAAGATGGGAACAACTTAATCTAAGGGTGTCTTGGGTGTAGTTCTAAGGTGCCAAGTGTCCTTCTGAGTTCTTTTGATTAAAAATTGGTCCCTGACATACTTGGTGGGAACAGTCTAATATGATGGTCCGGCCACACAGTTTTGAATAAGAAGGACTTATCCCTACCATAATAGGAACCATGAGGAAATGAAAGAAGGCAAACGATCGTAAGGAGGCACATATAGTCCCATCAAGTGTCTCACCCTATGGAATATCCCCTCAAAAGTAAATTTTATATAATCCGACAAGTATAACTCTGAAAGGTTACTGCTCAAAGGATAGGTAGGGGTGTGAATAACCCGATCATAACCAAATTGCCTCCTCAGGCGTTTAGATTGATAAAACTCACCACCTTGACCTAGTTCGGTCAACTAAGGAAGAAGACCCGGTAGTAACATCTCTCTCACATTGACGTGTGGACAAGAAGAGATAATGTCCACATCCAAATGGCAATAAAAAGGGCCACCATCACTTGGGAAAGATAGCCGGCTAAAAGTGCCGCCGGGGTGATTAGTGTAAGGGAAAAAATAGAAATCCTCAATATTATCAATCAAAGACCCTAGGGGTTTCTTGGGGGCATTATTGTGCCATATGATAAGGCGAGCAACTTTCCTATGAGAGGCCCTCGTCTATGGGACAAACTGTGGAAGATGCTGAAAAAGGAAAGCCACCAAAATTGGCGGCATCATAATAGTCGCAAAATCTCTCCACATATACATGAGAGATCTAACCAAGTATAGAGGTACCCAAGGGCCAGAGTAGCAAGGGTTACCATCCTCCCTTATGCCAACCGCACAGATAGTCTGGAAAGGAGGAATAAGAATCTACTCTAAATTGTAACTAGAAAGGTTGCTAAGTGTGAGGGGGAATGGAATTTGGGGACATCCTTACTTTTGAGAACCCTACTAGAAGTCTCTCCCTTAGGGGCTTGCTCAAAATCCTTAAACCAATACCGTTGTCATTTAGTAAAGGAATGTTTGGTAAGATCGATCACATTAATGGCCACATATTTGGAGCACTCAATAAGGGATGACTATTTCTCTTCAACCATCTCCTGCTCGAGGGGCTCCTTATATCCATTAGTAAATGCATGTCCACCCAAATAGGGAAGGTCAAATAACTTGCAAATATCCTCCATGGTAATAGTGAACTCACCCTAGCCATCCACAAAAGTATGAGACTCTCTACTCCAACGAGAAAGAAAAATATTGAGGGTGGTGCCATGTTTATCCATAGTGTAAGATTTCAAACTATCAAGTGCGGCCAGAAGGTCAAGTCCTTGAAGGACACCCTTTTATGAAAGTGTGGTAAGAATATTATCAACCCAAGCAGCACAATCTTCAGTGGAACTTCCCTCATCTTTGATTTCAATGTTAGAATAAGGAAAATCACTACGATCCACTCTAACCCTAAGGATAGAATCAAGACGAATAATGGGACAATCAGTAGACTCACTTAAACACACATGGGGTTGCTCAACAATGTTGAAAACAAATTTCTCTTCAAACTATGAAAGAGAGGTCATAAATCTATTTTGTGGCCCAAAATAAGGTGCACAAAAATAGAGTCCAAAATCCCTTCCTTGATAAGTACACATATAATCTTGGTAAGACAGAGAAGTGGATGAAAAACCCCCAATAACCAATTATTCGAGGGAGGTACCCACCGTGGAAGGAATCCAGTGCGTGGAACTCCTAGCAGAAGACACAGACGAGGAACCCCCAATAGAAGCCATAGACGAGGAACCCACAATAGACCCTATAGGAGAAGAACCCCTAGTTGTTTGGGTTCTTGTAAAGCAACCTTCAATAGACCTCACATGTAAGTAACCTCTAATAGTTTGTGTTTTTGATGAGGAACCCCACGCAGAAGACTTGGATGAGGAACCCCTAATAGTTTGGGTTCTCGACGAGGAACCCACAGCAGAAAAACCAGGCGAGGAACCCCAAATGGAAAATCTAGGAGAGGAACCCCAACAGTAACTCGAAGCGAGGGACCCCCAATAATAACTTGAAGTGAGGAAACCCCAATAGAGAATCCAAAATAAGATCCCGTGCTAGTCATACCCATCAATGAGGAACCCCTGCTAACTGAAACTTCAAAACCAAACGCCCCACCAATAATAGCCCTCATAAAATTTGGGTCAAAACCCATTTCTCCAGACGAGACACACTCAATGGTGGAGACCTTAAAAAACGAAACCCTAAATTTTGATGAAACCTGAGTGACGCGCTAGCTGATGGTAGGTCCAAAGGCATTGTAGCAGAGGAAAGGCCTTGAATGGTGTTTATTGTGGTGGTTTCAGTAGCCATTACTGTGGAAATAGTGAAAGAAATGGGTAAAGACCCTATTACGAGGGGAATGGTAGTGGTAGTGATGGCGCTAGAAACGGTCGATAATGATGAATCCATTAAAATGGGTTGGTAAGAGCTTGAAATAAAAAAAAAATCTATGGATTTTTTTTTCTAGAATTATTAAAGCTCTCAAATGCTCTCTTAAGAAGAAAGTGAGAATGGTCGTAAAAGTAAGAGTTTTATAATAAAAAATCTCTTATATGAAAATAAAAAATGTTCAGTAATACCACAAGGTTAACGTATATTTTTTTCCCAAATGATGAGTTGATAGTTCCCATTTTGACACGTGGTTCCTTGAGACACTAAAGCTTAGAACGAAAGGATAGTGTATTTAATGACCCTACGATAAAAATGACGAAATCCTAGGGTCCTAATTTTTTAAAAAGATTTAATCGACAAGGTACAAGGCCTTTTTGTTTACTAAACACAAAAGACTTTGCAATAGGGGATAATGTAAAAGGGTGTTTTGGCTGGATGACTAGATTTGGGTGAGGGATCCCTCCAGCCTTCTTGGAATGAGATTTGGTTGAGGTACCCCTTCATCCCTCCTACAGTGGAATTTGGGCAAGGAACCCATCTAGCCCTCCTATAATGAGATGGGTGAGGGGCCCCTCCAGCCATCCTACAATGGGATTTGGTTGAGGGACCCTTCCGGCCTTCCTACAATGAGATTTATAGGAGGGACCCCTCTAGCACTCCTGCAAAAACGTTTCAAAGATAGCCTGGGTGAGGGAACCCTCCAGGCCTCCAGGAAAGAGGTTTTAAAGATATTTTTTAGAAGAATCCAAGACCTTCTGCAATGAGATTTGGGCGAGGGAACCCTCGAATCCTTCTGTAATGACACTTGGAGGAGGGACCGCTCCAGTCCTCCTGCAATGAGATTTGGGAGAAGGATCCCTCCAGCTCTCCGATAATGGGATTTGGGCGAGGGACCCCTCCATCATTCTTGCATTGAGATTGGGGAGAGAGATCCTTCCAACCCTCCTGCAATGAGATTTGCAGGAGGGACCCCATTAGCCATGCGTCAAAGAAGTTTCAAAGATAGCTTGGGTGTGGGACCCCTTCAACCCTCATGCAATGAGATTTGGGTAAGGGACCCCTCCATCCCTCCTGTAAAGAAGGTTCAAAGATAGTTCGGGTGAAGGACCCCTTTATCCGTCCTGTAATGAGATACAGGCTAGGGACACATCCAACCCTCATGTAATGAGATTTGGGCGAGGGACCCCTCCAGCTCTCCTGCAATGAGATTTGGGCTAGGGACCCCTCCAACCCCCCTGCAATGGGATTTTTCCTGCAAGGAGATTTGGATGAGGGAACCCTCTAACCTTCTTGCAATGAGATTTAGGCGAGGGACCCCTCCAGCCCTCCTGTAATTAGATTTGGGTGAGGGAACCCTCTAACCCTCCTACAATGTGATTTGTGCGAGGGAACCCTCCAGTCCTCTTATAATGAGATTTGGGCGAGAGACCCAATCAACCCTCCTGCAATGAAGTTTCAAAGATCGTCTGGGCGAGGGACGCCTCCATCCCCCATGCAATGAAATTTGGGGGAGGGACCCCCCAACTTTCTTGCAATGAGATTTGGGTGAGGAACCCTTCCAGCCCTCCTACAATGAGATTTGGGCGAGGGACCCCTCCAGCCCTTCTGCAATGGGATTTGGGTGAGGGACTCATCCATCCCTCCTATAATGAGATTTGGAAGAAGGAACCCTCCAGCCTTTCGACAATGATATTTGCAGGATGGATCCCTCTAGTCCTCCTGCAAACAGGTTTCAAAGATAGTTTTAAGAAGGAACCCCTCCAAGACCTCCTCCAAGATCAAAAGATAGTATGGGAGAGGGACACCTTTACCATAAACTAAAAAAAAGTTGAAAAGATATCTGGACAAGTGAGGAAGCCCACAGTGAAGGACTCCTATAGAAAATGTTCAAATATTATTTATTTTGCAGCAGGAGGATCCAAGAAGTGACCCTATGAACATAATATCGTAGGATTAAAGCATCCAACATGAATAGTCCCTCATAATGAAAAATAAGTTCTTTTATAGAATAAAAGTACTAACACTTACTTTCTTGTACAGGTAGCCTAGTTGAGCAGACAAGGCTATAATAGGCCAACTGGGATCTCTTAGCAGTTTTGACTTAGAGACTAAGGAATAAGGTTTGTTGAGCAAGATCAACCACTTAGAACTTTAGGATTGAGAGAATACTAGTAGAAAGACAATATGGTTTACTCAAAGTCCTAATAGATCTCACACGCAGTCATAAGTGAAATGAGAAACCAAGAGGTTGATCACCAGAAATGAACTTTCTTTCAAAAAATATTTTGTAGATAAGGGGATGCTCAAGACCCCCCCAAAGAGAAATGGTTTTAGAGGAGGTGGTGCTCGAGGCCTCCACTCTCAAGTTTATAAAGTTTGTACCACAAGTTACCTTTTTAAAAAATATTTACTAAATTAGATATTTTGTCTCTATTAACAGACATAATTTCCTTTTGACTTTGGCTCACACTAAGTAGTACCTATCAGAGGGTACAGGCGGTTGCACACATGTAAGACAAATGGTACATTTCGGACCTTGTCCCTCACCAACCCTCTCAATTTTGGCACCCAAAAGTGCTAACTCAGCCCTAGTGCTCAAGTATAAATCAGACCCCTAGGAAATATCAAGTATCAATCATAACTCAAGTTATACTTTTACTCTATCAAAATCACACCAGAACCTCTTAGTATTCTCTCCTTCTCTCTCTAGTGCTAAGTGCCTTGCTTTTTCACTCCACACTAAATGCCATCACTCTCAGGAGTTTCTCTTCAGAAAAGTTACTATTAATGTTGTGAAGTTAATATTATTATAGGAGTGATCTCTAGATTGGGTTTCATTTTTATCCAAAGGAGAAGGTTTTACCAGAAGATACTCCAGAAGTTCTTGAAAAACATGAAGGCAGAGTTCATTGAAGTGGGTCACGCCTCAATTGATTCAGCATTTTACCAGACCCCTATCACACTACCCTCTTGCAGGGACTCTCCATGTATTCCTAATTACACTGAAATGCACTGAAAAATCTTCTCAATAGGCCCACAGTCCCTCCTTTCACCACTCAAGAATAAGCCGTAAACCTGGTTGGGTTTTGACCACAACTAAAATCCTTTCTGTCTCTGAAGAATAAAGTTTGAAGATTGGCCCTGACCATAATTTTTCCCTCAACATATCCGTTGAAGTAATGGGAAAGACAATACCACTCTCACTCATTGACAATATCCCCCCCCTTAATGTGTTCCCATTAAGAACATTTAATTGCTTAGGGTTTAAAGTGGGTAACCTGACTCTTACTTCTGCCATAATGCGTGCCTATGATAATAATCGCCGAGAGGTGATGGTGTCCATAACACTCACAATAGGGGTTGGCCTATCAATCCCGTTACTGAGTTTTATGTTATTGACATACCTACATGATTCAATTTAATGCTTGGTCGACCATGGTTTCATAGCATTCGAGGTGTATCCTCATCCCTTAACCAGAAGTTGAAATTCTTCGTCAAGGGGAAAGTCTTTACCATTTTTGGAGACAATAACAATATGAAAAATTCCAGCACTAGCAACTCGGTACTGGAAATATAGCATGGTATAAATGATATGCTTCTTTCCAGCTTCAGGGTTGATCCACTTCCCCTTCCAGTAGGGGATGATTTTAAAGACTGAGTATATCCCGAGAATAGCCCTCATGACAATGTCAACGTGATACAGATGTTCAAGAACATTCACTTAATGCTTAGAGTGGGGATGGGGAGATGTCAAAAAGGGATATTGGAACCCATAGTCGACTTAAGAATGCCTTTACTCTATGCGTCTTGGGTTGTCATCCTTTCCTAGAAGAACTCATAATTCTCCGCCAACTACAATTAAAGAGAAGTTTAGAAGTTTCCAAGACTGTCTCGAGGGATTCCTTGAATGGAAGATTAGACAAAGATGGTGAAGACTTCCCCTTTCATTGCTTTCTCGAACTATGGTATGATCACGTGGATAAGAAGATGAATCTTTGGATGTAAGTCTTATTTCAAGATAAGTACTACTGGATCGAAGACTATCAGAATCAAGTGCGACCTTTCACTCAGAAAACTGTAGCCATTACCGAGATCTCCAAGGGAAGTGACTCTAAGACTTGTCCAACCTACAGACACTGGGGATGACTCTTTATATGATCGATTCAGGCACTACATCATTGGATCTATCCATTCTAATCAAGGCCACTGATGAGCCTCTCCTTAAATGGAATGCTATACTAGTTCCGCTTCCCAGTTGTTTACCCTCTCCCTTCCTCTATTCTTGTTGTTCTTCCTTTCTCTAATAACAATGTAATCAAGACCGCTTTTGATGAGGTTCTAAATCTTGTTTTTCCCCAAAATGAAATAAACAAAGGTTTTGAGTATCTTCTTATGCCTCACATTAATTGTCTTAATTCTAATCAAGCTCTTGATGATGATGATTTTACAAATGAATAATTCTTAACTGATCTTAATAAGGTTAATAACAAACAACATAATCGAATTCAAATTAATGAGGATGAAACTGTTATTATCAATATCGATTCTAGTATCCAACAATGTGAGATTAGGATAGGTTTCACCCTTAACGAGCATGAACGCGAGCAATTCGAAGAGATGCTGAAGGAATTTGTGGACGTCTTTGCATGGTCTTATGATGACATGACTAACATCGATCTCAGATAACCTAACATGAGATTATGACTCTCCTAGATTACAAACTGATCAAATAGAAATTGCCAAAATCTTGGCATCGAATGGTCACTCAAAGTCAAGGAAGAAGTAATGAAGTAGTTGAATGTAAGCTTCACCCGAGTGATCGAATATCCCACATGGATAGCTAATATTGTACCTGTATAAAACTTAAGGGGAAAAGTCCGCATGTGCATCGAATATAGCGATTTAGACAAAGAATCTCCAAAGGATGATTAACTATTACCCAACATCGACATGATTATGTACAACACGTCCAATCATGTTCTCAAATAATTCATCGATAGATTTTTCGAATATAATCAGATCAAGATGCACCCTTATGATCAAGAAAAATTTGCCTTCATCTTTTTGGGGAACCTTTTGTTACATGTCCATGCCATTCAGGCTCAAGAATTAAGGGCCTACCTACCCAAGGGGTGACACAACCATCTTGCATGATCTGATACACAAATAGGTCGATGTCTACATAGATGATATGATCATAAGTCTAAGACTCGAGAATGTCATGTTCTCTCCCTTTGAATGTTGTTTGAACGACTATGGTGATACCAAATGCGGTTAAACTCATAGAAATGTGTCTTCAACATCACCAAAGGAAATATTTCAGGATTCACGGTTAGTGAGAAGGTAATTGAGGCTGAACCTGCCAAAATGAAAGCCATATTCAAAATTCCACCACATCGAATAGAGAAGAAAGTCTGGGGATTCTTGGGAAACTTATAGTATTTCATTCAGTTCATGAACCAGTTGACTTATATTTGTTAACCCATATTTTGACTCATCCTTAAGGATTCCACCAAAATATGGAATGTGGCCTGTCAGAAAGACTTTGACAAAATAAAGGTGTACCTTAGTCGACCTCTGATACTCATGCCACTGCAACCTGGTCCACCTCTACTCCTATACTTCACCGTAATGGATATTGTAACATGGGCTACGCTATCCTAGTACATTGAATAAACTCGAAAAGAAAGGGACATCTACTATACAAGTTGAAAGTTGGTCGAATATGAAGTCACTACACTGTCTTAGAGAAAGCTTGTGTTGCTCTTGTCTAGCTCACTCAAAAGTTACGACACTACATTCTCGCTTTTTCCATTATACTTATGTCCCGAATGGACCCTATCAAATACTTGGTTGATAAACCTACCTTTTTTATCCCAATTTCCCGATGGTTGATGCTTTTATCTGAGTTCGATATCGCATATGATACATATAAAATCATAAATGGGAGAGCCATCTTATATTACCTTGCGAACTACGCTATGGAAGAGGCTGATGTTTGGTTCTCTAAATTAAGAGATGAAGATATTATCTGCACCTCTCAGGAGAACATCAAATGAAAATGTTCTTTGACAGTGCTGCTAACAAGAAGGGATACGGTATTGGGATACTCCTGATCACCCCATATGGATCTCACGATATCATTGCCATCAAGATGGATTTTTCCTGCACCAACAATATGACCGAATATGAGGTATGCACTGTAGGGCTCAAAGTCTCCCTCAAGAAAGGCATTAAACACCTCTATGTCTATGGGGAATTCACCCTCATCATCAGTCAAGTTATTAAAAATGGAAAGTCAAGGACGATAAGATCTTAATTTTTCACGATTACCTAGAAAAAATGGCCTCTTAATTCTGACATATCACCTTCCACTACTTGCCCCTCTCAAAGAAAATCTTAACAGATGCCCTTGCTATTTTAGCCTCTATGGTCGACATGCCAAAGGGAATAACCATAGCCTCCTTCATAGTCCAAAAACAAGCTTTGCCAACTCACTACTACCACATTGAGCTCGTCATGAATGAAGATTCTAATATGACCGAGTAATGGTACTACAACATTTGATGCCTCCTTAAGCATGGAAGGTATACATAAGATGCCAATAAAAAATACCGTGCAACCCTTCACAAACTGGCTACTAAGTACATCATATGTGACAAAGCACTATTTAAAAAAAACTTCGATGGAGCCCATTTGCACTGCATCGTAAAGGATGACATTGGAAAAATGATGTAGAAGATCCACAACGAGGAATGCGAACCCCACATGAATGATCATATGCTTGCTAAGAATATTATCTGTTAAGGGTATTATTGGACCACCATGGTTTAAGATTGCATCGCCTACGTTTAAAGATGCCATAAATGGCAGTAGTTTGTTAATCTCTAACACTTGCTTCCTCGAGAATTATATAACATCACTTATCTCTGACGATTCTCTACCTGGGGCATTGACTTCATAGGGAAAGTCACACTCAATGCTTCTAATGGGGATGAGTTCATCTTGGTTTCCATTGATTACTCAACCAAGTAGGTCAAAACCGAGTCATACGCAGTATTGAATGCCAAAAAGGTAGCCAAGTTTGTCCGAAAGAACATCATTTGCTAATATGGAGTCCCTCATGAGATAGCATCAGATAATGGGTTACATTTCAAAGATGAGGTCACAAATTGGTCGATGAGTATAGGATTCAGAGACATAAATCATCTCCCTACCGACCTCAAACCAATGGAGCAGTTGAAGCGACAAATAAAAACCTCATAGCCATTATCAACAAAATGACCGAGAGTTGTCGAGACTAGGTCAATCGGATCCCTTATGCCCTTTGGGGCTACTGCACTTCAGTCATAACATCTACTGGGGCTACCCACTTACTCGTTAGTATAGGATATGGAAGCAGTCCTACCCGTTGAGATAGAAATACCTTCACTGCTCATTATGCTTGAAAGAAAAGTTAGTGAGAAAGATTGGTATTAGAGCCGCCTTTACAAATTGTCACTCTTGGATGAAAAGAGACTAAAGTCTCTATACGACAAACAAGGGTACCACCACCAGAAAGTGATAATTTAACATAATAGTCAAGGACCGCAGTGTTTGATAAGGAGAAAGAAATCATAAAACCTGTCTGGGACCCAAAAGGAAATTCAAGCCAAACCCGAGTGGCCCCTACATTATGGTAAATATCTTATCAGGCGGCACCGCTATGCTCACTGATCTTGACGGAGAAGAGAATGTGCATCTATTCAACCTGGGCCATATCAAGAAATTCTACCCCTAGTTCAAAATCTTGGCGTGAAACAACTTTGCTCATCTCCCTTCTATTCTTAAAAAATAAAAAAATAAAAAAATCAAAAAATAAAATCTTCATTTCCCTCTACTCAGAACTATGTGGGGCCTGATCCTAAAAAAAAAATTCTTTCAAAATGAAACTCAAAAAATTTTCAAAACCCCAAGACGTACGAAGGCAGATCATACACTTTACATGGGCACGGTCCCCTTCTTTTCTAAAAAACCCTATTCTTTTCTTACCCCCGAGAACGACAATTTGTTTTTATTATTTACATGAACAAAAGGGTTATCTATGCCTTAGCGATTGGTATATATAATTCAAATTTAAAACTCATCAAGAGGCACAACAATATGATCAAAATTCTTTTTTATTCTATAAATGGGAGAATTCAGTACAATTACAAGAAATATCAACGTACGGAGTCAAAACAACTACCCCCGCTAACCAAAATGTGTCACTACCCCAACCCAAAAATAGTGGGGAACGAATGCGTTGACATGCCACTAAGGCATTCAATATTCTGGCCTTAAAATTTTTTTCTCTTAAAATAAATGCAACGAAATACATTCACATGGTTATGAGTTGTAACTAGCTGAAAAGGTAACACATCATCAGGCGTTCTAAAATATAACTTCTTCTTCTTATAGTTAAATAAATTGTATTACAAGTCATGCCAAAATAACTTAAAGAGAAATAATTCCTCAGACATCTTATTCTACACGAGCATCTAGCTACACAACAAATCTCAAAATATAATCTTCAATTCAATCTTCACATATCCATCCTCATCTCTAACTATAACCTGAAAAAGTGTTATTTATACAACAACAGCTAAAAAGCTCAATGAGATTTAATCTCCCGTCATTCCAAGCTTTTCAGAAAATAGATACCTATTCAAGTCCAAAGATAAGGCATATACATATATGGATAGGAAATTGCAGTAAATAGATATATATTTTGAAATGATAGTATATATATCACAATTGGATAGCTTAGAATAAGAAGAATGCAACAAGTCAAATGTGATATATTTTTCTTTCAATCATATCATTTTAATGGCCAAGTACACTCTAATATCGTGTTCTTCTACCATATTATACCCCGGTAGTTGAGGGTCAATCAAACTAGTTCATCACAATTCCTTATTTAGGGCACACCAGCGATAACACAGCTGGGAAGGTCAGTAAGTAAAGAGGTCCTTTAGGCTGAATCTTATTTCCAATATTCAATACCATTTTCAATACTCATTTTAATCGGTATGTATATATGGACAAATATAAACATATCACAATGAATCAATCATCGGTATCAGATGCATTTTGAGAATAAAAGCAGTTCACAAAATACATAGTTTCATAATATCATATAAGTGAAATGTGCAAGAAATGACATAGAGTACTCACCAAAAATAGAGGCTCGAAAATACAGATATTGAGTCTTGGATCACACGTTAATCTAATAAATAGAATAAAGGTTTAATTACGTATTCTAAATAAATCCCAATTCTAAATATTGTATTTTAATCCTAAAATAACTTGCTGTAAAAGGTTACTAAAACTATGTTCTCAATTTTTAATATTCATTCATCGTATTTAAAGAATTCAATTTATAGTTCTTCCTAATCAGTCGGTTCCCACTAGAGACGGAGGGTCACAGGGGCACCACTTAAATACCATCTCATCTAGACAAAATAATTTCGGATTTATTCCCAGTAGAGATGGAGGGTCACAGGGGCACCACTTAAATACCATCTCATCTAGACAAAATTTCACCGGGACTGACTTTGGAATTACTTAAATGCGATTCCATAATAATGAGAAATTGTTTACAAAAATAATTTTAAAATGCGTATATATATTTTCAAACAAGTTGACATATTTTGAAAATAAAATCAATTTAGATTGTTTCGAAATTTTATGTTTTGATTAGTGAAGTCTTTAGTGTATTTTACCAGCATAACTATTAAGTAAAGCTAAAGAATACGAAATTAAAACTATTATAACATTTAAATAAAATCATACCTACGAAATGAATTCTTTCTTCAAAATTATAGATCTCCTTCTTAAGATATTTCCCAAGCTTTCTATCACTCTTTCTTACTTTAATTCTCAAGGAATTAGTGTGAGTTTCAAATGAACCCTAAGGCCCTATTTATAGGTTTCCAAAAGTATTACGGTGTTGACACGTGTCTAGGTGATCAAGCATTTACGGTAGCAGGTCATCGTTTGGGTGTCGTGTTCCGGAGTGGTCTCGCAGTGTTAATATCACCAAATGATGACAAGTGTTTTGACTTTATCTCTAGAGACGACACGTGTAAGGTGGAGGTGACCAACACGTGGTGGAAATGTGATAAGGGTATAAGGGTCATTTCACACATGAAGGGTATTTTGGTAATTTCATGCTATATATTTTCAATATTTCTTAGAGGTTCTTGAAAATATTTGATTTCCAAAATGTCCCTTTTTATATTTTTATTTAAGTCCCTCAAGTTTCAAAAATTATATTTTCTACCACAAAACTTATTATTTTCCTTAAGATATGTCATACGACTTCGAGTTGATCCAATTTACGGTTGATTCTTGATATTTAAAAATGGGGTTTGTTATATTGATAGCCAATAATACCACAGATCTAATAATACAACATTTATAAGATAGTAAGTAACACATGAGTGTAAAAACAAACTATATACATATGAGCATATAAAAGTGGGGTTATTACATCCTACCCTCCTTATAAAAAGTTTGGTCCCTAAACTTGACTCATATTAATTTTTAAATTTTCACTAACACCTTTCTTTCTTCTAATCTGTGAAAAAATACATTAATCTATATTACACGATTTTTGATAAAATAGTTATCCGTATAGACTTAAAATTTAACTTTCAAATTTATTCCTTGTGTTGTAGCAAACTTTTACTAGAATCTAGAGAAACATATTCACGGTTATAATTAATTGATCTTGAAGTTTTGTGAAGTCAAATAATCCTACGAATATACTATTTTGCTCGATTGTCTAAAGGACTAGAAGTCTTTACGGGAAGGAAATGATATAAATGAATTAAACAATATGATATAACTTAAATGGAATCCTTAAGACATCTAATACCATTTATACCTCTTAGGTATTATGATAATAAAATTCTATTAGTATACACTAATAATAGTACAGACAAAAAAAAAACATTTTTAATTTCAAAATTTTATGCAAATATCACATTTCCAAAAGAATGTCTAAAACCTTATCCTTTCCATTCTTACAATTCCACCCAATGAGTAATTGATATAATTACATCTTAAGTCTCACATCAAATATCTATTGAAAATCAAATAAGACATTAGAGTCTACCTCTAATAATCTTATCTTAGTCATTATGTAATGCATCACCGAACTGAATACGATTAACATCCTCTTATATCTCAAACAACGTATCAATCATTGAGTAATCCTCTAGCACAAGCAATTCTGACAGGATATAGTCTTATAATTATAGGTTTGGAACAATCTAACCTATATCATCTTCAGCTAATCTACAAGTTCATAACCTATGCTCTGATACCACCTCTGTCACGATCCCGACCCAAAAATAGTAGGGAACGAGTGTCTTGACATGCCACCAAGGCATTCAATATCTGGCCTTAAAATTTTTTTCTCTTAAAATAAATGCAACGGAATACATTCACATGGTTATGAGTTGTAACTAGATAAAAAGGTAACACATCATTAGATCTTTTAAAATATAACTTCATCTTCTCATAGATAAATAAATTCTATTACAAGTTGTGCCAAAATCACTTAAAGAGAAATAAATCCTCAGACATATTATTCTAAACCAGCATCCAGCTACACAAAAAATCTCAAAATATATTCTTCAATTCAATCTTCACATATCCATCCTCATCTCTAACTATAACCTGAAAAAGGGTTATTTATACAACATCAGCTAAAAAGTTGAATGAGATTTAATCTCCCGTCATTCCAAGGTTTTCAGAAAATAGATACCTATTAAAGTCAAAAGATAAGGCATATACATATATGGATAGGAACTTGGAGTAAATATATATATATATATTTTGAAATGATAGTATATATATCACAATTGGATAGCTCAGAATAAGAAGAATGCAACAAATCAAATGTGATATCTTTTTCTTTCAATCATATCATTTTAATGGCCAAGTACACTCTAATATCGTGTTCTTCTACCATATTATACCCCGGTAGTTGAGGGTCAATCGAACTAGTTCATCACAATTCCTTATTTAGGGCACACCAGCGATAACCCAGCTGGGAAGGTCAGTATGTAAAGAGGTCCTTTAGGCTGAATCTTATTTCCAATATTCAATACCATTTTCAGTACTCATTTGAATCGGTATGTATATATGGAAAAATATAAACATATCACAATGAATCAATCATCGGTATTAGATGCATTTTGAGAATAAAAGCAGTTCACAAAATACATAGTTTCATAATATCATATAAGTGAAATGTGCAAGAAATGACATAGAGTACTCACCAAAATAGAGGCTCGAAAATACAGATATTGAGTCTTACATCACACGTTAATCTAATAAATAGAATAAAGGTTTAATTACGTATTCTAAATAAATCTCAATTCTAAATATTGTGTTTTAATCCTAAAATAACTTGCTGTAAAAGGTTACTAAAACTATGTTCTCAATTTTTAATATTCATTCATCGTATTTAAAGAATTCAATTTATCGTTCTTCCTAATCAGTCGGTTCCCACTAGAGATGGAGGGTCACAGGGGCACCACTTAAATACCATCTCATCTAGACAAAGTAATTTCGGATTTATTCCCAGTAGAGATGGAGGGTCACAGGGGCACCACTTAAATACCATCTCATCTAGACAGAATTTCACCGGGACTGACTTTGGAATTACTTAAATGCGATTCCATAATAATGAGAAATTGCTTACAAAAATAATTTTAAAATGGGTATATATATTTTCAAACAAGTTGACATATTTTGAAAATAAAATCAATTTAGATTGTTTCCAAATTTTATGTTTTGATTAGTGAAGTCTTTAGTGTATTTTACCAGCATAACTAAGTAAAGCTAAAGAATACGAAATTAAAACTATTATAACATTTAAATAAAATCATACCTACGAAATGAATTCTTTCTTCAAAATTATAGATCTCCTTCTTAAGATATTTCCCAAGCTTTCTATCTCTCTTTCTTACTTTAATTCTCAAGGAATTAGTGTGAGTTTCAAATGAAACCTAAGGCCCTATTTATAGGTTTCCAAAAGTATTACGGTGTTGACACGTGTCTAGGTGATCAAGCATTTACGGTAGCATGTCATCGTTTGGGTGTCGTGTTCCGGAGTGGTCTCGCAGTGTTAATATCACCAAATGATGACAAGTGTTTTGACTTTATCTCTAGAGACGACACGTGTAAGGTGGAGGTGACCAACACGTGGTGGAAATGTGATAAGGGTATAAGGGTCATTTCACACATGAAGGGTATTTTGGTAATTTCATGCTATATATTTTCAATATTTCTTAGAGGTTCTTGAAAATATTTGATTTCCAAAATGTCCCTTTTTATATTTTTATTTAAGTCCCTCAAGTTTCAAAAATTATATTTTCTACCCCAAAACTTATTATTTTCCTTAAGATATGTCATACGACTTCGAGTTGATCCAATTTACGGTTGATTCTTCATATTTAAAAATGGGGTTTGTTATATTGATATCCAATAATACCACAGATCTAATAATACAACATTTATAAGATAGTAAGTAACACATGAGTGTAAAAACAAACTATATACATATGAGCATATAAAAGTGGGGTTATTACATCCTACCCTCCTTATAAAAAGTTTGGTCCCTAAACTTGACTCATATTAATTTTTAAATTTTCACTAACACCTTTCATTCTTCTAATCTGTGAAAAAATACATTAATCTATATTACACGATTTTTGATAAAATAGTTATCCGTATAGACTTAAAATTTAACTTTCAAATTTATTCCTTGTGTTGTAGCAAACTTTTACTAGAATCTAGAGAAACATCTTCACGGTTATAATTAATTGATCTTGAAGTTTTGTGAAGTCAAATAATCCTACGAATATACTATTTTGCTCAATTGTCTAAAGGACTAGAAGTCTTTACGGGAAGGAAATGATATAAATGAATTAAACAATATGATATAACTTAAATGGAATCCTTAAGACATCTAATACCATTTATACCTCTTAGGTATTATGATAATAAAATTCTATTAGTATACACTAATAATAGTACGGACAAAAAAAATCATTTTTAATTTCAAAATTTTATGCAAATATCACATTTCCAAAAGAATGTCTAAAACCTTATCCTTTCCATTCTTACAATTCCACCAAATGAGTAATTAATATAATTACATCTTAAATCTCACATCAAATATCTATTGAAAATCAAAGATGACCTTAGAGTCTACCTCTAATAATCTTATCTTAGTCATTATGTAATGCATCACCGAACTGAATACGATTAACATCCTCTTATGTCTCAAACAACGTATCAATCATTGAGTAATCCTCTAGCACAAGCACTTCTGACAGGATATAGTCTTATAATTACAGGTTAGGAACAATCTAACCTATATCATCTTCAGCTAATCTACAAGTTCATAACCTATGCTCTGATACCACCTCTGTCACGATCCCGACCCAAAAATAGTAGGGAACGAGTGTCTTGACATACCACCAAGGCATTCAATATCTGGCCTTAAAATTTTTTTCTCTTCAAATAAATGGAATGGAATACATTCACATGGTTATGAGTTGTAACTATATAAAAAGGTAACACATCATTAGATCTTTTAAAATATAACTTCATCTTCTCATAGATAAATAAGTTCTATTACAAGTTGTGCCAAAATCACTTAAAGAGAAATAAATCCTCAGACATATTATTCTAAACCAGCATCCAGCTACACAAAAAATCTCAAAATATATTCTTCAATTCAATCTTCACATATCCATCCTCATCTCTAACTATAACTTGAAAAAGGGTTATTTATAAAACATCAGCTAAAAAGTTGAATGAGATTTAATCTCCCGTCATTCCAAGGTTTTCAGAAAATAGATACCTATTAAAGTCAAAAGAGAAGGCATATACATATATGGATAGGAACTTGGAGTAAATAGATATATATTTTGAAATGATAGTATATATATCACAATTGGATAGCTCAGAATAAGAAGAATGCAACAAATCAAATGTGATATCTTTTTCTTTCAATCATATCATTTTAATGGCCAAGTACACTCTAATATTGTGTTCTTCTACCATATTATACCCCGGTAGTTGAGGGTCAATCGAACTAGTTCATCACAATTCCTTATTTAGGGCACATCAGCGATAACCCAGGAAGGCCAGTCAGTAAAGAGGTCCCTTAAGCCGAATCTTATTTCTAGTATTCAATATCATTTTCAATACTCATTTTAATCGGTATGTCAATATGGACAAATATAAACATATCACAATGAATCAATCATTGGCATCAGATGAATTTTGAGAATAAAAGCAGTTCACAAAATACATAGTTTGCATAATATCATATAATTGAAATGTGCAAGAAATGACATAAAGTACTCACCAAAAATAGAGGCTGGAAAATACAAATATTGAGTCTTGGATCACACATTAATCTAATAAATAGAATAAAGGTTTAATTACATATTCTAAATAAAGCCCAATTCTAAATATTGTGTTTTAATCCTAAAATAACTTGCTGTAAAAGGTTACTAAAACTATGTTCTCAATTTTTAATATTCATTCATCGTATTTAAAGAATTCAATTTATAGTTCTTCCTAATCAGTCGGTTCCCAGTAGAGATAGAGGGTCACAGGGGCACTACTTAAATACCATCTCATCTAGACAGAACATTTTCGGATTTATTCCCACTAGATATGGAGAGTCACAAGGGCACTAATTAAATACCATCTCATCAAGACATAATTTCACTGAGACTGACTTTGGAATTACTTAAATGAGATTCCATAATAACGAGCAATTGCTTACAAAAATATTTTAATAAGCATATATATATTTTCAAACAAGTTGACATATTTTGAAAATAAAATCAATTTAGATTGTTTCCAAATTTTATGTTTTGATTAGTGAAGTCTTTAGTGTATTTTACCAGCATAACTATTAAGTAAAGCTATAAAATATGAAATTAAAACTATTATAACATTTAAATAAAATCATACCTACGAAATGAATTCTTTCTTCAAAATTATAGATCTCCTTCTTAAGATATTTCCCAAGCTTTCTATCACTCTTTCTTACTTTAATTCTCAAGGAATTAGTGTGAGTTTCAAATAAACCCTAAGGCCCTATTTATAGGTTTCCAAAAGTATTACGGTGTTGACACGTGTCTAGGTGATCAAGCATTTACGGTAGCAGGTCATCGTTTGGGTGTCGCATTCCAGAGTGGTCTCGCAGTGTTAATATCACCAAATGATGACAAGTATTTTGACTTTATCTCTAGAGACGACACGTGTAAGGTGGAGGTGACCAACACGTGGTGCAAAGGTGATAAGGGTATAAGGGTCTTTTCACACATGAAGGGTATTTTGGTAATTTCACACTATATATTTTAAATATTTCTTAGAGGTCCTTGAAAATATTTTATTTTCAAAATGGCCCTTTTTATATTTTTATTTTAGTCCCTCAAGTTTCATAAAATTATATTTTGTACCCAAAACATATTCTTTTCCTTAAGATATGTCATAAGACTTCGATTTGATCCAATTTACGGTTGATTCTTTATATTTAAAAATGGGGTTTGTTATATTGATAGCCAATAATAGCACATATCTAATAATACAACATTTATAAGATAGTAAGTAACACATGAGTGTAAAAAAAAACTATATACATATGAGCATATAAAAGTGGGGTTATTACAAAATGTCCCTAAAACAAACTAACCAAACCCTCCCAAAATTATTCCCAAGAACCAAAAAACAAACCAAAAAAATACCAACGCATCCTAGTAACAAAAATCTTCAGAAGAAATTAACACCAGATTTACAAAGACCGTATTCACAGCTGGCGCAAGACCCATCCCGTCATCTTTTGCTCCTAGAGGACCCCAAACTTCCCCTGCCTTATTGGTAGTCTGAAGGCTCTCCATAGAACAATATGCCCTGACCATCCTGGAGATTACCACTACGCCCCCTCCATAGTATCAAAAATGGAAAACCATCTATGTCCGGTCTCTTTTGCCAAGATCTTTCCCACCTATCGCTTCCACAACCATTTCAGATAATCTTCAGACACATTCAAAACATTGACTACGGATTGAGAAGGTCGGGTTGCCGGCCTGCGATTCTCCCATAGAGATCCCAACCTCATGCGCATGGATAAGAAAGTGCCCAAAATAAAACCTATCGTACCAAAACTTTGGGTTGCAAAAAAGTGTAATCAAAGCATTAGGGTGATTTGACTGGACTCCCTTGCCGATAGGCGGGACAAGGGGTACCCCGATCGTCAACCCCTTATTTTAAAAAATTCTACCATTCCTTTTATGTCAAAATAAAAAAGCACAAAAAATAAAATCCAGATTTTAAAACCTCAGGGTTATTTCCTCTAAACATATACATTTTATCCATTTTTTTATCATAAATCGTTTCCTCAAAATATCTAATCTCTGTTCTAAATAGGCATGCTATCATTTTTATAGTCTCAGCAGCAAATTAAAATTCATGAAGAATAAGTCATTAAAGCAAGAATAAATAAAATTTTCTTTATATATATTGCCATTTGCACAATTACATTATTTTCTGGTAGAAGGAAATAATAAGAAAATACAAAGTAACGAGGCTCAGCCCAAACCCAATCCCTCAATCTCTCTCTCTAAACCCTCAATCCTTGCGGCAGACAGACTTCCCTAAAGACGAGCTATAAAACCTCGATTACATGAGCTCGATCATTCCTCCGTGGTAGCATATGGAACCGGACAAGAAGGAATAGGAACCGATTCCATGATATAGGTGTTCTCAAAATCCACCCAGTTCCCGATGTCCTTCATCTAAGTAGTCGGCACTCGTACATGCTGCAAGCAAAACCACAGAATCAAAAGAAAAATCTGTTAGTAAAAATAAAAGAAAAAGTCAAAAGGAGACAAGACAGAAAAAATAAATATACCTCAGGCTGAAGGACGTCCTCCGTTAACCGCAACAATCCTAAACACATCGCATATGGTCGGTGTGGCAGGCTCAGTGACCCCCCTCCAGTCAATCGGAAATTATATGATGGTGGAATGACCAGGATGAGCAAAATCTCATTTGTCACCACTGTCAACGACGTGCCACCTGTACTGTGGACAAATTTCACCATCCTACTTGTACCCCTACTCGAAGCCGTCAGACGCGAAGGCATGTTCACCACATCGTAAATACATGATGGCACCAGCCAGCTTGTCAAGAAATTGAGGTAGTCGTAAGTCGATGCCTAATCCATATAGAGAAAATAAGCCTTGTCGAGCATCGCCACCATCCTAGCCTCATCCGACATCTCCCATACATGCCTCATATATATTGGATGCATCATCGTTGGGACCGCCACCTCATACTCCACTATCTACCACATAAATCGCTCTTTAAAGTATGAAGAGTATCAAAAGTCATGCGCCATCATTCGTCTCAAGTCGTCCTCTAGGGATAGAAGGTCACCTGTAAGTCCAAGCCAAAGAAATGAGTATTCATGCAAAGAAAGAAAATACCCGAAATAATATTAAAATAAGAAAACAAGGAATGACCTAATCACTCGTCAAAGTGTCGAGGACCTGTCTCACTACCGCCAGAGACAAAGACTGGTTCGACTTCCTCGATCAAAACATCTGGAAGAAGTCACCCATGTCTTCGTCTTTTAGGACTATCAACTTTGCATTGAGCTCGATCACTTCATAGTTTCACATATGCAGAAAGAACAAGAGTCATCAATCAACAAAAAATCAAAAGGAAATGCAAGAAAATAAAAGTAAAGAAAATATGAGAATTACCTCCAACAAGTTCGTGGCCTCCGTAAAGGACTATCGATAGCACCGACTGAATGCATTCAGAGAGAAATAAAGGATCGACAAGGTCAAGTAGCCCCAATCATGTAGCGGGACCTCTAAAAAGTTCCCCAAAATAGAAAAAACCAGATATGAATGATATCGCCACCAAGAAACCTCCAAACAAAGGTAGAATAAATAACCAGGCCATATTTCGTACCGATAGCCCGTTTGTCTTGTGAATCCTTAAACTCAAAAGAACCTCCCTCAGAAAAGATATGAGAATGGAATCTTTAGAAACTGTCCTCCCCACATCTCCCAATGCATCCTCAATCTCCTTAGGTGTTACCCTCAAAGAATGGTCCACCTTAATCTACACACCCTCACAGTCTACCTCCAACAGTTGTTGCATTTAGATGGGTGTCATGGTCATCTCCTAAAAACCCAAATCAAAGGTGTGGGTAGTGTCCCACCACCTCTCTCGCAACGCACATAAAATATTAATGGAATGCGCTGTCGCATTTAAAGCTTGTGCCAAACAACTAAAGCCAGCAGAGGATACTACCCAACACACCATCTCTAGAAGATTCTCCCATAAATCCTTCACCCATGTCGTCTCCCTTGAACGCAGACTCGTAAAACCAATGTGAGTCTGTAAAAAAAATAGCCAAGGAAAAAACCTCTTGGCAGCACAAGAAAACAAGGAAAAGAAGATAAAAGAACAAATAATGCTAAAGGTCATCATACTTACATAAACAATAGGGTTTCCAAACTTAGAAGAATGGTGTTGTGCAGGGTCATGTAGAAGAGTGATCTCATTAGAAATGGGAGCAAATAGATCAAAGACATTCTCATTACCCAAGGTAAATGATACCCTAGCTCGTCACCCTAGGCCTGCCCAATCATTGACACCCAACCACTCCATATGGGTCATGCTACTCGTAAAATTCACCATATTTTAAAGCCTCGAACAAGGAAAAAGCTTAGAAACAGATTTTGGAAGGAAAAATTAGGAGATCTGAATGCTAGGATCCATAAAGAGAGAGTAGAACTCGCCCCTTTTTATAGGAGCCCAAATGGCGTGCCGATCAAAAGATACCTGCCAAATACCGATCGGCATCCGCCTTCCCTCTGCCTATGGAAACCTAGGAGACCTTTCCATCTTCTGAACGACAACCCCTACCACATTCCGGTCGGTATACCCATAAAATTTTTGTACGAAAAATTCCAAAAAAGTGCCAGAAAAATCCAATAATCCTTCAAAAAATTCCTTAAAATGTCAAGCAAATATTACAACATTTGTTCACCAAGTAAATCATTTTAAGATCCCACAATACCCAACCAAATTAATATCAATCTTATTACCAACACAAACCCTAAACATATTCTACAAAACGGTGTGTCCCAAAGGTCAACTATAATTCCCCAATGGAACCTAAAATCAAATGATTCTTATAAATTCCCGAAGAAATCCCAGACTAAACTTTCTCCCAAAACGTTCAACATAAGAATCCCAACTCCCCTAGCACGGTTACATCCAATTCCCCATTAGAATTTTTAAACAAAATATATTTCCTCCCAAAAAGGATATAATCCATAGTCAGATGTCTTTCCGCAACAAATTGACAAAAGCAACACGAAGCCACAAGTACAAAAGACTCCCGATAAGAGAAACTACAACTTTAGGTCCTCAAAATTGAGCTTAGTCCACATAATTAATTTCCAATAACTTTAGGTCCTCACAATTAACCTCAGCCCGGAGAATTGGTCATCATCAACTTTAGGTCCTCATAATTGATCCTAACCTGCAGAATTGGGTCTTCATCAACTTTAGGTCCTTAGACTTAACCTCGACCGGTAGAATTGATCGTCCAAACTTTAGGTTCTCAAAATTGATGTAGGCTCACAAAATCGATCGTTATCGCTTTAGGCCCTTAGAATTGACGTCGATCACATAATCGATCATCATAAATCGATCAGCCCCAGCATTACCTTAGGTCCTAAGAATTAACCTAGGCCCTCTAAATCGATCATCCTCATCCATTTGGATGCAAAACTGACCTCTTTTCCAAACATCCATTTTGTGTTTATTCGATGACTTTCACTTTTTTCAAAGATCACCTGTCGAGGGGCTCTATAACCACCACATTCTATGCCACCCCTAAGACTCTCCTTAGGTCCCTAACACTTCTCCATTCACCATTAAACTGTAGGTCATACTCTGAGTACCGATCTAAAGACTCTCAATCCCCATTTGACTCAGAAGAACTTTCTTATCTCAGCGAAAGCTTAATGAATCTTATAAGGGATCTGAATCCCCTTACTAACGGTTTGCCTCATGCAAAAATCAACCTTATGGTTTAGATGAACGGTCTCTTTTACTACCAAAAATCGATCTAGAAGCCATAGGTGCTCTCGGGTCCCATTTTGACCCCAATAAACTTCCTCACCTAACAAAATTCTTAATGAATCTTCACAGGGCACTAAATCCCAATTCCAACGATCCCCCATGCACGAATCGGCCTTATAGTTTATGTGAATGATCTGATTTCCCTTAAAAATTGATTCAAAGACTACCTGGTGCTCGAGGACTTCGTTTGACTCCCGTCAACTCTTTAACTCGAACGAGACTCAATGAATCCTTAAAGGGAACTGCATACCCTTTCTATTGATCCATCCTCTATGCTAATCATCGTTACGATACGGACGAATGATCCATTTTACTTTGAAGGGTCACCGGGTGCTTCTAATCCCCATTTGACCAAGGTCAGCTCTCTGAACCAAATGAGACTGAATGAATTTTTGAAGAATTTAAAAATCCTTTCCAACGTTCCATCCTATGTGTGAATCGGCCTTACAGTTCGGATGAATGATCCATTTTCCTCTGAGAATCTCTTGTCCTGAAGCCATCGGGCGCTTCGTGCCCCGTTTAACCAAGTCAACTCCTACAGCCGAGAGCAATCCAATGCATATTTAATGCGATTTGAACACCTTTTCCAATGGTATATCCCATGCAAGATTTGGAAATCTATATGAGGTTACCGAATGGAAAACCCATTTCCCTACTTATTGGTAGTGTGTTAGGTGATTCCTGTCGATAGGCAGGACAAGGACAATGTCGATAGTCACCCCATTGACCCTAAATAAGGAGACCATGATCTCACTTTTAAAGGCACCCCATAAATATCAACTACATTCATCTCAACAACATTCTTCTAAAGTCTGCGAAGTTTCCTTGTTTAAAATCTCTCCCCATCTCTCATTTCCATCACTTTCACAACCAATTTAGCAAAATAGCCTTCTCTCTCATCCTACATTGCTTATCTACTTAGAATGAAGCCTTTTTAACAATCAAGATCAATCTTCAATTCTCCAAAGAAGGTCCAAACATATTCTCTCTCTCTTAAATTTCCTTATTTTCGCATTAGTTATCTAATGTTTACTATAGCATTTCATCCTTGTTAGTCCATACATATTAATAATCTCACTTTTTTATTAGTATTAATGCACATAACATATTTCTTTAAAAACCCAAAAATAAGAAAAAAGAGGGTATGACTCATAAATTTCAAATGTGATTCATCATAACATTTTCTCAAAACAAAATATCCTTCTA
Source organism: Sambucus nigra (assembly GCA_949130495.1). NCBI lineage: Eukaryota > Viridiplantae > Streptophyta > Magnoliopsida > Dipsacales > Adoxaceae > Sambucus > Sambucus nigra. The sequence goes on along the minus strand of OX422207.1, from coordinate 352,623,050 downwards.
CACACACACATCTAAATAAAATCCCCCCTTGGATTTATGGAATAAACCCCACTCTCATGTTGCATGCAAACTACGTGGACTTTGATGCCTTTTTAGGCTACATAGGCATCTCGGCCCAAAACTCGAGACTCGAGTCCTTCTTGCATTTTTTATTCATTTATTATTTCCATATATTGTACTAATAATTCTTAGTTGTGCTTTATCCAATGCATATATCATCATTTCGCCATAACGATCGATATCTCGATAAGCATACGCATTATATTTGTAACCACTATTTTGGGAACACTCCTACGGATGATCTCACTCTCCCCTTTTCCATAATGTGAGTTGAGAAATTCCATTCTCCATTTATATATACACATGCACACACTTCACATGATTTTTTAAAGGAGAATAATAACACATGTGCCCATGAGGACTGAAAGGGAGGGATGGGTGATTAACACTTTCAATTTTTGTAACTTATCCCCCGAACCTTTGAACTATTAGTTTCACAGGCATCTGTATGTATGTGATGCCATTCTCTCAAGGTGGCAACATTTCTATAGCCCGTTTTGTGCAAACTAGGTTGGCGACTCTATTTCTTCACATCACCCCACATCGATGACGACTAAAGAGTTCCTAGAAACAACGAGAGACCTTCTCTCTATCCACCGTGTGAATGAGTACTGACCCCCCGAGAGGAGAAATGGGTATAGCCACAAGAAGATTGACTTGTGGATATTTATTTAGGTTTATGGCTCATTTTCTAGTAAAAAATACACAAATAACTCCAAGCTTGAGAAATAAGGCCAAATTTTTGGGAAGTTATAGAAATCTTTGCTAACCTTTCAAGGTAAAAATGTTGCATTTATTCCCCATCTCCATTGATCCTTCGAAGGTAAATTTTTGGTGATTATTCACCATCTTAGGTGATCTTCAAAAAAAAATTATTGTAATTATTCACCATCTTTGATGACCCTTCGATGTTTTAAAGTTTCTATAAGTATGGATTTTTTTTCTTTAATACATTACTAAATTTCGTTTTTATACTTTAATAAAATTTTATTATCTCATTATACTTTAAATCATTTTACATCGTTATACGATATTTTTCCTCGCCAAATGTCACCAAAGATCACTTTTAGTGGCAAAATTTTCATATTTAGTGATGAAAATTTATTAAAATCTAATAAAATTAATAAAGTTATATTGAAGTCTAAAATCAAATATTATTAATGTAAAAAAAATGTGAATATTCACCATCTTTGGTGACCTTTGAAGTTCAAAATTTTTGCAATTCTTCACCATCTTTGGTGACCCTTTGAAGTTTAAAAGTTTTGTGATTATTCACTATCTGTGGTGACCTTCAAAGTTAAAAAAAAATATTACAATTATTCATCATCTTTGGTGACCCTTTAATGTTAAATTTTTTGTGATTATTCACCATATTTGGTGACCTTTAAGTTAAAAAAATTACAATTATTCACCATTTTTGGTGACCCTTTGAAGGTAAAAAATATTACAATTATTCACCATCTTTGGTGACCCTTAGAAGTTAAATTTTTTATGATTATTCACCATATTTAGTGACCTTCAAAGGTAAAATCTATCATAAGTATTAACCATCCTAAGGACACTTTGAAGTTTAAAATATTCTTGACCACTCACCATCCTTGGTGACCTTTGAAGTTAAAAGGGTGGAAGTTATATACCTTATGTGGTGATGATAGAAGTTGAAACCGATGAAATGAATTACGTCACTTCTTACTATCAACTTCAATATATATTCAAGACTGCAACTATTAAGTCTCCACCACCTAAATTTTTCTCAAACACATGTGGTAGGGGGCATCTTTACACCATATTTTAATGGGTTCATCTCGTGGCATTTTTTGACAGGTGGCTAGAAGATGGAGGAAGTTTGTAAAGGTTATATGGTGGTTATTATAGATAATTAATTAAAAATCAAATCGGATGTTATTTGGAGCCAAAATGCAAACCGAAAGTTACTTGGAGCCAAAGAAAGTTAGTCATTGAATACAGCTATAAATTCTACCCTTCATGAAGACAAAAAAAAGAGTCCCTCATCAAAAACTGCTTTTACATACTTTTATTCTTTCTTTCCTTTTTCTTTTTATCCTTATTTTCTTTTCACTATTCACTTAAATTCTTTCATTTCAAGGTAGATTATAAGATAGATTGGAACTTTTCTTCAAGTTCATTAAAAGTTTCTTGCATTTAATTTTATTATCTTTAATTTCTTTCTTTACATTTTGCAGTGTAGTCTTTTACGTTATCACAATTTATTTTCATTAAAGGTAAATTACACATAACCCCCTTAAACTATAGCGATTTCACTGATAGCCCCTTAATCTAAAAATTTCATAGAAATGTTAAATTTTTATGCATATTTTTTAGGTGCCAAAGTTCAATAATTTAGGGCGTTATCTGCAAAAGAGCTATAGTTCAGGGATATTTGGTGTAATTTAACCTTTCTTTAATTTCAAAGATTTACTTGTATTTCAATTCTTGCAATTTACAATTTATGTTGTCCTAGTTAATTAGCACAATTTACTACTTTCATCAAATTCTTCTCTCAGATAAGCATAACTCTTCTTAAGTAAAGCATCGAATGTAACATAATTTCCTAGTATTATCAATAGGCTAAGATGTTTATATGTAAAGACAACAAACCTTGCCTTACACCCTCGCAATCCCCATTAACTTTAATCGAGAATCCAAGTGAAAATAACCCAAACATAAGAGGGTAGTTTAGATAAGATGGAGGCGTAACCCCTTTTAAGTATGGTTATGGCAAGGTTAATTAGAGAAACACTAGTGATTTAGCCGCAAGACACAAAGAGCAGTTTGGAAGGTATGGAACCCATCTTATACTCACAAATCTCGTGTATAACCCTCAATATAATAAAGAACTTTAGAAATAACTTAGCTAGAGGGAGAGAGAAGCAAGCACCCTAGATACACCTTGGTAGGCAGACAAAACATACCAAAAACCACTCTCAAGAGTCTCTGTTTGCGTATTAAAAGCTTCGTAATAAATGACAATGGTGAGTGGATAAGCCCTCTAATTTGCAATAATTCTCTCTCTGACGTATCTCTAGCAATAACTTTTTTTGAACTCTCAAAGGATCATTTTCTTTTCCTTCTTCCTCCTTTCCTCAAAGGTGGTTGGGGTCCTTAAATAGCCCCCCACACCACCCCCGATGCAACTCAGTCATTAAAGACTATGAAAGACATCCCTCATACTTTATGTCACAACATTAAATGCCTGATGCACTAGTTGTTTCCTACGTCATAAACATTAAATGCCAAGACATGCCTTTTGCCTAACCACTGTATGTCAGGGGGTTATTGTCGCAGAGGTGGCTCACCAACTATCTGACAGCCCCAAATACCACGGTGGTTTACTCAAGTGCATGTCTGACATTGTTTAGAAGGCTAGTGACATCACCCACAGTAGATGTGATATTTAAGTAGAGGGTTGTTTGGTTCATAACTCAATGCCCGATGGAACTCCAAGCTGCTCCGCTTGAGGTTCAACGGTCAGGGTCCTTCGGTGTTTTACCAAGTGTATCTAAGATGGTCAGGACAAGCCCCAACGGTGCCCCACTTCTCAATCCTCCAAACCAAATCCCTCTAAAGTTCCCACGGCGAGGTTGTTCGATAGAGCATGAAAACTCTCCCAGGCCCTGCCAAGCCTGGTCTCTCGCGAGTACCGTTCGACCTCACACCCATTCATTATTCTCGTTACAACATTACAGTCATTATAACTCGTAGTAAATATAAACAAAGCTATAATATGGCAAAGTAACAATAAGCTAAAGTACGAGTTGCCACGCTGAGCTGCCTCACCAAGATGCCACGCTTGAGTTGCCACGCTGAGCTATCTCACCAAGCTGCCACGCTTGAGTTGCCACGCTGAGCTGCCTCACCAAGACGCCACGCTTGAGTTGCCACGCTGAGCTATCTCACCAAGCTGCCACGCTTGAGTTGCCACGCTGAGCTGCCTCACCAAGACGCCACGCTTGAGTTGCCACGCTGAGCTTATCCTCAGAACACTGTTGCTAATTAGTGGATTATCCCTAATCCCAGGATTACCTTCAGGCCCCCTCTACATTTGCCCCTTCGTGGAGGGATTTGTTATGGGAACAAGAAGTGCCTCCACGAAAACTTCTTAATCCGATGAACCTTCTCTGTCTGGCCTGCAGCTTTTTCTAATGCGGAGCCTCAACCGTTCCAGCTTGAATATCTGAAATTCTCCCGAAGGACCTGCTAATATTCTCGCAGTAATGTTCGAAAAAAGAGAAAAAATTCTCCCCGATGTAACTGAGTCATAACTAAACAACGTTTGAGCTTCTGTCGAGGGGACATCGTGCCTTTTTTGAACCGTTGGGACACCTTCTTCGTTGGGGGGTTTATTGGATATGTCAGAGAAAATCTTGGCGCCCAAAACTGAATCTTGCTTAGGAAGGTAACGGTGGCTGTTCCCTAGGTGTCACTTCATTAATTGATGGCAGTTCCCCAGGTTTCACGTCATTGAATGACGTAGCGTTGTCTTTTCCATGTCAGAACACTTCCCGAAGTGCCACATGTACATTTGAAATGATTGCAGGCGGCCACACACGTGCAATGGTGGGAAACTTAAACGACGAACTTTAAAAATTAAACGGCCAAATCACTTAAAGCCATTCTTTTTCTTTCTTTCCCACAACTTGCCTCAAATTTCCTTCGTTTTTTAGAGAGAGAGAGAAAAAGCTTCCATTGTTGATCGTCTGAAACCTGCTGTTCGACCTTGTGCCGTCCTGTTCTTGCTCGCATCATCTTCGCCACCTCCTGTGGTTGTTCTTCCGCCATTGTCGTGCTCAGGCTCCTCTGACTCAAGGTTGTTTTTTGTTTGCACTAACACTCTGTCATGGCTTCTCAAAGTTATCCCACCATCTCTTCAGCCAGTGCGGCGCCTGCTACTGCTGTTGCCACCACTACTGGTGCCTCTGCCTTGGACGCTGTCCGTCGTGATCAGTTAAGGTTTTATCGTCGCTCTCCCATTTTTGGCGAAGATGATTGCTTTGCTGCTGCTTGCAAGACTGTCAACTTTGAATGCAAGTTTGAGTCCTTAGTGCTGGGTGACGAGGACGAAGAACCCTCGAAGTGGGGCTTTCTTCCTCCAGAGGGGACTCTCCAGTTTCGTCTGGAGCGAGGGGACTTCCAATGGTCCCAAATTGACTTCGAAGCACCAGGTGGTTCTCCTGCCCATTTTGCTGCTTGGAACTCTCACATGGTGAGTTCCTATGGTGATATTTTGAGTAAGATTGGCCTTCAACGGGCCAAATGGTTTGGTGAGTTTACTCTCTCAAAAAATAATGCTGCTCTCCCCATTCTTATTTCTCGTTGGAACGTGACGACTCACACATTTATTGCTGCGTGGGGAAAGTTCACGATAACCCTAGAAGATGTCTACGAGCTTCTGGGGCTCGAAGCAACAGGTCATGAGCCTTATACCGATGAGCCTCTTGACGCCGAAGAGACTGCTGACCGTTTGGCGTTGGACCGAATATGCCGAAGTTGCATCGGTTCTTCAAACAAAGCTACCTTCACTCCGCTGATTAATTATTTCTTCAAGGGTTCTAGTGAAGGTAGTTCTTCAATTTCAACGGATGCCCCTGGCCAAGGTACTTCGTTAGAGCTCCCTGCTTACATCCTTGTGATTCTGTCCCATTTTCTTTTGACGGGAAAACCAAACGATCAGCCCCGAAGGGACCTTATCAACATATCCCTTCATTTGGCCCGGGGCATCAAACTTCCTTTGGCTGCAATTGCCCTAGGGTCTCTCTACACCTGGCTTGACAGAACGTTGTTCTATATGGAACGATCCCTTGGCCGTTATAACCTGGCCAATTTTGCTAACAGCATCCTTCTAACTAGCTTTCTTTACATGCGCTTTCCTGTTGTGGCGGCCAAGGCCAACCGTCCTCCTTCTGGGGAAACCATTTTGCCCCCCCGCTCTTATATTTATCACAAGAGGCAGAGCCGAAAAGAGCTGATCGCCTCAATTGATCGTTTTAAGGACTTTGTTATGAGGCCTTACGGAGAGGACGCCTTTATTCACACTTGTGATTTCTTTCAGGACGAATCCAGGGTGGTACAGGTGGGGGTAGACATTGAAGATCCTCAGTTAGCCGTGGTGCTTCTCCTTTCTCCGGGGTATCTGCCTTCCTACACCGAGTGGGGATATTCCAGCGAACATTACAACCCCAATCGGTGTAGTCGTCAATTTGGGTTTGATCAGGGGGCTCCTCGCTCAGTTTTCCAATCCTCAAACCCGAAGGTTAGCTTTAGTGAGGCATGTTCCTTATTTTCCTCCACTGCTGCGTGGGGGATAAGTGAATCAATGGCTGGGAGAGTCACCATTCCCTCCAACAAGAGGCAAGGGAATGTGACCAGTCTATTTGCCACGAAGTTTTAGCCGAGACAACTGGCTAACATTGCTGAATTCATAGATGGCGAGCCGGTGTACCCTCCTGTTCTTTCATTTGCTGCGATGGAGCTGGGACTCAAAGGCAACTCCATTCTGGGGATTGAGTTCCCTCTAAGCAAAACTCCTAAGGGGCCTTCCGAAGAGCTACCTCCGTTATGCCCCATGACTCCCACTGCCATATCCAATGCGAAAGGTGCCGGGGTATCCAGGAAGACTGCTCCTTCGACTGGAGCTACTGGTGATGAAGGGTCTTCGCAGCCGTCGACCAAGAAGGCCAAGAGTGGGGTGGCTTCCACGAAAAAGGCAAAGTCCAAATACCAGATTCCCGTGGCAGCCCTACCCATAGCCTCCGTTCCTCCTCCCATATCTCCTGAAAGGGCCGATAGGTTAAGGAGGGAGGCGCAGGCTGAGGTAGATCGAGTGAATGCAGAGTTTCAACGGCGCGCTGTCGTCGTTCCTCCCTCGGTTGTCTTCCCCACGATCGTCGTCGATCCCACTGAGCCAGCTGCAAAGAGGAGAAAAGGTTCGAAGGTTCCTCAAGCCACTGGTAGTGCCATGACAAGGCTGAGGAGGAAGACTTTAGGCACCAAGTCCCAGCGGAAGCAAGTTTCCTCGGTGCAAGCTTCTCATTCTTCTTCCCAATCTGAGGTATGTACACTTATCTTGTTCTCTTTTCTTCTTTGGTTAGAGCAAGCCGGATTTACTTATATATATTGTTCTTAACTACTTTGGTGCAGGGACTTAAAGAAATGGGGCCTCGTTCTCCTAGCCCCCCAAGTCCCCCCATTAGCCGTTTCGTGGGCGGTCGCTGTGGGGCCATCTCATCCGATACGACCCCACCCCGTTCGCCAATGACCGGGCTTACTTACGCCCGTCGTTCAATCTCAAGACGGGCGGGGGAGGCAGTTGGGGAGGGTGAGGTTATAGAGCTTGTGGGTGTCTCTTCGCCACCAGAGACAACACAATCTGAGATGCCTACTCCAGTCTCCTCTGGCTCACTGGCTTCCTCTGAGGCTGTTCTCCCCCTCGTTCTGGTTGTTGCAGGTGATCCTGAGGTAATTATTTCATAATTAAATTTGTCTGATCTGGCATTCCTTCTCTTTCACCCCGTTCTGTGTGCTGAATTTAGGATGTTGGTTGCCCTAGGTCGAAGTATCCTCGCTGCTAGCAAACATTCTCCGTCCAACGGTGCTGGCGAGACCTCTGGCCACAGTGCCCCTTTTCAACGTTCTGACTGAGGTAAGTTATTCTTGGATACATTTCACCCTTTTTTCTGTATTTGTTCCTCTTTACTAACATTGGCTTTTATATTGCAGCTTTCTCCTGATCTTTCACCACCCTCATCTATTCCCGATGAACCCCTTGCTCTTGCTTTGGTACCTTATGTGGGCGAGGGAACTATGCCGATGGTTGAGGTTTCTGGGGCCAAAGACCCCGTTGAGGCCGATGAGGTAACAAGTCCCCTCCCAACGATTCCTGCCACTTTAACCTCCGTGATAGCTCCCACTCCTGCCCCTGTTATGATTCAGGTACTTTCTTTATTCTCTGCTTAAACTCCTTCTTATAATGGTGACTTAACAACGAAAATGTTTGTTAAGATTTTTATATAATCTCCACCTTATAACGGTGACTTAACAATGAAAACACTTGTTAAGATTTTTATATAATCTCCACCTTATAACGGTGACTTAACAACGAAAACACTTGTTAAGATTTTTATATAATCTCCACCTTATAACGGTGACTTAACAACGAAAACGCTTGTTAAGATTTTTATATAATCTCCACCTTATAATGGTGACTTAACAACGAAAACGCTTGTTAAGATTTTTATATAACCTCCACCTTATAACGGTGACTTAACAACGAAGACGCTTGTTAAGATTTTTTATATAATCTCCACCTTATAACGGTGACTTAACAACGAAAACGCTTGTTAAGATTTTTATATAATCTCAACCTTATAACGGTGACTTAACAACGAAAACGCTTGTTAAGATTTTTATATAATCTCCACCTTATAACGGTGACTTAACAACGAAAACGCTTGTTAAGATTTTTCATATCCTTATTTGGTCTTTTCTTTTCAGGTTGCTCGGGAAGATTCGCCCCCAGTCCTCTCACCTGTAGGCTCGCCCTTTCGAGAACCTGACGCTTCGAAAAATTCAATTCATGCTGAGCTGCCTCACCAAGATGCCACGCTTGAGTTGCCACGCTGAGCTATCTCACCAAGCTGCCACGCTTGAGTTGCCACGCTGAGCTGCCTCACCAAGACGCCACGCTTGAGTTGCCACGCTGAGCTATCTCACCAAGCTGCCACGCTTGAGTTGCCACGCTGAGCTGCCTCACCAAGACGCCACGCTTGAGTTGCCACGCTGAGCTTATCCTCAGAACACTGTTGCTAATTAGTGGATTATCCCTAATCCCAGGATTACCTTCAGGCCCCCTCTACAGTTTCATACCTCTTCTAAGGTATGTTTGAATGTGTGAAAGTGTGTGCAATCAACGTAGAAGGGCGTGAGTAAAGTTCTCTTTAGAAAATATTTAGTTTTAAATTTCTTTCACAATATAAGCAACCCTATTATAAATACAATTCGGTGATGTGGTTAGATGTTTAGATATACAATTGAATAAGTTTTAAACAAAATTAACAAATGCATAAAATTAATTAGTTATTTAAATTTCAATTAACACTTAATTTAACTGATCTAAGTTAATTATCTCAAAACTTCACTAGATGAGAACACTAAGTTCAATTTTAATGGATCTTCATAGGTCTAAGATAGATGTAAGTGTTGTGTGTGTAAGGAAGGTGAAAAAAAATATAAAAGAAGGAAAAAATTCCATAAGACAAATTTATGGGAAAACCCCCACCTAGTGGTAAATAACCTTGCTGCATTAAAATCTATCATTAATCTTGAAGAACTTTTGTACAATCCTGTAAGATAACTCTCTCTCGTTACCTAAAAGAAAGTTATCTTATGAACATTGAATTCTCCCCCATTAACTATGAGCGAACCACCGAAAACTTCATGAAGTGTATGAAGAAGTTCATTCTTGTTGTTAGGATCACACCATACTTGAACTTCCTAATAGTTCAAATACCTCTTTTATATATGAGTTTTGATCTTCAATTCAAATTTAATTAGGCTAAAATGAATTAGGTTATGTGGATTTAATCACAAAACACTCTCAACTTCTCACAAAAATTAAATCAAATGTTGATCTATATTTACTTAATTCTGAATGAAACAAGTGAATTTTCTTAAAGATAATAAGTTATGATGCTCTTAACCTTGAAAATTCTCTATCAGTATATGAGAGTAAAAATGAATTTTCCTCTTCTCAAAATGGAATGGGAATTCTTTATTTATAGAGTTTTTTCAAAAACTGGCAGCATCGTGTGCACATTTGAAAATAACTCCATGTGCGCAGGTTTCTAATAAGAAAGCCATGCTAAAAATATGATGGTCATACTCATGGGTACAAAATATGACGATCGTATGAATGTGAGAAATGTATATCAATGCAACCCCCCTATCATATCAATATTAGTATCAACACCGCAAGTGTATATCAATGATGTAACTCCCTGTCAATCATATTGTCCCCCTTTTAAAATATTTATCCCCTTTTGCAAAAATATGGAATCAAGTTCACCCCGTTGATACAATCTAAAAGCATCACAACAAAGGTATATCATCTATCTTAGAAATTTTTAGCCTTTTTGACAAAGAACAGTCAAAGATAAGTAAAAAAGATATAGATGAGTTATAGCATGGCAAATGGCAATGATCACAATGACCAAAGAACAAAATATATAAAGCACGTGATAAACCCATGACAAACATGAGGAATATGGGGTAGACATTGGAATAACAACCATTAATGACACATACATGGAATGACTAAGATATAACATCATGAAAAGAAAATAAATCATGTGAAGTAGGATGTATAACATATGAATATCATTCAATCAAGAATAAGGTTTGATATATCTAAGCATATGAAAAAGTGAAGAACATGATAATATCATAAGGCCCATATAAATGTAATTGCAAGTGCATAAAAACAAGATATCACAATATATAACAATAAACAAAATTCTCTAACAAAACAAAATATAGCTCTAAAAATTCAAACTGGAATAAAAAGGAGCATCATAACTAACCAATAGTAAGAAAGTCTATCACAAGCATACGAGTTCCAAATGGAAGTAAAAGTTTTACAATAATAGTCTTTATAAGCTATGAGTTATGTCCTTAAGATAAAAAAATATTTGATACATAACCATATCATTAGCCACCCTCAATAGAATCTTTAGTGTAACTCTCATCATCTCAGGATCCCCCCTCCTCCTCATCATCATTATCAACCTCGTCAACATATACATCATGATTAAAAGTATACTAGGTAGTAGGAGTAACTGTGGATGCAGTTATAAGGGAAGAAGAAGCACTAGATAGTTAAGGAGAAGGAATAACATCACATTGTTCAATAGAGGAAATTTTCATGATATTTGACCAATATGACACACCTTAATGTCAAAACACTCATCAAGTCTTGAGTGATTTGGGATATAATCGGTTTTGTCAATATAAGATGATATAAAATTAAGACTCTATATAGCATCGTGATGACTTATATGCCCATGGGCTCTAGAGAAGCTATAGTGACTGGAGCGGTTAGAGTAGGACCAATAGGTTAGGCAGTTGGTTATAGTCGAGGATGTCTGGCAATGCCCTTAATAACTAGATCGATAATGGGGGGAATTAATGTCCTAGATGTCTGACCCTAAGATTAGTTAACGCATGTACTAGTGATAGGACCTATGATAGATGTAATAATATCTCAAGATAACCTAGGAACCCCTAGAGAATATAGGTTTCCAATGATCATCCTGTCAAATGGAAAAGCCTCTTTAGTGCAATCTTAACCACCACACCTAATCACCTCAAAGATAAGAGATAGGATATCAATGGTCTCTTCATCCCAATTGTATGAATGATTATCCTAATCAGATATTGCAAGTACTAAGTCCTATGTCTAGGCATAAGAAAATAGATGACTTTGAAATAAAAAATGCCTAAGTGATGTCAAAGGGACACCTAGGGAAATAACATACCCATCCACTGAGTCTATAGACCAATAAAAAATGTATCAAAACTATGATGTGTTATACCCCCCTAAAAAAATTGGCTAATTTCGGCTTCTTAACAAAATCTAAATCTAGATGTGCCTCATGTTGGGAAAAATTGTCACACCCTGCTTTTTGGTATGAATGAACAAGAAGTACACATAAAGCAAAGAATTAAAGTTAAGGAAGAATAACATAACTTTTTATTCATTATTGATATATTATATAGGTGGAACCACCGCAGGGGTGAATTACATGTTTCTAGTACATATGACAATATAGAAAATTGAAAAACACCACTCCTTGCTCCCATATGGTTTAATCTATGCCCATACGATCACATATGCAAATAGGTGATTGGTGTCTGTATCTAGTAGGGAAGAGATATTATTTTCTTTCTCTTAGGGCATCTGGAGAAGGAAGGAATTAACACAAATATGCTAAGTAGGTTCTATCAGTTTTATAACAATTATATAGATATAAATGAGAGTTGGAGTGTGTAAAGAATCAGTGATTAAAACGGATGACAAGAATAAACTCATAATGCTATTTTATCATATTATAACTTAAAATGTTGGAAATTGATAATTCCATACTGATTAGCCTATTTAAGAAAATACGGTACGTTACCAGTTTGGTTAGAATCATGTTTGGAGAAAGTTAAGGAATTGGAACTAATAATCCCATTCTTACAAGTTCACTAAGAGGTATAAGGGTAATTAAGTCATTAGCGTAAATTTATCATATACGATCCCAAAATCTTTGGGAAAAGTAACATACTATGATCACAATTAAAGTGGCCCGTATACGTATGTAGTAATAATCATGACTCTCAATTATCTGAGACTAAGAGGCCAACTAGAAAGTTTTATGGGATAACACGCCAGTCTACTTCCTAGTTAATACTGATGCTTATAGTAAAATATGGAACAAAAGTATAGGGGCGAACTGAATCAATTATGGTACATGATCTCAGTTATTAGCTGAGAAGCATTTAAAATTGATTATAAAATTAAAAATTGGTGAGAATTCAAACAGTGATGATGGTTAACAAAATACACAGTATGGAAGTATAATAACATGCAAATACTCAGAGTCAATGTGGTTGTCACATAGTGATATCAATAATAGTATTTCAAATACGCGAAGTATAATATTAAAAAGGTAGGAAAAACCTACTTTCTTGGTATATTGTTGTATTGGTGTCACACTGGAGTATTAATAAGTTTTGGGACTTGGTTTTCTATTATATAATGTGTGGCATAGGAGTACTAGGGTTTATTCAGTCACTTTTGTAACTTAAACCTGCCTTTAATAAAGTTTTGGGGGCTTATGTGTAATTATCTTGGGACTTTAAAATAGGGAACTCAAGCTCATTTTTGAACCTTAGTGCAAGAAAGTTTTTGTCTTAAAATAGTTTTATGTATGTAGGGGCAAAGTTTGGGGTGAAAATTGCAAAGTTAGAACAATTTCTTGGGGTTGATTTATAATTTTAAGTAAAGTTCTTTAAGTAAAAACCTCACCGAGATAGGAATATACAAACATGGACTTATGTTATACCATTTTGATCAGAAAAATTAAATAAACTTTTTATGGGAAAATCAGAATTTTTAGATTGGTCACGCACTCTCACGCGTGTTGAAAATCTTCTGACCAAAGTCTTCATCTTCTACCTCTCGATTTTGACTTTCTAGTGTTTAAAACTTTTACTGAGGTTTTATCCTTTGGTGTTATACCATTTTAGATGATTTCCTAACTAACACAACCAAATTTTTCATATTGATTCTCAATATATAAGTTTCATGGTTCAAATCCCAATATAACTCGAGTTTTAAAACTATGTATTTTCATGAAATTTTGACCTAAAATTCGTTGATTTATAGAGTATGGCAGGGTGCCTTATGAATTGGGTTTGATTTTTGCAATATGTTTTGGTTACAAGGATTTGGATGGACTGTAGGTCAAGAATTTTGGATTTATAGGTTTTGAGTTTTGAAAACACTTTCCATCGATTAACCTTCTATATGAACATTCATGGCTTTTCACCATTACAGTTGACATCCCGAGGTTACAATTAGTCTATTCATGGCTTTAAATTTGAGTTTTGGTTACTATAAGGGATTTCACCATAAAAGCTCAAGCTTTAATGGTCATTCTAGGCAGTTGTACACGTAAAAGCTTGCATATTATGAGTGCTCTAACTATATTAACTATGCAAAATACTACTAGAATTGAAAGAATTGAAATTAAGAAAAAATGTTGAGTTACTTGAATTGAGAGAAAATTCAAACTTTTGAAGTGAATTATGGGATTAGTTTCTAGTGCTTAGGACATAAGGTATTTATACTACTTTGAGTGAGGAGTTGATTGTAGTAAAAAGGAGGTGGGTCAGAATTCATTTAGGGTGAGTTTTGAGTTTGCTTCAAATGGGGGCACATGGGTTCCTATGGTTTACCATGTGTTTTTTCATCTCTTTTACTAATGTGGTTGTGTGTGGACTGTGGTAAGAATAAAATTTACTAATGTTTTAATTTAAGTCCTTAATCTTTGATATAATAGAATTTATGTCCGTAAAAGTACACATTTTGTAAAGTTTAGGGGCCTTTTGGTAATAATAGAGAGTTTTTAAGGTTGAAACTATAATTTCACATTAGTTAAGGTCCAAATGTTTAATTTGATATAAGGTTGCGGTTTAGGGGTTCAATATATCTAAACTTATCTCATTTCGAAAGTTTCAGTAACCCTTTTGTAATTAACTGAAACTTCAAGAGGTTGAAGTTAATAAAACAAAGTTGTAGGGTTTTAAACATAGTTCCTTTGTTCTTAGATAATTTTTTATTTTACCCATCTTACGAGGTTTTAAATAGAGGTTGTAGGTCATTTTAGGGTTTGAAGATTCCCGATTCTTACAATCTACGTACCTAACAAAAATTCATCCTCGAATTTTACCTCTGAATAAGATAGGGTATTGATCCTTCATTTCTTGTTCTTATCCCATGTAGATTCTTGTTGATTTTAGTGTTCCCAAAGTACTTTAACTGAGGGGATTTCCTTATTTCTTAGATAGTTCACATGGAGATCAAGAATTTGAATATGATGTACTTCAAATTCATGGTTGGGTTCAACTAAAACATCTTTTCATGTGATAGTATGGGATGGATCTAATATATACTGACGTAAATTTGATACATGAAACACGTTATGGATATTGAATAATTCCACAGGTAATTCTAATTGATAGGCTACGGACCTGATTCTTTTAAAAATTGTGAAAGGTCCAATATATCGGGGGCTAATTTTCCATTCTTTCCAAAACGTAAAATTCCTTTTGGTGGAGATATTTTTAGAAATACTAGCTCATTTTCTTGAAATTCCAATGGTTTTTGGCGATGAATGCGTAATTCTTTTGTCGATCTTGGGATGTCTTTAACTTTTCAAGAATCGGTTGTATTACCTCGGTGGTTTCTTGAATTATTTTAGGACCAAAGTGTTTACTATCTCCTGATTCTATCCAACATACCGGGGATCTACAAGGTCTACCATATAAATCTTTAAATGGGGCATCTTTGATACTGGTTTAATAGCTATTGTTATACGAAAATTCAATAAGGGGAAAATATACATTCTAATGGTTAGACATATCTAACGTATAATCTTGTAAAATATCTTATAGGGTTTGAATTTTAAGTTTTGATTGTCCATTCGTTTGGGGGTGGAATGCAGTACTTAAGTGAAGTTTGGTACCCATCCATTTAGGGGTGTTTAAAGATTAAACTTGGGGTGCGAAGAATTCATACCATAACTAATCTTGTTGTGATTCATATGAGGTGAAATTATTTGATGATGAAGTAAATGTTTCTACCCATCCAAGGTCTCCAAATCCCTGTTTAACCTTCTGTGAAGCATGAGTCTTCTAGTGCATGATTATCCCCAAATGTAGGTAGGTGTGTGGGAACCTTTTTAGATGAAAACCCTTTCTTATGAGTGAGATATGGTCATCTCACTATATGCCTCTTCACAAAAAGGTGAATATTATTTTCTCTCACCCCTCTTAAACCCCAATGATGATTATTAACCTAAAACCCATTCTCACACATTTATATACAAGTACAGAAGGTGGTCTTGGGATAAATTAGGTTTCTTGAGAGTGTGGGCCTAACTACTTAGGTATGTGTACTACATTAGGGACTCCAGATACATAATTAATCTGGCTTCAAATAAATACTCAAAAACCTCAATTATAACCTCGTAATTTATTTCATTTCATTATTTAATCATAATTAATTTCTCTAAATAATTATGACTGAACTTCAATTTAATTATCTCAGAAATCACTCGAATATAAACAGGTCTTATTTACAAAGTTGATTATGGTTCATAATAAGATTCCCAAGGTGAATCTTTTAATGGCCAATTAATTAAGTCAATTTATTGTAATTGACTTGAACCAAAATCTAATCAAACTTCTCGATTCTCGAGCTTAACTTATTTTTCTAACTCCACTGATTAGGTTTTCTAGTGGAAACAAAATATTATAAGTGAATCAAGGGGTATCATAATCAGAGATATCAACGGACATGAATTCCTCCTAAGTAAGATCTCAGTCCTACTTACATAACCACCACCAAATATGAGGGGATCATTTGATTAAATCTAATATTGAATCTCACCCATAGTAATAAAAGCGACAACTACATAATCATCCCAATGCTATTAATTCTAGGAAAAAAGAATCTATGCACCGTTTTCAAATGGTGTGAGGTTTCATGAGTCTAATCAATATAATACTTAGAATATAATCACACAAGTGGTATCGTTCAATATATTCTCGAGATGCACCGATCACAATCCTCTACTGAACTATCTCATAAATTCCCAAATCATTACAATGGTTCTTTGTAGTTTGAGATAAACTACTAGGAATGTATCACAATCGTTCTTATAGGATTTCAAGTTCCTATCTAGGTTTTGAATATTTTAATAGACCTAGAACCTGAATTCCAATATCCTCATGATCAACCCGAAGTCGCATCACTGGAATTCGAATATATTTAAACCAAATATAAATCAAAATTTTTAATCATGATTCTTATTTCAAAACGAAATGACACACCTTTACTTAAAAGTAACCGTTATACATGATTTTAATAATAAAACCCCCAACATCTCCTTCACCTCCTTTATTAGAAAAGTATTTCTACCACGAACAAAAGTGGAGATAACTAGCAGAGTGTCTGAATTGATAATCAAATTCATGTAAAACTCGTGAATAAGTGAATCATTACATATCTTATAAGATATAAGCAAGAAAAAAGTAGAGATAAAATAATATATTCTAAGGAAAATTATCCCTCCGTGGTCCTATTAAGATGGTGAAAGTTAAAAACTCTTTCAGTACAAATAGAAAATTCCAACAATACCTTTCGCAATGCTTGACCATGTCAAGTAAATTTGATGGTAGTTGGATTGGCAATCGACTTGTCGATTATAATCAAGGTGCCTAAGGATTAAGTGCGCTGATGCATTGGTCACGAAGTGAAGCTAAATGGAGCATCGATATACTCGCGTACTCTCGAAGACTCTCCGGGACCACTCGGGGGGTCTGGGAGTCATCGCCTTGTATGCCTTAGTCTTACCACGAATCATAAAGATGTACAAGACTATGAAAGAGACACAAAAATAAATGAAATGATCAAATATCAATCTCAAGGTCAGCTAACAACCAAAATAGAGTGTGAACAGTAGGAAAAATGATCAAATAAAACCCAAAATTCACAACACTATAAAATATGGAAAATGAGCAGAAATGAGGATAAAAACTCAAAAAATTGAACCTTAAGTGAAGATAAATACTTAAGAATGATATAATAATCTAAATCAAATCTACACAAACCCTATCAATCAAAGATTTGAGAAAAATGGAATACTTCTGTTCAAATTGAAAAATTCCCAAATTTGTAACAAACTAGGTTCTCAACTATAAAACCTTCAATTACACCTCAAAACGATGATGATCCAGCAATATAGCATCAAAATATGATTGTACATGAATTTTTGCTCTAGGAGGTTCGAAGTATATGGAGAAATTTTTTTTGAAACGAATGAAAGAGATTGAACTTCTATTTTTAATAACAAAGCGTGTATATTACACCGAGTCCTGATATTTTTACCAAAAAATTACTCCAAAACACCACATAAAAGTTAAACACAAACTTTACTAACAACATCAAAAACTTTTGAGCCTTTTTTCTTTAAAAAATGTCAAAAAAACCCTAAATAATCTAAAAAGTACACATAATCAAACACCAAACCCTCTAAAACACCAGAAACTCCAAAATATCAAAACTCTTCTACTCCAAAATAACCTAGATCTTTCACCTATTCATTTGTCACCCAAATATCAAAATTACATTGCAATGGTTGACGAAAAGAAAGTTGATATTGAAGCTTTACAAAAGTTTAACATTCAATGCTCACTTAACGATTTTGAGGTATTAGAAAACCTTTACGAAGTACATAATGCCTAAAACTATTTGTAAAACAAAGACAAGATTAAAACAAATCTGGGATTACTGGACTTATGACCCCCCTCCGTCGTAAGTGATGAGTAGTTTCTAGGTGGTTATCCCTCACTTCCTTCCTCCCGTGAGTGTTGTGGTGTCAGCACTTGTGTGCATGGTTAGAGGGAGAGATAAGATCTGACACCCTTTCTGGGAGCGCTTCAGTCGTCGTCAATGTGGGGAGATGTAAAGAGATAGAGTCGCCAACTTATTTTGTACAAAATAGGCAAAAGAAATATTGTCGCCTCAAGATAACGACATCAAAGACAATACTGATGCTTGCGAAACCAATTAGTTCAAAGGTTCGGGGGATGAGTTATGGAATGGGAATGAATTAGGCACCCATACTGACCTTTCGATCTCTCATGATTATGTGTTATTATTCTCCTTAAAATCTTTTTAAAGTGTGTCTGCATGTATATATAAATGGAGGATTGAATTTTTCAACTCACATCATGAATAAAGGCGGAATAAGATCATCCGTAGGAGAATTCCTAAAATAATTAAAAACATAATATGAGCACTTATTGGGATATCGATCGTTGTCGTGAAGCGATGATATGTGTTAGATAAAGCGCAAATTAGAATCACAAGTATAATTATAGAAATAATATATGAATAAAAATATGTAGAGAGGACTCGAATCTTAGGTTATTGGCCCGAGATGGCTACATTGCCTAAAAAGGAATCAAAGTCTATGTAGCTCACATGTAATATATCCGATCGGGCATTTTATTTAGATGTGTGTGCGTAGAAAAATGAGACTTTAATTTAAGAAACTGTAGTGAGGAATCCCATTTGGAATTTATGAGTAAACCCCTTTTTTTCTTGCTTTTGGATTTTTTTATAGAAAATATGTTGTGTGCAATACTACTAATAAAAAGTGGCATTATTAATATGTATGGGCTAACAAATATGAAATGGTAATGTAAGGATTAGATAACTAATGCGAAAATAAGAAAATTAAAAGAGAGAGAAGAATGTTTGTACCTTCTTTGGAGGCATGAAGATTGATCTTGATTGTTAAAAAGGCATCCCTTGCAAGTGGACTGAGGTTATAGGAAGAGAGGGAAAGGATTTTTGCTAAATTAGGGGTGAAAGGGATGGAAGTGGAACGTGGAAGAAAGATTTCAATAGAGAAACCATGTTGATTTTGAGAGAATATAGCTGAGATAACTAAGAGGGATGTTTCTAGGGTACCTTTATAAGTGAATTCATGCCCTCCTTATATAGGGTCAAGAGGGTGCTGAATGGAATTATGCTTGACTCGCCTATCGATAGTCCGGGAAATAGGTTTTTCCATTCGCCAACCTCATGCATATTTTAAAAAAATGGTTGTAAAATGAAATTTGTAAGTTCGAATCGTGCACGGGGCATACTGTTGGAATGGGTATTCATATCCCTTTAAGAATCCATTGGGGCGCTCCCACGTTAAGGAGTTTACTTTGGTTAAACAGGGATTGAAAATGCCTAACGATCTTTTGGACAAGAGGTTCTCGAAGGAAAACGAATTTTCCATCTCAACCATAAGGTTTATTCACACATGGGATGGATTAATGGAAATTGGATTCAGATACCTATGAAGATTAATTTAGTTTCATTTGATTTAGAGAGTTGACCTTGGTCAAATAGGGGTCGGAATGCCCAGTGACTCTTTAGAGTAAAATAGGTTGTCTGTCCATATCATAAGGGTGATTCGTGCACGAGGAGGACCGTTGCAAAGGGGATTCAGATACTTTCCAAGATTTATTAAGTCTCATTCGAGCTAAAGAGTTGGCATGAGTCAAATGGAGTCCGGGAGTGGCCAATGTCTTTCGTATCAATTTTTAGTGAAAAACGATTTGTTCATCCTAACCATAATGCCGATTCACGTACGAGGTGAAACGTTAGAAAGGGGATTAACAACCCTTCAAAGATTTATGAAATTTCCTCAGGAGAGAGAGTTGATTGGGGTAAAAATGGGGACCGAAAGTAGCTGGTGGCCTCCAGATTAGTTTTTGATAGTAAAATGGACTATTTGTCTGAACCATATGGTTGATTCGTGCATGATTAGGCATAATTCTTCCTAATTTATCCCTTAATTTTGGTACTTTAATCACATCGAATAACGTAATTGGATTGACTTTATCTCACAATATTGCTACTGACTTATCCTAACAAGTACACCGAGTTTCGGGTATTTCGTTATGATTTTACAGGTGTCTAATGTCAAGAAATGGAAGAAGGAAACCGGAAGAATAGAGAAAGTCAACAAGAAAAGTCAAAAGGGCAAAAGAGTCATTCCTACCCAGAATCCGGATGAGGTACCTAAAGAGAAGTTGAAGGTATCATCCTCATAAGCACCTAGGAAGAAACGGAACCTCAATCGGATACCCGGAGCAAAAGATATGGGCAGTCAAAGTTTGAAGGAAAAGTCAAATAGGCGGACCGGTCCGCCTAAGACCCGGACCGGACCGATGTACACAAATCCAGAGAACTGCGAACCGAAGGCAAACCGAAGAAGGCAAAAATTAAAAGAATCGATCCGCCCCCGGACCGGTCCGCCTGAAAAATAAAAGAATCGATCCGCCTAAGGGCCGGACCGGTCCGCCCATCGACATTTTGTTTTCTGATTCTCCTCTAAAGACTCTGATTTATACTCAACTTCTTGTAATTTCATGTAGGGTATAAAAACCCGAATTATTTTCATTGTAAAGTAGGCAAGAACGTGGGGAGTTAGTTTAATCTCTCCTTTTCTTCCACAAACCCTAGTTTAGCAACTTTATTCATTTTAATTCAAGACTGTAGCTTTGATTCCGATTGTGAGTACTTCTAGTTAATTGATTGACTGCTGTGGTAAAAAAAATTTAGTGAGTATCTCATCTTTTCAATTCTTTTTTACATCATTGTACGAGTTTGCCTTAGATTAATCATGGGTTTCTGCACATTGAAATCTGTTTTCATCACTTTCGGTATGTCCGGCTAGATTTCTAAGGTCGGATTACATGAACCCAACCTGATGTGGTAATTGCACGTATAAAATTAATCCTCTGAATTTAGTGATTAATTGTGACCGTATGGTGTAGGAACAAAACAATTGTAGGTCTAAATATCTCGTTTGCCTCTGGGTAACCGGGATGATTGAGAATATAATTCGAGTGTCACTATCGTGATACCGATTTACTCATCCTTTGATTAAGTATGACGCGGGCTTGAACCTCGTATACGTAATGCTTGGGAGTACTAAAGACTGGGTCAAATTAATTAGATAAATTTACGATTAGTATTATAACTGTAGTACACTAGGGTTGGGGGATTGTATTCCCGGCCTATTTTTTTCCATCATCTCATTTAAAAGTTCAAATCAAATTTTCATTCACATTTTAGGTAATTTAATGTAATTGCACATTTTCATAACTACATAGTTTCATTTAGCTTAATCATTCCCAAAATCAAATCAATTTTCCTTTTTCTTCTTAGAGTCAACGTTAGGATTCTTCTGTCTTATCCCGTCGTCACAACTCTTGTTTTCCTTTTTGCCTGAGGATCGATACCCGACTTGTCGGATTATTACTTGAACGACAGGCTTGCACTTGAGCCTAGAGAGTACACACTTTAGAGACACATTCTGTGTCGTGTCAAGTTTTTGGCGCCGTTGCCGGGGAATCAGGTAGACTTAGGATTAGAGTGAGCCAATCCAAAGCGTTGACCAAAAATTCAAAAAAATTCCAAAAAATAAAAATAAAAATAAAAAAATAAAAAAATATAAAAAGCACAAAAAGATTCACCACCATCTCTCCTAAGCTTTAATGCAAAATTATGAAACCACTTCCACACCCCATAATACTCCAACCAGTATTCACGAAAATCCACTCGTTGAGTATAATCCTGATAGTCCCCACACTCCGAACGCCCCACAGTTTTGGATCCCACCGCCCACACCGTCGCAATCAATCTCTAGTAACACTCCCTTCTCCTTCGTAGGACACACGTCGTGCACACCCAGTGAGAGTGCCGAATCGTCAAGTGAGAGATGTCGCAACATAGTAATGCACCTACCGGTGAGGACGAACTTCCGTACCACCCGTTGAGAGAGTTCTTATATCCCGAGCGCACTGTCACTCCGGGATGCATTATACTCCCGTATAATGGCGGGCAATTTCGATTCAAAAATGGGATGATCCAGATGCTACCACACTATCACGGTATGGATTCTGAAAAGCCATACCCATATATAAGGGAATTTGAGGACGTGTGTGATACTCTCAACGATCAAACTTGCACACAAGAGGTGATTCACCTCAAACTCTTCCCATTCTCGTTAAAAGATAAAGCTAAGACCTGGCTATGGTCTTTACCTCCGAGATCGATTCCATCTTGGAACGAGTTACAATCCAGATTTCTCAAGAAGTTCTTTCCACCACATCGAACAATCTCCATAAAGGCTCAGATTCAATCGTTCAGGCAATTGGATAATGAGCCATTCCATCAATGTTATGAGCGTTTCAATGAGTTAACTGCTTCGTGCCCCCATCATGGATTTGATACAGCTCAAATCATTTCCTTCCTCTATAATGGGTTGAACCTTAACTCCAAGAAACTCATTGAAACCATGGGTAGTGGTCCGTTTATCGAACTAGACTGTCACGATGCTGAGCTTCACCTGAGGTATGTCGCCGAGACTACCTAATCATGGGATATTTCTGATTCTAATGCTCAGAATCGAAATCGTCAAGCGACCACCACTCCATCAGCGTCCGGCCTATACCATGTAGATAAGACCTCTATGTCGGACAGTAGGTTGGACACCCTTGAGAAAGGATTTCGAGATTTATGTGAGGTAGTTGGATCTATCAAAAATCCCGTCGAAAAGGTGTGTGCGATTTGCGAGGCGGGACATTCAACTGAGGAATGCCCGACGATACCCGCCTGCAAAGTAATGTTGCAGGAGCAAGTTAGTGGTATATGAGGCTTTAAGGTAATTTCGGTGCCCCGCACGGGAATTCATACAACCCTTCATGGAAAAATCATCCCGGATTTAGCTACGGGCAACAACATGCCACAATGAACCCTCCTTCGCATGTAGCCCGTCCTCCTCCACAACAATTTAAACAAGCTCCACACATGCAAGGACATGTGCAAGCAACACCACCTCACATAAATTATATCCCGCCACAGCGGAGAACATTCAAGGATACTGTGAATCAGTTCATCGCAAGCCAGACCGCAAACAATGCCAAATATGATCGTCTAATTGGCGACATAAATGCGAATCTGTCCAAAATACAATCCTCGTTGAGTTTTCAAGAGAAGGGCAAATTCCCTGCCCAAGGCCAACGACCTCCCCAAGGTCAGACTAGTGTTAGCTCCACATCCACTGAACATCAGGTGCAATGTCAAGCAGTGACCACTCTTCGTAGTGGAAGAGTCGTTGATTTATCACCTCCTCCACACGATACAACAAAAGACAAGGAGATTTCGCCCGGCACGAAAGAGGCCGAAGATGTCCCCTTGAACGAGAGTGATAAGGAAGACACTAGTGAGCCTGAGGTGGTAGTGAAACCACCCTCCGCAGCACCATTTCCTCGAAGATTGATTCCCTCTCAAAAAGGGACTCCACGTGATGAAGTTCTAGAAGTACTTAAGCAAGTAAAGCTAAATCTACCTTTCCTTGATGCCATCAAACAAATTCCAGCCTACGGTAAAGTTATCAAAGATTTGTTGACGGTGAAAAGGAGGATGAAGGTTAAAAAGAATGTCTTTCTAGCTCAGAACGTGAGTTCCATTCTACAAAATGAGCTCCCTCCCCAAGGTCAGACTAGTGTTAGCTCCACATCCACTGAACATTAGGAGCAATGTCAAGCAGTGACCACTCTTCGTAGTGGAAGAGTCGTTGATTTATCACCTCCTCCACACGACACAACAAAAGACAAGAAGATTTCGCCCAGGACGAAAGAGGCCGAAGATGTCCCCTTGAACGGGAGTGATAAGGAAGACACTAGTGAGCCTGAGGTGGTAGTGAAACCACCATCCGCAGTACCATTTCCTCGAAGATTGATTCCTGCTCAAAAAGGGACTCCACGTGATGAAGTGCTAGAAGTACTTAAGCAAGTAAAGCTAAATCTACCTTTCCTTGATGCCATCAAACAAATTCCAGCCTACGGCAAAGTTATCAAAGATTTGTTGACGGTGAAAGGGAGGATGAAGGTTAAAAAGAATGTCTTTCTAGCTCAGAACGTGAGTTCCATTCTATAAAATGATCTCCCGCCTAAATTCAAAGATCCAGGTGCACCCACCATATCATGCATAATTGGAGATAATAAAATTGAGAAAGCCTTACTTGACTTGGGAGCAAGTGTAAACAGACTCCCTTACTCCATTTATAGGCAACTTGACTTGGGCGACCTCAAGCCCACAAAGGTCACTCTCCAATTAGCGGATCGATCAGTGAAGATTCCTCGAGGCATAGTCGAGGACGTGATCGTCCAAGTTGACACTTTCTACTTCCCGGTAGACTTTGTCATTTGGGACACAGAGCCTTCCTTAACCTCGACCAATCATGTTCCCATCATCCTCGGGCACCCATTTTTAGCGACAGCTAACGCTATTATTAACACAAGGAATGGGCGAATGCAGTTCACTTTTGGGAATATGACATTAGAGACCAACATCTTCAACATAGCCCAACATACGGGAGATGAAGATGATATTCACGCGGTGAGTCTCATAGATGAGATAGTAGAGGAGTACTTTGAGGAGAATTGTTGTGGCGATGCCTTAGGATCCTGTTTGGTTTCGAGCAATGAGAGTGAGGGGACGTATACTGAGTACGAGAGGGATATTGAGGAGTTAAGAGAGTTACTCGATGAGAGAGCGTCGGACCAGGACGCGAGAGATGTGAATTGGGTTTCTAGATTCGAGGAACTACCTCCGAGGGAGACACACATGGCTCCCTCCAATGAAAAATTTCCAACCCTCGAATTAAAGAAACTCCCCTCCCATATCAAATATGCATACCTAGGAGAGGATGAGACATTGCCTGTTGTTATCTCCTCTAGCCTAAATGAAGGGCAGGAGGGCAAATTGTTGAGAATTTTGAGGAAGCACCAAGGTGCTTTCGGTTGGTGTATAGCTGATTTGAAGGGGATAAGTCCTCTGATTTGCACTAATAAGATTCACCTCGAAGAGCATGTCAAGCCCTCTAGAGAAATGGAAAGAAAACTGAATCCCAATATGAAAGAAGTCGTGAGAACCGAGATTATCAAATTATTGGATGCCGGGATTATCTACCCAATCTCGGATAGCAAGTGGGTGAGCCCCATTCAAGTCATCCCGAAGAAGTCGGGTATGATAGTGATTGAGAATGCTAAGGGCGAGCTAGTTCCCCAACGTACCACCACCGGGTGGCGCGTTTGCATTGATTACCGGAAACTCAATGTGGGAACTAGGAAAGACCATTTTCCATTGCCATTTATCGATCAAATGCTTGAAAGAGTAGCGGGCCACCCTTACTATTGCTTCCTTGATGGTTATTCCGGATATAACCAAATTGAGGTAGATGTACTTGATTAAGAGAAGACAACCTTCACTTGCCCTTTTGGTACGTTTGCCTACAAACGTATGCCATTCGGCTTGTGTAATGCACCCGCGACCTTTCAAAGGTGCATGTTGAGCTTATTTAGTGACATGGTCGAAAGAGGACTTGAGGTGTTCATGGACGATTTCAGCGTTTTTGGCACCTCTTTCGATCTTTGTCTAGAAAAATTGGAACAAGTACTTGCTCGGTGTGTGGAGAAGAACTTAGTGCTGAATTGGGAGAAATGCCATTTCATGGTCACTGAAGGAATAGTTCTTGGCCACATAGTATCATCTAAAGGCATAGAGGTTGATAGGGCTAAGATAGATGTCATAACTGACCTTCCCCCACCGAAATTGCTTAAAGACGTGCGCTCATTCTTGGGTCACGCCGGGTTTTATCGAAGGTTCATTAAGGACTTTAGTGCCATCGCTAGACCCTTAAGCAACCTTCTCATGAAGGACAACCCGTTTGAGTGGACCGAGGCATGCCAGAGCTCCTTTGACAAATTAAAGAACATGCTCGTGTCCGCTCCCATCATGCAAGTTTCGGATTGGTCCCTACCATTCGAACTTATGTGTGATGCAGGTGATTACAAGATTGGGGCCGTTTTGGGCCAATGTAAAGATAAACAAGCTCATGTCATCTACTACGCTAGCCGAACCCTTACCGAACCTCAACTCAACTACTCTACCACGGAGAAGGAGTTGCTAGAGGTAGTCTTTGCCCTTGATAAGTTCAGATCGTATCTCATTGGTTCTCCTATAATTGTCTTCACCGACCACGTGGCGTTGAAATATCTACTCCCTAAGAAAGACGCCAAGCCGCGCCTCATAAGGTGGATCCTACTCCTATAAGAGTTCAATCTCTCCATTAAAGATAAGAAAGGAGTAGAAAATGTCGTTGCCGACCATCTATCACGGCTTTCGTCCGACGTGCCTAGTGATCCCATTCCCATAGACGAATACTTTCCGGATGAGCAACTTTTTGCTACCTCTTCTTTACCTTGGTTTACGGATATAGTGAACTACCTTGTCACGGGAGCCGTCCCTCCCGACTGGACACCGCAAGATAAGAAGAGGTTTCTTACTTGGTCGCGCATGTTCTTCTACGATGATCCATTCTTATTTAAATATTGCGCCGACCAAATCATCCGACGATGCATACCGGATGACGAGATCCCGAAAGTCATCCAGTTTTGTCATTCGGAAGCGTGTGGAGGCCACTTTTCCACGAAAAAGTGTCCGCTAAAATTCTACAATGCGGTCTATATTGGCCCACATTATTTCGGGATGTGAACAATGCTTGCAAATCTTGCAATAGGTGCCAACGGATGGGAACCATTACTCGACGAGACATGATGCCTCTTACCCCCATACTCATCATTGAGATCTTCGACTGTTGGGGTATTGACTTCATGGGTCCCTTTCCCCCGTCCTTTGGTTTCCTATACATCCTTGTTGCGGTAGATTACATTTCTAAATGGGTAGAAGCTATAGCTACCAAAACAAATGACAACAAGGTGGTGATAAAGTTCCTACAGGAACACATACTTTCCAGCTTCGGTGCTCCGAAAGCGATAATTAGTGATAATGGCAAGCACTTTTGCAATTGGCCATTTGGGAAGCTTATAAGAAAGTATGGCGTCGTTCACAAGGTTGGAACGTCGTATCACCCACAAACAAATGAGCAGGCCGAACTAGCGAATCGTGAGATCAAGAACATTCTCGAGAAGACCGTCAATCCTAACCGGAAAGATTGGTCACTTAGACTGAACGATTCGCTATGGGCCTATCGCACCGCATACAAAAATCAGCTTGGCATGTCCCCTTTTCGCTTTGTGTATGGAAAGCCTTGCCATCTCCCCGTGGAGTTAGAACACAAAGCATATTGGGAAATTAAGGAGCTCAATTATGCCATGGATAAAGCTGGTGAAGCTCGCAAGCTTCAAATAAATGAGTTAGAGGAGATACGCAATGATGCGTATGAGAATGCCAAAATTGCCAAAGAAAGGATGAAACTCGCTCACGATAGCATCATTCGACGAAAAGAGTTTCTTCCCGGGCAAAAAGTTCTTCTCTATAACTCTCGGCTTCATCTCTTTCTGGGCAAGTTGCGGTCGCGATGGTCTGGCCCGTTTGTTGTCAAGAATGTTTTCCCCCATGGAGCTGTCGAATTAGAAGATTTAAAAGGGGGAAATACATTCAAAGTGAATGGACAATGCCTAAAGCCATATCTTGAGGCATGCGGGGAGGAAGTCGACACCGTTTGGTTGTCGAACCCCGTTTACGGGGTAGAGTGAACGGTTTCAGTTAGGTCATCGCACCCCCGACGCGTATGGGGTGAGAGTCGTGTATGTCGCGAGAGTCGTGTGTGTCGTGTGCGTTAGTGAGTGTCGTTAGGATTTCAGTACATTCGGGTTTAGCATGTGCATGTTTGGGAATTGGGTCAACTCGGGTGACCAGTGATGTTGAGAGGTCCTTAGTCTATAATTGGTGAGGAGCGCGTTTTAAAAGTGCAATATTTCGAGGAAGAGAGGTTGAAATCCCCAGGCTGGACCGGTTCCTTTAATTTAAGGGCGGACCAGTCCGCCACCGGACCGGTTCCTTTAATTTTAAAACAGACCGGTCCACCTGTCGAATTTTCTGGAAATTAAAGACCTGGACCGGTCCGCCCCTGGCCCGGACCGGTCCGCCTTCTGCAGATTCATTTAATCCTTTCCTCCCATTCACCCCCCTTTCCCCCAATTGCCATCCTTCCCTCCAATTCGGTGTCCCACATACCCATACACCTTTTCCCTCCAAATCCTTTCCCCTCCACTATAAATTCAGCCCTACCTCTCCCCTCTCTTCACACCTCAAACACAACTTCTCTCCTCTCCCTCTCCAGATTTTTTTTGAGTTCCATCCTCTCTGTCTCCATGGCCCCCCGTGCTGCCCCCACAAAATACGCGTCCATCGACATCCTACCCTCCGGGGGCAACGAGTTCCCTTCCCGCCAAGAGGAGTGATGGTGCACCCACTTCTTCGGGACAAGCCGCAAACTCCATATGGAGCGCGCGGTTCAATGGAACGCGCTGCCCAATTCTGTCATGGCCCTATTCATGGCCCGGGGGTGGTGTCGTTTCCTCAACGAACCCTATGAAGCCATGTGGGCTTCCGAGGTCTGGTTATTCTATGGCGCACTCGTGCGAATGGGCCAATATGAGGCCCAAGCTTACGTCGATGGGAAGGTCGTTCCTTTTTCCCTAGCCATCCTCACGGCAAAATTGGTCACCTTTGGAGTTCCGGACCCCCAAGACTTCACATATCCAAGGAACGTTCCTCCGGTCGCTAAGGACGTCATCATGGAATGCATTGCTCCAAACGTGGCTTGGGCGGGTCAAACCGTCGCTGTTGGACAACTCAACGAAAAGGCGCGCCGCACTTTCCAAATTGTGTGCGCCAACATTCTTCAAACGTCCAAGGATTCCTCCATGAGGCCTCGGCAAGCCACCTTGACCTATCATCTCTTCGATCCCCAAACTTCGATCCATTTGGCCCGCACATTGTATGCCTACATCATCGCCACCTCTTTGGATGAGAAGGGTACCGCCCCTTTGCCCTATGCCCATTTGATCACGTCCATCCTCCAAGACGCCGGCATTGAGGCCCCGCTCGACCGTACCCGAATTCTCGGTCCCTTTGGACAGGGCACTCGCACTAAGAGTTCCAAACAGCTAGCCATAATCCGGGCACGGCGGGGTCATGATAGCGAAGAAGAGGCCGCCTCGGGAGAGAGCGCGGGGGCGGAGGCCGCCGATGCGGACATTGAGATGGGTGACGTCGGTACCGACGACGAGTCGGCGGACAAGGAGGATGACCCAGACTCTGAGTGGGCAGGTAACGATATCTCGACCCGGTTGTCCACCCTTGAGACCCGATTCGAGACCTTTATGATCGACTACCGCCGAGATCAAAGTCGGGCATCTCGAATACAAGAGGATATCTACCGACGCCTAGGGGACCCTAATGAGCCACTCCCATTACATTTTCATGACCCCTATGGCCCCGACGCGCCCAGCTCATCCCATTTCCCTTCCCCGTGATGTTTTGTTGGTTATGGACTGTTTTGATGTATTCCTTCTCATGTCACACATATGCTGTATTCCTGTTTGTACCACAGTCTTATGATATAAAAAGTTGCATTTTCTATATTTGTTTGTTTTAATTATTGCACTTCTTATTTTGCCTTATTTAGATTTTAGTCCTTTTTGCTTGAGGACAATGCAAAAGTCTAAGTTAGGGGGGGTCACAAGTGCATATTTCTAAAACTTCACAAATTTTCAAAAATGCCCAAAATTTCCAAAAAAAAATCATAAAAGTATGATAAATCCAAAAATATTTTTGTTCAAAATAAATAAAAGTTGGGATTCAAAATTTTCAAAAATATCATTAAAAGTCAAATTGAAGTCTCAAAGTGTAAAAAGTCAACATACACAAAGCCGAAATTGACTAAAGATGGAAATTGAGCGAAAATTGACGACTTAACGAATAAATGTGGAGATTAACAAACCGGTGAGATTCGAGCCTATCACGTTTTGCGAGTTTTTTTTAATCAATCCGAGTTAATTGTTAACTCAAAGTTCTTTTTAGCGCGTAATAAGTTGTCAAGGATCTCAATTCTTCCATTTTGATCGGTTTTGAAAAATGTGTGCAATATTTCCTTGAAAAACGTGCCAAATTAGTCTCTGAATTAAATTCACCTCGAAATGCATATGGTAACACAATTGGCATTTTGGACAATGAAGTAGGCCCTCGTTTGTCCCCCAAAAATATTGGCCAGAAAAAGTAGCGAAAAATTACCCTTTGCAACCCAAATTGAGCCGAATAATTTTTCCTTTCGTTTGACAACCCGAAAAACCCAAAATGGCCCGGAATTGTGAAAGTTGAAAAATCCCAAAATTTGAGTCCGAAGAGTGCATAAAAAGGGGCAAGAGAAAAAAATAAATATGCTCAACAAAAATAGTGAAAAACAGAAAAAATAGAGAAAAAGAAAAAAAAATGAGCAATAGCCTAGAAAAGCACCAATGGACATCATAAATAACTTTTCCAATTCCAACCTTCCCTACCATTTTCATTTTATCCAATACACCTTTAACCCGAAAAAGTCCTAACCGAGTCTAAAGTGTAGAATTGGTTACCGCGTAGAGCTAATACACCAAAAGATAATAAAGGAGATTAAGTGCGCGAATAAGAGGCAATGTTCCCATTTTTAAAACCGTAATCCGTTGATGAGATCCTTTCACCATGAAATTTTCGTCTTTCTAATTGTATGCGTGATTTTGCATCCATTATATTTACTCTTTATATCACGCATACCGAGAGAAAAGCCATATTCCGAGTGGTTCGTTTGAGAGAGATTCTCGTGAGAATTTGAAATCAAAACGAATTTTCAGATAAGTAACGTAATGATTAATCGGTGGAAATCGGCGGTTATATTTCTGGCTTCGCACACACGCACTACAGTTTGAGACTTGTAAACATGACTTAATGATGACTATTTTCTGGAAAAGTTTGAATTATACAATTTTTGGTTATTTTGAAGTTCCTTGAGTCGAATTTGGTGGGTATATTCTCTGCAAACCCTCACGAGACACAACTCGTCCCACTAGGGTAACCTAGGGGTTTAAAGGCTTGTTGCATACGCTAAATGCAATCGGGTGCCCGCGAAAGAGGTATTTTATCCCAATAAAATGTTTTTCAAGAGTTGAGCCTTGCTAGAATTCTTTTACATTGCTCGGGACACGCAAAGTTCTAAGTTAGGGGGGTTTGATTAGGCATAAATTCTTCCTAATTTAGCCCTTAATTTCGGTACTTTAATCACCTCGAATAACGTAATTGGATTTACTTTATCTCATAATCTTGCTACTAACTTATCCTAACAAGTACACCGAGTTTCTGGTCTTTCGTTATGATTTTACAGGTGTCTAATGTCAAGAAATGGAAGAAGGAAACCGGAAGAATAGAGAAAGTCAACAAGAAAAGTCAAAAGGGCAAAAGAGTCATTCCTACCTAGAATCCGGATAAGGTACCTAAAGAGAAGTTGAAGGTATCATCCTCATAAGCACCTAGGAAGAAACGGAACCTCAATCGGATACCCGGAGCAAAAGATATGGGCTGTCAAAGTTTGAAGGAAAAGTCAAATAGGCGGACCGGTCCGCCTAAGACCCAGACCGGACCGATGTACACAAATCCAGAGAACTGCGAACCGAAGGCAAACCGAAGAAATCAAAAATTAAAAGAACCGATCCGCCCCCGTACCGGTCCGCCTGAAAAATAAAAGAACCGATCCGCCTTAGAAGCAGACCGATCCGCCTAAGGACCGGACCGGTCCGCCCATCGAGATTTTGTTTTCTGATTCTCCTCTAAAGACTCCGATTTATACTCAACTTCTTTTAATTTCATGTAGGGTATAAAAACCCGAATTATTTTCATTGTAAAGCAGTCAAGAACGTGGGGAGTTAGTTTAATCTCTCCTTTTCTTCCACAAACCCTAGTTTCACAACTTCATTCATTTTAATTCAAGACTGAAGCTTTGATTACGATTGTGAGTACTTCTAGTTAATTGATTGACTGCTGTGGTAAAAAAATTTAGTGAGTATCTCATCTTTTCAATTCTTTTTTACATCATTGTACGAGTTTGCCTTAGATTAATCATGGTTTTCTGCACATTGAAATCTGTTTTCATCACTTTTGGTATGTCCGGCTAGATTTCTAAGGTCGGATTACATGAACCCAACCTGATGTGGTAATTGCACGTATAAAATTAATCCTCTGAGTTTAGTGATTAATTGTGACCGTATTGCGTAGGAACACAACAATTGTAGGTCTAAATATCTCGTTTACCTCTGGGTAACCGGGATGATTGAGAATATAATTCGAGTGTCACTATCGTGATACCGATTTACTCATCCTTTGATTAAGTATGATGCGGGCTTGAACCTCGTATACATAATGCTTGGGAGTACTAAAAACTGGGTCAAATTAATTAGATAAATTTACGATTAGTATTATAACTGTAGTACACTAGGGTTGGGGGATTGTATTCTCGGCCTATTTTTTTCCACCATCTCATTTAAAAGTTCAAATCAAATTTTCATTCACATTTTAGGTAATTTAGTGTAATTGCACATTTTCATAACTACATAATTTCATTTAGCTTAATCATTCCCAAAATCAAATCAATTTTCCTTTTTCTTCTTAGAGTCAACGTTAGGATTCTTCTGTCTTATCCCGTCGTCACAACTCCAAAACACCGCATAAAAATTAAACACAAACTTTACTAACAACATCAAAGACTTTTGAGCCTTTTTTCTTTAAAAAATGTCAAAAAAACCCTAAATAATCTAAAAAGTACACATAATCAAACACCAAACCCTCTAAAACACCAAAAACTCCAAAATATCAAAACTCTTCTACTCCAAAATAACCTAGATCTTTCACCTATTCATTTGTCACCTAAATCTCAAAATTACATAGCAATGGTTGACGAAAAGAAAGTTGATATTGAAGCTTTACAAAAGTTTAACATTCAATGCTCACTTAACGATTTTGAGTTATTAGAAAACCTTTACGAAGTACATAATGCCTAAAAATATTTGTAAAACAAAGACAAGATTAAAACAAATCTGGGATTACTGGACTTATGACCCCCCTCCGTCGTAAGTGATGAGTAGTTTCTAGGTAATGTAGCTGTGGTCATCCCTCACTTCCTTCCTCCCCTGAGTGTTGTGGTGTCAGCACTTGTGTGCATGGTTAGAGGGAGAGATAAGATCTGACACCCTTTCTGGGAGCGCTTCAGTCGTCGTCAATGTGGGGAGATATAAAGAGATAGAGTTACCAACTTATTTTGTACAAAATAGGCAAAAGAAATATTGCCGCCTCAAGATAACGACATCAAAGACAATACTGATGCTTGCGAAACCAATTAGTTCAAAGGTTCGGGGGATGAGTTACAGAATGGGAATGAATTAGGCACCCATACTGACCTTTCGATCTCTCATGATTATGTGTTATTATTCTCCTTAAAAGCTTTTTAAAGTGTGTCTGCATGTATATATAAATGGAGGATTGAATTTTTCAACTCACATCACGAATAAAGGCGGAATAAGATCATCCGTAGGAGAATTCCCAAAATAATTAAAAACATAATATGAGCACTTATTGGGATATCGATCGTTGTCGTGAAGCGATGATATGTGTTAGATAAAGCGCTAATTAGAATCACAAGTATAGTTATAGAAATAATATATGAATAAAAATATGTAGAGAGGACTCGAATCTTAGGTTATTGGCCCGAGATGGCTACATTGCCTAAAAAGGAATCAAAGTCTATGTAGCTCACATGTAATATATCCGATCGGGCATTTTATTTAGATGTGTGTGCGTAGAAAAATGAGACTTTAATTTAAGAAACTGTAGTGAGGAATCCCATTTGGAATTTATGAGTAAACCCCTTTTTTTCTTGCTTTTGGATTTTTTTATAGAAAATATGTTGTGTGCAATACTACTAATAAAAAGTGGCATTATTAATATCTATGGGCTAACAAATATGAAATGGTAAAGTAAGGATTATATAACTAATGCGAAAATAAGAAAATTAAAAGAGAGAGAAGAATGTTTGTACCTTCTTTGGAGGCATGAAGATTGACCTTGATTGTTAAAAATGCATCCCTTGCAAGTGGACTGAGGTTATAGGAAGAGAGGGAAAGGATTTTTGCTAAATTAGGGGTGAAAGGGATGGAAGTGGAACGTGGAAGAAAGATTTCAATAGAGAAACCATGTTGATTTTGAGAGAATATAGCTGAGATAACTAAGAGGGATGTTTCTAGGGTACCTTTATAAGTGAATTCATGCCCTCCTTATATAGGGTCAAGAGGGTGCTGAATGGAATTATGCTTGACTCGCCTATCGATAGTCCGGGAAATAGGTTTTTCCATTCGCCAACCTCATGCATATTTTAAAAAAATCGTTGTAAAATGCAATTTGTAAGTTCGAATCGTGCACGGGGCATACCGTTAGAATGGGTATTCATATACCTTTAAGAATCCATTGGGGCGCTCCCACGTTAAGGAGTTTACTTTGGTTAAACAGGGATCAAAAATGCCTAACGATCTTTTGGACAAGAGGTTCTCGAAGGAAAACGAATTTTCCATCTCAACCATAAGGTTTATTCACACATGGGATGGATTAATGGAAATTGGATTCAGATACCTATGAAGATTAATTTAGTTTCGTTTGATTTAGAGAGTTGACCTTGGTCAAATAGGGGTTGGAATGCCCAGTGACTCTTTAGAGTAAAATAGGTTGTCTATCCATATCATAAGGCTGATTCGTGCACGAGGAGAACCGTTGCAAAGGGGATTCAGATACTTTCCAAGATTTATTAAGTCTCATTCGAGCTAAAGAGTTGGCATGAGTCAAATGGAGTCCGGGAGTGGCCAATGTCTTTCGTATCAATTTTTAGGGAAAAACGATTTGTTCATCCTAACCATAATGCCGATTCACGTACGAGGTGAACCGTTAGAAAGGGGATTAACAACCCTTCAATGATTTATGAAATTTCCTCGGGAGAGAGAGTTGATTGGGGTAAAAATGGGGACCGAAAGTAGCTGGTGGCCTCCAGATTAGTTTTTGATAGTAAAATGGACTATTTGTCTGAACCATATGGTTGATTTGTGCATGATTAGGCATAATTCTTCCTAATTTATCCCTTAATTTTGGTACTTTAATCACATCGAATAACGTAATTGGATTGACTTTATCTGATAATCTTGCTACTGACTTATCCTAACAAGTACACCGAGTTTCGGGTATTTCGTTATGATTTTATAGGTGTCTAATGTCAAGAAATGGAAGAAGGAAACCGGAAGAATAGAGAAAGTCAACAAGAAAAGTCAAAAGGGCAAAAGAGTCATTCCTACCCAGAATCCGGATGAGGTACCTAAAGAGAAGCTGAAGGTATCATCCTCATAAGCACCTAGGAAGAAACGGAACCTCAATCGGATACCCGGAGCAAAAGATATGGGCAGTCAAAGTTTGAAGGAAAAGTCAAATAGGCGGACTGGTCCGCCTAAGACCCGGACCGGACCGATGTACACAAATCCAGAGAACTGCGAACCGAAGGAAAACCGAAGAAGGCAAAAATTAAAAGAATCGATTCCCCCCCGAACCGGTCCGCCTGAAAAATAAAAGAACCGATTCGCCTAAGGGCCGGACCGGTCCGCCCATCGAGATTTTGTTTTATGATTCTCCTCTAAAGACTCTGATTTATACTCAACTTCTTGTAATTTCATGTAGGGTATAAAAACCCGAATTATTTTCATTGTAAAGTAGGCAAGAACGTGGGGAGTTAGTTTAATCTCTCCTTTTCTTCCACAAACCCTAGTTTAGCAACTTTATTCATTTTAATTCAAGACTGAAGCTTTGATTCCGATTGTGAGTACTTCTAGTTAATTGATTGACTGATGTGGTAAAAAAAATTTAGTGAGTATCTCATCTTTTCAATTCTTTTTTACATCATTGTACGAGTTTGCCTTAGATTAATCATAGGTTTCTGCACATTGAAATCTGTTTTCATCACTTTCGGTATGTCCGGCTAGATTTCTAAGGTCCGATTACATGAACCCAACCTGATGTGGTAATTGCACGTATAAAATTAATCCTCTGAATTTAGTGATTAATTGTGACCGTATGGTGTAGGAACACAACAATTGTAGGTCTAAATATCTCGTTTGCCTTTGGGTAACCGAGATGATTGAGAATATAATTCGAGTGTCACTATCGTGATACCGATTTACTCATCCTTTGATTAAGTATGATGCGGGCTTGAACCTCGTATACGTAATGCTTGGGAGTACTAAAGACTGGGTCAAATTAATTAGATAAATTTACGATTAGTATTATAACTGTAGTACACTAGGGTTGGGGGATTGTATTCCCGGCCTATTTTTTTCCATCATCTCATTTAAAAGTTCAAATCAAAATTTCATTCACATTTTAGGTAATTTAGTGTAATTGCACATTTTCATAACTACATAATTGCATTTAGCTTAATCATTCCCAAAATCAAATCAATTTTCCTTTTTCTTCTTAGAGTCAACGTTAGGATTCTTCTGTCTTATCCCGTCGTCACAACTCTTGTTGTCCTTTTTCCCTGAGGATCGATACCCGACTTGTCGGATTATTACTTGAACGACAGGCTTGCACTTGAGCCTAGAGAGTACACACTTTAGAGACACATTCTGAGTCGTGTCAGTGCACGAGGTAGACCATTGGAAAGGGGATTCAAATCCCTTTAAAGATTCATTAATCTTCTTCTTAGATGAGAAATTTTATAAGAGTTAAACTGGTATTGGGGGAGCCCGATGGCCTCTAGATCGATACTTAGAGTCTTACCTAGGTAACTATGGTAAAGGAGGAGGTTTTAGGGACCTAAGGAGAGTCTTAGGGGGTCCTAGAATGTCATGTCTATAGATTTCCTGGATGGGTGATCTTGAAACAAGTGAAATCCTTCGAATACACAGCACATGGATGTTTGGGAAATAGGTCAATTTTGTGCGCCAAAGTGATGAGGATGATCAGTTTAGAGGAATGAGGTTGATTTTGAGTACCTAAAGTAATTCTAGAGATGATCGATTCTACGGGTCGAGGTTAATTTTAGGGACCTAAAGTTGTGGACACCAGTTCTGTGGGCTTCAAACGGGGTGACCGATTCTAAGGGACGAGGTCAATTATGAGGATCTAAAGTTGTGGGGACTGATTTGGAGGGTGGGGGTCAATTTTGTGGGCTTAAAGTTGTTAGGATAGATTCTAAAGGTCGATCTGAATTCTGAGGACCTAAGGTTGTGATGACTGATTCTGAGGGCCGAGGTTAATTATGAAGACAGAAGGTTGTGATGACCGATTTTGAGGACCAAGGTTAATTTTGAAGACATAAAGTGGTGACGATAGATTCTGTGGGACGAGGTCAATTTTGAGAACCTAAAGTGGTGAAAACCAATTCTGAGGCTCGAGGTCAATTTTGAGGACCTAAAGTTATGGAGACCGATGTACGGGTCGAGGTCAATTCCGAGGACCTAAAGTTATAGAGACCATTTCTGCGGGTCGAGGTCAATTCTGTGGACCTAACATTATGATGACCAATTTTGAAGGGCGAGTTCAATTCTGAGGACCTAAAGCTGCGATGATGAATTCTGGGGGCTAAAGTCAATTTTGAGGACCTAAAGTGGGTATGATCAATTATGCAGGTCGAGGTCAATTATAAGGACCTAAAGTTTGAGACGTGGGAAGGTTTTATCTTCGTGGAGTCTTTTATACTTGTGGTTTTGTGTCATTGTGAGATTCTACTCGGGAAAGGCATCTGACTGGGGATTATGTCCTCTTGGGAGGAAGTTTTAAGAAATTCCATTAGGAAATTGGGAGGATATTATGTAATCCTATTGGGGAGGCATTTATTTTTGGGTTCCACTAAGGAAAACTTGTGATTTCGGGATTCTGTTGGGGAATTGTAGTGGACTTTTGGGATACACCATTTTGTGGAATGCATCTAGGATTTGTGATAGGGTAAGAGTGTAATATTAATCAAGTTGGGATCCGTAGGAGCTTAAAATATTTTTCTTGCTAAAAAAATGTTCTAACACTTGTTTGGTATGTTTAGATATTTACGAAGAATTTTTGGATTTTTAGGCATTTTCTAGCATTTTTGTACAAAATTTTGGGGTGTATGCCGACTGGAATGTTATAGGGTTTGTCGTTTGTCAAGTGGCACAAGCTCCTAAGCTTCATTGGGTAGAGAAAAACGGCAGGTGCCAATCGGTACAAGCATGGGTACCCGATCTCCATGACGTTTGGACTCTTATAAAAAAAAGGAGCGAACCTCCTCATTTTTCAAATCTTTCTTTGTGTTCTCTCTAAAATCCATTTTAAGTTTTTATTTCTTCAAGAATTCAAATGGCAGGTTCTCCATTAGTGAGGAGTGCAATATGGAGTGGTTGAGCATTGAAGATTGGGCAGGCTTAGAGTGGCGGGCTAGGTTTCCCCTTGCTTTGGGTGATGTGAATGCCTTTGACTAGTTATATCGAGTAGTCCTCACACCATCGTTCTTCTAGGGTGAGGAAAAATAGTGGCAATGTAAGTATAGTGACCTTTGGCATTCTTTTCCCTTCTTCTTCTTTGTCTTTTTATGTTGACGAAAGTGTTTTTTCTTTCTTTTTAATTTTGACGAATTGACATCGCTCCTTCGAGCATGCATTCCATGGGGACAATGGGGTTGAAGGATGTTTGGGAGAGTCTTCTGGCAGTGGTGTACTGGGTAGTTACTTCTTCCATCCTTGGCCACTTGGCACATGCTTTAGACGAAACACTACGTTCTATTGTGGTTTTATGCGCATTGGGTGAGAGGTGGTGGGACAATACCTACACCATTCACTTGGGTTTTGGGGAGATGACTATGACTCCCATTGACGTTCAATAGATGTTGGGGAGAGATTGTGAGGGTGTGTAGATTGAGGTTGACCAAATCGCGATGTTGACATCGGAGGTTATTCAGGTGTCTTTGGGGGATCAGGGTAGGGATACTGACCTTGGCAACCCTTTATTCTTCTCTAGATGCATTCAACTGGTGCTTCCAACAAACTTTTGTGGGGGCCACATCCATGGTGGAGGTAATTCTCGTATTTTCTTGCATTTCCTTTTAGTTTTATACTAATTCATGTCCTTTGAACAATCGTGGTTCTATGAGGTGATTGGACTCAACGCGAGGCTAATATCCCTAAAGGAAGAGGACTTAGGGGCCTTTTATCGAATGTACCGGTGGCAGAAGTATGATAGGCAGTCGAACCAGTCTTTATCTCTGATGGCAGTGCAACAGGCCCTGAACACTTTGACAACTATCAGGTTATTAATTTTTTATATTGAATCCTTTTTCGGGTATTTTCTTTCTTTGCACGAATACTAATGTTTTTTTGGGGCTTGTAGGTGACCTTTTATCATTAGGGGATGACTCTTCAGTATGCGGGGGTGACCGACATGCCTACAGTGATGTGATGACAGATGGCGCATGAGTTCGGGTGCTCCTGGTACTTAGGGGAGAGGGTTATGACAGATAGTGGAGTATGAGGTGGTGGTCTCCCAGGTGGTACCTCCGATGTACATGAGATGGGTTAGGGAGATGTCGGGTGAGGCGAGGATGTTAGTGATGCTTGGCAAGGCTTATTTCCTCTACACGGATACGGTGCCGACTTACGACTACCTCAATTTCGTGATGAGCTAGCTGATGTCATCATGTATTTATGAAGTGGTGAACATGCCGCCACCTCCTACATCTTCGGGAAGGGGTATGAGTTGGCCATTGGGATCTTCCCATGGTAAAGGTGGCACGTCATTGGCAGTAGCAACGACAAAGGAGTAACACTCATTCTGGTCACTCTTCCCTCATATAATTTTTAGTTTACTAGAAGGGGAAGACTGAGCCTGCCACACAGACCTAATGCATTGGATACTAGAGTGACGGGGCTTACGGAGGACGCCCTTCAGCTGAGGTATATTTTTCTCTTTTCTTGTCTTGTCTCATTTTGATTCTTTATTGTTCTTTAATGACTGATTTGGATTTTGGTTCAGTGTTTTTTCTTACTATATGTTCGGGTTCCAATTACTTGGCTAAAGGATATCAAGGACTAGGTGGCCTCTATGACTTTTTATATAAATGACTCTATTCATGTCCCTTCTTGCCTATTTCCTCCTGCTTCCTCGGAAGAGGGACCGGGCTCAGGAAATGGAGTTTATATAGCTCACCGTCGAAGGAAGCACGTATGCCACATGGATTGAGGGTTTAGAGAGGGAGAGAGATTGATTGGGTTTGGGTTGAGTCCCATTTTTTTATATTTTTTGTTTCTTCTTCTACCTCAAAAAAATGTAATTGTAAAATGAAAATATATATGAAGATGATTTTTTATTACTCATTCTTATTTTAATGACTTATTCTATATGCACTTTTTAATTTGCAGTTGAGACTGTAAAAATGATAGAGGCAGGAAAAAATTTCTAATCGAGTCAATTTATTTGTAATTGGCTTAATTCGGGACAAAATAATTTGAGTTTAGGATATTTTTAATTCAAGTTTAATTGAAGCCTACGACAGTTCAAGATTGAAGAATTTGCAAGTGAAGGTTTTGAAGAAGAAATCAAGCCAAGTTGCATTATGTGTTCTTGATCACACAGGTAAGGACACTTAAAAGAATTGATGTGATTTAGAACTTTGATTAAATGATGGCTAAGTTTATTATTTAAAAAATTAGGAATTAAATATTTGCAAATATGTATTTTAAATATTTTTTGAGCCAAATTAATCATTGAAAATTAGAGGAATTTATTTAAAAAGAAAATCAGTGTTTACCGTCGCTCGAACGATAGCGTGTCTCGTTCTAACGACATGATCATGTCGCTCGAACGAGCTGTCGTCTTGATTTTTGTGTTTTGATTTTGTTGAACTCTTGTTTGTTCATAAATAAATACCACACTACATAGACATTTTTCAGTATAGAACAAACAGTTTCAAAATTCTCACAGTGTTCTTTATCATTCAGAGTTTATTCAATATCAAATTACTCAGTTCTATAAGTTTGTGATCTTGAGCGTGTTGACCGGAAGAAATGTCATTCATTTATTACATTGACTGAGTTCGTTGTTGATGCATGTAGGTATTCCTTGCTAAGGATGCCAACTACGGTTCTCAAGGGTTCTTACGGGAGTCCTTTGCTGACTTAGACTGTGTGTCTATGTGGATTTTTTGTGGTAGATTCATTACAAATTTTGCTTTGTTGTAAGTTGTGATTTACTATTCATAGTGAAATAAAAAGGTTTTACCCGAAAGGTTTTTTTTCCTGAAATTGTTTCTCTTACCGCATGCTTTAAATATTTAATTGATTGAATCACTTAGATGCATATTTAGGGTTTAAGAAGTTAAAATTAGATTTAACTAAAAATCAAAATAGTCGTTTTTACCTAAAGCACATACTAAAGGGCCTTCCCAAATTGGTATCAGAGCATGTTATACTATTTTATAGTGTTTGTGATCCCCTGACTTTAGGTATGCCCTTCAGTAATTTTGATGATTTTAGAATTCGCGTGTTTGAAACTGCGAATTGGAAATCTTGGATGAAGTTTGGTCTTTAAATTTATGTTAAAATGGATAATTATGAGAAGTGTCTTTGCTGCGAGGGGTTTGTCCACAAATTAGACGAGTGTCCCACTAAACTTAGGGAGAATTTTAGTAAACCATTAAATCGTGTTTCTACCCTTAGTGAGAGTGACCTTGAAGAAGAATATTTTTTTGCAACTAAGCGAGACCTTCCCACCCTTGTGTCTAATCATGTAAGTGATGACGATATACTTTTGCAAGATTCTTTCGCAGTCACTGGTTGTGATACCCTATAAAGTGAGGGTGATGTGAGTGGTGATGAGAGTGAGGATAAGAGAGACTTACCAACTGCCTTTAATGAGTTATATGAAGAAACTTTGAAAGTAAATAAGGCAAATTTGAAGTTAGAAGGATAATTGAAAGAACGTTCCATTGAAAATAATAATTCTAATACTTTAATTAAGGAACTTAGGGAGCGTGAGAAGAAAATTCGAGATAAGCTAGAATATGTCGAGGGTGAGAGAGATAGTCTTCAAGGGTTGATGGAGGCTATGAAAAAGGAACTACTTGAGTTTGAGGATTCTTGGTGTTTACTTGAGTCGAGGATATGTGAGCTTGAGGAGAGATTGAGAGATTCGAGTAGGGTTAAATTTATTTTGAATGTAGGTCCGAAAAGTTAGACAAAATCTTAAGAATCATCCAAATAAAATATAATATGTGTGGTATTTCCTTCGATAATCATGTTGCACTTGTTCTCAAAGAAAAAACCATGGAAAGTAAGAGATCCACCTAGTATAGTTAGGAGAGAGCCACCTAGGAACGTTAGGAAAAATCGTCCCATAGAATACACTCCCCGCCGTATCAACTCTTGCACTCATTGCGGTAGGAAAGGTCATCTTAGATGGTTTTTCTACGATCTTAAAAACGCTCCTAGAATGTCTTAAAATAAGGAAATTTAGGTTTCTAAAATCCCCACTCATCATTTCAGACCTACTTGGGTTAAGAAATTGGATTTAGAGGTGTTAGGTATGAGACTTAGTGACACGTGTGTCATTGCCCATGGTTCTCCCCATGTTTCATCTTTTGGTTGAGCATGATCTTCGGTTTGTCATTCGCTAGTATTTGCATTATGATTTATTATTTCCTAGTATTATAACTTATATTTCGTTGTATTTTTCTTGAGCCTTCTTAAATATATAAAAATAATTTATTTGTTTTGGGTCAAAAACATTTTTTTTAAACTAAAAAACATTTTTGTTTTCTTTCTCTGTCGTGAGTTTATGTGTTTCATGTGGCATATTGGTGCGCTTAGACCCCCTTCCTTTCATTAAAAATGTAGCTAGGACATTTGGTCAAAATTATGGATGCTTAGAATAATCTTAACCATTGTTTTAGTGGGGTTGTTTTGAAGTTGATATGCATTTTGATACGACTTTGTATACATGCCATCTTTGCACACATGCATAAGTTTATATGAATGTTCGACATCTCTTGCATATTTGTGTTCGGTGAGATGGTCTCATCTCAATTTTGTCATCTATGTGTAAGTCGACATAAGGATAAGGTGGGCATGTAAGAATCATTTTTTGAGAGAATTGCTATTTAAAAAATGATGAGTGTTCATGAGAAAAGGCTGCGAGAGTGAAAAATTGACTCATTGTGAATGCCACCATTTAAAAGAGATTGAAAAATTAATAAGTAATAAAAGGAATCATATTCCAAAACTAGTCCAATTAGGTTATGTGTATTCCAAAAAATAATATGTTATATTTGAGGGTGTTCGGATGGATAATTAAATGGGTTTACACCATGAATCCTGACGTTAAAGATCGTATCATGACGCTGCTGTTTGTAGAATAGTCAGTATTCCGAATTTGTGTGCATGCTTGATTGTTTAGTTCATTTATGTCACACTTTAATTGTCACATATGTATAAAATAAAGTATGATGATATTTCGTTATCAATTAGAGGTTCTTGAACATTTCGATG
The DNA here is from genome assembly GCA_949130495.1 of Sambucus nigra. NCBI lineage: Eukaryota > Viridiplantae > Streptophyta > Magnoliopsida > Dipsacales > Adoxaceae > Sambucus > Sambucus nigra. Next base: position 352,579,145 of record OX422207.1, on the reverse strand, counting down.
TGTTAACAATGTGACTCATTTGTTGTAGTTCACGCCCATACATTCCATAACTATGTTTGAGCACATCGATTCTATGTTAGCGCGTAACTCAAAACATTTCTTATTTTTTTATTGTTTATTTTAGGTCTGTTTTTCCTTTTCAGTAATCTTTTAATTAAAATTTCTTCACTTTGCAAAACCTTATCATATTTTGAGTGTTTTAAGTAGTTTTTGTCACGTCGCTCAAGCGAAACTCTTGTATAGTTCGAGCGATAACATTTACCGAGCGATATTGTCGATCAAACGACGTTTCTCTTCGTTCGAGCGATCCTTTTATGTTCGGGAGACATTAGGGTTTCTTGGTTTTCTCACTCAATCGATGACTTCATTTCTTATATATCTCTCTCTCTCCATTAGAACGTTCAGCCTATGCATTTTATTTTTGAAACCCTTCCCACCCATTTATACTTGAAGCCTCGGTTTACTCAAGTGCTGAACATCTCACTTTGTGGTGTGATTTAACCTCCATTGTCTAACTCGTGTTCTCGTGGTTTTTCTCTACCTGAGGTTATTTGGTGTTTGGAAAAACTTATTTGGGGTTCTAATAGTCACATTTTTTTTTTGTTTGGAGCTCTGGGGTCAGCAATTGTCACACTTCTCATCGTCACTTCATCACAGAGATTGAGCTTCTCCGTGTGAGGTATTTTTTTTACTTCCATTGCCTTGGTTGTTTACTATTTGTTGGATTTCTGATTCCAATATTGGGAATGAAGCGGATATGCTAATGTTACATTTTTCTAATGAATATAGTATTATTCGTGTTCATTTCAGTGTTGGGATCAAAATCTTGTTGGAAGCTAGGTTTTGTTTGATTTTTTGGGGGGAATAAAACACATAACACCCATACGTTTTTGTTGTTTTTTTATAAAATTTAAATCAGGTGTGTTGGGGATTTATGCTATTTTATCCTAAATTTTTTTTCATGTTTGGGGCTTCCTGTTGAGTTTATGTGCCACTTTTTTTTGCCCTTGTGTGTATTACAAATTTATCCAAGAAATTTGTTTTAAAAAATCTTTCTGATATATCTATTTCTTTGGATTTTTTTGGGATACCCACTTGTTGTGGCATTTTGCGCGATTATATTAGGTGCATATATATTTTTTATCTGACTGGCTTGTGTTGCTGTTGTGGTTGCCTTATACGACAATTCAGTTGGATATTTTTATGCAAATAGGTTCTTGTCCATCGAGTTTAGGCATCTATTACACCACCTTTTCGTACACTATGTAGATATGCCTCTTAGATGCTAAGGTGCCCTATTTGGCCTTCTAGATGAGTTACCTACATCCCCTCACGCCCAATGATCTTGGACGCACCTCCCTCCCTACTCTACCTGTGAGATGGATGACCATTATAGAGTATGAGCACTACTGTATGTTTGGACTTCACATTCGTTCAGTCGTTAGGGAGCGTGTTTTTTTGGTTTCTTCGTTCGACGAGTTATCCATTCCTCGATGGATGGCATGTAGGGGTTGAGTTCCCTTATTTGAGGCCTATGGGGTAGTCTATCCTGACATTGTCAAAGAGTTGTTTTTTCGTGCGACTCCCACTACTGCAAGGTTTCAGTTGATCATTCCTGGAATTCCCCTTCTCGTTATAGCTGATCTGATAGCCTCGAAGCTACATATTCCTAGCATCCCTGATGCTATTTTTCCCCATATGTGTGATGCTACTCCATTGGCTGACAAGATTCTCTACCACTATTTCTGGGAGATAACTCCAGCTAGTTCTAACATGTATCATCATCATCTTTACATAGGATTTCACATTCTTAGTATATTTGTGTCATCATCGGTCTATCCTAGGGTTAATCATACGTATATTGGGTTTAATACCATTTATTTTTTGTACCCTGTATCTCGGGGATGGGACATAGATTTGCACTTTATCATGTTCAGAGTGATGTCATCGGTTATCATTCTCGGTCCCACCATTGTCTTCACTGCTCTCCCCTATAGGTTCCTTATTTCTAGGATTTTCAGATCTATTGGAGTTCCTATCTTAGAGGATGACTTGAGTCTCTCCGAGCGTACTTACATCGATCGCAACACTCTTACTCATTCTGAGAGTCATTTGAGTGTTGATGCGAGAGCTAGACCTCCACCCTGAAAGGGAGATTCTTTACGAACTGGATGTGAAAAGTGTGGAAGCCCCCAATTTTAAATTCAAAAGACTTTTTATACTTTGAAATCATTTTCCTTGTGAAATGTATGCGGAAGAGTTAGGTGACGGTTCAATTAAAACAACTTAACAAATTTTAATTTCCTTTTTCAAATTAAAATTAAACCAAGTGAAATAAAATTAAGCCCATTAAATCATTTTCACTTAAACATCATTAATCCAAGTCCTAGAATTTGCCTAATTTATATTTATCAATATTTACAAATTAGGTCACACCAGTTTTAACAAAAGACTTGAATTAAATAAGCGTTACCCAAATTTAATTTGCACCAAATTAAATTAAGTGTGACAATTAAATCCATTTTTATCTTGAATTATCCTAAGCATGCGTTCTAAGTTATTATGCAAGATAAAAGTAAACCAATCACACTACACAGTGATGTACGAGGAAAAACCCACAACGGGAAAAAATCTCGGACGGCCCTAGCCTCAAATCCACTAAGTACAAAATATACATTTACAAGACAGATGACTTACTTACTCAACTTGAACCCTCTCATGCCTTGAAGAATCTTCTTGTAACCACCTCTTCCTAGAGGATAACCACGGAGCTCCATCAGAATCTCGGAATCCACCGATCGAACTTTATATGGTCACCGTCCCCCGAATAAGGAGCCTTTCTCCAAGTGGGTAAATCGATGCAAACATCTTATTCTTTGTGGGATTTAGAAGCAAACCCAACCTCTCTTCAAAAAGGGTGTAGAGATAAATCGGGCCAAAATCCAAGCAAGTATATGTGTATATGAACTTGGATAAACAAACATTAGGTGTAAAACAAGTGTTTAAAACATTTTTCTTGAAAATAAAAAACACTTAAACATGAACTTTTTCCTTTTTGGAACTATGTTCTCAAACTCTCTCTTGGAGGTTATAGAATGTGAAAAAGTTAATCCAAAAATGTTGGTTCCCACACATTATAAAATATGGCAAAACATTGTGGGGAAAGAAAGTGGGAAAGTGGGAAAAACTGCCCAAAAAAATTTCCCGCCAAAACTCGTTCGAACGACTTTTCGTTCGAACGGATTTACTAACGAAGTTCTAGAATGGAAAAAAGAAAATTGGTCAGAAATCTCGTTCGAACGACCTGCCATCTCGTTCAAATGGGATGACAGTTCGTTCCAATGACATGGAAATCTCATTCGGACAAGATTCCAGTGTGCATCGAACGACGTTCCAGAAAATCAGAAAAATGAAATATTAATTTTCAGCCCAAAACTTTTATGGAAAGTTCTAAAAAATATTTTCTGAATAAAACAAAGTAGTTAAAATTAATTTATAAAAATTATAAATTACACCCAATTAAGTTCCAAACTCCTATATATATATATAAAGTTGCATGCATACCTTAGGAGCATGGAACAGTATTGTTGATGTAGAAACAAGGCACTTTAAGCTCGGCATTTTGATGAAGCTTTAAACTTGGCCTCTACATCTTCAACTTTAGTACGTCATAGGCTTGAAGGATGATCAATAACTCTATCCTATGACTCAAACATTTTTGTCTAGAATTGAGCCAAAACTATAAAGGAATCAATTGGAAATTTGTGTCCTTACAAATCTCCCCCTTTGGCTATTCCGGGACAAAAAACAAACAAAAATCCTAAAGGGCCGTCAAGCTCTGTTAGACTGACAAAAATTTCCCACCCAAAATAAAATACAAAGCTTGACTCAAACAACCCAAGGATTAAAATCTTTGCTGGTGAAAGTCGCCATTTAGAATATAATTCCTGCACACTTAAGCAAACACATTAAATGCATAGGGAATATCAAAATATAAAAGACAATTCAAACACATTAAACACATAGGGAATTTCAAAATATAAAAGACAATTAAATAATTACTCCCCCTAAATTAATTATCCCCTTTATCAAACGAAGAACCTACTTAGAAAGACGTCTCCCCCTAAGATAAATCTCCTACAAACTAAAAGACGATTATAATAGGATTAGATACCATTTCTCCCCCTATGATTCTCCCCCTTTTTGTTCAGGAATAGACAAAGGCTAAAGAATCAAAACATTAACTTATCTCCCCAATTAAAGCATATACACCCTCTAAACGAAGAAAGGGATAAATAAATTGGGATAACAAGCTAAAACATGCAATTGTCCATAAAGTGGTGAGAACATTAAAGAACATGGGCAACAAAATAATAACTAATCCATACAAATGAATACCAACTATAATGCGAAAACAAATGATATCAAATAGACAAATAAGATTCTACGCATGTGATATCAAACAAACTACGCACCAAATAAGGTACCAATTATGAATTGAAGCATAAATGAATTAATTAAACATGGCAAAGACATAAAAAAAATATCATATATATGTATACACAATAGATACAAGATAAGAATAAGTACACACATATTGATATAAAAACCAAAATGACACAACATAAGATAAGTTTTTCACACTCATATGGAAAAAATGTGTCACGTGGAAACGGAAGTGTTGGGGTGTGAACTTGTAACAATTAAATTTAGACCCAATCACTTAAAACATGTTCACGGAGTTCTCAATTGATTGCAAACTTCATCACATTTGAATATAACCTCATGTGATAATATTGATTGAACTCAATGAACAAACATACACAATGCATACAAGCCTAGCTTGTTGCTAATTCTACAAACCAATAGAGTCATGACATTGAAAACCCAACTACGATAAACGGACATTGTGCAAACTGTTGATATACCATACAATCTCCCTCAATAAGCATTTATTTTATTCTTTTGAACGAATAAATAAACTACACATAGGCCTTGGCAATTATTTTTCTTTTAGTGCCATTTTTCTGTTTTTAGGCCTTTGGACCACGTATTTCTTTTAGGTCCATTTCAAATGGTGGCTTACAATCGCAAAGGATTATTATTCCTTTTGGAGCCCTTCCCCATGCACATTTATATAACATTTTTATATCTCACAACTCACGTGCAACGGATTTTGACATGCACTAGTCCTCCTAGGTCACAAATATGTAGATGATAAGATTGGTAGGAGAACACCTCAATAAGCTCAAATATACATATGAAGTTAAAATTTCAAAAGAGCTCGTGCATGTGTGAATTGAGGCATATAAAAATAGAATCCATTTAAGCAACACAAAATTAAACTACTCCATGTAAGCATGGTAAAGAACATAATAAGGATTTACAATCTAAACCAAAAGTTCTAGAAACATGGGAGCCTAAAAGATGGGATTCTGACACAAGTTTATGCCACATAAAGTGTGTCAAACTAAAATATATACAAAATAAAAATCTTTTTGAGTTTTTGAAATTTTTAACCAAAAATAAAAATATATACTCAAAAGACAAACAAAAATCATTTGAATTTTTCATGAAGCTTAAATTATCAAGAAATAAAAACCCAAATGATAAACAAAAATCTTTTTGTATTTTTCATTTAATGCAAACAAAAGAAATATGATACAAAAGATAAACATAAATCATTATTCTAGCATGTGATTAAGTATGAAGCATAGACTAAAAAATGACTAAACAAGCATACATTTAGCATGAAAATATAGCATGAAGTACAAAAGCTAAAGTATGCAAATAACTAACACATTCAACCTTTAAATTTAGCAAGGGAGGTTTCATGTGAAAGCAAATGAGAATCAACAAATCTAATATCTAGCGCGTCTAAAACTAATTTCCGAACCCATATAGATGTATATTTAAAATGATGGTTTTTGGAAACTAATGAAATGCTATACATAGACTTCCTAGGACTTCTTTTAAGATCAAAACAAAATGACCTATGGTGACCTTTCCTACCACAATGCAAGAATGTGAAAACACAAGAAATGTTACCTAAGGTGTGATCTTTTATAAAGTATTTGGATAAAGTAGATCCTCTAAAACAAACAATGGTTTTAGCTTTAGCAACATAAGCATACGAACAAGATGTGCTAGAACCATTATCAAAACCACTTGAGTCTTGTAAATCATTTTTCATTTTAAAATTTTGGACTCAAGTAATAAATTAGACTCCTCAAATTTACAGGAATCCTTCTTTAAATTTTCAATTACACCTAGAAAGTTATCACTCTCCCCCTCAATGTGAGCAAACTTGTTCCTAAGAGTCTTTTCTGGACTATCACTCTCTTTATTGGACATTTCTAAAATATTATAATTGTAATTTATGTCCATGAGCTTTTAAAGAAAAATATCTTTTTGAGATAGCGAGGTTTGCAAAAATTCAACTTTAGCTTTAAAACAAGAATTTTCATCTTCAAGAAATTTAATTCTTTTTGCAAATCTCAAATTTAATTCTCTTAATTCTTAATTACACTTATTAAGGTCATTAAATTCCTCTCGAATAGCAAAAATTTCATTATCATTAAAACTGGACAAATTATCATTAAGGAGTCCCATCGAAGAAAAAAAAATTGAGAGTGAGTAAAAATTGAACCAACTAAAAATGCAAGGAGCACAAAAATAATAATAGCCGAAAAACGGATCTTTGACGCAATAAATTAGCGGTCCGACTCTGATACCAATCTGAAAAGTGTGGAAGCCCCCAATTTTAAATTCAAAAGACTTTTTATACTTTGAAATCAATTTCCTTGTGAAATATATGCGGAAGCCTTAGGCTAAAGTTCAATTAAAACAACTTAACCAATTTTAATTTCATTTTTCAAATTAAAATTAAACCAAGTTAAATTAAATTAAGTCCATTAAATTATTTTCACTTAAACATAATTAATCCAAGTCCTAGAATTTCCCTAAGTTATATTTATCAATATTTCCAAATTAGGCCAAACCAGTTTTAACAAATGACTTGAATTAAATAAGCGTTACCCAAATTTAATTTGCCCCAAATTAAATTAAGTGTGACAATTAAAACCAATTTTATCTTGAATTATCCTAAGCATGCGTTTTAAGTTATTATGCAAGATAAAAGTAAATCAATCACACAACGGAAAAAAAACCTCGGACGACCCTTGCCTCAAATCCACTAAGTACGGAATTTACATTTACAAAACATATGACTTACTTCCTCAACTCGAACCCTCTCAAGCCTTGACGCGTCTTCTTGTAACCACCTCTTCCTAGAGGATAACTATGGAGCTCCACCGCGATCCCAGAATCCACTGATCAGACTTTATATGGTCAATGTCACCCGAACAAGGAGCCTTTCTCCAAGTGGGTAAATTGACGCAAACATCATCTTCTTTGTGGGATTTAGAAGCAAACCCAAACCTTTCTTAAAAAAGGGTGTAGAGATAAACCAGTGCCAAAATCCAAGCAAGTATATGTATATATGAACTTGGATAAACAAACATTGGGTGTAAAACAAGTGTTTAAAACATTTTTCTTGAAAATCAAAACACTTAAACATGAACTTTTCCCTTTTTGGAATTATGCTCTCAAACTCTCTCTTGGAGGTTGTAGAATGTGAAAAAGTTAATCCAAAATGTTGGTTCCCGTACATTATAAAATCTGGGAAAAGATAGTGGGGAAAGAAAGCGGGAAAGTGGAAAAAACTGCCAAAAGCTGCCCAAAAAAATTTCCCGCCAAAACTCGTTCGAACAATTTTTTCGTTCGAATGACTTTTCGTTCGAACGGATTTACTAACGAAGTTCCAGAATGGAAAAAGAAAATTCATCAAAAATCTCGTTCGAACGGCCTGCCATCTCGTTCGAACGGGATGATAGTTCATTCGAACGACCTGGAAATCTCATTCGAACGAGATTCTAGTGTGCATCGAACGACGTTCCAAAAAAATAAAAAAAATGAAATATTAATTTTAAGAGGAAAACTTTTATGGAAAGTTCTAAAAAATATTTTTCTGAATAAAAAAAAGTCATTAAAATTAATTTATAAAAATTATAAATTACACCCAATTAAGTTCCAAACTCCTATATATGTATAAAATTGCATTCATACCCTAGGAGCGTGGAATAATGTTGCTGACGTAGAAATTAGGCACTTTAAACTCGACACTTTGATGAAGCTTTAAACTTGGCCGCTACATCTTGAACTTTAGTACGTCATAGTCTTGAAGGATGATCAATAAGTTTATCCTATGACTCAAATGTTTTTTTTGGAATTGAGCCAGAACTACAAAGGACTCAATTGGAAATTTGTGTCCTTACAAGATGTTTTTCCCAGCTAGTAGGTCCCACTAGTCCTAGCCCTAATGCTTCTTATCCTGCTCCTTCCACATCTAGATCGCGATGCCCTCTCGAGCAGGAGTTCTATTATTTACATGCACATGTCTCTTCTTAGGCCAAGATGTATGATGTTGTGATGGCCAGATTTGATGCTGAGGCCGAGGCCCGTGCTTGTAGCGATTCATGGATGTCAGTAGTTTTTTACGAGATGCGACGCATAAGTATAGCAGAGGAGCAAGTTCTTTTGGTTTAGGATATATTAGAGCTACCTATTTTGATAACGATGATGATGATACATATATTTAGTTTTTTATTGAGACATTGTATTTGAGACTATTTATGTATGATGTATTTATTCTCTCTCTGATAAATGTACTCTATTTCTGATGGCCATTTTATATCTGCATTTTTGTGTGTTTATGGCATGGACGTACAATTTTGATTGATTATGAAGTCGTATTGATTCTACTTATTATTCATTTAGTGTTATCTTTTACTATCCTTGTTATACTTATGCTTAGATTTATATATAGTCATGCTATTACTATACATTTGTTCTTGTTATATTTGGTTTGTCAATCCCACGATTCGTCTATTCCAGGGAAAAAAAGGAGAGATATGTGATGTAGGGGGAATTATAACCGTTTATTTATGTATGCTTTATTGATATATATTTTTTGTTCCTCCATACTTCACTTGGGTATATGTTTTCAGAGATTCATATATTTATTTCAACATCACATTCAAAGACAAATGTGAGATCTACAGTTTTTGTTAATATCATTTTTTTTTATCATTTTGGGTTTATGGGATAGGACATATGTTTTCTGGCTTATAGAATTTTTTTAAATTTTTTCCCGGAATAGCGTAAGGGGGAGATTAGTAGGAACAAATTTCTAATCGAGTCAATTTGTTTGAAATTGTCTTAATTCCACACAAAATAATTTGAGTCTGGGTTAGTTTTAATTTAAGTTTAATTGAAGCCTACGATGGTTTAAGATTGAAGAATTTGCAATTGAAAGCATTGAAGAAGAAATCAAGTCAAGTTGCATTATGTGTTCTTGATCACACATGGATGAATGCTTACAAGAATTGATGTTATTTAGAATTTAGATTAAATGATGGATGAGTTTAATGTTAAAAAAATTGGGAATTAAATATTTACGAAAACATATTTTAAATATTTTTTAGTCATATTAATTATTTAAAATTTGATGAATTTTTATAAAAAGAAAATGAGTGTGTACTGTAGTTAGAACGAGAGCGTGTCTCGTTCTAACGACATGCGCATGTCGCTTGAACGACAGCGTGTCTCATTCTAACGACATGCTCATGTCGCTCGAATGAGCTGCCACCTAGATTTTCGTGTTTTGATTTCGTTGGACTCTTGTTTGCTCAACAATAAATACCACACTACATAGACATTTTTCAGTATAGAACAAACAATTTCAAAATTCCCAAAGTGTTCTTTATTACACATAGTGTTCTTTATTCAAGATCAAATTACTCAATTCTATAAGTTTGGGATTTTGAATGTGTTTATCGGAAGAAAGTTCATTCACTGATTACATTGGCTAAGGTCGTTGGGGATGCTTGCGGGTATGCCTTGCTGAAGATGAGAGTTGTAGTTCTTAAGGGTTCTTACCGGAGTCCTTTCCTGAGTTAGACTGCGTGTCTATGTGGATTTCTTATGGTAGATTCATCGCATATTTTGCTATGTTGTAAGTTGTGAGTTACTATTCATAGTGAAATAAAAAGGTTTTATCCGAAAGTTTTTTTTCTGAAATTATTTCTTTTACCACATACTTTAATTATTTAATGGATTGAATCACTTTGATGCATGTTTAGGGTTTATGAAATTAAAATTGGATGTAACTGAAAATTGAAATAACTTTTTTTTTTACCTAAAGCACACACTAAAGGGCCTTCTCAATAGGATATTTATTTTAAAAGAAGAAATTAAAAAGACTTGTGATGAGAAATGATGGGTGAAAATGGATAATTTTATAAGAAATAACCCAAGTGTCTTAAAATAAGGATTTATTTTTGAGTTTTTGATTTTGATAAAAAAGGAAGGATAGAATTTTCTAAATTGTGGGAGTTGTCAATCGACATACCCCCTATCCTACCTATCGGCATATGGGTCTAGTCAAATCACCCTAAAGATTTTATTGCAGTTTCTTGCAGCCCAAATTAATTTGTAGGGTAGGCTTTATTTTGGGATCTTTAGGTTTCTTGTCTTTAGCCAATGACTTTATATACCGAGGGGGATAAAGGGGGGTGTAGGTTTTCATCCATTCTCATTTTCTCTTCCTTGATATTATCTCTTTATGACTTATAATTTCCCAAATGTATCTTCTGATGAGCGTATATTTCTCTTTATACGTCAAGAGTTTAGAATCCATGTGCCTGTATAACATAGACTATGAAGCTGTCAATTTGCATCGAGTCTCCTTGTGCCGCAACTGGACTATTGACTGGAATATGTTGATGACGTCAGCACAATTTTGGTATCCTGAGGACCACATTTTTTCTTTAGTTTGGACAAGGTTTGTTCGACCTATAAGGAGTTTTTTTTTAGGGTGTGAACTAATCCCAGCATAATGGCAGTTGTGCCTGAATTTTTGCGGTCTCATCGAGCATAGTTAGTAGAGTTTCTCCACATTTCCTCTTAGTCATATCGATAGTTGGTCACTGGGGGAATGATATATCTTTCGGCTGTCATGTATTCTGTGCATATGAGGGATTTCAACGATGCGGGCCACACCAGAGCTATTGCCCTAGGCCTAACTTTGAGGCTCTTGATAGTGACATGGGACCTAATGGTGGACCCTGAATTGGCTTCTATTATAACGTGGATGTAATATAGTCGCAATCCTATGATGGTGATATTGGCAAGACCCTGAACGGTGTAGGTGCTTGACGATAAGGCTGCTTTGATTTTCTTAGAGGGATATAGGTGATGCTGTTCATGTGGCTAGCTGAGAGATTATATTTGGCGGTTACTCCTGATAATCCCTTGTCATTCATGATAAATTTCTTCTTTGAATACTGAATTAGTTTCAGTCCGTCCATAGAGAACTAGATTAATTGGTTCATTGAGCACGAACCCCGATGCCTTTTCTAGTCGATGCTATAGTGGGGGGAACTGCATCATGTTCTAGAATTATCAAAATATCGATATGTTTGGTTAGCTGGCCTGTAGTAGACTTCATTCTATTTCCCTTAAAACAACAAGTTGGATGGGATAAAATAGTGCCTCCTCGGACACTGGACTTCTTTCTTGTGGATGATTTGACTAAATCTATGCGTATGAGGTTAGGTTCTCTATGGGATAATCGCCAATTGTTAACCCGTCCATCTCAATTCGTAGGCAGGGTCTGATATGTGTATAGAAACTATCTGTAGTGGCTGTGGAAGTGGGTGATGGTGAAGATCTTGGTGGAGGAGACTGGCTATAGGCAGTTTATCCTTTTTGACACTATGGATGGGGGAGTAGTGGTTTTATCTAGGCTAGTTAGGTCATACCATTTTATGGAGTGCCTTTAGAATACTAATCAGGAAGGGGAAGTTTGGGGGACTGAAGGAGCAAATGATGATGGGGTTAGGTCTTCTGATAGCTGTGGATAGGGTCTTTGAGAATTTGGGTTCATTTCTTCTGAAGCTTTTGTAAATGGGATGTGTTTAGTTTGTTCTTGTTTTTTTGGGTGTTTGGGAATAATTTTAGGAGGCTTAGGTTAGGCTTTCTTGAAGGACAGTTTGGTTAGCGTAGGGTGGTTGTTTTGACTCCCTATGCTGATATTTCATGTAATTGTACTTAACTCTCCCATTAAAAATAAAAAAGGACTTATATTATATTATTGTGCCTCTTGATGAGTTTTACATTTAAATTATCTCTACTAATTACTAATGCATACATAATCCTTTTGTTCATGTAAATGATTAAACGAACCGTCATTCGCGGCGCTAACAAAGGAATAACATTATGTAAAAAAAGGGGAACGTACCCATGTAAAGTGTATGAGCTACCTATGTACCTCTGCGCTTTTGAATTTTTTTAGTTCCATTTTGAAAGGAAAATGTATTTTAGAGGATCAGGCCCCACCTAGTTCTTGGTAGAGGGAAATGGAGATTTCTTTTTTAAAGAATATAAGGAAGATCAGAAGAGTCAGAGCGTGCTGAGAATTCGGATTAAGGGTTCAACTTATTGAGATGGTCCAGGTTGACTGGACGTGCCATCTCTTCTATGTCAAGGTTAGTGAGCATAGCGATGCCACTGACATGATCTTTTTCCATTATTAAGGGGCCACTCTAGTTTGGGTTAAATTTCCCAATGGGGTCCCAAATGGGTTATATGATTTCTTTGAGCGCCAAGTCTTATTCTAAGACACCAAGATCCTTGACTTTTCTATTGAATGATCACGCTATCCTGTGTTGGTACCCTTATATGTGGTATAGATCCTTCAACCTCTTTTTATCCAAGAGCGATAATTTGTCTAAGAGGCTCTAATGCCAATCTTCCTCCCTGACTTTTCTTTCAAGCATAACATTCGGTTAAGGTATTTCCATTCTAATGGGTAGGACTGCTTCGATGTCATATAATAAGGAAAAATGGTTGCCCTACTGGATGTTCTGACTCAAGTGCGGTATACCCCGAGGGTATAAGGGATCTGATCGAACTAATGTCGACATCTCTCGGCCATTTTAATGATGTTGTTTTTGAGGTTTTTATTAGCAGCTTAAGCTATAGCATTGGTTTGGGGTCGGTAGGGAGAAGATTTGTGTCTTTGAATCTCGTATTCATCGACTAATTTCATGACCTCAGGTTCAAAATGTAACCCATTATCTGATAGTAACTCATGGGGAACTTTTTTTCCAGTAAATAATGTTCTTTTGAATAAACTTGGGTACCTTCTTGGCATTCAGGACTGCATATGACTCGGAGTCTATCCATTTGATGAAGTAATCAATGGAAACAAGGATGAACTCATGCCCACTGGAATCTTTGACTGTGACCTTGCCTATGACGTCAATGCCCTAGGTGGAGAATTGTTAGGTAGAAGTTATGTTGTAAAATTCTTGAGGGGGTATGCACTAGAAATTGGAAAATTTCTTCCATTTGAGGCATCTTCGGACGTCAACGGTGCAATCCTGAACCATGGTGGTCCAATAATACCCTTTATGGATAATTTTCTAAGCGAGAAGTTTTATTGTATGATAAAGGCTCCTAGTTTCTTGGAGATTCTCTCTCCTGGTCGTTGCTTACCCTATTCCCATTTAGGAATGGCGGCTGTGGAAGCCCCTTCCACATCCATTCTTCCACCGGATCCAACTTCATTGCCAGACAATCCTCCTAAAACTATCCTTCCTTTTGCTAACAAATTGTTTTCTTCTCTTCTGGATAACACACATTCTTCTTCTCTTTCGTTAAAAACTCCATCCATGAGTAAAGGTGAGCCAACTGTGTTTTTTTTCAAACGATGATATAAGAACTCTATCTGATCCTTTCAAATTCTCTGTTGTTGGGAAATTCACTCTTGGTCGTCCATCTTTGGAGGTTATCAGGAAAAAAATTCATTCTTTCTCTCTGAAAACCGCTTTCTCTATTGGTTTTCTCGATGAAAAACATATTCTTATTAAGCTTAATAGTGAGTAAGACTTTCTAAGACTATGGCTTCGTAACCAATGGTACATTCATAAATATCCTTTACAAATATCTAAATGGACTCCTTCATTTCCAGCCAACACTGATTGCTCCTTAACTCTTGTTTGGATCTCTCTCCCTTTCCTACCCATACATTTATTCTCTAAGTCTGTGATTTTATCTATTGCAGAATTAGTTGGCTCTCCCCTTAAAATTGATGACTCTATTATAGGCCTTTATAGACCTAGTTGTGCCCGGGTATGTGTTGAATTGGATTTGCTTAAACCTATTATACATCGAGTCTGGATTGGTAATGGTGACATTGGGTTCTGGCAGCCCATTGAATTTGAGAAAATACCTCCTTATTGCAAGAACTGTAGATGTCATGGCCATCTTGATAGGGATTGCAAAAAGTATGAGCCATCTTCTCTCATTGATTCGGATACTGGGAAGCATACCACTTCTTTTCTCCCCATCTCTACAGGTGTCTTATCTAAGATTCCAGTCCCAGCTAAGGTGTGGACTATCAAAAAGGACCTTTTTGCTGGAGAATCAAGTAAACGTGTTGCTATAAATCAAACCTCTCCTTCCCGAACTCTTCCTTCACCCAAAAAATGTTCAAACCCTGAGCCTGTATGCTTAAAATCTTATCCAAAACACCATACCTCTGAAATTTCTTATACCATACAGACTAAATCCCATTTAATTGAAGAGGGAGAAATCCCTCCATGTTCCCCAGCCAACACTAAACCTTTTTTTCCCAAACTTTACCATAAAAAACTAATGATTCCCACTAAATTTTGCCTGCAATCCAACAACCTTTCCCCCAGACCTTGCCTTCCCCATAAAAAGGCCTTTGACTGGAGCTCTAACAGTCTTTCAGACAGTGAGATAGAATGTGATTCACCTATTTTACCTAACCTTACTGAAGAGTTCAAAAGCTACTCTATTACTTTATTCAATAAATTTTCCTGTCTGCGTAAGATAGATGAGGAAAATGGCACCAAAAGGAAGAACAAAAAAACTCAACAAGAAGAGGCATTTTCAATCACCACCAGATCCAGAGGAAAAAAAATTTCTTCTCATACTTCAATCTATTCTGGTTCCCAATGATTAGGGTTCTTTTTTGGAATGTGAGAGGTATTGGAAACAAGCCTACAATTAGAAGACTCAAAAAACTCATTAAAGTCCATAACATTTCCCTAGTTGCAATCATGGAACCAAAAATTGACGAGATTCTACTTCAAAATTTGGTTCTCAGATTGAATTTTGTAGATGGCATGGCTAACCTCAACAACACCATTTGGGTTATGTGGAAATATAAGTGGAATGTCACTATTGCTCTAAATTCAGTCCAGGCATTGTCTCTGGAACTTCAGGATAACTCTCTACCTGGTCCCATTAAATTAATTTATGTTTATGGCAAGTGCAACAAACTGGAAAGACAAGATCTATGGGATGATATTTTGAATCAGTGGAATAATTCCATCCCTACAATAATAGGTGGTGACTTTAATGTGGCATCTTCCCCTTTGGAGAAAATAGGGGGAAATGAGATTGATTTTGAGGCCTACACTCAATTTAATAATGCCATGGGATTAGCTAGTTTGTCTAACATTTCTCACACTGGTTCCAAATTCACTTGGTGTAACCACAGGGAGGGAGGTAATCGAATTTGGGCCAGGCTTGACAGGGTGGTCTGTAACTTCCAATGGAGCCAAAAAATTTTATCTTCTACAGTAGCTCATCTTAATAGAACTAATTCTGATCACAGCCCCCTGTTACTTAGTCTTAGTCTAACTGATGAGCGATCTAAGAAGAGCTTTAGATTCCAAAATTTTTGGACTAAACATCAAAATTTCATATCAGTGGTGGAGCAGGCCTGGAGTACTGAGTATAATGGGGACCCACTTAAAGTTTTTTCTCAGAAACTAAAGGCCACAAAACAGCCATTAGCCATCTGGAACAAGTAAACTTTCAAAAATATTTTCCAAGCCATTATCGAAGCAGAAGATGATGTGCTTAGAAAAGAAACTGAGTTAGGGTACAATTTCACAGAAGCTGCCAATATTGAGTACAAGCTTGCTAGAGCTAATCTGCAACATCAATTAGCCATAGAAGATGATTTCTGGAAGCAAAAGGCAAGGGTTAAATGGCTGCAAGAAGGGGATGAAAATTCCAAATTCTTTCATGCTATGGTAAATCAGAAATGGAACAAACTAAATATTTTTAGAATCAAAGACTCTAATGGTGTTTGGAACTCAAATCCAATCACTATCAAAAGTATGTTCTCGGATCATTTCAAAGGTATTCTATCTTCCACTTCTTCCATTCCTGTTGATTTATCCTTACTAAACTACATCCCAAATGTTATCACTGAGAGTGATAATATCCTTCTTCCCTCTCCTCCATCTCTGAAAGAAACTAGAGATGTTATTTTTCAAATGGATTCATCTAGCACTGCAGGGCCTGATGGATTCAACTCTTTATTCTATAAAATATGTTGGGATATTATTAAAGCAGACCTCCTTAAAGCCATCACTTCCTTCTTTATGGGGAATAGTTTACCCAAAAGCTGGACTTCCACCCTAATCACTCTCATTTCCAAATCAGAAAATCCTTCCTCTTGTAATGATTACAGACCTATCAACCTTTGCAATACTTCCAATAAAATAATTTCCAAAATTCTTGCCAATAGATTGGGATTACTCCTTAATGGTATTATTAGTCCCAACCAAGCTTGCTTCATTAAAGGTAGATCTATTTCTGAACAAATCCTTCTGGCCCAGGAATTAATGGCTAATTTCAATAAAAAATTGAGAGGAACAAATTTAGTTTGCGAACTTGATATGTCCAAGGCATATGATTGAGTTTCATGGCTATACCTCACTCAAGTGCTTAGGAAATTTGGCTTTAATGAATCTTTTATTGACATGGTGTGGAGATTAATATCTGAATGTTGGTTCTCCATTCTTATCAATGGAACTTCTCATGACCTTTTTAAGTCTTCTTGTGGCATTAGACAAGGAGATCCTCTCTGCCCTGCTCTATTTTTCTTATCAGCAGAAGTTGTAAATAGAGGGTTGTAAAAGTTGGTTGAGAATGGTAAAATTGATTCATTTTCTATGCCCCCTGGTAGTCCCATTATTTCTAACCTCTCTTTTGCAGATGATAATATAATTTTCACCTCTGGCATTCAAAAGTCTCTCAAGCAGCTCATGTCTTTTCTCAATGAGCATGAAATTATCTCTGGTCAAGTTCTGAATACATCAAAGTGATCTTTCATGATTGCCCAATCATGCTCTTTATCTAGAAGAAGGGTTATTGAAAGAACAACAAATTTCACTTTCAAATCTCCTCCTCTTGTTTACTTGGGGGTGCCTCTTTATGTAGGGAGAAAGAAGAGCTCTTTTTCAATGGGATTATTGATAAAATCAGGATCGACTCGAAGGCTGGTCCTGTAAATTACTGAGTCAAGGAGGGAAACTCATTATTTTAAAACATGTCACTCAATCAATGTTTTATCACTTATTTGCAGCTTTGGAGCCTCCAATTTCCATTATCAAGACTCTAGAAAAGCTATTTTCAAATTTTTTTGGGGTTCTTCCGAAGACACTATGAAAAGACATTGGAAAAGTCGGAGTTCTCTTTGTATCCCTATTGATGACGGGGGGCTAGGCATTAAGCTCATTCCTGATTATATTGAAGCTTCCTCGTGCAAACTTTGGTGGAGATTTCTAACAGTAGATTCTATCTGGAGCAGATTTCTGACTAATAAATACTGTAAAAGATTTGCCCCTCTTGACTCGCCTTACAAAATAAATCTTCCCATGTATGGAAGAGGATGCATAAGGTTCTTCCAGTGATTAAAAAGTGGATCAATGATGATGGGGATCTCAAATGGATGGACAACACCAATGGCTCCTTCTCTCTCAAATCAGCTTGGAACGTTGCCAGACATAAAAGCTGCCCTCAATTCTCTTTCAAAACTATATGGAATAAGAGACTTCCTAGTAAGGTTTATATTTTTATGTGGAAATTACTCCATCAAATTGTTCCTACTGATGATATAATTTCCAATATAAAAATTCCTACCGTTTCCAAATGCCACTGCTGCACTAGACCTGACTAAGAATCAATTGACCATCTTTTCGTCACTGGTGATATTGCTTCATCAATTTGGACTCATTTCAAAGGCATCATAGGTATCATAACTTTCTCCAATTCTATCAGAGGAGAACTTATGTCATAGTGGATAAAAGTCAAAGGAAATTCTATTCTCTCTACTCTCCTCATCATTATTCCTATTCTTATTTCTTGGGAAATCTGGAAAGGTCGTAATAGAGCGGTTTTTGAGGATCAGGCAATGAAGACTGAAAATTTAATTTCTAATATTCGAAATGTCATTAGAGAGTCCTTTTTATCTTTCCCATTCACAGATTGTAAATCTTAAGCTTGTTAGGGAGTTTAATTCGATGTTGTTAATCTTGTTTCTGCCACTGGAGAAAGGATTTTTTTCTCCTTCTGAATAATATAATTTATTTCAAAAAAAAAAGAAGAAGATAATTTTCTAAGAAAGCATATGAATCTTCATGTGGGGTCTGCATTCCCCATTATAGATCTTCTCCATCATTTCTTCAATGTCAACCCCTATGATTCAGTGTAAATGGGTTCTGTCAAAGTTCCTCTTGAACAGTGCTTTATCGCAGATGATGTACTGGGCAACCAGTTTGCAAAGGGTTGCACGATCTTTCTTGTTGGTATCTTGGGGAAACCTACCATGCTTGAGGATGCGCTAAATATCATATTACCAACATTCATCCATATCAGAATCCTCCTATATGACGAGCTCAATGTGGTAGAAGTGGGTTGAATTTTTTTTTGGACTATAAAAGGGACCATCGTTATCCCCATGAGCTTGTCGAGCATGAAGGCTAATGGAGCAAGGGAACCTACTAAACCGTTCTTTAAGTGGGGTAAGTAGTGGCAGGTTATATCTCGTAACTCGAAGTCCAACTCGTCTTGGTGAAAGTAGAAAGGCAAGAGCTTTTCATCCTTGACTTTCTATATTCCGAGGACTTAGCCAATAATGAGGGCGGAGTCCCTATAGACATATAACTTTTTGATAACTTTATTGAGGGATACTTTGAGGCCTATAATGCATGGTCTCATATTCGATCATATTATTGGTGCAGGGAAAGTCCAGCTCGATGGGAATGGGAGTTTAAGAGTCATCAGGGGCGATCGGGAGTGTCCCCATGTCATATCCTTCTTTTTTTCAATGATGTTAAAGAACATTTTCTATAGAAGGTCCTCCTGATAGGTTCAGAGAATATCTTCGTCCGGGAATTCAGAGATCCAATCATCAACTTCTTCTATGGGGTAGTCAGTATGGTAATTGAAGATGTCTCTCCCATTCATAGCTTTCTTCATAATACACATGGTATCGAACTCAGATAGTAACATCATCCATAGGGCCACTCGGCTAGATATGGAGGGTTTCTCAAGCCAATATTTTATGGGGTCCATTTGGGATAAATGTCTGATAGGAAAAGAGAACATCTAGTGTCGTAAATTTTGAGTGAACCAGACTAGGGTAACACATGCTTACTTTAAGGAGGTGTAGTTGAATTTGTACTCGACAAACTTTCAACTGGCATAGTTAATGGATCTTTCTTTGTGGGTCCCATCAATGTATTGGTCTAGTAAAGCCCCTGCTACGGTATTTTTTATGGTCTAGTATAGGAGTAGAGGGAGACCAGGATATAGTGGCATGAGTACCAGAGGTAAGGTAAGGTATACCTTAATTCTGTCAATAACTTCCTAACAAGCCTCATTCTAGATTTTGGTATAATCCATTCGGAGGAGTTTGAATATGGGTTCATAAATAAAAGTCAACTGGCTGAAGAACCAACTGATATATTATAATTTTCCCAAGAATCCCCGGACTTCCTTTTCCATTTGGGGTGCTCACATTTCAAGTATAGCTTTAAATTTGGCAGGGTCTGATTCGATTAGCTTATCTTAACCATGAATTTTAAAAGCTTTCCTTTTGTGATGCTCAAAATGCATTTTTGTGGGTTTAATCGCATCTCGTATCATTGCAACTATTTAAAGAACTTTCGAAAGGTGGGAACATGACCTTCTCGAGTTTTAGACTTAATAAGCATATATTATACGTGGACTTTGACCTTCTTATGTATCAGATTATGCAATATGGTTGTGGAAGCCTTTTAGTAGGCATCCCCTGCATTTTTAAGCCCAAATGACATAACTGTGTAGCAAAAAGTTCCCCGGAGGTGATGAAGGTAATTTTTTTACTATTGATAAAGGTGAATCTTGATCTGATTGTATCTGTAGAACCCATCGATGAATGACTTAAGTGCTTGACTTGCTGTGTTATCCATAATTATGTTGATGTTTGGCAGTGGGTAATAGTCCTTTGGAGATGCTTTGTTCAAATCCCACAGTCTATGAACATGTGGAATTTTCCTCATGATTTTATTGTGGGCACAATACTGGCTAGCCATGTGGGATATTCGATCACCTGGATGAAGCCTACATTCATATACTTAATTAACTTTTCGTTGACTTTAAGTGACTGATATGACCAAAATGTACCATCGTCTCTTAGGACGACGTGCAGTACATCTCATAAGAGCCTCACATATCCTCAGCAGGGTCATTCAGATAAAGGTCGGCCTCAACAAGGTCAGCCTCAACAGGGTTGACCATGGCTTAATCAGTGGTAGGGTCATCCAGATAAGGGTCGGCCCCAATAAGGTCGGCCTCCATAGGGTCGGCCTCAACAGGGTTGGGCATGACTTAATCATTGCAGGGTCATCCAGATAAGGGTCCTCCTTAGTAGGGTCGGCCTCAACAGGGTCGGCCATAGCTTAATCATTGGCAACGTCATCCAGATAAGGCTCGACCTCAGTAGGGTCGGCCTCAACAGGGTCGGCCATGGCTTAATCATTGGCGGGGTTGTCTAGATAAGGGTCAGAACAGAAGACGTTGGCCTCAGCCTCGGCCTCATAACTCTCATACATCAGCTCAGCCTTGACCTAAGTCTCATAGATCAACAACAAGCGCTCTCATCCCAAAAAGGTCGGCTATGTTCGACTTTACTAGCTACCTCGGCAAGAGAGGTCTTCATGATCCACGGGGGTTTATTCAATAGGCCACCCAAGTATGACAACCTCGGCTAGGTGCAGGCCGAGGTTACAAGAACAATCCCACCATCATAACCAGCCTCGGCTATGAATCAGCCGACGTTCCTGATACTCCACTATTACCTCGGCCCAAACCGACGTTGCAGTCCCGCATGCCTTACCTCGGCTCTGCTGGTAAGCCAAGGTCACCACTGATTAAGAAGTTTCCCTACCACACCAACCTCGTCCTCTTCAAGGTCGAGGTTGGGATAAATCACAGATAACCGAGCTCTTATGCGCATATGTGTGGTTGGGAACACGTGTACAAAAATCAGTTATAACAAATCATTCCCCTCACGTGGAGGAAATATTTCATCATCATTCTTTACATGTGAAAGTGACAGATTTCTTCATCAAATTGGCTAGATCAACACACACATGTTCATTGCATGCATAGGGGGTACATTACACCCCCCAGGTACTATATATAGAGGTCATCCTCTACCTTGCAAAGGATCCGAAATGAGCAACCCTAGCCAAAACTCTTTCCTAATACACATAGAGAGATAAAGCTTAAGAGATTGTATCCATGGCCATCAGTGCCTTATTTTAGTGACTTCATACACACACACACAGTGGACGTAGGCCAATTTAGGCTGAACCACTTATATGTTGGTGTTTTCTACTCTTCTCCTCATCTCATTCTCTTACCTTTCATGTAACTGTGCTGCCATAGTTGTTCTTAGATTGAGCTTACAAACACCTTACCTGGTGGTGCTATTTCCAGCATCATCAGTGACCACTCAGTGTGGATCTTTCATAGTTTTTGTTTGATCGATTTACATTCTGAGAGAGTTGGAATCTCGTCCTGTGCTATTTTGGGATTGATGTAAGGCATGTCATCGTAGGACCATGCGAAGATATCCAAAAATTCCTTCAGCAGTTCTTCGAATTACACGTGCTCATGCTTGTTAAGGGTGGACCATATCCTTATCTATCATTGTTGGGTACTAAAATCGAGATTGATAACAACAATTTCATCCTCATTAATTTGAATATGGTTATGTTATTTGTGTTAACCTTATTAAGATCAGTTAATAATTGTTAATTTGTAAAAGCATCATCATCAAGAGTTTGATTTCAATTAAGACAATTAATGTAAGGCACAACAAGATAATCAAAATCCTCATTTATTCACTTTCGGGAAAAACAACGTTGAAAAACTCATAAAAAGAGTTCTCGATTACATTTTTATCAGAAGAAGGAGGAACAACAATAGATGAAGAGAGAGGGTAAACTGTCAAGTTGGTTTGCATATCAGTAGGTGGGAGTGGTACAACATTCCAGTTGAGGAGAGGCGCATTGACCTTGATCATAGTGGTTGGGCTTGATGATATAATGCCTGAACGGATAATGCAGAGAGTCTGCCCCAGCATCTGCAGGTTAAACGAGTCTTCAGAATCACTTTACTCAGACACCTCAATAATGGGTACGACTTTTTGAGTTAAAGGTTGCACTTGATATTGGTAGTCTTCAGACTAAGAATAATTATCTTGAAAGAAGATTTCCATCATTGGCTTCATACTCTTAACCACACAACCATACCGTGGTTCAGGAAAGACATATAAGGGGAAGTCTTTACCCACCTTGACGAATATTCCATGCAGAGGACATTTCAAAACAGTCTTGAAATCTTTTAAACTACTTTTCAATCGTGGTTGGTTAAGTATTCTGAGTTCTTGAGTGTAATGCTGATATTTAGGCCACCTAGCGGTGGGGGGATTTTTCAGGACTATGGGCTCCAGTATCCCTTGTTGATGTCTCCCTATCCCCAGTCGGGCCATAAAGGGCATATTATTGAACACCTATATCACATTGACATTATCGTGAGAGTTATCCTCTCAACAGACTAGGTCTTTGAAATTATCACCAGTCCATATGGTAAGTGGATCAACCCTAAAGTCATAAAGAAGCATGTCATTCATCCTATGTTGTATTTATAGTACCAGATTGGTAGTGCCAACATTTTTAGTATTATTATCATCTTTATAAATGGTTATGATATTCCCCTTTGGTGAAGAATTTTAACTTCTGATGAATGGATAAAAAGACTGCTCGAATGTTATGAAGCCATGGTCGACCAAGTAATAGGTTGAAGCATGCGAGTATGCCAATATCTTGAAAATTCAGTAATGGTATTAATAGGTCCAACCCATATTATGAGTGATATGAATCCCATCACCTCTCGGTGAGTATTATTATAGGCACACATTATGATCGAAGTAAGAGTCAGGTCACTTACTCTTAATACCAGACATTTGAAGGTTTTTAATGGGCAAACATTGAGGGAGGATCCATTGTTTAAGAATGAGAGAAAGATTTTCTTTCCAATCACTTCAACGGATCTGTTGAGTGCATAGTTATGATCAAGTCTAGCCTTCAAAATTTCTTCCTCGGAGAAGGGAAGGAGTCTAGTGGTGGTCAAGGATCCAACTAGGTTTACAACTTCTTTTGGAGTGGTGAAAGGAGAGACTGTGGATAGACTGTGGGTCCAATGAGAAACTTTTTCAGAGCATTTCAATGTAATTGGGAAGACATGAAAAATCCCCATAAGGTAATGTTACCTTGAGTCTTCTTGAGTTAGTATAGTATCTTACTTTCCTCTATGGTCATTTCTAGCATAGGGAGTTCCTCGATAACTTCGTTTACCTTGTATGTTCTTGATGGATGAGGATTTATATCTTTGTTGGTTCTCCCTAATCTGGTCATAGAGTTTACAGAGATGGTAAAGAACTAGAACCCTATTTCTTCATCAATTTCTGGTTGCATGGCTACTTTATTGATTTCCCCTAATAAGACCTCAAAAGATATCATCCCATACATGCTGATCACTAGATTGACATTTTCTCAACTCGGTTAATCATCAGAGTTGGAAAATTCATCCCCCCATCCGGTGGCAATGATATTTTCTTGCCAAGATAAGTCAATGCATTCCATGACCTCAATGGCTTCTTCATATAAATCTTCCCACTCAATGGGGAGGTACGAGAGTGAAGGAATGAACCACCCTTAGAGATTCAAAGTGGTGACTAGATCGGTAACGTTGTGGATTTCACCGGCTTGTTAGAACATGTCTGCCATAATTTGCACTACATCATCTAAACTGATTTTATCAACGGGTACCACCCAATTATCTAACTCTCGAGACCATTTTTGGGCTTCCATGATCATGATGCTGAACTTCTGACAGTCGATGGTCATTTCAGAGGGAAATTTTAGTCAAAAATCTAGAAGCTAGTTCAGAAAAGCCGACAACTCCATATCTATTCCCTCAGAGCGAGTACAAATGGTAATACAAGCCCTTGTGAGGAGTGACAAAGCCTGGTTGATGAAGCAAGTAAGGTGTAGGAGAAAATACAGGAAAACTTTGAGCAGTTTGGGTGAAAATATGGGTATAATGGGTGCTTTACTAGCCACAATTTAGGTAGATGGCTCGAATTCAGGGTCATTTTTTAGGAAGATGGAATTTGCATGGGTTGGAATTGGGTTGTGAGTGGTGTTGGGTTTAGGATTGTTTAGTGGGGCAATGATACTACAGTCGATTAAACCCTGTATTACGTTCCATAGATAAAGCACTAATTAGTAGTATGGCTTGTAGACTAGTGAAAATCAAAGTGACATCATTTTTGAGGTTTTTGGGAAGTGGGTTTAGTAATAGATGAGGATTCATAGGTTTGGTAAGATTTTGGCTTAAAAAGGCTTGGTGGACTTCAGGTAGGGGAGTATGGATCTCGGTGTAATATTTTCTGATGAGATTTGGACGACTTTCTAGTGCCCAAGTGGTAGCATGCTCAGAGATATTATTGATGGTAGAGATTGTCACATTGAAGGCTTCTCATACTTTTTGGGGGTGAATTTTTCGAAAACTTTCTCAAGCTTGGCTTTTGTCTCGGTAATATTTTCTTAAATCTCAACACCTTCTTCTTGGAGGGCTCAGAAGTATGGCTAATATTGACCTCCCATAGTTTCTTTAATATGGGGAATGAAATTCTTCTTCACCATGTCGACTTTCTCTTCTTTAGTTGGCTAATTAGTCATGGTGGAAACTTTCTCTCTCTGCCTTACTATGAAGTGACTGATAGTTTCTACAGGGTTCTGCATAAAAAGCTTTACATCACGGTGTGTAACCTCTAGTTCTTCATTATACTATTACCGTGACATGAATTCTCGAGCAACATCCTCCCAGCTGCGTATTCTGGGTTCTTTGAGGGATAGGAACCAACGCAGATTGTTGTCCTTAAAATTCTTCTAGAACACGCCATTATCTCTTCATAATAACCAACGAGAGTTATGGCTCGTTAATAGCTTCAAAAGTGAATAATTGGGGGCCCACTTCCCTCAAACTTCTCGATAGTTGGCATCTTGAATTTCTTTGGAGATCTTTCTTTAGGATAGGGAGACTTATGAGTGTAGTCTATGTAGTTCTCGGATATCATAAGTTTGTCAAACTACTTTGACAACAACTTAAGGTCATCCTTAACCTTATTTAGTTCTTCCTCTTTGGGATCAATGGGTACTAGCAAGTTATCCCTAAATGGGCAATGTTTGTCATATGGAAATGAGCTAGTGGAGGACCATTGGCAGGCGGGGTAAGCTGAGCATACTGATATTCTTTCGAAACCCAAATGGGCTCAGGAATAGGAAGACCCATGGAATGAGGAAAGAGAACATTGTGTTCATCAAAAAGTGGGGCTCGGTTTCACTGCATCTCATGAACCTCAGTTTTAAGGATGTCAATCTTGGTACTAAGATGGATCAGGATTGCTAATACATGAGGCTGTACGTTTGGTGCTTGATCGACATTTCTTGTAAAGGACTGGTGAAGGTAGATTCCAGACTCGAATGAATTTATAAGGTAACTGACGAAGCTTTGGGGCATTATGACGGAAGGCCGAAGCCAATAGGGAGACATGCCTGAATCTGGTATGTGATTGACATGAGAAGGGAAATGATCCGAATTTATTTTAAAAAAATGAAAAAGGAATTGTTTGAAAAGAGGGCAAATGTTTTTGACTTTTTTGGAAAAGAGGAGGAAAAATGTTTTTACTATTTTGATGAAAACGAGAAGAAAATGTTTTTTACACCTATTGTAAAAAGGAGGAGAAATATTTTTGGCATTTTTGATGAAAAGGTGGGAAAATGTCTTTGGTGTTTTTGGTAAAAAGGAGAGAAGAGTCTTGGCATGATTATTATTATTATTATGTTTATGTATTCACTTTTAATAGGTTTACCTAAATTCAAAAGAAATATCGAACAAGACCCGAGTCTGGGAAAATTGGGTTTAAAAAATAGGTACGATAGGGTTTGCATTGTTTCCAGGCTCATGGACATGGTCCTATTTTGGAAAAAGACAAAATTGCACCAAATTTTGGGCGGCATACTGATCCATCATTTCCGAAGAGTTTAGTGTGGTAACTGGAAAAATAAATATGAGTGTCCTAGGTCTAACGCCTATACAAATTTTATATATTTGTTTGGCTAGTGGAAAGGTTCCCCCTTTGGAATGACTACAATGATATAATCCTTGCTTTTGAGGTCAATCATTACGCGTGGATACGACATTTGATATACTTGAGTGTACGCGAATTTCCTGACTATATAACTCATGGGGATGATACATGTGAGAGTGAATTTGACATACTCGATGTATGTGAAATAATTTCCTTCTATATACCTCCCGTATTGAATCAGGTCAAGTGATATGATGAAGGGGGAACCGTTCGATATACGTCAAAGGTACTAGGCTAATGAAGGTCGGATCATATTTCTTAGGCTAACTACAACTCGTCGAACCACTGCCTATGACAACGTGACCCCCAGTATAGGAGAAAATTTCTATCAATAGCCATGCTCTTTGATGTAGTGAGAAAAATGCATGATTCTTGATTAGTATATTATAGAGAGAGTCTTTTGTTAGGAATGATGATAACTATACTACTAGGAAATAAAGCACAAGTATCATGAAAAGTAAATCTAGTATAAATCATAAAGATTACACTAAGCATGGATACATATGAGTGAGTGATGTGTGAATATCTATGAGTGAGTGTGTGGTAGTTATCCTAAGAATGGATCAACTACAAATGGCATGTGACAAGTTCAACTGATCATGTATCACTACACCAAATCCTGCGAATGGTCATGCCCAGTTGGTCATGGCCCAAGTCCGCGACCAACTGGTCGCGTACTTGGGCTATGACCAACTCAATTTTTGGCATGACCATAATCATTACCACAATAAATCATGGATGCTCTGGAAGTCGTCACAGACCAAATCCATAACCACTGTGGGTTACGAACTTGGGCCATGACCAGGGTGTGACCATCCTGGTGCCAAATTCGCGCCAACATTCCCTCCAAACTGGTCGTGGATGGGTCACAGACATGGGGCATGACCAAAGGCATGGAAAAGAACAAAACATACACAAATGGAGTCATGGCTGGGGATCGTGACCATTTCTTGGTGTGGGTCACGGCTATGGGCCATGACCAAACCTCATTCAAGTAGTAAGGTTAATGGGAAAAAGGTCGAGCATGGTGGGTCACGGCTCTAGGCCGTTATAAGATGCAATCTAGCAATACCCTCGTTTTCATTTATTGGCCGCATGCTTGGTGGGTCACGGCTTTAGGCCGTGAATAGATTCAGGACTTGAAAAAAATCGCTGCTTGGTCATTTGCGATTTGTAAGGGTCGTGTCTAAGGGCTAAACAATTTCGTGTTATTTCTAAGGGCTATGCGATTTTAGTTGGATTTCATTGTGATTAACCCTTGGTATGTATAGAGTCGTTTTCATTTCATTTGGATTTCGTGATTTCTATTTAAATCCCTAATTTCTAGGTATGTATGTGTAGATTTATGTTTGTATGTGTGTGTATGCAAAGATTTATGTTAATATGTATGTTTATGTGTGTAATTACGAACAAATAAATTGTGTTTTTGGCAATAAACCCTATATTGTATGTGTGTGTATGTATAGATTATATGTGTGTGTATGTATAGATTTATGTCAAAAAAAAATATTAAGGTTTAGTAAACCCTAAATTGTATGTGTGTGTGTATGTATAGATTATGTCAATAAACCCTAGATTGTATGTGTGTGTAGGTATAGATTATGCCAATAAACCCTAGACTCTATGTATGTGTATTTTTTTAAAAAAAATATAATGAAATATATTTTTAATGAGTAAAAAAATTTACATCCACCTTGTCGTGATTTTATTAGGGGTTATATGCGTTCCATCATATTATATTGGGGATCATATGTATGTCGTGCTTTTTTTCACTATAATATGTGTGTAAGTACTACAATATGTTATTTTTTACCTTTACCTTCTGGAGTAGTATTTATGCATTGGTTGTTTGTTTGCACTACAATATGTGTGTAAGTACAGTGTGTGTTTCTGTTGATTTTGCAGTTTGTATGTTTATTTAATATATAATAGACATATACTTTTAAACTCTCTCATAATAAACCCTAACAAAATGTGTTATAAACAATTACGGCGGGTTGTTGTTGGGATTTTCCATATACCTTTAAACTCTCATAACTATCAAACCTAAACCTTAATAGAAGGACTCGTATTCACGCCCTCGTATACTTTCCGTAGGAAAAATGAGGCACAGTGATAATTACTATCAAAAAGAGTGGGAGAGGCTGCAATGATACTGCACACATAACACTTTTATTAGTGTGCGTCATATAGAGGGTACTCCTTATGGAAATAAAAAGATCGAACAATTTAACTACCTTGTAGATCGTGGAGTTCATCTCCAGCAAGATTACTCTTTCGATCGTATTCTATTTTCTCTACTAGAAAACTGGGATGATGTTATACAAAATATATTTTACACACGTAATCCCGACATAGCCCTGACCTTGGTTACGTTGTTGGAGAAGGCGGAAAAATAAATCCACCCGTTATGGATACAACTGCGTACAGAGAGCATTGACATAGACTGTGATGTCTCGCTCCACATGCACCTAAAATTGAATCTTGCCAACAAGTTGAGAAATATGGGATTCCGAGTTCGTGTCACGGATATCTACACGTCAATCATAGATACACTTACTCCTTGTTGGCCACATGCAAAAATTCATAGGTTCTTAAGAACTAATACCGAATGGATGGAGATCAGACACATTGAACTTATTCTAAAGTCTTACTCTGAAAAGGTATCTATCTATCTCTCTCTCTCTCTCTCTCTACATATATATATATATATATATATATATATATATATATATATATATATATATATATATATATAGTCATAAGCTTGATTAATTAGTGATAATTTCATATTATTATAATTATTTTGTCACTTATAGTTTTTCATTTTTGTAGATAATGTCGAGAGGAAATAACCCAATGGTACCAAGTACCGAGGTGATAGAACAATGAGGTTCACCATCTCATGCAAAACTTGAATTCTCAACACCAATGGTTAAGAAATTCACAACTCCACCAATGGTTCACTCCTCACCAAGTCCAACTTTAAGTTCTCCTACGCCCCAATACAGTACTCCCTTTGCTTTAACGCCCCCATCCAGCACTCCCGATGCCTCCAACTCAAATGAAAATAATCCCATTAGTTTCTCCCTTCTCGGTAATAACTCGGCGGGTGATAGGAATGACGTGCTGAAATTTAAAGCCTAGTGTTTGTTTCTGGGAAAAATGAATGTGGGAGTCAGTGGATCAAACAATTGGAACCTTATTGATCAAGCTGTCAAAGATGGCATACATGACCAACTCTGCAAGCATTTCTTATTTACTAACCGTTCTAAGAATAGGGTTATATCTTGAGTTTCTAAAGGATTGAGGACATACAGGAGAAACCTTCGAAAGAAACATTTCCCAAAAGAGGCTGCGAGCTCAGATATTTTGGCTTTGAAAGAGGGAGTTCCTCCCAATGCTGAAATGCCATAGGAGGAGTGGAATAATTTTTTGGAGAATTAAGTGAAGGATAAAAAGTTGGTCCAGAGGGATCAAAACAAAAAAATAAGTAACAAAAAACTGATATCCATAGGTTGGGATCCAAATCATATGAGGATTTGAATAATGAATGGGAGAGTAGGACAAAGGATTGTCCATATGCTGGTAAAACCCAAAACGGTCCAACTTATTCCTTCATGCTTGATAGGACAAAGATAATAAATTCCCCCCGTACTTGGCTAAGACAATTGAATCAATAGAGGCCATCAACAGTCAATTCTATTCGAGCCCTACGAATGATTTGGACCTTGAAAATGATGCCCTGACACAGACCTTTGGAAAGGACAAAAGGGGGAGGACGAGAGGTGTTGTCTCACATATGCCAAAAAAAAAACTTCAACACAGTGGACCTCTTGTGGATGAGCTTTCTTAGATCAAGAATTGTATCTCATCCCAAAAGGAGCACCAGTTGAAGACCGATGGGTATGTCCATGAGATTAAAAATGCCCTGGGATTATTGATGAATCAAATTGGGAAACTTGTGAACTTTTTTTAAAGTTATAAGCCCCCAATGCCTCCTCAAGGTTATTCTTACCCTACTCCTACTCAAGGTTTCACATATCCTTCCCCTCCAACAGTGCCCTCCCAAATTCCTCCTCCTCCAACATTCCCCTAAAAAAATACTCATCCTCCAACATTCCCCTCCCCTGAACCTGTGCCAGTCATGGGATTTGGAACATCGTCAACAACTCACGATGACTATGGCGAAGAGTAATATATCAAGGACATGATAAATTAGATGTTTATTGGAATGTGCACACTCATCTACGTAGTTCCTAGAACTCTAGTACATGACCAACCTTTGGAAAAGGATGAGGCTCAAATAATGGTCAATGAAACATACAACAATTGCGGAGATGTACCTGTGTACGTTAATAGCGGGGAAGGGATGGAATTGAGGAATTATTCAAAATCTTTTATTGCTTGGCCAAGATGTAATAATATTTTCTTTCATTTCAGGTGTAATAATTTTTTTTTTGTTCTAGTTGTAAGAATATTTGTTTTGCTTCAGTTGCAATGATATTTTTTTATTTCAATTGTAAGAATATTGGTTTTGTTTCATTTGTAATGATATTTTTTTGTTTCAGCAGTAAGAATATTTTTTTGTTTCATTTGTAATAAAAAAATTTAACCTATTACCACAAGAGAGGAATTCAAAGATTATTAAATGAATTTCCCACAATACAAAGAATGGATGGGAGAGACTAACCAGATATCAAATAATCATGGAAAGGGCGTTTATGAATTTGTTAAATACGCTTCCAAAAATCTTAAGTGAGAAGATTTCGTGTCCGTTCACTCATTGTCTTAACGGAAAATATAAGTTATTGGAAGATGTTGAGTTGCATTTACTAAAGTTGGGAATCTATCAATACTATGAAAGCTGAAGACTAAAGATCGCATAATCGACGATTCTTTTATTTGCGCCTTTCAGAACGTAAAGAAGGTATTCTACTTAAAGTGCATAAACGATGGAAATTGGTCTGTTGTTGTGCATGCACCAAAGGGTATGACTAATGAAGTAGAAGCATTAAAGGCTCTATAAGAGTTCCAGTCATCTCTTGATGAGAACCCTAATTTGAAGGATCTTTTAGTTTATTTAGAGGAAGATTAAGTGTCAAAATATTATTTTATCCTCATCAATCATATATGTATCCTATTATGATATTAACATTGTATTAGCACTTTACTTTAATGTATGATTGTCATATACTTTTCAGTGTAATGTCCTGCTATTTGTGCAAAAGGTAGGTAATTTATTGGTTCTTTTTTTAGAATAGATATGTTTTCATTTATTTATTTTAATATTACACTTGGCTTACTATTACTATTACACTATTGCATTATTGCAAATGGTAGGTGATTTATTTATTTTACTATTACGCTTGGCTTACTAATTTCCACTGATGTTAGTAGTGAAGAAGCCAAGCACGTGTTTCTGCATATTATAAGGAAACTCACTCCTAAAGGTAAGAGTTTTATATTTTCCAATGAGGGTTAACATATTTGCGAACTTTGAAGGCATATATAGATGTGGACTAAACCTCTAAGTCAGCGATTTGCAGCAATAAGACAAGACAAACAGGTAACTTTGAATATCTTAAATGCTTCTATTATTTGGCTTTAGAGTGCGAAAACCTGAAATAACTCCCTAACGGACCAGTGAGAGGCACTAACACCTCACACGGGACCAATGTAACTCTTCGGAACTGATTGCGTGGTCATGGGACTCCCGGTTTGATAATATGACGATAATTTGAAAATATGTAGACTTAGGCTTAAAACTTGGCATTAGGGTGCGAAAACCTGAAACAGCCCCGTGAGAGGCATCGACACCTCGCGCGGGACCAATGTAATTCGTAGGAATATACCGCGTTATCATGGGACTCCCAGTTTGAGAATAAGTTAATAATTTGAAAATATCTTGACTTAAGCTTAAAAAAATGGAGTTAGAGGGTGAAAACCCAAAACAGACCCCGAACGGATCCATGAGTGGCACCAATACCTCGCACAAGACAAATGTAACTCGTAGGAACTGATCGCACGATCACATGACTGCCGATTTGAGAATACAATGATAATTTATGTATTTCTAGACTTAAGCTTAAAAACATGGCGTTAGAAGGCAAAACCCGACACAATGTCCGTTAGGATCGTCTTCGTTTACTACAATGGTAATAAGATTGTCTCGTCAAGTATGAATTGAATAGTAGCAACCAACGGTGTGAAAGCATCCGTTAACTAATGGGTATAGGTAGGTGTAATATGTTATAGTTGGAAGCTCTGGAGCTATAGCAAATGGCTTATTTCTTATCAAATAAAGTGATTGAACTATCGTACATGGGAGGATGGGTAGAAAGACGTGACTTGTGACACCTCTATTAAGGGAGAAACTTTCTTATGTAGATTTTTCACATCATAAGAATCCGACCGCTTGCTAGTAGTTTAATTGGCATGTTTTAGACATCAGAACAAGAAATCTCGTTATTGATGATTGGTCTTTCTCTTGATAAAAGGCAATGCATAGAATGTGTAACTAGTCAAGTATGAAAAATGCAATCGTTCTAAAGTGTCTCAGAACGATTCAGATTGGGTTGACCGTAGAAGGAATATAAAGTCAAGAAAGAAGACTAAGCTAGTCCACTTTTGTATGCTTTTGTCAGTCCCTTGATCTATGATGAATCTATAATGAAGATCCGAAAGAGCTGCTATAACTGTTAT
This sequence comes from Sambucus nigra, assembly GCA_949130495.1. NCBI lineage: Eukaryota > Viridiplantae > Streptophyta > Magnoliopsida > Dipsacales > Adoxaceae > Sambucus > Sambucus nigra. Next base: position 352,545,721 of record OX422207.1, on the reverse strand, counting down.
ATAATAGTTTATATAAGTTGTTATATAAACAAAATTTTTTTGCTAATTTCTTTTGGGGCTCCTCTTCTGATGACAATTTCAATCACCATTGGCTTAGTTGGAAATAACTTTTCCTTTCATTCAATAAATGGGGTCTGAACATTATAATATTAAATGGTGTCATTAAAGTAACTAGTTTGAAGATATGTTGGTCATTGTTGTCCTAAAAAAGTCTCTAGATTTTTTATGGATCAAAAATATAAAAATTCTCTGTTTTTAGGCTCTTATGGCCCCCATGTGATCAAAAGAATCAGATCTATAGCTGAGTTAATTCATGGTATTATTATATCACAGGGGACACTCAGGTATGGACCCTTACAACAGATGGCCTATTCTCTTTTAAGTCTGATTATGAATTTTGCAAATATCATAGACCTACTCCCTTAATTTGGAAATGCCTATGGTCTAGCTCTCATCCTTTAAAATTGTATAATTTATCATAAAATCTTTTGCATAATGCTGTTCTTCTGCAGTTTAAAATTAAGAAATTAAATATTCAACTGGCCTCTAGATTTCGATGTCATTATGAACATGAAAAATCTCTCTCTCACACTTTTTAAACTATTATATAACAGTTATATAAAATGGTATATAACAGTTTAGATAACTATTACATAACAGTTAATATAACTATTATGTTACATAAACTATTATAGAACAGTTATCTAAACTATTATATACTAGTTTATATAACTGTTATGCAACTTCTAATCCTTTAGAACTTGAGTAGATGGTAATGTTACAAATGTTGCAACCATTTTTTAAGTCAGATTATCCCAGTCTTATTGGATATGTGAGTTGCTCATTTTCTTACACTATTAAGTATGTGTTCAATCTAAATTTATTTTTCTACCATCCTTTTAAAAGATAATATGCAACTAAGCCAATTGGTTTGATTTTCAGGTATGGAAAGGAAAATGACATCAATGCCACTCGGAACATTACTGTTGATCTGTTGTGTGTTCAAGAATTCCATCGATAGACCCACCATGTTATATATTCCTACTATATTTGTCAATGAATGTACAACACTAGTTTCACCCCAAAGACCTGCTTTTATAGTTGGGAAAACAACCTCAACTGCAATGATGGACGTCCGATGATGCTTAATTCTCACCTGATTTTATTCTATGTACCATAGTACTCTCTATTCTTTCTTTTAGTTATCCTGAGTAAGCATCATTGGTTTCGGTATCTTCCTAGCTGATTGAAATTATCCCAAAATGTTTGCTATCTAAAAATGATTTCTTCCATAATTAGAATTGTTACTAATATAATTATCATCACTTAGTACAAGAAAACACCATTATATATTAGGACCGGACCTTTATGGGTTTAGAAATGAAAATACGAATGAAATATGATGATAATTGGAAAATATGTATACTTTGGACTAAAAACATGGCATTAGAGGGAGAAAACCCAAAGCAACCCCGAACGGCCCCGTGAGAGGCACTAACACGTCGCACGGGACCAATGTGACTCGTATGAACTGACCACATGATCACCGGACCCCCGGTTTTAAAATACAATTATAATTTGAAATTATATGGACTGAGGCTTAAAAAATGGCATTAGAAGGAAAAACCTCAAAATACCCCTCGAACAATACCCTGAGAGGTGCCAACACCTCGTACGAGACCAATGTAAGTCGTACAAACTGACCGCACAATCATGGTACTCCCTATTTTAGAATAAGAGGATAATTTGACAATATCAGGAATTGGGCTTAAAAACATGACATTAGATGGACAAAACCCGAAACAGCCCCTGAACGGTCCCATGAGAGGCACCAACACCTTCCACTCACGGGACACTTGTAGCTCATAGGAACTTACTGTGCAATCACGGGACTCCCGGTTTGAGAGTACAATGTTAATTCTCTTACTTTTAGGCTTAGGCATAAAAACATGGTGTTAGTGGCTGAAAACCCAAAATAGCCCCCGAACGGCCTTGTGAGTGGCACGAGCACCTCGCACGGGACCAATGTAATTCGTAGGAACTCACCACACGATCATGGGACTCTTGGTTTGAGAATAGAACAATAATTTTCATATTTGTAGATGTAGGCATAAAACCAGGGTGTTAGTGGGTGAAAACCCGAAACATCCCTCGAACGACCCCGTGAGTGGCACCGACACCTCACAGGGGATGAATGTAAACCATAGGAACTTATCGTGCTATCACGGGACACCCGAATTTAGAATACGAATATAATTTCATATTTCAAGACTTAGGCATAAAAATACGACGTTATTGGGTGAAAACTCAAAACACCCCCTGAACGACCCCGTGAGTGGCACCTACACATCGCATGGGACCAACGTAACTCGTAAGATTTGATCGCGCAATCACGGGACTTTCGATTTGAGAATACGAAGATAATTTCCATATTTTTAGACATTATGAATAACAACAAGGATTTACAGGGTGAAAACTTGAAACAGCCCCCGAACGGCCCCTTGAGTGGCACTCACACCTCGCATGGGACCAAGTTATCTCGTAGAAACTGACTACGCGATCACGGGACTCCCAGTTTGAGAATACAATGATAATTTGCCTATTTCTAGACTTAGGCATAAAAACATGTCAAAAGTGGGTGAAAGCCCGAAACAGCCCCGAAAGGCCCCGTGAGTGGCACCAACACCTTGCACGGGACCAATGTAACCCGTAGGAACTGATCACGCGATCATGGGACTCCCGATTTGAAAATAGGATGATAATTTGCATATTTTTAGATGTAGGCATAAAACCAGGGCTTTAGTGGGTGAAAATCCAAAATATCCCCGGAATGGCCCAGTAAGTGGCAACCACACCTCGCAGGGGTGAAATGTAACTCGTAGGAACTTATCGTGCGATCAGGTACTCCCGATTTCAAAATACGATGATCATTTGTGTATTTCAAGAATTAGGCATAAAAATATGGCGTTAGTTCTTGAAAACTCGAAACAACCACCGAACGGCCCCGTGAGTGGCGCTAACACCTTGTACGGGACCAATATAACTCGTTGGAACTGATCGCGCAATCACAAGACTCCCGGTTTGAGAATACAATGATACGGGGCATATTTCTAGACTTAGGCATAAAAACAAGGCATTAGTGGCTGAAAACCAAAAATAGCCCCCGAACGGCCCCGTGAGTGGCATTGACACCTTGTCCGGGACTAATGTAACTCGTAGGAACTCAACGCGCAGTCACGGGACTCCCAGTTTGATAATATGATGATAATTTTCATATTTCTAGACTTAGGAAGAATAACGTGGCGTTAGTGGGAGAAAACTCGAAATAGCTCCCGAACGACCCTATGAGTGCACCGCCACCTCACATGGGACCGATGTAACTCATAGGAACTTTTCGCATGATCACGAAACTCCCGATTTAAGAATAAAATGATAATTTCCATATTGATATTCTTAGGCAGAAAAACATGGCATTAGTGGGAGACAACCCGAAACATCCACCAAACGGCCCCATGAGTGGCACTGACACCTCGCACAGGACCAATGTAACTCGTAAGAACTGACTGCGAAATCACGGGACTCCTGGTTTGAAAATATGAAGATAATTTGCATCTTTCTAGACTTAGGCATAAAAACATGGCATTAGTTGGTGATAACCCGAAATTTCCACCGAACGACCCCGTGAGTGGCACCACAAATCTCACGGGACAAATGTAACTCTTAAGAACTTATCGCGCAATCACGGGACTCCCGGTTTGAGAATACGGTGATAATTTGTATATTTCGTAACTTATGCATTAAAACATGATGTTATTGGGTGAAAACTAGAAACAGCCCCCGAAAGTCCCCGTGAGTGGCACCGACACCTCGCACGGGACCAATGTTACTCGAAGGAAGTTATCGCGAGATCACGGGACTCCAGATTTGAGAATATGATGATAAATTTTTATATTTATAGACTTAGGCATAAAAATAAGGCGTTAGTGGTTGATAACCCAAAACATCCCTCGAACGGCCCTGTAAGTGGCACCAACACCTCGCACGGGACCAATGTAACTCGTAGGAACTTATCGCGCAATCACGGGACTCCAAATTTGAGAATATGACCATAATTTTCATATTTATACACTTAGGAATAAAAACATGGCGTTAGTGACTGAAAAACTGAAACAACCCCCGAATGGCCCCGTGAGTGGCACTTACACCTCTCACGGGACAGATGTAACTCGTAGGAACTAACCAATTGATCACGGGCCTCCCGGTTTGAGAGTACGATGACAATTTTACTATTTATAGACTTAGGCATAAAAAAATGGCGTTAGTGGGTGACAACCTGAAACAGCCCTGGAACGGCCCTGTGAGTGGCACCCACACCTCGCACAAGACTAATGTAACTCGTAAGAAGTGATCGCGCAATCACGAGACTCCCACTTTGACAATATGAGGATAATTTGCATATTTCTAAACAGTTTGGTATAAAAACATGGCGTTAATGCGTGAAAACCAGAATCAACCCGTGAATGGCCCCATGAGTGGCACCGACACCTCGCACGAGACCAATGTAACTTGTAGGAACTGACCGCACGATCATGGGACACCCAGTTTCAGAATACGACGATAATTTTGACTATTTCTAGACTTAGGCATTAAGACATGGCAAAAGTGGGTTAAAATCCGAAACAGCCCCTGTGAGTGCACTAACACCTCGTACGGGACTGATGTAACTCGTAGGAACTTACCGTGCAATCACGGGACTCCCGGTTTGAGAACACGACGATAATTTGCATATTTCTAGACTTAAATTAAATATGGCATTAGTGGGTGATAACCCGAAACATCCCCCAAACGGACCCGTGAGTGGCACCACACCTCGCACGAGACCATTGTAACTCGTAGGAACTTATCGCAGGATCACGAGACTCCCAGTTTGAGAATACGGCGATAATTCTCATATTTTTAGACTTTGGCATAAAAACATGGCGTTAGTGGGTGAAAACTCAAAACATCCCCCAAATGACCCCGTGAGTGTCACCGACACCTCGCATGGGACAAATGTTACTCGAAGGAACTTAATCACGCGATCCCATGACTATCGATTTGAGAATACGACGAGAACTTTCACATTTCTAGACTTATACATAAAAACATTGCTTAGTGGGTGAAAACTCAAAACGACCCTCGAATGACCCCGTGAGTGGCACCGACACCTCGCATGGGACCAAGGTAACTCGTAGGAACTGGTCACACGACCACGTGACTCCTTGCTTTAGAATACGACAATAATTTGCCTATTTCTAGACTTAGGCATAAAAAGATGGCTTTAGTGGGTGAAAACCCAAAACAACCCTCGAACGACACCGTGAGTCCACCGACACCTGGACCGATGTAACTCGTAGGGACTTATCACGCGATCACGGGACTCCTGGTTTGAGAATTCGATCATAATTATCATATTTCTAGGCTTAGGCATAAAACATGGTGTTAGTGGGTGATAACCCGAAATAGCTCCCACACGGCCCCGTGAGTGGCACCACACCTCACATGGGACTAATGTAACTCGTAGGAACTTATCGCGCCATCAAAGGACTCCTGATTTGAGAATACGATGATAATTAGCATATTTTTAGACTTAGTCATAAAAATAAGGATTTATTGGGTTAAAATTCGAAATAACCCCCTAATGGCCCTGTGAGTGGCACCGACACCTTGCACGGGACCAATACTACTCGAAGGAACTTATCGTATGATCAATGGACTCTCGGTATGAGAATATGACAATAACTTTCATATTTATAGACTTAGGAATAAAAATATGGTGTTAGTGGTTGATAACCCGAATCAGCCCCCGAACGGCCCCATAAGTGGCATCAAAACCTCGCACGGGACAAATATAACTCATAGAAACTTATCGCACGATCACGGGACCCCGATTTGAGAATATGATGATAATTTTCATATTTCTAGACTTAGTCATAAATATATGATGTTAGTGGGTTAAGACATGAAACAACCCCCGAACGACCCCGTGGGTGGTACTGACACCACGCACAGGACCGATGAACTCGTAGGAACTTATCGCGCGATCACGAGACTCCTAATTTGAGAATACAACAATCATTTGTATATTTCTAGACTTAAGCATAAAAACAAGTTGTTAGTGGGTGAAAATCCGGAACAACCTTCGAATGACCCCGTGAGTGGCACCGACACCTCGTACGGGACCAATGTAACTCGTAGGAATTGACCGCGTGATCACGGGACTCCCAGTTTGAGAGTATGATGATAATTTGCCTATTTCTAGACTTAGGCATAAAAATATGGCGTTAGTGGGTGAAAACCCGAAACATCCCCCGAACGGCCCCGTGAGTGGCACCACACCTCGCACGGGACCAATGTAACTCGTAGGAACTTATTGCACCATCATGGGTCTCTCGATTTGAGAATACGACCATAATTTGCATATTTGTAGACATAAGCATAAAAACACGGCATTACTGGTTGAAAACTCGAAACAGCTCCGGAACGGTCTTGTGAGTGGCACCGACAGCTCACACGGGACCAATGTTACTCATAGGAACTTATCGCGCGATGACGGGACTATCTATTTGAGAATATGATGATAACTTTCCTATTTCTAGACTTAGGAATAAAAATAGGGAGTTAGTGGGTGATAACCTAAAACATCCATCGCACGGCCCCGTAAGTGGCACCAACATCTCGTACGGTACCAATATAACTCGTAGGAACTTATCGCGTGATCACGGGACTCCCGATTTGATAATACAAAGATAATTTGCATATTTCTAGACTTAGGCATAAAAACATGCCGTTAGTGGGTTAAAACCCGAAATAGCCCCCAAAGGGCCCCATGAGTGGCACCGACGCCTCGCACGGGATGGATGTAACTCGCAGGAACTTATCGCTCAATCACAGGACTCCTGGTTTCAGAATACGATGATAATTTTCATATTTCTAGCCTTGGGCATGAAAACATGGCGTTAGTGGGTGATAACCCAAAACATCCCCCGAATGGCCCCGTGAGTGGCACCACACCTCGCACGGGACCAATGCAACTCGTAGGAACTTATCACGCGATCACGAGACTCCCGGTATGAGAATACAATGATAATTTTCTTATTTCTTGAATTAAGAATAAAAACCGGGCGTTATTGGGAGAAAACTCGAAACAGCCCCCGAAAGGCCCCATGAGTGGCAACGACACCTAGCACGGGACCAATGTTACTCGTAGGTACTTATTGCGTGATCACGGGACTCCCAATTTGAGAATACGAAGATAAATTTCATATATCAAGACTTAGGCATAAAAACATGGTGTTAGTGGGTGAAAACCCAAAACGACTCTGTGAGTGGCACGACATCTCGCACGGGACAAAGGTAACACGTAGGAACTGATCGCGCGATCATGGGACTCCCATTTTGACAATATGATGACAATTTACCTATTTTTAGACTTAGACAAAAAAAACATGGTCTTAGTGGCTGAAAACGCGAAACAGCCCCTGAACGGCCCCACGAGTGCACCGACACCTCGCACGGGACCGATGTAACTCGTAGGAACTTATCACGTGATCACGGGACTCCCGGTTTCAGAATACAACTATAATTTGAATATTTCTAGACGTAGGCAAAAAAATATTGCGTTAGTGGGTGATAACCCAAAATAGCCCCCGAACCCCTAGTGAGTGGCACCACACCTCGCACGGGACCAATGTAACTCGTAGGAACTTATCGCGCGATCATGGGACTCCCATTTTGAGAATATGACGATAATTTGCCTATTTGTAGACTTAGGCATAAAAACATGGATTTAGTGGGTGAAAAACCGAAACAGCCCCCAAACGGCCCCGTGAGTGCACCGACACCTCCCATGGGACCGATGTAACATGTAGGAACTTATCGCGCGATCATAGGACTCCCGGTTTGAGAATACGATGCTAATTTGCATTGTTCTAGACATAGGCATAAAAATGTGGCGTTTGTGGGTGATAACCCGAAACATCCCCTAAAAGGGCCCGTGAGTGGCACCACCCCTTGCACGGGACCAATGTAAGGTTTAGGAACTTATCGCGTGATCACGGGACATCCGGTTTGATAATACGAAGATAATTTGCATATTTCTAGACTTAGGCATAAAAAAATGGCGTTACTGGGTCAAAACCTGAAATAGCCCCCAAACGACCCCGTGAGTGGCACCGACGCCTCGTACGGGATGGATGTAACTCGTAGGAACTTATCGCGCGATCACAGGACTCCTATTTTCAGAATACGGTGATAATTTTAATATTTCGAGCCTTGGGCATAAAAACATAGTGTTAGTGGGTGATAACCCAAAACAGCCCTCGAATGGCCCTGTGAGAGGCACCACACCTCGCACGGGACCAATGTAACACATAGGAACTTATCGCACGATCACGAGACTTTCAGTATGAGAATACGATGATAATTTGATTATTTCTTAACTTAAGAATAAAAACCAGGCGTTATGGGGTAAAAACTCGAAACAGCCCCCGAACGGCCCCATGAGTGGCACCGACACCTCGCACGGGACCAATGTTACTCGTAGGTGCTTATCGCATGATCACGAGATTCCCGATTTGAGAATACGAAGATAAATTTTTTATATCAAGAGTTAGGCATAAAAACATGGCGTTAGTGGGTGAAAACAAAAAATGGCCCCGTGAGTGGCATCGACACCTCCCACGGGACCAAGGTAACACGTAGGAACTGATCGCGCGATCACGGGACTCCCATTTTGAGAATATGATGATAGTTTGATTATTTTTTGACTTAGGCATAAAAACAAGGTCTTAGTTGGTGAAAACCTGAAACAACCCCTAAACGGCCCCATGAGTGCACCGACACCTCGCACGGGACCGATGTAACTCGTAGGAACTTATCGCGTGATCACGGGACTCCCGATTTGAGAATACAACAATAATTTGCATATTTCTAGACTTAGGCATAAAAACATTGCGTTAGTGGGTGATAACCCAAAATAGTCCCCGGACCCCTAGTGAGTGGCACCACACCTCGTACGGGAGCAATGTAACTCGTAGGAACTTATCGCGCGATCACGAGACTCTCGTATTGAGAATATGACGACAATTTGCCTTTTTTAGACTTAGGCATAAAAACATGGATTTAGTGTGTGAAAACTCGAAACAACCCCCAAACGGCCCTGTGAGTGCACCGACACCTCCCATGCGACCGATTTAACTTGTAGGAACTTATCGCGTGATCACAGTACTCCCGATTTAAGAATATGATACTAATTTGCGTAGTTCTAAACATAGGAATAAAAACATGGCATTAGTGGGTGATAACCCGAAAGAGCCCCCAAACGGCCCCTTGAGTGGCACCACACCTCGCACGAGACCAATGTAAGTCGTAGGAACTTGTCCCGCGATTACGGCACTTCCAGTTTGAGAATAAGATGATAATTTGCATATTTATAGACGTAGGCATAAAAACACGGTGTTATTCGGTGAAAACTCAAAACAGCCTCCGGAAGGGCTCCTGAGTGTCATCGACACCTCGCACGGGACCAATGTTACTCGAAGGAACTAATCACGCGATCATGGGACTCCCGATTTGAGACTACAATAATAATATTCATATTTCTAGACTTAGGCATAAAAACATGGCTTTAGTGGGCGATAATCTGAATAGACCATGAACGGCCCCGTAATTGGCACCAACACCTCGCATAGGACCAATGTAACTCGTAGGAACTTATCGCACGATCATGGATCTCCCAATTTGAGAATATGATGATAATTTTCATATTTCTAGACTTATGCATAAAAATAGGGCGTTATTGGGTGAAAACTAGAAACAGCCCCCGAACGGTCCCGTGAGTGGCACCAAAACCTCACACGGGATCGATGTAACTCGGAGGAACTTATCGCGCGATCACGGGACTGACGGTTTGAGAATACAATAATAAATTTCAAATATCTAGAGTTTGGCATAAAAACATGGCGTTAGTGGGTGAAAACTCGAAACGACCCCATGTGTGGCACCACACCTCGCACAAGACCAATAAACTCGTAGGAACTTATCGAGAGTACACGGGACTCCCAGTTTGAGAATACGATGATAATTTGCATATTTCTGGACTTAGGCATAAAAACACGGCGTTATTGGGTGAAAACTCAAAACACCCCCCGAAAGGCCTCAGGAGTGTCATCGACACGTCGCACGGGACCAATGTTACTGGAAGGAACTTATCGCGCGATCACGGGACTCCCGATTTGAGAATACAATTATAACATTCATAATTCTAGACTTAGGAATAAAAACATGGCATTAGTGGGTGATAATCCGAAATAGCCCCGGAACGTCCCCGTAATTGGCACCAACACCTCGCACGGGACCAATGTAACTCGCAGGAACTTATCGCACGCTCATGGTACTCCCGATTTGAGAATATGACGATAATTTTCATATTTCTAGACTTAAGCATAAAAATAGGGCGTTATTGGGTGAAAACTAGAAACAGCCCCCAAACGGCCTCGTGAGTGGCACCGACACCTCGCACGGGATCAATGTAACTTGTAGGACCTGATCGCATGATCACGGGACTCTCGATTTAAGAATATGAAGATAAATATTAAATATCTAGACTTTGGCATAAAAACAAGGCGTTAGTGGGTGAAAACCCGAAACGGCCCCCGAACGGCCCCGTGTGTGGCACCACACCTCGTACAGGACCAATAAACTTGTAGAAACTTATCGCGCGAACACGGGACTCCCAAATTGAGAATACAATGATAATTTGCATATATCTAGGCATAGGAATAAAAATACGGCGTTATTGGGTGAAAACTCAAAACAACCCCCCCCCCCCCCCCGAAAGGCCTCGTGAGTGTCATTTACACCTCGCATGGGACCAATGTTGCTCGAAGGAACTTATTGCGGGATCACGGGACTCCCAATTTGAGATTACAATGATGACTTTCAAATTTCTAGACTTAGGCATAAAAACATGGCGTTAGTGGGTTAAAACCTGAAACAACCCCCGAACGGCCCGTGAGTGGTACAAACACCTCGCACGGGACCGATGTAACTCGTGCGAACTTATCATGCGATCACAGGACTTTCAGTTTGAGAATACGACAATAATATGCATATTTTTAGACATAAGCATAAAAACATAGCGTTAGTGGGTGAAAATTCAATATAGCCCCCGAATGGCCCTGTGAGTGGCACCGACAACTTGCACGGGACCAATATAACTCACAGGAACTGATCGCATGATCACGGGACTCTCGGTTTGAGAGTACGGTGAAAATTTGCCTATTTTATGACTTAGGAAAAAAAAGACGTTAGTGGGTGAAAACCCGAAATAGCCTCCGAACGGCCCCGTGAGTTGCACCACACCTCGAATAGGACCAATGTAACTGGTAGGAACTGACCGTGCCATCACGAGACTCCCGATTTGAGAATACTATGATAATTTTCATATTTCTAGACTTGGGCATAAAAACATGGCGTTAGTTGGTGATAACCCAAAAAAGCCCCCGAACGGCCCCGTGAGCGGCACCACACCTCGTACATGACCAATAAACTCATAGGAACTTATCGCGCGAACACGGGACTCCCAGTTTGAGAATACGATGATAATTTGCATATTTCTAGACTTAGGCATAAAAACACGGCGTTATTGGATGAAAACTCAAAACAACCCCCCGAAAGGTCTCGTGAGTGTCATCGACACCTCGCACGGGACCAATGTTACTCGAAGGAACTTATCGCGCGATCATGGGACTCTCGATTTGAGACTACAATGATAACATTCATATTTCTAGACTTAGTCATAAAAACATGGCTTTAGTGGGTGATAATCCGCAATAGCCCCTGAACGGCCCCATAATTGGCACCAAGACCTCGCACGGGACCAATGTAACTCACAGGAACTTATCGCATGATCATGGGACTCCCAATTTGACAATATGACGAAAATTTTCATATTTGAAGACTTTTGCATAAAAACATAGCGTTAGTGGGTGAAAACTCGAAACGGCCCCCGAACGGCTCCGTGTGTGGCACCACACCTCGCACGGAACCGATGTAACTCGTAGGAACTTATCGGGTGATCACGGGACTCTAGATTTAAGAATACGATGATAAATTTCAAATATCTAGACTTTGGCACAAAAACATGGCGTTAGTGGGTGAAAACCCGAAACGGCCCCTGAACGGTCCCCTGTGTGGCACAACACCTCGCACAGGACCAATAAATGCGTATGAACTTCTCGCGTGAACACGGGATTCCCAATTTGAGAATATGATGATAATTTGTATATTTCTAGACTTAGGCATAAAAACACAAGTTTATTGGGTGAAAACTCAAAATACCCCACCGAAAGGCCTCGTGAGGGTCATCGACACCTCGCACGGGACCAATGTTAATCGAAGGAACTTATCGCGCGATCATGGGACTCCCCATTTGAGAATACAATGATAACATTCATATGCTAGACTTAGGCATAAAAACATGCCATTAGTGGGTTAAACCTGAAACAGCCCCCGAACGGCCCCGTGAGCGGCACTAACACCTCGCACGGCACCGATGTAACTCGTGGGAACTTATCAAGTGATCACGGGACTTCCAGTTTGAGAATTCGATAATAATATGCATATTTCTATACATAAGCATAAAAACATTGCATTAGTGGGTGAAAATTCAAAATAGCCCCCGAATGGCCCTGTGAGTGGCACCGACACCTTGCACGGGACCAATGTAACTCATAGGGACTGATCGCACGATCACGGGACTCTCGATTTGAGAGTATGATGAAAATTTGCCTATTTTATGACTTAAGAAAAAACTGGTGTTAGTGGGTGAAAACCCAAAATTGCCCCCGAACGGTCTCATGAGTTTCACCACTCCTCGCATGGGACTAATATAACTGATAGGAACTGACCGTACAATCATGAGACTCCCGATTTGAGAATATAATGATAATTTTCATATTTCTAGACTTGGGCATAAAAATATGGTGTTAGTTGGTGATGACCCAAAATAGCCCCCTGAACGTCCCCGTGAGCGGCACCACACCTCGCATAGGACCAATAAACTCGTAGGAACTTATCGCGTGAACACGGAACTCCCAGTTTGACAATACGATGATAATTTGCATATATCTAGACTTAGGCATAAAAACACGGTGTTATTGGGTGAAAACTCAAAACAACCCCCCGAAAGGCCTCGTGTGTGTCATCGATACCTCGAACGGGACCAATGCTACTCAAAGTAACTTATCACGCGATCATGGGACTCCCGATTTGAGACTACAATGATAACATTCATATTTCTAGACTTAGGCATAAAAACAATGCTTTAGTGGGTGATAATCAGAAATAGCTCCTGAACGGCCTCGCAATTGGCACCAACACCTCGCAAAGGACCAATGTAACTCGCGGGAACTTATCGCACGATCATGGGACTCCCAATTTGAGAATATGATGATAATTTTCACATTTCTAGACTTAAGCATAAAAATAGGGCGTTATTGGGTGAAAATTAGAAACAACCCCCGAACGGTCCCGTGAGTGGCACCGACACCTCGCACGAGACCGATGTAACTCGTAGGAACTTATCGCACGATCACGGGACTCTCAATTTGAGAATACGATGATAAATTTCAAATATCTAGACTTTTGCATAAAAACATGGCGTTAGTGGGTGAAACTCGAAACGGCCCCCGAACGGCCCCGTGTGTGGCACCACACCTCGCACGGAACCGATGTACCTCGTAGGAACTTATCGGGTGATCACGGGACTCCCGGTTTCAGAATACGATGATAAATTTCAAATATCTAGACTTTGGCACAAAAACATGGCGTTAGTGGGTGAAAACCCGAAACGGCCCCCGAACGGCCCCGTGTGTGGAACAACACCTCGCACAGGACCAATAAACGCGTAGGAACTTATCGCGCGAACACGGGATTCCCAGTTTGAGAATATGATGATAATTTGTATATTTCTAGACTTAGGCATAAAAACACAACGTTATTGGGTGAAACCTCAAAATACGCCACCGAAAGGCCTCGTGAGGGTCATCGACACCTCGCACGGGACCAATGTTACTCGAAAGAACTTATTGCACGATCACAGGACTCCCGATTTGAGAATACAATGATAACATTCAAATGCTAGACTTAGGCATAAAAACAAGGCATTAGTGGGTTAAAACCCGAAACAGCCCCCGAATGGCCCCGTGAGCGGAACTAACACCTCGTACGGGACAAATGTAACTCGTGGGAACTTTTCAAGTGATCACGGGACTTCCAGTTTTAGAATATGACAATAATATGCATGTTTCTAGACATAAGCATAAAAACATTGCATTAGTGGGTGAAAATTCAAAATAGCCCCCGAATGGCCTTGTGAGTTGCACCGACACCTTGAACGGGACCAATGTAACTCATAGGAACTGATCGCACGATCACGGGACTCTCGGTTTGAGAGTACGATGAAAATTTGCCTATTTTATGACTTAGGAAAAAAAATGGAATTAGTGGGTGAAAACCCGAAATAGCCCCCGAACGGCCCCATGAGTTTCACCACTCCTCGCATGGGACCAATGTAACTGGTAGGAATTGACCGGGCAATCACGAGACACCCGATTTGAGAATATGACGATAATTTTCATATTTCTAGACTTTAGTATAAAAACATGGCGTTAGTTGGTGATAACCCAAAACAGCCCCCGAACGGCCCCGTGAGCGGCACCACACCTTGCACAGGACCAATAAACTCGTAGGAACTTATCGCGCGAACACGGGACTCCCAGTTTGAGAATACGATGATAATTTGCATATATCTAGACTTAGGCATAAAAACACGGCGTTATTGGGTGAAAAATCAAAACAACCCCCCGAAAGGCCTCGTATGTGTCATTGACACCACGTACGGGACCAATGTTACACGAAGGAACTTATCGCGCGATCATGGGACTCCCGATTTGAGACTACAATGATAACATTCATATTTCTGGACTTAGGCATAAAAACATGGCTTTAGTGGGTGATAATCCGAAATAGCACCTGAACCGCCCCGTAATTAGCACCAATACCTCGCACGGGACCAATGTAACTCGCAGGAACTTATCGCATGATTATGGGACTCCCAATATGAAAATATGACAATAATTTTCATATTCCTAGACTTAAGGATACAATAGGGCGTTATTGGGTGAAAACTACAAACAGCCCCCGAATGGTTCCGTGAGTGGCACCGACACCTCGTACGGGACCGATGTAACTCGTAGGAACTTATCGCGTGATCACGGGACTCTCGGTTTGAGAATACGATGATAAATTTCAAATAACTAGACTTTTGCATAAAAACATGATGTTAGTGGGTGAAAACCCGAAATGGCCCCCGAACGGCCCCGTGTGTGGCACAACACCTCGTACAGGACCAATAAACTCGTAGGAACTTATCGCGCGAACACGAGAATCCCAGTTTGAGAATAGGATGATAATTTGTATATTTCTAGACTTAGGCATAAAAACACAACGTTATTGGGTGAAAACTCAAAATACCCCACCGAAAGGCCTCGTGAGGGTCATCGACACCTCGCACAGGACTCCCCATTTGAGAATACAATGATAACATTCATATGCTAGACTTTGGCATAAAAACATGGCATTAGTGGGTTAAACCTGAAATAGCCCCCGAACGGCCCCGTGAGCGGCACTAACACCTCGCACGGGACCGATGTAACTCGTGGGAACTTATCAAGTGATCACAGGACTTCCAGTTTGAGAATACGAAAATAATATTTATATTTCTAGATATAAGCATTAAAACATGACGTTAGTGGGTGAAAATTCAAAATAGCCCCCGAATGGCCCTATGAGTGGCACCGACACCTTGCACGGGACCAATGTAACTCATAGAAACTGATCGCATGATCAGGGGACTCTCGATTTGATAGTACGATGAAAATTTACCTATTATATGACTTAGGAAATAAATGGCGTTAGTGGGTGAAAACCAAAAATAGCCCCCGAACGGCCCCGTGAGTTGCACCACACCTCGCACGGGACCAATGTAACTGGTAGGAACTGACCGGACAATCACGAGACTCCCAATTTGAGAATACGATGATAATTTTTGTATTTCTAGACTTGGGCATAAAAATATGGTGTTAGATGGTGATAACCCAAAATAGCCCCTGAACGGACCCGTGAGCGGCACCACACCTCGCATGGGACCAATAAACTCGTAAGAACTTATCGCGCGAACACAGAACTCCCAGTTTGAGAATACGATGATAATTTGCATATATCAAGACTTAGGCATAAAAACACGGTGTTATTTGGTGAAAACTCAAAACAACCCCCCGAAAGGCCTCGTGTGTGTCATCGACACGTCGAACCGGACCAATGTTACTCGAAGGAACTTATCACGCGATCATGGGACTCCTGATTTGAGACTAAAATGATAACATTCATATTTCTAGACTTAGGCACAAAAACATGGCTTTAGCGGGTGATAATCAGAAATAGCCCCTGAACAGCCTCGTAATAGGCAGCAACACCTCGCACGGGACCAATGTAACTCGCTGGAACTTATCGCACGATCATGGCACTCTCATTTTGAGAATATGATGATAATTTTCATATTTCTAGACTTAAGCATAAAAATAGGGCGTTATTGGGTGAAAACTAGAAACTGCCCCCGAACGGTCCCGTTAGTGGAACCGACACCTCACACGGGACCGATGTAACGCGTAGGAACTTATCGCGTGATCACAGGACTCTCGGTTTGAGAATACGATGATAAATTTCAAATATCTAGACTTTGGCGTAAAAACATGGCTTTAGTGGGTGAAAACCCGAAACGTCCCCCGAACGGCCCCATGTGTGGCCAACACCTCACACATGACCAATAAACTCGTAGAAACTTATCGCACGAACACGGGATTCCCAGTTTGAGAATACGATGATAATTTGTATATTTCTAGACTTAGGCATAAAAACACAACGTTATTGGGTGAAAACTTAAAATATCCCACCGAAAGGCCTCGTGAGGGTCATCGACACTTCGCACGGGACGAATGTTACTCAAAGGAACGTATCGCGCGATCACGGGACTCCCGATTTGAGAATACAATGAAAACATTCATATACTAATCTTAGGCATAAAAACATGACATTAGTGGGTTAAAAATCGAAACAACCCCCGAACGGCCCCGTGAGCGGCACTAACACCTCGCACGGGACCGATGTAACTCGTGGGAACTTATCAAGTGATCACGGGACTTCCAATTTGAGAATACGACAATAATATGCATATTTCTAGACATAAGCATAAAAACATGGCGTTAGTGGGTGAAAATTCAAAATAGCCCCCAAATGGCCCTGTGAGTGGCACCGACACCTTGCACGGGACGAATGTAACTCATAGGAACTGATCGCATGATCACGGGACTCTTGGTTTGAGAGTACGATGAAAATTTTCCTATTTTATGACTTAGGAAAAAAAGGCGTTAGTGGGTGAAAACCCGAAATAGCCCCCGAACGGCCCCGTGAGTTGCACCACACCTCGTACGGGACCAATGTAACTAGTAGGAACTGACCGCGAAATCATGAGACTCCCGATTTGAGAATATGACGATAATTTTCATATTTCTAGGATTGGGCATAAAAACAAGGCGTTAGTTGGTGATAACCCAAAACAACCCCCGAACGGCCCCGTGAGCGGCACCACACCTCACACAGGACCAATAAACTCGTAGGAACTTATCGCGCGAACACGGGACTCCCAGTTTGAGAATACGATGATAATTTGCATATATCTATACGTAGGCCTAAAAACACGGCGTTATTGGGCGAAAACTCAAAACAACCCCTCGAAAGGCCTCGTGAGTGTCATCGACACGTCGAACGGGACCAATGTTACTCGAAGGAACTTATCACGCGATCATGGGACTCCCGATTTGAGACTACAATGATAACATTCATATTTCTAGACTTAGGCATAAAAACATGGCTTTAGTGGGTGATAATCAGAAATAGCCCCTGAAAGGCCTCGTAATTGGCACCAACACCTCGCACGGGACCAATGTAACTTACAGGAACTTATCGCACGATCATGGGACTCCCAATTTGAGAATATGACGATAATTTTCATATTTCTAGACTTAAGCATAAAAATAGGGCGTTATTTGGTGAAAATAAGAAACATCCCCCGAACGGTTCCATGAGTGGCACCGACACCTCGCACGGGACCGATGTAATTCGTAGGAACTTAACGCGCGATCATGGGACTCCCGGTTTGAGAATACGATTATAAATTTCAAATATCTAGACTTTTGCATAAAAACATGGAATTAGTGGGTGAAAACCCGAAATGGCCCCTGAACGGCCCCGTGTGTGGCACAACACCTCGCACAGGACCAATAAACTCGTAGGAATTTATCGCGCGAACACAGGATTCCCAGTTTGAGAATACATTGATAGTTTGCATATTTCTAGACTTAGGCATAAAAACACAACGTTATTGGGTGAAAACTCAAAATACCCCACCGAAATGCCTCGTGAGGGTCATCGACACCTCGCACGGGACCAATGTTACTCGAAGGAACTTATCGAGCAATCATGGGACTCCCGATTTGAGAATACAATGATAACATTCATATGCTAGACTTAGGCATAAAAACATGACATTAGTGGGTTAAAACCCGAAACAACCCTCGAACTGCCCCGTGAGCGGCACTAACACCTCGCACGGGACCGATGTAACTCGTGGGAACTTATCAAGTGATCACGGGACTTCCAGTTTGAGAATATGACAATAATATCCATATTTCTAGACATAAGCATAGAGACATGGCGTTAGTGGGTGAAAATTCAAAATAGCCCCCGAATAACCCTGTGAGTGGCACCGACACCTTGCACGGGACCAATGTAACTCATAGAAACTGAATGCACGATCACGGGACTCTCGATTTGAGAGTACGATGAAAATTTGCCTATTTTATGACTTAGAAAAAAAATGGAGTTAGTGGGTGAAAACCCGAAATAGTCCCCGAACGGCCTCGTGAGTTGCACCACACCTCGCACGGGACCAATGTAACTGGTAGGAACTGACCACGCAATCACAAGACTCCCGAACTGAGAATACGACAATAATTTTCATATTTCTAGACTTGGGCATAAAAACATGGCGTTAGTTGGTGATAACCCAAACTAGCCCCCGAACGGTTCCGTGAGCGGCACCACACCTCACACAGGACCAATAAACTCGTAGGAACTTACCGCGCGAACACGGGACTCCTAGTTTGATAATACGATGATAATTTGCATATATCTAGACTTAGGCATAAAAACATGGCGTTATTGGGTGAAAACTCAAAACAACCCCCCGAAAGGCCTTGTGAGTGTCATCGACACCTCGAACGGGACCAATGTTACTCGAAGGAACTTATCACGCGGTCATGGGACTCCCGATTTGAGACTACAATGATAACATTCATATTTCTAGACGTAGGCCTAAAAACATATCTATAGTGGGTGATAATGAGAAATAGCCCCTGAACGGCCTTGTAATTGGCACCAACACCTCGCACGGGACCAATGTAACTCGTAGGAACTTATCGCACGATCATGGGACACCCAATTTGAGAATAGGTAGATAATTTTCATATTTCTAGACTTAAGCATAAAAATAGGGCGTTATTGGGTGAAAACTAGAGACAACCCCCGAATGGTCCCATGAGTGACACCGACACCTCGCACGGGACCGATGTAACTCGTAGGAACTTATCGCGTGATCACGGGAGTCTTGGTTTGAGAATACAATGATAAATTTAAAATATCTAGACTTTGGGGTAAAAACATGGCGTTAGTGGGTGAAAACCCGAAACGGCCCCCGAACGGTCCTGTGTGTGGCACAACACCTCGCACAGGATCAATAAACTCGTAGGAACTTAACGCGAGAACATGGGATTCCCAATTTGAGAATACGATGATAATTTGAATATTTCTAGACATAGGAATAAAAACACAACGTTATTGGGTGAAAACTCAAAATACCCCACCGAAAGACCTCATGAGTGTCATCGATACCTAGCACGGGACCAATGTTACTTGAAGGAACTTATCGCGCGATCACGGGACTCCCGATTTGAGAATACAATGATAACTTTCATATTTCTAGATTTAGGCATAAAAACATGGCATTAGTGGGTTAAAACTAGAAACAGCCCCTGAACGGCCCCGTGAGTGGAAAAACACCTCGCACGGGACCGATGTAACTCGTGCGAACTTATCATGAGATCACGGGACTTCCAGTTTTAGAATACGACAATAATATGCATATTTCTAGACATAAGCATAAAAACATGGCGTTAGTGGGTGAAAATTCAATATAGCCCCCGAATGTCCCTGTGAGTGACACCGACACCTTGCACAGGACCAATGTAACTCACAGGAACTGATCGCATGATCATGGGAATCTCGGTTTGAGAGTACGATGAAAATTTGCCTATTTTATGACTTAGGAAAAAAAAGGTGTTAGTTGGTGAAAATCCGAAATAGCCCCCGAACGGCCCCGTGAGTTGCACCACACCTCGCACGGGACCAATGTAACTGGTAGGAACTGATCGCGCAATCATGAGACTCCCGATTTGAGAATACGATGATAATTTTCATATTTATAGACTTGGGCATAAAAACATGGCGTTAGTTGGTGATAACCAAAAACAGCCCCCGAACGGCCTCGTGAGCGGCACCACACCTCGCACAGGACCAATAAACTCTTAGGAACTTATCGCGTGAACACGAGACTCCCAGTTTGAGAATACGATGATAATTTGCATATATCTAGACTTTGGCATAAAAACACGGCGTTATTGGGTGAAAACTGAAAACAACCCCCCGAAAGGCCTCGTGAGTGTCATCGACACCTCGAACGGGACCAATGTTACTTGAAGGAACTTATCGTGCGATCATGGGACTCCCGATTTGAGACTACAATGATAACATTCATATTTCTAGACTTAGGCATAAAAACATTGATTTAGTGGGTGATAATCCGAAATAGCCCCTGAACGGCCCCGTAATTGGCACCAACACCTCGCACGGGACCAATGTAACTCGTAGGAACTTATCGCACGATCATGGGACTCCCAATTTGAGAATATGACCATAATTTCATATTTCTAGACTTAAGCATAAAAATAGGGCGTTATTGGGTGAAAACTAGAAATAGCCCCCAAACGGTCCCGTGAGTGGCACCGACACCTCGCACGGAACCGATGTAACTCGTAGGAACTTATCGCGTGATCACGGGACTCTCGGTTTGAGAATACGATGATAAATTTCAATATCTAGACTTTGGCATAAAAACATGGCGTTAGTGGGTGAAAACCCGAAACGGCCCCGTGTGTGGTACAACACCTCGTACAGGACCAATAAACTCGTAGGAACTTATCGCGTGAACACGGGATTCCCAGTTTAAGAATACGATGATAATTTGTATATTTCTAGACTTAGGCATAAAAACACAACGTTATTGGGTGAAAACTCAAAATACCCCACCGAAAGGCCTCGTGAGGGTCATCGACACCTCACACGGGACCAATGTTACTCGAAGGAACTTATCGCGCGATCACGGGACTCCCCATTTGAGAATACAGAGATAACATTCATATGCTAGACTTAGCATAAAAACATGGCATTAGTGGGTTAAAAACCGAAAAAGCCCCCTAACGGCCCCGTGAGCGGCACTATCACCTCGCACAGGACCGATGTAACTCGTGGGAACTTATCAAGTGATCACGGGACTTCCAGTTTGAGAATACGACAATAATATTTATATTTCTATACATGAGCATAAAAACATGGCGTTAGTGGGTGGAAATTCAAAATAGCCCCTGAATGGCCCTGTGAGTGGCACCGACACCTTGCACGGGACCAATGTAACTCATAGGAACTGATCAGACGATCACGGAACTCTCGGTTTGAGAGTATGATGAAAATTTGCCTATTTTATGACATAGGAAAAAAATAGCGTTAGTTGGTAAAAACACGAAATAGCCCCCGAACGGCCCCGAGAGTTGCACCACACCTCGCACGGGACCAACGTTACTCGTAGGAACTTATCGTGCGATAACGGGACTCCCGATTTGAGAATACGGTGATAATTTGAATATTTCTAGACTTAAGATAAAAACATGGCATTCGTGGGTTGAAACCCAAAACAGCTCCCGAACAGCCCCGTGAGTGGCACCGACACCTCGCACGAGGCCAATGTAACTCGTAGGAACTAACCACGCGATTACGGGACTCCTGGTTTGTGAGTACGGTGATAATTTACCTGTTTCTAAACTTGGGCATAAAAACATGGCGTTAGTGGGTGAAAACCCAAAACAGCCCTCGAACGGCCCCGTGAGTGGTACCACACCTCGCACGGGACCAATGTAACTCATAGTAAATTATCGCGCGATGATGGGACTCTCGGTTTGAGAATATGATGATAATTTCCCTATTTGTAGACTTAAGCATAAAAACACGACGTTGTTTGTTCAAAACTCAAAACAGCCCCTGAACGGCCCCGTGAGTGGCATTGACACCTCGCATGTGTGACAACCCTGCTTTTTATATCTAATTCGGTTAGCTACGCCCAATTAAATTAAAGCAGAGCGTCAATATGTTGGCATTAGAAACAAAATTGAAGTAAATGCAGTCAAATAAACATGTACACTCTCATATGTGTAACCAAATCATATAATAACAACTATAACAAGTGAAACCAACTCATAACTATTAACTGTAATAATCCATCAGTAATCTCAAACTGCAAATATAAAATGCCAGTACATGCGGCCCAACACAAAACGGGAAAGAATAATACAAAAATCTCTCAAATACCAAGTATAAACAACGTGATATTAATCTCTTATACCACCCTCAAGAGAAGGGAAACAAGCGACATAAATTAAAATAGAATAACTCCGCAGCTACATGAATCCTAAGATTGATATGATCTCATCAAGCTCCATAGTCTATTGTCCATCGGGACGAGGACCTGTCATATATTATATATATAGGAGAGGAGCAAGAAGCAAGATAGATGAACGTCAAAGAAAGAAAACAGGCTATAAGATTATAAGATGTACTTATAATGAAAGCACACTATTCATTACTCGTCTCCAGTAATTAAGTTGTTCAATTACCCAACCAATGCTCCTGTGTCGTGACTACCTAACCCAAACTAGAGTAACGTGTAGTCTCATATCGTATCATGATTAATCATTATTAATCTCATTTCATTATTTAATGTATCAAAATATTTCCTTCAAGTATAATATCATATACATCGATTCGGGATATTACTTTAAGACACAAGCATAATATCTCATACAACAAGTCATATCGGGTCACTATCGTTACCCGGGGGAACAAGTCGTAACACTAGGCCTACACACGAATATTCCCCAATATTACGTGGCAAGGTCAATCATACTAAGTCCTAAATCACATGGCATTTCAAGGTCTTTCTCCGACCCGCATTACAACCATGTGTCCGGTTCCGGTCGTTTATCTCCGACACGGCACTCGAGCGGAACCTAACCGGATCAAGCACAAAAAAAATCGCATTCAACATGTGCCTACGTCGACCGGAGGACTAGTCTTGTGTATACTCGACAATATACATATAAAACAATTTCACGCTTATGTATATATCCAATCGTGTCAAGTCTCTTACTCGAGTTATACCATAGTCATTATTTACAATATAACGTAATTTCCATCATTAATTTACTAATTCAACATCAAATCATTTCAAGGTTATATATCCCTAATAACCATAAGTATGTGATCAAGTTAGGATATTAGGCACAACACCATAATTATCTTACTAACAACATGAAAAACATTATCACTCTTATTTCAATAACTTGCTGCCCAGAATTTAAAATGCATATTCGAGGCTCTTCCGATTCGTTTTTGGAAAAACTTAAAACTACAAAGTTGTTCGGAATGTCATTTTCTACAAGGACAAGCGAGCACGCTACCATAGCCGGCTTAAAACAGACCCGAAACTAACATATAATATTCGCCCCTGTTTTTGACAACATTATGCCCAGAATTTTAAAATGCCGATTTGAGGCTTTTTCGGTCCGTTTTTGGGAAAAGTTAAAACTATAAAGTTGTTCGGAACCTAATTTTCTAGAAGGACACGAGATCAAGTTACCGTATCCTTCATAAAACAGACCCAAAATTAACATTTACAGTTCGGACCTGTTCACGATAATTTTCTGCGCAGAATTTTAAAGCACATGTTCGAGGATTTTTCGATCCGTTTTTGAAAAAACTTAAAACTACAAAGTTGTCCAGAATATGATTTTATACTTGATAAAGCGGACAAAGCATCCATTTTCGAAACTAAAATGGCTCAAAACAGTTTTTAATATGACGATTTACTCAATTTCATAGATTTCTCAAATTCAAGAGTTTGTTCAACAATTCAATCCCTATAATGATGTTATTGCATTTGAATCTACATGGAGGATGATCCTAATGCATTGAATATCATTTTTAACACCAATTTCATATTAATTTAGGGATCCAAATACATATTCATGTGAAATTTCATTATAGATACATATTATACACATATAGGTTTTTAACTTTCCTTGGATTGTATGGAGAAGTTGAATCCTCTTGAAATCTTCTTGAAATCCTCTTAGCTTTCTTCTCTTCGTACTATTTCTCTCTTTACCAAACCCTAGCCCCCATTTGTGAAATGATAAAATGAAGACTTTTTCTCTTATTTTCTATTTATACCTAGGGTTAGTTTATTTACAAAAATGCCATTGCCCCCAAATTTAACCCTCTCGATCCTTTTACGCATTAATTCGCTTCTAATATTTAAGTCGCACATTTGTATCTCAATGAATTCATTTTGATTTTCATTTCCA
Source organism: Sambucus nigra (assembly GCA_949130495.1). Classification (NCBI taxonomy): domain Eukaryota; kingdom Viridiplantae; phylum Streptophyta; class Magnoliopsida; order Dipsacales; family Adoxaceae; genus Sambucus; species Sambucus nigra. The sequence continues at coordinate 352,520,753 of OX422207.1, read as the reverse complement.
AACATTTCGAATATATATACTGACATAGTTTTGTTTCCAAACATTTCGAATATATATACTGACAGTTTTTTTTTTTCTTTTCAATTTCAATTCAATAAAAAATGCGGGGTATTACATTCTCCCCCTCTACGAACGGGATTTCGTCCTCGAAATCCAAATTAAAACAAATCAATTCAAGTCAAGTAAGGTAGTTTCGCACGTACCTTCGATTAAGAGATATGGGTGACTAATTTGCAAGTCATCCTCTCTCTCCCAAGTGGCCTCAGACTCATCATGATTCCACCACATAACACGAACAAAAGGAATAACTTTTGAACTCTACTTCTTCTCACGACGATCTCGGATCCTAACCTGCCTCTCCTCATAGGTCACATTAGGCTGCAACTCAGACCCATCTAACTTTATGTATAGGTGTGAGTCCTCGGGACGTAAGAACTTCCTCAATATGGATACATGAAAATTATCGTGTACCCGTTAGAGATGGTCGGGTAGGCCTAAACGGTAGGCAACTGACCCCACCCTATCGAACACTGTTAACGAACTCATGTATCACGGTGAAAGCTTCCCTTTAGCACCAACGCGAAAAACACCTCTTATGGGTGAGACCCTTAACAACATTTGGTCCCCAACGACGAACTCTAACTTCCTCCGTCTTATGTCAGCATAAGTTTTCTGATGATCTTGCGCAGTCTTCATCCGTGCATGAATCGCGTCAACCTTTTTCGAGGTCTCCCTAATAATATTTGGACCCAACATCCAGTGCGCTTTGAACTCCAACCAACATGTAGGGGATCGACATGGCCTGACCTATAAAGCCTCGTATGGTTCCATGCCAATAGTCTGCTGATATCTATTATTGTATGCGAACTCCACCAGTGGCAAATGTGTATCCCAACCACCTTTTAAGTCTAACACACAAACTGGTAACATGTCCTCCAAAATTTGGTTTACCCGCTCCATCTGACCATCAAACTGAGGGTGGAACGCAGTACTCAAACTCAACTGAACTACCATCGCCTCCTGAAGACCGCCCCAAAAGTGCGAGATGAAGGCACTACCATGGTCGGACAATATATCACATGGTACCCCATGAAAATTCACAATCTCGTTAATAAACACCATGGCGTACTATGCTGCCATATAATCCGTCCTCACTAAAAGGAAATGAGCCACATTTGTTATTCTGTCGACGATGACCCAAATCAAGTCATGATCGCGCTGCGATCTTGGTAACCTAACAATGAAGTCCATGGACATACTTTCCCATTTCTAATTGTAAAACCGAACTCTCACCATGAAGCCTAACATAACTGAACTACTAATCTGATCCAAAAATCAATATCCCCAAGTCCCGAATCGCTAAGTTTCGTGCGTGGAGTGTCTCGCAAGTGAAATCCAAACAAGGAACCCCTCCGATACACTAATGTTAGCTTGTCGAGATAAGGAATTTGTAAAATCAAGACCCCTAGTGATAGAAGAATCATCTAACTCCAAAAACCAGTTATCTCTGGACTCAACGGTTCATCACACAACAAATTATCCAACTTCACATATTCAATACAGATGTCACTATTCATCAATCATGCCTCGATACTCAACTCAGAATCGACTAAGAGATGATACTAAAAGCTCAAAAGACAATATTTCTCCGAGTTGTCAATAACACTTGCCTTGCACTTAAATTAATGGTGAGTCAATCGATATGACAACCCTTATTATCCACTAATGCTATACATGTGCATAAGCATACGACTTCTCTACACTTACAAATATTATTCCATCTTTCCAAGTCTGGACTTAGGTAAATAATATCAACAAGGTTCAAACTCTCTCGAACAATACAACACCGACCAAGTTGCATTATGGGCGGTCAACGATCCCTCACCCAAAAATTTCGAACTAAACTAAGATGCAATGTGCCCCCTTGCCTAACTTCTCATGGTTTGGTCGCTCTAACCCAAGGCAACAAACCCTCGCTAGATTCGACTTACCGCTTTTTTTTTAAAAACACGTAAGGAATTCAACCTATCCGACATGATTTTCCTTGGACTGTGACCGAACAAGAAATGAACTTGGTTCTTCAAACCACGAATAATGCTTGTATATTTTCCAAGAAATGAGGTAAGATAAAAAATTACCACTTATCTTACCAAATCAGAATATAGGATTTGTCACACTCACCATTCGAATACTCATCTTCCAGCACACCAACGCTACCTGATCTTTATGAAGAACGGTGTGCTATTCAGCATGTCAAAGGTCATAAATATAACGTAGAGGGTCCTTCACGTACCATGACCCCAATTAACACTCAGTAATCCACACATAACTGAAGTAAAAATTAAATATCTTACGAACCCATTCGCGGGTGTTTGCCTAAGAGTACAGACCCTCCTTACAAAATTTCTCAACAACGGTCGAAACACTCTCTTGTTGTCCCCCTACAGTGGAGGTTATGACAACCATTTCAATGAATGGTCCGACATTTGAAATCCTAAATTTTCTCAATCCTTGACATTAATGATGACACTTAGTGGGTAGCACTATCATCAGTCAACCACAAACTGACCGAGCTACACACGACTCTACCATTATTAAAAGACCATCATTGTGTGACTATTCACTAGTATAGATGTCACCATAATCGAACATCTCACACTTGGTTTTGGAACACATCTTTAATCACACACGGTCTAAGTAAGCATCATGTCACTAACTACTCACTCGTGCTCTAATTCACATTAATACATAACGAGGGCCAAAACATAGCCACATTCCCATATCTGATGGATTCAGAATCAAGCACCACCATTATCATGGTGCAACAAATTAGTACCCCCAATCATTGGGTGATAACATAAAATTGAACTCATGGATATATCACCAACTCCAGCGATCACACTCGCATCGAATAAAACGCCTATTGAACACTACCTCGTGATATTCTGACTCGACAACTCGTCCCTTGAGATTCTCTACTCACCGTAGGGTTCACAACTACTAACTCCAGCTTAAGTCCATCCCTTAGCACACCTATATTCACGTCCCGGTCTCAATAACTTTTAACAAATATATCGGTGCTATAAAGCAAGATAAACACATCTTATCGAACACCCATTCTAATCTAGGGATTTACGAAGAACACTGAACTCCATTCATTGCCAAATATGAAAAGAAAACTACCTAAAAAAATTCTGGACTTCTCCAATGTCAATCCTCGTATGACCTTACGATACGAACTTCCTCATCCCTAGTGTCCATGGCCAAGATATCATAACATTACTGATACATTCTCAGGAACTTGTTCGGGATAACTCGTCGAAACATTCCACTCTGAACAAGTGAGTACCCAACCCATTAATATATCTTGTGCATGACCGAACACACACCTAATTGTCCTTAAGTTGATTCCATTACGGATTTTATACGATCAGAACACTAAAAACCACTATGCCATCCCAATGCGACATTTATCGCTTGTGTGGACAACATGTAGGTTTACACGCCTACCAAACTTCCCTGATACCAACACAATATTTCAAGGATAATCACTTATCCATTCCATATTCAGACTCATAAATCTCCCATTGAACATCATCAAATGGATGAATATAGTTCGTTCTTTTCACAAGTATGATAACACTCTTGCGTACGCCAAAATTGGACCCCTCAGGTCATCCTTTGATGGTGTGGGACATACACTGATTTGGAGTAGTCCTCTCTCAAATCACAACCCTTCCTTTACATGTTCATAAGTAATAATATACTCTTATTATCACCAGACTTACTTCATTAACCATTCACTTATTAATACGTCATTGAATGCCTCAACAGTCTGTCCATTACGGGTGGAGCGCGATAATTTCTTCTCAGGAAAATGTCACAACAACAACTGGACCACAACATTTTAAGGTGCGCCATATCTAAAGCTCTACCCTTCGACAATTGAAACAACTTCAGACAACTACATGCGCAAGTGGTAACAACAACTCAGTGGTACTACAGGGTGGGCTATAACTTATACCAACTTCTTTACATTCGTAAGAGTGACGATATTCAAAGTTGATAATGCACAACAAATATACGGGTGTTTCCTCCCCCTAAAGCACAAAAATTCAACTCAATCATTGAGTTAAACATCGATTTTCTCGCCTACAAGTGGGCGATGAAACTACGATAGTTGCACGTGAATTGCGGTCTCTTAAAATGCTTTGACCCTATGCCCTCCTACAGTCCACGTCTCATCAAATCACCATCTTAAAAGATAGTAAGTTAACACGTATCCTCAAAAAATTATTCAAGTGGAGCACTAGTCATAGTTACAACAAGAACTCACACATGGACCTCACGCGTACTATCATGTGGTCGATCGGAGATTTACCTCATTCGTGGGACGTCTCACGAATGAAATCCAAACAGTGAACCCTCCCTATACACGAGGCTAGCTCCAAATCTCCCTTCAAAATCGTAGCGTGAAGATCTTCCAAGTCATCGAATACAATACCTAATCGTAAGGCTCTACGTATCAAGGAAACGATGCGCGGAAAATGTAACGGACGCCCTCAGATCCCTAAAGGCTCTAAAACCGTGCTCTGATACCAACTATGACAACCCTGCTTTTTATATCTAATTCGGTTAGCTACACCCAATTAAATTAAAGCAGAGCATCAATATGTTGGCATTAGAAACAAAATTTAAGTAAATGCAGTCAAATAAACATGTACACTCTCATATGTGTAACCAAATCATATAATAACAACTATAACAAGTGAAACCAACTCATAACTATTAACTGTAATAATCCATCAGTAATCTCAAACTGAAAATATAAAATGGCAATACATGCGGCCCAACACAAAATGGGAAAGAATAATACAAAAAATCTCTCAAATACTAAGTATAAACAACTTGATATTAATCTCTGATACCACCCTCAAGAAAAGGGAAACAAGTGACATAAATTAAAATAGAAAAACTCCGCAGCTACATGAATCCTAAGATTGATATGATCTCATCAAGCTCCATAGTCTATTGTCCATCGGGACGAGGACCTTTCATATATTATATATACAGGAGAGGAGCAAGAAGCAAGATAGACGAATGTCAAAGCAAGAAAACAAGCTATAAGATTATAAGATTTACTTACAATGAAAGCACACCAGTCATTACTCGTCTCCAGTAATTAAGTTGTTCAATTACCCAACCAATGCTCCTATGTCGTGACTACCTAACCCAAACTCGAGTAACATGTAGTCTCATATCGTATCATGATTAATCATTATTAATATCATTTCAGTATTTAATGTATCAAAATATTTCCTTCAAGTATAATATCATATACATCGATTCGGGATATTACTTTAAGACACAAGCATAATATCTCTAACAACAAGTCATATCGGTCACTATCGTTACCCGGGGGAACAAGTCGTAACACTAGGCCTACACACGAATATTCCCCAATATTACGTGGAAAGGTCAATCATACTACGTCCTAAATCACATGGCGTTTCAAGGTCTTTCTCCGACCCGCATTACAACCATGTGTCCGGTTTCGGTGGTTTATCTCCGACACGGCACTCGAGCGGAACCTAACCGGATCAAGCACAAAAAAAATCGCATTCAACATGTGCCTACGTCGACCGGAGGACTAGTCTTGTGTATACTCGACAATATACATATAAAACAACTTCACGCTTATGTATATATACAATCGTGTCAAGTCTCTTACTCGAGTTATACCATAGTCATTATTTACAATATAACATAATTTCCATCATTAATTTACTAATTCAACATCAAATCATTTCAAGGTTATATATCCCTAATAACCATAAGTATGTGTTCAAGTTAGGATATTAGGCACAACACCATAATTATCTTACTAACAACATGAAAAACATTATCACTCTTATTTCAATAACATGCTGCCCAGAATTTAAAATGCAGATTCAAGACTCTTCCGATTCATTTTTGGAAAAACTTAAAACTACAAAGTTGTTCGGAATGTCATTTTCTACAAGGACGAGTGAGCACGCTACCATAGCCGGGTTAAAACAGACCCGAAACTAACATATAATATTTGCCCCTGTTTTCGAAAACTTTCTGCCCAGAATTTTAAAATGTCGATTTGAGGCTTTTCCGGTCCGTTTTTGGGAAAACTTAAAACTAAAAAGTTGTTCGAAACGTGATTTTATACAAGAACAGGCGAGCACACTACCGTAGCCTTCATAAAACAGACCCAAAATTAACATATACTGTTCGGACCTGTTCACGATAATTTTCTGCGCAGAATTTTAAAGCGCATGTTCGAGGATTTTCCAATTCGTTTTTGAAAGAACTTAAAACTACAAAGTTGTCCAGAATATGATTTTATGCTGGATAAAGTGGACGAAACATCCATTTTCGAAACTAAAATGGCTCAAAACAGTTTTTAATAGGACGATTTATTCATTTTCATTGATTTCTCAAATTCAAGAGTTTGTTCAACAATTCAATCCCTATAATGATGTTATTGCATTTGAATCTACATGGAGGATGATCCTAATACATTGCATATCCTTTTTAACATCAATTTCATATTAATTTAGGGATCCAAATACATGTTCATGTGAAATTTCATTATAGATACATATTATACACATATAGGTTATTAACTTGCCTTGGATTGTATGGAGAAGTTGAATCCTCTTGAAATCTTCTTGAAATCCTCTTAGCTTTCTTCTCTTCTTACTCTTTCTCTCTCTACCAAAACCTAGCCCCCATTTGTGAAATGATAAAATGAAGACTTCTTCTCTTATTTTCTATTTATACCTAGGGTTAATTTATTTACAAAAATGCCATTGCCCCCAAATTTAACCCTCTCGATCCTTTTACGCATTAATTCGCTTCTAATATTTAAGTCGCACATTTGTATCTCAATGAATTCATTTTGATTTTCATTTCCAAACATTTCGAATATATATACTGACATAGTTTTGTTTCCAAACATTTCGAATATATATACCGACAGTTTTTTGTTCTTTTCAATTTCAATTCAATAAAAAATGCGGGGTATTACAGCATGGGACCAATGTTACTCTTAGGAACTTATTGCGCGATCACGGGACTCTCAATTTGAGAATACAATGATAAATTTCCAACATCTATACTTAGGCATAAAAGCATGGATCTAGTGAGTGATAACCCGAAACAACCCCCGAACGGCCCCGTAAGTGGCACTAACACCTCGCACGGGACCAATGTAACTCGTAGGAACTTATCGCGCGATCACGGGTCTCCCAGTTTTATAATACGATGATAGTTTTCATATTTGTACACTTAGGCATAAAAACATGGCATTTGTGGGTTAAAACCCGAAATAGCCCCTGAACGTCCTCGGGAGTGGCACCGACACCTCGCACAGGGAACTTATCGCGCGATCACAGGACTCCCCGTTTGAGAATACGTGGATAATTTGTATATTTCTCGACACGGGTATAAAACCATGGCGTTAGTGGGTGATAACCCAAAATAGCCCCTGAATGGCCCTGTGAGTGGCACCACACCTCGCAGAGGACCAATGTAATTCGTTAGAACTGACCACAAAATCATGGGACTCCCGGTTTGAGAATATGACAATAATTTGTATATTTTTGGACTTAGGTATAAAAACATGGTGATAGTGGGTGATTGCCTGAAACAGCCCCCGAACTACCCGGTGGGTGGCACCACACCTCGCATGGGATAAATGTAACTTGTAGGAACTTATCGTGCGATCACGCGACTCCTGATTTGAGAATACGGTGATAATTTGCATATTTTTAGACTTAGGCATAAAAACTCGGTGTTATTGGGTGAAAACTCAAAACATCCTCCGAAAGGCCCCGTGAGTGGCACCGACACCTCGCACGGGACCAATGTTACTTGAAGGAACTTATCGCACGATCACGGGACTCCCGGTTTGAGAATATGATGATAACTTTCATACTTTTAGACATAGGCATAAAAACATAGTATTAGTGGGTGATAACGAAAACAATCCCCCGAACGGCCCCGTAAGTGGCACCAACCCCTCGCCGGGGACCAATGTAACTCGTGGGAACTTATCATGCGATCAAGGGACTCCCAGTTAGAGAATACGATGATAATTTTCATATTTGTAGACATTGGTATAAAATCATGGCGTTAGTGGATAAAAACCTAAAACAGCACCCGAACAGTCCCGTGAGTGGCACCGATACTTCGCACGGGACCGATGTAACTCGTAGGAACCTATCGCGCGATGACAGGACTCCCAGTTTGAGAATACGATGATAATTTCCGTATTTTTAGACTTGGGAATAAAAACATGGCGTTAGTGGGTTATAACCCAAAACAGCCCCCGAACGGCACCATGAGTGGAACCACACCTCACACATGACCAATGTAACACGTAGGAACTTATCGCTCGATCACGGGAATCTTGATTTGAAAATACGATGATAATTTGCATATTTCTAGACTTAAGCATAAAAACAGGGCGTTATTGGGTGAAAACTCGAAACAGCCCCTGAACGGCTCCGTGAGTGGCACCGGCACCTCGCACAGGACCAATGTTACTCGTAGGAACGTATCACGTGATCACGTGACTCCCAGTTTGAGAATATGATGATAAATTTCATATATCTAGACTTAGGCATAAAAACATGGCATTAGTGGATGAAAACCCGAAACGACCCCTGAACGACCCCGTGAGTGGCACTGACACCTCGCATGGGACCAAGGTAACATGTAGGAGCTGACCGCACGATCATGGGACTCGACAGCTGAGAATATGATGATAATTTTCCTATTTCAAGACTGAGTCAAAAAACATGGCTTTAGTGGGGGAAAAATCGAAACAACCCCCGAACGGCCCAATGAGTGCACTGAGACCTCGCACGGGACCGATGTATCTCGTAGGAACTAATCGCTTGATCATGGGACTCCCAGTTTATAAATACGACAATAATTTGAATATTTCTAGATTTAGTCATAAAAATATGGCGTTATTGGGTGAAAACTCGAAACGGCCCCCAAAAGGCCCCGTGAGTGGCACAGACACCTCGCACGGGACTAATGTTACTCGAAGGAACTTATTGCACGATCACGGGTCTTTCGATTTAAGAATATGATGATAACTTTCATATTTCTAGGCTTAGGCATTAAAACATGGCGTTAGTGGGTAATAACCTGAAACATTCCCCGAACGGCTCCGTAATTAGCACTAAAACCTCGCATGGGACCAATGTAACTCGCATTAACTAATTGCACGATCACGGGACTCCTGGTTTGAGAATACGATGATAAATTTCCTATTTCTAGACTTAGGTATAAAAACACGATGTTAGTGGGTGATAACCCGAAACAGCCTTCGAACGACCCCGTTAGTGACACCAACACCTCACACGGGACAAATGTAACTCGTAGGAGCTTATGGCGCGATCACGGGACTCCCGGTTTGAGAATATTATGATAATTTGCATATTTATATACTTAAGCATAAAAACATGGCGTTAGTGGGTGAAAACCCGAAACATCCCCCGAACGGGCCCATCAGTGGCATCGACACCTCGCACGGGACAAATGTTATACGTAGGAACTAATCGCGCGATCAATGGACTCCCGATTTTAGAGTACGATGAAAATTTTCCTATTTCAAGACTTTGGCATAAAAGCATCACGTTAGTGGGTGAAAATCCAAAACAACCCCAGAACGGCCCCATGAGTGGTACCATACCTCTCACGGGACCATTGAAACTCATAGGAACTGACTGCGCGATCATGAGACTCTCGATTAGATAATACGACGATAATTTAAATATTTCTAGACACGGGAATAAAAACATGGCTGTAGTGGGAGATAAACCAAAATAGCCTCTGAATGGCCCCCTGAGTGGCACCACCGCTCGCATGGGACCAATGTAACTCGTAGGAACTTATCGCCCAATCACAGGACGCCCGGTTTGAGAAAATGATGATAATTTGCATATTTAAAACTGAAGCATAAAAATATGTCATTAGTAGGTGAAAACTTGATACAGCCCCCTAGCGACCCTATGAGTGGCACCGACAACTCGCACGGGACCAAGGTAACTTGTAGGAACTCACCGCGCAATCACGCAACTCCCGATTTGAGAATACAATGATAATTTGCCTATTTTAGACTTAGGCCTAAAAACATGGGGTTAGTGGGTGAAAACCCGAAACAGCCCCTGAACGACCACGTGAGTGGCCCCACACCTCGCACAGGACCAATGCAACTCGTCATAACTTATCGCACGATCACAGGATTTTCGATTTGAGAAGAAAACAACAATTTGCATATTTGTATACTTAACCATAAAAACCTGACGTAATTGGTTGAAAACTCGAAACATCCCACACACGGCCCTGTGAGTGGCATCGACACCTCGCACGGGACCAATGTTACTCGTAGGAGCTTATCGCGCGATCACGAGACTATCGATTTTAGAGTACGATGATAACTTTCCTATTTCTAGACTTAGGCATAAAACATGGTGTTAGTGGTTTATAACCCGAAATCGCCCCCGCACGGCCCCGTAAGTGGCACCAACACCTCTCATGGGACCAATGTAACTTGTAGGAACTTATCGTGCGATCACGGGACTCCTGGTTTGATAATATGGTGATAATTGCATATTTATAGACTTAGGCATAAAAACATGGTGTTAGTGGGTTAAAACCCGAAATAGCCCCCGAACGGCCTTATGAGTATCACCGACACCTCGCACGGGACCGATATAACTCGTAGGAACTTATTGCGTGATCACGGGACTCCGGCTTTGAGAATACGATGATAAATTTGATATTTCTAGATTTGAGCATAAAAACATAGCGTTAGTGGGTGATAACTCAAAACAGCCTTGGAACGGCCCCTTGAATGGCACCCACACCTCGCACGGGACTAATGTAACTCGTAAGAAGTGACCTCTCAATCACGTGACTCCCAGTTTGATAATATGAGGAGAATTTTCTAATTTCTTAACATTTGGCATAAAAACTTGACGTTAATGGGTGAAAACCCGTAAAAGCCCCTGAACGGCCCCCTGAGTGGCACTGACACCTCGCATGGGACCAAGGTAACACATGAGTGGCACCACACCTCGCACGGGACCAATGTAACTCGTAGAAACTTATCACGGGATCACATGACTCCCGATTTCAGAATACGATGATAATTTTCATAATTCTAGACTTAAGCATAAAAACATGGCGTTAGTGGGTTAAAACCCGAAACGGCCCCGTGAGTGACACCGACACCTCGCACGTGACAATGTAACTCATAGGAACTTATCCTGCGATCACAGGACTCATGGTTTTATAATAAGACAATAAATTTAATAATTCTAAACATAGGCATAAAAACATGGCGTTAGTGGGTGAAAACCCAAAATAGCCACCGAACGGCCCCGTGAGTGGCAACGACACCTCCCAGAAGACCAAGGTAGCTCGTAGGAACTTATCGCATGATCATGAGACTCCTGATTTGAGAATACGACAATAATTTTCATACTTATAGACATTAGGAATAAAAACATAGCGTTAGGGGGTGATAACCCAAAACAACAATCGAACGGCCCAGAGAGTGGCACTGACACCTCGCACGGGACCAATATAACTCGTAGGAACTTATCGCGTGATCACGGCACTCCCAGTTTGATAATAGGAAAATAATTTTCATAATTCTACACATAAGCATAAAAACATGGCGTTAGTGGGTGAAAACCCGAAACAACCCTAGAACGGCCCCATGAGTGGTACCAACACCTCGCGGGGGACCAATATAAATTATAAGAACTGAACGCCCAATCACATGACTCCAAATTTTAGAATAGGATGATAATTTTCATATATTTAGACTTGGGCATAAAAACATAGCGTTAGTGAGTGAAAACCCAAAACAACCCCTAAACGACACCGTGAGTGGCACCAACACCACGCACGGGAATATTGTAACTCGTAAAAATTAATTGCGAAATCACGGGACTCTCGATTTGAGAATATGACGATAATTGGCATATTTCTAGACATTAGGCATAAAACATGGCGTTAGTGGGTGAAAACCCAAAACAGCAACCAAACGGCTCCGTGAGTGGCAGTGACACCTCGCACGGGAAAAATGTAACCCGTAGGAACTTATTGCACAATCACGGGACTCTTGGCTTGAGAATACGACAATAATTTACATATTTCTAGACTTAAGGATAAAAACATGACATTAGTGGGTGAAAACCCGAAATACCCCTTAACGGACTCGTGAGTGGCACTGACACCTCCCACGGGACCAATGTAACGACTAAGAACTGACCGCATTGTGACAACCCTGCTTTTTATATCTAATTCGGTTAGCTACGCCCAATTAAATTAAAGCGGAGCGTCAATATGTTGGCATTAGAAACATAATTTAAATAAACGCAGTAAAGTAAATATGTACACTCCCATACGTGTAACCAAATCATATCATAGCAAGTATATGATCCACAAGTAATATTAGTACTGAATATAAAATGCCCAAACATACGAGACCAAAGATAAACTAGGTAAAGAGTGTAATGTAAACCTATCAACACAATCAAATCCCTAACAATGGGAAATCTCTGATACCACACTCTAAGGAAGAGTGACAAAATAGGATAAGGATCAGCGTCCACCACTACAAGATCCTAAGAATAGATGCGAGGTCATCCAGCTCCATGATCTACTGTCCAACGGGGCGAGGACCTATAATATAGATATATAGGAGAGGAGAAAGAAGCAAGATAGACAAACCTCAAAGCAAGAAAACAAGCTATAAGATTATAATATGTACTTATAATGAAAGCACACTAGTCATTACTCGTCTCCAGTAATTAAATTGTTCAATTACCCAACCAATGTTCCTATGTCAGGACTACCCAACCCAAACTAGAGTAACGTGTTGTCTCATATCATATCTTGATTAATCATTATTAATCTCATTTCAGTATTTAACGTATCAAAATATTTCCTTCAAGTATAATATCAAATGCATCGATTCGGGATATTATTTTAAGACACAAGCGTAATATCTCACACAAGTCATATCAGGTCACTATCGTTACCCGGGGGAACAAGTCGTAACACTAGGCCTACAAACGAATATTCCCCAATATTACGTGGCAAGGGCAATCATATTAAGTCCTAAATCACATGGCGTTTCAAGGTCTTTCTCTCCAACCCGCATTACAACCATGTGTCCGGTTTCGGTGGTTTATCTCCGACACGGCACTCAAGCGGAACCTAACCGGATCAATCACATGTGCCTACATTGATCGGAGGACTAGTCTAGTGTATACTCAACAATATACATATAAAAAAATTTCACACTTATGTATATATATACAATCGTGTCAAGTCTCTTACTCGAGTTATACAATAGTCATTATTTATAATATAATATAATTTACATAATTAATTTACTAATTCAACACCAAATCATTTCAAGGTTATATATCCCTAATAACCTTAAGTATGTGGTCAAGTTAGGATATTAGGCACAACACCACAATTATCTTACTAACAACATGAAAAATATTATCACTCTTATTTCAACAACATGCTGCCCAGAATTTAAAATGAAGATTCGAGGCTCTTCCAATCCGTTTTTGGAAAAACTTAAAACTAAAAAGTTGTTCGGAAAGTGATTTTCTACAAGGACACGCGCCCACGCTACCATAGCCGGCCTAAAACAGACCCGAAACTAACATATAATATTTGCCCCTATTTTTGACAACATTCTGCCCAGAATTTCTGCTCGGAACGTGATTTTCTACAAGGACACGCGAACATGCTACCGTAGCCTGCTTAAAACAGATCCTAAATTAACATATACAGTTCGGACCTGTTCACGATAACTTTCTGCCCAGAATTTTAAAACGCATATTCGAGGATTTTTCGATCCGTTTTTAAAAACACTTAAAACTACAAAGTTGTCCAGAATATGATTTTCTACCGGGCAATGTTGTTGAAATATACATTCTCAGAATTAAAACAACTCAAAACATTTTTTTTAATATGACGAATTACTCAATTTCATAGATTTCTCAAATTCAAGATTTTGTTCAACAATTCAATCCCTATAATGATGTTATCGCATTTGAATCTACATGGAGGATGATCCTAATACATTGAATATGATTTTTAACATTAATTTCATATTAATTTAAGGATCCAAATACATGTTCATGTGAAATTTCATTATAGATACATAATATACATATATAGGTTATTAACTTTCCTGGGATTGTATGGAGAAATTGAAATCCTCTTGAAATCCTCTTAGCTTCTTCTCTTCTTACTTTCTCTCTCTACCAAACCCTAGCCCCCATTTCAAATGAAAGAATGAAGACTTCTTCTCTTCCTTTCTATTATTACCTAGGGTTAGTTTATTTACAAAAATGCCATTGCGCCAAATTTAACCCTCTAGATCCTTTTACGCATTAATTCGCTTCTAATATTTAAGTAGCACATTCGTATCTAAATTAATTCATTTTAAATTTTCATTTCCAAATATTTCGAATATATATACTGCCATAGTTATTTTTTTCTTCAATTAGTTCAATTTTAATTCAATAAAAAGTGCAGGGTATTACATTCCCCCCCTCTACGAACGGGATTTCGTCCTCGAAATTCGAAATAAAATAAATCAATTCAAGTCAAGTAAGGTAGTTTCGCACATACCTTCCTTGAAGAGATATGGGTGACTAATTCGCAAGTCATCCTCTCTATCCCAAGTGGCCTCAGAATCTTCATGATTACTCCACATAACACGAACAAGAGGAATGACTTTTAACCTCAACTGCTGCTCACGACGATCTAGGATCCTGACCGGCCTCTCCTCGTAGCTCCCATCGGGCTGCAACTCAACCCCGTCTAAATCTATGTGTAGGTGTGAGTCCTCGGGACGTAAGAACTTCCTCAACATGGATACATGAAAAACATCATGTACCCACTGGAGATGGTCAGGTAGGGCTAAAGGGTAAGCAACTGGTCCCACCCTGTCCAACACTGTAAATGGACCTATGTATCGCGGTGAAAGCTTCCCTTTGGCACTAAAGCGAACAACGCCTCTCATGGGTGAGACCCTTAACAGCACTTGGTCCCCAACAGCGAACTCTAACTTCCTCCGCCTTAGGTCAGCATAAGTCTTCTGATGATCTTGCGCGGTCTTCATCCGTGCACGAATCAAGTCAACCTTCTCTGAGGTCTCCCTAAAAATATCATGACCCTGCATTCGGTGCTCTCCGAACTCCAACCAATATGTAGGGGTTCGACAAGGTCTGCCATATAAAGCCTCGTATGGTGTCATGCCAATAGTCTGTTGATAACTATTATTGTACGCGAACTCCACCAGTGGGAAATGCATATCGCAACCACCTTTAAAGTCCAACACACAAACTCGCAATATGTCCTCCAAAATCTGGTTCACCCACTCCGTCTGACCATCAGATTGAGGGTGGAATGCGGTACTCAAACTCAACTGAACTCCTATTGCCTCCAGCAGTCTGCCCCAAAAGTGCGAGATGATAACACTGCCACGGTCGGACACGATATCACGCGGTACCCCATGAAACTTCACAATCTCGTTAATAAACATCGTGGTGTACTGTGCTGCCGTATAATCCGTCCTCACTGGAAGGAAATGAGCCACCTTTGTTAGTCTTTCGACGATGACCCAAATCGAATCATGACCGCGCTGCGATCTTGGCAATCGAACAATAAAATCCATGGAGATACTTTCCCATTTCCACTCGGGAATGGACAACATCTGCAACTTCCCTCCAGTTCTCTGATGTTCCACCTTTACAAGCTGACAAGTGGCACACTTTGAGACAAACTCGGCTACATCACGCTTTAACCGAACCCACCAATACAAACGGTGCATATCGTGATACATCTTATCACCTCTGAGGTGAAAAATGAATCTAGATCCATGCGCCTCAGATAATAAGGCCTTCCTCAACTCGGTATCATTCGGCACAACAATCCGTCCCTGATAACGAAGTCCCCCATCAGAACCGATCGAGAAACCCAGAATGCCCCCACACATCAATGCCTTCACTTTCTCTTGACAAAAGTCATCAGAAGAGTGGGCCTTCACAACCCGTTCAACCATATAAACTGATATAGATACAGTTTCCATAAATGCTCTACCAACATCAAGGCTACCTAGCTCCTTCCACTGAGATTTCCAAACACCTGACAATTCAACACTCTCCTCCACATCCAAGGCGGACAATGACGTTACGGGTCTTCGGTTCAAAGCATCAGCAACCACGTTTACCTTACCCGGGTGGTACTGTATGGAAAACTGGTAGTCCTTCACATATTCCACCCATTTACTCTGTCGCATGTTCAAGTTCTTGTGAGAGAACAAGTACTAAAGACTCTTATGGTCGGTGAACAATGTAAACTTCTCCCCAAGTAAGTAGTGTCTCCATGAATACAATGAAAAAACAACCGCCGCCAACTCTAAGTCATGAGTCGGGTAACGATTCTCATGAGGCCTCAATTTCCTCGAAATATAGGAAATTGGTCTCTCCTCCTGCATCAGAACAAATCCTAACCCCTGTAATGACGCATCAGTGTACACGCAGTACTCAACCCCAACTTTCGTCAACGCAAGGACTGGCGCTGACGTAAGCTTCTCCTTCAAAGTTTCGAAAGCCTCCTAACACTCTGAACTCCAGACGAAAGTAACACCCTTCTTTGTCAAATGGGTAAGAGGACTCGCAATCTTCGAGAAGCCCTGAATAAACCTTCGATAGTAACCCGCTAGTCCCAGAAAACTTCGAATATCTGTCGGCGTAGTGGGTTGACCCCACTCGACAATAGCAGTAACCTTGCTAGGATCGACAGCAATCCCAACCTCCGTCACAATGTGGCCCAAAAATTGCACCTCTCGCTGACAAAACCCGCACTTGGAGAGCTTAGCATAAAGTTTATGCTCTCTCAAGGTCTCAAGAGCCAATCGTAAATGTCCAGCATGGTCCTCCTCGGACCGTGAATAGATCAGGATATCGTCAATGAACACGATAATAAACTGATCCAAGTATGGCCTGAATACACGATTCATCAAATCCATGAATACTGCAGGCGCATTAGTTAAGCCGAACGGCAAGACCCGAAACTCGTACGAACCATATTGTGTCAGGAACGCTGTCTTCGGCACATCCTCCTCCCGAATACTCAACTGGTGATAACCGAAACACAAATTAATCTTCGAAAAGAATGAAGCATCCCTCAACTGATTGAACATATCATCAATACGAGGTAACGGATACTTATTCTGAATCGTTACCTTGTTTAACTCTCGATAATCGACGCACATTCGAAGTGAGCCATCCCTTTTCTTCACAAAGAGCACTGGAGCTCCCCAAGGCGAGGTACTCCTACGGATAAAACCTTGGGCCAACAACTGATGAATCTGCTCCCTAAGATCCCTCATCTCTAAGGGTGACATACAGTACGGGGCCCTGGCAATCGGTCTTGTGCCTGGCGATAACTCTATGCAAAACTCTATCTCACGAGCTGGAGGTAAACTAGGAACCCCAACAAAGATGTCCGCGAACTCCCTCACTGTAGGGATCGTATCCAAAGAAACTGACACCACATCAGGAGAATCCACCTCGATATAAAACAGATGTGTGCTGGCTCCACCCTCTAGACCAGGTAATGCTATCAGGTACATCTCCTGACCAGGAATGGCAAATGTGATCGCACTCCCACGACAGTTAATCTGGGCATGATATGAATACAACCAATCAAACCCTATAATCACGTCGTAGGTACACATCTCAATCAAAATAAGGTCGACAGAGAAGTGAAGCCTCCCGATCTCAATCGCGACCCCTCTACAAACGTGGTGAAGGTCCGTACCACTCAAAGGTGTACTCACATGGGCAACTATCACCTCTGCAACGTCTATCATCCTCGATGTCGTAGCAAACTCATAACTGGAGAATGAGTGTGATGCACCAGTGTCAAAAAGTACTCTCGCATGAGAACTATAAACATAAAACGTACCCTGAATCGCCGGTCGTCGCACCTATGGATGAAAAGGCTGAACGTTATATACACGCCCATGGTACAACTGTGGCTGAATTGGTGTTGTTGCTGCCATTGGCAATGCCGAAAATGGTGGTGGTGGTTGTGGTGGGAGTACCTGTTGCTGTGCTCTATCTCCCTGCGCCTGTCCTCGGGGACAAGCCCTCCTCATATGTCCAGTCTCTCCGCACTGGAAGCATACAATAGGACCCCCATCTCATGCCTGATGTACTAAAGCTTCGATGTTGGGCCTATTGGCCCGGTGTTGATCTCTCGCACCCTGACCCCATTGGCCCAGCTATCCATTCCCTCTCTGGCCCTGGCCCTGCTGTGGGTGACTCTGACCTGGAATGGTATAAATCGGATTGGCCTGAATGGCCTGACCCTGCTGGCCCTGGGCCTGCTGCCCATGGTGATGGCCTCTGTACCGCTTGGACTGATGGCCTCCTGATTGTTGGCCCCCCTGTGGGCCTTATTGGCCTGTAACTACAACCTCATGGGGCCTACCCTGCTGGCCTATAACCCCTCATTTTCCCACCACATGCTCAGAACGATCATTACAGTGATGCAATGCTGCATTCACCGCTACCTCATAACAGTCAAATGACGGATTCGCCAGTAGGAACCCCCGAATTGGCCAAGATAGCCCCTCAATAAACCTCTGAGTCTTCAAAGAATCATCTACCTACACCTCAGGAGCAAACTCTACCAATGAGATAAACTCTCGCTCATACTCAAAAACTGAACTAGTCATCTTCAGGGTATCAAACCTTCTCCTCAAAGCCACACGTTGTGCGGGAGGTACAAACTTCGCCTCGAAACGAGCCCAAAAATCAGCAATAGGCATAACATCTCGTTGAAGTGTAGAAGTAATGGACTCCCACCAGCACAACGCCTCCCCAGTCAGACGAAAGGTAGCTAAAATTTGTTTCTGCACCTCTGTGGAGTCAACTAGTCTCAAATGTCTGCATATATCTCGCTTCCACTGAAGCGCCTCCAACGGACCCACGTCACCGGCGAACAAAGGCGGACGTCTATTCTCAAACCCATTCACAACAGATGCCCAAGTGGGTTGCACAACTACTGGCACCTGTAACTCCGGCTCAGCCACTGCAGGTGGTGCGATGACAACATGTGGTACTGGTGCTGGCACTGGTGCGGGCACGGGATGCGTTGAAAGTGCTGCTGCTACTGCTGTAGCTACAACTTGTGCTATAGCCGTCAAATCGGCCTAGGACAAACTTCCTACCGTCCCCTGTGCGGGTGGGGGCGGCTACTCCTGAGCCCCCGCCCGTCCTATCGCTCCTACTAGTTTATCGCTGCGTCTCCTCATTTGAAAAGAGTAAACACAGAGTATGAGAACTAGAAGGAAAAGTTCAAAACATGTATCACATATATAATTGGGTGCAACAGTTTAAAGTGTTGGATATATCATGCGAAAAGTCCTAACTCCCGATAAAAGTAAACCTTCGTGCGTTGAGCGTCTCGCAAGCGAAATCCATTCAAGGAACCCCTCCTATACACTCAGGCACTCATAGTCGGTCTTGTCGGATAAGTGGCTCAATTTTTTTTCCGAAGTCATAGAATACAAAGCCTAGTTGTAAGTCTCAAAGTACCAAAGAAACGATGCGCAGAAAACGTAACGAACGCCCTCAGATCCCTAAAGGCTCTAAAACCATGCTCTGATACCAACTGTGAAAACCCTTCTTTTTATATTTAATTCGGTTACCTACGCCCAATTAAATTAAAGCGGAGCATTAATATGTTGGCATTAGAAACATAATTTAAATAAATGTAGTAAAGTAAATATGTACACTCCCATACGTGTAACCAAATCACATCATAGCAAGTATATGATCCACAAGTAATATCAGTACTGAATATAAAATGCCCAAATATATGGGCCCAAAGATAAACTAGGTAAAGAGTGTAATGTAAACCTATCCTCACTATCAAATCCCTAACAATGGGAAATCTCTGATACCACACTCTAAGGAAGAGTGACAAAATAGGATAAGAACCAGCGTCCACCACTACAAGATCCTAAGAATAGATGCGAGGTCATCCAAATCCACGATCTACTATCCAATGGGGCGAGGACCTGTAATATACATACATAGGAGAGGAGCAAGAAGTAAGATAGACGAACGTCAAAGCAAGAAAACAAGCTATAAGATTATAAGATGTACATATAATGAAAGCACACTAGTCATTACTCGTCTCCAGTAATTAAATTGTTCAATTACCCAACCAATGTTCCTATGTTGGGACTTACCCAACCCAAACTAGAGTAACGTGTAGTCTCATATCGTATCTTGATTAATCATTATTAATCTCATTTCAGTATTTAACGTATCAAAATATTTCCTTCAAGTATAACATCAAATGCATCGATTCGGGGTATTATTTTAAGACACAAGCATAATATCTCACACAAGTCATATCAGGTCACTATCGTTACCCGGGGGAACAAGTCATAACACTAGGCATACAAACGAATATTCCCCAATATTACGTGGCAAGGGCAATCATACTAAGTCCTAAATCACATGGCGTTTCAAGGTCTTTCTCTCCAACCCGCATTACAACCATGTGTCCGGTTTCGGTGGTTTATCTCCGACACGGCACTCAAGAGGAACCTAACCGAATCAATCACATGTGCCTACAATGATCGGAGGACTAGTCTAGTGTATACTTGACAATATACATATAAAACAATTTCACACTTATGTATATATATACAATCGTGTCAAGTCTCTTACTCGAGTTATACAATAGTCATTATTTATAATATAACATAATTTACATCATTAATTTACTAATTCAACACCAAATCATTTCAAGGTTATATATCCCTAATAACCTTAACTATGTGATCAAGTTAGGATATTAGGCACAACACCACAATTATCTTACTAACAACATGAGAAATATTATCACTCTTATTTCAACAACATGCTGCCCATTTAAAATGCAGATTCGAGGCCCTTCCAATCCATTTTTGGAAAAACTTACAACTAAAAAGTTGTTCGGAACGTGATTTTCTACAAGGACAAGTGCACACGCTACCATAGCCGGCCTAAAACAGACCCGAAACTAACATATAATATTCGCCCCTGTTTTTTGACAACATTCTGCCTAGAATTTTAAAACACCGATTTGAGGCTTTTTCGATCCGTTTTTGGGGAAACTTAAAACTACAAAGTTGTTCAGAACGTGATTTTCTACAAGGAAACGCGAGCACTCTACCGTAGCCTGCTTAAAACATATCCAAAATTAACATATACAGTTCGGACCTGTTCACGATAACTTTCTGCCCAGAATTTTAAAACGCATATTCGAGGATTTTTCGATCCGTTTTTAAAAAAACTTAAAACTACAAAGATGTCCAGAATATGATTTTCTACCGGGCAGAGCAAACGAAATATACATTCTCGGAATCAAAACAACTCAAAACAATTTTTTTAATATGACGATTTACTCAATTTCATAGACTTCTCAAATTCAAGAGTTTGTTCAACAATTCAATCCCTATAATGATGTTATCGCATTTGAATCTACATGGAGGATGATCCTAATACATTGCATATCATTTTTGACATTAATTTCATATTAATTTAGGTATTTAAATACATGTTCATGTGAAATTTCATTATAGATACATAATATACACATATATGTTATTAACTTGCCTTGGATTGTGTGGAGAAATTGAAATCCTCTTGAAATCCTCTCGAAATCCTCTTAGCTTCTTCTCTTCTTACTCTCTCTCTCTACCAAACCCTAACCTCCATTTCAAATGAAAGAATGAAGACTTCTTCTCTTCCTTTCTATTTATACCTAGGGTTAGTTTATTTACAAAAATGCCATTGCGCCAAATTTAACCCTCTAGATCCTTTTACGTTAATTCGCTTCTAATATTTAAGTCGCACATTCGTATCTGAATTAATTCATTTTAAATTTTCATTTCCAAACATTTCGAATATATATACTGCCATAGTTATTTTTTTCTTCAATTAGTTCAATTTTAATTCAATAAAAAAATGTGGGGCATTACAGCATGATCACGGGACTCCCGGTTTGAGAGTACGATGAAAATTCGTCAATTTCAAGATTTAGGTATAAAAGCATGGCATTAGTGGATGATAACCCGAAACAGCCCCTAAATGGCCCCATGAGTGGTACCACACCTCGCACGGGACCAATGTAACTCGTAGAAACTTATCCCGCGATCACCGGACTCTCAATTTGAGATTACGATGATAATATGCATATTTCTTGACTTAGGCACAAAAACACGGCGTTATTGGGTGAAAACTCAAAACCACCCCCGAAAAGCCACGTGAGTGGCACCGACATCTTGCACGGGACCAATATAACTCGTAGGAAGTTATCGCGTGATCACATGACTCCCAGTTTGAGAATATGACGATAATTTTTATATTTCTATACTTAGGCATAAAAACTTGGCATTAGTGGGTTAAAACCCAAAACAGCCCCCGAACAGCCCCGTGAGTGGCACCAATACCACGACGGGACCAATGCAACTCGTTAGAACTGACCGTTCAATCACGAGGCTCCCAATTTTGAGAATAGGATGATAATTTGCATATTTCTAGACATTAGGCACAAAAACATGGCGTTAGTGGATGAAAACCTGAAATAACAACCGAACGGCCCCGTGAGTGGCAGCGACACCTCACACGGGACCAATGTAACTCGTAGGAACTTATCACGTGATCATGGGACTATTGGTTTGAGAATACGACAATAATTTGCATATTTCAAGGCTTAGGCATAAAAACATGGATTTAGTGGGTGAAAACCTGAAACAGCCACCGAACGGCCCCGTGAGTGCACCGACACCTCGCACGAGACCCATGTAACTCATAGGAACTTATCACGTGATCATGGGACTCCCGGTTTGAGAATACAATGATAGTTTGCATATTTCTAGACTTAGGTATAAAACATGATGTTTGTGGGTGATAACCCGAATGACCCCATGAGTGGCACCACACCTCGCACGGGACCAAAGTAACTCGTAGGAATTTATCACGTGATCATGGGACTCTCGATTTGAGAATACGATGATAATTTGCATATTTTTAGACTTAGGCATAAAAACATGGCGTTAATGGATTAAAACCCAAAACATACCCCGAATGGCTTCCTGAGTGGCACTAACACCTCGCACGGGACCAATGTAACTTGTAGGAACTTATCCTGCGATCTTGGGACTCCCAGTTTGAGAATATGGCGATAATTTGTTTATTTCTAAACTTAGGAATAAAACATGGCGTTAGTTGGGGAAAACCCGAAGCAGCCCTCGAATCGCCTCTTGAGTGGCACCGACACCTCGCACGGGCATCGACACCTCGCACCGGACCAATGTAACTCGTAGGAACTTATCCCGTGGTCATGGGACTCCCGGTTTGAGAATATGACAATAATTTTCATATTTCTAAACTTAAGCATAAAAACATGGCGTTAGTCGGTGAAAACCCAATATAGCCCCCGAACGGCCCCGTGAGTGGCAACGACACCTCACACAAGACCAATGTAACTCGTACGTACTTATCGCATGATCACGAGAATCATGATTTGAGAATATGACAATAATTTTCATATTTGTAGACATTAGGCATAAAAACATGGTGTTAGTGGCTGAAAACCCGAAACAACAACCGAACGGCCCGGTGAGTGGCACTGACACCTCGCACGGGACCAATATAACTGGTAGGAACTTATCATGCGATCACGGGACTCCCAGTTGGAGAATACTATGATAAATTTCATATATCAAGACATTCAGAATAAAAATATGGTGTTAGTGGGGTAAAACTCGAAACAACCTCGGAACGGTCCTGTGAGTGGCACCAACACCTCATGCGGGACCAATAAAACTCGCAAGAACTGATCGCGCAATCACAGGACTCCTAATTTGAGAATAGGAGGATAATTTGCATATTTCTAGACTTAGGTAAAAAAAGGGCGTTATTGGGTGAAAACTCGAAACATTCCCCGAACGGCCCTGTGAGTGGCACATACACCTCGTACGGAACCAATGTAACTCGTAGGAACTTATTGAGCGATCACATGATCCACGGTTTGCGAATACAACAATAATTTGCATATTTCTAGAGTTAAGCATAAAAACATGGCGTTAGTGGGTGAAAACCCGAAACAGCCCCCCAACGGCCTCGTATGTGGCACCGACACCTTGCATAGGACCAATGTAACTACTAGGAAGTGACCGCGCAATCACGGGACCCCTGGTTTGAGAGTACGATGAAAATTTGTCGATTTCAAGAGTTAAGCGTAAAAACATGGCGTTAGTGGGTGATAATCCGAAACAACCCCCAAATGGCCCCGTGAGTGGTACCACACCTCGCATGGACTAATGTAACTCATAGGAGCTTATCGGGCGATCACAAGACTCCTGGTTTGAGAATACAATAATAATTTGAATATTTCTAGACTTAAGCATAAACACATGGTGTTAGTGGGTGAAAACCCGAAACAACAACCAAACGGCCCTGTGAGTGGCAGTGAATCCTCACAGGGAACCAATGTAATGCTACGAACTTATCGTGCGATCACGAGACTCCTGGTTTGAGAATACACCAATAATTTGCATATTTCTAGACTAAAGCATAAGAACATGGCTTTAGTGGGTGAAAACCCGAAACAGCCCCCAAACGGCCCCGTGAGTGGCATTGACACCTCACACGGATCCTATGTAACTCGTAGGAACTGACTGCGTGAACATGGGACTCTCGATTCGAGATTACGATGATAATTTACCTATTTATAGACATAGGCATAAAAACATGGCGTTAGTGGGTGAAAACTCGAATCAGCCCCCGAACGGCCCCGTGAGTGGCACCACACCTCATACGGCACCAATGTAACTCGTAGGAACTTATCGCACTATCACGGGACTCCTGATATGAGAATACGACAATAATTTTCATATTTATAGACATTAGGCATAAAAACATGGCGTTAGTGGGTGAAATCTCGAAACAGCAACCGAACGGCCCCGTGAGTGGCAGTGACACCTAGCACGGAACCAATGTAACGCTAGGAACTTATCGTGCGATCACGAGACACCAGGTTTGAGAATATGCCAATAATTTTCATATTTATATACTTAAGCATATGAACATGGCGTTAGTGGGTGAAAACCCGAAACATCCCCCAAACGACCCTGTGAGTGGCATTAACACCTCGTACGGATCCTATGTAACTCGTAGGAACTAACTGCGTGAATACGGGTCTCTCGATTTGAGAGTACGATGATAATTTACCTATTTCTAGACATAGGCATAAAAACATGGCGTTAGTGGGTGAAAACCCGAAACAACCCCGGAACGGCCCCATGAGTGGCACCACACCTCGCACGGCACCAATGTAACTCGTAGGAACTTATCGCGCGATCACGGGACTCCCAATTTGAAAATATGATGACAATTTTAATATTTCTGAACTTGAGCATAAAAACATGGCATTAGGGGATGAAAATCAAAAATTTCCCCCGAACGGCCCTGTGAGTTGCAACGACACGTCACACGAGACCAATGTAACTCGTAGGAACTTATCGCATGTTCACGAGACTCCTGATTTTATAATACGACAATAATTTTCATATTTATAGACATTAGGCATAAAAACATGGCATTAGTGGGTGAAAACCCAAAACAGCAACCGAACTTCCCGTTGAGTGGCACTGACACCTCACACGGGACCAATATAACTCGTAGGAACTTATCGCACGATCACGGGACTCCCAGTTTGATAATAGGACAATAATTTGTATATTTTTAGACATAATCATAAAAACATGGCGTTAGTGGGTGAAAATCCAAAATAGCCCCAGAACGGCCCCGTGAATGGCACCACCACCTCGCGCGGGACTACTATAACTCGTAAGAACTGATCGCCCTATCACAGGATTCCTAGTTTGAGAATAGGATGATAATTTGCATGTTTCTACACTTAGGCATAAAAACATGGCGTTAGTGAGTGAAAACCCAAAACAACCCCCGAATGACCCCATGAGTGGAACCAACATCACGCACGGGACCAATGTAACTCGTAAGAATTGACCGCACAATCACGGGACTCACGATTGGAGAATACGATGATAATTTCCATATTTGTAGACATTAGGCATAAAAATATTGCGTTAGTAGGTGAAAACCCGAAACAGTAACCGAACAGCCCCGTGAGTGGCAGTGACACCTCGCACGAGAGAAATGTGACCTGTAGGAGCTTATTGCGCGATCACAGGACTCCTGGTTTGATAATATAATGATAATTTTCATATTTGTAGACTTAAGCATAAAAATATGGTGTTAGTGGTTGAAAACCCGAAACAGCCCCCCAACAGCCCCGTGAGTGGCACCGACACCTCGCACGGGACCAATGTAACTACTAAGAAATGACCGCATGATCACTGGTCTCCCGGTTTGAGAGTATGATGAAAATTTGCCAATTTCAAGACTTACGCATAAAAACATGGCGTTAGTGGGTGAAAACTCGAAATAACCCCCGAACGGCCCCGTAAGTGGCACCACACCTCGTACGGGAGCAATGTAACTCGGTAGATCTGACCGCAGATTCACAGGACTCTCGATTTGAGAATACGACGATAATTTTCATATATCTAGACATTAGGCATAAAAACGTGGCGTTAATGGGTGAAAACCTGAAATAGCATCCGAACGGCCCCGTGAGTGGCAGTTACACCTCGCACAAAACCAATTTAATCCATAGGATTTTCTCACGTGATCACGGGACTCCTGGTTTGATAATATGCCAATAATTTGCATACTTCTAGACTTAAGAATAAAAACATGGAATTAGTGGGTGAAAACCCGAAACAACAACCGAACGGCCCCGTGAGTGGCAGTGACACCTCTTACGGGATTAATGTAACTTGTAGGAACTTATCGCGCGATCACGAGACTCTCAGTTTGAGAATACGATGAAAATTTTCATATTTCTAAACTTAAGCATAAAAACATGGCGTTAGTTGGTGAAAACCAAAAATTGCCCACGAACGGTCCCATGAGTGGCAACGACACCTCACACAAGACCAATGTAACTCGTAGGAACTTAACGCAATATCATGAGACTCCTGATATGAGAATACGACAATAATTTTCATATTAATAGACATTAGGCATAAAAACATGGCGTTAGTGGGTGAAATCCCGAAACAGCAACCGAACGGCCCCTAGAGTGGTAGTGACACCTCGCACGGAACCAATGTAACGCTAGGAACTTATCGCGCGATCACGAGACTCCTGGTTTGGGAATATGCTAATAATTTGGATATTTCTAGACTTAAGCAAAAGAACATGGCGTTAGTGGGAGAAAACTCAAAACAACCCCCAAACGGCCCCGTGAGTGGCATTGACACTTCTCATGGATCCTATGTAACTCGTAGGAACTGACTGCGTGAACACGGGACTCTCGATTCGAGAGTACGATGATAATTTACCTATTTCTAGATATAGGCATAAAAACATGGCGTTAGTGTGTGAAAACCCGAAACAACCCCCGAACGGCCCCATGAGTGGCAACACACCTCGCACGGCACCAATGTAACTCGTAGGAACTTATCTCGCGATCACGGGACTCCCAGTTTGAAAATACGAAGACAATTTTAATATTTATGAACTTAAGCATAAAAACATGGCGTTAGGGGATGAAAATAAAAAATAGCCCCGAACGGCCCTGTGAGTGGCAACGACACGTCACAGGAGACAAATATGACTCGTAGGAACTTATCGCATGTTCACGAGACTCCTGATTTGAGAATACGATAATAATTTTCATATTTATAGACATTAGGCATAAAAACATGGCATTAGTGGGTGAAAACCCAAAACAGCAACCGAACGGCCCGTTGAGTGGCACTGACACCTCGCACGGGACCAATATAACTCGTAGGAACTTATCGCGGTCACGGGACTCCCAGTTTGATAATAGGACAATAATTTGTATATTTTTAGACATAAGCATAAAAACATGGCGTTAGTGGGTGAAAGCCCAAAATAGCCCCGGAATGGCCCCGTGAATGGCACCACCACCTCACGCGGGACCAATATAACTCATAAGAACTGATCGCGCTATCACAGGATTCCTAGTTTGAGAAAAGGATGATAATTTGCATATCTCTACACGTGTCATAAAAACATGGCGTTAGTGAGTGAAAACCCAAAACAACCCCCGAATGACCCCATGAGTGGCACCAACATCACGCACGGGACCAATATAACTCGTAAGTACTAACCGCACAATCACGGGACTCATGATTTGAGAATACGATGATAATTTTCATATTTCTAGATATTAGGCATAGAAACATGGCATTAGTGGGTAGAAACCCGAAACAACGGCCCCGTGAGTGGCAGTGACACCTCGCACGGGACAAATGTGACCCGTATAATACAATGATAATTTGCATATTTGTAGACTTAAGCATAAAAACATGGTGTTATTGGTTGAAAACCCAAAATAGCCACCAAACAGCCCTGTGAGTGGCACCGACACCTCGCACGTGACCAATGTAATTACTAAGAAATGACCGCATGATCAGGGGTCTCCCGGTTTGAGAGTACGATGAAAATTTACCAATTTCAAGACTTACGCATGAAAACATGGCGTTAGTGGCTGAAAACTCGAAACAACCCCCGAACGGCCGCGTAAGTGGCACCACACCTCGCATGGGAGCAATGTAACTCGGTAGATCTGATCGCGGAATCACAGGACTCTCGATTTGAGAATACGATGATAATTTTCATATAAATAGACATTAGGCATAAAAACATGGCATTAATGGGTGAAAACCTGAAATAGCAACCGAACAGCCCCGTGAGTGGCAACGACACCTCACACGAGACCAATGTAACTCGTAGGAACTTATCGCATGTTCACGAGACTCTTTATTTGAGAATACGACAATAATTTGCATATTTATAGACATTAGGCATAAAAACATGGCGTTAGCGGGTAAAAACCCGAAACAGCAATCGAACGGCTTGGCTGACACCTCTCACGGGACCAATATAACTCGTAGGAACTTATCGCGCGATCATGGGACTATCAGTTTCAGAATAGGACAATGATTTACATATTTCTAGACATAAGCATAAAAACATGGCATTAGAGGGTGAAAACCCAAAATAGCCTAGGAACAACCCCATTAGTGGCACGAACACCTCACGCGGGACAAATATAACTCGTAAGAACTAACCGCGCAATCATATGACTCCCAGTTTGAGAATAGGATGATAATTTGAATATTAGTAGATTTAGGCATAAAAACATGGCGTTAGTGAGTGAAAACCCAAAACAGCCCCCGAATGACCCTGTGAGTGGCACCAACATCACGCACGGGACCAATGTAACTCGTAAGAACTGACCGCACAATTATGGGACTCGTGATTTGAGAATACGATGATAATTTTCATATTTCTAGACATTAGGCATAAAAACATGGTGTTAGAGGGTGAAAACCCAAACCAGCAACCTAACGGCCCCGTGAGTGTCACTAACACCTCACACGGGACAAATGTAACTCGTAGGAACTTATCGCGCGATCGAAGGAATCCTGGTTTGATAATATGATAATAATTTACATATTTCTAGACTTAAGCATAAAAACATGGTGTTAGTGGGTGAAAACCCAAAACAGCAACCGAACGGCCCCGTGAGTGGCAGGGACACCTCGCACGGAACCAATGTAACGCTAGGAACTTATCGGGCGATCACGAGACTCCTGTTTGAGAATACGCCAATAATTTGCATATTTCTAGACTTAAGCTTAAGAACATGGCGTTAGTGGGTGAAAACTCGAAACAGCCCCCAAACGGCCCCGTGAGTGGCATTAACACCTCGCACGGATCCTATGTAACTCGTAGGAACTGACTGCGTGAACACGGGACTCTCAATTTTAGTACGATGATAATTTACCTATTTCTAGACATAGGCATAAAAACATGGCGTTAGTGGGTGAAAACCCGAAACAGCCCCCAAATGGCCCCGTGAGTGGCACCACACCTCGCACGGCACCAATGTAACTCGTAAGAACTGACCGTACAATTACGGGACTCATGATTTGAGAATAAGATAGTGATTTTCATATTTGTAGACATTAAGCATAAAAATATGGCGTTAGTGGGTGAAAACTAGAAACAGTAACCGAACAGCCACGTGAGTGGCGGCGACACCTCGCACGAGAGAAATGTGACCCGTGGGAGCTTATTGCGCGATCACGGGACTCCTGGTGTGATAATACAATGATAATTTGCGTATTTGTAGACTTAAGCATAAAAACATGGTGTTAGTTGTTGAAAACACGAAACAACCCCACAACAGCCCCGTGAGTGACACCGACACCTAGCACGGGACCAATGTAACTACTAAGAAATGACCGCATGATCATGGGTATCCCGGTTTGAGAGTATGATGAAAATTTGCCAATTTTAAGACTTACGCATAAAAACATGGCGTTAGTGGGTGAAAACTCGAAACAACCCCCGAACGGCCCCATAAGTGGCACCACACCTCGCATGGGAGCAATGTAACTCGGTAGATCTGACAGCGAAATCACAGGACTCTCGATTTGAGAATACGACAATAATTTTCATATATCTAGACATTAGGCATAAAAACATGACGTTAATGGATGAAAACCTGAAATAGCAACCGAATGGCCCCGTGAGTGGCCGTGACACCTCGCACAAAACTAATGTAACCCGTAGGAACTTATCGCGTGATCACGGGACTCCTGGTTTGAGAATACGTCAATAATTTGCATATTTCTAGACTTAAGAATAAAAACATGGAATTAGTGGGTGAAAACCCGAAACAGCAATCGAACGGCCCCGTGAGTGGAAGTGACACCTCGTATGGGATTAATGTAACTCGTAGGGACTTATCGGGCGATCACGAGACTCCTAGTTTGAGAATACGATGAAAATTTTCATATTTCTAAACTTAATCATAAAAACATGGCGTTAGTCGATGAAAACCAAAAATTGCCCACGAACGGTCCCATGAGTGGCAATGACACCTCACACAAGACCAATGTAACTCGTAGTAACTTATCGCAAGATCACGAGACTCCTAATTTGAGAATACGACAATAATTTTCATATTTATAGACACTAGGCAAAAAAACAGGGCATTAGTGGGTGAAATCCCGAAACAGCAACCGAACGGCCCCGTGAGTGGCAGTGACACCTCGCACGGAACCAATGTAACGTTAGGAACTTATCGCGCGATCACGAGATTCCTGGTTTAAGAATATGCCAATAATTTTGATATTTCTAGACTTAATCATAAGAACATGGCGTTAGTGGGTGAAAACTCGAAACAGCCCCCAAACAGCCCCGTGAGTGGCATTGACACCTCGTACGGATCCTATGTAACTCGTAGGAACTGACTGCGTGAACACGGGACTCTCTATTCGAGAGTACGATGATAATTTACCTCTTTCTAGACATAGGCATAAAAACATGGCGTTAGTGGGTGAAAACCCGAAACAGCCCCCGAATGGCCCCGTGAGTGGCACCACACCTCGCACGGCACCAATGTAACTCGTAGGAACTTATCGCACGATCACGGGACTCACAGTTTGAAAATACGAAGACAATTTTAATATTTCTGAACTTAAGCATAAAAACATGGCTTTAGGGGATGAAAATCAAAAATAGCCCCGAACGGCCCTGTGAGTGGCAACGACACGTCACAGGAGACCAATGTAACTCGTAGGAACTTATCGCATGTTCACAAGACTCCTTCTTTGAGAATATGACAATAATTTTCATATTTATAGACAATAGGCATAAAAAAATGGCATTAGTGGGTGAAAACCCACAACAGCAACCGAACGGCCCGTTGAGTTGCACTGACACCTCGCATGGCACCAATATAACTCGTAGGAACTTATCGCGCGATCACGGGACTCCCAGTTTGATAATAGGACAATAATTTGCATATTTTTAGACATAATCATAAAAACATGGCGTTAGTGGGTGAAAACCCAAAACAACCCCGAAACAGCTCCGTGAATGGCACCACCACCTCGCGCGGGACTGATATAACTCGTAAGAACTGATCGCACTATCATAGGATTCCTAGTTTGAGAATAGGATGATAATTTGCATATTTCTGCACTTAGGCACAAAAACATGGCGTTAGTGAGTGAAAACCCAAAACAGCCCCCGAATGACCCTGTGAGTGGCACCAACATCACGCACGGGACCAATGTAACTCGTAAGAACTGACCGCACAATTACGGGACTCGTGATTTGAGAATACGATGATAATTTTCATATTTCTAGACATTAGGCATAAAAACATGGTGTTAGAGGGTGAAAACCCGAAACAGCAACCTAACGGCCCCATGAGTGTCACTAACACCTCACATGGGACAAATGTAACTCGTAGGAACTTATCGCGCGATCGAAGGACTCCTGGTTTGATAATATGATAATAATTTACATATTTCTAGACTTAAGCATAAAAACATGGTGTTAGTGGGTGAAAACCCAAAACAGCAACCGAACGGCCCCGTGAGTGGCAGGGATACCTCGCACGGAACCAATATAACGCTAGGAACTTATCGGGCGATCACGAGACTCCTGGTTTGAGAATACGCCAATAATTTGCATATTTCTAGACTTAAGCTTAAGAACATGGCGTTAGTGGGTGAAAACCCTAAACAGCCCCCCAAACGGCCCCGTGAGTGGCATTAACACCTCGCACAGATCCTATGTAACTCGTAGGAACTGACTGCGTGAACATGGGACTCTCAATTTGAGAGTACGATGATAATTTACCTATTTCTAGACATAGGCATAAAAACATGGCGTTAGTGGGTGAAAACCCGAAACAGCCCCCGAATGGCCCCGTGAGTGGCCCCACACCTCGCACGGCACCAATGTAACTCGTAAGAACTGACCGTACAATTACGAGACTCATGATTTGAGAATACGATAATAATTTTCATATTTGTAGACATTAAGCATAAAAATATGGCGTTAGTGAGTGAAAACTAGAAACAGTAACCGAACAGCCACGTGAGTGGCGGTGACACCTCGCACGAGAGAAATGTGACCCGTAGGAGCTTATTGCGCGATCACGGGACTCCTGGTGTGATAATACAATGATAATTTGCGTATTTGTAGACTTAAGCATAAAAACATGGTGTTAGTGGTTGAAAACACGAAACAGCCCCCCAACAGCCCCGTGAGTGACACCGACACCTCGCACGGGATCAATGTAACTACTAAGAAATGACCGCATGATCATGGGTATCCCGGTTTGAGACTATGATGAAAATTTGCAAATTTTAAGACTTACGCATAAAAACATGGTGTTAGTGGGTGAAAACTCGAAACAACCCCCGAACTGCCCCGTAAGTGGCACCACACCTCGCACGGGAGCAATGTAACTCGGTAGATCTGACTGCAGAATCACTGGACTCTCGATTTGAGAATACGATAATAATTTTCATATATCTAGACATTAGGCATAAAAACATGGCGTTAATGGCTGAAAACATGAAATAGCAACCGAATGGCCCCGTGAGTGGCAGTGACACCTCGCACGAAACCAATGTAACCCGTAGGAACTTATCGCGTGATCACGGGACTCCTGGTCAATAATTTGCATATTTCTAGACTTAAGAATAAAAACATGGAATTAGTGGGTGAAAACCCAAAACAGTAATCGAACGGCCCCGTGAGTGGCAGTGACACATCGTACGGGATTAATGTAACTCGTAGGAACTTATCGGGCCATCACGAGACTCCTAGTTTGAGAATACGATGAAAATTTTCATATTTCTAAACTTAATCATAAAAACATGGCGTTAGTCGGTGAAAACCCAAAATTGCCCACAAACGGCCCCATGAGTGGCAATGACATCTCACACAAGACCAATGTAACTCGTAGGAACTTATCGCAAGATCACGAGACTCCTGATTTGAGAATACGACAATAATTTTCATATTATAGACACTAGGCATAAAAACAGGGCATTAGTGGGTGAAATCCCGAAACAGCAACCGAACGGCCCCGTGAGTGGCAGTGACACCTCACACGAAAACAATGTAACGCTAGGAACTTATTGCGCGATCACGAGATTCCTGGTTTAAGAATATGCCAATAATTTGGATATTTCTAGACTTAAGCATAAGAACATGGCGTTAGTGGGTGAAACTCGAAACAACCCCCAAACGGCCTCGTGAGTGGCATTGACACCTCGCACGGATCCTATGTAACTCGTAGGAACTGACTGCGTGAACACGGGACTCTCTATTCAAGAGTACGATTATAATTTACCTCTTTCTAGACATAGGCATAAAAACATGGCGTTAGTGCGTGAAAACCCGAAACAGCCCCCGAATGGCCCCGTGAGTGGCACCACACCTCGCACGGCACCAATGTAACTCGTAGGAACTTATCGCGCGATCACAGGACTCCCAGTTTGAAAATACGAAGACAATTTTAATATTTCTGAACTTAAGCATAAAGACATGGCTTTAGGGGATGAAAATCAAAAATAGCCCCGAACGGCCCTGTGAGTGGCAACGACACGTCACAGGAGACCAATGTAACTCGTAGGAACTTATCGCATGTTCACGAGACTCCTTCTTTGAGAATACCACAATAATTTTCATATTTATAGACAATAGGCATAAAAACATGGCATTAGTGGGTGAAAACCCACAACAGCAACCGAACGGCCCGTTGAGTGGCACTGACACCTCGCACGGGACCAATATAACTCGTAGGAACTTATCGCGCGATCACGGGACTCCCAGTTTGATAATAGGACAATAATTTGTATATTTTTAGACATAAGCATAAAAACATGGCGTTAGTGGGTGAAAACCCAAAACAACCCCGGAACGGCCCCGTGAATGGCACCACCACCTTGCGCGGGACCAATATAACTCGTAAGAACTAATCGTGCTATCACAGGATTCCTAGTTTCAAAATAGGATGATAATTTGCATATTTCTACACTTAGGCACAAAAACATGGCGTTAGTGAGTTAAAACCCAAAACAGCCCCCGAATGACCCTGTGAGTGGCACAAACATCACGTACGGGACCAATGTAGCTCGTAAGAACTGACCGCACAATTACGGGACTCGTGATTTGAGAATATGATGATAATTTTCATATTTCTAGACATTAGGAATAAAAAGATGGTGTTAGTGGGTGAAAACCCAAAACAGTAACTGAACTATCCCGTGAGTGGCAGTGACACCTTACACGGGACAAATGTGACCCGTAGGAGGTTATTATGCAATCACGGGACTCCTTGTTTGATAATACAATGATAATTTGCATATTTGTAGACTTAAGCATAAAAACATGGTGTTAGTGGTTGAAAACCCGAAATAGCCCCCCAACAGCCTCGTGAGTGGCACTAACACCTCGCACGGGACCAATGTAACTACTAAGAAATGACTACATGATCACAGGTCTCCCGGTTTGAGAGTATGATGAAAATTTGCCAATTTCAAGACATACGCATAAAAACATGGCGTTAGTGGGTGAAAACTCGAAACAACCCCCGAACGGCCCCGTAAGTGGCACCACACCTCGCACGGGAGCAATGCAACTCGGTAGATCTGATCGCAGAATCACAGGACTCTCAATTTGAGAATACGACGATAATTTTCATATATCTAGACATTAGGCATAAAAACGTGGCGTTAATGGGTGAAAACCTGAAATAGCAATCGAACGGCTCGGTGAGTGGCAGTGACACCTCGCACGAAACCAATATAACCTGTAGGAACTTATCGCGTGATCATGAGACTCCTGGTTTGAGAATACGTCAATAATTTGCATATTTCTAGACTTAAGAATAAAAACATGGAATTAATGGGTGAAAACCCGAAACAACAACCGAACGGCCCCATGAGTGGCAGTGACACCTCGTACGGGATTAATATAACTCGTAGGAACTTATCGCGCGATCACGAGACTCCTAGTTTGAGAATACGATGAAAATTTTCATATTTGTAAACTTAAGCATAAAAAC
The DNA here is from genome assembly GCA_949130495.1 of Sambucus nigra. Lineage (NCBI taxonomy): Eukaryota > Viridiplantae > Streptophyta > Magnoliopsida > Dipsacales > Adoxaceae > Sambucus > Sambucus nigra. The sequence continues at coordinate 352,484,582 of OX422207.1, read as the reverse complement.
ATGGCGTTAGTCGGTGAAAACCAAAAATTACCCAGGAACGGCCCCATGAGTTGCAACGACACCTCACACAAGACCAATGTAAGTCGTAGGAACTTATCACAAGATCACGAGACTCCTGATTTGAGAATACCGCAATAATTTTCATATTTATAGATAGTAGGCATAAAAACATGGCGTTAGTGGGTGAAATCCCAAAACAGCAACCGAACGGCCCCGTGAGTGGCAATGACACCTCGCACGGAATCAATGTAACGCTAGGAACTTATCGCGCGATCACGAGACTCCTGGTTTGAGAATATGCCAATAATTTTCATATTTCTAGACTTAAGCATAAGAACATGGCGTTAGTGGGAGAAAACCCGAAACAGCCCCCAAACGGCACCGTGAGTGGCATTGACACCTCGTACGAATCCTATGTAACTCGTAGGAACTGACTGCGTGAACAAACGGGACTCTCGATTCTAGGGTACGATGATAATTTACCTATTTCTAGACATAGGCATAAAAACATGGCGTTAGTGGGTGAAAACCCGAAACAGCCCCCGAATGGCCCCGTGAGTGGCACCACACCTCGCACCGCACCAATGTAACTCGTAGGAACTTATCACATGATCACGGGACTCCCAGTTTGAAAATACGAAGACAATTTTAATATTTCTGAACTTAAGCATAAAAACATGGCGTTAGGGGATGAAAATAAAAAATAGCCCTGAACGGCCCTGTGAGTGGCAACGACACGTCACATGAGACCAATGTAACTCATAGGAACTTATCGCATGTTCACGAGACTCCTGATTTGAGAATACGATAATAATTTTCATATTTTTAGACATTAGGCATAAAAACATGGCATTAGTGGGTGAAAACCCAAAACAACAACCAAACGGCCCGTTGAGTGGCACTGACACCTCGCACGGGACCAATATAACTCGTCGGAACTTATCGCCCCATCACGGGACTCCTAGTTTGATAATAGGAAAATAATTTGTATATTTTTAGACATAACCATAAAAACATGGTGTTAGTGGGTGAAAACCCAAAACATCCCCGCAACGGCCCCGTGAATGGCACGACCACCTCACGCGGGACCAATAAAACTCGTAAGAACTGATCGCGCTATCACAGGATTCCTAGTTTCAGAAAAGGATGATAATTTGCATATTTCTACACTTAGGCATAAAAACATGGCGTTAGTGAGTGAAAACCCAATATTGCCCCCGAATGACCCCGTGAGTGGCACCAACATCACGGGACCAATGTAACTCATAAGAACTGACCGCATAATCACGGGACTCACAATTTGAGAATACGATGACAATTTTCATATTTCTAGACATTAGGATTAAAAATATGGCGTTAGTGGGTGAAAAATGAAACAGTAACCGAACGGCCCCGTGAGTGGAAGTGACACCTCGCACAGGACAAATGTGACCCATAGGAGCTTATTGCACGATCACGGGACTCCTGGTTAGAAAATAAAATGATAATTTGCATATTTGTAGACTTAAGCATAAAAACATGGTGTTAGTGGTTGAAAACCCGAAACAGCCCCCCAACAGCCCCGTGAGTGGCACCGACACCTCGCACGGGACCAATGTAACTACTAAGAAATGACCGCATGATCACGGGTCTCCCGGTTTGAGAGTATGATGAAAATTTGCCAATTTTAAGACCTACGCAGACAAACATGGCGTTAGTGGGTGAAAACTCGAAACAACCCCCGAATGGCCCCGTAAGTGGCACCACACCTCGCACGGGAGCAATGTAACTCGGTAGATCTGAACACAGAATCACAGGACTCTCGATTTGAGAATACGGTGATAATTTTCATATATCTAGACGTTAGGCATAAAAACGTGGCGTTAATGGGTGAAAACCTGAACTAGCAACCGAACGGCCCCGTGAGTGGCAGTGACACCTCACACGGGACAAATGTAACCCGTTGGAACTTATCGCGCGATCACGGGACTCTTGGTTTGAGAATACAAAAATAATTTGAATATTTCTAGACTTTAGCATAAAAACATGGTGTTAGTGGGTGAAAACCCGAAACAACAACTGAACGGCCCCGTGAGTTACAGTGACACCTCGCACGGAACTAATGTACACGTAGGAACTTATTGCGCGATCACGGGACTCCTGGTTTGATATTATGAAAATAATTTTCATATTTCTAGACTTAAACATAAGAACATGGTGTTAGTGGGTGAAAACTCGAAATAGCCTTCGAAAGGCGACGTGAGTGGCACCGACACCTCGCACGGGACCAATATTACTCGAAGTAACATATCATGCGAGCACGGGAATCTCGGTATGAGAATACGACGATAACTTTCATATTTCTAGAGTTAGGAATAAAATCATGGTGTTAGTGGGTCACAACCCGAATCAGACCCCGAGCGGTCCCGTTGGTTGCACCAACACCTCGTATAGGACCAATATTACTCGTAGAAACTTATCGCATGATCACAGGACTCCCAGTTTGAGAATATGATGTTAATTTTCTTATTTCTAGACTTAGGCATAAAAACATGGCGTTAGTGGGTTAAAACCCGAAATACCCCCCGAACGGCCCCGGGAGTGGTACAGACACCTCTCACGAGATCGATGTAACTCGTAGGAACTTATCGCATGATCACGGGACTCCCATTTTAAGAATAAGACAATAATTTGCATATTTCTAGACTTAGGCATAAAAACATGGCGTTAGTGAGTGAAAACCCAAAACAGCCCCTAAACGACCCCGTGAGTGGCACCAACAGTGTGATGAGACCAATGTAACATGTTAGAATTGACCGCGCAATCACGGGACTCGCAATTTGAGAATACGATGATAATTTGCATATTTCTAGACATTAGGCATAAATACATGGCGTTAGTGGGTGAAAAACTGAAATAGCAACCGAACAGCCCTGTGAGTGGCAGTGACACCTCGCACGGGAGCAATATAACTAGTAGGAACTTATCGTGCGATGACGGGGCTCCTGGTTTGAGAATACGATAATAATTTTCATATTTCTAGACATAAGCATAAAACATGGCGCTAGTGGGTGAAAACCCGAAATAACCCCCGAACGGTCCTGTGAGTGGCACCGACACCTCACACGGGACCAATGTAACTCGAAGGAACTGACCACGTGATCACGGGACTCCTGGTTTGAGAGTACGATGATAATTTTCCTGTTTTTAGACTTCGGCATAAAAACATTGTGTTAGTGGGTGAAAACCCAAAAGAGCCCTCGAACAGCCCCATGAGTGGCACCACACCTCGCACGGGACCAATGTAACTCGTTGGAACTTATCGCTCGATCATGAGACTCTCAGTTTGATAATACGATGATAATTTGCATATTTGGAGACTTAAGCATAAAAACACGACATTATTGGTTGAAAACTCGAAACAGCCCACGAACGGCCATATGAGTGGCACCGACACCTCGCAGGGAGCAATTTTACTCGTAGGAACTTATCGTGCAATCATGGGACCCTCGATTTGAGAATACGAATATGACTTTCGTATTTCTAGACTTAGGCATAAAAAGAGGGAGCTAGTGCGTGAAAACCCGGAATAGCCCCCGAACGGCCCCATAATTGGCACCAACACCTCGCAGGAGACCAATGTAACTCGTAGGAACTTATCGCATGATCACAGGACTCCTGGTTTGATAGTACGATGATAATTTGCATGTTTCTATACTTAGGCATAAAAACATGGCGTTAGTGGGTTAAAACCTGAAATAGCCCTCGAACGACACCGTGAGTGGCACCGACACCTTGCACAGGTCCGATGTGACTCGTAGGAACTTATCACGTAATCACTGGACTCCCGGTTTGAAAATATGATGATAATTTTCATATTTCTAGACTTGGACATAGAAACATGGCGTTATTGGGTGATAACCCAAAATAGCCCCCGAACGGCACCATGAGTGGCACCACACCTCGCATGGGAACAATGTATCTCGTAGGAACTTATCGCACGATCATGGGACTCCCGGTTTGAGAATACGTGGTTAATTTGGATATTTCTAGACTTAGGCATAAAAACACGACATTATTGGGTGAAAACTCAAAACAGCCCTCGAAAGGCCTCGTGAGTGGCATCGACACCTCTCCCGGGACCAATGTTACTCGTAGGAACTTATCACGAAATCATGGGATACCCGGTTTGATAATATGACGATAAATTTCATATTTCTAGATTTGGGAATAAAAACATGGCGTTAGTGGGTTGTAACTCGAAACAACCCCTAAACGGTCGCGTGAGTGGAACCGACACCTCGTAGAGTATCAATATAACTCGTAGGAAGTTATTGCACGATCACAGGACTCCCAGTTTGAGAATATGATGATAATTTTCATATTTCTAGATTTAGGTCTAAAAACATGGTGTTAGTGGGTTAAAACCCGAAACACCCCCCGAACGGCCTCGTGAGTGGTATAGACACCTCACACGGGATTGATGTAACTCGTAGCAACTTATCGCACGATTATGGGACTCCCGGTTTGATAGTACGATGAAAACTTCCTGATTTCAAGACTTGGGCATAAAAACATGGCGTTAGAGGGTGAAAACCCAAAATAGACCCCGAACGGTCTCGTGAGTGGGCCCACACCTCGCATGGGACCAATGTAACTCGTAGAAACTTATCATGCAATCACGGGACTCTCGATTTGAGAATACGATGATAATTAGCATATTTATAGACTTAGTCATAAAAACAGGACATTATTGGGTGAAAACTCAAAACAGTGCTAGAAAGGGCCCATGGGCAGCACCGACACCTCGCACGGGACCAATGTTACTCGAAGGAACTTATCGTGCGATCATGGGACTCCCGGTTTGAGAATACGATGATAACTTTCATATTTCTAGACTTAGGCCTAAAAACATGGTGTTTGTCGGTGATATCCCGAAACATCCCCCGAATGGCCCCATAATTGGCACCAAAACCTCGCACGGGACCAATGTAACTCATAAGAACTTATCGTGCGATCACGGGAATCTCGATTTGAGAATACGACAATAATTTCCATATTTCTAGACATATGCATAAAAATGTGGGGTTAGTCGGTTAAAACATAAAACAGCCCCCGAACGGCCCCGTGACTGGCACTAACACCTCACACGGGACCGATGTAACTCGTAGGAGCTTATCGCGCGATCACGGGACTCCCTATTTGAGGATACGATAATAATTTGCATATTTGTAGACTTAGGCATAAATATATGGCGTTAGTGAGTGAAAACCCAAAACAGACCCCAAACGGTCCCGTGAGTGGCACCCCACCTCGCACGGGACCTGTGTAACTCATAAGAACTTATCGTGCGATCACGGGAATCTCGATTTGAGAATACGACGATAAATTCCATATTTCTAGACTTAGGCATAAAAATGTGGGGTTAGTGGGTTAAAACATAAAACAGCCCCCGAACGGCCCCGTGACTGGCACTAACACCTCACACGGGACCGATGTAACTCGTAGGAACTTATCGCGTGATCACGGGACTCCCTATTTTAGAATACGATAATAATTTGCATATTTCTAGACTTAGGCATAAATATATGGCGTTAGTGGGTGAAAACCCGAAATAGACCCCGAATGGGCCCGTGAGTGGCACCACACCTCGCACGGGACCAATTTAACTTGTAGGAACTTATAGTTCGATCACGAGACTTCCGATTTGATAATAAGCTGATAATTTACATATTTCTATACTTAGGTATAAAAACACGGTATTATTGGCTGAAAACTCGAAACAGCCCCTGAAAGGCCCCGTGAGTGGCACCGACACCTCGCACGGGATCGATCTAACTCGTAGGAACTTATCGCGCGATCACGAGACACCCAATTTGAGAATAAAATAATAATTTGCATATTTCAAGACTTAGGCAAAAAAACATGGATTTAGTGGGTGAAAACCCGAAATAGCCCCCAAACGGCTCTGTGAGTGGCACTAACACCTCGCACGAGACCAATGTAACTCCTAGGAACTGACCGCGCAATCACGAGACTCCTAGTTTGAGAGTACAATGAAAATTTGTTGATTTCAAGACTAAGGCTTAAAAACATGGCGTTAGTGGGTGAAAACCCAAAATAGCCCCTGAAAGACCCCGTGAGTGGCACAACACCTCGCACGGGACCAATGTAACTCATAGGAACTTATCGCCCGATCATGGGACTCTCGGTTTGAGAATATAATGGTAATTTGCATATTTCCAGACTCAAGCATAAAAACACGACGTAATTGGGTGAAAAATAAAAACAGTCCCCGAATGGACCCGTGAGTGGCACCTACACCTCGCACGGGACCAATGTTACTTGTAGGAACATATCGCACGATCATGGGACTTCGGGTTTGAGAATACGAAGATAATTTTCCTATTTCTATAATTAGGCATAAAAACCTGGCGTTAGTGGGTGATAACCTGAAACAGCCCCCGAACGGCCCCGTAAGTGGCACCAACACCCTGCATGGGACTAATGTAACTCGTAGGAACTTATCGCAGGATCAAGAGACTCCTGGTTTCGGAATATGTTGATAATTTGCATATTTCTAGACTTAGGCATAAAAACATGGTGTTAGGTGGTTAAAACCCGAAATATCCCCTGAACGGCCCCGTGAGTGGCACCGACACCTCCTACGAGACCTATGTAACTCGTAGGAACTTATTGTGTGATCAGGAGACTCCTAGTTTGAGAATATGACTATAATTTGCATATTTCTAGACTTGGGCATAAAAACAGGGCGTTAGTCGGTGATAACCCAAAATAGCCCCCGAACGGCCACGTGAGTGGCATTACCCTCGCACGGGACCAATGTGACCCATAGGAACTTATCGGGCGATCACGAGACTCCCAGTTTGAGAATACGAGGATAATTTGCATATTTCTAGACTTAAGCATAAAATCACAGTGTTATTGGGTGAAAACTCGAAACAGCTCCTGAACGGCCCCGTGAGTGGCATCGACACCTCGTACGGGACCAATGTTACTCGTAAGAACTTATCACGCAATCATGGGACTCCCGATTTGATAATACGATGATAACTTTCATATTTCTAGACTTAGGAATAAAAACATGGCGTTAGTGGGTTAAAACCCGAAACACCCCCCGAACGGCCCCGTGACTGGTACAGACACCTCGCACGGGATCGATGTAACTCGTAGGAACTTATCGCACGATCACGGGACTCCCGATTTGAGAGTATGGTGAAAATTTTCCGATTTCAAGACTTAGGCATAAAACATGGCGTTAGTGGGTGAAAACCCGAACGGTCTCGTGAGTGGCCCCACAACTCGCACGGGACCAATGTAACTCGTAGGAACTTATCGTGCGATCACGGGACTCCCGATTTGTGAATATGATGATAATTAGCATATTTCTAGACCTAGGCATAAAAACACGACATTATTGGGTGAAAACTCGAAACAGCGCCCGAAAGGCCCCATGAGTGGCACTGACACCTCGCACGGGACCAATGTTACTCGAAGGAACTTATCATGTGATCACAGGACTCCGAGTTTGAGAATACGATGATAATTTCCATATTTCTATACTTAGGCATACAAATATGTTGTTAGTGGGTGAAAACCCGAAATAGCCCCCGAAGGGCTCCATGAGTGGCAACGAAACCTCGCACAAGACCAATGAAACTCGTAGGAACTTATCGCATGATCACCGGACTCCCTATTTGAAAATATGATAATAATTTGTATATTTATAGACACTAGGCATAAAAACATGGCATTAATGGGGGAAAACCCGAAACAGCAAGCGAACGGCCCCGTAAGTGGGACTGACACCTCTCACGAGACCAATGTAACTTGTAGGAACTTATAACCTGATCACGGGACTCCCGATTTGAGAATAGGACAATAATTTACATATTTCTAAACTTAAGTATAAAAATAAGGCGTTAGTGGGTGAAAATTCGAAACAACCCCGGCACGGCCCTGTGAGTGGCACCAAACACCTCGCACGGGACCAATGTAACTCGCAAGAACAGATCGCGAAATCACATGACTCTCGATTTGAGAATACAATGAAAATTTGCAAATTTCTAGACATTAGGCATAAAAACATGGCATTAGTGGGTGAAAACCCGAAACAGCAACCGAACGACCCCGTGAGTGGCAGTGATACCTAGTACGGGACCACTATAACTCGTAGGAAGTTATCGCATGATAACGGGACTCGTGGTTTGAAAATACAAAAATAATTTGCATATTTATAGAATTAAGCATAAAAGCATGGCGTTAGTGGGTGAAAACCCGAAATATCCCCCAAACGGCCCCGTGAGTGGCACCGACATCTCATATGGGACCAATCTAAATCCTAGGAACTAACCGCACGATCACGGAGCTCTCAGTTTGAGAGTGCGGTGAAAATTTGACAATTTCAAGACTTAGGCATAAAAACGTGGCATTAGTGGGTCAAAAACATAAATAGCCCCCGAACGGCCCCGTTAGTGACACCACACCTCGCACGGGACCAATGTAACTCTAGAAACTTATCACGCGATCACAATACTTCCAGTTCGAGAATACGACGATAATTTCCATAGTTCTAAACTTAAGCATAAAAACACGACGTTATTCGGTGAACACTCAAAATAGGCCCCGAACGGCCCCGTGAGTGGCACCTACAACTCGCACGAGACCAATGTTACTCGTAGGAACTTATTGCGCAATCACGGGACTCCGAGTTTAAGAATACGATGATAACTTTCCTATTTCTAGGCTTAGGCATAAAAACCTTGCGTTAGTGGGTGCTAACCCGAAATAGCCCCCGAAGGGCCTCGTAAGTGGAACCAACACCTCGCATGGGACTAATGTAACTCGTAGGATCTTATCGCGTGATCACAGGTCTCCTGGTTTGAGAATCCAATTATAATATGCATATTTCTAGACTTAGGCATAAAACATGGCGTTAGTGGGTTAAAACCCAAAACAACCTCCAAACGGCCCCATGAGTGGCACTAACACCTCGCACGGGACCGATGTAACTCATAGGAACTTATCACATAATCACCGGACCCTTGGTTTGGGAATACAATGATAAAAATATGACGTTAGTGGATGATAACCAAAAATAGCCCCCGAACGGTTCCATGAGTGGCACCACACCTCGCACGGGACCAATGTAACTGGTAGGAACTTATCGCGCTATCAGGGGACTCCCAGTTTGAGAATATGAGGATAATTATCATATTTCTAGACTTAAGCATAAAAACACCACCTAATTGGATGAAAACTCAAAACAACCCCCAAACCTCCTCATGAGTGGTACTGACACTTCGCACAGGACCAATGTTACTCGTAGGAACTTAACGTGCAATCATGGGACTCCTAGTTTGAGAATATGACGATAACTTTAATATTTCTAGACTTTGGCTTAAAAACATGGCATTAGTGGATGATAACCCAAAATAGCCCCCGAACGACCTCGTAAGTGGCGCCAACACCTCGCGTGGGACAAATCTAACTCATAGGAACTTATCACGTGATCATGGGACCCTCGGTTTAGAATATGATGATAATTTGCATATTTCTAGACTTAGGCATAAAAACATGGCGTTAGTGGGTTAAAACCCAAAATAACCCCCGAACGACCCCGTGAGTGGCACCGACACCTCTCAAGGGACCAATTCAACTATTAGGAACTTGTCGTGCAATCCCGGGAATCTCAGTTTGAGAATACAACAATAAGTTACATATTTCTGGACTTAGGCATAAAAACATGGCATTAATGGCTATTAACCTGAAACAGACCCCAAACGGCCCCTTGAGTGGCACCAACACCTCGCACGGGACCAATGTAACTCGTAGAAACTTGTCGCGCGATAACGGGACTCCCAGTTTGAGAATACGATGATAATTTCCATATTTCTAGACTTAGGCATAAAAATACGGAGTTAGTGGGCGCAAACCCAAAACAAACCCCGAATGGTACCATGAGTGGCATCGATACCTTGCACCAGACCAATGAAACTCGTAGGGACTTATCGCATGATTACGGGACTCCCGGTTTGACAACACACCAATAATTTTCATATTTCTATACTTAAGCATGAAAACATGACGTTAGTGGGAGAAAACCCAAAACAGCCCCTGAACAGCCCGGTGAGTGGTAACGACACCTCACACAAGACCAATGTAACTCGTAGGAACTTATCTCATGATCATGGGACTCCCAATTTGAGAATACGACAATAATTTACATATTTTTAGACATTAGGCATAAAAACATGGCGATAGTGGGTGAAATCCCAAAACCACAACCAAACGGCCCCGTGAGTGGCACTGACACCTCGCTCGAGACCAATGCAACTCGTAGGAACTTATCGCGTGATCACGAGACTCCCAATTTGAGAATAGGACAATAATTTGAATATTTCTACACTTAATCATAAAAACATGGCGTTAGTGGGTGAAAACCCAAAACAGCCCCGGGACGGCCCCGTGAATTGCACCAATACCTCGCATGGAACCAATGTAACTCGTAAGAACTGACCGTACAATGACATGACTCCCTATTTTAGAATAGGACTATAATTAACATATTTTTAGACGGGAATAAAAACATGGCATTAGTTAGTGAAAACCCAAAATAGCCCCCGAACGAACCTGTGAGTGGCAACACCACCACGCACGGGACCATTGTCACTCGTAAGAACTGACCGCGCAATCACAGGACTCCCTATTTGAGAATACAACGATAATTTTCATATTTCGAGACATTAGGCATTAAAACACGGCATTAGTGGGTGAAAATCCGAAATATCAATCGAACGTCCCCATGAGTTGCAGTGACACCTCGCATGAGACCGATATAACTCATGGGATCTTATCGCGCAGTCACGGGACTCCTGGTTTGAGAATATGATAACAATTTTCTTATTTCTAGACTTCAACATAAAAACTTGGAGTTAGTGGGTGATAACCCAAAACATCCCCCAAACGGCCCCGTAAGTGGCACCAACACCTCGCACGGGACCAATGTAACTTGTAGGAACTGACCGCGCGATCACATGACTCCTGATTTAAGAATACAACGATAATTTTTATATTTCTAGACTTAGGAATAAAAATATTGAGTTATTGGGCAAAAACCCGAAACACCCGCCGAACAACCCCGTGAGTGGCACCGACACCTCGCACATAACCTATGTTACTCGTAGGAACTTATCGCGTGATCATGGGACTCCCGATTTAAAAATATGATGACAATTTGTATATTTTTAGATTTAGGCAAAGACAATGACGTTAGTGGGTGATAACCGAAAACAGCCCCCGAGCGGCCCTGTGAGTTGAACTGACACCTCGCACGGGACTAATGTAACTCGTTGGGACATACCACGTGATCACGGGACTCCCAGTTTGAGAATACAATGTTAATTTGCATATTTATAGACTTAGGCATAAAAATGTGGCGTTAGTGAGTTAAAACTCGAAACATCCCCCGAACGGTCCCGTGAGTGGCACCGACACCTCGCACAAGACCAATGTAACTCGAAGGAACTTGTCGAATTTTCATAGGACTCCCTATTTGATAATACGATGAGAATTTGCATATTTATACACATTAGGCATAAAAACATGGCGTGAGTGGCACCGACATCTCACATAGGACAATTGTAACTCGTAGGAACTTATCGCGCAATCGGGACTACCAATTTGGGAAGATGTCAATAATTTGCATATTTATAGACTTAAGCATAAAACATGGCGTTAGTGGGTGAAAACCCAAAATAACCCCAAAATGGCCCCATAAGTGGCACCAATAGCTCGCACGGGACCAATGTAACTCGTAGGAAATTATCGCACGATCACGGGACACCCAGTTTGAGAATACGATGATAATTTGCATAGTTCTAGACTTAGGCATAAAAATATGGCGTTAGTGGGTGGAAACCTGAAACAGCCACCGAACGGCCCCATGAGTCGCACCAACACCTCGCATGGGGCCAATGTAACTCGCAAGAACTGATCGCGCAATCATGGGACTCCCGATTTGAGAATATGACGATAATGTCAATGTTTCTAGACAGTAGGCATAAAAACATGGTGTTAGTGGGCAAAAACCCAAAAAAACAATCGAACAGCCCCGTGAGTGGCACTGACACCTCGCACGTGACCGTTGTAACTAGTATCAACTTATTACGTAATCACAGGACTCCAAGTTTGAGAATATGATAATAATTTGCATATTTGTAGACTGAAGCATAAAAACTTGTCGTTAGTCGTTGAAAAACAAAAACAACCCCAGAACGGCCCTGTAAGTGGCACCGACACCTCACATGGTACCAATGCAACTCGTAGGAACTGACCGCGTGATCATGTGACTCCCAGTTTGCGAATATTACAATAATTTGCCTATTTCTAGACTTATGCATAAAAATATGGCTTTAGTGGGCGAAAACCAGAAATATCCCCCGAACGGCCCCGTGAGTGGCACGACAGCTCGCATGGGAGTGATGAAACTTGTAGGAACTTATCTCGCGATCACTGGACTCCCAATTTCATAATACGATGATAATTTTCATATTTTTAGACTTTGGCATAAAAACATGGCGTTAGTGGATGATAACTCAAAATAAATCCCGAACTGCCCCGTGAGTGGCACCATATCGCGCACGGGACCGATGTAACTCGTAGGAACTTATCTCGTGATCACGGGACTCTCGGTTTAAGAATATGATGATAATTTTCATATTTCTAGACATAGGCATAAAACATGGTATTATTGGGTGAAAACTTGAAATGACCCCCGAACGGCCCCATGAGTGGCACCGATAAATCGCAGGGGACCAGTGTTACTCGTAGGAACTTATCGCGCGATCACGAGACTCCCTGTCTGAGAATATGAAAATAATTTACATATTTTTAAACTTAAGCATAAAAACATAGCGTTAGTGGGTGAAAACTAGAAACAACCCTCAGATGGCCCTAGGAGTGGCACCAACACGACGCTCGAGACCAATGTATCTCGTAGGAACATACTACTCGGTTCGAGACTACAACATTAATTTGCATATTTCTAGGCTTAGGCATAAAAATATGGCGTTAGTGGGTGAAAACCAGAAATAACACCTGAACGGCACCTTGAGTGGCACCAACACCTTGCACGGGACCAATGTAACTCGTAGGGGCTAGCCGCGTAATCCCGGGACTTCCTGTCACACCCCAAACCCAATATCCATTCTAACCATTTTTTATTAAAATAATTGGATCATAATCTTGAGCCTATTGGAAAATATACTTCATTTATCAATATTTTTCTACACATTGTGCATAATGAACATATATTATTATTATACCATAATGAAATCAATACGAGAGTCATAATTAACCGGACATGCAATACTATGATAAAATTTCACAATCGTCAACTAAATCCATACGAACGCAATATATACAGTGTGCGAGTATATTAAAATCTTTAGTGTGACAATGATAAAATCCCCATATTTAAACCCCAGCTCTTTCCAACGGTGCAACTCTCAAAGTTACAGGTCATATGGTATCCTAGCTGGCAGCATACAAACCTGAAATTGTTAAAATATAAACTGTAAGCATTAAGCTTAGTGAGATACTCCTTCCCTACAATGAAATAACAATTCCATATCAAATATGTGGATATAAAATCCGAACAATCCTGCCCATTGGCAATAACAAATCCTAAAACATTAGTTCCAACAAATCCTTGTCATAAGACAAATAAAATCATTGGATCTTTGTCCAATTCCAATCCTGGATCATAAGATCAAAACAAATCCTAGATATTTGAATATCCAAAAAAATCCTGAATACCAAAGTATTCAAACAAATCATGCTCTTATAGCTATATTCATATGTTTGTATATATGAAACAATCATAAGTACACTCACCTTGACAATTTAACTGGCTTTTCCTTTGCCTTTATCCGGTACTTGTTCAATCAACTCTTCTTACCTTCCTATCATTCTCACAATATTAGTATTATCATAAGAATATTAATAGTAAAAAGAATAACTTCAACATAACTCAATTCATAAGCATCATATGATTAAATTCAAATCATTCATTATAAATAAAGTCCCATCTAGACTCAGGTTCTGATATCTAACATATTCAAATTACATCCCAAACCTTCTTTAATTATTCTTATGAATACAATCCTTATCATATTAGGTTTCCAACACAAAAGATGACACATAATTCTGAGTTTCCTAGAGAAAGATATGCCCATTTCTTTACCACATAGCAAATCTGCCCTAAAGGCTCATCTATTGTTCAGTCATCTTCCAAGAATTTTCATAATTTTTATACATCATAACTTTATATGATATTTCACAAAATTTCATAAAACATATTTAATTACACAAGATTAAAATTTCATAATTTTCAGGGTTCATTTGCTATGTCAACCAAAACATCAAGCATATGGTATGCATATTTACTCTTTTGGGGGCATATTTCATACCCGAACTTCCAACCATCACCCAAGATTCAATTATTGGTATTTTTATTTGATTTTGGGATATTATATACATAAATAAGTATATTATAACCTCCAATTTGAATCAATCAATTTAAGTAAGTATACAAAAAGATATGATAGTTTGAATACACAAGGTTTCTAAACAAAGCAATTTCGAGGGATTACACATTCAAGTTTTCTTAAACATGCATCAATCCATGAGTACACATCAAGAGATGGAATTTATGTAAACAAATGATGATTTATATCCTTTAAATCAGTAATACAAAAAAATTAGAGAAGATTTATGGATGGAATTACCTTAGGGGCTTTTACATAATTTTCTATGAATTTTTCTGAATGTTTCTCCTCACTTTCTTCTTCCGAACCCTCACAATTGTTTTTCCTCAACCTAAAACTCTCCCAAACTGAATTTGCTGAAGAAAATAGGATATATCAAGGGTTTAAGTCGGCAAAACCAACCTCCACATTAGACCAATCAAAATATAACATGTGGCATTATATAAACAAAATATCATTTAAGGCTAAATGACTGCATTACCCCCTGTTCGTAAAAAGACAATATCTTCCCACTCAGATGTTTATTCGATGAACCGTTTGTTGTGTTACAAACAGAAATAATATATCTACATATATATTGTTATACCTCAAGTCAATTGTTATGTCATAAAGGTCAAAACTAGTCTTAAACATGAGCATTCCTACCGAAAACTTCAAAATTTCACATTTGTAACTAATTCGATATTTCATGCTTTATAAAGGTAGGATTAGACTAAACATAATGAATTAACATTATATATACTAATAACATATTATCCATATCACATAAGCTAATCATGATTTAAACATAATTTATCATAATTATACTTGGGTTGTCACAATTCTCCCCCTCTTAGGAAATTTTATCCTTGAGATTCACATACCTTGGTTGTCTGAATCAAACAAATACGGATAACGCATCTTCATGCTATCCTCACTCTCCCATGTATCTTCTTCCATGGAATTCCTTCTCCACACAACTTTCACGAGTGGGATCACTTTTGATCTCAATATTTGTTCTTTCATATCGACGATTGCAAGTGGTTCTTCCACATAGCTCAAATCTTCTTTCAACGCAATAGGTTGTTCAACCAATACGTGTGAAGGATCTGCTACATACTTTCTTAACATAGAAACATGAAAAACATCATGTAACCGAGCTAACTCTAGTGGTAACGCTAACTTGTAGGCAACCATCCTAACTTTTTCAAGAATTTCATAAGATCCAATGTAGCGTGGACTTAATTTTCCTTTCTTTCCAAACCTCATAACTCCTTTCCATGGAGATATTCGAAGAAACACATAATCCCCTTTCTGGATTTCCAAATCTTTTGTCGTTTATCTGCATAACTTTTTTGTCTACTTTGAGTTGTTATCATTCTATCTTGAATAATCTTCACTTTTTCAATTGTGACTTCAATCAATTCTGGACCCTCTATCTTCCTTTCACAAACATCACCCCATCATATCGGTGTACGACATCGTCTACCGTATAATTCTTCATATGGTGCCATACCAATAGTAGATTGAAAACTATTTTTATATTCAAATTCTATCAAAGGCAAATATTCATCCCAATTTCCTTTAAAATCAAGCACGCATGCTCTAAGCATATCTTCCAAAATCTGTATTGTCCTTTCAGACTGCCCATCTGTTCGAGGATGAAAAGCCGTACTAAACTTCAAGTTAATACCCATAGCATACTATAAGCTACCCCAAAATCTGGATGTAAAAGTAGGGTCCCTATCTGAAATAATCGAAACCGGTACTCCATGCAATCGAATAATTTCATCAACATATAGTCTAGCATACCTATCAAATATATATGTAGTCTTGACTGTGAGAAAATGAGCAAACTTGGTCAATCTATCCACCACTACCCAAATCGAATCTGACACCTTTTGAGATCGAGGAAGCCCAACCACAAAACCCATTGTTACATGATCCCATTTCCATTTCGGTATTGGTAATGGCTAAAGCAGACCAGTAGGTTTATGATGCTCCGCTTTCACTTGATGACATATAAGGCACCTAGCAACAAAATCAACTATTTCCTTCTTCATATTATTCCACCAATAATGCTCCTTTAAATCCCTATAAATTTTAGTACTACCAGGATGCATAGTATAAATGGCATTATGAGCCTCATCTAAAATTTCCTCTTTCAATCCACACACATTAGGCACACATAATCGATGCTTAAACAATAAAGTTCTATCATTAACAATACAAAAATCTCTAGACCTTCCATCTCGGACATCTTATCATTTCTTCTTAAGAAAAGGATCTTGGCTTTATAAATCACGAATACGGGTAGCTAACAAAGGTCTCATGCTTACATGAGGAAAGAACATGTCCCCATCTTCTAGCTTCAATTGTACTCCCATCAATCTAAACTCTATGATGTGGGCAACTCTAGCACATCGAATACTAGATAACCTGCCCGAAGCCTTTCTACTCAGAGCATCTGCAACTACATTTACCTTCCTTGGATGGTAGTGAATTGTACAATCATAATCTTTAATTAACTCCATCCACCGCCTCTGCCTCAAATTCAACTCCTCCTGAGTAAATAAATACTTAAGGCTTTGATGGTTAGTAAAAATTTCACATACCTCACCATATAGATAATGACGCCATAATTTCAAAGTAAACACAATAGCAACAAGTTCAAAATCATGTGTAGGATAATTACGTTCATGTGTACGCAACTGCCTAGAAGCATAAGCAATAACTCTACCATGCTGCATAAAAACACAACCCAACCCCTGGTGTGAAGCATCAGTATAAGTAACAAAACCATCTCCACCACGTGGAATAGTAAGAACAGGTGCAGTTACCAACCTCTTTTTCAATTCATCAAAACTATTTTCGCAATCCGAATTACATTCAAACTTAACATCTTTCTGAGTTAGTTTAGTCATCGGTAAGGAAATCGAAGAAAATCCTTTAATAAACCTTCTATAATACCTAGCTAAACCCAGAAAACTCCTCACCTCAGTCACGTTATTAGGCCTCTCCCATAGTACAATAGCTTATACCTTTTTAGGATCAACACATATACCATTTTTATAAATAACATGGCCTAAAAATACAACTTGTGATAGCCAAAATTCACACTTGCTAAACTTAGCATACAACTTCTTATCTTCCAACACATTCAAAATAGTTATGATATGCTTTTCTTGTTCAACCATATCACGCGAATAAATCAGAATATCATAAATAAACACTATCACAAATGAATCAACAAAAGGATGAAGTACCCGATTCATAAGATCCATAAATACAGCTGGAGCATTTGTCACCCTAAAAGGCATCACCAGAAATTCAAAATGACCGTACCGAGTACGAAAAGAACTTTTAAAAATATCACTCTCCTTGACCCTCAACTGATGATAAATCGATCGTAAATCTATTTTTAAAACACTTTAGCACCCTATAACTGATCAAACAAATCATCTATACGAGGTAAAAGGTATTTGTTCTTAATTGTAGCTTTATTCAGTTTCCTATAATCAATACATAAACGCATGGTACCATCTTTCTTCTTCACAAATAAAACCGGTGCACCCTATAGAGATACACTAGGCTGTATGAACCCCCTATCAAGTAAATCCTTCAACTGAATCTTGAGTTCTTTCAACTCAGTAGGTGCCATTCTATACGGTGCTATAGAAATAGGGGTTGTCCCCAGTGCTAGTTCAATACTAAATTCAACTTCTTTTTCTGGAGATAACCCTGGAAAATCACTAGGAAACACTTTTGAAAAATCTCATACAATAGGAACATCGACTAATTGTAAATCCCCCGTCCTAGTGTCAAGAACATATGCGATAAAACCCCACAACCCTTACTAAAAAATTTCCTCGTCTGAATAGCAGAAATGATGCAAATGGGAACAATTTTCCCTTTCCCCAAAAATTTAAATTCAGGCTCACCAGGCATATTAAAAACAACTTCCTTAGCGAAACAATCCATAGATGCATGATATTTAGATAACCAATCCATTCTCAGAATTATATCATAATCAGAAATATCCAATGGAAGAAGATCTATAACTGTATCTCTAGACCCCACAGTCAAAACATAATCATGAAAAGCATATTCAGCTACAATCATATTCCCCATAGTCATATAAATACCAACCCCACATCTAAATGAGTACATGGTCTATTCAGGTATACAACAAAAGCATAGGACGGAAAAGAATGTGTGGAACCATGATCAATCAAAACATAAGAACTTCTATCAGTAACAGAAAGTGCACCTGTCACCACATCTGGAGTAATCTGAGCTTCTATCATTGTAAAAACTCATCCACCTGGCCTGGAACTACTAGCTTGTCCACTGCGCATAATTTTCATACACTTCCTGGAGATAACACCCTGCTTGCTGCTTCACTAGGTGCTGCTGGAGTCTCTACCAACTGTAAACAATTCTTCTTAATATGCCCCACTTTATGACAATGGTAGCATTCCAATCCCTTAAGCTTAGGGTACTCAGAATTATAATTCCCTTCCTCTTTACAAAAGAAACATGTAACAACTCTCATCAGTGCCTCACCCTTTCCTGACCTCCTAACTAGACTAGAAGATTATCCACCCCTAGTATCCCTGCCAAGTCTCCCTTTCCCTCTACCATTATCTCCACCACCTCTCTGAAATTTATGAGGTTCTATCTTAACACTTACACCCTCACCATCCTTACACTGAAATGCATCAAATCTACTTTTCTTAAAACTCTCTCTACTCACCACCCCATGGTTTATTTTCCTTTTTGTTGTCGTGTCTTTGTTTACAAGAGAAGCATAATCTTCTAACTCATAAGTGGCCATCTTGAAACTTACTACATTTGTCTTCTTCATTCTCGGCACACTTAGTAGCAAATATAGACGAAGCAGTAAATTTAGCCTCATACTCCCTCACAGACATTTTCCGTTGGGTCAAATTTATAAATTCCCCCAGCTTCTCCCTCCTATAAACTTTAGGGAAATACTTAACATACAAAGCTTTAATAAATTCAGCCCAAGTAACAACATCAGTACGTTCCATCCTGTGCACCAAATGGTTGCTGGCTTCCCACCAATATTTTGCGTCTCCTTTGAGCTTAAACACAACTAGATTCACTTTCTGGTTATCTGGAACCATCATAACTGTAAAGATATTTTCTAGATCTCTGACCCACATCTCAGCTTCTGTAGGTTCAACTGACCTTGAATATTCTGGAGGATTCAACTTTAAAAACTTCTCATGCATTGAATCTTTAATTTCCTTCCTTTCTTCTTTCTCAATCCTGGGCACAGTCTTTGATTCTAGATATCTAGCATGTTGTTCTGCCATTTCTGCCATATTTCTTTCTTGTTGCTCTTCCATCCTCATCATTTCTTGTGAAATTATTTGCATCTCTGTAGGCTGTTCTTGCTCTCTGGCCCTTCCAGTAACACTCTGCTCTACTTCAGTATTGTCTGTATGAGAAGCCACTCCCTCTTTTCTATGTTGTCCATTCCCAGGTTCCATATGGAATTATCGGTGATACAACAAAGTTCTAACAATCAATATAAACAGATTATAATACTAAGCTATTGGTTAATACATAAACAATTCATAAATAACAAATCGACTCAATACTGCCATCTAATCGTCACACACGTCCAGAATTAATAACCACGCTCTAATACCACTAATTGTCACACCCCAAACCCATTATCCATACTAATAACTTGTTATTAAAATAATTGGATCATAATCTTGATCCCATTGGAACATATACTTCATTTACCAGTATTTTTCTGCACACTGTGCATAATGAACAAAATAATATTATTATACCATAATGAAATCAATATAAGAGCCATAATTAACCGGACATACAATATTATGATTAACTATGATAAAATTTCACAATCGTCAAATCAATCCATACTAATGCAATATATACAATGTGTGAGTATATTAAAATCTTCAGTGTGACAATGATAAAATCCCCATGTTTAAACCCCAGCTCTTTCCAATGGTGCAACTCTCAAAGTTACCGGTCATATGGTATCCTAGCTGGCAGCATACAAACCTAAAATTGTTAAAATATAAACTGTACGCATTAAGCTTAGTGAGGTACTGCTTCCCTACAATGAAATAACAATTCTATATTAAATATGTGGATATAAAATCCGAACAATCCTGCCTATTGGCAACAACTAATCCTAGATCAAAAGATCCAAATAATTCTGCCCATTGGCAATAACAAATCCTGGATCATAAGATCCAAATAATTCTGCCCATTGGCAATAACAAATCCTGAAATATTAGTTCCAAAAAATCCTTGTGATAATACAAATCAAATCATTGGATCTTTATCCAATTCCAATCCTGGATCATAAGATCCAAACAAATCCTAGATATTTGAATATCCAAAAAAATCCTGAATAGTGAAGTATTCAAACAAATCATGATCTTAGAGCTATATTCATATGTTTGTATATATGAAACAATCATAAGTACACTCACCTTGACAGTTTAACTGGATTTTCCATTGCCTTTATCCGGTATTTGTTCAATCAACTCTTCTTCCCTTCCTATCATTCTTACAATATTAGTATCATCATAACAATATTAATAGTCCAAAGAATAACTTCAAGATAACTCAATTCATAAGAATAATATGATTCAATTCAAATTATTCTTGGTAATCCAATCCTTATCATATTAGGTTTCTAACACAAAAGACGACACATCATTCTGAGTTTCCTAGAGCAAGATATGACTATTTCTTTACCACATAGCAAATCCATTCAAAAGGCTCATCTATTGTTTAGTCATCTTCCAAGAATTTTCATAATTTTTATACATCATAACTTTATATGATATGTCACCCAATTTCTAAAAACATATTTAATAACACAAGATTAAAATTTCATAATTTTCAGGGTTCATTTGCTATGTCAAGGAAAACATCAAACATATGGTATGCATATTTACTCTTTTGGGGACAGATTTCATACCAGAACTTCAAACCATCACCTAAGATTCAATTCTTTGTATTTTTATTTGATTTTTGGATATGATATACATATATGAGTCTATTATAAGATCTAATTAGAATCAATAAATTTAAGTAAGCATACATAATGATATGACAGTTTGAATACACAAGGTTTCTAAATAAAGCAATTTCAAGGGATTACACATTCAAGTTGGCTTAAACATGCATCAATCCATGAGTACACATCAAGAGATGGAATTTCAGTAAACAAATGATGATTTATATCATTTAAATTAGTAATAGAAAAAAATCAAACAAGATTTATGGATGGAATTACCTTAGGGGCTTTCACGTAATTTTCTATGAATTTTTCTGAATGTTTCTCCTCACATTCTTCTTCCTAACCCTCACAATTGTTTTTCCTAATCCTAAAACTCTCCCAAACTGAATTTGCTGAAGAAAAGAGGATATCTAAAGGGTTTAAGTCAGCCAAACCACATCCACCTCCAACCAATCAAAATATAACATGTGGCATTATATAAAATAAAATATCATTTAAGGCTAAATGACTGCTTTACCCCCTGTTCGTAAAAAGATAATATCTTCCCACTCGGATGTCCGTTTGATGAACCGTTTGTTGTGTTACAAACCTAAATCATATATATACAAATATATAGTTTATACCTCAATTCAATTTTTATTTTATAAAGGTCAAAACTAGTCTTAAACGTGAGCATTCGTACCGAAAACTTCAAAATTTCACATTTTTAACTAATTCGATATTTCATGCTTTATGAAGGTAGGATTAGACTAAACATAATGACTTAAAATTATTTCTACTAATAACATATTATCCATATAACATAAGATAATCATGATTTAAACATAATTTATCATAATTATTTTTGGGTTGTCACACTTCCGGGTTGAGAATACGATGATAATTTGCATATTTTTAGACATTAGGCATAAAAATACAACGTCATTGGGTGATAACCTGAAACAACCCCCGAATGTAACTCGTAGGAACTTATTGCATGATCACGGGACTCTCGGTTTGAGAATATGATGATAATTTTCAAATTTCTAGACTTACGCATAAAACACGACATTATTGGGTGAAAAATCGAAATGACCCCCGAACGGCCCCGTGAGTGGCACCGACACATCGCAGGGGACCAATGTTACTCGTAAGAACTTATCGCATGATCAAGGGACTCCTGGTTTGAGAATATGATAATAATTTGCATATTTCTAAACTTAAACATAAAAACAAGGTGTTAGTGGTTGAAAACCAGCAACAACCGCCGAACGGCCCCGTGAGTGGCACCAACACCTCGCGCGTGACCAATGTACCCGTAGGACCATACTACTCGATCACGAAAATCTCGATTCGAAACTATGGAATTAATTTGCATATTTCTAGGATTAGGCATAAAAATATGGCGTTAGTGGGTGAAAACCAGAAACAACACCTGAACGACCCCTTGAGTGGCACCAACACGTTGCACATAACCAATGTAACTCGTAGGAACTGCCCACGCGATCACAGGACTTACAATTTGAGAATACGATGATAATATGTATATTTCTACACATTAGGCATAAAAACACGACGTTATTGGGTGATAGCCAGAAACAACCCCAGAACGGCCCCGTGAGTGGCACCACACCTCGCACGGGACCAATGTAACTCGTAGGAACTTATCGCGCGATCACGGGACTCCCGATTTCAAAATATGATGATAATTTGCATATTTTGAGAGTTAGGGATAAAAACCTAGTGTTAGTGGGTGATTACCCAAAATAGCAACCGAACAGCCCCGTGAGTGGCACTTACATTTCACACTGGAGAAATGTAACTCGTAGGAACTTATCGCGCAATCACGGGACTCCCGGTTTGCGAATGTAAAAATAATTTGCATATTTCTAGACTTAAGTATAAAAACATGGCGTTAGTGGGTGAAAACCCGAAATAGCCCCTGAACGGCATTATGAGTGTCACCAACACCTCGCACGGGACCAATGTAACTCATAAGAACTGACCGCGCAATCACAGAAGTCCCGATTTGAGAATATTATGATAATTATCATATTTCTAGATATTAGGCATAAAAACATGGCATTAGTGGGTGAAAATCCAAAACAACAATCGAATGGCCCTGTGAGTGGCACTAACACCTCGGACGGGACCAATTTATCTCGTAGGAACTTATTGTGTGATCACGAGAATACCGATTTGAGAAATATGATAATAATTTGCATATTTCTAGACTTAAGCATAAAAACATGGAGTTAGGGGTGAAAACCCAAAATAGCCCCTGAACGGGTCCATGAGTGGAACCGACACTTCGCACGGGACCAATGTAACTCGTAGGAATTGACCGCGCAATCACGTGACTCCCGATTTGAGAATATGACAATAATTTTCTTATTTCTAGACTTAGGCATAAAAACAAGGCGTTAGTGGGCTAAAACCCAAAACAACCCCCGAACGGCCCCGTGAGTGGCACTGACAGCTCGCACGGGACCGATGCAACTCGTATGAACTTATCGCGCGATCACAGGACTCCCAATTTTTGAATATGACAATAATTTGGATATTTTTAGACTTAGGCATAAAACATGGCGTTAGTGGGTGATAACCCGAAACCTCCCACGAACGGCCCCGTGAGTTGCACCACACCGTGCACGGGACGAATATAACTCATAGGAACTTGATCACGGGACTCCTGATGTGAGAATATGACGATAATTTTCATATTTCTTGAGTTAGAATTAAAACACGGCTTTATTGGGTGAAAATTCAAAACAGCCCCCGAATGGCCCCATGAGTGGCACCGACACCTCGCAGGGGACCGAAGTTAGTCGTAGTAACTTATAGCGTGATCACCGGACTCCCGATTTGGGAATATGACAATAATTTTCATATTTATAAAATTAAGCATAAAAACATTACGTTAGTGGGTGAAAGATGGAAACAACCTCCAAGCGGCCCCATGAGTGGTACCAACACCTCGCACGAGACCTATGCAGCTCGTAGGAACATACCGCGAGATCACAAAACTCTCGGTTTGATACAACAACGTTAATTTGCATATTTTTATGCTTAGGCATAAAATTTTGGCGTTAGTGGGTGAAAACCAAAATAGCACCTGAACGGCCTCTTGAGTTTCACCAACACCTCGTACGGGATCAACGTAACTCGTAGTAACTGGTCGTGCGATTACGGGACTTCCGGTTTGAGAATACGACGATAATTTTCATATTTCTAGACTTAGGTATAAAAACATGGCGTTAGTGGGTGATAACCCGAAACAGCCTCGGAACGGCCCCGTGAGTGGCACCACACCTCGCACGGGGACAATGTAACTCGTAGGAACTTATCGCGCGATCACGGGACTCCCGCTTCGAGAATACGATGATAATTTGCATATTTATAGACTTGGGAATAAAAATATGGCGTTAGTGGGTGATAACACGAAATAGCAACCTAATGGCCCCGTGAGTGGCACTGACACCTCGCACTAGACAAATGTATCTCATAGGAACTTATTGCACGATCACGGGACTCCCGATTTGAGAATTTGACAATATTTTTCATATATCTATACTTGAGCATAAAAACATGGCATTAGTGGGTGAAAACCCGAAATAGCCCCGGAACGGCACCGTGAGTGGCACCAACACCTCGCACAGGACAAATGTAACTCGTAGGAACTGACCACGCGATCACATGACTCCCGGTTTTAGAATAAGATAATAATTTGACTATTTCTAGACTTAGGCATAAAACCATGGCGTTAGTGGGTGAAAACAAAAAACAACCCGCGAAAGGCCCCATGAGTGGCACTGACAGCGCGCACCGGAATGATTTAACTTGTAGGAATTTATCGTGCTATCCCGGGACTCCCAATTTCATAATACGATGATAATTTGCATATTTATAGACTTAGGCATAAAAACATGGCATTAGTGGGTGATAACAAAAAACAGCCCCCGAACGGGCTTGTGAGTGGCACCACACCGCGCACGGGACCAATGTAACTCATAGGAACTTATCGCACGATCACGAGACTCTCGATTTGAGAATATGACGATAATTTGCATATTTCTAGACTTAGGCATAAAACACGACGTTATTGGGCGAAAACTAAAAACAACCCCCGAACAGCCCCGTGAGCATCACCGACACCTCGCAGGGGACAAATGTTACTCGTAGGAACTTATCACACAGTCATGGGACTCCCAATTTGAGAATATGATAATAATTTGCGTATTTCTAAACTTAAGCATAAAAACTTGGCGTTAGTGGGTGAAAACTAGAAACGACCCCTGAACGGTCCCGTGAGTGGCACCAACACCTCGCACGGGAATAATATAGCTCGTAGGAATATACCGCGTGATAACTAAACTCTCGGTTTGAAACTATGATGTTAATTTGCATATTTCTAGGCTTAGGCAAAAAAATATGGTGTTAGTGGGTGAAAATCAGAAATAGCACCCGAACGGCCCCTTGAGTGGCACCAACAGCCCCCGCACGAGACCAATATAACTCGTAGGAACTGGCCCTGCGATCATGGGAATTCCGTTTTTAGTATACAAAAATCATTTGCATATTTCTAGACTAGGCATAAAAACATGGTGTTAGTTGGTTAAAACCCGAAACAGCCCCCGAACGGCCCCGTGAGTGACCGACACCTCGCACGGGACCAATGTAACTCGTAGGATCTTATAATACGATCAAGGGACTCCTGATTTGAGAATATGATGATAATTTGCATATTTCTAGACTTAGGCATAAAAACATGGCGTTAGTGGGTGATAACCCGAAATAGCCCCCAAAGGGCCCCATGAGTTGCACCACACCTCGCACTGGACAAATGTAACTCATAGGAACTTATCACGCGATCACATGACTACCAGTGTGAGAATACAATGATAATTTGCATATTTCTAGACTTAGGCATAAAAACACAATGTTATTGGGTGAAAACTCGAAATAGTCCCTGAAAGTCCACGTGAGTTGCACTGACACCTAGCACGGGATTGATGAAATTCGGAGGAACTGATCGCGCAATCACGGTACTCTCAGTTTGATAATATGATGATAACTTACATATTTCTAGAGATAGGCATAAAAACATGGCGATAGTGAGTGATAAGCCGAAAAAGCCCCCGAACGGCGCCGTAAGTGGCACAACCACCTCGCACGGGACAAATGTAACTCGTAGGAACTTATCACGTGATCATGGGACTCCTGGTTTGAGAATACGATGATAATTTTCATATATATATACTTAGGCAAAAAAACATGGCGTTAGTAGGTTAAAACCCCAAACAGACACCAAATGGCCCCGTGAGTGGCACTGACACCGCACACTGGACTGATGTAACTCGTAGGAACTGACCGTGCGATCACAGGACTCCCGGTTTGAGAGTACGATGATAATTTTCCAATTTCTGGACTTCGGCATAAGAACATGACATTAGTGGGTGACAACCCGAAACATCCCCTGAACGGCCACGTGAATGTCACCCACACCTCACACGGGACCAATGTAACTCGTAAGAACTAACCGCACAATCACGGGACTCCCGATTTGAGAATATGATGATAATTTGCATATTTCTAGACATTTGTCATAAAAACATGGCGTTAATGTGTGAAAACCCGAAATAGCCCCGAATGGCCCCTTGAGAGGCACCGATACCTCGCACGGGGTCAGGGTAACTTATAGGAACTGACCGCGCGATCACAAGACTCCTAGTTTTAGAATACAACGATAATTTTCCTATTTCTGGACTTAGGCATAGAAACATGGCAAAAATGGGTGAAAACCCTAAATAGCCCATGAACAGCCTCGTGAGTGCACTAACACCTCGCACTAGATCGATATAACTCGGAGGAACTTATTACGCATTCACGGGACTCTCGGTTTGAGAATACGATGAAAATTTGTATATTACTAGACATAGGCTAAACATAGCGTCAGTGGGTGATAACCCAAAACAGTCCCCGAACGGCCCCGTGAGTGGCACCACACCTCGCACAGGACCAATGTAACTTGGAGGAACTTATCACGGGATCACGAGACTCCTTATTTGAGAAAATGATGATAATTTGCATATTTCTAGACTTAAGCATAAAAACATGGCGTTAGTGGGTGAAAACCCAAAATGGTCCCTGAAAGGCCCGCGAGTGGCACCGACACCTCGCATGGGACCAAGTTAACTCATAGGAACTTATCACGAGATCACGGTACTCCCGATATGAGAATACAATGATAATTTTCATATTTCTAGACTTAAGCATAAACACATGGCATTAGTGCGTGAAAACCCAAAATGGCCCCCAAACGGCCTCCTGAGTGGCACCGATACATCGCACGGGACCAAGGTAACTAGTAAGAACTGACCTCGCGATCACGGGACTCCCAATTTGAGAATACGATGATAATTTGCCTATTTCTAGTCTTAGGCATAAAAACATGTCTTTAGTGGGTGAAAACTTAAAACAACCCCCGAACGACCCCGTGAGTGCACTAACACATCACATGGGACCAATGTAACTCGTAGGAACTTATCGCACGGTCACAAAACTCCCACTTTGAGAGTACAATGATAACTTTCATATTTATTGACTTAGGCATAAAAAGATGGCATTAGTGGGTTATAACTTGAAACATCCCCCGAATGTCCCCCCGTAAATGGGACCAACACCTCACACGGGACAAATGTAACTCGAAGGAACTTATCACCCGATAACGGGACTCAAAGTTTGAGAATACAACGATAACTTTCATATTTTTGTACTTAGGTATAAAAATATGGATTACTTGGTTAAAATTCGAAACAACCCCCGAACGGCCCTATGAGTGGCACTAACACCTTGCACGGGACCGATGTAACTCGTAGGAACTTATCGCGCGATCACGGGACTCTCGATTTGAGAATATGACAATAATTGGCATATTTCTAGAATTAAGAATAAAAACATGGCGTTAGTGGGTGATAACCTATAACAGCTTCGAACGGCCCCCCGTTAAGTGGCACTAACACCTCACACGGGATTAGTGTAACTCGTAGGAACTTATTACGCTATCATGGGACTCCCGGTTTGAGAATATGGTGATAATTTTCATATTTTAAGACTTAGGTATAAAAACAAGGCGTTAGTGGGTTAAAACCCGAAAAAGCCCCCGAACAGTCCCGTGAGTGGCACTTACACCTCGCACGGGACCGATGTAACTCGTAGAAAATTATCGCGTGATCATGGGACTCTCGATTTGAGAATATGACAATAATTTGCATATTTTTAGACTCAAACATAAAAGCATGGTGTTAGTGGGTGAAAATCGAAAACAGCCCCCGAACGGCCCCCGTGAGTGCACCGACACCTCGCACGGGATTGATGTAATTCGTAGGATCTTATTGCATGATCATATGACTCCCCGTTTGAGAATACAATGATAATTTATATATTACTAGACTTAGGCTAAACATGGAGTTAGCGGGTGATAACCCAAAATAGACACCGCACGACCCCATGAGTGGCACCACACCTCGCATGGGACCAAGGTAACTTGTAGGAACTTATCGTGGGATCACGGGACTCTCAGTTTGATAATACGACGATAATTTGATTATTTCTAGACTTAGGCATAAAAACACAACGTTATTGGGTGAAAACTCAAAATAGCACCCGAACGACTTCGTGAGTGGCACTGACACCTCACATGGGACCAATGTTACTCGAAGAACTTATTACACGATCACGTGACTCTCGATTTGAGAATACGACGATAACTTTCATATTTCTATACTTAGGCATAAAAACATGGCATTAGTGGGTGAAAACCCGAAATAGCCCCCGAATGGACCCGTGAGTTCACCAAAACCTCGCACGGGATTGATGTAACTCGTAGGAACTTATTGCATTCACGGGACTCTTGGTTTGAGAATATGATGACAATTTGTATATTACCAGACATATGCTAAACATAGCATTAGTGGGTGATAACAGAAAACAGTCCCCGAACGGCCCTGTGAGTGGCACCACACCTCGCACGGGACAAATGTAACTTGGATGAACTTATCGCGGTATCAAGAGACTCCTTATTTTATAAAATGATGATAATTTGTATATTTCTAGACTTAAGCATAAAAACATGGCGTTAGTGGGTGAAAACCCAAAATGGTCCCCGAACGGCTCCACGAGTGGCACCGACACCTCGCATGGGACCAAGGTAACTCGTAGGAACTTCTCGCGCGATCACGGCACTCCCTATTTGAGAATACGATGATAATTTTCATATTTCTAGACTTAAGCATAAACACATGGGGTTAGTGCGTGAAAACCCTAAATGGTCCCCAAACGGCCTCGTGAGTGGCACTAACACCTCACACGGGACCAAGGTAACTCGTAAGAACCGACCTCACGATCACGGGTCTACCAATTTGAGAATACGATGATAATTTGCCTATTTTTAGTCTTAGGCATGAAATAATGTCATTAGTGGGTGAAAACCCAAAACAGCCCCCGAATGGCCCTGTGAGTGCACTGACACCTCACACGGGACCAATGTAACTCATAGGAACTTATCGCGCGGTCACATGACTCCCACTTTGAGAATACAATGATAACTATCATATTTATAGACTTAGGCATAAAAACATGGCATTAGTGGGTGATAACCCAAAACAGCCATCGAATGGCCCCATGAGTGGCACCACACCGCGCACGGGACCAATGTAACTCCTAGGTCTTACCGAGCGATCACGGGACTCCCGGTTTGAGAGTATGATGATAATTTACAAACTTCTATACTGAGGCTTAAAAATACGACATTATTGGTTGAAAATTGAAAACAGTCGCCGAATGGCCCCTAAGTGGCACCAACACCTCGCACGGGATCAATGTTACTCATAGGAACTTATCGTGTGATCACGGGACTCCAAATTTGATAATACAAAGATAGCTTTCCTATTTCTAGAGTGAGGCATAAAAACATGGCGTTAGTGGGTTAAAACCCTAAACAGCCTCCAAATTTCAACGTGAGTGGCACTAATACCTCGCAAGGGAGTGATGTAACTCGTAGAAATTTATCGCGTGATCATGGGATTCCCGATTTGAGAATACAAAGATAATTTGCATATTTCTAAACTTGTTCATAAAAACATGGTGTTAGTGGGTGATAACCCAAAACAGCCCCCGAACGGCCCCGTGAGTGGCAACACACCTCGCATGGGACCAATGTAAGTCGTAGGAACTTATCGTGTGATCACGGGACTCCCGATTTAAGAATATGCTGATAATTTATATATTTATATATATAAACATAAAAACACTGCATTATTGGGTGAAAACTCAAAACAGCCCCCGAACGGTCCCGTGAGGTGCACCGACACCTCGCAGAGGACAAATGTTACTCAAAGGAACTTATCGCGCGATCACGTGACTCCCGATTTGAGAATACAATGATAACATTTATATTTCTAGACTTAGGCATAAAAATATGGCATTAGTCGGTGAAAACCCAAAACGGCCCCATGAGTGGCACCGACACCTTGCACAGGACCAAGGTAACTCATAGGAACTTATCGCATGATCACGGGATCCCCGATTTGAGAATACGATGATAATTTGCTTATTTTTAGACTTAAGGATAAAAACACGACGTTATTGGGTGAAAACTAAAAATAGCCCTCGAACGGCCCTGTGAGTGGCACCGACACCTCGCATGGGACTAATGTCACTCGTAGGGAACTTATCGCGCGATCAAGGGAGTCGTGGTTTAAGATTATGATGATAAATTTCTTATTTCTATGCTTAGGCATAAAAACAAAGCGTTAGTGGGTTCAAAATCGAAACTGCCCCCGAGCGGCCCCGTGAGTGGCACCGACACCTCGCACGGGACCGATATAACTCGTAGGAAATTATCGTGTCATCACGGGAGTCTCGATTTGAGAATACAATGATAATTTGCATATTTCTCGATTGGGCATAAAAACATGCCGTTAGTGGGTGATAACCCAAAACAGCCACAGAACGCCCCCTGAGTGGCTCCACACCTCGCACGGGACCAATATAACTCGGATGTCTTATCGAACAATCATGAGAGTCCCGATTTGAGAATACGATGGTAATTTTCACATTTCAATAATAAGGCTTAAAAACACGACATTATTGGGTGTAAACTTGAAACAGCCCCTGAATGACCCCTGAGTGGCACCAGCACCTCGCACGGGACCAATGTTACTCGTAGGAACTTATCGCGTGATCATGGTACTCCCGGTTTCAGAATAAGATGATAACTTAAATATTTATAAACTTAGGCATACAAATTTGGCGTTAGTGGGTGAAAACGCGAAACAACCCCCGAACGTCCCCGTGAGTGGCACCGACACCTCGCACGAGACCAAGGTAACTCATAGGAACTGTCCGTGCGATCATGGGACTCTCGGCTTGAGAATATGACGATAATTTGCATATTTTTAGAGTTAGGCAAAAAAGCATGGCGTTGGTGTGTTAAAACTCGAAACATCCCCCGAATGGACCCGTAAGTGGCACGCACACCTCACACAAGACCGATGTAACTCGTAGGAACTTATCGCACAATCACGGGACTCCCCATTTGAGAATACGATGATAATTTGCATATTTCTAGACTTAGGCATAAAAACATGGCGTTAATGCGTGATAACTCGAAACAACCCCCGAACGGCCCCATGAGTGGCACCACACCTCGAACGGGACCAATGTAACTCATAGGAACTTATCACGCAATCACGAGACTCCCAATTTGAGAATAAAATGATAATTTGGAAATTTCTAAACTTAGGCATAAAAACACGACATTATTGGTTGAAAACTCAAACAGCCCCTAAAAGGCCCCGTAAGTTGCACCCACACCTCGCACGGGACCAACGTTACTCGAAGGAACTTATCACGTCATCACGGGACTCTCAGTTTGATAATCCAATGATAACTTTCTTATTTCTAGACTTAGGCATAAAAACATGATGTTAGTGGGCGATAACACGAAATAGGCCCCGAACGGCCCCCAAAGTGGCACCTCGCACGGGACCAATATTACTCGTAAGAACTTATCTTGTGATCACGAGACTCCCGGTTTGAGAATACAATGTTACCTTTCATATTTCTAAACTTAGGCATAAAAATATGGTGTTAGTGGGTGAAAACGTGAAACAGTCCCCGAAGGTCCCCGTGAGTGGCACCGACACTTCGCACGGGACCGAGGTAACTCATAGGAACTGTCCGCGCAATCACGGGACTCTCAATTTAAGAATATGATGATAATTTTCATATTTTTAGACATAGGCATAAAAAACATGGCGTTAGTGGGTTAAAACTCGAAACATCCCTCGAATGGACCCGTAAGTGGCACGCACACCTCACACGGGACCGATGTAACTCGTAGGAACTTATCGCACGATCACGGGACTCCCCATTTGAGAATACGATGACAATTTTCATATTTCTAGACTTAGGCATGAAAACATGGCGTTAATGGGTGATAACCCGAAACAACCCCCGAACGGCCCCATGAGTGGCACCACACCTCGCACGGGAACAATGTAACTCATAGTAACTTATCGCGCAATCACGAGACTCCCGATTTTAGAATAAAATGATAATTTTTAAATTTCTTGACTTAGGCATAAAAACACGACATTATTGATTGAAAACTCGAAACAGCCCCCGAAAGGCCCCGTGAGTGGCACCGACACCTTGCACGGGACCAACGTTACTCGAAGGAACTTATCGCGCGATCACGGGACTCTCGATTTGATAATCCAATGATAACTTTGTTATTTCTAGAGTTCGGCATTAAAACATGGTGTTAGTGGGCGATAACCCGAAATAGCCCCCGAACGGCCCCATAAGTGGCACCTCGCATGGGACCAATGTAACTCGTAGGAACTTATCGCATAATCATGAGACTCCCGGTTTGAGAATACAATGATAATTTACAAATTTCTAGACTTAAGCATAAAAACTTGGCGTTAGTGGGTGAAAACCCAAAATAGCCCCCGAACGGCCCCGTGAGTGGCACGACCACCTCACGCGAGACCAATGTAACTCGTAGTAACTTATCGCGCGATCACGGGACTCCTAATTTGGGAATACGACATTAATTTACATATGTCTAGACTTAAGCATTAAAATTTGGCGTTCGTGGGTGATAACCTGAAATAGCCCCCGAACGGCCCCATGAGTGGCACCACACCTCGCACGGGACCAATGTAACTCATAGGAACTTATTGCACAATTACGGGACTCCCTGTTTGAAAATACAACGATAATTTGCATATTTCTAGACTTAGGCATAAAAACACGACGTTATTGGGTGAAAACTAGAAACAACACCCGAAAGGCCACGTGAGTGTCGCCGACACCTCCCACAGGAACGATGTTACTCGTAGAAACATATCGCGCGATCACGGGAGTCTCGGTTTGATAATATGATGATAAATTTCCTATTTCTATCCTTAGGCATAAAAACATGGCGTTAGTGGGTTAAAACCCGGAATAGCCCCCGAATGGCCCCGTGAGTGGCACCGAGACCTCGCATGGGACCGATGTAACTCATAGGAACTTATCGTGTGATTTCGGGGCACTCGATTTGAGAATACAATGATAATTTGCATATTTCTAGACTTGGGCATAAAAACATGGCGTTAGTCGATGATATAACCTAAAACAGGCCCCGAATGGCCCCGTGAGTGGCACCACACCTCTCACGGGACCAATGTAACTCGTACGGACTTATCGCGCGATCACGAGACTGCCAGTTTTCTAATGTAATGATGATTTTCATATTTCCATACTTAAGCATAAAAACATGACGTTATTGGGTGAAAACTCGAAACAACCCCTGAACGGCCCCATGAGTGGCATCGACACCTTGCACGGGACCAATGTTACTCGTAGGAAGTTATCGTACGATCACGGGACTCCCGATTATTACTTTCATATTTCTAGACTTAGGCTTAAAAATATGGCATTAGTAGGTGAAAACTTGAAACGACCACCGAACGGCCTTGTGAGTGGCACCAACATCTCGCATACGACCAAGGTAACTCATAGGAACTGACCGCGCGATATTGGTACTCTCGGTTTGAGAATAGGATGATAATTTGCATATTTATGGACTTAGGCCTAAAAACACGGTGTTAGTGGGTTAAAACCCAAAATAGGCCTCGAATGGCCCCGTGAGTGGCACCGACACCTTGCATGGGGGATGATGTAACTTGTAGGAACTTATCGCGTGATCACGGGACTCCTGGTTTAAGAATACGATCATATTTTGTATATTTTTAGACTTAGGCGTAAAAATATGGCATTTGTGGGCAATAACCTATAACAGCCCCCGAACGGCCCTGTGAGTGGCACCATACCTCGCGCGGGACCATTGTAACTCATAGGAACTTATCGCGCAATGACGGGACTCCCGATTTGAGAATATGATGATAATTTGCATATTTCTAGACTTAGGCAGAAAAACACGAGGTTATTGGGTGAAAACTCGAAACAACTCCCAAAAGGCCCCATGAGTGGCACCGACGCCTCGCACGAGACTAATGTTACTCGTAGGAACTTATTGCGCAATCACGGGACTCCCAGTTTGATAATACGATGATAACTTTCTCATTTCTAGACTTAGGCATAAAAACATGGTGTTAGTGGGTGATAACCCGAAATAGCCCCAGAACGACCACGTAAGTGGCACCTCGCACGGGACCAATGTAACTCGTAGGAACTTATCGCGTGATCACGGGACTCCCAATTTGAGAATACGATGATAATTTTCATATTTCTAGACGTAAGCATAAAAACATGGCGTTTGTGGGTGATAACCCGAAACAGCCCCCGAACGGCCCCGTGAGTGGCACTACACCTCACAGGGGACCAACGTACTCATAGGAACTTATCGCGCAATGACGAGGCTCCCTTATTTTTAGAGTTAGACATAAAAATAGGGTGTTATTGGGTGAAAAATCAAAATTTCCCCCGAAAGGCCTCATGAGTGGCACCAACACCTCGCACGGGACCAATGTTACTTGAGGGAACTTATCGCGCGATCACAGGACTCTCGGTTTGGGAATACGACGATAACTTTGATATTTCTAGACTTATTCATAAAAATATGGCGTTAGTGAGTGAGAACTAGAAACGGCCCCCGAACGGCCTCGTGAGTGGCACTGACACCTCGCATGGGACGAAGGTAACGAATAGAAACTTTTCTCGCGATCACATGACTCTCGATTTGAGAATACGATGATAATTTGCATATTTCTAGACTTCAGCATAACAACACGACATTATTGGGTGAAAATTGAAAATAGCCCCCGAACGGTCCCGTGAGTGGCATTGACACCTCTCATGGGACCAATGTTACTCGTAGGAACTTATCGCGCGATAACCGCTTAAGGTTAAAAACACGGGATAATTGGGTGAAAACTAAAAATAGCCCCTGAACGGTCCCGTGAGTGGCACTGACACCTCGTACG
Source organism: Sambucus nigra (assembly GCA_949130495.1). Taxonomy (NCBI): domain Eukaryota; kingdom Viridiplantae; phylum Streptophyta; class Magnoliopsida; order Dipsacales; family Adoxaceae; genus Sambucus; species Sambucus nigra. Next base: position 352,448,535 of record OX422207.1, on the reverse strand, counting down.
GGACCAATGTCACTCGTAGGAACTTATCGTGCGATCACGGGACTCTCGATTTAAGATTATGATGATAACTTTCTTATTTCTAGACTTAGGCATAAAGCATGATGTTAGTGGGTTCAAACTTGAAACTGCCCCCGAGCGGCCCCGTGAGTGGCACCGACACCTAGTACGGCACTAATATAACTCGTAGGAACTTATCGTGCGATCAGGGGAGTCTCGATTTGAGAATATAATGATAATTTGCAAATTTCAAGACTTGGGCATAAAAACATGGCGTTAGAGGGTGATAACCAAAAATAGCCACCGAACGCCCCCCTGAGTGGCTCCACACCTCGTATGGGACCAATGTAACTCGGATGTATTATCGAGCGATCACGAGACTCCCGGTTTGAGAATATAATGATAATTTGCATATTTCTATACTGAGGCTTAAAAACACGAGATTATTTGGTGAAAACTCGAAACAGCCCCCGAATGGCCCCTGAGTGGCACCAACACCTCGCACGGACCAATGTTACTCGTAGGAACTTATCGTTTGATCACGGGACTCTTGGTTTGAGAATACGACGATAAATTTCATATTTCTAAACTTAGGCATAAAATATGGCGTTAGTGGGTGAAAACCCTAAACAGCCCGCGAAGGTCCCGGTGAGTGGCACCGACACCTCGCACAGGACCAAGGTAACTCCTAGGAACTGTCTGCACGATCATGGGACTCTAGGCTTGAGAATATGATGATAATTTGCATATTTTTAGACTTAGGCATAAAAGCATGGCGTTAGTGGGTTAAAACTCTAAACATCCCCCGAATGGACCCGTAAGTGGCACCCACACCTCACACGGGACCGATGTAACTCGTAGGAATTTATCGCACGATCACGAGACTCCCCATTTGATAATACGCTAATAATTTGAATATTTCTAGACTAAGGCACAAAAACATGGCGTTAATGGGTGATAACTCGAAACAACTCTCGAACGGCCCCATGAGTGGCACCACACCTCGCACGGGACCAATATAACTCAAAGGAACTTATCGCGCAATCACGAGACTCCCGATTTGAGAATGAAATGATAATTTGCAAATTTCTAGACTTAGGCATAAAAACAAGGCATTATTGGTTGAAAACTTGAAACAACCCCTAAATGGACCCGTGAGTTGCACCGACACCTCGCACGGGACCAATGTTACTTGAAGGAACTTATCGCGCGATCACGGGACTCTCGGTTTGATAATCCAGTGATAATTTTCTTATTTTCAGACTTAGGCATAAAAACATGGTGTTAGTGGGCGATAACCCGAAATAGACCCCGAACGGCCACAAAAGTGGCACCTTGAACGGGACCATTGTTACTCGTAGGAACCTATCGTATGATCACGGGACTCCCGGTTTGAGAGTACAGTGATACCTTTCACATTTCTAATCTTAGGCATAAAAATATGGCGTTAGTTGGTGAAAACGTGAAACAACCCCCGAACGTTCCCGTGAGTGGCACAGACACCTCACACGGGACCAAGGTAACTTGTAGGAACTATCGGCGCGATCACAGGTCTCTCGGTTTGAGAATATGATGATAATTTGCATATTTCAAGACTTAAGCATAAAAACATGACATTATTGGCTGAAAATTGAAAATATCCCCCGAATGGCCCCGTGAGTGGCACTGCACCTCGCATGGGACCAATGGTACTCATAGGAACTTATCGCGCGACAACCCAGACTCCCAATTTGACAATGCGACGATAATTTGATTATTTTTATACTTAAGGATAAAAACATGGCGTTATTGTGTGAAAACTAAAAATAGCCCCCAAACGGCTCCGTGAGTGGCATCGACGCCTCGCAGGGGACAAATGTCACTCATAAGAACTTATCGCGCGTTCACAGGAGTGCCAGTTTAAGATTATGTTGATAACTTTCTTATTTCTAGACTTAGGCATAAAAACATGGCGTTAGTGGGTTCAAACTCGAAACTGCCCCCGACCGGCCCCGTGAGTGGCACCGACACCTCGCACGGGACCGATATAACTCGTAGGAACTTATCATGAGACCACGAGAGTCTCGATTTGAGAATACAATGATAATTTGCATATTTCTAGACTTGGGCATAAAAACATGGCGTTAGTGGGTGATAACCCAAAACATCCACCGAACGGCCCCCTGAGTTGCTCGACACGTCGCACGAGACCAATGTAACTCTGTTGTCTTATCCACAGATCACGAGACTCTCGACTTGAGAATACGATGATAATTTGCATATTTATATACTGAGGATTAAAAACACGACATTATTGGGTGAAAACTCCAAATAGCCCCCGAATGGCCCCTGAGTGGAACCAACACCTCGCACGGGACCAATGTTACTCGTAGGAACTTATCGGTGATCACGGGGACTCCCGATTTGAGAATAAGACGATAAATTTCATATTTCTAAAATTAGGCATAAAAATATGGTGTTAGTGGGTGAAAATCCGAAACAACCCTCGAACGTCCCCGTGAGTGGCACCGACACCTCGCACAGGACAAAGGTAACTCGTAGGCACTGTCCGCGCGATCACGGGCCTCTCGGCTAGAGAATATGATGATTATTTACATATTTTTAGACTTAGGCATAAAAGCATGGCGTTAGTGGTTTAAAACTCGAAACATCCCCCGAATGGACCCATAAGTGGCACCCACACCTCACACGGGACCGATGTAACTCGTAGGAACTTATCGCACGATCATGGGACTCCCCATTTGAGAATACGATGATAATTTGCATATATTTCGGCATAGGCATAAAAACATGGCGTTAATGGGTGATACCTCGAAACAACCCCCGAATGGCCCCTTGAGTGGCACCACACCTCGCACGGGACCAATGTTACTCGTAGGAACTTATCATCTGATCAAGGGACTCCCGGTTTGAGAATACGACGATACCTTTCATATTTCTAAACTTAGGCATAAAAATATGGTGTTAGTGGGTGAAAATGCGAAACAACCCCGAATGTCCAATTGAGTGGCACCGACACCTCGCACGGGACCAAGCTAACTCGTAGGAACTGTCAGTGCGATCATAGGACTCTCGGTTTGAGAATATGATGATAATTTCATATTTCTAGACTGAAGCATAAAAACACCGCATTATTGGGTGAAAATTGAAAATAACCCCCGAACGGACTCGCGAGTGGCACTGCACCTCGCATGGGACCAATGTTACTCGTAGGAACTTATCGTGCGATCATCGGACTCCCGATTTGAGAATACGATGATAATTTTGTTATTTTTATACTTAAGGATAAAAACACGGTGTTATTGGGTGAAAACTAAAAATAGCCACCGAATGGCCCCGTGAGTGGCACCGACACCTCGCACGCGACCAATGTAACTCATAGGAACTTATCGCGCATTCACGAGACTCTCCATTTGAGAATAAAATTATAATTTTCAAATTTCTAGACTTAGGCATAAAAACACGACATTATTGTTTGAAAACTCGAAACAGCCCCCGAAAGGCCCCGTGAGTGGCACTGACATCTCGCAGGGGACCAACATTACTCGAAGGAACTTATGGCGCGATCACGGGACTCTCAATTTGATAATCCAATAATAACTTTCTTATTTATAGACTTAGGCATAAAAACATGGTCTTATTGGGCGATAACCCAAAATAGGCCCCGAACGACCCCATAAGTGGCACCTCGCACGGGACCAATGTAACTCGTAGGAACTTATCGTATGATCATGAGACTCCCGATTTGAGAATATGACGATAATTTTCATATTTCTGGACTTAAGCATAAAAACATGGCGTTAGTGGGTGAAAACCAAAAACAGCCCTCGAACGGCCCCGTGAGTGGCATCGACAACTCGCACGGGACCAATGTTACTAGAAGGAAATTATCGCGCGATCACGGGACTCCCATTTTGATAATATGACGATAACTTTCATATTTCTATACTTAGGCATAAAAATAAGGACTTAGTGGGTGATAATCCGAAATAGACCCCGAATGGCCCCATAGGTGGCACCTCGCATGGAACCAATATAACTCGTGGGATCTTATCACGCGATCAGGGGACTCCCAATTTTAGAATACAACGATAATTTTACTATTTCTAGAATTATGCATAAAAACATGGCGTTAGTGGGTGAAAACCCAAAATAACCCCTGAACGGACCTGTGAGTGGCACCGACACCTCACACGGGACCAATGTAACTCGTAGGAACTTATTGCGCGATCACGAGACTCCCAATTTGAGAATAAAACAGTAATTTGCAAATTTTTAGAGTGAAGCTTAAAAATTTGGCGTTAGTGGGTAATAACCTGAAACAGCCCCCGAACGGCCCCATGAGTGGCACCACACCTTGCACGGGACCAATGTAACTCATAGGAACTTATAGTACAATTACGGGACTCCTTATTTGAAAATACGATGATAATTTGCATATTTTTAAACTTAGGTATAAAAACACGACATTTTTGGGTGAAAACTCGAAACAGCCCCGAAAGGCCCCGTGAGTGTCACCGACACCTCGCATAGAACCAATGTTACTCGTAGGAACTTATCGCGCGATCAAGGGAGTCTCGGTTTGATAATATGATGATAACATTCCAATTTCTTGACTTAGGCATAAAAACATGGTGTTAGTGGGTTAAAACCCGAAATAGCCCTGGAATGGCCCCGTGAGTGGCACCGACACGGCGCATGGGACTGATGTAACTCATAGGAACTAATCGCATGATCACGGGGCACTCGATTTGAGAATACAATGATAATTTGATATTTCTAGACTTGGGCATAAAAACATGGCGTTAGTCGTTGATATAACCCAAAACAGGCCCCGAACGACCCCGTGAGTGGCACCACACCTTGCACGGGACCAATGTAACTCGTAGGGACTTATCGCGCGATCACAGGACTACCTATTTTTTAATGAAATGATAATTTGCATATTTCTATACTTAATCATAAAAACACGACGTTATTGGGTGAAAACTCGAAACAGCCCCTGAACGGCCCCATGAGTGGCACCGACACCTCGCACGGGACCAATGTTACTCGTAGGATACAATCACGGGGCTCCCGATTTGAGAAAACGATGATAATTTTCATAATTCTAGACTTAGGCAGAAAAATATGGCGTTAGTAGGTGAAAACTTGAAACGTCCACCAAAAGGCCTTGTGAGTGGCACCAACACCTCACATGGGACCAAGGTAACTCGTAGGAACTGACCGCACGATCACGGTACTCCTAATTTGACACTACGATGATAATTTGGATATTTATGGACTTAAGCCTAAAAACATGGTGTTAGTGGGTTAAAACCCGAAATAGCCCTCGAATGGCCCCGTGAGTGGCACCGACACCTTGCATGGGGGACTGATGTAACTCATAGGAAGTTATCGTGCAATCATGGGAATCCAGATTTGAGAATACGATGATAATTTGCATATTTCAGACTTAAGCATAAAAACATGGCGTTATTGGGTGAAAACTCAAATCAGCCCCCGTACGGTCTCGTGAGTGGCACCACACCTCGGATGGGACCAATGTTACTCGTAGGAACTTATCGCACATCACGGGAGTCTCAGTTTTAGAATACGAAGATAACTTTCATATTTCTAAACTTAGGTATAAAAACATGGTGTTCATGGCTGATAACAAGAAATAGCCCCCGAATGTCCCCGTAAGTGGCACAAACACCTCGTACGGGACCAATGTAACTCGTAGGAACTTATCGCGCGATCACGAAACTCTCGATTTGAGAATATGATGATGTTTTCATATTTCTATACTTAAGCATAAAAACATCACATTAGTGGGCGAAAACCAGAAACATCCCCCGAATAGCCCCGTGAGTGGCACTAACACCTCGCACGGGACCAATGTAACTCGTAGGAACTTATCGCCCGATCACGGGAATCCTAATTTCCGAATACGATGATAATTTGCATATTTTTAAACTTAGACAAAAAAATATGGAGTTAGTGGATGAAAACTCGAAATAGCCCCCGAACGGCCCCGTGAGTGGCACCGACAGCTCGCACGGGACCAATGTAACTCGTAGGAACTGACTGCGCGATCACGGGACTCCCCGTTTGAGAGTAGGATGATTTTTTATTTATTTCTTGCTTAGGCATAAAAATATGGCGTTAGTGGGTTAAAACTCGAAACACCCCCCGAATGGACCCGTGAGTGTGACTAACACCTCGCACGGGACTGATATAACTCGTAGGAACTTATCGCGTCATAACCGGACTCCCGATTTATGAATATGACAATAATTTGTATATTTCTTGACTTAAGCACATAAACACGGTAGTAGTGGGTGAAACCTCAAAACAGCCACTGAACGGCCCTGTGAGTGGCACCGACACCTCGTACGGGACTAATGTAACTTGTAGGAACTGACTGCGCAATCACATGACTCCCGGTTAGAGAGTAGGATGAAAATTTTCCTATTTCTAGACTTAGGCATAAAAACATGGCGTTAGTGGGTGAAAACCCGAAACGGCCCTCGAACGACCCCGTGAGTGGCACCACACCTCGCACGGGACCAATGTAACTCGTAGGAACTTATCCTATGATCACGTGACTCTCGGTTTGCGAATACGATGATAATTGGAATATTTATAGATTTAAGCATAAGACATGGCGTTATTGGGTGAAAACTCAAATCAGCCCAAGAACGGCCCCGTAAGTGGCACCAACACATCGCACGGGACCAATGTAACTTACTGGAACTTATGGCGGGATCACGAGACTCCCGGTTTGAGAATACGATGATAATTTGAATATTTTTATACTTAGGAATAAAAACATGGCGTTAGTGGGTGATAACCAAAACAGGCCCCGTACGGTCCTGTTAGTGGCACCACACCTTGCATGGGACCAATGTTACTCGTAGGGACTTATCACGCGTCACGGGAGTTCCGATTTTAGAATACGATGATAACTTTCATATTTCTAGACTAAGGCATATAAACATGGCATTAGTGGGTGATTACCCAAAAAAGCCCAAGAACAGGTAAGTGGCACCACCACCTCCCACGGGACCAATGTAACCCGTAGGAACTTATCGCGCGATTACGGGACTCCTTATTTGAGAATACGATAATAATTTGAATATTTTTAGACTTAAGCATAAAAACATGACATTAGTGGGTGAAAACTCGAAATATACGCCGAAAGGCCCTGTTAATGGCACCGACACCTCGCATGGGACAAATGTAACCCGTAGGAACTAACCGCGTGATCAGGGGACTACCGGTTTGAGAGTAGGACGGAAATTTGGCTTTTTATAGACTTAGGCATAAAAAAATGGCATTAATAGGTGAAAACTCAAAACAGTCCCCGAACGGCCCCGTGAGTGGCACCACACCTCGCACGGGACCACTGCAACTCGTAGGAACTTATCGCGCGATCACGGGATTCCCGGTTTGAGGATACAATGATAATTTGCATATTTCAGACTTAAGCATAAAAACATGGCGTTATTGGGTGAAAACTCAAATCAGCCCCCGAACGGCCCCGTAAGTGGCACCAACACCTCGTACGGGACCAATGTAACTCGTAGGAACTTAACGCGCGATCACGGGTCTCCCGGTATGAGGGTAGGATGAAAATTTTCCTATTTCTAGACTTAGTTATAAAAACATGGCGTTAGTGGGTGAAAACCCGAAACAACCCGAACTACCTCGTGAGTGACACTGACACCTCGCACAGAATCGATGTAACTCGTAGGAACTTATCACGCGATCACAGGACTCCTTATTTGAGAATACGACAATCATTTGCATATATCTAGACTTAAGCATAAAAACGTGGCGTTAGTGGGTGAAAACTCGAAATAGACCCCGAACGGCCCCGTTAGTGGCACCACACCTCACACTAGACCAATGTAACTTGTAGGAACTTATCGCGCGATCACGAGACTCCTGGTTTGAGAATAAAATGATAATTTTCATATATCTAGACTTAAGAATAAAAACACGATGTTATTGTGTGAAAACTCAAATTAGCCCCTGAACGGCCCCATGAGTGCACCGACAACTCGCACGGGACAAATGTTACTCGTAGGAACTTATCGCGCGATCATGGGAGTTCCAGTTTGAGAATACGATGATAACTTTCCTATTTTAAGACGTAGGCATAAATAATGAGGTTAGTGGGTGATAACCCGAAATAGCCTTCGAACGACCCATTTGTGGCACCAACACCTCGCACGGGAGCAATGTAACTCGTAGAAATTTATGGCACGATCACGAGACTCCCGATTTGCGAATACGATGATAATTTGCATATTTCTAGACTTAGGAATAAGAACATGGAGTTTGTGTGTTAAACCCAAAACATCCGCCGAACTGCCCCATGGGTGGCACCGACACCTCGCACGAGACCGATGTAACTCGTAGGAACTTATCGCGCAATCACGGGACTCCTAGTTTGAGAATACGATGATAATTTACATATTTCTGGACTTAGTCATAAATACATGGCGTTAGTGGGTGATATCCAGAAACAGCCCCCGAACGGCCCCGTGAGTGGCCCCACACCTCACATGGGACAAATGTAACTCGTAGGAACTTATCGCGTGATAACGGGACTTCGCAGTTTAGTATACAACAATAATTTTCATATTTCTATTCCTAAGCACAAAAACATGGTGTTAGAGTGTGAAAACCCAAAACAGCCCCCGAATGGCCCCATGAGTGGCACTGAGACCTCGTACGGGACCAATGTAACTCGAAAGAACTGACCGCATGATCACGGGACTCCCGGTTTGAGAATAGGACTGCCTATTTGTAGACTTAGGCATAAACACATTGCGTTAGTTGGTTAAAACCCGAAATAGACCCCGGACGGACCCGTGAGTGGCACTAACACCTCGCACGGGACCGATGTAACTCGTAGGAACTTATCATGCGATCACGGGACTCCCGATTCGAGAGTAGGATGAAAATGTGCAAATTTCTTGACTTTGGCATAAAAATATGGCGTTAGAGGGTTAAAACCCAAAACAAACCTCGAACGAACCCGTGACTATCACTAACACCTCGCACGGGACCGATGTAACTCGTAGGAACTAATCGCGCGGAAAAGGGACTCCTGATTTTAGAATATGACAATAATTTTCATATTTATATACTTAAGCATAAAAACATGGCGTTAGAGGGTGAAACCCCGAAACAACCCCCGAACGGCACTGTGAGTGGCACCGACACCTCACACGGGACAAATGTAAATCTAGGAACTGATCGCGCGATCACGTTACTCCAAGTTATATAGTAGGATGAAAATTTTCCTATTTCTAGACTTAGGCATCAAAACATGGCGTTAGTGGGTGAAACCCCGAAACAGCCCCCGAATGGCCCGGTGAGTGGCACCACACCTCGCACGGGACCAATGTAAGTCGTAGGAACTTATTGTGCGATCGCGGGAATCTCGGTTTGAGAATAGGATGATAATTTTCATATTTATAGACTTAAGCATAAAAACATGGCATTAGTAAGTGAAAACCCGAAACAAACCCCGAACGGGCCCGTTAGTGGCACCGACACCTCGCACGGGGCCAATGTAACTCGTAGGAATTGACCGAACGATCACGTGACTCCATGTTTGAGAATATGAAGATAATTTTCCTATTTCAAGACTTAGGCATAAAAACATGAATTTAGTGGGCGAAAATAGGAAACAGCCTCCAAACGACCCAGAGAGTGGCGTCGACATCTTGCACGGGACCAATGTTACTCGAATGAACTTATCCCGCGATCATGAGACTCTCTATTTGAGAATATGATAATAACATTAATACTTCCAGGCTTAGGCATAAAAACATAGTGTTAGTGGGTGATAATCCGAAGTAACCCCAAACGGCCCCGTAAGTGGCACAAACACCTTCCACGAGACCAATATAACTCGTAGGAACTTATCACGTGATCACAGGACTCTCGATTTGAGAATACGACGATAACTTTCATATTTCTAGACATAGGCATAAAAACACGGCGTTAGTGGGTGATAACCCAAAATAGCCCCCGAACGGCCCCGTAAGTGGCACCACCACCTCGCACAGGAGAAATGTAACCCGTAGGAACTTATCGCTCGATCACAGGACTCCTTGTTTGAGAATATGACAATAATTGCCATATTTCTAGACTTAAGCATAAAAACATAGCATTAGTGGGTGAAAACCCGAAATAGCCCCCGAACGGCCTCGTTAATGGCACCGACACCTCGCACGGGACAAATGTAACCCATAGGAACTGACTGCGTGATCAGGGGACTACCGGTTTGAGAGTAGGATGAAACTTTTGCTTTTTTTAGACTTAGGCATAAAAAATGGCATTAGTGGGTGAAAACCCGAAACAGCCCCCGAACGGCCCCATGAGTGGCACCACACCTCGCACGGGACCTTTGTAACTTGTAGGAACTTATCGTATGATTACGGGACTCCCGGTTTGAGAATACGATTATAATTTTCATATTTCTAAACTTAAGCAAACATGGCGTTTTTGGGTGAAAACTCAAATTAGCGCCCGAACGACCCTGTAAGTGGCACCAACACCTCACACGGGACCAATGTAACTCGTAGGAACTTATCGCACGACCACGGGTCTCCCGGTTTGAGAGTATGATGAAAATTTTACTATTTCTAGAATTAGGCATAAAAAGATGGCATTAGTGGGTGAAAACTCGAAACAGCCCCCGAACGGCCTCGTGAGTGGCACTAACACCTCGTACAGGATGGATGAAACTCATATGAACTTATCGCGCGATCACGGAACTCCTTGTTTGAGAATATGACAATAATTTGCATATTTCTAGACTTAAGCATAAAAAATGGCGTGAGTGGGTGAAAACCTGAAATTGCCCCCCAACGGCCCCGTGAGTTGCGCCACACCTCGCACGGGATCAATGTAACTCGTAGGAACGTATCAGGCGATCACGGGACTCCTAGTTTGAGAATACGATGATAATTTGCAAATTGCTAGACTTAAGGATAGAAACATGGCGTTATTGTGTGAAAACTCAAATTAGCCCATGAACGGCCCCGTGAGTGGCACCGACAACTCGCACGGGACCAATGTTACTCGTAGGAACTTATCGCGCGATCACGGGAGTCCCAGTTTGAGAATATGATGATAAATTTCCTATTTGTAGACTTAGGCATAAAAACATGATGTTACTGTGTGATAACCCGAAATAGCCATCGAACGACCCCATTAGTGGCACCATCACCTCGCAGGGGACCAATGTAACTCGTAGAAATTTATGGCACGATCACGGGACTCCTGGTTTGAGAATACGATGATAATTTTCATATTTTTAGACTTAGGAATGAGGACATGACGTTAGTGTGTTCAACACAAAACATCCCCCGAACTGCCCCGTGGGTGGCACCGAAACCTCGCACGGGACCGATGTAACTCGTAGGAACTTATCGCACGATAATGGGACTCCTGGTTTGAGAATACAATGATAATTTACATATTTCTGGACTTGGGCATAAATACATGGCGTTAGTGGGTGATATCCCAAAACAGCCCTCGAACGGCCCCGTGAGTGGCCCCACACCTCGCACAGGACCAATGTAACTCGTAGGAACTTATCGCGCGATCACGGGACTCTCGGTGTGAGAATATGAGGATAATTTTCATATTTTTAGACAGAAGCATAAAAACACGACGTTATTGTGAGAAAAATCAAAACAATTCCCGAATAGCCCCGTGAGTTGCACCGACACCTCTCACAGGACCAATCTTACTCGTAGGAACTAATCACGTGATCTCGGGCCTCTCGCTTTGATAATACGATGATAATTTCATATTTTTGTACTTAGGAATAAAAACATGGCGTTAGTGGGTGATAACCCGAAACATCCCCTGAACAGCCCCGTAAGTGGCACAAACACCTCGCACGAGACCAATGTAACTCGTAGAAACTTATCGCACATTCATGGTACTTCCGATTTGAGAATACGACGATATTTTCATATTTCTAGACTTAAGCATAAAAACATCATGTTAGTGGGCAAAAACCCGAAACATCCCCCGAACGTCCCTATGAGTGGCATTGACACCTCGCACGGGATCGATGTAACTCGTAGGAACTTATCGTGCTATCGCGGGACTCCCAATTTCCAAATACGATGATAATTTGCATATTTTTGGACTTAGGTTTAAAAACATGGCGTTAGTGTGTGAAAACCCGAATGAGCCCCCGAACGGCCCCATGAGTGGCACTGACACCTCGCACGGGACAAATGTAACTCGTAGGAACTGACTGCGCAATCACGAGACTCCCGGTTTGAGAGTAGGACAATTTTTTTTTATTTCTTGACTTAGGCATAAAAATATTGCGTTAGTTGGTTAAAACCCGAAACACCCCCCGAATGGACCCGTGAGTGTCACTGACACCTCGAACGGGACTGATATAACTCGTAGGGACTTATCGCGTGATCACGGGACTCCCAATTTATGAATATGAAAATAATTTGCTTATTTCTTGACTTAAGCACAAAAACACGACATTAGTGGGTGAAACCTCAAAACATCCACCAAATGGCCCCGTGACTGGCACCGACACCTCTTACGGGACTAATGTAACTTGTAGGAACTGACTGCGCAATCACGTGACTTAGAGAGTAGGATGAAAATTTTCCTATTTCTAGACTTAGGCATAAAAACATGGCGTTAGTGGGTGAAAACCCGAAACAACCCCCGAACGGCCCCGTGAGGGGCACCACACGTCGGACCGGACCAATGTAACTCGTAGGAACTTATCGTGTGATCACGGGTCTCCCGATTTAAGAATATGATAACATTTTGCATATTTCTAGACATAAGCATAAACTCATAAAGTTATTGGGTGAAAACTCAAAATAGCCCCCGAACGGCCCCGTGAGTGGCACTAACACCTCGCATGGGTCGAATGTTACTCGTATGAACTTTTCTCGTGATCACGGGAGTCCTGGTTTGATAATACGATGATAAATTTACTATTTTTAGAGTTAGGCATAAAAACACGTCATACGTGGGTGATAACCCGAAACAGCACGCGGACGGCACCATAAGTGCCACTAACACCTCGCACGTGACCAATGTAACTTGTTGGAACTTATGGCGCGATCAAGGGACTCCCGATATGAGAATACAATGATAATTTGCATATTTCTAGTCTTAGGAATAAAAACATGGTATTAGTGTGTTAAACCCAAAACATCCCCCGAACTGCCCCGTGGGTGGCACCGACACCTCGCACAGGAACTATGTTACTCGTAGAAACTTATCACGCGATAACGGGACTCTTGGTTTGAGAATATGATGATAATTTGCATTTTTCTAGACTTGGGCATAAATACATGGCGTTAGTGGGTGATAACCCAAAACAGCCCCCGAACGGCCCCATGAGTGGCACCACACCTCGCATAGGACCAATGTTACACGTAGGAACTTATCGCGCGTCACTGGACTCCCAGTTCGAGAATATGACGATAACTATTATATTTCTAGACTTAGGCATAAAACATGGCGTTAGTGGATGATAACCCGAAATAGCCCTCGAACGGCCCCATAAGTGGAACCAACACCTCGCACGGGACCAATGTAACTCGTAGGAACTTATAGAGCGATCATGGGACTCCCAGTTTGAGAAAACGATGATAATTTTCATCTTTCCAGACTTAAGCATAAAAATATGGCATTAGTGGGTGAAAACCCAAAACATCCCCCGAATGGCCCCGTGAGTGGCACCGGCCACTCGTATGGGACCAATGTGACTCAGGAACTGACCGTGGGATCACGGGACGCCCGATTTGAGTGTAGGATGAAAATTTGCCTATTTCTATACTTAGACATAAAAACATTGCGTTAGTGGGGTAAAACATGAAACAACCCCCAAACGGCCCTATGAGTGGCACTAACACATCGCACGGGACTGATGTAACTCGTACGCTTATCACGCGATCACATGACTCCCGATTTGAGAATACAATAATAATTAACATATTTCTAGACTTTAGCATAAAACATGGCTTTAGTGGGTGAAAACCCAAAATAGATAACTAACGGCCCCGTGAGTGGCACCAACACCTCGCACGGGACAAATGTAACCCATAGGAACTGATTGTACGATCACGGGACTCCCGGTTTGAGAGTAGGACAAAATTTTTCATATTTCTAGTCTTAAGCATAAAAACATGGCATTAGTGGGTGAAAACCCGAAACATCCCCTGAACGGCCCCGTAAGTTGCCCCGACAACTCGCATGGTACCAATGTTACTCGTAGGAACTTATCGCGCCATCACGGGACTCCCAGTTTGAGAATACGACGATAACTTTCCTATTTCTAGACTTAGGTATAAAAACATGGCATTAGTGGGTGATAACCCAAAATATTCCCCGAACATCCCCATAAGTGATGCCAACACCTCGCACGGGACTAATGTTACTCGTAGGAACTTATGGCACGATCACGGGACTCCCGATTTGAGAATACGATGATAATTTGCATATTTCTAGACTTAGGCATAAAAACATGACGTTAGTGTGTAAAAACTAAAATAGCCACCGAACGGCCCCATGAGTGGTACCGACACCTGGCACGGGACCGATGTAACTCGTAAGAACCTATCGCACGATCACGAGGCTCCCAGTTTGAGAATACGATGATAATTTGCATATTTCTAGAGATAATCATAAAAACACGGCCTTATTGTGTCAAAACTCGAAATAGCCTAGGAACTTGTCCCGTGATCACGGGACTCCCGATTTGAGAATATGACGATAACTTTCATATTTTTAAACTTATGTATAAAAACATGGCGTTAGTGGGTGATAACCCAAAACAACCCCCGAACGGCCCCATAAGTGATGCCAACACCTCACACGGGACCAATGTAACTCGTAAGAATTTATCGCGCGATCATGGGACTCCCGGTTTGAGAATACGATGATAATTTTCATATTTATAGACTTAGGGATAAAAACATTGCGCTAGTGGGTTAAAACCTAAAACAACATCCGAACGGCCCCGTGAGTGGCACCGACACCTCGCACGGGATCGATGTAACTCATAGGAACTTATCGCGCGATCACGGGACTCTCGATTTGAGAATACAATGATGAGTTGCATATTTCTTGACTGAGGTATAAAAACATGGTGTTAGTGGATGTTAACCCGAAACAGCCCCCCAACGACTCGTTGAGTGGCACCGACACCATGCACGAGACCGATGTGACTTGTAGGAACTGGCCGCTCGATCATGGGAGTCCCAATTTGAGAATTCAATGATAATTTCCATATTTGTAGACTTAGGCATTAAAACATGTTGTTAGTGGGTGAAAACCTGAAATCACCCCCGAACGGCCCCGTGAGTGG
Source organism: Sambucus nigra (assembly GCA_949130495.1). Lineage (NCBI taxonomy): Eukaryota > Viridiplantae > Streptophyta > Magnoliopsida > Dipsacales > Adoxaceae > Sambucus > Sambucus nigra. Next base: position 352,433,162 of record OX422207.1, on the reverse strand, counting down.
CACCGACACCTCGCACGGGACCAATGTAACTCATATGAACTTATCGTGCGATCATGAGACTCCCGATTAGAGAATACGATAATAATTTGCATATTTCTAAACTTATGCATAAAAACATGGCATTATTGGGTGAAAACTTGAGATAACCCCCGAACGACCCCGTAAGTGGCAACGACACCTCGCACAAGACCAATGTAACTCGTAGGAACTTACTGCATGATCACGGGACTCTCGATTTGAGAATACGGTGATAATTTGCTAATTTATAGACATTAGGCATAAAAACATGGCGTTATTGGGTGAAAACAAAAAACAGTAACCGAACGGCCCCGTGAGTGGCACTAACACCTCACACGGGACCAATGTAACTCATATGAACTTATCGCGCGATCACGGGACTCTTGGTTTGATATTAGGACAATAATTTGCATATTTGTAGACTTAAGCTTAAAAACATTGTGTTAGTGGGTGAAAACTCGTAACTTCCCCGTAACAGCCATGTGAGTGGCACTAATACCTTGCGTAGGACAAATGTAACACGTAATAACTGACCGCACAATCACACGACTCCTGATTTGAGAATACGATGATTATTTATAGATATCTAGACTTAGGCATAAAAACATGGAGTTAGTGTTTGAAAACCCTAAACAACAATCGAACGGCCCCGTGAGTGGAAGTGACACCTCGCACGGGATCAATGAAACTCGTAGGAACTTATCGCGCGATCACGGGAATCTCGGTTTGAAAATATGACAATAATTTGCATATTTGTAGACTTAAGCATAAAAACATGGCATTAGTGGTTGAAAACCCGAAACAAACCCCGAACGGCCCCGTGAGTGGCACTGACACCTCGCACGGGACCAATGTAACTCGTAGGAATTGACCGTGCGATCACGTGACTCCGGGTTTGAAAATGTGACAATAATTTTCCTATTTCAAGACATAGACATAAAAACATGGAATTAGTGGGCGAAAACCAGAAACAGTCCCCGAACAGCCCCGTGAGTGGCGTCGACACCTCCCATGGGACCGATGTAACTCGAAGGAACTTATCAGGCGATCACTGGACTCTCAATTTGAGAATACGATGATGATTTGTATATTTATAGACTTGGGCATAAAAGCATGGCATTAGTGGGTGATAACCCGAAACAGCTTCCGAACGGCCCGGTAAGTTGCACCGACACCTCGCACGGGATAAATGTAACTCATTGGAACATACCGCACTATCACATGACTCCCGATTTGAGAATATGATATTAATTTGCATATTTCTAGGATTAGGCATAAAAGCATGGAGTTGGTGGGTGAAAATCGGAAACAACCCCCGAACGACCACGTGAGTGGCACCGACACCTCGTACAAGACTGATGTAACTCGTATGAACTTATCGCGCTATCACGGGACTCTCGATTTGAGAATATGACGATGATTTTCATACTTATATACATTAGGCATAAAAATATGGCGTTAGTGGGTGAAAACTCGAAACAGCAATCGAACGGCCCCTGAATGGCATTGACACCTCGCAGTGGACAAATGTTACTCATAGGAACCTATCGCGCGATCACGGGACTCCCAGTTTTGTGAACACGATAATAATTTGCATATTTATTGACTTAAGAATTAAAAACATGGCATTAGTGGGTGAAAACTCAAAACAGCCCCGGAACGGCCTCATGAGTGCCACCAACACCTCGCACGGGAACAATGTAACTCGTAAGAATTGACCGCGCAATCACGGGACTCCCGATTTGAGAATACGACGATAATTTGCATATTTCTAGACATTAGGCATAAAAACATGGCGTTAGTGAATGAAAAACCGAAACAGCAACCGAATGGCCCAGTGAGTGGCATTGATACCTCGCACGGGACCAATGTAACTAGTAGGAACTTATTGCATGATCATGGGACTCCTGGTTTGAGAATATGACTATAATTTGTTTATTTCTAGACTTAAGCCTAAAATCATGGAGTTAGTGGGTGAAAACCTGAAACAACCCCCGAATGGCCCCGTGAGTGGCACCGATACCTCGCTCGGGACCAATGTAACTCGTAGGAACTGATCGCCCGATAACGTTACTCCCGATTTGAGAATACGACAATAATTTTCCTATTTCTAGACTTAGGCATAAAAACAACACGTTAGTGGGTGAAAACTCGAAGCATCCCTCGAATGGCCCCGTTAGTGGTACTGACACCTCGTACGGGACCGATGTAACTCGTAGGGACTTATCGCATGATCACCGACACCCGATTTTAAAATACGGCAATAATTTGCATATTTTTAGACTTAGGCATAAAAACATGGCGTTATTGGGTGAAAACTCGAAACAGCCCGCGAACAGCCCCATGAGTGGCACCGACATCTTGTATAAGACCGATGTAACTCGAAGGAACTTATCAAAGTATCACGGGACTATCGATTTGAAAATACGAAAATAATTTTCATATTTATAGACATTAGGCATAAAAACATGGCCTTAGGTGGTGAAAACTCGAAATAGCAACCGAACAGCACCATGTGAGGCACCGACACCTCGCACGACACAAATATAACTCGTAGAAACTTATTGCAAGATCACGGGACTCCCGATTTGAGAATATGACAATAATTTGCATATTTCTAGACTTAAGCATAAAAATATGGCGTTAGTGGGTGAAAATCTAAAACAGGCCCCGAACTGCACCGTGAGTGGCAACGACAACTCACACGACACAATGTAACTCGCAGGAACTGACAGCGTGATCACTTGACTCTCAGTTTGAGAATACAACTATAATTTGCCTATTTCAATACTGAGGCATAAAAACATGGAGTTAGTGGGAGAAAACCAAAAATAGGCCCCGAATGGCACCGTGTTTAGCACGTACACCTCGCACGGGACATATGTAACTCGTAGAAATTTATTACACGATCACGGGACTCCTGGATTGGGAATACGATGATAATTTTTATATTTTTAGACTTGGTCATAAAACATAGCATTAGTGGGCGATAAACAGAAACAACCCCGAACGGCCCCGTGATTGGCATCGACACCTTGTACGGGACCAATGTAACTTGTTGGGACATATCGCGCGATCACGGGACTCTATTTTTGAGAATACAATGTTAATTTGCATATATCTAGGCTTAGGCATAAAAAGTTAGCGTTAGTGGGTGAAAACCTGAAATAGCCCCCGAATGGCCCCATGAGTGGCACTGACACCTCGTAAAAGACCAATGTAACTCGAAGGAACTTATCGAATTATCACGGGACTCCCTAGTTGAGAATACGATGATAATTTGCATATTTATACACATTAGGCATAAAAACATGGCGTTAGTGGGTAAAAACCCGAAATAGCAAACGAACGGTCCCGTGAGTGGCACTGACACCTTGCACGGGAAAAATGTAGCTCGTAGGAACTTATTGTGCCATCACGGGACTCCCTGTTTGAGAAGATGAAAATAAGTTTTATATTTCTAGACTTAAACATAAAAACATGGCGTTAGTGGGTGAAAACACGAAACCACCCCGAAATGGCCCCGTGAGTGGCACCAACACCTCCCACGGGACCAATGTAACTCGTAAGAACTGACTGCACAATCACAAGACTCCAGGTCTGAGAATACGATAATAATTTGCATATTTCTAGATATTAGTCATAAAAACACGGCATTATATGGTGAAAACTCGAAACAACCCTGGAACAACCTCGTGAGTGGCACCGACACCTCGCACAAGACCAATGTAACTCGGAGGAACTTATCTCATGATCACGGGACTCCCGATTTGAGAATACGGGGATAATTTTCATATTTATAGACATTAGGCATAAAAACATGGCCTTAGTGGGTGAAAACCTGAAATAGCAACCGAACAACACCGTGAGTGGCACGAAACCTTGCACTCGACAAATTTAATTCGTATGGGAACTTATCATGCGATCACATGACTCCGGTTAGAGAATATCATACCAATTTGAATATTTCTAAACTTAAGCATAAAAACATGGTGTTAGTTGGTGAAAACCCGAAATAGCCCTGGAACGGCCCCATGAGTGGCACCAACACCTCGCACGAGACTAATGTAACTCATAAGAATTGATTGCGCAATCACAGGACTCTCGGTTTTAGAATATGACAGCAATTTCCATATATATAGACATTAGGAATAAAAACATTGCATTAGTGGGTGAAAACCCGAAACAGCAACCAAATGGCCCCGTGAGTGGCACTAACACCTCGCACCGGACCAATGTAACTCGTAGAAATTTTTTGCACGACCATGGGAGTACTTGTTAGAGAATATGAAAATAATTTTCATATTTCTTGACTTAAGCATAAAAACATGGCGCTTGTGGGTGAAAACCGGAAACATTCCCCGAACGGCCCCGTGATTGGCACTAACACCTCACATGGGACCAATGTTACTCGTAGGAATTAACCGCATGATCATGTGACTTACGATTTGATAATACGATAATGATTTGCCTATTTCTATACTTAGTAATAAAAAATCACGTTAGTGGGCGAAAACTTGAAACATCCCCCTAACGACCCCGTGACTGGCACTGACACCTCACACGGGATCGATGTAACTCGTAGGAACTTATCACGCGATCACGGGACTCCCAATTTTCAGAATACGGTAATAATTTGCATATTTTAATACTAAGGAATAAAAACATAGCGTTAGTGGGTGATAACTCGAAACAGCCCCCGAACGGCCCCGTGAGTGGTACCACACATCGCACAGGACCTATGTAACTCGTAGGAGCTGACGGCGTGATCACGGTACTCTCGGTTTGAGAATATAATGATAATTTATATATTTCTATACTTAGGGATAAAAACATGGCGTTAGTGGCTGAAAACACAAAACAACCCCTGAATGGCCCCGTGAGCGGCACCGACACCTCGTACATGACTGATGTAACTCGTTGGAACTTATCGTATCATCATGGGACTCCTAATTTGAGAATACAACAATAATTTTCATATTTCTAGACTTAAGCATAAAAAATGGCGTTAGTGGGTGAAAATCCGAAACAGCCCCCGAACGGCACCGTGAGTGGCATCGACACCTCTCAAGGGACAAATGTAACTCGTAGGAACTGATCGCGCAATTAGGGGACTCCCGATTTGAGAATACAACCATAATTTGCATATTTTTAGACATTAGGGATAAAAACATGGCATATGTGGTGAAAACCAGAAACAACAATCCAATAGCAACATGAGCAGCACTGAAACCTCACACGGCACCAATGTAACTCGTAGGAACTTAGCGCACGATCACAGACTCCCGATTTAAGAATATGACAATAATTTGCATATTTCTAGTTTTAAGCATAAAAACATGGTGTTAGTGGGTAAAAACTCATAACAGCCCCCGAACGGCCCCATGAGTGACATCGACACCTCGCACGGGACTAATGTAACTTGTAGGAACTGACTGCGTGATAACGTGACTCTCGATTTGAGAATATGATGATAATTTGCCTATTTTTAGACGTAGGCATAAAAATATGGCGTTAGTGAGCGAAAACACAAAATAGCCCCCGAACGGCCCCGTGACTGGAACCAACACCTTGCATGAGACCAATGTAACTCGTAGGACCTAATCGTGCGATGACGATACTCTCGATTTGAGAATTTAACAATAATTTGAATATTCCTAAACTTAAGAATAAAAACAAGGCGTTAGTGGGTGAAAACACAAAACGGCCCCCGAATGGCCCCGTGAATGGCACCAACACCTCGTACGATACCAATGTAACTCGTAGGAACATACCGCACAATCACAGGACTCCCAATTTGAGAATACGATGTTAATTTTTATATTTCTTGGCTTAGGCATAAAAACATGGCGTTAGTGGGGGAAAACCCTAAAGTGCCCCTGAACGGTCCCGTGAGTTGCATCGACACGTTGCACAAGACCAATGTAATTCGTAGGAACTTATCGCGTGATCACGAGACTCCCGATTTGAGAATACGACAATAATTTGTATATTTATAGACATTAGGCATAAAAACATGGAGTTTGTGGGTGAAAACCCAAAGTGGAAACCGAACGGCCCCGTGAGTGGCACTAACACCTCACACTGGACCAATGTAACTCGTAGGAACTTATTGCATGATCACGGGACCCCTTGTTTGAGAATAAGATAATAATTTGCATATTTCTAAACTTAAGCATAAAAACATGGTGTTAGCGGGTGAAAACCCGAAACAGCACCAGAACGGCCCCGTGAGTGGCAACAACACCTCACATGGGGCCAATGCAACTCGTAAGAACTCACCGCGCAATCTCGGGACTCCCAATTCGAGAATACGACAATGATCTACATATTTATAGACATTAGGCATAGAAGCATGGCATTAGTGGGTGGAAACCCTAAATAGAAACTGAACACCCCCGTGAGTGGCAGTAACACCTCGCACGGGACCAATAAAACTCGTAGGAACTTATCGCGCGATCACTGGTCTCCCGATTTGATAATACGATGATAATTTGCATATTTCTATACTTAGGCATAATAACAAGACATTAGTGGTTGAAAACCCCAAACAGCCCCCGAACGGCCCAGTGAGTGGCACCGACACCTCGTACGGGACCGATGTAACTCGGAGGAACTTATAGTGCAATCACAGGACTCCCGGTTTGAGAATACGATGGTAATTTGCATATTTATATATTTAGGCATAAAAAATGGCGTTAGTGGGTGATAACCCGAAATAGCCCCAAACGGCCCCGTGAGTGGCACCACATCTCGCACGAGACAAATGTAACTCGTAGGAAATTATCGCGCAGTCACGGGACATCTAGTTTGAGAATATGACAATATTTTGTATATTTCTATACTTAGGCATAAAAACATGTCGTTGTTGGGTGAAAACATAAAACAACACCCAAATGTCCCGTGAGTGGCACCGACACCTCACACGGGACCAATGTTCCTCGTAGGAACTTATCGCACGATCATGGCACTCTCGATTTGAGAATACGATGATAACTTGTATATTTCTAGACTAAGGCATAAAAACATGGCGTTAGTGGGTGAAAACTAGAAGCGGTCCCATGAGTGGCACCAACACCTCGTAGGAACATATCGCGCAATCATGGGACTCCCAGTTTGAGAATATGACGTTAATTTGCATATTTCTAAGCTTTGGAATGATAATATGGCATTAGAGGGTGAAAACTCGAAACCACCCCTGACTGGCCCCATTAGTGGGACCGACACCTCACACGAGACTAACGTAACTTGTACAAACTTATCGTGGGATCATGGGACTCCTGATTTGAGAATACGATGATTATTTCCATATTTATAGACATTAGGCATAAAAACATGGGGTTAGTGGGTGAAAACATGAAACAATAATCGAATGGCCTCGTGATGGCACTTACACCTCGCACGGGATCAATGTAACTCATAGGAACTTATCGCACGATCACAGGACTTTCGATTTGAGAATATGACAATAATTTCATATTTGTAGATATAAGCATAAAAACATGGGGTCAGTGGGTTAAAACCCAAAACAACCCTCGAACGGCCCCGTGAGTGGCACCAACACCTCGCACGGGACCAATGTAACTCATAAAAACTGACCGCACAATCAAAGGAATCTCGGTTTGAGCATACGACGATAATTTGAATATTTCTAGACATTAGGCATAAAATCATTATGCTAGTGTGTGGAAAATCGAAACCACAAATGAACGGCCTGGTGAGTGGCAGTAACACCTCACACGGGACCAATGTAACTCATAGGAACTTATCGTACGATCACAGGACTCCCGATTTTATAATACAATGATAATAGAATATTTCTAGACTTAGGAATAAAAACATGGCGTTAGTGGGTGAAAACTCGAAAAAGGCCCCGAACGTCCCTGTGAGTGGCATCGACACCTTGCACGGGACCGATGTACCTCATGGGAACTTATAGGGAAATCACGGTACTCTCGTTTTGAAAATATAATGACAAGTTTCATATTTCTAGACATGCATAAAAACATGGCGTTAGTGGATGATAACCCGAAATAACCCCCAATGGTCCCTTGAGTGGAACCGACACCTTGCACGGGACCAATGTAACTCGTAGGAACTGGTCGCGCGATCACGGGACTCCAAGTTTAAGAATACAATGATAATTTGCATATTTCTATACTTAGTCATAATAATATGGCGTTAGAGGCTGAAAACCAGAAATAACCCTAGAACGGACCCTTGAGTGGCACCGACAGCTCACACGGGACCAATGTAACTCGTAGGAACTTATCTCATGATCACGGGACTCCCAATTTAGGATTAAGACAATAATTTGCATATTTCTAGACTTAAGTATAAAAATATGGTGTTAGTGGGTGAAAACTAGAAACAACCCCCGAACGGCCCCATGAGTGGCACCAACACCTCGCACGGGACTAACATAACTCGTAGAAACATACCGCGCATTCATGGGACTCCCGGTTTGAGAATATGATGTTAGTTTACATATTTTTGGGCTTAGTCATAAAAATATGGCGTTAGTGGGTGAAAACTAGAAATAGCTCCCGAGCGGCCCTGTGAGTGGCTCTAAGAGCTCGCACAAGACCAATGTAACTCGTAGGAACTAATCAAGTGATCATGGGAATCCTAATTTGAGAATACGGTTATAGTTTCCATATTTATATACATTAGGCATAAAAACATGGCGTTATTGGGTGAAAACCCAAAATAGCAACTGAACGGCCCCGTGAGTGGCACTGACAGCTCGCACGGGATCAATGTAACTCGTAGAAACTTATCCAACGATCACGAGACTCCCAGTTTGAGAATAAGAGAATAATTTTCATGTTTCTAGACTTAAGCTTAAAAACATGGCGTTAGTGTGTGAAAACCCAAAATAACCCCCAAATGGCCCCGTGAGTGTCACCAACACCTCGCACGGACCAATGTAACTCGTAACAACTGACCGCGCAATCACAGGACTCTCAATTTGAGAATACGATGAAAATTTGTATGTTTTTAGACATTAGGCATAAAAACATGGCGTTAGTTGGTGGAAGCCCGAAACAGCAACCAAATGGCCCCGTGAATGGCGATAACACCTCGCACGGGACCAATGTAACTTGTAGGAACTTATCGCGTGATCACGGGAGTCCCAGTTTGGGAATATGACAATAATTTGCATATTTCTAGACTTAGGCATAAAAACATGGCATTACTGGGTCAAAACCCAAAACAGCCAACGAACGTCCCCGGGCGTGATCATGGAATTCCCAATTTGAGAATATGATGATAATTTGCATATTTATAGACTTAGGCATAAAAACATTGCGTTAGTGGGTGATAACCCGAAACAGCCTTCGAACGGCCCCGTGAGTGGCACCACACCTCGCATGGGATGAATGCAACTCGTAGAAACTTATCCCGCAGCCATGGGACTCCCAATTTGAGAATATGATGATAATTTTCATATTTCTAGACTTAGGTAACAAACATGGTGTTATTGGGTGAAAACTCAAAACAACCCCGGAAAGGCCCCATGAGTGGAACCAACACCTCGCACGGGACCAATGTAACCCATAGGAACATACCGCGTGATCTCGGGACTCTCGATTTGAGAATACAATGTTAATTTCCATATTTCTAGGATTAGGCAAAAAAACATGGCATTAGTGGGTGAAAACTCGAAACAACCCCCAACGACCCTGTGACTGGCATCGACACCACGTACGGATCCAATGTAACTCGTAGGAACTTATTGCGTGAGCACGAGACTCCCAATTTTGAGAATATGATGATAATTTTCATATTTGTAGACATTAGGCATTAAAACATGGCGTTAGTCGGTGAAAATCAGAAATAGCAATTGAACAGCCCCGTGAGTGGCATTTATACCTCGCACGTGACCAATGTAACTCGTAGGAACTTATCGCATCATCACAGGATTACCGATTTGAGAATATGAAGATAATTTGCATATTTCTATATATTAGTCATAAAAATATGGTGTTAGTGGGTGAAAACCCAAAACAAACCCCGAACGGACCTGTGAGTGGCACCGACACCTCATACCGGACCAATGTAAATCGAGGAACTAACTGCGTGATCATGAAACTCCCGATTTATGAAAACGATAATAATTTTCTTATTTCTAGACTTAGGCATAAGAACATGGTGTTAGTGGGTGGTAACCTGGAATAGCCCCTAATTGGCCCCTTGAGTGGCACCAACACCTGGCACGGGAGCAATGTAACTCGTAGGAACTAGCCACAGGATCACAAGACTCCCGATTTGAGAATACGATGATAATTTTGCGTATTTCTAGACTTAGGCATAAAAACATGGCGTTAGTGGGTGAAAACCCGAAATAGCCCCCAAACGGCAACGTGAGTGGTACCGACACGTCACAAGGGACCGATGTAACTCGTTGGTACTTATCACGCGATGGCGGGACTCCCAGGTTGAGAATACGATGATAATTTTCATATTTCTAGACTTAGGCATAAAAACATGGCATTAGTGGGTGATAATTCGAAACAGCCACTGAACGACCGATTGAGTGGCACTGACACCTCGCATGGGACTAATGACACCTGTAGGAACTTATCGGACGATCACGGGACTCTCGATTTGAGAATACACCGATAAGTTTCATATTTCTAGACTTAGGCATAAAAACATAGCATTAGTGGGTGAAAAACCAAAACAGCCCTCGAAAGGCCCTGTGACTGGCATCAACACATTGCATAGGACCAATGTAACTCGTAGGAACTTATTGCATGATCATCAGACTCCCGATTTGAGAATATGATGATAATTTGCATATTTATAGACATTAGGCATAAAAACATGGCATTACTCGGTGAAAACTCGAAACAGCAACCGAACGACCCCGTTGGTGGCCCGAACACCTCACACGGGACCAATGTAACTCGAAGAAACTTATCATGCAATCAAGGGACTCCCATTTTGAGAATACGATGATAATTTGCATATTTCTACACATTAGGCATAAAAATATGGCATTAGTGGGAGAAAACCTAAAACAGCAACCGAATGGCCCCGTGAGTGTAACCAACACCTCGCACGGGACCGATATAACTCATAGGAACTGACCGCATGAAAGTGGACTCCCGGTTTGAGAATATGACAATAATTTGGCTATTTCTATGCTTATGCAAAAAAAATGGCGTTGGTGGGTGAAAACTCGAAACAACTCCTGAACGCCCTCGTTAGTGGCACCGACAGCTCGCATGGGACCAATGCAACTCATAGGAACTGATCCCACAATCAGGGGACTCCTGATTTAAGAATAAGACAATAATTTGTATATTAATAGGCTTATCCATAAAAACTTGGTATTAGTGGGTGAAAACTCAAACCAACCTCCGAACTGCCCCGTGAGTTGCACCGACACCTCGCACGGGACCGATGTAACTCGTAAGAACTTATCGCGCGACGACGAGACTCCCGGTTTGAGAATACAACGATAATTTGCATCTTTCTACACTTAGGCATAAAAACATGACGTTAGTGGGTGATAACCCAAAACAGCACCCGAACCACCTCGTGAGTGGCACCACACCTCGCATGAGACCATTGTAACTCGTATGAACTTATCGCGCGATCACGGGACTCCCGATTTGAGAATACGATGATAATTTTCATATTTCTAAACATAGGCATAAAAAATGGCGTTATTGGGTGAAAACTAGAAACAACCCCCAAACGGCCCGATGAGTGGCACTGACACCTCGCACGGGACTAACGTTACTCGTAGGAACTTGTCACAGGATCATGGGACACCCGGTTTGAGAATACGATGATAATTTGCATATTTCTAGACTTAGGCATAAAGACATGGCGTTAGTGGGTGAAAACTAGAAACAACCCCCGAACAGCCCGGTGAGTGGCACCGACACCTCGCACGGGACCAACGTTACTCATAGGAACTTATCACATGATCACGGGACTCCCGGTTTGAGAATACGATGATAATTTGAATATTTCTAGACTTAGGCAAAAAGACATCACGTTAGTGGGTGAAAACTCAAAATAGCCCCCGAACGGCCCGTGAGTGGCATCAACACCTCCCACAAAATCGATGAAACTCGTAGGAACTTATCGCGTGATCACGGGACTCCCGGTTTAAGAATACGATGATAAGTAAAAAAATACAAGACTTAGGAATTAAAATATGACGTTAGTGGGTGGTAACCCGAAACATCCCCTGAATGGCCACTGGACTTCCGGTTTGAGAACACGATAATAATTTGTATATTTCTTGAATTAGGCATAAAAACATGGCGTTAGTGGGTGAAAACCTAAAATAGCCCCCGAACAGACCCGCGAGTGGCACCGACACCTCCCGCGGGACCAATTTAACTGGTAGGAATTTATCGTGTGATCACGGGACTCCGCATTTGATAATACGATGATAAGTGGCATATTTCTAGACATAAGCATAAAAACATGGTGTTAGTGGGTGAAAACCCAAAATAGCCCCCGAACGGCCGCGTTAGTGGCACCAACACCTCTCACGGGACCAATGTAACTCGTAGGAACATATCGCGCAATCCATGGACTCTTCGTTTAAGAAAAAGATATTAATTTTCATATTTCTAGGCTTAGCCATAAAAACATGGCGTCAGTGGGTGAAAACCCGAAACAGCCCCCGAACGGCCCTGTGAGTGGTACCAACACCTCGCACGGGACCAATGTAACTCGCAGGAACTAGTCACGTGATCATAGGACTCTAAGTTTGATAATATGATGATAATTTGAATATTTCTAGACTTAGGCATAAAAACATGATGTTAGTGGGTGAAAACCCAAAATATCCCCTGAACGGCCCCGTGAGTGACATCGACACTAGCACGGGACCAACGTAACTCGAATGAACTTATCGAACGATCACGGGACTCACGGTTTGAGAATATGACAATAATTTGCATATTTCTAAATATAAGCATAAAAACATGGGGTTAGTGGGTGAAAACCCGAAACAACCCCCGAATGTCCCCGTGAGTGGAACCAACACCTCGCATGGGACCAATGTAACTCGTAGGAACATACCGCGTGATCACGGGACTCCCAGTTTGAGAATATGACATTAATTTCCATATTTCTAGGCTTAGGCATAAAAACATGGCGTTAGTGGGTGAAAACTCGAAACATCCCCCGAATGACCTTGTGACTGGCATCAACACCTCGCATGGGACCAATGTAACTCGTACGAACTTATCGCGTGATCACCAGACTCCCGATTTGATAATACGAAGATAATTTACGTATTTATAGACATTAGGAATAAAAACATGGTGTTAGATGGTGAAAACTCGAAACAACAATCGAACGACCCCGTGAATGGCACTAACACATCGCGCGGGACCAGTGTAACTCGTAGGAACTTATCGCGTGATCACGGGACTCCCATTTTGAGAATAAACTGATAATTAGCATATTTCTATACATTAGGCATTAAAATATGGCGTTAGTTGGTGAAAACTCGAAATAGCAACCGCACGACCCCGTGAGTGTTACCGACACCTCGCGCAGGACCAATGTTACTCGTAGGAACTGACCGTGTGATCACTGGACTCCCGATTTTAGAATAAAATAATAATTTTCCTATCTTTAGACTTAAGCATAAAAACATGGCGTTAGTGGGTGAAAACTCGAAACAGCCCCCGAACGGCCTCGTGAGTGGCACCGACACCTTGCATGGGACCAATGTAACTCGTAGGAACTGATCGCACGATCACGGGACTCTCGATTCAATAATAAGATGATAATTTGTATATTTCTAGTTTTATCCATAAAAACATGGTGCTATTGGGTGAAAACTTGAAACAACCTTTGAACGGCCCCGTGAGTGGCACCAACACCTCGCATGGGACTGATGTAACTCGTAGGAACTTATCGTACGATGAAGGGACTCTTGGTTTGAGAATACGATGATAATTTGCATATTTATAGACTTAGGAATAAAAACATGACGTTAGTGGGTGATAACCCGAAACAGCACCCGAAGGGACCTGTGAGTGACACCACACCTCGCACGAGACCAATGTAACTCGTAGGAACTAATCGCGCGATCACGGGACTCTCGATTTGAGAATACGATGATAATTTGCATATTTCTAAACATAGTCATAAAACACATGGAGTTATTGGGTGAAAACTAGAAACAACCCCCCGAACGGCCTGGTGAGGGGCGCCGACACCTCGCACGGGACCAACGTTACTTATAGGAACTTATCACATGATCACGGGACTCTCGGTTTGAGAATACGATGATAATTTGGATATTTCAAGACTTAGGCATAAAGACATGGCGTTAGTGGGTGAAAACTCAAAATAGCCCCCGAACGGCCCGTGAGTGGCATCAACACCTCGCACAGAACCGACGAAACTCGTAGGAACTTATCGCGCAATCACGGGACTCTTGGTTTGAAAATACAATTATAAGTTACAAATTACTAGACTTAGGTATAAAAATATGACGTTAGTGGGTGGTAACCCGAAACAGCCCCTGAACGGCCACGGGACTCCCGGCTTGAGAATACAATAATAATTTCCATATTTCTTGAATTAGGCATAAAAACATGGCGTTAGTGGGTGAAACCCCAAAACAGCTCCCGAACAAACTCGTGAGTGGCACCGAAACCTCCCACGGAACCAATGTAACTGGTAGGAACTTATCGCACGATCACGGGACTCCCCATTTTAGAATACGACGATAAGTGGCATATTTCTAGACATAAGCATAAAAACATGGCGTTAGAGGGTGAAAACCTAAAACAGCCCCCGAACGGCCCCATTAGTGGCACCAACACCTCGCACGGGAACAACATAACTCGTTGGAACATACCAAGCGATACCGGGACTCCCGATTTGAGAAAAAGATATTTATTTGCATATGTCTAGACTTAAGCATAAAACCATGGCGTTTGTGGGTGAAAACCCAAAACAGACCCCTGAACAGCCCTGTAATTGGCACCGATACCTCTCCTGTGACCAATATAACTCATAAGAACCGACCGTGTGATCACGAGACTCCCGATTTAAAAATATGATGATAATTTTCATATTCATAGACTTAGGCATAAAAACATGGCATTTGTGGGTGATAACCCGAAACAACCCCGAACGACCCCGTGAGTGGCACCGACACCTCCAACGGTACTGATGTAACTGGTAGGAATTTATCGTGCGATCACGGGACTCCCCATTTGAGAATACGACGATAAGTTGCATATTTCTATATTTAGGCATAAAAATAGGGTGTTTGTTGGGGAAAACCCAAAACATCCTCCGAACGGCCTTGTAAGTGGCACGGACACCTCGCACGGGACCAATGTAAGTCATAGTAACTTATTGCGCAATCAGGGGACTCTAAAATTGAATATAATAATTTTTTTTTTCATATTTCTAGACTTAAACATAAAAACTTGGCATTAGTGGGTGAAAACCCTAAATAGCCCCCGAAATGCCCCGTGAGTTGCACCAACACTTCGTACGGGAGCAATGTAGCTCGTTGGAATATACTGCGTGATCATGGGACTCCCAGTTTGAGAATATGACACTGATTAGTTTGTTTCTAAGCTTAGGCATAAAAACATGGCGTTAGTGGGTGAAAACCCAAAATAGGCCCCAAACGACCCCGTGAGTGGCACCGACACCTCGGACGGGACCAATATTACTCGAAGGAACTTATCGCTCGATCATGGGACTCTCAGTTTGATAATACAATGATAACTTTCTTATTTCTAGCCCCGACCGTCCCCATGAGTGGCACCAACACCTCCCACGGGGCCAATGTAATTGGTAGGTACATACTGCATGATCACGGGACTTCAAGTTTGAGAATAAGACGTTAATTTGCATATTGATAGGCTTAGGCATAAATACGTGGCTTTAGTGGGTGAAAACCCCAAATAACCCCTAAACAGACCCGTGATGGCATCGGCACCTCGTACGGGACCAATGTAACTCGTAGGAACTTATCGCTTGATCACAGGACTCTCGATTTGAGAATACGACGATAATTTGCATATTTATAGACATTGTGCATAAAAACATGGTTTTAGTCGATGAAAATCTGAAATAACAACCGAACGGCCCCGTGAGTGGCACTAACACCTCTCACGGGACCAATGTAACTCATTGGAACATACCGCGCGAGCATGGGACTCCCAGTTTGAGAATAAGACATTAATTTGCATATTTTTAGGTTTAGCCATAAAAACATGGCGTTAGTGGGTGAAAACCAAAAATAGCCCACGAACGTCCCCGTGAGTGGCACCAACACCTCCCACGGGACCAATGTAACTCGTAGGAACTTATCGCGCGATCACTGGACTCCCGTTATGAGAATACGACGTTAATTTGCATGTTTCTAGGCTTAGGCATAAAAATATGGCGTTAGTGGGTGAAAACCCCAAACAACCACAGATCGGCCCCGTGACTGGCATCGACACCTCGCACGAGACCAATGTAACTCGTAGGAGCTTATCACGTGATCACGGGACTCTCAGTTTGAGAATATGACGATAAGTTTCATATTTCTAGACTTAGGCATAAAAACATGGGGTTAGTGGGGGATAACTCCCGGTTTGAGAATACGACGATAAGTTGCCTATTTTTAGACATAGGCATAAAGATAGGACATTAATGGGTGAAAACCCAAAACAGCCACCGAACAGACATGCGAGTGGCACCGACACCTCGTACGGTACCGATGTAACTAGTAGCAACTTATCGCGCGATGATGGGACTCCCCATTTGAGAATACAACGATAAGTGGCATATTTCTAGACATAAGCATAAAAACATGGCGGTAGTGGGTCAAAACCCAAAACAGCCCCCGAACGGCCCTGTGAGTGGCACCAACACCTCGCCCGGGACAAATGTGACTCGTAGGAACATACCGCGCGATCCCTGGACTCCCAGTGTGAAAATAAGATTTTAATTTGCATATTTCAAGGCTTAGACATAAAAACAAGGTTTTAGAGGGTGAAAACTCGAAATAGCCCCCGAATGACCCCATGAGTGGCATCGACACCTCTCATGGGACCAATGTATCTCGTAGGAACTTATCGCACGATCACGGGACTCTCGGTTTGAGGATACGATAATAATTTGCATACTTCTAGACTTAAGCATACAAACATGGCATTAGTGGGTGAAAACCCAAAAAAAACCACGAACGGCCCTGTAAGTGGCACCGACACCTCTCTTGGGACCATTGTAACTCGTAGGAAATGACCGCATGATCACGGGACTCCCAATTTGAGAATATAGAGAAAATTTTCATATTTCCAGACTTATGAATAAAAACATGGTGTTTGTGGGTGATAACCGGAAACAACCCCCGAGCGGCCCCGTGTGTGGCACCAACACCACGCACATAATGAATATAACTCGTAGGAACTGATCATACGATCACGGGACTCCTGATTTCAAAATACGATGATAATTTTCATATTTCTTGACTTAGGCATAAAAACATGGCATTAGTGGTCGAAAATCCAAAACAACCCCCGAACGGCCCCGTGAGTTCACCTCGCGCGGGACTAGTATAACTCGTAGGAACTTATCGTGCGATCAAGGGACTCCCAGTTTGAATATAAGACAATAATTTGCTTATTTCTAGGCTTAGGCATAAAAACATGGAGTTAGTGGGTGAAAACCCGAAATAAGTCCCGAACGGCCCCGTGAGTGGCACCGACACCTCGCATGGGACCAATGTCACTCGTAGGAACTAACTGCGTGATCACGAGACTCCGAGTTTAAGAATACAATGATAATTTGCATATTTCAAGAGTTAGGCATAAAACATGGTGTTAATAGGTGAAAAACCAAAACAGCCCTCGACCGGCCCAGTGAGTGGCACCGACACGTCGCACGGGACCAATGTAACTCGTAGGAACTTATCGCGCGATCAGGGGTCTCCAGGTTTGAGAATAAGATGTTAATTTTTACATTTCTAGGCTTAGGCATAAATACATGGCGTTAGTTGGTGAAAACCCCAAATAACCCCCGAACGGCCACGTGATTGGGATCGACACCTCGCACTGGACCAATGGAACTCGTGGAAACTTATCGTTTGATCACGGGACTCACGATTTGAGAATACGACGATAATTTGCGTATCTATAGACATTAGGCATAAAAACATGGTGTTAGTTGGTGAAAACCCAAAACAGCAACCGAATTGCGCAATCACGGGACTCTCGGTGTATTTTACATATCTCTAGGCTTAGGTATAAAAACAAGGCGTTAATGGATGAAAACCCAAAATAGCCCATGAACGTCCCCGTGTGTGGCTCCAACACCTCCCACGGGCCAATGTAACTCGTACAAACTTATCACGCGATCACGGGACTCCCATTTTGAGAATACGATGTTAATTTGCATATTTCTAGGCTTAGGCATAAAAACCTAGTGTTAGTGGGGGAAAACCCCAAACAACAGCCAAACGACCCCGTGACTGGCATCAACACCTCGTACGAGACCAATGTAACTCGTAGGAACATATCACGTGATCACGGGACTCTCAGTTTGAGAATATGATGATAAGTTGCATATTTCTAGACTGAAGCATAAAAACATGGCGTTAGTGGGTGATAACTCCCGGTTTGAGAATATCACAAAATAGCCCCTAATGGCCCCGTGAGTGGCACCGACACCTCGCACGGGATGAATGTAACTGGTAGGAACTGATCACACGATCACGTTACTCCCAGTTTGAGAATACGACAATAATTTGCCTATTTCTAGACTTAGGCATAAAACCATGGCGTTAGTGGGTGAAAACAAAAAACATCCCCCGAAAGGCCCCATGAGTGGCTATGACTGCTTGCACAGGAATGATTTAACTTGTAGGAATTTATCACGCGATCCCGAGACTCCCAATTTCATAATACGATGATAATTTTCATATTTATAGACTTAGGCATAAAAACATGGCGTTATTGGGTGATAACCAAAAATTGCCCCCGAACGGGCTTGTGAGTGGCACCACACCGCGCACGGGACCAATGTAACTCGTAGGAACTTATCGCACGATCATGGGAATCTCGGTTTGAGAATATGACGATAATTTTCATATTTCTTGACTTAGGCATAAAACACAGAATTATTGGGTGAAAACTAGAAACAACCCCCAAACGGCCCCGTGAGTGTCACCTACACCTCGCATGGGACCAATGTTACTCGTAGGAACTTTTCACGCGATCACCGGACAACCAGTTTAAGAATATGATAATAATTTGCATAATTATAAACTTAAGAATAAAAACATGGCGTTAGTGAGTGAAAAATGGAAACAACCCCTGAACGGCCCCGTGAGTGGCACCAATAACTCACACGGGAATAATGTAGCTCGTAGGAACATACCGCGTGATCACTAAACTCTCAGTTTGAGACTATGATGTTAATTTGCATATTGGTAGGATTAGGAAAAAAAATATGGCGTTAGTGGGTCAAAATTAGAAATAACACCCGAACGGCCCCTTGAGTGGCAACAACACCTCGCATGGGACCAAAATAACTCGTAGGAACTGGCCGTGCGATCATGGGAATTTCGGTTTGAGAATACGAAAATAATTTGCATATTTCTAGACTTAGGCATAAAAAGATGGCATTAGTGGGTGATAATCCAAAATAGTCCGCGAATGGCCCCTTAAGTGGCACCAAAACCTCATACGGGACCAATGTAACTCGTAGGAACTAGCCATGTAATAACGGGACTCCCGATTTGAGAATACAGTGATAATTTGAATATTTCTTGAATTAGGCATAAAAACATGGTGTTAGTTGGTGAAAACTTGAAACAGCAACCGACCGTCCCTGTGAGTGGCACTAACATCTCGCACATGACCAATGCAACTCGTAGGAGCTTATCGTACGATCACGAGACTCCTAGTTTGAGAATACGATGATAAGTTGCATATTTCTAGACTTAGGCATAAAAATATGGCGTTAATGGGTGATAACTCCCGGTTTGAGAATACGACAATAAGTTGCATATTTCTGGACTTAGGCATAAAAACATGGCATTAGTGGGTGATAACCCTAAACAGTCCCTGAACTGCCACTTGATTGGTACCAACACCTGGCAGGGGACTAATGTAACTCGTAGGAATGGGTCGCGCAATCACGGGAGTCCCAGTTTGAGAATACGATGATAATTTGCATATTTCTTAAATTAGGTATAAAAACATGGCGTTAGCGGGTGAAAACCCAAAATAGCCCCTACAAGGCCCCGTGAGTGGCACCAACACCTCGCATGAGACCAATGTAACTCTTAGGAACATACCGCGTGATCACGGGGCTCCTGGTTTGAGAATAAGATATTAATTGGCATATTTTTTGGCTTAGGCATAAAAACATGGCTTTAGTGCGTTAAAACCCGAAATAGCCCCCGAACGGCCCCGTGAGTGGCACCGACACCTCTCACGAGACAAATTTTTCTCGTAGGAACTTATGGCATGATCATGGGACTCGCGGTTTGAGAGTACGACAATATTTTTCATATTTCTAGACTTAAGCATAAAATCATGGCGTTTGTGGTTGAAAACCCAAAATAGACCCCAAACGACCTTATAAATGGCACCGACACCTCTTCGGGAACCAATGTAACTCGTAGGAACTAACCACGTGATTACGAGACTCGCAGTTTAAGAATATGGTGATAATTTGCATATTTCTTGACTTAGGGATAAAAACATGGCGTTAGTGGGTGAAAACCCGAAACAACCCGCGAACGGCCCCATAAGTGGCACCAAAACCTCTCACGGGACCAATATATATTGTAGGAACTTATCGCACAATCACGAGACTCCCAATTTGAGAATATGACAATAATTTGTATATTTTTATAATTAAGCATAAAAACATGGCGTTAGTGGGTGAAAACCCAAAACAGACCCCGAACGACCCTGTAAGTGGCACCGACACCTCTCCTGGGACAAATGATACATGTAGGAACTAACTGCGCGATCACGGGACTCCGAGTTTGAGAATATGACGATATTTTCATATTTCACGATTTAGGCAAAAAAACATGACGTTAGTGGGTTAAAACCCAAAACATCCCCAAAACGGCCCCATGAGTGTCACCGACATGTCGCATGGGACCAATGTAACTCGTAGGAACTTATCACGTGATCAGGGGACTCCCGGTTTGAATATAATACAATAATTTGCGTATTTTAAGAATTAAGCATAAAAACATGGCGTTAGTAGGTGAAAACCCAAAAAAGCCCACGAACGGCCCCGTGAGTGGCATCCAACATTTTTCACAGGACCAATGTAACTTGTAGGAACTTACAGCATGATCAAGGGACTCCCGATTTTAGAATATGATATTGATTTTCTTATTTCTAGGCTTAGGCACAAAAACATGGTGTTAGTGGGTAAAAACCCGAAACAACCCTCAAACAGCCCCGTGCGTGGCACCGACACCTCGCACGAGACCAATGTAACTCGTTGGAACTTATCGCGCGATTACGGGACTCCCAATTTTAGAATACGACAATAATTTTCATATTTCTAGACTTAATCATAAAAACATGGCGTCAGTTGGTGAAAACCCAAAACAACGCCCGAACATCCCCGTGAGTGGCACTAATACCTCCCACGAGACCATTATAACTCGTAGAAACTTATTGCACCATCACGTGACTCCCGTCTTGATAATACGATGATAATTTTCATATATATAGACTTAGCCATAAAAACATGGTGTTATTGGGTGAAAAACCGAAACAGGCACTGAATCACCCCATGGGTGGCACTGACACCTCGCACGGGACCAATGTTACTCATAGTAACTTATCGCGCGATCACGGGACACCCGGTTTAAGAATACTATGATAACTTGCATATTTCTAGAGTTAGGCATAAATACATGGCGTTTGTGAGTGATAACCCGAAATGACCCCTGAACGGCCTCATAAGGGGCACCAACACCTTGCATGGGACTGATGTAACTCGTAGGAAGTGACCACGTGATCACTGTACTTCTGATTTGAGAATACTATTATAATTTTCATATTTATAGACTTAGGCATAAAAACTTTCCATAAGTGGGGGAAAACCCAAAATAGCCCCCGAACGTCCCCGTGAGTTGCACTGACACCTCGCATGGGACAAATGTAACTCGTAGAAACTTATCGTGCGATTACAGGACTCTTCGTTTGATAATATGATGATATGTTCCATATTTATAGACTTAGGCAAAAAACCTTGGAGTTAGTGGGGGATAACCTGAAACAGTAGCCAAATGGCCCCTTGAGTGGTAGCAACACCTCGCACGGCACCAATGTACCTCGTAGGAACTGGCCGCGTGATCACGGGACTCCCAGTTCAAGAATATGATGATAATTAACATATTTCTTGGCTTAGGCATAAAAATATGGCATTAATGGGTGAAAAACCGACACATGCCCCGAACGGCCCGGTGAGTGGCACCGACACCTCGTACGGGACCAATGTAACTTATAGGAACATATCGCACGATCACGGGACTCCCGATTTGAGAATATGACATTAATTTACATATTTCTATGCTTAGGCATAAAAACACGGTGTTAGTGAATGTAAACCCTAAACAACCCCTGAATGGCCCCATGAGTGGCACTGACACCTCGCACGAGAGCAATGTATCTCATTGGAAATTATTGCATGATCATGGGACTTTCGGTTTGAGAATACGATAATAATTTATATATTTCTAGACATAGGCATAAAAACATGGCGTTAGTGGGTGAAAAACCCAAACAGCCCCAAAACGGCCATGAAAGTCACATTTATACCTCGTACGGGACTAATGTAACCCATAGGAACTCACCGCGTGATCATGGGAATCCCGATTTGAGAATATGACAATAATTTGCATATTTATAGACTTAGGGATAAAAACATGGCGTTAGTGGGTGATAACCCGAAATAGCCACAAATGGCCCAGTGAGTAGGACTAACACATCGCACGGGACTAATATAACTTGTAGGTACTCACCGCGCGATAACGGGACTCTCGGTTTTAGAATATGATGATAATTTCAATATTTCTAGACTTAGGAATAAAAACATGGCGTTAGTGGGTGATAACCCGAAATAGCCCCCGAACGGGCCTATAAGTGGCACCACAGCTCGCACGGGACCAATGTAACTCGGAGGAACTTATCACGCAGTCACACGACTCCCAGTTTGAGAATATGACAAAAATTTGCATATTTCTAAACTTAGGAATAAAAACATGGCGTTATTGGGTGAAGACTCAAAACACCCCTCGAACGGCCCCGTGAGTGGCACCCACACCTCTCTCGAGACCAATGTTTCTCGTAGGAACTTATCTCATGATCACGGGACTCCCGATTTGAGAACACGATGATAACTAGAATATTTTTAGACTTAGGCATAAAAACACGACGTTAGTGTGTGATAACCCGAAATAGCCCCCGAACGGCCCCATAAATGGCACCAACACCTCGCAAGGGACCAATGTAACTCGTAGGAACTGATCGCGCGGTAATGGGACTCTTAGTTTTAGAATACCTTGATAATTTTCATATTTCTAGATGTAGGCATAAATACACGGTGTTAGTGGGTGAAAACCTGAAACAGTCACCAAACGGCCCCGTGAGTGGCACCGACACCTCGCACGGGACCAATGTAACTCATAGGAATTTATCGCGTAATTAAGGCACTCCTGATTTGAGAATATGACAATAAGTTGCATATTTATAGAATTTGGAATAAAAGCATGGTGTTGGTGTATGATAACCCAAAATAGCCCCCGAACGGCCCCGTAAGTGGCACCCACACTCATATGGGGTCAATGTAACTCGTAGGAACTGACCGCATGATAATGGGACTCCCGGTTTGAGAGTAGGATGATAATTTGTATATTTCTAGACATAGGCACCAAAACATGGCTATAGTGGGTGAAAGCCCGAAACACCCACCAAACGACGTCGTGAGTGGCACCGACACCTCGCACGGGACCAATGTAACTCGTAGGAATTTATCGCGCAATCACGGGACTCCCAATTTGAGAATATGACAATAAGTTGCATATTTTCAGACTTAGGCATAAAAACACGACATTAGTGGGTGAAAACTCGAAATAGCCCCCTAACGGCCCCGTGAGTGGCACCGACACCTCGCACGGGACCGATGAAACTCGTATTAACTTATTGAGCGATCACGGGACTCCCGATTTGAGAATAAGACATTAATTTTCATATTTCTAGGCTTAGGCATAAAAACATGGCGTTAGTGGGTGCAAACTCCAAACAACCCCCTAACGGCCCCGTGAGTGGCACCAACACCTCTCACGGAACCAATGTATGTCGTAGGGACTTATGGCGCGATCATGGGACTCCCGGTTTGAGAATATGATAATAATTTGCATATTTCTAGACTTAAGCATAAAAACATGGTATTAGTGGGTGAAAACCCAAAACAAACCCCGAACGACGCAATAAGTGGCACTAATACCTCGCATGGGACCAATGTAACTCGCAGGAACTAATCGTGCAATCACGGGACTCCCGATTTGAGAATACGACAATAATTTGCATATTTCTAGACTTAATGCATGAAAACATGGCATTAGTGGGTGAAAACCCAAAGCAAACCCCGAACGGCCTCGTAAGTGGCACCGATGTAACTCGTAGGAACTTATCGCGTGATCAGGGGACTCCCGGTTCCAATATAAGACAATAATTTGTATATTTCTAGATGTAAGCATAAAAACATGGCGTTAGTGGGTGAAAACCCAAAATAGCCCCCTGAATGGCCCCGTGAGTGGCACCAACACCACTCACGGGACCAATGTAACTTGTAGGAACTTATCGTGTAGTCACACCACTCCCGGTTTGAGAATATGACAAAAAATTGCATACTTCTACACTTAGGCATAAAAACATGGCGTTATTGAGTAAAAACTCAAATCACCCTCTGAACGGCCCCGTGAGTTGCACCGACACCTCTCCCGGGACCAATGTTACTCGTAGGAACTTATATCATGATCACGGGACTCCTAATTTAAGAATAGGACGATAACTTGCATATTCCTAGACTTAGGCATAAAAACATGGCGTTAGTGTGCGATAACCCAAAACAATCCCTGAACGGCCTTTAAGTGGCACCAACACCTCGCATGGGACCAATGTAACTCGTAAGAACTGACTCGATAATGGGACTCCCAATTTTAGAATACGATGATAACTTGCGTATTCCTAGACTTAGGCATAAAAACATCATGTTAGTGTGTGATAACCCAAAATAGCCCCCGACGGCCCTGTAAGTGGCACCAACACCTTGCACGAGACCAATGTAACTCATAGGAACTGACCACGCGATAATGGGACTCCCGATTTTAGAATACGATGATAATTTGCATATTTCTAGACGTAGGCATAAAAACACGGCGTTGGTGGTTGAAAACCCAAAACACCCACCAAATAGCCCCGTGAGTGGCACTGACTGAAACACCTTAAATATTTGACGTACTTGAGTCTATAATATTTAGGCGTTTCACTAATTTGGATATTGTGTCAAAACATATTTTTAGTGCGAGCCTTATCCTTGGTACACCTTATGACATTACTCGACGACTCAACATGCCTCGACTCTACTCAAGGACATATCCGAGTAAAGGTACTCACGTATGTTGCACATTTGCACTTGACACATGAGGCACACATGCATATTTCTTGATCTATGTTTTTTTAATTGCGTGACTATTTAATTATGAGCCGAAACATTTTTTTCTAAAAATGAAATTATATTTTTTTGAAAATATTTTTTTTAAATAAAATTTGTTTAACTTTTGTTTAAAATAAATTTCTTATTGTTTAAAATCATTTTCAGAATTTAGTGATAAAAATTATTTTTTTTCAATTTGAAAAATATTTTTCGTAAATCATTACCTACTGTTTTGTTTTGGCCGAGTTTTTTTTTTGTCCATGTCTGTTAGTACAAGTTAGGAGCCTTAGAAAGACTTGACTAATTGTACTTGCTAGATTTTGTACCATGCGATTTTTGCTCAAGAGATTTCATAACCTTTTAGTCTACGACCCTTACCTGCTAGTGCACTCTTTATACACCTACTTGGTTAGTTTTTAACCTTTAGTCATTATAAGCCTTAAGACATTTCACCATTTAGTGTGACTAACCTTGACCACTAGTGCTTTTTAATTATTACACTATTTCGGCCATATCATGTCAATTGCCTATTTGCGTCAGAATAGATTTTTAGGATTTAGGTATATTTTTTTTAAACCTTATGATAGTACCTGCTCTTAATAAACCGAGATTTATTTTTATTTAGGTTTATTTTTATAAACCTAGATTATTATGGACTGGTAGATTTGACCCATGTATCTGTTTTTTCTATTTTGTCCTGTCTGAGTTTTTAACTTGTCAGTTTAAGACCTTATCTTATGTCGATTTAGACTTATGGTCAGGGCCTATAGCCTTTGTAGTTGGCGTGAGATTTTGACTTGCCTAGTATATTTCGTTCTTAACTATTGGACGATTTGACCCGCTAGAATTAACTTGTCCATTTAGTCACTTGGTGTGACTTGTGTAGACTTTCGGCCATAGCCTCATAGGTGTATTTGTATGAGAGAAGTCGAGACCTGCCAACTTAACTGTTTTGACCATTGGGAGAAATAGGTTTACCTTAGTACCTACTATAACCGAATAGGAGCGTAACTGTTTGATGGCTTAGATATTTAGTAGTGATTTGACCAATCATATTTAGCCTTAAGGTATGAGCTGTAACGTATTTTGGCTGTTGTTTTTTAAGAGAGGTTTATAGAGCTTTGACCGTTGGTTTGTTTAGAGAGTTGCCAGCTGTCATAGTATGAACGTTGAGAGTTTGCTGTAACTGAAACCATACCTACCTGGATTTCATATTTAGTGGTTTTAGGTTTTCAAGAACATGGTTTTAAGATTCTTGAGTTGTGTTTATAACAGACTTAATTTGTTAAGTTGTTAAAATCTGTTGTAACACGATTTAATCACAACCTTTGATTAATAATTTTTAATCTGAACCCTTGATTTTAAAGTTTCTAGAATTTTGTTTTCTCACCTATATAAACCTCATTGAAGAGTTTATTGGAGTTAGATTTTTTGACAGCTATTCATATTATAATTTTTAGAGTGAGAAACACAAAAGGGTTTAATATTTTTAAAGAGAAAAATAGAGAGAATTGGAGAGAATATCTAAGAGGCAGATTGGATGTTATTGACACACATTGTGTTCATTCTACTTCATCTTTATTATGTTTTTGTTTTTAAATTCTCAATGATCTTTCACATCATCTCATAACATTAGAGATTGAAATATTGTGTTATTGTAGAGAGAATTTGTGTGCTTTCATGCTGAAATATTTTTTTACAAAAACTTGAATTCCTTAGATTGTTAGATCCAAATTTTATTTAATATTTTTATGATATAAATATTCTGATTTTGTGTTAGATGCTATATGTTTAAATCAGAATTTCTCCGGATCTTGCATGTTTATTGAAAATCTTTTTAAAAATCTATTTTCTCATATTTGTGAAATAATTTGAAAAACTCTTTCCTCATAAAATTGAAAATATATTTTTGAGAGATTGAGAACACAATTTTAAATGATTGAATAATCTTGTTGTGTGTTCATGATAAGTGTTGTATGTATTTCTTATAAAGAATGATTATAAGATTTCTGATTGAAAATTTATTTTGTAAGTTTTTGTAGAAAACTTAATTTATTTATAATAGAAAATGAATTTTTCTTAAGTTTTTATAGAAAACGTATTTGCTTGATTACAAATGTATTTTTGTTATGTTTTTGTAGAAAACTTATATGTTTGAGATTTGAATTAAGTTCTTGCATGGTTTTCATTTAGAACATATTCACTATCATGTTTTGCACAACTAGTATGTTGTTGGGAGATTAGTTTTGACTGAGTTGGAATTCGCTAAAATAAGAGACAAGGAGTTAAAGCAAAGGAAACTTCAAACGAGATCAAAGTATCAGAATCAGAAATGTCGTGGAGGGAAGACCTTTAAGAGTGGAGTAACTCGGGTAGGTATATGTTTCAAGACTGAATTGCGTAGGATCTTGCGTTGCATGTTTGGGTGTTTGTAACTATTGTAAAAATTGTTTTTAGTGGAATTTTTGGTTTACTCCGTAGAGGGAGTCGTGGATGTTTTCCCGAGTTTGGGTTTTTACCACGTTAAAAAATCATACTTGTTATCTTATTATCCTCATCTTATTCTTTGTATGATTCAGAATTAAAATTGTTACATGATTTAATTACTTGAATTGGAATAATTCTTCATATGAGATATATTGGATTGTAATGTAATAAATCATATTGTTATTAATTTATCTTTTAATTAAATCAGATTTAATCAATTTTAATTTTCGCATGTTTAAAATCTAATTAGTTAGATAATAAAGTTTTTCTTGATTTGATCATACATATGTTATTAGAAAAACTTTGATGAAATCAGAGTATGTTCATTTGCGCGTATGTCATAGTTTCATGGGCGCTCGGTTTTCTCACTAACACCTCGCACGGGACCAATGTGACTCGTAGGAATTTATCGCCCAATCACGTGACTCCCGATTTGATAATACGACAATAAGTTGCATATTTCTAGACATAGGCATAAAAACGCGGCGTTAGTGGGTGAAAACTCGAAATAGCCCTTGAACAGCCTCGTGAGTGGCACTAACACCTTACACGGGACCGATGAAACTCGTAAAAAGCGATCACGGGACTCCCAATTTTAGAATAAAACACTAATTTTCATATTTCTAAGCTTGGGCATAAAAACATGGCGTTAGTGGATGAAACCCCAAAACAACCCCCGAACGGCCCCGTGAGTGGCACCAACACCTCTCACGGGACCAATGTATCTCATAGGAACATATCGCGGATTCACAGGACTCCCGGTTTGAGAATATGATAATAATTTGCATATTTCTAGACTTAAGCATAAAAACATGGCGTTAGTGCGTGAAAACCTAAAACAGACCCCAACGGCCTAGTAAGTGGCACCGACACCTCGCACGGGACCAATGTCACTCGTAGGAACTGACCGTACGATCATGGGACTCTCGATTTTCGAATACAACAATAATTTGCATATTTCTAGACTTAAGAATAAAAACATGGTGTTAGTGGGTGAAAACCCTAAACAGACCCCGAACGGCATAGTAAGTGGCATCGACACCTCGCACGGGACCAATGTAACTTGTAGGAACTGACCATGCGATCACGGGTCTCCCTATTTGAGATTATGACAATAATTTGCATATTTCTAGAATTAAGCATAAAACATGGCATTAGTGGGTGAAAACCCAAAACAACCCCCGAAAGGCCTTGTAAGTGGCATTGACTCCTCGCACGGGACCAATGTAACTCGTAGGAAATTATCACGCAATCAGGGGACTCCCGGTTTTAATATAAGATAATAATTTGTATATTTCTAGACTTAAGCATAAATACATGGCGTTAGTGGTTGAAAACCCAAAACAGCCCCCTAAACGGCCCCATGAGTGGCACCAACAACTCTCACGGGACTAATGTAACTCGTAGGAACTTATCGCGCAGTCACATGACTCTTGATTTGAGAATATGAGAAAAATTTTAATATTTCTAGACTTAGTCATAAAAACATGGCCCTATTTGGTAAAAACTCAAAACACCCCCCGAACGGCCCCGTGAGTGGCATCGACACCTCTCCCGGGACCAATGTTACTCGTAGGAACTTATCGCGTGATCACGAGACTTCCAGTTTGAGAATAGGATGATAAATTGCATATTCCTAGACTTAGGAATAAAAACATGGGTTAGTGTGTGATAACCCAAAATTTCCCCCGAACGGCCCTATAAGTGGCCCCAACACCTCGCACAGGACCAATGCAACTCATAGGAACTGACCGCGTGATAACGGGACTCTCAACTTCAGAATATGATGATAATTTGTAGATTTCTATACGTAGGCATAAAAACACGGCGTTGGTGGTTGAAAACCCGAAACAACCACCAAAGAGCCTCGTGAGTGGCACTAACACCTCGCAAGGGACCAATGTAACTCGTAGGAATTTATCGCGCAATCACGTGACTCCCGATTTGAGAATACGACAATAAGTTTCATATTTCTAGACTTAGGCATAAAACACGGCGTTGGTGGGTGAAAACTCGAAACATCCCCCTAACGGCCCCGTGAGTGGCACCGACACCTTGCACGGGACCGATGAAACACGTAGGAACTTATTGCGCGATCACGGGACTCCTAATTTTAGAATAAGACATTAATTTGCATATTTCTGATCTTGGGCATTAAAACAAGGCGTTAGTGGGTGAAACCCCGAAACAACCTCCGAACTGCCCCGTGAGTGGCACCAACACCTCTCGCGGGACCAATGTAACACGTAGGTTCATGCCGCGCGATCACGAGACTATCGATTTGAGAATATGATGTTAATTTTCTTATTTATAGGCTTAGGCATAAAAACATGGCATTAGTGGGTGAAAACCTGAAACAGCCCCCGAACGGCCCAGTGAGTGGCATCGACACTTATAAGGACATAAATTTCCAATTAAGTCCCTATATTATTTTGAATTAATTCCGTGAACAAAATTGTGTTTGTAATATGTCATAGGGAGATTTTTATTTTGTCACGATCCCACTCGGTCTATGACGTATTGAAGAAATTAAAGACGTTATGACAAAGCTTCAAAGAATTAATCATGCCGAAGTTTAATTCGTGCAAGTTTAATCGTCTTCAAAGTTAATTTCATTCCGAGATCACTCAGGTATGAATGCGTATAATTAATGGTGCTCGGAAATATTTTATAAAAGGTAAGGATGTAATTTTTATAAAGAAAAAATGTTTTTAAACATTTTAAAAGTGTTTTAAAGGTTTAAACTATGTTTTATGATGATAAGATCGTAAAGGAGTTCGACATTTTTGTATCTCTAATTAGAAGAGACGTTTTAAACAAAAAGTCAAAAAGTCAAACTTTTGCGTTGTCATTCAAACGACATCCAATCTCGTTCGAACGAGATGAGATGTCGCTCGAATGAGTTCCTCAAGTCATTCGAACGACACATTTTTCTAGGAGGCATTTAAATCCTATTTAAATAGTGTTTTCATCATAATTTCACAGTGTGCTTTCTGGAAAACAATTTTACGAACCAGAACCTTGTTTGCACATGTTTTCTCTAAGGAATACAAAGAATAAACACATCCTTAGAGTTTGCAAAGATCCGAGTTATCATTCTTATATTCTTACGTGATCTTGTTGCACCAAAGTTGTTTGTTCTACACATTGAGCACAAAGGGTTTTTGGGTGAAAAATATAGGACTTACTGTTCGACATCGTAGACGAATAAAAGCCATATCGTTGGACATCATGACATACGTTGACATGTGTGTTGTGGACAGGTATCATGGAAGACGGAATTTTTGCGTGGGCACTATTGAAGAACGGTTGAATATTAGAAGGAGTGTCAAGACCCGTGGGGATCGAGTCTTAGTGTAGGCTAATCTGTCTATGTAAAACCATTATTCATAGTGATTGTCTGGCTTGGGCCGTCCGAGGTTGTTTTCCCATTTTGGGTTTTTTCCTCATACATCCGGTGTTGTGAGTATTCTTTACTTTACTTTACTTTCTTTAATCACTAGATGCATGTTTAGGATTAATGAAGATAAAACTGGTTTAAAGTAAGAAATGATTTTTCACAACTTGATTTGGTGCATAATTAAAAGTTGGATCTTTTTCGGAGAAAATTTGGTTTTATTTGAAACACACATACTGGGCACTCTTCAAATTGGTATCAAAGCTAGAAAACATTTTTATTTGTTTTGTGATCCCGTGTGTTTTCAAAGATGAATTCTGGATATAACGAATTTTCTCAAAATCATGTTTTATATGGCACTAATTACACTTATTGGAAGATGAGAACGAGATGTCCTTTAAAATCTATTGATGAGCGTGTTTGTCTTGCAGTTAAGAAAGGCTGGACACCTCCTGTCGCTATTGTAGGTGAGATCACTTGTTTAAAGCCTGTTGAGTTATGGACTGAAAGTGAACAAAGACTTGCACAATATAATTCTAAGGGTCTGCATGTTGTTTCTTCACATGTCACACAGGAAGAATATAATAGAATTATGACTTGTGAAACATCAAAAGAGGCTTAGGATATTTTGGCACTCACTCACGAGGGCACTAGCACAGTTAGGGCGTCAAAACTTCAAAATCTCACAACACTGTTTGAGACCATTAGGATGTTAGAGAGTGAGACCTTTGATGAGTTTTATGCTAGGTTGTCCAATATTGTTAACTCGTCATTTAACCTAGGTGAGAAAATTCACGACAAACGTGTCATTAAGAAAATCCTTAGGTCGTTGCCTAGTAGGTTTGATGCAAAAGTGACCATTTTAAACTCCTTGTGTAGGTTAGGTTCAACGAAACTAGAAGAGATTATAGGTTACTTACAAACCTATGAAATCGACATGATTACCTACAAGCAAGTGCCTAAGAAAGAAAAGGGTATTGCTTTGAAAACCCGAAAGGAGGAAATTAAAGTTTCAGATTCTGATTTCGATTTCGATTATGAGGATGCTGCTTTGTTGGCAATGAAATTTAAAAAAATTATTAAGCTTAAAAAGCAATCGAAAGATGCCAAGAAATTTGAAAAATTCAAGAACAACAAAGTAGATCCCACCTCTAAGGATAAATTTGAGAACCCTAAGAGAGATGAGTTGGATAAGTGTTTTGGGTGTAAGGGGTACGGTCACAAGGTTAAGGAGTGTCCCACTAGACTTAAGAAAGAGGTCAATCAACCCATTGTCTATAATGCCACCTTAAGTGATAGTGAACCAGAAGAGGGAGAGAGTTCCCCAATTGAGCGTAACTTTGTTGCGTTTATGGCATGTCATATGAGAGACGACGATACTACTCATGTGAATGACACTTCCGTGGAGGTTATGAGTGAACCCCATGTTAGTGAGGGAGAAGAGAGTGACGAGGAGGAGTTAGATGTGAAAGAGTTGCAAAATGCATTTAATGAGTTGTATGCCGAAACAGTGAAGGTTAAAAAGGCCAACTCAAAATTGCAAGCTAAGTTGAATGAGCATGCCATAGAAAATAATAATTTTTTGATTGAGGATCTTAGGGCACAAGAGAAGAAGTTTAGGGAGAAATTAGTGTTTGTGGAGAAAGAGAGAGATAATCTCCGTGGTTTGATGGAGTCCTTGAAAAAGGAGATTTTAGTGGTTGAGGAGTCTAGGCGTTTGCTCAAATCTAGGATTCATGACTTGGAGGAGAGATTGATAGACTCGTATAGAGTCATGTTTGATTTGGAGGCTAGGTCGAAGAAGTTAGATAAGATCCTAGGCACCTTCCAAATGAAGGAAGATAGGGGAGGTATAGGTTTTGGTGAGAGAGTTATTCCCATTCCCCCCGCACGTGTGAGGAACACTAGGATGGTTAGAAAAGGTCCACATAAAGGTAATCATTCCCACCACCACTACACTTGCTCATTTTTTGGTAGGAAAGGTCACCTTAGGCGTTATTGTTACAACCTTAGACAAGCTCCTAGGAAGTTTAAGGATAAAGTTGCCTTGGTTACCCAAACCCCCATGCATAATTTTACACCTACTTGGGTTGGGAAATCGGATTTAGTGGCTTTAGGAATTAAACTTCACGATTCTCGTTTGGGTGCACTTGATTCTTCCCATGATAAATCTAAAGGATGATAGTGTTGCCATGTTTGTCATATGCCAGTTTGCTTCATGATATATTCTTTGCTAGTATTATGATATGCGTATCATTTTGTATTATAGTTTTCATTTGTTTGAGTCTTAATTAAAAAATACAAAAAGATTTTGTTTTTGAGAAAACATTTAAAAACCCCAAAATATTTTTTTTAGTCAAAATATGTCTAAAAAGCCAAAAAAATCTTAGGTTTTGGAGATTACATGTTTGATGTGTCATATTGGTGTGCTTGGACCCCCCCCCCCCCCCCCCCCCCCCGCCCATCGTTTCATTATCCATGTGGCTAGGACATTTGGTCATTATTATCGATGCCTAGAATGATCTTAACCATTGTTTATATGGGGTTGTTTCAAAGATGATATTCATTTTAATTCGACTTTGAATATATCCGAACATTGCACACATGCACGAGTTTATATGGATGTTTGACTTCTCTTGCATATTTGAATTTGGTGACGCATTCTTATCTTAATCTTGTCATCTATGTGTAAGTAGACTTAAGGAGAAGTGTGAATGTAATAACCTTTTACCATGAGGATTTAAAATTGGTAAAAATGATGAGTGATTCATGGGAAAGGGCTGGGAGAGTTCAAAATTGACTCGTCATGAAAGCCACCATTTAAAAGAATCCCAAAAGAAAATGCAAAATGCTAAGAAACGGGCTAATAAGATTTTCTCTAACTTGAGAATGCTAGAAACCTCAAAAGAACATCAAAAAGTATATATTTGTGAGGTGTTTTGGTTGAATAAAGTTTAAACAGGTTTGCACAACTAATCCTAATGTTGAAACATTGCAATTTGACGTTATTATCTGTAGAATTGTCAAAATTCTGGATTTGTGTGCATGTAGTATGTTTAGTTCATTAAGCTCACTCTTTAATTTTCATATGAATATGATAAAGTTTGATGATTTATCGCTATAAATTAGAGCTTCCTGATCGTTTTTATGTGTTGGAATTGTGACTCATTTGTTGAAGTTTCACGCCCATTCAGTCCATGTCCATATTTGAGCACATCGGTACTATGTTTGCATGTAACTCGCATTTTTAGTTTCTATGAGTTTTTGTGTTTTGTGCGAAAAACATACTATTTTAGCACTGTTTTGCATCTGTCAAGCCCTTCCTGGAATTTTTTTCTAGAAATTTTTTCACTGAGCAATACTTTATAATATTTCTGGGAAACTGAGAAATTTTGGCAGGTCGCGCGAAGTTGTTCAAACGACAACTCGTCTCACGTGAATTACGTCTGACTTCGTTCGAGAGACATCCTCATCTCGTTTGAGCGATGCCCCTGGCTCGTTCGAATGACAGGATCAAAAATGGCTTCTGATTGGTTTACAGTCCTCAGGTTCAAATTGGTATATTTTTGGTACTGCAGGAGTAATTTTTTTTGGATTGACTGGTTTATATGCAAGTTCTTTTATGTTCCAAATTGGTTTTTTGCATATGATTCTGTTTATCACACCTGATTAATTTGCAATATTCTTTGTGTGTTTCCTTGGTTTACTAGGTACCGATTTGTCATCACTTGATCGTATTTAGCTGGTTGTTTCATGGTTATCTAGCATTTTTCTATTCTCAAATTGGTATCAACTTGATTCAAATTGGTGTCATATTCTCATGCTAGATATTTCATATTGGATTATCTTTTCACCGGATTGTCTATTCGAGACAAAAAGTGGGAGAGATTTATGTGATTTAGGGGGAGATTTGTTGAGTGTTTCTATTGATATATGGATTTACATATTGTTTGATTATATGTGTTTCAAATTGATATCAAGTAAGGATTTACATATTGTTTGATTATATTTGTTTCAAATTGATATCAAATAATTGCTCACATGTTACAAATGGTTTGTTCTTATTAGAAATATAAATTAGTATCATTTGTTCCTCCATACTTCACTGGGTCTCTATTTTTCTGCTTCATGTGTGTAGGTATGCTTTCAGCGATTCGAGATTTCAAGTCTACATCACATTCAGATCATGCCTATTGATGCTACATATTCTAGTCCGTGTCCTGTATTTTTTATTTTGGGTTTATGGGATGGGATTTAGGCATCATACGGCTTGACGACCCGGTTAGGCATTTCACTGGTTTAGTTTTCTCCCAGAATAGTCAAAGGGGGAGATTCGTAAGGACATAAATTTCCAATTGAGTCCCTGTATTGTTTTGACTTAATTCTATGAACAACTTACTTATAAAACTCTCTAAAGAAAATAACTCAGATATAGAGCAGTCCATAACTGACAGTCCACCCTTGATATTCACCGATTAGCTTTTCTTTCAGGAATGATTTCTTGGGTCACAAGGGCAGCTGTAGAGATCTCACTCCACAAGTATAGATCAGGTATGAAACTATTACAATTTCAAAAGGATTAACAAGTATATTGGGGAGGATGTTTTTTGAATAAAAATGGTGTTTTGACCTAAAAGGAATGAGAACTTTTGTAATAGATATGGAGTTTGCATTTTTTAGAAACTCTTTTTAAAAATATTCGAAATAGGTTTTTATAGGTTGTACACAAAATTTGAGGTGAAAAAAATTAGCTAGAATGAAAATAAAAATCGTTCGAACAAGACTGTCATCTTGTTAGAATGAAAACATGGTTCGTTCGAACGACACTCAAGTATCGTTAGAACAAACTTCTAAGGAGATCCAAATAAATTCAAATATAACACCCTCGTTGTATGTCATTTGATGAAATGATCAAATGAGTGATCAAACGAAATTTCTTTTTCGTTTGAATGATATTGACATCTCGTTTGAATGATATCAATAAAAATTTAAAGTTCTTAACTCTAAAAATTTTCCTCAATTATTACAAAAATCTTATATAAAAATTCTCTAAGTATAAATGTAAGTAAATTTAGACTTCCAAAATATTTATACCTTCATAATATGAAGAAGTCTTGAACTTTAAAGAAATTGGAGACTCAGTTTATCATTTCAGCACGTGTCAGTTTGTCAGCACGTGTCAGTTTGTAATGGGATAGGCTAAATATGTCATAGTGGCAAATAAAAAAACTAACAAATCCTAAGCTAAACTATCTTCCGTTGCAAATCTCCACCTTTGGATGTTCCGATACAAAATTAACTAAAAGCCAAATTACAAAAAAATCCCAAAAATTCTAATACCCTTCCTAAACTTTAGAAATGGAATGGCAAAGATAAACTTTGTCTTCAATCTCCACTTGTTCTTATTGTTCTTTCCATATGTATTGTCTTCATGTGGTGCAATATGATCTTCCAATTGGATACCTTCACACGTGAAATAAAGAACAATAAACTTGATATATAGAGTTTGATATAGTTAATACAAGTTCATAAGTCCCAAAAATCAAACTCCCCCTAAATTTGTTCCCCACTTTTTTATTCGAAAGAGACAAAAGAGTAGAAAGTAAATATGAACGTAGATAACCTCATATATAAGAAGAAGATATCATCAAAAAATATATAAATGATGAACATGTAATGATAATCTCCAAGGCTTATATTCGCCAACTATTTTTAAATTTTTTTAAAAATGTTCACGTACAAAAGTAGACAAACACAACACGTCATGGAGAAACAAAAAATACCCGAATCTTGGAAACGAAATATAGGGGTGTGAACATACTCCATATGTTAATCAACGTTGACAAACATATCATATGTGTACGAAAGATTGAGACACCACTAAAGTCTGATCTTAAAGTCCACTTAGGTGTGAAAGGTTGTGAACTCATGTGAAACTGACTTAATCTAATCAACAAATCAATACTGTAAGTGATTGTCACAGTAATGATGCCCAAAACTATGTAATATATTTCCTAATTTTTTTATAGTTTGTGAAAACCCATTGCTCTTGGACTAAATTTCCTCAAAATCTCATATATAGTAATAATTTTCTCAATTATTTTGAAGAAATTAATGCTCATTTGTAGTGACGCATCTATTTTCAAACAAAATGTGCCCGAGAAATCCTCTAACATTTTCCCCAAAATATTCACCAAAGTCTTGTTAGTGGGTTTTACCTTCTCGTAACACTTCGGGTATGCTACGGTGACTTGTAATGGATGATGGAGTACTTGTCTGTTAGTATGTTTACTTCACTTTTCACAAAAGGGGTGCTATTATCTGATAAAAACACCTTTTGAATGTCGAATCAGCAGATGATGTACTCTTTCATAAATCAAGTCATTACCCTTACTGTGACCCTTTTGAGTGGTATGGCCACTGCCCATTTGGTGAAACATTCAATGGAAACAAATATCCAAATATGTCCTATTAAGCAAGGGTTTTTTGCCCCTACTAGATCAGAATGCCCATGTGTGAAATGGGAAAGGCGTAAAAAGGGAGTGCAAACTCTCCGAAGCAGCGTGGATCATGTTTCTATATGATTGACAAGACTTTCATTTCTGAATGAACTCAACTGAGTCTTTCTCCAGTATAGGCAAGTAATATCCTAGGTTCGTGAGTTGATCATAGAGTTTGGCTCCTCCAATGTGTCCCGACTCGTGGGCTTACTTTAGTACTTCTTCATCGACTTCCCCTATGGTTCACTTTAAAGGTTTGTCATGATAACCGTGTTGATACAATTGACCTTGTTAGAAAAAATATCTAGGTGCTCATCCTTTCACCTTCCTGGAATCTTCTTTGTATGTTGCCATTACCCCATCCACCAGCAGGTCCATACACGGTTGCTTCCGATCTTCGGGTTGATTTATGAAATTACATTCTAGTTCCCGGTAGAACCAACATTTTTCACAATTTCTTTATATCATGGTGGAGTCTTACTTCATTAACGGCCAAGAATACCTTGCCCATTGTGGAGTCTTACTTCATTAGTCTTCTCACAGTTGTCTTCATGTAGTTCAGTCAGTCTCTTCTTGGCTTCTTCGGGTTTCCCCCTTTTTATTTTATAATATAAGTTACCCCTGGTAATAAAATACAATGCCAGATCAATTAGGATGAGTGATCCTTCGTCTTTTATCAAATTGCTTTCTAATTTCCCCTCTCTAATCATCTATGGGAAACAATTCTGACACGATCGAGGGAGTTGTCCTCTTTATGATTCGAACGAAAATTGACTCCCCTTCAAATGCAATCTTATGGGTGATGGTAGCATAAGCACCGGTACAGAAATTCATCATTTGGGGATGCCTTCTAATTTTTACAACATCGAATTGCCCGAGTAACCATTGTATGATTGTTCGATAAGGCACCAGACTGATGTGATTCAAAGCAAATTCACTGGTTACCTGTTTCACCACCAAGGTGGAGTCCCCTTTTCTTATTAGGACTTGGATAATTCTTCTGAGGTCCTCGAGCAACCCTAATACTAGCGCTTCATATTCACTTCGTTGTTCGAGCATTTAAATTCTATCTTGTAGGATAATTGAATCTTTTTGCCATTTTTTCTTAGAATGACCCCAACTCCCGCTTTCTTTTCAGTTGAGGATCCATCAAACTCCACTCGTCTGGGCTTAATGCTATAAACTTGGCTTAAAGCTCATCACCCGAGATATCCTCCACTGGTGGATCGAACGTCCCTAATGAGAAGATGGCCAACAGATCAGCATAAGCATTGCTCTTGATAGCTCAATGGAAAACGCACTTGAGATCATACTCCTAGAGGATTAAGAACTATCGGGATACCCTACATATTAGTACAGTTCTAGTAAGCAAAAATTTTATGGGATCACATCTAGTGAGAATATGGACTGTGAATGACAGTAGGTAGTGCTTATATTTTTGAACTATGAACACAAGTGCTAAACAATGCCTCTCAGTACTAGTATATTTGTACTCAGGTCCATGTATAATTCTACTCAGGTAATAAATAGGTTTTTCTTCACCATCCATCTTCGGGGACAATGTTGCACCAATAGATCGTTCAGTTGATGTAAGATATAAGCGTAAAGGGATACCTACCTTTGGGGGGTTCATCGTCTGAGGGGACGTAATGAGTGCTTTCATCTTGTCCAGACATCCTCATGCATCGGTTCCTTTACAAACTTCTCGCCCTTTCTTTGCAACTCCATCAACAGGTACGTTACCTCGGCCATCCCTGGAACAAACCTCCTGAAGTAGGAGACGTTTCCTAAGAAACTTTCAGCTCTCTAGCTGACTTTAGTCTTGTCATATAAATAATGGCCCGATGTTTGTCCAATTCCATCGGACCCTGAAACGACGCAAATATTGCGTATTTCACCTATTAACCTACGCGTTATTATCCCCCTCGGGTATCTTAATTCCTATATTTATGATCTTTAACTATATAACCTCGTATTTCTATGTATACATGCTTTGTAGGAATTAATTGATCTTTTGTAGGTATTTGGATGCTTAGTATGAAGTTTGCATGCATTCCAGCGAAGTTTCATACACAATCGCATGCACAAGGGAATTTTAGTCATTTCATAATTTCGCAACTGGCCCAATGTCTTCACGGAAGTTGTATCCCTTTGAACAAGCTTCGTGTGGCCATAAATAGTGCACGATTCGGAGTCCGAGCGAAGAAGTTGTGGACTTTTTAGCGGAAGGGAATTTCAACATACCAAAAACAGGGGAAGGATTCAAGACTTGTAGGTTCAAATCAATTCGGCCTAAATCTGAATCAATTTGGGTTGAGATAGAGTGCAAGTTATTCCATTTCGAATCGATTTGGATTTTAGTCAAATCGATTTGCCCCCCTTTATGAATCGATTCAGATTTCAGCCGAATAGATTCGCCCCTTATGCAGTCTCGAGATATTTTTATTTGAATCCATTCGGCCCAATTTCGAATCGATTCACCCCTAGAGATATATTTTTTTCTTCCCTTTTGTTTACAATTTTGCCATAAGATATTTTGTATATAAACCAATTTCTCTCATTTTGAGAGATAATATCTGATAATCTTTCATTTTAGCTTAGTTTATGGTTTGGTTTTGGGAGCTTTTATTCATTTCTCCTTGGGGTTATGCCCTTTTTGGGTTTTGTAAATTGGTTTTCATTTTCCATTTCATTAATATAGTTTCATTTACTCTTTATTTCCATTCTTGTCATTTAATTCCTTGTCTAGATAGTTGTAGTTAATTATTTCTTGCTTAATTAGTTTATTGCTTTGTTAATTAGTTTCATTGATGTCTTACCCTTACATAAATAGGGTTGGAGTTGTGTTCCGTCATTTACGGGTTTGGACCTTGAAAGTTAGGGTTTCGTGCAAAATTGTGATTAATTGAAACCGCATGTATTAAAGTTGGATTGTTATGCGTTTAACTTTATTTGTCACACAACTTTAGTGTTTATAGCGATAATCCACATTTAATTCGCGTGTGATCATTTTTAATTAAATGTTTAATCTCGCAACTTTGGATTAAATTCCTTATTGTGTGATGTTTATTCTTAATTGAAAATGCTCGATTAAATTGCTTTCGAGCCTCAACTCTAATTAGTAGCTATTTCGATCCGTTTGGTAGGATGCAATTCCGATCCTCGCTTTACTTTTGTGTAGCGTAACTTATTCTTTTCTTTTTTCCACCATGACCACCCATTACATTTTCTTTTATTTATTTTACACATTTATTCTTTAAGTTTTAAAAAAATTAACATCTAAAATTCAACCACTCCCTGTGGAATTCTTACGATACCCGACATATTGCTGTCCTTGCTTGTCAAGTGTAGCTGTAGTTTAGGTTTTTGCATTGAGTCGTCGAACTGATAACAATGACTTGCATATTACACGATCCACGATTTGCACTCAATCAAAATGGCGCCATTACTGGGGAGTCTATTTTAGATTGTAATTGCTTTATTATTTCGTAATATTTCTTTCATTGATATTTGTATTCTTTATTTTCTCCTTTCCTTTTGACTTGTGCTAGATTCTTACGAGAAATTAAAATTTTGGCACTTTTTGCTTTTGTTTAATTGCCTACTTTGAAATGTCTCTCTATTACACTTTAGATAACCTCAATTATTATGAGAATTGTTTTCCAAGTTATACTCCCAAAACAATGAGAGAATGGCTACAAATTCTTGAAGATGAGCGCATTGAGCGTGAAATTCAAGAGTATGTAAGTGATCCTTCATCCCCTTGTGAGGGTAATTTGGAATGCGGAGAATCCATTAGCTATGAGAAACCCGCACACGAAGATGTTATGTCTTCTTGTGAGTTTGATTATGAGTTAGTGATTAAGGAAATAAATGACTAATCCAAAAGTTCTCAAGCTTGGTTATTGGAAAATGATGCCATGTTCGATGAGATTATTTCTTTACAAAATCGGGTCGAGGTTGAAACTTGCGTTTCATCTCCACCCCTTTTTGTTGAAGAAATAATTGAGAGTGACCCAAGCTTTAGCACTTTTGGATTTCAACCTCTTATTAATGCTTCAGATTGTATTGAGGTTGATGGTCCTTCTTTTCCTTTATTCCCTACTATTCCCGGACAATTAAAATTATCATAAGAATTGGTTAAAAGTCTTGAGGACTTTGACCCGATTCTTGAACGAGAATGTTATTTTGAGATGGTTCATCTCATGGGTTATTCACTTCCACTAGCCCCGCCTCCCCTTCCAATTGAAAAACCTTGGGGATGTGATTTTCATTTTCCCAAGATCAATGTGGTCTTGTCCCCTATTTTATCCAAATCCCACATCGTCCCTGTCAAATTTTTAATTGACGATGGTTTATTTCTGATGCCTTACACTTGCCTTCCATTTTTCAAACAAAATTATTATTTTCCGGGAGGTAGGTTCGCTTTAGAGAGTCCACCGTTGGACTTCAAAGTTAAATCCCTTTTTGGGTGGACCCTCAACTATTTAGACTTCTAGTATATACTTAGTGTGAAGCCTAAATAGTAGGTTGTAAATAGTTAGCCTTTTAATTTTCTTTGTTTAATTTTTTTCTTTCCTTTTTATTTAGTCTAGTGTAATTAGTTAACTTTTTGTTATTTGTTTTTTCTATGCTCGGTACTAAATTTTTTCGTAGATTTCATTGGACTCGTGCTTATGGATACCAGTCCAATTTTGGGTAATATCATTTTTTTCCTCTCTTTGTCTTGTTTTCTTAATGTGCATTGAGGACAATGCAAGATTTAAGTGAGGGGGTGTAGGATATTCTATCCAGTTCATGTGTAGTCCATTGATTTTCTTATTTGTTAGTTACTTAGCATGCTTTTTGTGAAAAATTGAAAATTTCAAAAATATTTTTTTTCTTTTTTCTCTTTTGTTAGGCATTTTGCCTTGTTTTTGATGATAAATTTCAATAATTGCCCGATCCGATTGACAACTCAATGATTTATGTTCTCGATTTTAGAAGTTATTAGACTTTAGTCCTCATATCATTGATATTGTGAATGACCTCATGAATTAAACTATATCCCATGAGCATATGCGCTTTTCTTGTTATATTGATTTGGTTTAATTCATGAAGACTAAATATAGCTTTTCTTTTCATAACCCAAGATCACATAACCAACTCCAAATTGGAGTTATACACCATACATATTACCTTACATACCTTTGTTTGGAATGTTGCTTTGGATTGAATGATGTTGTGTAGTGTGGTTGCAATTTGAGCATATGAAAGTGAGAAAAGAAGAAAGTGTAGTGAACAAAAAAAATAAAAGGAAAAAAGAAAAATAAATTAAAAGAAAACATGAGAAAAATAAGAAAAGAAAAGAAAAAGAAAAGAGAAATTTGTAACTGTTGTATATAGTTCAATAAGCTTTGATTACTCTCTAATTGTTATATCTAATGCTTGTTTGGAACTTGCTTTCCATTTTTTCTATTGCCCGAATTCTTTCCATTATTCAAAGTTTTTCATCTCCGAACACTTTGAATCCGTATATACATATCCTTCGTTTCGTACCGTTA
This sequence comes from Sambucus nigra, assembly GCA_949130495.1. Classification (NCBI taxonomy): domain Eukaryota; kingdom Viridiplantae; phylum Streptophyta; class Magnoliopsida; order Dipsacales; family Adoxaceae; genus Sambucus; species Sambucus nigra. Next base: position 352,389,513 of record OX422207.1, on the reverse strand, counting down.
ACCCCAAGACTACATTAAAACCCTATTAAAGTTCTATGTGATCTTAAGTAGATGTAATTTAAAAGTTAAAATAGTTTTGATAATCTGTGAAAATATATTTTGCCTCTTTTAATGTGCGATATCTTTCATTGAGATTACAATTTTTCATTTTATATATAGCATTCTTAATTTGTGACATGTGTACGACCTAGTTTCCATTTACATTTACTCTTTATGCCAACATGTTCCGTGTGTTAGCTCCCTGTTTCGAGTGAATTCACTTGATAAGTGTAATGCCCGTGAGGATTGAATGTATGCACACTTTATGTTTATCCAGTTTATTTAATTTTTTTACCAAATCATATTTTGCATTTGCTCTCCCCCCTTCCACTTTTAAAGTTTCAATTCTATGAGGTGCATTCATCATGTTAATAACAACGGACTTTAGCTTGAATTCACACAATATACTAATAATGCGTTTGAAATCTTTTTCGTTGTTGTTGAGTTTGTCGCATGTTGAGTTAGGCATATTTTGTGGAAACTATATGATGTTTTTGGGTTTCATCCCTGAAAACCCTCATGAGACGACACTCATCCACTAGGGTAACCTAGGGGTTAACGGCTTATTGCATACGCTAAATGCAATCGTTTGCCCGCGAAAGTGGCCTTATCTTTTTATGACTTTTTCATCTCATTTTGTGCTTGTATCCTATTTTTTGTTTACTTGTAGTTCTTGTTGTTTCCTATTTCATTACTAGGGACTAGGAATGTGTAAGTTAGGGGGTGTGATAAGACACAAATATTGCGTATTTCACCCGTTAACATATGCATTATTAGTCCCCTCGCGTATCTTAATCCATATATTTATGATTGTTAACCAGAAAACCTAGAATTTATATATATACCTGCTTTGGAGGGGTTACATGAGCTTTTGTTGGTATTTGGACGCTTAGTATCAAGTTTGGACGCATTCCGACGAAGTTCAGTACACAATCACATGCATAAGGGCATTTTAGTCATTTATATTTTGGCAACTGGCCCAATGTCTTCACGAAATATGTATCTCTCTAAAAAAGCTTCGTGTGTCCACAAACGGTGCACGATTTCGAGTTCAAACGAAGAAGTTATGGCGTTTTTAGCGGAACGGAATTTCAACATACGAAAAACAGGGAAAGGATTCAAGACCTGTAGGTCCGAATCGATTCCGCCCAAATCCGAATCGATTCAGGTAGAGACAACCTACCATTTATTCCATTCCGAATCGATTCGGATTTCAGCCAAATCGATTCGCCCCTTACGCAGCCTCAAGATATTTTCATTTGAATCGATCTGACCCAATTCCGAAACGATTCGACCCTGCGGATATTTGTTTTTCTTCCCTTTTATTTACATGTTTTCCACGGGATATTTTGTATATAAATCATTTCTCTCATTTTGAGACATAATATCATATAATCTTTCATTTTATCCTAGTTTAGGGTTTGGTTTTGGGACCTTTTCTTCATTTCTCCTTGGGGTTATGCCCTTTTTGGGTTTTGTAAATTGGTTTTCATTTTCCATTCCATTAATATAGTTTCATTTATTTGTTATTTCCATTCTTGTCATTTAATTCCTTGTCTAGATAGTTGCAGTTAATTATTTCTTTCTTAATTAGTTTATTACTTTGTTAATTAGTTTCATTGATGTCTTCCCTTAGATAAATAGGGTCGGGGTTGTGTTCCGCCATTTACGGGTTTGGACCTCGAAAGTTAGGGGTTCGTGTAAAATTGTGTTTAATTGAAACTGCATGTATTAAAGGTGGATTGTTATGCATTTAACAATATTTGTCAGGAATGTTTAGTGTTTATAGAGACAATCTGAATTTAATCTGCCTGTGATCATTTTTTATTAAATGTTTAAACACACAACTTTGGGTTAAATTTCTTATTAGGTGATGTTTATATAGTTGAAAATGCTCGATTAAATTTCTTTCGAGCCTTAATTCTAATTAGTAGTTATTTCGATCCGTGTGGTAGGATGCAATCCTGATCCTCGCTTTACTTTTGTGTAGCATAACTTATTCTTTTCCTTTTCCACCATAACCACCCATTACCTTTTCTTTAATTTATTTTACACTTTTATTCTTGATGTTTTAAAACAATTAACATCTAAAATTCAATCACTCCCTGTGGATTTCTTACGATACCTGACTTATCGATGTGTTTGCTTGTCTAGTGTAGTTGTAATCTAGGTTTTTGCATTGAATCGCCGAACCGATAACAACAATTTGTGTATTACATGACACACGGTTTGCGCTTGATCACACACCTTGATGATTTACCACAAACCCCAGGAACTTCTCGCTCGTCACCCCGAACGCGCATTTTAGGGGGTTCATCTTTAGTTTGTATTTCCTGCATCGAGTGAACACTCTTATCAAGTCATCTAATTGGGACTCCTTCTTTTTTGATTTAATTAACAGATCATCGACATAATATTCCACGATCTTGTGGAAAATATCGTGGAAAGTAGCCATCATTGTCCTCTGATAAGTGGCTCCTGCATTCTTCCACATAAAATTCATAATTGTGTACATGAAATTACCCTAAGGCGTTCAAAAGGTAGTCTTTTTCGCATCAGACAAAACCATTTTTATCTGGTTGTACTCCACATAACCATACTTCAAGCTATACATCTCATGATCCGCAATTGCATCGATCAAGCTATCTATGGAAGGTAGTGGGAATTCATCTTTCGGGCATGCTCGATTCAAGTCCCTGAAGTCCACGCAAATTTTGATCTAGTTCTTATCTTTCTTTCCCATAATCACAATACTAGACAGCCAAATTGGGTGCTGGATTAGGACTATGAAGTCTACTTTAATCCGTCACTAGGCTTCCTCTTTGATCTTCAGATCCAACTCTTCCTTATACGTTCGGGTGGCCTGCTTTATAGGGATGGCTGATGGTAAAACATTCAACTTATCATATCTCACCTCTTTATCTACCCCGAGCATCTTGGTGTACTTCCATGTGAAGACATCTTTGAACTATAGCAACAATTTGATCAAATCATCTTGAGGCGCCCCTTACAAGTCCTTCGAGATAAAGATAGGATTAGGATCATCACCTTCCTTGGCCAAGTCTATTTTCTCTAATTCTTGGATCTGCGGCGTGGGTCTGTCCTTCATGTACTCAGGTTCCTCTTATATTTCTTCTATAAACTCCTGGACACCAGACTTATCAATTACCAAACACTGCCCCTAGATGTCCACCAAAAAACATTAATAAATTGGGTCAGCCTCATCGTCTAGACTTTTAGCTGCCTGCTCACACCTTCATAACTTGTATATAATTCTGCCATTAGGAAAAATTACCCTCTTACACTATCGAGAGGCCTCTTCTTTAAAGGGGCGCTTCTGGTGATTATCATCTGACTCTCTCACGATATGCCTACTAAAAACACTATGAGTCTGGACTTGGTGATCCATGTGTGGGGTCATTCATTCCTGAAGCTGCCTCGATAGACTAGGGGGCCTTACTGCATCTAAATCATGCTATTTTTTTTAATCCACCACCGCTCGAGGGGGTGCTCACACTGTCTCTCGGGTGGTTGGGACCCTTGCTCCCCCAGTATATCTTAAAATTGTTGTGGTTCTTCTATCTGATTTGTGTAAAAGACAGCGTCTAATATATAAGCTTCCTCCTTTGCAAAGGGATTATTGGACGCTCAAATCACTACATCCTTACCTTTTACGTTCTCCTAAGCGCACTGATTATAAGTAGAGGGTACCAGACCATATATGTGCATCCATACCCTTCTAACTAGAAGTTGGTACGATCACTCATAGTTCATGATATGAAATTTGATGTGGGAGGTGATATTCCCCATTGTGATGCCTACACTGACATACCCCACAGATTTGGACGATTGATTATCATATCCCAATATTGCCAATGAATGTGGCACTATCTTTGCCTTCGACATGCCAGTGGCATAAAAAGACCCAGTAGGCATAATATTGATGGAAACTCCCCCATCCAACAGGACATGAGAGAAAACACAGTCATTCACGGATGCCTTAACATACAAAGGTTTGTTATGGTGATACCTGATCATTCTGTCATCTTTGGAGAACATGACTTCGGGTAGGTAACTTCTTATGAGCTTGTCCATAGGCCCTTTCCATTTCAGGTGTGACGCCATGTTCTTATTTGCAATTTCCAAGATAGCTCGCATAACTTACAGTCGTGAGTACTTGGGGATCCCAACCTGATCGAAGAACCAAACAAACTTTGGTGAGGGAGAAGCCACTATGCATTTGATCCACGGGTCTGTTTGTTCCTCTTCTAGCTCATAGACTTCTTCTACATCTCTATATACAGCCTCATCATAGGCTATCACTGCATTTATCACCTCCAGATAATAGGCTCCCATCTACCTACTTAATCCCTCAATGGGGTCATACTTTTCTCTTTATTATTCATCTTCCTTCTCCATCTCATCCTCTAATTGGAGCTGAGATAGATCGAAAGTGCATTCCTCCAGAGATTCTTCAAAGTCATTCTCTTTGAACCACAGCTCTCTTATCAGTTGTTCAGCCTCTTTATCAAAAGCGCTGGCCATATGGGCCCCGTGAGGTGGTAAAGGATTATCGTTCACGTTAAATTTTGGCAGATGGATGTATTCATTCTTTATGTGATGATCAATCAACATCCTCAGCAATAAACACACCTTGGTCTGGTGATTCACTCAATTATGAAGTGCACAATAATGATGATTCTCTCTGTCTTCTTGGGGAACCTGCGACATGCTCACCTTTACTGGTCTACAGACCTTGTCATTAAACATGAGATCATATAGGTTCAAGTATTATTCCACTTTACAAGGTAGCTCGGGGGATCTTCCTCACCTTTAAATCTTCTCTTATTGCCTCTACCTCTTATGCCTCCTCGGTCGCCACTGCCTTCCCCCTTACCCCCATCGTCTGCATAATTGACCCTCGAGGTACTCCCCTCCCCGAGGCAACTGCTGGACTTAGCAGCAAGCTTGATAAGGCAAGGGAAATACGAGCTTGACCATCAAGGTGATGTTCCTCACCGCTTTCAAAAACACTGCGAACGTACCCTCGTGTTTCATTGATCAAGTGGAAAATATATTTGGGCAGCAACACTTCTGCACAAACTTACAAAAGTTTATCCTCTCACATTCCCCCCCCCCCTCATGTCTAGGGAGCATTCACAAAACCTCCTAATATAGGACACAACATCTTCTTTTACCTTCTTCTTCTCACGTGCTATCTACGTCAGTGCAAACTCATCTTCATCCAAATAGAACTTTTGTATGAACAAAAAGTACTGTTCCTCCTAGCAGGCCACGCTGCTTAGGCCCATGTGGGAATACCATGTGTATTCTTTCTCTATCAGGGACTTAAAAATTCCCTCAACCTCAACTTTTTATCATTCCAATGGGCCCTAAGGCTTTCAATAAACCTCTTCACTTGCTCCTTAGGGTTTTCACCTTTCCCCGTGTACTTCTTAAAGATTGGTGGAATATAACCTACTGGTAGGGTTCGTTGTTATATGCCTTTGGATATAAAGTATGAAAGTCATCATACATCGAAGAACTATCTCCCCCTTTGGAAACTTCTATAAACTTCAGCAGCTCCTTCTTCATTTCGTCCAAGTTGGCTGGTGATAATAGGTTAGTTGCACTGTCATCACCTCTGGTATTGCTGGAGCAAGAAATGTGTTTTTCTCTATTCCACAAGTTGTGGCCTGAGTGGATGAAGTCAGTCCCCGATCTTACGTCACTAGCCCCGTTGTCAAAGGCAAGGATGTAATGGGAAGAGCGCAGCCAAAAGTTGGTGGGGGAGTGGGGAAAACACCACTGATGGTGTGCGCAACAACACCTCTTGTAACAATAGGAGAAGGTATTACTATTGGTGACGTCGTTAAAGAGCTTACCCCAATAGGGACTCTTAGCATCGCCTGGGCCGCTGGAGTCTTGTTAAACGTTGTGAACAAACCCATGAGCCCCTTCATTTGTGTTGGGCCTATTCCTTCTTATACACCCATCATTTTCATCTCACCGGCATCGAATGCATGTGTTATCTCATTCCCTCAGGTAACATGAAATGATTTTCCTCATCCTCGCGCTGTATGGCGCCAAAAGTCAATGATCTTGGCAGCATTATCCTCTGGCATCTTTTCAAAAAATAATACCTCCCCAGCGGAGTCGCCAAATGTAAGACGTGGGTTCTTAGAATATAGTTAGTATCAAGTGAGGCGTAACCCCTTATCTAGATCAAAATTAACACTGTGTATTGTATTAAATAATGACAATGAACACATGTGAATAACATGCAATGTGATATAATATTCGGACTTATATTAAGTGGTGTGTATGCACCATAACCATGCAACTAGTATATTAAATAGTGAGGAAGAACAGGCAGCTTGGTCGGATGGAGAAAAAGCAAGCACTCTGGGCACAATAAAGGCAAGGCAGTAACTTCAAGCTTAGTTAATGCTCAATGATGTGGATATTAAATGGTTGTGGGAGTAATGTCTTCATGGGAGATCTCGTGTGTGCAGAAAAGTTGGGCAACAAATCCAGGTGCCAAAAGAACGCATCTTTGTAAACTATTTAGTTGGTCTCTTTATATGAAAAGCAAGGTTACTCGAGTAACCTTGCTTGTATTCAATGTGATGAACCTAATTAAGTGCATAAGTACCTCGCTTATTAATATGGGAGATATTTCATTAAGTTCATGGGATCTCATAAATTGGCAGGAAACTTCTTTACCAGTTGGAGGAATGGTGGGCATTTAATGAGGGACTCAATGTGGAAGTTTAGGGTCTTATCTCAGAATGGTTGAGGGGTCAGATTCAGTAAACTAGGCCTGCCGTCCTAAGGATAAACCCACTTGAGTGATATAATTTTGAGTCCCTATATTCTAGTTGTTATGACATCAGAAAGTGGCTGAATAGTTACCCCACTAGGTGTGTGGTTACATCGATCAAATGAGATGGTGTTTGGTTTGAGGTTGCTCGGCTGATGCGTAGCTCGAGTGTTTAGATTTCTGTCTATCTGTAAAGAACTATCTTTAATCCAAGGTTACAAGATTAAGGTACCTCGACGAGGTTTGCTCGAATGAGTGGAAGTTACGGTAGCTCGGCTCTAGATGGCTCGAGCAACCACATATACTAGACGAAGCTTTGCCTAAGTGTTCCCATAGGGTTGGTAACTATATTCTCAACATTACCTTGCTCCTAATCTTCTAAATCATTTACCTTCAAGGTTCCCAAGAAGCGGATGTTCAATAAGGCATGTTAGCCCTCCCATAGCCTGCCAGGCATGGTCCCTCACAAGTACCAAATAACCTTTCTCAACATACAAAATAAGATAAAGTTCATGATACAATTCATTATGCTTCATATTACAAGATATTATCATTTGAGTGGCTTTGATCTATGAGTAGGATTCTTCGAACCATGTCAGTGGAGAGTCTTAGAGAGAGGTTCTTCGAGAGAGGTCCTTCGAGTGACGTTTGTGGAGAATCTTCGAGGAAGGTCCTTCGAGAGAACTCTCTCGGATGATCTTTACCTTCCTCCTTTCTCATATCCATGGAGAGTCTTCGAGAGAGGTTCTTCAAGAGAGATCCTTTGAGTCACGTCTGTGGAGACTCTTTGAGGTAGGCCTTTCAAGAGAAATCACTCGGGCGATCTTTACCTCCCTCATTGTCTGTCAAAAAATGGATTAACTAAGTCAATCATTCTTTGGTGGCGACTCATCCCTACACCAACAATTTTTGTAAAAGATATCCTCCATTGTTTGAATTGTTCTTTGCATAATTATTTGATTGAGGATGAAAAGTTGTGCTCGACTTCGAAATAGTCTTTAAAGTTGCTTGTCAACTATGTGAAATAGGAGTTTTATGTGTGGGGTCAAAATCTCCTTATGTATGCCTCTTTGGAGAAATGTTTTGCAATTTTAATGTTGTGTGTGTATATGGTCACGAGACGATAGTAAATTATCGAAATTTGACAAGGGGATTCCTTCTTTAACGAAAAAATATCCTAGGCTTCTTCTTGAATAATATTTATCCTGTATGTTATACTTATTGATGGATGTTCATCACCATTTGTCTAAGCTATTTCACTTAATGGCAGGGCATGGTCAGTTTCCATGCATAAGAAAAGTTGGACATGGAGTCAAAACTTTTCACATATGATTTAAATTATAACATAGTGGAAATATTTTCTAACTCATATTTCAACATGCAAGCTAGGATTATGATGAACCAAAATTCCTAAAATATGGATCATTATTAACGTATATTTCCAATTATGATACGGTATGATGAATTAGTTCTTGAAATGACAACCCATTGTTAACCACATGTTTACTTCTTTCTTCAACTTATATTCTAATTTGATATGCCTTGCATTTTCTTTTACAAAATGAACTAAAGCCCAAGCAATACTCAAAGAAGTCCTTTCTAGAAGGATAAAATAATGAAGTACAAAATAAGTATAATGAAAATAACGGACATGTAATGTTCTCATATAGGTTTAGTGGTTTAGCATTCTGATAGTTACTACTGCCAGTTTATATGTTTCATATGTTCACTAGATTCCTTACTCAATCAGTGTCACCATTTATAATTATATTTTTGGCCTAAGATGAATTTGTACATCTCCTAGCTTCAACGAGATTGAATTTAGAAAAAAGGGAAAAGTCATTTATGTCTTAGCTTCAACCATCTCCCAACTTGGAGGGGTTATAAATGGGGTACTGCACATCTCCTGGAATCAACCAGATATTATCTTTGTGTTGAACATACCCTTATCAAATATCTGACTAATATTCAAAAAGTAGATGGGTATTATGAACATTAGAGGTGTTCACTTTCTATTGCCACTGTGAACTTTTTATTTTGTCATTGATGGAGAAATTGTGAATTTGGTATTATTTGAAAGCAAAGTTGGAATCTATTTACCAGCCATTGGTTTGATAATTTGGTATAGGGGTGTGATATTTTGGTACTATACTTAATCAAAAAAAAGTTAACTCGGTATCAATTTCTTCAAAAACTTTTGTATGCTTCTATTGATGAAGTTTTATATGTTGTTACTGATTGTATGCTGTCCCAAAACAAGGAATGCTATTTCATCTTTGCATCTTAGTGCATCTTCAATATTCCTATAGGTTTGATTTTACTACTTCTCTCTCTCTCTCTCTCTCTCTCACACACACACACACACACACACACAATAGCTATGAAAATTCGATCATGTATTTTTCTATAGGTTTCTACCATCAAGAATGAGGGACCAAGAAAATTACCATGTTAATTGTTGTGCAAATGTGTGATTCGGGGTCCCTAAACTCAAAGGAGACTACCGATGTTTTTTTATATAAATATTAAGTGTTTTAAAAGTAATTAATATGAAGATATACAAAATTGATAATGTTTTTAAAGATTGTCATCTATAGGAACTTTTAAAAGAGGCTTCTTTATTTAAGGAACTGAAACTTAATAAATATTATTACAGGTGGAAACCTTTTGTGGACAAGGCAGGTCATTGAAGTCGTTTTGTTGGAGGTTGTACACTTGAAGATTTCGAGTTTACTTTGAGTACATCATTTTATGTTAGGACTAAATGTTTTTGTGTTTTTTTTCTAACGAGACGAGTGAAATTGTGTAGAGAGATATATGTTGGACACAATGTTTGAATTGTGTATTTTATCTTTGTATGAATTTTAACTATAGTTGAATGGAAAATTTATGTTATATGTTGACATGGGATACACAATATGTCATGTTGTCTTAAATTTTTTATTTATTTATAATTATATAAAGTATATTATGGACTGGATGGAATTATAATTTTGGTGCCAAAATTATTATAGACTACTTCTTGTTGTCTCAAAAGGATTCCATAAATGAGGACTTTTTTAGAGGACTAACTTATCGTCTCAATTAACTCTTTTGGGAAGTTTGTTGGCGTCTCTAAAAATAAATTTAAAAGACGGCTTTTTCATCTTCTTCAACGGGTCCTATAAGCAATGACCTTTTGAGACGGCGTATTTCCCATCTCAAAAATCTTTTAAAATGGGGGTCTAATATTATGCCCCTTTTACCATCTGAAATGGAATCACAAAAGGATATTAAGATGGCCAAAAGCCTTTTTGAGATGGCTGGAGCACTGTCTCAAAAAACATTTTTTGTTGTTGTGCCACTTAATATTTATAGTAAGTGGATTAAAACAAAGAAAATGAATTAAAACGTTCAAAATACTTAAATTTTAGGATGATCGATAAATCGATGTTTAGGATTGATCGTTGAATGGTGTAAATATCAACCCCACGTCTTCATTATCTTTAAAACATTAAGAGGATCGATCGATCAATCAAGCATCAATCGATCGATGGTTGGAAAAATTGACTTCTACTAATAATTTTGGGCAAGACCAGTAAGGGTCGATTGATCGATGCTCTCTTTTTGGCTCGTATTTTGCTTCACAGAAGAGAGAAGTTGAGCTTCATGGAAAATCCCATGAAATCATAATTTGGACTCAAAATAATGCACGATCGGAGGCCATTCGAAGCTAACCAAACTAAAAACAGTCCCATGCAGTTCCAAAATCGGGAAATGAAGTCTGAATATACTAAAATACCATTAAAGTTGCATCTTGCGACGTAATTTTCCTGAAATGCTACTAATTTCTCCTTTAAACATTTCAATACCTAGAAAAGCTCAAATAAACCTTGCAACTAATATATATAAGGATAACAGTTGGAATGAATGGAAAAAAATTGTGCTAGAATGCATAATTATAAACGACACAAATATATATTGAACATGACTAATCAGGGAAACAACCCAACTATCGACCACAATAAAGGCAACAATAGGTCAGGAGATGCTTATTTCATAAAGGATGGATTGGTTATGGACATATTAGGCACATATAGATTACATAAGTAGAGATATTATGTTTGTTATACCAGGTCAAGAGATGCATTTAGGTCTTATTCCTAAAAATAAGGGTTGGGATACTACCCACTTGTACTTTATTGATGACGAGACTCGGGAGGAGACCACAATGACCCTAGATATGATTCCAGTAGTTCAGGATTTCACCACTATGGTTGATGATATTTTGGGTTTATCCCTAATCGAGAGATTGATTTTGTGATAACTTAGCATTGGGCATGAAGCTGAGAGCTAGAGTCTCATATTGTATAGACCCTATAGATATTAAGGAGCTAGGAGATAAGATTAAGCAGTTTCTTGAAAAGGGTTTCATTTGACGTAGAACTGCACCTTGGGGTACACTAATTTTATTTATAAAGAATAAGGATTGGTATTTTCGATTGTGTTCAACTACCGTGAATTGAATGAGGTGAAAATGAAGCATATGTACCCACTAACGAGGATTGATGAAATTTTCGATCAGTTGGAGGAAGCTTCTTTATTTTCAATGTTTGATTTGAGAATCAGTTACCACCAGTTGGGGTTGCAACAGGAGGATGTGTGCAAGATAGCTTTCTTGACTTAATATGGGTCTTATGAGTTTCAAGTGATGTCATTCGGGTTAACTAAAGACCCGATAGTATTCAAGGACTTTACGAATCGGGTGCTCCGACCATATTTGGACCAGTTAATCTTAGTCTTTATTGATGATATTATGATCTTCACGAATAGAGGAGGAGCATGTCTAATATTTTTTGATTGCATTACAGATGTTCTGAGAGCGTAAGCATTATGGAAAGTTCTCCACGCGCAAGTTTTGGAAGAGGGAAGTGATGTTTTTGGAGCATGTGATATCAGCAAGGGGATTATTCGTGGATCAGAGTAAGGCGTCAGCCTTGTTTGATTTGGGATAGCCTAAGGCAGATACCGAGGTCTATATATCATTTGTTTTAGCCGACTATTATCATAGATTCATTCTTGGTTTCTTGAAGATATTGGACCCAACACTACACCAAATCCTGTGAATGGTCACGCCCAGTGGATCACAGCCCAAGTCCATGAACAGCTGGTCGCAGACTTGGGCCGTGACCCACTCAACATTTGGCGTGACCATATTTATTACCACACTAAATTATCGATGCTCTGGAAGTGGTCACGGCCCAAGTCCGCGACCGCTGTGGTCGCGGACTTGGGCCGTGACCAGATCGTGACCATCTTGGCACCAAACTCATGCCAAAATTCCCTCCAAGCTTGGTTGCGGATGGGTTACGGCCCAAGTCCATGACCCATGGCATGAGGAAGAAGTGAGTACACACATTGTGAGTCATGGCTTAGGGTTGTGACCATTTATGGGCATGGGTCACGGCTATGGGTCGTGACCATACCTCATTCAAGAACTATAGGGTGGATGAGAAGGGTCGCTCATCACAGATCGAGGGTCATGGCTTGGGGCCGTGACCAGGTCTTAGAATGGGTCACGGCTATGGGCCCTGACCATACCTCATTTAATAGTTATTGTTGGTCGCGTAAGGGGGGTCATGGCTGTAGGCCGTGACCATTCTTCGTCAATCAGGTCTCAGAACTCCAAGGGGGGTTTGCGATACCTGGTCACGGCTTTAGGCCATGACCAGGTCATTCCTAAATAATAAAAGGCGCTAATTTAGTTTTTCATTTGCTCGCTTCTCTCTCTCTCGTCAGATGTTGATGACCTAAATGCTTCTCTCTCTCTCTCTCTCGTCAATCAGGTAGCAGTTGGAGTTCTAAGGAGGTCTGCCCTAGCTCCGCCCCAACTCCTCCCTAGCAGCAGCCGCCCCAGCTCTCTCCTGGGTAAATTTTATTTCTTTTCTTCATTAATTTATGTAGATTTCATTAATATATGTATATACATTTTACATATCTTTACAATTTATACATAGTATATATAGTCTATATTGATAATTTATATGATTTGAATTTGGGATAATATTGTGGCAGAACTAATGTAAAAGTAAAAATAGTGTGAGAGAATGTTTTTGAAACTTTAGTCTTACAACCTACTAGGTCATTAATATTAGGAAAAAAAAACTTTGGGTAAGCCAATTTATATCACATATTTATATTTTAGGATGTTAATATTCATATTAATCGATTTTAGATGAACTTCTAGAGCTATTTTAATATATTTGGTATTTTAGTCCTAATTTTTATTTTTATCGTTTTTTTTCCTTTTTGTATTATATTTAATGGAAAACCTTGTAGAAAGTACATTATAGGAAATGGTTGCAGAGTTGATTACTCAAGTTCCTGAATCTACTAGGTCTCTTTTGAGAGAAATTGAAACTATGCAGGTTCATAAGTAAATTATATTTACATCTGTTTCTTGAATATTATGATATACTATAATAACTTTATAGTCATTCTCTTTATTTCATGTTCCTAACTTGAGTCCTTTCTCTACTGGATTAACCAGACCCTCATAGTGCCCCTGAAATTAACGGTTCAGGGGAAATATGTCGTGATAGTGACCCCCATATTTTAAAGGCATATTGTCCCCGAAATTAACGGAGTATTTAAATTAACCAATTATTTTAACGGAGTGTAAATATTTTTTCAGGTTCGGTATTTAACAGCGAGTGAGCATCCGAATAGGGGTGAAATGCTACTACCGACACATATCATGGTAAACTTTATGATATTTTTTATTTTTTCATCCAATTTTATAGAAAGTAAATGCTTACATGCATTATTACATACCAATTAGATACCAGTTCTTTATTACAGACCAATTCCTCATTACACACCAGGTACTCTTTACTTTAACTAAAGTAGTTATATAATTGATATACATTATCTATTAAATCTTTTAGATGATAGAAGGAGTACGGGATAATCATTGGTTTTGTTTGGTTTGGTTGTTGGATAATTATTGGTTATTGACTTGTTGTTGGATAGTATGTTAGAAGGAGTATGGGATAATTAGAAGGAGTACGGGATACGGTAATAAGTTGATAATTTCTAGACTTAAACTTTAAAACATGGCACCAACACATCTCACGGGACCAATGTAACACATGGTAACTGATCCCGCGATCACGGGACTCCTGGTTTGAGAATACGACAATAATTTTAAAATGTTAGGACTTAAGCTTAAAAACAAGGCGTTAGATAGCAAAAATACGAAACAACCCTCGTACGGACCCGTGAGAGGCACCAACACCTCTCATAGGACCAATGTAACATGTAGGAACAGAGTGCATGACCACGGGACTCCCGATTTGAGAATAGAACGGTAATTATAAAATATGAGGACTTGGGCTTAAAAATAAGGCGTTAGATGGTGAAAATTTGAAACAATCTCCGAACAGCCCCGTGAGAGGCACCAACACCTTGCACTGGATCAATGTAACTCGTAATAACTGACCGCGCGATCATGGGACTTCCTGTTTGAGAATACAAGGATAATTTATAAATATAAGGAATTATGCTTAAAAACATGGCCTTAGATTGACAAAACCCGAAATAGCCCCCGAACGGCCCAGTGAGAGGCACCAACACTTCGCATAGGACCAATATAACTCGTAGGCATTGACCGCGTGATCATGGGACCCCCGGTTTCAGAATAGGACAATAATTTTCATATATAAGGAATTAGGCTTAAAAAATGGCGTTAGATAGCAAAACCCTAAAACAGCCCTCGAACGGCCCCGTGGGTGGAACCAACACCTACCACGAGACCAATGTGACTTGTAGGATATGACCCCGCAGCCCTGGGACTCCCGATTTGACAATAAAATAGTAATTTGAATATTTCTAGACTTAGGCTTAAAAAGATGGCGTTAGTGGGTGAAAACGCGAAACAGCCCCAGAACGGCTCCGTTGGTGGCACCAACACCTCCCACGGGACCAATCTAAATCGTAGGAACTGACCCCACAGCCGCGGGACCCCCGGTTTGAGAATAGGGTGATAATTTGCATATTTTTAGACATAGGCTTAAAAACATTGCGTTAGAGGGTGAGAACTCGAAACTTCCCCCGAACAACCCCGTGGGTGGCACCAACACCTCCCATGGGACCAATGTAACTCGTAGGAACTGACCCTGCACCTCGGGACTCTCGATTTGAGAATACGATGATAATTTTCATATTTTTAGTCTTAGGCTTAAAACCATGGCGTTAGAGGGTGAGAACTCGAAACAGCCCCCGAACAGCCCCGTAGGTGGCACCAACACCTCCCATGGGACCAATGTACCTTGTTGGAACTGACACCACTGTCGTGGGACTGCCGGTTTGAGAAAACGATGATAATTTGCATATTTCTCGACTTAGGCTAAAAAAATGGCATTAGAGGGTGAGATCTCGAAACTTCCCCCGAACGTCCCCGTGGGTGGCACCAACACCTCTCACGGGACCAATGTAACTCGTAGGAACTGACCCTGCATCCGCGGGACACCTGGTTTGAGAATACAATGGTAATTTCCATATTTATAGACTTAGGCTTAAAAACATGGCATTAGAGGATGAGAACACGAAACAGCCCCCGAACGGCCCCGTGAGTGGCACCAACACCTCCCACGGGACCAATGTAACTCTTAGGAACTGACCCCACATCCACGGGACTCCCAGTTTCAGAATACAATGGTAATTTGCAGATTTCTAGACTTAACCAAAACATGGCGTTAGTGGGTGAGAACTCCAAACAGCCCCGAACGACCCCGTGGGTGGCACCAAAACCTCCCACGGGACCAATGTAACTCGTAGGAACTGACCCCGGAGCTGCGGGACTTCCGGTTTGAGAATACGATGATAATTTGTATATTTTTAGACATAGGCTTAAAAACATGGCATTAGAGGGTGAGAACTCGAAACAGCCCCCGAATGGCCCCGTGGGTGGATCCAACACCTCCCACGGGACCAATGTAACTCGTAGGAACTGACCCCGCAGCCGCGGGACTCCCGAATTGTGAATACGACAGTAATTTTCATATTTCTGGACTCAAGCAAAACATGGCGTTAGTGGGTGAGAACTCGAAACCGCCCCCGAACGGCCCTGTGGGTGGCACCAACACCTCCCACGAGACCAATGTAACTCGTAAGAACTGACCCCGCAGCCGTGGGACTCCCGATTTGAGAATACGATGTTAATTTTCATATTTATTGATTTAGGCTTAAAAACATGGCGTTAGATGGTGAGAACTCAGAACAGCCCACGAACGGCCCTGTGGGTGGTACCAACACCTCCCACGGGACCAATGTAACTCATACAAACTGACCCTATAGCCACGAGACTCCCGGTTTGAGATTATGACGATAATTTTCATATTTCTAAACTTAAGCAAAACATGGCGTTAGTGGGTGAGAACTCGAAACATCCCCCGAACGACCCCGTGGGTGGCACCAACACCTCCCACGGGACCAGTATAACTCGTAGGAACTGACCCCGCAGTCGTAGGACTATCGGTTTGAGAATACGACGATAATTTACATATTTCTAGACTAAGGCTTGAAAACACGATGTTAGAGGGTGAGAGCTCGAGACAGCCCCCGAACGTCCCCGTGGGTGGCACCAACACCTCCCATGGGACCAATGTAACTCGTAGGAACTGACCCCGCACCGCGGGACTCTCGATTTGAGAATACGACGATAATTTGCATATTTCTAGTCTTAGGCTTGAAAACATGGCAACTCGAAACAACCACCGAACGGCCCTGTGGGAGGCACCAACACCTCCCACGGGACCAATCTAACTCGTAGGAACTGACAATGCTGTCGCGGAACTCCCGGTTTGAGAATAGGGAGATAATTTTCATATTTTTAGACATAGGCTTAAAAACATGGCGTTAGAGGGTGAGAACTCCAAAGAGCCCCCGAACGACCCCATGGGTGTCACCAACACCTCCCATGGGACCAATGTAACTCGTAGGAACTGCCCCCGCCCGCGGGACTCTCGATTTGAGAATACGATGATAATTTTCATATTTCTAGTCTTAGGCTTAAAACCATGGCATTAGAGGGTGAGAACTCGAAATAACCCCCGAACAACCCCGTGGGTGGCACCAACACCTCCCATGGGACCAATGTAACTCGTTTGAACTGACACCACTGTCGCGGGACTGCCGGTTTGAGAATACGATGATAATTTTCATATTTCGAGAGTTAGGCTAAAAAAATGGCATTAGAGGGTGAGATCTCGAAACTGCCCCTGAACGTCCCCGTGGGTGGCACCAACACCTCTCACGGGACCAATGTAACTCGTAGGAACTGACCCCGCATCCATGGGACTCCCGGTTTCAAAATACAATGGTAATTTGCAGATTTCAAGACTTAACCAAAACATGGCGTTAGTGGGTGAAAACTCCAAACAACCCCCGAACGGCCGCGTGGGTGGCACAAAAACCTCCCACGGGACCAATGTAACTTGTAGGAACTGACCCTGGAGCTGCGGGTCGTTCGGTTTGAGAATACGATGATAATTTGCATATTTTTAGACATGGGCTTAAAAACATGGCGTTAGAGGGTGAGAACTCGAAACAGCCCCCGAATGGCCCCGTGGGTGGAACCAACACCTCCCACGGGACCGATCTAACTCGTAAGAACTGACCCCGCAGCCGCGGGACTCCCGATTTGTGAATACGACAGTAATTTTCATATTTCTGGACTCAAGCAAAACATGGCATTAGTGGGTGAGAACTCGAAACCGCTCCCGAACGGCCCTGTGGGTGGAACCAACACCTCCCACGAGACTAACGTAACTCGTAAGAACTGACCCCGCAGCCGTGGGACTCCCGGTTTGAGAATACGATGTTAATTTGCATATTTATTGATTTAGGCGAATAAACATGGCGTTAGATGGTGGGAACTCGGAACAGCTCCCGAACGGACCCGTGGGTGGCACCAACACCTCACACGGGACCAATGTAACTCATACGAACTGACCCTGTAGCCACGAGACTCCCGGTTTGAGATTATGACGATAGTTTTCATATTTCTAAACTTAAGCAAAACTTGGCGTTAGTGGGTCAGAACTCGAAACATCCCCCGAACGACCCCGTGGGTGGCACCGACACCTCCCACGGGACCAGTATAACTCGTAGGAACTGACCCCGCAGTCTTAGGACTATCGGTTTGAGAGTACGATGATAATTTACATATTTCTAGACTAAGGCCTGAAAACACGATGTTAGGGGGTGATAACTCGAGACATCCCCCGAACGTCCCCGTGGGTGGAACCAACACCTCCCATGGGACCAATGTAACTCGTAGGAACTGACCCCGCACCGCGGGACTCTCGATTTGAGAATACGATGATAATTTGCATATTTCTAGTCTTAGGCTTAAAAACATGGCGTTAGAGGGTGAGAACATGAAACAACCCCCGAACGGCCCTGTGGGAGGCACCAACACCTCCCATGGGACTAATGTAACTCGTAGGAACTGACACCGCTGTCGCGGGACTCCCGATTTGAGAATAGGATGATAATTTGCATATTTATAGAGTTAGGCTTAAAACATAGAGTTAGAGGATGGGAACTCGAAATAGCCCCCGAACGGACCCGTGGGTGGCACCAACATCTCCCACGTGACTAATGTAACTAGTAAGAACTGGCCCCGCAGCCGCGGGACTCCCGGTATGATAATACGATGTTAATTTGAATATTTCTAGACTTAGTCTTAAAAAGATGGCGTTAGTGGTTGAGAAATAGAAACAGCCCCCGAACGTCCCCATGGGTGGCACCAACACCTCCCACGGGACAATGTAACTCATAGGAACTGACCCCAAAGCCACGGGACTCCAGGTTTGAGAATACAATGGTAATTTTCATATTTCTAGAGATAAGCAAAACATGCCGTTAGTGGGCGAGAACTCGAAACAGCCCCCGGACGGCCCCGTGGGTGGCACCAACACCTCCCACGGGACAATGTAACTCGTAGAAACTGACTCCGGGGCCGCGGGACTTTAGGTATGAGAATACGATGATAATTTGAATATTTCTAGACGTAGGCTTAAAAACATGGCGTTAGAGGGTGAGAACTCGAAACAGCCCCCGAACGGCCCCGTGGGTGGCACTAACACCTCCTACGGGACCAATGTAACTCGTAGGAACTGAACCTGCAGCCGCCAGACTCCCAATTTGAGAATACGATGATAATTAGCATATTTCTAGACATAGGCTTAAAAAAATGGCGTTAGTGGGTGAGATCTCGAAACTACCCCCGAACGTCTCCATGGGTGGCACGAACAGCTCCCACGGGACCGATGCAACTCGTAGGAACTGACCCCGCAGCCGCGGGACTCCCGGTATGAGAATACGAAAGTAATTTTCTTATTTATAGAAATAGGCTTAAAAACATAGCGTTAGAGGATGAGAACTCGAAATATCCCCCGAACGGCCCGGTGGCTGGCACCAACACCTCCCACGGGACCAATGTAACTCGTAGGAACTGACCCTACTGTCGAGGGACTCTCGGTTTGAGAATACGATGGTAATCTTCATATTTATAGACTTAGGCTTAAAACATAGCGTTAGAGGATGGGAACTTAAAATAGCCCTCGAACGTCCCCGTGGGTGGCACCAACACCTCTCACGGGACCAATGTAACTCGTAGGAACTGACCCTGCATCCGCGGGACACCTGGTTTGAGAATACAATGGTAATTTCCATATTTATAGACTTAGGCTTAAAAACATGGCATTAGAGGATGAGAACACGAAACAGCCCCCGAACGGCCCCGTGAGTGGCACCAACACCTCCCACGGGACCAATGTAACTCTTAGGAACTGACCCCACATCCACGGGACTCCCAGTTTCAGAATACAATGGTAATTTGCAGATTTCTAGACTTAACCAAAACATGGCGTTAGTGGGTGAGAACTCCAAACAGCCCCGAACGACCCCGTGGGTGGCACCAAAACCTCCCACGGGACCAATGTAACTCGTAGGAACTGACCCCGGAGTTGCGGGACTTCTGGTTTGAGAATAAGATGATAATTTGCATATTTTTATACATAGGCTTAAAAACATGGCGTTAGAGGCTGAGAACTCGAAACAGCCCCCGAACGGCCCCTCAGGTGGCACCAACACCTCCCACGGGACCAATGTAACTCGTAGGAACTGACCCCGCAGCCGCGGGACTTCCGGTTTTTGAATACGATAGTAATTTTCATATTGGTGGACCCAAGCAAAACATGGCATTAGTGGGTGAGAACTCGAAACCACACCCGAACGGCACTATGGGTGGCACCATAACATCCCACGAGACCAATCTAACTCGTAAGAACTGACCCCGCAGCTGCGGTTCTCCCGGTTTGAGAATACGATGTCAATTTGCATATTTATAGACTTAGCCTTAAAAACATGGCGTTAGAGGGTGATAAATCGTAACAGCCCCCGTGGGTGGCACCAACACCTCCCATGGGACCAATGTAACTCGTAGGAACTGACCTCGTAGCCGCGGGACTCTCGGTTTGAGAATAGGATGATAATTTGCATATTTCAAGACTTAGGCTTAAAAACATGATGTTATAGGGTGAGAACTCGAAACATCTCCCGAAAGGCCCCGTGGGTGGCACCAACACCTCCTACGGGACCAATGTAACTCGTAGGAACTGACTCCGCAGCCACGAGACTCCCGGTTTGAGAATACGATGATAATTTATATATTTTTATACTTAGGCTTAAAAACATGGCGTTAGAGGCTGATAACTCGAAACAGCCCCCGAATGGTCCCGTGGGTGGCACCAACACCTCCCACGGGACCATTGTAACTCGTAGGAACGGACCTCGCAGCCGCGGGACTCCCGGTTTGAGAATAGGATGGTAATTTGAATATTTCTAGACTTAGGCTTAAAAACTTGGCGTTAGAGGTTGAGAACTCTAAATAGCTCCCAAACGGCCCCGTGGGTGGCACCAACACCTCCTACGGGACCAATGTAACTCATAGGAACTGACCCCGCAGTCGCGAGACTCCCGATTTTAGAATACGATGGTAATTTTCATATTTATAGACTTAGGCTTAAAACATAGCGTTAGAGGATGGGAACTCGAAACCCCCCCCCCAAACGGACCCGTGGGTGGCACCAACACATTTCACGGGACCAATGTTACTCATAGGAACTGACCCCACAGCCGTGGGACTCCCGGTATGAGAATAGGACAATAATTTGTATATTTCAAGACTTAAGGTTAAAAATATAGCGTTAGATGGTGAGAACTCGAAACAGCCTCCGAACGGCCCAATGGCTGGCACCAACACCTCCCAAGGGACCAATGTAACTCCCGGTTTCAGAATACGATGGTAATCAGCATATTTATAAACTTATGCTTAAAACATAGCGTTAGAGGATGGGAACTCAAAATAGCCCCCGAACGGACCCGTGGGTTGCACCAACACCTCCCACGGGACCAATGTAACTTGTAAGAACTGGCCCCGCAGCAGCGGGACTCTCGGTATGAGAATACGACAGTAATTAGCATATTTCTAGACTTAGTCTTAAAAATATGGCGTTAGAGGGTGAGAACTCGAAACAGCCCCCGAACGTCCCCGTGGTTGGCACCAACACCTCCCACAGGACAAATGTAATTAATAGGAACTGACCTCGTAGCCACGAGACTCCCGGTTTGAGATTACAATGGTAATTTCCATATTTCTAGACTTGAGCAAAACATGGCGTTAGTGGCTGAGAACTCGAAACAACCCCCAAACGGCCCCGTGGGTGGCACCAACACCTCCCATGTGACTAATGTAAGTCGTAGGAACTGACCCCGGAACCGCGGGACTTCCGATTTGAGAATACGATGATAATTTGCATATTTTTAGAAATAGGCTTAAAAATAGGAAGTTAGAGGGTGAGAACTCGAAACAGCCCTTGAACGGCCCCTCGGGTGGCACCAACACCTCCCACGGGACCAATGTAACTCGTAGGAACTAACCCTGCTGTCGCGGGACTCTCGGCTTGAGAATACGATGGTAATGTGCATATTTATAGACTTAGGCTTAAAACATAGCGCTAGAGGATGGGAACTCAAAGTAGCCCCCGAACGGACCCGTGGGTTGCACCAACACCTCCCACGGGACTAATGTAACTTGTAGGAACTGACCCCACAGCCGCTGGACTCCCGATATGAGAAAATGATAGTAATTTACATATTTCAAGACTTAGGTTTAAAAACATAGCGTTAGAGGGTGAGAACTCGAAACAGCCCCCTAACGGCCCGGTGGCTGGCACCAACACCTCCCACGGGACCAATGTAACTCGTAGGAACTGACCCTGCTGTCGCGGGACTCCCGATTTGAGAATATGATGGTAATCTGCATATTTATAGACTTATGCTTAAAACATAAAGTTAGAGGATGGGAACTCAAAATAGCCCCCGAACGGACCCGTGGGTTGCACCAACACCTCCCACGGGACCAATGTAATTAATAGGAACTGACCTCGTAGCCACGGTACTCCTGATTTGAGAATACAATGGTAATTTCCATATTTCTAGACTTAAACAAAACATGGCGTTAGTGGGTGAGAACTCGAAACAGCCCCCGAACGGCCCTGTGGGTGGGACCAACACCTCCCACGGGACCAATGTCCCTCCTAGGAACTGACCCCACATCCTCGGGACTCACGGTTTGAGAATTCGATGATAATTTGAATATTTTTAGACACAGGCTTAAAAACATGGCGTTTGAGGGTGAGAACTCGAAACAGCCCCCGAACGGCCCGGTGGCTGGCACCAACACCTCCCACAGGACCAATGTAACTCGTAGGAACTGACCCTGCTGTAGCGGGACTCCCGGTTTGAGAATACGATGGTAATATGCATATTTATAGGCTTAGGCTTAAAATATAGTGTTAGAGTATGGGAACTCAAAATTACCCCCGAACGGACCCGTGGGTTGCACTGACACCTCCAACGAGACCAATGTAACTTGTAAGAACTGGCCCCACAGCCGCGGGACTCCCGGTATGAGAATACAACAATAATTTGCATATTTCTAGACTTAGTCTTAAAAAGATGGTGTTAGAGGGTGAGAACTCGAAACAGCCGCCAAACGTCCCCGTGGTTGGCACCAACACCTCCCAAGGGACCAATATAATTAATAGGAACTGACCTCATAGCCACGGGACTCCTGGTTTGAGAATACAATGGTAATTTTGATATTTCTAGACTTATGCAAAGCATGGCGTTAGTGGGTGATAACTCGAAACAGCCCCCGAACGGCCTCGTGGGTGGCACCAATACCTCCCACGAGACCAATGTAACTCGTAGGAACTGATCGCGCTGCCGCGGGACTACCGGTTTGATAATACGATGATAATTTCCATATTTTTAGACATAGGCTTAAAAACATGACGTTAGAGGGTGAGAACTCGAAATAGCCCTCGAACGGACCCTCGGGTGGCACCAACACCTCCCATGGGACCAATGTAACTCATAGGAACTGACCCCGGAGCCGTGGGACTCCCGGTTTGTGAATACGACAGTAATTTTCATATTTGTGGACCCAAGCAAAATATGGCGTTAGTGGGTGAGAACTCGAAACCGCCCCCGAACGACACTATGGGTGGCACCAACACATCCCATGGGACCAATGTAACTCGTTAGAACTGACCCCACAGCTGCGGTTCTCTCGATTAGAGAATACGATGTTAATTTGCATATTTTTAGACTTAGGCTTAAAAACATGGAGTTAGAGGTTGACAAATCGAAACAGTCGCCGTGGGTGGCACCAACACCTCCCACGGGGCCAATGTAACTCGTAGGAATTGACCCCGTAGCCGCGGGACTATCGGTTTGAGAATATGATGATAATTTGCATATTTCAAGACTTAGAGTTAAAAATATAGCGTTAGAGGGTGAGAACTCGAAACAGCCCCCGAACGGCCCGGTGGCTGGCACCAACACCTCCTAGGGGACCAATGTAACTCGTAGGAACTGACCCTGCTGTCGCGGGACTCCCGGTTTGAGAATACGATGGTTATCTGCATATTTATAAACTTATGCTTAAAACATAGCGTTAGAGGATGGGACCTCAAAATGGCCCCCGAACGGACCCGTGGGTTACACCAACACCTCCCACGGGACCAATGTAACTTGTAAGAATTGGCCCCGCAGCCACGGGACTCTCGGTATGAGAATACGACAGTAATTTGCATATTTCTAGACTTAGTCTTAAAAAGATGGCGTTAGAGGGTGAGAACTCGAAACAGCCCCCGAACGTCCCCGTGGATGGCACCAACACCTCTCACGGGACCAATGTAATTAATAGGAACTGACCTCGTAGCCACGGGACTCTCGGTTTGAGAATACAATGGTAATTTCCATATTTCTAGACTTAAGCAAAACATGGCCTTAGTGGGTGAGAACTCGAAACAGCCCCCGAACGGCCCCGTGGGTGGCACCAATACCTCCCACGGGACCAATGAAACTCGTAGGAACTGACCCTGGAGCCACGGGACTTCCGGTTTGAGAATACGATGATAATTTTCATATTTTTTGACATAGGCTTAAAAACATGGAATTAGAGGGTGAGAACTCGAAATAGCCCCCGAACGGCCCCTCGGTTGGCACCAACACCTCCCACGAGACCAATGTAACTCGTAGGAACTGACCCTGCTGTCGCGGGACTCTCGGTTTGAGAATACGGTGGTACTCTGCATATTTGTAGACTTAGGCTTAAAACATAGCATTAGAGGATGGGAACACAAAATAGCCCCCGAACGGACCCGTGGGTTGCACCAACACCTCCCACGGGACCAAGGTAACTTGTAGGAACTGACCCCATAGCCGCGGGACTCCTGGTATGAGAAAATGATAGTAATTTGCATATTTGAAGACTTAGGGTTAAAAACATAGCGTTAGAGGGTGAGAACTCGAAACAGCCCCCTAACGGCCCGGTGGCTGGCACCAACACCTCCCACGGGACCAATGTTAGTCGAAGGAACTGACCCTGCTGTCGCGCGACTCCCGGTTTGAGAATATGATGGTAATCTGAATATTTATAGACTTATGCTTAAAACAAAGAGTTAGAGGATGGGAACTCAAAATAGCCCCCAAACGGACCCGTGGGTTGCACCAACACCTCCCACGGGACCAATGTAACTTGTAAGAACTGGCCCCGCTGTCGCGGGAGTCCCGGTATAAGAATACGATAGTAATTTGCATATTTCTAGACTTAGTCTTAAAAAAATGGCGTTAGAGGGTGAGAACTCGAAACATCCCTCGAACGTCCCCGTGGTTGGCACCAATACCTCCCACGGGACCAATGTAATTAATAGGAACTGACCTCGTAACCACGAGACTCCCGGTTTGAGAATACAATGGTAATTTCCATATTTCTATACTTAAGCAAAACATGGCGTTAGTGGGTGAGAACTAGAAACATCCCCCGAACGGCCCCATGGGTGGCACCAACACCTCCCAAGGGACCAATATAACTCGTAGGAACTGACCCCAGAGCCGCGGGACTTTCAGTTTGAGAATACGATGATAATTTGCATATTTTTAGACATAGGCTTAAAAACATGGCGTTAGAGGGTGAGAACTCAAAACATCCCCCGAACGGCCCCTCGGGTGGCACGAAAACCTCCCACGGGACCAATGTAACTAGTAGGAACTGACCCCGCAGCCGCGGGACTCCTGGTTTGTGAATACGACAGCAATTTTCATATTTTTGGACCCAAGCAAAACATGGCGTTAGTGGGTCAGAACTCGAAACCGCCCCCGAACGACACTGTGGGTGGCACTAACACATCCCACCAGACCAATTTAACTCGTAAGAACTGACCTCGCAGCTGCGGTTCTCCTGATTTGAGAATACGATGTTAATTCGCATATTTATAGACTTAGGCTTAAAAACATGGCGTTAGAGGGTGACAAATCGAAACAGCCCCCGTGGGTGGCACCAACACCTCCCACGGGGCCAATGTAACTCGTAGGAATTGACCCCGTAGCCGCAGGACTCTCGGTTTGAGAATATGATGTTAATTTGCATATATCAAGACTTAGGGTTAAAAACATTGCGTTAGAGGGTGAGAACTCGAAACAGCCCCCGAACGGCCCGGTGGTTGGCACCAACACCTCCCAGGGGACCAATGTAACTCGTAGGAACTGACCCTGCTGTCGCGGGACTCCCGCTTTGAGAATACGATAGTAATCTGTATATTTATAAACTTATGCTTAAAACATAGCGTTTGAGGATGTCAACTCAAAATAGCCCCCGAACGGACCCGTGGGTTGCACCAACACCTCCCACGGGACCAATGTAACTTGTAAGAACTGACCCCGCAGCCGCGGGACTCTCGGTATGAGAATACGATAGTAAATTGCATATTTCTAGACTTAGTCTTAAAAAAATGGCGTTAGAGGGTGAGAACTTGAATCATCCCTCGAACGTCCCCGTGGTTGGCACCAATACCTCCCACGGAACCAATGTAATTAATAGGAACTGACCTCATAGCCACGAGACTCCCGGTTTGAGAATACAATGGTAATTTCCATATTTCTAGACTTAAGCAAAACATGCCGTTAGTGGGTGAGAACTAGAAACAGCCCCTGAAGGGCCCCATGGGTGGCACCAACACCTCCCACGGGACCAATGTAACTCGTAGGAACTGACCCCAGAGCCACGGGACTTCCGGTTTGAGAATACGATGATAATTTGCATATTTTTAGACATAGGGTTAAAAACATGGCGTTAGAGGGTGAGAACTCAAAACATCCTCCGAACGGCCCCTCGGTTGGCACCAAAACCTCCCACGGGACCAATGTAACTAGTAGGAACTGACCCCGCAGCCGCGGGACTCCCGGTTTGTGAATACGACAGCAATTTTCATATTTTTGGACCCAAGCAAAACATGGCGTTAGTGGGTCAGAACTCGAAACCGCCCCCGAACGACACTGTGGGTGGCACTAACACATCCCACCAGACCAATTTAACTCGTAAGAACTGACCTCGCAGTTGCGGTTCTCCTGATTTGATAATATGATGTTAATTTGCATATTTATAGACTTAGGCTTAAAAACATGGTGTTAGAGGGTGACAAATCGAAACAGCCCCCGTGGGTGGCACCAACACCTTCCACGGGGCCAATGTAACTCGTAGGAACTGACCCTGTAGCCGCGGGACTCTCGGTTTGAGAATATGATGATAATTTGCATATTTCAAGACTTAGGGTTAAAAACATAGCATTAGAGGGTGAGAACTCGAAACAACCCCCGAACGTCCCGGTGGTTGGCACCAACACCTCCCAGGGGACCAATGTAACTCGTAGGAACTGACCCTGCTGTCGCGGGACTCCCGGTTTGAGAATACGATGGTAATCTGCATATTTATAGACTTATGCTTAAAAGATAGCGTTAGAGGATGGCAACTCAAAATAGCCCCCGAACGGACCCGTGGGTTGCACCAACACCTCCCACAGGACCAATGTAACTTATAAGAACTGGCCCCGCAGCCGCGGGACTATCGGTATGAGAATACGACAGTAATTTTCATATTTCTAGACTTAGTCTTAAAAAGATGGCGTTAGAGGGTGAGAACTCGAAACAGCCACCGAACGTCCCCGTGGTTGGCACCAACACCTCCCACGGGACCGATGTAATTAATAGGAACTGACCTCGTAGCCAAGGGACTCCCGGTTTGAGAATACAATGGTAATTTCCATATTTCTAGACTTAAGCAAAACATGGCGTTAGTGGGTGAGAACTCGAAACAGCCCCCGAAGGGCCCCGTCGGTGGCACCAATACCTCCCACGGGACCAATGTAACTCGTAGGAACTGACCCTGGAGTTGCGGGACTTCCGGTTTGAGAATATGATGATAATTTTCATATTTTTAGACATAGGCTTAAAAACATGGTGTTAGAGGGTGAGAACTCGAAACAGCCCCCGAACGGCCCCTCGGGTGGCACCAACACCTCCCACGGGACCAATGTAACTCGTAGGAACTGACCCCGCATCCGTGGGATTCCCGGTTTGTGAATACGACAGTAATTTTCATATTTGTGTACCCAAGCAAAACATGGCGTTAGTGGGTGAGAACTCAAAATCTCCCCCGAACGACACTGTGGGTGGCACCAACACATCCCACGAGACCAATGTAACTCGTAAGAATTGACCCCGCGGCTGCGGTTCTCCCGGTTTGAGAATACGATGTTAATTTGCATATTTTTAGACTTAGGCTTAAAAACATGGCGTTAGAGGGTGACAAATCGAAACAGCCTCCGTGGGTGGCACCAACACCTCCCACGAGACCAATGTAACTCGTAGGAACTGACCCGTAGCCGCGGGACTCTCGGTTTGAGAATATGATGATAATTTCCATATTTCAAGACTTAGGGTTACAAACATAGCGTTAGAGGGTGAGAACTCGAAACAGCCCCCGAACGGCCCGGTGGCTGGCACCAACACCTCCGAGGGGACTAATGTAACTCGTAGGAACTGACCCTGCTGTCGCGGGACTCCCGGTTTGAGAATACTATGGTATTCTGCATATTTATAGACTTATGCTTAAAACATAGCGTTAGAGGATGGGAACTCAAAATAGCCCCCGAACGGACCCGTGGGTTGCACCAACACCTCCCACGGGACCAATGTAACTTGTAAGAACTGGCCCTGCAGCCGCGGGACTCTCGGTATGAGAATACGACAGTAATTTTTATATTTCTAGACTTAGTCTTAAAAAGATGGCGTTAGAGGGTGAGAACTCAAAACAGCCCCCGAACGTCCCCGTGGTTGGCACCAACACCTCCCACGGGACCAATGCAATTAATAGGAACTGACCTTGTAGCCACGGGACTCCCGGTTTGAAAATACAATGGTAATTTCCATATTTCTAGACTTAAGCAAAACATGGTGTTAGTGTGTGAGAACTCGAAACAACCCCCCAACGGCCCCGTGGGTGGCACCAACACCTCCCACGGGACCAATGTAACTCGTAGGAACTGACCCCGGAGCTGCGGGACTTCCGGTTTGAGAATACGATGATAATTTGCATATTTTTAGACATATGCTGAAAAACATGAAGTTAGAGGGTGAGAACTCGAAACAACCCTTGAACGGCCCCTCGGGTGGCACCAACACCTCCCACGGGACCAATGTAACTCGTAGGAATTGACCCTGCTGTCGCGGGACTCTCGGTTTGAGAATACGATGGTAATCTGCATATTTATAGACTTAGGCTTGAAACATAGCGTTATAGGATGGGAATTTAAAATAGCCCCGGAACGGACCCGTGGGTTACACCAACACCTCCCACGGGACCAAGGTAACTTGTAGGAACTGACCCCACAGCCGCGGGACTCCCGGTATGAGAAAATGATAGTAATTTGCATATTTCAATACTTAGAGTTAAAAACATAGCATTAGAGAGTGATAACTCAAAATAGCCCCATAACAGCCCATTGGCTGGCACCAACACCTCCCACGGGACCAATGTAACTCGTAGGAACTGACCCTGCTGTCGCGGGACTCTCGGTTTGAGAATACGATGGTAATCTGCATATTTATAGACTTATGCTTAAAACATAGAGTTAGAGGATGAGAATTCAAAATAGCCCCCGAACGGAACCGTGGGTTGCACCAACACCTCCCACGGGACCAATGTAACTTGTAAGAACTGTCCCCACTGCCGCGGGACTCCCGGTATGAGAATACAACAGTAATTTGCATATTTCTAGACTTAGTCTTAAAAAGATGGCGTTAGAGGGTGAGAACTCGAAACAGCACCCGAACGTCCCCGTGGTTGGCACCAACACCTCACACAGGACCAATGTAATTAATAGGAATTGACCTAGTAGCCACGGGACTCCCGGTTTGAGAATACAATGGTAATTTCCATATTTCTAGACTTAAGCAAAACATGGCGTTAGTGGGTGAGAACTCAAAACAACCCCCGAACGGCCCCGTGGGTGGCCCCAACACCTCCCACGGGATCAATGTAACTCGTAGGAACTGACCCCGGAGCCGCGAGTTTTCCGGTTTGAGAATACGATGATTGTTTGCATATTTTTAGACATAGGCTTAAAAACATGGCGTTAGAGGGTGAGAACTCGAAACAGCCCCCGAACGGCCCCTCGGGTGGCACCAACACCTCCCACGGAACCAATGTAACTCGAAGGAACTGACCCCGAAGCCGCAGGACTCCCGGTTTGTGAATGCGACAGTAATTTTCATATTTTTGGACCCAAGCAAAACATGGCGTTAGTGCGTGAGAACTCGAAACCACCCCCGAACGACACTGTGGTTGTCACTAACACATCCCACGAGAAAAATGTAACTCGTAAGAACTGACCCCGCAGATGCGGTTCTCCCGGTTTGAGAATAAGATGTTAATTTGCATATTTATAGACTTAGGCTTAAAAACATGGCGTTAGAGTGTGACAAATCAAAACAGCCCCCGTGGGTGGCACCAAGACCTCCCATGGGGCCAATGTAACTCGTAGGAACTGACCCCGTAGCCGCGGGACTCACGGTTTGAGAATAGGATGATAATTTTCATATTTCAAGACTTAGGCTTAAAAACATGGCGTTATAGGATGAGAACTCGAAACAACTCCTGAACGGCCCCGTGGGTGGCACCAACACCTCCTACGGGACCAATGTAACTTGTAGGAACTGACTCCGCAGCCGCGAGACTCCCGGTTTGAGAATACAATGAGAATTTACATAATTTTAGACTTAGGCTTAAAAACATCGTATTAGAGGGTGATAACTCGAAACAACCCCCGAACAGTCCCGTGGGTGGCACCAACACCTCCCACGGAACCATTGTAACTCGCAAGAATTGACCCCGCAACCGCGGGATGCCCGGTTTGAAAATAGGATAATAATTTGAATATTTCTAGACCTACGCTTAAAAACTTGGCGTTAGAGGTTGAGATCTCGAAACAGCTCCCGAACGGCCCCGTGGGTGGCACCAACACCTCCTACGGGACCAATGTAACTCATAGCAACTCACCCCGCAGTTGCGAGACTCCCGGTTGTAGAATACGACAGTAACTTTCATATTTCTAGTCTTAGTGTTAAAAACATAGTGTTAGAGGATGGGAACTCAAAATAACCCTCGAACGTCTCCGTGGGTGGCACCAACACCTCCCATGGGACTAATGTAACTCATAGGAACTGACCCCGCAGCCGCGGGACTCCTGGTTTGAGAATACGACGGTAATTTGCATATTTATAGACCTAGGCTTAAAAACATAGCGTTAAAGGGTGAGAACTCGAAACAGCCCACGAACGACCCGATGGCTGGCACCAACACCTCCCAGGGGACCAATGTAACTCGTAGGAACTGACCCTGCTGTCGAGGGACTCCCGGTTTGAGAATACAATGGTAATCTACATATTTATAGACTTAGGCTTAAAACATAGCGTTAGAGGATGGGAACTCAAAATAGCCGCCGAACGGACCCGTGTGTTCCACCAACACCTCCCACGGGACCAATGTAACTTGTAAGAACTGGCCCCGCAGCCGCGGGACTGTCGGTATGAGAATACGACAGTAATTTGCATATTTCTAGACTTAGTCTTAAAAAGATGGCTTTAGAGGGTGAGAACTAGAAACAGACCCCGAACGTCACCGTGGTTGGCACCAACAGCTACCACGGGACAAATGTAATTAATAGGAACTGACCTCATAGCCACGGCACTCCCGGTTTGAAAATACAATGGTAATTTTCCTATTTTTATACTTAAGCAAAACATGGCATTAGTGGGTGAGAACTCGAAACAGCCCCCGAACGGCCCCGTGGGTGGCACCCACACCTCCCACGGGACCAATGTAACTCGTAGGAACTGACCCCGGAGCCGCGGGACTTCCGGTTTGAGAATATGATGATAATTTGCATATTTTTAGACATAGGCTTAAAAACATGGAGTTAGAGGGTGAGAACTCGAAACAGCCCCCGAACGGCCCCGTGGGTGGCACCAACACCTACCACGGGACCAATGTAACTCGTAGGAACTGACCCCGGAGCCGCGGGATTTCTGGTTTGATAATATGATGATAATTTGAATATTTTTAGACATAGGTTTAAAAACATGGCGTTAGAGGATGAGAACTCGAAACAGCCCCCGAACGGCCCCTTGGTTGCACCAACACCTCCCACGGGATCAATGTAACTCGTAAGAACTAACCCCGTAGCCGCGGGTCTCCCGGTCTGACAATACAATGTTAATTTGTGTATTTATAGACTTAGGCTTAAAAACATGGTGTTATAGGGTGAAAACTCAAAATAGCTCCCGAACGGCCCCGTTGATGGCACCAACACCTCCTACGGGACCAATGTAACTCGTAGGAACTGATCCCACAGCCGCGAGACTCCCGGTTTGAGAATATGATGGTAATTTCCATATTTTTAGACTTAATCATAAAAACATGGCGTTAGAGGGTGAGAACTCGAAACAACCCCCGAACGGTCCCGTGGGTGGCAGCAACACCTCCGACGGGACCATTGTAACTCGTAGGAACTGACCCCGCAGCCGCGGGACTCCCGGTTTGAGAATAGGATGATAATTTGAATATTTCTAGACTTAGGCTTAAAAACTTGGCGTTAGAGGTTGAAAACTCGAAACAGCTCCCGAATGGCCACGTGGGTGGCACCAACACCTCCTACGGGACCAATGTAACAGGTAGGAACTGACCCCGTAGTCGCGAGACTCCCAGTTTTAGAATATGACGGTAATTTTCATATTTATAGGCATAGGCTTAAAACATAGCGTTAGAGGATGGGAACTCGAAATAGTCCCCTAACGGACCCGTGGGTGGCACCAACACCTCCCACGGGACCAATGTAACTTGTAAGAACTGGCCCCGCAGTCGCGGGACTCCCGGTATGAGAATATGACGGTAATTTGCATATTTCTAGACTTAGTCTTAAAAGGATGGTGTCAGAGGATGAGAACTCGAAACATCCGTCGAACGTCACCGTGGGTGGGAGCAACACCTCCCACGAAACCAATGTAACTCATAGGAACTGACCCCGTAGCCACGGAACTCCCAGTTTGAGAATACAATGGTAATTTGTATATTTCTAGACTTAAGTAAAACATGGCGTTAGTGGGTGAGAACTCGAAACAGCCCCCGAATGGCCCCACGGGTGGCACCAACACCTCCTACGGGACCAATGTAACTCGTAGGAACTGACCCCGCAGCCCTGGGACTTCCTATTTGAGAATATGATGATAATTTGCATATTTTTATGCTTAGGCTTAAAAACATGGCGTTAGAGGGTGAGCACTCGAAACAGCCCCGGAACGGCCTCGTGCGTGGCACCAACACCTCCCACGTTATAATGTAACTCATAAGAACTGAACCCACACCCGGGGGACTCCCAGTTTGAGAATACAATGATAATTTGCAAATTTGTGGACTTAGGCTTAAAAACATAGCCTTAGAGGGTGAGAACTCGAAACATCCCCCGAACGGCCCCGGGGGTGGCACCAACACCTCCCACGGGACCAATGTAGCTCATAGGAACAGACCCCAGAGTCGTGGGACTCCCGGTTTGAGAATACGACAGCAATTTCTATTTCTAAACTTAAGAAAACATGGCGTTAATGGCTGAGAAATCAAAACAGCCTCCGAACAGCCCCATGGGTGGCACCAACACCACCTACGGGACCAATGTAACTAGTAGGAACTGACCCCGCAGCCGAGGGACTCCCAGTTTGGTACTACGATGATAATTTGAATATTTCTAGACTTTGGATTAGAAACATGGCGTTAGAGGGTGAGGACTCGAAACAGCCACCGAACGGCCCTGTGGGTGGCACCGACACCTCCCACGGGACCAATGTAACTCGTAGGAACTGACCCCGTAGCCGCGGGACTCCCAATTTGAGAATAGGACAATAATTTACATATTTTTATCCATAGGCTTAAAAACATGGCGTTAGAGGGTGAGAACTCAAAATAACTCCCGAACGTCCTCGTGGGTGGCAACAACACCTCCAACGGGACCAATGTAACTCGTAGGAACTGACCCCGTAGCTGCGAGACTACCGGTTTGAGAATACGACGATAATTTGCGTATTTTTTGACTTGGGCTTAACAATTTAGCGTTTGAGTATGAGAACTCGAAACAGCCACCGAACAGACCCGTGGGTGGAACCAACACCTCCCACGGGACCAATGTAACTTGTAGGAACTAACCCCTCAACCGCCGGACTACCGGGATGAGAATACGATGGTAATTTGCATATTTCTATACTTAGGCTTAAAAACATGGCATTAAAGGGCATGAACTCGAAACCGCCCCCGAACGTCCCCGTGGGTGGCACTAACACCTCCCACGGGACAAATGTAACTTGTAGAAACTGACCCCATAGCCACGGGACTCCCGGTTTGAGAATACGATGGTAAATTGCATATTTCTAGACATAAGTAAAACATGGCGTTAGTGGGTGAGAAGTCAAAATAGCCCCCGAACGACCCCGTGGGTGGCACCAACACATCCCACGGGACCAATGTAACTCGTAGGAACTGACCTCACAGCCGCGGGACTCCCGGTTTGAGAATACGATGATAATTTGAATATTTCTAGACGTAGGCTAAAAAACATGGTGTTAGATGGTGAGAACTCGAAACAGCCCCCGAACGGCCCCGTGGGTGGCACCAAAACCTCCGATGGGACCAATGCAACTCGTAGGAACTTATCCCGCTGCCGCGGGACTGCCGATTTGAGAATACGATGTTAATTTTCACATTTCTAGACTTAGGCTTAAAAACATGCTGTTAGAGGGTAAGAACTCGAAACAGCCCCCGAACAGCCCCGTGGGTGGCACCAACACCTCCCATGGGACCAATGTGACTCGTAGGAACTGACCCTGTTGCTGCGGGACTACCGGTTAGAGATTGTGATGATAATTTACATATTTCTAGACATAGGCATAAAAAATGGCGTTAGAGGCTGAGATCTCAAAACTGCCCCCGAACGTCCCCATGGGTGGAACCAACACCTCCCGCGGGACCAATATAAGTCGTAGGAACTGACCCCGCAACCGCGGGACTCCCGGTTTGAGAATACGATGATAATTTGCATATTTATAGACATGGGCTTAAAAACATGGCGTTAGAGGGTGACAACTATAAATAGCCCCCGAACGACCGCGTGGGTGGCACCAGCACCTCCCACGAGACCAATGTAACTCCAAGGACCTGACCCCGCATCCGCGGGACTCCCGGTTTGAGAATACCACAGTAATTTGCATATTTTGAAACATAATCAAAACATTATGTTAGTGGGTGATGAGTCGAAACAACACCGAATGAACCCGTGGGTGGCACCAACACCTCCCACGGGACCAATGTAACTCGTAGGAACTGACCCCGCTGCCGCGGGACTCTCAATTTGAGAATACGATGACAATTTGAATATTTCTAGACTTAGGCTTAAAAACATGGAATTAGTGGGAGAGATCTCAAAACTGCCCCTGACGTCCCCGTGGGTGGCACCAACACCTCCCAAGGGACCAATGTAACTCGTAGAAACTGACCCCGCGGTCGCGGCACTCCCGGTTAGGGAATAGGATGATAATTTCCATATTAATAGACTTGGGCTTAAAAAATGGCGTTAGAGGGTGAGAACTCGAAACTTCCCCCGAACTTCCCCGTGGGTGGCACCAACACCTCCCACGGGACCAATGTAACTCGTAGGAACTGACACCGCAGCCGTGATACTCCCGGTTTGATAATACGATGGTAATTTGCATATTTCTGGACTTAGGCTTAAAAACATAGTGTTAGAGGGTGAGAACTCAAAACAGCCCCCAAACGGACCTGTGGGTGGCACCAACACCTACCACGGGGCCAATGTGATTTGTTGGAACTGACCCCGCAGCTGCGGGACTCCTGATGTGAGAATAGGATCGTAATTTGCATATTCGTAGACTTAGGCTTAAAAACACGGCGTTAGAGGGTGAGAACTCGAAACAGGCCCCGAACGGCCCTGTGGGTGGCACCAATAACTCCCACGGGACCAATGTAACTCGTAGGAATTGTCCTAGCATCCGCGGGAGTCCCGGTTTGAGAATTAGGCTTAAAAAGATGTCGTTTGTGGGTGAGAACTCGAAACAGCCCCCGAACGGCCCCGTGGGTGGCACCAACACATCCACGGGACCAATGTGACTCGTAGGAACTGACTTAGAGCCGCGGGACTTCCAGTTTGAGAATACGATGATAATTTGCCTATTTTTAGACATAGGCTTAAAAACATGGAGTTAGAGGGTGAGAACTCGAAACAGCTCCCGAACGTCCTCTTGGGTGGCACCAACACCCCCCACGGGACCAATGTAACTTGTAGGAACTGACCCCGCAGCCGTGGGACTCTCGGTTTCCGAATACAACGATAATTTGCTTATTTATAGACATAGGCTTAAAAACACGGTGTTAGAGTGTGAGAACTCGAAATAGCCCCCGAACGGCCCCGTAGGTGGCACCAACACCTCCCACGGGACCAATGTCCCTCCTAGGAACTGACTTGGCATCCTCGGGACTCACGATTTGAGAATAGGATGATAATTTCTATATTGCTAGACTTAGGCTTAAAAACATGGAATTAGTGGGAGAGATCTCAAAACTTCCACCGACGTCCCCGTGGGTGGCACCAACACCTCCCACGGGACCAATGTAACTCGCAGGAACTGACCCCGTAGCCGCGGGATGCTCGGTTTGAGAATACGACGGTAATTTTCATATTTATAGACATAGGCTTAAAAACATGTAGTTAGAGGGTGAGAACCCGAAACAGCCCCCGAACGGCCCCGTGGGTGGCACCAACACCTCCCACGGGACCAATGTAACTCGTAGGAACTGACCCGTAGCTGCGGGACTCCCGATTTGAGAATAGGACACTAATTTGCATATTTCTAGACGTAGACTTAAAAACATGGCGTTAGAGGGTGAGAACTCGAAATAGCTCCCGAACTGCCCCATGGGTGGCACCGACACCTCCTACGGGACCAATGTAAATCGTAGGAACTGACCCCGCAGCCGCGAGACTCCCCGTTTGAGAATACAATGGTAATTTTCATATTTTTAGACTTAGGCTTAAAAAGATGTCGTTTGTGGGTGAGAACTCGAAACAGCCCCCGAACGGCCCCGTGGGTGGCACCAACACCTCCCACGGGACCAATGTAACTCGTAGGAACTGACCCGTAATTGCGGGACTCCCGATTTGAGAATAGGACACTAATTTGCATATTTCTAGACGTAGACTTAAAAACATGACGTTAGAGGGTGAGAACTCGAAACAGCTCCCGAACTGCCCCATGAGTGGCACCAACACCTCCTACGGGACCAATGTAAATCGTAGGAACTGACCCCGCAGCCGCGAGACTCCCCGTTTGAGAATACAATGGTAATTTTCATATATCTAGACTTAGGCTTAAAAAGATGTCGTTTGTGGGTGAGAACTCGAAATAGCCCCCGAACAGCCCCGTGGGTGGCACCAACACGTCCACGGGACCAATATGACTCGTAGGAACTGACCCCAGAGCCGCGGGACTTCCAGTTTGAGAATACGATGATAATTTGCCTATTTTTAGACATAGGCTTAAAAACATGGAGTTAGAGGGTGAGAACTCGAAACAGCTCCCGAACGTCCTCTTGGGTGGCACCAACACCCCCCACGGGACCAATGTAACTTGTAGGAACTGACCCCGCAGCCGTGGGTCTCTCGGTTTCCGAATACGACGATAATTTGCTTATTTATATACATAGGCTTAAAAACACGACGTTAGAGTGTGAGAACTCGAAATAGCCCCCGAACGGCCCTGTAGGTGGCACCAACACCTCCCACGGGACCAATGTCCCTCCTAGGAACTAACCTCGCATCCTCGGGACTCACGATTTGAGAATAGGATGATAATTTGTATATTGATAGACTTAGTCTTAAAAACATGGATATAGTGGGAGAGATCTCAAAACTTCCACCGACGTCCCCGTGGGTGGCACCAACACCTCCCATGGGACCAATGTAACTCGCAGGAACTGACCCCGTAGCCGCGGGATGCTCGGTTTAAGAATACGACGGTAATTTTCATATTTATAGACTTAGGCTTAAAAACATAGCATTAGAGAGTGAGAACCCGAAACAACCCCCGAACGGCCCCGTGGGTGGCACCAACACCTCCCATGGGACCAATGTAACTCGTAGGAACTGACCCGTAGCTGCGGGACTCCCGATTTGAGAATAGGACACTAATTTTCATATTTCTAGACGTAGACTTAAAAACATGGCGTTAGAGGGTGAGAACTCGAAACAACTCCCGAACTGCCCCATGGGTGGCACCGACACCTCCTACGGGACGAATGTAAATCGTATGAACTGACCCCGCAGCCGCGAGACTCCCCATTTGAGAATACAATGGTAATTTTCATATTTTTAGACTTGCGCTTATTAACGTGTCGTTAGGGGAAAAGAACTTGAAACAGCCCCCGAACGGACCCGTGGGTGCAATTAACACCTCCCACGGAATCAATGTCACTTGTAGGAACTGACCCCGTAGCTGCGAGACTCTCGGTTTGAGAATATGATGATAATTTGCATATTTCTTAACTTAGGCTTAAAAACATGGCATTTGTGGGAGAGATGTCAAAACTTCCCCTGACGTCCTCGTGGGTGGCACCAACACCTCCCACGGGACCAATGTAACTCGTAGGAACTGACCCCGCAGCCTTGGGACTCCTGATTTGAGAATACGATGGTAATTTTCATATTTGTAGACTTAGGCTTAAAAGCATATCATTAGAGAGTGAGAACTCGAAACATCCCCCGAACGGCCATGTGGGTGGCACAAACACCTCCCACAGGACCAATGTAACTCGTAGGAACTGAACACGTAGCTACAGGACTCCCGATTTTATAATAGGACAATAATTTGCATATTTCTAGAAATAGGCTTAAAAACATGGCGTTAGAGGGTGATAACTCGAAACAACTCCCGAACGGCTCCGTGGGTGGCACCAACACCTCCTACGAGACTAGTGTAACTCATAGGAACTGAACCCGCAGCCGCGAGACTCTCGGTTTGAGAATACGATGGTAATTTTCATATTTTTAGACTTACACTTAATAACGTTGTGTTAGAGGATGAGAACTCAAAACAGCTCCCGAACGGACCCGTCGGTGGCACCAACACCTCCCACGGGACCAATGTAACTTGTAGCAACTGACCCCTCAACCATCGGTCTACCGGGATGAGAATACGACGGTTATTTGCATATTTCTAGACTTAGGCTTAATAACATGGCATTAGAGGGCGTGACTCAAAATAGCCCCCGAACGTCCCCGTGGGTAGCACTAACACCTCCCACGGGACCAATGTAACTTGTAGAAACTGACCCCATAGCCACGGGACTCCCGATTTGAGAATACGACAGTAATTTGCATATTTCAAGACATAAGAAAAACATGGCGTTAGTGGGTGAGAAGTCGAAACAGCCCCCGAACAGCCCCGTGGGTGGCACCAACACCTCCCACGGGACCAATGTAACTCGTAGGAACTGACTCCACAGCCGCGGGACTCCCGGTTTGAGAATACGATGATAATTTGAATATATCTAGACTTAGGCTAAAAAATGGTGTTAGAGGGGGAGAACTCGAAACATCTCCTGAACGGCCCCGTGGGTGGCACCAACACCTCCCATGGGACCAATGCAACTCGTCGGAACAGATCCCGCTGCTGCAGGACTGTCAATTTAAGAATACGATGATAATTTACACATTTCTAGACTTAGGCTTAAGAACATGCTGTTAGAGGGTGAGAAATCGAAACAGCCCCCGAATGGCCCCTGTGGGCGGCACCAACACCTCCCATGGGACCAATGTGACTCGTAGGAACTACCCCTGCTGCTGCGGGACTCCCGGTTAGAGAATGCGAAGATAATTTGCATATTTCTAGACATAGGCTTAAAAAAATGGCGGTAGAGGCTGAGATCTCGAAACTGCCCCCGAACGTCCCCGTGGGTGGCACCAACACCTCCCACGGGACCAATGTAAGTCGTAGGAACTGACCCCGCAGCCACGGAACTCCCGATTTGAGAATACGACGTTAATTTGCATATTTATAGACATAGGCTTAAAAACATGGCATTAGAGGGTGAGAACTATAAATAGCCCCCGAACGACCGCGTGGGTGGCACCGACACCTCCCACGGGACCAATGTAAGTCCAAGGAACTGACCCCACATCCGCGGGACTCCCGGTATGAGAATACCACAATAATTTGCATATTTCGAAACTTAATCAAAATATTACGTTAGTGGGTGACAAGTCGAAATAGCCCCCGAACGAACCCGTGGGTTTCACCAACACCTCCAACGGGACCAATGTAACTCGTAGGAACTGACCCCGCAGCCGTGGGACCCTCGATTTGAGAATACGGTGATAATTTGCATATTTCTTGACTTAGGCTTAAAAACACGACATTAGTGGGAGAGATCTCGAAACTGCCCCCGAACGTCCCCGTGGGTGGCACCAAGACCTCCCACGGGACCAATGTAACTCGTAGAAACTGACCCCGCAGCCGAGGGACTCCCTGTTAGGGAATACGACGATAATTTGCATATTTATAGACTTAGGCATAAAAAATGGTGTTAGAGGCTGAGAACTAGAAACTTCCCCCTTACGTCCCCGTGGGTGGCACCAACACCTCGCACGGGACCAATGTAACTCGTAGGAACTGACATCATAGCCGCGAGACTCTCGGTTTGAGAATAGGATGGTACTTTGCATATTTATTGACTTAGGCTTAAAAACATAGCGTTAGAGGGTGAGAACTCAAAAGAGCAGCCGAACGGACCTGTGTGTGGCACAAACACCTCCCACGGGACCAATGTGACTTGTAGGAACTGACCCCACAGTCGCGGGACTCCCGGTGTGAGAATACGATGGTAATTTGCATATTTCTAGACTTTGGCTTAAAAACATGGCATTAGAGGGTGAGAACTCGAAACAGGCCCCGAAGGGCCCCGTGGGTGGCACCAACACCTCCCACGGGACCAATGTAACTCGTAGGAATTGACCCCACATCCGTGGGAGACCCGGTTTGAGAATAGGATGATAATCTGTATATTTCTAGACTTAGGCTTAAAAACATGTCGTTAGTGGGTGAGAACTCAAAACAGCCCCCGAACGGCCCCGTGGGTGGCATCGACACCTCCCACGGCACCAATGTAACTCGTAGCAACTGACCCAGAGCCGCGGGACTTGCGGTTTGAGAATATGATGATAATTTGCATATTTCTAGACTTAGGCGTAAAAGCATGGCGTTAGAGGGTGAGAACCAACACCTCCCACGGGACCAATGTAACTCGTAGGAATTGACCCCAGATCCGCGGGACTTACGGTTTGAGAATACGATGATAATTTGCATATTTTAAGACATAGGCTTAAAAACATGGAGAAAGGCGGTGAGAACTCGAAACAGCCCCTGAACGGCTCCTCGGGTGGCACCAACACCTCCCACGGGACCAATGTAACTCATAGGAACTCACCCCGTAGCCGCGGGACTCCCGGTATGTGAATACGATAGTAATTTTCATATTTTTGTACTCAAGCAAAACATGGCGTTAGTGGGTGAGAACTCGAAACCGCCCCCAAACGTCACTGTGGGTGGCACCAACACATCCCACGAGACCAATGTTACTCGTAAGAACTGACCCCGCAGTCGTGGTTCTCCCTGTTTGAGAATATGATGTTAATTTGTGTATTTATAGACTTAGGCTTAAAAACATAGTGTTAGAGGGGGAAAACTCAAAACAGCCACCGAACGGCCCCGTGGGTGGCACCAACACCTCCCATTGGACCATTACAACTCGTAGGAACTGATCCTACTTCCGTGGGACTGTCGATTTGAGAATACGATGATAATTTGCACATTTCTAGACTTAGGCTTAAAAACATGCTGTTAGAGGGTGAGAACTCGAAACAGCCCCCGAACAGCCCCGTGGGTGGCACCAACACCTCCCATGGGACCAATGTGACTCGTAGGAACTGACCCTGCTGCTGCAGGACTCCCGGTTAGATAATGCCATGATAATTTGCATATTTCTAGACATAGGCTTAAGAAAATGGCGTTAGACGCTGAGATCTCGAAACTGCCCCCGAACGTCCCCGTGGGTGGCACCAACACCTCCCACGAGACCAATGTAAGTCGTAGGAACTGACCCCGCCGCCGCGGGACTCTCGGTTTGAGAATACGATGATAATTTGCATATTTATAGACATGGGCTTAAAAACATGATGTTAGAGGGTGAAAACATATAAATAGCCCCCGAACGACCGCGTGGGTGGCACCAACACCTCCCACGGGACCAATGTAACTCCAAGGACCTGAGCCCGCATCCGCGGGACTCCCGGTTTGAGAATACCACTGTAATTTGCATATTTTAAAACTTAATCAAAACATTACGTTAGTGGGTGACATGTCGAAACAGCCCCCGAACGAACCCGTGGGTGGCATCAACACCTCACACGCGACCAATGTAACTCGTAGGAACTGACCCCGCAGCCGAATGTCTCTCGATTTGAGAATACGGTTATAATTTGCATATTTCTTGGCTTAGGCTTAAAAACATGGAATTACTGGGAGAGATCTCGAAACTACCCCTGACGTCCCCGTGGGTGGCACCAACACCTCCCACGGGACGAATGTAACCCGTAGAAACTGACCCCGCAGCCGCGGGACTCCCGATTAGGGAAAACGACGATAATTTGCATATTTATAGACTTAGGCTTAAAAAATGGCGTTAGAGGGTGAGAACTCGAAACTTCCCCCGAACGTCCCCGTGGGTGGCACCAACACCTCCCACGGGACCAATGTAACTCGTAGGAACTTACACCGCAGCCGAGAGACTCCCGGTTTGAGAATACGATGGTAATTTGCATATTTATTGACTTAGGCTTAAAAACATAGTGTTAGAGGGTGAGAACTCAAAACAGCCCCCGAACGGACCTGTGTGTGGAACCAACACCTCCCACGGGACCAATGTAACTTGTAGGAACTGACCCCGCAACCGTGTCACTCCCGATGTGAGAATACGATGGTAACTTTCATATTTCTATACTTAGGCTTAAAAACATGGCGTTAGAGGGTGAGAACTCGAAACAGCCCCCGAACGGCCCCGTGGGTGGCACCAACACCTCCCACGGGACCAATGTAACTCGTAGGAACTGACCCGTAGCTGCGGGACTCCCGATTTGAGAATAGGACACTAATTTGCATATTTCTAGACGTAGACTTAAAAACATGGCATTAGAGGGTGAGAACTCGAAACAACTCCCGAACTGCCCCATGGGTGGCACCGACACCTCCTACAGGACCAATGTAAATCGTAGGAACTGACCCCGCAGCCGCGGGACTCCCCGTTTGAGAATACAATGGTAATTTTCATATTTTTAGACTTGCGCTTAATAACGTGGCGTTA
The DNA here is from genome assembly GCA_949130495.1 of Sambucus nigra. Taxonomy (NCBI): domain Eukaryota; kingdom Viridiplantae; phylum Streptophyta; class Magnoliopsida; order Dipsacales; family Adoxaceae; genus Sambucus; species Sambucus nigra. The sequence goes on along the minus strand of OX422207.1, from coordinate 352,346,167 downwards.
GGGGAAAAGAACTCGAAACAGCCCCTGAACGGACCCGTGGGTGCAATTAACACCTCCCACGGAACCAATGTCACTTGTAGGAACTGACCCCGCAACCGCGAGACTCTCGGTTTGAGAATATGATGATAATTTGCATATTTCTTAACTTAGGCTTAAAAACATGGCATTTGTGGGAGAGATGTCAAAACTTCCCCCGACGTCCCCGTGGGTGACACCAACACCTCCCAGGGGGCCAATGTAACTCGTAGGAATTGACCCCGCATTCGCACGAATCCCGGTTTTAGAATAGGATGATAATCTGCATATTTCTAGACTTAGGCTTAAAAACATGTTGTTAGTGGGTGAGAACTCAAAATAGCCCCCGAACGGCCCATTGGGTGACACCAACACCTCCCACGGGACCAATGTAGCTCATAGGAACTGACCCCGGAGTCGCGGGACATCCAGTTTGAGAATACGACGATAACTTTCATAGTTTTAGACATAGTCTTAAAAACATGGCGTTAGAGGGTGGGAACTCGAAACAGCCCCCGAACGGCCCCTCGGGTGGCACCAACACCTCCCACGGGACCAATGTAACTCATTGGAACTGACCCCGCAGCCGCGGGACTCCCGGTTTGTGAAAACGACAGTAATTTTCATATTTTTGGACTCAAGAAAAACATGGAGCTAGTGGGTGAGAACTCGAAACCGCCCCCGAACGGCACTGTGGGTGGCACCAACACATCCCACGAGACCAATGTTACTCGTAAGAACTGACCCCGCAGCTGCGGTTCTCCCGGTTTGAGAATACGTTGTTAATTTACGTATTTATAGACTTAGGCTTAAACACATGGCGTTGGAGGGTGAGAAATCAAAATAGCCCCCAAACGTCCCCGTGGGTGGCACCAACACCTCCCACGGGACCAATGTAACTCGTAGGAACTGACCCCGCAGCCGAGGGACTCCCGGTTTGAAAATACAACGGTAATTTGCATATTTATAGACATAATCTTAAAAAGATGGAGTTAGAGGGTGAGCCCTAGAAATAGACCCAGAACGGCCCCGTGGGTGGCACCAACACCTCCCATTGGACCAATGTAACTTGTAGGAACTGACCCCACAGCCGCGGGACTCCCGGTATGGGAATACGATGGTAATTTGCATATTTATAGACTTAGGCACAAAAACCTACCGTTAGAGGGTGAGAACTGGAAACAGCCCCCGAACGGCCCCCTAGGTGGCACCAATTCCTCCCACGGGACCAATGTAACTCCTAGAACTGACCCCGCAGCCGTGGGAGTGCCGGTTTGAGAATACAATGATAATTTGCATATTTCTAGACTTAGGCTTAAAAACATGGTGTTAGAGGGTGGGATTCTAAATAGCCCCCGAACGGCCCCGTGGGTGGCACCAACACCTCCAATAGGACCAATGTGACTCGTAGGAACTGACCCTGCTTTCGCGGGACTCCCGGTTAGAGAATACGACGATAATTTGTGTATTTCTAGACATAGGGTTACAAAAATGGCGTTAGAGGCTGAGATATTGAAACTTCCCCCGAACGCCCCCGTGGGTGGCACCAACACCCCCCACGGGACCAATGTAACTTGTAGGAACTGACCCCGCAGCCGCGGGACTACGGGTTTTAGAATACAACGGTAATTTGCATATTTATAGACATAGGCTTAAAAACATGGCGTTAGAGTGTGAGAACTCGAAATAGCCCCCGAACTGCCCCGTGGGTGGTACCAACACCTCCCACGGGACCAATGTCCCTCCTAGGACCTGACCCCACATCCTCGGGACTCACGATTTGAGAATAGGATGATAATTTGTATATTGCTAGACTTAGGATTAAAAACATGGCATTAGTGGGAGAGATCTCAAAACTTCCCCCGACGTCCCCGTGGGTGGCACCAACACCACCCACGGGACCAATGTAACTCGTAGGAACTGACCACGCAGCCGTGGGACTCTCGGTTTGAGAATACGATGGTAATTTGCATATTTATAGACTTAGGCTTAAAAACATAGCATTACAGAGTGAGAACTCGAAATAGCCCCCGAACGGCCCCGTGGGTGGCACCAACACCTCCAACGGGACCAATGTAACTCGTAGGAACTAACCCCACAACCACGAGACTCCCGTTTTGAGAATACGATGGTAATTTGTATATTTTTAGACTTGCGCTTAATAACGTAGCGTCAAAGGAAAAGAACTCGAAACAGCCCCCGAACGGACCCGTGGGTGAAACCAACACCTCCCACGGAACCAATGTAACTTGTAGGAACTGACCCCGCAGCCGCGAGACTCTCAGTTTGAGAATATGATGATAATTTGCATATTTCTTGACTTAGGCTTAAAAACATGGCATTTGTGGGAGGGATGTCAAAACTTCCCCCGACGTCCCCGTGGGTGGCACCAACACCTCCCACGGGACCAACGTAACTCGTAGGAACTGACCCCGCAGCCGTGGGACTCCCGATTTGAGAATACGACGGTAATTTGCATATTTATAGACTTAGGCTTAAAAAATGGCGTTAGGGGGTGAGACTCGAAACTTCCCCCGAACGTCCCCGTGGGTGGCACCAACACCTCCCACGGGACCAATGTAACTCGTAGGAACTGACACCGCAGCCGCGAGACTCCCGGTTTGAGAATACGATGGTAATTTGAATATTTATTGACTTAGGCTTAAAAACATAGTGTTAGAGGGTGAGAACTCAAAACAACCCCCGAACGGACCTGTGTGTGGCACCAACACCTCCCACGGGGCCAATGTGACTTGTAGAAAATGACCCCGCAACCGCAGGACTCCCGATGTGAGAATACGATGCTAACTTGCATATTTCTATACTTAGCCTTAAAAACATGGCGTTAGAGGGTGAGAACTCGAAACAGGCCCCGAACGGCTCCGTGGGTGTCACCAGCACCTCCCACAGGACCAATGTTACTCGTAGGAATTGACCCCGCATCCGCGGGAGTCCCGGTTTGAGAATAGGATGATAATCTCCATATTTCTGGACTTAGGCTTAAAAACATGTCGTTAGAGGGTGAGAACTCGAAACAGCCCCCGAACGGCCCCGTGGGTGACACCAACACCTCCCACGGGACCAATGTAACTCGTAGGAACTGACCCCGGAGCCGGGGGACTTCCAGTTTGAGAATACGATGATAATTTTCATATTTTTGGACATAGTCTTAAAAACATGGAGCTAGAGGGTGAGAACTCGAAACAGCCCCCGAACGGCCCCTCGGGTGGCACCAACACCTCCCACGGGACCAATGTAACTCATTGGAACTGACCCCGCAGCTGCGGGACTCCCGGTTTGTGAATACGACAGTAATTTTCATATTTCTGGACTCTAGCAAAACATGGCGCTAGTGGGTGAGAACTCGAAACCGCCCCCGAACGGCACTGTCGGTGGCACCAACACATCCCACGAGACCAATGTTACTCGTAAGAACTGACCCCGCAGCCGCGGTTCTCCCGGTTTGAGAATACGATGTTAATTTGCGTATTTATAGACTTAGGCTTAAAAACATAGCGTTAGGGGTGAGAAATCAAAACAGCCCCCAAACGTCCCCGTGGGTGGCACCAACACCTCCCACGGGACCAATGTAACACGTAGGAACTGACCCCGCAGGTGAGGGACTCCCGATTTGAAAATACGACGGTAATTTGCATATTTATAGACATAATCTTAAAAACATGGATTTAGAGGGTGAGACCTAGAAATAGCCCCAGAACGGCCCCGTGGGTGGCACCAACACCTCCCATTGGACCAATGTAACTTGTAGGAACTGACCCCACAGCCGTGGGACTCCTGGTATGGGAATACGATGGTAATTTGCATATTTATAGACTTAGGCATAAAAACATACCGTTAGAGGGTGAGAACTCGAAACAGCCCCCGGACAGCCCCCTAGGTGGCACCAATTCCTCCCACGGGACCAATGTAACTCGTAGAACTGACACCGAAGCCGTGGGAGTGCCGGTTTGAGAATACGATGATAATTTGCATATTTATAGACTTAGGCTTAAAAACATGGTGTTAGAGGGTGGGATTCTAAATAGCCCCCGAACGGCCCCATAGGTGGCACCAACACCTCCAATAGGACCAATGTGACTCGTAGGAACTGACCCTGCTGCCGCGGGACTCCCGGTTAGAGAATACGACGATAATAGCCGAATTTCTAGACATAGGCTTAAAAAAATGGCGTTAGAGGCTGAGATCTCGAAACTTCCCCTGAACGCCCCGTGGGTGGCACCAACACCCCCCACGGGACCAATGTAAGTTATAGGAACTGACCCCGCAGCCGCGAGACTCCCGGTTTCAGAATATGACGGTAATTTGGATATTTATAGACATAGGCTTAAAAACATGGCGTTAGAGTGTGAGAACTCGAAATAGCCGCCGAACGGCCCCGTGGTTGGTACCAACACCTCCCACGGGACCAATGTCCCTCATAGGAACTGACCCCGTATCCTCGGGACTCACGATTTGAGAATAGGATGATAATTTGTATATTTCTATAGTTAGGATTAAAAACATGGCATTAGTGGGAGAGATCTCAAAACTTCCCCCGACGTCCCCGTGGGTGGCACCAATACCTCCAATGGGACCAATGTAACTCGTAGGAACTGACCCCACAGCCACGGGACTCTCGGTTTGAGAATAAGTTGGTAATTTTCATATTTATAGACTTAAGTAAAAAACATAGCATTAGAGAGTGAGAACTCGAAACAGCCCCCGAACGGCCCCGTGGGTGGTACCAACACCTCCCACGGGACCAATGTAACTCGTAGGAACTGACCCCGCAGCCACGACACTCCTGGTTTGAGAATACGATGGTAATTTTTATATTTTTAGACTTGCGCTTAATAACGTAGCATCAGAGGAAAAGAACTCGAAACAGCCGCCAAACGGACCCATGGTTGCAACCAACACCTCCCACGGAACCAATGTAAATTGTAGGAACTGACCCCGCAGCCGCGAGACTCTCGGTTTGAGAATATGATGATAATTTGCGTATTTCTTGACTTAGGCTTAAAAACATGGCATTTGTGGGAGAGATGTCGAAACTTCCCCCGACGTCCCCGTGGGTGGCACCAATAACTCCCACGGTACCAATGTAACTTGTAGGAACTGACCCCGCACCCGTGGGACTCCCGATTTGAGAATACGACTGTAATTTTCATATTTATAGACTTAGGCTTAAAAACATAGCATTAGAGAGTGAGAACTCCAAACAGCCCCCGAACGGCCACGTGGGTGGCACCAACACCTCCCACGGGACCAATGTAACTCGTACGAACTGACCCCGTAACCGTGGGACTCCCGATTTGAGAATAGGACAATAATTTGCATATTTCTAGAACTAGGCTTAAAAACATGGCGTTAGAGGGTGAGAACTCGAAACAGCTCCCGAACGGCTCCGTGGGGGGCACCAACACCTCCTATGGGACCAGTGTAACTCGTAGGAACTGAACCCGCAGCCGCGAGACTCCCGGTTTGAGAATACGTTGGTAATTTACATATTTTTAGACTTACACTTAATAACGTAGTGTTAGAGGATGAGAACTCAAAACAGCCCCTGAACGGACCCGTGGGTGGCACCAACACCTCCAACGGGACCAACGTAACTCGTAGGAACTGACCCCGCAGCCATGAGACTCCCGTTTTGAGAATACGATGGTAATTTGTATATTTTTAGGCTTGCGCTTAATAACATAGCGTCATAGGAAAAGAACTCGAAACATCCCCCAAACAGACCCATGGGTGAAACCAACACCTCCCACGGAACCAATGTAACTTGTAGGAACTGACCCTGCAGCCGCGAGTCTACCAGGATGAGAATACGACAGTAATTTTCATATTTCTCAACTTAGGCTTAAAAACATGGCATTAGAGGGTGTGACTCGAAACAGCCCCCGAACGTCCCTCTGGGTGGCACTAACACCTCCCATGGGACCAATGTAACTTGTACAAACTGACCCCATAGACACGGGACTCCCGGTTTGAGAATACGACAGTAATTTGCATATTTCTAGACATAAGCAAAACATGGCGTTAGTGGGTGAGAAGTCGAAACAGCCCCCGTGACGTCCCCGTGGGTGGCACCAACACCTCCCACGGGACCAATGTAACTCGTAGAAACTGATGCCGCAGCAGCGAGACTCCCGGTTAGGGAATACGACGATAATTTGCATATTTATAGACTTAGGTTTAAAAAATGGCGTTAGAGGGTGAGAACTCGAAACTGCCCCCAAACGTCCCCGTGGGTGGATCCAACACCTCCCACGGGACCAATGTAACTCGTAGGAACTGACCCCGCAGCCGTGGGACACCCGATTTGAGAATACGACGGTAATTTGTATATTTATATACTTAGGATTAAAAACATAGCATTAGAGAGTGAGAACTCGAAACAGCCCCCGAACGGCCACGTGGGTCGCACCAACACCTCCCACGGGACCAATCTAACTCGTAGGAAGTGACCTCGTAGCCGCGAGACTCCCGATTTGAGAATAGGACAATAATTTGTATATTTCTAGAAATAGGCTTAAAAACATGTCGTTAGAGGGTGAGAACTCGAAACAGCTCCCGAACGGACCCGTGGGTGCCACCAACACCTCCTACGGGACCAGTGTAACTCGTAGGAACTGAACCCGCAGCCGCGAGACTCCTGGTTTGAGAATACGATGTTAATTTGCATATTTTTAGACTTACACTTAATAACGTAGTGTTAGAGGATGAGAACTCAAAACAGCCCCTGAACGGACCCATGGGTGGCACCAACACCTCCCACGGGACCAATGTAACTTGTAGGAACTGACCCCTCAACCGTCGGTCTACCGGAATGAGAATACGATGGTAATTTGCATATTTCTAGACTTAGGCTTAAAAACATGGCATTAGAGGGCGTGACTCGAAACAGCCCCCGAACGTCCCCGTGGGTGGCACTAACACCTCCCACGGGACCAATGTAACTTGTAGAAATTGACCCCATAGCCACGGGACTCCCGGTTTAAGAATACGACAGTAATTTGCATATTTCTAGACATAAGCAAAACATTGCGTTAGTGGGTGAGAAGTCGAAACAGCCCCCGAACGGCCCTGTGGGTGGTACCAACACCTCCCACGGGACCAATGTAACTCGTAGGAAATGACCCACAGCCGCGGGACTCCCGGTTTGAGAATACGATGATAATTTGAATATTTCTATACTTAGGATAAAAAACATGGTGTTAGAGGGTGAGAACTCGAAATAGCCCCCGAACGGCCCCGTGGGTGGCACCAACACCTCCCATGGGACCAATGAAACTCGTAGGAACTGATCGCTCTGCTGCGGGACTGTCGATTTCAGAATACAATGATAATTTGCACATTTCTAGACTTAGGCTTAAAATCATTCTGTTAGAGGGTGAGAACTCGAAACAGCCCCCGAACGGCCCCTGTGGGTGGCACCAACACCTCCCATGGGACCAATGTGACTCGTAGGAACTGACCCTGCTACTGCGGGACTCCCGGTTAGAAAATGCGACCATAATATGTATATTTCTAGACTTTGGCATAAAAACATGTCTTTAGTGGGTGAAAACTCAAAACAGCCCCCGAACGGACCCGTGGGTGGCACCAACACCACCCACGGCACCTATGTAACTCGTAGGAACTGACCCCACAACCGCGGGACTCTCGAGATGAGAATATGATGGTAATTTGCATATATCTATACTTAGGCTTAAAAACATGGCGTTAGAGGGTGTGAACTCGAAACATCCTTAGAACATCCCCGTGGGTGGCACCAACACCTCCCACAGGACCAATATAACTTGTAGGAACTGACCCCGTAGCCACAAGACTCCTGGTTTGAGAATACCATGATAATTTGAATATTTCTAGACTTAGTCTAAAAAACATGGTGTTAGAGGGTGAGAACTCGAAAAAGCCCTCCAATGGCCCCGTGGGTGGCACCAACACCGCCCATGGGACCAATGTAACTCGTAGGAACTAATCCCGCTGTCGTGGTACTCGCGATTTGAGAATACGATGAAAATTTGCACATTTCTAGACTTAGGCTTAAAAACATGGTGTTAGAGGGTGAGAACTCGAAACAACCCCCGAACGACCCTGTTTGTGGCACCAACACCTCCCATGGGACCAATGTGACTCGTAGGAACTGTCCCCGTTGCCGCGGGACTCCCTGTTAGAGAATACGAAGATAATTTGCATATTTTTAGACTTAGGCTTAAAAACATTGTGTTAGAGGGTGAGAACTGGAAGCAGCTCCCGAACGGCCCCGTGGGTGGCACCAACACCTCCTACGGGACCAATGTAACTCGCAGGAACTGACCCCGCAGCCGTGAGACTCCCGATTTGAGAATATGATGATAATTTGCATATTTATAGACTTAGTCTTAAAAACATACTGTTAGAGGATGAGAACTGGAAATAGCCCCCGAACGGACCCGTGGGTGGCACCAACACCTCCCACGGGACCAATGTAACTCGTAGGAATTGACCCCGCATCCGCGGGAGTCCCGGTTTGAGAATAGGACGATAATCTGCATATTTCTAGACTTAGGCTTAAAAACATGTCCTTAGTGGGAGAGAACTCGAAACAGCCCCCGAACGGCCCCGTGGGTGGCACCAACACCTCCCACGACACCAATGTAACTCGTAGGAACTAACCCCAGAGCCGCGGGACTTCCGGTTTGAGAATATGATGATAATTTCATATTTCTAGACTTAGGTTAAAAACTTGGCGTTAGAGGGTGAGAACTCGAAACAGGCCCCGAACGTCCCCGTGGGTGGCACCAACACCTCCTACGGGACCAATGTAACTCGTAGGAATTGACCCCGCATCCCCGGGAGTCCCGGTTTGAGAATAGGATGATAATCTACATATTTCTAGACTTAGGCTTAAAAACATGTCGTTAGTGGGTGAGAACTCGAAACAGCCCCCGAACGGCCCCGTGGGTGGCACCAACACCTCCCACGGCACCAATGTAACTCGTAGCAATTGACCCCGCATCCACGGGAGTCCCGATTTGACAAAGGATGATAATCTGCATATTTCTAGACTTAGGCTTAAAAACATGGCATTAGACGGTGAGAACTTGAAACATCCCCCGAATGGCCCCTTGGGTGGCACCAACACCTCCCATGGGACCAATGTACCTCATAGGAACTGACCCCGTAGCCGCGGGACTCCCGGTTTGTGAATACGATAGTAATTTTCATATTTATGGATTCAAGAAAAACATGGCGTTAGTGGGTGAGAACTCGAAACCGCCCCCTAACGGCACAGTGGGTGGCACCAACACATCCCACGAGACCAATGTAACTCGTAAGAACTGACCCCGCATCCGCGGTTCTCCCAGTTTGAGAATACGATGTTAATTTGCGTATTTATAGACTTAGGCTTAAGAACATGGCGTTAGAGGGAGAGAAATTGAAACAGCCCCCTAACGTCCCCGTGGGTGGGACCAACACCTCCCACAGGACCAATGTAAGTTGTAGGAACTGACCCCGCAGCCGCGGGACTCCAAGTATGGGAATACGACGGTAATTTGCATATTTATAGACATAGGTATAAAAACATACCGTTAGAGGGTGAGAACACGAATAAAGCCCCCAACGGCCCCGTAGGTGGCACCAATTCCTCCCACGGGACCAATGTAACTCGTAGAACTGACCCCGCAGCCGTGGGGGTGCCGGTTTGAGAATATGATGATAATTTCGACATTTTTAGACTTAGGTTTAAAAATAAGGTGTTAGAGGGTGAGATTCTTAATAACCCCCGAACGGCCCCGTGGGTGGCACCAACGCCTCCAATAGGACCAATGTGACTCGAAGGAACTGACCCTGCTGCCGCGGGACTCCCGGTTAGAGAATATGAAGATAATTTGCATATTTCTAGGCATAGGCTTAAAAAATGGCGTTAGAGGCTGAGATCTCGAAACCGCCCCCGAACGTCCCCGTGGGTGGCACCAACAACCCCCACGGGACCAATGTAACTTTTAGGAACTGACCCCGCAGCTGCGGGACTCCCGGTTTGAGAATACGATGGTAATTTGCATATTTATAGACATAGGCTTAAAAACATGGCGTTAGAGGGTGAGAACTCGAAATAGCCCCCGAACGGCCCCGTGGGTGGCACCAACACCTCCCATGGGACCAATGTAACTCCTAGGAATGGACCCCGTATCCTCAGGACTCCCGATTTGAGAATAGGATGATAATTTGTATATTGCTAGATTAGGCTTAAAAACATGGCATTACTGGGAGAGATCTCAAAACTTACCCCGACGTCCCCGTGGGTGGCACCAACACCTCCCACGGGACCAATGTAACTTATAGAAACTGACCCCGCAGTCGGGGGACTCTTGGTTTGATAATATGGCGGTAATTTTCATTTTTATCGACTTAGGCTTAAAAACATAGCATTAGAGAGTGAGAACTCGAAACAGCCTCCGAACGGCCCCGTGGGTTGCCCCAACACCTCCCACGGGACCAATGTAACTCATAGGAACTGACCCGTAGACGCGGGACTCCCGATTTCAGAATAGGACAATAATTTGCAAATTTTTAGACATAGGCTTAAAAACATGGCGGTAGAGGGTGAGAACTCGAAACATCTCCCGAACGGCCCCATGGGTGGCACCGACACCTCCTACGGGACCATTGTAAATCGTAGGAACTGACCCCGCAGCCGCGAGACTCCCGGTTTAAGAATATGATGGTAATTTGCATATTTTTAGACTTGGGCTTAATAACGTAGCGTCAGAGGAAAAGAACTCAAAACAGCCCCCGAAAGGACCCGGGGGTGCAACAAACACCACCCACAGGACTAATGTAACTTGTAGGAACTGACCCCACAGCCGCGAGACTCTCGGTTTGAGAATATGATGATAATTTTCATATTTCTTGACTTAGGGTTAAAAACATTGCATTTGTGGGAGAGATCTTGAAACTTCCCCCGACGTCCTCGTGGGTGGCACCAACACCTCCCACAGAACCAATGTAACTCGAAGGAACTGACCCAGCAGCCGTGGGACTCCCAGTTTGAGAATACAATGGTAATTTTCATATTTATAGACTTAGGCTTAAAAACATAGCATTAGAGACTGAGAACTCGAAACAGCCCCCGAACGGCCACGTGGGTGGCACCAACACTTCCCACGGGACTAATGTAACTCGTAGGAACAGACCCCGTAGCCGCGGGACTCCTGATTTGAGAATAGGACAATAATTTGCATATTTCTAGACATAGGCTTAAAAACATGGCGTTAGAGGGTGAGAACTCGAAACAGCTCCGTGGGTGGCACCAACACCTCCTACGGGACCAGTGTAACTCGTAGGAACTGACCCCGCAGCCGCGAGACTTCGGGTTTGAGAATACGGTGGTAATTTGCATATTTTTAGAGTTGCGCTTAATAACGTATTGTTAGAGGATGAGAACTCAAAACATCCCCCGAACGGACCCGTGGGTGGCACCAACACCTCCCATGGGACCAATGTAACTCGTAGGAACTGACCCCACAACCGCGGGACTCCCGAGATGAGAATATGATGGTAATTTGCATATATCTGGACTTAGGCTTAAAAACATGGCGTTAGAGGGTGTGAACTCGAAACATCCTCAGAACTTTCCCGTGGGTGGCACCAACACCTCCCACGGGACCAATATAACTTGTAGGAACTGACCCCGTAGCCACGAGACTCCTGGTTTGAGAATATGATGATTATTTGAATATTTCTAGGCTTAGTCTAAAAAACATGGGGTTAGAGGGTAAGAACTCGAAATATCCCTCCAACGGCCCCGTGGGTGGCACCAACACCGCCCATGGGACCAATATAACTCGTAGGAACTGATCCCGCTGTCGTGGGACTCACAGTTTGAGAATACGATGATAATCTGCACATTTCTACACTTAGGCTAAAAAACGTGGTGTTAGAGGGTGAGAACTCGATACAGCCCCCGAACGGCCCTATTTGTGGCACCAGCACCTCCCATGGGACCAATGTGACTCGTAGGAACTGACCCCACTGTCGCGGGAGTTCCTGTTAGAGAATACGAAGATAATTTGCATATTTCTAGACTTAGGCTAAAAAACATGGTGTTAGAGGGTGAGAACTCTAAAAAGCCCCCCAACGGCCCCGTGGGTCGCACCAACACCTCCCATGGGACCAATGTAACTCGTAGGAACTGATCCCGCAGCCCTGGGACTTCCTGTTTGAGAATACGATGATAATTTGCATATTTTTATGCTTAGGCTTAAAAACATGGCGTTAGAGGGTGAGCACTCCAAATAGCCCCCGAACGGCCTCGTGCGTGGCACCAACACCTCCCACGTTATAATGTAACTCGTAAGAACTGAACCCCCACCCGGGGGACTCCCAGTTTGAGAATACAATGATAATTTGCATATTTGTGGACTTAGGCTTAAAAACATAGCGTTAGAGGGTGAGAACTCGAAACATCCCCCGAACGGCCCCGGGGGTGGCACCAACACCTCCCACGGAACCAATGTAGCTCATAGGAACAGACCCCAGAGTCGTGGGACTCCCGGTTTGAGAATACGACAGCAATTTCTATTTCTAAACTTAAGAAAACATGGCGTTAATGGTTGAGAAATCAAAACAGCCTCCGAACAGCCCCGTGGGTGGCACCAACACCACCTATGGGACCAATGTAACTAGTAGGAACTGACCTCGCAGCCGAGGGACTCCCAGTTTGAGACTACGATGATAATTTGAATATTTCTAGACTTTGGATTAGAAACATGGCGTTAGAGGGTGAGAACTGGAAACAGCTCCCGAACGGCCCCGTGGGTGGCACCAACACCTCCTACGGGACCAATGTAACTCGTAGGAACTGACCCCGCAGCCGCGAGACTCCCGGTTTGAGAATATGATGATAATTTGCATATTTATAGACTTAGTGTTAAAAACATACTGTTAGAGGATGAGAACTGGAAATAGCCCCCGAACGGACCCGTGGGTGGCACCAACACCTCCCACGGGACCAATGTAACTCGTAGGAATTGACCCCGCATCCGCGGGAGTCCCGGTTTGAGAATAGGACGATAATCTGCATATTTCTAGACTTAGGCTTAAAAACATGTCTTTAGTGGGAGAGAACTCGAAACAGCCCCCGAACGGCCCCGTGGGTGGCACCAACACCTCCCATGACACCAATGTAACTCGTAGGAACTAACCCCAGAGCCGCGGGACTTCCGATTTGAGAATATGATGATAATTTTCATATTTCTAGACTTAGGCTTAAAAACATGGCGTTAGAGGGTGAGAACTCGAAACAGGCCCCGAACGTCCCCGTGGGTGGCACCAACACCTCCCACGGGACCAATGTAACTCGTAGGAATTGACCCCGCATCCCCGGGAGTCCCGGTTTGAGAATAGGATGATAATCTACATATTTCTAGACTTAGGCTTAAAAACATGTCGTTAGTGGGTGAGAACTCCAAACAGCCCCCGAACGGCCCCGTGGGTGGCACCAGCACCTCCCACGGCACCAATGTAACTCGTAGCAATTGACCCCGCATCCACGGGAGTCCCGATTTGACAAAGGATGATAATCTGCATATTTATAGACTTAGGCTTAAAAACATTGCATTAGACGGTGAGAATTTGAAACAACCCCCGAATGGCCCCTTGGGTGGCACCAACACCTCCCATGGGACCAATGTACCTCATAGGAACTGACCCCGCAGCCGTGGGACTCCCGGTTTGTGAATACGATAGTAATTTTCATATTTCTGGATTCAAGAAAAACATGGCGTTAGTGGGTGAGAACTCGAAACCGCCACCTAACGGCACAGTGGGTGGCACCAACACATCCCACGAGACCAATGTAACTCGTAAGAACTGACCCCGCATCCGCGGTTCTCCCAGTTTGAGAATAATATGTCAATTTACGTATTTATAGACTTAGGCTTAAAAACATGGCGTTAGAGGGAGAGAAATCAAAACGGCCCCCAAACGTCCCCGTGGGTGGGACCAACACCTCCCACGGGACCAATGTAAGTTGTAGGAACTGACCCCGCAGCCGCGGGACTCCAAGTATGGGAATACGATGGTAATTTGCATATTTATAGATATAGGCATAAAAACATACCGTTAGAGGGTGAGAACACGAAACAGCCCCCAAAGGCCCCGTAGGTGGCACCAATTCCTCCCACGGGACCAATGTAACTCGTAGAACTGACCCCGCAGCCGTGGGAGTGCCGGTTTGAGAATACGATGATAATTTCGACATTTTTAGACTTAGGCTTAAAAATAAGGTGTTAGAGGGTGAGATTATAAATAACCCCCGAACGGCCCCGTGGGTGGCACCAACACCTCCAATAGGACCAATGTGACTCGAAGGAACTGACCCTGCTGCCGCGGGACTCCCGATTAGAGAATATGAAGATAATTTACATATTTCTAGGCATAGGCTTAAATAAATGGCGTTAGAGGCTGAGATCTCGAAACCGCCCACGAACGTCCCCGTGGGTGGCACCAACAACCCCCACGGGACCAATGTAACTTTTAGGAACTGACCCCGCAGCTGCGGGACTCCCGGTTTGAGAATACGACGGTAATTTGCATATTTATAGACATAGGCTTAAAAACATGGCGTCAGAGGGTGAGAACTCGAAATAGCCCCCGAACGGCCCCGTGGGTGGCACCAACACCTCCCACGGGACCAATGTAACTCCTAGGAATGGACCCCGTATCCTCAGGACTCCCGATTTGAGAATAGGATGATAATTTGTATATTGCTAGACTTAGGATTAAAAACATGGCATTACTGGGAGAGATCTCAAAACTTACCCCGACGTCCCCGTGGGTGGTACCAACACCTCCCACGGGACCAATGTAACTTATAGAAACTGACCCCGCAGTCGGGGGACTCTTGGTTTGAGAATATGGCGGTAATTTTCATATTTATCAACTTAGGCTTAAAAACATAGCATTAGAGAGTGAGAACTCGAAACAGCCCCCGAACGGCCCCGTGGGTTGCCCCAACACCTCCCACGGGACCAATGTAACTCGTAGGAACTGACTCGTAGCCGCGGGACTCCCGATTTGAGAATAGGACAATAATTTGCAAATTTTTATACATAGGCTTAAAAACATGGTGGTAGAGGGTGAGAACTTGAAACAGCTCCCGAACGGCCCCATGGGTGGCACCGACACCTCCTACGGGACCATTGTAAATCGTAGGAACTGACCCCGCAGCCGCGAGACTCCCAGTTTAAGAATATCATGGTAATTTTCATATTTTTAGACTTGGGCTTAATAACGTAGCGTCAGAGGAAAAGAACTCAAAACAGCCACCGAAAGGACCCGGGGGTGCAACCAACACCTCCCACAGGACTAATGTAACTTGTAGGAACTGACCCCACAGCCGCGAGACTCTCGGTTTGAGAATATGGTGATAATTTGCATATTTCTTGACTTAGGGTTAAAAACATGGCATTTGTGGGAGAGATCTTGAAACTTCCCCCGACGTCCTCGTGGGTGGCACCAACACTCCCACATGACCAATGTAACTCGTAGGAACTGACTCAGCAGCCGCGGGACTCCCAGTTTGAGAATACGATGGTAATTTTCATATTTATAGACTTAGTCTTAAAAACATAGCATTAGAGACTGAGAACTCGAAACAGCCCCCGAACGGCCACGTGGGTGGCACCAACACTTCCCACGGGACCATTGTAACTCGTAGGAACAGACCCCGTAGCCGCGGGACTCCTGATTTGAGAATAGGACAATAATTTGCATATTTCTAGACATAGGCTTCAAACATGGCGTTAGAGGGTGAGAACTCGAAACAGATCCCGAACGGCTCCGTGGGTGGCACCAACACCTCCTACGGGACCAGTGTAACTCGTAGGAACTGGCCCCGCAGCTGCGAGACTCCGGGTTTGAGAATACGATGGTAATTTTCATATTTTTAGACTTGCGCTTAATAACGTAGTGTTAGAGGATGAGAACTCAAAACATCCCCCGAACAGACCCGTGGGTGGCACCAACACCTCCCACGGGACCAATGTAACTCGTAGGAACTGACCCCACAACCGCGGGACTCCCGAGATGAGAATATGATGGTAATTTGCATATATCTAGACTTAGGCTTAAAAACATGGCGTTAGAGGGTGTGAACTCGAAACATCCTCAGAACTTCCCCGTGGGTGGCACCAACACCTCCCACGGGACCAATATAACTTGTAGGAACTAACCCCGTAGCCACGAGACTCCTGGTTTAAGAATATGATGATAATTTGAATATTTCTAGGCTTAGTCTAAAAAACATGGTGTTAGAGGGTGAGAACTCGAAAAATCCCTCCAACGGCCCCGTGGGTGGCACCAACACCGCCCATGGGACCAATGTAACTCGTAGGAACTGATCCCGCTGTCGTGGGACTCGCAGTTTGAGAATACGGTGATAATCTGCACATTTCTACACTTAGGCTAAAAAACGTGGTGTTAGAGGGTGAGAACTCGATACAGCCCCCGAACGGCCCTATTTGTGGCACCAACACCTCCTATGGGACCAATGTGACTCGTAGGAACTGACCCCGCTGTCGCGGGAGTTCCTGTTAGAGAATACGAAGATAATTTGCATATTTCTAGACTTAGGCTAAAAAACATGGTGTTAGAGGGTGAGAACTCTAAAAATCCCCCCAACGGCCCCGTGGGTCACACCAACACCTCCCATGGGACCAATGTAACTCGTAGGAACTGATCCCGCCGTCGTGGGACTCCCGGTTTGAGAATACGATGATAATTTGCACATTTCTATACTTAGGCTTAAAAACATAGCGTTAGTGGGTGAGAACTCAAAACAGCCCCTGAACGGCCCCGTTTGTGGCACCAACACCTCCCATGGGAACAATGTGACTCGTAGGAACTGACCCCGCTTCCGTGGGACTCCCTCTTAGAGAATATGAAGATAATTTGCATATTTCTAGACATAGGCTTAAAAAAATGGCATTAGAGGCTGAGATCTCTAAACTTCCCTAGAACGTCCCCGTGGGTGGCACCAACAACTCCACGGGACCAATGTAACTCGTAGTAACTGACCCCACAGCCATGGGACTCCCGGCTTAAGAATATGACGATAATTTGCATATTTATAAACATAGGCTTAAAAACATGACGTTAGAGGGTGAGAACTAGAAATAGGCCCCGTGGTTGGCACCAACACCTCCCACGGGACCAATGTAACTCCTAGGAAATAACCCTGCATCCGTGGGACTCCCGTTTTGGGAATACCACTCTAATTTCCATATTTTGAAACTTAAACAAAACATGGCGTTAGTGGGTGACAAGTCGAAACAGCCCCGTGGGTGGCACCAACACCTCCCACGGGACCAATGTAACTAGTAGGAACTAACCCCGCAACCGTGGGACTCACGGTTTGAGAATACAATGATAATTTGAAAATTTGTAGACTTAGGCTTAGACACATGGCGTTAGGGGGTGAGAACTCGAAACAGCCCCCGAACAGCCCCTTGGGTGGCACCAACACCTCCCACGGGACCAATGTAACTTGAAGGAACTGACCCCACAGTCGCGGGACTCCCGGTTTGAGAATAGGATGATAATTTGCATATTGCTAGACTTAGGCTTTAAAACATGGCGTTAGAGGGTGAGAACTCGAAACAGCTCCCGAATGGCCCCGTGGGTGGCACCAACACCTCCTACGGGACCAATGTAACTCGTAGGAACTGACCCGTAGCCGCGAGACTCCCGATTTGAGAATAGGACATTAATTTGCATATTTCTTGATATAGGCTTAAAAACATGGCGTTAGAGGGTGAGAATTCGAAACAGCTCCCGAACGGACCCATGGGTGGCACCGACCCCTCCTACGGGACCAATGTAAATCGTTGGAACTGACCCCGCAGCCGTGAGACTCCCGGTTTGGGAATACGATGGTAATTTGCACATTTTTAGACTTCCTCTTAATAACGTAGCGTCAGAGGAAAAGAACTCAAAACTTCCCCCGAACGGACCCATGGGTGCAGCCAACACCTCCCACGCGACCAATGTAACTTGTAGGAACTGACCCCGCAGCCGCGAGACTCTCGATTTAGGAATATGATGATAATTTGCATATTTCTAGACTTACGCTTAAAAACATGGCGTTAGAGGGTGAGAACTCAAAACAGGCCCCGAACGGCCCCATGGGTGGCACCAACTCCTCCCACGGGACCAATGTAACTCGTAGGAATTGACCCCGCATCCGCGGGAGTCCCGGTTTGAGAATAGGATGATAATCTTCATATTTCTAGACTTAGGCTTAAAAACATGGCGTTAGAGGGTGAGAACTCGAAACAGCCCCCGAACAGCCCCTCGGGTGGCACCAACACCTCGCACGGGACCAATGTAACTCATAGGAACTGACCCCGCAGCTGCTGGACTCCCGGTTTGTGAATACGACAGTAATTTTCATATTTCTGGACTCTAGAAAAACATGGCGTTAGTGGGTGAGAACTTGAAACCCCCCCCGAACAGCACAGTGGGTGGCACCAACACATCCCATGAGACCAATGAAACTTGAAAGAACTGACCCCGAAGCCGCGGTTCTCCCGGTTTGAGAATACGATGTTAATTTGCGTTTTTATAGACCTAGGGTAAAAAACATGGCGTTAGAGGGAGAGCAATCAATACATCCCCCAAACGTCCCCGTGGGTGGGACCAACACCTCCCACGAGACCAATGTAACTTGTAGGTACTGACCCCGCAGCCGCTGGACTCCCAGTATGGGAATACGATAGTAATTTGCATATTTATATATTTAGGCATAAAAACATACCGTTAGAGGGTGAGAACATGAAACAGCCCCGAACGGCCCCGTAGGTGGCACCAATTCCTCCCACGGGACCAATATAACTCGTAGAACTGACCCCGCAGCCGTGGGAGTGCCGGTTTGAGAATACGATGATAATTTGCACATTTTTAGACTTAGGCTGAAAAATAAGGTGTTAGAGGGTGAGATTCTAAATAGCCCCCGAACGGCGCCGTGGGTGGCACCAAGACCTCCAATAGGTCCAATGTGACTCGTAGGAACTGACCCTGCTGCCGCGGCACTCCCGGTTAGAGAATACGACGATAATTAGCATATTTCTAGATATAGGCTTAAAAAAATGGTGTTAGAGGCTGAGATCTCAAAACTGCCCCCGAACGTCCCCGTGGGTGGCACCAACTCCCCCCACGGGACCAAAGTAACTATTAGGAACTGACCCCGCAGCCGCGGGAATCCCGGTTTGAGAATACGATGGTAATTTGCATATATACAGATATAGGCTTAAAAAATGGCGTTAGAGGGTGAGAACTCGAAATAGCCCCCGAACAGCCCCGTGGGTGGCACCAACACCTCCCACGGGACCAATGTAACTCCTAGGAACTGACCCCGCATCCTCGGGACTCCCGATTTGAGAATAGGATGATAATTTGTATATTGCTAGACTTAGGTTTAAAAACATGGCATTAGTGGGAGAGATCTCAAAAATTACCCCGACGTCCCCATAGGAGGCACCAACACCTCCCACGGGACCAATGTAACTCATAGGAACTGACCCCGCAGTCATATTTTTAGAATACGATGGTAGCTATCATATTTTTAGACTTGCCCTTAATAACGTAGCGTCAGAGGAAAAAAACTCAAAACAGCCCCCAAACGGACCCGTGGGTGCAACCAACACCTCCCACGGGACCAATGTAACTTGTAAGAACTGACCCCACAGTCGCGAGACTCTCAGTTTGAGAATATGATGATAATTTGCATATTTCTTGACTAGGCTAAAAAACATGGCATTTGTGGGAGAGATCTCGAAACTTCCCCTGACGTCCCCGTGGGTGCCACCAACACCTCCCACGGGACCAATGTGACTCGTAGGAACTGACCCCGCAGCCGCGGGACTCCCAGTTTGAGAATACGATGGTAATTTTCATATTTACAAACTTAGGCATAAAAAGTAGCATTAGAGAGTGACAACTCGAAACAACCCCCGAACGGCCACGTGGGTGGCACCAACACTTCCCACGGGACCAATGTAACTCGTAGGAACTGACCCCCTAGCCGCGGGACTCCCGATTTGAGAATAGGACAATAATTTGCATATTTCTAGAGATAGGCTAAAAAACGTGGCGTTAGAGGGTGAGAACTCGAAACAGCTCCCGAACGGACCCGTGGGTGGCACCAACACCTCCCACGGGACCAATGTAACTAGTAGGAACTGACCCCGCAACCGCGGGACTCCCGGGATGAGAATATGATGGTAATTTGCATATATCTAGACTTAGGATTAAAAACATGGCGTTAGATGGTGTGAACTCGAAACATCCTCTGAACGTCCCCGTGGGTGGCACCTACACCTCCCACGGGACCAATATAACATGTTAGAACTAACCCCGTAGCCATGAGACTCCAGGTTTGAGGATACGATGATAATTTGACTATTTCTAGACTTAGGCTAAAAAACATGGTGTTAGAGGGTGAGAACTCGAAAAAGCGCTCCAACGGCCCCGTGGGTGGCACCAACACCGCCCATGGGACCAATGTAACTCGTAGGAACTTATCCCGCTGTCGTGGGACTCGCGGTTTAAGAATACGATGATAATTTGCATATTTCTAGACTTAGGCTTAAAAACATGGTGTTAGAGGGTGAGAACTCAAAACAGCCCCCGAACGGCCCTGTTTGTGGCACCAACACCTCCCATGGGACCAATGTGACTCGTTGGAACTGACCCCGCTGCCGCGGGACTCCCTGTTAGAGAATACGAAGATAATTTGCATATTTCTAGACTTAGGCTAAAAAATGTGGTGTTAGAGGGTGAGAACTCGAAAAAACCCCCAACGGCCCCGTGGGTGGCACCAACACCTCCCATGGGACCAATGTAACTCGTAGGAATTGATCCCACTGTCGTGGGACTCTTGGTTTGAGAATACGACGATAATTTTCACATTTATATACATAGGCTTAAAAACATGGTGTTAGAGGGTGAGAACTCGAAACAGCCCCCGAACGGCCCCGTTTGTGGCACCAACACCTCCCATGGGACCAATGTGACCCGTAGGAACTGACCCCGCTGCTGAAGGACTCCCTCTTAGAGAATACGAAGATAATTTGCATATTTCTAGACATAGGCTTAAAAAAATGGCATTAGAGGTTGGGACCTCGAAACTTCCCCTGAACGTCCCCGTGGGTGGCACCAACAACTCCACGGGACCAATGTAACTCGTAGGAACTGACCCCACAGCCGCGGGACTCCCGTTTTAAGAATACGATGATAATTTGCATATTTATAGACATATGCTTAAAAACATGGCGTTAGAGGATGAGAACTAGAAATAGTCCCCGAACGGCCCCGTGGTTGGCACCAACACCTCCCACGGGACCAATGTAACTCCTAGGAACTAACACCGCATCCGCGGGACTCCCGTTTTGCGAATACCACTGTAATTTGCATATTTTGAAAATTAAGAAAAACATCGCGTTAGTGGGTGACAAGTCGAAACAGCCCCCGAACGGCCCCGGGGTGGCACCAACACCTCCCACGGGACCAATGTAACTAGTAGGAACTAACCTCGCAACCGTGGGACTTCCGGTTTGAGAATACGGTGATAATTTGCAAATTTCTGGACTTAGGCTTAGAAACATGGTGTTAGAGGGTGAGAACTCGAAATGTCCCCCGAACGGCCCCTTGGGTGGCACCAACACCTCCCACGGGACCAATGTAACTCGTAAGAACTGACCCCGCAGTCGCGGGACTCCCTTTTTGAGAATAGGATGATAATTTTCATATTGCTAGACTTAGGTTTAAAAACATGGCGTTAGAGGGTGATAACTTGAAACAGCTCCCGAACGGCCCCGTGGGTGGCACCAACACCTCGTACGGGACCAATGTAACTCGTAGGAACTGACCCCGCAGCCTCGAGACTCCCGATTTGAGAATATGATGATAATTTTATATATTTATAAACTTAGTCTTAAAAACATACTGTTAGAGGATGAGAACTCGAAATAGCCCCCGAACGGACCCGTAGGTGGCACCAACACCTCCCCTGGGACCAATATAACTTGTAGGAAGTGACCCCGTAGCCACGAGACTCCTGGTTTGAGAATACGATGATAATTTGAATATTTCTAGATTTAGGCTAAAAAACATGGTGTTAGAGGGTGAGAACTCGAAAAATCCCTCCAACGGCCCCGTGGGTGGCACCAACACCGCCCATGGGACCAATGTGACTCGTAGGAACTGATCCCGCTGTCATGGGACTCGCAGTTTGAGAATACGATGATAATTTGCACATTTCTAGACTTAGGCTTAAGAACATGGTGTTAGAGGGTGAGAACTCGAAACAGCCCCCGAACGGCCCTGTTTGTGGCACCAACACCTCCCATGGGACCAATGTGACTCGTAGGAACTGACCCCGCTGCCGCGGGACTCCCTGTTACAGAATACGAAGATTATTTGCATATTTCTAGACTTAGGCTGAAAAACATGGTGTTAGAGGGTGAGAACTCAAAACAGCTCCCGAACGGCCCCGTGGGTGGTACCAACACCTCCTACGGGACCAATGTAACTCGTAGGAACTGACCCCGCGGCCGCAAGACTCCCGGTTTGAGAATATGATGATAATTTGCATATTTATATACTTAGTCTTAAAAACATACTGTTAGAGGATGAGAACTGGAAATAGCCCCCGAACGGACCCGTGGGTGGCACTAACACCTCCCTTAAGAACAATATAACTTGTAGGAACTGAACCCGCAACTTGGGAACTCCCGGTTTGAGAAAAGGATGATAATTTTCATATTTCTATACTTTGGCTTTAAAACATGGCGTTAGAGGGTGAGAACTCGAAACACCCCCCGAACGGCCATGTGGGTGGCACCAACACCTCCCATGGGACCCATGTAACTCGTAGGAACTGACCCCGCATTCGCGGGAGTCCCGATTTGAGAATAGGATTATAATTTGCATATTTCTAGACTTAGGCTTAAAACATGGCGTTAGAGAGTGAGAACTCGAAACAACCCCCGAACGGCCCGTGGGTGGAACCAACACCTCCCACGGGACTAATGTAACTCGTAGGAACTGACCCCACAGCCGCGGGACTCCCAGATTAAGAATATAATGATAATTTGCATATTTCTAGACTTAGGCTTAAAAACATGGCGTTAGTGGGTGAGATCTCGAAACTTCCCCCAAACGTCCCCGTGGGTGGCACCAACACCTCACACAGAACCAATGTAACTCGTAGGAACTGACCCCACAGCTGCGAGACTCCGGGTTTGAAAATACGATGGTAATTTTCCTATTTATAGACTTAGACTTATAAACATAGCGTTAGAGGTTGTGAACACAAAACATCCCCCGAACGGCCCCGTGGATGGCACCAACACCTCCCACGGGACCATTATAACTCGTAGGAACTGACGCCGCATCCGTGGGACTCCAAGTTTGAGAATAGGATGATAATTTGTATATTTCTAGACTTAAGATTAAAAACATGGCGTTAGAGGGTGAGAACTCGAAACAGCTCCCGAACAGCCCCGTGGGTGGCACCAACACCTCCTACGGGACCAATGTAATTGGTAGGAACTGACCCCGCAGCCGCGAGACTCCCCATTTGAGAATATGATGATAATTTGTATATTTATAGACTTATTCTTATAAACATACTGTTAGAGGATGAGAACTCGAAATAGCCATCGAACGGACCCGTGGGTGGCACCGACACCTCCCACGGGACCAATATAACTTGTAGGAAGTGACCCCGTAGCCACGAGACTCCTGGTTTGAGAATACGATGATAATTTGAATATTTCTAGACTTAGGCTAAAAAACATGGTGTTAGAGGGTGAGAACTCGAAAAAGCACTCCAACGGCCCCGTGGGTGGCACCAACACCGCCCATGGGACCAATGTAACTCATAAGAACTGATCCCGCTGTCATGGGACTCACAGTTTGAGAATACAATGATAATTTGCACATTTCTAGACTTAGGCTTAAAAACATGGTGTTAGAGGGTGAGAACTCGAAACAGCCCCCGAACGGCCCTGTTTGTGCACCAACACCTCCCATGGGACTGATGTAACTTGTCGGAACTGCACCCGCAACTTCGGGACTCCTGGTTTGAGAAAAGGATGATAATTTACATATTTATAGACTTTGGCTTTAAAACATGGCGTTAGAGGGTGAGAACTCGAAACACCCCCCGAACGGCCTCGTGGGTGGCACCAACACCTCCCATGGGACCCATGTAACTCGTAGGAACTGACCCCACAGCCGCGGGACTCCCGGTTTAAGAATATAATGATAATTTGCTTATTTCTAGACTTAGGCTTAAAAACATGGCATTAGTGGGTGAAATCTCAAAACTTCCCCCGAACGTCCCCGTGCGTGGAACCAACACCTCCCACGAGACCAATGTAACTCGTAGGAGCTGACCCCGTAGCCACGGGACTCCCGGTTTGAGAATACGACGGTAATTTCCATATTTACAGACTTAGGCTTAAAAACATGGCGGTAGAGGGTGAGAACTAAAACAGCCCCCGAACGGCCCCGTGTGTGGCACCAATACCTCCCACGAGACCAATATAACTCTTAGGAACTGACCCCGCTGCCGCAAGAATCTCGGTTTGAGAGTATGACGGTAATTTGCATATTTATAGAGTTAGGCTTAAAACATAGTGTTAGAGGGCGAGTACAATAAACATCCCCCGAACGGCCCGTGGGTGGCACCAACACCTCCCACTGGACCAATGTAACTCGTAGGAACTGACCCCGCATTCGCGGGAGTCCCGATTTCATAATAGGATGATAATTTGCATATTTCTAGACTTAGGCTTAAAACATGGCGTTAGAGAGTGAGAACTCGAAACAACCCCCGAACGGCCCGTGGGTGGAACCAACACCTCCCACAGGACTAATGTAACTCGTAGGAACTGACCCCACAGCCGTGGGACTCCTGGATTGAGAATATAATGATAATTTGTATATTTCTAGACTTAGGTTTGAAAACATGGCGTTAGTGGGTGAGATCTCGAAACTTCCCCCAAACGTCCCCGTGGGTGGCACCAACACCTCCCACGGAACCAATGTAACTCGTAGGAACTGACCCCACAGCTGCGAGACTCCTGGTTTGAAAATACGATGGTAATTTTCCTATTTATAAACTTTGACTTATAAACATAGCGTTAGAGGGTGTGAACTCAAAACATCCCCCGAACGGCCCCGTGGGTGGCACCAACACCTCCCACGGGACCATTGTAACTCATAGGAACTGACGCCGCAGCCGTGGGACTCAAAGTTTTAGAATAGGACGATAATTTGCATATTTCTAGACTTAGGATTAAAAGCATGTCGTTAGAGGGTGAGAACTCAAAACTGCTCCCGAACAGCCCCGTGGGTGGCACCAACACCTCCTACAGGACCAATGTAACTCGTAGGAATTGACCTCATTGCCGCGAGACTCCCGATTTGAAAATATGAAGGTAATTTGCATATCTATAGACTTAGGCTTAAAAACATATCGTTAGAGGAAGAGAACTCGAAACAGCCCCCGAACGGACCCGTGGGTGGCACTAACACCGCCCACGGGACGAATGTAACTTGTAGGAACTGACCCCGCTACCGCGGGACTCCCGGTATTATAATACGATGGTAATTTGCATATTTCTAGACTCAGCTTTAAAAACATGGCGTTAGAGGGTGAGAACTTGAAACAGCCCCTGAACGTCCCCGTGGGTGACACCAATACCTCCCACGGGACCAATGTCACTCGTGGGAACGGACCCCGTAGACACGGGACTCCCAGTTTGAGAATATGATGGTAATTTTCATATTTCTAGACTTAAGAAGAACATAGCGTTAGAGGATGAGAAATCGAAATAGCTCCCGGACTGACCCGTGGGTGGCACCAACACCTCCCATGGGACCAATGTAACTAGTAGGAACTGACCCCGCAACCGCGGGACTCCCAATTTCATAATAGGATGATGATTTCCATATTTCTAGGATTAGGCCTAAAAGTATAGCGTTAGAGGATGAGAACTCGAAATAGCTCCCGAACGGCCCGTGGGTGGCACCAGCACCTCCCACGGGACCAACGTAACTCGTAGGAACTGACACCGCAACCGCGGAACTCCCGATTTGAGAATACGATGGTAATTTGCATATTTATTAACTTAGGTTTAAAAACATGGCGTTAGAGGGTGAGAACTCGAAACAGCCCCCGAACGGACCTGTGGGTGGCACCAACACCACGCACGGGAGCAATGTAACTCGTAGGAACAGACACCGCAGCCGCGGGATTCCCGGTTTAACAATAGGACAATAATTTGCATATTTCTAGACTTAGGCTTAAAAACATGGCGTTAGTGAGTGAGAACTCAAAACAGCCCCCGAACGGCACCGTGGGCGGCACCAGCACCTCCCACGGGACGAATGTAACTCGTAGGAATTGACACCGCAGCCGCGAGACTCCCGGTTTCAGAATACGATGGTAATTGGCATATTTATTTACTTAGGCTTAAAAACATAGCATTAGAGGGTGAGAACTCGAAACAGCCCCCGAACGGACCTGTGTGTGGTACCAACCCCTCCCACGGGACCAATGTAACTAATTGGAACTCACCCCGCATCCGCGGAACTCCCGATTTGAGAATACGACGGTAATTTGCATATTTCTAGACTTAGGATTAAAAACATGGCGTTAGAGGATGATAACAAGAAAAAGCCCCCGAACAGCCCGTGGGTGGCACCAACACCTCCCACGGGACCAATATGACTCGTAAGAACAGACCCCGCAGCCGCGGGACTCCCGGTTTGAGAATACAATGGTAATTTTCATATTTCTAGACTTAGGCTAAAAACACGGAGTTAGAGGGTGAGAACTCGAAACAACCCCTGAATGGCCCGTGGGTGGCACCAACACCTCCCACGAAACCAATGTAACTCGTAGGAACTGACCCCGGAGCCGCGAGACTCTTGGTTTGAAAATACGATGGTAATTTTCCTATTTATAGACTTAGGCTTAAATACATATCGTTAGAGGAAGAGAACTCGAAACAGCCCCCGAACGGACCCGTGGGTGGCACCAATACCTCCCACGGGACCAATGTAACTTGTAGGAACTTACCCCGCAACCGCGGAACTCCCGGTATGAGAATACGATGGTAATTTTGCATATTTTTAGACTTAGGATTAAAAAATGGCGTTAGAGGGTGAGAACTCGAAATAGCCCACGAACGTCCCCGTGGGTGACACCAATACCTTCCACGGGACCAATGTAACTCGTGGTAACTGACCCCGTAGAAACGGGACTCCCGGTTTGAGAATACGATGGTAATTTGAATATTTCTAAACTTAAGCAAAACATAGCGTTAGAGGATGAGAACTCGACACAGCCCCCAGACTGACCCGTGGGTGGCACCAACACCTCCCACGGGACCAATGTAACTAGTAGGAACTAACCCCGCAACCGCGGAACTCCGAATTTCAGAATAGGATGATGATTTGTATATTTGTAGGCTTAGGCCAAAAAATATAGCATTAGAGGATGAGAACTCGAAACAACTCCCGAACGGACCTGTGTGTGGCACCAACACCTCCCACGGGATCAACGTAACTCGTAGGAACTGACACCGCAGCCGCGGAACTCCCGATTTGAGAATACGATGGTAATTTGCATATTTATTGACTTAGGTTTAAAAACATAGCGTTAGAGGGTGTGAACTCGAAACATCCCCCGAACGGACCCGTGAGTGTCACCAATACCTCCCACGGGACCAATGTAACTAGTAGGAACTAACCCCGCAACCGCGGGACTCCTAATTTCAGAATAGGATGATGATTTGTATATTTCTAGGCTTAGGCCTAAAAATATAGCATTAGAGGATGAGAACTCGAAATAACTCCCGAACGGACATGTGTGTGGAACCAACACCTCCCACAGGACCAACGTAACTCGTAGGAACTGACACCGCAGCCGCGGAACTCCTGGTTTGAGAATACGAAGATAATTTGCATATTTATAGACTTAGGCTTAAATACATATCGTTAGAGGAAGAGAACTCAAAACAGCCCCCGAATGGACCCGTGGGTGGCACCAATACCTCCCACGGGACCAATGTAACTTGTAGGAACTTACCCCGCAACCGCGGAACTCCCGGTATGAGAATACGATGGTAATTTTGCATATTTTTAGACTTAGGATTAAAAAATGGCGTTAGAGGGTGAGAACTCGAAATAGCCCACGAACGTCCCCGTGGGTGACACCAATACCTCCCACGGGACCAATGTAACTCGTGGTAACTGACCCCGTAGAAACGGGACTCCCGGTTTGAGAATACGATGGTAATTTGAATATTTCTAAACTTAAGCAAAACATAGCGTTAGAGGATGAGAACTCGACACAGCCACCAGACTGACCCGTGGGTGGCACCAACACCTCCCACGGGACCAATGTAACTAGTAGGAACTAACCCCGCAACCGCGGAACTCCGAATTTCAGAATAGGATGATGATTTGTATATTTCTAGGCTTAGGCCAAAAAATATAGCATTAGAGGATGAGAACTCGAAACAACTCCCGAACGGACCTGTGTGTGGCACCAACACCTCCCACGGGATCAACGTAACTCGTAGGAACTGACACCGCAGCCGCGGAACTCCCGATTTGAGAATACGATGGTAATTTGCATATTTATTGACTTAGGTTTAAAAACATAGCGTTAGAGGGTGTGAACTCGAAACATCCCCCGAACGGACCCGTGAGTGTCACCAATACCTCCCACGGGACCAATGTAACTAGTAGGAACTAACCCTGCAACCGCGGGACTCCTAATTTCAGAATAGGATGATGATTTGTATATTTCTAGGCTTAGGCCTAAAAATATAGCATTAGAGGATGAGAACTCGAAATAACTCCCGAACGGACATGTGTGTGGCACCAACACCTCCCACAGGACCAACGTAACTCGTAGGAACTGACACCGTAGCCGCGGAACTCCTGGTTTGAGAATACGAAGATAATTTGCATATTTATAGACTTAGGCTTAAATACATATCGTTAGAGGAAGAGAACTCAAAACAGCCCCCGAATGGACCCGTGGGTGGCACCAATACCTCCCACGGGACCAATGTAACTTGTAGGAACTTACCCCGCAACCGCGGAACTCCCGGTATGAGAATACGATGGTAATTTTGCATATTTCTAGACTTAGGATTAAAAACGTGGCGTTAGAGGGTGAGAACTCGAAACATTCCCCGAACGTCCCCGTGGGTGACACCAATACCTCTCACGGGACCAATGTAACTCGTGGGAACTGACCCCGTAGAAACGGGACTCCCGGTTTGAGAATACGATGGTAATTTGAATATTTTTAGACTTAAGAAAAACATAGCGTTAGAGGATGAGAACTCGACACAGCCCCCAGACTGACCTGTGGGTGGCACCAACACCTCCCACGGGACCAATGTAACTAGTAGGAACTAACCCCGCAACCGCGGGACTCCCAATTTCAGAATAAGATGATGATTTTTATATTTCTAGGCTTAGGCCTAAAAATATAGCATTAGAGGATGAGAACTCGAAACAACTCCCGAACGGACCTATGTGTGGCACCAACACCTCCCACGGGACCAACGTAACTCGTAGGAACTGACACCGCAGCCGCGGAACTCCCAATTTGAGAATACGATGGTAATTTGCATATATCTAGACTTAGGCTTAAAAATATGGTGTTAGATGGTGTGAACTAGAAACATCCTCCGAACGTCCCCGTGGGTGGCACCAACACCTCCCACGGGACCAATATAACATGTTAGAACTGACCCCAAAGCCACGAGACTCCAGGTTTGAGGATACGATGATAATTTGAGTATTTCTAGACTTAGGCTAAAACACATGGTGCTAGAGGGTGAGAACTCGAAAAAGCGCTCCAACGGCCCCGTGGGTGGCACCAACACCGCCCATGGGACCAATGTAACTCGTAGGAACTGATCCCGCTGTCGTGGGACTCGTGGTTTAAGAATACGATGATAATTTGCATATTTCTAGACTTAGGCTTAAAAACATGGTGTTAGAGGGTGAGAACTCGAAACAGCCCCCGAACGCCACTGTTTGTGGCACCAACACCTCCCATGGGACCAATGTGACACGTTGGAAATGACCCCGCTGCCGTGGGACTCCCTGTTAGAGAATACGAAGATAATTTGCATATTTCTAGACTTAGGCTAAAAAACATGGTGTTAGAGGGTGAGAACTCGAAAAACCCCCCAACAGCCCCATGGGTGGCACCAACACCTCCCATGGGACCAATGTAACTCGTAGGAACTGATCCCACTGTCGTGGGACTCTCGGTTTGAGAATACGATGATAATTTGCACATTTATATACATAGGCTTAAAAACATGGTGTTAGAGGGTGAGAACTCGAAACAGCCCCCGAACGGCCCCGTTTGTGGCACCAACACCTCCTATGGGACCAATGTGACTCGTAGGAACTGACCCCGCTGCTGAGGGACTCCCTCTTAGAGAATACGAAGATAATTTGCATATTTCTAGACATAGGCTTAAAAAAATGGAATTAGAGGCTGAGATCTCGAAACTTCCCCCGAACATCCCCGTGGGTGGCCCCAATAACTCCACGGGACCAATGTAACTCATAGGAACTGACCCCACAGCCGCGGGGCTCCCGGTTTAAGAATACGACGATGATTTGCATATTTATAGACATAGGCTTAAAAACATGGCGTTAGAGGGTGAGAACTAGAAATAGACCCCGAACGGCCTCGTGGTTGGCACCAACACCTCCCACGGGACCAATGTAACTCCTAGGAACTAACCCCGCATCCGCGGGACTCCCGTTTTGCGAATACTACTGTAATTTGCATATATTGAAACTTAAGAAAAACATGGCGTTAGTGGGTGACAAGTCGAAACAGCCCCCGAACGTCCCCGTGGGTGGCACCAACACCTCCCACGGGACCAATGTAACTAGTAGGAACTAACCCCGCAACCGTGGGACTCCCGGTTTGAGAATACGGTGATAATTTGCAAATTTCTAGACTTAGGCTTAGAAACATGGCGTTAGAGGGTGAGAACTCAAAACAGCCCCCGAACGGCCCCTTGGGTGGCACCAACACCTCCCACGGGACCAATGTAACTCGTTGGAACTAACCCCGTAGTCGCGGGACTCCCGGTTTGAGAATAGGATGATAATTTGCATATTGCTAGACTTAGGCTTAAAAACATGGCGTTAGAGGGTGATAACTTCAAACATCTCCCGAACGGCCCCGTGGGTGGCACCAACACCTCCTACGGGACCAATGTAACTCGTAGGAACTGACCCCGCAGCCTCGAGACTCCCGATTTGAGAATATGATGATAATTTGTATATTTATAGACTTAGTCTTAAAAAGATACTGTTAGAGGATGAGAACTCGAAATAGCCCCCGAACGGACCCGTGGGTGGCACCAACACCTCCACGGGGACCAATATAACTTGTAGGAAGTGACCCCGTAGCCACGAGACTCCTGGTTTGAGAATATGATGATAAT
Source organism: Sambucus nigra (assembly GCA_949130495.1). Lineage (NCBI taxonomy): Eukaryota > Viridiplantae > Streptophyta > Magnoliopsida > Dipsacales > Adoxaceae > Sambucus > Sambucus nigra. The sequence continues at coordinate 352,314,584 of OX422207.1, read as the reverse complement.
TTGAATATTTCTAGACTAAGGCTAAAAAACATGGTGTTAGAGGTTGAGAACTCGAAAAATCCCTCCAACGGCCCCGTGGGTGGCACCAACACCGCCCATGGGACCAATGTAACTCGTAGGAACTGATCCCGCTGTCATGGGACTCGCAGTTTGAGAATACGATGATAATTTGCACATTTCTAGACTTAGGCTTAAAAACATGGTGTTAGAGGGTGAGAACTCGAAACAACCCCCGAACGGCCCTGTTTGTGGCACCAACACCTCCCATGGGACCAATGTGACTCGTAGGAACTGACCCAGCTGCCGCGGGCCTCCCTGTTAGAGAATACAAAGATTATTTGCATATTTCTAGACATAGGCTTAAAAACATTGTGTTAGAGGGTGAGAACTCGAAACATCTCCCGAACGGCCCCGTGGGTGGCACCAACACCTCCTACAGGACCAATGTAACTCGTAGGAACTGACCCAGCAGCCGCGAGACTCCCGGTTTGAGAATATGATGATAATTTGCATATTTATAGACTTAGTCTTAAAAACATACTGTTAGAGGATGGGAAGTAGAAATAGCCCCCGAACGGACCCGTGGGTGGCACCAACACCTCCCACGGGACCAATGTAACTCGTAGGAACTGAACCCGTAGCCACGGGACTCCCGGTTTGAGAATATGACGGTAATTTCCATATTTACAGACTTAGGCTTCAAAACATGGCGGTAGAGGGTGAGAACTAAAACAGCCCCCGAATGGCCCCGTGTGTGGCACCAATACCTCCCAGAAGAACAATATAACTCTTAGGAACTGACCCCGCTGCCGCAAGACTCTCGGTTTGAGAGTATGACAATAATTTGCATATTTATAGATTTAGGCTTAAAAACATAGTGTTAGAGGGTGAGTACAATAAACATCCCCCGAACGGCCCGCGGGTGGCACCAACACCTCCCACTTGACCAATGTAACTCGTAGGAACTGACCCCGCATTCGTGGGAGTCCCGATTTGAGAATAGGATGATAATTTGCATATTTCTAGACTTAGGCTTAAAACATGGCGTTAGAGAGTGAGAACTCGAAACAACCCCCGAACGGCCCATGGGTGGAACCAACACCTCCCACGGGACAAATGTAACTCGTAGGAACTGACCCCACAGCCGCGGGACTCCCGGAATGAGAATATAATGATAATTTGCATATTTCTATACTTAGGCTTAAAAACATGGCGTTAGTGGGTGAGATCTCGAAACTTCCCCCAAACGTCCCCGTGGGTGGCACCAACACCTCCCACGGAACCAATGTAACTCGTAGGAACTGACCCCACAGCTGCGAGACTCCTGGTTTGAAAATATGATGGTAATTTTCCTATTTATAGACTTAGACTTATAAACATAGCGTTAGAGGGTGTGAACACAAAACATCCCCCGAACGGCCCCATGGGTGGCACCAACACCTCCCACGGGACCATTTTACTCGTAGGAACTGACGCCGCAGCCGTGGGACTCCAAGTTTGAGAATAGGACAATAATTTGCATATTTCTAGACTTAGGATTAAAAACATGGCGTTAGAGGGTGAGAACTCGAAACAGCTCCCGAACAGCCCCGTGGGTGGCACCAACACCTCCTACGGGACCAATGTAACTCGTAGGAACTGACCCCGCAGCCGCGAGACTCCCGATTTGAGAATATGATGATAATTTGTATATTTATAGACTTATTCTTAAAAACATACTGTTAGAGGATGAGAACTCGAAATAGCCCCCGAACGGACCCGTGTGTGGCACCAACACCTCCCACGGGACCAATATAACTTGTAGGATGTGACCACGTAGCCACGAGACTCCTGGTTTGAGAATACGATGATAATTTGAATATTTCTAGACTTAGGCTAAAAAACATGGTGTTAGAGGGTGAGAACTCGAAAAATCCCTCCAACGGCCCCATGGGTGGCACCAACACCGCCCATGGGACCAATGTAACTCGTAGGAACTGATCTCGCTGTCATGGGTCTCGCAGTTTGCGAATACAATGATATTTTGCACATTTCTAGACTTAGGCTTAAAAACATGGTGTTAGAGGGTGAGAACTCGAAACAGCCCCCGAACGGCCCTGTTTGTGACCCCAACACCTCCCACGGGACCAATGTAACTAGTAGGAACTAACCCCGCAACCGCGGGACTCCCGATTTCAGAATAGGATGATGATTTGTATATTTCTAGGCTTAGGCCTAAAAATATAGCATTAGAGGATGAGAACTCGAAACAACTCCCGAACGGACCTGTGTGTGGCACCAACAGCTCCCACGGGACCAACGTAACTCGTAGGAACTGACACCGCAGCCGCGGAACTCCCGATTTGAGAATATGATGGTAATTTGCATATTTATTGACTTAGGTTTAAAAACATAGCGTTAGAGGATGAGAATTGGAAATAGCCCCCGAACGGACCCGTGGGTTGCACCAACACCTCCCACGGGACCAATGTAACTCGTAGGAGCTGACCCCGTAGCCACGGGACTCCCGGTTTGAGAATACGACGGTAATTTCCATATTTACAGACTTAGGCTTAAAAACATGGAGGTAGAGGGTGAGAACTAAAACAGCCCCCGAACGGCCCCGTGTGTGGTACCAATACCTCCCACGAGACCAATATAACTCTTAGGAACTGACCCCGCTGCCGCAAGACTCTCGGTTTGAGAGTATGACGGTAACTTGCATATTTATAGAGTTAGGCTTAAAAACATAGTGTTGGAGGGTGAGTACAATAAACATCCCCCGAACGGCCCGTGGGTGGCACCAACACCTCCCACTGGACCAATGTAACTCGTAGGAACTGACCCCGCATTCGCGAGAGTCCCGATTTGAGAATAGGATGATAATTTGCATATTTCTAGACTTAGGCTTAAAATATGGCGTCAGAGAGTGAGAACTCGAAACAACCCCCGAACGGCCCGTGGGTGGAACCAACACCTCCCAGGGGACTAATGTAACTCGTAGGAACTGACCCCACAGCCGCGGGACTCCCGGATTGAGAATATAATGATAATTTGCATATTTCTCGACTTAGGCTTGAAAACATGGCGTTAGTGGGTGAGATCTTGAAACTTCCCCCAAACGTCCCCGTGGGTGGAACCAACACCTCCCACGGAACCAATGTAACTCGTAGGAACTAACCCCACAGCTGCGAGACTCCTGGTTTGAAAATACGATGGTAATTTTGCTATTTATAAACTTTGACTTATAAACATAGCGTTAGAGGGTGTGAACTCAAAACATCCCCCGAACGGCCCCGTGGGTGGCACCAACACCTCCCGTGGGACCATTGAACTTGTAGGAACTGACGCCGCAGCCGTGGGACTCCAAGTCTGAGAATAGGACGATAATTTGCATATTTCTAGACTTAGGATTAAAAGCATGTCATTAGAGGGTGAGAACTCGAAACAGCTCCCGAACAGCCCCGTGGGTGGCACCAACACCTCCTACAGGACCAATGTAACTCGTAGGAATTGACCTCATAGCCGCGAGACTCCCGGTTTGAAAATATGAAGGTAATTTGCATATCTATAGACTTCGGCTTAAAAACATATCGTTAGAGGAAGAGAACTCGAAACAGCCCCCGAACGGACCCGTTGGTGGCACTAACACCGCCCACGGGACCAATGTAACTTGTAGGAACTGACCCCGCTACCGCGGGACTCCCGGTATGAGAATACAATGGTAATTTGTATATTTCTAGACTTAGGCTTAAAAACATGGCGTTAGAGGGTGAGAACTTGAAACAGCCCCCGAACGTCCCCGTGGGTGACACCAATACCTCCCACGGGACCAATGTCACTCGTGGGAACTGACCCCGTAGACACGGGACTCCCGGTTTGAGAATACGACGGTAATTTGCATATTTCTAGACTTAAGCAAAACATAGCGTTGGAGGATGAGAACTCGAAACATCCCCTGGACTGACCCGTGGGTGCCACCAACACCTCCCATGGGACCAATGTAACTAGTAGGAATTGACCCCGCAACCGCGGGACTCCCAATTTCAGAATAGGATGATGATTTCCATATTTCTAGGCTTAGGCCTAAAAATATAGCGTTACGGGATGAGAACTCGAAACAGCTCCCGAACGGCCCTTGGGTGGCACCAGCACCTCCCACGGGACCAACGTAACTCGTAGGAACTGACACCGCAGCCGCGGAACTCCCGATTTGAGAATACAATGGTAATTTGCATATTTATTGACTTAGGTTTAAAAACATGGCGTTAGAGGGTGAGAACTCGAAACAGCCCCTGAACGGACCTGTGGGTGGCACCAACACCACCCACGGGAGCAGTGTAACTCGTAGGAACAGACACCGCAGCCGCGGGATTCCCGATTTAACAATAGGACGATAATTTGCATATTTCTAGAATTAGGCTTAAAAACATGGCGTTAGTGAGTGAGAACTCAAAACAGCCCCCGAACGGCACCGTGGTCGGCACCAGCACCTCCCACGGGACCAATGTAACTCGTAGGAACTGACACCGCAGCCGCGAGACTCCCGATTTTAGAATATGATGGTAATTGGCATATTTATTTACTTAGGCTTAAAAACATAGCTTTAGAGGGAGAGAACTCGAAACAGCCCCCGAACGGACCTGTGTGTGGCACCAACCCCTCCCACGGGACCAATGTAACTTATAGGAACTGACCCCGCATCCGCGGAACTCCCGATTTGAGAATACGACGGTAATTTTCACATTTCTAGACATAGGATTAAAAACATGGCGTTAGAGGGTGATAACTAGAAACAGCCCCCGAACGGCCCGTGGGTGGCACCAACACCTCCCACGAGACCAATGTAACTCGTAGGAACTGATCCCACTGTCGTGGGACTCTCGGTTTGAGAATACGATGATAATTTGTACATTTATATACATAGGCTTAAAAACATGGTGTTAGAGGGTGAGAACTCAAAACAGCCCCCGAACGGCCCCGTTTGTGGCACCAACACCTCCTATGGGACCAATGTGACTCGTAGGAACTGACCCCGCTGCTGAGGGACTCCCTCTTAGAGAATACGAAGATAATTTGCATATTTCTAGACATAGGCTTAAAAAAATGGAATTAGAGGCTGAGATCTCGAAACTTCCCCCGAACATCCCCGTGGGTGGCCCCAATAACTCCACGGGACCAATGTAACTCATAGGAACTGACCCCACAGCCGCGGGGCTCCCGGTTTAAGAATACGACGATGATTTGCATATTTATAGACATAGGCTTAAAAACATGGCGTTAGAGGGTGAGAACTAGAAATAGACCCCGAACGGCCTCGTGGTTGGCACCAACACCTCCCACGGGACCAATGTAACTCCTAGGAACTAACCCCGCATCCGCGGGACTCCCGTTTTGCGAATACCACTGTAATTTGCATATATTGAAACTTAAGAAAAACATGGCGTTAGTGGGTGACAAGTCGAAACAGCCCCCGAACGTCCCCGTGGGTGGCACCAACACCTCCCACGGGACCAATGTAACTAGTAGGAACTAACCCCGCAACCGTGGGACTCCCGGTTTGAGAATACGGTGATAATTTGCAAATTTCTAGACTTAGGCTTAGAAACATGGCGTTAGAGGGTGAGAACTCGAAACAGCCCCCGAACGGCCCCTTGGGTGGCACCAACACCTCCCACGGGACCAATGTAACTCGTTGGAACTAACCCCGTAGTCGCGGGACTCCCAGTTTGAGAATAGGATGATAATTTGCATATTGCTAGACTTAGGCTTAAAAAATGGCGTTAGGGGGTGATAACTTCAAACAGCTCCCGAACGGCCCCGTGGGTGGCACCAACACCTCCTACGGGACCAATGTAACTCGTAGGAACTGACCCCGCAGCCTCGAGACTCCCGATTTGAGAATATGATGATAATTTGTATATTTATAGACTTAGTCTTAAAAACATACTGTTAGAGGATGAGAACTCGAAATAGCCCCCGAACGGACCCGTGGGTGGCACCAACACCTCCACGGGGACCAATATAACTTGTAGGAAGTGACCCCGTAGCCACGAGACTCCTGGTTTGAGAATATGATGATAATTTGAATATTTCTAGACTAAGGCTAAAAAACATGGTGTTAGAGGTTGAGAACTCGAAAAATCCCTCCAACGGCCCCGTGGGTGGCACCAACACCGCCCATGGGACCAATGTAACTCGTAGGAACTGATCCCGCTGTCATGGGACTCGCAGTTTGAGAATACGATGATAATTTGCACATTTCTAGACTTAGGCTTAAAAACATGGTGTTAGAGGGTGAGAACTCGAAACAACCCCCGAACGGCCCTGTTTGTGGCACCAACACCTCCCATGGGACCAATGTGACTCGTAGGAACTGACCCAGCTGCCGCGGGCCTCCCTGTTAGAGAATACAAAGATTATTTGCATATTTCTAGACATAGGCTTAAAAACATTGTGTTAGAGGGTGAGAACTCGAAACATCTCCCGAACGGCCCCGTGGGTGGCACCAACACCTCCTACAGGACCAATGTAACTCGTAGGAACTGACCCCGTAGCCGCGAGACTCCCGGTTTGAGAATATGATGATAATTTGCATATTTATAGACTTAGTCTTAAAAACATACTGTTAGAGGATGGGAAGTAGAAATAGCCCCCGAACGGACCCGTGGGTGGCACCAACACCTCCCACGGGACCAATGTAACTCGTAGGAACTGAACCCGTAGCCACGGGACTCCCGGTTTGAGAATATGACGGTAATTTCCATATTTACAGACTTAGGCTTCAAAACATGGCGGTAGAGGGTGAGAACTAAAACAGCCCCCGAATGGCCCCGTGTGTGGCACCAATACCTCCCAGAAGACCAATATAACTCTTAGGAACTGACCCCGCTGCCGCAAGACTCTCGGTTTGAGAGTATGACAATAACTTGCATATTTATAGATTTAGGCTTAAAAACATAGTGTTAGAGGGTGAGTACAATAAACATCCCCCGAACGGCCCGCGGGTGGCACCAACACCTCCCACTTGACCAATGTAACTCGTAGGAACTGACCCCGCATTCGTGGGAGTCCCGATTTGAGAATAGGATGATAATTTGCATATTTCTAGACTTAGGCCTAAAACATGGCGTTAGAGAGTGAGAACTCGAAACAACCCCCGAACGGCCCATGGGTGGAACCAACACCTCCCACGGGACAAATGTAACTCGTAGGAGCTGACCCCACAGCCGCGGGACTCCCGGAATGAGAATATAATGATAATTTGCATATTTCTATACTTAGGCTTAAAAACATGGCGTTAGTGGGTGAGATCTCGAAACTTCCCCCAAACGTCCCCGTGGGTGGCACCAACACCTCCCACGGAACCAATGTAACTCGTAGGAACTGACCCCACAGCTGCGAGACTCCTGGTTTGAAAATACGATGGTAATTTTCCTATTTATAGACTTAGACTTATAAACATAGCGTTAGAGGGTGTGAACACAAAACATCCCCCGAACGGCCCCATGGGTGGCACCAACACCTCCCACGGGACCATTTTACTCGTAGGAACTGACGCCGCAGCCGTGGGACTCCAAGTTTGAGAATAGGACAATAATTTGCATATTTCTAGACTTAGGATTAAAAACATGGCGTTAGAGGGTGAGAACTCGAAACAGCTCCCGAACAGCCCCGTGGGTGGCACCAACACCTCCTACGGGACCAATGTAACTCGTAGGAACTGACCCCGCAGCCGCGAGACTCCCGATTTGAGAATATGATGATAATTTGTATATTTATAGACTTATTCTTAAAAACATACTGTTAGAGGATGAGAACTCGAAATAGCCCCCGAACGGACCCGTGTGTGGCACCAACACCTCCCACGGGACCAATATAACTTGTAGGATGTGACCACGTAGCCACGAGACTCCTGGTTTGAGAATACGATGATAATTTGAATATTTCTAGACTTAGGCTAAAAAACATGGTGTTAGAGGGTGAGAACTCGAAAAAGCCCTCCAACGGCCCCATGGGTGGCACCAACACCGCCCATGGGACCAATGTAACTCGTAGGAACTGATCTCGCTGTCATGGGTCTCGCAGTTTGCGAATACAATGATATTTTGCACATTTCTAGACTTAGGCTTAAAAACATGGTGTTAGAGGGTGAGAACTCGAAACAGCCCCCGAACGGCCCTGTTTGTGACCCCAACACCTCCCACGGGACCAATGTAACTAGTAGGAACTAACCCCGCAACCGCGGGACTCCCGATTTCAGAATAGGATGATGATTTGTATATTTCTAGGCTTAGGCCTAAAAATATAGCATTAGAGGATGAGAACTCGAAACAACTCCCGAACGGACCTGTGTGTGGCACCAACAGCTCCCACGGGACCAACGTAACTCGTAGGAACTGACACCGCAGCCGCGGAACTCCCGATTTGAGAATATGATGGTAATTTGCATATTTATTGGCTTAGGTTTAAAAACATAGCGTTAGAGGATGAGAATTGGAAATAGCCCCCGAACGGACCCGTGGGTGGCACCAACACCTCCCACGGGACCAATGTAACTCGTAGGAGCTGACCCCGTAGCCACGGGACTCCCGGTTTGAGAATACGACGATAATTTCCATATTTACAGACTTAGGCTTAAAAACATGGAGGTAGAGGGTGAGAACTAAAACAGCCCCCGAACGGCCCCGTGTGTGGTACCAATACCTCCCACGAGACCAATATAACTCTTAGGAACTGACCCCGCTGCCGCAAGACTCTCGGTTTGAGAGTATGACGGTAACTTGCATATTTATAGAGTTAGGCTTAAAAACATAGTGTTGGAGGGTGAGTACAATAAACATCCCCCGAACGGCCCGTGGGTGGCACCAACACCTCCCACTGGACCAATGTAACTCGTAGGAACTGACCCCGCATTCGCGAGAGTCCCGATTTGAGAATAGGATGATAATTTGCATATTTCTAGACTTAGGCTTAAAATATGGCGTCAGAGAGTGAGAACTCGAAACAACCCCCGAACGGCCCGTGGGTGGAACCAACACCTCCCAGGGGACTAATGTAACTCGTAGGAACTGAACCCACAGCCGCGGGACTCCCGGATTGAGAATATAATGATAATTTGCATATTTCTCGACTTAGGCTTGAAAACATGGCGTTAGTGGGTGAGATCTTGAAACTTCCCCCAAACGTCCCCGTGGGTGGAACCAACACCTCCCACGGAACCAATGTAACTCGTAGGAACTAACCCCACAGCTGCGAGACTCCTGGTTTGAAAATACGATGGTAATTTTGCTATTTATAAACTTTGACTTATAAACATAGCGTTAGAGGGTGTGAACTCAAAACATCCCCCGAACGGCCCCGTGGGTGGCACCAACACCTCCCGTGGGACCATTGAACTTGTAGGAACTGACGCCGCAGCCGTGGGACTCCAAGTCTGAGAATAGGACGATAATTTGCATATTTCTAGACTTAGGATTAAAAGCATGTCATTAGAGGGTGAGAACTCGAAACAGCTCCCGAACAGCCCCGTGGGTGGCACCAACACCTCCTACAGGACCAATGTAACTCGTAGGAATTGACCTCATAGCCGCGAGACTCCCGGTTTGAAAATATGAAGGTAATTTGCATATCTATAGACTTCGGCTTAAAAACATATCGTTAGAGGAAGAGAACTCGAAACAGCCCCCGAACGGACCCGTTGGTGGCACTAACACCGCCCACGGGACCAATGTAACTTGTAGGAACTGACCCCGCTACCGCGGGACTCCCGGTATGAGAATACAATGGTAATTTGTATATTTCTAGACTTAGGCTTAAAAACATGGCGTTAGAGGGTGAGAACTTGAAACAGCCCCCGAACGTCCCCGTGGGTGACACCAATACCTCCCACGGGACCAATGTCACTCGTGGGCACTGACCCCGTAGACACGGGACTCCCGGTTTGAGAATACGACGGTAATTTGCATATTTCTAGACTTAAGCAAAACATAGCGTTAGAGGATGAGAACTCGAAACAGCCCCCGGACTGACCCGTGGGTGCCACCAACACCTCCCATGGGACCAATGTAACTAGTAGGAATTGACCCCGCAACCGCGGGACTCCCAATTTCAGAATAGGATGATGATTTCCATATTTCTAGGCTTAGGCCTAAAAATATAGCGTTACGGGATGAGAACTCGAAACAGCTCCCGAACGGCCCTTGGGTGGCACCAGCACCTCCCACGGGACCAACGTAACTCGTAGGAACTGACACCGCAGCCGCGGAACTCCCGATTTGAGAATACAATGGTAATTTGCATATTTATTGACTTAGGTTTAAAAACATGGCGTTAGAGGGTGAGAACTCGAAACAGCCCCTGAACAGACCTGTGGGTGGCACCAACACCACCCACGGGAGCAGTGTAACTCGTAGGAACAGACACCGCAGCCGCGGGATTCCCGATTTAACAATAGGACGATAATTTGCATATTTCTAGAATTAGGCTTAAAAACATGGCGTTAGTGAGTGAGAACTCAAAACAGCCCCCGAACGGCACCGTGGTCGGCACCAGCACCTCCCACGGGACCAATGTAACTCGTAGGAACTGACACCGCAGCCGCGAGACTCCCGATTTTAGAATATGATGGTAATTGGCATATTTATTTACTTAGGCTTAAAAACATAGCTTTAGAGGGAGAGAACTCGAAACAGCCCCCGAACGGACCTGTGTGTGGCACCAACCCCTCCCACGGGACCAATGTAACTTATAGGAACTGACCCCGCATCCGCGGAACTCCCGATTTGAGAATACGACGGTAATTTTCACATTTCTAGACATAGGATTAAAAACATGGCGTTAGAGGGTGATAACTAGAAACAGCCCCCGAACGGCCCGTGGGTGGCACCAACACCTCCCACGAGACCAATGTAACTCGTAGGAACTGATCCCACTGTCGTGGGACTCTCGGTTTGAGAATACGATGATAATTTGTACATTTATATACATAGGCTTAAAAACATGGTGTTAGAGGGTGAGAACTCAAAACAGCCCCCGAACGGCCCCGTTTGTGGCACCAACACCTCCTATGGGACCAATGTGACTCGTAGGAACTGACCCCGCTGCTGAGGGACTCCCTCTTAGAGAATACGAAGATAATTTGCATATTTCTAGACATAGGCTTAAAAAAATGGAATTAGAGGCTGAGATCTCGAAACTTCCCCCGAACATCCCCGTGGGTGGCCCCAATAACTCCACGGGACCAATGTAACTCATAGGAACTGACCCCACAGCCGCGGGGCTCCCGGTTTAAGAATACGACGATGATTTGCATATTTATAGACATAGGCTTAAAAACATGGCGTTAGAGGGTGAGAACTAGAAATAGACCCCGAACGGCCTCGTGGTTGGCACCAACACCTCCCACGGGACCAATGTAACTCATAGGAACTAACCCCGCATCCGCGGGACTCCCGTTTTGCGAATACCACTCTAATTTGCATATATTGAAACTTAAGAAAAACATGGCGTTAGTGGGTGACAAGTCGAAACAGCCCCCGAACATCCCCGTGGGTGGCACCAACACCTCCCACGGGACCAATGTAACTAGTAGGAACTAACCCCGCAACCGTGGGACTCCCGGTTTGAGAATACGGTGATAATTTGCAAATTTCTAGACTTAGGCTTAGAAACATGGCGTTAGAGGGTGAGAACTCGAAACAGCCCCCGAACGGCCCCTTGGGTGGCACCAACACCTCCCACGGGACCAATGTAACTCGTTGGAACTAACCCCGTAGTCGCGGGACTCCCAGTTTGAGAATAGGATGATAATTTGTATATTGCTAGACTTAGGCTTAAAAACATGGCGTTAGAGGGTGATAACTTCAAACAGCTCCCGAACGGCCCCGTGGGTGGCACCAACACCTCCTACGGGACCAATGTAACTCGTAGGAACTGACCCCGCAGCCTCGAGACTCCCGATTTGAGAATATGATGATAATTTGTATATTTATAGACTTAGTCTTAAAAACATACTGTTAGAGGATGAGAACTCGAAATAGCCCCCGAACGGACCCGTGGGTGGCACCAACACCTCCACGGGGACCAATATAACTTGTAGGAAGTGACCCCATAGCCACGAGACTCCTGGTTTGAGAATACGATGATAATTTGAATATTTCTAGACTAAGGCTAAAAAACATGGTGTTAGAGGTTGAGAACTCGAAAAATCCCTCCAACGGCCCCGTGGGTGGCACCAACACCGCCCATGGGACCAATGTAACTCGTAGGAACTGATCCCGCTGTCATGGGACTCGCAGTTTGAGAATACGATGATAATTTGCACATTTCTAGACTTGGGCTTAAAAACATGGTGTTAGAGGGTGAGAACTCGAAACAACCCCCGAACGGCCCTGTTTGTGGCACCAACACCTCCCATGGGACCAATGTGACTCGTAGGAACTGACCCAGCTGCCGCGGGCCTCCCTGTTAGAGAATACAAAGATTATTTGCATATTTCTAGACATAGGCTTAAAAACATTGTGTTAGAGGGTGAGAACTCGAAACATCTCCCGAACGGCCCCGTGGGTGGCACCAACACCTCCTACAGGACCAATGTAACTCGTAGGAACTGACCCCGCAACCGTGAGACTCCCAGTTTGATAATATGATGATAATTTGCATATTTATAGACTTAGTCTTAAAAACATACTATTAGAGGATGGGAACTAGAAATAGCCCCCGAACGGACCCGTGGGTGGCACCAACACCTCCCACGGGACCAATGTAACTCGTAGGAACTGAACCTGTAGCCACGGGACTCCCGGTTTGAGAATACGACGGTAATTTCCATATTTATAGACTTAGGCTTAAAAACATGGCGGTAGAGGGTGAGAACTAAAACAGCCCCCGAATGGCCCCGTGTGTGGCACCAATACCTCCCAGAAGACCAATATAACTCTTAGGAACTGACCCCGCTGCCGCAAGACTCTCGGTTTGAGAGTATGACGATAATTTGCATATTTATAGATTTAGTCTTAAAAACATAGTGTTAGAGGGTGAGTACAATAAACATCCCCCGAACGGCCCGCGGGTGGCACCAACACCTCCCACTTGACCAATGTAACTCGTAGGAACTGACCCCGCATTCGTGGGAGTCCCGATTTGAGAATAGGATGATAATTTGCATATTTCTAGACTTAGGCTTAAAACATGGCGTTAGAGAGTGAGAACTCGAAACAACCCCCGAACGGCCCATGGGTGGAACCAACACCTCCCACGGGACAAATGTAACTCGTAGGAACTGACCCCACAGCCGCGGGACTCCCGGAATGAGAATATAATGATAATTTGCATATTTCTATACTTAGGCTTAAAAACATGGCGTTAGTGGGTGAGATCTCGAAACTTCCCCCAAACGTCCCCGTGGGTGGCACCAACACCTCCCACGGAACCAATGTAACTCGTAGGAACTGACCCCACAGCTGCGAGACTACTGGTTTGAAAATACGATGGTAATTTTCCTATTTATAGACTTAGACTTATAAACATAGCGTTAGAGGGTGTGAACACAAAACATCCCCCGAACGGCCCCATGGGTGGCACCAACACCTCCCACGGGACCATTTTACTCGTAGGAACTGACGCCGCAGCCGTGGGACTCCAAGTTTGAGAATAGGACAATAATTTGCATATTTCTAGACTTAGGATTAAAAACATGGTGTTAGAGGGTGAGAACTCGAAACAGCTCTCGAACAGCCCCGTGGGTGGCACCAACACCTCCTACGGGACCAATGTAACTCGTAGGAACTGACCCCGCAGCCGCGAGACTCCCGATTTGAGAATATGATGATAATTTGTATATTAATAGACTTATTCTTAAAAACATACTGTTAGAGGATGAGAACTCGAAATAGCCCCCGAACGGACCCGTGTGTGGCACCAACACCTCCCACGTGACCAATATAACTTGTAGGATGTGACCACGTAGCCACGAGACTCCTGGTTTGAGAATACGATGATAATTTGAATATTTCTAGACTTAGGCTAAAAAACATGGTGTTAGAGGGTGAGAACTCGAAAAATCCCTCCAACGGCCCCATGGGTGGCACCAACACCGCCCATGGGACCAATGTAACTCGTAGGAACTGATCCCGCTGTCATGGGTCTCGCAGTTTGCGAATACAATGATATTTTGCACATTTCTAGACTTAGGCTTAAAAACATGGTGTTAGAGGGTGAGAACTCGAAACAGCCCCCGAACGGCCCTGTTTGTGACCCCAACACCTCCCACGGGACCAATGTAACTAGTAGGAACTAACCCCGCAACCGCGGGACTCCCGATTTCAGAATAGGATGATGATTTGTATATTTCTAGGCTTAGGCCTAAAAATATATCATTAGAGGATGAGAACTCGAAACAACTCCCGAACGGACCTGTGTGTGGCACCAACTGCTCCCACGGGACCAACGTAACTCGTAGGAACTGACACCGCAGCCGCGGAACTCCCGCTTTGAGAATATGATGGAAATTTGCATATTTATTGACTTAGGTTTAAAAACATAGCGTTAGAGGATGAGAATTGGAAATAGCCCCCGAACGGACCCGTGGGTGGCACCAACACCTCCCACGGGACCAATGTAACTCGTAGGAGCTGACCCCGTAGCCACGGGACTCCCGGTTTGAGAATACGACGGTAATTTCCATATTTACAGACTTAGGCTTAAAAACATGGAGGTAGAGGGTGAGAACTAAAACAGCCCCCGAACGGCCCCGTGTGTGGCACCAATACCTCCCACGAGACCAATATAACTCTTAGGAACTGACCCCGCTGCCGCAAGACTCTCGGTTTGAGAGTATGACGGTAACTTGCATATTTATAGAGTTAGGCTTAAAAACATAGTGTTGGAGGGTGAGTACAATAAACATCCCCAGAACGGCCCGTGGGTGGCACCAACACCTCCCACTGGACCAATGTAACTCGTAGGAACTGACCCCGCATTCGCGGGAGTCCCGATTTGAGAATAGGATGATAATATGCATATTTCTAGACTTAGGCTTAAAACATGGCGTCAGAGAGTGAGAACTCGAAACAACCCCCGAACGGCCCGTGGGTGGAACCAACACCTCCCACGGGACTAATGTAACTCGTAGGAACTGACCCCACAGCTGCGAGACTCCTGGTTTGAAAATACGATGGTAATTTTTCTATTTATAAACTTTGACTTATAAACATAGCGTTAGAGGGTGTGAACTCAAAACATCCCCCGAACGGCCCCGTGGGTAGCACCAACACCTCCCGTGGGACCATTATAACTTGTAGGAACTGACGCCGCAGCCGTGGGACTCCAAGTCTGAGAATAGGACGATAATTTGCATATTTCTAGACTTAGGATTAAAAGCATGTCATTAGAGGGTGAGTACTCGAAACAGCTCCCGAACAGCCCCGTGGGTGGCACCAACACCTCCTACAGGACCAATGTAACTCGTAGGAATTGACCTCATAGCCGCGAGACTCCCGGTTTGAAAATATGAAGGTAATTTGCATATCTATAGACTTCGGCTTAAAAACATATCGTTAGAGGAAGAGAACTCGAAACAGCCCCCGAACGGACCCGTGGGTGGCACTAACACCGCCCACGGGACCAATGTAACTTGTAGGAACTGACCCCGCTACCGCGGGACTCCCGGTATGAGAATACAATGGTAATTTGTATATTTCTAGACTTAGGCTTAAAAACATGGCGTTAGAGGGTGAGAACTTGAAACAGCCCCCGAACGTCCCCGTGGGTGACACCAATACCTCCCACGGGACCAATGTCACTCGTGGGAACTGACCCCGTAGACACGGGACTCCCGGTTTGAGAATACGACGGTAATTTGCATATTTCTAGACTTAAGCAAAACATAGCGTTAGAGGATGAGAACTCGAAACAGCCCCCGGACTGACCCGTGGGTGCCACCAACACCTCCCATGGGACCAATGTAACTAGTAGGAACTGACTCCGCAACCGCGGGACTCCCAATTTCAGAATAGGATGATGATTTCCATATTTCTAGGCTTAGGCCTAAAAATATAGCGTTACGGGATGAGAACTCGAAACAGCTCCCGAACGGCCCTTGGGTGGCACCAGCACCTCCCACGGGACCAATGTAACTCGTAGGAACTGACATCGTAGCCGCGGAACTCCCGATTTGAGAATACAATGGTAATTTGCATATTTATTGACTTAGGTTTAAAAACATGGCGTTAGAGGGTGAGAACTCGAAACAGCCCCCGAACGGACCTGTGGGTGGCACCAACACCACCCACGGGAGCAGTGTAACTCGTAGGAACAGACACCGCAGCCGCGGGATTCCCGATTTAACAATAGGACGATAATTTGCATATTTCTAGAATTAGGCTTAAAAACATGGCGTTAGTGAGTGAGAACTCAAAATAGCCCCCGAACGGCACCGTGGTTGGCACCAGCACCTCCCACGGGACCAATGTAACTCGTAGGAACTGACACCGCAGCCGCGAGACTCCCGGTTTCAGAATATGATGGTAATTGGCATATTTATTTACTTAGGCTTAAAACCATAGCTTTAGAGGGAGAGAACTCGAAACAGCCCCCGAACGGACTTGTGTGTGGCACCAACCCCTCCCACGGGACCAATGTAACTTATAGGAACTGACCCCGTATCCGCGGAACTCCCGATTTGAGAATACGACGATAATTTTCATATTTCTAGACTTAGGATTAAAAACATGGCGTTAGAGGGTGATAACCAGAAACAGCCCCCGAACGGCCCGTGGGTGGCACCAACACCTCCCACGAGACCAATGTAACTCGTAAGAACAGACCACGCAGCCGCGGGACTCCCGGTTTGAGAATACAATGGTAATTTGCATATTGCTAGACTTAGGCTTAAAACATGGAGTTAGAAGGTGAGAACTCGAAACAACCCCTGAATGGCCCGTGGGTGGCACCAACACCTCCCACGGAACCAATGTAACTCGTAGGAACTGACCCCGGAGCCGCGAGACTCTTGGTTTGAAAATACGATGGTAATTTGCTTATTTATAGACTTGGACTTATAAACATAGCGTTGGCGGGTGAGAACTCAAAACATCCCCCGAACGGCCCCATGGGTGGAAACAACACCTCCCACTGGACCAATGTAACTCGAAGGAACTGACGCCGTAGCCGTGTGACTCCAAGTTTGAGAATAGGATGATAATATGCATATTTTTAGACTTAGGCTTAAAAATATGGCGTTAGAGGGTGAGAACTCGAAACAGCTCCCGAACAGCCCGTGGGTGGCACCAACACCTCCTACGAGACCAATTTAACTCGTAGGAATTGACCCCATAGCCGTGAGACTCCCGGTTTGAGAATACGAAGTTAATTTGCATATTTACAGACTTAGGCTTAAATACATATCGTTAGAGGAAGAGAACTCAAAATAGCCCCCGAACGGACCCGTGGGTGGCACAAATACCTCCCACGGGACCAATGTAACTTGTAGGAACTTACCCCGCAACCGCAGAACTCCCGGTATGAGAATACGATGGTAATTTTGCATATTTATAGACTTTGGATTAAAAACATGGCATTAGAGGGTGAGAACTCGAAACAGCCCCCGAACGTCCCCGTGGGTGACACCAATACCTCCCACGGGACCAATGTAACTCGTGGGAACTGACCCCGTAGAAACGGGACTCCCTTTTTGAGAATACGATGGTAATTTGAATATTTATAGACTTAAGCAAAACATAGCGTTAGAGGATAAGAACTCGACATAGCCCCCAGACTGACCCGTGGATGGCACCAACACCTCCCACGGGACCAATGTAACTAGTAGGAACTAACCCCGCAACCGCGGGACTCCCGATTTCAGAATAGGATGATGATTTGTATATTTCTAGGCTTAGGCCTAAAAATATAGCATTAGAGGATGAGAACTCGAAACAACTCCCGAACGGACCTGTGTGTGGCGCCAACACCTCCCACGGGACCAACGTAACTCGTAGGAACTGACACCGCAGCCGCGGAACTCCCGATTTGAGAATATGATGGTAATTAGCATATTTATTGACTTAGGTTTAAAAACATAGCGTTAGAGGGTGAGAACTCAAAACAGCCCCCGAACGGACCTGTGGGTGGCACCAACACCATCCAGGGGAGCAATGTAACTCGTAGGAACAGACACCGCATCCGCGGGATTCCCGGTTTAACAATAGGACGATAATTTGCATATTTCTAGACATAGGCTTAAAAACATGGCGTTAGTGAGTGAGAACTCAAAACAGCCCCCGAACGGCACCGTGGGTGGCACCAACACCTCCTACGAGACTAATGTAACTCGTAGGAACTGACTCCGCAGCCACGGGACTCTCGGTTTGAGAATATGATGATAATTTGCATATTTCTAGACTTAGTCTTAAAAACATGGTGTTAGAGGGTGAGAACTCAAAACATCCCCCGAACCGCCCTGTGGGTGGCACCAACACCTCCCACGGGACCAATGTAACACGTAGGAACTGACCCCGCAGCCGCGGGACTCCTAATTTGAGAATTCAATGATAATTTGAATATTTCTAGATTTAGGATGAAAAACATAGGGTTTGAGGGTGAGATCTCAAAACAACCCCCGAACTTCCCCGTGGGTGGCACCAACACCTCCCACGGGACCAATGTAAGTCGTAGGAACTGACCCCGTAGCCATGGGACTCCCGATTTGAGATTAGGACGGTTATTTGCGTATATATAGACTTAGGCTTAAAAACATAGCATTAGAGGGTGAGAACTCGAAACGGCACCGGAACGAACCCATGGGTGGCAACAACACCTCCCACGGGACCAATGTGACTTGTAGGAAGTGACCCCGCAGCCACGGGACTCCCGGTATGAGAATACAATGGTAATTTGCATATTTCTAAACTTCATCTTAAAAACATGGCGTTAGAGGGTGAGAACTCAAAACAGCCCCCGAACGGCCCCTTGGGTGGCACCAACACCTCCCACGGGACCAATGTAACATATAGGAACTGACTCCGCAGTCGCGGGACTCCCGATTTCAGAATACAATGATAATTTGTATATTTCAAGACTTAGGCTTAAAAACATGGCGTTTGAGGGTGAGATCTCGAAACAGCCCCCGAACATCCCCGTGGGTGGCACCAACACCTCCCACGGGACCAATGTAAGTCGTAGGAACTGACCCCGTAGCCACGGGACTTCCGGTTTGAGATTAGGATGGTTATTTGCATATTTATAGAGATTGGCTTAAAATCATAGCATTAGAGGGTGATTACTCGAAACAGCCCCCGAACGAACTCGTGGGTGGCACCAACACCTCCCACGGGACCAATGAGACTTGTAGGAACTGACCCCGTAGCCACGGGACTCCCGATATGAGAATACGATGGTAATTTGTATATTTTTAGACTAAGTCTTAAAAACGTTGAGTAAGAGGGTGAGAACTCGAAACAGCCCCCGAACGTCCCCATGGGTGGCACCAACATGTCCCACGGGACCATTGTAACTCGAAGGAACTGACCCCGCAGTCGCGGGACTCCCGGTTTGAGAATACGAGGGTAACCTGCATATTTCTAGACTTAGGCTTAAAAACATGGCGTTAGTGGGTGAGATCTCGAAACTTCCCCATGAACGTCCCTGTGGGTGGCACAAACACCTCCCACGGGACCAATGTAACTCGTAGGAACTTACCCCACAGCTAAGGGACTCCTGGTTTGAGAATACGACGGTAATTTGCATATTTATAGACTTAGGCTTAAAAACATAGCATTAGAGGGTGAGAACTTGAAACAGCCCCCGAACGAACCCGTGGGTGGCACCAACACCTCCCACGGGACCAATGTAACTTGTAGGAACTGACCCCGCAGCCGTGGGACTCCCGGTATGAGAATACGATGATAATTTGCATAATTCTAGACGTAGGCTTAAAAACAAGGTGTTAGAGGGTGAGAACCCAAAACAGCCCCCGAACGGCCCCGTGGGTGGCACCAACACCTCCCATGGGACCAATGTAACTCGTAGGAACTGAACCCGTTGCCGAGAAACTCCCGATTTGAGAATACGATGATAATTTGCATATTTATGGACTTAGGACAAAAAAATGGCGTTAGAGTGTGATATCTAGAAATTTCCACCGAACGTCCCCGTGGGTGGCACCAACACCTCCCACGGGACCAATGTAACTCGTAGGAACTGACCCCGCAGCCGCGGAATTCTAGGTTTGAGAATACGACGGTAATTTTCATATCTATAGACTTAGGACTAAAAACATGGCATTAGAGGGGGAGAACTCGAAACAGCCACCGAACGGCCCCGTGGGTGGCACCAACACCTCCCACGGGACCAATGTAACTCCTAGGAACATACCCCGCATCCGCAGGACTCCCGGTTTGAAAATATCACAGTAATTTTCTTATTTCTAAACTTAAGCAAAAGATGGCGTTAGTGGGTGAGAAGTCGAAACAACCCCTAAACGCCCCCGTGTGTAGCACCAACACCTCCCACGGGACCAATGTAACTCGTAAGAACTGACCCCGCAGCCGTGAGACTCCTGATTTGAGAATACGATGAAAATTTGCATATTTATAGACTTAGGCTTAAAAACATAGCGTTAGAGGGTGAGAACTCGAAACCGCCCGAACGGCCCCGTGGGTGGCACCAACACCTCCCACGGGACCATTGACACTCGTAGGAACTGACCTTACAACAACGGGACTCTCGGTTTGAGAATACGACTATAATTTGTATATTTCTAGACTTTGGCTTAAAAACATGGCGTTAGAGGGTGAGAACTCGATATAGATCCCGAACAGCCCCGTGCGTGGCACCAACACCTCCCACGGGACGAATGTAACTCGTAGGAACTAACCCCGCATTCGAGGGAGTCCCGATTTGAGAATAGGATGATTATTTGCATATTTCTAGACTTAGGCTTAAAACATGGTGTTAGAGAGTGAGAACTCGACACAACCCCCGAACGGCCCGTGGGTGGAACCAACACCTCCCACGGGACTAATGTAACTCGTAGGAACTGACCCCACAGCCGCGGGACTCCTGCATTGAGAATATAATGATAATTTGTATATTTCTAGACTTTGGCTTAAAAACATGGCGTTAGTGGGTGAGATCTCGAAACTTCCCCCAAACGTCCCCGTGGGTGGCACCAACACCTCCCACGGAACCAATGTAACTCGTAGGAACTGACCCCACAACTGCGAGACTCCTGGTTTGTAAATACGATGGTAATTTTTCTATTTATAGACTTAGACTTATAAACATAGCGTTAGAGGGTGTGAACTCAAAACATCCCCCGAACAGCCCCGTGGGTGGCACCAACAGCTCCCACGGGACCATTGTAACTCGTAGGAATTGACGCCGCTGCCTTGGGACTCCAAGTTTGATAATAGGACGATAATTTGCATATTTTTAGACTTAGGATTAAAAGCATGTCGTTAGAGGGAGAGAACTCGAAACAGCCCCGTGCGTGGCACCAACACCTTCTACAGGACCAATGTAACATATAGGAACTGACTCCGCAGTCGCGGGACTCCCGATATGAGAATACAATGATAATTTGTATATTTCAAGACTTAGGCTTAAAAACATGGCGTTTGAGGGTGAGATCTCGAAACAGCCCCCGAACGTCCCCGTGGGTGGCACCAACACCTCCCACGGGACCAATGTAAGTCGTAGGAACTGACCCCGTAGCCACGGGACTTCCGGTTTGAGATTAGGACGGTAATTTGCATATTTATAGACTTTGGCTTAAAAGCATAGCATTAGAGGGTGATTACTCGAAACAGCCCCCGAACGAACCCGTGGGTGACACCAATACCTCCCACGGGACCAATGTCACTCGTGGCAACTGACCCCATAGACACGGGACTCCCGGTTTGAGAATACGACGGTAATTTGCATATTTTTAGACTTAAGCAAAACATAGAGTTAGAGGATGAGAACTCGAAACAACACCCGGACTGACCCGTGGGTGGCACCAACACCTCCCATGGGACTAATGTAACTAGTAGGAACTGATCTCCCAATTTCAGAATAGGATGATGATTTCCATATTTCTAGGCTTAGGTCTAAAAATATAGCGTTAGAGAATGAGAACTCGAAACAGCTCCCGAACGGCCCGTGGGTGGCACCAGCACCTCCCACGGGACCAACGTAACTCGTAGGAACTGACACCGCAGCCGCGGAACTCCTGATTTGAGAATACGATGGTAATTTGTATATTTATTGACTTAGGTTTAAAAACATGGTGTTAGAGGGTGAGAACTCGAAACAGCCCCCGAACGGACCTGTGGGTGGCACCAACACCACCCACAGGAGCAATATAACACGTAGGAACAAACACCGCAGCCGCAGGATTCCCGGTTTAACAATAGGACGATAATTTGCATATTTCTAGACTTAGGCTTAAAAACATGGCGTTAGTGAGTGAGAACTCAAAACAGCCCCCGAACGGGACCGTGGGCGGCACCAGCACCTCCCACGGGACCAATGTAACTCGTAGGAACTGACACCGCAGCCGCGAGACTCCCGGTTTTAGAATACGATGGTAATTGGCATATTTATTTACTTAGGCTTAAAAACATATCGTTAGAGGGTGAGAACTCGAAACAGCCCCCGAACGGACCTGTGTGTGGCACCAACCCCTCCCACGGGACCAATGTAACTTATAGGAACTGACCCCGCATCCGTGGAACTCCCGATTTGAGAATATGACAGTAATTTGCATATTTCTAGACTTAGGATTAAGAACATGGCGTTAGAGGGTGATAACTAGAAACATCCCCCGAACGGCCCATGGGTGGCACCAACACCTCCCACGGGACCAATGTAACTCGTAAGATCAGACCCTGCAGCCGCGGGACTCCCGGTTTGAGAATACAATGGTAATTTGCATATTTCTAGACTTAGGCTTAAAACATGGAGTTAGAGGGTGAGAACTCGAAACAACCCCTGAATGGCCCGTGGGTGGCACCAACACCTCCCACGGAACCAATGTAACTCGTAGGGACTGACTCCGGATCCGCGAGACTCTTGGTTTGAAAATACGATGGTAATTTGCCTATTTATAGACTTGGAATTATAAACATAGCGTTGGCGGGTGAGAACTCAAAACATCCCCCGAACAGCTCCGTGGGTGGAACCAACACCTCCCACGGGACCAATGTAACTCGAAGGAACTGACGCCGTAGCCGTGTGACTACAAGTTTGAGAATAGGATGATAATTTGCATATTTTTAGACTTAGGCTTAAAAACATGGTTATAGAGGGTGAGAACTCGAAACCGCTCCCGAACAGCCCGTGGGTGGCACCAACACCTCCTACGGGACCAATTTAACTCGTAGGAATTGACCCCGTAGCCGTGAGACTCCCGGTTTGAGAATACGAAGGTAATTTGCATATTTATAGACTTAGGCTTAAATACATATCGTTAGAGGAAGAGAACTCGAAACAGCCCCCGAACGGACCCGTGGGTGGCACCAATACCTCCCACGGGACCAATGTAACTCGTCGAACTGACCCCGCAGCCGCGAGACTCCCGGTTCGAAAATACGACGATAATTTACGTATTTATAGACTTAGGCTTAAAAACATAGAATTCGAGGATGAGAACTGGAAACAGCCCCGGAACGAACCCGTGGGTGGCACCAAAAACTCCCACAGGACCAATGTAACTAGTAGGAAATGACCCCGCATCCGCGGGAGTCCCAGTTTGAGAATAGGATGATAATTTGCATATTTCTAGACTTAGGCTTAAAAACATGGCGTTAGTGGGTGAGATCTCAAAACTGCCCCCGAACGTCCCCGTGGGTGGCACCAAAACCTCCCACAGGACCAATGTAACTAGTAGGAAAGGACCCCGCATCCGCGGGAGTCCCAGTTTGAGAATAGGACGATAATTTGCATATTTCTAGACTTAGGCTTAAAAACATGGCGTTAGTGGGTGAGATCTCAAAACTGCCCCCGAACGTCCCCGTGGGTGGCACAAACACCTCCCACGGAACCAATGTAACTCGTAGGAACTGACCCCACAGCCGCGAGACTCCTGGTTTGAGAGTACGACGGTAATGTGCGTATATATAGACCTAGGCTTTTAAACATATCGTTAGAGTGTGAGAACTCGAAACAGCCCCCGAACGGCCCCATGGCTGGCACCAACACCTCCCACTGGTCCAATAAAACTCGTAGGAACTGACACCACAGTCACAGGACTCCCGGTTTGAGAATATTATGGTAATTTTTATTTCTAAACTTACGAAAAACATGGCGTTAGTGGGTGAGAACTCAAAATAGCCCCAGAACGAACCCGTAGGTGGCACCAATGCCTCCCACGGGACCAATGTAACTTGTAGGAACTGACCCCGCTGCCGCGGGAGTCTTTATAAGAGAATATGATGGTAATTTGCATATTTTCTAGACTTCTTCTTAAAAACATGGCGTTAGAGGGTTAGAACTCAAAACCGCTCCCGAACGTCCCCGTGGGTGGCACTAACACGTCCCACGGGACCAATGTAACTTATAGGAACTGACCCCGCATCCGCGGGACTTCTGGTTTGAGAATACGATGGTAAATTGGATATTTATAGACTTAGGGTTCAAAACATAGCGTTAGAGGGTGAGAACTCGAAATAGCCCCAGAACGGCCCCGTGGGTGGCACCAACACCTCCCACGGGATCAATGTAACTCGTAGGAACTGACCTCGCAGCCGCGGGACTCTCGGATTGAGAATATGATGGTAATTTGGATATTTATAGACTTAGGCTTAATAACATACCATTAGAAGGTGAGAACTCGAAACATCCCCCGAATGGCCCCGTGGGTGGTACCAACACGTCCCATGGGACCAATCTAACTTGTAGGAACTGACCCCGCAGCCGCGGGACTCCCGGTATGAGAATATGACGGTAATTTGCATATTTCTGGACTTAGGCTTAAAAACATGGCGTTAGTGGGTGAGAACTCGAAACTACACACGAACGTCCCCGTGGGTGGTACCAACACCTCCCACGGTACCAACGTAAATCGTAGAAACTGACCCCGTAGTCACAGGACTCCCGGTTTGAGAATACGATGGTAATTTGTGTTTCTAAACTTAAACAAAACATGGCGTTAGTGGGTGAGATCTCGAATATGCCCCCGAACGTCGCCGTGGGTGGCACCAACACCTCCCACGGGACCAATGTAACTCGTAGGAACTGACCCCGCAGCTGCTGGACTCCCGATATGAGAATACGATGGTAATTTGGATATTTCTAAACTTAGGGTTAAAAACTTGGCGTTAGAGGGTGAGAACTCGAAACATACACCGAGCGTCCCCATGGGTGGTACCAACACCTCCCACGGGACCAATGTAACTCGTTGGAACGAACCCCATAGCCACGGGACACCCGGTTTGAGATTAAGATGGTAATTTGCATATTTCTAGACTTAGGCTTCGAAACATGGCGTTTGACGGTGAGAACTTAAGACAGCCGTGGCACCAACACGTCCCACGGGACCAATGTAACTCGTAGGAACTGACCTCGCATCCACAGGAGTTCTGGTTTGAGAATAAAATAATAATTTGCATATTTCTAGACCTGGGCTTAAAAACATGGCGTTAATGGGTGAGATCTCGAAACTACCCCCGAACGTCCCCGTGGGTGGCACAAAAACCTCCCACGGGACCAATGTAACTTGTAGGAACTAACCCCATAGCCGCGACACTCTTGGTTTGAGAATACGATGGTAATTTACATATTTATAGACTTAGGCTTAAAAACATAGCGTTAGAGGTTGAGAACTCGAAACAGCACCCGAACGGCCCCATGGGTGGCACCAGCACCTCCCACTAGTCCAATGAAACTCGTAAGAACTGACCCCGCAGTCATGGGACTCCCGGTTTGGGAATATGAAGGTAATTTGTATATTTATAAATTTAGGCTTAAAAACACAGCGTTAGAGGGTAAGAACTCAATATAGGCCCCAAACGGCCCCGTGGGTGGCACCAACACCTCCCACGGGACCAGTCTAACTCGTTGGATTTGACCCCGGAGCCGCGGTACTCCCAGATTTAGAATACGATGGTAATTTTCATATTTAAATACTTAAACTTAAAAGCATGCCCTTAGAGGGTGAGAACTCGAAACAGCCCCCGAACGGCCCCGTGGGTCGCACCAACACCTCCCACGGGACCAATGTAACTCGTAGCAACTAACCCCACAGCCGCAAGACTCTCGGTTTGAGAATACGATGATAATTTGCATATTTATAGACTTAGGCTTAAAAACATAGCGTTAGTGGGTGAGAACTCGAAACAGCCCCCGAACGGTCCCGTGGGTGGCACCAACACCTCCTGCGGGACCAATGTAACTCGTAGGAACTGACCTCGCCGCCACGGGACTCTTGATTTGAGATTGTGACGGTAATTTGCATATTTATAGTCATAGGCTTAAAAACATACCGTTAGAGGGTGAGAACTCGAAACAACCCCCGAACGGCCCCGTGGGTGGCACCGACACCTCCCACGGGACAAATGTAACTCGTAGCAACTGACCGCACAGTCGCTAGACTGCCGGTTTGAGAATACGATGGTAATTTGCATATTTATAGACTTAGGCTTAAAAACATAGCGTTAAAGGGTGAGAACTCGAAACAATCCCCGAACGAACCCGTGGATGGCCTCAACACCTACCACGGGACCAATGTAACTCCTAGGAACTCACCCCGTAGTCGCGGGACTCCCGGTTTGAGAATACGATGATAATTTGCATATTTCTAGACTTAGGCATAAAAACATGGCGTTTTAGGGTGAGAACTCGAAACAGCACCCGAACGTCCCCGTGGGTGGCACCAACATGTCGCACGGGACCAATGTAACTCGTAGGAACTGACCCCGCATCCGCGGGAGTCCCGGATTGAGAATATATGATAATTTTGCATATTTCTAGACTTAGGATTAAAAACATTGCGTTAGTGGGTGAGATCTCGAAACTTCCCCCGAACGTCCCCGTGGGTGGAGCAAACACCTCCCACGGGACCAATGTAACTCGTAGGAACTAACCCCACAGCCGCGAGACTCCCGATTTGAGAATACGACGGTAATTTGTATATTTATAGAATTATTCTTAAAAACATAGCGTTAGAGGGTGAAATCTCGAAACAGCCCCCGAACGGCCCCGTGGGTGGCACCAACACCTCCCACGGGGCCAATGTAACTCGTAGGAATTGACCCCGCATCCGCAGGAGTCCCGGTTTGAGAATAGGATGATTATCATGGTGAAAAAATGGTAATTTGAAAATACAATGGTAATTTGCACGGGACTCCGAGTTTGAAAATACAATGGTAATTTGCATATTTCTAGACTTAGGCATAAAAAAAGGCGTTAGGGGGTGACATCTCGAAACAGCCCCGAACGTCCCCGTGGGTGGTACTAACACCTCCCACAGGATCAATTAACTCGTAGGAACTGACCCCACAGCTGCGGGACTCCCGATTTCAGAATACCACGATAATTGTAGACTTAGGCTTAAAAACGTAGAGTTAGAGGATGAGAACTCCAAACAGCCCCTCACGGCCCCGTGGGTGGCACCAACACCTCCCACGGGACCCATGTAACTCGTAGTAACTGACCCCGCAACTGCGTGACTCCCGGTTTGAGAATACGATGATAATTTGCTTATTTCTAGACTTAGGCTTAAAAAAATGGCGTTAGAGGGTGAAATCTCGAAAATTCCTTCTAACGTCCCCGTGGGTGGCACCAACACCTCCCACGGGACCAATGTAATTCGTAGGAACTGACTCCGCAGCTGTGGGACTCCCGGTTTGAGAATACGACGGTAATTTGCATATTTATGGACTTAGGATTAAAAACATGGCATTAGAGGGTGAGAACTCGAAACAGCCCCCGAACAGCCCCGGGGGTGGCACCAACACCTCCCACGGGACCAATGTAACTCGTAGGTACTGGCCTCGTAGCCACGTGACTCCCAGTTTGAGAATACGACAATAATTTTTATATTTCTAGACTTAGGCTTAAAAACATGGCGTTAGTGGGTGACAACTCAAAACAACCCCCGAACGGCCCCGTGGGTGGCACCAACACCTCCCACGGGACCAATGTAAGTCGTAAGAATAGACCCCGCAGCCGCGGGACTCTCGGTTTGAGAATACGATGATAATTAGCCTATTTCTTGACTTAGGATTAAAAACATGGTGTTAGAGTGTGAGAACTCGAAACAGCCCCCGAACGGCCCCGTGGGTGGCACCAACATGGGACCAATGTAACTCGTAGGAAGTGACCCCGCTGCCGCAGGACTCCCGATTTGAGAATACCACGATAATTCGCATATTTCTAGACTTAAGCTTAAAAAATGGCGTTAGAGGGTGAAATATCAAAACTTCCTTCGAATGTCCCCGTAGGTGGCACCCACACCTCCCACGGGACCAATGTAACTTGTAGGAACTGACTCCGCAGCTGTGGGACTCCTAGTTGGAGAATGCGACAGTAATTTGCATATTTATGGACTTAGGTTTAAAAACATGGCGTTAGAGGGTGAGAACTCGAAACAGCCCCTGAACAGCCCCGAGGGTGGCACCAACACCTCCCACGGGACTAATGTAACACCTAGAAACTGACCCTGCATCAGCGGGACTCTCAATTTGATAATACGATGATAATTATCATCTTTCTAGAGTTAGGCTTAATCACATGGCGTTAGAGGGTGAGAACTCGAAACAGGCCACGAACGGCCCCGTGGGTGGATCCAACACCTCCCACGGGAGCATTCTAACTCGTACGAACTGACCCCGCAACCGTGGGACTCCCGATTTGAGAATACGATGATAATTTTCATATTTATAGACTTAGGCTTAAAAACATAGCGTTAGAGGGTGAGAACTCGAAACAGCACCCGAACGGCCCCATGGGTGGCACCAACACCTCCCACGGGACTTATGTAACTCGGAGGAACTGACCCCGCAGCTGTAGGACTCCTGATTTGAGAATACAATAATAATTTGTATATTTCTAGACTTAGGCTTAAAAACATGGCGTTAGTTGGTGAGATCTCGAAACTGCCCCCGAACGTCCCCGTGGGTGGCACCAACACCCCACACGGGGCCAATGTAACTCGTAGGAACTGACCCCGCAACCGCGGGACTCCTGTTTTGAGAATCCGATGGTAATTTACATATTTATAGACTTAGGCTTAAAAATATAGAGTTAGAGGGTGAGAACTCGAAACAACCTCCGAAAGGCCCCGTGGGTGGCACCACCACCTCCCACGGGACCAATGTAACTCGTAGGAACTGACTCCGTTGTCACGGAACTCCCGGTTTGAGAATATGATGGTAATTTTTAATTCTAAACTGAAGTAAAACAGGGCGTTAGTGGGTGAGAACACAAAACATCCCCCGAACGCCCCGTGGGTGGCACCAACACCTCCTACGGGACCAATTTAACTCGTAGGAACTGACCCCGCAGCCGCGGGACTCCTGGTTTGAGAATACGACAATAATTTGTATATTACTAGACATAGGCTTAAAAACAAGGCGTTAGAGGATGAGAACTTGAAACAGCCCCCAAACGGCCCAGTGGGTAGCACTAACACCTCCCACGGGACCAATGTCAGTCCTAGGAACTGACCCCACAGCCGCGGGACTCCCGGTTTGAGAATAGGATGACAATTTGCATATTACTAGACTTAGGCTTAAAAACATGGCATTAGAGGGGGAGAACTTGAAACAGCTCCCGAACGGCCGCGTGGGGGGCACCAACACCTCCCACGGGACCAATGTAACTCGTAGGAACTGGCCCCGATCCGCGAGACTCCCGGTTTGAGAATAAGACGGTAATTTGCATATTTATAGACTTCGGCTTAAAAACATTGTATTAGAGGGTGAGAACTCGAAACAGCCCCCGAACGGCCCCGTGGGTGGCACCAACACATCCCACGGGACCAATGTAACTCGTAGGAACTGAACCCGCAGCCGCGGGACTCATGATTTGAGAATACTATGGTAATTTGCATATTTCTAGACTTTGGCTTAAAAACATAGCGTTAGAGGGTGAGAACTCAAAACAGCCCTCGAACGGCCCCGCGGGTGGCACCAACACCTCCAATGGGACCAATGCAACTCCTAGGAACTGACCATGCAGCCGCGAGAGTCCCGATTAGAGAATACAATGTTAATTTGCATATTTATAGACTTAGCCTTAAAATCATAACGTTAGAGGGTGAGAACTCGAAACAGCCCCTAACGGCCCCGTGGGTGGAACCAACACCTCCCACGGGACCCATGTAACTCGTAGTAACTGACCCCGAAGCCGCGAGACTCCCGGTTTGAGAATACTATGGTAATTATCATATTTATGGACTTGGGTTTAAAAACATGGCGTTAGAGCGTGAGAACTCGAAACAGCCCCCGAACAGCCCCGAGGGTGGCACCAACACCTCCCACGGGAGCAATGTAACTCCTAGAAACTGACCCTGGATCTGCGGGACTCTTGATTTGAGAATACGATGATAATTTACGTCTTTCCAGAGTTAGGTTTAAAAACATGGCGTTAGAGGGTGAGAACTCAAAATAGCCCCCGAACGGCCCCGTGGGTGGTACCAACACCTCCCACGGGACCATTCTAACTCGTACGAACTGACCCCGCAGCCACGGGACTCCCGGTTTGAGAATAAGATGATATTTTGCCTATTTCTAGACTTATGCTTAAAAACCTGACCCCCGAACGTCCCTCTGGGTGGCACCAACACCTCCCACGGGACCAATGTCAAACGTAGGAACTGACCTCGCAGCGGCGAGACCCCCGGTTTTAGAATAAGACTATAATTTGCATATTTATAGACTTAGGCTTAAAACCATAGCGTTAGAGGGTGAGAACTCGAAACAGCACCCGAACGGCCCCGTGGGTGGCACCAACACTTCCCACGGGACTTATGTAACTCATAGGAACTGACCCTACAGTAGTAGGACTCCGGGTTTGAGAATACGATGATAATTTGTATATTTCTAGACTTAGGCTTGAAAAGATGGCGTTAGTTGGTGAGATCTCGAAACTGCACCCGAACGTCCCCGTGGGTGGCACCAACACCTCACACGGGGCCAATGTAACTCGTAGGAACTGACCCCACAGCCGCGGGACTCCTGGTTTGAGAATCCGATGGTAATTTACATATTTATAGACTTAGGCTTAAAAATATAGCGTTAGAGGGTGAGAACTCGAAACAACCTCCGAACGGCCCCGTGGGTGGCACCACCACCTCCCACGGGACCAATGTAACGATAGGAACTGACTCGGTTGTCGCGGAACTCCCGGTTTGAGGATATGAAGTTAATTTGCAATTCTAAATTGAAGCAAAACAGGGCGTTAGTGGGTGAGAACACAAAACATCCCCCGAACGCCCCCCTGGGTGGCACCAACACCTCCTACGAGACCAATTTAACTCGTAGGAACTGACCCCGCAGCCGCGGAACTCCTGGTTTGAGAATACGACCATAATTTTCATATTACTAGACATAGGCTTAAAAACAAGGCGTTTGAGGATGAGAACTCGAAACAGCCCCCAAACGGCCCTGTGGGTAGCACCAACACCTCCCACGGGACCAATGTCAGTCCTAGGAACTGACCCCACAGCCACGGGACTTCCCGGTTTGAGAAAACGATGACAATTTGCATATTACTAGACTTAGGCTTAAAAACATGGCATTAGAGGGGGAGAACTTGAAACAGCTCCCGAACGGCCGCATGGGGGGCACGAACACCTCCCACGGGACCAATGTAACTCGTAGGAACTGGCCCCGCATCCGCGAGACTCCCGGTTTGAGAATAAGACGGTAATTTGCATATTTATAGACTTCGGCTTAAAAACATTATATTAGAGGGTGAGAACTCGAAACAACCCCCGAACGGCCCCGTGGGTGGCACCAACACATCCCACGGGACCAATGTAACTCGTAGGAACTGAACCCGCAGCCGCGGGACTCATGATTTTAGAATATGATGGTAATTCGCATATTTCTATACGTAGGCTTAAAAACATAGCGTTAGAGGGTGAGAACTCAAAACAGCCCTCGAACGGCCCCGCGGGTGGCACCAACACCTCCAGCGGGACCAATGCAACTCTTAGGAACTGACCGTGCAGCCGCGAGAGTCACGATTAGAGAATAAAATATTAGTTTGCATATTTATATACTTAGCCTTAAAATCATAACGTTAGAGGGTGAGAACTCAAAACAGCCCCTAACGGCCCCGTGGGTGGCACCAACACCTCCCACGGGACCCATGTAACTCGTAATAACTGACCCCGAAGCCGCGGGACTCCCGGTTTGAGAATACTATGGTAATTTTCATATTTATGGACTTAGGTTTAAAAACATGGCGTTAGAACGTGAGAACTCGAAACAGCCCCCGAACAGCCCCGAGGGTGGCACCAACAGCTCCCACGGGCCTAATGTAACTCCTAGAAACTGACCCTGCATCTGCGGGACTCTCGATTTGAGAATACGATGATAATTTACGTCTTTCCAGAGTTAGGCTTAAAAACATGGCGTTAGAGGGTGAGAACTCAAAACAGGCCTCGAACGGCCCCGTGGGTGGTACCAACACCTCCCATGAGACCATTTTAACTCGTACAAACTGACCCCGCAGCCGCGGGACTGCCGGTTTGAGAATAAGATGATAATTTGCCTATTTCTAAACTTATGCTTAAAAACCTGGCGTTAAAGGGTGAGATCTCAAAACTGCCCCCGAACGTCCCTCTGGGTGGCACCAACACCTCCCACGGGACCAATGTAAAACGTAGGAACTGACCTCGCAGCGGCGAGACCCCCGGTTTTAGAATATGACTATAATTTCCATATTTATAGACTTAGGCTTAAAAACATAGCGTTAGAGGGTGAGAACTCGAAACAACACCCGGACGGCCCCGTGGGTGGCACCAACACCTCCCACGGGACTTATGTAACTCGTAGGAACTGACCCTATAGTAGTAGGACTCCCGGTTTGAGAATATGATGATAATTTGTATATTTCTAGACTTAGGCTTAAAAACATGGCGTTAGTTGGTGAGATCTCGAAACTGCCCCCGAACGTCCCCGTGGGTGGCACCAACACCTCACACGGGGCGAATGTAACTCGTAGGAACTGACCCCGCAGCCGCGGGACTCCTGGTTTGAGAATCCGATGGTAATTTACATATTTACAGACTTAGGCTTAAAAATATAGCGTTAGAGGGTGAGAACTCGAAATACCTTCGAACGGCCCCATGGGTGGCACCACCACCTTCCATGGGACCAATGTAACTCGTAGGAACTGACTCCGTTGTCGCGGAACTCCCTGTTTGAGAATATGAAGGTAATTTGTAATTCTAAATTGAAGCAAAATAGGGCATTAGTGGGTGAGAACACAAAACATCCCCTGAACGCCCCCTGGGTGGCACCAACACCTCCTACGGGACCAATTTAACTCGTAGGAACTGACCCCGCAGCCGCGGGACTCCTGGTTTGAGAATACGACGATAATTTTCATATTACTAGACATAGGCTTAAAAACAAGGCGTTAGAGGGGGAGAACATGAAACAGCTCCCGAACGGCCGCGTGGGGGGCACCAAGACCTCCCACGGGACTAATGTAACTCGTAGGAACTGGCCCCGAATCCGCGAGACTCCCGATTTGAGAATAAGACGGTAATTTGCATATTTATAGACTTTGGCTTAAAAACATTGTATTAGAGGGCAAGAACTCGAAACAACCCCCGAACGGCCCCGTGGGTGGCACCAACACATCCCACGGGACCAATGTAACTCGTAGGAACTGAACCCGCAGCCGCGGGACTCATGATTTGAGAATACGATGGTAATTCGCATATTTCTAGACTTAGGCTTAAAAATATAGCGTTAGAGGGTGAGAACTCAAAACAGCCCTCGAACGGCCCCGCGGGTGGCACCAACACCTCCAACGGGACCAAAACCAACTCCTAGTAACTGACCGCGCAGCCGCGAGAGTCCCGATTAGAGAATACAATGTTAATTTTCATATTTATAGACTTAGCCTTAAAATCATAACGTTAGAGGGTGAGAACTCGAAACAGCCCCTAACGGCCCCGTGGGTGGCACCAACACCTCCCACGGGACCCATGTAACTCGTAGTAACTGACCCCGAAGCCGCGGGACTCCCGATTTGAGAATACTATGGTAATTTTCATATTTATGGACTTAGGTTTAAAAACATGGCGTTAGAGGGTGAGAACTCGAAACAGCCCCTGAACAGCCCCGAGGGTGGCACCAACACCTCCCACGGGACCAATGTAACTCCTAGAAACTGACCCTGCATCTGCGGGACGCTCGATTTGAGAATACGATGATAATTTACGTCTTTCCAGAGTTAAGATTAAAAACATGGCGTTAGAGGATGAGAACTCAAAATAGCCCCCGAACGGCCCCGTGGGTGGTACCAACACCTCCCACGGGACCATTCTAACTCGTACGAACTGACCCCGCAGCCGCCGGACTCCCGGTTTGAGAATAGGATGATAATTTGCCTATTTCTAGACTTATGCTTAAAAATCTGGCGTTAAAGGGTGAGATCTGAAAACTGCCCCCGAACGTCCCTCTGGGTGGCACCAACACCTCCCACGGGACCAATGTAAAACGTAGGAACTGACCTCGCAGCGGCGAGACCCCCGGTTTTAGAATATGACTATAATTTCCATATTTATAGACTTAGGCTTAAAAACATAGCGTTAGAGGGTGAGAACTCGAAACAGCACCCGGACGGCCCCGTGGGTGGCACCAACACCTCCCACGGCACTTATGTAACTTGTAGGAACTGACCCTATAGTAGTAGGACTCCCGGTTTGAGAATACGATGATAATTTGTATATTTCTAGACTTAGGCTTAAAAACATGGCGTTAGTTGGTGAGATCTCAAAACTGCCCCCGAACGTCCCCGTGGGTGGCACCAACACCTCACACGGGGCCAATGTAACTCGTAGGAACTGAACCCGCAGCCGCAGGACTCCTGGTTTGAGAATCCGATGGTAATTTACATATTTATAGACTTAGGCTTAAAAATATAACGTTAGAGGGTGAGAACTCGAAACAACCTCCGAACGGCCCCGTGGGTGGCACCACCACCTCCCACGGGACCAAAGTAACTCGTAGGAACTGACTCCGTTGTCGCGGAACTCCCGGTTTGAGAATATGATGGTAATTTGTAATTCTAAACTGAAGCAAAACAGGGCGTTAGTGGGTGAGCACACAAAACATCCCCCGAACGCCCCCCTGGGTGGCACCAACACCAACTACGGGACCAAATTTAACTCGTAGGAAGTGACCCCGCAGCCGCGGGACTCCTGGTTTGCGAATACGATGATAATTTACATATTACTAGACATAGGCTTAAAAACAAGGCGTTAGAGGATGAGAACTCGAAACAGCCCCCAAACGGCCCCGTGGGTAGCACCAACACCTCCCACGGGACCAATGTCAGTCCTAGGAACTGACCCCACAGCCGTGGGACTCCCGGTTTGAGAATAGGATGACAATTTGCATATTACTTGACTTAGGCTTAAAAACATGGAATTAGAGGGGGAGAACTTGAAAAAGCTCCCGAATGGCCGCGTGGGGGGCACCAACACCTCCCACGGGACCAATGTAACTCGTAGAAACTGACCCCGCATCCGCAAGACTCCCGGTTTGAGAATAAGACGGTAATTTGCATATTTATAGACTTCGTCTTAATAACATTATATTAGAGGGTGAAAACTCGAAACAGCCCCCGAACAGCCCCGTGGGTGGCACCAACACATCCCACCGGACCAATGTAACTCGTAGGAACTGACCCCGCAGCCGCGGGACTCATGATTTGAGAATACGATGGTAATTTGCATATTTCGATACTTAGGCTTGAAAACATAGCGTTAGAGGGTGAGAATTCAAAACAGCCCTCGAACGGCCCGCGGGTGGCACCAACACCTCCAACGGGTCCAATGTAACTCCCAAGAACTGACCACGCAACCGCAAGAGTCCCGGTTAGAGAATACGATGTTAATTTGCATATTTATAGACTTAGGCTTACAAACATAGCGTTAGAGGGTGTGAACTCGAAACAGCCCGTAACGGCCCCGTGGGTGGCACCAACACCTACCACGGGACCCATGTAACTCGTAGTAACTGACCCCGCAGCCACGGGACTCCCGGTTTGAGAATACGATGGTAATTTACATATTTCTAGACTTAGGCTTAAAAACATGGCGTTAGAGGGTGAGAACTCGAAGAAGCCCCCGAATGGTCCCGTGCGTGGCACCAATATCTCCCATGGGACCCATGTAACTCGTAGGAACTGACCCCGCTGCCGTGGGACTCCCGGTTTGAGAATATAACGATAATTTGCATATTTCAAGACTTATGCTTAAAAACATGGCGTTAGTGGGTGAGATCTCGAAACTGCCCCCAATGTCCCCGCGGGTGGCACCAACACCTCTCACGGGGCCAATGTAACTCATAGGAACTGACCCCATAGCTGCGGGACTCCTGGTTTGAGAATACGACAGTAATTTATATATTAATAGACTTAGTATTAAAAACATAGCCCTAGAGGGTGAGAACTCTAAACAGCCCACGAACGGCCCCGCGGGTGGCACCAACACCTTCCACGGGACCAATGTAACACGTAGGAAGTGACCCCGCAACCGTGGGACTCCGAGTTTGAGAATACGATAGTAATTTGTATTTCTAAACTAAAGCAAAATATTGCGTTAGTAGGTGAGAACTTAAAATAGCCCCCGAACGGTCCCCCTGAGTGGCACCAACACCTCCTACGGGACCAATGTAACTCGTATGGACTGACCCCGCAGCCTCGGGACTCATGTTTTGAGAATACAATGATAATTTGCATATTTCTAGAAATAGGCTTAAAAATAAGGCGTTTGAGGGTGAGAACTCGAAATAGCCCCCGGACGGCCCCGTGGGTGGCATCAACACCTCCCACGGGACCAATGTCACTCGTAGGAACTAACCCCACAGCCGCGGGACTCCCAGTTGGAGAATAGGATAGTAATTTGAATATTGCTAGACTTATGCTTGAAAACATGGCATTAGAGGGTGAGAACTTGAAACAGCTCCCGAACGGCCAAGTGGGTGGCACCAACACCTCCCACGGGACCAATGTAACTCGTAGGAACTGACCCCGCATCCACGAGACTCCCCATTTGAGAATAAGATGGTAATTTGAATATTTATAGACTTAGACTTAAAAACATAGCATTAGAGGGTGAGAACTCGAAACAGCCCCCGAACGGCCCCGTGGGTGGCACCAACACATCCCACGGGCCCAATGTAACTCGTAAGAACTGACCCCGTAGCCACGGGACTCCTGTTTTGAGAATATGATGGTAATTTGAATATTCCTAGACTTTGGTTTAAAAACATAGCGTTAGAGAGTGAGAACTCAAAACATCCCCCGAACAGCCCGGTCGGTGGCTCCAACACCTCCCACGGGACCAATGTAACTCCTAAGAACTGACCGCGCAGCCGTGAGAGTCCCGATTAGAGAATACGTTGGTAATTTGCATATTTATAGACTTAGGATTAAAAACATATTGTTAGAGGGTGAGAACTTGAAACAGCCCCCGAACGCCCCGCGGGTGGCACCAACACCTCCCACGGGACCAATGTAACTCATAGTTAGTGACCCTGCAGCCGCGGGACTCCCGGTTTGAGAATACGATCGTAATTTACAAAATTGTAGACTTAGGCTTAAAAACATAGCGTTAGAGGGCGAGAACTCGAAAGATCCCCTAACGGCCCCGTGTGTGGCACCAACACCTCCCACGGGACCCATGTAACTCGTAGGAACTGACCTCGCAGCCGCGGGACACCCGATTTGAGAGTACGATGGATATTTCATATTTATAGACATAGTCTTAAAAACAAAGCATTAGAGGGTGAGAACTCGAAATAGCCCCCGAATGGCCCCGTGGGTGGTACCAACACCTCCCACGGGACCACTCTAACTCATTGGATCTAACCCCGGAGCCGCGGGACTCCCGGATTGAGAATACGATGGTAATTTGCATATTTATATACATAAGCTTAAAAACATGCCCTTAGAGGGTGAGAACTCGAAACAGCCCCCGAACGGCCCCGTGGGTGGCACCAACACCTCCCACGGGACCAATGTAACTCGTAGCAACTAACCCCAAAGCCGCGAGACTCTCGGTTTGAAAATACAATGATAATTTGCATATTTATAGACTTAGGCTTAAAAACATAGCATTAGAGGGTGAAAATTCGAAATAGCCCCTAAACGAACCCGTGGGTGTCACCATCACATCCCACGGGACCAATGTAACTCGTAGTAATTGTCCCCACATCCGCGGGACTCCTGATTTGAGAATACGACCGTAATTTGCATATTTCTAGACTTAGGTTTAAAAACATAGCGTTAGAGGGTGAGAACTCAAAACAGCCCTCGAACGGGCCCGCGGGTGGTACCAACACCTCCCACGGGACCAGTGTAACTCCTAGCAACTAATCGCGCATCCCTGAAACTCCCGATTTGAGAATACGATGGTAAGTTTCATATTTCTAGACTTAGGCTTAAAAACATGGCGTTAGAGGGTGAGCACTCGAAACAGCCCCCGAACAGCCCCGTGGGTGGCACCAAAACATCTCACGGGACTAATGTAACTCCTAGGAACTGACCCCGCAGGTGCGGGACACTTGATTTGAGAATACGATGGTAATTTGCATATTCCTAGACTTAGGCTTAAAAACAAATTGTTAGAGGGTGAGAAATCAAAACAGCCCCCGAACGATCCCGCGGGTGTCACCAACACCTCCCACGGGACCAATGTAACTCCTAGGAACTGACTGGTTAGAGAATACGATGGTAATTTGTATATTTATTGACTTAGGCTTAAAAACATAGCGTTAGAGGATGAGAACTCGAAACATCCCCCGAACAGCCCCGTGGGTGGTACCAGCACCTCCCACGGGACCAATGTAACTCGTAGGAACTGACCCAGCAGCTACGGGACTCCCAGTTTGAGAATACGATGAGAATTTTCATATTTATAGACTTAGGATTAAAAACATAGCATTAGTGGGTGAGAACTCGAAACAACCCTGAACGGCTCCGTGGGTGGCACCAACACCTCCTGCGGGACCAATGTAACTCGTAGGAACTGATCCTACAGCCGCGGGACGCCCGGTTTGAGAATACGATGGTAATTTGAAAAATAGCAGACTTAGATTTAAAAACATAGCATTAGAGGGTGAGAAATCGAAACAGCCCCTAACGGCCCCATGGGTGGCACCAACACCTCCCACGGGACCCATGTAACTCGTAGGAACTGATCCCGCAGTCGCGGGACTCCCGATTTGAGAATACGATCGTAATTTGCATATTTCTAGTCTTAGGCTTAAAAACATGGCGTTAGAGGGTGAGAACTCGAAATAGCCCTCAAACGGCACCGTGGGTGGCACGAACACCTCCCACGGGACCAATGTAACTCGTAGGAACTGTCCCCGCTGCCGCGAGGCTCCCAATTAGAGAATATAATGATAATTTGCATATTTCTAGACTTAGGCTTAAAAAAATTGCGTTAAAGGGTGACATCTCGAAACTGCCCCCGAATGTCCCAGTGGGTGGCACCAACACCTCCCACGAGATCAATGTAACTCGTATGAACTGACCCAGCAGCTGCGGGACTCCCGATTTGAGAATACGACGATAATTTGCATATTTAAAGAATTAGGATTAAAAACATAGCGTTAGAGGGTAAGAACTCGAATCTGCCCCGAACGGCTCCGTTGGTGGCACCAACACCTCCCGCGGGACCAATGTAACTCGTAGGAACTGATTCCGCAGCCGCGGCACTCCCGATTTGAGAATATGATAGTAATTTGCGTATTTATAGATTAGGATTAAAAATATTGCGTTAGAGGGTGAGAACTCAAAATAGGCCCCGAACGGCCCCGCAGGTGGCACCAACACCTCCCACGGGACCAATGTAACTCTTAGGAACTGACCTCGCAGCCGCGAGACTCCTGGTATGAGAAAACGACAGTAATTTGTATATTTCTAGACTTAGGCAAAACATGGCGTTAGTGGGTGAGAACTCGAAACTGTCCCCGAAAGGGCCCGTGGGTGGCACCAACACCTCCCACAGGACCAATGTTACTCGTTGGAACTGACCCCGCAGTCGCGGGACTCTCAGTTTGAGAATACGATGATAATTTGCCTATTTCTATACTTAGGCTTAAAAAAATTGCATTAAAGGGTGAAATCTTGAAACTTCCTCCGAACGTCCTCGTGTGTGGCACCAACACCTTTCACGGGACCAATATAACTCGTAAGAACTGAGCCCGCAGCTGCAGGACTCCCGGTTTGAGAATACGATGGTAAGTTTATATTTATGGACTAAGGTTTAAAAACATGGCGTTAGAGGATGAGAACTCGAAATAGCCCCCGAACGACACCAAGGGTGGCACCAACACCTCCCACGGGACCAATGTAACCCCTAGAAACTGACCCTGCATCCGCGGGACTCTCGGTTTGAGAATACGATGATAAGTTGCATCTTTCTAGAGTTAGGCTTACAAACATGGTGTTAGAGGTTGAGAACTCGAAACAGCCCTCGAACGGCCTCGTGGGTGGTACCAACACCTCCCACAAGACCATTCTAACTCGTAGGAACTGACCCCGCACCCACGGGACTCTCAGTTTGAGAATAC
Organism: Sambucus nigra; assembly: GCA_949130495.1. Lineage (NCBI taxonomy): Eukaryota > Viridiplantae > Streptophyta > Magnoliopsida > Dipsacales > Adoxaceae > Sambucus > Sambucus nigra. The sequence continues at coordinate 352,273,854 of OX422207.1, read as the reverse complement.
GATGATAATTTGCATATTTATAGACTTATTCTTAAAAACATGGCGTTAGTGGGTGAGATCTCGAAACTGCCCCCGAACGTCCCTTTGGGTGGCACCAACACTTCCCACGAGACCAATGTAACACGTAGGAACTGACCCCGCAGCGGCGAGACCCCCGGTGTTAGAATACGATGATAATTTGGGTATTTATAGACTTAGGCATAAAAACATTGCGTTAGAGGGTGAGAACTCAAAACAGTACCCGAACGGCCCCGTGGGTGGCACCGACACCTCCCACGGGACTTATGTAAATCGTAGGAACTGACCCCACAGCAGCGGGACTCCCGGTTTGAGAATACGATGATAATTTGTATATTTCTAGACTTAGGCTTAAAAACATGGCGTTAGTTGGTGAGATCTCGAAAATGCCCCCGAACGTCCCCGTGGGTGGCACCGACACCTCCCACGGGGCCAATGTAAGTCGTAGGAACTGACCCCGCAGCTGCGGGACTCCTGGTATGAGAATACGATAGTAATTTGCATATTTATAGAATTAGTCTTAAAAATATAGTATTAGAGGGTGAGAACTCAAAACAGCCCCCGAACGGCCCCGTGGGTGGAACCACCACCTCCCACGGGACCAATGTAACTTGTAGGAACATACCACGTCATCGCGGGAGTCCCTATTTGAGAATACGATAGTAATTTGTATTTCTAAACTGAAGCAAAACATGGCGTTAGTTGGTGATAACTCAAAAGAGCACTCGAACGGCCACCTGGGTGGCACCAACACCTCCTACGGGACCAATGTAACTCGTATGAACTGACCCCGCAGCCGCGGGACTCCTGGTTTGAGAATACGATGATAATTTGCATATTTCTGGACATAGGCTTAAAAACAAGGCGCTAGAGGGTGAGAACTCGGAACATCCCCCGAACGGCCACATGGGTGGCACAAACACCTCCCACGGGACCAATGTCACTCGTAGGAACTGGCCTCACAGTCGCGGGACTCCCAGCTTGAGAATAGGATGATAATTTACATATTGCTAGACTTAGGCAGAAAAACATGGCATTAGAGGGTGAGAACTTGAAACAGCTCCCGAACGGCCGCGGGGGTGGCACGAACACCTTCCACTGGACCAAAGTAACTCGTAGTAACTGACCCCACATCTGCGAGACTCCCGATTTAATAATAAGACGGTAATTTGCATATTTATACACTTAGGCATAAAAATGTAGCATTAGAGGGTGAGAACTCGAAACAGCCGTCGAACGGCCCCGTGGGTGGAACCAACACATCCCACGGGACCCATGTAACTCGTAGGAACTGACCTCACAGCCGCGGGACTCCTGATTTGATATTACGATGGTAATTTGCATATTTCTAAACTTAGACATAAAAACATAGCGTTAGAGGGTGAGAACTCAAAACAGCCACCGAACGGCCCCGCAGTGGCACCAACACCTCCCATGGGACCAATGTAACTCCTAGGAACTGACCCCGCAGCCGCGAGACTCCGGGTTTGAGAATACGATAATAATTTTCATAATTATAGGCTTAGGCTTAACAACATAACGTTAGAGGGAGAAACCTCGAAACTACCACCGAACGTCCCCGTGGGAGGGACCAACACCTCCCACAGGACCAATGTTTCTTGTTGGAACTCACACCGCAGGCGCGGGACTCCCGGTATGAGAATACGACAGTCATTTGCATATTTCTAGACTTAGGCTTAAAAACATGGCGTTAGAGAGTGAGATCTCAAAACTAGCCCCGAACGTCACCGTGGGTGGCACCAACACCTCCCATGGGACCGATGTGACTTGTAGGAACTGACCCCGCAGTCACGGTACTCCCGGTATGAGAATACTATGGAAATTTTCATATTTCTAGACTTAGTCTTAAAAACATGGCGTTAGAGGGTGAGAAATCGAAACAGCCCTCGAACGGCACCGTGGGTGGCACCAACACATTCCGCGGGACCAATGTAACTCGTAGGAACTGACCCTGCATCCGTGGGAGTCCCGGTTTGAGAATAGGACGATAATATACATATTTCTAGACTTAGGCTTAAAAACATGGCGTTAGTGGGAGAGATCTCGAAACTTCCCCCGAACGTCCCAATGGGTGGCACAAACACCTCCCATGGGACCAATGTAACTCGTAGGAACTGATCCCACAGCCGTGGGACTCCTGGTTTGATAATACAATGGTAATTTGCATATTTATAGACTTCGGCTTAAAAACATAGCGTTAGAGGGTGAGAACTCGAAACAGCCCCCGAACCGACCCATGGGTGGCACCAACACCTCCCACGGGACCAATGTAACTCATAGGAACTGACCCCGCGGTCGCGAGACTCCCGGTTTGAGAATACGATGGTAAATTGTATTTCTAAACTTATGAAAAGCATGGCATTAGTGGGTGAGAACTCAAAACAGCCCCCAAATGGCCCCGTGGGTGGCACCAACACCTCCTACGGGACCAATGTAACTCATAGGAACTGACCCCGCAGCCACGGGACTCTCGGTTTGAGAATAAAATGATAATTTGCATATTTCTAGACTGAGGTTTAAAAACATGGCGTTAGAGGGAGAGAACTCGAAACAACCCCCGAACGGCCCTGTGGGTTGCCCAACACCTCCCACGGGACCAATGTAACACGTACGAACTGACCCCGCAGCCACGGCACTCCCGATTTGAGAATACAATGATAATTTGCATATTTCTAGACTTAGGCTTAAAAACTGGCGTTAGAGGGTGAGATCTCGAAACTGCCCCCGAACGTCCCGGTGGGTAGCACAAACACCTCCCACGGGACCAATGTAACTCGTAAGAACTGACCCCGTAGCAACGGGACTCCCGATTTGAGATTAGGGCGGTACTTTGCATATTTATAGACTTAGGCTTAAAAACATAGCATTAGAGGGTGATAACTCGAAACAGCACCCGAACGAACTCGTGGGTGGCACCAACACCTCCCACGGGACCAATGAGACTTGTAGGAATTGACCCCGTAGCCACGGGACTCCCGATTTGAGATTAAGATGGTAATTTGCTTATTTATAGACTTAGGCTTAAAAAGATAGCATTAGAGGGTGAGAACTCGAAGCAGCCCCAGAACGAACCCGTAGGTGGCACAAAGGCCTCCCACGGGACCAATGTAACTTGTAGAAACTGACCCCACAGCCGCGGGACTCCTGGAATGAGAATATGATGGTAATTTGCATATTTCTAGACTTAGTATTAAAAATATGGCGTTAGAGGGTCAGAACTCGAAACCGCACCCGAACGTTCCCGTGGGTGGCACCAACACATCCCACGGGACCAATGTAACTTGCAGGAACTATCCCCGCATCCGCGGGAGTCTCGATTTGAGAATAGGAGGATAATTTGCATATTTCTAGACTTAGACTTAAAAACATGGCGTTAGAGGGTGAGAACTCAAAAAAGCCCTCGAACGGCCCCGTGGGTGGCACTAACACCTCCCAAGGGACCAATGTAACACGTAACAACTGACCCCGCAGCCGCGGTATTCCCGATTTGAGAATACAATGATAATTTGCATATTTCTAGACTTAGGCTTAAAAACATGGCCTTAGAGGCTGAGATCTCAAAACTTCTCCCGAACATACCCGTTGGTGGCACCAACACCTCCCACGGGACCATTATAACTCGTAGGAACTGACCCCGCAGCCGCGGGACTCCCAATTGGAGAATACGACGGTAATTTGCATATTTATAGACTTAGGCTTAAAAACATAGCGTTAGAGCGTGAGAACTCGAAATAGCCCCCAAACGGCTCCGTGAGTGGCACCAACACCTCCCACGGGACCAATGTAACTCATAGGAACTGACTCCGCAGCGGCGAAACTCCCGGATTGAGAATACGATGGTAATTTTCATATTTATAGAGATAGGCTTAAAAACATACCGTTAGAGGGTGAGAACTCGAAATCGCCCGAACGAAACCGTGGGTGGCACCAACACCTCCCACTGGACCAATGTAACTCCTAGGAACTGACCCCGTAGTCGCGGGACTCCCGGTTTGAGAATACGACGATAATTTGCATATTTATAGACATAGGCTTAAAAACATGTTGTTAGTGGGTGAGAACTCAAAACAGCACCCGAAAGGCCCCATGGGTGGCATTAACACCTCCCAGGGGACCAATGTAACACGTAGTAACTGACCCCGCAGCCGCGGGATTCCTGATTTGAGAATGCGATGATAATTTGCATATTTCTAGACTCAGGCTTAAAAACATGGCGTTAGAGGGTGAGATCTCAAAACTGCCCCCGAACGTACCCGCAGGTGGCACCAATGCCTCCCACGGGACCATTATAACTCGTAGGAACTGACCTCGCAGCCGCGGGACTCCCGGTTTGAGAATACGACGGTAATTTTCATATTTATAGACTTAGGCTTAAAAACATAGCCATAGTGGGTGAGAACTCAAAGCAGCCCCAGAACGAACCCGCAGGTGGCACCAATGCCTCCCACGGGACCAATGTAACTCGTAGGAACTGACCCCGCAGCCTCGGGACTCCCGATATGAGAATAGGATGGTAATTTGTATATTTCTAGACTTAGGCATAAAAACTTGGCGTTAGAGGGTGAGAACTCGAAACAGACCCCGAACGTCCCGGTGGGTGGCACTAACACGTCCCGCGGGACCAATGTAACTCGTAGGAACTGACCCCGCATCCGGGGGAGTCCCGGTTTGAGAATAGGACGATAATTTGCATATTTATAGACTTAGGCTTAAAAACATGGCGTTAGTGGGTGAGATCTCGAAACTGCCCTGAACGTCCCCGTGTGTGGCACAAACACCTCCCACTAAACGAATGTAACTCGTAGGAACTGACCCCACAGCCACGAGACTCCTGGTTTGAGAGTACGATGGTAATGTGCATATTTATAGACCTAGGCTTTAAAACATAGCGTTAGAGGATGAGAACTCGAAACAGCCCCCGAACGGCCCCATGGGTGGCACCAACACCTCCCACTGGTCCAATAAAACTCGTAAGAACAGACAGCACAGTCATGGGACTCCCGGTTTGAGAATACGATGGTAATTTGTATTTCTAAACTTAAGAAAAACATGGCGTTAGTGGGTGAGAACTCAAAACAGCCCCAGAACGAACCCGTAGGTGGCACCAATGCCTCCCACGGGACCAATGTAACTTGTAGGAACTGACCCCGCAGCCGCAGGACTCTCGGTATGAGAATATGATGGTAATTTGCATATTTCTAGACTTAGTCTTAAAAACATGGTGTTTCAGGGTGACAACTCGAAACTGCCCCCGAACGTACCCGTTGGTGGCACCAACACCTCCCACGGGACCATTATAACTCATATGAACTGACCCCGCAGCCGCGGGAATCCCTGTTTGAGAATAGGACGGTAATTTGCATATTTATAGACTTAGGCTTAAAAACATAGCGTTAGAGGGTGAGAACTCGAAATAGCCCCCAAACGGCCCCGTGGGTGGGACCAACACCTCCCGCGGGACCAATTTAACTCGTAGGAACTGACCCCACAGCCGCGAAACTCCCGGATTGAGAATACGATGGTAATTTGCATATTTATTGACATAGGCTTAGAAACATACCGTTAGAGGGTGAGAACTCGAAACAGCCCGCGAATGAACTCGTGGGTGGCACCAACACCTCCCACGCGACCAAATAACTTGTAGGATCTGACCCCGCAGCCTCGGGACTCCCGGTATGAGAATAGGATGGTAATTTGCAGATTTCTAGACTTAGGCATAAAACCATGGCGTTAGAGGGTGAGAAGTCAAAACAGCCCCAGAACGTCCCCGTGGGTGGTACTAACACATCCCACGGGACCAATGTAATTCGTAGGAACTGACCTTGCATCCGCGGGAGTCCCGGATTGAGAATAGGACGATAATTTGCATATTTCTAGACTTAGGCTTAAAAACATGGCGTTGGTGGGTGAGATCTCGAAACGGCCCCCGAACGTCCCCGTGGATGGCACAAACACCTCCCACGGAACCAATGTAACTCGTAGGAACTGACCCCACAGCCGCGAGACTCCTGGTTTGAGAGTACGACGGTAATGTGCATATACATAGACCTAGGATTTAAAACTTAGCGTTAGAGGGTGAGAACTCGAAACAGCCCCCGAACGGCTCCATGGGTTGCACCAACACCTCCCACTGGTCCAATAAAACTCGTAGGAATTGACACCACAGTCAAGGGACTCCCGGTTTGGGAATATGATGGTAATTTGTATTTCTAAACTTAATAAAAACATGGCGTTAGTGGGTGAGAACTGAAAATAGCCCCAGAACGAACCTGTAGGTGGCACCAATGCCTCCCACGGGACCAATGTAACTTATAGGAACTGACTCCGCAGCCGCGGGACTCTCGGTATGAGAATATGATGGTAATTTGCATATTTCTAGACTTAGTCTTAAAAACATGGCGTTAGAGGGTGATAACTCGAAACCGCCACCAAACGTCCCCGTGGGTGGCACCAACACGTCCCACGCGACCAATGTAAGTCGTAGGAACTGACCCCGCATTCGCAGGAGTCTCGGTTTGAGAATAGGATGATAATTTGCATATTTCTAGACTTAGGCTTAAAAACATGGCGTTAGAGGGTGAGAACTCGAAATAGCCCCTGAACGTCCCCGTGGGTGGCACCAACACGTTCCACGGGACCAATCTAACTTGTAGGAACTGACCCCGTAGCCGCGGGACTCCCGGTATGAGAATACGATGGTAATTTGCATATTTCTGAACTTAGGCTTAAAAACATGGCGTTAGAGGGTGAGAATTCAAAACATCACCCGAACGGCCACGTGGGTGGCACCAACACCTCCCACGGTACCAACGTAAATCATAGGAACTGACCCCGTAGTCACAGGACTCCCGGTTTGAGAATACGATGGTAATTTGTATTTCTAAACTTAAGCAAAACATGGCGTTAGTAGGTGAGAACTCAAAATAGCCCCCGAACGGCCACCTGGGTGGCACCAACACCTCCATGAGACCAATGTAACTCGTATGAACTGACCCCGCAGCCGCGGGACTCCTGGTTTGAGAATACGATGATAATTTGCTTATTTATAGACTTCGGCTTAAAAACATAGCGTTAGAGGGTGAGAACTCAAAACAGCCCCCGAACAGCCCCATGGGTGGCACAAACACCTCCCACGGGACCAATGTCACTCGTAGGAACTGGCCCCACGGCCGCGAGACTCCCTGCTTGAGAATAGGATGATAATTTCAATATTTCTAGACTTAAGGAGAAAAACATGGCATTAGAGGGTGAGAACTTTAAACAGCTCCCGAACGGCCTCGGGGGTGGCACCAACATTTTCCACGGGACCAAAGTAACTCGTAGTAACTAACCCCGCATTCGCGACACTCCCGGTTTGAGAATAAGATGGTAATTTGCATATTTACAAACTTCGGCATAAAAACGTAGCATTCGAGGATGAGAACTCGAACCAGCCCCCTAACGGCCCCGTGGGTGGAACCAACACATCCCACGGGACCAATGTAACTCGTAGGAACTGACCCCGCAGCCGCGGGACTCCAGATTTGAGATTACGACGGTAATTTGCATATTTCTAAACTTAGGCTTAAAAACATAGCGTTAGAGGGTGAGAACTCAAAACAGCCCCCAAACGGCCCCGCAGGTGGCACCAACACCTCCCACGGGACCAATGTAACTCCTAGAAACTGACCCCTCAGCCGCGAGACTCCCGGTTTGAGAATACGACAATAATTTTCATAATTATAGGCTTAGGCTTAAAAACATAGCGTTAGAGGGTGAAATCTAGAAACTACCACCGAACGTCCCCATGGGAGGGACCAACACCTCCCACGGGACCAATGTATCTTCTAGGAACTCACACCGCAGGCGGGGGACTCCCGGTATGAGAATACGACAGTAATTTGCATATTTCTAGACTTAAGCTTAAAAACATAGCGTTGGAGGGAGAGAACTCGAAATAGCCCCCTAACGGCCCCGCGGGTGGCACCAACACCTCCCACGAGATGAATGCAACTCGTAGGAATTGACCCAGGAGTCTCTTTATAGGCTTAGGCAGAAAAACATTGTGTTAGCGGGTGAAATATCAAAACTACCACCAAATGTCCCCGTGGGTGGCACCAACACCTCCCACGGGACCAATGTAACTCGTAGGAACTGACCCCGCAGCTGCGGGACTCCCGGTTTGAAAATATGACGGTAATTTGCATATTTCTAGACTTAGGCTTAAAAACATAGCGTTAGAGGGTGAGAACTCGAAATTGCCCTCGAACGTCCCCATGGGTGGCACCAACACCTCCCACGGGATCAATGTAACTCGTAGGAACTGACCCCGCAGCTGCTGGACTCCCGGTTTGAGAATACGATGGTAATTTTCATATTTATAGACTTAGGATTAAAAACATAGCGTTAGAGGGTGAGAACTCGAAACAGCCCCCGAACGGCCCCGCGGGTGGCACCAACTCCTCCCACGGGGCCAACGTAACTCGTAGGAACTAACCCCGCATCCACGGGACTCCTGGTTTGAGAATACGATGGTAATTTGCATATTTATTGACTTTGGCTTAAAAATATAGCGTTAGAGATTTGAGAACTCGAAACTGCCCCCGAACGGCCCCGTGGATGGAACCACCACCTCCCACGGGACCAATGTAACTCGTAGGAACTGACCCCGTAGTTGCGGGACTTCCAGTTTGAGAATACGACGGTAATTTTCATATTAATGGACTTAGGTTTAAAAACATGGAGTTAGAGGGTGAGAACTCGAAACAGCCCCCGAACGGCCATGTGGGTGGCACCAACACCTCCTACTGGTCCAATGAAACTCGTAGGAACTGACCCCGCAATCACGGGACTACCGGTTTGAGAATACGACTGTAATTTGTATTTTTAAACTTGAGCAAAACATGGCATTAGTGGGTGAGAACTCAAAACAGCCCATGAACGGCCCCGTGGATGGTACCAACACCTCCCACGGGATCAATGTAACTTGTAGGAACTGACCGTGCAGCTGCGGGACTCCCGATTTGACAATACGACCGTAATTTTCATATTTATGGATTTAGGATTAAAAACATAGCGTTAGAGGGTGAGAACTCGAACCATCCCCCTAACGGCTCCGTGGGTGGAACCAACACATCCCACGGGACCAATGTAACTCGTAGGAACTGACCCCGCAGCTGCGGGACTCCAGATTTGAGATTACGACGGTAATTTGCATATTTCTAAACTTAGGCTTAAAAACATAGCGTTAGAGGGTGAGAACTCAAAACAGCCCCCGAACGGCCCCGCAGGTGGCACCAACACCTCCCACGGTACCAATGTAACTCCTAGAAACTGACCCCGCAGCCGCGAGACTCCCGGTTTGAGAATACGACAATAATTTTCATAATTATAGGCTTAGGCTTAAAAACATAGCGTTAGAGGGTGAAATCTAGAAACTACCACCGAACGTCCCCATGGGAGGGACCAACACCTCCCACGGGACCAATGTATCTTGTAGGAACTCACACCGCAGGCGGGGGACTCCCAGTATGAGAATACCACAGTAATTTGCATATTTCTAGACTTAAGCTTAAAAACATAGCGTTGGAGGGCGAGAACTCGAAATAGCCCCCTAACGGCCCCGCGGGTGGCACCAACACCTCTCACGAGATGAATGCAACTCGTAGGAATTGACCCAGGAGTCTCTTTATAGGCTTAGGCAGAAAAACATTGTGTTAGAGGGTGGAATATCAAAACTACCACCGAATGTCCCCGTGGGTGGCACCAACACCTCCCACAGGACCAATGTAACTCGTAGGAACTGACCCCGCAGCTGTGGGACTCCCGGTTTGAAAATACGACGGTAATTTGCATATTTCTAGACTTAGGCTTAAAAACATAGCGTTAGAGGGTGAGAACTCGAAATTCCCCTCGAACGTCCCCATGGGTGGCACCAACACCTCCCACGGGATCAATGTAACTCGTAGGAACAGACCCCGCAGCTGCTGGACTCCCGATTTGAGAATACGATGGTAATTTTCATATTTATAGACATAGGATTAAAAACATAGCGTTAGAGGGTGAGAACTCGAAACAGCCCCCGAACAGCCCCGCGGGTGGCACTAACTCCTCCCACGGGGCCAATGTAACTCGTAGGAACTAACCCCGCATCCACGGGACTCCTGGTTTGAGAATACGATGGTAATTTGCATATTTATTGACTTTGGCTTAAAAATATAGCGTTAGAGATTTGAGAACTCGAAACTGCCCCCGAACGGCCCCGTGGATGGAACCACCACCTCCCACGGGACCAATGTAACTCGTAGGAACTGACCCCGTAGTTGCGGGACTTCCAATTTGAGAATACGATGGTAATTTTCATATTAATGGACTTAGGTTTAAAAACATGGAGTTAGAGGGTGAGAACTCGAAACAGCCCCCGAACGGCCATGTGGGTGGCACCAACACCTCCTACTGGTCCAATGTAACTCGTAGGAACTGACCCCGCAATCACGGGACTACCGGTTTGAGAATACGACTGTAATTTGTATTTCTAAACTTGAGCAAAACATGGCATTAGTGGGTGAGAACTCAAAACAGCCCATGAACGGCCCCGTGGGTGGTACCAACACCTCCCACGGGATCAATGTAACTCGTAGGAACTGACCCCGCAGCTGCGGGACTCCCGATTTGACAATACGACCGTAATTTTCATATTTATGGATTTAGGATTAAAAACATAGCGTTAGAGGGTGAGAACTCGAACCAGCCCCCTAACGGCTCCGTGGGTGGAACCAACACATCCCACGGGACCAATGTAACTCATAGGAACTGACCCCGCAGCCGCGGGACTCCAGATTTGAGATTACGACGGTAATTTGCATATTTCTAAACTTAGGCTTAAAAACATAGCGTTAGAGGGTGAGAACTCAAAACAGCCCCCAAACGGCCCCGCAGGTGGCACCAACACCTCCCACGGGACCAATGTAACTCCTAGAAACAAACCCCGCAGCCGCGAGACTCCCGATTTGAGAATACGACAATAATTTTCATAATTATAGGCTTAGGCTTAAAAACATAGCGTTAGAGGGTGAAATCTAGAAACTACCACCGAACGTCCCCATGGGAGGGACCAACACCTCCCACGGGACCAATGTATCTTGTAGGAACTCACACCGCAGGGGGGGGACTCCCGGTATGAGAATACGACAGTAATTTGCATATTTCTAGACTTAAGCTTAAAAACATAGCGTTGGAGGGCGAGAACTCGAAATAGCCCCCTAACGGCCCCGCGGGTGGCACCAACACCTCCCACGAGATGAATGCAACTCGTAGGAATTGACCCAGGAGTCTCTTTATAGGCTTACGCAGAAAAACATTGTGTTAGAGGGTGAAATATCAAAACTACCACCGAATGTCCCCGTGGGTGGCACCAACACCTCCCACGGGACCAATGTAACTCGTAGGAACTGACCCCGCAGCTGCGGGACTCTCGGTTTGAAAATACGACGGTAATTTGCATATTTCTAGACTTAGGCTTAAAAACATAGCGTTAGAGGGTGAGAACTCGAAATTGCCCTCGAACGTCCCCATGGGTGGTACCAACACCTCCCACGGGATCAATGTAACTCGTAGGAGCTGACCGCGCAGCTGCTGGACTCCCGGTTTGAGAATACGATGGTAATTTTCATATTTATAGACTTAGGATTAAAAACATAGCGTTAGAGGGTGAGAACTCGAAACAGCCCCCGAACGGCCCCGCGGGTGGCACCAACTCCTGCCACGGGGCCAATGTAACTCGTAGGAACTAACCTCGCATCCACGGGACTCCTGGTTTGAGAATACGATGGTAATTTGCCTATTTATTGACTTTGGCTTAAAAATATAGCGTTAGAGATTTCAGAACTCGAAACTGCCCCCGAACGGCCCCGTGGATGGAACCACCACCTCCCACGGGACCAATGTAACTCGTAGGAACTGACCCCGTAGTTGCGGGACTTCCAGTTTGAGAATACGACAGTAATTTGCATATTAATGGACTTAGGTTTAACAACATGGAGTTAGAGGGTGAGAACTCGAAATAGCCCCCGAATGGCGATGTGGGTGGCACCAACACCTCCTACTGGTCCAATGAAACTCGTAGGAACTGACCCCGCAATCACGGGACTACCGGTTTGAGAATACGACTGTAATTTGTATTTCTAAACTTGAGCAAAACATGGCATTAGCGGGTGAGAACTCTAAACAGCCCATGAACGGCCCCGTGGGTGGTACCAACACCTCCCACGGGATCAATGTAACTCGTAGGAACTGACCCCGCAGCTGCGGGACTCCCGATTTGACAATACGACTGTAATTTTCATATTTATGGATTTAGGATTAAAAACATAGCGTTAGAGGGTGAGAACTCGAAACAGCCCCCAAACGGCCCCGCGGGTGGCACCAACAACTCCCACCGGGCCAATGTAACTCGTAGGAACTGACCCCGCAGCCGTGGGACTCCTGGTTTTAGAATACAATGGTAATTTGCATATTTATATACTTAGGCTTAAAAATATAGCGTTAGAAGGTGGTAACTCGAAACAACCCCCGAAAGGCCCCGTGGGTGGCACCACCACCTCCCAGGGGACCAATGTAACTCGTAGGAACTGACCCCGTAGTCGCGGGACACCCGGTTTGAGAATACGATGGTAATTTTCATATTTGTGGGCTTAGGTTTGAAAACATGGCGTTAGAGGGTGAGAACTCGAAACAGCCCCCGAACGTCCCCGTGGGTGGCACCAACACATCCCACGGGACCAATGTAACTCCTAGGAACTGACCCCGCAGCCGCGGGACTCCTGATTTGAGAATACGATGGTAATTTGCATATTTATAGACTTAGGCTTAAAAACATAGCGTTTGAGGGTGAGAACTCAAAACAGCTCCCGAACTGCCCCGCGGGTGGCACCAACAACTCCTACGGGATCAATGTAACTCCTAGGAACTGACCCCGCAGCCGCGAGACTCCCGGTTTGATAATACGATGATAATTTTCGTAATTATAGGCTTAGGCTTAAAAACATAGTATTATAGGGTGAAATCATGAAACTACCACCGAACGACCCCGTGGGTGGCACTAACACCTCCCACGGGACCAATGTATCTTGTTGAAACTGACACCGCAGCCCCGGGACTCCCGGTATGATAATACGATAATTATTTGCATATTTCTAGACTTAAGCTTAAAAATATAGCGTTAGAGGGTGAAAACTCGAAACAGCCTCCGAACGGCCCCGCGGGTGGCACCAATACCACCCACGGGACCAATGCAACTCGTAGGAACTGACCCCACATCCTCTTTATAGGCTTAGGTTTAAAAACATAGCGTTCGAGGGTGAAATCTCGAAACTAACACCGAACGTCCCCGTGGGTGGCATCAACACCTCCCACGGGACCAATGTACTCGTAGGCACTGACCCCGCAGCTGCGGGACTCACGGTTTGAAAATACGATGGTAATTTGCTTATTTATAGACTTAGGCTTAAAAACAAAGCGTTAGAGGGTGAGAACTCAAAACATACCGTGAACGGCCCCGTGGGTGGCACCAAAACTTCCCACGGACCCATGTAACTCGTAGGAACTGACCCCGCAGCCGCGGGACTATCGGTTTGAGAATATGACCGTAATATGCATATTTCTAGACTTAGGCCTAAAAACATGGCGTTAGATGGTGTGAACACGAAACAGCCCTCGAACGTCCCCGTGGGAGGAACCAACACCTCCCACGGGATCAATGTAACTCGTAGGAACTGACCTCGTAGCTGCGGGACTCCCGGTTTGAGAATACGACGGTAATTTTAATATTTAAAGACTTAGGATTAAAAACATAGCGTTAGAGGGTGAGAACTCGAAATAGATCGAGAACGGCCCCGCGGGTGGCACCAATACCTCCCACGGGACCAATGTAATTCGTATGAACTGACCCCACAGCCGCGGGACTCCTGGTTTGAGAATACAATGGTAATTTTCAAATTTATAGACTTAGGCTTAAAAATATAGCGTTAGAGGGTGAGAACTCAAAACAGCACCCGAACGGCCCCGTGGGTGGCACCACCACCTCCTACGGGACCAATGTAACTCGTAATAACTGACCCCATAGTCGCGGGACTCCCGGTTTGAGAATACGATGGTAATTTACATATTTATGGACTTAGGTTTAAAACATGGCGTTGGAGGGTGTGAACTTGAAACATCCCCCAAACGGCCCCGTGGGTGGCACCAAAACATCCCACGGGACCAATGTAACTCGTAGAAACTGACCCCGCAGCCGCGGGACTCCGGATTTGAGAATACGATTATCATTTGCATATTTCAAGACTTAGGATTAAAAACATAGCGTTAGAGGGTGAGAACTCAAAACAGCCCCCGAACGGCCCCGCGGGTGGCACCAACACCTCCCACGAGACCAATGTAACTCCTAGGAACTGACCTCGCAGCCGCTTTTTAGTCTTAGGCTTAAAAACATTGCGTTCGAGGGTGAAATCTCGAAAAGACCACCAAACGTCCCCGTGGGTGGCACCAACACCTCCCACGGGTCCAATGTAACTCTTAGGAACTGACCCCGTAGCTGCGGGACTCCGGTTTGAAAATATGACGGTAATTTGCATATTTGTAAACTTAGGCTTAAAAACATAGCATTAGAACATCCCCCGAACGGCCCCGCGGGTGGCACCAACACCACCCACGGGACCGATGTAACTCGTAGGAACAGGCCCCGCAGCCGCGGGACTCCCGATTTGAGAATACGATTGTAATTTGCAAAATTGTAGACTTAGGCTTAAAAACATAGTGTTAGAGGTGGAGAACTCAAAATAGCCCCTAACGGCCCCGTTGGTGGCACCAATACCTCTCACGGGACCCATGTAACTCGTAGGAACTGACCCCGTAGCCGCGGGACTCTTGATTTGAGAATACAACGGTAATTTTCATATTTCTAGACTTAGGCTTTAAAATATAGCGTTAGTGGGTGAGAACTCAAAACAGCCCCGAACGGCCCCACGGGTGGCAGCAGCACCTCCCACGGGACCAATGTAACTCCTAGGAACTGACTTCGCAGTCGCTAGACTCCCGATTTAAGAATATGACGATGATTTTCATAATTATAGGCTTAGGCTTAAAAACATAGTGTTAGAGGGTGAAATCTCGAAACTACCACCGAACGTCCCCGTGGGTGGCACCAACACCTCCCACGGGACCAATGTAACTTATAGGAACTGATACCGTAGCCGCGGGACTCCCGATATGATAATACGACAGTAATTTGCATATTTCTAGACTTAAACTTAAAAACTTAGCGTTAGAGGGTGAGAACTCGAAACAACCCCCGAACGGCCCCACGGGTGGCACCAACACCTCCCACGGGGCCGATGTAATTCGTAGGAACTGACCCCGCAGCCACGGGACTCCTGATTTGAGAATATGACGGTAATTTGCATATTTCTAGACTTATGCTTAAAAACATATTTCAAGAGGGTGAGAACTCAAAACAGCCCCAAAACGGCCCCGTAGGTGGCACCAACACATCCCACGGGACCAATGTAGCTCGTAGGAACTGACCCCGCAGCCACGGGACTCCTGATTTGAGAATATGACGGTAATTTGCATATTTCTAGACTTATGGTTAAAAACATATTTCAAGAGGGTGAGAACTCAAAACAGCCCCAAAACGGCCCCGTAGGTGGCACCAACACATCCCACGGGACCAATGTAACTCCTAGGAACTGACTCCGCAGCCGCGAGACTCCCAGTTTGATAATACGGTGATAATTTTCGTAATTGTAGGCTGAGGCTTAAAAACATAGTGTTAGAGGATGAAATCTCAAAACTAGCACCGAACGTCCCCGTGGGTGGCACCAACGCCTCCCACGGGACCATTGTATCTTGTAGGAACTTACACCACAGCTGCGGGACTCCCGGTATGAGAATACGACATTACTTTGCATATTTCTAGACTTAAGCTTAAAAAATAGCGTTAAAGGGTGAGAACTCGAAACAGCCCCCGAACGGCCCCGCGGGTGACACCAACACCTCCCACGGGACCAATGTAACTCGTAGGAACTGACCCCGCAGCCGCTTTATAAGCTTAGGCTTAAAAACATAGTGTTAGATGGCGAAATCTTCAATCTACCATCGAACGTCCCCATGGGTGGCACCAACACCTCCCACGGGACCAATGTAACTCGTATGAACTGACCACGCAGCTTCGGGAATCCCGGTTTGAAAATACGACTGTAATTTGCATATTTATAGACTTATGTTTAAAAACGTAGCGTTAGAGGGTGAGAACTCAAAATAGCCCCCGAACAGCCCCGTGGGTGGCACCAACACCTCCCACGGGACCAATGTAACTCGTAGGAACTGACCTCGCAGCCGCGGGAGTCCCGATTTGAGAATAGGATAGTAATTAGGAAAATTGTAGACTTAGGCTTAAAAACATAGTGTTAGAGGGTGAGAACTCGAAACAGCCCCTAATGGCCCCGTGGGTGGCACCAATACCTCCCACGGGACCCATGTAACTCGTAGGAACTGACCCCGTAGCACGAGACTCCCGGTTTGAGAATACGATGGTAATTTGCATATTTCTAGACATAGGCTTAAAAACATGGCGTTAAAGGATGAGAACTGGAAACAGCAGCCGAACGGCCCCGCGGGTGGCACCAACACCTCCCACGGGGCCAATGTAACTCGTAGGAACTGACCCCGTAGTCACGGGACTCCCGTTTTGAGAATATGACGATAATTTGTATATTTAGGGACTTAGGTGTAAAAACATGGCATTAGAGGGTGAGAACTCGAAACATCGTCGGAACGGCCCCGTGGGTGGCACCAACACATCCCACGGGACCAATGTAACTCGTAGGAACTAACCTCGCAGCCACGGGACTCCTGGCTTGAGAATATAATGGTAATTTTCATATTCATAGAATTAGGATTAAAAATGTAGCGTTAGAGGGTGAGAACTCGAAACAGCCCCCGAACGGCTCCGTGGGTGGCACCACCACCTTCCACGGGACCAATGTAACTCATAGGAACTGACCCCGTAGTCACAGGGACTCCCGGTTTGAGAATACGATGGTAATTTGCATATTTATGGACTTAAGTTTAAAAACATGGCGTTAGAGGGTGAGAACTCAAAACAGCCCCGGAATAACCCCGTGGGCGGCACCAACACATCCCACGGGACCAATGTAACTCGTAGGAACAGACCCTGCAGCCGCGGGACTCCTGATTTGAGAATATGACAGTAATTTGCATATTTCTAGACTTAGGCTTAAAAACATAGCGTTTGAGGGTGAGAACTCAAAACAGCCACCGAACGGCCCCGCGGGTGGCACCACCACCTCCCACGGGAGCAATGTAACTCCTAGGAAGTGACCCCACTCCCTCTTTATAGCCTTAGGTTTAAAAACATAGCGTTCGAGGGTGAAATCTCGAAACTACCACCGAGCGTCCCCGTGGGTGGCACCAACACCTCCCACGGGTCCAATGTAACTCGTAGTAACTGACCCCGCAGCTGCGGGACTCCCGGTTCGAAAATACGACGGTAATTTGCATATTTATAAACTTAGGCTTAAAAACATAGCATTAGAGGGTGAGAACTCAAAACATCCCCCGAACGGCCCCACGGGTGGCACCAACACCTCCCACGGGACCGATGTAACTCGTAGGGACTGACCCTGCAGCCGCGGGACTCCCGGTTTGAGAATACAATTGTAATTTGCAAAATTGTAGACTTTGGCTTAAAAACATAGTGTTAGAGGGTGAGAACTCGAAACAACCCCTAACGGCCCCGTGGATGGCACCAGTACCTCCCACGGGACCCATGTAAATCGTAGGAACTGACCCCATAGCCGCGGGACTCCTGATTTGAGAATACGATGGTAATTTTCATATTTCTAGACTTAGGCTTAAAAACATAGCGTTAGAGGGTGAAACTCAAAACAGCCCCCGAACATCCCCGTGGGTGGCACCAACACGTCCCATGGGGACAATGTAACTCGTAGGAACTGACCCCGCAACCGCGGGACTCCCGATTTGAGAATACGATAGTAATTAGCAAAATTGTAGACTTAGACTTAAAAACATAGTGTTAGAGGGTGAGAACTCGAAACAGCCCCTAATGGCCCCGTGGGTGGCACCAATACCTCCCACGGGACCCATGTAACTCGTAGGAACTGACCCCGTAGCACGAGACTCCCGGTTTGAGAATACGATGGTAATTTGCATATTTCTAGACTTAGGCTTAAAAACATGGCGTTAAAGGATGAGAACTCGAAACAGCACCCGAACGGCCCCGCGGGTGGCACCAACACCTCCCACGGGGCCAATGTAACTCGTAGGAACTGACCCCGTAGTCGCGGGACTCCCGTTTTGAGAATACGACGATAATTTGTATATTTATAGACTTAGGTGTAAAAACATGGCATTAGAGGGTGAGAACTCGAAACATCCCCCGAACGGCCCCGTGGGTGGCACCAACACATCCCACGGGACCAATGTAACTCGTAGGAACTGACCCCGCAGCCACGGGACTCCTGGCTTGAGAATACAATGGTAATATTCATATTTATAGACTCAGGGTTAAAAATGTAGCGTTAGAGGGTGAGAACTCGAAATTGCCCTCGAACGTCCCCATGGGTGGCACCAATACCTCCCACGGGATCAATGTAACTCGTAGGAATTGACCCCGCAGATGCTGGACTCCCGGTTTGAGAATAGGATGGTAATTTGCATATTTATAGACTTAGGATTAAAAACATAGCGTTAGAGGGTGAGAACTCGAAACAGCCCCCGAACGGCCCCGCGGGTGGCACCAACTCCTCCCACGGGGCCAATGTAACTCGTAGGAACTGACCCCGCATCCACGGGACTCCTGGTTTGATAATACGATGATAATTTTCATATTTATAGACTTAGGCTTAAAAATATAGCGTTAGAGCGAAGAACTCGAAACAGCCCCCGAACGGCCCCGTGGGTGGCACCACCACCTCCCACGGGACCAATGTAACTCGTAATAACTGACTCCGTAGTCGCGGGACTCCCGGTTTGAGAATACGATGATAATTTGCATATTAATGGACTTAGGTGTAAAAACATGGCGTTGAGGGTGAGAACTCGAAACAGCCCACGAACGGCCCCGTGGGTGGCACCAACACATCCCACGGGACCAATGTAACTCGTAGGAACTGAACCCACAGCCGCGGGACTCGTGATTTGAGAATACGATGGTAATTTGCATATTTCTAGGCTTAGGCTTAAAAACATAGCGTTAGAGGGTGAGAACTCAAAACAGCCTTCGAACGGCCCCGCGGGTGGCACCAACACCTCCCACGGGACCATTGTGACTCGTAGGAACAGACCCCACAGCCGCAGGACTCCCGGTTTGAGAATACGATGATAATTTTCATATTTCTAGACTTAGGCTGAAAAACATTGTGTTAGTGAGTGAGATCTCGAAACTCCCCCCGAACGTCCCCATGGGTGGCACCAACACCTCCCACGGGACCAATCTAACTCGTAGGAACTGACCTCGCAATCGTGGAACTACTGGTTTAACAATAAAATTTGGTAATTTGCATATTTATAGACTTAGGCTTAAAAACATAGCTTTAGAGGGTGAGAACTCAAAACATCACCCGAATGGCCCCATGGGTGGCACCAACACCTCCCACGGGACCAATGTAACTCGTAGGAACTGACCACGCAGCCGCGGGACTCCCAGTTTGAGAATACAATGGTAATTTTCATATTTCTAGACTTAGGCTTAAAAACATGGCGTTAGAGGGTGAGAACTCAAAACAGCCCTCGAACGGTCCCCTGGGAGGCACCAATACCTCCCACGGGACCATTGTAACTCGTAGGAACTGACCCCGCAGCCATGGGACTCCCAGTTTGAGAATACGATAATAATTTGCATATTTCTAGACTTAGGCTTAAAAACATGGCGTTAGTGGGTGAGATCTCGAAACTGCCCCCGAAGTCTTCTTGGGTGGCACCAACACCTCCCACGGGAGCAATATAACTAGTAGGAACTGACCCCGCAGGCACGGGACTCTCGATTTGAGAATACGATGGTAATTTGCATATTTATAGACGTAGGCTTAAAAACATAGCGTTAGAGGGTGAGAACTCGAAATAGCCCCCGAACGTCCCCGGGGGTCGCACCAACACCTCCCACGGGACCAATCTAAATCGTAGGAACTGACCCCGCCGCCACGGGACTCTCGTTTTGATAATACTATGGTAATTTTTATATTTATAGTCTTAGGCTTAAAAACATAGCGTTAGAGGGTGAGAACTCGAAACAGCTCCCGAACGGCCCCGTGGGAGGCACCAACACCTCCCACGGGACCAATATTACTCGTAGGAACTGTCCCCGCAGTCGCTGGACTCCCGATTTGAGAATATGAGAGTAATTTTCATATTTATAGACTTAGGCTTAAAAACATAGCGTTACAGGGTGAGATCTCGAAACAGCTCCCGAACGGCCCTGTGAGAGGCACCAACACCTCCCACGGGACCAATGTGACTCATAGGAACAGACCCCACAGCCGCAGGACTCTCGGTTTGAGAATACAATGATAATTTTAATATTTCTAGACTTAGGCTGGAAAACATGGCGTTAATGAGTGAGATCTCAAAACTGCCCCCAAACGTCCCCATGAGTGGCACCAACACCTCCCACGGGACCAATCTAACTCGTAGGAACTGACCCCGCAGTCGCGGGACTACTGGTTTGACAATACGATGGTAATTTGCATATTTATAGACTTAGGCTTAAAAACATAGCTTTAGAGGGTGAGAACTCAAAACATCACCCGAACGGCCCCATGGGTGGCACCAATAACTCCCATGGGAGCAATGTAACTCGTAGGAACTGATTCCGCAGCCGCGGGACTCCCGGTTTGAGAATACAATGGTAATTTTCATATTTCTAGACATAGGCTTAAAAACATGGCGTTAGAGGGTGAGAACTCAAAACAGCCCCCGAACGGCCCCGTGGGAGGCACCAATATCTCCCACGGGACCATTGTAACTCGTAGGAACTGACCCCGCAGCCACGGGACTCCCAGTTTGAGAATACGACAATAATTTGCATATTTCTAGACTTAGGGTTAAAAAAATGGCGTTAGTGGGTGAGATCTCGAAACTGCACCCGAAGTCCTCTTGGGTGGCACCAACACCTCCCACGGGACCAATCTAACTCGTAGGAACTGACCCCGCAGGCACGGGACTCTCGGTTTGAGAATACGATGGTAATTTGCATATTTATAGACTTAGGCTTAAAAACATAGCGTTAGAGGGTGAGAACTTGAAATAGCCCTCGAACGTCCCCGTGGGTGGCACCAACACCTCCCACCGGACCAATGTGACTCGTAGGAATAGACCCCACAACCGCAGGACTCCCGGTTTGAGAATACGATGATAATTTTCATATTTCTAGACTTAGGCTGAAAAACATGGCGTTAGTGAGTGTGATCTCGAAACTGCCCCCGAACGTCCCCATGGGTGGCACCAACACCTCCCACGGGACCAATCTAACTAGTAGGAACTGACCCCGCAGTCGCGGGACTACTGGTTTGACAATACGATGGTAATTTGCATATTTATAGACTTAGGCTTAAAAACATAGCTTTAGAGGGTGAGAACTTAAAACATCACCCGAACGGCCCCATCGGTGGCACCAACACCTCCCACGGGACCAATGTAACTCGTAGGAACTGAACCCGCAGCCGCGGGACTCCCGGTTTGAGAATACAATGTTAATTTTCGTATTTCTAGACTTAGGCTTAAAAACATGGCGTTAGAGGGAGAGAACTCAAAACAGCCCCCGAACGGCCCCGTGGGAGGCACCAATACCTCCGACGGGACCATTGTAACTCGTAGGAACTGACCCCGCAGCCACGGGACTCGCAGTTTGAGAATACGATAATAATTTGCCTATTTGTAGGCTTAGGCTTAAAAACATGGCATTAGTGGGTGAGATCTCGAAACTGCCCCCGAAGTCCTCTTGGGTGGCACCAACACCTCTCACGGGACCAATCTAACACGTAGAACTGACCCCGCAGGCACAGGACTCTCGGTTTGACAATCCGATGTTAATTTGCATATTTATAGACTTAGGCTTAAAAACATAGCGTTAGAGGGTGAGAACTCCAAATAACCCCCCAACGTCCCCATGGGTGGCACCAACACCTCCCACGGGACCAATCTAAATCGTAGGAACTGACCCCGCCGCCACGGGACTCACGTTTTGATAATACTACGGTAATTTGCATATTTATAGACTTAGGATTAAAAATATAGCGTTAGAGGGTGAGAACTCGAAACAGCTCCCGAACGGCCCCGTGGGAGGCACCAACACCTCCCACGGGACCAATGTGACTCGTAGGAACAGACCCCACAGCCGCAGGACTCCCGGTCTGATAATACGAGGATAATTTGCATATTTCTAGACTTAGGCTGAAAAACATGGCGTTAGTGGGTGAGATCTCGAAACTGCCCCTGAACGTCTCCATGGGTGGCACCAACTCCTCCCACGGGGCCAATGTAACTCGTAGGAACTGACCCCGCATCCGCGAGACTCTCGGTTTGAGAATAAGACAGTAATTTTCATATTTATAGACTTAGCGTCCCCGTTGGTGGCACCAACACCTCCCACGGGGACAAATTAACTCATAGGAACTGACCCCTCAGCCGCGGGACTCCTGGTTTGAGAATACGATGGTAATTTTTCATATTTATAGACTTAGGCTTAAAAACATAGCGTTAGAGGGCGAGAACTCAAAACAGCCCCCGAACGGCCCCGTGGGTGGCCCCAACACCTCCCACGGGACCAATTGAACTTGTAGGAACTGACCCCGTAGTCGCGGGACTCTCGGTTTGAGAATACGACAGTAATTTGTATTTCAAAACTTAAGCAAAACGTGGCGTTAGTGGGTCATAACTCAAAACATCACCGGAACGGCCCCATGGGTGGCACCAACACCTCCCACGGGACCAATGTAAATCGTAGGAACTGACCCCGTAGCCGCGGGACTCCCGATTTGAGAATACGATCGTAATTTGCGTATTTCTTGACTTAGGCTTAAAAACATGGCA
This sequence comes from Sambucus nigra, assembly GCA_949130495.1. Lineage (NCBI taxonomy): Eukaryota > Viridiplantae > Streptophyta > Magnoliopsida > Dipsacales > Adoxaceae > Sambucus > Sambucus nigra. Next base: position 352,250,712 of record OX422207.1, on the reverse strand, counting down.
TTAGAGGATGAGAACTCGAAACAGCACCCGAACAGCCATGTGAGTGGCACCAACACCTCCCACGGGACCAATGTATCTCGTAGGAACTCACCCCGCTGCCGCGGCACTCCCGGTTTGAAAATACCACGATAATTTGCATATTTCTAGACTCAGGCTTAAAAAAATGGCGCTAGAGGGTGAAATCTCAAAACTGCCCCCGAACATCCCCGTGGGTGGCACCAACGCCTCCCACGGGACCACTGTAACTCCTAGAAACTGACCCTGCATCCGCGGGATCCCGATTTGAGAATACGATGGTAACTTTCATAGTTATAGACTTAGGCATAAAAACATATAGTTAGAGGGTGAGAACTCAAAATAGCCCCCGAACGGCCCCGTGGGTGGCACCAACACCTCCCACAGGACCAATGTAACTCGTAGGAAGTGACCCCACATCCGCGGGACTCCTGGTTTGAGAATACGATGGTAATTTGCATATTTATAGACTGAGGCTTAAAAACATAGCGTTAGAGGGTGAGAACTCAAAATAGCACCCGAACGGCCCCGTGGGTGGCACTAACACCTCCCACGGGACCAATGTAACTCGTAGGAACTGACCCCGTAGTCGCGGGACTCTCGGTTTGAGAATACGACGGTAATTTGCACATTTATAGACTTAGGCTTAAAAACATAGCGCTAGAGGGTGAGAACTCGAAATAGCCCCCGAACGGCCCCGTGGGTGGCACCAATACCTCCCACGGGACCATTGTAACTCGTAGGAACTGACCCCGCAGCAGCGGGACTCCCGGTTTGAGAATACAATGGTAATTTGCATATTTCTAGACTTAGGCTTAAAAACATGGCGTTAGAGGGAGAGAACTCAAAACAACCCCCGAACGGCCCCGTGGGAGGCACCAATACCTCCCACGGGACCATTGTAACTCGTAGGAACTGACCCCGTAGCCACGGGACTCCCGGTTTGAGAATATGATAATAATTTGCATATTTCTAGACTTAGGCTTAAAAATATGGCGTTAGTGGGTGAGATATCGAAACTTCCCCCGAAGTCCCCGTGGGTGGTACCAACACCTCCCACGGGACCAATCTAACTCGTAGGAACTGACCCCGTAGGCACGGGACTCTCGTTTTGAGAATACGATGGTAATTTCCATATTTATAGACTTAGGCTTAAAAACATAGCGTTAGAGGGTGAGAACTCGAAATAACCCCCGAACGTCCCCGTGGGTGGCACCAACACCTCCCACGGGACCAATCTAAATCGTAGGAACTGACCCCGCCGCCACGGGACTCTCGTTTTGAGAATACTACGGTAATTTGTATATTTATAGACTTAGGCTTAAAAACATAGCGTTAGAGGGTGAGAACTCGAAACAGCTCCCGAACGGCCCCGTGGGTGGCACTAACACCTCCCACGGGACCAATGTGACTCGTAGGAACAGACCCCACAGCCGCACGACTCCCGGTCTGAGAATACGATGATAATTTGCATATTTCTAGACTTAGGCTTAAAAACATGGCGTTAGTGGGCGAGATCTCGAAACTGCCCCTGAACGTCTCCATGGGTGGCACCAACACCTCCCACGGGGCCAATGTAACTCGTAGGAACTGACCCCACAGTCGCGGGACTCCTGGTTTGAAAATGCGATGGTAATTTGCATATTTATAGACTTAGGCTTAAAAACATAGCGTTAGAGGGTTAAAACTCAAAATAGCCCTCGAACGGCGCCGTGGGTGGCCCCAACACCTCCCACGGGACAAATTGAACTTGTAGGAACTGACCCCGTTGTCGCGGGACTCTCAGTTTGAGAATACGACTGTAATTTGTATTTTAAAACTTAAGCAAAACATGGCGTTAGTGGGTCATAACTCAAAACATCACCGGAACAGCCCCATGGGTGGCACCAACACCTCCCACGGGACCAATGTAACTCGTAGGAACTGACCCCGTAGCCGCGGGACTCCCGATTAATATGACCGTAATTTGCATATTTCTAAACTTAGGCTTAAAAACATGGCGTTAGAGGCTGAGAACTCGAAACAGCACCCGAACAGCCATGTGAGTGGCACCAACACCTCCCACGGGACCAATGTATCTCATAGGAACTCACCCCGCTGCCGCGTCACTCCCGGTTTGAGAATACCACGATAATTTTCATATTTATAGACTCAGGCTTAAAAAATTGGCGCTAGAGGCTGAAATCTCAAAACTGCGCCCGAACATCCCCGTGGGTGGTACCAACACCTCCCACGGGACCAATGAAACTCCTAGAAATTGACCCTGCATCCGCGGGACTCTTGATTTGAGAATACGGTGGTAACTTGCATATTTATAGACTTAGGCATAAAAACATAGCGTTAGAGGGTGAGAACTCGAAATAGCCTCCGAACGGCCTCGTGGGGGGCACCAACACCTCCCACGGGACCATTGTAAGTCGTAGGAACTGACCCCGCAGCCGCGGGACTCCCTTTTTGAGAATACGATGGTAATTTGCATATTTCTAGACTTAGGCTTTAAAACATGGCGTTAGAGGGTGAGAACTCGAAACAGCCCCCGAACGGCCCCGTGGGTGGCACCAATACCTCCCATGGGACCATTGTAACTCGTAGGAACTGACCCCGTAGCCGCGAGACTCCCGATTTTAGAATACAATGATAATTTGTATATTTCTAGAGTTAGTCTTAAAAACATGGCATTACTGGGTGAGATCTCGAAACTACCCCCGAACGTCCCTTTGGGTGGCACCAACACCTCCCACGGGACCAATGTAACACGTAGGAACAGACCCCAGAGCTGCGGGACTCCCGGTTTGAGAATATGATGATAATTTGCATATTTCTATACTTAGGCTTAAAAACATGGCGTTACAGGGTGAGATCTCAAAACTACACCCAAACGTCCCCGTGAGTGGCACAAACACCTCCCACGGGACCAATCTAACTCGTAGGAACTGACCCCGCAGCCACGGGACTCTCAGTTTGAGAATACGACAGTAATTTCCATATTTATAGACTTAGGCTTAAAAACATAGCGTTAGAGGGTGAGAACTCGAAATAGCCCCCGAACGTCCCCGTGGGTGGCACCAACACCTCCCACGGGACCAATCTAAATCGTAGGAACTGACCCCGCTGCCACGGGACTCTCGTTTTGAGAATACTACGGTAATTGGTATATTTATAGACTTAGGCTTAAAAACATAGCGTTAGAGGGTGAGAACTCGAAACAGCTCCCGAACGGCCCCATGGGTGGCACTAACACCTCCCACGGGACCAATGTGACTCGTAGGAACAGACCCCACAGCCGCACGACTCCCGGTCTGAGAATACGATGATAATTTGCATATTTCTAGACTTAGGCTTAAAAACATGGCGTTAGTGGGCAAGATCTCGAAACTTCCCCTGAACGTCTCCATGGGTGGCACCAACACCTCCCACGGGGCCAATGTAACTCGTAGGAACTGACCCCACAGTCGCGGGACTCCTGGTTTGAAAATGCGATGGTAATTTGCATATTTATAGACTTAGGCTTAAAAACATAGCGTTAGAGGGTTAAAACTCAAAATAGCCCTCGAACGGCGCCGTGGGTGGCCCCAACACCTCCCACGGGACAAATTGAACTTGTAGGAACTGACCCCGTTGTCGCGGGACTCTCAGTTTGAGAATACGACTGTAATTTGTATTTTAAAACTTAAGCAAAACATGGCGTTAGTGGGTCATAACTCAAAACATCACCGGAACAGCCCCATGGGTGGCACCAACACCTCCCACGGGACCAATGTAACTCGTAGGAACTGACCCCGTAGCCGCGGGACTCCCGATTTGAGAATATGACCGTAATTTGCATATTTCTAAACTTAGGCTTAAAAACATGGCGTTAGAGGCTGAGAACTCGAAACAGCACCCGAACAGCCATGTGAGTGGCACCAACACCTCCCACGGGACCAATGTATCTCATAGGAACTCACCCCGCTGCCGCGTCACTCCCGGTTTGAGAATACCACGATAATTTTCATATTTATAGACTCAGGCTTAAAAAATTGGCGCTAGAGGCTGAAATCTCAAAACTGCGCCCGAACATCCCCGTGGGTGGTACCAACACCTCCCACGGGACCAATGAAACTCCTAGAAATTGACCCTGCATCCGCGGTACTCTTGATTTGAGAATACGGTGGTAACTTGCATATTTATAGACTTAGGCATAAAAACATAGCGTTAGAGGGTGAGAACTCAAAATAGCCTCCGAACGGCCTCGTGGGGGGCACCAACACCTCCCACGGGACCATTGTAAGTCGTAGGAACTGACCCCGCAGCCGCGGGACTCCCTTTTTGAGAATACGATGGTAATTTGCAGATTTCTAGACTTAGGCTTTAAAACATGGCGTTAGAGGGTGAGAACTCGAAACAGCCCCCGAACGGCCTCGTGGGTGGCACCAATACCTCCCATGGGACCATTGTAACTCGTAGGAACTGACCCCGTAGCCGCGGGACTCCCAATTTTAGAATACAATGATAATTTGTATATTTCTAGAGTTAGTCTTAAAAACATGGCATTACTGGGTGAGATCTCGAAACTGCCCCCGAACGTCCCTTTGGGTGGCACCAACACCTCCCACGGGACCAACGTAACACGTAGGAACAGACCCCAGAGCTGCGGGACTCCCGGTTTGAGAATACGATGATAATTTGCATATTTCTATACTTAGGCTTAAAAACATGGCGTTACAGGGTGAGATCTCAAAACTACACCCAAACGTCCCCGTGAGTGGCACAAACACCTCCCACGGGACCAATCTAACTCGTAGGAACTGACCCTGCCGCCACGGGACTCTCAGTTTGAGAATACGACAGTAATTTGCATATTTATAGACTTAGGCTTAAAAACATACCGTTAGAGAGTGAGAACGCGAAATAGCCCCCGAACGGCCCCGTGGGTGGCACCAACACCTCCCACGGGACCAATATACCTCGTAGGAAATGACCCCGCAGCTGCGGGACTCTCGGTTTGAGAATACGACTATAATTTGCATATTCATAGACTTAGGCTTAAAAACATGGCGTTAGAGGGGGAGAACTCTAAATAACCCCCGAACGGCCCCATGGGTGGCACAAACACCTCCCACGGGACCAATCTAACTCGTAGGAACTGACCCCGCAGCCACGGGACTCTCGGTTTGAGAATACGACGGTAATTTTCATATTTATAGACTTAGGCTTAAAAACATAGCGTTAGAGGGTGAGAACTCGAAATAGCCGCCGAACGTCCCGGTGGGTGGCACCAACACCTCCCACGGGACCAATCTAACTCGTAGGAACTGACCCCGCAGCCACGAGACTCTCGGTTTGAGAATACGATGGTAATTTGTATATTTATAGACTTAGGCTTAAAAACATAGCGTTAGAGGGTGAGAACTCGAAACAGCCCCCGAACGGCCCCGTGGGTGGCACCAGCACCTCCCACGGGACCAATGTAACTCCTAGGAACTGGCCCCACAACCGCGGGACTCCTGGTTTGAGAATTCCACGATTATTTGCAGATTTATAGACTTAGGCTTAATAAATGGCGTTAGAGGGTGACATCTCGAAACTGCCCCCAAATGTCCCCATGGGTGGCACCAACACCTCCCACGGGACCAATGTAACTCGTAGGAACTGTCCCCGCAGCCGCGGGACTCCCGATTTGAGAATATGACAGTAATTTGCATATATAAAGACTTAGGCTTAAAAACATAGCGTTAGAGGGTGAGAACTTGAAACATCCCCCATACGGCCCCGTGGGTGGCACCAACACCTCCCACGGGACCATTGTGACTCGTAGGAACAGAACCCACAGCCGCAGGACTCCCGGTTTGAGAATACGATGATAATTTTCATATTTCTAAACTTAGGCTGAAAAACATGGCGTTAGTGAGTGAGATCTCGAAACTGCCCCCCGAACGTCCCCATGGGTGGCACCAACACCTCCCACGGGACCAATCTAACTCGTAGGAACTGACCCCGCCGCCGCGGGACTCCCGGTTTGAGACTACGACGTTAATTTACGTATTTCTAGACTTAGGCTTAAAAAAATGGCGTTAGAGGCTGAGAACTCGAAACAGCACCTGAACTGCCCCGTGGGTGGCACCAACACCTCCCACTGGACCAATGTATCTCGTAAAACTGACCCCGCTGCCGGGGCACTCCTGGTTTGAGAATACCACGATAATTTTCATATTTCTAGACTTAGGCTTAAAAAAAAGGCGTTAGAGGGTGAAATCTCAAAACTGCCCCCGAACATCCCCGTGGGTGGCACCAACACCTCCCACGGGACCAATGTAACTCCTAGAAACTGACCCTGCATCCCCGGGACTCCCGATTTGCGAATACGATGGTAATTTGCATATTTATAGACTTAGGCATAAAAACATAGCGTTAGAGGGTGAGAACTCGAAATAGCCTCCGAACGGCCCCATGGGTGGCACCATCACCTCCCACGGGACCAATTTAACTCATAGGAACTGACCCCACAGCTGCGGGACTCCTGGTTTGAGAATACAATGGTAATTTGCATATTCACAGACTTAGGCATAAAAACATAGCGTTTGGGGGTGAGAACTCAAAATAGCCCCCCAACGGCCCTGTGGGTGGCACCACAACCTCCCACGGGACCAATGTAACTCGTAGGAACTGACCCCGTAGTCGCGGGACTCTCGGTTTGAGAATACGATAGCAATTTGTATTTCTAAACTTATGCAAATCATGGCATTAGTGGGTCATACCTCAAAACATCCCCCGAACGGCTCCATGGTTGACACCAACACCGCCCACGGGAATAATGTAACTCGTGGAACTGACCCCGCAGCCGCGGGACTCCCGGTTTGAGAATACTATGATAATTGGCATATTTCTAGACTTTGACTTAAAAACATGGCGTTAGTGGGTGAGATCTCGAAACTTCCCCCGAACGTCCCGGTGGGTGGCACCAACACCTCCCACGGGACCAATGTAACACGTAGGAACTGACCCCGGAGCCGTGGGACTCCCGGTTTGAGAATACGATGATAATTTTCATATTTCTCGACATAACCTTAAAAACATGGCATTAGAGGGTGAGATCTCAAAACTACCCCCAAACGTCCCCATGGGGGGCACAAACAGCTCCCACGGGACCAATCTAACTCGTAGGAACTGACCCCGTAGGCACGGGACTCTCGGTTTGAGAATACGATGGTAATTTGCATATTTATAGACTTAGGTTTAAAAACATAGCGTTCGAGGGAGAGAACTCGAAATAGCCCCCGAACGTCCCCGTGGGTGGCACCAACACCTCCCATGGGGCCAATGTAACTCCTAAGAACTAATCCCTCCGCCACGAGACTCTCGTTTTGAGAATACGATGGTAATTTGCATATTTATAGCCTTAGGCTTAAAAACATAGCTTTAGAGGGTGAGAACTCGAAATAGCCCCCGAACGGCCCCGTGGGTGGCACCAACACCTCCCACGGGACCAAACAGTCGCGGGACTCCTGGTTTGAGATTACGACTGTAATTTGCATATTTACAGACTTAGGATTAAAAACATAGCGTTAGAGGGTGAGAACTCAAAACAGCCCCTGAACGGCCCCGTGGGTGGAACCAAAACCTCCCACGGGACAAATGTAACTCGTAGGAACTGACCCCGTAGTCGCGAGACTCTCGGTTTGAGAATACGATAGCAATTTGTATTTCTAAACTTAAGCAAAACATGAGGTTAGTGGGTCATACCTCAAAACATCCCCCGAACGGCCCCATGGGTGACACCAACACCGCCCACGGGACCAATGTAACTCGTAAGAACTGACCCCGCAGCCGCGGGACTCTCGGTTTGAGAATACTACGGTAATTTACATATTTCTAGACTTAGGCTTAAAAACATGGCGTTAGAGGGTGAGAAATCGAAACAACCCCCGAACGGCCCCATGGGTGGCACCAATACCTCCCACGGGACCAATGTAACTCGTAGGAACTGACCCCGGAGCCGCGGGACTCCCGGTTTGAGAATACGATGATAATTTGCATATTTCTAGACTTAGGCTTAAAAACATGGCGTTAGAGGGTGAGATCTCAAAACTACCCCCAAACGTCCCCGTGAGTGGCACAAACACCTCCCACGGGACCAATCTAACTCGTAGGAACTGACCCCGCTGCCACGGGACTGTCGTTTTCAGAATACTACGGTAATTTGCATATTTATAGACTTAGGCTTAAAAACATACCGTTAGAGGGTGAGAACTCGAAATAGCCCCCGAACGGCCCCGTGGGTGGCACCAACACCTCCCACGGGACCAATATAACTCGTAAGAACTCACCCCGCAGCCACGGGACACTCGGTTTGAGAACACGACGGTAATTTTCATATTTATAGACTTAGGCTTAAAAACATAGCGTTAGAGGGTGAGAACTCGAAATAGCCCATGAACGTCCCCGTGTGTGGTACCAACACCTCCCACGGGACCAATCAAACTCGTAGAACTGACCCCACAGCCACAGGACTCTCGGTTTGAGAATACGATGGTAATTTGTATATTTATAGACTTAGGCTTAAAAACATAGCGTTAGAGGGTGAGAATTCAAAACATCCCCCGAACGGCCCCGTGGGTGGCACCAACACCTCCCACGGGACCAATGTAACTACTAGGAACTGACCCCACAGCCGCGGGACTCCTGGTTTGAGAATACCACGATTATTTGCATATTTATAGACTTAGTCTTAAAAAATGGCGTTACAGGGTGACATCTCGAAACTACCCCCGAACGTCCCCAGGGGTGGCACCAACACCTCCCACGGGGCCAATGTAACTCGTAGGAAGTGATCCCGTAGTCGCGGGACTCCTATTTTGAGAATATGATTGTAATTTGCATATTTATAGACTTAGGATTAAAAACATAACGTTAGAGGGTGAGAACTTAAAACTGCACCCAAACGGCCCCGTGGGTGGCACCAACACCTCCCACGGGACCAATGTAACTCGTAGGAACTGACCCCATTATCGCGGGACTCCCGGTTTGAGAATACCACAGTAATTTGTATTTCTAAACTTAAGCAAAACATGGCGTTAGTGGGTCATAACTCAAAACGTGTCCCGAACGGCCCCATGGGTGGCACCAACACCTCCCACAGGACCAATGTAACTCGTAGGAACTGACCCCGCAGCCGTGGGACTCCCGGTTTGAGAATACGACAGTAATTTACGTATTTCTAGACTTAGGCTTAAAAAAATGGCGTTAGAGGCCGAGAACTCGAAACAGCACCCGAACAACCCCGTGGGTGGCACCAACACCTCCCGCGGGACCAATGTATCTCGTAGGAACTGACCCCCTTGCCGCGGCACTCCCGGTTTGAGAATACCACGATAATTTGCATATTTCTAGACTTAGGCTTAAAAAAAAGCCGTTAGAGGGTGAAATCTCAAAACTGCCTCCGAACATCCCCGTGGGTGGCACCAACACCTCCCACGGGACCAATGTAACACCTAGAAACTGACCCTGCATCCCCGGGACTCCCGATTTGAGAATATGATGGTAATTTGCATATTTATAGACTTAGGCATAAAAACATAGCGTTAGAGGGTGAGAACTCGAAATAGCCCCCGAACGGCCCCGTGGGTGGCACCAACACCTTCCACAGGACCAATTTAACTCGTAGGAACTGACCCCACAGCCGCAGGACTCCTGGTTTTAGAATACGATGGTAATTTGCATATTCACAGACTTAGGCTTAAAAACATAGTGTTAGAGGGTGAGAACTCAAAACAGCCCCCCAACGGCCCTGTGGGTGGCACTAAAACCTCCCACGGGACCAATTTAACGCGTAGGAACTGACCCCGTAGTCGCGGGACTCTCAGTTTGAGAATACGACATATATTTGTATTTCTAAACTTATGCAAAACATGGCGTTAGTGGGTCATACCTCAAAACTTCCCCCAAACGGCCCCATGGGTGACACCAACACCGGCCACGGGAACAATGTAATTCGTAGGAACTGACCCCGTAGCTGCGGGACTCTCGGTTTGAGAATAGTTCGGTTTGAGATTTAGGCTTAAAAACATGGCGTTAGAGGGTGAGAACTCGAAACAGCCCCCGAACGGCCCCGTGGGTGGCACCAATACCTCCCACGGGACCATTGTAACTCGTAGGAACTGACCCCGCAGCCGCGGGACTCCCGATTTGAGAATACAATGATAGTTGACATATTTATAGACTTAGACTTAAAAACATGGCGTTAGTGGGTGAGATCTCGAAACTTCCCCCGAACGTGCCCGTGGGTGGCACCAACACCTCCCACGGGACGAATGTAACTCATAGGAATTGACCACGCAGCCGCGGGACTCCCAGTTTGAGAATACGATGATAATTTCCATATCTCTAGACTTAGGCTTAAAAACATGGCGTTAGTGGGTGAGATCTCGAAACTACCTCCGAACGTCCCCGTGGGTGGCACCAACACCTCCCATGGGACCAATGTAACACGTAGGTTCTGACACCGCGGCCGCGGGGCTCCCGGTTTGAGAATATGATGATAATTTGCATATTTCTAGACTAAGTCTTAAAAACATGGCAATAGAGGGTGAGATCTCGAAACTGGCCCCGAACGTCCCCGCGGGTGGCACCAACACCTCCCACGCGACCAATCTAACTCGTAGGAACTGACCCCGCAGCCGCGGGACTCTCGGTTTGAGAATATGAAGGTAATTTTCATATATAGACTTTGTCTTAAAAACATGGCGTTAGAGGGTGAGTACTCGAAACAGCCCCCGAACGGCCCCATGGGTGGCACCAACACCTCCCACGGGACCAATGTAACTCGTAGGAACTGACCCCGCAGTCGCGAGACTCCCGGTTTGGGAATACGATGATAATTTCCATATTTATAGACTTAGGCTTAAAAATATAGCATTAAAGTGTGAGAACTAGAAACACCCCCCGAACGGACCCTTGGGTCGCACCAACACCTCCCACAAGACCAATGTAACTTGTAGGAACTGACCCCGCAGCCGCGGGACTCCCGGTATGAGAATACGATGGTAATTAGCATATTTCTAGACTTAGCGTTAAAAACTTGGCGTTAGAGGGTGAGAACTCCAAACGGCCACCGAACGTCCCCATGGGTGGCACCAACAGCTCCCACGGGATGAATGTAATATATAGGAACTGACCTCCTAGCCACGGGACTTCCGGTTTGAGATTAAGATGGTAATTTTCATATTGATAGACTTAAGCAAAACATGGCGTTAGTGGGTGAGAACTGGAAACAGCCCCCGAACGGCCCCGTGGGTGGCACCAACACCTCCAACAAGACCAATGTAGCTCGTAGGAACTGACCCCGCAGCCGCGGGACTCCCGATTTGAGAATACGATGATAATTCGCCGAATTTTAGAATTAGGCTTATAAACATGGCGTTAGTGGGTGAGATCTCGAAACTACCCCCGAACGGCCCGGTGGGTGGCACCAACACCTCTCTCGCGACCAATGTAACTCATAGGAACTGACCCCGCAGCCACAAGACTCCCGATTTGAGAATACGACGGTAATTTGCATATTTATAGACTTAGGCTTAAAAGCATAGCGTCAGAGGGTGAGAACTCGAAACAGCCTCGTGGGTGGTACCAACACCTCCCACGGGACAGTTGTAACTCGTTGGAACTGACCCCGCAGCCGCGGAACTCCTGATTTGAGAATACAATAGTAATTTTCATATTTATAGACTTAGACTTAAAAACATAGCGTTAGAGGGTGAGAGATCTAAACAGCCCCTTAACGGCCCCGTGGGTGGCACCAACACCTCCCACGGGACCCATCTAACTCGTAGGAACTGACCCCACAGCCGCAAGACTCCTCGTTTGAGAATACGATGGTAATTTGCATATTTATAGACTTAGGCTTAAAAACATAGCATTAGAGGGTGAGAACTCGAAACCGCTCCCGAACGGACCCATGGGTGGCACCAACACCTCCCACAGAACCAATGTAACTTATAGGAACTGACCCCGTAGCCGCGGGACTCCGAGTATGAGAATACGACGATAATTTGTGTATTTTTAGACATAGGCTTAAAAACATGGCGTTGTAGGGTGAGAACTCGAAACAACCACCGAACGTCCCCTTGGGTGGCACCAACACCACCCACGAGATCAATGCAACTCGTAGGAACTGAACCCCTAGCCAAGGGACACCCGATTTGAGATTAAGATGGTAATTTGCATATTTCTAGACTTAAGAAAAACATGGCGTTAGAGGGTGAGATCTCAAAACTGCCCCGAACGTCCCCGTTTGTTGCACCAACGCCTCCCATGAGACAATTCTAACTCATAGGAACTGCCCCCGGAGCCGTGGGACTCTCAGTTTGAGAATACGACGGTAATTTACATATTTATAGACTTAGGCGTAAAAACATAACGTTAGAGGTTGAGAACTCGAAACAGCCCCCGAACGTCCCCGTGGGTGGCACCAACACCTCCCATGGGACCAATGTATCTCGTAGGAACTGACCCCGCTGGAGCGGGATTCCCGGTTTGAGAATACCACGATAATTTGGGTATTTCTAGACTTAGGCTTAAAAAAATGGCGTTAGAGGGTGAAATCACGAAACTGCCCTCGAATGTCCCCGTGGGTGGCACCAACACCTCCCACGAGACCAATATAACTCATAGGAACTGACCATACAGCTGCGGGACTCCCGGTTTGAGAATACGATGGTAATTTGCATATATCTAAACATAAGAAAATCATGGCGTTAGTGGGTGAGAACTCGAAACACCCCCCGAACGGCCCCGTGGGTGGCACCAACACCTCCCTCGGGACCAATGTAACTCGTAGGAACTGATCCCGCAGCCGCGAGACTCCCAATTTGAGAATGCGACGGTAATTCGCATATTTATAGACTTAGGCTTAAAAACATGGCGTTAGAGGGTGAGAACTCGAAACAACCCCCGAACGGCCCCGTGGGTGGCACCAGCACCTCCCACGGGACCAATGTAACTCCAAGGAACTGACCCCGCATCCTTGGGACTCCCAGTTCGATAATACAATGGTAATTTGCATATTTCTAAACTTAAGCGAATCGTAGCGTTAGTGGGTGAGAACTCGAAACAGCCCCCGAACAGCCCTGTGGGTGGAACCAACACCTCCCACGGGACAAATGTAACTCCTAGGAACTGACCCCGCAGCCGCGAGACTCCCGGTTTGAGAATACGACGGTAATTTGCATATTTATTGACTTGGGAATAAAAACATGGCGTTTAAGGGTGAGAACTCGAACAAACCCCGGAACGGCCCCGTGGGTGGAACCAACACCTCCTACGGGACCAATGTAACTCCTAAAAACTGACCCTGCATCCCCGGGACTCTGGGTTTGAGAATACGATGATAATTTGCATATTTCTAAACTTAAGCAAAACATGGCGTTAGTGGGTGAGAACTCGAAACAGCACCCCAACGGCCCCATGGGTGGCACCAATACCTCCAACGGGAGAAATGTAACTCGTAGGAACTAACCCCTCAACCGCCAGACTCGCGATTTCAGAATACCACGATAATTTTCATATTTATAGACTTAAGCTTAAAAACATAGCGTTAGAGGGTGAGAACTTGAAACAACCCCCAAACGGCGCCATGGGTGGCACTAACACCTCCCACGAGAACAATATAACTCGTAGGAACTGACCCCACAGTCGTGGGACTCCCGGTTTGAGAATACTATGATAATTTGCATATTTATAGAGTTAGGCTAAAAAACATGGCGTTAGAGGGTGAGAACTCGAACATCCCTCGAACAGCCACGTGGGTGGCACCAACATCTCCCACGGGACAAAGGTAACTCGTAGGAACTGACCCCGCAGCCCCCAGACTCGCGGTTTCAGAATACGATGGTAATTTACATATTTATAGGCATAAGCTTAAAAACATAGCATTAGAGGGTGAGAACTTGAAACAACCCCCGAACGGCGCCATGGGTTGCACTAACACCTCCCACGGGAACAATATAACTCGTAGGAACTAACCCCGCAGTCGTGGGACTCCCAGTTTGAGTATACTATGGTAATTTGCCTATTTATAGAGTTTGGTTGAGAAACATGGCGTTAAAGGGTGAGAACTCGAAACAGCCCTCGAACGGCCACGTGGGTGGCAACAACACCTCCCACGGGACCATTCTAACTCGTAGGAACTGACCCCACAGCCGCGGGACTCCCGATTTGAGAATACGATGATAATTTGAATATTTCTCGACTTAGGCCTAAAAACATTGCGTTAGAGGGTGAGATCATGAAACTGCCCCCGAACGTCCCCGTGGGTGGCACCAACACCTCCCACGGGACCAAGGTAACACGTAGGAACTGACCCCACAGCCGCGGGTCACTCGGTTTGAGAATACGGCGGTAATTTTCATATTTATAGACTTAGGCCTAAAAACATGGCGTTAGAGGGTAAGATCTCTAAACTGCCCCCGAACGTCCCCGTGGGTGGCACCAACACCTCCCACGGGACCGATCTAACTAGTGGGAACTGACCCCACAACCGCGGGTCACTCGGTTTGAGAATACGACGGTAATTTTTATATTTATAGACTTAGGCTTAAAAACATAGCGTTAGGGGGTACGAACACGAAACAGCCACCGAACGTCCCCGTGTGTGGCACCAACACCTCCCACGAGATCCATGCAACTCGTAGGAACTGAAACCCTAGCCAAGGGAGAGATTAAGATGGTAATTTGCATATTTCTAGACTTAAGCAAAACATGGCGTTAGAGGGTGAGATCTCAAAACTGCCCCGAACGTCCCCGTTTGTGGCACCAACACCTCCCATGGGACAATTCTAACTCATAGGAACTGCCCCCATAGACGCGGGACTCTCAGTTTGAGAATACGACGGTAATTTACATATTTATAGACTTAGGCTTAAAAACATAGCGTTAGAGGTTGAGAACTCGAAACAGCTTCCGAACGTCCCCATGGGTGGCACCAACACCTCCCATGGGACCAATGTATCTCGTAGGAACTGACCCCGCTGCAGCGGGACTCCCGGTTTGAGAATACCACGATAATTTGCATATTTCTAGACTTAGGCTTAAAAAAATGGCGTTAGAGGGTGAAATCACGAAACTGCCCTTGAATGTCCCCGTGGGTGGCACCAACACCTCCCACGAGACCAAAGTAACTCATAGGAACTGACTCTACAACTGCAGGACTCCCGGTTTGAGAATACGATGGTAATTTGCATATTTTTAAACATAAGAAAAACATGGCGTTAGTGGGTGAGAACTCGAAACAGCCCCCGAACGGCTCCGTGGGTGGAACCAACACCTCCCTCGGGACCAATGTAACTCGTAGGAACTGATCCCGCAGCCACGAGACTCCCGATTTGAGAATGCGACGGTAATTCACATATTTATAGACTTAGGCTTAAAAACATGGCTTTAAAGGGTGAGAACTCGAAACAACCCCCAAACAGCCCCATGGGTGGCACCAACACCTCCCACGGGACCAATGTAACTCCAAGGAACTAACCCCACATCCTCGAGACTCCAAGTTCGATAATACAATGGTAATTTGCATATTTCTAAACTTAAGCGAAACGTAGCGTTAGTGGTTGAGAACTCGAAACAGCCCCCGAACGGCCCTGCGCGTGGAACCAACACCTCCCACTAGGCAAATGTAACTCCTAGGAACTGACCCCGTAGCCGCGAGACTCCCGGTTTGAGAATACGACAGTAATTTGCATATTTATTGACTTGGGCATAAAAACATGGCGTTGAAGGGTGAGAACTCGAGCAAACCCCGGAACGGCCCTGTGGGTGGCACCAACACCTCCTACGGGACTAATGTAACTCCTAGAAACTGACCCTGCATCCGAGGGACTCCAGGTTTGAGAATACGACGAAAATTTTCATATTTCTAAACTTAAGCAAAACATGGCGTTAGTGGGTGAGAACTCGAAACAGCACCCCAACGACCCCATGGGTGGCACCAATACCTCCAACGGGAGAAATGTAACTCGTAGGAACTGACCCCTAAGCTTACAGACTCGTGGTTTCAGAATACGACGGTAATTTTAATATTTATAGACTTAAGCTTAAAAACATAGCGTTAGAGGTTGAGAGCTTGAAACAACCCCCAAACGGCGCCATGGGTGGCACTAACACCTCCCACGAGAACAATATAACTCGTAGGAACTGACCCCACAGTCGTGGGACTCCCGGTTTGAGAATACTATGATAATTTGGATATTTATAGAGTTAGGCAGAAAAACATGGCGTTAGAGGGTGAGAACTCGAAACAGCCCTCGAACTGCCATGTGGGTGGCACCAACATCTCCCACGGGACAAAGGTAACTCGTAGGAACTGACCCCGCAGCCGCCAGACTCGCGGTTTCAGAATACGATGGTAATTTACATATTTATAGGCATAAGCTTAAAAACATATCATTAGAGGGTGAGAACTTGAAACAACCCCCGAACGGCGCCATGGGTGGCACTAACACCTCCCACGGGAACAATATAACTCGTAGGAACTGACCCCGCAGTCGTGGGACTCCCGGTTTGAGAATACTATGATAATTTGCATATTTATAGAGTTAGGATGAGAAACATGGGGTTAAAGGGTGAGAACTCGAAACAGCCCTCGAACGGCCACGTGGGTGGCAACAACACCTCCCACGGGACCATTCTAACTTGTAGGAACTGACCCCACATCCGCGGGACTCCCGATTTGAGAATACGATGATCATTTGAATATTTCTAGACTTAGGACTAAAAATATGGCGTTAGAGGGTGAGATCTCGAAACTGCCCCCGAACGTCCCCGTGGGTGGCACCAACGCCTCCCACGGGACCGATCTAACTAGTGGGAACTGACCCCACAGTCGCGGGTCACTCGGTTTGAGAATACGGCGGTAAGTTTCATATTTATAGACTCAGGCTTAAAAACATAGCGTTAGGGGGTGCGAACTCAAAACAGCCCCCGAACGGCCCCGTGGGTGGCACCAACACCTCCCACGGGACCAATGTAACTCTTAGGAACTGACCCCGCAGGTGCGGGACTCCCGGTTTGAGAATACGATAGTAATTTACATATTTGTAGTCTTAGGCTTAAAAACATGGCGTTAGAGGGTGAGAACTCGAAATATCCCCCGAACGGCCCCGTGGGTGGCACTAACACCTCCCACGGGACCCATGTAACTCGTAGGAACTGACCCCACAGCCGCGAGACTCTCGATTTGAGAATACGACGGTAATTTGCATATTTCTAGGATTATGCTTAAAAACATGGCGTTAGAGGGTGAGAACATGAAACATCCTCCGAACGTCCCCGTGGGTGCCACCAACACCTCCCACGGGACCAATGCAACTCCTAGGAACTGACCTCGTAACCACAGGACTCCTGGTTTGAGATTAAGACAGTATTTTGCATATTTCTAGGCTTAAGCAAAACATGGCGTTCGTGGGTGAAAACTCGAAACAGCCCCCGAATGGCCCCGTGAGTGGCACCAAGACCTCCCACAAGACCAAAATAACTCGTAGGAATTGACCCCGCAGCCGCGGGACTCTCGGTTTGAGAATCCAATGATAATTTCCCTATTTTTAGACTTAGGCTTAAAAACATGGTGTTAGAGGGTGAGAACTCGAAACAGCCCCAGAACGGCCACGTGGGTGGCACCAACACCTCCCATTGGATCAATGTATCTCGTAGGAACCGACCTCGCTGCTGTGGGACTCCCGGTTTGAGAATACCACGATAATTTGCATATTTCTAGACTTAGGTTTAAGAAAATAGAGTTAGAGGGTGAAATCACAAAACTACCCTCGAATGACCCCGTGGGTGGCACCAACACCTCCCATGGGACCAATGTAACTCGTAGGAACTGACCCCGCATCCATGAGACTCCTGATTTGAGAGTAGGACGGTTGTTTGCATATTTATAGAGTTAGGCTTAAAAACATAGCTTTAGAGGGTGAGAACTCGAAACAGCTCCCAAACGGCCCCGTGGGTGGCGCCAACTCCTCCCACGGGACCAATGTAACTCTTAGGAATTGACCCCGCAAATGCGGGACTTCCGGCTTGAGAATACGATGGCAATTTACATATTTCTAGACTTAGGCTTAAAAACATGGCGTTGGATGGTGAGAAGTCGAAACAGCCACCGAACGTCGCCGTGGGTGGCACCAACACCTCCCACGGGACAAATGTAACTCGTAGGAACTGACCCCGTAACCATGGGACTATAGTTTTAAGATTAAGATGATAATTAACGTATTTCTATACTTAAATACAACATGACGTAAATGGGTGAGAACTCGAAACAGCCCCCCCGAATGGCCCCGTAGGTGGAACCAACACCTCCCACAAGACCAATGCAACTCGTAGGAACTGACCCCGTAACTGCGGGACTCCCGGTTTTAGAATCCGATGATAATTTTATTATTTTTAGACTAAGGCTTAAAAATATGGCGTTAGAGGGTGAGAACTCAAAACAGCACCCGAACGGCCCCGTGGGTGGCACAAACACCTCCCATGGGACCAATGTATCTCGTAGGAACCGACCCCACTGCAGTGGGTCTCCCGGTTTGCGAATACCAAGATAATTTTTATATTTATAGACTTAGTCTTAAAAACATGGCGTTAGAGGGTGAGATCAAGAAACTGCCCCGGAACATCCCCGTGGGTGGCACCAGCACCTCCCACGGGACCAATCTAACTCGTAGGAACTGACCCCGCAGCCATGGGACTCTCGGTTTGAGAGTGTGATAGTAATTTGTAAATTTATAGACTTTCCCTTACAAACATAGTGTTAGAGGGTAAGAACTCAAAACAGCCCCAAAACGGCCCCGTGGGTGGCACCAACACCTCCCACGGGACCAATGTAACTTGAAGGAACTGACACTGCAGCTATGGGACTCCCGGTTTGAGAATACGACAATAATTTGCATATTTATTGACTTATGCTGAAAAACATGGCGTCAGAGGGTGAGAACTCGAAACAACCCCGGAACGGCCCCGTGGGTGGCACCAACACCTCCCACGGGACCAATGTAACACGTAGGAACTGACCCCGCAGCCGCGGGACTCCCGATTTGAGAATACGATGATAATTTGAATATTTCTAGACATAGACTTAAAAACATGGAGTTAGAGGGTGAGAACTCGAAACAACCCCCGAACGGCCCCGTGGGTGGCACCAACACCTCCCACGGGACCAAGGTAACACGTAGGAACTGACCCCGGAGCCGCGGGACTCCCGGTTTGAGAATACGATGATAATTTCCATATTTCTTGACTTGCGCTTAAAAACATGGCGTTAGAGGGTGAGAACTCGAAACATCCCCCGAACGGCCCCGTGGGTGGCTCCAATACCTCCCACGGAACCATTGTGACTCGTAGGAACTGACCCCGTAGCCGTGGGTCTCTCGGTTTGAGAATACGATGATAATTTGCATATTTTTAGACTTAGACTTAAAAACATGGTCTTAGTTGGTGAGATCTCCAAACTTCCCCCGACCGACCCCGTGGGTGGCACCAACACCTCCCACGGGACCAATGTAACACGTAGGAATAGACCCCGCAGCCGCGGGACTCCCGGTTTGAGAATACGATGATAATTCGTATATTTCAAAAGTTAGGGTTAAAAACCTGGCGTTAGAGGGTGAGATCACGAAACTGCCCCCGAACGTCCCCGTGGGTGGCACCAACACCTCCCACGGCACCAATCTAACTCGTAGGAAGTCACCCCGCAGCCATGGGACTCTCGGTTTTAGAATGTGACAGTAATTTGTATATTTATATACTTTCTCTTAAAAACATAGTGTTAGAGGGTAAGAACTCGAGCAGCCCCCGAACGGCCTGGTGGGTGGCACCAAGACCTCCCACGGGACCAATGTAACTCGTAGGAACTTACCCTGTAGCTGCGGGACTCCTGGTTTGAGAATACGACAATAATTTGCATATTTATAGACTTAGGCTGAAAAACATGGCGTTAGAGGGTGAGAACTCGAAACATCCCTCGAACGGCCCCGTGGGTGGCACCAACACCTCCCACGGGACCAATGTAACACGTAGGAACTGATCGCGGAGCCGCGGGATTCCCGATTTGAGAATACGATGATAATTTGTATATTTCTAGACTTAGGCTTAAAAACATGGCGTTAGAGGGTAAGAACTCGAAACAACCCCCGAACGGCCCCGTGGGTGGCACCAATACCTCCCACGAGACCATTGTAACTCATAGGAACTGGCCCCGCAGCCCCGGGACTCCCGGTTTGAGAGTAAAATGATAATTTGCATATTTCTAGACATAGACTTGAAAACATGGCGTTAGTGGGTGAGATCTCGACACTGCCCCCGAATGGCCCCGTAGGTAGAACTAACACCTCCCACAAGACCAATTTACCAAGTAGGAACTGACCCCGCAGCCGCAGGACTCCCGGTTTGCGAATACGATGATAATTTGCATATTACTAGACATAGGCTAAAAAACATGGTTTTAGAGGGTGAGAACTCGAAACAGCCGCCGAACGGCCCCGTGGGTAGCACCAATACCTCCCACGGGACCATTGTAACTTGCAGGAACTGTCCCCATAGCCGCGGGACTATGTGTTTGAGAATACGATGATAATTTGTATATCTATAGACTTAGGCTTAAAAACAGGGCATTAGTTGGTGAAATCTCAAAACTTCCCCCGAACGTCCCCGTAGACGGCACCAACACTTTCCACGGGACCAATGTACCACGTAAGAATAGACCCCGTAGCCGCGGGACTCCCGGTTTCAGAATACGATGAGAATTAGTATATTTCTAGACTTAGGCTTGAAAACCTGGCGTTAGAGGGTGAGATCACAAAACAGCCCCCGAACGTCAAGTGTATGGCACCAACACCTCCCACGGCACCAATCTAACTCGTAGGAACTGACCCCGCAGCCACGGGACTCTCAGTTTGAGAATGTGACAGTAATTTGCATATTTATAGACTTTGGCTTAAAAACATAACGTTAGAGGGTAAGAACTCGAAACAGCCCCCGAACGACCCCGTGGGTGGCACCAACACCTCCCACGGGACCAATGTAACTGGTAGGAACTGACACCGTAGCCGCAGGACTCCCGGTTTGAGAATACGACCTTAATTTGCATATTTATAGACTTAGGCATAAAAACATAGCGTTAGAGGGTGAGAACTCGAAACAGCTCCCGAACAGCCCCGTGGGTGGCACCAACACCTCCCACGGGACCAATGTAACATGTAGGAACTTACCCCGGAGCCGCGGGACTCCCAATTTGAGAAAACGATGATAATTTGCATATTTCTAGACTTAGGCTTAAAAACATGGCGTTAGAGGGTTAGAACTCGAAACAGCCCCCGAACGGCCCCGTGGGTGGCACCAATACCTCCCACGGGACCATTGTAACTCGTAGGAACAGACCCCGTAGCCGCGGGACTCTCAGTTTGACAATACGACGATAATTTGTATATTTCTAGACTTAGAATTAAAAACTTGGTGTTTGTGGGTGAGATCTCGAAAATACCCCCGGACGTCCCCGTGGGTGGCACCAACACCTCCCACGGGACCAATGTCACACGTAGGAATAGACCCCGCAGCCGCGGGACTCCCGATTTGAGAATACGATGATAATTTGTATATTTCTAAACTTAGGCTTAAACATGGCGTTAGAGAGTCAGATCACGAAACTTCCACCGAATGTCCCCGTGGGTGGCACCAACACCTCCCACGGCACCAATCTAACTTGTAGGAGCTGACCCCGCAGCCACGGGACTCTCGGTTTGAGAATGTGACAGTAATTTTCATATTTGTAGAATTTGGCTTAAAAACATAGTGTTAGAGGGTAAGAACTCAAAACAGCCCCTGAACGGCCCCGTGTGTGGCACCAACACCTCCCACGGGACCAATGTAACTCGTAGGAACTGACCCTGAAGTAGCAGGACTCCCGGTTTGAGAATACGACAGCATTTTCCATATTTATATACTTAGTCTTAAAAGCATGGCATTAGAGAGTGAGAACTCGAAACAACCCCCGAACGGCCCCGTGGGTGGCACCAACACCTTCCACGGAACAAATGTAACACGTAGGAACTGAACCCGGAGCCGCGGGACTCCCGATTTGAGAATACGATGATAATTTGCATATTTCTAGACTTAGGCTTAAAAACATGGTGTTAGAGGGTGAGATCTCAAAACTACCCCCAAACGTCCCCGTGGGTTGCACAAACACCTCCCATGGGACCAATCTAACTCGTAGGAACTGACCCCGCAAGAACGGGACTCTTGATTTGAGAATATGACCGTAATTTGTATATTTATAGACCTAGGCTTAAATACATAGTGTTAGAGGGTGAGAACTTGAAATAGCCCCCGAACGTCCCCGTGGGTGGCACCAACTCCTCCCATGGGACCAATCTAACTCGTAGGAACTGACCCCGGAGCCACGGGACTTTGGATTTGAGAATACGACGGTAATTTGCATATTTATATAGTTAGGCTTAAAAATATAGCGTTAGAGGGTGAGAACTCGAAATAGCCCCCGAAGGGCCCCGTGGGTGGCACCAACACCTCCCACGGGACCAATGTAACTCGTAGGAACTGACCCCACAGCCGCGGGACTCTCGGTTTGAGAATACGACAGTAATTTTCATATTTATAGACTTAGTCTTAAAAACATAGCGTTAGAGGTTGAGAACTCAAAACAGCCCCCGAATGGCCCCGTGGGTGGCACCAACACCTCCCACGGGATCAATGTAACTCGTAGGAACTGACCCCATAGTCGCGGGACTCCCAGTTTGAGAATACAACACTAATTTGTATTTCTAAACTTAAACAAAACATGGCGTTAGTGGGTCATAACTCAAAACATCACCCGAATGGCCCCACGACTATTTACATATTTCTAGACTTAGGCTTAAAAAAATGGCGTTAGAGGGTGAAATCTCCAAACTGCCCCCGAACATCCCCGTAGGTGGCACCAACACCTCCCACGGGACCAATGTAACTCGTTGGAACTGATCCCACAGCCTCAGGACACCCGGTTTGAGAATACGATCGTAATTTACAAATTTATAGACTTAAGCTTAAAAACATGGCGTTAGAGAGTGAGAACTCGAAACAGCCCCAGAACGGCTCCGTGGGTGGCACCAACACCTCCCACGGGACCAATGTAACTCGTAGGAACTGACCCTGCAGTCGCGGGACTCTCGGTTTGAGAATATGACAGTAATTTGCGTATTTCTAGACTTAGGCTTAAAAACATGGCGTTAGAGGGTGAGAACCCAAAACAGCCGCTGAACAACCCCCGTGGCTGGCACCAACACCTCCCACGGGACCAATGTATCTTGTAGGAACTGACCCCGCTGTCGCGGGACTCCAGGTTATCGAATACCATGATAATTTGCTTATTTCTACACTTAGGCTGAAAAACATACTGTTAGAGGGTACGGACTCGAAATATCCCCCGAACGGCCACGTGGGTGGCACCAACTCCTCCCACAAGACCATTGTAACTCGTAGGAACTGACCCCGCATCCGCGGGGCTCCCGGTTTGAGAATACGATGATAATTTTCCTATTTTTAGACTTAGGTTTAAAAACATGTCATTAGTGGGTGAGAACTCGAAACATCCCCCGAACGGGACCGTGGGTGGCACCAACACCTCCCACGGGACCAATCTAACTCGTAGGAACTACCCCCGCAACCGCGGTACTCCCAGTTTGAGAATACGATGATAATTTCCATATTTCTAGACTTAGGCTTAAAAATATGGCGTTAGTGGGTGAGAACTCGAAAAAGCCCCTGAACGGCCCCGTGGGTGGCACCAAAACCTCCCACGGGACCAATGTAACTCCTAGAAACTGACCCTGTATCCGCGGGACTCCCAGTTTGAGAATACGATGGTTATTTGCATATTAATAGACTTAGGAATAAAAACATAGCATTAGAGGGTGAGAACTCAAAATAGCCCCCAAACGTCCCCGTGGGTGGCACCAACACCTCCCACGGGACCAATCTAACTCGTAGGAACTGACCACGTAGCCACGGTACTCTCGGTTTGAGAATACGATGATAGTTTTCATATTTATAGACTTAGGCTTAAAAACATAGCGTTAGAGGGTGAGAACACGAAATAGCCCGCGAACGGCCCCGTGGGTGGCACCAACACCTCCCACGGGACCAATGTAACTCGTAGGAACTCACCCCACAGCCACGTGACTCCCGATTTTAGAATACGACAGTAATTTGTATATTTATAGACTTAGGCTTAAAAACATAGCTTTAGAGGGTGAGAACTCGAAACAGACCCTGAACGGCCCCGTGGCTGGCACCAACACCTCCCACAGGACCAATGTGACTCGTAGGAACTGACCCCACAGCCGCAGGACTCCCAGTTTGAGAATACGATGATAATTACCATATTTCTAGACTTAAGCTTAAAAACATGGCGTTATTGGGTGAGAACTCGAAACAGCCCCCGAACGGCCCGTGGGTGGCACAAACACCTCCCACGGGACCAATGTAACCCCTAGAAACTGACCCAGCATCGGCGGGACTCCCAGTTTGAGAATACGATGGTAATATGCATATCTATAGACTTTGGCATAAAAACATAGCGTTACAGGGTGAGAACTCGAAATAGCCCCCGAACGTCCCTGTGGGTGGCACCAACACCTCCCACGGGACCAATCTAACTCGTAGGAACTGACCCCGCAGCCACGGGACTCTCGATTTGAGAATACAATAGTAATTTTCATATTTATAGACTTAGTCTTAAATACATAGCGTTAGTGGGTGAGAACTCAAAATAGCCCCCGAACGTCCCCGTGGGTGGCACCAACACCTCCCATGGGACCAATGTAACTCGTAGGAACTGATCCCGTAGTTGCGGGAATCCCGATTTGAGAATACAATAGTAATTTGTATGTCTAAACTTAAGAAAAACATGGCGTTAGTGGGTCATAACTCAAAACATCACCCGAACGGCCCGATGGGTGGCACCAACACCTCCCACGGGACCAATGTAACTCGTAGGAACTGACCCTGCAGTCGCGGGACTCTCGGTTTGAGAATATGACGGTAATTTGAGTATTTCTAGACTTAGTCTTAAAAACATTGCGTTAGAGGGTGAGAACTCGAAATAGCCCGCGAACGACCCCGTGGGTGGCTCCAACACCTCCCACGGGACCAATGTAACTCGTAGGAACTGACCCCACAGCCATGTGACTCCCGGTTTTAGAATACGACAATAATTTGTATATTTATAAACTTAGGCTTAAAAACACGGCGTTAGTGGGTGAGAACTCGAAATAGCCCCCGAACGGCCCGTGGATGGCACAAATACCTCCCACGGGACCAATCTAACTCGTAGGAACTGACCCCGCAGCCATGGGACTCTCGATTTGAGAATATGACGGTAATTTGCATATTTATAGACTTAGGCTTAAAAACATAGCGTTAGAGGGTGAGAACTCAAAATAGCCCCCGAACGGCCCCGTGGGTGGCACCAACACCTCCCACGGGACCAATGTAACTCGTAGGAACTGACCCCATAGCCGCGGGACTCCCGATTTTTGAATACGATAGTAATTTGCATATTTATATACTTAGGTTTAAAAACATAGCGTTAGAGGTTGAGGACTCAAAACAGCCCCCGAACGGCCCCGTGGGTGGCACCAACACCTCCCATGGGACCAATGTAACTCGTTGGAACTGATCCCGTAGTCGCGGGAATCCCGTTTTGAGAATACAACAGTAATTTGTATTTCTAAACTTAAGCAAAACATGGCGTTAGTGGGTCATAACTCAAAACATCACCCGAACGGCCCAATGGGTGGCACCAACACCTCCCACGGGACCAATGTAACTCATAGGAACTGACCCTGCAGTCGCGGGACTCTCGGTTTGAGAATATGACGGTAATTTGAGAATTTCTAGACTTAGGCTTAAAAACATTGCGTTAGAGGGTGAGAACTCGAAACAGCCCCTGAACAGCCCCGTGGGTTGCCCCAACACCTCCCACGGGACAAATGTATCTCGTAGGAACTGACCCCGCTGCCGCGGGACTCCAAGTTATAGAATACCACGATAATTTGCTTATTTCTAGACTTAGGCTTAAAAACATACCGTTAGAGGGTGAGAACTCGAAATATCCCCCGAACGGCCCCGTGGGTGGCACCAACTCCTCCCACAAGACCAATGTAACTCGTAGGAACTGACCCCGCAGCCGCGGGGCTCCCGGTTTGAGAATACAATGATAATTTTCCTATTTTTAGACTTAGGTTTAAAAACATGTCGTTAGTGGGTGAGAACTCGAAACAACCCACGAACGGGCCCGTGGGTGGCACCAACACCTCCCACGGGACCAATCTAACTCGTTGGAACTGCCCCCGCAACAGCGGTACTCCCAGTTTGAGAATCCGATGATAATTTGTATATTTCTATACTTAGGCTTAAAAACATGGCGGTAGAGGGTGAGAACTCGAAACAACCCCCGAACGGCCCCGTGGGTGGCACCAATACCTCCCACGGGACTAATGTAACTCATAGGAACTGGCGCCGCAGCCACGGGACTCCCGGTTTGAGAGTACAATTATAATTTGCATATTTCTAGACTTAGACTTAAAAACATAGCATTAGAGGGTGAGAACTCGAAATAGCCCCCAAACATCCCCGTGGGTGGCACCAACACCTCCCACGGGACCAATCTAACTCGTAGGAACTGACCCCGTAGCCACGGGACT
This sequence comes from Sambucus nigra, assembly GCA_949130495.1. Classification (NCBI taxonomy): domain Eukaryota; kingdom Viridiplantae; phylum Streptophyta; class Magnoliopsida; order Dipsacales; family Adoxaceae; genus Sambucus; species Sambucus nigra. The sequence continues at coordinate 352,223,971 of OX422207.1, read as the reverse complement.
CTCGGTTTGAGAATACGATGATAATTTTCATATTTATAGACTTAGGCTTAAAAACATAGCGTTAGAGGGTGAGAACTCGAAATAGCCCGCGAACGGCCCCGTGGGTGGCACCAACACCACCCACGGGACCAATGTAACTCGTAGGAACTGACCCCACATCCAAGTGACTCGCGGTGTGAGAATACGACAGTAATTTGCATATTTATAGTCTTAGGCTTAAAAACATAGCATTAGAGGGCGAGAACTGGAAATTGCCCCGGAACGGCCCCGTGGGTGGCACCAACACCTCCCGCGGGACCAATGTGACTCGTAGGAACTGACCCCACAACCGCAGGACTCCCAGTTTGATAATACGATGATAATTACCATATTTCTAGACTTAGGCTTAAAAACAGGGCGTTAGTGGGTGAGAAATCGAAACAGCCCCCGAACGGCCCGTGGGTGGCACCAACACCTCCCACGGGACCAATGTAACTCCTAGAAACTAACCCTGCATCCGCGGGACTCCCAGTTTGAAAATACGATGGTAATTTGCATATTTATAGATTTAGGCATAAAAACATAGTGTTAGAGGGTGAGAACTCGAAATAGCACCCGAACGTCCCCGTGGGTGGCACCAACACCTCCCACGGGACAAATCTAACTCGTAGGAACTGACCCCGCAGCCACGGGACTCTCGGTTTGAGAATACGACGGTAATTTGCATATTTATAGACTTAGGCTTAAAAACATAGCGTTAGAGGCTGAGAACTCTAAATAGCCCCCGAACGGCCCCATGAATGGAACCAACACCTCCCACAGGACCAATATAACTCGTAGGCACTGAACCCACAGCCGCGGGACTACCAGTTATAGAATACGATAGTAATTTGCATTTTTATAGACTTAGGCTTAAAAACATAGCGTTAGAGGGTGAGAAATCAAAACAGCCCCCGAACGGCCCCATGGGTGGCACCAACACCTCCCACGGGACCAATGTGACTCGTAGGAACGGACCCCATAGCCGTAGGACTCTCGGTTTGAGAATACGATGATAATTTGCACATTTCTAGACTTAGGCTAAAAAACATGGCGTTAGTGGGTTAGATCTCAAAACCACCCCCGGACGTCCCCATGGGTGGCACCAACACCTCCCACGGGGTCAATGTTACTCGTAGGAACTGACCCCATCGTCGCGGGACTCCTGGTTTGAGAATATGATGGTAATTTTCATATTTATAGACTTAGGCTGAAGAACATGGCGTTAGTGGGTTAGATCTCAAAACTGCCCCCGGACGTCCCCAGGGGTGGCACCAACACCTCCCACGGGGCCAATGTAACTCGTAGGAACTGACCCCGCAGCCGTAGGACTCTCGGTTTGAGAATATGATGGTAATTTGCGTATTTCTACACTTAGGCTTAAAAACATGGCGTTAGAGGGTGAGAGCTCGAAACAACCCCCGAACAGCCTAGTGGGTGGCAGCAACACCTCCCACGGGACCAATGTATCTCATAGGAACTGATCCTGCTGCCGCGGGACTCTCGGTTTGAGAATACCACGATAATTTTCATATTTCTAGACTTAGGCTTAAAAACATAGCTTTAGAGGGTGAGAACTCGAAATAGCCCCCGAACGGCCTCGTGGGTTGCACCAACACCTCCCACAAGACCAATGTAACTCGTAGGAACTGACCCCGCGGCGGTGGGACTCCCGATTTGTGAATACGATGATAATTTTCCTATTTTTAGACTTAGGTTTAAAAACATGGCGTTAGTGGCTGAGAACTCAAAACAGCCCCCAAACAGGCCCGTGGGTGGCACCAACACCTCCCACGGGACCAACTAACTCTTAGGAACTGCCACTGCAGCCGCGGGACTCCCAGTTTGAGAATACGACGATAATTTTCATATTTCTAGACTTAGGCTTAAAAACATGGCGTTAGTGGGTGAGAACTCGAAACAACCCCCGAACGGCCCCGTGGGTGGCACCAACACCTCCCACGGGACCAATGTAACTCCTAGAAACTGACCCTGCAGCCGCAGGACTCCCGGTTTGAGAATACAAAGGTAATTTGCATATTTATAGACTTTTGCATAAAAACATAGCGTTAGAGGGTGAGAACTCGAAATAGCCCCCGAACGGCCCCGTGTGTTTCACCAACACCTCCCACGGGACCAATGTAACTCGTAGGAACTGACCCCATAGCCGCGGGATTCCTGGTTTGAGAATACGATGGTAATTTGCATATTTATAGACTTAGGCTTAAAAACATAGCGTTAGAGGGCGAGAACTCAAAACAGGCCCCGAATGGCCCCATGGGTGGCACCATAACCTCCCACGGGACCAATGTAACTCGTATGAACTGACCCTGTAGTCACGGGACTCACGGTTTGAGAATACGACATTAATTTGTATTTCAAAACTTAAGTAAAACATGGCGTTAGTGGGTCATACCTCAAAAAATCCCCCAAACGGCCCCATGGGTCGCACCAACACCGCCCACGGGACCAATGTAACTCGTAGGAACTGACGCCGCAGCCGCGGGACTCCCAGTTTGAGAATACATTGGTAATTTGCATATTTCTAAACTAAGGCGTAAAAACATGGCGTTAGAGGGTGAGAACTTGAAACAGCCGCCGAACGGCCCCGTGGGTGGCAACAACACCTCCCACGGGACCAATGTATCTCGTAGGAACTAACCCCGCTGCCGCGGGACTCCCAGTTTGAGAACACCACGACTCTTTTCATATTTCTAGACTTAAGCTTAAAAAAATGGCGTTAGAGGGTGAAATCACCAAACTTCCCCCGAATGTCCCCGTGGGTGGCACCAACACCTCCCACGGGACCAATGTAACTCTTTGGAACTGATCCCATAGCTGCGGGACTCCCAGTTTGAGAATACGATGGTAATTTCAAATTTATAGACATAAGCTTAAAAACATGGCGTTAGAGAGTGAGAACTCGAAACAGCCCCAAAACGGCCCCGTGGGTGGCCCCAACACCTCCCACGGGACCAATGTAACTCGTAGGAACAGACCTCGCAGCCCTGGGACTCCCAGTTTTAGAATACGATGATAATTTGCATATTTCTTGAGTTTTGCTTAAAAACACGGTGTTAGAGGGAGAGAACTCGAAACAGCCCTTGAACGGCCGTATGGGTGGCACCAATACCTCCCACGGGACCTTTGTAACTCGTAGGATCTGACCCCACAGCCACGGGACTCCTGGTTTGAGAATACGATGATAATTTGCATATTTCTAAACTTAGGCTTAAAAACATGGCGTTAGAGGGTGAGATCTCAAAACTACCCCCAAACGTCCCCGTGGGTGGCAAAAACACCTCCCACGGGACCAATCTAACTCGTAGGAACTGACCCCGTAGTCACAAGACTCTTGATTTGAGAATACGATGGTAGTTTCCATATATATAGACTTAGGCTTAAAAACCTAGCGTTAGAGGGTGAGAACTCGAAATAGCCGCCGAACGGCCCCGTCGGTGGCACCAAATCTTCCTCCCACGGGACCAATGTAACTCGTAGGAACTGACCCCGCAGCCACGGGACTCTCAGTTTAAGAATACGACGGTAATATTCATATTTATAGACTTAGGCTTAAAAACATAGCGTTAGAGGGTGAGAACTCGAAATTGCCCCCGAATGGCCCCGTGGGAGGCACCAACACTTCCCACGGGACCAATGTAACTCGTAGGAACTGAACCCACAGCCGCGGGACTCCCGGTTTGAGAATACGATAGTAATTTCCATATTTATAGACTTGGGCTTAAAAGGATAGTGTTAGAGGGTGAGAACTCGAAACAGCAACCGAACGGCCCCGTAGGTGGCACCAACACCTCCCACGAGACCAATGTGACTCATAGGAACTGACCCCACAGCCGCGGGGCTCCCGTTTTGAGAATACGATGATATCTTACACATTTCTAGACTTAGGCTGAAAAACATGGCGTTAGAGGGTGAGAACTCGAAACTGCCCCCGAACGTCCCCATGGGTGGCACCAACACCTCCCACGGGGCCAATGTAACTCGCAGGAACTGACCCCGTAGTCGCGGGACACCTGGTTTGAGAATACGATTTTAATTTTTATATTTATATACTTAGGCTTAAAAACATAGCGTTAGAGGGTGAGAACTCAAAATAGCCCCCGAACGACCCCGTGGGTGGCACCAACACCTCCCACGGGACCAATGTAACTCGTAGGAACTGACCCCGTAGTCGCGGGACTCTTGGTTTGAGAATACGATGATAATTTACATATTTCTAGACTTAGGCTTAACAACATGGTGTTAGAGGGTGAGATCTGAAAACTACCCCCAAACGTCCCCGTGGGTGGCACAAACACCTCCCACGGGACTAATCTAACTCGTAGGAACTGACCCCGTAGCCACGGGACTGTCGGTTTGAGAATACGACAGTGATTTGCATATTTATAGACTTAGGCTTAAAAACATAGAGTTAGAGGGTGAGAACTCGAAATAGCCCCCGAACGTCCCCTTGGGTGGCAACAACACCTCCCACGAGACCAATGTAACTCCTAGGAACTGACCCTGCATCCGCGGGACTCCCAGTTTGAGAATACAATGGTAAATTACATAATTAAAGACTTAGGCATAAAAACATAACGTTAGAGGTGACATCTCGAAACTGCCCCCGAACGTTCCCGTGGGTGGCACTAACACCTCCCACGGGACCAATGTAACTCGTAGGAACTGACCCCATAGCTGCAGGACTCCCGGTTTGAGAATATGACGGTAATTTGCATATTTAGAGACAAAGGCTTAAAAATAGAGCGTTAGAGAGTGAGAACTCGAAACAATCTCAGAACGGCCCCGTGGGTGGCACCGACACCTCCCACGGGACCAATGTAACTCGTAGGAACAGACCCCGCAGCCGTTGGACTCCCGGTTTGAGAATACGATGATAATTTGCAAATTTCTTGAGTTTTGCTTAAAATCATGGCGTTTGATGGTGAGAACTCGAAACAGCCCCCCAACGGCCCCGTGGGTGGCACAAATACCTCCCACAGGACCATTGTAACTCGTAGGAACTGACCCCGCAGCCGCGGGACTCCCGGTTTGAGAATACAATGATAATTTGCATATTTCTAGACTTAGGCTTAAAAACATGGCGTTACAGGGTGAGGTCTCAAAACTACCACCAAACGTCCCTGTGGGTGGCACAAACACCTCCCACGGGACAAATCTAACTCGTAGGAACTGACCTCGCAGCCACAAGACTCTCGGTTTGAGAATACAATGGTAGTTTCCGTATTTATAGACTTATGCTTAAAAACCTAGCGTTAGAGGGTGAGAACTCGAAATAGCCCCCGAACGTCCCCGTCGGTGGCACCAACACCTCCCACGGGGCCAATGTAACTCGTAGGAACTCACCCCGTAGCCGCGGGGCACCTGTTTTGAGAATACGATGATAATTTGCATATTTCTAGACTTAGGCTTAAAAACATGGCGTTAGAGGGTGAGAACTCAAAACTACCCCCAAACATCCCCGTGGGTGGCACAAACACCTCCCACGTGACTAATCTAACACGTAGGAACTGACCCCGCAGCCACGGGACTCTCGGTTTGAGAATACGATGGTAATTTGCATATTTATAGACTTAGGGTTAAAAACATAGCGTTAGAGGGTGAGAACTCGAAACAGCCCCCGAACGGCCCCGTGGGTGGCACCAACACCTCCCACGGGACCAATGTAACTCGTTGGAACCGACCCCACAGCCGTAGGAAACCCAATTCGAGAATAAGATAGTAATTTGAATATTTATAAACTTAGGCTTAAAAACATAGCGTTAGAGGGTAAGAACAGGAAACATCCCCTGAACGGCTCCGTGGGTGGCACCAACACCTCCCACGGAAACAATGTGACACGTAGGAACTGACCCCATAGCCGCGGGACTCCCGGTTTGAGAATACCGCTATAATTTGCATATTTATAGACTTAGGATTAAAAACATAGCGTTAGAGGGTGAGAACTCGAAATAGCCCGCGAACGACCCCGTGGATGGCTCCAACACCTCCCACGGGACCAATGTAACTCGTAGGAACTGACCCCACAGCCACGTGACTCCCGATTTGAGAGTACGATAGTAATTTACATATTTATAGACTTAGGCTTAAAAAAATAGCTTTAGAGGGTGAGAACTTGAAACAGCCCCTGAACGGCCCCATGGGTGGCACCAACACCTCCCGCGGGACCAATGTGACTCGTAGGAACTAACCCCACAGCCACAGGACTCCCAGTTTGAGAATACGATGATAATTATTATATTTCTAGACTTAGGCTTAAAAACATGGCGTTAGTGGGTGAGAACTTGAAACAGCCCCCGAAAGGCCCGTGGGTGGCACCAACACCTCCCACGGGACCAATGTAACTCCTAGAAACTGACCCTGCATCCGCGGGACTCCCAGTTTGAGAATACGATGGTAATTTGCATATTTATAGACTTAGGCTTAAAAACATAGCGTTAGAGGGTGAGAAATCGAAATAGCCCCCGAACGGCCCCGTGGGTGGAACCAACACCTCCCACAGGACCAATGTAACTCGTAGGAACTGAACCCACAGCCGCGGGACTCCCGGTTTGAGAATACGATAGTAATTTGCATTTTTATAGACTTAGGCTTAAAAACATAGCGTTAGAGGGTGACAAGTAGAAACAGCCCCCGAACGGCCCCGTGGGAGGCACCAACACCTCCCACGGGACCAATGTGACTCGTAGGAACTGACCCCACAGCCGTAGGACTCCTGGTTTGAGAATACGATGATAATTTGCATATTTCTAGACTTAGGATGAAAAACATGGCGTTAGTGGGTTAGATTTCGAAACTGCCCCCGGACGTCCCCATGGGTGGCACCTACACCTCCCACGGGGTCAATGTTACTCATAGGAACTGACCCCATAGCCGCGGGACTCCTGGTTTGAGAATATGATGGTAATTTACATATTTATAGACTTAGCCTTAAAAACATAGCGTTTGAGGGTGAGAACACAAAACAACCCCCGAACGGCCCCGTGGGTGGCACCAACACCTCCCACGGGGCCAATGTAACTCGTAGGAACTGGCCCTGTAGTCGTGGGACTCCCGGTTTTAGAATACGACAGTAATTTGTATTTCTAAACTTAAGCAAAACATGATGTTAGTGGGTCATAACTCAAACCATCACCCGAACTGCCCCAAGGGTGGCACCAACACCTCCCACGGGACCAATGTAACTCGTAGGAACTGACCCCGCAGCCGCAGGACTCTCGGTTTTATAATATGACGGTAATTTGCATACTTCTACACTTAGGTTTAAAAACATGCCGTTAGAGGGTGAGAACTCGAAAAAAACCCCGAACAGCCCAGTGGGTGGCACCAACACCTCCCACGGGACCAATGTATCTCGTAGGAACTGACCCCGCTGCCGTGGGACTCTCGATTTGATAATACCATGATAATTTGAATATTTCTAGACTTAGGCTTAAAAACATAGCGTTAGAGGGTGAGAACTCGAAATAGCCCCTGAACGGCCTCGTGGGTGGCACCAACACCTCCCACAAGACCAATGTAACTCGTAGGAACTGACCCCGCAGCCACGGGACTCTCGGTTTGATAATATGACGGTAGTTTTCATATTTATAGACTTAGGCTTAAAAAGAGAGAGTTAGTGGGTGAGAAATCAAAACAGCCCCCGAACGGTCCCGTGCGGGGCACCAACAACTCCCACGGGACCAATGTAACTCGTAGGAACTGACCACATAGCTGCGGGACTCCTGGTTTGAGAATACGATGGTAATTTGCATATTTATAGACTTAGGCTTAAAAACATAGCGTTAGTAATTTGAGAACTCAAAACAGGCCCCGAACGGCCCCGTGGGTGGCACCATAACCTCCCACGGGAAAAAATGTAACTGGTAGGAACTGGCCCCGTAGTCGCGGGACTCTCGGTTTGAGAATACGACAGTAATTTGTACTTTAAAACTTAAGCAAAACATGGCGTTAGTGGGTCATACCTCAAAACATCCCCCGAACGGCCCCATGGGTCTCACAAACACCGCCTATGGGACCAATGTAACTCGTAGGAACTGACCCCGCAGCCGCGGGACTCCCGGTTTGAGAATACAACGGTAATTTCCATATTTCTAGACTTAGGCATAAAAACATGGCGTTAGAGGGTGAGAACTTGAAACAGCCACCGAACGGCCCCGTGGGTGGCACCAACACCTCCCACGGGACCAATGTATCTCGTAGGAACTAACCCCGCTGCCGTGGGACTCCTAGTTTGAGAACACCACGACTATTTAGATATTTTTAGACTTAGGCTTAAAAAATGGCGTTAGAGGGTGAAATATCCAAACTGCCCCCGAACGTCCCCGTAAGTGGCACCAACACCTCCCACGGGACCAATGTAACTCGTTGGAACTGATCCCACAGCTGCGGGACTCCCGGTTTGAGAATACGATGGCAATTTGCAAATTTATAGACTTAAGCTTAAAAACATGGTGTTAGAGAGTGAGAACTCAAAACAGCCCCAGAACGGCCCCGTGGGTGGCACCAACACCTCCCACGGGACCAATGTAACTCGTAGGAACAAACCCCGCAGCACCGGGACTCCAAGTTTGAAAATACGATGATAATTTGCATATTTGTTGAGTTTTTCTTAAAAACATGGCGTTAGAGGGAGAGAACTCGAAACAGCCCCCGAACGGCCGTAAGTGTGGCACCAATACCTCCCATGGGACCATTATAACTCGTAGGAACTGACACCACAGCCGCGGGACTCCTGGTTTTGGAACACGATGATAATTTGCATACTTCTAGACTTAGTCTTAAAAACATGGCGTTAGAGGGTGAGATCTCAAAACAACCCCCAAACGTCCCCGTGGATGGCACAAATACCTGCCACGGGACCAATCTAACTCGTAGGAACTGACCCCGCAGCCACAAGACTCTCGTTTTGAGAATACGATGGTAGTTTCCATATTTATAGACTTAGGCTTAAAAACCTAGCCTTAGAGGGTGAGAACTCGAAATAGCCCTCAAATGTCCCCGTCGGTGGCACCAACACCGCCCACGGGGCCAATGTAACTCGTAGGAACTAACCCCGCAGCCACAAGACTCCCGGTTTGAGAATACAACGGTAATTTGCATATTTCTAGACTTAGGCATAAAAACATGGCGTTAGATGGTGAGAACTTGAAACAGCCACCGAACGGCCCCGTGGGTGTCACCAACACTTCCCACGGGACCAATGTATCTCGTAGGAACTAACCCCGCTGCCGCGGGACTCCCAATTTGAGAACACCACGACTATTTAGATATTTCTAGACTTAGGCTTAAAAAAATGGCGTTAGAGGGTGAAATCTCCAATCTGCCCCCGAACGTCCCCGTAGGTGGCACCAACACCTCCCACGGGACCAATGTAACTCGTTGGAACTGATCCCACAGCTGCGGGACTCCCGGTTTGAGAATACGATGGTAATTTGCAAATTTATAGACTTAAGCTTGAAAACATGGCGTTAGAGAGTGAGAACTCGAAACAGCCCCAGAACGGCCCCGTGGGTGGCACCAACACCTCCCACGGGACCAATGTAACTCGTAGGAACAGACCCCGCAGCCCTGGGACTCCCGGTTTGAAAATACGATGATAATTTGCATATTTCTTGAGTTTTCCTTAAAAACATGGCGTTAGAGGGAGAGACTCAAAACAGCCCCCGAACGGCCGTATGGGTGGCACCAATACCTCCCACGGGACCATTATAACTCGTAGGAACTGACCCCACAGCCGTGGGGCTCCCGTTTTCAGAATACGAAGATAATTTACATATTTCTAGACTTAGGATGAAAAACATGGCGTTAGTTGGTGAGATCTCGAAACTGCATCCGAACGTCCCCTTGGGTGGCACCAACACCTCCCACAGGACCAATGTAACTCGTAGGAACAGGCCCCGTAGTCGCGGGACTCCTGGTATGAGAATACGATGGTAATTTTCATATTAATAGACTTAGTCTTAAAGACATAGCGTTAGAGGGTGAGAACTCAAAACAACCCCCGAACGGACCCGTGGGTGGCACCAACACCTCCCACGGGACCAATGTAACTCGTAGGAACTGACCCCGTAGCCGCGGGACTCTTGGTTTGAGAATACGATGATAATTTGCATATTTCTAGACTTAGGCTTAAAAACATGGCGTTAGAGGGCGAGATCTCAAAACTACCCCCAAACGTCCCCGTGGGTGGCACAAACACCTCCCACGGGACTAATCTAACTCGTAGGAACTGACCCCGCAGCCACGGGACTCTCGGTTTGAGAATACGATGGTAATTTGCATATTTATAGACTTAGGCTTAAAAACATAGCGTTAGAGGGTGAGAACTCGAAATAGCCCCCGAACGTCCCCGTGGGTGGCACCAGCACCTCCCATGAGACCAATGTAACTCCTAGGAACTGACCCTGCATCCGCGGGACTCCCGGTTTGAGAATACAATGGTAATTTGCTTATTTAAAGACTTAGGCATAAAAACATAGCGTTAGAGGGTGACATCTCGAAACTGCCCCCGAACGTCCCCGTGGGTGGCACCAACACCTCCCACTGGACTAATGTAACTCGTAGGTACTGACCCCATAGCTGCGGGACTCCCGGTTTGAGAATACGACGGTAATTCGCATATTTATAGACAAAGGCTTAAAAATAGAGCGTTAGAGAGTGAGAACTCGAAACAGACCCAGAACGGCCCCGTGGGTGGCACCAACACCTCCCACGGGACCAATGTAACTCGTAGGAACAGACCTCGCAGCCGTGGGACTCCCGGTTTGAGAATACGATGATAATTTGCATATTTCTAGAGTTTTGCTTAAAATCATGGCGTTAGATGGTGAGAACTCGAAACAGCCCCCGAACGGCCCTGTGGGTGGCACAAATACCTCCCACAGGACCATTGTAACTCGTATGAACTGACCCCGCGGCCGCGGGACTCCCGGTTTGAGAATACGATGATAATTTGCATATTTCTAGACTTAGGCTTAAAAACATGACGTTAGAGGGTGACATCTCAAAACTACCCCAAACATCCCTGTGGGTGGCACAAACACCTCCCACGGGACTAATCTAACTCATAGGAACTGACCCCGCAGCCACGGAACTCTCGGTTTGAGAATACGACGGTGATTTGCATATTTATAGACTTAGGCTTAAAAACATAGCGTTAGAGGGTGAGAACACGAAATAGCCCCTGAACGTCCCCGTGGGTGGCACCAACACCTCCCACGGGACCAATGTAACTCCAACGAACTGACCCTGCACCCGCGGGACTCCCGATTTGAGAATACAATGGTAATTTGCATATTTAAAGACTTAGGCATAAAAACATAGCGTTAGAGGGTGACATCTCGAAACTGCCCCCGAACGTCCCTGTGGGTGGCATCAACACCTCCCACGGAACCAATGTAACTCGTAGGAACTGACCCCGCAGTCACGGGACTCTCGGTTTGATAATACGATGGTAATTTTCATATTTATAGACTTAGGCTTAAAAACATCGCGTTAGAGGGTGAGAACTCGAAATAGCCCCTGAACGGCCCCGTGGGAGGCACCCACACTTCCCACGGGACCATTGTAACTCGTAGGAACTAACCCCACAGCCGCGGGATTCCCAGTTTGAGAATACGATAGTAATTTTCATATTCATAGACTTGGGCTTAAAAACATAGCGTTAGAGGGTGAAACTCAAAACAGCCCCCGAACGACCCCGTAGGTGGAACCGACACCTCTCATGGGACCAATGTGACTCGTAGGAACTAACCCCACAGCCGCGGGGCTCCTATTTTGAGAATACGATGATAATTTGCATATTTCTAGACTTAGGCAGAAAAACATGGCGTTAGTGGATGAGATCTCGAAACTACCCCCGAACGTCCCCATGGGTGGCACCAACACCTCCCACGGGGCCAATGTAACTCGTAGGAACTGACCCGGTAGTCGTGGGATTCCTGGTTTGAGAATACGATGGTAATTAGCATATTTATAAACTTAGGCTGAAAAACATAGCGTTATAGGGTGACAACTCAAAACAGCCCTCGAACGACCCCGTGGGTGGCACCAACACCTCCCACGGGACCAATGTAACTCGTAGGAACTGACCCCATAGTCGCAGGACTCTTTGTTTGAGAATACGATGATAATTTGTATATTTCTAGACTTAGGCTTAAAAACATGGCGTTAGAGGGTGAGAACTCAAAACTACCCCCAAACGTCCCCATGGGTGGCACAAACACCTCCCACGTGACGAATCTAACACGTAGGAACTGATCCCGCAGCCACGGGACTCTCGGTTTGAGAATACGATGGTAGTTTTCATATTTATAGACTTAGGCTTAAAAACATAGCGTTAGAGGGTGAGAACTCGAAATAGCCCCCCGAACGTCCCCGTGGGTGGCACCAACACCTCCCGTGGGACCAATTTAACTCGTAGGAACTTACCCCGCAGCCACGGGACTCTCGGTTTGATAATACAATGGTAATTTGTGTATTTATAGACTTAGGCTTAAAAACATAGCGTTGGAGAGTGAGAACTTGAAACTGCCCCCGAACGTCTCAATGGGTGGCACCAACACCTCCCACGGGGCCATTGTAACTCGTAGGAAATGACCCCATAGTCGTGGGACTCCTGGTTTGAGAATACGATGGTAATTTACATATTTATAGACTTAGGCTTAAAAACATAGCGTTATAGGGTGAGAACTCGAAACAGCCCCCGAACGGCCCCGTGGATGGCACCAACACCTCCCATGGGACCAATGTGACTCGTAGGAACTGACCCCACAGCTGCGGGACTCCCGTTTTGAGAATATGATGATAATTTGTATATTTCTATACTTAGGCTGAAAAACATGGCGTTAGTGGGTGAGATCTCAAAACTGCCCCCGAACGTCCCCATGGGTGGCACCAACACCTCCCACGGGGCCAATGTAACTAGTAAGAACTGACCCCATAGTCGCGGGACTCCTGGTTTTAAAATACAATGGTAATTTTAATATTTATAGACTTAGACTTAAAAACATAGCGTTACAGGGTGAGAACTCAGAATATCCCCCGAACGTCCCCGTGGGTGGCACCAACACCTCCCACGGGATGAATGTAACTTGTAGGAACTGACCCCACAGCCGCGGGACTCTCGGTTTGAGAATATGACGGTAATTTGCTTATTTCTAGACTTAGGCTTAAAAACATGGCGTTAGAGGGTGAGAACTTGAAACAGCCCCCGAACGGCCCCGTGGGTGGCACCAACACCTCCCACGGGACCAATGTAACTCGTCGGAACTGACCCTGCAGCCGGGGAACTCCTGATTTGTGAATACGACAGTAATTTGCATATTTATAGACTTAGGTTTAAAAAGATAGCATTAGAGGGTGAGAGCTCTAAACAGCCCCTTAACGGCCCCGTGGGTGGCACCAAGACCTCCCGCGGGACCCATGTAACTCGTAGTAACTGACCCCACAGCCGCGAGACTCCCGATTTGAGAATACGATGGTAATTTGCATATTTATAGACTTATTCTTAAAAACATAGCGGTAGAGGGTGAGAACTCGAAACAGCCTCTGAACAGACCTGTGGGTGGCACCAACACCTCCCACAGGACCAATGTAACTTGTAGGAACTGACCCCGCAGCCGCGGGACTCCCGGTATGAGAATACGACGATAATTTTCATATTTCTAGAATTAGGCTTAAAAACATGGCGTTACAGGGTGAGAACTTGAAAAAGCCACCGAAAGTCCCCGTGGGTGGAACCAACACCTCCCACGAGACCAATGTAACTCGTAGGAACGGACCCCTAGCCACGAGACTCCCGATTTGAGACTAAGATGGTAATTTGAATATTTCTAGACTTAAGCAAAACATGGCGTTCGTGGGTTAGAACTCAAAACGGCCACCGAACGGCCCCGTGGGTGGCACCAACACCTCCCACAAGACCAATGTAACTCGTAGGAACTGACCCTGCAGCCACAGGATTCCCGATTTGAGAATATGATGATAATTGGTCTGTTTTTAGATTTAGGCTTAAAAACATGGGGTTAGAGGGTGAGAACTCGAAACAACCCCCGAACGGCCCCGTGGGTGGCACCAACATCTCCCACGGGACCAATGTAAGTCCTAGGAACTAACCCCGCATCTGCGGGACTCCCGGTTCGAGAATACGATGGTGATTTGCATATTTCTAAACATGAGGAAAACATGGCGTTAGTGGGTGATAACTCGAAACAGCTCCCGAACAGCCCAGTGGTTGGCACCAACACGTCCCACTGGAGAAATGTAACTCGTAGGAACTGACCCCGCAGCCACGAGACTCCCGGTTTGATAATATGATGGTAATTTGCATATTTATAGACTTGTTGTTAAAAACATGGCGTTAGAGGGTGAGAACTCGAAACATCCCCCGAACGGCCCAAGGGTGTCACCAACACCTCCCACGGGACAAATGTAACTAGTAGGAACTGACCCCGCATCCGCCAGACTCGCGGTTTCAGAATACGACAGTAATTTTCATATTTATAGACATAAGCTTAAAGACATAGCGTTAGAGGGTGAGAACTTGAAACAACCCCCGAACGGCGTCGTGGAAGGCACCAACACCTCCCACGGGACCAATATAACACGTAGGAACTGACCCCGCAGTCGTGGGACTCCCGTTTTAAGAATACGATGATAATTTGCATATTTCTAGACTTAGACTTAAAAACATGGCGTTAGAGGGTGAGAACTCGAAACTGCCCCCGAACGGCATCGTGGGTGCACCAACACCTCCCACGGGACCAATATAACTCGTAGGAATTGACCCCGTAGTCGTGGGACTCCCAGTTTAAGAATACGATGATAATTTTCCTATTTTTAAACTTAGGTTGAAAAACATGGCGTTAGTGGATGAGAACTCGAAATAGCCCCCGAACGGGCCAGTGGGTGGCACCAACACCTCCCACGGGACCAATCTAACTCGTAGGAATTGACCCCACAGCCGCGGGACTCCCGATTTTAGAATACAATGATAATTTGCATATTTCTAGACTTAGGCTTAAAAACATGTTGTTAGTGGGTGAGATCTCGAAACTGCCCCCGAACATCCCCGTGGGTGGCACCAACACCTCCGATGGGACCAATGTAACACATAGGAACTGACCCCGCAGCCACGGGACTCCCGGTTTGAGAATACGAAGATAATTTGCATATTTCTAGACTAAGGCTTAAAAACATGTCGTTAGGGGGTGAGATCTCGAAACTGCCCCCGAACGTCCCCGTGGGTGGCAGCAACACCTCCCACGGGACCAATCAAACGCGTAGGAACTGACCCTACAACCGCGAGACTCCCGGTATGAGAATATGATGGTAATTTGCATATTTCAAGACTTAGGGTTAAAGACTTGGCGTTAGAGGGTGAGAACTCAAAACAGCCACCGAACTTCCCCATGGGTGGCACCAACACCTCCCACGGGACCAATGTAACTCGTAGGAACTAACCTCGTAGCCACGGGACTCCGGGTTTGAGATTAAGATGGTAATTTGCATATTTCTAGACTTAAGCAAAACATGGCGTTCGTTGGTGAGAACTCGAAACAGCCCCCGAACGGCCCCGTGAGTGGCACCAAGACCTCCCACAAGACCAATGTAACTCGTAGGAACTGACCCCACAGACGCGGGACTCACGGTATGAGAATACGATGATAATTTGCCTATTTTTAGAATTAGGCTTACAAACGTGGCGTTAGTGGGTGAGATCTCAAAACTACCCCCGAACAGCCCCGTGGGTTGCACCAACACCTCCCATGCGACCAATGTAACTCGTAGGACTTGACCCCGCATCCACGAGACTCCTAGTTTGAGAATACGACCGTAGTTTGCATATTTCTAGACTTAGGCTTAAAAAAATGGAGATAGAGGGTGAAATCACAAAACTACCCCCGAACGGCCCCGTGGGTAGCACCAACACCTCCAACGGGACCAATGTAACTCCTAGAAATTAACCCTGCATCCACGGGACTCCCGGTTTGAGAACATGATGGTAATTTGCATATTTACAGACTTAGGCTTAAAAACATGGCGTTAGAGGGTGAGAACTAGAAAAAAAACCTGAATGGCCCCGTGGGTGGCACCAACACCTCCCACGGGACCAATGTAACTCCTAGGAACTGACCCCGCATCCGCGGGACTCCCGGTTTGAGAATACGATGGTAATTTGCATATTTCAAAACTTAAGCAAAACATGGCGTTAGTGGGCGAGAACTCAAAACAGCCCCCGAACGGCGCCGTGGGTGGCACCAACACCTACCACGGGAGAAATGTAACTCATAGGAACTGACCCCGCAGCCGCGAGACTCCCGATTTGAGAATACGATGTTAATTTGCATATTTATAGACTTGGCGTTAAAAACATGGCGTTAGAGGGTGAGAACTCGAACAAACCTCTGAACGGCCCCGTGGGTGGAACCAACACCTCCCACGGGACCAATGTAACTCCTAGGAACTGACCTTGCATCTGCGGGACTCCCGGTTTAAGAATACGACGATAATTTACATATTTCTAAACTTAAGCAAAACATGGCGTTAGTGGGAGAGAACTCGAAACCGCCCTCGAATGGCTCCAATGTGGCACCAACACCTCCCACGGGACAAAGGTAACTCATAGGAACTGACCCCGCAGCCGCCAGACTCGCGGTTTCAGAATACGATAGTAATTTTTATATTTATAGACATAAGCTTAAAAACATAGTGTTAGAGGGTGAGAACTTGAAACAGCCCCCGAACGGCGCCGTGGGTGGCACCAACACCTCCCACGGGACCAATGTAACTCCTAGGAACTGACCCCGCATCCGCGGGACTCCCGGTTTGAGAATACGATAATAATTTTCATGTTTCTAAACATAAGCAACACCTCCCACGGGACCAATGTAACTCCTAGAAACTGACCCTGAGAATACCACGAAAATTTGCATATTTCTAGACTTAGGCTTAAAAAAATGGAGTTAGAGGGTGAAATAACGAAACTACCCACGAATGTCCCCATGGGTGGCACCAACACCTCCCACGGAATGAAAGTAACTCGTAGGAACTGACCCCACATCCGTGAGACACCCGGTTTGAGGATAAGACGGTAATTTGCATATTTACAGACTTAGGCTTAAAAACATAGCGTTAGAGGGTGAGAACTCGAAATAGCTACCGAACGGCCCCGTGGATGGCCCCAACACCTCCCAAGGGACCAATGTAACTCGTAGGAACTGACCCCGCAGCCGTGGGACTGTCGGTTTGAGAATACGACGGTAATTTGCATATTTCTAGACTTATGCTTAAAAACATGGCGTTAGAGGGTGAGAACTCGAAAGAGCCACCGAACGTACCCGTGGGTGGCACCAAGATCTCCCATGGGACCAATGCAACTCGTAGGAACTGACGCCGTAACCATGGGACTACCGGTTTGAGATTAAGACGGTAATTTGCATATTTTTAGACTTAAGCAATACATAGCGTTAGAGGGTGAAAACTCGAAACAACCCCCGAATGGCCCCGAGGGTGGAACAAACACGTCCCACAAGACCAATGCAACTCGTAGGAACTGACCCCGCCGCCGCGGGACTCCCGGTTTGATAACACGATGATAATTATATTATTTTTAGACTTAGGCTTAAAAATATGGTGTTATAGGGTGAGAACTCGAAACAGTCCCTGAACAGCCCCGTGGGTGGCACCAACACCTCCCATGGGACCGATGTATCTCGTAGGAACTGACCCCGCTGCCGCGGGACTCCCGGTTTGAGAATACCAAGATAATTTGTATATTTATAGACTTAGGCTTAAAAACATGGCGTTAGTTGCTAAGATCTCAAAACTTCCCCCGAACGTTCCGGTAGGTGGCACCAACACCTCCCACGGGACCAATGTAACACGTAGGAACAGACCCCGCAGCCTCGGGACTCCCGGTTTGAGAATACGACGATAATACGCATATTTCTAGACTTAGGCTTAAAAACCTGGCATTAGAGGGTGAGATCATGAAACTTCACCCGAACGTCCCCGTGGGTGGCACCAACTCCTCCCACGGAACCAATCTAAGTCGTAGGAATTGACCCCACAACCACGGGACTCTCGGTTTGAAAATGTGACAGTAATTTGTATATTTATAGACTTAGGCTTAAAAACATAGCGTTAGAGGGTGAGAACTCAAAACAGCCACCAAACGGCCCCGTGGGTGGCATCAACACCTCCCACGGGACCAATGTACCTCGTAGGAACTGACCCCGCAGCCGTGGGACTCCCGATTTGAGAATACGATAGTAATTTGTATATTTATAGACTTAGGCTTAAAAACATTGCGTTAGAGGGAGAGAACTCGAAACAGAGCCCGAACGGTCCCGTGGGTGGCACCAACACCTCCCACGGGACCAATGTAACTCGTAGGAACTGACCCCGCTGCCGCGGGACTCCCAGTTTGAGAATACGACAGTAATTTTCATATTTATAGACTTAGGCTTAAAAACATAGCATTAGAGGGTGAGAACTCGAAACGGCCCCGTGGGTGGCACCAACACCTCCCACGGGACCAATGTAACTCGTAGCAACTGACCCCGCAGCCACGGGACTCTCGGTTTGCTAATACGGTGGTAATTTTCATATTTATAGACCTAGGCTTAAAAACATAGCGTTAGAGGGTGAGAACTCGAAACAGCCCCCAAAAGGCCCCCTGGGTGCACCAACACCTCCCACAGGACCAATGTAACTCGTAGGAACTGACCCCGCAGCCGCGAGACTCCCGGTTTGATAATACCATGGTAATTTGCATATTTATAGACTTAGGCTTAAAAACATAGCGTTAGTGATTGAGAACTCGAAATAGCCCCCGAACGGCACCGTGGGTGGCACCAACACCTCCCACGGGACCAATGTAAGTCCTAGGAACTGACCCCGCAGCCACGAGACTCACGGTTTGAGAATACGATGGTGATTTGCATATTTATAGACTTAGGCTTAAAAACATAGCGTTAGAGGGTGAGAACTCGAAACAGCCCCCAAACGGCCCCGTGGGTGGCACCAACACCTCCCACGGGACCAATGTAACTCGTAGGAACTGACCCCGCAGTCGCAGGACTCCTGGTTTGAGAATATAAGATTAATTTGCATATTTATAGACTTAGGCTAAAAAACATAGCGTTAGAGGGTGAGAACTCGAAACTGCCCCCGAACGTCCCCGTGGGTGGCAGCAACACCTCCCACGGGACCAATCAAACGCGTAGGAACTGACCCTACAACCGCGAGACTCCCGGTATGAGAATATGATGGTAATTTGCATATTTCAAGACTTAGGGTTAAAGACTTGGCGTTAGAGGGTGAGAACTCAAAACAGCCACCGAACTTCCCCATGGGTGGCACCAACACCTCCCACGGGACCAATGTAACTCGTAGGAACTAACCTCGTAGCCACGGGACTCCGGGTTTGAGATTAAGATGGTAATTTGCATATTTCTAGACTTAAGCAAAACATGGCGTTCGTTGGTGAGAACTCGAAACAGCCCCCGAACGGCCCCGTGAGTGGCACCAAGACCTCCCACAAGACCAATGTAACTCGTAGGAACTGACCCCACAGACGCGGGACTCACGGTATGAGAATACGATGATAATTTGCCTATTTTTAGAATTAGGCTTACAAACGTGGCGTT
Organism: Sambucus nigra; assembly: GCA_949130495.1. Classification (NCBI taxonomy): domain Eukaryota; kingdom Viridiplantae; phylum Streptophyta; class Magnoliopsida; order Dipsacales; family Adoxaceae; genus Sambucus; species Sambucus nigra. Next base: position 352,204,277 of record OX422207.1, on the reverse strand, counting down.
AGTGGGTGAGATCTCAAAACTACCCCCGAACAGCCCCGTGGGTTGCACCAACACCTCCCATGCGACCAATGTAACTCGTAGGACTTGACCCCGCATCCACGAGACTCCTAGTTTGAGAATACGACCGTAGTTTGCATATTTCTAGACTTAGGCTTAAAAAAATGGAGATAGAGGGTGAAATCACAAAACTACCCCCGAACGGCCCCGTGGGTAGCACCAACACCTCCAACGGGACCAATGTAACTCCTAGAAATTAACCCTGCATCCACGGGACTCCCGGTTTGAGAACATGATGGTAATTTGCATATTTACAGACTTAGGCTTAAAAACATGGCGTTAGAGGGTGAGAACTAGAAAAAAAACCTGAATGGCCCCGTGGGTGGCACCAACACCTCCCACGGGACCAATGTAACTCCTAGGAACTGACCCCGCATCCGCGGGACTCCCGGTTTGAGAATACGATGGTAATTTGCATATTTCAAAACTTAAGCAAAACATGGCGTTAGTGGGCGAGAACTCAAAACAGCCCCCGAACGGCGCCGTGGGTGGCACCAACACCTACCACGGGAGAAATGTAACTCATAGGAACTGACCCCGCAGCCGCGAGACTCCCGATTTGAGAATACGATGTTAATTTGCATATTTATAGACTTGGCGTTAAAAACATGGCGTTAGAGGGTGAGAACTCGAACAAACCTCTGAACGGCCCCGTGGGTGGAACCAACACCTCCCACGGGACCAATGTAACTCCTAGGAACTGACCTTGCATCTGCGGGACTCCCGGTTTAAGAATACGACGATAATTTACATATTTCTAAACTTAAGCAAAACATGGCGTTAGTGGGAGAGAACTCGAAACCGCCCTCGAATGGCTCCAATGTGGCACCAACACCTCCCACGGGACAAAGGTAACTCATAGGAACTGACCCCGCAGCCGCCAGACTCGCGGTTTCAGAATACGATAGTAATTTTTATATTTATAGACATAAGCTTAAAAACATAGTGTTAGAGGGTGAGAACTTGAAACAGCCCCCGAACGGCGCCGTGGGTGGCACCAACACCTCCCACGGGACCAATGTAACTCCTAGGAACTGACCCCGCATCCGCGGGACTCCCGGTTTGAGAATACGATAATAATTTTCATGTTTCTAAACATAAGCAACACCTCCCACGGGACCAATGTAACTCCTAGAAACTGACCCTGAGAATACCACGAAAATTTGCATATTTCTAGACTTAGGCTTAAAAAAATGGAGTTAGAGGGTGAAATAACGAAACTACCCACGAATGTCCCCATGGGTGGCACCAACACCTCCCACGGAATGAAAGTAACTCGTAGGAACTGACCCCACATCCGTGAGACACCCGGTTTGAGGATAAGACGGTAATTTGCATATTTACAGACTTAGGCTTAAAAACATAGCGTTAGAGGGTGAGAACTCGAAATAGCTACCGAACGGCCCCGTGGATGGCCCCAACACCTCCCAAGGGACCAATGTAACTCGTAGGAACTGACCCCGCAGCCGTGGGACTGTCGGTTTGAGAATACGACGGTAATTTGCATATTTCTAGACTTATGCTTAAAAACATGGCGTTAGAGGGTGAGAACTCGAAAGAGCCACCGAACGTACCCGTGGGTGGCACCAAGATCTCCCATGGGACCAATGCAACTCGTAGGAACTGACGCCGTAACCATGGGACTACCGGTTTGAGATTAAGACGGTAATTTGCATATTTTTAGACTTAAGCAATACATAGCGTTAGAGGGTGAAAACTCGAAACAACCCCCGAATGGCCCCGAGGGTGGAACAAACACGTCCCACAAGACCAATGCAACTCGTAGGAACTGACCCCGCCGCCGCGGGACTCCCGGTTTGATAACACGATGATAATTATATTATTTTTAGACTTAGGCTTAAAAATATGGTGTTATAGGGTGAGAACTCGAAACAGTCCCTGAACAGCCCCGTGGGTGGCACCAACACCTCCCATGGGACCGATGTATCTCGTAGGAACTGACCCCGCTGCCGCGGGACTCCCGGTTTGAGAATACCAAGATAATTTGTATATTTATAGACTTAGGCTTAAAAACATGGCGTTAGTTGCTAAGATCTCAAAACTTCCCCCGAACGTTCCGGTAGGTGGCACCAACACCTCCCACGGGACCAATGTAACACGTAGGAACAGACCCCGCAGCCTCGGGACTCCCGGTTTGAGAATACGACGATAATACGCATATTTCTAGACTTAGGCTTAAAAACCTGGCATTAGAGGGTGAGATCATGAAACTTCACCCGAACGTCCCCGTGGGTGGCACCAACTCCTCCCACGGAACCAATCTAAGTCGTAGGAATTGACCCCACAACCACGGGACTCTCGGTTTGAAAATGTGACAGTAATTTGTATATTTATAGACTTAGGCTTAAAAACATAGCGTTAGAGGGTGAGAACTCAAAACAGCCACCAAACGGCCCCGTGGGTGGCATCAACACCTCCCACGGGACCAATGTACCTCGTAGGAACTGACCCCGCAGCCGTGGGACTCCCGATTTGAGAATACGATAGTAATTTGTATATTTATAGACTTAGGCTTAAAAACATTGCGTTAGAGGGAGAGAACTCGAAACAGAGCCCGAACGGTCCCGTGGGTGGCACCAACACCTCCCACGGGACCAATGTAACTCGTAGGAACTGACCCCGCTGCCGCGGGACTCCCAGTTTGAGAATACGACAGTAATTTTCATATTTATAGACTTAGGCTTAAAAACATAGCATTAGAGGGTGAGAACTCGAAACGGCCCCGTGGGTGGCACCAACACCTCCCACGGGACCAATGTAACTCGTAGCAACTGACCCCGCAGCCACGGGACTCTCGGTTTGCTAATACGGTGGTAATTTTCATATTTATAGACCTAGGCTTAAAAACATAGCGTTAGAGGGTGAGAACTCGAAACAGCCCCCAAAAGGCCCCCTGGGTGCACCAACACCTCCCACAGGACCAATGTAACTCGTAGGAACTGACCCCGCAGCCGCGAGACTCCCGGTTTGATAATACCATGGTAATTTGCATATTTATATACTTAGGCTTAAAAACATAGCGTTAGTGATTGAGAACTCGAAATAGCCCCCGAACGGCACCGTGGGTGGCACCAACACCTCCCACGGGACCAATGTAAGTCCTAGGAACTGACCCCGCAGCCACGAGACTCACGGTTTGAGAATACGATGGTGATTTGCATATTTATAGACTTAGGCTTAAAAACATAGCGTTAGAGGGTGAGAACTCGAAACAGCCCCCAAACGGCCCCGTGGGTGGCACCAACACCTCCCACGGGACCAATGTAACTCGTAGGAACTGACCCCGCAGTCGCAGGACTCCTGGTTTGAGAATATAAGATTAATTTGCATATTTATAGACTTAGGCTAAAAAACATAGCGTTAGAGGGTGAGAACTCGAAACAGCCCCCCGAACGGCCCCCTGGTTGGCACCAACACCTCCCACGGGACCAATGTAACTCGTAGGAACTGACCCCGCAGCCGCGAGACTCTCGGTTTTAGAATACCATGGTAATTTGCATATTTATAGACTTAGGCTGAAAAACATAGCGTTAGAGGGTGAGAACTCAAAATAGCCCCCGAACGGCCCCATGGGTGGCACCAACACCTCCGACGGGACCAATGTAACTCCTAAGAACTGACCCCGCAGCAGCGGGACTACGGGTTTGAGAATACGACTGTAATTTGCATATTTCTAGACTTAGGCTTGAAAACATGGTGTTAGAGGGTGAGAACTCGAAACAGCCCCCGAACGGACCCGTGGGTGGCACCAACACCTCCCACTTGACCAATGTAACTTGTAGGAACTGACCCCACTGCTGCGGGACTCCCGTATGAGAATACGACGGTAATTTGCATAATTCTAGACTTAGGGTTAAAAACATGGCGTTAGACGGTGAGAACTCGAAACAACCATCAAACGTGCCCGTGGGTGGCACCAGCACCTGCCACGGGGCCAATGTAACTCGTAGGAACTGACCCCGTAGCCACGAGAGTCCCGATTTGAGATTAAGACGGTAATTTGCATATTTCAAGACTTAAAAAAACATGGCGTTAGTGGGTGACAACTCGAAACAACCCCCGAACGGCCCCGTGGATGGCACCAACACCTCCCATAGGACCAATGTATCTCGTAGGAACTGATCCCACAGCTGTGGGACTCCCGGTTTGTGAATACGAAGATAATTTGCCTATTTTTACACATAGGCTTAAAAACATGGCTTTAGAGGGTGGGAACTCTAAATAACCCCCGAACGGCCCCGTGGTTGGCACCAACACCTCCCACAGGACCAATGTAACTCCTAGGAACTAACCCCGCATCCGTGGGACTCTCGGTTTGAGAATACGACGGTAATTTTCATATTCTTAAACTTAAACAAAACATGACATTAGTGTGTGAGAACTCGAAACAGCACCCGAACGACCCCGTGGGTGGCATTAACACCTCCCTCGGGACCAATGTAACTCGTAGGAACTGGCCCCGTAGACGCGAGACTCCAGGTTTGAGAATACGACGATAATTTGCATATTTATAGACTTAGCCTTAAAAATATAGCGTTAGAGAGTGAGAACGCGAAACAGCCCCCGAACGGCCCCGTGGGTGGCACCAACACCTCCCACGGGACCAATGTAACTCGTAGGAACTGATCCCGCTGCCGTGGGACTCTCGATTTGAGAATACAAAGACAATTTGTATATTTCTAGACTTACGCTTAAAAAATGGCGTTAGAGGGTAAAATAAAAAAATTACCCTCGAATGTCCCCGTGGGTGGCACCAACACCTCCCACGGGACCAATGCAACTCGTAGGAACTGACCCCGCAGCTGTGGGACTCCCGGTTTGAGAATACAACGATAATTTGCATATTTCTAAACTTAATCAAAACATGGCGTTAGTGGGTGAGAACTGGAAATAGCCCTCGAACGGCCCCGTGGGTGGCACCAACACCTCCCACTGGACCAATGTAACTCTTAGGAACTGACCGTGCAACAGCGGGACTCCCGGTTTGAGAATAAGACAGTAATTTGCATATTTATAGACTTAGGCTTAAAAACATTGTGTTAGAGGGTGACAACTCGAAACAGCCCCCGAATGGCCCCGTGGGTGGAACCAACACCTCCCGCGGGACCAATGTAACTCGTAGCAACCGACCGCGCAGCCGCGAGACTTCCGGTTTGAGAATATGATGGTAATTTCCATATTATAGACTTAGGCTTAAAACATAACATTAGAGGGTGAGAACTCGAAACAGCCCCCGAACGGACCCGTGGGTGGCACCAACACCTCCCACTGGACCAATGTAACTTGTAGGAACTGACCCCACAGCCGTGGGACTCCCGGTATGAGAATACCACGGTAATTTGCATATTTCTAGACTTAGGCTTGAAAACATCGCAATAGAGGGTGAGAACTCGAAACAGCTACCGAACGTCCCCGTGGGTGGCACCTACACCTCCCAAAAGACCAATGCAACTCATTGGACCTACCCCGCAGCCGTGGGACTCCCGGTTTGAGAATACGATGATAAGTTGCCTATTTTTAGACTTAGGCTTAAAAATACGGTGTTAGAGGGTGAGAACTCGAAACAACCCCCGAACGGCCCCGTGGGTGGCACCAACACCTCGCATGGGACCAATGTATCTCGTAGGAACTGATCCCGCTGCCGCGAGACTCCCGATTTGAGAAAACCAAGATAATTTGTATATTTCTAGACTTAGGCTTAAAAAAATGGCATTAGAGGGTGAAATCACGAAACTGCCCTCGAATGTCCCCGTGAGTGGCACCAACACCTCCCACGGGACCAATGTAACTCGTAGGAACTGACCCCGTAGCTACGGGACACCCGGTTTGAGAATACAACGATAATTTGCGTATTTCTAAACTTAAGCAAAACATGGCATTAGTGGGTGAGAACTCGAAACATCACCCGAACGGCCCCGTGGGTTGCACTAACACCTCCCTCGGGACCAATGTAACTCGTAGGAACTGACCCCGCATCCGCGAGACTCCCAGTTTGAGAATACTACGGTAATTTACATATTTATAGACTTAGGCTTAAAAACATGGCTTTCGAGCGTGAGAACTCAAGACAACCCCCGAACGACCCCGTGGGTGGAACCAACACCTCCCACAGGACCAATGTAAATCCTAGGAACTGACCTGCATCCGCGGGACTCCCGGTTTGAGAATACGACGGTAATTTGCATATTTCTAAACTTAAGCAGAACTTGGCGTTAGTGGGTGAGAACTCGAAATCACCCCTGAATGGCCCCGTGGGTGGCACTAACAACTCCCACGGGACCAATATAACTCGTAGGAACTGGCTCCGCAGCCGCAAGACTCCAGGTTTTAGAATAGGACTGTAATTTGCATATTTATAGAATTAGGATTTCAAACATAGCGTTAGAGGGTGAGAACTCGAAACAGCACCCTAACGGCCCCGGGGGTTGCACAAACACCTCCCACGGGACTCTCGGTTTGAGAATACAACGGTAATTTGCATATTTCTAGACTTAGGCCTAAAAAAATGGCGTTAGAGGGTGAGAACTTGAAACATCCACCGAACGTACCCATAGGTGGCACCACGACCTCCCACGGAACCAATGCAACTTGTAGGAACTAAACTTGTAGCCATGGGACTCCTAGTTTGAGATTAAGACGATAATTTGAATATTTCTAGATTTGAGCAAAACATGGCGTTCGTGGGTGAGAACTCAGAACATCCCCCTAACGGCCCCGTGAGTGGCACCAAGACGTCCCACAAAACCAAAGTTACTCATAGGAATTGACCCCGCAGCCGTGAGAATCTCGGCTTGAGAATACGATCATAATTTCTCTATTTTTAGACTTAGGCATAAAAATATGGTGTTAGAGGGTGAGAACTCGAAATGGCCCCCGAACGGCCCCGTGGGTGGTACCAACACCTCCCATGGGACCAACGTATCTCGTAGGAACTCACCCCGATACTGCAGGACTCCCGGTTTAAGAATACCACGATAATTTGCCTATTTCTAGACTTAGGCTTAAAAAAATGGAGTTAGAGGGTGAAATCACGAAACTACCCTCGAATGTCCCCGTGGGTGGCACCAACATCTCCCACGGGACCAATGTAACTCGTAGGAACTGACCCTGCATCTGTGACACTCCCGGTTTGAGTGTAAGACGGTAATTTGCAAATTTATAGACTAAGGCTTACAAACATAGCGTTAGAGGGTGAGAACTCGAAACAGCTCCCGAACGGCCCCGTGGGTGGCACCAACACCTCCCACGGGAGCAATGTAACGCATAGGAACTGAACCCGCGGCCGCGGGAGTGCCGGTTTGGGAATACGATGGTAATTCCCATATTTCTAGACTTAGGCTAAAAAACATGACGTTAGAGGGTGAGAACTTGAAACAGCGATTGAACGTCCCCATGGGTGGCACCAACACCTCCCACGGGACAAATGTAACTCATAGGAACTGACCCCTTAACCATGGGACTACCGGTTTGAGATTAAGACGGTAATTTGCATATTTCTAGACTTAAGCAAAACATGGCGTTACTGGGTGAGAACTCGAAACAGCCCCCGAATGGCCCCGTGGGAGGCACCAACACCTCCCACAAGACCAATACAACTCGTACGAACTGACCCCGCATCCGTGGGACTCCCAGTTTTAGAATACGATGATAAATTGATTATTTTTAGACTTAGGCTTAAAAATATGGCGTTAGAGGGTGAGAACTCAAAACAGCACCCGAACAGCCCCGTGGGTGGCACAAACACCTCCCATGGGACCAATGTATCTCGTAGGAACCGACCCCGCTGCCGTGGGACTCCCGGTTTGAGAATACCGAGATAATTTGTATATTTATAGACTTAGTCCCCGTGGGTGGCACCAACACCTCCCACGGCACCAATCTAACTCATAGGAATTGACTCCACAACCACGGGACTCTTGGTTTGAAAATGTGACAGTAATTTGTATATTTATAGACTTAGGCACAAAAACATAGCGTTAGAGGGTGATAACTCAAAACAGCCCCCGAACGGCCCCGTGGGTGGCACCAACACCTCCCACGGGACCAATGTAACTCATAGGAACTGACCCCGCAGCCGCAGGACTCCCGGTTTCAGAATAGGACAGTAATTTGCATAATTATAGACTTAGGCTTAAAAACATAGCGTTAGAGTGTGAGAACTCGAAACAGCCCCCGAACGGCCCCATGGGTGGCACCAACACCTCCCACGGGACCAATGTAACTCGTAGGAACTGACCCCGCAGCTGCAGCACTCCCGGTTTGAGAATACGACAGTAATTTGCATATTTATAGACTTAGGCTTAAAAACATTACTGTCTATAATTTGCATATTTATAGACAGTAATTTGCATATTTAGAGGGTGAGAACTCGAAACAGAGCCCGAACGGCCCCGTGGGTGGTACCAACACCTCCCACGGGACCAATGTAACTCGTAGGAACTGACCCCGCAGCTGCAGGACTCCCAGTTTGAGAATACGAGAGTAATTTTCATATTTATAGACTTAGGCTTAAAAACATAGCGTTATAGGGTGTGAACTCGAAACAGCCCCCGAACGGCCCCCTAGGTGGCACCAACACCTCCCACGGGACCAATATAACTCGTAGGAACTGACCCCGCAGTCGCGAGACTCCTGATTTGAGAATATGATTGTGATTTGTATATTTATAGACTTAGGCTAAAAAACAGAGAGTTAGAGGGTGAGAACTCGAAACAGCCCCGCAACAGCCTCGTGGGTGGCACCAACACCTCCAACGGGACCAATGTAACTCTTAGGAACTGACCCCACAGCCGCAGGACTCTCGATTTGAGAAGACGACAGTAATTTGTATATTTTTAGACTTAGGCTTAAAAACATAGCGTTAGAGGGTGAGAACTCGAAATAGCCCCCGAATGGCCCCCTGGGTGGCACCAACACCTCCCACGGGACCAATGTAACACGTAGGAACTGACCCCGCGGCCGCGAGACTCTCGGTTTGAGAATACGACGATAATTTGTATATTTATAGACTTAGGCTTAAAAACATAGCGTTAGAGGGTGAGAACTCGAAACAACCCCCAAACGGCCCCGTCGAGGGCACCAACAGCTCCCACGGGTCCAATGTAACTCCTAGAAACTGACCCTGCAGCCGTGAGGCTCCCGATTTGAGAATATGACGATAATTTGTATATTTACAGACTTAGGCTTAAAAACATAACGTTAGAGGTTGAGAACTGGAAAAAGCCCCCGAACGGACCCGTGGGTGGCACCAACACCTCCCACTTGACCAATGTAACTTTTAGCAACTGACCCCACTGCCGTGGGACTCCCGGTATGAGAATGTGACGGTAATTTACATATATCTAGACTTAGGGTTAAAAACATGGTGTTAGAGGGTGAGAACTCGAAACAACCATCAAACGTCCCCGTGGGTGGCACCAGCACCTCGCACGGGGCCAATGTAACTCGTAGGAACTGACCTCGTAGACACGAGAGTCCCGGTTTGAGATTAAGATGGTAATTTGCATATTTCTAGACTTAACAAAACATGGCAATAGTGGGTGAGAACACGAAACAACCCCTGAACGGCCCCGTGGATGGCACCAACACCTCCCATAGGACCAATGTATCTCGTAGGAACTGATCCTGAAGCTGTGGGACTCCCGGTTTGTGAATACGATGATAATTTGCCTATTTTTAGACTTAAACAAAACATGACGGTAGTGGGTGAGAACTCGAAACAGCCCCCGAATGGCCCCGTGGGTGGCACCAACACCTCCCTCGGGACCAATGTAACTCGTAGGAAACGACCCCACAGCCGCGATACTCCCGGTTTGAGAATATGGTGGTAATTTGCATATTTATAGACTTAGGCTTAAAAACATGGCTTTAGAGGGATGAGAACTGGAAACAACCCCCGAACGGCCCTGTGGGTGGCACCAACACCTCCCACAGGACCAATGTAACTCCTAGGAACTGACCCCACATCCGCGGGACTCCTGATTTGAGATAACGACGATAATTTTCATATTTCTAAACTTAAGCAAAAAATGGCATTTGTGGGTGAGAACTCGAAACAGCACCCGAACGGCCCCGTGGGTGGCACTAACACCTCCCTCGGGACCAATGTAACTCGTCGAAACTGGCCCCGCAGCCGCGAGACTCCAGGTTTGAGAATACGACGGTAATTTTCATATTTATAGACTTAGGCTTAAAAACATAGTGTTAGAGGGTGAGAACTCGAAACAGCACTGGAACGGTCCCGTGGGTGGCACCAACGCCTCCCACGGGACCAATGTACCTCATAGGAACTGACCCCGCAGTCGCGGGACTCACGGTTTGAGAATACGATGATAATTTGCATATTTCTATAGTTAGGCTTAAAAACATGGCGTTAGAGGGTGAGAACTCGAGACAACCCTGAAGGGCCCTGTGGGTGGCACCAACACCTCCCACTGGACCAATGTAACTTGTAGGAACAGACCCCACAGCCGCGGGACTCCCAGTATGAGAATACGACGGTAATTTGCATATTTCTAGACTCAGGCTTAAAAACATGGCGTTAGAGGGTGAGAACTCGAAACAACCACCGAACGTCCCCGTGGGTGGCACCAACACCTCCCACGGGGCTAATGTAACTCATAGGAACTGACCCCGTAGCCACGGGACTCCCAGTTCGAGATTAAGATGATAATTTGCATATTTCTAGATTTAAGCAAAACATGGCGTTAGTGTGTGAGAACTCGAAGAAGCCCCCGAGGATGGCACCCCCACCTCCCACAAGACCAATGCAACTCATAGGAACTGACCCTGCATCCGCGGGACTCCCGATTTAAGAATACGACGATAATTTGCATATTTCTAAATTTAAGCAGAACATGGCGTTAGTGGGTGAGAACTCGAAATATCCCCCGAACTGCCCCGTGGGTGGAACTAACACCTCCCTCGGGACCAATGTAACTCGTAGGAACTGGCCCCGCAGCAGCGAGACTCCAGGTTTGAGAATACGACGATAATTTCCATATTTATTGACTTAGGCTTAAAAACATAGCGTTAGAGGGTGAGAAGTCGAAATAGCCTCCGAACGGCCCCGTGGGTGGCACCAGCACCTCCCACGAGACCAATGAACTCCATGAAATAGACCCTGCATCCGCGGGACTCCCGGTTTGAGAATACGACAGTAATTTGGATATTTCTAAACTTAAGCAAAACATGGAGTTAGTGGGTGAGAACTCGAAACAGCCCCGTGGGTGGCACCAACACCTCCCACGGGATCAATGTAACTCGTAGGACCTGACCACGTAGCCGCGAGACTCGGTAATTTGCATATTTGTAGACTTAGGGTTAAAAACATAGCGTTGGAGGGTGAGAACTTGAAACATCCCCCGAACGGCCCCGTGGATGGCACCAACACCTCCCACGAGACCAATGTAACTCGTAGGAAATGACCCCGTAGTCACGGGACTCCCGGTTTGAGAATACGATGATAATTTTCATATTTCAAGAGTTAGGCTTAAAAACATGGCGTTAGAGGGTGAGAACTCGAAACAGCCCACGAACGACCCCGTGGGTGGCACCAACACCTCCCACTGGACCAATGTAACTTGTAGGAACTGACCCCACAGCCGCGGGGATCCCGGTATGAGAATACGACGGTAATTTGCATATTTCTAGACTTAGGCTTAAAAACATGGCATTAGAGGGTGAAAACTCAAAACAGCCACCGAACGTCCCCGTGGGTGGCACCAACACCTCCCACGGGGCTAATGTAACTCGTAGGAACTGACCCCGTAGTCACGGGACTCCCGGTTTGAGAATACGATGATAATTTACATATTTGAAGAGTTAGGCTTAAAAACTTGGCATTAGAGGATGAGAACTCGAAACAGCCCACGAACGACCCCGTGGGTGGCACCAACACCTCCCACTGGACCAATGTAACTTGTAGGAACTGACCCCACAGCCGCGGGGATCCCGGTATGAGAATACGACTGTAATTTACATATTTCAAGAGTTAGGCTTAAAAACGTGGCATTAGAGGATGAGAACTCGAAACAGCCCACGAACGACCCTGTGGGTGGCACCAACACCTCCCACTGGACCAATGTAACTTGTAGGAACTGACCCCACAGCCGCGGGGATCCCGGTATGAGAATACGACTGTAATTTGCATATTTCTAGACTTAGGCTTAAAAACAAGGCATTAGAGGGTGAGAACTCGAAACAGCCACCGAACGTCCCCGTGGGTGGCACCAACACCTCCCACGGGGCTAATGTAACTCGTAGGAACTGACCCCGTAGCCACGGGACTCCCAGTTTGAGATTAAGAAGATAATTTGCATATTTCTAGACTTAAGCAAAACATGCCGTTAGTGGTTGAGAACTCGAAGCAGCCCCCGAATGGCCCTGTCGATGGAACCCACACCTCCCACAAGACCAATGCATCTCATAGGAACTGACCCCGTAGCCGCGGGACTCCCGGTTTGAGAATACGATGATAATTTGCTTATATTTAGACTTAGGCATAAAAATATGGTGTTTGAGGGTGAGAACTCGAAACAGCCCTCGAACGGAACCGTGGGTTGCACAAACACCTCCAGTGGAACCAATGTATCTCGTAGGAACTGATCCCGCTGCCGCGGGACTCCCAATTTGATAATACCAAGATAATTTGTATATTTCTGGACTTCGGCTTAAAAAAATGGCGTTAGAGGGTGAAATCACAAAACTGCCCTCGAATGTCCCCGTGGGTGGCACCAACACCTCCCACGGGACGAATGTAACTCGTAGGAACTAACCCCACAGCTGTGGGACTCCCGGTGTGAGAATACGACGAAAACTTGCATATTTCTAAACTTAAGCAAAACATGGCATTAATGGGTGAGAACTCAAAACAACCCCCGAACGGCCCTGTGGGTGGCACTACCACCTCCCTCGGGACCAATGTAACTCGTAGGAACTGACCCCGCATCCGCGAGACTCCTGATTTGAGAATACTACGGTAATTTACATATTTATAGACATAGGCTTAAAAACATGGCTTTATAGGGTGAGAACTCGAAACAACCCCCAAACGGACCCGTGAGTGGCACCAACACCTTCCACTAGACCAATGTATGTTGTTGGAATTGACCCCACAGTCGTGGGACTCCCAGTACTAGAATACGATGGTAATTTGCATATTTCTAGACTTAGGCTTAAAAACATCGCGTTAGAGGGTGAGAACTCGAAACATCCACCGAACGTCCCCGAGGGTGGCACCAATACCTCCCACGGGGCCAATGTAACTCGTAGTAACTGACCCTGTAGCCACAGGACTCCCGGTTTGAGATTAAGACGATAATTTGCATATTTCTAGACTTAAGCAAAACATGGCGTTAGTGGGTTAGAACTCGAAGAAGCCCCCGAATGGCCACGTGGATGGCACCAACACCTCCCAAAAGACCAATGCAACTCATAGGAACTGACCCCGCAGCCGCGGGACTCCCGGTTTGAGAATACGATGATAAATTGCCTATTTTTAGACTTAGGCTTAAAAATACGGTGTTAGAGGGTGAGAACTCGAAACAACCCCTGAACGGCCCCTTGGGACCAATGTATCTCGTAGGAACTGATCCCGCTGCCGCGGGACTCCCGATTTGAGAAAACCAAGATAATTGGTATATTTCTAGACATAGGCTTAAAAAAATGCCGTTAGAGGGTGAAATCACGAAACTTCCCTCGAATGTCCCCGTGAGTGGCACCAACACCTCACACGGGACCAATGTAACTCGTAAGAACTGACCCCGCAGCTACGGGACACTCGGTTTGAGAATACGACGATAATTTGCATATTTCTAAACTTAAGCAAAACATGGCATTAATGGGTGAGAACTCGAAACAACCCCCGAACAGCCTCGTGGGTGGCAGCAACACCTCCAACGGAACCAATGTAGCTTGTAGGACTTGACCCCACAGCCGCGAGACTCGTGATTTGAGAATTCGACGGTAATTTGCATATTTATAGACTTAGGCTTAAAAACGTAGCGTTAGAGGGTGAGAACTTGAAACATCCCCCGAACGGCCCCGTGGGTGGCACCAACACCTCCCATGAGACCAATGTAACTCCTAGGAACTGACCCGCATCCGAGGGACTCCCAGTTTGAGAATATGACGGTAATTTGCATATTTCTAAACTTAAGCAGAACATAGCGTTAGAGGGTGAGAACTCAAAACAACCCCTAACAGTCCCGTGTGTGGCACCAACACCTCCCATGGGACCAATGTATCTCGTAGGAACTGGCCCCGCAGCCGCGAGACTCCAGAGTTGAGAATAGGACTGTAATTTTCATATTTATAGAATTTGGCTTAAACACGTATCGTTAGAGGGTGAGAACTCGAAACAGCACCCTAACGGCCCCGGGGTGGCACCAACACCTCCCACGGGACCAATGCAACTCGTAGGTACTGACACCACAGCAGCGGGACTCTCGGTTTGAGAATATGATGATAAATTTAATATTTATGGACTTAGGCTTAAAAACATGGCGTTAGAGGGTGAGAACACGAAATACCCCTAAACGGAACCGTGGGTGGCACCAACACCTCCCACGGGACCAATGAACTCCTAAAAACTGACCTTCCATTCGCGGGACTCCCGGTTTAAGAATATGACGGTAATTTGAATGTTTCTAAACTTAAGCAAATCATGGAGTTAGTGGGTGAGAACTCAAAACAGCCCCGTGGGTGGCAGCAACAACTCCCACGGGACCAATGTAGCTCGTTGGACTTGACCCTGTAGCCGCGAGACTCACGATTTGAGAATTCGACGATAATTTGCATATTTATAGACTTAGGCTTAAAAACATAGCGTTAGAGGGTGAGAAATTCAAACATCCCCTGAACGGACCCGTGGGTGGAACCAACGCCTCCCACGAGACCAATGTAACTCGTAGCATCTGACCCCGCAGTAGCGGGATTACCGGTTTGAGAATATGACGGTGATTTGCATATAAATAGATTTAGGCTTAAAAACATGGTGTTAGAGGGTGAGAACTCGAAATAGCTCCCGAACGGCCCCGTGGGTGGCACCAACACCTCCCAAGGGACCAATGAACTCCTAGAAACTGACCTTGCATTCGCGGGACTCCCAGTTTGAGAATATGACGATAGTTTCCATATTTCTAAACTTAAGCAAAACATGGATTTAGTGGGTGAGAACTCAAAACAGCCCCGTGGGTGGCACCCACACCTCCCACGGGACCAATGTAACTCTAAGGAACTGACCCCGTAGCTGCGGGACTCCCGATTTTAAAATACGACGGTAATTTGCATATTTATAGACTTAGGCTTAAAACATAGCGTTAGAGGGTGAGAACTCGAAACATCCCCCGAATGGCCCCGCGGGTGCCACCAACACCTCCCACGGGACCAATGTAACTCGTAGGAACTTACCCCGTAGATGCGTGACTCCCGGTTTGAAAATACGATAGTAATTTGTAAAATTGTAGACTTAGGCTTAAAAACATAGTGTTAGAGGGTGAGAACTCAAAACAACCCCTAACGGCCCCGTGGGTGGCACCAATACCTCCCACGGGACCCATGTAACTCGTAGGAACTGAGCCCGCTGCCGCGGGACTCCCGATTTGAGAATACGATGATAATTTGCTTATTTTTAGACTTAGGCTTAAAAATATGGTGTTAGAGGGTGAGAACTCGAAACAACCTCCAAACGGCCCCGTGGGTGGCACCAACACCTCCCGTGGGACCAATGTATCTCGTAGGAACATATCCTGCTGGTGCGGAACTCCTGATTTGAGAATTCCAAGATAATTTGTATATTTCTAGACTTAGGCTTAAAAAAATGGCGTTAGAGGGTGAAATCACGAAACTGCCCTCGAATGTCCACGTGGGTGGCACCAACACCTCCCACGGGACCAATGTAACTCATAGGAACTGACCCCGGAGCTGTGGGACTCCCGGTTTGAGAATATGACAATAATTTGCATATTTCTAAACTTAAGCAAAACATGGCGTTAGTGGGTGAGAATTGGAAATAACCTTCGAACGACCCCGTGGGTGGCACCAACACCTCCCTCGGGACCAATGTAACTCGTAGGAACTGACCCCGCAGCCGCGAGACTCCCAATTTGAGAATACGATGGTAATTTGCATATTTATAGACTTAGGCTTAATAACATGGCTTTAGAGGGTGAGAACTCGAAACAACACCCGAACGGCCCCGTGGGTGGCACCAACACCTCCCACAGGACCAATGTAACTCCTAGGAATTGACCCGCATCCCCGGTTTGAGAATATGACGGTAATTTGCATATTTTTTAACTTAAGCAGAACATGTCGTTAGTGGGTGAGAACTCGAAACACCCCCGAACGGCCCCGTGGGTGCCACTAACAACTCCCTCAGGACTAATATAACTCGTAGGAACTGGCCCCGCAGCTGCGAGACTCCAGGTTTGAGAATACGACGGTAATTCGAATATTTATAGACTTGGGCCTAAAAACATAGCATTAGAGTGTGAGAAATCGAAACAGTACCCTAACGGCCCCGTGGGTGGCACCAACACCTCCCACAGGACCAATGTAACTCGTAGGTTATGACCCCACAGCAGCGGGACTACCGGTTTGAGAATATGATGGTAATTTGCATATTTATAGACTTAGGCTTAAAAACATGGCGTTAGAGGGTGAGAACTCAAAATATACACCGAACGGCCCCGTGGGTGGCACCAACACCTCCCACGGGACCAATGAACTCCTAGAAACTGACCTTGCATTCGCGGGACTCCCGGTTTGAGAATATGATGGTAATTTGCATATTTCTAAACTTAAGCAAAACATGGAGTTAGTGGGTAAGAACTCAAAACAGCCCCGTGGGTCGCACCAGCACTTCCCACGGGACCATTGTAACTCGTAGGACTTCACCCCGCAGCCACGAGACTCACGGTTTGAGAATTCGATGGTAATTTGCATATTTATAGACTTAGGCTTAAAAACATAGGGTTCGAGGGTGAGAACTTGAAACATCCCCCGAACGGCCCGTGGGTGGCACCAACACCTGCCACGAGACCAATGTAACTCGTAGGAACTGACCCAGCAGCCGCGAGAATGCCGATTTGAGAATACAAGGATAATTTGCATATTTCTAGAGTTAGGCTTAAAAACATGGTGTTAGAGGGTGAGAACTCGATACAACCCCCAAACGGCCCTGTGGGTGGCACCGACACCTCCCATGGGACCATTGTAACTCGTAGTAACTGAGCCCGCAGCCGCGGGACTCCCAGTTTGAGAATACGGTGATAATTTGCTTATTTTTAGTCTTAAGCTTAAAAATTTGGTGTTAGAGGGTGAGAACTCGAAACATCCCCCGAACGGCCCCGTGGGTGGCACCAACACCTCCTGTGGGACCAATGTATCTCGTAGGAACTTATTCGGCTGGCGCGGAACTCCCGATTTGAGAATACTAAGATAATTTGTATATTTCTAGACTTAGGCTAAAAAAATGGCGTTAGAGGGTGAAATCATGAAACTGCCCTCGAATGTCCACGTGGGTGGCACAACACCTCCCACAGGACCAATGTAACTCGTAGGAACTGACCCCACAACTTTGGAACTCTCGGTTTGAGAATACGACTACAATTTGCATATTTCTAAACTTAAGCAAAACATGGCGTTAGTGGTGAGAACTGGAAACAGCCCCCGAATGGCCCCGTGGGTGGCACCAACACCTCCCTCGGGACCAATGTAACTCTTAGGAACTGACCCCGCAGCCGCGAGACTCCCAGTTTTAGAATACGATAGTAATTTGCATATTTATAGACATAGCCTTAAAAACATAGCGTTAGAGGGTGAGAACTCTAAACAGCCCCCGTACGGCCCCGTGGGTGGCACCAACACCTCCCAAGGGACCAATGTAACTCGTAGGAACTGACCCCGCAGCCGCGAGACTCCTAGTTTGAGAATATGATGGTAATTTCCATATTTATAGACTTAGGCTTAAAAACATAGCATTAGAAGGGTGAGAACTTGAAACAGCCCCCGAACGGACCCGTGGGTGGCACCAACACCTCCTACTGGACCAATGTAACTCGTAGTAACTGACCCCGTAACCACGGGCCGGTTTGATATTAAGACGGTAATTTGCATATTTCTAGACTAAAAAAAAATATGGCGTTAGTGGGAGAGAATTTGAAGCATCCCCCGAATAGCCCCGTGGATGGCACCAACACCTCCCACAAGACCAATGCAACTCATAGGAACTGACCCCGCTGTCAGGGGACTCCCGGCTTGAGATTACGATGATAAATTGCATATATTTAGACTTAGGCTTAAAAATATGGTGTTAGAGGGTGAGAACTTGAAACAGCCCCCGAACGGCCCCGTGGGTGGCACCAACACCTCCCATGGGACCAATGTATCTCGTAGGAACTAATCCCGCTGCCGCAGGACTCCCGATTTGAGAATATTAAGATAATTTGTTTATTTTAAGACTTAGGCTTAAAAAAATGGCGTTAGAGGGTGAAATCACGAAACTGCCCTCGAATGTCCCCGTGGGTGGCACCAACACCTCCCACGGGACCAATGTAACTCGTAGGAACTGACCCCGAAGCTGTGGGACTCCCAGTTTGAGAATACGATGATAATTTGCATCTTTCTAAACTTAAGCAAAATATGGCATTAGTGGGTGAGAACTCGAACAGCCCCCGAACGGCCCCGTGGGTGGCACTAACACCTCCCTCGGGACCAATGTAACTCGTAGGAACTGACCCCGCAGCCGCGAGACTCCCGATTTGAGAATATGATGATAATTTTCATATTTATAGACTTATGCAGATCATGGCGTTAGTGGGTGAGAACTAGAAACATCCCCCGAACGGCCCCATGGGTGGCACTAACACCTCCCTTGGGACCAATGTAACTCGTAGGAACTGGCCCCGCAGCCGCGAGACTCCAGGTTTGAGAATACGATGGTAATTTTCATATTTATAGACTTAGGCTTAAAAACACAGCGTTAGAGGGTGAGAACTCGAAACAACACCTGAACGGCCTCGTGGGTGGCACCAACACCTCCCACGGGGCCAATGTTACTCGTAGGTACTGACCCCGCAGCAGCGGGACTCCCGGTTTGAGAATATGATGGTAATTTTCATATTAATAGACTTAGGGTTAAAAACATGGCGTTAGAGGGTGAGAACTCGAAATAGTCCTCGAACGGCCCCGTGGGTGGCACCAACACCTCCCACGGGAGAAATGAACTCCTAGACACTGACCCTGCATCCGCAGGACTCCCGGTTTGAGAATACGAATGGTAATTTGCATATTTTTAAAGATAAGCAAAACATCTAGTTAGTGGGTGAGAACTCAAAATAGCCCCGTGGGTGGCACCAACACCTCCCACGGGACCAATGTAACTCCTACGACTTGACCTCGCAGCTGCGAGACTCGCGGTTTGAGAATTCGACGGTAATTTGCATTTGTATAGAATTCGGCTTAAAAACATAGCCTTAGAGGGTGAGAACTTGAAACATCCCCCGAACGGCCCCGTGGGTGGCACCAAAACCTCCCACGAGACCAATGTAACTCATAGGAACTGACCCCGCAGCCGCGGGATTGCCGATTTGAGAATACGATGATAATTTGCATATTTCTAGAGCTAATCTTAAACACATGGCGTTAGAGGGTGAGAACTCGATACAACCCCCGAACGGCCCCGTGGGTGGCACCAATACCTCCCACGGGACCATTGTAACTCGTTGGAATTGAGCCCGCAACCGCGAGACTCCCGACTTGAGAATACGATGATAATTTCCATATTTGTTGACTTAGGATTAAAAACATGGTGTTAGTGGTTGAGATCTTGAAACTGCCCCCAAACGCCCCCTGGGTGGCACAAACACCTCCCACGGGACCAATGTAACACGTAGGAACTGACCTCGCTGCCGCGGGACTCTCGGTTTGAGAATATGATGATAATTTGCATATTTGTATACTTAGGCTTAAAAACATGGCGTTAGAGGGTGAGATCTCGAAACTGCCCCGAACGTCCCCGTGGGTGGCACCAACACCTCCCACGGGACCAATCCAACTCGTAGGAACTGACCCCGAGCCACGGGACTCTTGGTTTGAGAATACGACGGTAATTTTGATATTTATAGATTGGGGCTTAAAAACATAGCGTTAGAGGGTGAGAACTCAAAACAGCCCCCGAACGGCCCCGTGGGTGGCACCAACACCTCCCACGGGACCAATGTAACTCGTAGGAACTGAGCCCGCAGCCGCGGGACTCGCAGTTTGAGAATACGACAATAATTTTCATATTTATATACTTAATCAAAACATGGCGTTAGTGGGTCAGAACTCGAAACAACCCCCGAACGGCCCCGTGGGTGGCACTAACACCTCCCACAAGACCAATGTAACTCGTAATAACTGACCCCGCAGTCGCGGAAATCCTGGTTTGAGAATACGACGGTAATTGGCATATTTATAGACATAGGATTAAAAACATAGCGTTATAGGGGGAGAACTCGAAACAACCCCCGAACGGACACCATGGGTGGAACCAACACCTCCCACTTGACTAATGTAACTTGTCGGAACTGACCCCGCTGCCGCGAGACTCCCGGTATGAGAATATGATGGTAATTTACAAATTTGAAGACTTTGGCTTAAAAACATGGCGTTAGAGGTTGAGAACTCGAAATAACCCCCGAATGACCCCGAGGGTGCCACCAACACCTCCCACGGGACCAATGTAACTCCAAGGATTTGACCCCATAGCCACGGGACTCCCGGTTTGAGGTTAAGACGCTAATTTGCATATTTTAAAACATAAGCAGAACATGGCGTTAGTGGGTGAGAACTCAAAACAACCCCTGAACGGCCCCGTGGGTGGCACCAACACCTCCCTTGGGACCAATGTAACTTGTAGGAACTGACCCCGCAGCCGCGAGACTCCCGGTTTGAGAATATGACGGTAATTTACATATTTTTAGAC
Source organism: Sambucus nigra (assembly GCA_949130495.1). Lineage (NCBI taxonomy): Eukaryota > Viridiplantae > Streptophyta > Magnoliopsida > Dipsacales > Adoxaceae > Sambucus > Sambucus nigra. The sequence continues at coordinate 352,183,228 of OX422207.1, read as the reverse complement.
TTAGTCTTAAAAACATAGCGTTAGAGGGTGAGAACTCAAAACAGCACCCGAACGGCCCCGTGGGTGGCACCAACACCTCCCATGAGACCAATGTAACTCGTAGGAACTGACCCCGCAGCCGCGGGATTGCCGGTTTGAGAATACGATGATAATTTGTGTATTTCTAGAGTTAGGCTTAAAGACATGGCGTTAGAGGGTGAGAACTCGATACAACCCCCGAACGGCCCCGTGGGTGACACTAACACCTCCCACGGGACCAATGTAACTCGTAGGAAGTGACCCCACAGCCGCGGGATTGTCAGTTTGAGAATACGACGATAATTTGCATATTTCTAGACTTAGGCTTAAAAACAAGGCGTTAGAGGGTGAGAACTAGAAACAGCTACCGAACGTCCCCGTGGGTGGAACCAACACCTCCCACGAGACCAATGCAACACGTAGGAACTGACCCCCTAGCCACGGGACTCCCGATTTGAGATTAAGATGGTAATTTGCATATTTGTAGACTTAAGGAAAACATGGCGTTCGTGGGTGAGAACTCGAAACAGCCCCCGAACGGCCCCGTGGATGGCACCAACACCTCCCACAAGACCAATGTAACTCGTAGGAACTAACCCTCCAGCCTCAGGATTCCCGATTTGAGAATACGATGATAATTGGCCTATTTTTATACTTAGGCTTAAAAACATGGTGTTAGAGGGTGAGAACTCGAAACAACCCCCGAACGGCCCCGTGGGTGCCACCAACACCTCCCACGGGACCAATGTAACTCGTAGGAACTGAACCCGTAGTCGCGGGACTCCCCGTTTGAGAATACGATGGAAATTTGAATTTCTAAACTTAAGAAAAACATGACGTTAGTGGGTGAGAACTCAAAACAGCCCCCGAATGGCCCCATGGGTGGCACCAACACCTCCTACGGGACAAATGTAACTCGTAGGAACAGACCCCGCAACCGCGGGACTCCGTGTTTGAGAATACGATGATAATTCGCATATTTCTAGACATAGGCTTAAAAACGTGGCGTTAGAGGGTGAGAATTCGAAACATCCCCCGAACGGCTTCGTGGGTGGCACCAACACCTCTCGAGAGACCAATGTAACTCGTAGGAACTGACCCGGCTGTCGCGGGACACCCGATTTGAGAATAGGATGATAATTTGAATATTTCTAGACTTAGGCTTAAAACATGGATTTAGAGGCTGATAACTCGAAATAATCCCCCCAACGGCCCCGTGGGTGGAACCAACACCTCCCACGGGACCAATGTAACTCGTAGAAATGACCCCACAGCCGCGGGACTGCCAGTTTCAGAATACAACGGTAATTTGCATATTTCAAGACTTAGGCTTAAAAACATGGCTTTAGAGGGTGAGAACTCGAAACAACCCCCAACCTTCCCCGTGGGTGGAACCAACACCTCCCACGGGACCAATGTAACTCGTAGGAACTGACCCCGTAACCATGGGACTACTGGTTTGAGATTAAGATGGAAATTTACATATTTAGAGACTTAAGCAAAACATGGCGTTAGAGGGTGAGAACCCAAAACAGCCACCGAACGTCCCCGTGGGTGGAACCAACACCTCCCACGAGACCAATGCAACTCGTAGAAACTGACCTTGCATTCGCGGGACTCCCGGTTTGAGAATATGATGGTAATTTGCATATTTCTAAACTTAAGCAAAACATGGAGTTAGTGGGTAAGAACTCAAAACAGCCCCGTGGGTCGCACCAACACTTCCCACGGGACCATTGTAACTCGTAGGACTTGACCCCGCAGCCACGAGACTCACGGTTTGAGAATTCGATGGTAATTTGCATATTTGTAGACTTAGGCTTAAAAACAAAGCGTTCGAGGGTGAGAACTTGAAACATCCCCCGAACGGCCCGTGGGTGGCACCAACACCTGCCACGAGACCAATGTAACTCGTAGGAACTGACCCAGCAGCCGCGAGAATGCCGATTTGAGAATACAAGGATAATTTGCATATTTCTAGAGTTAGGCTTATAAACATGGTGTTAGAGGGTGAGAACTCGATACAACCCCCAAACGGCCCTGTGGGTGGCACCGACACCTCCCATGGGACCATTGTAACTCGTAGTAACTGAGCCCGCAGTTGCGGGACTCCCAGTTTGAGAATACGGTGATAATTTGCTTATTTTTAGTCTTAAGCTTAAAAATTTGGTGTTAGAGGGTGAGAACTCGAAACACCCCCCGAACGGCCCCGTGGGTGGCACCAACACCTCCTGTGGGACCAATGTATCTCGTAGGAACTTATCCGGCTGGCGCGGAACTCCCGATTTGAGAATACTAAGATAATTTGTATATTTCTAAACTTAGGCTAAAAAAATGGCGTTAGAGGGTGAAATCACGAATCTGCCCTCGAATGTCCACGTGGGTGGCACAACACCTCCCACGGGACCAATATAACTCGTAGGAACTGACCCCACAACTTTGGAACTCTCGGTTTGAGAATACGACTACAATTTGCATATTTCTAAACTTAAGCAAAACATGGCGTTAGTTGTGAGAACTGGAAACAGCCCCCGAATGGCCCCGTGGGTGGCACCAACACCTCCCTCGGGACCAATGTAACTCTTAGGAACTGACCCCGCAGCCGCGAGACTCCCAGTTTTAGAATACGATAGTAATTTGCATATTTATAGACTTAGGCTTAAAAACATAGCGTTAGAGGGTGAGAACTCTAAACAGCCCCCGTACGGCCCCGTGGGTGGCACCAACACCTCCCACGGGACCAATGTAACTCGTAGGAACTGACCCCGCAGCCGCGAGACTCCTAGTTTGAGAATATGATGGTAATTTCCATATTTATAGACTTAGGCTTAAAAACATAGCATTAGAAGGGTGAGAACTTGAAACAGCCCCCGAACGGACCCGTGGGTGGCACCAACACCTCCCACTGGACCAATGTAACTCGTAGTAACTGACCCCGTAACCATGGGCCGGTTTGATATTAAGACGGTAATTTGCATATTTCTAGACTAAAAAAAAATATGGCGTTAGTGGGAGAGAACTTGAAGCATCCCCCGAATAGCCCCGTGGATGGCACCAACACCTCCCACAAGGCCAATGCAACTCATAGGAATTGACCCCGCTGTCAGGGGACTCCCGGCTTGAGATTACGATGATAAATTGCATATATTTAGACTTAGGCTTAAAAATATGGTGTTAGAGGGTGAGAACTTGAAACAGCCCCCGAACGGCCCCGTGGGTGGCACCAACACCTCCCATGGGACCATTGTATCTCGTAGGAACTAATCCCGCTGCAGCAGGACTCCCGATTTGAGAATATCAAGATAATTTGTTTATTTTAAGACTTAGGTTTAAAAAAATGGCGTTAGAGGGTGAAATCACGAAACTTCCCTCGAATGTCCCCGTGGGTGGCACCAACACCTCCCACGGGACCAATGTAACTCGTAGGAACTGACCCCGAAGCTGTGGGACTCCCAGTTTGAGAATACGATGATAATTTGCATCTTTCTAAACTTAAGCAAAATATGGCATTAGTGGGTGAGAACTCGAACAGCCCCCGAACGGCCCCGTGGGTGGCACTAACACCTCCCTCGGGACCAATGTAACTCGTAGGAACTGACCCCGCAGCCGCGAGACTCCCGATTTGAGAATATGATGATAATTTTCATATTTATAGACTTATGCAGATCATGGCGTTAGTGGGTGAGAACTAGAAACATCCCCCGAACGGCCCCATGGGTGGCACTAACACCTCCCTTGGGACCAATGTAACTCGTAGGAACTGGCCCCGCAGCCGCGAGACTCCAGGTTTGAGAATACGATGGTAATTTTCATATTTATAGACTTAGGCTTGAAAACACAGCGTTAGAGGGTGAGAACTCGAAACAACACCTGAACAGCCTCGTGGGTGGCACCAACACCTCCCACGGGGCCAATGTTACTCGTAGGTACTGACCCCGCAGCAGCGGGACTCCCGGTTTGAGAATATGATGGTAATTTTCATATTAATAGACTTAGGGTTAAAAACATGGCGTTAGAGGGTGAGAACTCGAAATAGTCCCCGAACGGCCCCGTGGGTGGCACCAACACCTACCACGGGAGAAATGAACTCCTAGACACTGACCCTGCATCCGCAGGACTCCCGGTTTGAGAATACGAATGGCAATTTGCATATTTTTAAAGATAAGCAAAACATCTAGTTAGTGGGTGAGAACTCAAAATAGCCCCGTGGGTGGCACCAACACCTCCCACGGGACCAATGTAACTCCTAGGACTTGACCCCGCAGCTGCGAGACTCGCGATTTGAGAATTCGACGGCAATTTGCATATGTATATAATTCGGTTTAAAAACATAGCCTTAGAGGGTGAGAACTTGAAACATCCCCCGAACGGCCCCGTGGGTGGCACCAAAACCTCCCACGAGACAAATGTAACTCATAGGAACTGACCCCGCAGCCGCGGGATTGCCGATTTGAGAATACGATGATAATTTGCATATTTCTAGAGCTAGGCTTAATGACATGGCGTTAGAGGGTGAGAACTCGATAGAACCCCCGAACGGCCCCGTGGGTGGCACCAATACCTCCCACGGGACCATTGTAACTCGTTGGAATTGAGCCCGCAACCGCGAGACTCCCGACTTGAGAATACGATGATAATTTCCATATTTGTAGACTTAGGATTAAAAACATGGTGTTAGTGGTTGAGATCTTGAAACTGCCACCAAACGCCCCCTGGGTGGCACAAACACCTCCCACGGGACCAATGTAACACGTAGGAACTGACCTCGCTGCCGCGGGACTCTCGGTTTGAGAATATGATGATAATTTGCATATTTGTATACTTAGGCTTAAAAACATGGCGTTAGAGGGTGAGATCTCGAAACTGCCCCGAACGTCCCCGTGGGTGGCACCAACACCTCCCACGGGACCAATCTAACTCGTAGGAACTGACCCCGAGCCACGGGACTCTTGGTTTGAGAATACGACGGTAATTTTGATATTTATAGATTGGGGCTTAAAAACATAGCGTTAGAGGGTGAGAACTCAAAACAGCCCCCGAACGGCCCCGTGGGTGGCACCAACACCTCCCACGGGACCAATGTAACTCGTAGGAACTGACCCCGCAGCCGCGGGACTCCCAGTTTGAGAATACGACGATAATTTTCATATTTATATACTTAATCAAAACATGGCGTTAGTGGGTCAGAACTCGAAACAACCCCCGAACGGCCCCGTGGGTGACACTAACACCTCCCACAAGACCAATGTAACTCGTATTAACTGACCCCGCAGTCGCGGAAATCCTGGTTTGAGAATACGATGGTAATTGGCATATTTATAGACGTAGGATTAAAAACATAGCGTTATAGGGGGAGAACTCGAAACAACCCCCGAACGGACACCATGGGTGGAACCAACACCTCCAACTTGACTAATGTAACTTGTCGGAACTGACCCCGCTGCCGCGAGACTCCCGGTATGAGAATATGACGGTAATTTACAAATTTGCAGACTTTGGCTTAAAAACATGGCGTTAGAGGTTGAAAACTCGAAATAACCCCCGAATGACCCCGAGGGTGCCACCAACACCTCCCACGGGACCAATGTAACTCCAAGGATTTGACCCCATAGCCACGGGACTCCCGGTTTGAGGTTAAGACGCTAATTTGCATATTTTAAAACATAAGCAGAACATGGCGTTAGTGGGTGAGAACTCAAAACATCCCCTGAACGGCCCCGTGGGTGGCACCAACACCTCCCTTGGGACCAATGTAACTTGTAGGAACTGACCCCGCAGCCGCGAGACTCCCGGTTTGATAATATGACGGTAATTTGCATATTTTTAGACTTAGTCTTAAAAACATAGCGTTAGAGGGTGAGAACTCAAAACAGCACCCGAACGGCCCCGTGGGTGGCACCAACACCTCCCATGAGACCAATGTAACTCGTAGGAACTGACCCCGCAGCCGCGGGATTGCCGGTTTGAGAATACAATGATAATTTGCGTATTTCTAGAGTTAGGCTTAAAGACATGGCGTTAGAGGGTGAGAACTCGATACAACCCCCGAACGGCCCCGTGGGTGGCACTAACACCTCCCACGGGACCAATGTAACTCGTAGGAAGTGACCCCACAGCCGCGGGATTGTCAGTTTGAGAATACGACGATAATTTGCATATTTCTAGACTTAGGCTTAAAAACAAGGCGTTAGAGGGTGAGAACTAGAAACAGCTACCGAACGTCCCCGTGGGTGGAACCAACACCTCCCACGAGACCAATGCAACACGTAGGAACTGACCCCCTAGCCACGGGACTCCCGATTTGAGATTAAGATGGTAATTTGCATATTTGTAGACTTAAGGAAAACATGGCGTTCGTGGGTGAGAACTCGAAACAGCCCCCGAACGGCCCCGTGGATGGCACCAACACCTCCCACAAGACCAATGTAACTCGTAGGAACTAACCCTCCAGCCTCAGGATTCCCGATTTGAGAATACGATGATAATTGGCCTATTTTTATACTTAGGCTTAAAAACATGGTGTTAGAGGGTGAGAACTCGAAACAACCCCCGAACGGCCCCGTGGGTGCCACCAACACCTCCCACGGGACCAATGTAACTCGTAGGAACTGAAACCGTAGTCGCGGGACTCCCCGTTTGAGAATACGATGGAAATTTGAATTTCTAAACTTAAGAAAAACATAACGTTAGTGGGTGAGAACTCAAAACAGCCCCCGAACGGCCCCATGGGTGGCACCAACACCTCCTACGGGACAAATGTAACTCGTAGGAACAGACCCCGCAACCGCGGGACTCCGTGTTTGAGAATACGATGATAATTCGCATATTTCTAGACATAGGCTTAAAAACGTGGCGTTAGAGGGTGAGAATTCGAAACAGCCCCCGAACGGCTTCGTGGGTGGCACCAACACCTCTCGAGAGACCAATGTAACTCGTAGGAACTGACCCGGCTGTCGCGGGACACCCGATTTGAGAATAGGATGATAATTTGAATATTTCTAGACTTAGGCTTAAAACATGGATTTAGAGGCTGATAACTCGAAATAATCCCCCCAACGGCCCCGTGGGTGGAACCAACACCTCCCACGGGACCAATGTAACTCGTAGAAATGACCCCACAGCCGCGGGACTGCCAGTTTCAGAATACAACAGTAATTTGTATATTTCAAGACTTAGGCTTAAAAACATGGCTTTAGAGGGTGAGAACTCGAAACAGCCCCCAACCTTCCCCGTGGGTGGAACCAACACCTCCCACGGGACCAATGTAACTCGTAGGAACTGACCCCGTAACCATGGGACTACCGGTTTGAGATTAAGATGGAAATTTACATATTTAGAGACTTAAGCAAAACATGGCGTTAGAGGGTGAGAACCCAAAACAGCCACCGAACGTCCCCGTGGGTGGAACCAACACCTCCCACGAGACCAATGCAACTCGTAGGAACTGACCCCCTAGCCACGGGACTCCCGATTTGAGATTAAGATGGTAATTTGCATATGTCTAGACTTAAGCAAAAACATGGCGTTCGTGGGTGAGAACTCGAAACAGCCCCTGAACGGCCCCGTGGGTGGCACCAACACCTCCCACAAGACTAATGTAACTCGTTGGAACTGACCCTGCAGCCTAAGGATTCCCGATTTGAGAATACGGTGATAATTGGCCTATTTTTAGACTTTGGCTTAAAAACATGGTGTTAGAGGGTGAGAACTCGAAACAACCCCCGAATGACCCCGTGGGTGGCACCAACACCTCCCAAGGGACCAATGTAACTCCTAGGAACTGACCCTGCATCCGCGGGACTCCCAGTTTGAGAATATGATGGTAATTTGCATATTTCTAAACATAAGTAAAACATGGCGTTAATGGGTGAGAACTCGAAACAGCCCCCGAACGGCCCCGTGGGTGGAACCAACACCACCCACGAGACCAATTCAACTCATAGGAACTGACCCCCTACCCACGGGACTCCCAATTTGAGATTAAGATGGTAATTTGCATATTACTAGACTTAAGCAAAATATTGCGTCCGTGGGTGAGAACTCGAAACAGGCCCCGAACGGCCCCGTGGGTGGCACCAACACCTCCCACAAGACCAATGTAACTCGTAGGAACTGACCCTGTAGCCACGGGACTCCCGGTTTGAGAATAAGATGATAATTTGCATATTTCTAGACTTTGGCTTAAAAACATGGCGTTAGTGGGTGAGATCTCCAAAATGCACCCGAACGTCCCCGTTGGTGGCACCAACACCTCCCACAGGGACAAATTAACTCATAGGAACTGACCCATCAGCCGCGGGACTCCTGGCTTGAGAATACGATGGTAATTTACATATTTATAGACTTAGTCTTAAAAACATAGCGTTAGAGGGTGAGAACTGAAAACAGCACCCGAGCGGCCCCGTGTGTGGCACCAACTCCTCCCACGGGACTAATGTAACTCGTAGGAACTGACCCCGCAGCCGCGGGACTCTTGGTTTGAGAATTCGATGACAATTTGCATATTTCTAGACATACGATTAAAAACATGGCGTTAAATCGTGAGAATTCGAAATAGCTCCCGAACGGCCCCATGGGTGGCACCAACACCTCCCACAGGACCAATGTAAATCGTAGGACCTGACCCCATAGCCGCGGGACTCCTAGTTTGTAGAATACGATGACAATTTTCCTATTTCTAGACATAGGCTTAAAAACATGGCGTTAGAGGGTGAAAATTCGAAACAGCCCCTGAACGGCATCGTGGGTGGCACCAACACCTCCCACGGGACCAATGTAACTCGTAGGAACTGACCCCGCACTCGCGGCGCTCCCGATTTAAGAATAGGACGATAATTTGTATATTTCTAGACTTAGGCTTAAAAACATGGCTTTAGAGGGTGAGAACTCGAAAAAACCCCTGAACGGCCCCGTGGGTGGAACTAACACCTCCCACGAGACGAATGTAACTCGTAGAACTGACCCCGCATCCGCGGGACTCCCGGTTTGAGAATACGATGATAATTGGCCTATTTTTAGACTTAGGATTAAAAACATGGTGTTAGAGGGTGAGAACTCAAAACAACCTCCCAACGGCCCCGTGGGTGGAACCAACACCTCCCACGGGACCAATGTAACTCCTAGGGACTGACCCCGCATCCGCGGGACTCCCAGTTTGAGAATACGATGGTAATTTCCATGTTTCTAAGCATAAGCAAAACATGGCGTTATTGGGTGAGAACTCGAAACAGCCCCACAATGGCCCTGTGGGTGGCACCAACACCTCCCACGGGACCAATGTAACTCGAAGGAACTGACCCCGCAGCCGCGGGATTGTCAGTTTGAGAATACGACGGTAATTTGAATATTTATAGACTTAGGCTTAAAAATAAGGCGTTAGAGGGTGAGAACTTGAAACAGCCCCCAAACGGCCCCGTGGGTGGCACCAACGCCTCCCACGGGAGCAATGTAACTCGTAGGAACTGACCCCGCAGCCACGGGACTCACGGTTTGAGAATACGATGATAATTTGCATATTTCTAGACTTTGGCTTAAAAACATGGCGTTAGTGGGTGAGATCTCCAAACTGCACCCGAACGTCCCCGTTGGTGGCACCAACACCTCCCACGGGGACAAATTAACTCATAGGAACTGACCCCTCAGCCGCGGGACTCCTGGTTTGAGAATACGATGGTAATTTGCATATTTATAGACTTTGTCTTAAAAACATAGCGTTAGAGGGTGAGAACTCAAAACAGCACCCGAGCGGCCCCGTGTGTGGCACCAACTCCTCCCACGGGACCAATGTAACTAGTAGGAACTGACCCCGTAGTAGCGGGACTCGCGGTTTGAGAATAATACAGTAATTGGCATATTTCTAGACTTAGGCTTAAAAACATGGCGTTACAGGGTGAGAACTTGAAACAGCCCCCAAACGGCCCCATAGGTGGCACCAACACATCCTACGGGACGAATGTAACTCGTAGGAACTGACCCCGCATCCGCGGGATCCCCTATTTGAGAATACGATGATAATTTGTATATTTCTAGACTTAGGCTTAAAAATATGGCGTTAGTGGGTGAAATCTCAAAACTGCCCCCGAATGTCCCCGTGGGTGGCACCAACACCTCCCCTTGGGCCAATGTAACTCGTAGAAACTGACCCCGCAGCCGCGGGACTCCTGCTTTGATAATACGATGGTAATTTGCATATTTATAGACTTAGGCTTAAAAACATAGCGTTAGAGGGTGAGAAATCGAAACAGCCCACCTGGGTGGTACCAACACCTCCCACGAGACAAATGTAACTCGTAGAATCTGACCCCGTAGTCGCGGGTCTCCCGATTTTAGAATACGATGATAATTTGTATTTCTAAACTTAATCAAAACATGGCGTTAGTGGGTGGGAACTCAAAACAGACCCCGAACGGCCCCGTGGGTGGCACCAACACCTCCTACGGGATCAATGTAACTCGTAGGAACCGACCCCGCAGTCGCGAGACTCTTAGTTTGAGAATACGATGACAATTTTCATATTTCTAGAAATAGGCTTAAATACATGGCGTTAAACGGTGAGAATTCGAAACAGCTCCCGAACGGCCCCGTGGGTGGCACCAACACCTCCCACAGGACCAATGTAAATTGTAGGAACTGACCCCACAGCCGTGGGACTCCCAATTTGAGAATATCATGAATTTTTGCCTATTTCTAGACATAGGCTTAAAAACATGGCATTAGAGGGTGAAAATTTGAAACAGCCCCCGAACGGCATCATGGGTTGCACCAACACCTCCCACGGGACCAATGTAACTCGTAGGAACTGACCCCGCAGTCGCGGTACTCCCGATTTGAGAATAGGACGATAATTTGCATATTTCTAGACTTAGGCTTAAAAACATAGCGTTAAAGGGTGAGAACTCAAAACAGCACCCGAGCGGCCCCGCGGGTGGAACCAACACCTCCCACGGGACCAATGTAACTCCTAGGAACTGACTGCGCATCCGCGAGACTCCCGGTTAGAGAATACGATGGTAATTTTCATAATTATAGACTTAGGCTTAAAAACATAGCGTTAGAGGGTGAGAACATGAAACCGCGCCCGAACGGACCCGTGGGTGGTACCAACACCTCCCACGGGACCAATGTATCTTGTAGGAACTGACCTTGCAGCCGCGGGACTCCCGATATGAGAATACGATGGTAATTTGCATATTTCTATACTTAAGCTTAAAAACGTACCATTAGGGGGCTATTTCGAGTTCTCACCCTCTAACTGACCCCGCAGTCGCTGGACTCTTGGTTTGAGAATACGATGACAATTTGCATATTTCTAGACATAGGCTTAAAAACATGGCTTTAAATGGTGATAATTCGAAACAACTCCCGAACGGCCCCGTGGGTGGGACCAACACCTCCCACATGACCAATGTAACTCGTAGGAACTGACCCCACACCCGCGGGACTCCCAGTTTGAGAATACGATGACAATTTGCCTATTTCTAGATATAGGCTTAAAAACATGGCGTTAGAGGGTGAAAATTCAAAACAGCCCCCGAACGGCATCGTGGGTCGCACCAACACCTCCCACGGGATGCATTTAACTCCTAGGAACTGACCCCGTAGCCGCGGGACTCCCGATTTGAGAATAAGACAATAATTTGCATATTTCTAGACTTAGGTTTAAAAACGTGGCGTTAGTGGGTGAGAACTCACAACAGACCCCGAACAGCCCCGTGGGTGGCACCAACACCTCCTACGGGATCAATGTAACTCGTAGGAAATGACCGCGCAGTCGCGGAAATCTTGGTTTGAGAATACGATGACAATTTTCATATTTCTAGACATAGGCTTAAAAACATGGCGTTAAATGGTGAGAATTCAAAACCGCTCCCGAACGGCCCCGTGGGTGGCACTAACACCTCCCACAGGACCAATGTAAATCGTAGGAACTGACCCCACAGCCGCGGGACTCCCAGTTTGAGAATACCATGAATTTTCGCCTATTTCTAGACATAGGCTTAAAAACATGGCTTTAGAGGGTGAAAATTCGAAACAGCCCCCGAACGACATCGTGGGTGGCACCAACACCTCCCACGGGACCAATGTAACTCGTAGGAACTGACCCCGCAGCCGCGGTACTGCCGATTTGAGAATAGGACGATAATTTGGATATTTCTAGACTTAGGCTTAAAAACATGGCTTTAGAGGGTGAGAACTCTAAACAACCCCCGAGCGGCCCCGTGGGTGGCACCGACACCTCCCACGGGAGCAATGTAACTCGTCAGAGCTGACCCCGCAGCCGCGAGACTCCCATTTTGAGAATACGATGATAATTTTTCATATTTCTAGACTTTGGCTTAAAAACATGGCGTTAGTGGGTGAGATCTCGAAACTGCCCCGAACGTCCCCGTTGGTGGCACCAACAACTCCCACGGGACAAAAGTAACTCATAGGAACTGACCCTTCCTCCGCGGGACTCCCGGTTTGAGAATACGATCGTAATTTGTATATTTATAGACTTAGGCTTAAATACATAGCGTTAGAGGGTGAGAACTTAAAACAGCACCCAAGCGGCCCCGCGGGTGGCACCAACACCTCCCACAGGACCAATGTTACTCCTAGCAACTGACCGCGCATCCGCGAGACTCCCGATTAGAGAATACGATGTTAATTTTCATAATTACAGACTTAGCCTTAAAAACATAGCGTTAGAGAATGAGAACTCGAAACCGCCCCTGAACGGACCCGTGGGTGGCACCAACACCTCCCACGGGACCCATGTATCTTGTAGGAACTGACCCCGCAGCCACGGGACTCCCGGTATGAGCATACGACAGTAATTTGGATATTTATAAGCTTAGGCTTAAAAACATAGCATTAGAGGGTGAAATCTCCAAACTACCAACGAACGTCCCCGTGGGTGGCACCAACACCTCCCACGGGACCAATGTAACTCGTAGGAACCGACCCCGGACCTGCGGGACTACCAGTTTGAAAATACAACGGTAATTTGCATATTTATAGATTTAGGCTTAAAAACATAGCGTTAGAGGGTGATAACTCAAAATATCCCCCTAACGGCCCCGTGGGTGGCACCAACACCTCCCACGAGACCCATGTAACTCGTAGGAACTGACCCCGGAGCCGCGGGACTCTCGGTTAGAGAATACGATGATAATTTGCCTTTTTCTAGACTTAGGCTTAAAAAAATGGCGTTAGAGGGTGAAATATCGAAACTTCCTCCTAACGTCCCCGGGTGTGGCACCAACACCTCCCACGGGACCAATGTAACTCGTAGGAACTGACCCCGTAGTCGCGGGACTCCCGGTTTGAGAATACGACGGTAATTTGTCTTTCTAAACTGAATCAAAAGATGGCGTTAGTGGGTGAGAACTCAAAACAGCCCCCGAACGGCCCCTAGGTGGAACCAACACCTCCTACGGGACCAATGTAAGACTTAGGAACTGACCCCGCAATCGCGGGACTCCTAGTTTGAGAATACGATGATAATTTGCATATTTCTAGACATAGGCTTAAAAACAAGGCGTTAGAGGGTGAGAACTCGAAACAGCCACCGAACGGCCTCGTGGGTGGCACAAACACCTCCCACGGGACCAATGTCACTCGTCGGAACTGACCCTATAGCCGCGGGACTCCCGGTTTTGAGAATAGGATGATAATTTAAATATTGCTAGACTTAGTCTTAAAAACATTGCATTAGAGGGTGAGAACTTGAAACATCTCCCGAACGGCCGCGTGGGTGGCACCAACCCCTCCCACGGGACCAATATAACTCGTAGGAACTGACACCGCAGCCGCGAGACTCCTGGTTTGATAATAAGATGGTAATTTGCATATTTATAGACTTAGGCTTAAAAACATAGCATTAGAGGGTGAGAACTCGAGACAGCCCCCGAACGGCCCCGTGGGTGGCACCAACACCTCCCACGGGACCAATGTAACTCGTATGAACTGAACCGGCAGCCGCAAGACTCCCAATTTGAGAATACGATGGTAATTTGCATATTTACAGACTTAGTCTTAAAAACATAGTGTTAGATGGTGAGAACTCGAAACAGCCCCCGAACGGCCTCGTGGGTGGCACCAACACCTCCCACGGGACCAATGTAACTCGTAGGAACTGACCCCGCATCCGTGAGACTCCCGATTTGAGAATAAGACGGTAATTTGCATATTTATAGACTTAGGCTTAAAAACATAGCATTAGAGAGTGAGAACTCGAAACAGCCCTCGAATGACCTCGTGGGTGGCACCAACACATCCCACGGGACCAATGTAACTCGTAGGAACTGACCCCGCAGCCGCGGGACTCCGGATTTGAGAATACGATGGTAATTTGCATATTTATAGACTTAGGCTTAAAAACATAGTGTTAGAGGGTGAGACCTCAAATCAGCCCCCGAAATGCCCGCGGGTGGCACCAACACCTCCAACGCGACCAATGTAACTCGTAGGTACTGACCCCGCATCCGCGAGACACCCGGTTTGAGATTAAGACGGTAATTTGCATATTTATAGACTTAGCCTTAAAAACATAGCATTAGAGGTTGAGAACTCGAAACAGCCCCCGAACGGCCCCGTAGGTGGCACCAACACCTCCCACGGGATCAAAGAAACTCATAGGAACTGACCCTGCAGCCGCGGGACTCCTGATTTGAGAAAATGGCGGTAATTTGCATATTTATAGACTTAGGCCTAAAAACATAGCATTAGAGGGTGAGAACTCAAAACAGCCCCCGAACGGCCCCGCGGGTGGCACCAACACCTCCCACGGGTCCAATGTACTCGTAGGAACTGACCCCGCAGCTGCGGGACTCCCAGTTTGAAAATACGATAGTAATTTGCAAAATTGTAGACTTAGTCTTAAAGACATAGTGTTAGAGGGTGAGAACTCCAAATAGCCCCTAACGGCCCCGTGGGTGTCACCAATACCTCCCACGGGACCCATGTAACTCGTAGGAACTGACCCCGCAGCTGCTGGACTCCCGGTTTGAGAATACGACGGTAATTTGCATATTTCTAGACTTAGGCTTAAAAACATGGTGTTAGAGGGTGAGAACTCGAAACAGCCCCCGAACGGCCCCGTGGGTGGCAACAACACCTCCCACGGGATCAATGTAACTCGTAGGAACTAACCCCGCAGCTGAGAGACTCCCGGTTTGAGAATACGATGGTAATTTTCATATTTAGAGACTTAGGGTTAAAAACATAGCGTTAGAGGGTGAGAACTCGAAACAGCCCCTGAACGGCCCCATGGGTGGCACCAACACCTCCCACGGGACCAATGTAACTTGTAGGAACTGACCTCGTAGTCGCGGGACTCCCGGTTAGAGAATACGACGGTAATTTGTATTTCTAAACTGAAGCAAAATATGGCGTTAGTGGGTGAGAAATCAAAACAGCCCCCGAACGGCCCTGTGGATGGCACCAGCACATCCTACGGGAACAATGTAACTCGTAGGAACTGACCCCGCAGCCGCGGGACTCCCGGTTTGAGAATACGATGATAATTTTCATATTTCTAGACATAGGCTTAAAAACAAGGCGTTAGAGGGTGAGAAGTTGAAATAGCCTCGAACGGCTCCGTGGGTGGCACCAACACCTCCCACGGGACTAATGTCACTCGTAGGAACTGAACCCACAGCCGCGGGACTCCCGGTTTGAGAATAGGATGATAATTTCCATATTGCTAGACCTAGGCTTAAAAACATGGCATTTGGGGTTCAAAACATGAAACAAATCCCGAACGGCCGCGTGGGTGGCACCAACACCTCCCACGGGACCAATGTAACTCGTAGGAACTGACCCCGCATCCGCGAGACTCTCGATTTGAGAATAAGACAGTAATTTGCATATTTATAGACTTAGGCTTAAAAACATAGCATTAGAGGGTGAGAACTCGAAACATCCCCCGAACGGCCCCGGGGAGGCAACAACACCTCCCACGGGATCAATATAACTCGTAGGAACTGACTGCGCAGCTGCGGGACTCCCGGTTTGAGAATACGGCGGTAAATTGTATATTTCTAGACTTAGGCTTAAAAACATGGCGTTAGTTGGTGAGATCTCGAAACTGCCCCCGAACGTCCCCGTGGGTGGTACCATTACCTCCCATGGGGCCAATGTAACTCGTAGGAACTGACCCCGCAGCCGCGGGACTCCGGGTTTGAAAATACGATAGTAATTTGCATATTGCTAGACCGAGGCTTAAAAACATGGCATTAGGGGGTGAGAACTTGAAACAGCTCCCGAACGGCCTCGTGGGTGGCACCAACACCTCCCACGGGACCAATGTAACTCGTAGGAACTGACCCCGCATCCGTGAGACTCCCGATTTGAGAATAAGACGGTAATTTGCATATTTATAGACTTAGGCTTAAAAACATAGCATTAGAGAGTGAGAACTCGAAACAGCCGTCGAATGACCTCGTGGGTGGCACCAACACATCCCACGGGACCAACGTAACTCGTAGGAACTGACCCCGCAGCCGCGGGACTCCGGATTTGAGAATACGATGGTAATTTGCATATTTATAGACTTAGGCTTAAAAACATAGTGTTAGAGGGTGAGACCTCAAAACAGCCCCCGAAATGCCCCGCGGGTGGCACCAACACCTCCCACGCGACCAATGCAACTCGTAGGAACTGACCCCGCATCCGCGAGACACCCGGTTTGAGATTAAGACGATAATTTGCATATTTATAGACATAGCCGTAAAAACATAGCATTAGAGGTTGAGAACTCGAAACAGCCCCCGAACGGCCCCGTAGGTAGCACTAACACCTCCCACGGGACCAAAGAAACTCATAGGAACTGACCCTGCAGCCGCGGGACTCCAGATTTGAGAAAACGGCGGTAATTTGCATATTTATAGACTTAGGCCTTAAAACATAGCATTAGAGGGTGAGAACTCAAAACAGCCCCCGAACGGCCCCGCGGGTGGCACCAACACCTCCCACGGGTCCAATGTACTCGTAGGAACTCACCCCGCAGCTGTGGGACTCCCAGTTTGAAAATACGATAGTAATTTGTAAAATTGTAGACTTAGTCTTAAAGACATAGTGTTAGAGGGTGAGAACTCCAAATAGCCCCTAACGGCCCCGTGGGTGTCACCAATACCTCCCACGGGACCCATGTAACTCGTAGGAACTGACCCCGCAGCCGCTGGACTCCCGATTTGAGAATACGACGGTAATTTGCATATTTCTAGACTTAGGCTTAAAAACATGGTGTTAGAGGGTGAGAACTTGAAACAGCCCCCGAACGGCCCCGTGGGTGGCACCAACACCTCCCACGGGATCAATGTAACTCGTAGGAACTAACCCCGCAGCTGAGAGACTCCCGGTTTGAGAATACGATGGTAATTTTCATATTTAGAGACTTAGGATTAAAAACATAGCGTTAGAGGGTGAGAACTCGAAACAACCCCCGAACGGCCCCATGGGTGGCACCAACACCTCCCACGGGACCAATGTAACTCGTAGGAACTGACCCCGTAGCCGCGGGACTCCCGGTTAGAGAATACGACGGTAATTTGTATTTCTAAACTGAAGCAAAATATGGCGTTAGTGGGTGAGAACTCAAAACAGCCCCCGAACGGCCCTGTGGATGGCACCAGCACCTCCTACGGGAACAATGTAACTTGTAGGAACTGACCCCGCAGCCGCGGGACTCCTGGTTTGAGAATACGATGATAATTTTCGTATTTCTAGACATAGGCTTAAAAATAAGGCGTTAGAGGGTGAGAACTTGAAATAGCCTCGAACGGCTCCGTGGGTGGCACCAACACCTCCCACGGGACTAATGTCACTCGTAGGAACTGAACCCACAGCCGCGGGACTCCCGGTTTGAGAATAGGATGATAATTTCCATATTGCTAGACCTAGGCTTAAAAACATGGCATTTGGGGTTCAAAACATGAAACAGATCCCGAACGGCCACGTGGGTGGCACCAACACCTCCCACGGGACCAATGTAACTCGTAGGAACTGACCCCGCATCCGCGAGACTCTCGGTTTCAGAATAAGACAGTAATTTGCATATTTATAGACTTAGGCTTAAAAACATAGCATTAGAGGGTGAGAACTCGAAACATCCCCCGAACAGCCCCGGGGAGGCAACAACACCTCCCACGGGATCAATATAACTCGTAGGAACTGACCGCGCAGCTGCGGGACTCCCGGTTTGAGAATACGGCGGTAAATTGTATATTTATAGACTTAGCCTTAAAAACATAGCATTAGAGGTTGAGAACTCGAAACAGCCCCCGAACGGCCCCGTAGGTGGCACCAACACCTCCCACGGGACCAAAGAAACTCATAGGAACTGACCCTGCAGCCGCGGGACTCCTGATTTGAGAAAACGGCGGTAATTTGCATATTTATAGACTTAGGCCTAAAAACATAGCATTAGAGGGTGAGAACTCAAAACAGCCCCCGAACGGCCCCGCGGGTGGCACCAACACCTCCCACGGGTCCAATGTACTCGTAGGAACTGACCCCGCAGCTGCGGGACTCCCAGTTTGAAAATACGATAGTAATTTGCAAAATTGTAGACTTAGTCTTAAAGACATAGTGTTAGAGGGTGAGAACTCCAAATAGCCCCTAACGGCCCCGTGGGTGTCACCAATACCTCCCACGGGACCCATGTAACTCGTAGGAACTGACCCCGCAGCTGCTGGACTCTCGGTTTGAGAATACGACGGTAATTTGCATATTTCTAGACTTAGGCTTAAAAACATGGTGTTAGAGGGTGAGAACTCGAAACAGCCCCCGAACGGCCCCGTGGGTGGCAACAACACCTCCCACGGGATCAATGTAACTCGTAGGAACTAACCCCGCAGCTGAGAGACTCCCGGTTTGAGAATACGATGGTAATTTTCATATTTAGAGACTTAGGGTTAAAAACATAGCGTTAGAGGGTGAGAACTCGAAACAGCCCCTGAACGGCCCCATGGGTGGCACCAACACCTCCCACGGGACCAATGTAACTCGTAGGAACTGACCCCGTAGTCGCGGGACTCCCGGTTAGAGAATACGACGGTAATTTGTATTTCTAAACTGAAGCAAAATATGGCGTTAGTGGGTGAGAAATCAAAACAGCCCCCGAACGGCCCTGTGGATGGCACCAGCACATCCTACGGGAACAATGTAACTCGTAGGAACTGACCCCGCAGCCGCGGGACTCCCGGTTTGAGAATACGATGATAATTTTCATATTTCTAGACATAGGCTTAAAAACAAGGCGTTAGAGGGTGAGAAGTTGAAATAGCCTCGAACGGCTCCGTGGGTGGCACCAACACCTCCCACGGGACTAATGTCACTCGTAGGAACTGAACCCACAGCCGCGGGACTCCCGGTTTGAGAATAGGATGATAATTTCCATATTGCTAGACCTAGGCTTAAAAACATGGCATTTGGGGTTCAAAACATGAAACAAATCCCGAACGGCCGCGTGGGTGGCACCAACACCTCCCACGGGACCAATGTAACTCGTAGGAACTGACCCCGCATCCGCGAGACTCTCGATTTGAGAATAAGACAGTAATTTGCATATTTATAGACTTAGGCTTAAAAACATAGCATTAGAGGGTGAGAACTCGAAACATCCCCCGAACGGCCCCGGGGAGGCAACAACACCTCCCACGGGATCAATATAACTCGTAGGAACTGACTGCGCAGCTGCGGGACTCCCGGTTTGAGAATACGGCGGTAAATTGTATATTTCTAGACTTAGGCTTAAAAACATGGCGTTAGTTGGTGAGATCTCGAAACTGCCCCCGAACGTCCCCGTGGGTGGTACCATTACCTCCCATGGGGCCAATGTAACTCGTAGGAACTGACCCTGCAGCCGCGGGACTCCGGGTTTGAAAATACGATAGTAATTTGCATATTGCTAGACCGAGGCTTAAAAACATGGCATTAGGGGGTGAGAACTTGAAACAGCTCCCGAACGGCCTCGTGGGTGGCACCAACACCTCCCACGGGACCAATGTAACTCGTAGGAACTGACCCCGCATCCGCGAGACTCCCGATTTGAGAATAAGACGGTAATTTGCATATTTATAGACTTAGGCTTAAAAACATAGCATTAGAGAGTGAGAACTCGAAACAGCCGTCGAATGACCTCGTGGGTGGCACCAACACATCCCACGGGACCAACGTAACTCGTAGGAACTGACCCCGCAGCCGCGGGACTCCGGATTTGAGAATACGATGGTAATTTGCATATTTATAGACTTAGGCTTAAAAACATAGTGTTAGAGGGTGAGACCTCAAAACAGCCCCCGAAATGCCCCGCGGGTGGCACCAACACCTCCCACGCGACCAATGCAACTCGTAGGAACTGACCCCGCATCCGCGAGACACCCGGTTTGAGATTAAGACGATAATTTGCATATTTATAGACATAGCCGTAAAAACATAGCATTAGAGGTTGAGAACTCGAAACAGCCCCCGAACGGCCCCGTAGGTAGCACTAACACCTCCCACGGGACCAAAGAAACTCATAGGAACTGACCCTGCAGCCGCGGGACTCCAGATTTGAGAAAACGGCGGTAATTTGCATATTTATAGACTTAGGCCTTAAAACATAGCATTAGAGGGTGAGAACTCAAAACAGCCCCCGAACGGCCCCGCGGGTGGCACCAACACCTCCCACGGGTCCAATGTACTCGTAGGAACTCACCCCGCAGCTGTGGGACTCCCAGTTTGAAAATACGATAGTAATTTGTAAAATTGTAGACTTAGTCTTAAAGACATAGTGTTAGAGGGTGAGAACTCCAAATAGCCCCTAACGGCCCCGTGGGTGTCACCAATACCTCCCACGGGACCCATGTAACTCGTAGGAACTGACCCCGCAGCCGCTGGACTCCCGATTTGAGAATACGACGGTAATTTGCATATTTCTAGACTTAGGCTTAAAAACATGGTGTTAGAGGGTGAGAACTTGAAACAGCCCCCGAACGGCCCCGTGGGTGGCACCAACACCTCCCACGGGATCAATGTAACTCGTAGGAACTAACCCCGCAGCTGAGAGACTCCCGGTTTGAGAATACGATGGTAATTTTCATATTTAGAGACTTAGGATTAAAAACATAGCGTTAGAGGGTGAGAACTCGAAACAACCCCCGAACGGCCCCATGGGTGGCACCAACACCTCCCACGGGACCAATGTAACTCGTAGGAACTGACCCCGTAGCCGCGGGACTCCCGGTTAGAGAATACGACGGTAATTTGTATTTCTAAACTGAAGCAAAATATGGCGTTAGTGGGTGAGAACTCAAAACAGCCCCCGAACGGCCCTGTGGATGGCACCAGCACCTCCTACGGGAACAATGTAACTTGTAGGAACTGACCCCGCAGCCGCGGGACTCCTGGTTTGAGAATACGATGATAATTTTCGTATTTCTAGACATAGGCTTAAAAATAAGGCGTTAGAGGGTGAGAACTTGAAATAGCCTCGAACGGCTCCGTGGGTGGCACCAACACCTCCCACGGGACTAATGTCACTCGTAGGAACTGAACCCACAGCCGCGGGACTCCCGGTTTGAGAATAGGATGATAATTTCCATATTGCTAGACCTAGGCTTAAAAACATGGCATTTGGGGTTCAAAACATGAAACAGATCCCGAACGGCCACGTGGGTGGCACCAACACCTCCCACGGGACCAATGTAACTCGTAGGAACTGACCCCGCATCCGCGAGACTCTCGGTTTCAGAATAAGACAGTAATTTGCATATTTATAGACTTAGGCTTAAAAACATAGCATTAGAGGGTGAGAACTCGAAACATCCCCCGAACAGCCCCGGGGAGGCAACAACACCTCCCACGGGATCAATATAACTCGTAGGAACTGACCGCGCAGCTGCGGGACTCCCGGTTTGAGAATACGGCGGTAAATTGTATATTTATAGACTTAGCCTTAAAAACATAGCATTAGAGGTTGAGAACTCGAAACAGCCCCCGAACGGCCCCGTAGGTGGCACCAACACCTCCCACGGGACCAAAGAAACTCATAGGAACTGACCCTGCAGCCGCGGGACTCCTGATTTGAGAAAACGGCGGTAATTTGCATATTTATAGACTTAGGCCTAAAAACATAGCATTAGAGGGTGAGAACTCAAAACAGCCCCCGAACGGCCCCGCGGGTGGCACCAACACCTCCCACGGGTCCAATGTACTCGTAGGAACTGACCCCGCAGCTGCGGGACTCCCAGTTTGAAAATACGATAGTAATTTGCAAAATTGTAGACTTAGTCTTAAAGACATAGTGTTAGAGGGTGAGAACTCCAAATAGCCCCTAACGGCCCCGTGGGTGTCACCAATACCTCCCACGGGACCCATGTAACTCGTAGGAACTGACCCCGCAGCTGCTGGACTCCCGGTTTGAGAATACGACGGTAATTTGCATATTTCTAGACTTAGGCTTAAAAACATGGTGTTAGAGGGTGAGAACTCGAAACAGCCCCCGAACGGCCCCGTGGGTGGCAACAACACCTCCCACGGGATCAATGTAACTCGTAGGAACTAACCCCGCAGCTGAGAGACTCCCGGTTTGAGAATACGATGGTAATTTTCATATTTAGAGACTTAGGGTTAAAAACATAGCGTTAGAGGGTGAGAACTCGAAACAGCCCCTGAACGGCCCCATGGGTGGCACCAACACCTCCCACGGGACCAATGTAACTCGTAGGAACTGACCCCGTAGTCGCGGGACTCCCGGTTAGAGAATACGACGGTAATTTGTATTTCTAAACTGAAGCAAAATATGGCGTTAGTGGGTGAGAAATCAAAACAGCCCCCGA
This sequence comes from Sambucus nigra, assembly GCA_949130495.1. NCBI lineage: Eukaryota > Viridiplantae > Streptophyta > Magnoliopsida > Dipsacales > Adoxaceae > Sambucus > Sambucus nigra. The sequence continues at coordinate 352,160,402 of OX422207.1, read as the reverse complement.
ACGGCCCTGTGGATGGCACCAGCACATCCTACGGGAACAATGTAACTCGTAGGAACTGACCCCGCAGCCGCGGGACTCCCGGTTTGAGAATACGATGATAATTTTCATATTTCTAGACATAGGCTTAAAAACAAGGCGTTAGAGGGTGAGAAGTTGAAATAGCCTCGAACGGCTCCGTGGGTGGCACCAACACCTCCCACGGGACTAATGTCACTCGTAGGAACTGAACCCACAGCCGCGGGACTCCCGGTTTGAGAATAGGATGATAATTTCCATATTGCTAGACCTAGGCTTAAAAACATGGCATTTGGGGTTCAAAACATGAAACAAATCCCGAACGGCCGCGTGGGTGGCACCAACACCTCCCACGGGACCAATGTAACTCGTAGGAACTGACCCCGCATCCGCGAGACTCTCGATTTGAGAATAAGACAGTAATTTGCATATTTATAGACTTAGGCTTAAAAACATAGCATTAGAGGGTGAGAACTCGAAACATCCCCCGAACGGCCCCGGGGAGGCAACAACACCTCCCACGGGATCAATATAACTCGTAGGAACTGACTGCGCAGCTGCGGGACTCCCGGTTTGAGAATACGGCGGTAAATTGTATATTTCTAGACTTAGGCTTAAAAACATGGCGTTAGTTGGTGAGATCTCGAAACTGCCCCCGAACGTCCCCGTGGGTGGTACCATTACCTCCCATGGGGCCAATGTAACTCGTAGGAACTGACCCCGCAGCCGCGGGACTCCGGGTTTGAAAATACGATAGTAATTTGCATATTGCTAGACCGAGGCTTAAAAACATGGCATTAGGGGGTGAGAACTTGAAACAGCTCCCGAACGGCCTCGTGGGTGGCACCAACACCTCCCACGGGACCAATGTAACTCGTAGGAACTGACCCCGCATCCGCGAGACTCCCGATTTGAGAATAAGACGGTAATTTGCATATTTATAGACTTAGGCTTAAAAACATAGCATTAGAGAGTGAGAACTCGAAACAGCCGTCGAATGACCTCGTGGGTGGCACCAACACATCCCACGGGACCAACGTAACTCGTAGGAACTGACCCCGCAGCCGCGGGACTCCGGATTTGAGAATACGATGGTAATTTGCATATTTATAGACTTAGGCTTAAAAACATAGTGTTAGAGGGTGAGACCTCAAAACAGCCCCCGAAATGCCCCGCGGGTGGCACCAACACCTCCCACGCGACCAATGCAACTCGTAGGAACTGACCCCGCATCCGCGAGACACCCGGTTTGAGATTAAGACGATAATTTGCATATTTATAGACATAGCCTTAAAAACATAGCATTAGAGGTTGAGAACTCGAAACAGCCCCCGAACGGCCCCGTAGGTGGCACTAACACCTCCCACGGGACCAAAGAAACTCATAGGAACTGACCCTGCAGCCGCGGGACTCCAGATTTGAGAAAACGGCGGTAATTTGCATATTTATAGACTTAGGCCTTAAAACATAGCATTAGAGGGTGAGAACTCAAAACAGCCCCCGAACGGCCCCGCGGGTGGCACCAACACCTCCCACGGGTCCAATGTACTCGTAGGAACTCACCCCGCAGCTGTGGGACTCCCAGTTTGAAAATACGATAGTAATTTGTAAAATTGTAGACTTAGTCTTAAAGACATAGTGTTAGAGGGTGAGAACTCCAAATAGCCCCTAACGGCCCCGTGGGTGTCACCAATACCTCCCACGGGACCCATGTAACTCGTAGGAACTGACCCCGCAGCCGCTGGACTCCCGATTTGAGAATACGACGGTAATTTGCTTATTTCTAGACTTAGGCTTAAAAACATGGTGTTAGAGGGTGAGAACTTGAAACAGCCCCCGAACGGCCCCGTGGGTGGCACCAACACCTCCCACGGGATCAATGTAACTCGTAGGAACTAACCCCGCAGCTGAGAGACTCCCGGTTTGAGAATACGATGGTAATTTTCATATTTAGAGACTTAGGATTAAAAACATAGCGTTAGAGGGTGAGAACTCGAAACAACCCCCGAACGGCCCCATGGGTGGCACCAACACCTCCCACGAGACCAATGTAACTCGTAGGAACTGACCCCGTAGCCGCGGGACTCCCGGTTAGAGAATACGACGGTAATTTGTATTTCTAAACTGAAGCAAAATATGGCGTTAGTGGGTGAGAACTCAAAACAGCCCCCGAACGGCCCTGTGGATGGCACCAGCACCTCCTACGGGAACAATGTAACTTGTAGGAACTGACCCCGCAGCCGCGGGACTCCTGGTTTGAGAATACGATGATAATTTTCGTATTTCTAGACATAGGCTTAAAAACAAGGCGTTAGAGGGTGAGAACTTGAAATAGCCTCGAACGGCTCCGTGGGTGGCACCAACACCTCCCACGGGACTAATGTCACTCGTAGGAACTGAACCCACAGCCGCGGGACTCCCGGTTTGAGAATAGGATGATAATTTCCATATTGCTAGACCTAGGCTTAAAAACATGGCATTTGGGGTTCAAAACATGAAACAGATCCCGAACGGCCACGTGGGTGGCACCAACACCTCCCACGGGACCAATGCAACTCGTAGGAACTGACCCCGCATCCGCGAGACTCTCGGTTTGAGAATAAGACAGTAATTTGCATATTTATAGACTTAGGCTTAAAAACATAGCATTAGAGGGTGAGAACTCGAAACATCCCCCGAACAGCCCCGGGGAGGCAACAACACCTCCCACGGGATCAATATAACTCGTAGGAACTGACCGCGCAGCTGCGGGACTCCCGGTTTGAGAATACGGCGGTAAATTGTATATTTATAGACTTAGCCTTAAAAACATAGCATTAGAGGTTGAGAACTCGAAACAGCCCCCGAACGGCCCCGTAGGTGGCACCAACACCTCCCACGGGACCAAAGAAACTCATAGGAACTGACCCTGCAGCCGCGGGACTCCTGATTTGAGAAAACGGCGGTAATTTGCATATTTATAGACTTAGGCCTAAAAACATAGCATTAGAGGGTGAGAACTCAAAACAGCCCCCGAACGGCCCCGCGGGTGGCACCAACACCTCCCACGGGTCCAATGTACTCGTAGGAACTGACCCCGCAGCTGCGGGACTCCCAGTTTGAAAATACGATAGTAATTTGCAAAATTGTAGACTTAGTCTTAAAGACATAGTGTTAGAGGGTGAGAACTCCAAATAGCCCCTAACGGCCCCGTGGGTGTCACCAATACCTCCCACGGGACCCATGTAACTCGTAGGAACTGACCCCGCAGCTGCTGGACTCCCGGTTTGAGAATACGACGGTAATTTGCATATTTCTAGACTTAGGCTTAAAAACATGGTGTTAGAGGGTGAGAACTCGAAACAGCCCCCGAACGGCCCCGTGGGTGGCAACAACACCTCCCACGGGATCAATGTAACTCGTAGGAACTAACCCCGCAGCTGAGAGACTCCCGGTTTGAGAATACGATGGTAATTTTCATATTTAGAGACTTAGGGTTAAAAACATAGCGTTAGAGGGTGAGAACTCGAAACAGCCCCTGAACGGCCCCATGGGTGGCACCAACACCTCCCACGGGACCAATGTAACTCGTAGGAACTGACCCCTTAGTCGCGGGACTCCCGGTTAGAGAATACGACGGTAATTTGTATTTCTAAACTGAAGCAAAATATGGCGTTAGTGGGTGAGAACTCAAAACAGCCCCCGAACGGCCCTCTGGATGGCACCAGCACATCCTACGGGAACAATGTAACTCGTAGGAACTGACCCCGCAGCCGCGGGACTCCCGGTTTGAGAATACGATGATAATTTTCATATTTCTAGACATAGGCTTAAAAACAAGGCGTTAGAGGGTGAGAAGTTGAAATAGCCTCGAACGGCTCCGTGGGTGGCACCAACACCTCCCACGGGACTAATGTCACTCGTAGGAACTGAACCCACAGCCGCGGGACTCCCGGTTTGAGAATAGGATGATAATTTCCATATTGCTAGACCTAGGCTTAAAAACATGGCATTTGGGGTTCAAAACATGAAACAAATCCCTAACGGCCGCGTGGGTGGCACCAACACCTCCCACGGGACCAATGTAACTCGTAGGAACTGACCCCGCATCCGCGAGACTCTCGATTTGAGAATAAGACAGTAATTTGCATATTTATAGACTTAGGCTTAAAAACATAGCATTAGAGGGTGAGAACTCGAAACATCCCCCGAACGGCCCCGGGGAGGCAACAACACCTCCCACGGGATCAATATAACTCGTAGGAACTGACTGCGCAGCTGCGGGACTCCCGGTTTGAGAATACGGCGGTAAATTGTATATTTCTAGACTTAGGCTTAAAAACATGGCGTTAGTTGGTGAGATCTCGAAACTGCCCCCGAACGTCCCCGTGGGTGGTACCATTACCTCCCATGGGGCCAATGTAACTCGTAGGAACTGACCCCGCAGCCGCGGGACTCCGGGTTTGAAAATACGATAGTAATTTGCATATTGCTAGACCGAGGCTTAAAAACATGGCATTAGGGGGTGAGAACTTGAAACAGCTCCCGAACGGCCTCGTGGGTGGCACCAACACCTCCCACGGGACCAATGTAACTCGTAGGAACTGACCCCGCATCCGCGAGACTCCCGATTTGAGAATAAGACGGTAATTTGCATATTTATAGACTTACGCTTAAAAACTTAGCATTAGAGAGTGAGAACTCGAAACAGCCGTCGAATGACCTCGTGGGTGGCACCAACACATCCCAGGGGACCAACGTAACTCGTAGGAACTGACCCCGCAGCCGCGGGACTCCGGATTTGAGAATACGATGGTAATTTGCATATTTATAGACTTAGGCTTAAAAACATAGTGTTAGAGGGTGAGACCTCAAAACAGCCCCCGAAATGCCCCGCGGGTGGCACCAACACCTCCCACGCGACCAATGTAACTCGTAGGAACTGACCCCGCATCCGCGAGACACCCGGTTTGAGATTAAGACGATAATTTGCATATTTATAGACATAGCCTTAAAAACATAGCATTAGAGGTTGAGAACTCGAAACAGCCCCCGAACGGCCCCGTAGGTGGCACTAACACCTCCCACGGGACCAAAGAAACTCATAGGAACTGACCCTGCAGCCGCGGGACTCCAGATTTGAGAAAACGGCGGTAATTTGCATATTTATAGACTTAGGCCTTAAAACATAGCATTAGAGGGTGAGAACTCAAAACAGCCCCGAACGGCCCCGCGGGTGGCACCAACACCTCCCACGGGTCCAATGTACTCGTAGGAACTCACCCCGCAGCTGTGGGACTCCCAGTTTGAAAATACGATAGTAATTTGTAAAATTGTAGACTTAGTCTTAAAGACATAGTGTTAGAGGGTGAGAACTCCAAATAGCCCCTAACGGCCCCGTGGGTGTCACCAATACCTCCCACGGGACCCATGTAACTCGTAGGAACTGACCCCGCAGCCGCTGGACTCCCGATTTGAGAATACGACGGTAATTTGCATATTTCTAGACTTAGGCTTAAAAACATGGTGTTAGAGGCTGAGAACTTGAAACAGCCCCCGAACGGCCCCGTGGGTGGCACCAACACCTCCCACGGGATCAATGTAACTCGTAGGAACTAACCCCGCAGCTGAGAGACTCCCGGTTTGAGAATACGATGGTAATTTTCATATTTAGAGACTTAGGATTAAAAACATAGCGTTAGAGGGTGAGAACTCGAAACAACCCCCGAACGGCCCCATGGGTGGCACCAACACCTCCCACGGGACCAATGTAACTCGTAGGAACTGACCCCGTAGCCGCGGGACTCCCGGTTAGAGAATACGACGGTAATTTGTATTTCTAAACTGAAGCAAAATATGGCGTTAGTGGGTGAGAACTCAAAACAGCCCCCGAACGGCCCTGTGGATGGCACCAGCACCTCCTACGGGAACAATGTAACTTGTAGGAACTGACCCCGCAGCCGCGGGACTCCTGGTTTGAGAATACGATGATAATTTTTGTATTTCTAGACATAGGCTTAAAAACAAGGCGTTAGAGGGTGAGAACTTGAAATAGCCTCGAACGGCTCCGTGGGTGGCACCAACACCTCCCACGGGACTAATGTCACTCGTAGGAACTGAACCCACAGCCGCGGGACTCCCGGTTTGAGAATAGGATGATAATTTCCATATTGCTAGACCTAGGCTTAAAAACATGGCATTTGGGGTTCAAAACATGAAACAGATCCCGAACGGCCACGTGGGTGGCACCAACACCTCCCACGGGACCAATGTAACTCGTAGGAACTGACCCCGCATCCGCGAGACTCTCGGTTTGAGAATAAGACAGTAATTTGCATATTTATAGACTTAGGCTTAAAAACATAGCATTAGAGGGTGATAACTCGAAACATCCCCCGAACAGCCCCGGGGAGGCAACAACACCTCCCACGGGATCAATATAACTCGTAGGAACTGACCGCGCAGCTGCGGGACTCCCGGTTTGAGAATACGGCGGTAAATTGTATATTTCTAGACTTAGGCTTAAAAACATGGCGTTAGTTGGTGAGATCTCGAAACTGCCCCCGAACGTCCCCGTGGGTGGTACCAACACCTCCCAGGGGGCCAATGTAACTCGTAGGAACTGACCCCGCAGCCGCGGGACTCCGGGTTTGAGAATACGACGGTAATTCGCATATTTATAGACTTAGCCTTAAAAACATAGCATTAGAGAGTGAGAACTCGAAACAACCGTCGAATGACCTCGTGGGTGGCACCAACACATCCCACGGGACCAGTGTAACTCGTAGGAAGTGACCCCGCAGCCGCGGGACTCCGGATTTGAGAATACGATGGTAATTTGCATATTTATAGACTTAGGCTTAAAAACATAGTGTTAGAGGGTGAGACCTCAAAACAGCCCCCGAAATGCCCCGCGGGTGGCACCAACACCTCCCACGCGACCAATGTAACTCGTAGGAACTGACCCCGCATCCGCGAGACACCCGGTTTGAGATTAAGACGGTAATTTGCATATTTATAGACATAGCCTTAAAAACATAGCATTAGAGGTTGAGAACTCGAAACAGCCCTCGAACGGCCCCGCGGGTGGAAGCAACACCTCCCACGGGTCCAATGTACTCGTAGGAACTGACCCCGCAGCTGCGGGACTCCCAGTTTGAAAATACGATAGTAATTTGCAAAATTGTAGACTTAGTCTTAAAGACATAGTGTTAGAGGGTGAGAACTCCAAATAGCCCCTAACGGCCCCGTGGGTGTCACCAATACCTCCCACGGGACCCATGTAACTCGTAGGAACTGACCCCGCAGCCGCTGGACTCCCGGTTTGAGAATACGACGGTAATTTGCATATTTCTAGACTTAGGCTTAAAAACATGGTGTTAGAGGGTGAGAACTCAAAACAGCCCCCGAACGGCCCCGTGGGTGGCACCAACACCTCCCACGGGATCAATGTAACTCGTAGGAACTAACCCCGCAGCTGAGAGACTCTCGGTTTGAGAATACGATGGTAATTTTCATATTTAGAGACTTAGGATTAAAAACATAGCGTTAGAGGGTGATAACTCGAAACAGCCCCCGAACGGCCCCATGGGTGGCACCAACACCTCCCACGGGACCAATGAAACTCGTAGGAACTGACCCCATAGTCGCGGGACTCCCGGTTAGAGAATACGACGGTAATTTGTACTTCTAAACTGAAGCAAAATATGGCGTTAGTGGGTGAGAACTCAAAACAACCCCCGAACGGCCCTGTGGATGGCACCAGCACCTCCTAAGGGAACAATGTAACTCGTAGGAACTGACCTCGCAGCCGCGGGACTCCTGGTTTGAGAATACGATGATAATTTTCATATTTCTAGACATAGGCCTAAAAACAAGGCGTTAGAGGGTGAGAACTTGAAATAGCCTCGAACGGCTCCGTGGGTGGCACCAACACCTCCCTCGGGACCAATGTCACTCGTAGGAACTGAACCCACAGCCGCGGGACTCCCGGTTTGAGAATAGGATGATAATTTCCATATTGCTAGACCTAGGCTTAAAAACATGGCATTTGGGGTTCAAAACATGAAAAATATCCCTAACGGCCGCGTGGGTGGCACCAACACCTCCCACGGGACCAATGTAACTCGTAGGAACTGACCCCGCATCCGCGAGACTCTCGGTTTGAGAATAAGACAGTAATTTTCATATTTATAGACTTAGGCTTAAAAACATAGCATTAGAGGGTGAGAACTCGAAACATCCCCCAAACGGCCCCGGGGAGGCAACAACACCTCCCACGGGATCAATATAACTCGTAGGAACTGACCGCGCAGCTGCAGGACTCCCGGTTTGAGAATATGGCGGTAAATTGTATATTTCTAGACTTAGGCTTAAAAACATGGCGTTAGTTGGTGAGATCTCAAAACTGCCCCCGAACGTCCCCGTGGGTGGTACCAACACCTCCCATGGGGCCAATGTAACTCGTAGGAACTGACCCCGCAGCCGCGGGACTCCGAGTTTGAGAATACGATAGTAATTCGCATATTGCTAGACCTAGGCTTAAAAACATGGCATTAGGGGGTGAGAACTTGAAACAGCTCCCGAACGGTCGCGTGGGTGGCACCAACACCTCCCACGGGACCAATGTAACTCGTAGGAACTGACCCCGCATCCGCGAGACTCTCGGTTTGAGAATAAGATGGTAATTTGTATATTTATAGACTTAGGCTTAAAAACATAGCATTAGAGGGTGAGAACTCGAAACATCCCCCGAACGGCCCCGTGGGTGGCACCAACACATCCCACGGGACCAGTGTAACTCGTAGGAACTGACCCCGCAGCCGCGGGACTCCTGATTTGAGAATATGTCGGTAATGTGCATATTTCTAGTCTTAGGCATAAAAAATATAGCGTTAGAGCGTGAGAACTCGAAACAGCCCCCGAACGGCCCCGCGGGTGGCACCAACACCTCCCACGGGACCAATGTAACTCCTAGGAACTGACCGCGCATCCGCGACACTCCCGGTTAGAGAATACGATGGTAATTTTCCTAATTATAGCCTTAGGCTTAAAAACATAGCGTTAGAGGGTGAGAACTCGAAACAGTCCCTAACGGCCTCGTGGGTGGCACCAACACCTCCCACGGGACCCATGTAACTCGTAGGAACTGACCCCGCAGCCGCGGGACTCCTGATTTGAGAATACGATGGTAATTTTCATATTTATAGACTTAGGCTTAAAAACATAGTGTTAGAGGGTGAGAACTCAAAATAGCCCCCGAACGGCCCCGTGGGTGGCACCAACACCTCCCACGGGACCAATGTAACTCGTAGGAACTGACCCCGCATCCGCGAGACTCCCGATTTGAGAATAAGACGGTAATTTCCATATTTATAGACTTAGGCTTAAAAACATAGCATTAGAGAGTGAGAACTCGAAACAGCCGTCGAATGACCTCGTGGGTGGCACCAACACATCCCACGGGACCAATGTAACTCGTAGGAACTGACCCCGCAGCCGCGGGACTCCGGATTTGAGAATACGATGGTAATTTGCATATTTATAGACTTAGGCTTAAAAACATAGTGTTACAGGGTGAGACCTCAAATCAGCCCCCGAAATGCCCGCGGGTGGCACCAACACCTCCAACGCGACCAATGTAACTCGTAGGTACTGACCCCGCATCCGCGAGACACCCGGTTTGACATTAAGACGGTAATTTGCATATTTATAGACTTAGCCTTAAAAACATAGCATTAGAGGTTGAGAACTCGAAACAGCCCCCGAACGGCCCCGTAGGTGGCACCAACACCTCCCACGGGACCAAAGAAACTCATAGGAACTGACCCTGCAGCCGCGGGACTCCTGATTTGAGAAAACGGCGGTAATTTGCATATTTATAGACTTAGGCCTAAAAACATAGCATTAGAGGGTGAGAACTCAAAACAGCCCCCGAACGGCCCCGCGGGTGGCACCAACACCTCCCACGGGTCCAATGTACTCGTAGGAACTGACTCCGCAGCTGCGGGACTCCCAGTTTGAAAATACGATAGTAATTTGCAAAATTGTAGACTTAGTCTTAAAGACATAGTGTTAGAGGGTGAGAACTCCAAATAGCCCCTAACGGCCCCGTGGGTGTCACCAATACCTCCCACGGGACCCATGTAACTCGTAGGAACTGACCCCGCAGCTGCTGGACTCCCGGTTTGAGAATACGACGGTAATTTGCATATTTCTAGACTTAGGCTTAAAAACATGGTGTTAGAGGGTGAGAACTCGAAACAGCCCCCGAACGGCCCCGTGGGTGGCAACAACACCTCCCACGGGATCAATGTAACTCGTAGGAACTAACCCCGCAGCTGAGAGACTCCCGGTTTGAGAATACGATGGTAATTTTCATATTTAGAGACTTAGGGTTAAAAACATAGCGTTAGAGGGTGAGAACTCGAAACAGCCCCTGAACGGCCCCATGGGTGGCACCAACACCTCCCACGGGACCAATGTAACTCGTAGGAACTGACCCCGTAGTCGCGGGACTCCCGGTTAGAGAATACGACGGTAATTTGTATTTCTAAACTGAAGCAAAATATGGCGTTAGTGGGTGAGAACTCAAAACAGCCCCCGAACGGCCCTCTGGATGGCACCAGCACATCCTACGGGAACAATGTAACTCGTAGGAACTGACCCCGCAGCCGCGGGACTCCCGGTTTGAGAATACGATGATAATTTTCATATTTCTAGACATAGGCTTAAAAACAAGGCGTTAGAGGGTGAGAAGTTGAAATAGCCTCGAACGGCTCCGTGGGTGGCACCAACACCTCCCACGGGACTAATGTCACTCGTAGGAACTGAACCCACAGCCGCGGGACTCCCGGTTTGAGAATAGGATGATAATTTCCATATTACTAGACCTAGGCTTAAAAACATGGCATTTGGGGTTCAAAACATGAAACAAATCCCGAACGGCCGCGTGAGTGGCACCAACACCTCCCACGGGACCAATGTAACTCGTAGGAACTGACCCCGCATCCGCGAGACTCTCGATTTGAGAATAAGACAGTAATTTGCATATTTATAGACTTAGGCTTAAAAACATAGCATTAGAGGGTGAGAACTCGAAACATCCCCCGAACGGCCCCGGGGAGGCAACAACACCTCCCACGGGATCAATATAACTCGTAGGAACTGACTGCGCAGCTGCGGGACTCCCGGTTTGAGAATACGGCGGTAAATTGTATATTTCTAGACTTAGGCTTAAAAACATGGCGTTAGTTGGTGAGATCTCGAAACTGCCCCCGAACGTCCCCGTGGGTGGTACCATTACCTCCCATGGGGCCAATGTAACTCGTAGGAACTGACCCCGCAGCCGCGGGACTCCAGGTTTGAAAATACGATAGTAATTTGCATATTGCTAGACCGAGGCTTAAAAACATGGCATTAGGGGGTGAGAACTTGAAACAGCTCCCGAACGGCCTCGTGGGTGGCACCAACACCTCCCACGGGACCAATGTAACTCGTAGGAACTGACCCCGCATCCGCGAGACTCCCGATTTGAGAATAAGATGGTAATTTGCATATTTATAGACTTAGGCTCAAAAACATAGCATTAGAGAGTGAGAACTCGAAACAGCCGTCGAATGACCTCGTGGGTGGCACCAACACATCCCACGGGACCAATGTAACTCGTAGGAACTGACCCCGCAGCCGCGGGACTCCGGATTTGAGAATACGATGGTAATTTGCATATTTATAGACTTAGGCTTAAAAACATAGTGTTAGAGGGTGAGACCTCAAAACAGCCCCCGAAATGCCCCGCGGGTGGCACCAACACCTCCCACGCGACCAATGTAACTCGTAGGAACTGACCCCGCATCCGCGAGACACCCGGTTTGAGATTAAGACGATAATTTGCATATTTATAGACATAGCCTTAAAAACATAGCATTAGAGGTTGAGAACTCGAAACAGCCCCCGAACGGCCCCGTAGGTGGCACTAACACCTCCCACGGGACCAAAGAAACTCATAGGAACTGACCCTGCAGCCGCGGGACTCCAGATTTGAGAAAACGGCGGTAATTTGCATATTTCTAGACTTAGGCTTAAAAACATGGTGTTAGAGGGTGAGAACTTGAAACAGCCCCCGAACGGCCCCGTGGGTGGCACCAACACCTCCCACGGGATCAATGTAACTCGTAGGAAATAACCCCGCAGCTGAGAGACTCCCGGTTTGAGAATACGATGGTAATTTTCATATTTAGAGACTTAGGATTAAAAACATAGCGTTAGAGGGTGAGAACTCGAAACAACCCCCGAACGGCCCCATGGGTGGCACCAACACCTCCCACGGGACCAATATAACTCGTAGGAACTGACCCCGTAGCCGCTGGACTCCCGGTTAGAGAATACGACGGTAATTTGTATTTCTAAACTGAAGCAAAATATGGCGTTAGTGGGTGAGAACTCAAAACAGCCCCCGAACGGCCCTGTGGATGGCACCAGCACCTCCTACGGGAACAATGTAACTTGTAGGAACTGACCCCGCAGCCGCGGGACTCCTGGTTTGAGAATACGATGATAATTTTCGTATTTCTAGACATAGGCTTAAAAACAAGGCGTTAGAGGGTGAGAACTTGAAATAGCCTCGAACGGCTCTTTGGGTGGCACCAACACCTCCCACGGGACCAATGTCACTCGTAGGAACTGAACCCACAGCCGCGGGACTCCCGGTTTGAGAATAGGATGATAATTTCCATATTGCTAGACCTAGGCTTAAAAACATGGCATTTGGGGTTCAAAACATGAAACAGATCCCGAACGGCCGCGTGGGTGGCACCAACACCTCCCACGGGACCAATGTAACTCGTAGGAACTGACCATGCATCCGCGAGACTCTCGGTTTGAGAATAAGACAGTAATTTGCATATTTATAGACTTAAGCTTAAAAACATAGCATTAGAGGGTGAGAACTCGAAACATCCCCCGAACAGCCCCGGGGAGGCAACAACACCTCCCACGGGATCAATATAACTCGTAGGAACTGATCGCGCAGCTGCGGGACTCCCGGTTTGAGAATACGGCGGTAAATTGTATATTTCTAGACTTAGGCTTAAAAACATGGCGTTAGTTGGTGAGATCTCGAAACTGCCCCCGAACGTCCCCGTGGGTGGTACCAACACCTCCCAGGGGGCCAATGTAACTCGTAGGAACTGACCCCGCAGCCGCGGGACTCCGGGTTTGAGAATACGACGGTAATTTGCATATTTATAGACTTAGGCTTAAAAACATAGCATTAGAGAGTGAGAACTCGAAACAACCGTCGAATGACCTCGTGGGTGGCACCAACACATCCCACGGGACCAGTGTAACTCGTAGGAAGTGACCCCGCAGCCGCGGGACTCCGGATTTGAGAATACGATGGTAATTTGCATATTTATAGACTTAGGCTTAAAAACATAGTGTTAGAGGGTGAGACCTCAAAACAGCCCCCGAAATGCCCCGCGGGTGGCACCAACACCTCCCACGCGACCAATGTAACTCGTAGGAACTGACCCCGCATCCGCGAGACACCCGGTTTGAGATTAAGACGGTAATTTGCATATTTATAGACTTAGCCTTAAAAACATAGCATTAGAGGTTGAGAACTCAAAACAGCCCTCGAACGGCCCCGCGGGTGGAAGCAACACCTCCCACGGGTCCAATGTACTCGTAGGAACTGACCCCGCAGCTGCGGGACTCCCAGTTTGAAAATACGATAGTAATTTGCAAAATTGTAGACTTAGTCTTAAAGACATAGTGTTAGAGGGTGAGAACTCCAAATAGCCCCTAACGGCCCCGTGGGTGTCACCAATACCTCCCACGGGACCCATGTAACTCGTAGGAACTGACCCCGCAGCCGCTGGACTCCCGGTTTGAGAATACGACGGTAATTTGCATATTTCTAGACTTAGGCTTAAAAACATGGTGTTAGAGGGTGAGAACTCAAAACAGCCCCCGAACGGCCCCGTGGGTGGCACCAACACCTCCCACGGGATCAATGTAACTCGTAGGAACTAACCCCGCAGCTGAGAGACTCTCGGTTTGAGAATACGATGGTAATTTTCATATTTAGAGACTTAGGATTAAAAACATAGCGTTAGAGGGTGATAACTCGAAACAGCCCCCGAACGGCCCCATGGGTGGCACCAACACCTCCCACGGGACCAATGAAACTCGTAGGAACTGACCCCATAGTCGCGGGACTCCCGGTTAGAGAATACGACGGTAATTTGTACTTCTAAACTGAAGCAAAATATGGCGTTAGTGGGTGAGAACTCAAAACAACCCCCGAACGGCCCTGTGGATGGCACCAGCACCTCCTAAGGGAACAATGTAACTCGTAGGAACTGACCCCGCAGCCGCGGGACTCCTGGTTTGAGAATACGATGATAATTTTCATATTTCTAGACATAGGCCTAAAAACAAGGCGTTAGAGGGTGAGAACTTGAAATAGCCTCGAACGGCTCCGTGGGTGGCACCAACACCTCCCTCGGGACCAATGTCACTCGTAGGAACTGAACCCACAGCCGCGGGACTCCCGGTTTGAGAATAGGATGATAATTTCCATATTGCTAGACCTAGGCTTAAAAACATGGCATTTGGGGTTCAAAACATGAAAAATATCCCTAACGGCCGCGTGGGTGGCACCAACACCTCCCACGGGACCAATGTAACTCGGAGGAACTGACCCCGCATCCGCGAGACTCTCGGTTTGAGAATAAGACAGTAATTCTCATATTTATAGACTTAGGCTTAAAAACATAGCATTAGAGGGTGAGAACTCGAAACATCCCCCAAACGGCCCCGGGGAGGCAACAACACCTCCCACGGGATCAATATAACTCGTAGGAACTGACCGCGCAGCTGCGGGACTCCCGGTTTGAGAATATGGCGGTAAATTGTATATTTCTAGACTTAGGCTTAAAAACATGGCGTTAGTTGGTGAGATCTCAAAACTGCCCCCGAACGTCCCCGTGGGTGGTACCAACACCTCCCATGGGGCCAATGTAACTCGTAGGAACTGACCCCGCAGCCGCGGGACTCCGAGTTTGAGAATACGATTGTAATTCGCATATTTCTAGACCTAGGCTTAAAAACATGGCATTAGGGGGTGAGAACTTGAAACAGCTCCCGAACGGTCGCGTGGGTGGCACCAACACCTCCCACGGGACCAATGTAACTCGTAGGAACTGACCCCGCATCCGCGAGACTCTCGGTTTGAGAATAAGATGGTAATTTGTATATTTATAGACTTAGGCTTAAAAACATAGCATTAGAGGGTGAGAACTCGAAACATCCCCCGAACGGCCCCGTGGGTGGCACCAACACATCCCACGGGACCAGTGTAACTCGTAGGAACTGACCCCGCAGCCGCGGGACTCCTGATTTGAGAATATGTCGGTAATGTGCATATTTCTAGTCTTAGGCATAAAAAATATAGCGTTAGAGCGTGAGAACTCGAAACAGCCCCCGAACGGCCCCGCGGGTGGCACCAACACCTCCCACGGGACCAATGTAACTCCTAGGAACTGACCGCGCATCCGCGACACTCCCGGTTAGAGAATACGATGGTAATTTTCCTAATTATAGCCTTAGGCTTAAAAACATAGCGTTAGAGGGTGAGAACTCGAAACAGTCCCTAACGGCCTCGTGGGTGGCACCAACACCTCCCACGGGACCCATGTAACTCGTAGGAACTGACCCCGCAGCCGCGGGACTCCTGATTTGAGAATACGATGGTAATTTTCATATTTATAGACTTAGGCTTAAAAACATAGTGTTAGAGGGTGAGAACTCAAAATAGCCCCCGAACGGCCCCGTGGGTGGCACCAACACCTCCCACGGGACCAATGTAACTCGTAGGAACTGACCCCGCATCCGCGAGACTCCCGATTTGAGAATAAGACGGTAATTTCCATATTTATAGACTTAGGCTTAAAAACATAGCATTAGAGGGTGAGAAATTAAAACAGCCCCCGAACGGCCCCGCGGGTGGCACCAACACCTCCCACGGGACCAATGTACTCGTAGGAGTTGACCCCGCAGCTGCGGGACTCCCAGTTTGAAAATACGATAGTATTTTGAAAAATTGTAGACTTAGGCTTAAAGACATAGTGTTAGAGGGTGAGAACTCGAAATATCCCCTAACGGCCCCGTGGGTGGCGCCAATACCTCCCACGGGACCCATGTAACTCGAAGGAACTGACCCCGCAGGCGTTGGACTCCCGGTTTTAGAATACGACGGTAATTTGCATATTTCTAGACATAGGCTTAAAAACATGGGGTTAGAGGGTGAGAACTCGAAACAGCCCCCGAACGTCCCCATGGGTGGCACCAACACCTCCCACGGGATCAATGTAACTCGTAGGAACTAACCCGCAGCTGAGAGACTCCCGATTTGAGAATACGATGGTAATTTTCATATTTAGAGACTTAGGATTAAAAACATAGCGTTAGAGGGTGAGAACTCGAAACAGCCCCCGAACGGCCCCACAGGTGGCACCAACACCTCCCACGGGACCAATGTAACTAGTAGGAACTGACCCCGTAGTCGCGGGACTCCCGGTTAGAGAATACGACAGTAATTTGTATTTCTGAACTCAAGTAAAACATGGCGTTAGTGGGTGAGAACTCAAACCAACCCCTGAACGGCCCCGTGGATGGCACCAGCACCTCCTACGGGAATAATGTAACTCGTAGGAACTGACCCCTCAGTCGCGGGATTCCTGGTTTGAGAATACGATGATAATTTGCATATTTCTAGACATAGGCTTAAAAACAAGGCGTTAGAGGGTGAGAACTTGAAACAGCCCCGAACGGCTCCGTGGGTGGCACCAACACCTCCCACGGGACCAAAGTCACTCGTAGGAACTGACCCCACAGCCGCGGGACTCCCGGTTTGAGAATAGGATGATAATTTGCATATTGCTAGACCTAGGCTTAAAAACATGGCATTTGGGGGTGAGAACTTGAAACAGCCCCCGAACGTCCCCGTGGGTGGCACCAACACCTCCCACGGGATCAATGCAACTCGTAGGAACTAACCCCGCATCCGCGAGACTCTCGGTTTGAGAATAGAATGGTAATTTTCTTATTTATAGACTTAGGCTTAAAAACGTAGCATTAGAGGGTGAGAACTCGAAACATCCCCCGAACGGCCCCGGGGAGGAAACAACACCTCCCATGGGATCAATATAACTCGTA
This sequence comes from Sambucus nigra, assembly GCA_949130495.1. Taxonomy (NCBI): domain Eukaryota; kingdom Viridiplantae; phylum Streptophyta; class Magnoliopsida; order Dipsacales; family Adoxaceae; genus Sambucus; species Sambucus nigra. Next base: position 352,143,188 of record OX422207.1, on the reverse strand, counting down.
GGAACTGACCCCGCAGCTGCGGGACTCCCAATTTGAGAATACGACGGTAAATTGTATATGTCTAGACTTAGGCTTAAAACATGGCGTTAGTTGGTGAGATCACGAAACTTCCCCCGAACGTCCCCGTGGGTGGTACCAACACCTCCCATGGGGCCAATGTAACTCGTAGGAACTGACCCCGCAGCCGTGGGACTCTAGGTTTGAGAATACGATAGTAATTTGCATATTTCTAGGCCTAGGCTTAAAAACATGGCATTAGGGGGTTGAGAACTTGAAACAGCTCCCGAACGGCCGCGTGGGTGGCACCAACACCTCCCACGGGACCAATGTAACTCGTAGGAACTGACCCCGCATCCGCGAGACTCTCAGTTTGATAATAAGATGGTAATTTGTATATTTATAGACTTAGGCTTAAAAACATAGCATTAGAGGGTGAGAACTCGAAACATCCCCCGAACGGCCCCGTGGGTGGCACGAACACATCCCACGGTACCAATGTAACTCGTAGGAACTAACCCCGCAGCCGCGGGACTCCTGATTTGAGAATATGACGGTAATGTGCATATTTCTAGTCTTAGGTTTAAAAAATATAGCGTTAGAGCGTGAGAACTCGAAACAGCCCCCGAACAGCCCCGCGGGTGGCACCAACACCTCCCACGGGACCAATGTAACTCCTAGGAACTGACCGCGCATCCGCGACACTCCCGGTTAGAGAATACGATGGTAATTTTCATAATTATAGACTTAGGCTTAAAAACATAGCGTTAGAGGGTGAGAACTCGAAACAGTCCCTGACGGCCCTGTGGGTGGCACCAACACCTCCCACGGGACCCATGTAACTCGTAGGAACTGACCCCGCAGCCGCGGGACTCTCGGTTTGAGAATACGATGGTAATTTGCATATTTACAGACTTAGGGTTAAAAACATGGCGTTAGAGGGTGAGAACTCGAAATAGCCCTCGAACAGCCCCGTGAGTGGCACCAACACCTCCCACGGGAACAATCTAACTCGTTGGAACTGACCCCGCAGCCGCAGGACTACCGGTTTGAGATTATAACAATAATTTGCATATTTCTAGACTTGGGCTTAAAAAAATGGCGTTAGAGGGTGACATCTCGAAATTGCCCCCGAACGTCCCCGCGGGTGGCACCAACACCTCCCACGAGATCAATGTAACTCGTAGGAACTGACCCCGCAGCCGCGGGACTCCCGATATGAGAATACGATGGTAATTTTCATATTTCTAGACTTAGGCTTAAAAACATGGCGTTAGAGGATGAGAACTTGAAACAGCCCCCGAACGTCCCAGTGGGTGGAACCAACACCTCTCACGGGACCAATGTAACTCGCAGGTACTGAAACTATAGCCACAGGAGTCCCCGTTTGAGAATACGATGATAATTTGCATATTTCTAGACTAAAGCAAAACATGGCGTTAGTGGGTGAGAACTCGAAACAACCCCCGAACGGCCCCGTGGGTGGCACTAACACCTCCCACGGGACCCATGTAACTCGTAGGAACTGACCCCGAAGCCGCGGGACTCCCGGTTTGAGAATACGACGGTAATTTGCATATTTCCAGACTTAGGCTTAAAAACATGGGGTTAGAGGGTGAGAACTCGAAATATCTCCCGAACGGCCCCGTGGGTGGCACCAACACCTCCCACGGGACCAATGTAACTCATAGGAACTGACCCCGCTGCCGCGGGACTCCCGGTGTGAGAAGATAATGATAATTTTCATATTTCTAGACTTAGGCTTAAAAAAATTGCGTTAGAGGGTGACATCCCAAAACTGCCCCCGAACGTCCCCGCAGGTGGCACCAACACCTCCCACGGGATCTATATAACTCGTAGGAACTGACCCCGCAGCTGCGGAACTCCTGATTTGAGAATATGATGGTAATTTGCATATTTATAAACTTAGGGTTAAAAACATAGCATTAGAGGGTGAGAACTCGAAACAGCCCCCGAACGGCCCAGCGGGTGGCACCAACACCTCCCACGGGACCAATGTAACTCCTAGGAACTAACACCACAGCCGCGAGACTCCCGGTTAGAGAATACAATGGTAATTTTCATTATTATAGATTTAGGCTTAAAAATAAAGCGTTAGAGGGTGAGAACTCGAAACCGCCCCCGAACGAACCCGTGGGTGGCACCAACACCTCCCACGGGACCAATGTATCTTGTAGGAACGGACCCTGCAACCGCGGGACTCCCGGTATGAGAATACGACGGTAATTTGCATATTTCTATACTTAAGCTTAAAGACATAGCGTTAGAGGGTTAGAACTCGAAACAGCCCCCGAACGGCCCCGGGGAGGCAACAACACCTCCCACGGGATTAATATAACTCGTAGGAACTGACCCCGCAGCTGCGGGACTCCCGGTTTGAGAATACGACGGTAATTTGCATATTTCCAGACTTAGGCTTAAAAACATGGCGTTAGAGGGTGAGAACTCGAAATATCTCCCGAACGGCCCCGTGGGTGGCACCAACACCTCCCACGGGACCAATGTAACTCGTAGGAACTGACCCCGCTGCCGCAGGACTCCCGGTGTGAGAAGATAATGATAATTTGCATATTTCTAGACTTAGGCTTAAAAAAATGGCGTTAGAGGGTGACATCCCAAAACTGCCCCCGAACGTCCCCGCAGGTGGCATCAACACCTCCCACGGGATCTATGTAACTCGTAGGAACTGACCCCACAACTGCGGGACTCCTGATTTGAGAATATGACGGTAATTTGCATATTTATAAACTTAGGGTTAAAAACATAGCATTAGAGGGTGAGAACTCGAAACAGCCCCCGAACGGCCCAGCGGGTGGCACCAACACCTCCCACGGGACCAATGTAACTCCTAGGAACTAACACCACAGCCGCGAGACTCCCGGTTAGAGAATACAATGGTAATTTTCATTATTATAGATTTAGGCTTAAAAATAAAGCGTTAGAGGGTGAGAACTCGAAACCGCCCCCGAACGAACCCGTGGGTGGCACCAACACCTCCCACGGGACCAATGTATCTTGTAGGAACGGACCCTGCAACCGCGGGACTCTCGGTATGAGAATACGACGGTAATTTTCATATTTCTATACTTAAGCTTAAAGACATAGCGTTAGAGGGTGAGAACTCGAAACAGCCCCCGAACGGCCCCGGGGAGGCAACAACACCTCCCACGGGATTAATATAACTCGTAGGAACTGACCCCGCAGCTGCGGGACTCCCGGTTTGAGAATACAACGGTAATTTGCATATTTCCAGACTTAGGATTAAAAACATGGCGTTAGAGGGTGAGAACTCGAAATATCTCCCGAACGGCCCCGTGGGTGGCACCAACACCTCCCACGGGACCAATGTAACTCGTAGGAACTGACCCCGCTGCCGCAGGACTCCCGGTGTGAGAAGATAATGATAATTTGCATATTTCTAGACTTAGGCTTAAAAAAATGGCGTTAGAGGGTGACATCCCAAAACTGCCCCCGAACGTCCCCGCAGGTGGCACCAACACCTCCCACGGGATCTATGTAACTCGTAGGAACTGACCCCGCAGCTGCGGGACTCATGATTTGAGAATATGATGGTAATTTGCATATTTATAAACTTAGGGTTAAAAACATAGCATTAGAGGGTGAGAACTCGAAACAGCCCCCGAACGGCCCAGCGGGTGGCACCAACACCTCCCACGGGACCAATGTAACTCCTAGGAACTGACCGCGCATCCGCGACACTCCCGGTTAGAGAATACGACGGTAATTTTCATAATTATAGACTTAGGCTTAAAAGCATAGCGTTAGAGGGTGAGAACTCGAAACAGTCCCTGACGGCCCTGTGGGTGGCACCAACACCTCCCACAGGACCCATGTAACTCGTAGGAACTGACCCCGCAGCCGCGGGACTCTCGGTTTGAGAATACGATGGTAATTTGCATATTTACAGACTTAGGGTTAAAAACATGGTGTTAGAGGGTGAGAACTCGAAACAGCCCTCGAACGGCCCCGTGAGTGGCACCAACACCTCCCACGGGAATAATCTAACTCGTAGGAACTGACCCCGCAGCCGCGGGACTACCGGTTTGAGATTAGAACGATAATTTGCATATTTCTAGACTTGGGCCTAAAAAAATGGCGTTAGAGGGTGACATCTCGAAATTTCCCCCGAACGTCCCCGCGAGTGGCACCAACACCTCCCACGAGATCAATGTAACTCGTAGGAACTGACCCCGCAGCCGCGGGACTCCCGATATGAGAATACGATGGTAATTTTCATATTTCTAGACTTAGGCTTAAAAACATGGCGTTAGAGGATGAGAACTTGAAACATCCCCCGAACGTCCCAGTGGGTGGAACCAACACCTCTCACAGGACCAATGTAACTCGTAGGTACTGAAACTATAGCCACAGGAGTCCCCGTTTGAGAATACGACGATAATTTGCATATTTCTAGACTAAAGCAAAACATGGCGTTAGTGGGTGAGAACTCGAAACAACCCCCGAACGGCCCCGTGGGTGGAACTAACACCTCCCACGGGACCCATGTAACTCGTAGGAACTGACCCCGAAGCAGCAGGACTCCCAGTTTGAGAATACGACGATAATTTGCATATTTCCAGACTTAGGCTTAAAAACATGGCGTTAGAGGGTGAGAACTCGAAATATCTCTCGAACGGCCCTGTGGGTGGCACCAACACCTCCCACGGGACCAATGTAACTCGTAGGAACTAACCCCGCTGCCGCGGGACTCCCGGTGTGAGAAGATAATGATAATTTGCATATTTCTAGACTTAGGCTTAAAAAAATGGCGTTAGAGGATGACATCCCAAAACTGCCCCCGAACGTCCCCGCAGGTGGCACCAACACCTCCCACGGGATCTATGTAACTCGTAGGAACTGACCCCGCAGCTGCAAGACTCCTGATTTGAGAATATGACTGTAATTTGCATATTTATAAACTTAGGGTTAAAAACATAGCATTAGAGGGTGAGAACTCGAAACAGCCCCCGAACGGCCCAGCGGGTGGCACCAACACCTCCCACGGGACCAATGTAACTCCTAGGAACTAACACCACAGCCGCGAGACTCCCGGTTAGAGAATACAATGGTAATTTTCATTATTATAGATTTAGGCTTAAAAACAAAGCGTTAGAGGGTGAGAACTCGAAACCGCCCCCGAACGAACCCGTGGGTGGCACCAACACCTCCCACAGGACCAATGTATCTTGTAGGAACGGACCCTGCAACTGCGGGACTCCCGGTATGAGAATACGACGGTAATTTGCATATTTCTATACTTAAGATTAAAGGCATAGCGTTAGAGGGTGAGAACTCAAAACAGCCCCCGAACGGCCCCGGGGAGGCAACAACACCTCCCACGGGATTAATATAACTCGTAGGAACTGACCCCGCAGCTGCGGGACTCCCGGTTTGAGAATACGATGGTAATTTGCATATTTCCAGACTTAGGCTTAAAAACATGGCGTTAGAGGGTGAGAACTCGAAATATCTCCCGAACGGCCCCGTGGGTGGCACCAACACCTCCCACGGAACCAATGTAACTCGTAGGAACTGACCCCGCTTCCGCGGGACTCCCGGTGTGAGAAGATAATGATAATTTGCATATTTCTAGACTTAGGCTTAAAAAAATGGCGTTAGAGGGTGACATCCCAAAACTGCCCCCGAACGTCCCCTCAGGTGGCACCAACACCTCCCACGGGATCTATGTAACTCGTAGGAACTGACCCCGCAGCTGCGGGACTCATGATTTGAGAATATGATGGTAATTTGCATATTTATAAACTTAGGGTTAAAAACATAGCATTAGAGGGTGAGAACTCGAAACAGCCCCCGAACGGCCCAGCGGGTGGCACCAACACCTCCCACGGGACCAATGTAACTCCTAGGAACTGACCGCGCATCCGCGACACTCCCGGTTAGAGAATACGACGGTAATTTTCATAATTATAGACTTAGGCTTAAAAGCATAGCGTTAGAGGGTGAGAACTCGAAACTGTCCCTGACGGCCCTGTGGGTGGCACCAACACCTCCCACAGGACCCATGTAACTCGTAGGAACTGACCCCGCAGCCGCGGGACTCTCGGTTTGAGAATACGATGGTAATTTGCATATTTACAGACTTAGGGTTAAAAACATGGTGTTAGAGGGTGAGAACTCGAAACAGCCCTCGAACGGCCCCGTGAGTGGCACCAACACCTCCCACGGGAACAATCTAACTCGTAGGAACTGACCCCGCAGCCGCGGGACTACCGGTTTGAGATTAGAACGATAATTTGCATATTTCTAGACTTGGGCCTAAAAAAATGGCGTTAGAGGGTGACATCTCGAAATTTCCCCCGAACGTCCCCGCGAGTGGCACCAACACCTCCCACGAGATCAATGTAACTCGTAGGAACTGACCCCGCAGCCGCGGGACTCCCGATATGAGAATACGATGGTAATTTTCATATTTCTAGACTTAGGCTTAAAAACATGGCGTTAGAGGATGAGAACTTGAAACATCCCCCGAACGTCCCAGTGGGTGGAACCAACACCTCTCACAGGACCAATGTAACTCGTAGGTACTGAAACTATAGCCACTGGAGTCCCCGTTTGAGAATACGACGATAATTTGCATATTTCTAGACTAAAGCAAAACATGGCGTTAGTGGGTGAGAACTCGAAACAACCCCCGAACGGCCCCGTGGGTGGAACTAACACCTCCCACGGGACCCATGTAACTCGTAGGAACTGACCCCGAAGCCGCAGGACTCCCAGTTTGAGAATACGACGATAATTTGCATATTTCCAGACTTAGGCTTAAAAACATGGCGTTAGAGGGTGAGAACTCAAAATATCTCCCGAACGGCCCCGTGGGTGGCACCAACACCTCCCACGGGACCAATGCAACTCGTAGGAACTGACCCCGCTGCCGCGGGACTCCCGGTGTGAGAAGATAATGATAATTTGCATATTTCTAGACTTAGGCTTAAAAAAATGGCGTTAGAGGATGACATCCCAAAACTACCCCCGAACGTCCCCGCAGGTGGCACCAACACCTCCCACGGGATCTATGTAACTCGTAGGAACTGACCCCGCAGCTGCAAGACTCCTGATTTGAGAATATGACGGTAATTTGCATATTTATAAACTTAGGGTTAAAAACATAGCATTAGAGGGTGAGAACTCGAAACAGCCCCCGAACGGCCCAGCGGGTGGCACCAACACCTCCCACGGGACCAATGTAACTCCTAGGAACTAACACCACAGCCGCGAGACTCCCGGTTAGAGAATACAATGGTAATTTTCATTATTATAGATTTAGGCTTAAAAACAAAGCGTTAGAGGGTGAGAACTCGAAACCGCCCCCGAACGAACCCGTGGGTGGCACCAACACCTCCCACGGGACCAATGTATCTTGTAGGAACGGACCCTGCAACCGCGGGACTCCCGGTATGAGAATACGACGGTAATTTGCATATTTCTATACTTAAGCTTAAAGACATAGCGTTAGAGGGTTAGAACTCGAAACAGCCCCCGAACGGCCCCGGGGAGGCAACAACACCTCCCACGGGATTAATATAACTCGTAGGAACTGACCCCGCAGCTGCGGGACTCCCGGTTTGAGAATATGACGGTAATTTGCATATTTCCAGACTTAGGCTTAAAAACATGGCGTTAGAGGGTGAGAACTCGAAATATCTCCCGAACGGCCCCGTGGGTGGCACCAACACCTCCCACGGGACCAATGTAACTCGTAGGAACTGACCCCGCTGCCGCAGGACTCCCGGTGTGAGAAGATAATGATAATTTGCATATTTCTAGACTTAGGCTTAAAAAAATGGCGTTAAAGGGTGACATCCCAAAATTGCCCCCGAACGTCCCCGCAGGTGGCATCAACACCTCCCACGGGATCTATGTAACTCTTAGGAACTGACCCCACAACTGCGGGACTCCTGATTTGAGAATATGACTGTAATTTGCATATTTATAAACTTAGGGTTAAAAACATAGCATTAGAGGGTGAGAACTCGAAACAGCCCCCGAACGGCCCAGCGGGTGGCACCAACACCTCCCACGGGACCAATGTAACTCCTAGGAACTAACACCACAGCCGCGAGACTCCCGGTTAGAGAATACAATGGTAATTTTCATTATTATAGATTTAGGCTTAAAAATAAAGCGTTAGAGGGTGAGAACTCGAAACCGCCCCCGAACGAACCCGTGGGTGGCACCAACACCTCCCACGGGACCAATGTATCTTGTAGGAACGGACCCTGCAACCGCGGGACTCCCGGTATGAGAATACGACGGTAATTTTCATATTTCTATACTTAAGCTTAAAGACATAGCGTTAGAGGGCGAGAACTCGAAACAGCCCCCGAACGGCCCCGGGGAGGCAACAACACCTCCCACGGGATTAATATAACTCGTAGGAACTGACCCCGCAACTGCGGGACTCCCGGTTTGAGAATACAACTGTAATTTGCATATTTCCAGACTTAGGCTTAAAAACATGGCGTTAGAGGGTGAGAACTCGAAATATCTCCCGAACGCCCCGTGGGTGGCACCAACACCTCCCACGGGACCAATGTAACTCGTAGGAACTGACCCCGCTGCCGCAGGACTCCCGGTGTGAGAAGATAATGATAATTTGCATATTTCTAGACTTAGGCTTAAAAAAATGGCGTTAGAGGGTGACATCCCAAAACTGCCCCCGAACGTCCCCGCAGGTGGCACCAACACCTCCCACGGGATCTATGTAACTCGTAGGAACTGACCCCGCAGCTGCGGGACTCATGATTTGAGAATATGATGGTAATTTGCATATTTATAAACTTAGGGTTAAAAACATAGCATTAGAGGGTGAGAACTCGAAACAGCCCCCGAACGGCCCAGCGGGTGGCACCAACACCTCCCACGGGACCAATGTAACTCCTAGGAACTGACCGCGCATCCGCGACACTCCCGGTTAGAGAATACGACGGTAATTTTCATAATTATAGACTTAGGCTTAAAAGCATAGCGTTAGAGGGTGAGAACTCGAAACAGTCCCTGACGGCCCTATGGGTGGCACCAACACCTCCCACAGGACCCATGTAACTCGTAGGAACTGACCCCGCAGCCGCGGGACTCTCGGTTTGAGAATACGATGGTAATTTGCATATTTACAGACTTAGGGTTAAAAACATGGTGTTAGAGGGTGAGAACTCGAAACAGCCCTCGAATGGCCCCGTGAGTGGCACCAACACCTCCCACGGGAACAATCTAACTCGTAGGAACTGACCCCGCAGCCGCGGGACTACCGGTTTGAGATTAGAACGATAATTTGCATATTTCTAGACTTGGGCTTAAAAAAATGGCGTTAGAGGGTGACATCTCGAAATTTCCCCCGAACGTCCCCGCGAGTGGCACCAACACCTCCCACGAGATCAATGTAACTCGTAGGAACTGACCCCGCAGCCGCGGGACTCCCGATATGAGAATACGATGGTAATTTTCATATTTCTAGACTTAGGCTTAAAAACATGGCGTTAGAGGATGAGAACTTGAAACAGCCCCCGAACGTCCCAGTGGGTGGAACCAACACCTCTCACAGGACCAATGTAACTCGTAGGTACTGAAACTATAGCCACAGGAGTCCCCGTTTGAGAATACGACGATAATTTGCATATTTCTAGACTAAAGCAAAACATGGCGTTAGTGGGTGAGAACTCGAAACAACCCCCGAACGGCCCCGTGGGTGGAACTAACACCTCCCACGGGACCCATGTAACTTGTAGGAACTGACCCCGAAGCCGCGGGACTCCCAGTTTGAGAATACGACGATAATTTGCATATTTCCAGACTTAGGCTTAAAAACATGGCGTTAGAGGGTGAGAACTCGAAATATCTCTCGAACGGCCCCGTGGGTGGCACCAACACCTCCCACGGGACCAATGTAACTCGTAGGAACTGACCCCGCTGCCGCGGGACTCCCGGTGTGAGAAGATAATGATAATTTGCATATTTCTAGACTTAGGCTTAAAAAAATGGCGTTAGAGGATGACATCCGAAAACTGCCCCCGAACGTCCCCGCAGGTGGCACCAACACCTCCCACGGGATCTATGTAACTCGTAGGAACTGACCCCGCAGCTGCAAGACTCCTGATTTGAGAATATGACGGTAATTTGCATATTTATAAACTTAGGGTTAAAAACATAGCATTAGAGGGTGAGAACTCGAAACAGCCCCCGAACGGCCCAGCGGGTGGTACCAACACCTCCCACGGGACCAATGTAACTCCTAGGAACTAACACCACAGCCGCGAGACTCCCGGTTAGAGAATACAATGGTAATTTTCATTATTATAGATTTAGGCTTAAAAACAAAGCGTTAGAGGGTGAGAACTCGAAACCGCCCCCGAACGAACCCGTGGGTGGCACCAACACCTCCCACGGGACCAATGTATCTTGTAGGAACGGACCCTGCAACTGCGGGACTCCCGGTATGAGAATACGACGGTAATTTGCATATTTCTATACTTAAGATTAAAGGCATAGCGTTAGAGGGTGAGAACTCAAAACAGCCCCCGAACGGCCCCGGGGAGGCAACAACACCTCCCACGGGATTAATATAACTCGTAGGAACTGACCCCGCAGCTGCGGGACTCCCGGTTTGAGAATACGACGGTAATTTGCATATTTCCAGACTTAGGCTTAAAAACATGGCGTTAGAGGGTGAGAACTCGAAATATCTCCCGAACGGCCCCGTGGGTGGCACCAACACCTCCCACGGAACCAATGTAACTCGTAGGAACTGACCCCGCTTCCGCGGGACTCCCGGTGTGACAAGATAATGATAATTTGCATATTTCTAGACTTAGGCTTAAAAAAATGTCATTACAGGGTGACATCCCAAAACTTCCCCCGAACGTCCCCGCAGGTGGCACCAACACCTCCCACGGGATCTATGTAACTCGTAGGAACTGACCCCGTAGCTGCGGGACTCCTGATTTGAGAATATGACGGTAATTTGCATATTTATAAACTTAGGGTTAAAAACATAGCATTAGAGGGTGAGAACTCGAAACAACCCCCGAACGGCCCAACGGGTGGCACCAACACCTCCCACGGGACCAATGTAACTCCTAGGAACTAACACCACAGCCGCGAGACTCCCGGTTAGAGAATACAATGGTAATTTTCATTATTATAGATTTAGGCTTAAAAACAATGCGTTAGAGGGTGAGAACTCGAAACCGCCCCCGAACGAACCCGTGGGTGGCACCAACACCTCCCACGGGACCAATGTATCTTGTAGGAATGGACCCTGCAATTGCGGGACTCCCGGTATGAGAATACGACGGTAATTTGCATATTTCTATAGTTAAGCTTAAAGACATAGCGTTAGAGGGTGAGAACTCGAAACAGCCCCCGAACGGCCCCGGGCAGGCAACAACACCTCCCACGGGATTAATATAACTCGTAGGAACTGACCCCGCAGCTGCAGGACTTCCGGTTTGAGAATACGACGGTATTTTGTATATTTCTAGACTTAGGCATAAAAACATGGCGTTAGTTGGTGAGATCTCGAAACTGCCCCCGAACGTCCCCGTGGGTGGTACCAACACCTCCCATGGGGCCAATGTAACTCGTAGGAACTGACCCCGCAGCCGCGGGACTCCGGGTTTGAGAATACGATACTAATTTGCATATTGGTAGACCTAGGGTTAAAAACATGGCATTAGGGGGTGAGAACTTGAAACAGCTCCCGAACGGCCGTGTGGGTGGCACCAACCCCTCCCACGGGACCAATGTAACTCGTAGGAACTGACCCCGCATCCGCGAGACTCTCGATTTGAGAATAAGATGGTAATTTACATATTTATAGACTTAGGCTTAAAATCATAGCATTAGAGGGTGAGAACTCGAAACATCCCCCGAAACGCCCCGTGGGTGGCACCAACACATCCCACGGGACCAATGTGACTAGTAGGACCAGACCCCGCAGCCGCGGTACTCCTGATTTGAGAATATGATGGCAATGTACATATTTCTAGTCTTAAGCTTAAAAAATATAGTGTTAGAGCGTGAGAACTCGAAACAGCCCCCGAACGGCCCCGCGGGTGGCACCAACACCTCCCATGGGACCAGTGTAACTCCTAGGAACTGACCGTGCATCCGCGACACCCCTAGTTAGAGAATACGATGGTAATTTTCGTAATTATAGACTTAGGCTTAAAAACATGGCGTTAGAGGGTGAGAACTCAAAACATTCCCAACGGCCCCGTGGGTGGCACCAACACCTCCCACGGGACCCATGTAACTCGTAGGAACTGACCCCGCAGCTGCGGGACTCCCGATTGGAGAATACGATGGTAATTTGCATATTTACAGACTTAGGGTTAAAAACATGGCGTTAGAGGGTGAGAACTCGAAACAACCCTCGAACGGCCCCGTGAGTGGCACCAACACCTCCCACGGGAACAATCTAACTTGTAGGAACTGACCCCGCAGCCACGGGATTCCCGGTTTGAGATTATAACGATAATTTGCATATTTCTAGACTTGGGCTTAAAAAAATGGCGTTAGAGGGTGACATCTCGAAACTGCCCCCGAACGTCCCCACGGGTGGCACCAACACCTCCCACGGGATCAATGCAACTCGTAGGAACTGAGCCCGTAGCCGCGGGACTCCCGATATGAGAATACGACGGTAATTTGCATATTTCTAGACTTAGGCTTAAAAACATGGCGTTAGAGGATGAGAACTTGAAACAGCCCCCGAACGTCCCCGTGGGTGGAACAACCACCTCTCATGGGACCAATTAACTCGTAGGTACTGAACCTGTAGCCACAGGAGTCCCCGTTTGAGAATACGACGATAATTTTCATATTTCTAGACTAAAGCAAAACATGGCATTAGTGGGTGAGATCTCGAAACAACCCCCGAACGGCCCCGTGGGTGGCACCAAGACCTCCCACGGGACCCATGTAACTCGTAGGAACTGACCCCGCAGCCACGGGACTCCCGGTTTGAGAAGACGATGGTAATTTGCATATTTCCAGACTTAGGCTTAAAAACATGGCGTTAGAGTGTGAGAACTCGAAACAGCCCCCGAACGGCCCCGTGGGTGGCACCAACACCTCCCACGGGACCAATGTAACTCGTAGGAACTGACCCCGCACTTGCGGGACTCCTGATTTGAGAATATGACGGTAATTTGCATATTTATATACTTAGGATTAAAAACATAGCATTAGAGGGTGAGAACTCGAAACAACCGCCGAACGGCCCAGCGGGTGGCACCAACACCTCCCACGGGACCAATGTAACTCCTCGGAACTAACACCGCACCTGCGAGACTCCCGGTTAGAGAATACAATGGTAATTTTCATAATTATAGACTTAGGCTTATAAACAAAGCGTTAGAGGGTGAGAACTCGAAATCGCCCCCCAACCGACCCATGGGTGGCACCAACACCTCCCATGTGACCAATGTAACTTGTAGGAACTGACCCCATCGTCGCGCTACTCCCGCTATGAGAATAAGACGGTAATTTTCATATTTTTAGACTTAGGCTTAAAAATATGGCATTAGAGGGTGAGAACTTGAAACAGCCCCCGAACGTCCCCGTGGGTGGCACAAACACCTCCCACTGGACCAATGTAACTCGTAGGTACGGACCCTGTAGCCATGGGACTCCCCGTTTGAGAATACGACGATAATTTGCATATTTCTAGACTTAAGCAAAACATGGCGTTAGTGGGTGAGAAACACGAAACAACCCCCGAACGGCCACGTGGGTGGCACCAACACCTCCCAATGTAACTCGTAGGAACTGACTACTCATCCGCGGGACTCTCGGTTTGAGAATACGATGATAATTTGCTTATTTCTAGACTTAGGCTTAAAAACATGGTTTTAGAGGGTGAGAACTCGAAACAGCCCACGTACGGCCCCACGGGTGGCACCAGCAAGGCTCCAATGTAACTCGTAGGAAGTGACCCCGCTGCCGCGGGACTCCCGGTTATAGAATACCACGATAATTTGCATATTTCTAGACTTAGGCTTAAAAAATGTCCTTAGAGGGTGAAATATCTAAACTGCCTCCGAACGTCCCCGTGGGTGGCACCAACACCTCCCACGGGACCAATGTAACTCGTAGGAACTGACCCCTCAGTTACGGGACTCCCGGTTTGAAAATACGACAGTAATTTGCATATTTATAGACTTAGGCTTAAAATCATAGCGTTAGAGGGCAAGAACTCGAAACAGCCCCCGAACGGCCCCGCGGGTGCCACCAACACCTCCCACGGGACCATTGTAACTCGTCGAACTGACCCCGCAGCCGCGGGACTCTCGATTTGAGAATACAATGATAATTTGCAAAATTCTAGACTTAGGCTTAAAAACATTGTGTTAGAGGGTGAGAACTCGAAACAGCCCCTAACGGCCCCGTGGGTGGCACGAACACCTCCCACGGAACTGACCCCGCAGCCGCGGGACTCTCGATTTTAGAATACGACGGTAATTTGCAAATTTCTATGCTTAGGATTAGAAACATGGCGTTAGAGGGTGAGAACTCGAAATAGCCCCCGAACGTCCCCGTGGGTGGCACCAACACCTCCCATGGGATCAATGTAACTCGTAGGAATTGACCCTGCAGCTGCAGGACTCCCGGTTTGAGAATATGATGGTGATTTGCATATTTATAGACTTAGGATTAAAAACATAGCGTTAAAGGGTGAGAACTCTAAACACTCCCTGAACGGCCCTGCGGGTGGCACCAACACCTCCCACGGGGCCAATGTACCTAATAGGAACTGACCCCGCAGCCGCTCGACTCCTGGTTTGAGAATACCATGGTAATTTGCATATTTATAGACTTAGGCTTAAAAATATAGCGTTAGAGCGTGAGAACTCGAAACAGCCCCCGAACGGCCCCATGGGTGGCACCACCACCTCCCACGGGACCAATGTAACACGTAGGAACAGACCCCGTAGTCGCGGGACTCCCGGTTTGAAAATACGACGGTAATTTGTATTACTAAACTGAAGCAAAACTGGGCGTTAGTGGGTGAGAACTCAAAAAAAGCCCCCGAACGGTCCCGTGGATGGCACCAACACCTCCTACGGGACCAATGTAACTAGTAGTAACTAACCCCGCAGCCGTGAGACTCCTGGTTTGAGAATACGATGATGATTTGCTTATTTCTAGACATAGGCTTACCAACAAGGTGTTAGAGGGTGAGAACTCAAAACAGCCACGAACGTCCCCATGGGTGGCACCAACACTTCCCACGGGACCAATGTAACTCGTCGGTACTGACCCCGTAGCCATGGGACTCCCAGTTTGAGAATATGATGACAAAACATGGCGTTAGTGGGTGAGAACTTGAAACAGCCCCGAACGGCCCTGTGGGTGGCACCAACACCTCCCACGGGACCAATGTCACTCGTAGGAACTGAATCCGCATCCGCAAGACGCCCGGTTTGAGAATAAGATGGTAATTTGCATATTTATTGACTTTGGCTTAAAAACATAGCATTAGAGGGTGAGAACTCGAAACATCCCCTGAACGGCTCCGTGGCTGGCACCAACACATCCCACGGGACTAATGTAACTCGTAGGAACTGACCCCGCAGCCGCGGGACTCCTGATTTAAGAATACGATGATAATTTGAATATTTCTAGACTTAGGCTTAAAAAAAATAGCTTTATAGGGCGAGAACTCAAAATAGCCCCCGAACGTCCCCGCGGGTGGCAACAACACCTCCCACGGGACCAATTTAACTCCTAGGAACTGATTGCGAATCCGCGAGACTCCCGGTTAGAGAATACGATGGTAATTTTAATAATTATAGACTTAGGCTTAAAAACATAGCGTTAGAGGGTGAGAACTTGAAACTGCCCCCGAACGTACCCATGGGTGGCACCAACACCTCCCACGGGACCAATGTATCTTGTATGAACGGACACCACAGTCGCGGGACTCCCGATTTGAAAATACGATGGTAATTTGCAAAATTGTAGACTTAGGCTTAAAAACATAGTGCTAGAGGGTGATAACTCGAAACAAGCCCTAACGACCCCGTGAGTTGCACCAACACCTCCCACGGGACCCATGTAACTCGTAGGAACTGACCTCGCAGCCGCGGGACTCCCGGTTTGAGAATACGATGGTAATTTGCATATTTCCAGACTTGGGCTTAAAAACATGGCGTTAGAGGGTGAAAACTCGAAACAGCCCCCGAACGACCCCGTGGGTGGCACCAACACCTCCCACGGGACCAATGTAACTCGTAGGAACTGACCCCGCTACCGCGGGACTCCCAATTTGAGAATATAACGATAATTTGCATATTTCTAGACTTAGGCTTAAAAAATGGCATTAGAGGGTGACATCTCAAAACTGCCCCCGAACGTCCCCGCGGGTGGCACCAACACCTCCCACGGGACCAATGTAACTCCTAGGAACTAAAACCGCAGCCGCGAGACTCCCGATTAGAGAATACAACGATAATTTGCATAATTATAGACTTGGGCTTAAAAACACAGCGTTAAAAGGTGAGAACTCGAAACCGCCCCGAACGGACCCATGGGTGGCACCAACACCTCCCACGGGACCAATGTAACTTGTAGGAACTGACCCCGTAGTCGCGGGACTCTCGATATGAGAATACGACGGTAATTTGCATATTTCTAGACTTAGTCTTAAAAACATGACGTTAGAGGGTGAGAACTTGATACAACCCCCGAACGTCCCAGTGGGTGGCACCAACACCTCCCACGGGACCAATGTAACTCGTAGGTACTGACCCCATAGCCATGGGACTCCCCGTTTGATAATACGACGATAATTTGCATATTTCTAGACTTAAGGAAAACCTAGCGTTAGTGGGTGAGAATTCTAAACAACCCCCGAACGGCCCCGTGGATGGCACCAACACATCCCACGGGACCAGTGTAACTCGTAGGAACTCACCCCGTTGTCGTGGGACTCTCGGTTTGAGAATACGATGATGATTTGCTTATTTCTTGACTTAGGCTTAAAAACATGGTGTAAGAGGGTGAGAACTCGAAACAACCCCCGAACGGCCCCATGGGTGGCACCAACATGGGACCAATGTAACTCGTAGGAAGTGACCCCGCTTCCGCGGGACTCCCGGTTTGAGAATACCACGATAATTTGCATATTTCTAGACTTTGGCTTAAAAAATGGCGTTAGAGGGTGAAATCTCAAAACGGCCTCCGAACGTCCCCATGGGTGGAACCAACACCTCCCACGAGAATATTCTAACTCGTAGGAACTGATCACGCAGCCGCGGGACTCCCTATTTGAGAATACGAAGATAATTTGCATATTTCTAGACTTATGCTTAAAAACATGGCGTTAGTGGGTGAGATCTTGAAACTGCCCCCGAATGGCCCTGTGGGTGGCACCAACACTTCCCACGTGACCAATGTAACTCGTACGAACTGACCCCGTAGCCGCGGGACTCCTGATTTGAGAATACGATGGTAATTTGTATATTTCAAAACTTAAGCTTAAAAACAAAGCGTTAGAGAGTGAGAACTCAAAACATCCCCCGAACGGCCCCGCAGGTGGCACTAACACCTCTCACGGGACCAATGTAACTCTTAGGAACTTACCCCGCAGCGGCAAGACTCCTGGATAGAGAATACGACGGTAATTTTCATAATTATATACTTAGGCTTATAAACATAGCGTTAGAGGGGGAGAACTTGAACCTCCCCCGAACGGACCCGTGGGTGGCACCAACACCTCCCACGGGAGAAATGTAACTTGTAGGTATTGCCCCCGTAGCCACGGGACTCCCACTTTGAGAATACGATGATAATTTGCATATTTTTAGACTTAAGCAAAACATGGCGTTAGAGCGTGAGAACTCGAAACATCCCCCGAACCGCCCCGCAGGTGGCACCAACACCTCCCACGGGACCAGTGTAACTCCTAGGAACTGACCGCGCATCCGCGACACTCCTAGTTAGAGAATACGATGGTAATTTTCGTAATTATAGACTTAGGCTTAAAAACATAGCGTTAGAGGGTGAAAACTCAAAACATTCCCAACGGCCCCGTGGGTGGCACCAACACCTCCCACGGGACCCATGTAACTCGTAGGAACTGACCCCGCAGCCGCGGGACTCCCGATTTGAGAATACGATGGTAATTTGCATATTTACAGACTTAGGGTTAAAAACATGGCGTTAGAGGGTGAGAACTCGAAATAACCCTCGAACGGACCCGTGAGTGGCACCAACACCTCCCACGGGAACAATCTAACTCGTAGGAACTGACCCCGCAGCCGCGGGATTCCCGGTTTGAGATTATAACGATAATTTGCATATTTCTAGACTTGGGCTTAAAAAAATGGCGTTAGAGGGTGACATCTCGAAACTTCCCCCGAACGTCCCCACGGGTGGCACCAACACCTCCCACGGGATCAATGCAACTCGTAGGAACTGACCCCGCAGCCGCGGGACTCCCGATATGAGAATACGATGGTAATTTGCATATTTCTAGACTTAGGCTTAAAAACATGGCATTAGTGGGTGAGATCTCGAAACAACCCCCGAAAGGCCCCGTGGGTGGCACCAAGACCTCCCACGGGACCCATGTAACTCGTAGGAACCGACCCCGCAGCCACGGGACTCCCGGTTTGAGAAGACGATGGTAATTTGCATATTTCCAGACTTAGGCTTAAAAACATGGCGTTAGAGTGTGAGAACTCGAAACAGCCCCCGAACGGCCCCGTGGGTGGCACCAACACCTCCCACAGGACCAATGTAACTCGTAGGAACTGACCCCGCACTTGCGGGACTCCTGATTTGAGAATATGACGGTAATTTGCATATTTATATACTTAGGCTTAAAAACATAGCATTAGAGGGTGAGAACTCGAAACAACCGCCGAACGGCCCAGCGGGTGGCACCAACACCTCCCACGGGACCAATGTAACTCCTCGGAACTAACACCGCAGCTGCGAGACTCCCGGTTAGAGAATACAATTGTAATTTTCATAATTATAGACTTAGGCTTATAAACAAAGCGTTAGAGGGTGAGAACTCGAAACCGCCCCCCAACCGACCCATGGGTGGCACCAACACCTCCCACGTGACCAATGTAACTTGTAGGAACTGACCCCATCGTCGCGCTACTCCCGCTATGAGAATAAGACGATAATTTGCATATTTTTAGACTTAGGCTTAAAAATATGGCATTAGAGGGTGAGAACTTGAAACAGCCCCCGAACGTCCCCGTGGGTGGCACAAACACCTCCCACTGGACCAATGTAACTCGTAGGTACGGACCCCGTAGCCACGGGACTCCCCGTTTGAGAATACGACGATAATTTGCATATTTCTAGACTTAAGCAAAACATGGCGTTAGTGGGTGAGAAACACGAAACAACCCCCGAACGGCCACGTGGGTGGCACCAACACCTCCCAATGTAACTCGTAGGAACTGACTACTCATCCGCGGGACTCTCGGTTTGAGAATACGATGATAATTTGCTTATTTCTAGACTTAGGCTTAAAAACATGGTTTTAGAGGGTGAGAACTCGAAACAGCCCACGTACGGCCCCACGGGTGGCACCAACAAGGCTCCAATGTAACTCGTAGGAAGTGACCTCGCTGCCGCGGGACTCCCGGTTATATAATACCACGATAATTTTCATATTTCTAGACTTAGGCTTAAAAAATGGCCTTAGAGGGTGAAATCTCTAAACTGCCTCCGAACGTCCCCGTGGGTGGCACCAACACCTCCCACGGGACCAATGTAACTCGTAGGAACTGACCCCGCATCCGCAAGACGCCCGGTTTGAGAATAAGATGGTAATTTGCATATTTATTGACTTTGGCTTAAAAATATAGCATTAGAGGGTGAGAACTCGAAACATCCCCTGAACGGCTCCGTGGGTGGCACCAACACATCCCACGGGACTAATGTAACTCGTAGGAACTGACCCCGCAGCCGCGGAACTCCTGATTTAAGAATACGATGATAATTTGAATATTTCTAGACTTAGGCTTAAAAAAAATAGCTTTATAGGGTGAGAACTCAAAATAGCCCCCGAACGTCCCCGCGGGTGGCAACAACACCTCCCACGGGACCAATTTAATTCCTAGGAACTGATTGCGAATCCGCGAGACTCCCGGTTATAGAATACGATGGTAATTTTAATAATTATAGACTTAGGCTTAAAAACATAGCGTTAGAGGGTGAGAACTTGAAACTGCCCCCGAACGTACCCATGGGTGGCACCAACACCTCCCACGGGACCAATGTATCTTGTATGAACGGACACCACAGTCGCGGGACTCCCGATTTGAAAATACGATGGTAATTTGCAAAATTGTAGACTTAGGCTTAAAAACATAGTGCTAGAGGGTGATAACTCGAAACAGGCCCTAACGACCCCGTGGGTTGCACCAACACCTCCCACGGGACCCATGTAACTCGTAGGAACTGACCTCGCAGCCGCGGGACTCCCGGTTTGAGAATACGATGGTAATTTGCATATTTCCAGACTTGGGCTTTAAAACATGGCGTTAGAGGGTGAAAACTCGAAACAGCCCCCAAACGGCCCCGTGGGTGGCACCAACACCTCCCACGGGACCAATGTAACTAGTAGTAACTAACCCCGCAGCCGTGAGACTCCTGGTTTGAGAATACCATGATGATTTGCTTATTTCCAGACATAGGCTTACCAACAAGGTGTTAGAGGGTGAGAACTCAAAACAGCCACGAACGTCCCCATGGGTGGCACCAACACCTCCCACGGGACCAATGTAACTCGTCGGTACTGACCCCGTAGCCATGGGACTCCCAGTTTGAGAATATGACGATAATTTTCATACTTGTAGACTTAAACAAAGCATGGCGTTAGTGGGTGAGAACTTGAATCAGCCCCGAACGGCCCCGTGGGTGGCACCAACACATCCCACGGGACCAATGTCACTCGTAGGAACTGACCCCGCATCCGCAAGACGCCCGGTTTGAGAATAAGATGGTAATTTGCATATTTATTGACTTTGGCTTAGAAATATAGCATTAGAGGGTGAGAACTCGAAACATCCCCTGAACGGCTCCGTGGGTGGCACCAACACATCCCACGGGACTAATGTAACTCGAAGGAACTGACCCCGCAGCCGCGGGACTCCTGATTTGAGAATACGATGATAATTTGAATATTTCTAGACTTAGGCTTAAAAAAAATAGCTTTATAGGGTGAGAACTCAAAATAGCCCCCGAACGTCCCCGCGGGTGGCAACAACACCTCCCACAGGACCAATTTAACTCCTATAAACTGATTGCGAATCCACGAGACTCCCGATTAGAGAATACGATGGTAATTTTCATAATTATAGACTTAGGCTTAAAAACATAGCGTTAGAGGGTGAGAACTTGAAACCGCCCCCGAATGTACCCATGGGTGGCACCAACACCTCCCACGGGACCATTGTATCTTGTATGAACAGACACCACAGCCGCGGGACTCCCGATTTGAAACTACGATGGTAATTTTCAAAATTGTAGACTTAGGCTTAAAAACATAGTGCTAGAGGGTGATAACTCGAAACAGGCCCTAACTGCCCCGTGGGTTGCACCAACACCTCCCACGGGACCCATGTAACTCGTAGGAACTTACCTCGTAGCCGCGGGACTCCCGGTTTGAGAATACGATGGTAATTTGCATATTTCCAGACTTGGGCTTAAAAACATGGCGTTAGAGGGTGAAAACTCGAAACAGCCCCCGAACGGCCCCGTGGGTGGCACCAACACCTCCCACGGGACCAATGTAACTCGTAGGAACTGACCCCGCTACCGCGGGACTCCCAGTTTGAGAATATAACGATAATTTGCATATTTCTAGACTTAGGCTTAAAAAATGGCATTAGAAGGTGACATCTCGAAACTGCCCCCGAACGTCCCCGCGGGTGGCACCAACACCTCCCACGGGACCAATGTAACTCCTAGGAACTAAAACCGCAGCCGCGAGACTCTCGATTAGAGAATACAACGATAATTTGCATAATTATAGACTTGGGCTTAAAAACACAGCGTTAAAAGGTGAGAACTCGAAACCGCCCCGAACGGACCCATGGGTGGCACCAACACCTCCCACGGGACCAATGTAACTTGTAGGAACTGACCCCGTAGTCGCGGGACTCTCGATATGAGAATACGACGGTAATTTGCATATTTCTAGACTTAGGCTTAAAAACATGACGTTAGAGGGTGAGAACTTGATACAGCCCCCGAACGTCCCAGTGGGTGGCACCAACACCTCCCACGGGACCAATGTAACTCGTAGGTACTGACCCCATAGCCATGGGACTCCCCGTTTGATAATACGACGATAATTTGCATATTTCTAGACTTAAGGAAAACCTAGCGTTTGTGGGTGAGAATTCTAAACAACCCCCGAACGGCCCCGTGGATGGCACCAACACATCCCACGGGACCAGTGTAACTCGTAGGAACTCACCCTGTAGTCGTGGGACTCTCGGTTTGAGAATACGATGATAATTTGCTTATTTCTTGACTTAGGCTTAAAAACATGGTGTAAGAGGGTGAGAACTCGAAACAACCCCCGAACGGCCCCATGGGTGGCACCAACATGGGACCAATGTAACTCGTAGGAAGTGACCCCGCTTCCGCGGGACTCCCGATTTGAGAATACCACGATAATTTGCATATTTCTAGACTTTGGCTTAAAAAATGGCGTTAGAGGGTGAAATCTCAAAAACTGCCTCCGAACGTCCCCATGGGTGGAACCAACACCTCCCACGAGAATATTCTAACTCGTAGGAACTGATCCCGCAGCCGCGGGACTCCCTATTTGAGAATACGAAGATAATTTGCATATTTCTAGACTTATGCTTAAAAACATGGCGTTAGTGGGTGAGATCTTGAAACTGCCCCCGAATGGCCCTGTGGGTGGCACCAACACTTCCCACGGGACCAATGTAACTCGTACGAACTGACCCCGCAGCCACGGGACTCCTGATTTGAGAATACGACGGTAATTTGTATATTTCAAAACTTAAGCTTAAAAACAAAGCGTTAGAGAGTGAGAACTCAAAACATCCCCCGAACGGCCCCGCAGGTGGCACTAACACCTCCCACGGGACCAATGTAACTCTTAGGAACTTACCCCGCAGCGGCGAGACTCCTGGATAGAGAATACGACGGTAATTTGCATAATTATATACTTAGGCTTATAAACATAGCGTTAGAGGGGGAGAACTTGAACCTCCCCCGAACGGACCCGTGGGTGGAACCAACACCTCCCACGGGAGAAATGTAACTTGTAGGTATTGCCCCCGTAGCCACGGGACTCCCACTTTGAGAATACGATGATAATTTGCATATTTTTAGACTTAAGCAAAACATGGCGTTAGTGGGTGAGAACTAGAAATATCCCCCAAACCGCCCCGTGGGTGGCACCAACACCTCCCACGGGACCAATGTAACTCGTGGGAACTGACCCCGCGTCCGCGGGACTCCCTGTTTGAGAATACAACGATAATTTGCATAATTCTAGACTTAGGCTTAAAAACATGGCGTTAAAGGGTGAGAACTCGAAACAGCCCCCGAACGGCCCCGTGGGTGGCACCAACGATTCCCAAGGGACCAATGTATCTTGTAGGAACTGACCCCGCAACCGCGGGACTCTCGGTATGAGAATACGATGGTAATTTTCATATTTCTAGACTTAAACTTAAAAATATAGCGTTTGAGCGTGAGAACTCGAAACAGCCCCCTAACGGTCCCGCGGGTGGCACTAACACCTCCCACATGACCAATGTAACTCTTAGGTACTGACCCCATAGCAGCGGGAATCCTGATTTGAGTACATGACGGTAATTTGTATATTTATATACTTAGGCTTAAAAACATAGTGTTAGAGGGTGAAATCTCGAAACTACCTCCGAACGTCATCGCGGGTGGCACCAACACCTCCCACGGGACCAAGGTAACTCATAGGAACTGACCCCGCAGCCGCGGGACTCTCGGTTTGAGAATACAACGGTAATTTGCATATTTCTAGACTTAGGCTTAAAAACATGGCGTGAGAGGGTGAGAACTCGAAATAGCTCCCGAACTGCCCCGTGGGTGCCACTAACAACTCCCACGGGACCAATGTAACTCGTAGGAACTGACCCCGCTGCCGCGGGACTCCCGATTTGAGAATATAACGATAATTTCCATATATCTAGACTTAGGCTTAAAAAAATGGCGTTAGAGGATGACATCTCGAAACTGCCCCGAACGTCCCCGTTGGTGGCACCAACATCTCCCACGGGATCAATGTAACTCGTAGGAATTGACCCCGCAGCTGCGAGATTCCCGGTTTTTTAATACGACGGTAATTTTCATAATTATAGACTTAGGCTTAAAAACATAGTGTTAGAGGGTGAGAACTCGAAACTGCCCCTGAACGGACCCATGGGTGGCACTAACACCTCCAACGGGACCAATGTAACTTGTAGGAACTGACCCCGCAGCCGCGGGACTCTCGGTATGAGAATACAATGGCAATTTACATATTTCTAGTCTTAGGCTTAAAAACATGGAGTTAGAGGGTGAGATGTTGAAACAACCCCCGAATGTCCCCGTGGGTGGCACTAACACCTCCCACGAGACCAATGTAACTCGTAGGTACTGACCCCGTAGCCGCGGGACTCCCAGTTTGAAAATACGACGGTAAATTGCATATTTATAGACTTAGGCTTAAAAACATAGCGTTTGAGGGTGAGAACTTGAAACAGCCCCCGAACGGCCCTGTGGGTGGCACCAACACCTCCCACGGGACCAATGTCTCTCGTAGGAACTGACCCCACAACCGCGGGACTCCCGGTTTGAGAATAGGATGATAATTTTCATATTGCTAGACTTAGGCTTAAAAACATGGCATTAGAGGGTGAGAACTTGAAACAGCTCCCGAATGGCCCCGTGGGTGGCACCAACACCTCCCACGGGACCAAGGTAACTCGTAGGAACTGACCCCGCATCCGCGAGACTCCCGATTTGAGAATAAGATGGTAATTTTCATATTTATAGACATAGGCTTAAAAACATAGCGTTAGAGGGTGAGAACTCGAAACAACCCCCGAACGGCCCCGTGGGTGGCACTAACACATCCCACGGGACCAATGTAACTCGTAGGAACTGACCCCGCAGCCGCGGGAATCCTGATTTGAGAATACGATGATAATTTTCATATTTTTAGACTTAGGCAAAACATGGAATTAGTAGGTGAGAACCCGAAACAGCCCGCGAACGGCCCCGTGGGTGGCACCAACTCCTCCCACGGGACAAATGTAACTTGTAGGAACTGACACCGCAGCCGCGGGACCATCATTTTGAGAATACGATGATAATTTGCCTATTTTTAGACTTAGGATTAAAAACATGGTGTTAGAGGGTGAGAACTCAAAACAGCCCCCGAACGGCCCCGTGGGTGGCCCCAACATGGGACCAATGTAACTCCTCGGAACTGACCGCGCATCCGCGAGAGTCTCGGTTAGAGAATATGATGATAATTTTCATAATTATAGACTTAGTATTAAAAACATAGCGTTAGAGGGTGAGAACTCGAAACCGCCCCCGAACGGACCCGTGGGTGGCACCAACACCTCCCACGGGACCAATGTATCTTGTAGGAACTGACCCCGCAGCCGGGGGTCTCCCGGTATAAAAAACAATGGTAATTTTCATATTTCTAGACTTAAGGTTAAAAACATAGCGTTAGAGGGTGAGAACTCGAAACAGCCCCCAAACAGCCCCGCGGGTGGCACCAACATCTCACACGGGACCAATGTAACTCGTAGGAATAGACACCGTAGCCGCGGGACTCCCGGCTTGAGTATACGATGGTAATTTGAAAAATTGTAGGCTTAGTCTTAAAAACATAGTGTTAGAGGGTGAGAACTCGAAACAGCCCCCTGGGTGGCTCCAACACCTCCAACGGGACCCATGTAACTCGTAGGAACTGACCCCGCAGCCGCGGGACTCCCGATTTGAGAATACGACGATAATTTGTGTATTTATAGGCTTAGGCTTAAAAACATTGCGTTAATGGGTGAGAACTCGAAACAGTCCCCGAACGGCCCCGTGGGTGGCACCAACACCTTCCACGGGACCAATGTAACTCGTAGGAACTGATCCCGCTGTCGCGGGACTCCCGGTTTGAGAATAGCATGATAATTTGCATATTTATATACTTAGGATTAAAAACATAGCGTTAGAGGGTGAGAACTCGAAACAACCCCCGAACGGCCCAACGGGTGGCACCAACACCTCCCACGGGACCAATGTAACTCGTAGGAACTAACACCGCAGCCGCGAGACTTCCGGTTAGAGAATATGACGGTAATTTGCATAAATATAGACTTTGGTTTAAAAACATAGCGTTAGAGGGTGAGAACTTGAAACCATCCCCGAACGGACCCATGGGTGGCACCAACACCTCCCACGGGACCAATGTAACGTGTAGGAACTCACCCCGTAGCCGCGGGACACACGGTATGAGAATACGACGGTAATTTGCATATTTCTCGACTTAGGCATAAAAACATGGCGTTAGAGGGTGAGAACTTCAAACAGCCCGCGAACGGCCCTGTGTGTGGCACCAACACCTCCCACGGGACCAATGTAACTCGTAGGAACTGACCCCGCAGTCGCGGGACTCTTGATTTGAGAATATGATGATAATTTTGCTATTTTTAGACTTAGGCTTAAAATCATGGTGTTAGAGGGTGAGAACTCGAAACAGCCCCCGAACGGCCCCATGGGTGGCTTCAACATGGGACCAATGTAACTCGTTGGAAGTGACCCCGCTGCCATGGGACTCCCGGTTTGAGAATACCACGATAATTTGCATATTTCTAGACTTAGGCTTAAAAAAATGGCATTAGAGGGTGAAATTTCGAAACTGCCTCCGAACGTCCCCGTGGGTGGCACCAACACCTCCCACGGGACCAATGTAACTCGTAGGAACTGACCCCGCAGCCGTAGGACTGTTGATTTGAGAATACGATGATAATTTGATTATTTCTAGACTTAGGCTTAAAATCATGGTGTTAGAGGGTGAGAACTCGAAACAGCCTCCGAACGGCCCCATGGGTGCCTTCAACATGCGACCAATGTAACTCGTAAGAAGTGACCCCGCTGCCGCGAGACTCCCGGTTTGAGAATACCACGATAATTTGCATATTTCTAGACTTAGGCTTAAAAAAATGGCATTAGAGGTTGAAATCTGAAAACTGCCTCCGAACGTCCCCGTGGGTGGCACCAACACCTCCCACGTGACCAATGTAACTAGTAAGAACTAACCCCGCAGCTGCGGGACTCCCGTTTTGAGAACAAGACAGTAATTTGCATATTTATAGACTTAGGTTTAAAAACATCGTGTTAGAGGGCGAGACCTCGAAACAGCCCCCGAACGGCCCCGAGGGTGGAACCAACACCTCCCACGGGACCAAAGTAACTCCTAGAAACTAACACTGCATCCACGTGACTCTCGGTTTGAGAATACGATGATGATTTGCATCTTTCTATACTTAGGCTTTAAAACTTGGTGTTAGAGGGTGAGAACTCAAAACAGCCCCCGAACGGCCCCGTGGGTGGCTCCCACGGGATCATTCTAACTCGTAGGAACTGATCCCGAAGCCGCGGGACTCCCGATTTGAGAATACAATGATAATTTTCATATTTCTAGACTTATGCTTAAAAACATGGCGTTAGTGGGTGAGATCTCGAAACTTCCCCCGAATGTCCCCGTGGGTGGCACCAACACCTCCCACGGGACCAATGTAACACGTAGGACTGACTCCGCAGCTGCGAGACCCCCTATTTTAGAATACGATGATAATTTGCATATTTATAGACTTAGGCTTAAAAACATAGCGTTAGAGGGTGAGAACTCGAAACAGCAACCGAACGGCCCCGTGGGTGGCACCAACACCTCCCACGGGAATTATGTAACTCGTAGGAACTGACCCCGCAACAGCGGGGCTCCCAATTTGACAATACGATGATAATTTGTATATTTCTAGACTTAGGCTTAAAAACATGGCGTTAGTGGGTGAGATCTTGGAACTGCTCCCGAACGTCCCCGTGGGTGGCACCAACACCTCCCATGGGACAATGTAACTCGTAGGAACTGACCCCTCAACTGCGGGACACCAGGTATGAGAATACGATGGTAATTTGCATATTTATAGACTTAGGCTTAAAAATATAGCATTAGAGGGTGAGAACTCGAAGCATCCCCCGAACGGCCCCGTGGGTGGCACCACCACCTCCCACGGGACCAATGTAACTCATAGGAACTGACCAGGTAGTTGCGGGACTCCCGGTTTGTGAATACGATGGTAATTTGTATTTCTAAACAGAAGCAAAACATGGCGTTAGTGAATGAGAACTCAAAACAGCCCCCGAACGGCCCCATGGGTGTCACCAACACCTCCTACGGGACCAATGAAGCTCGTAGGAACAGTCCCCGTAGCCGCGGAACTCCTAGTTTGAGAATACGATGATAATTTTCATATTTCTAGACATAGGCTTAAAAAGAGGGCGTTAGAGGGTGAGAACTCGAAAAAGCCCCCGAACGGCCCCGTGGGTGGAACCAACACCTCCCACGGGACCAATGTCATTCGAAGGAACTGACCCCACAGCCGCGGGACTCCCGGTTTGAGAATAGGATGATAATTTGCATATTGCTAGACTTTGGATTAAAAACATGGCATTAGAGGGTGAGAACTTGAAACAGCTCCCAAATGGCCCTGTGGGTGGTACCAACACCTCCCACGGGACCAATGTAACTCGTAGGAACTGACCCCGCATCCGCAAGAATCCCGGTTTGAGAATAAGATAGTAATTTGCATATTTATTCACTTAGGGTTAAAAACATAGCATTAGAATGTGAGAACTTGAACCAGCCCCCGAACGGCCCCGTGGGTGGCACCAACACATTCCACGGGACAAATGTAACTCGTAGGAACTGACCCCACAGCCGCAGGACTCCTGATTTGAGAATACGATAGTAATTTGCATATTTCTAGACTTAGGCTTAAAAACAAAGTGTTAGAGGCTGAGAACTGAAAACATTCCCCGAACAGCCCCGCGGGTGGCACCAACACCTCCCACGGGACCAGTGTAACTCCTAGGAACTGACCGCGCAGCCGCGAGCCTCCTGATTAGAGAATACGACCCTAATTTGTATAATTATAGACTTAGGCTTAAAAACATAGTGTTAGAGGGTGAGAACTTGAATCCTCCCCCGAACGGACCCCTGGGTGGCACCAACACCTCCCACGGGACCAATGTAACATGTAGGATCTGACCCCGCAGCCGCGGGACTCCCGGTATGAGAATGCGACGGTAATTTGTATATTTCTAGACTTAGTCTTAAAAACACGGTGTTAGTGGGTGAGAACTCAAAACAGCCCCCGAACGGACCCGTGGGTGGCGCTAACATGGGACCAATGTAACTCGTAGGAAGTGACCCCGCTGCCGCGGGACTCCCGGTTTGAGAATACCATGATAATTTGCATATTTCTAGACTTAGGCTTAAAAAAATGGTGTTAGAGGGTGAAATCTCAAAACTGCCTCCGAACGTCCCCATGGGTGGCACCAACACCTCCCACGGGACGAATGTTACTCGTAGGAACTGACCCCACAGCTGCGGGGCTCCCGGTTTGAGAATATGACGGTAATTTGCATATTTAAAGACTTAGGTTTAAAAACATGGAGTTAAAGGGTGAGAACTCAAAACAGCCCCCGAACGGTCCCGAGGGTGGCACCAACACCTCCCACGGGACCAATGTAACTCCTAGAAACTGACCTTGCATCTGCGGGACACCCGGTTTGAGAATACGATGATAATTTCAATCTTTCTATAGTTAGGCTTATAAATAAGGCGTTAGAGGGTGAGAACTCGAAACAGCCCCCGAACGCCCCTGTGGGTGGCACCAACACCTCCCACGGGACCATTCTAACTCGTAGGAACTGACCCCGCAGCCGCGGGACTCCCAATTTGAGAATACAATGATAATTTGCATATTTCTAGACTTATGCTTAAAAACATGGCGTTAGTGGGTGAGATCTTGAAATTGCCTCCAAATGTCCCCGTGGGTGGCACCAACACCTCCCACGGGACCAATGTAACACGTAGGACTGACTCCGCAGCCGTGAGACCCCCGGTTTGAGAATACGATGATAATTTGCATATTTATAGACTTGGGCTTAAAAACATAGCGTTAGAGGGTGAGAACTCAAACCATCAACCGAACGGCCCCGTGGGTGGCACCAACACCTCCCACGGGAATTATGTAACTCGTAGGAACTGACCCCGCAACAGCGGGAATCCCAATTTGAGAATACGATGATAATTTGTATATTTCTAGACTTAGGCTTAAAAACATGGCGTTAGTGGGTGAGATCTCGGAACTACTGCCGAACGTCCTCGTGGGTGGCACCAACACCTCCCATGGGACCAATGTAACTCGTAGGAACTGACCCCGCAACTGCGGGACTCCAGGTATGAGAATACTATGGTTATTTGCATATTTATAGACTTAGGCTTAAAAATATAGCGTTAGAGTGTGAGAACTCAAAACAGCCCCCGAACGGTCCCGTGGGTGGCACCACCACCTCCCACTGGACCAATGTAACTCGTAGGAACTGACCACGTAGTTGCGGGACTCCCGGTTTGAGAATACGACGATAATTTGTATTTCTAAACAGAAGCAAAACATGGCGTTAGTGAATGAGAACTCAAAACATCCCCCGAACGGCCCCATGGGTGGCACCAACACCTCCTACGGAACCAATTTAACTCATAGGAATGGACCTCGCAGCCGCGGAACTCCTGGTTTGAGAATACGATGATAATTTGCATATTTCTAGACAAACGCTGAAAAAGAGGGCGTTAGAGGGTGAGAACTCGAAACAGCCCCCGAACGGCCCCGCGGGTGGCACCAACACCTCCCACGGGACCAATGTCATTCGAAGGAACTGACCCCACAGCCACGATACTCCCGGTTTGAGAATAGGATGATAATATTCCTATTGCTAGACTTTGGATTAAAAACATGGCATTAGAGGGTGAAAACTTGAAACAGCTCCCGAATGGCCCCATGGGTGGAACCAACACCTCCCACGGGACCAATGTAACTCGTAGGAACTCACCCCGCATCCGCGAGAATCCCGGTTTGAGAATAAGATGGTAATTTGCATATTTATACACTTAGGGTTAAAAACATAGCATTTGAGTGTGAGAACTTGAACCAGCCCCCGAACGGCCCCGTGGGTGGCACCAACACACTCCACGGGACCAATGTAACTCGTAGGAACTGACCCCACATCCGCGGGACTCCTGATTTGAGAATACGATGGTAATTTGCATATTTATAGACTTAGGCTTAAAAACATAGTGTTAGAGGCTGAGAACTCAAAACATTCCCCGAACGGCCCCGCGGGTGGCACCAACACCTCCCACGGGACCAATGTAACTCCTAGGAACTCACCGCACATCCGCGAGACTCCGGATTAGAGAATACAATGGTAATTTACATAATTATAGACTTAGGCTTAAAAACATAGCGTTAGAGGGTGAGAACTCGAAACCTCCCCCGAACGGACCCGTGGGTGGCACCAACACCTCCCATGGGATCAATGTAACATGTAGGAACTGACCCCGCAGCCGCGGGACTCCCGGTATGAGAATGCGACGGTAATTTGCATGTTTCTAGGCTTAGTCTTAAAAACATAGCGTTAGAGGGTGGGAACTCAAAACAGCCCCCGAACGGACCCGTGGGTGGCGCTAACATGGGACCAATGTAACTTGTAGGAAGTGACCCCACTGCCGCGGGACTCCCGGTTTGAGAATGCCATGATAATTTGCATATTTCTAGACTTAGGCTTAAAAAACTGGCGTTAGAGGGTGAAATCTCGAAATTGCCTCCGAACGTCCCCGTGGGTGGCACCAACACCTCCCACGGGACGAATGTTACTCGTAGGAACTGACCCCACAGCTGCGGGACTCCCGGTTTGAGAATACGATGGTAATTTACATATTTAAAGACTTAGGTTTAAAAAAATGGTGTTAGAGGGTGAGAACTCGAAACTGCCCCCGAACGGCCCCGAGGGTTGCACCAACACCTCCCATGGGACCAATGTAACTCCTAGAAACTGGCCTTGCATCCGCGGGACTCCCGGTCTGAGAATACGATGATAATTTGCATCTTTCTATAGTTAGGCTGAAAAACAAGGCGTTAGAGGGTGAAAACTCGAAACAGCCCCCGAACGCCCCCGTGGGTGGCACCAACACCTCCCACGGGACCAATGTGACTCGTAGGAACTGACCCCGCAGCCGCGGGCCTCCCAGTTTTAGAATACGATGATAATTTGCATATTTCTACACTTATGCTTAAAAACATGGCGTTAGTGGGTGAGATCACGAAACTGCCCCCGAACGTCCCCGTGGGTGGCACCAACACCTCCCACGGGACCAATGTAACATGTAGGAACTGACCCCACAGCCGCGAGACCCCTGGTTTTAGAATACGATGGTAATTTACATATTTATAGACTTGGGCTTAAAAACATAGTGTTAGAGGGTGAGAACTCGAAACAACACCCGAACGGCCCCGTGGGTGGCACCAACACCTCCCACGGGACTTATGTAACTCGTAGGAACTGACCCCGCAGCCGTGGGACTCCCGTTTTAAGAATACAATGATAATTTGCATATATCTTGACTTATGCTTAAAAACATGGCGTTAGTGGGTGAGATCTCGAAACTGCCCCCGAACGTCCCCGTGGGTGGAACCAACGCCTTCCACGGGACTAATGTAACACGTAGGAACTGACCCCGCAGCCGCGAGACTCCCGGTTTTAGAATAGGATGGTAATTTTCATATTTTATAGACTTAGGCTTAAAAACATAGTGTTAGAGGGTGAGAACTCGAAACAGCTCCCGAACGGCCCCTTGGGTGGCACCAACACCTCCCACGGGACGTATGTAACTCGTAGGAACTAACCCCGCAACAGCGGGACTCCCGGTTTGAGAATATGATGATAATTTGTATATTTCTAGACTTAGGCTTTAAAACATGGCGTTAGTGGGTGAGATCTCAGAAACTTCCCTCAAACGTCCCTGTGGGTGGCACTAACACCTCCCACGGGGCCAATGTAAATCGAAGGAACAGACCCCGCAGTCGCGGGACTCCTAGTTTGAGAATACGATGGTAATTTGCATATTTATAGACTTAGCCTTAAAAATATAGCGTTAGATGGTGAGAACTCGAAACAGCCCCCGAACGGCCCCGTGGGTGGCACCACCACCTCGTACGGGACCAATGTAACTAGTAGGAACTGACCCCGTAGTCGTGGGACTCCCAGTTTGAGAATACGATGGTAATTTGTATTTCTAAACTGAAGCAAAACATGGCATTAGTGGGTGAGAACTCAAAACATCCACTGAATGGCCCTAGGGGTGGCACGAACACCTCCTACGGGACCGATGTAACTCGTAGGAACTGACCCCGCAGTCGCGGGACTCATGGTTTGAGAATACATTGATAATTTTCATATTTCTAGACATAGGCTTAAAAACAAGGCGTTAGAGGGTGAGAACTCGAAACAACCCCCGAACGGCCTCGTGGGTGGCACCAACACCTCCCACGGTGATATACCCATTTATACCCTCCAACCAGACGACCCCTCAGGGGGCCGACCCTTCATCAGGCTCCGAACGACCCCTCAGGGGGGAAACCTTTCATCAGGCACCAGATGACCCCTCAAGAGGCCGACCCTTCATCAGGCTCCGGACGACCCCTCAGGGGGCCAACCATGCATCAGGTTCCAGATTACCCCTCAGGGGGCCGACCCTTTATCAGGTTCCAGACGACCCCTCAGAGTGCCGACCCTTCATCAGGCTCCGGATGACCCCCGAGTGTACTATAATACGAGGCCCAAATTAGGCCAGACTCATTATCGAAAGGAACTTTGCCCTTGGCCTCATATTAAAGGCCGAGGGTGACATCATCACAGCGCGTGGTTTGGGAGACTCGTGGAACAGTGCGCATAAGGCTCACATGGCACATGGGAGACCGTTATAACAAAATCAAACCCTCACGTGAGGGAATATTATGTCATTATTTGGCATCTATAGGTGTTAACAGGGAATTGTCTAGACACCCATTCGCATGCACCATGCATACTTGGGGGGTACACTACACCCCCCAAGACCTATATGTACTTGTCACCTACAACCCTATAAGGGGATCGATCGATTTTATTGTAACCCTAGCTAAAACTCTGCTTGTACACATAGTAGAGAGTGAAAGTGAGCTTATGTTCATTGTATCCAAGGCCATTAGTGCCCATACTTAGTGGATCACACACTCACAGTCAATGTAGGCCAAATTGACTGAACCACTATACATCATTGTCTTATTTCCTCTTATAATCATCCCCTTCTACATACTTATACACTTATATATCTCTATGGCTGCCATGGTTACTATCATTTGAGCTAATTATCACTTATCCGGTGGTGCTAAATCTTAGCATCATCAGTTTGGCACTGTCTGTGGGAACAGAAGACATCTCTTCCTTTGTACAACTTGACCTCATTGGGCACTCTGGTGGTGAGCCAGCTCTCCCCCTGAGAGGAGATGTTTCACCATTGAAAGAGACCCACTAAGGTTCTCAAGCTCATGAGTCTTTTCTTCAGTTCAGCTTTTCATAGCTCAAATACATGGCACCTGAAATGCCACCGCCATCGCTTCCCTCACCGGATGATGAGAGAAGACCCAGTTACAGTCAGTCGCCACCTTAGTCTGAGATGGCTGATGTGGCGGCAGCCTTAAAGTCTTTGGCAGCAAGCCAGCGGATGATGCAGGAGCAGTTCACAGCTCTAAGCCAAAACATGCTAAGACCACCAGGGGTTTCACCTGAGATGATTACTCCGGCATCAACTTTAGGATAGCATGAGGCCAGGGGACCACACCAGGCACCATGTAAAGACCTGCCACCCCCTCAGCGGTGTAGGGATGTCGCTGACCCCCGACGTCTACACCTGGGGAGGCAAGGAAACCCTTGCCCTGAGGACAGGTATGACGATTTGGATGGAAGGGAGGCCCCTATAGAATGCTGGGAACCATATGAGGTCTCCAAAAATAATGTACGACCTCTCCAGGATAGTAGAGGAAAGTGAGAGAGACCAAATCCTAATGATCGCCCGAGAGGCTCTGCTTTTGATCGCTTGAACAGGGGGTCGACCTTTG
The DNA here is from genome assembly GCA_949130495.1 of Sambucus nigra. NCBI lineage: Eukaryota > Viridiplantae > Streptophyta > Magnoliopsida > Dipsacales > Adoxaceae > Sambucus > Sambucus nigra. Next base: position 352,107,867 of record OX422207.1, on the reverse strand, counting down.
AGAGTTTGGGCCCAGTAAATGACGTGAGGGAAACATTGTCCAGGTCAAGGACTACTGCGAGGTCCAGGAGGGATGCAGCAGATGGACGACCCCAAGGACGGGATGATGGTCAAAGTGAAGTAAACAGCCAACACAGAACTGCCATAGCAGAACCCTCCATCCACCTTAAAGAGGCGGCAGGGGATAACATCGGCCAAGCCAAGCCTGCGAGGCCCTAGAATGACTCGATGCAGTGACTAAAGGATAAGATCGGTGATATACTGAAGAGCCGGGACCCTCTTCAGAAGGGATACACCATAGGCTCACCCTTTGTGGTAAAGATAGTCAACTTCCCTATGCCATCAAGGTTCAAGCCACCGGTGGTCACCCCAAGATACAACGGGAGCACCAACCTTGTCCACCATGTTGAGATGTATCAACCAGCAGCAGACATATACTCTATCTCAGATGAGATGAGGTGTCGTGCCTTCTCTGGTACCCTAACTGGGGCTGCGCATGTCTGGTACACGTCTCTTCTAAAAAATTCCATTGAAAACTTTAAGCAGTTGGCAGACCTGTTCATCCATAACTTTTTCTTTGGGGTGAGGATACAGAAGAATACCACTCACCTACTCTATGTTAAGCAGGGGAAGAGTGAGATCCTGAGGGACTACATAGACAGATTCAATAAAGAGAAGCTAGAGGTGGAAGACTATGAGGAGAGCATAGATATGATAGCCCTGATTGGAGGACTCCAAAAGGGGAAGCTGTTATAGAAGCTTGTTGAAGACCCCCCTTGGACGATGGCTGATTTGCTGTCAACAGCAGGAAAGGTGGTGAACGCTGAAGAGGCAATGGATGCAAAATACGAAGATGAAAAAGGAGGCGCAATTGGGGGTAAATACCCTAAGAAGAATAAAGAGGGGAAGAAGAGGTCTACGGATGACAAATTCGCTGGTTACACCCCTCTGACGGTCAGGTGTGAGAAGATACTCAATGAGATAAATAGTGATCGGTCCCTGAAGTGGCCTGAGAAACAGAAGGCAGCCCCCAATAAGAGGAACAAGAACTTGTGGTGCGAATTTCACCAAGGCCACGACCACGTAACAGACAAATGCTTTTCTCTGAAAGATGATATTGAGAAGATGCTGAAAGAAGGGAAGATGAGAAAGTACGTCGACAAAGGTGCATTCAAGAGGGACCGAGGGAACGACCCCAGAAAGAAGCGAGGCGATGCATGTAGAGAAGGACCTCAAAAAATAGGGGACGACCCTTTTGATGATGAGGATGACCCTGACCTCCCACCGAGAGATGACCAAGGTCCTGTCAAGAGGCTTAATATGATCTCCCTTGGAGTGCGAGTGATCTTTGGGGGTCTAGCAGGAGGAGGGTCTCAGGTCGCTGACAGGAAGGCCCATGTGGCTGAGGCCAAGGCTGTGACGAAGACGGTACACTCAACCTCCCTGGAGGCCAAGTCATAAAAGAGGAAGAAGGTTGATATGGACACCCTGATAGTGGGGTTCTCAAGAATGGACTTTAAACGCCTCCTAGACCCACATGATGACCCACTCGTCATCACAACTAGGGTGCATGGGTGTGAGGTGCCGAGGATATTCGTCGCTGGGGGCAGTTCTGCAGATGTAATGTTTTGGTCGTGCTTTAAGGCCTTAGGTCTCAGCCGTGTTAGACTTGTCCCATACCATCATCCATTGATTGGATTCAGTGGGGAAAAGATTCATCCCCTGGGAGTGTATGAGGGCGATGTTAGGATGGGGGATGAGTGGCCGAGATGGCTTACCAAGAAGGTCAGTTTCTTTCTGATGGATGAACATGTGTTTTCGGCTTACAACATCATACTGGGGCGTGTGACCCTCAAGGGGTTTGAAGTTATGCCATCTACGGTCCATCAGATGATTAAATTTCCTACCCCTTACGGGGTGGGGGAAGTTCAGGGAGACCAGACGACAGCGCGAGAATGTTACTACAACTCCGCTGAAGAAAGGGAGGCACACAAGAGGGGTACGACCACTTACAATATTGATACCCTAGACCCCAGGGACGAGACGAAGCTCAAGAAAGGAGAGGCAGCGAAAGATTTAGAATACATCATCCTCGATGAGGATGACCCGGAGAAAACCGTCCAAGTCAGCAAGTCTCTGAAGCCCAATATCAAGAAAGACCTCATTAAACTGTTGAGGAGAAGATGAAGCGTCTTCGCATGGAGTCATGTAGATATGCCAGGGATTGACCCTGAAATCATGTGCCACAAGCTCAATGTGGTAGAGGGAGTGAAGCCGGTAAAGAAAAAGAGGAGAATTTACTCTAGAGAAAAGTATGAGGTCATTAGGGATGAGGTCAAAATATTAGAAGACACTGAGTTTATCAGAGAGGTCATCTACCCCGAATGGATGTCCAATGCATTCATTGTTCCAAAGGCCAATTGGAAGTGGAGAATGTGTGTGGACTTCACAGACCTCAATAAGCACTGTCCCAAAGACAGCTTCCCTCTCCCTCGCATTGACCAGATGGTAGATGCTACCACAGTCCATGAGCTCATGAGCTTCATGGATGCCTGTTTAGGGTATAACCAGATCTTCATGAACCCTAAAGACTCGGAGAAGACAGCCTTCATCACTGACAAGGGGATATACTGTTATAGGGTCATGCCCTTTGGCCTAAAAAATGTGGGGGCAATGTACCAGCGCCTCGTAAATAAAATGTTCTAAGACCAAATTGGGAAGTCTATGGAGGTCTATGTAGATGACATGCTGACTAAGAGTTTGAAGGTAGAGGATTATGTGGCAAACCTGGAGAGGACCTTTAATACGATGGAAAAATACCAGATGAAGCTTAATCCGGCCAAGTGTGTCTTTGGGGTCGAAGCAGGGAAGTTCTTGGGGTTCATTGTCAACCAAAGAGGCATCGAGGCCAATCTTGAAAAGATAAAGGCCCTTGTTGAGATGAAGACCCCGAAGTCCATTAAAGACGTTCAGAGGCTCATAGGGAGAGTTGCTGCCTTGAACATGTTCGTATATAGGGCCACAGACAGGTGTCTACCATTCTTCAAAATTCTCAGAAAAGCCTTTGAATGGAGTGAAGAATGCGATGAGGCCTTCAGGGAGTTAAAATTATACCTGGGGTCTCCCTTGGTGTTGTCATGACCCGTGCAGGGTGAACGACTTTATGTGTACCTCGCCGTCTCAGAGTCAGCCATCAATGCAGCCATTATGAGAGACGAAGATGGAATAAAGAAGCCTCTGTATTTTAACAACAAGGCACTCCGGTGGGCAGAGCAAAGATATCCAAGGATGGAGAAGTTGGCCTACGCCTTCATCCATGCATCAAGAAAGATGAAGCCATACTTACAGTCCCATATGATGGTCATCCTCACTGACTCTCCCCTTAGGCAGGTTTTACAGAAGCCTAAAAAATCAGGGAGGTTAATGGCATAGGGTATAGAACTGGGGGAGTTTGACATAGTGTATCAGCCTAGGACGACCCTTAAGGGGAAGGAATTGGTAGACTTCGTGGTTGAGTTGACTTGGGGAGATGATGAAGTCGAGGATGAGGGCCTCGGGAAGATAGATACCTGACAGGGTGAGCTCACCGACACGCCTACAGATAAGGCTGAGATGAGCACCACTAGAAAGAAAGTGGTTGGAAACGAAGAGGCAAGATATCTCTTTAGACAAGGGTCACTCACCGAGGGAGGTTTCTCAGAAGAACACACCGTGTGGAGTCTCTTCGTCGACGGGTCCTCTTACGAAAGCGGGATCGGAGCTGGGTTAATAGTATCAACACTCGACAGTACAGACATTGAGTACACCTTGAGGTTCAACTTTAAGGCCTCCAACAATGAGGCCGAGTATGAGGCCTTGATAGCAGGCCTCTCCTTAGCCAGATCACTTAGTATCGTCCATATTTTGGTTCACAGTGATTTGAGGCTAGTAGTGAATCAGATACTAGGAGCCTATGAGGCCAAGGACGAGAGGATGGCTAGGTACCTTGAGAAGGTGAGGTCATTACTGAAAGGCTTCAGAGAAGTGAAATTAAAGAGGATACCTAGACTCGACAATGGCCGTGCTGACGCCCTTGCGAGGTTGGCCTCGGCAACTAGGACAGACATCAAGAGGACGGTCCTAGTAGAAATTTAGCTTTGACCAACTATTGAAGATGCTGAGGGAACACTTAGCGATTGCCTAAATGTTTCTCACGAAGCTTCGTGGATGGACCCTCTGATCAGGTACATTAAAGAGGGGAGATGCCAGAAGAAAGGCAAGAAAGGTAGAAGTTGAGATACAGGGCTGCAAAGTTCACTGTCATTGGGGACACCTTGTACAAAAAGGGATTTTTACTCCCCTTACTTAGGTGTGTGCACCCATCTGAGGTCTCATCCCTTTTGCAAGATGTGCACGAAGGATCGTGCTCAAGCCAGATCGGGGGCAGATCCTTAGCGAAGAGGGTGATCACCCGGGGTACTGGTGGCCGACCTTGGGGAAAGACTCAGCGTCATATGTAAAAAGGTGCGATAAATGCCAGAGATTTGCCACCATCCCTCATAAACCCCATCAGCCTCTTACCTCCATTACATCCCCATGGCCATTTGTAGTGTGGGGGATTGACCTCGTAGGACCCTCACCAAAAGCAATCAATAACTATCGGTTTCTCATCATTGCTATTGACTATTTCTCAAAATGGGTGGAGGCCGAACCGATGGTCACGATAACAGAGCAGAAGACCTTCCAGTTCATTTGGAAAAATGTTATATGCAGATATGGTCTCCCCAACACCCTCATCTCGGATAACGGGAATCAGTTCAAGAATACCTCTCTACAGAGGTACTATGAAAGGGTGAGTATCAAAAAAAATTTCTCCACCCCAGGCCGACCTCAGGACAATGGGTAAACAGAAGTTAGAAATAGGACAATCCTAGATGGAATCAAGAAGAGGCTTGAGGAGGCAAAAGGAAGATGGGTCGATGAGTTATATGTCGTGCTGTGGGCATACAGGACGACAGTGAGGACCTTTACCCGAGAGACCCCATTCATGCTAGTTTATGGCTCAGAAACCATCATACCCACCGAATTTGATTTTCCTACTCATAGGGTCCAAATGTATGACCCTCGGAGAAATACAGAAGAGAGGAGACTCGAATTAGACCTGATTGAGGAAAGGAGGGAGGACACTGAGATAAGGCAGGATGCCTATCATTAGAGGTTCGGAAGGTTTTACAATCAGAGCATTAAACAGAGGCCAATCGCAGTGGGGGACTTGGTCCTCAAGAAGACTTGGCAAAATCCCAACAAGCTCCATCCTAATTGGCATGGCCCATATAGGGTCATCGATGAAGTCATCCCTGGGACCTATAGACTAGAAAACCTAGAAGGGGAACCCTTTTCCAACCCCTGGAATGTAGATCATTTGAACAAATACTATCAGTAGTGTTGTAAGGTCTTGATAGACCATAATTGTAATAAGAGTTGCTCCAACAGAACACTTGGAAAATTAATGAGAAATATCAGTGTTTCCCCTCATCCTGTGGTTATCAGTACTAGTACGCGTGAAAACATCTTCTAGAGAAATACCCTCGGCTATAATGAGGGTCAATGGATGGTACAACCCCACCATTGTCATCAAGGAAGATGAGGGAAGACTTTATTAAAAACAAAAGATCTGGTAATTGGAACCCTCGGCTATAATGAGGGCCAGTGGAGGGGACGACCCCACCATTGTCCTCAAGAAAGACGAGGGAACAATTTGTTTAAAACCATTAAGTTGGTGGTTAACCCACGGCTATAATGAGGGCCAGTGGAGGGGACGACCCCACCACTGTCCTCAAAAAGATGAGTGAAGACTTTATTAAAAACCATTAATCTGGTAATTGGAACGCTCGGCTATGATGAGGGCCAATGGAGGGAACGACCCCACCATTGTCCTCAAGAAAGACGAGGGAATACTATGTTTAAAACCATTAAGTTGGTGATTAACCCGGGCTATAATGAGGGCCAGTGGAGAGGATGACCCCACCACTGTCCTCAAGAAAGACGAGGGAAGACTTTATTAAAAACCATTAATCTGGTAATTGGAACCCTCGGCTATGATGAGGGTCGGTGGAGGGGACGACCCCACCACTGTCCTCAAGAAAGACGAGGGAATACTTTATTTAAAATCATTAAGTTGGTGATTAACCCCCGGCTATAATGATGGCCAGTGGAGGGGACGATCCCACCACTGTCCTCAAAAAGACGAGAGAAGACTTTATTAAAAACCATTAATCTGGTAATTGGAACCCTCGACTGTGATGAGGGCCAGTGGAGGGGACGGCCCCACCACTGTCCTCAAGAAAGATGAGGGAATAATTTGTTTAAAACCATTAATTTGGTGATTAACCCGCGGCTATAATGAGGGCCAGTGTAGGGGACGACCCCACCAATGTCCTCAAGAAAGATGAGGGAAGACTTTATTTAAAACCATTAATCAGGTAAGTGGAATCCTCGGCTATGATGAGGGCCAGTGGAGGGGAAGACCCCACCACTGTCCTCAAGAAAGACGAGGGCATACTTTGTTTAAAACCATTGATTTGGTGATTAACCCTCGGCAATAATGAGGGTCAGTGGAGGGGACAACCCCACCACTGTCCTCAAGAAAGACGAGGGAATATTGTGTTTAAAACCATTAATTTGGTGATTAACCCTCGGCTATAATGAGGGCCAGTGGGGGGGACGACCCCACCACTGTCCTCAAGAAAGATGAGGGAATACTGTGTTTAAAACCATTAATTTGGTGACTAACCCTTGGCTATGACGAGGGCCAGTGGAGGGGACGACCCCACCACTATCCTCAAGAAAGACGTGGGAATACTTTGTTTAAAACCATTAAGTTGGTAATTAACCCTCGGCAATAATGAGGGTCAATGGAGGGGACGACCCCACCACTGTCCTCAAGAAAGATGAGGGAAGACTTTATTACAAACCACTAATCTGGTAATTAGAACCCTCGGCTATGATGAGGGCCAGTGGAGGGGATGACCCCACCACTGTCCTCAAGAAAGACGAGGGAATACTTTGTTTAAAACCATTAAGTTGGTGATTAACCCTCGGCTATAATGAGGGCCAGTGGAGGGGACGACCCCACCACTGTCCTCAAAAAGATGAGGGAAGACCTTATTAAAAACCATTAATCTGGTAATTGGAACCCTCGGCTATGATGAGGGCCAGTGGAGGGGACGACCCCACCACTGTCCTCAAGAAAGACGAGGGAATACTTTGTTTTAAACCATTAAGATGATGATTAACCCGCGGCTATAATAAGGGCCAGTGGAGGGGACGACCCCATCACTGTCCTCAAGAAAGACGAGGGAAGACTTTATTAAAAACCATTAATCTGGTAATTGGAACCCACGGCTATGATGAGGGCCAGTGGAGGGGACAACCCCACAACTGTCCTTAAGAAAGACGATGGAATACTTTGTTTAAAACCATTAATTTGGTGATTAACCCTCCGCTATAATGAGGGCCAGTGGAGGGGACGACCCCATCACTGTCCTCAAGAAAGACGAGGGAATACGGGGTTTAAAACCATTAATTTGGTGATTAACCCTCAACTATGATGAGGGCCAGTGGGGGGGACGACCCCACCACTATCCTTAAGAAAGACGAGGGAATACTGTGTTTAAAACCATTAATTTGGTGATTAACCCTCGGCTATGATGAGGGCCTGTGGAGGGGACGACCCCACCACTGTCCTCAAGAAAGATGAGGGAATACTTTGTTTAAAACCATTAAGTTGGTGATTAACCCTCGGCTATAATGATGGCGATTGGAGGGGTCGACCCCACCACTGTCCTCAAGAAAGACGAGGGAAGACTTTATTACAAACCATTAATCTGGTAATTGGAACCCTTGGCTATGATGAGGGCCAGTTGAGGGGACGACCCCACCACTGTCCTCAAGAAAGACGAGGGAATACTTTATTTAAAACCATTAATTTGGTGATTAACCCTCGGCTATAATGAGTGCCAGTGGAGGGGACGACCCCACCACTGTCCTCAAGAAAGACGAGGGAATATTGTGTTTAAAACCATTAATTTGGTGACTAACCCTTGGCTATGACGAGGGCCAGTGGAGGGGACGACCCCACCACTATCCTCAAGAAAGACGTGGGAATACTTTGTGTAAAACCATTAAGTTGGTAATTAACCCTCGACAATAATGAGGGTCAATGGAGGGGACGACCCCACCACTGTCCTCAAGAAAGATGAGGGAAGACTTTATTAAAAACCACTAATCTGGTAATTAGAACCCTCGGCTATGATGAGGGCCAGTGGAGGGGACGACCCCACCACTGTCCTCAAGAAAGACGAGGGAATACTTTGTTTAAAACCATTAAGTTGGTGATTAACCCTCGGCTATAATGAGGGCCAGTGGAGGGGACGACCCCACCACTGTCCTCAAAAAGATGAGGGAAGACCTTATTAAAAACCATTAATCTGGTAATTGGAACCCTCGGCTATGATGAGGGCCAGTGGAGGGCACGACCCCACCACTGTCCTCAAGAAAGACGAGGGAATACTTTGTTTAAAACCATTAAGATGGTGATTAACCCGCGGCTATAATAAGGGCCAGTGGAAGGGACGACCCCATCACTGTCCTCAAGAAAGACGAGGGAAGACTTTATTAAAAACCATTAATCTGGTAATTGGAACCCTCGTCTATGATGAGGGCCAGTGGAGGGGACGACCCCACAACTGTCCTTAAGAAAGACGATGGAATACTTTGTTTAAAACCATTAATTTGGTGATTAACCCTCCGCTATAATGAGGGCCAGTGGAGGGGACGACCCCATCACTGTCCTCAAGAAAGACGAGGGAATACGGGGTTTAAAACCATTAATTTGGTGATTAACCCTCAACTATGATGAGGGCCAGTGGGGGGGACGACCCCACCACTATCCTTAAGAAAGACGAGGGAATACTGTGTTTAAAACCATTAATTTGGTGATTAACCCTCGGCTATGATGAGGGCCTGTGGAGGGGACGACCCCACCACTGTCCTCAAGAAAGATGAGGGAATACTTTGTTTAAAACCATTAAGTTGGTGATTAACCTTCGGCTATAATGAGGGCGATTGGAGGGGTCGACCCCACCACTGTCCTCAAGAAAGACGAGGGAAGACTTTATTAAAAACCATTAATCTGGTAATTGGAACCCTTGGCTATGATGAGGGCCAGTGGAGGGGACGACCCCACCACTGTCCTCAAGAAAGACGAGGGAATACTTTGTTTAAAACCATTAATTTGGTGATTAACCCTCGGCTATAATGAGTGCCAGTGGAGGGGATGACCCCACCACTATCCTCAAGAAAGACGAGGGAATACTGTGTTTAAAACCATTAATTTGGTGATTGACCCTCGGCTATAATGAGGGCTAGTGGGGGGGGGACGACCCCACCACTGTCCGAAGGAAAGACGAGGGAATACTGTGTTTAAACCCATTAATTTGTTGATTAACCCTCGTCTATGATGAGGGCCAGTTGGGGGGACGACCCCACCACTATCCTCAAGAAAGATGATGGAATATTGTGTTTAAAACCATTAATTTAGTGATTAATCCTCGGCTATAATGAGGGCCAACCCAGGGGATGACCCCTAGATTCACCCTCAATAGAGACGAGGGAGAGGTTTGTAGCATTAACAAAGATTCACAACACAAATAATGGAAAAGGAAAAACATGGAACACAGCAAAGGAGATGATAGTATAAATCAAATATCAAGTGTTATACAAGATTGAGTACAAAAATGTTAATTACATCAGACGACATCCACCCTATGGGACAATATGAGAAGGCAGGGCCTCGACATCCACAAGAGAGGTTTCCTAAATGACCACAACTGGCTGATCTTCAGACATGCCGACCCCCACGACTTGCACTTGGGATTCCACCTGGTTTAGAGCCTCGTCAATCAGGGGGTCGTCCAGTTGAACGTCCTCCAGAGAGGGACGGACGAAAGAGAGGACGTCGCTGAACTTGAGGACGACCCACCGACAAGTCATCCTTATCCCTCTCTCCAAGTACTCAAGGCCGAAGCCTTGGAACTCATCGAAGAATTTATAGGCTTCCACAGTGTCTACCTCGGCTTTCTTCACAACCTCAGATAGATCAATCTTAAACTGGGGATCCCCATGGGTCATGGCTTCATCGTTCTCCTTCAGAAGCATGTCTTTGGCCTTCAGGTCCTCATCATGATGTCTCATCAGCTCGTCCATAATTTTTGCATGTTCAGTTCTGGAACTTTCTAGCTCAGCCTTTGGAGTATCTAAGTCAGCTTGCAGGTCGGCCTCATGCTGGATGGCCCTCTCGGCCTTATGGAATTTATCCTAATTCTCATCCATCCATTTAGTTGCCGAGGTAAAGGTGCATACAGACTGCACATAAAAATAAACAGATGTCAAGAGGCCGAGGAATAGTTGGTGAAAGAATGCAATTAAAGAAATGAATCAAGACCAAAACCTGGGCTAGAGCGTGCAGACCATATTCATACACTTTGGCTAGAGGCATCTTTGATAGAAATTCGTAATCAGTAGCCGAGGGAGCTTAAAACATTGATGCCTTGGCTGCCCTCAAATTTGCGATGAGCGATGATGGCTCGGCCCTCAGATGTGCTGAGTTCTGGGACCAGAAGTCCCCCATGCTAGATGAAGAAGTAGTTCCTTCAAATGCTTCGACCCTTGCCCTCGTCCGAGAATCTGTCCGAGGGTCAACAGGAATCTTAGGCTCTTTTCTTTTGTGGCTATCAGCTGTTGGCTCAACAACTGTTGGCCCCACGACCTTCTTCTTCCTCGGAGCTTGCTGAGGCTCCTTGCCTTTCTTCCGACCCAAGCCTGACAATAAACTAGGAGCAGTCATTTCCCAAAGAGAATCTGATATACCAAGAGGACGATCTAAAAAGAAGATGACACATCAGAAAAGTACAGAGATGAAGAGGAAACACTCAAAAAAAGTTAAGAAAAGTACAACTCACATAGTTCTGTAAGGGGGCCGACCTTCAGACCAGCTTTTTTGAGGAGCCGAGGGGTCATCAGATCTTCAAACTTTGGAAGTTCACCCCCTCTCCATCGTCCTCAAAGATATTTAACTATATTTTTCTCTTCCAGGCTAAGTCCGGGGTCTGACCTGGCCTTCATTGACGGGTTAGACCATATTCTGGGGACCCTCGGACCATCGGCTACAGGTCGTGCCTCGGCGGAGAACTCCCACTCCCCTGAGATGAAGAATAATCTCTTCTTCCAATCGTGGTTGGAGGTTTGAGACACATGGAGAAGTTTTTTCTCAGACCTCCTCGCCCCTAGATGATAGTACCCAGGTTATTTGGACGAGGAGGTGATATTGTAGCAGGCCAAGAATACGTCAGTCGAGGGCTCATCAGTGAAAGCATTCTTCCACAGGGAGATGTAGCCCAGGATCGTCCTCCAAGAGTTGGGAGGAAGTTGAGAGGGGTTAACACCGAGGGCCGAACAAATGTCTACGACGGTCGGATGTTAAGGGAGTCTGACACCTACCTTGAACATTTGTTCATATAGTGCAACCTCGCCCTCTTCACCCTAAAAAACCCTCTCATCCTCAGAGGGAACCCTCATAGTTATGTTGTGGGGCACTCCATAGGCATGCCTCCACAATAAGAGGTCGCGATCCCTAACTAAGGAGATATAGGACGAGGCATGGGAGGTATCAACCTGGTCATCTGAATCATCTCCCTCGTCCTCAGTCCCCTCTCCCTCGGCCTGAGCATCTGCCAGAGGCCCCAGGGAAAGAACATCTGAAAACCATATGGAGATAGGGTCGTCATAAGGACAGCCTCGGAAGAAACTATACCCTCGGCTTGTCAGCCCGAGATTAGGTTAGATGTATCTATTCTACCAGAAGGTCCAGCGCCAGTTGGCGAGGATGCTCTCTCGTCCATCTCACTTGAATGACACTCGGCTGGACGATGGGACGACCCATTAGACTCAGATGGTTCAAATGGTTTTATTGTGGCTAGAGGAATGGAAAAGATGGGTCGTACCCAGTTAGGGTCGGCCCCTCATCTCCTCTCTTCCTCTTCCTCTATTCGTCTGATCTCTGCAAAGAGCTTCTCTCTCAAGGATGGGAATTCAGATGCTAAACTATAAAGCCTAATAAGCATTAAAGGGAAGACCCCACACTTAGAGATTTTAACTAAGCTAGCTAAAAATAAGTTTACAGTTGACCAGGTTGGACTTTTGGATCGAAACAAAAGAAATCAAGGGTTTTACTCAAGAAAGCTCAAGAACACTCAAAAACCAGTCATCGGAGAAGATGCAGGAAATAATATAAAACAACCTAAGTCCGACCATACAAGCCTAAAGAAAAGAAAGAAATGAAAGTAAAAGAGGACACTTGGGTAGAGGGATTACCTGAGGAAGGAGAAAGAGGGTGCCAAACTCAAAATGTTAAAATGTGCAGGTCTGTCTATTTGAAATCTAGAGAGAGAGAGCTTGGGTGCGAAGAAGAAGAAGAGAAGGAAAGGTTTTAAAAATCTCTTAAATACCTTAGTAATGAGTGGGCCCATTAACCAAGGAAGAGCACAGCCCACGAGGAGGGCATCATTAGGGTACAAAGTCCGAGGTCATGTGCAGCCGCCACACCTTGGAAACTGGAACAACAACGAGTATCTGCCCAGGTGTCACCCATCCAACAGACCGTACACTTGTCTCAAAATCAACATTATCCCTCATCCATCTCAGCATCATCTATGGCTGAGGGCTGGGGGGTGATTGATATACCCATATATACCCTCCAACCAGATGACCCCTCAGGGGGGCAAATCTTCATCAGGCTCCGAACGACCCCTCGGAGGGCCAACCCTTCATCAGGCTCCAGACGACCCCTCAAGGGGCCGACCCTTCATTAGGCTCCGGACGACCCCTCAAGAGGCCGACCCTTCATCTGGCTCCGGACGACCCCTCAGGGGGATGACCCTACATCAGGTTCTAGACAACCCCTTAGGGAGCCGAACCTTCATGGGGTCCAGACGACCCCCAGGGGACAACCCTTCATCAGGTTCCAGACAACCCCTCAGGGGACCAACCCTTCATCAGCCGCCGGACGACCCCTCAGGGGGCCGACCTTTTATCAGGCTCCGAACGACCCCTAAAGGGGCCGACCCTTCATCAGGCTCCGGACGGCCCCCGAGTGTACGACAGTATGAGGCCCAAATTAGGCGAGACTCATTACCGGAAGGAACCTTTCCATCTGCCTCATATCAAAGGCCGAGGGTGACATCATCACAGCGCGTGGTTTGGGAGACGCGTGGAAGAGTGCGCATGAGGCTCACATGGCACATGGGAGACCATTATAACAAAATCACACCCTCACGTGAGGGAATATTATGTCATCATTTGGTATCTACAAGTGTCAACAGGGGATTGGCTAGATCACCATTCACATGCACCATGCATACTTGGGGGGTACACTAGACCCCCTAAGACCTGTATATAATTGTCACCTACAACCCTATAAGGGGATCGATCAGTTTTATTCTAACCCTAGATAAAACTCTTCTTGTACACACAGTAGAGAGAGAAAGTGAGCTTATGTGCATTGTATCCAAGGCCATTAGTTCCCATATTTAGTGGATCACACACTCAAAGTGGATGTAGGACAAATTGGCTGAACCACTATACATCATTGTCTTATTTTATCTTATACTCATCCCCTCCTACATACTTATACACTTACATATCTATATGGTTTCCATGGTTACTACTGTTTGAGCTCATTATCACTTATCCGGTGGTGCTAAATCGTAGCATCATCACACGGGACCAATGTCACTCGTTGGCACTGACCCCACAGCCGCGGGACTCTCGGTTTGAGAATAAGATGATAATTTGTATATTGCTATACTTATGCTTAAAAACATGGCATTAGAGGATGCGAACCTGAAACAGCTCCCGAACGACCCCGTGGGTGGCACCAAGACCTCCCACGGGACCAATGTAACTCGTAGGAACTGACCCCGCATCCGCGAAACTCCCGATTTGAGAATAAGACGGTAATTTGTATATTTATAGAATTAGGCTTAAAAACATAGTGTCAGAGGGTGAGAACTCAAAATAGCCCCCGAACGACCCCGTGGGTGGCACTAACATGGGACCAATGTAACTCGTAGGAAGTGACCCCGCTGTCGCGGGACTCCCAGTTTGAGAATACCACGAAAACTTGCATATTTTTAGACTTAGGCTTAAAAAATGGCGTTGGAGGGTGAAATCTCGAAACTGCCTCCGAACGTCCCCGTGGGTGGCACCAACACCTCCCACGGGACCAATGTAACTAATAGTAACTGACCCCGCAGCTGCAGGACTCCCGGTTTGAGAATACGATGGTAATTTACATACTTAAAGACTTAGGTTTAAAAACATGGAGTTAGAAGGTGAGAAATCGAAACAACCCCTCAACGGCCCCGAGGGTGGCACCAACACCTCCCACGGGACCAATGTAACTCCTAGAAACTGACTCGGCATCCGCAGGACTCCCAGTTTGATAATACAATGATAATTTGCATCTTTCTAGAGATAGGCTTAAAAACATGGCGTTAGAGGGTGAGAACTCAAAACAGCCCCCGAACGCCCCCGTGGGTGTCACTAACACCTCCCACAGGACCATTCTAACTCGTAGAAACTGACCCCGCATCCGCGGGACTCACGGTTTTGGAATACGATGATAATTTGCATATTTCTAGACTTATGCTTAAAAACATGGCGTTAGTGGGTGAGATCTCAAAACTGCCCCCAAACGTCCCCGTGGGTGGCACCAAGACCTCCCACAGGACCAATGTAACACGTAGGAACTGACCCCGCAGCCGCGAGACCCCCGGTTTTGGAATACTATGGTAATTTCCATATTTATAGACTTAGGCTTAAAAACATAGTGTTAGAGGGTGTGAACTCGAAACAGCACCCAAACGGCCCCCTGGGTGTCACCAACACCCCCCACGGGACTTATGTAACTCGTAGGAATTGACCCCGCAGCCGCGGGACTCCCGATTTGAGAATACGATGATAATTTGCATATTTATCGGCTTAGGCATAAAAACATGGCGTTAGAGGGTGAGATCTCAGAAACTGGCGCCGAACATCCCCGTGGGTGGCACGAACACCTCCCCCGGGGCCAATGTAACTCGTAGGAACTGACCCCGCAGTTCTGGGAATCTTGGTTTTAGAATACGATGGTAATTTTCATATTTATAGACTTAGCCTTAAAAATATAGCGTTAGAGGGTGAGAACTCGAAACAGCCCCCGAACGGCCCCGTGGGTGGCACCAACACCTCCCACGGTGATATACCCATATATACCCTCCAACCAAATGACCCCTCAGGAGGCCGACCCTTCATCAGGCTTCGGATGACCCCTCAGGGGGCCAAACCTTCATCGGGCTCCAGACAACCCCTCAAGGGGCCGACCCTTCATCAGGGTCCGGACGACCCCTCAGGGGGCCGACCTTGCATCAGGTTCCAGACCACCCCTCAGGGGGCCGACCCTTCATCAGGTTCCAGACGACCCTTCAAGGGGCCGACCCTTCATTAGGCTCCGGATGACCCCCGAGTGTACGACAATACGAGGCCCAAATCAGGCCAGACTCATTACCGAAAGGAACTTTGCCCTCGGCCTCATATCAAAGGCCGAGGGTGACATCATCACAGCGCATGGTTTGGGAGATGCGTGAAACAGTGCGCATGAGGCTAACATGGCACATGGGAGACCGTTATAACAAAATCACACCCTCACGTGAGGGAATATTATTTCATCGTTTGGCATCTACAAGTGTCAACAGGGGATTGGCTAGATCACCATTCACAGGCACCATGCATACTTGGGGGGTACACTACACCCCCCAAGACCTATATATACTTGTCACCTATAACCCTACAAGGGGATCGATCAATTTTATTGTAACCCTAGCTAAAACTCTGCTTGTACACACAGTAGAGAGAGAAAGTGATCTTATGTTCATTGTATCTAAGGCCATTAGTTCCCATACTTAGTGGATCTCACACTCACAGTGGATGTAGGACAAATTGGCTGAACCACTATACATCATTGTCTTATTTCCTCTTATACTCATCCCCTTCTACAGACTTATACACTTATACATCTCTATGGCTGCCATGGTTACTACAGTTTGAACTCATTATCACTTATCCGGTGGTGCTAAATCTTAGCATCATCAGTTTGGCGCCGTTTGTGGGAACAGAAGACATCTCTTCCTTTGTACAACTTGACCTCACTGGTCACTCTGGTGGTGAGCCAGCTCTCCCCCTGAGAGGAGATGTTTCACCATTGAAAGAGACCCACTAAGGTTCTCAAGCTCACCAGTCTTTTCTTCAGTTCAGGTTTTCATAGCTCAAACACATGGCACCTGAAATGCCACCGCCACTGCTTCCCCGCCAAATGATGGTGAAAGACCCAGTTCCAGTCCATCGCTACCTCAGTCTGAGATGGCTGATGTGGCGGCAGCGTTAAAGTCTCTGGCAGCAAGCCAGCGGATGATGCAGGAGCAGTTCACAGCTCTAAGCTAAAACATGCTAAGACCACCAGGGGTTTCACCTGAGATGATTACTCTGGCATCAGCTCCAGGATAGCATGAGGCCAGGGGACCACCCCAGGCACCACGCAAAGACCTGTCACCACCTCAGCGGCATAGGGATGTTACTGACCCCTGGCATCTACGCCTGGGGAGGCAAGGAAACCCTTGCCCTGAGGACAGGTATGACGATCTGGAGGGAGGGGATTCCCCTATAAAATGATGGGAACCATATGAGGTCTCCAATAATACTATACGACCTCTCCAGGATAGTAGATGAAAGTGCGGGAGACCAAATCCTGATTATCGCCCGAGAGGCTCTGCTATTGATCGCTTGAGCAGGGGGTCGGCCTTTGATATGCTGGGCCCAGTAAATGACCTGCGAAAAAAAATGTCCAGGTCAAGGAGTGTTGCGATATTTAAGAGGGATGCAGCAGATGGCCGACCCCAAGGACGGGATGACGATCAAAGGGAAGTAAACAGCCAACACAAACCTGCCGCAGCAGAACCCTCCATCCACCTTAAAGAGGCGGCAGGCGATAACATCGGCCAAGCCAACCATGCGAGGCCCTGGAATGACTCGATCCAGCGACTAGAGGATAAGATCGGTGATATACAGAAGAGCCAGGACCCTCTTCAGAAGGGATACCCCATAGGCTCACCCTTTGTGGCAAAGATACTCAACTTCCCTACGCCATCAAGGTTCAAGCCACTTGTGGTCACCCTAAGATATGACGGGAGAACCAACCCTGTCCACCATGTTGAGATGTATTAATTAGAAGTAGGCATATACTCTATCTCAGATGAGATGAGGTGTCGTGCCTTCTATGGTACCCTGACTAGGGCTGCGCATGTCTAGTACACGTCTCTTCCAAAAAATTCCACTGAAAACTTTAAGCAGTTGGCAGACCTGTTCATCCACTACTTTTGCTTTGGGGTGAGGCCACAGAAGAAGACCACCCACCTGCTCTATGTTAAGCAGGGGAAGAGTGAGAGCCTGAGGGACTACATAACTAGATTCAATAAAGAGAAGCTGGAGGTGGAAGACTATGAGGAGAGCATAGCTATGATAGCCCTGATTGGAGGACTCCAAAAGGGGAAGCTGTTATGGAATCTTGTTGAAGACCCCCTAATACGATGGCTGAATTGCTGTCAACAGAAAGAAAGGTGATGAACGCTGAAGAGGCAATGGCTACAAAATACGAAGATGATCAAGGAGGTGCTATTGGGGGTAAATACCCTAAGAAGAATAAAGAGGGGAAGAAGAGGTCTACGGATGACAAATTCGCTGGTTACACCCCTTTGACGGTCAGGTGTGAGAAGATACTCAATGAGATAAAGAGTGACCGGTCCCTGAAGTGACCTGAGAAGCTGAGGGCAGCCCCCAACAAGAGGAACAAGAACCTGTGGTACGAATTTCACCAAGGCCACGGCCACGTAACAGACAAATTATTTTCTCTTCAAGATGATATTGAGAAGATGCTGAAAGAAGGGAAGCTGAGAAAGTACGTCGACAAATGTGCATTCAAGAGGGACCGAGGGGACGATCCCAGAAAGAAGCGAGGCGATGCATGTAGAGAAGGACCTCAAAAAAGAGGGGACGACCCTTCTGATGATGAGGACGACCCTGACCTCCCGCCGAGAGACGACCAAGTTCCTGTCAAGAGGCTTAATATGATCTCGCTTGGAGTGGGAGTGATCTTTGGGGGTCTAGCAGGATGAGGGTCTCAGGTCACTGACAGGAAGGCCCATGTGGCTGAGGCCAAGGCCGTGACAAAAACGGTACACTCAACCTCCCTGGAGGCCAAGTCAAAAAAGAGGAAGAAGGTTGATAAGGACACCCTTATAGTGGGGTTCTCGATAATGGACTTTAAAGGCCTCCTAGTCCCACACGACGATCCACTCGTCATCACAACTAGGGTGCACGGGTGTGAGGTGCCGAGGATATTGGTCGACGGGGGCAGTTCTGCAGATGTAATGTTTTGGCTGCGCTTCAAGGCCTTAGGTCTCAGCCATGCTAGACTCGTCCCATACCATCATCCATTTATTGGATTCAGTGGGGAAAAGGTTCATCCCCTGGGAGTGTATGAGGACGATGTTAGGATGGGGGACGAGTGGCCGAGATGGCTTACCAAGAAGGTCAGTTTCTTTGTGATGGATGAACATGTGTTTTCGGCATACAACATCATATTGGGGCGTGTGGCCCTCAAGGGTTTTGAAGATGTGACATCTAAGGTCCATCAGATGATTAAATTTCCTACCCCTGACGGGGTGGGGGAAGTTCAGGGAGACCAGACGACAGCGCGAGAATGTTACTACAACTCCGCTGAAGAAAGGGAGGCACACAAGAGGGGTACGACCACTTACAATATTGATACCATAGACCCCAGGGACGATACGAAGCTCAAGAAAGGAGAGGCCGCGGAAGAAATGGAATCCATCATCCTGGATGAGGATGACCCAAAAAAAACCATCCAACTTGGCAAGTCTCTGAAGCCCAATATCAAGAAAGACCTCATTAAACTGTTGAGGAGAAGACAAAGCATCTTCGCATGGAGTCATGCAAATATGCCGGGGATTGACCCTAAAATCATGTGCCACAAGCTCAATGTGGTAGAGGGAGTGAATCCGGTAAAGCAGAAGAGGAGAATTTATTCTAGAGAAAAGTATGAGGTCATTAAGGATGAGGTCAAAAAATTTGAAGACGCTGAGTTTATTAGAGATGTCATCTCGCCCGAATGGATGTCCAATGCATTCCTTTTTCCAAAGGCCAATGGGAAGTGGAGAATGTGTGTGGACTTCACAGACCTCAACATGCACTATCCCAAAGATAGCTTCTCTCTCCCCCGCATTGACCAGATGGTCGACGCTACCGCAGGCCATGAGCTCATGAGCTTTATGGATGGCTATTCAGGGTATAACCAGATCTTCATGAACCCTGAACACTCGGAGAAGACAGCCTTCATCACTGACAATGGGACATACTGTGATAGGGTCATGCCCTTTGGCCTAAAAAATGCGGGGGCAATTTACCAGCGCCTCGTAATTAAAATGTTTGAAGACCAAATTGGGAAGTCTATGGAGGTCTATGTAAATGACATGATGACTAAGAGTTTGAAGGCAGAGGATCATGTGGCAGACCTGGAGAGGACCTTTAATACGATGGACAAATACCAGATGAAGCTTAATCCAGCCAAGTGTGTCTTCGGGGTCAGAACAGGGAACTACTTGGGGTTCATTGTCAACCAAAGAGGCATCAAGGCCAATCCTGAAAAGATAAAGGCCCTTGTTGAGACGAAGACACCCAAGTACATTAAAGACGTTTAGAGGCTCACAAGGAGAGTTGTTGCCTTGAATAAGTTCGTATCTAGGGCCACAGACAGGTGTCTACCATTCTTCAAAATTCTTAGAAAAGCCTTTGAATGGAGTGAAGAATGTGATGAGGCCTTGAGGGAGTTAAAATCATACCTGGGGTCTCCCTTAGTGTTGTCACGACCCGTGTAGAGTGAACGACTTTATGTGTACCTCGCCATCTCAGAGTCAGCCATCGGTACAGCCATTATGAGAGACGAAGATGGAATACAGAAGCCTGTGTATTTTAATAACAAGCCACTCCAGGGGGCAGAGCAAAGATATCCAAGGATGGAGAAGTTGGCCTACGCCTTGATCCATGCATCAAGAAAGATGAAGCCATACTTCCAGTCCCATATGATGGTCATCCTCACTGACTCTCCCCTTAGGCAGGTTTTACAGAAGCTTGAAAAATTAGGGAGGTTAATGGCCTGGGCTATAGAACTGGGGGAGTTTGACATAGTGTATCAGACGGCCATTAAGGGGAAGTCATTGGGAGACTTCGTGGTTGAGTTTACTTGGGGATATGATGAAGTCGAGGATGAGGGCCTCGGGAAGATAGATACCCGACAGGGTGAGCTCACTAACACGCCTACAGATAAGGCTGAGACGAGCACCGATAGAATGAAAGTGGTTGGAAATGAAGAAGGAAGATATCTCTTTAGACAGGGGTCACTCACCGAGGGAGGTTTCTCAGAAGAACACACCGTGTGGAGTCTCTTCGTCGACGGGTCCTCTTATGAAAGTGGGAGCGGAGCTGTGTTAATAGTATCAGCACCCGATGGCACAGACATTGAGTATGCCCAGAGGTTCAACTTTAAGGCCTCCAACAATGAGGCCGAGTATGAGGCCTTGATAGCAGGCCTCTCCTTGGCCAGATCACTTAGTATCGGCCAGATTTTCTTTCACAGTGATTCGAGGCTAGTAGTGAATCAGATACTAGGAGCCTATGAGGCCAAGGATGAGAGGATCACTAGGTACCTTGAGAAGCTGAGGTCATTACTGAAAGGCTTCATAGAACTAAAATTAAAGAGGATACCTAGGCTCGACAATGGCCGTGCTGACGCCCTTGTAAGGTTGGCCTCGGCAACTAGGACAGACATCAGGAGGACGGTCCCAGTAAAAAAAATTCTTCGAACAACTATTGAAGACGTAGAGGGAAAACTTAGCAATTGCCTAAATGTTTCTCATGAAGCTTCGTGGATGGACCCTCTGATCAAGTACATTAAAGAGGGGGAGAAGCTAGAAGCAAGGGAAGAAAGGAAAAAGTTGAGATACAGGGCTGCAAAGTTCACTGTCATTAGGGACACCTTGTACAAAAAGGGATTTTTACTCCCCTTACTTAGGTGTGTGCACCCATCTGAGGTCTCATCCCTTTTGCAAGATGTGCATGAAGGATCGTGATCAAGCCACATCGGGGGAAGATCCTTAGCGAAGAGGGTGATCACACAGGGGTACTGGTGGCCGACCTTGGGGAAAGACGCAGCGTCATATGTAAAAAAGTGCGATAAATGCCAGAGATTTGCCACCATCCCTCACCAACCCCATCATCCACCTACCTCCATTACATCCCCATGGCCACTTGCAGTGTGGGGGATCGACCTCGTAGCACCCTTTACAAGAGCAGTCAATAACTATCGGTTCCTCATCATAGCTATTGACTATTTCTCAAAATGGGTGGAGGCCGAACCGATGGTCACGATAATAGAGCAGAAGACCTTCCAGTTCATTTGGAAAAATGTTATATGCCGATATGGTCTCCCCAAGACCCTCATCTCGGATAACGGGACTTAGTTCAAGAATACCTCTCTACAGAGGTACTGTGAAAGGGTGAGTATCAAACAATTTTTCTCCACCCCAGGCCGACCTCAGTCCAATGGGCAAACAAAAGTTACAAATAGGATAATCCAAGATGGAATCAATAAGGGGCTTGAGGAGGCAAAAGGAAGATGGGTCGATGAGTTATATGCCGCGCTGTGGGCATACAGGACGACAGTGAGGACCTCTACCGGAGAGACCCCATTCATGCTATCTTATGGATCTGAAGCCATCATACCCACCGAGATTGAGTTTCCTACTCATAGGGTCCAAATGTATGACCCCCAGAGAAATACAGAAGAGAGGAGACTCGAATTAGACCTGATTGAGGAAAGGAGGGAGGACGCTGAGATAAGGCAGGATGCCTATCAGCAGAGGTCCGCAAGGTTTTACAATCAGAGTGTTAAACAGAGGCCAATCACAGTGGGGGACTTGGTCCTCAAGAAGACTTTGCAAATGCCCAACAAGCTCCATCCTAATTAGCATGGCCCATATAAGGTCATCGATGAAGTCGTCCCTGGGACCTATAGACTAGAAAACCTAGAAGGGGAACCCTTTTCCAACCCTGGAATGTAGACCATTTGAAAATATACTATCAGTAGTGTTGTAAGGTCTTGATAGACCATAATTGTAATAAGAGTTTATCCAACATAACTCTTGGAAAATTAATGAGAAATATCAGTGTTTCCCCTCATCCTGTGGTTATCAGTTCTAGTACGCGTGAAAACATCTACTAGAGAACTACCCACGATTATAATGAGGGTCAATGGAGGGGAGACCCCACCATTGTCATCAAGAAAGACGAGGGAAGACTTTATTAAAAACCACTGATCTGGTAATTGGAACCCTCCGCTATAACGAGGGCCAGTGGAGGGGACGACCCCACCACTGTCCTCAAGAAAGATGAGGGAATACTTTGTTTAAAACCATTAAGTTGGTCATTAACCCTCGACTACAATGAGGGCTAGTGGGGGGGACGACCCCACCACTGTCCTCAAAAAGACGAGGGAAGACTTTATTAAAAACCATTAATCTGGTAATTGGAACCCTCGGCTATGATGAGGGCCATTGGAGGGGACGACCCCACCACTGTCCTCAAGAAAGAGGATGGAATACTTTGTTTAAAACCATTAAGTTGGTGATTAACCCATGGCTATAAGGAGGGAGAGTGGAGGGGACGACCCCACCACTGTCCTCAAGAAAGACGAGGGTAGACTTTATTAAAAACCATTAATCTGGTAATTGGAACCCTCGGCTATGATGAAGGCCAGTGGAGGGGACGACCCCACCAGTGTCCTCCAGAAAGATGAGGGAATATTTTGTTTAAAACCATTAAGTTGGTGATTAACCCGCGGCTATAATGAGGGCCAGTGGAGGGGACGACCCCACCACTATCCTCAAGAAAGACGAGTGAAGACATTATTAAAAACCATTAATCTTCTAATTGGAACCCTCGGCTATGATGAGGTCCAGTGGAGGGGACGATCCCACAACTGTCCTCAAAAAAGACGAGGGAATACTTTGTTAGAAACCATTAATTTGGTGATTAACCCTCGGCTATAATGAGGGCCAGTGGAGGGGACGACCCCACCACTGTCCTCAAGAAAGACGAGGGAATACTGTGTTTAAAACCATTAATTTGGTTATTAACCCTCGGCTATGATGAGGTCCAGTGGGGGGGGACGACCCCACCACTATCCTCAAGAAAGATGAGGGAATACTGTGTTTAAAACCATTAATTTGGTGATTAACCCTCGTCTATGATGAGGGCCAGTATAGGGGATGACCCCACCAATGTCCTCAAGAACGACGAGGGAATACTTTATTTAAAACCATTAAGTTGTTGATTAACCCTCGGCTATAATGAGGTTCAATGGACGGGACGACCCCACCACTGTCCTCAAGAAAGATGAGGGAAGACTTTTTTAAAAACCACTAATCTTGTAATTAGAACCCTCAGCTATGATGAGGGCCAGTGGAGGGGACAACCCCACCACTGTCCTCAAGAAAGACGAGGGAATACTTTGTTTAAAACCATTAATTTGGTGATTAACCCCCGGCTATAATGAGGGCCAGTGGAGGGGACGACCCCACCACTGTCCTCAAAAAGACGAGGGAAGACATTATTAAAAACCATTAATCTGGTAATTTGGAACCCTCGGCTATGATGAGGGCCAGTGGAGGGGATGACCCCACCACTGTCCTCAAGAAAGACGAGGAAATACTTTCTTTAAAACCATTAAGTTGGTGATTAACCCGCGGCTATAATGAGTGCCAATAGAGGGGACGACCCAACCACTGTCCTCAAGAAAGACGAGGGAAGACTTTATTAAAAACCATTAATCTCGTAATTGGAACCCTCGACTATGATGAGGGTTAGTGGAGGGGACGACCCCACCACTGTCCTCAAGAAAGACGAGGGAATACTTTGTTGAAAACCATTAATTTGGTGATTAACCCTCGGCTATAATGAGGGAAAATGGAGGGGACGACCCCACCACTGCCCTCAAGAAAAACGAGGGAATACTGTGTTTAAAACCATTAATTTGGTGATTAACCGTCAGCTATGATGAGGGCTAGTGGGGGGGACGACCCCACTACTGTCCTCAAGAAAGACGAGGGAATACTGTGTTTAAAACCATTAATTTGGTGATTAAGCCTAGGCTATGATGAGGGCCAGTGGAGGGGACGACCCCACCATTGTCCTCGAGAAAGACGAGGGAATACTTTGTTTAAAACCATTAAGTTGGTGATTAACCCGCGGCTATAATGAGGGCCAGTGGAGGGGACGACCCCACCACTATCCTCAAGAAAGACGAGTGAATACATTATTAAAAACCATTAATCTTCTAATTGGAACCCTCGGCTATGATGAGGTCCAGTGGAGGGGACGATCCCACAACTGTCCTCAAAAAAGACGAGGGAATACTTTGTTAGAAACCATTAATTTGGTGATTAACCCTCGGCTATAATGAGGGCCAGTGGAGGGGACGACCCCACCACTGTCCTCAAGAAAGACGAGGGAATACTGTGTTTAAAACCATTAATTTGGTTATTAACCCTCGGCTATGATGAGGTCCAGTGGGGGGGGACGACCCCACCACTATCCTCAAGAAAGACGAGGGAATACTGTGTTTAAAACCATTAATTTGGTGATTAACCCTCGTCTATGATGAGGGCCAGTATAGGGGACGACCCCACCATTGACCTCAAGAACGACGAGGGAATACTTTGTTTAAAACCATTAAGTTGTTGATTAACCCTCGGCTATAATGAGGTTCAATGGACGGGACGACCCCACCACTGTCCTCAAGAAAGATGAGGGAAGACCTTTTTAAAAACCACTAATCTTGTAATTAGAACCCTCAGCTATGATGAGGGCCAGTGGAGGGGACAACCCCACCACTGTCCTCAAGAAAGATGAGGGAATACTTTGTTTAAAACCATTAATTTGGTGATTAACCCCCGGCTATAATGAGGGCCAGTGGAGGGGACGACCCCACCACTGTCCTCAAAAAGATGAGGGAAGACATTATTAAAAACCATTAATCTGGTAATTTGGAACCCTCGGCTATGATGAGGGCCAGTGGAGGGGACGACCCCACCACTGTCCTCAAGAAAGACGAGGAAATACTTTCTTTAAAACCATTAAGTTGGTGATTAACCCGCGGCTATAATGAGTGCCAGTAGAGGGGACGACCCAACCACTGTCCTCAAGAAAGACGAGGGAAGACTTTATTAAAAACCATTAATCTCGTAATTGGAACCCTCGACTATGATGAGGGTTAGTGGAGGGGACAACCCCACCACTGTCCTCAAGAAAGACGAGGGAATACTTTGTTAAAAACCATTAATTTGGTGATTAACCCTCGGCTATAATGAGGGACAATGGAGGGGACGACCCCACCACTGCCCTCAAGAAAAACGAGGGAATCCTGTGTTTAAAACCATTAATTTGGTGATTAACCCTCAGCTATGATGAGGGCTAGTGGGGGGGACGACCCCACTACTGTCCTCAAGAAAGACGAGGGAATACTGTGTTTAAAACCATTAATTTGGTGATTAAGCCTAGGCTATGATGAGGGCCAATGGAGGGGACGACCCCACCATTGTCCTCGAGAAAGACGAGGGAATACTTTGTTTAAAACCATTAAGTTAGTGATTAACCCCCGACTATAATGAGGGCCAGTGGAGGGGACGCCCCTACCACTATCCTCAAAAAGACGAGGGAAGACTTTATTAAAAACCATTAATCTGGTAATTGGAAACCTCGGCTATGATGACGGCCAGTGGATGGGACGACCCCACCACTGTTCTCAAGAAAGTCGAGGGAATACTTTGTTTAAAACCATTAAGTTGGTGATTAACCCGCGGCTATAATGAGGGCCAGTGGAGGGGACGATCCCACCACTGTCCTCAAGAAAGACGAGGAAAGACTTTATTAAAAACCATTAATCTGGTAATTGGAACCCTCGGCTACGATGAGGGCCAGTGGACGGAACGACCCCACCACTGTCCTCAAGAAAGACGAGGGAATACTTTGTTGAAAGCCATTAATTTGGTGATTAACCCTCGTCTATAATGAGGGCCAATGGAGGGGACGACCCCACCACTGTCCTCAAGAAAGACGAGGGAAGACTTTATTAAAAACCATTAATCTGGTAATTGGAACCCTTGGCTTTGATGAGGGCCAGTGGAGGGGATGACCCCACCACTTTCCTCAAGAAAGACGAGGCAATACTTTGTTTAAAACCATTAATTTGGTGATTAACCCTCTGCTATAATGAGGGCCAGTGGAGGCGAAGACCCCACCACTGTGGAATACTGTGTTTAAAACCATTAATTTGGTGATGAACCCTCGGCTATGATGAGGGCCAGTGGGGGGCGGGACGACCCCACCACTATCCTCAAGAAAGACGAGGGAATACTGTGTTTAAAACCATTAATTTGGTGATTAAACCTCGGCTATGATGAGGGCCTGTGGGGGGGACGACCCCACCACCATCCTCAAGAAAGACGAGGGAATACTATGTTTAAAACCATTAATTTAGTGATTAATCCTCGGCTATAATGAGGGCCAACCAAAGGACAACCCCTCGATTCACCCTCAAGAGAGATGAGGGAGAGGTTTGTAGCATTAACAAAGATTCACAACACAAATAGTGCAAAAGGCAAAACATGGAAGACAGCAAAGGAGATGAAAGTATAACTGAAATATCAAGTGTTATACAAGATTGAGTACAAATATGTTAATTACATCAAAAGCTGGCCACCCTATGGGACAATATCAGAAGGCAGGGCGTCCACATCCACAAGAGAGGTTTCCTCAATTATCACAACTGGATGATCTTCAAACATGCCGACCCCCTCGACTTGCACTTGGGATTCCACCTGGGTTAGAGCCTAGGCAATCAGGGGGTAGTCCAGTTGAACGGCCTCCAGAGAGGGACGGACGAAAGAGACGACGTTGTTGAACTTGAGGACGACCCACCGACAAGCCTTCCTTGTCCCTCTCTCCAAGTACTCAAGGCCGATGCCTTGGAACTCATAGGATAGTCTATAGGCTTCCACAGTGTCTGCCTCGGCTTTCTTCACATCCTCAGATAGCTCAATCTTAAACTGGGCCTCTCGATGGGTCATGGCTTCATCCTTCTCCTTCAGAAGCAAGTCTTTGGCCTTCAGGTCCTCATCATGCTGTCTCGTCAGCTCATCCATAATTTATGCATGTTCAGTTCTGGCACTCTCTAGCTCAGCCTTTGCAGTATCTAAGTCAGCCTGCAGGTCGGCCTCATGCTGGATGGCCCTCTCAGCCTCATGGAATTTATCCTAATTCTCATTCATCCATTTAGTTACTGAAGTAAAGGCGCATACAGACTGCACAAAAAAATAAACAGATGTCAAGAGGCCGAGGAAATAGTTAGTGAAAGAATGCAATTAAAGAAATGAATCATGACCAAAACCTTGGCTAGAGCGTGCTGACCACAGTCATACACTTTGGCTGGAGGCATCTTTGATAGAAATTAGTAATCAGTAGCCGAGGGAGCAGAAAACATTGATGCCTTGGTTGCCCTCAAATTTGCGATGAGCGATGATGGCTCGGCCCTCAGATGTGCTAAGTTATGGGACCAGAAGGCCCCCAAGCTAGATGAAGAAGAAATCCCTTCAGATGCTTCGACCCTTGCCCTCGTCCGAGAATCTGGCCGAGCATCAATATGAATCTTAGGCTCTTTTCTTTTGTGGCTATCAGCTGTCGGCTCAATAATCGTCGGCCCCATGGCCTTCGTCTTCCTCGGAGCTTGT
This sequence comes from Sambucus nigra, assembly GCA_949130495.1. Lineage (NCBI taxonomy): Eukaryota > Viridiplantae > Streptophyta > Magnoliopsida > Dipsacales > Adoxaceae > Sambucus > Sambucus nigra. Next base: position 352,079,819 of record OX422207.1, on the reverse strand, counting down.
TGAGGCTCCTTGCCTTTCTTCCTGGCCAAGCATGACAATAAACGAGGAGCAATGATTTCCCAGAAAAAATCTGATATACATGGAGGATGATCTAAAAAGAAGACGACACGTTAGAAAAGTACAGAGATGAAGAGGAAACACTCAAAAAAAGTAAAGAAAAGTACAACTCACATAGTTCTGTAAGGGGGCCGACCTTCAGACCAGCTTCTTTGAGGAGCTGAGGGGTCATCAGACCTTAAAACTTTGGAAGTTCACCCCCTCTCCCTCGTCCTCTCAGATATTCAACTATATCTTTCCCTTTCAGGCTAAGTCCGGGGTCTGACCTAGCCTTTATTGACGGGTTAGACGATCTTCTGGGGACCCTCGGACCATCGGCTACAGGTCGTGCCTCGGTGGAGAACTCCAACTCCCCTGAGATGAAGAAGAATCTCTTCTTCCAATCGGGGTTGGAGGTTTGAGCCACGTGGAGAAGTTTTTTTCTCAGACCTCCTCGCCCATAGATGATAGTACCCATGTTGTTTGGACGAGGAGGTGATATTGTAGCAGGCCAAGAATATGTCAGTCGAGGGCTCATCAGGGAAAGCATTCTTCCACTGGGAGATGTAGCCCAGGATCGTCCTCCAAGAGTTGGGAGGAAGTTGATAGGGGGTAACGCCGAGGGCCGAACAAATGTCTACGATGGGCGGATTTAAAGGGAGTCTGACACCTACCTTGAACATTTTTTCATATACTGCAACCTCACCCTCTACACCCTCAAAAACCCTCTAGTCCTCAGAGGGAACCCTCATAGTTATGCTGTGGGGCACTCCATAGGCATGCCTCCACAATAAGAGGTCGCGATCCCTAACTGAGGAGATATAGGATGAGGCATGGGAGGTATCAACCTGGTCATTTGAATCATCGCCCTAGTCCTCAGTCCCCTCTCCCTCGGCCTGAGAATCTGCCAGAGGCCCCTTGGAAAGGCCATCTGAAAAGCATGTGGAGATAGGGTCGTCACAAAGATAGCCTCAGAAGCAACTATACCCTCGGCTTGTCGGCCCGGGCTTAGGTCAGATGTCTCAATTCTACCAGAAGGTCCAGCGCCAGTTGGCGAGGATGCTCTCTCGTCCATCTCACTTGAATGACACTCGGCTGGATGATGGGACGACCCATAAGACTCAGACAGTTTAAATGGTTTTATTGTGGCTAGAGGAATGGGAAAGATGGGTCGTACCCAGTTAGGGTCGGCCCCTCGTCTCCTCTCTTCCTCTTCCTCTTCCTCTATTCGCCTGATCTCTGTGAAGAGCTTCTCTCTCAAGGATGGGAATTCAGATGCTAAACTATAAAGCCTCCTAAGCATTAAAGGGAAGACCCCACACTTAGAGATTTTAACTTAGCTAGCTACAAACAAGTTTATAGTTGACTAGGTTGGACTTTTGGAGAGAAACAAAAGAAATCAAGGGTTTTACTCAAGAAAGCTAAAGAACACTCAAAAACCAGTCGTCGAAGAAGATGCCGGAAATAATATAAAATAGCCTAAGTCCGACCATACAAGCCTAAAGCAAAGAAAGAAATGAAAGTAAAAGAGGACACTGGGGTAGAGGGATTACCTGAGGAAGGAGAAAGAGGGTGACAAACTCGAAATGTCGAAATGTGCAGGTCTGTCTATTGGAAAATTTAGAGAGAGAGCTTGGGCGCGAAGAAGAAGAAGAGCAGGAAAGGTTTTAAAAATCTCTTAAATACCTTAGTAATGAGTGGGCACATTAACCAAGGAAGAGAACATCCCACGAGGAGGGCATCATTAGGGCACAAAGTCCTAGGTCATGTGCAGCCGGCACACCTTGGAAACTGGAACAACAACGAGTATCTGCCCAGGTGTCACTCATCCAACAGACAGTACACTTGTCTCAAAAGAAACATTATCCCTTAGCTATCTCAGCATCATCTATGACTGAGGGCTAGGGGGTGAATGATATAACCATATATACCCTCCAACCAGACGACCCCTCAGGGGGCCGACCCTACATCAGGCTCCGAACGACCCCTCAGGGGGCTAACCCTTCATCTGGCTCAGGACGACCCCTCAGGGGGCCGACCCTTCATCAGGCTCCGGACGACCCCTCAGGGGGCTGACCCTACATCAGGTTCCAGATGACCCCTCAGGGGGCTGAACCTTCATTAGGTTCCAGACGACCCCCAGGGGCCAACCCTTCATCTGATTCCAGATAACCCCTCAGGGGGCCGACCCTTCATCAGCCTTCGGACAACCTCTCAGGGGGCTGACCCTTCATCAGGCTCCAGACGACCCCCGAGTGTACGACAGTACAAGGCCTAAATTAGGCCAGACTAATTACCGGAAGGAACTTTTCCCTCGGCCTCATATCAAAGGCCGAGGGTGACATCATCACCGCGCGTGGTTTGGGAGACGCGTGGAACAGTGCGCGTGAGGCTCACATGGCACATGGGAGACCGTTATAAAAAAATCACACCCTCACGTGAGGGAATATTATGTCATTATTTGGCATCTACAAGTGTCAACGGGGGATTGGCTAGATCACCATGCACATCCACCATGCATACTTGGGGGGTACACTACACCCCCCAAGACCTATATATACTTGTCACCTACAACCCTACAAGGGGATCGATCAATTTTATTGTAACCCTAGCTAAAACTCTGCTTCTACACACAGTAGAGAGAGAAAGTGAGCTTATGTGCATTGTATCCAAGGCCATTAGTGCCCATATTTAGTGGATCACACACTCACAGTGGATGTAGGCCAAATTGGATGAACCACTATACATCATTGTCTTATTTCCTCATATACTCATCCCCTTGTACATACTTATACACTTATATATCTCTATGGATGCCATGGTTACTACTGTTTGAGCTCATTATCACTTATCCGGTGGTGCTAAATCTTAGCATCATCACACATGACCAATGTCACTCGTAGGCACTGACCCCACAGCCGCAGGAATCCCGGTTTGAGAATAGGATGATAATTTGCATATTGCTAGACTTATACTTAAAAACATGGCATTAAAGGGTGAGAACCTGAAACAGCTCCCGAACGGCCCCGTGGATGGCACCAACACCTCCCACGGGGCCAATGTAACTCGTAAGAACTGACCCCGCACCCGCGAGACTACCAATTTGAGAATAATATGGTAATTTGCATATTTCTAGACTTAGGCTTAAAAACATAGCGTTAGAGGTTGAGAACTCAAAATAGCCCCCGAACGACCCCGTGGGTGGCTCCAACATGGGACCAATGTAACTGATAGGAAGTGACCCCGCTGTCGTGGGACTCCCAGTTTGAGAATACCACGATAATTTGCATATTTATAGACTTAGGCTTAAAAAAATGGCGTTAGAGGGTGAAATCTCGAAACTGCCTTCGAACGTCCCCGTGGGTGGCACCAACACCTCCCACGGGACCAGTGTAACTCGTAGGAACTGACCCCGCAGCTGCAGGACTCCCGGTTTGAGAATATGATGGTAATTTACTTATTTAAAGACTTAGGTTTAAAAACATGGAGTTAGAAGGTGAGAACTCGAAACAGCCCCTCAACGGCCCCGAGGGTGGCACCAACACCTCCCACGGGACCAATGTAACTCCTAGAAACTGACCCGCCATCCGCGAGACTCCCGGTTTGAGAATATAATGATAATTTGCATATTTTTAGAGTTAGGCTAAAAAACATGGCGTTAGAGGGTGAGAACTCGAAACAGCCCCTGAACGCCTCCGTGGGTGGCACTAACACCTCCCACGGGACCATTCTAACTCGCAGAAACTGACCCCGCAGCCGCGGGACTCTCGATTTGAGAATACGATGATAATTTGCATATTTCTAGACTCATGCTTAAAAACATGGCGTTAGTGGGTGAGATCTCGAAACAGCCCCCGAATGGCCCCGTGGGTGGCACCAACTAATCCCATGGGACTAATGTAACTCGTAGGAACTGACCCCGCAGCCGCGGGACTCCCGATTTGAGAATACGATGGTAATTTGTATATTTCTAGACTTGAGCTTAAAAACATGGCGTTAGAGGGTGAGAACTCGAAATATCCCCCGAACGGCCCTGTGGGTGGCACCAACACCTCCCACGGGACCAATGCGACTCGTAGGAACTGACCCCATAGCCGCGGGACTCCTGGTTTGAGAATATGATGATAATTTGAATATTTCTAGACTTAGGCTTAAAAATATGGTATTAGTGGGTGAGATCTCGAAACTGCCCCCGAACGTCCCGATGGGTGGCACCAACACCTCCCACAGGGCCAATGCAACAAGTAGGAACTGGCCCCGCATCCGCGGGACTTCTAGTTTGAGAACACGGTGGTAATTTAAATATTTATAGACTTAGGCTTAAAAAGATAGCGTTAGTGGGGGAGAACTCAAAACAGCCCCCGAACGGCCCTGTGGGTGGCACCAACACCTCCCACGGGACCAATGTAACTCGTAATAACTGACCCCGTAGTTGCGGGACTCCCGATTTGAGAATATGACAGTAATTTGTATTTCTAAACTTAAGCAAAACATGGCGTTAGTGGGTCAGAACTCAAAACATCCCCAGAACGACCCCATGGGTGCCACCAACACTTCCCACGAGACCAATATAACTCGTAGGATTTGACCCCGCAGTCGTGGGACTCCCGGTTTGAGAATATGATGGTAATTTGCATACTTCTAGATTTAGGCTTTAAAACATGACGTTAGAGGGTGAAATCTCAAAACTTCCCCCGAACGGCCCCGTGGATGGCAGCAACACCTCCCATGGGACCAATGTAACTCGTAGGAACTCACCCCGCTGCCGCGGGACTCCCGATTTGAGAATACCATGATAATTTACATATTTCTAGACTTAGACTTAACAAAATGGCATTAAAGGGTGAGAACTTGAAACAGCCCCCGAACGGCCCCGTGGGTGGCACGAACACCTCCCACGGGACCAATGTAACTCGTAGGAACTGACCCCGTAACCGTGGGACTCGCGTTTTGATAATACGACAATAATTTGAATATTTATAGAATTAGGCTTAAAAACATAGCCTTAGAGGGTGAGAACTTGAAACAGCCCCAGAATGGCCCCATGGGTGGAATAACACCTCCCACAGGACCAATGTAACTCGTAGGAATTGACCCCGCAGCCGTGGGACTCCCGGTTTGAGAATACGATGAGAATTTGTATATTTCGAGAGTTTGGCTTATAAACATGGCATTAGAGGGTGAGAACTCGAAACAGCCCCCGAACGGCCCCGTGGGTGGCACGAACACCTCCCACGGGACCAATGTAACTCATAGGAACTGACCCCGTAATCGTGGGACTCGCGTTTTGATAATACGACAATAATTTGCATATTTATAGACTTAGGCTTAAAAACATAGCCTTAGAGGGTGAGAACTTGAAATAGCCCCTGAACATCCCCATGGGTGGAATAACACCTCCCACAGGACCAATGTAACTCGTACGAATTGACCCCACAGCCGTGGGACTTCCGGTTTGAGAATATGATGATAATTTGTATATTTCTAGAGTTTGGCTTATAAACATGGCGTTAGAGGGTGAGAACTCGAAACAGCCCCCGAACGGCCCCATGGGTGGCACCAACACATCCCACGGGACAATTGTAACTCGTAGGAACTGACCCCGCAGCCGTGGGACTCCCGATTTGAAAATATGATGATAATTTGCATATTTCTAGACTTAGGCTTAAAAACGTGGCGTTAGTGGGTGAGATCTCAAAACTGCCCCCGAACATCCCCGTGGATGGCACCAACACCTCACACGGGACCAATGTAACACGTAGGAACTATCCTCGGAGCCACGGGACTCCCGGTTTGAGAATACGATTATAATTTGCAAATTTCTTTACTTAGGCTTAAAAACCTGGCGTTAGAGGGTGAGATCTCAAAACTGCCCCCGAACGTCACCGTGGGTGGCACCAACACCTCCCACGGGACCAATCTAGCTCGTAGGAACTGACCCCGCAGCCATGGGACTCTCTGTTTGAGAATACGATGGTAATTTTCATATTTATAGAGTTAGGCTTAAAAACATACCGTTTGAGGGTGAGAACTCGAAATAGCCCCCGAACGGCCCCACGGGTGGAACCAACACCTCCCACGGGACCAATGTAACTCGTAGGAACTGACCCCGCAGCCGCGGGACTCCCGATTTGAGAATACGATAGTAATTTTCATATTTATAGAGTTAGGCTTAAAAACATAGCGTTAGAAGGTGAGAACTCGAAACAACCCCCGAACGGCCCCGTGGGTGGCACCAACACCTCCCACGGGACCAATGTGACTCGTAGGAACTGACCTCACAGCCGCGGGAATCCTGGTTTGAGAATATGATAATAATTTGCATATTTCTAGACTTAGGCTTAAAAATATGGCGTTAGTGGGTGAGATCTCGAAACGTCCCCCGAACGTCCCCATGGGTGGCACCAACACCTCCCACGGGGCCAATGTAACTCGTACAAACTGACCCCACAGCCGTGGGACTCTTGGTTTGAGAATACGATGGTATTTTGCATATTTATAGACTTAGGCTTAAAAACATAGCATTAGAGGGTGAGAACTCAATACAGCCCCCGAACGGCCCCGTGGGTGGCACCAACACCTCCCACGGGACCAATGTAACTCGTAGGAACTGACCCCGTAGTTGTGGGACTCTCGATTTGAGAATACGATAGTAATTTACATTTCTAAACTTAAGCAAAACATGGTGTTAGTGGGTCATACTTTAAAACATCCCTCGAAAAACCCCATGGGTGGCACCAACACTGCCCACGGGACTAATGTAGCTCTTAGGAACTGACCCCGCAGCCGCGGGACTCCCAGTTTGAGAATACGATGATAATTTGCATATTTCTAGACTTAGGCTTAAAAACATGATATTAGTGGGTGAGATCTCGAAATTTCCCCCGAACATCCAGATGGATGGCACCAACACCTCCCAGGGGCCAATGTAACAAGTAAGAACTAGCCTTGCAGCCGCGGGACTTCTGGTTTGAGAACACGATGGAAATTTGCATATTTATAGACTTAGGCTTAAAACCATAGCGTTAGAGGGTGAGAACTCAAAACAGCCCCCGAACGGCCGCGTGGGTGGCACCAACACCTCCCACGGGACCAATGTAACTTGTAAGAACTGACCCCGTAGTTTTGGGACTCCCGGTTTGAGAATACGACATTAATTTGTATTTCTAAACTTAAGCAAAACATGGCATTAGTGGGTCAGAACTCAAAACATCCCCAGAACGGCCCCATGGTTGGCACAAACACCTCCCACGGGACCAATATAACTCGTAGGATTTGACCCCGCAGTCGTGCGACTCCCGGTTTGAGAATACGATGATAATTTTCATACTTCTAGACTTAGTCTTAAAAACATGATGTTAGAGGATGAGAACTTCAAACAGCCCTCGAACGGCCCTGTGGGTGGCACCTTAACCTCCCATGGGACCAATGTATCTCGTAGTAACTTACCCCGTTGCCGTGGGACTCTCGGTTTGAGAATACCATGATAATTTGCATATTTCTAGACTTAGGCTTAAAAAAATGGCGTTAGAGGGTGAAATCTCGAAACTTCCCACGGGACCAATGTAACTCGTAGGAACTGACCCCGCAGCTGCGGGACTCCCTATTTAAGAATACGACGGTAATTTGCATATTTATAGACTTAGGCTTGAGATCATAACAATATAGGGGGAGAACTCGAAACAGCCCTTGAACGGCCCCGTGGGTGGAAGCAACACCTCCCATGGGACCAATGTAACTCGTAGGAACTGACCCCGCTACCGCGGGACTCCCGGTTTGAGAATACCATGATAATTTGCATATTTCTAAACTTAGGCTTAACAAAATGGCGTTAGAGGGTGAGAACTTGAAATAGCCCCCGAACGGCCTCGTGGGTGGCACCAACACCTCCCACGGGACCAATGTAACACGTAGGAACCGACCCCGGAGCCGCGTGACTCCCGGTTTGAGAATACGGTGATAAATTGCATATTTCTAGCCTTAGGCTTAAAAACATGGCGTAAGATGGTGAGATCTCAAAACTACCCCCAAACGTCCCCGTGGGTGGCACAAACACCTCCCACGGGACCAATCTAACCCGTAGGAACCCACCCCGCAGCAACGAGACTCTCGGTTTGAGAATACAATGGTAATTTGCATATTTATAGACTTAGGCTTAAAAACATAGCTTTAGAGGGTGAGAACTCAAAATAGCCCCCGGACGTTCCCTTGGGTGGTAGCAACACCTCCCACAGAACCAATCTAACTCGTAGGAACTGACCCCGCAGCCACGGGACTCTCGATTTGAGAATACAATGGTAATTTGCATATTTCTATACATTGGCTTAAAAACATAGCGTTAGAGGGTGAGAACTCGAAATAGCCCACGAACGGCCCCGTGGGTGGCAACAACACCTCCCACGGGACCATTGTAACTCGTAGGAACTGAACCCATAGCCGCGGGACTCCCGGTTTGAAAATACGACACTAATTTGCATATTTATGGACTTAGGCTTAAAAACATAGCGTTAGAGGGTGAGAACTCAACAGTCCCCGAACGGCCCCGTGGGTGGTACCAACACCTCCCACGGGACCAATCTAACTTATAGGAACTGACCCCGCCGTCGCGGGACTCTCGGTTTGAGAATACGGCGGTAATTTGCATATTTATAGACTTAGGCTTAAAAACATACCGTTAGAGGGTGAGAACTCGAAATAGCACCCGAACGGCCCCGTGGGTGGAACCAACACCTCCCACAGGACCAATGTTAGTCGTAGTAACTGACCCTGCAGCCGCGGGACTCCCGATTTGAGTATACAATAGATATTTTCATATTTATGTACTTAGGGTTAAAAACATAGCGTTTGAGGGTGAGAACTCGAAACAGCCCCCGAACGACCCCGTGGGTGGCACCAACACCTCCCACGGGACCAATGTAACTCGTAGGAACCGACCCCACAGCCGCGGGACTCCTAGTTTGAGAATACGATGATAATTTGCATATTTATAGACTTAGGCTTAAAAACATGGCGTTAGTGGTTGAGATCTCGAAACGTCCCCCGAACGTCCCCATGGGTGGCACCAACACCTCCCACGGGGTCAATGTAACTCGTAGGAACTGACCCCACAGCCGCGGGACTCCTTGTTTGAGAATATGATGGTAATTTGCATATTTATAGACTTAGGCTTAAAAACATAGCGTTAGAGGGTGAGAACTCAAAATAGTCCCCGAACGGCCCCGTGGGTGGCACCAACACCTCCCACGGGACCAATGGAACTCGTAGGAACTGACCCCGTAGTCGCGGGACTCTCGATTTGAGAATAAGATAGTAATTTCTATTTCTAAACATAAGCAAAACATGGCGTTAGTGGGTCATAATTCAAAACATCCCCCGAACAGCCCCATGGGAGGCACCAACATCACCCACGGGACCAATGTAACTTGTCGGAAATGACCCCGCAGCCGCGGGACTCCCGATTTGAGAATACGATGATAATTTACATATTTCTAGACTTAGGCATAAAAACATGGCGTTAGAGGGTTAGAACTCGAAACATCCACCGAACGGCCCTGTGGGTGGCAGTAATACCTCCCACGGGACCAATGTATCTCGTAGGAACTGAGCCCGCTACCGCGGGACTCCCGACTTGAGAATACCGTGATTATTAGCATATTTCTAGACTTAGGCTTAAAAAAATGGCGTTATAGGGTGAAATCTCAAAACTGCCCCTGAACATCCCCATGAGTGGCACCAACACCTCCCACGGGACCAATGTAACTCGTAGGAACTGACCCCGCAGTCGTGGGACTCCCAGTTTGAGAATACGATGATAATTTGCATATTTCTAGAGTTTGGCTTAGAGACATGACGTTAGAGGGTGAGAACTCGAAACACCCCCCGAACGGCCCCGTGGGTGGCACCAATACCTCCCACGGGATCATTGTAACTCGTAGGAACTGACCCCGCAGCCACGGGACTCCCGGTTTGAGAATACGATGATAATTTTCATATTTCTTTACTTTGGCTTAAAAATGTGGCGTTAGTGGGTGAGATCTCGAAACTGCCCGCGAACATCCCCGTGGATGGCACCAACACCTCCCACGGGGCCAATGTAACTCGTAGGAACTGACCCCGCAGCCGCGGGACTCCTGGTTTGAGAATACGATGGTAATTTGCATATTTATAGACTTAGGCTTAAAAACATAGCGTTTGAGGGTGAGAACTCAAAACAGCCCCGAACGGCCCCGTAGGAACTAATCCCGCAGTCGCGGGACTCTTGGTTTGAGAATATGACAGTAATTTGTGTTTCTAAACTTAAGAAAAATATGGGGTTAGTGGGTCATACCTCAAAACATCCCCCGAACGGCCCCATGGGTGGCACCAACACCGCCCACGGGACCAATGGAACTCGTAGAAACTGACCCCGCACCCGCGGGACTCCCAGTTTGAGAATAAGATGGGAATTTGCATATTTCTAGACTTAGGCTTAAAAACATGGCGTTAGAGGGTGAGAACTCGAAACACCCCCCGAACGGTCCCGTGGGAGGTACCAGCACCTCCCACGGGACCAATGTATCTCGTAGGAACTGACCCCGCGGCCGCGCGACTTCCGATTTCAGAATACTAGGATTATTTGCATATTTCTAGACTTAGGCTTAAAAAAATGGAATTAGAGGGTGAAATATCGAACCTGCCCCCGAACATCCTCGTGGGTGGCACCAACACCTCCCACGGGACCAATGTAACTCATAGAAACTGACCCCGCAGCTGTGGGACACCCAGTTTGAGAATACGAGGGTAGTTTCCATATTTATACACTTAGGCTTAAAAACATAGTGTTAGAGGGTCAGAACTCGAAATAGCCCCCGAACGGCCCCATGGGTGGCACCAACACCTCCCACGGGACCAATGTAATTCGTTGGAAATGACGCCGCATCCGTGGGACTCCCGGTTTTAGAATACGATGATAATTTACATATTTCTAGAGTTTGGTTTAAAAACATGGCGTTAGAGGGTGAGTATTCGAAACAGCCCCCGAACGGCCCCGTGGGTGGCACCAATACCTCCCATGGGACCGTTTTAACTCGTAGGGACTGACCCCGCAGTCGCGGGACTCCCGATTTGAGAATACGATGATAATTTGTATATTTCTAGACTTAGGTTTAAAAACATGGCGTTAGTGGGTAAGATCTCGAAACAGTCCCCGTGGGTGGCACCAACACCTCCCATGGGACCAATGTAACACGTAGGAACTGACCTCAGAGCCGCGGGACTCCCGGTTTGAGAATACGATGTTAATTTGCATATTTCTAGACTTAGGCCTAAAAACATGGCGTTAGAGGGTGAGATCTCAAAACTACCACAAAACTTCCCCGTGGGTGGCACAAACACCTCCCACGGGACCAATCAAACTCGTAGGAACTGACCCCGCAGCCACGGGACTCTCGATTTGAGAATACATCGATAATTTGCATATTTATAGACATAGGCTTAAAAACATAGCATTAGAGGGTGAGAACTCAAAATAGCCCCTTAACGTCCCCGTGGGTGGCACCAACACCTCCCACGGGACAAATCTAACTCGTAGGAACTGATCGCACAGCCATGGCACTCTCGATTTGAGAATACGACAGGAATTTGCATATTTACAGACTTAGGCTGAAAAACATAGCGTTAGAGGGTGAGAACTCAAAATAGCCACCGAACGACCCCGTGGGTGGCACCAAAACCTCCCACGGGACCAATCAAACTCGTAGGAACTGACCCCACAGCCTCGAGACTCCCCGTTTGAGAATACGATGATAATTTGCATATTTCTAGACTTAGGCTTAAAAACATGGCGTTAGTGGGTGAGATCTCGAAACGTCCCCCGAACGTCCCCATGGGTGGCACCAACACCTCCCACGGGGCCAATGTAACTCGTATGAACTGACCCCACAGCCGCGGGACTCCTGGTTTATGAATTCGATGGTAATTTTCATATTTATAGACTTAGGGTTAAAGACATAGCGTTAGAGGGTGAGAACTCAAAACAGCCCCTGAACGGCCCCGTGGGTGGCACCAACACCTCCCACGGGACCAATGTAACTCGTAGGAACTGATCCCGTAGTCGCGGGACTCTCGGTTTGAGAATACGAAAGTAATTTGTATTTCTAAACTTAAGTAAAACGTGGCGTTAGTGGGTCATACCTCAAAACATCCCCCGAACGGCTCCATCGGTGGCACCAACTCCGCCCACGGGACCAATGTAACTCGTAGAAACTGACCCAGCAGCTGCGGGACTCTCGTTTTGAGAGTACGATGGTAATTTGCATATTTCTAGACTTAGGCTTAAAAACATGGCGTTAGAGGGTGAGAACTTGAAACAGCCCCCGAACGGCCCCGTGGGTGGCACCAACACCTCCCACGGGACCAATGTATCTCGTAGAAAGTGACTCCGCTGCCACGGGACTCCCGGTTTGAGAATACGATGATAATTTGTATATTTCTAAGCTTAGGGTTAAAAACATGGCGTTAGAGGGTGAGAACTCGAAACAGCCCCCGAACGGCCCCGTGGGTGGCACCAACACCTCCCACGGGACCAATGTATCTCGTAGGAACTGACCCTGCTGCCGCGGGACTCCCAGTTTCAAAATACCAGGATTATTTGCATATTTTTAGACTGAGGCTTAAAAAAATGTGTTAGAGGGTGAATACTCGAACCTGCCCCCGAACGTCCCCGTGGGTGGCACCAACACCTCGCACGGGACCAATGTAACTCGTAGAAACTGACCCCATAGTTGCGGGACACCCGGTTTGAGAATACGACTATAATTTCCGTATTTATAGACTCAGGCTTAAAAACATAGCGTTAGAGGGAGAGAACTTGAAACAGCTCCCGAACGGCCTCGTGGGTGGCAGCAACACCTCCCACGGGACCAATGTAATTCGTTGGAACTGACCTCGTAGCCGTGGGACTCTCGGTTTGAGAATATGATGATAATTTGCATATTTCTACAGTTTGGCTTAAAAACATGGCGTTAGAGGGTGAGAACTCAAAACAGCCCCCGAACGGCCCCGTGGGTGGCACCAATACCTCCCACGGGACCATTGTAACTCGTAGGAACTGACCCCGCAGCCGTGGGACTCCCGGTTTGAGAATACGATGATAATTTGCATATTTCTAGACTTAGGCTTAAAAACATGGTGTTTGGGGGTGAGATCTCGAAACAGTCCTCGTGGGTTGCACCAACACCTCCCACGGGACCAATGTAACACGTAGGATTTGGCCCAGAGCCGCGGGACTCCCGGTTTGAGAATACGATGATAATTTTCATATTTCTAGACTTAGGCCTAAAAACATGGCGTTAGAGGGTGAGATCTCAAAACTACACCCAAACATCCCCGTGGGTGGCACAAACACCTCCCACGGGACCAATCTAACTCGTAGGAACTGACCCCACAGCCACGAAACTCTCGGTTTGAGAATACGACGGTAATTTGCATATTTATAGACTTAGGCTTAAAAACATAGCGTTAGAGGGTGAGAACTCGAAATAGCCCCCCCCCCCCCCCCGAACGTCCCCGTGGGTGGCACCAACACCTCCCATGGGACCAATGTAACACGTAGGATTTGGCCCCAGAGCCGCGGGACTCCCGGTTTGAGAATACGATGATAATTTGCATATTTCTAAACTTAGGCCTAAAAACATGGCGTTAGAGGGTGAGATCTCAAAACTACCCCCAAACGTCCCCGTGGGTGGCACAAACACCTCCCACGGGACCAATCTAACTCGTAGGAACTGACCCCACAGCCACGAAACTCTCGGTTTGAGAATACGACGGTAATTTGCATATTTATAGACTTAGGCTTAAAAACATAGCGTTAGAGGGTGAGAACTCGAAATTGCCCCCCCGAATGTCCCCGTGGGTGGCACCAACACCTCCCATGGGACAAATCTAACTCGTAGGAACAAACACCGCAGCCATGGGACTCTCGGTTTGAGAATACGACGATAATTTGCATATTTATAGACTTAGGCATAAAGACAAAGCGTTAGAGGGTAAGAACTAGAAACAGCCCCCGAACGGCCCCATGGGTGGCACCAACACCTCCCACGGGACCAATGTAACTCGTAGGAACTGACCCCACAGCCATGGGACTTGCGGTTTGAGAATACGACAGTAATTTGCATATTTATAGACTTATGCTTAAAAACAAAGCGTTTGAGGGTGAGAACTCGAAACATCCCCCGAACGGCCCCGTGGGTGGCACCAACTCCTCTCACGGGACCAATGTAACTCCTAGAAACAAACCCTGCATCCGCGGGACTCCCGATTTGAGAATATGATGGTAATTTGCATATTTATAGAGTTAGGGATAAAATCATAGCGTTAGAGAGTGAGAACTCGAAATAGCCCCCGAACGGCCCCGTGGGTGGCACCAACACCTCCCACGGGACCAATGTAACTCGTAGGAACTGACCCCACATCCGCGGGACTCCTGGTTTGACAATACGATGGTAATTTGCATATTTATAGAATTAGGCTTAAAAACATTACGTTAGAGGATGAGAACTGAAAACACCCTCTGAACGGCCCCGTGGGTGGCACCAACACCTCCCACGGGACCAATGTAAATCGTAAGAAGTGATCCCATAGTTGCGGGACTCTCGGTTTGACAATACGACAGTAATTTGTATTTCTAAACTTAAGCAAAACAAGGCGTTAGTGGGTCATACCTCAAAACATCACCCGAACGGCCCCATGGGTGGCACCAACACCGCCCACGGGACCAATGTAACTCGTAGGAACTGACCCCGCAGCCGCGGGACTCCCAGTTTGAGAATATGACAGTAATTTGCATATTTCTAGACTTAGGCTTAAAAACATGACGTTAGAGGGTGAGAACTCGAAACAGCCCCCGAATGGCCTCGTAGGTGGTATCAACAACTCCCATGGGACCAACGTATCTCGTAGGAACTGACCCCGTTACCGCGGGACTCCCGATTTAAGAATACCACGATTATTTGCATATTTGTAGACTTAGGCTTAAAAAATGGCATTAGAGGGTGAAATCTCAAAACTTCCCCCGAACGTCCCCGTGGGTGGCACCAACACCTCCCACGGGACCAAAGTAACTCTTAAGAACTGACCCCGCAGCTGCGGGACTCTCGATTTTAGAATACGATGGTAATTTGAATATTTATAGACTTAGGCTTAAAAACATAGCGTTAGAGGGTGTGAACTCAAAACAGCCCCCGAACGGCCCTGTGGGTGGCACCAACACCTCCCACGGGACCAATCTAACTCATTGGAACTGACCCCGCAGTCGCGGGACTCTTGGTTTGAGAATACGACAGTAATTTGCATATTTATAGACTTAGGCTTAAAAACATAGCGTTAGAGGGTGAGAACTCGAAATATCCCCCGAACGGCCCCGTGGGTGCCACTAATAACTCCCACGGGACCAATGTAACTCGTAGGAAATGACCCCATAGTTGCGGGACTCTCGGTTTGACAATACGACAGTAATTTGTATTTCTAAACTTAAGCAAAACAAGGCGTTAGTGGGTCATACCTCAAAACATCACCCGAACGGCCCCATGGGTGGCACCAACACCGCCCACGGGACCAATGTAACTCGTAGGAACTGACCCCGCAGCCGCGGGACTCCCAGTTTGAGAATATGACAGTAATTTGCATATTTCTAGACTTAGGCTTAAAAACATGACGTTAGAGGGTGAGAACTCGAAACAGCCCCCGAATGGCCTCGTAGGTGGTATCAACAACTCCCATGGGACCAACGTATCTCGTAGGAACTGACCCCGTTACCGCGGGACTCCCGATTTAAGAATACCACGATTATTTGCATATTTGTAGACTTAGGCTTAAAAAATGGCATTAGAGGGTGAAATCTCAAAACTTCCCCCGAACGTCCCCGTGGGTGGCACCAACACCTCCCACGGGACCAAAGTAACTCTTAAGAACTGACCCCGCAGCTGCGGGACTCTCGATTTTAGAATACGATGGTAATTTGAATATTTATAGACTTAGGCTTAAAAACATAGCGTTAGAGGGTGTGAACTCAAAACAGCCCCCGAACGGCCCTGTGGGTGGCACCAACACCTCCCACGGGACCAATCTAACTCATTGGAACTGACCCCGCAGTCGCGGGACTCTTGGTTTGAGAATACGACAGTAATTTGCATATTTATAGACTTAGGCTTAAAAACATAGCGTTAGAGGGTGAGAACTCGAAATATGCCCCGAACGGCCCCGTGGGTGCCACTAATAACTCCCACGGGACCAATGTAACTCGTAGGAAATGACCCCATAGTTGCGGGACTCTCGGTTTGACAATACGACAGTAATTTGTATTTCTAAACTTAAGCAAAACAAGGCATTAGTGTGTCATACGTAAAAACATCCCGTGAAGGCCCCATGGGTGGCACCAACACCACCCACGGGATCAATGTAACTTGTAGGAACTGACCCCGCAGCCGGGGGACTCCCAGTTTAAGAATATGATAGTAATTTGCATATTTCTAGACTTAGGCTTAAAAACATAGCGTTAGAGGGTGAGAACTCAAAACAGGCCCGGAACGGCCCCGTGGGTGGTATCAACACCTCCCGCGGGACCAATGTATCTCGTAGGAACTGACCCCGTTGCCGCGGGACTCCCAGTTTGAGAATACCATGATTATTTGCCTATTTGTAGACGTAGGCTTAAAAAATGGCATTAGAGGGTGAAATCTCAAAACTTCCCCCGAACGTCCCCGCGGGTGGCACCAACACCTCCCACGGGACCAAAGTAACTCGTAGGAACTGACCCCGTAGCTGCGGGACCCTCGATTTTAGAATATGATGGTAATTTTCATATTTATAGACTTAGGCTTAAAAACATAGCATTAGAGGTTGTGAACTCGAAACAACCCCCGAACGGCCCTGTGGGTGGCACCAACACCTCCCACGGGACCAATCTAACTCATAGGAAATGACCCCGCAGTCGCGGGACTCTTGGTTTGAGAATATGACAGTAATTTGCATATTTATAGACTTAGGCTTAAAAACATAGCGCTAGAGGGTGAGAACTCGAAACAGCCCCGGAGCGGCCCCGTGGGTGGCACCAACACCTCCCACGGGACCTATGTAACTCTTAGGAACTGACCCCACAGCCGCGGGACTCCTGGTTTGCGAATACGATGCTAATTTGCATATTTATAGACTTAGGCTTAAAAACATAGCGTTAGAGGGTGAGAACTCAAAATAGCTCCCGAACGGCCCCGTGGGTGGCACCAACACCTCCCAAGGGACCAATGTCACTCGTAGGAACTGACCCCGTAGTCGCGGGACTCCTGGTTTGAGAATACGACAGTAATTTTCATTTCTAAACTTAAGCAAAACATGGCATTAGTGGGTCATAACTCAAAACATCACCCGAACGGCGCCATGGGTGCACCAACACCTCCCACGGGACCAATGGAACTCGTAGAAACTGACCCCGCAGCCAAGGGACTCCCGGTATAAGAATACAACTGTAATTTGCATTTTTCAAGACTTAGGCTTAAAAACAGGGCGTTAGTGGGTGAGAACTCGAAATAGCTCCCGAACAGCCCTGTGGGTGGCACCAACACCTCCCACGGGACCAATGTATCTCGTAGGAACTGACCCCGCTGCCGCGGCACACCCGATTTTAGAATACCACGATAATTTGCACATTTCTAGACTTAGGCTTTAAAAAATGGGGTTAGAGGGTGAAATCTCAAAACTGCCCCCGAACGTCCCCGTGGGTGGCACCAACACCTCCCACGGGACTAATGTAACTCGTAGGAACTCCCCCCGCAGCTGCAGGACTCCGGGTTTGAGAATACGACGGTAATTTGCATATTTATAAACTTAGGCTTAAAAATGAAGCGTTAGATGGTGAGAACTCGAAACAGCCCCCGAACGGCCCCGTGGGTGGCACCAACACCTCCCACAAGACCAATGTAACTCGTAGGAACTGACCCCGCAGCCGCGGGAATCCCGGTTTGAGTATACGATGATAATTTTCCTATTTTTAGACTTAGGCTTAAAAACATGGCGTTAGTGGGTGAGAACTCGAAACACCCCCCGAACGGCCCCGTGGGTGGCACCAACACCTCCCACGGGACCAATGTTACTCCTAGATACTGAACCTGCATCCGCGGAACTTCTGGTTTGAGAATACGATGGTAATTTGCATATTTATAGACTTAGGCATAAAAACATAGCATTAGAGGGTGAGAACTCGAAATAGCCCCCGAACGGCCCCGTGGGTGGCACCAACACCTCCCACGGGACCAATGTAACTCGTAGGAACTGACCCCACAGCCGCGGGACTCTTGGTTTGAGAATACGATGGTAATTTGCATATTTATAAACTTTGGCTTAAAAACATAGCGTTAGAGGGTGAGAACTCAAAGCATCCCCCAAACGGCCCCGTGGGTGGCACCAACACCTCCCACGGGACCAATGTAACTCGAAGGAACTGACCCCGTAGTCGCAGGACTCTCGATTTGAGAATACGATAGTAATTTGTATTTCTAAACTTAAGCAAAATATGGCGTTAGTGGGTCATACCTCAAAACATCCCCCGAACGTCCCGATGGGTGGCACCAACACCGCCCATGGGACTTCCGGTTTGAGAATACGATGGTAATTTGCATATGTCTAGACTTAGTCTAAAAAACATGGCGTTAGAGGGTGAGAACTCGAAACAGTCCCCGAACGGACCTGTGGGTGGCTCCAACACCTCCCACAGGACCAATGTATCTCATAGGCACTAACCCCGCTGCCGCAGGACACTCGGTTTGAGAATACCATGATTATTTGCATGTTTCTAGACTTAGGCTTAAAAAAATAGCGTTAGAGGGTGAAATCACGAAACTGACCCCGAACGTCCCCGTGGGTGGCACCAACACCTCCCACGAGACCAATGTAACTCGTAAAAACTGACCCCGCAGCTGCGAGACTCCCGGTTTGAGAATACGATAGTAATTTGCATATTTATAGACTTAGGCTAAAAAACATAGCGTTAGAGGGTGAGAACTCAAAATAGCACCCGAACGGCCCCGTGGGTGGCACCAACACCTCCCACGGGACCAATCTAACTCGTAGGAACTGACCCCGCAGTCGCGAGACTCTTGGTTTGAGAATACGAAGGTAATTTGCATATTTATAGACTTAGGCTTAAAAACATAGCGTTAGAGGGTGAGAACTCGAAACAGCCCCCGAACGGCAGCGTGGGTGGCACCAATACCTCCCACGGGACCATTGTAACTCGTACGAACTGACCCTGCAGCCGCGGGACTCCCGGTTTGAGAATACAATGGTAATTTGCATATTTCTAGACTTAGGCTTAAAAACATGGCGTTAGAGGGAGAGAACTCAAAACAACCACCGAACGGCCCCGTGGGAGGCACCAATACCTCCCACGGGACCATTGTAACTCGTAGGAACTGACCCCGCTGCCGCGGGAATCCGGATTTGATAATGCCATGATTATTTGCATATTTCTAGACTTAGGCTTAAAAAAATGGCGTTAGAGTGTGAGATCTCGAAACTGCCCCCGAACGTCCCCGTGGGTGGCACCAACACCTCCCACGGGACCAATGTAACTCGTAGAAACTGACACTGCAGCTGTGGGACTCCCGGTTTGGGAATATGATGGTAATTTGCATATTTATAGACATAGGCTTAAAAACAAAGCGTTAGAGGGTGAGAACTCAAAACAGCCCCCGAACGGCCCCGTGGGTGGCACCAACACCTCTCCTGGGACCAATGTAACTCGTAAGAACTGACCTCGCAGTCGTGGGACTCCCGATTTGAGAAAACGATGATAATTTGTTTATTTCTAGAATTTGGCTTAAAAACATGGCGTTAGAGGGTGAGAACTCGAAACAGCCCCCGAACGGCGCCGTGGGTGGCACCAATACCTCCCAGGGGACCATTGTAACTCGTAGGAACTTACCCTGCAGCCGCGGGACTCCTGATTTGGGAATACGATGAAAATTTGTATATTTCGGGACTTAGGCACAAAATCATGGCATTAGTGGGTGAGATCTCGAAACTGCCCCCGAACGTCCCCGTGGGTGGCACCAACACCTCCCACGGGTCCAATGTATCTTGTAGGAACTGACCCCGCTGCCGCGGGACTCTCGGTTTGAGAGTACCATGATTATTTGCATATTTCTAGACTTAGGCTTAAAAACATGGCGTTAGAGGGTGAGATCTCGAAACTTCCCCCGAACGTCCCCGTGGGTGGCACCAACACCTCCCACGGGACCAATGTAACTCGTAGGAACTGACCCTGTAGCTACTGGACTCCCGATTTTAGAATACGACAGTAATTTGCATATTTATAGACTTAGGCTGAAAAATAAAGCGTTTGAGGGTGAGAACTCCAAATAGCCCCCGAACGGCCCCGTGGGTGGCCCAACATCTCCCCTGGGACCAATGTAACTCGTAAGAACTGACCTCGCAACCGTGGGACTCCCGGTTTGAGAAAACGATGATAATTTTCATATTTCTAGTATTTGACTTAACAACATGGCGTTAGAGGGTGAGAACTCGAAACAGCCCGCGAACGGCCCCGTCGGTGGCACTAATACCTCCCACGGGACCATTGTAACTAGTAGGAACTGACCCCGTAGCTGCGGGACTCCTGGTTTGAGAATACGGTGATAATTTGCATATTTCTAAACTTAGGCTTAAAAACATGGCATTAGTGGGTGAGATCTTGAAACTTCCCCCGAACATCCCCGTGGGTGGTACAAACACCTCCCACGGGACCAATCTAACTCTTAGGAGCTGACCCCGCAGCCACCGGACTCTCGGATTGAGAATACGATGGTAATTTGCTTATTGATAGACTTAGGCTTAAAAACATGGCGTTAGAGGGTGAGATCTCAATACTACCCCCAAACGTCCCCGTGTGTGGCACAAACACCTCCCACAAGACCAATCTAACTCGTAGGAGCTGACCCCGGAGCCACCGGACTCTTGGTTTTAGAATACAACGGTAATTTACATATTTATAGACATAGGCTTAAAAACACAGCTTTAGAGGGTGAGAACTCGAAATAACCCACGAACGTCCCCATTGGTGGCACCACCACCTCCCACGGGACCAATTTAACTCATAGGAACTGACACTGCAGCCACGGGACTCTCAGTTTGAGAATACGATGGTAATTTGCATATTTATAGACTTAGGTTTAAAAACATGGCATTAGTGGGTGAGATCTCAAAACGTCCCTCGAACGTCCCCATGGGTGGCACCAAAACGTCCCACGGGGCCAATGTAACTCGTAGGAACTGACCCCGCTGCCGCGGGACTTCCGATTTGAGAATACGATGGTAATTTGCATATTTCTTGATGTAGGCTTAAAAACATGGCGTTAGAGGGTGAGAACTCGAAACAGGCCTCGAACACCCCCGTGGGTGGCACCAACACCTCCCACGGGACCAATGTATCTCGTCGGAACTGAACCCGCTGCCGCAGGACTCCCGGTTTGAGAATACCATGATTATTTGCAAATTCTAGACTTAGGCTTAAAAAAATGGCGTTAGAGGGTTAAATCTCGAAACTGCCCCCGAACGTCCCCGTGGGTGGCACCAACACCTCCCACGGGACCAATGTAACTCGTAGGAACTGACCCTGCAGCTGCGGGACTCCCGATTTTAGAATACGACTGTAATTTGCATATTTATAGACTTAGGCTTAAAAACAAAGCGTTTGAGGGTCAGAACTCGAAACAGCCTCCGAACGGCCCCGTGGGTGGCACCGACACCTCCCCTTGGACCAATGTAACTCGTAGGAACTGACCCCGCAGCCGTGGTACTCCCGGTTTGAGAAAACGATGATAATTTGCATATTTCTTGAATTTGGCTTAAAAACATGGCGTTAGAGGGTGAGAACTCGAAACAGACCGCGAACGGCCCCGTGGGTGGCACTAATACCTCCCACGGGACCATTGTAACTCGTAGGAACTGACCCCGTAGCTGCGGGACTCCTAGTTTGAGAATACAATGATAATTTGCATATTTATAAACTTAGGCTTAAAAACATAGCATTAGTGGGTGAGATCTCGAAACTTCACCCCAACGTCCCCGTGGGTGGCACAAACACCTCCCACGGGACCAATCTAACTCGTAGGAGCTGACCCCGCAGCCACCGGACTCTCAGTTTGAGAATACGATGGTAATTTTCATATTAATAGACTTAGGCTTAAAAACATGGCGTTAGAGGGTGAGATCTCAAAACTACCCCCAAACGTCCCCGTGGGTGGCACAAACACCTCCCACAGGACCAATATAACTCGTAGGAGCTGACCCCGCAGCCACCGGACTCTCGGTTTTAGAATACAATGGTAATTTGCATATTTATAGACATAGGCTTAAAAACATAGCTTTAGAGGGTGAGAACTCGAAATAACCCACGAACGTCCCCGTGGGTGGAACCACCACCTCCCACGGGACCAATCTAACTCATAGGAACTGACACTACAGCCACGGGACTCTCGGTTTGAGAATATGATGGAAATTTGCATATTTATAGACTTAGGCTTAAAAACATGGCGTTAGTGGGTGAGATCTCAAAACGTCCCTAGAACGTCCCCATGGGTGGCACCAACACCTCCAACGGGGCCAATGTAACTCGTAGGAAAACACCCCACTACCGCGGGACTCCCGATTTTATAATACAATGGTAATTTGCATATTTCTTGACGTTGGCTTAAAAACATGGCGTTAGAGGGTGAGAACTCGAAACATCCCCCGAACACCCCCGTGGGTGGCACCAACACCTCCCACGGGAGCAATGTATCTAGACGGAACTGACCCCGCTGCCGCAGGACTCCCGGTTTGAGAATACCATGATTATTTGCAAATTTTTAGACTTAGGCTTAAAAAAATGGCGTTAGAGGGTGAAATCTCGAAACTGCCCCAGAACATCCCCGTGGGTGGCACCAACACCTCCCACGGGACCAATGTAACTCGTAGGAACTGACCCTGCAGCTGCGAGACTCCCGGTTTGAGAATAGGATGGTAATTTGCATATTTATAGACTTAGGTTTAAAAACATAGCGTTAGAGGGTGAGAACTCGAAACAGCCCCCGAACGGCACCGTGGGTGGCACCAACACCTCCCCTAGGACCAATGTAACTCGTAAGAACTGACCCCGCAGCCATGGGACTCCCGTTTTGAGAATACGATGATAATTTTCATATTTCTAGAATTTGGCTTAAAAACATGGCGTTAGAGGGGGAGAATTCGAAACAGCCCCCGAACGGCCCCGTGGGTGGCACCAATACCTTCCACGAGACCATTGTAACTCGTAGGAACTGTCCCCGCAGCCGCGGGACTCCTGGTTTGAGAATACGATGATAATTTGCATCTTTCTAGACTTAGGCATAAAAACATGGCATTAGTGGGTGAGATCTCGAAACAGCCCCCGAACGTCCCCGTGGGTGGTACCAACACGTCCAACGGGACCAATGTATCTCGTAGGAACTAACCCCGCTGCCGCGGGACTCCCGATTTAAGAATACCATGATTATTTTAATATTTCTAGACTTAGGCCTAAAAAAATTGCGTTAGAGGGTGAGATCTCGAAACTACCCCCGAACGTCCCCGTGGGTGGCACCAACACCTTCTACGGGACCAATGTAACTCGTAGGAACCGACCCTGCAGCTGCGGGACTCCGGATTTGTGAATATGACTGTAATTTGCATATTAATAGACTTAGGCTTAAAAACAAAGTGTTAGAGGGTGAGAACTCGAAACAGTCCCCGAACGGCCCCGTGGGTGGCACGAACACCTCCCCTGGGACCAATGTAACTCGTAAGAACTGACCTCGCAGCCGTGGGACTCCCGGTTTGAGAAAACGATGATAATTTGTTTATTTCTAGAATTTGGCTTAAAAACATGGCGTTAGAGGGTGAGAACTCGAAACAGCCCCCGAACGGCCCCATGGGTGGCACCAATACCTCCCAAGGGACCATTGTAACACGTAGGAACTGACCCCGCAGCCGCGGGACTCCTGGTTTCAGAATACGATGATAATTTGCATATTTCTAGACTTAGGGATAAAAACTTGGCATTGGTGGGTGAGATCTCGAAACTGCCCCCGAACGTCCCCGTGGGTGGCACAAACACCTCCCACGGGACCAATCTAACTCGTAGGAGCTGACCCCGCAGCCACCGGACTCTCGATTTGAGAATACGATGGTAATTTACGTATTTATATACTTAGGCTTAAAAACATGGCGTTCGAGGGTGAGATCTCAAAACTACCCCCAAACGTTACCGTAGGTGGCACCAACACCTCCCACGGGACCAATGTAACTCGTAGGAACTGACCCTGCAGCTGCGGGACTCCCAGTTTGAGAATACGACGGTAATTTGCATATTTATAAACTTAGGCTTAAAAACAAAGCGTCAGAGGGTGAGAACTCGAAACAGCCCCAGAACGGCCCCATGGGTGGCACAACACCTCCCCTGGGACCAATGTAACTCGTAAGAACTGACCCCGCAGTCGTGGGACTCCCGGTTTGAGAAAACAATGATAATTTGCATATTTTTAGAATTTAGTTTAAAAACATGGCGTTAGAGGGCGAGAACTCGAAACAGCCCCCGAACAGCCCCGTGGGTGGGACTAATACCTCCCACGGGACCATTGCAACTCGTAGGAACTGACCCCGCAGCCACGGGACTCTGGTTTGAGAATATGAAAATAATTTCCATATTTCTAGACTTAGGCTTAAAAACATGGCATTAGTGGGTGAGATCTGGAAACTTTCCCCGAACCTCCCCGTGCGTGGCACCAACACCTCCCACGGGACCAATGTAACTCGTAGGAACTGACCCCGCAGCCGTGGGACTCTCGGTTTGAGAATACGATGGTAATTTGCATATTTCTAGACTTAGGCTTAAAAACATGGCGTTAGAGGGTGAGAACTCGAAACAGGCCTCGAACAACCCCGTGGGTGGCACCAACACCTCCCACGGGACCAATGTATCTCGTAGTAACTAACCCCGCTGCCGTGGGACTCCTGATTTGTGAATACAATGATAATTTACATATTTCTAGACTTAGGCTTAAAAAAATGGCATTAGAGGGTGAAATCTTAAAACTGCCCCCGAACGTCCCCGTGGGTGGCACCAACACCTCCCACAGGACCAATGTAACTCGTAGTAACTGACCCCGCAGCTGTGGGACTCCGGTTTGAGAATACGACGGTAAATTTCATATTTATAAACTTAGGCTGTGGGATCTCGAAACAGCCCCCGAACGGGCCCGTGGGTGGCACCAACACCTCCCACGGGACCAATGTAACTCCTAGAAACTGACCCTCCATCCGCGGGACTCCCGGTTTTAGAATATGATGGTAATTTTCATATTTATAGACTTAGGCATAAAAACATAGCGTTTGAGGATGAGAACTCGAAATAGCCCCTGAACGGCCCCTTGCATGGCACCAACACCTCCCACGGGACCAATCTAACTCATAGGAACTGCCCCCGCAGCCGTGGGACTCCCGGTTCGAGAATACGATGATAATTTTCATATGTCTAGAGTTCGGCTTAAAAACATGGTGTTGGAGGGTGAGAACTCGAAACAACCCTCGAATGGCCCCTTTGGTGGCACCAACACCTCACACGGGACAATTGTAACCTCGTAGGAACTGACCCCACAGCCGCGGGACTCCCGATTTCAGAATACGATGATAATTTGCATATTTCTAGACTTAGGTTTAAAAACATCGGGTTAGTGGGTGAGATCTCGAAACTGCCCTCGAACGTGGCCGTGGGTGGCACCAACACCTCCCACGGCACCAATCTAACTCGTAGGAACTGACCCTGCAGCCGTGGGACTCTCATCTTGAGAATACGATGGTAATTTGCATATTTATAGATTTAGTCTTGAAAACATAGC
This sequence comes from Sambucus nigra, assembly GCA_949130495.1. Lineage (NCBI taxonomy): Eukaryota > Viridiplantae > Streptophyta > Magnoliopsida > Dipsacales > Adoxaceae > Sambucus > Sambucus nigra. The sequence goes on along the minus strand of OX422207.1, from coordinate 352,053,861 downwards.
GTTAGAGGGTGAGAACTCGAAACCGCCCCCGAACGCCCCCTGGGTGTCACCAACACCTCCCACGGAACGAATGTAACTCGTAGGAATTGACCCTGCAGCCGCGGGACTCCCAGTTTGAGAATACGATGATAATTTACATATTTCTAGACTTAGGCTTAAAAGCATGGCGTTAGTGTGTGAGATCTTGAAACTTCCCCCGAACGTCCCCGTGAGTAGCACCAACACCTCCCATGGTACCAAAGCAACACGTAGGAACTAACCCCGCAGCCGTGGGACTCACAGTTTGAGAATACGATGATAATTTTCATATTTCTAGACTAAGTCTTAATAACATGGCGTTAGAGGGTGAGATCTTGAAACTTCCCCCGAACATCCCCGTGGGTGGCACAAACACCTACCACGGGACTAATCTAACTCTTAGGAACTGACCCCGCAGCCGCGGGACTCTCGGTTTGAGAATATAACGGTAATTTGCATATTTATAGACTTAGTCTTAAAAACATAGCGTTAGAGGGTGAGAACTCGAAACAGCCCCCGAACGGCCCCGTGGGTGGTACCAACACCTCCCACGGGACCAATGTAACTCGTAGAACTGACCCCGCAGCCCCGAGACTCCCGATTTGAGAATACGACGGTAATCTGTATATTTATAGACTTAGGCTTAAAAACATAGCGTTAGAGGGTGAGAACTAGAAACAGCCCCCGAACGGACCCGTGGGTGGCACCAAGACCTCCCACAGGACCAATATAACTTCTAGGAACTGACCCCGCAGCCGCGGGACTCCCGATATGAGAATACGACGGTAATTTTGCATATTTCTAGACTTAAGGTTAAAAACTTGGCGTTAGAGGGTGAGAACTCGAAACAGCCACTGAACGTCCCCATGGGTGGCACCAACACCTCCCACGGGACCAATGTAATATGTAAGAATTGACCCCATAGCCACGGGACTCCCGAATTGAGATTAAGACGGTAATTTTCGTATTTATAAACTTAAACAAAACATGGCATTAGTGGGTGAGAACTAGAAACAGGCCCCGAACGGCCCCGTGGGTGGCACCAACACCTCCCACAAGACCAATGTAACTCGTAGGAACTGACCCCGCAGTCGCGGGACTCCCGGTTTGAGAATACGTTGATAATTTGCCTATTTTTAGAATTAGGCTTATAAACATGGCGTTCGTGGGTGAGATCTCGAAACGACCCCCGAACGGCCCCGTGGGTGGCACCAACACCTCCCTCGAGACCAATGTAACTCGTAGGAACTGACCCCGCAGCCGCAAGACTCTCGGTTTGAGAATACGACGGTAATTTGCATATTTATCGACACAGGCTTAAAAACAAGGTGTTAGAGGGTGAGAACTTGAAACTGCCCCCGAACGTCCTCGTGGGTGGCACCAACATCTCCCATAGTACCAATATAACTTGTAGGAACTGACCCCGCAGCCGTGGGACCCTCGGTTTGAGAATAAGATTGTAATTTACATATTTATAGACTTAGTCTTAAAAACATAGCATTAGAGGGTGAGAACTCGAAACAACCCCCGAACGGCCCCGTGGGTGGCACCAACACCTCCCACGGGACCAATGTAACTCGTAGGAACTCACCCCGCAGCCGCGGGACTTCCGGTTTGAGAATACGACAGTAATTTACATATTTCCAGGCTTAGGCTTTAAAACATGGCGTTAGTGGGTGAGAACTCGAAACAGCCCCCAAATGGCCCGTGGGTGGCACCAACACCTCCCACAAGACCAATGCAACTAGTAGGAACTGACCCCGCAGCCGCGGGACTAGCGGTTTGAGAATACGATGATAATTCACAGATTTCAAGACTTAGGCTTAAAAACCTAGCGTTAGAGGCTGAGATCACGAAGCTACCCCCGAACGTTCCCGTGGGTGGCACCAACACCTCCCACGGCACCAATATAACTCGTAGGAACTGAACCCGCAGCCACGGGACAATCGGTTTGAGAATGTGACAGTAATTTAAATATTTATAGACTTTAGCTTAAAAACATAGCGTTAGATGGTAAGAACTCGAAACAGCCCCCAAACGGCCCCTTGGGTGGCACCAACACCTCCCACGGGACCAATGTAACTCGCAGGAACTGACCCCCGCAGCCGCGCGACTCCCGGTTTGAGAATGCGAATGTAATTTGCATATTTATAGACTTAGGCTTAAACACATAGCGTTAGAGGGTGAGAACTCGAAACAGACCCCGAACGGCCACGTGGGCGGCACCAACACCTCCCACGGGACCAATGTAACTCGTAGGAACTGCCCCGCAGCCGCGGGACTCCCAGCTTGAGAATGCATTAGTAATTTTCATATTTATAGACTTAGGCTTAAAAACATAGTGTTAGAGGGTGAGAACTCAAAACAGCCCCGTGGGTGGCACCAACACCTCCCACGGGACCAATGTAACTCGTAGGTCCTGACCTCGCAGCCGCGAGACTCGGTAATTTGCATATTTATTGACTTAGGCTTAAAAACATAGCGTTAGAGGGTGAGAACTTGAAACATCCCCCGAACGGCCCCGTGGGTGGCACCAACACCTCCCACGAGACCAATGTAACTCGTAGGAACTGACCCCCCAGTCGCGGGACTCCCGGTATGAGAATAAGATGATAATTTGCATATTTCTAGAGTTAGGCTTAAAAACATGGCATTAGAGGGTGAGAACTCGAAACAGCCCCCGAACGGCCCCGTGGGTGGCACCAACACCTCCCACTGGACCAATGTAACTTGTAGGAACTGACCCCACAGCCGCGGGACTCTCGGTATGAGAATACGATGGTAATTTGCATATTTCTATACTTAGGCTTAAAAACTTGGCGTTAGAGGGTGAGAACTCGAAACAGCCACCGAACGTCCCCGTGGGTGGCGCCAACAACTCCTACGGGGCCAATGTAACTCGTAGGAAATGACTCCGTAGCCACGGGACTCCCGGTTTGAGATTAAGACGATAATTTGCATATTTCTAGATTTAAGCAAAACTTGGCGTTAGTGGGTGAGAACTCGAAGGATCCCCCGAATGGCCCTGGGGATGGCACCCACACCTCCCACATGACCAATGCAACTCATAGGAACTGACTCCGCAGCCGCGGGACTCCCGGTTTGAGAATACCATGATAATTTTCTTTTTTTTAGACTTAGGCTTCAAAATATGGTGTTAGAGGGTGAGAATTCGAAACATCCCCCGAACGGCCCCGTGGGTGGCACCAACACCTCCAGTGGACCAATGTATCTCGTAGGAACAGATCCCGCTGCCGCGGGACTCCCGATTTGAGAATACCAAGATAATTTGTATATTTCTAGACTTAGGCTTAAAAATATAGCGTTAGTGGGTGAAATCACGAAACTGCCCTCGAATGTCGCCGTGGGTGGCACCAACACCAACCACGGTACCAATGTAACTCGTAGGAATTGACCCCGCAGCTGTCGGACTCCCGGTTTGAGAATACGACGATAATTTTCATATTTCTAAACTTAAGCAAAACATGGCTTTAGTGTGTGAGAACTGGAAACAACCCCCGAACGGCCCTGTCGGTGGCACCAACACCTCCCTCGGGACCAATGTAACTCGTAGGAACTGACCCCGCAGCCGCGGGACTCCCAGTTTGAGAGTACAACAGTAATTTGCATATTTATAGACTTAGGCTTAAAAACATAGCGTTAGAGGGTGAGAACTCGAAACAGCACCCGAACGGCCCCGTGGGTGGCACCAACACCTCCCACGAGACCAATGTAACTCGTAGGTACTGACCCCGCAGCAGCGGGACTCCCGGTTTTAGAATATGACGGTAATTTGCATATTTATAGACTTAGGCTTAAAAACATGGTGTGAACTCGAAATAGCCCCCGAACGGCCCCGTGGGTGGCACCAACACCTCCCACAGGACCAATGAACTCCTAGAAACTGACCCTGCATCCGTGGGACTCCCGGTTTGAGAATACGACGATAATTTGCATATTTCTAAACTTAGGCATAAAAATATGACGTTAGTGGGTGAAAACACAAAACAGCCCACGAACGGCCCCATGAGTCGCCCCAACACGTGCACGAGGCCAATGTAACTCGTAAGAACTTACCGCACAATCATGGGACTCTCGGTTTGAGAATATGATGATATTTTGCATGTTTCTAGACATTAGGCATAAAACATGGCATTAGTAGGTGAAAACCCAAAACAGCAACTAAACGGCCCCATGAGTGGCACTAACACCTTGCACGGGACCATTGTAACTCGTAGGAGCTGACTGCGCGATCACAGGACTCCCAATTTGATAATAAGATGATAATTTTCAAATTTCTAGACTTAGGCATAAAAAATGGCGTTAGTGGGTGAAAACCCTAAACAACCCCCAAATGGCCCCGTGAGTGGCACCGACACCTCGTACTGGACCGATGTAACTCATAGGAACTTATCACGTGATCACGGGACTCTCGGTTTGAGAATACAATGATAATCATGGGACTCTCGGTTCAAGGCAAGAGGAATATAAATTCTCATGATGTTCTCGTCAATTTCAATTCCTTGATGGAGGAGCCGCCACGTGAACACTGAAATTTTTTAGGAAATCCTCTTATCCCAAATTAGAGAAATGTAACACGTAAGAACTGACCGCGCAGTCACGGGACTCCCAGTTTGAGAATACGATGATAATTAGCATGTTAGTAGACATTAGGAATAAAAACATGGTGTTAGTGGGTGAAAACCCAAAACAAAAATCGAACGGCCCCGTGATTGGCACTAACACCTCGCAAGGGACCAATGTAACTCATAGGAACTGATCGCATAATCATAGGTCTCCCAATTGGAGAATACGATAATAATTTGCATATTTCTAAACTTAGGCATAAAAACATGGCGCTAGTGGGTGAAAACCCAAAACTTCCCGTGAGTGGCAACGACACCTCACACGGGACCGTTGTAACCCGTAGGAACTTATCACGCGATCACGGGATTTTCGATTTGAGAATACAATAATTTGAATATTCATAGACTTAGGAATAAAAACATGGCATTAGGGGGTCATAACTCAAAATAGCCACCGAACGGCCCCGTGAGTGGCACCACACCTCGCACGAGACTAATGTAACTCGAAGGAACTTATGGCGTGATCACGAGACTTATGGTTTTACAATACGACGATAATTTGGATATTTCTAGACTTAGGCACAAAAACATGGCGTTAGTGGGTGAAAATCTGAAACAGTCCCCGAACAACCCCGAAGTGGCACCGACACCTCGTACGGGACCGATGTAAGTCGTAGGAACTTATTGCAATATCACGGGACACCCGATTTAAGAATACGATGATAACTTGCACATTTCTAGACTTAGGCCTAAAAACATGGCATTAGTGGTTGATAAAATGAAATAGCCCCCCAAATGGCCCCGTAAGTGGCTCCAACACCTCGCACGGGACCAATGTAACTCGTAGGAACATACCGCGCGATCATGGGACTCCCGATTTGAGATTATGATGTTAATTTGTATATTTCTTGGATTAGGCATAAAAACATGGCATTAGTGGGTGAAAACCTAAAATAGCCCCCGAACGGCCCTGTGAGTGGAACCAACACCTCGCACGGGGCCAATGTAACTCGTAAGAACTGACCGCGCAGTCACGGGACTCCCGGTTTGAGAATACGATGATAATTTGCATGTTTCTGGACATTAGGAGTAAAAACATGGCGCTAGTGGGTGAAAACCCGAAACAACAACAGAACGGCCCTGTGAGTGGCACTGACACCTCGCACGGGACCAATGTAACGTGCAGGAACTGACTACACGATCACAGGACGTCCAATTTGAGAATAGGATGATAATTTGCATATTTCTATACTTAGGCATAAAAACAAGGCGTTAGTGGGTGAAAACCTGAAAAACCACCTAATGGCCCCGGGAGTGGCAACGACACCTTGCACGGGGCCATTGTAACTCATAGGGATTTATCGCGCAATAACGGGTCCCGGTTTTAGAATACAATTATAAGTTGAATATTTCTAGATTTAGGAATAAAAACATAGAGTTAGTGGGTCAATACCCGAAATAACCCCCGAACGGCCCCGTGAGTGGCACCACATCTCGCACGAGACCAATGTAACTCGTAGGAACTTATCGCGCGATCACGAGACTTATGGTTTGAGAATACGATGATAATTTGGATATTTCAAGACTTAGGCACAAAAACATGGCGTTAGCGGGTGAAAATCTTAAAAAGTCCCCGAACGGCCTCGTAAGTGTCACCGACACCTCTCACAGGATCGATGTTACTCGTAGGAACTTATCGTAACATCACGGGACCCCAGGTTTGAGAATACGATGATAACTTGCACATTTCTAAACTTAGGCCTAAAAACATGGCATTAGTGGGTGATAACTAAAATAGCCCCCAAACGGCCCCGTAAGTGGCACCAACACATCGCACGCGACCAATGTAATTTGTAGGAACATACCGCGTGATCATGGGACTCCCGGTGTGAGAATATGGTGTTAATTTGCATATTTCTTGGCTTAGGCATAAAAACATGGCATTAGTGGGTGAAAACCTGAAATAGCCCCCGAACGGCCCCGTGAGTGGCACCAACACCTCGCACGGGGCCAATGTAACTCGTAAGAACTAACCGCTAAGTCACGAGGATCCCGGTTTGAGAATACGATGATAATTTTCTTGTTTCTACACATTAGGAATAAAAACATGGAATTAGTGGGTGAAAACCTGAAACAGCTACCGAACGGCCCTATGAGTGGCACTAACATCTCGCACGAGACCAATGTAACGTGTAGGAACTGACTACACGATCACGGGACTCCTAAAATCAAGAATACGATGATAATCTGCATATTTTTATACTTAGGCATAAAAATAAGGCATTAGTGGGTGAAAACCTGAAAAAGCCCCCTAATGGCCCCGTGAGTGGCAACGACACCTTGCACGGGGCCGTTGTAACTCGTAGGGACTTATCGCGCAATAACGGGTCTTGGTTTTATAATACGATGATAATTTGAATATTTCTAGACTTAGGAATAAAAACATAGAGTTAGTGGGTCAATACCCGAAATAGCCCCCGAACGACCCCGTGAGTGACACCACGCCTCGCACGGGACCAATGTAACTCGTAGGAACTTATTGCGCGATCACGAGACTTATGTTTTGAGAATACGATGATAATTTTGATATTTATAGACTTAGGCAGAAAAACATGGCGTTAGCGGGTGAAAAGCTTAAACAGTCCTCGAGCGGCCTCGTAAGTGGCACCGACACCTCGCATGGGATCGATGCAACTCGTAGTAACTTATCTTAATATCACGGGACACCAGGTTTGAGAATAAGATGATAACTTGCACATTCCTAGACTTAGGACTAAAAACATGGCATTAGTGGGTGATAAAATGAAACAACCCCCAAACGGCCCCGTAAGTGGCACCAACACCTCGCACGGGACCAATGTAACTCGTAGGAACATACCGCGCGATCATGGGACTCCTGGTTTGAGAATATGATGTTAATTTGTTGAATTCTTGGCTTAGGCATAAAAACATGGCGTTAGTGGGTGAAAACCTGAAATAACCCCCAAACGGCCCCATAAGTGGCACCAACACCACGCACGGGAGAAATGTAACTCGTAGGAACATATTGCGCAATCATGGGACTCCCGGTTTGAGAATATGATGTTAATTTGTATATTTATTGGCTTAGACATAAAAACATGGCGTTAGTGGGTGAAAACCTAAAACAGTCCCCAAACGGCCCCGTAAGTGGCACCAACACCTCGTACGGGTCCAATGTAACTCGTAGGAACATACCGCGTGATCACGGGACTCCCGATTTGAGAATACGATGTTAATTTGCATATTTTTTGTCTTAGGCATAAAAACATGGCGTTAGTGTGTGAAAACCTGAAATAGCCCCCGAACGGCCCCGCGAGTGGCACCAACACCTCACACGGGGCCAATGTAACTTGTAAGAACTGACCGCGCAGTCACGGGACTCCTGATTTGAGAATATGATGATAATTTGCATGTTTACAGACATTAGGAATAGAAACATGGCGTTAGTGGGTGAAAACCCGAAACAGTAACCGAACGGCCCTGTGAGTGGCACTACACCTCGCACGGGACCAATGTAACGTGTAAGAACTATCTACCCGATCACGGGACTCCCAATTTGAGAATATGATGCTAATTTTCATATTTCTATACTTAGGCATAAAAACAAGGCGTTGGTGGTTGAAACCCTGAAAAAGCCCCCTAATGGCCCCTTGAGTGGCAACGACACCTTGCATGGGGCCGTTGTAACTCATAAGAACTTATCGAGCAATAACGGGACTCCTGATTTTAGAATACGATGATAATTTTCATATTTCTAGACCTAGGAATAAAAACATAGAGTTAGTGAGTCAAAACCAGAAATAGCCCCCACACGGCCCTGTTAGTGGCACCGCACCTTGCACGGGACCAATGTACCTCGTAGGAACATATCGCATGATCACGGGACTCTCCATTTGGGAATACGATGATAATTTGTATATTTTTAGACTTAGGCATAAAAACCTGGCGTTATTGGGTGAAAACTCAAAATAGCCCCCGAACGGCCCCGTGAGTGGTGTCGACACCTCGCACGGGACCAATGTTACTCGTAGGACCTTATCGTGCAATCACGGGACTCTCGATTTGTGAATGCGATGATAACTTGCATATTTCAAGTCTTAGGCATAAAAACATGGCGTTGGTGGGTGATAAAACAAAACGTCCCTCGAACAGCCCCGCAAGTGGCACCAACACCTCGCACGGGACATTATAACTCGCAGGAACTGAACGCGCGATCACGATACTCCTAGTTTGAGATTATGATAATAATTTGCATATTTCTAGACTTAGGAATAAAAACATGGCGTCAGTGGGTGAAAACCCGAAACAGACCCCAAGCGGCTCCGTGAGTGGCATCGACACCTCGAACGGGATTGAAGTAACTCGTAGGAACTTATCACGCGATCACTTGACACCCGATTTGAGAATACAACGATAACTTGGATATTTCTAGACATAGGCATAAAAACATGGTATTAGTGGGTGATAAAATGAAACGGACCTGTGAGTGGCACCAACACCTCGTACGGGACCAATGTAAATCATAGGAACTGACCGCACGATCATGGGACTCTCGGGTTGAGAATACGACGATAATTTGCATATTTCTAGACTTGGGCATAAAAACATGGTTTTGGTGGGTGAAAACCACAAACATTCCCTGAATGACCCCGTGAGTGGCACCAACACCTCACACATTACCAATGTTACTCTTAGGAACTTATCGCCCGATCATGGGACTCTCAGTTTGAGAATACGACAATAATTGTCATATTTCTGGACTTAAGCATAAAAACATGGTGTTAGTGGGTGAAAACCCAACACAGCCCCCGAACGACCCCGTGAGTGGCATCGACACCTCGCACGTTACCAATGTAACTCTTAGGAATTTATTATGCGATCACGGGACTCTCGATTTGAGAATATGACAACAATTTGCATATTTCTGGACATAAGCATAAAAATATGGCGTTAGTGGGTGAAAACCCAAAACAACAACCGAACGGCCCCGTGAGTGGCACCAACACCTCGCATGGGACCAATGTAACTCGTAAGAACTGATTGCGCCATCATGGGACTCCCGGGTTGAGAATATGACAATAATTTACATATTTATAAACTTAGGCATAAAAACATGGTGTTAGTGGGTGAAAACCCAAAACATCCCCGGAATGACCCGGTGAGTGGCACCGGCACCTTGCACATTACCAATGAAACTCTTAGGATCTTATCGTGCGATCATGGGACTCTCGGTTTGAGAATATGATAATAATTTGCATATTACTAGACTTAAGCATAAAAACCTGATGTTAGTGGGTGAAAACCCAAAACAGCCCCCGAACGACCCCGTGAGTGGCACCAACACCTCGCATGTTACCAATGTAACTCTTAGGAACTTATCGTGCGATCACGAGACTCTTGATTTGAGAATATGAAAATAATTTGCATATATCTAGACTTAAGCATGACAATATGGCGTTAGTGGGTGAAAACCCAAAACATCCCCCGAACGGCCCCATGAGTGGCACCAACACCTCGCATGGGAACAATATAACTCATAAGAACTGATCGCGCAATCATGAGACTCCCAATTTGAAAATATGAAGATAATTTGCATGTTTCTAGACATTAGGCATAAAAACATTGCGTTTGTGGGTGAAAACACGAAATAGCAACCGAACGGCCCCGTGCGTGGCACTAACACCGCGCACGGGACCTTTGTAACTCGTAGGAACTGATCGTGCGATCAAAGGACTCCTAATTTGAGAAAACGACGATCATTTGCATATTTCTAGAGTTAGGCTTAAAAGCATGGCGTTAGTGGGTGAAAACTCGAAATAGCCCCCGAATGGCCCCGTGAGTTGCAACGAAACCTCGCACAGGACTGTTGTAACTCGTAGGAACTTATCTCCCTATCACGGGACTCTCGGTTTTAGAATATGTTGATAATTTTCTTATTTATAGACTTAGTCATAAAGACAATGCGTTAGTGGGTCATAACCCGAAACATCCCCCGAACGGCCACGTGAGTGGCACCACACCTCGCACGGGATCAATGTAACTCGTAGGAACTTATCGCGCGATTACGGGACTCTCGGTTTGGGAATATGATGATAATTTGTATATTTCTCGACTTAGGAATAAAAACATGGCGTTATTGGGTGAAAAATCAAAACATCCCCCGAACGGCCCCGGGAGTGGCACCGACACCTCATACGGGGCCGATGAAACTCGTAGGAACTTATCGCACGATCACGGGACTCCCGATTTGAGAATACGTTGATTATTTGCATATTTCTAGACTTAGGCATAAAATATGGCATTAGTGTGTGATGAAATAAAACAGCCTCCAAACGACACCGTTAGTGGCACCAACACCTCTCATGGGACCAATGTAACTCGTAGGAACTAACCACGCGATCACGGGACTTCTGGTTTGAGAATATGATGATAATTTGAATATTTCTAGACTTAGGCATAAAAACATGGTGTTAGTGGGTGAAAACACGAAACAACCCCCGAACATCCCCGTGAGTGGCACAAATACCTCGTACAGGACCGATGTAAATCGTAGAAACTTATCGCGCGATCACGGGACTCCCGATTTGAGAAGACGATGATTAGTAGAATATTTCTAGACTTGGGCATAAAAACATGGCGTTAGTGTGTGATAACTCAAAACATCCACCACACGGCCCCTTGAGTGGCACCAACACCTCGCATGGTACCAATGTTACTCATTGGAACTAGTAGTGCAATCATGGGACTCCCGTAACTAGAATATGACGATAATTCGTATATTTCTAGACTTAGGCATAAAAACATGGCGTTAGTGGGTGATAACCCGAAACAGCCGCCCCACAGCCCCTTGAGTGGCACCAAGACCTCGCACGGGACCAATGTAACTCGTTGGAACTGGTCACGCGATCACGGGACTCTCGGTTTGAGAATACAACAATAAGTTGCATATTTCTAGATTTAGGCATAAAAACATGGCGTTAGTGGGTAATAACCCGAAACCTCCCCCAAACGGCTTCTTGAGTGGCACCAACACCTCGCACAGGACCAATGTAACTCGTTGGAACTGGCTGCGCAATCATGGGACTCCCAGTTTGATAATATGATGATAATTTCATATTTCTAGACTTAGGCATAAAAACATGGCGTTAGTGGGTGAAATCATAAAACAGCCCGCGAACAGCCCTGTGAGTGGAACTGACACCTCGCACGGGACCAGTGTAACTCTTAAGAACTTATCGCACGATCACGAGACTCTCGGTTTGAAAAATGCCAATTTGATCCAACGATAAATCATATGGAAAATATGGATTAAATGAAAATTCAATGACACAAAACAAACATGATACTATATATATATATATATATATATATATATATATATATGAAAAATATACCAATGTCATGAAGGCATATATATATAGGTATAAACAACCACAAAACTAACTCAAAACACATAAGCTTTGCACACTAACATTATATCGATGGGTCGAAGCATGTGGCATGGAATAAATGGGTGTGAACCAGAAAGAAAAGAAATATGACCCAATCACTCGAAAATAATAAAGGAGCTTTACTTTACCATAAATTTTTTTCAAACTAATACTTATCCTCAAGTGACAAGATAATGTGAACTATATGAACAAACAATCACAAAGCACACAAGACTCGAATATTAATGATTCTACAAATCAATAGTGTCATGACATGAGAAGCATACTTAGGATTCATTGTAAAAACCATTTAATCTTCAACTATAATATTCGCAAAAGCTAAAAAAATACCATATACTTTTTTACTCAATTCTTTTTAAGATACTATTTTTCAGAAATAAAGAAACAAACTAGTTGGACTTTAATCTTTAAAATTTGGCCAGCAGTGTCTTTCTTGCAAAGGAGATTTTCTTTTTTCATAGCATTTTCCCGTGCACCCTAATATTTTCAATAAAAATCAAACAAACTCACGGGCAATGGTTCTTACATACACAAATCCCTCATTGTCACAAAAGATATAGATGGAAAGATTAATGGAAGAACATCTCACATAGCTCAAATTTAACATGTAAGGTTAAAGTTCAAAAAGCTCATACATGTGTATGGGGAGGCACATACAAAGTGAATCCATTAAGCTAATCAAAGTCGAACAACTCCATGCAAGAATGGTTAAGAACAATCAAAGAATTAAAAATAATAATCAAATGTCCTAGTCACATGGAAATGTTAAATGGAGTGGATTCAAATACAATAATATGCCACACAATATGTGTAAAACTAAACTACAGATGAACCAAAAATCTTTTTGAGTAACGATACAAATTTAAAAAAAACTCAAAAGACAAACAAAATCTTTTTTGTATTTTTCAATAAGACACAATAAAATTCAAAAGACTTAAACCATATAGAATGATCAGACATATATATCATCAAGAACAAAAGTTAATGCACGCAAACATGTGAACACAATCGACCATTAGGTTTAGAATGAGAGTTAGCATGTGCAAGCAAACGAGAATCGAAAAGTCTATTATGTAAGGCCTTCAAATCGGATTACTTAGATCACATAAGTGTAATGTGACGCTCTAGGGTTTTGGGAACCTTAGTGACTCTAGACTTAGACTTTCTAGGTTCGTTTTTAATATCAAAACAAAAATGCCTAAGGTGACCCTTCCTACCACAATATGTGCATGTGTAGAGACGAAGAGGGGTGTTACCTAAGGGTTAACCTTTTTTAACATTCCAAGCAATGGTTGAATATATTAAATGCATGGTCTTGTCTTTAGTAGCAAAAGCATCTTGATCATCGAATACAATCCCAAACTTGTCATCTTTGATTTGGACGGTGCCTAACATTTTATCCAACATTTTTTACCTAGATTCGAAATCATATTTGACATTACGCATCTCTTAATATATCTTCTAGATCCACTATCCTATACTTGAGTAAATGTTAAGACTCTTTAAACTCAAGAATATTTTTCTTCAAAACCTCTATCAAGCATTAAAGTCTATCTCTTTGGCCCTAAACATAATCTAGCATCTCTCCAAGAGTCATCTCACGTGTCCTAAGGTCCTCAATTTTAGCATTATTATCACCTCTGGAAAAATCTTTCAACCCTTCTTTCATCTTCATGTTTTGCCTTTTTCACTCTCAAATTTTCTACATACAACTCATGAAAAGCAACTTGGAGTTCATTCTCGTCCACCTCTTCTTTATCGCCATTGTCTTATCCACTCACTTCACCAACACTCACTCGGGAATCAAAAACCATGCCCTAGGAAGTTTCATACTTAGAATTATCTTTATGGGAATATTTTTCATTGGGGCTCTTATGACTAACCATGAATGCGGTGTAGTTGCACTCAATGGGGGAATTGGGTCCCTCATACGAATTACTATTATTAAAAATTCAATTATACACCTTCGGCTTTTGTACCTCCATCCTTAGTTTAGTGGGAACCACAGATATCCTATTGCTATTGCCCTCACATACAAAACATATATCCAATGCATCCCTCTTAAAATTTATCATTACGATTTTTAAGGAATTGATCGGCCTTTTTATACTTGTTGTTTTTAAAACTTATTCACATCTTTCAATTGGTTTCTAAACATGAGAAATTTTCTAAACTTCTTACCAAAGATGGACATATCATCAGAAGTGATTTTAGACTCATCATTCAAAATAGGTGTTTCCTTCTTATGCGATTTCAAAGAAATGTCCTTGTCCTTCTTCTTCATTTTGGATGAAAACTTGTCAAGATCATATGTTTGGATATGACCTACAATCTCTTCAAGTTTTGTAGAGTCCAAAGTACCCAAGGAATTCAAAACCATAATTTTTGAATTAAATCTTTCTGGACAGGGTCTTAATATTTTTTTGATTGAATAGTTTTATAGTATTCTCGCTCCCTATTTAAAGGACGAGTTCACAGTATCGGACAATCTAGAATAGAACTCATCGAAGGTTTTACTTTGGTCCATCTTAATAGTTTCAAACTGAGTGGTGAGGTTTTGTATAGTATATGCCTGAACAGCATTAGTTCCTTCATATATGTGTTGGAGTATGTTCCAAACCTCTTTTGACATTTCGTACGTCATAATATGGTGGAACTCCTTCGGTGTGATTGAACAAAATATAGTATTTAAACCTTGAGAATCATAATTTTCTAACCTATTCTCATCCTCAGTCCATGATTCTATGGGTTTGGGAATCCTGTAGTCACCACACCTGCTCATCAATTGCCTTAAGTGCTTATTTCATACTCATTTTCCCTGTATACGTAATTATACCCACTAAACATCAGTACCCTAGAAACAGAACGACCCTCCGAATAAAAACCACTAAAATTCAAGCCTAACCATTGATATAAATATGATAACTTAGTGTTCTAGCTCTGATACTAATTTGAAAAAACTAAACGCAGAATACGAAGAGGGATGATCTAAACAATAAAAGTCAATTTTTAATTTTTTCAAATTTATTATGAAACTTTAAACAAAATTAACTTGAATAAAAACTATGCACCAATTTTAATCGGAGTTGGTGTCACAAATCGATTTACCAAATTTATCTTAACTTAAAATATGTATATGGGTGATAGAAGATAAAATAAATAAATCAAACACAACACGTTGATGTACGTGGAAAGCCCACAATGGTAATAGCCTCGAATGACCCAACCACACAAATAACTATAACGAAGAATTATAAAAGTCGATAGATGAGTTACAACATAGACTCGACGCCCTCAGAAGACTTGAACGGTCTTCGATCTTCAACATCTCCTTCACAATTCAATGTAGGAGTCTACACACACACAGATGACACAATATGTGAGTCCACATATGACTCGATATCCACCGAACAAGATCAACAATGTTATACGAATTCGAATATGGATGCACTACTTCTTCACAATAACACCACACCATAGAGTCCACCGCTTGTAAACTGCAAACACGAAATCCACCATATGAAACGTACTTTAGAGAGATGAGTAAAACGTTCTTGGGTCCCAGAAAATAAGATGTCAAATAATATAAATATTAAAACTTGGATCTTTAAAGTATTTGGGAGCTTTTGGATAAGTATTAAAAAAAATCGCAAGAAGTCTCTCTAAAAACTAAACCATGATCCTTTTATACAGAAATCAAATTTTTTTAGGCCTAACAATTTTTGAGAAAATTCAATCAAACAAAAACTACCTTCATTTGAATAAATCTAAAATATCAAATTAACCAAGTCTGATATCGTTCGAACGAAAAGCCAATCTCGTTCATACCAACTTCGAATGAGCTTTAAATGAGTTTGATTGTTGTAAGTAGGTGAACGTCATTTGTTTTCATTTTATGTTAGTTTGAACGAGCTGCCAATTTTATTAGAAAGAAACACTAATCTCGTTCGAACGACATTAAAACAAAAAAAAATAATCTTTTAAAATCATCTCCAACGATTTTGTAAATATCAAAACACCCAAAACATAAATTTCTAAATATCAAAATCATATGCATTCATACCTAAGAGATCCTAAAAAATACGAAGATGAAACATGGAATGAAGCATAGGACGGTGATATAATCTTAGAAGCTTTGTCATTATGTCTTCAATCAAGCATGTCACAGGCCTGAAAGGTCACCAACTCAAAGTGAACCTATGACTCAAAATGTTTTCTCCATAATTAAATCATTACATACAAATTGACTTGGTTGGAAATTTGTCCTTACATCAATCGTACACACGCTTGTATGCAGATTACTAGGTTCATGAAAATAAGAATACGCAAGGCAATGATTTTCAAAACATAGTTTCACTTGATCAACTTAAAAAAATAGTTATAAAAATATGAACATGAATGTGTGTGACAACTTGGATTATTAAATCAAAGCTACCTCAAAGGATATGATTTATCGAATTCTTATTGAAACATCAAATGTAGCGCGCAAAATATTTGATATATAGGAGTCATATGATATTCAATTCAATTTCCATAGGTTTTATCAAAAAATAATCTCTTTAACATATTGTCTCACTACGCAGTAAGTTTATGAAGCTCGATTTGGTGCATAGCTCAAATCATTTGACACAAAATTAAAACAACTTAACAATATATAAAAAAATTGCATTTAAATACCTCGTGAAAAAAACCCCAAACCCAAAACAACTTAATTAAAACAACAAAACTCACGCCACATTAGCCATATAATGAGAGTAGAACATTGTAATGCACATGAAATGCACAAGACAGCTGAAGAAGTAAAATCGAAGCCTAAAACATAGGATTGAGTCTCATGAACATGTCAATATCTAAAATAAATGGATCAGGAATAAAAGATCATACAAGTAAGGCATGGACAAAGAGTAACTCCCCTGCTTGACAACCGTCTGTAAAATCAACATGAGATATAAAAGGTGGTAATAAGTATGAAACCATATGCAATATAAGAAATTTATGTAATACCATATCAAATTCAACATGTACATGCTCCCCCTTCATGAAACATATCTCAAAAAATGTCTTTCACCCACTAAACATTTGAATATCCCAATAAACAAGAAAAGGGATAATTTCTCCTATCTTAATCATTTTTATCCCTTTTTGACATAGAATGGTGAAAAAGAAGTAGAAATTACTTATGTAACAAGTATAGCATGGTAAAGGTAAGAAAAATAATGATGTATAAGAAACTGGAAAAACAAAAGATAAAGAACATGTGATCTAACCAATTCTGTAGTGAAGGTACTTTATAGAAAACATAATGAGTATAAGAAACATACACGACCAATGAGTCTATAACATCATCCAAACATGTTAATATGATAGAAAGTGATGTTTATAATGTGAATCTCAAAAAACGAACTATTATACCATATATATTTAACATGTAAGGATATGAAGCAGGATAAATGATATAGTCACATCAAACTAGAAGAGATCACAAGACTAATAAAGATATATCAATAATAAAACTCTAAGATAAATCATTGATTGATAAAAGTAACATCCATACAACCAACAGAAGTTAATATGTACCAATATAAAATAAATTACTTCAAAATGTGAGAGAATTAGATACAACAAAAATCCAAATATACAAATGTACTAACAAGAAAAGTACATAACAATAATCAACAAAAAATAATATGGATAAACAAATAATCTCTAGTCCTCATTAGTGTACTCTTACACTGTATCATTATTATCACTATCATCAGCATCATCATTATCAGCTGGAGAGGGTACAAGAGTTAGGTTAAAGCCACGTCATCCCAACACATGATGATCTAGGGAAACAACTCGAGCCGATAATTAATCTGAGGTACGTCAAGTTAAGTGAAGAGGTAGTCAATATGATCGATCATAGAAGTCATTCATATATCCATCAGGTTGAATGCATCTCGAATAAATGTAAACTAATAATTAAATACTCTCGCGGTCATTGATGATCATGTGGAGCCGGGGTTTGAGGTAGTGTTGGCCCTTTGCCTCTAGCAATATCCTCTTCCGCTAGTTCAATATGACGAGTTGGAGGATATCTCAAAGTCTAGCTTATAGAACTAGCGATACTGACACTCATAATAGTACCTAAGATGGTGGCGCATTGATCATAATAGAGCTTACGTACACCTAACGAATAAAGATAATTTATGATCATGTGCACAATATGGAAAAGCCTCTTAATATGAATAAGACGATGTATGTCTCATGACCTATAAAATTAGAGAACAATAGTTAATAGAACGACCAATAATAATTTCATGAATTAACCGACAAACGTCATAAGGAAAATCTTATGTGCGTCTGTCACGCATAAAGTTATAACTAACAATAAAGTCAAGTATCAAGTACTTCTTCCTTAAAGAGACCTAACTTAACAAATTTCACATCCAACCCATCTCCCTGTGAAGGCACCCGATTTTTAATTTTCTCAATTAAAATATTATTTCCTTTTATATATCAATCAAGATGCGTAAGCGTAAAGAAGTGTGATGGATCACAAACAAACGAATTACCAAATTTTAATTTTCTTAAACAAATTAAAATTAAATCGAGTGAAATTAAATTAACGCATTAAAATCATTTTCACTTAAACCAAGTTAACTACACATTGCCTAAATTAAACACGTAGAGATTAAATTAAACCAATTTTTATCTTTTAACCTAAGCATGTGATCTAGGTGATTTTGAAAAAGATAAAATGAACAATCAATCCACTACGCCGCGATGTACGAGGAAAAACCCACAACGGGAAACAATCTCGGACGGCCCTAGACATAAATCCACTAAGTACATATTACAAATACAAGATAGAAAGGCTTAAAACACATGACTCGATCCCTCTCAAGCCCTGACGCTTCTTCTTGTATATACCTCTTCCTAGCGGATAACCTTGGAAATCCAGCGCTGTCTCATAATCCACCGATCGGACTTTATATAGTCACCGTCACCCGATCAAGGAGCCTTTCTCCAAGTGGGTAATGCTACAACAAGCTCTTCTTCTTTCTTTATGGAATGTAGAAGAAAACCCGAAACTTCTCTTTGAACGGAAGAGATGAACCCGGTGCCAATCTCCAAGCAAGATATATGAATATGGGAACTTGGAAGAAACTAATTTGGGTGTAAACTAGAGTGGTGTATATTTTTCTCTTTGATAAAAACTCACTTAAAAAATGATCTTTTTCCCTCTTTGATTTTACTCTCAAAACACTCTCTAGGAGTTAGTAAGATATGAAAAAGATCGATAGAAAAATGTTATTCCCGCACATAATAAAGTCTGAGAAAAGTTGGTTAAGAAACAAGTGGGGAAGCGGGAGAAAAACTGCTTAAAACTGCGAAAAACTGTTCCCGCCTGGCATCTCATTTTAACGACATTTCGTTCGAACGAAATTCTTGTTCGAATGAGTCTTCTAACGAAGTTCCAGCATGAACTCGTTAGAAACTCGTTGGAAATCTCGTTAGAACGACAATCTCGTTCGAATGACAATCTCGTTCGAAAGACATTTCAAACGAAGTTCCAGTATGCCTTAATGGGAAGTCGTTGGTAATCTCGTTCGAACGACATCTGGTTCGAACGACAATCTCGTTCCAACGACATATCGAACAAGCTTCCAGAAACTTTGGAATATTCAATTTTTAGCCCAAAAAACTTTATAAACTTATTTTAAAGTTTTAATTAATTCTTTCTGAAAATAAAACACTGTTTTTGTAATGACCCCATTTTCTTATGCCAATAAATAATTGTCTTCTTTCAATTTCATCACACTTACTATTTAATAATGATATATTATTAAATATATGATATTTCAAGTTCTTAATATGGCAGATCCCATTTTTAAATTTGAAGAATCAATGGTAAAATGGGTTAGATTGAGATTTTATGGCACATCCTAAGCTAAGTGATAAATTTTGGGGTAGAAAATGTAATTTTATGAAACTTTGGGGACTTGGTTTTAATAAAGAAAGTTTCAGGGACCAAAATGAAAAAATAAAAAGGGGCCTTTTCATAAATAAAATATTTGCAGGGACCTTTAAGAAATATTGAAAATATATGGTGTGAAATTACCAAAATTCCCTTCAGGTGTGAAATGACCCTTATACCATTAATACCTTTCCACCTCGTGCTCGACACCTCGTGCTTGGTTTTGACACCTCCACCGTACACATGTCACCGTTAGAGGAGAAGCCAAAATATGTGTCGTCGTTAGAGGAGAAGCTAAAACACGTGTTGCAGTCCAGTGAAATAAGACTGCAAGATGCCTCCGTTACGCGACACGTCAACACTGACTCCCATTGTAAAAGGTTGGTCAGTATGGACACGTGCCAATGACATGATATCTTTGGAAAACTATAAATAGGGCCTTTGGGGATCATTTGAAACTCACGCCAATTCCTTGAGAATTATAGAAAGAAATAATGTGATAAAATGTGAAAAAGTTTAAGAAGAAGTTCTTAGGTATATTCATCTTAAGGTAATATTAATGTTATAATGCGTCTTTATAGTTTTAATTTACTGTTTTATAGCTTTACTTAGTAATTATGCTGGTAAAATACAATAAAGAATTCACTAATCAAAAATTAAAATTTAGAACAAATCCAAGTTGATTTTATAAACTTGTTTGAAATTATACGCTTTTAAAAATTATTCTTTTTAAAGAAATTGCTCGTTATTATGGAATCCCATTTAAGTAATTCCAAAGTCAGGCGCAGTGAAGTTCTGTCTAGACGAGATGGTATTTAAGTGGTGCCCCTGTGACCCTCCATCTCTAGTGGAAATGAATCTGGAAATGTTATGTCTAGATGAGATGGTATTTAAGTGGTGTCCCTGTGACCCTCCATCTCTATCGGGAACCGACTGATGAGGAAAGACTATGAATTGAATTCTTCAATTACGATCAATGAGTTTTAAAAGTTAACAAATAGGGATTCAGTAATCCTTTAAAATAAGAGGCTAGTATAGTATAAACTGGATCTTAGAATGTCTACTTAAATCTTTATCAAATTAATGTGTGATTGAAGACCAATACCAGTAAATTTGACCTCCATTTTGGGTAAGTACTCTAACATTCCTTGTGTATTTTGATTATATGATATTATGAAAACTATATATATTTTATGAACTACTTTTATTCTCAAAATTCATGTGATACCGATGATTGATTCAGTTGTGATATGTTTATATTTGTCCATATAAACATACCGATTAAAATGATTATTGAAAAGGATGTTGAATATTGAAAATCTGATTCGGCCTAAGGGACCTCTTTACTGACTGACCTTCCTTGTTGGATTATCGCTGGTGTGCCCTAAATAAGGCGTTTTGACGACCATGTTCGATTGACCCTCAACTATCGAGGTAAAATACGATAGAAAAATATGGTATTAGAGTGTACTTGGCCATTAAAATGATATGATTGAAAGAAAAATATATCACAACTGATTTGTTGCATTCTTCTTATTATGCGCTATCCAATTGTGATATATATACTATCATTTCAAAATATATATCTATTTACTGCAAGTTCCTCTCCATATAGGTATATGCCTTCTCTTTTGACTTGAATAGGTATCTATTTTCTGAAAACCCTAGAATGTTTGGAGATTGAATCTCATTCGGATTTTAGCTGATGTTGCATAAATAACCATTTTTTAGGAAACGTTTAGGCTCACGGACGGAACGAAAATGGACTATATTGAAGATTTAGCTTTTAGAGCTCTTTTTGTAAAATGTTTATTTAGAGCATGTCTGACTCTCTTGTAATAAGGTTTAAATTTTCTCTTAAGTTGTAAATCGTTGTTACTTTTAATATATATGAAGTTTCCTTTAGAAAGCTCTGATGACGTAATTTTTTTACTTTCAGTATTTTACGATTCATAACCATGTGATAATACATCCATTGCATTTATTTAAGGAAACAATTAGATCAGAATATTTGTTGCCTTGGTGTCATGTCAAGACACTCGTTCCCTAAAACTATTTCGGGTCGGGGTTATGACAGAGGTGGTATTAGAGCATAGATTATGAACCCGTAGACTACTGAACATAAGTTTCGAACGTTTTAGATTTTAAGTTTCCATGCATAGAATACAGGATTCAATATCCGACTTATGTGATAACCCTCCACGTGTATTACAATATATATAATTATTTATATATCATTGTTCTTCTAAATTGCAATCTTGGGCTAGTATAATACATCTTACGTTTGGCCATGACTGTAGAAAATTACCAAGGCAAGATCAACTCCAAGAACTAGTGGTTTGAGTATGGAAGGATTGGAAAGTGCATACAAGGAAATTGATAGTCTAGCAAGAATTGTGGAGCATCAAGTGAATAATGGAGCACCAAGGAATCTTGAACTAAGTAGTTGTAGTATTGAACAGTTCAAGAAGTTGAATCCACCATCTTTTAAAGGGACTCCTAACCCCACTAAAGCAGAAAATTGGGTGATGCAAATGGAAAAGATGTTCGATGTTCTTAAGTATACAGATGAATAACGGGCTTTATTTGGAACATTCATGTTAGAAGGTGAAGTCGAACATTGGTGGAGAATGAATAAGAGAATGCATGGGGAAAGGAATAATCCCATAGGTTGGAATGACTTCTTAGTGATCTTCTACGAGAAATACTTTCCCGAAATGGTGCAAGACCAAAAAGAAGCTGACTTCATGGGTCTAGTTCAAGGAAATATGAAGGTTAGTCAATATGAGGCAAAGTTTACTGAGTTATACCATTTTGCACCTCATGTTGTGATAACCGATGTTTTAAGAGCCAAAAAGTTTGAACGTGGGTTAAAGTTGAATATTTGTAGCCGAATTTCCATCCTAAAGTTGACATCATATAATGACGTGGTGGCTAGGGCAACAATAGCTGAGAAGGATAGTGAAGAATATAATCAGGTTAAATAGGGGAAGAGGAACTTTGGAGAACAAAGAGGAAGGAACCCCAACAACAAACCCTTTGGGACTATACCCAATATAGGACAACTATTAGTAAACAAACCCTTTAATATTGATAAATGCCAACGTTGTGGTAATATTCATAGAAGGAGACTGTGTTACCTGGAGACGGGGAGTTTCTTTGGGTGTGGCCAAAAGGGACGTAAAATGAGAGATTGTCCTAAAAAAGGGAAGGCGGCAATAAAAACATCTAATGACAATAAGGATCAGGGAAGACAAGGTAGAGTCTTTAATCTTTCCGATGCAAAGGCTTCTAATGCAGTGGTGTCAGGTACACTTTCTATATGTGCACAACCTTTTTAAGTTTTAATTGATCCTGGTTCTACCCATTCATTTTTGTCTGTGTGTTTTGTTAATTGCTTTATTAATATTCCTGAATCCTTGAATCATATCATACACATTTCTACTCCTTCGGATGAGTTATTGATGGGAACATTATTATATAAGTCTTTCCCTATAAATGTCAGTAGTCATAAAATATTGGCTGATTTGATAGTTTTAGACATAAGAGATTTTGAAGTCATTTTGGGGATGGATTGGTTAGCATCATATCATGCTAGGGTGGATTGTTTTGAGAAGAGAGTTATTTTCCAAATTCCTAACCAACCAGAATTCAGTTTTGAAGGAACTAGCATCTTATCTCCCATGCGTATTATCTCTGCAATGCAAGCTTGTAGTTTACCTAAGAAGGGATGTCAAGGATTCCTTGCCACTGTTATTGATTTGCAAACAAAAGATCCTAGTTTAGAAGATATTTCTATAGCTAGGCTTTTTCCAGATGTTTTTCCAGATGATTTGCCCAGTCTACCTCCTAGTAGAGAAGTAGAATTTACCGTTTACCTTGTTCCTGGAACCACACCAATCTCAAAACCACCTTAGCGCATGGCACCTTTAGAATTAAGGGAATTAAAAGTTCAATTCAAAGATCTGTTAAACAAGGGTTTTATTGGACCTAGTATATCCCATTGGGGTGCTCCAGTGTTATTTGTTAAAAAGAAGGATGGAACGATGAGGTTATGTATAGATTATCGTGAACTAAATAAGGTGACCATTAAGAATAAATACCCCTTACCTCGTATAGATGATTTATTTGATAAATTGCAAGGTGAGTAAGTATTTTTGAAGATTGACCTTAGGTCAGGCTATCACCAGTTGAAGATTAAGGAAGAGGATATTTCAAAATCAGCTTTTTGTACTAGATATGGTCACTATGAATTTCTTGTGATGCCATTTAGATTAACTAATGCACCAGCCGCTTTTATGGATATGATGAATAGAGTGTTTAGGAAATATCTGGATCAGTGTGTGGTTGTTTCCATTGATGACATCCTTATTTATTCCAAAGGTATTGAAGAACACGAGAAACATTTGGAGATAGTATTACAAATCCTTGGGAAAGGGAAATTATATGCCAAATTAAAGAAGTGTGAATTTTGGTTACTTAGTGTTTCTTTTCTAGGACATGTCATATCCAAGGAGGGAGTGTCGGTTGATCCTCAAAAGGTCAAGGCTATACTTGATTGGCCAAGACCAACTAATGTAATGGAGATTCATAGTTTCCTAGGATTAGCAGGTTATTATCGAAGATTTGTTGAAGGATTTTCTAGTATTTCCAAACCTCTGTCTAGGTTAACACAAAAGACGGTGAAATATGAATGGTCTGAGGAAGTTGAGAATAGTTTTCGAGAACTTGAGAATCGATTAGTAACTGCCCCAATTTTGACTATTCCTTTCGGTACATGAGGATTTATTAATTATAGTAATTCTTCTAAAAATGGTTTGGGATGTGTGCTAATGAAAAATGGAAAAGTAGTAGCTTATGCCTCGAGACAATTAAAACCCCATGAGCAAAATTATCCAACCCATGACTTAGAATTAGCAGCAGTAATTTTTGCCCTTAAGATTTGGAGACATTATTTGTTTGGTGAGACTTGTGAGATTTATACTGATCATAAGAGTTTGAAATATATCTTTTCCTAGAAGGAATTGAATATGAGACAAAGGAGGTGGTTAGAATTGATGAAGGATTATGATGTAAATATTAACTATCACCCGGGGAAAGCTAATGTAGTTGCCGACGCTTTGAGTAGAAAGTCTACACCAAATTTAGCATGCCTTATTACCAGCCAGGAAGCTCTATTGAAAGATTTGAGAAGTATGGAAATAGATGTAAGTATTTATAGCGAAGGAGGAATAATCACAAACTTACAAATACAACCCACGTTGATGGAAAGAATTAAAGTTGCACAAGTAAATGACCCACAACTAAAGAACATTAAAGAAGAGGTTATTGAAGGGAAGAGAATTGAATTTGCGATACGAGATGATATATTAAGGTTTGGAAATAGAGTATGTATACCTAGTGATGCCCAACTAAAGAGGAATATTTTGGAGGAAGGTCATTACTCGAGATTCACAGTTCATCCCGGAAATACCAAGATGTACAGAGATCTCCGAGAAGTGTTTTGGTGGAATAACATGATAAGGGAGATAACAGAGTTTGTATCTTAATGTTTGATCTGTCAACAAGTAAAAGATGAACATCAAAAATCGTCAGGATTATTACAACCTTTACCAATCCCTGAGTGGAAATGGGAACATATTACCATGGATTTTGTGACAGGGCTACCAAGGAGTTCCAATGGTAATGATTCCATTTGGGTAATTATTGATAGGTTAACTAAATCTGCTCATTTTCATGCCATTAATATTACCCATTCCTTAGAAAAGCAAGCTAAATTGTATGTACGGGAAATTATTAAGCTTCATGGAACCCCAATTTCAGTTGTTTCTAATCGTGACCCTAGATACGTGTCTCACTTTTGGAAAAGCCTACAAGTAGCCATGGGAACAAAATTGAATTTCAGCGCTGCTTTTCATCCTTAAACAGATGGATAATCTGAGAGAACAATCCAAACCTTAGAGGATATGCTTAGGGAATGTGTACTTAATTTGAAGGGGAATTGGGAAGATCGTTTACCATTAATGGAATTTGCATATAATAATAGCTATCAAGCAAGTATTCAAATGGCTCCATATGAGGCACTCTCTGGTAGAAGGTGTCGTTCTCCTGCATGTTGGGTAGAAGTTCGAGAAAGAAAATTATTAGGACCAGAATTGATTCAGGTCACAAGAGAAAAAGTGAAATTGATACAAGATCGACTTCAAATCGCTCAAAACCGTCAAAAGAGTTATGCTGACAATCGGCACCGACCGTTAGAATTCCAAAGAGGAGACTATGTTTTCTTATGAGTATCATCGACAAAGGGAGTAATCCGATTTGGGAAGAAAGGAAAGTTGAGTCCAAGATACATAGGACCTTTTGAAACCCTTGAAAGGATAGGTGTTGTTGCGTATCTAATAACCTTACCCCCTGAACTCTCTAGTGTGCATAATGTGTTTCATGTTTCAATAATGAAGGAATACATCCGTGATCCAGCACATATCTTAAGTCACGAGCCTCTTTAAGTTAGAGAAGATTCGACATACATTGAACATCCAGTGGAAATCTTGGACCATAAAGATCAAATATTACGAACCAAGGTTATTCCACTAGTCAAAGTATTATGGCGGAATCATTCTATTGAGGAAGCAACATAAGAGCGGGAAGATGAAATAAAAGAGCGATATCCACACCTTTTTGGAAATTAATGTAAGTAAAGTTTGGGGACCAAACTTTTTATAAGGAGGGTAGGATGTAATGACCCCATTTTCTTATGATAATATATAATTGTCTTCTTTCAATTTCATCACACTTACTATCTAATAATGATATATTATTACATATATGATATTTCGAGTTCTTAATATGGCAGATCCCATTTTTAAATTTGAAGAGTCAACGGTAAAATGGGTTAGATTGACATTTTATGGCACATCCTAAGCTAAGTGATAAGTTTTGGGGTAGAAAATGTAATTTTATGAAACTTTGGGGACTTGGTTTTAATAAAGAAAGTTTCAGGGACCAAAATGAAAAAAAAGAAAGGGGCCTTTTCATAAATAAACTATTTTCATTGACCTATAAGAAATATTGAAAATATATGGTGTGAAATTACCAAAATGGCCTTCAGGTGTGAAATGACCCTTATACCTTTAATACCTTTCCACCTCGTGCTCGACACCTCGTGCTTAGTTTTGACACCTCCACCGTACACATGTCACCATTAGAGGAGAAGCCAAAATACGTGTCATCATTAGAGGAGAAGCTAAAACACGTGTTGCAGTCCAGTGAAATAAGACTGCAAGATGCCTCCGTTACGCGACACGTCAACACTGACTCCCATTGTAAAAGGTTGGTCAGCATGGACACGTGCCAATGACATGATATCTTTGGAAAACTATAAATAGGGCCTTTGGGGATCATTTGAAACTCACACCAATTCCTTGAGAATTATAGAAAGAAATAGTGTCAGAAAGTTTAAGAACAACTTCTTACGGATATTCATCTTAAGGTAATCTTAATGTTATAATGCATCTTTATAGTTTTAATGTATTGTTTTATAGCTTTACTTAGTAGTTATGCTGTAAAATACAATAAAGAATTCACTAATCAAAAATTAAAATTTAGAACAAATCCAAGTTGATTTTATAAACTTGTTTGAAATTATACGCTTTTAAAAATTATTCTTTTTAAAGAAATTTCTCGTTATTATGGAATCCCATTTAAGTAATTCCAAAGTCAGGCGCGGTGAAGTTCTGTCTAGACGAGATGGTATTTAAGTGGTGCCCCTGTGACCTTCCATCTCTAGTGGAAATCAATCTGGAAATGTTATGTCTAGATGAGATGGTATTTAAGTGGTGCCCCTGTGACCCTCCATCTCTACTGGGAACCGACTGATGAGGAAAGACTATGAATTGAATTCTTCAATTACGATCAATGACTTTTAAAAGTTAACAAATAGGGATTCAATAATCCTTTAAAAGAAGAGGTTAGTATAGTATAAACTGGATCTTAGAATGTGTACTTAAATCTTTATCAGATTAACGTGTGATCGAAGACCAATACAAGTAAATTTGACCTCCATTTTGGGTGAGTACTCTGACATTCCTTGTGTATTTTGATTATATGATATTATACAAACTATATATATTTTATGAACTTCTTTTATTCTCAAAATTCATGTGATACCGATGATTGATTCAATTGTGATTTGTTTATATTTGCCCATATAAACATACCGATTAAAATGATTACTTAAAAGGATATTGAATATGGAAAATCTGATTCGGCCTAAGGGACCTCTTTACTGACTGACCTTCCCGGCTGGGTTATCACTGGTGTGCCCTACATAAGGTGTTGTGACAAACATGTTTGATTGACCCACAACTACCGGGGTATAGTACGGTAGAAAAATATGGTATTAGAGTGTACTTGGCCATTAAAATGATATGATTGAAAGAAAAATATATCACATTTGATTTGTTGCATTCTTCTTATTCTGAGCTATCCAATTGTGATATATATACTATCATTTCAAAATATATATATATATATATATATATATATATATATATATATATATATATATATATATATATATATTTACTGCAAGTTCCTCTCCATATAGGTACATGCCTTCTCTTTTGACTTGAATAGGTATCTATTTTCTGAAAACCCTAGAATGTTTGGAGATTGAACCTCATCCGGCTTTTAGCTGATGTTGCATAAATAAGCATTTTTCAGGAAACGTTTAGGCTAACGGACGGAATGAAAATGGACTATATTGAAGATTTAGCTTTTAGAGCTCTTTTTGTAAAATGTTTATTTAGAGAATGTTTGGCTCTCTTGTAATAAGATTTAAATTTTCTCTTAAGTTGTAAATCGTTGTTACTTTTAATATATATGAAGTTTCCTTTAGAAAGCTCTGATGACGTAATTCCTTTACTTTCAGTCTTTTACGATTCATAACCATGTGATAATACATCCGTTGCATTTATTTAAGGAAACAATTAAATCGGAATATTAGTTGCCTTGGTGGCATGTCAAGACACTCGTTCCCTAATACAATTTTGGGTCGGGGTCGTGACAGTTTTAATTAAACCTAGCACCGAATAAAAAAGTTCCAAGATCCTATATATATATAATTGCATTCATACCTTGGGAGCATTGAACTATGGTTGATGACGTATAAACTAGGCACGAAACCGGCATGATGATGAAGCTTTATACTCTTTGCCGCTACGTCTTCAACAAACTTTTCATAGGCTTGAGAATATTAAAATTAAATACAATCCTATGAATAAATGTTTTTTTCCGGAATTGAGCCAAAACAATATATAGACTCACTTGGAAATTTGTGTCCTTACAAATCTCCCCCTTTCGCTATTCCGGGACAAAAAGCAAACAAAAATCCTAAAGGGCCTTCAAGCTCACTAGACTCAAAACATAACCCACCCAAACTTGACTCAACCCAAGGATCACACGCTTTGCCATTGAAAGATGCTTCTTTAGAAGAATTCCTGCACACTTAAGCAAACTCATCAAATGCATAGGGAATATCAAAGTATTTAAATCAACGAAAATAAATACTCTCCAAAATGATCAACCCAAGAAGTTAGCTATGCCCCCCAAGTTAAATCTCCTAAACGCTACTCCTCCTAAGTTAAATCTCCTAAACTTAGATAAGATTATAATTGGATAGGATACCATTTCTCCCCCTATCATTCTCCCCCCTTTTGTTCAGGAATAGGCAAAGGATAAAGAACAAATATAAAAGAATGTTGAAGCTTAAAGTGATACCAATACTAAAGTATAAGCATAGAAGGACTAGAAAGCAAGGCAAAGACAAAACAAAATATTATATATATGTATGTACTAGAAATATATCAAGAATGCACACACACATATATATAGATATAAACACACAAATGACACACACAAAATATAATAGGAGTCTTTCACACTTGTATGGAAAAAATGTGTCATATGGAAACGGAAGTGTTGGGGTGTGAACTAGTAACGATTAAATTTATACCCAATCACGCAAAACATGTTCATGGAGTTCTCAATTGATTGCAAACTTCATCACATTTGAATATAACTTCATGTGACAATGTAAATTCAACTCAATGAACAAACATACACAATGCATACAAGCCTAGCATATTGATGATTCTACAAACCAATAGAGTCATGACATGAAATACGCAACTAGGATAGAAGGACATTGTGAAAACCGTTGATATATCATCCAATCTCCCTCAATAAGCATTTATGTTAATTTTGAATGAATATATCAATCAAACATAGGCCTTGGAAAATTATATCTCTATTTAATGCCATATTTTTTGTTTTTTGGCATTTGAACCATGTATTTCTTTTAGGTCCATTCAAAATGGTGGCTTACAATCGCAAAGGATCACTTAGTCCTTTCGGAGCCCTTCCCCGTGCACATTTATATTTATCATGTTTTCATTTTTCTTACAAATCTCACGTGCAACGGATTTTGACATGCACTAGTCCTCCTAAGTCACAAATATGTAGATGACAAGATTGGAAGGAGAACACCTCGCATATCTCAAATATACATTTAAATTTCAAAAGAGCTCGTGCATGTGTGAATAGAGGCATATAAAAATATAATCCGTTTAAAACAACACAAATCCAACTACTCCATATAAGAATGGTAAAGAACATAGTAAGGATTGATAATCTACACCAAAAGTTCTAGTCACATGAGAGCGTTAAAGGAGGGATTCAAACAAAAGTATATGCCACATAAAGTGTGTCAAACCAAACTACACACAAAGTAAAATCTTTTTGAGTTTTTGACATTTATAACCAAAAGTAAAATTATATACTCAAAAGACAAACCAAAATCATTTGAATTTTTCTTTAAGCTTAAATTATAAAGAGATAAAAACTTCAAATAATAAACAAAAGTCTTTTTGTAATTTTTATTTAATGCAAACAAAATGAAGAAAAAAAATACAAAAGATAAACAAAAATCATTATTCTAGCATGTGATTAAGCATGGGGCATAAACTAGAAAATGATTAAACAGACATACATTTAGCATGTGAATATAGCATGAAAAAGCTAAATTATGCAAACAAAAACACATTCATCCTTTAGATTTAGTAAGGGAGGAAGCATGTGAAAGTAAATGAGAATCAAAAAACCTATTTTGCAAGGCAACCAATTCTGATTTCCTAACCGAAATTAATGAAGAATGACTATCTTGGGTTGTAGGAATTTGAAATGCATTGGTTGCATTACGTTGGGATTTTCTAGGAATTCGTTTAAGATCAAAACAAAATTTCCTAAGATGACCTTTTCGACCACAATGTGTACAAGTGAAGACATGTCGAAAAGATTTACTTATGGAGTGATCTCTAAAAAAATTCCTGGTAGATTCTCCAAAAACATTGGTTTTGGCTTTATGAGTAGATTCATTACAAGTATTGAAGCCTAAACCACAAGTGTCATTTTTAATTTGGACCGTTCCTAATATTTTATCTAATTTTTTCGAACGACACTCCAAATCAAATTTGACATTAATGGAGCCTTTTAATTTATTTTGCAATTCTAAAATATTACACTCTAATAAAACATTTCGCTCTTGAAAATAAAGAAGTTCCTTTTTCAAGGATTCCATTAAGCCCCTTAGGCTATCTCTCTCACCTTCTACATAATCAAGCTTCTCTAGAAGAGTCCTCTCACGTGTCTTAAGGTTTTCTACCAACATGCTATCATCAATGACCTTGACACGCTCTTTTAAACTAGCTTCTAACTTCAAATTAGCTCTTTTCATTTTAATAGATTCTTTATAAAGTTCTTGAAAAGCATTTTGAAGTTCACTCACATTAACCTCTTCTTCATTTTCACGCTCTCTTTATTTTCCACTCTCACTATCATCAAAAATAAGATAATCATAAACAATGACCTTGGAAGTGTCATGAGTTAACGTTTCATCAATCGATGAGTTCTCACTATCACTCACATGACTAGCCATAAAAGCCACAAAATTTGGCTTAGTTGGGGAATCGGGTCCCTCTTCCATATCACTATCACTAAGGGTCACATTATATGCAATTGGTCATTTATCCTCTTTCCTTAGTTTTGTGGGGCACTCAGAAGCCCTATGGCCATAACCCGCACAACCAAAACACCTATTAGACTCGTCCCTATATAAATTTTCATTAATAGGTTTAGGGATCTTCTCGGCTTTAGGGATATTCTCGCCTTTGTCATGCTTAGAAGTTTCAAATTTCTTAAAATCATTTTTAAATTTATCTTTGTTAAATTTGAGAAATTTTCTAAATTTACGAGCAAACAAAGCCATGTCTTCCGAGTCACTATCACTCTCGCTCTCTACTACTTGTTTGACCTCTTTTCGGGCTTTTAAAGCAATGCCCTTTTTAATTCTCTTCTCAGTTTTAGAGGGAAACATATCTAGTCCATAGGTTTGTAAATCACCTACAAGCTCTTCTAATTTCGTAGAGGCTAAAGTTGGTAAAGAATTTAAAACGGTCACTTTTGGAATAAATCTATCGGGTAGGGACCTTAAAATTTTCTTTACAACTCGGTTGTCAGGTATTTGCTCTCCCAAATTAAAAGATGAATTGACAATATCGGAAAGTCTAGCATAAAATTCATCAAAAGTTTCATTATTGTTCATTTTGATAGTTTCAAATTGAGTGGTGAGATTTTGGAGTTTTGAAGCTTTAACGACACTAGTTCCTTCATGAGTTAGTTGTAAAATATCCCAAGCTTCTTTAGCGGTTTCACACGTCATAATACGTCGGAATTCATTCGATGTGACAGCGCTAAACAAGGCATTCAAACCACGGGAATTAAAATTAGAAAGTTTAAACTCATTTTCAGTCCATCTATTGGCCGGTTTGGGAACACGTTCATTTTCAACTAAATGAGTTGGTGGGGACCACCCATTAACAACATACATCCAAACTCTCTCGTCGATATATTTTAGTGTCGATTTCATTCGCGCTTTCCAATACGCGTTGTTAGAACCATCGAAAATAGGAAATTTTGAAAATGGAGAAAATTCCATTTTAGCCAAAAATTATTTAGAGGATCGTCAATGAAATAATTTATCGCTTTGGATCTGATACCAATTTGAAGGCCCCCGATTTTTAATTTTCTCAATTAAAATATTATTTCCTTTTATATATAAATCAAGATGCGGAAGCATAAAGAAGTGTGATGGATCACAAACAAACAAATTACCAAATTTCAATTTTCTTAAACAAATTAAAATTAAACTGAGTGAAATTAAATTAACGCATTAAAATAATTTTCACTTAAACCAAGTTAACTACACATTACCCAAATTAAACACGTAGAGATTAAATTAAACCAATTTTTATCTTATTACCTAAGCATGTGATCTAGGTGATTTTGCAAAAGATAAAATGAACAATCAATCCACTACGCCGCGATGTACGAGGAAAAACCCACAACGAAAAATAACCTCGGACGGCCCTAGCCATAAATCCACTAAGTACGGAATTTACAAATACCAGACAGAAAGGCTTACAACACACGACTCGATCCCTCTCAAGCCCCTACGCTTCTTCTTGTAGATACCTCTTCCTAGTGGATAACCTTGGAACTCCACCGCGGTCTCGGACTCCATCGATCGGACTTTATATGGTCACCGTCACCCGATCAAGGAGCCTTTCTTCAAGTGGGTAATGCTGCAACAACCTCTTCTTCTTTCTTTATGGGATGTAGAAGAAAACCCAAAACTTCTCTTTGAACAAAAGAGATGAACCCGGTTCCAATCTCCAAGCAAGATATATGAATATGGGAACTTGGAAGAAACTAATTTGGGTGTAAACTAGAGTGGTGTATATTTTTCTCTTTGATAAAAACTCACTCAAAACATGATCTTTTTCCCTCTTTGATTTTACTCTCAAAACACTCTCTAGGAGTTAGTAAGATATGAAAAAAGATCGATAGAAAAATGTTATTACCGCACATAATAATGTCTGAGAAAAGTTAGTTAAGAAACAAGTGGGGAAGCGGGAGAAAAACTGCTTAAAACTGCCAAAAACTATTCCCGCCTAGCATCTCGTTCGAACGACATTTCATTCGAACGACATTCTTGTTCGAACGAGTCATCTAACGAAGTTCTAGTATGAACTCATTATAAACTCGTTGGAAATCTCGTTAGAACGACAATCTCGTTCAAACGACATTTCGAATGAAGTTCTAGTATGCCTTAATGGGAAGTCGTTGGTAATCTCGTTCGAACGACATCTGGTTCGAACGACAATCTCGTTCGAACGACATATCGAACGAGCTTCCAGAAACTTCGGAATATTCAATTTTTAGCCCAGAAAACTTTATAAACTTATTTTAAAGTTTATAATTAATTCTTTCTGAAAATAAAACACAGTTTTAATTAAACTTAACACCCAATAAACAAATTCCAAGATCCTATGTATATATAATTGCATTCATACCTTGGGAGCATGGAACTATGGTTGATGACATATGAACGAGGCATGAAAACAGCATGATGATAAAGCTTTATACTCTTTGCCGCTACGTCTTCAACAAACTTTTCATAGGCTTGCGAATATTACAATTAAATACAATCCTATGAACTAATGTTTTTATCCGGAATTGAGCCAAAACAATATATGGACTCAATTGGAAATTTGTGTCCTTACACCCTGCTAGCAAGAAATATAGAAACCTAGTAACAGGTGTAATAACTCTTAGAATATGATGCATAATAAGGAATCTTTTCTCGAGGTAAACTAAGATGTAATTCCAAAACTTCATCGGTAATATTGACCTCAATCACATGTACAAAATATGTGAGAACAAAAGTGTGCTCAGATGAAACAATCATGGTTGCGTAGAACTCATGAGCCAATGTGGCATTACCTCGCGAGTGAGGGTTAAGCAGACAGGAAGAGGAAAGGTGCTGAATTAGGGAGTAAAAAACAACCCGTCCTATGTCCTAGTGAGATTCTTATGGTCAATATATATCTTGACTCTCACAATGCAAGACAAGAAACCAGGACGAAATGGTGAACCATTTCAAGTGAAGAGAATAGATGAGGAATCATATGTCATATCAAGGATAGGATTATCTCTAGATTAAGAAAATTCATTGGGACTCCTCGGGGGTTTAAAAACCAATCTTTTGTGTGCAATTTATTTCTCACAACCCATAATGTTAAAATATGGAAGAAAAATTCACACAAATAAAAATTGGAAAAAAACCTAAGAATGTTAAAGATAAATATGGAACAAAATCTAATAAACCCAAAATCAACCTCAAAAACCATAAATGAGCACATTGTAATGATACCATTCCCTTTTAAAATGAACCCTGCACCCATCACCAATGAGATGCTAAGGAACGATGAGAAGTCCATATTGGGTCACATGGAAAACTCTTTGGAACAACTCGGCTATCATGGACATGGTACTAATTTTGAGTATCTTTAGATCGTGAATACTAGCACTCTCTGGTATTACACTTAGTACAAGGCCATCATTTCATTTATTTTATGTTATTTTGACTATATCAACCGATCTTACATATTATCTTTTTGTAGCAAGCTATACTGGATACGATCCTCCAAGAGTATGATATTGTGTCTAAGGATCACTCCTCCACCTTCAAAAATAAAAGGAAAATGAATCAAGAGATTCAAGATCAGGTTCCTAATTTAGGGAATGAGTATACTACTACTCAGACCAAGGCTACTCAATCCTATGACAAACTTAAAACTTAGGGGCAAAAACTGAAGGAAAAAATAGGAAAGCTTTATATGTAGAGAAAAATTAGAAGGAGGATGATACTAAGATGACTGAGGTCGATTTAAAGTAGAAGGAAGATGTCGTAGTGATTTAAAACTTAACTAGGGATCTGACAAAAGACAGTAATGCCACCGTCGCAGAGTATAAGGCTTCTCAGGCATGTACTTTAGACAAAATATCATACTTTGCTTAAGGGTATGTCGAAATTAAGAAGATATTCAAGAAGAATAATCTTGACATATCAGAGGTTGTAAGTTCTTAGGAAGGTGACGAGGAGGAGGATATCACCTTATCTAATGGTGACTAGATGGACGTGGATCCTCAAACTCAAGAGACCAATACTGATATTCCAGTAGAGTTGATGCCGATCTACCCGAACCTCAGCTTGAAAATTGAGGTTACTACTCAAGAAGTTGTTCAAGATCCTATGTCTTAGAATCATTTATCCAATTACCCTTCAGCCAACCCTCCAACAACTTATTCTTGTGAAGGTTTTTGTAATTCCTCCAGTAATTTTTTACACTACTACCATGTATCCATGATTAGTTTGCATGCTTCTTTTTTTTTGAATATATTTCTTTAACCTTCAATCCTTACATTTTGATTTTTTATTTGGCCAAAATAGTTAGCCCCCATGTATAATTTGTGTTTTCGGGGTCTATTTAGCTCGTCGATATTTTAGTAAAATTGATTTTACATTTTTCTTAAAGATGGTGCTTTAAGCGTTCTATATTAAGCCTGCTAATATTTAAATCAATTCCTGATTTATCACATTTATTGTATATATTTGCGCATTTTTTTTCACATTTAAGCATGTACAAAACCATAAAAACATGTACTTACACTCTTTTTATAAATAAACATATTTTTCCTAGTTAATCATTTTCATAAGGTATTTTAATGTAGTTATAGGGTTTTAGAAGCTAAATGTGAAGTTTGGAAGTGTTCTAAGCAAGAAGTTCACGAATGCACCTATAAGGAAAGTTTAGCAAATTCAAATTTCAAATTTGAGATGGTTTCAAAGCATAAGTACATATATCATTGAATTACCTTCGTGTGGCTTCTGTTGGTGCATCAATCCAATTACAAACAAATGAGATACTCCCGTTTTCATTACATTAATAAAGTTGGATATCTTTTGGGAGAATGCTTCACCTTCAAGGGTATAATGAGAATAGCATAAAGGTAGTGTCAAACTCGGACTCTTCACAAAATATGTCGGCCTCAAATTGAGAAATGACTCGTTTCAAATGGCATGTCAATCCAATGCCAAACGAATAAGATATGAAGAGTCAAAGACATAAGTCAACAAGTCAAGTGTGGAAAGTCGGCCCTAAAAGTCATTAATGGGCAGATCGATCCAACCATCCATGGCAGCCCATTTGCCTTTTTTTACTATAAATAGGAGCATCCCTCTTCATAAATTCACACTAATTCACTTCTTTCTCTACAACTTTTTTATATTCTTTAGTTTAATAAAGTTTTAGTTTTTATAAATTATTTTGTTAATTAATTTAATTCCTTTAATAACTATTTTATTGCTTTTATAATTAGTTTTTTTCTTTTATAATTAGTTTACTGCATGTATCAATATGTCTCACTGGTTAAATACATTGTGGATTATTGTCCCACCCATCTAGAAATAGTGTTTGCATGGGATTTTGAAGTATAAAAGTATATTAATAGCTTAATATATATTGAATTGAATGATATGGAGGCTTCATATATAATGTCAAGCATTATGTGTTTTCAAGATCTTAGTATGAGATGCAATGTATGTTAGATGTCAACAACCTCTTGCTTCAAGCTTTCATTTTTCATGTAAGGCGCATACCTTGCATGTTTGATAGTTTGCCTGAGTACGAGTGTAACCGTTGAAACAACTGTGATCTTCCTAGCTCGCATTCGCATATTTTATAGGTCGGAGAAATAATCAACAACCTCCATCGCATTTATATTTTGAATAAAATAATGATAAAATAAAATTCTCAAAATCATATTTTACACGTTGTTTAAAGTTCTAAATCAATTTAATTTTAACACGCATTCTCCATGGATTTGATACCCTATGCACCTTTACAAACAAAACAACTGTAGTAGATGTTTAAGTTTTTTACTGAGGAGTTAAACTAACCAACGATGGTGTCCTTATACAACCACTTAGTTTCCCGCCAATCAAAATGGCCCATTGTTGGGGAATGTGTAGTTTAGAATTTTATTGATTTTCAACTTTGTATCTTTTTTTGTTTTAATTTGTTTACACACATGGACCTTTGAGTTCCACGAAACTCGAAAATGAGGTCGCACACCACTTTGTTAAAATTCCATCAAAGAGCCATTTTTAAGCATGTCTTACTTTAACACTTGCGATAGTAACAATAGTTATGATAATGGTTTGCAATATTCTTATAATATTAATTTTCAAAATTTCCCACTGCCCATTCACATGGGTGCTTATGTGCGAAGTTCTAAAATTCATTCTTGGGGAACTTATGAAAATGATTATTATCAAAAAGGGTCACAATTTTTTTTCGATAATAGTAATCAAAATTATTGTGATAATAATTCTCCAAACTATTATAATAATAACTTTCAAAATTGTTACAATGAAAATTTGAAAATAGTTATAATAATGGTGTTCATAATCTTCGTTATGAAGAACTTGTTGCAAAACCAATGCTTTTTGGTAAGCACTTGCAAAATCGAATAAATCAGATAAAAACGTATACTTACACTCTTTTAATAAATAGACCTAGTTTCCTAATATATCTCTTGCATAAGGTATTTTGGTTTACTTACAAGGTTTTGGAAGCTAAATGTGAAATTTGGAAACATTTTGAGCAAGGATTGCCCATGAATGCACCTTCAAGGGAAAATTAATAAATTCAACTTTTAAAGTTTATATTGTTTAAAAGCATAAATATATAGAGCATTGAATTACCTTCGTGTGTATTTTAGGGATACATTAATCCGATTCCAAAAAAAGGAGATACTCTCGTTTTGGTTCCCTTAATCTAGTTGGATGTATTTTGGGAGAATGCTTCACCTTCAAGGGAAAAATGACAATATCATAAAGGTGGTGACAAACTCGAACTATTCACGAAATATGTTGGCCTCAAAATGGGGATTGCCTTTGTTCAAACATCATGTCAATCCGACGTGAAACAGAGAAGATATGGTGACAGAAGTGAACAAGTCAAAAGTCAAAAGTCAACCCTATAAATCATTAATGGTCGGATCAATCCGATTATCCATGGCAACCACTTGTTTGTAACAACCCACGTTTTTGAGCGACAATTTCATATTATTTTGCCTGATGGGCTAATTTTATAAAATAGGGGAAGTTGGAGTAAATATTATTTCCCGTGATATTAAGGGATAATGTTTGTAATGTTATGCCTCTTTACCGTTATGAGAAGGTAAATAGCATTATATCGTGCTTTATTGCGTCCTTGTATGTAAAACGACGGTTATGACCTATATTTAGAGTTGGGTATAATGGATGAAATAAAATGAAATTGGAACACAAAAATAGTTCACGTTATTCCGAATGCCAAAATAGGGGGTGCGGTTGTTTTTAGAATAGTCGAGATAGTCAAAATAAGTGCCAAGTTGTATTTTTGAGATTTGGGCATTTTTAAAGGGTTATGACTCAATTAAGTGGTTACGAGTCATTTTAATGGTGTATTAACTCTTAAAAGAGGGGAATTATGTTTTAAGACACGTATAAGTCCCCCAACCCCTTTATTTCCCTCATTATTGTGTTAGAAGCCAAGAGAGAGAGAGAGAGAGAGAGAGTTGGGAGAAATGGGAGAAAAGAGAGAGAAATGGAGATTTGGGCAGGAAGGAGGATCTGAGACTACGAAATCGAGGAAAGTTTCTTACTTGCTAGATGTTGATTTAATGTGATAAATTGCATGTATAGTTAAGTGTTGGAGATTTAAACCCCAAATGGGTTCTTTGGTGATTTTGATGATTTGACCCTTAAATCTTAGTTTTGATTTGATTTGAGGATAAATTATTTGTTATAAATTATGTAGAAACAATTTGGTAGAATTAGTGTTGTTGATGATGGATAAAACCAAGGATTTGAGGTTTTAGTGATTTTAAGGTTCTTTAACCCGTAGCCTAAATTGGGAAAATTCCTACGGACGAATCGATTCGGCTCCCAGACGAATCGATTCAGTTAAGGGGTGGGTTACAGTTCTGGGAGACCAAATCGATTTGGGCGAAGGCCAAATAGATTCATACAATTACAGAAAGTTGGTTTTACTCACCAAATAGATTCTCTTTTTGGGCGAATCGATGTGCAACTAGGGGCGAATTGATTCATCCCTAGGGCGAATCGATTCAGTTGCCCTGCTTTTATGAGATTTTTCCTAGTTTGATTTTAGCCCTCACCCTTCCTTTGGGAAGTAATGAGAGTTCCTATTGGGTTGTTTTGTGTAGACTAATGGCCTAGGATAAAATGGGATAATTGGGCTTACCCCGAGGGCTAGTTTGTGTAGGTTAATGTCCGTAAGATATAGGTTGTTAACCAAAAAATAAATTGGAGATAAAATGTGAATTTTGGTACTTTTAGGAGTCTATTATCGAGGGAGGCTCACTTTGATCGTTCATTAAATTGTATGAACTTTTGGAGACTAGTTTGAGGATAATGGCACCTCGGATCTTAGGTCAATAATAAAATATGACACTAAGAATAAGAAAGACATATGCTAATATGTGGTACTAAATGAATCAGTACAAATGATTTTGAGAATGTAAAAGTGGATGATTTCAAAAATGGAAAAAAATGATTTTCATAAATGTTAATTTATGATTACACACCTCCCTAAATCGCTATCATAAGGGAAGTCGCATGCGTATGGTGATGCCCCCTGGCTTATGAATGCAGGGTGGATATAGTCCTAGGCCAAATGAGCGATTATATATTTTACAACGCTATTGAGGTGATTCTAGGTGTGGTCATGACTCTCCCGCAGGCATATGGCCGCTTCCCGGTGCTTTGGTAGGTTCCCAAGTTGTCTTGTTTGATAGGCCCTGAAAGATGATCGCCATTTAGGGGCGCGCCCAGTGGGGAAACCCGGAGGGATGGTCCTTGATTGGTTAAAGAAATTCATGATAATGAATTGGCTTTAAATACATTTCCTGGATGGAAGAAGGGAAATGGGTTAAATGAATTGTCTTCGGATACATTTCCCAGATGGAAGAAGGTAAATGGAAGCATATGGTTTGGAAAAAGCATTTTTATGATAATAAAAGGGCTTTTAAATACATTTTTCTAATGGAAGAAGGAAAATGGGAAAATATGAAATAAAGGTAAAGCATTTTTATGTTAATAAAACATGATTTTAAAATATGTATTTTTCCTCGATGGAAGAAAGGAAATAAAATTGTTAAAGAAGGTTAAATTGAGATTTAATTGGTAAACATTTGATAAATGAATTACCATATATGTAATTCCTAAAGAAAATAGGAATTGTGCCTTTAGATGGTGAATGGATTTATTTATTTATCCTTGAGTAGTGGTAGATGAGACCTCTCTTACATATATATACACATTGATTACGTGCTGAGGGTCTAATGGATCTCGACGATCAACCTTGGCTAAGTAGTAGTGTATCGGGAGGGTTCCTTGTTTTGATTTCGCTTCGCGAGACACCCCACGCACGAATAGGGCATAATGTTGAAAATGGGGAGAAGTTAGCCCTGGGTTGTGCTTTTATCTAGAGCATTTCATTAATATAGCTCTAGGTTGTGCTTTTATATTGAGAGGTGAGAACCTTTATCTTTATATTGGGAGAGAATTACACACTTAACTGTCATGCATTTTAGTCACATGGTAATCATATCAAACCGGGCCCTGACCCATATATATTTCTTTGTTGTGCATGAAACTCTTTATCCGTTCAGGTGCTTTATCGCAAGGACACCTATATTGACATTCCCTTTTCCAGTTGTCATGGAGCTATAGCATATTGTGGATGTTGTTGGTTAATTGTATTAGACGCTTCTTTCCATTGTACTCTAGTTATGTTCAGTTTATTTATTCGGGTGTGTTGCCCAAGCATTTCACACATTTAGTATACTGTAATATTTAATGTGTAATACTCGTTGTAACTATTTGTATTGGTCTATTCACCGACAGCTTATTTGGTGATTATTTATTATATTATCATTCTTTATCCTTTGATTTTTTATATCCACCATTTTTGCAAATTGGATTGTCTAAGTGTTTTTCTTTTACTTACAAATTTTTAAATTTGACAGTCCGTTTTCTAAAATGATTGGTGGTTATCTCATACTATTATTTTAATTGACAGTGATGCCGAGAATGGACCATCTATGATTCCTGTGATTATTAGAGTATTGGGCTGGCCACTTTTTATTTTAGTAGGCGGGTTGTCACAGATGGTATTAGAGCATTAGGTTTTAGAGTCCTTAGGAATCTGTGTGGACGTACTACGTCTTCTGCTTTTTTTTTTTATTTTACATAGAGCTTTAAGATTAAGATCGTTGATTTCTCTTGTGAGATTTCGTTCTCTTCTTATGATATGCGAACCCCGAATATCCTTTGCGTGTTCGTGTGAGATTCGCAAGTTTTTAGATGAAGGGCGTTAAGGAAGGTCATTATGAAGGCATCATGAGACGGGATTACTAAGAGCTATGAGCTGTAGTCGGGGATGAGGGCCGCTTTAGAGGTCACTCCATTTGTAGCATTATTTTATATCGCTACCGTGACTACTAAGTACAATTATATAGTTTTTCAAGTGCCGCTGCCAATAGAGAGTGGTACTAAGCTTGGGGTAACAAGCGATGTTAATTTGAATTTTAGAAGTCCTTGATTAGGACTACATGTTGAAGTGTGGTGGGATGGAGGAAGTGTAACCTCATCTGGTGGAAGTATAAGGCCCGAGATTTTTGTCCTAGAGAGAGGTATAGAAGTACCCAGGTGCGAAGAGTTAAGGAAAATCTTTCACCCATAGGAGTAAGGTTAAAGTGGCAGAAATGGTAGTCGCCATATTTTGGTGGAGCAGGAAGTTTTGCCCATAAAGAGAGCCTTTCAATGGAAATGATAGGCTCACAAGTAAGTGCTGCTAACACTTTTGGAAAAGTAGTGTTCATGGGACCCCAACGGTGGACATCCACCCAGGGAAGACTCATTGAACTAAGGTCGGGGAGGCCAGTAGCACGTTCTCTTTATTGAAGAAGTTAAGGGAACTATGCATTTTGATCTTGTCAATTGGAAAATAAGGGCAAAGAATAGGATGCCTAGTTGCGGCATTAATGGAAGTATTTTGGTTCGGATAAGACTAAAATAATGTGTCTAGGAACCATTAGTGATGGCCAAAGAGATTGGCATGAATGTTGGTGGGAATTCCACCTTAGTTAAGGGTGGAGCATTCCTTATGCTAAGATAGTGTAGTCTTGTATTAACCCTAGATTCGGGTGTGTATATTGAGCTTGTGGTGGTAACCATGTTATTATATAGAGTACCTAAATGACTTCCATGGTAGGGAAGTTTTATATCTTTCCTTCGCTCGTTATGAGGCGAGTGATGATACTTTAAAAGTATATGTGTGGTATGTGCTACAAGTATTATATATATTATACGAGTGGAGCTATTTTGGTTTTGCTGGAGCGATAGCAAGCGGATAAATCGTGAGGCTATCATATTTCTAGTTCTAGAGAAGGACAAGTTGTTCTATACTATCTCTCCTGGATACAGGTTGAGACTCTATAGAGGTGGTTTACGGTAGGTAGGTAGTTTTCATTTCTTATTTTGTTTGTTTTACTTGATTATCTATTTGCTTTGCTTATGTATGATGTTGCTTTATCTCCACAACCAACAAATTAAGTAGATTGTGTCGGAGGGGTTCCTTGTTTGGATTTCGCTTTGCGAGACACTCTACGCATGAACCTTAACGACGTTAGGAGTGGAGAGATGTTGTATTTTCTTTCTTTTCTTTCTTTCTTTTTGTTTGGTTAGATGCTGGGTTGGAAGGTTTAGTCGAGAATCACGTAATTGAGTTATTAGAGGGCTAATTTGATGTGCGATATATGAGCACTGTAATAGTTTTTCCTCTGATTGATGTGGGGAAGACTAAGATAAGAAAGTCGGATAGAGACTTATTGTTATGCCTTAATGAGAAGGCTCTTTGAAAAAATGTATGTATATTGGAATAAAGCGTTTGTGGCATCTTACAGAAAGTAAATGCCTCGGTTAATTGAAATGGTAAGACTTAAAAGTAGAAGAGCATTAGTAGGGTTACAAGTTAGGACTTTATCGGTCCCTATCATGTGTCTTAGACCATCATATCTCGACGACCGACGATGCGAGGTAGTAGTGTAACGGGAGGGTTCCTTGTTGGATTTTGCTTCGACGAGACTTCCCATGCA
Source organism: Sambucus nigra (assembly GCA_949130495.1). Taxonomy (NCBI): domain Eukaryota; kingdom Viridiplantae; phylum Streptophyta; class Magnoliopsida; order Dipsacales; family Adoxaceae; genus Sambucus; species Sambucus nigra. Next base: position 352,009,636 of record OX422207.1, on the reverse strand, counting down.
TGAAACTAAGCTAATGTCGGAAGTCGGTAAAGGTCTTGGACACTAGGGACATAATTAGTATAATATTTATACAACTTGATTAAGATGTAGATCGACTTTAGGGTTTTTAGGACGTACGGCCCTTTGGGCATGCGACATCGTTTTAAGAGGCGGTAGGGAGTTGACCGCAATAGGTTTATGGGTTAACTCTAAGAAGGATTAGGTCCCTAGAAAGAAGAAGTATGAGATCTCGAGCGATGCGAAACGTTAGGCCAAAATAGGTGGGGCCTCTCTTAGATAGGGCGTTACGTCGGTAACCTATATTTTGGGGAGTTAACAGGATGAGCTGACTTTTACACCTGCACTCGTGTTGTTAAGATCGAGAGTGGATTTAACGAACGAGTCTCTACCAGGAACAGGAAGTATTAATACGCGAGCATGGACCCATTGTTTATGCGTCTCACAGACTTAAATTTCGTGAGAGGTGTTATCACACGCTTGACTTGAAGTTGTAGCAGTAGTAATCACCTTAAAGGAATAGAGGCACTACTTCCTGGGCAGGAAATTGGTCTTTTCACGAGTAACAAGTTGGAGTTCGTAAAGGACTATCAAATGGGTATTTCCTTTCGCTAAGGAAATGCGAATGGGGTAGCTGATTTCGCTAAGTAGAAAAACTCGTGAGTGGTTGAGGTAAGATTAATGTCGAAAGGCCTACCTCGAATGGGTGTATTGAATTAAAGGTAGGTTTGGAGCACTAGCTTTTATGGATAGAACTTCCGTACAATAGTTCGTATCGTTTTCTATATGTATGGAGCCGTGTGTGTGGCGTAGTGTAGTTAGCTGAGTAATTATCCTTTTCGTTGGATGGAACCAGCGGACAGTATATTCCTTGGGTTTGGAGTGGTCCAAGAATGTTTCTTTCATGATTGGGCTCATTGAGCCGCATAGTTTCAAGGGCTCCGCCAATGCGAATAGGAGTAAGTAGTGTTGGGGTGGAGCGATTGCAAGTTAGTGTAGTTATTCCCTGGGAAGGGTATAACGTGTTTCAGGAAGAAAGGCCATTTTTGCCGAGATGTGTAAGTATCTCCTTCCATAGTAGAAAGGTAGGATCGATAGTTCATGAGGAATGATTTGTTGTTATGTTAGGGCACAGAAAAAGGTAGACTGAGATCGAATAGTGATGAACTCAGTCCGAGTCCAATGGGGATGCCGCACTTCCAAGGGGCTTCGTAAGAATGATAGAACGATAGTTTGGTATAGTATACCGTTGTATGATTATGGGGTACGTCTAAATTTTGAGGGCAAAATTCCCTTCTAAGGGGGGGAGTATGTAACAACCCAAGTTTTTGAGCGACTATTTTATATTATTTTGCCTGATGGGATAATTTTATAAAATAGGAGAAGTTGGAGTAAATATTATTTCCCATGATATTAAGGGATAATGTTTGCAATGTTATGCCTATTTACCGTTATGAGAAGGTAAATAGCATTGTATTGTGCTTTATTGCGTCGTTGTATGTAAAACGAAGGTTATGATCTATATTTAGACTTGGGTATAATTAATGAAATAAAATGAAATTGCAAAACAAAAATAGTTCACGTTATTCCGAATGCCAAAATAGGGGGTGAGGTTGTTTTTAGAATAGTCGAGATAGTCGAAATAAGTGCCAAGTTTTATTTTTTAGATTTGGGCATTTTTAAAGGGTTATGACTCAGTTAAGTGGTTACGAGTCATTTTAATGGTGTATTAACTCTTAAAAGAGGGTAACTATGTTTTAAGACCCGTATAAGTCCCCCAGCCTCTTTATTTCCCTCATTCTTGTGTTAGAAGCCAAGAGAGAGAGGGAGAGAGAGAGAGAGAGAGGGAGAGAGAGAGAGAGAGTTGGGAGAAATGGGAGAAAAGAGAGAGACATGGAGATTTAGGCCGAATTTCATTGCTACCGGAGGAGGATACGAGACTATGAACTCGAGGTAAGTTTCTTACTTGCTAGAAGTTGATTTAATGTGATAAATTGCATGTATAGTTAAGTTTTGGAGATTTCAGCCTCAAATGGGTTCTTTGATGATTTTGATGATTCAACCCTTAAATCATAGTTTTGATTTGATTTGAGGATAAATTATTTGTTATAAATTGTGTAGAAACAATTTGGGAGAATTAGTTGTTGTTGATGTTGGATAAAACCAAGGATTTGAGGTTTTGGGGATTTTAGGGTTCTTCAACCCGTAGCCCAAATTAGGAAAATTCCCAAGGTCGAATCGATTCGTCTCCCAGGCCAATCGATTCAGTTAAGGGGTAGGTTACAGGTTTGGGAGACCGAATCAATTCGGGGTAAAGCCTAATCAATTCGGACAATTGCAAAAAGATGGTTTTACTCACCAAATCGATTCCCTTTTTGGGCGAATCGATTCGCAACCAGGGGCGAATCGATTCGATTGCCCTGTTTTTGTGAGATTTTTCCTAGTTTGATTTTACCCCTTTTTCTTCTAGGTCTGAGGTTTAGGACCGTTCCTTTGGGAAGTAATGAGAGTTCCTAGAGGGTTGTTTTGGGTAGACTAATGTCCTAGGATAAAATGGGATAATTGGGCTTACCCCAAGGGCTAGTTTGTGTAGGTTAATGTCCGTAAGGTATAGGAAGTTAACCAAAAAATAAATTGGAGATAAAATGTGAATGTTGGAACTTTTGGGAGTCTATTTTCGAGGGAGCCTCACTTTGATGGTTCATGAAATTTTATGAACTTTTGGAGACTAGCTTGAGGATAATGGCACCTCGGGTCTTAGGTCATTAATAGAATATGACACTAAAAATAATAAAGACATATTCTAATTTGTGGTACTAAATGAATAAGTACGAATGATTTTGACAATGTAAAAGTAGATGATTTCAAAAATGAAAGAAAAAGATTTTCATAAATGTTAATTTATGATTACACACCTCCCTAAATCGCTATCATAAGGGAAGTTGCGTGCGTATGGTGATGCCCCCTGGCTAATGAATGCAGGGTGGATATAGTCCTAGGCCATATGAGCGATTATATATTTTACTACGCTATTGAGGTGATTCTGGGTGTGGTCATGACTCTCACGCAGGCATATGGTTGCATCTCGACGCTTTGGTAGGTTCCTATGTTATCTTGTTTATAGGCCTTGGAAGATGATAGCCATTTAAGGGCGCGTCCAGTGGGGAAACCTGGAGGGACGTTCTTAGATTCGTTAAAGCAATTCATGATAATGAATTGGCTTTAAATACATTTCCAGGATGGAAGAAGTGAAATGGGTTAAATGAATTAGCTTCGGATACATTTCCCAGATGGAAGAAGTGAAATGGAAGCATATGGTTTGGAAAAAGCATTTTTATGATAATAAAAAGGGCTTTTAAATACATTTTCCGGATGGAAGAAGGAAAATGGGAAAATATGAAATAAAGGTAAAGCATTTTTATGTTAATAAAATTTGCTTTTAAAATATGTATTTTTCCTAGATGGAAGAACGGAAATAAAATTGTTAAAAAAGGTTAAATTGAGATTTAATTGGTAAACATTTGATAAAATGAATTACCATATATGTAATTCCTAAAGAAAATGGGAGTTGTGCCTTTAGATGGTGAATGGATTTATTTATGTATCCTTGAGTAGTGGTAGATGAGACCTCTCTTACATATATATACATACATTGATTACGTGCTGAGGGTCTAATGGATATCGACGATCAACCTTGCCTAAGTAGTAGTGTATCAGGGGGCGTTACTTGTTTGGATTTCGCTTCGCGAGACACCCCACGCACGAATAGGGCATAATGTTAAAAATGCGGAGAAGTTAGCCCTTAGTACTTGAGTTATCTAGAGCATTTCATTGATATTGCGCTAGGTTGTGCTTTTATATTGAGAGGTGAGAACCTTTATCTTTATACTGCTAGAGAATTGCGCACTTAACTGTCATGCATTTTATTCACATGCTAATCATAACAAATCAGGCCCTAACCCGTATATATTTCATTGTTGTACATCCAACTCTTTGTCCGTTCAGGTGCTTTACCACAAGGACACCCGTATTGACATTCCCTTTTCTAGTCGTCATGGAGCTACAGGATATTGCGGATGTTGTTGGTTAATTGTATTAGACGCTTCTTTCCATTGTACTCTAGTTATGTTCAGTTTATTTATTCGGGCGTGTTTCCCAAGCATTTCACACATTTAGTATAATGCAATATTTAATGTGTAATACTAGGTGTAACTATTTGTATTGGTCTGTTCACCGACAGCTTATTCGGTGATTATTTATTATATTGTCATTCATTATTCGTTGATTTTTATATCCACCGTTTTTGCAAACTGGATTGTCGAATTATTTTTCTTTTACTTACAAATTTTTAAATTTGACACTCCGTTTTCTAAAATGATTTGTGGTTATCTCGTACTATTATTTTAATCGACAGTGATACTGAGAATGGACCATCTATGATTCCTGTGATTATTAGAGTATTGGGCTGGCCACCTCTTGTTTTAGTAGGAGGGTTGTCACACTTGCCTCTTGTTTTTGCCATAAATATGATCCATCCTCTTCATAAATTATCATCGATTAACTTCTCTCTCTAAAACTTTGTTATATTCTTTAACTTAACAAAGTTTTAACTTTTATTAATTGTTTTATTAATTAGTTTTTTGGATTTTATAATTAGTTTTATAGCTATAATAATTACTTTATTTCTTTTATAATTAGGTTATAACTTTTATAATTTTTTTATTTCTTTGATAATTAGTTACCTCATTTATAAATATGTCTCACTAGTTAAATAGGTTGTGTATTATTATCCCACCCATTTGAAAACAATTTTTTCACGAGATTTTGAAGTATCGAAGTATCTCCATAGCTTAACATATATTAAATTTAATACTATGGAGACTTCACATATAATATCATTTATTGTCTTTTCAAACTCTTAGTATGAGATGAAATGTGTGTTATATGTTAACACTCTCGTGACTAAGCTTTCATCTTTCATGTAAAGCTCATACCTTTCATATTTGATAGTGTCTAAGTGCGAGTGTAACCATTGAAACAATTATGATATTCATATCTTGGATTCGCAAATTTTTGAGGTCGGATAAATAATCCACAACCCCTATCGTTTTATATTACAAATGAAATAGTGATAAAACAAAATTCCTAAAATCACCTTTTACACATTATTTGAAGCTCTAAATCAATAAAATTCTAACACGCATTTGATACCCTAGGCACCGCTATAGTCATCAAACAAATGTAGTGAATGTTTAGGTTTTGTATTGAGGAGTTAAACCAACCAACGCCGGTGTCCTTACATGACCACTAGGTCTCCCACAAGCACTCTCATTGGTTACTTTAACTCTTCAATACAAAAACCTAAACATTTACCACACTTGTTTGATGACTACAAAGGTGCATGAGGCATCAAATGCATTGATAATGCCTATTAGAATTTAATTGATTTAGAAGTTCAAATGAAGTGTAAAAGATGATTCAAGGAAATTTGTTTTATCATTATTTTATTTGTAATATAAATGTGAGGAAGTTTGTGGATTATTTATTCGACCTATGAAGTATGAGAATCCGATCTATGAAGATCGGAATTGTTTCAACGATTACACTCGCACTTAGGTAAACTATCAAGCACACAAGGTATAATCCTTACATGAAATATGAAACCTTTAATGATAAGACTTTTAGCATTTAACATATATTGTATCTCATACAAAGAGTTTGAAAACACATAATGTTTGAAATTATATGTCAAACCTCCATAGTATTAAATTCAATATATATTAAACTATGAATATACTTCTGTACTTCAAAATCTCGTGAAAACACTATTTTTAAATGGGTGGGATGATAAGCCCCAACCCATTTAAATAGTGAGACATTTATATTTATGGTAAACATTTAATCAAAGTAATAAACTAATTATAAAAGAAATAAACATTTTATTAAAGTAATAAACTAGTTATTAAAGCAACAAAACTAATTATAAAAGAAATAGCGTAATCGAAATTCTTGGTTTTTCTGGCAATAGCGTAATCGAAATTCTTAAGTGGGTTAAAGAAATTCTCCCAAAAGATAACCCATTGCCAAAAAATTATCCTAGCATGAAGAAGAGATTAAAATGTTTGGGTTTGAAGTACAAATCTACTGATTCATGAAAGTATGATTGCATGTTGTATCACAATGAGCACGAAGAGAATGATGAGTGTCCTAGATGCAGTGAGCCTGGATATGTGGCTTGCGAGAATGGAAAGAACAAGGCTGCAAAATATCATAATTTCTTGCAAATCCAACAAAAGTTTTTGAATTATTTTTCCCTTGGTCCATGGCTAAAACGATTTTCCACTATACCGTGGATAGCGGAGGCCATTACTTTGAACACTCGATGCGAGGAGGGTGGGAATCTGATGCATCATCTGATTGATTCACTCATCTGGAAAATTTAAAATGCACGACACCCTGAATTTCCAAAGGAACCGCACAATGTCCGTTTTTGAATCTCAATTGATGTGTTTAACCCTTTTGGTAATTTAAGTACTAATCAATGTTGTTCATCAGTTTTCATAGCGCCTTTAAGTCTCCCTTTGACACTATAAATGATAAAGGACTTCATATTGTTATCTTTATTGGAACTCAAGATGAAGGATCCCAATGATGATATTGATATATTCTTATAGCCATTAATCGAAGAACATCAAAAGTTAAGGGATAATGGTATGATGACGTTTGACTATCATAAGGCTGAAGAGTTCACACTTAAAATAATGGTGATGTAGGTGATCCACGAACTTCCTGCTTATGGGACCTTGTATGGTTTCAATGTTCTTAGTTATTATGGATTTCCCATATATGGGGAGAAAATTGAAGCCACTTGAATATATCATAGTGGTAAGATGAGTTATATGGGTCATCGTAGATATTTGTCGATCATTCACCCTTTCAGGAATAACAAGTCTAACTTTTTGTCTATTTATGATGAGCGTATGATGGAACTCGCTTAGATTTCTAATTATCATATTGAGGAGAAGCCGATTGTTGCAACTGTGGTGAATCATTATGTAGTCAAACACCCTCAGTTTGTCAACTTGAAGCATAAAGATAGGGGGGATCCGAACGACCCCAGTAAAGTGAAGTTTTGGTCTAAGTGATCAATATTTTTTGATTTATCATATTGGAAATATCATTGTGTAAGTCATGTAATTGATGTGATGCACATAGAGAAAAATGTTGCAGAATATCTTATAGAAGCCTGTCTGGGTGGATGTCATTCAAAATATGGAGATCGGTCCCACCGCGATCTACAATATATGAAAATAAAAAAAAAATTGTGGTTAAAAAATGATCCTACAACAAGAAGAGTTTCTATCCCTTCAACTTATTTCACTTTGACTAGTAGTGAGATGAAGATCCTCTTAGACGTGTTCTTTGACTTGAACACTCCAACTGGTTATTTTGGTAATTGATGCAGGATAGTAATATACCAAACTAATGACTTGAAACAGTGCAAGTCTCATGACTGGCACGTAATCATCCAAGTAATTCACTGCTATTTAGGCATTGCTTCTCTGATTACAAAGATCTCCGACGGGCAACTATGTTAATCCGTTTGTGTTTTACCCAACTTTGTGCAAAAGTGGTCAACAGAAAGCACATTAAAGGTGTGAAATCAACATTGACTGAGGTTGTTTGTGTGTTAGAGAAATACTTCCCTCTATCATTCTTTGATATCAGCATCACCTGTTTTTTCATTTATGTGATAAAACTTTGTTATGTGATCCTGTTAGGTATCGATGGATGTTTCTTTTTAAGTTCTTAATGAAAACCTTCAAAGATTACAGAAAGAATATGTGGTATGTTGGAGTCAATTCTTGAAGAATAAGTTACTATAGAAGCGTCGTTATACGCTCAGGAACATATGCCATAACAAGAACTGAGTGTGACACCCCGCCTAATTAAATACCGGGTGATCAGTCCTTTATTAAATTATAATCAAGGTGAACGGTTGTTTCATTCTTAGCATCAGTGTCGCAAAAATAAATTTTCCAATTTAAACACCCTAAATAATTAAGCTAAATGTCAAAACCATTTTTTTTACATCAATTTCAAAATTTTATTTTAAAAACAAAAATTTAAAACTTTAAATAATTCATAAATTAAGAATCACCCAACAACTATACTGGAACAAACAATCCAAATAATTAAACATCCAACTAATTAATTCCAACATTAAAACTTAAAGGAAAACATCCCGACAATAATAAATCCTGAAGTATAAATACTGGAAATAAAAGAATCACAATATCTGATAAAACAACTGAATAATGGAAAAGGACGACACATGCGCAACTGGATAATATAGTGCTAGAAGTGGAATAAAAAATGAGGTCGTCTAAGCAAGAGGCCTGCAACTTCCACCTAAGCTGCAGCGCGTTCCTTCCCAAGGATCCTATGCAAGATGCCCTGTGGCTGGGCACCTGTAATATATATATATACATATATACAAGAGAGAAGAGAAAATAGAAAATGGGTCAAAGCCCGATTGTAAAACAGTTTAAAATTAGTTTAGTAAGTATTTAAAATGCTTACCGGCTAATGCAACCAACATATTACTGCGGCACTCCTTTGAGAAATTCTCACCTCTCTTCTAATGTGAACCTATCGCACTAATACTTCCAACAGTTTAACTTATCTTAAGTTACTCGTAAGATCTCATGCCGACAATTTCAAATATTAAGGCGGTGAGTTTTATTTAATCGCAAAGTTCTCACATAAGCCTTATTTGATAATAAAGTTTCTCAGTAATATATCATACTTTTCAAACACTAATTCCCAAGTTCAAATAATTATTCTTTTCTTACATACCATAGTCACAGTAGGTAATTCCCAAATTCCATACATAAATATATATATATTAAATACTAATATAAAATACATATATTCTAACAGCACCCCACATAAAATTTATGGTGCGGGCATACTCTACTATCTAGTCCCCGTATCACTCGTACTAAGGGAAATACAAGTTCGGAATCACTCTCGAACTGTATTAACACAAAACACATACCAAATGAGGCGAAGCATAGTTCCAAGTCACTAAGAGGTCAGCACATACCCTCACGTCTCTTAGAACTGTCTGACTATCGATCTGATAGCCTGTACCAAGGATACCTTTGTTCTAGGGTACGAGTCAATATCCCCCATAAAGGTCCCATCGAGATAAGACTGTCCCAGCGCGATAACCTCAAGGATAACAAGTAGCACGGTCATGGTTTTTACACGTATATAGTATATGCATAAACACATTCATATATGTATTCTACTCTTCCCATATCAAATTTAGGTACACTCTAACGACCCATAATTATGATATTTTTCCTTATTTCTCATTATTTAGTTATCACGTATAACGGCTTGTCTCTTATTTTAATTTATGGCATTATCCTAACTTATTAAGTGACACTCGTGGATTCCTATCTTCCCAAGTGTAATTTTAGTAGGTACTTATTTATTTTACAACGTAACTTCCTTACGAATCTCACCCTTTAACACATATTCCCATTGCCCCTTATATGTAAAACATCCCCGTGAAATGTTAATCTCGTCTTACATTAAAGGTTCCATATTTTTAATAAGTCCTACTAGTCTTCTTTATATCCCAAAATGTTCAAACATTGATATCCGAGAATGTCTAATCATTTAAGTTGGAACAACTTATAAAAAGGTAAATGTGAGTTATGCAGGAGGGGTCGATCGATCGATAGCAGGTGTTTGATCGATCGATCCATGCTCTAAGGTCGATTGATCGATCAAGCAGGTATGGCAAATCTGTAGAATTTTCAGTTACGGGCTTTCTCTTCCAACATCATCCAAAATGATATATTTGACTACCAAACTCCCAATAATTTATACTACAAGTATTATGACCTCAAATAAGTGATTTCCTACGTCAAGCATGCGGATTTTCATCATGAATAACGAATTTAAAGAGCAAAATCCATAAAAACATCAAGAACCCTAATATTTCTTTTGTTTGATTTCTTCCCATTCTTTTACCAGATTTCATACTCTTTATTTACTTTAATTTCGTGGTTCAATTTCTACATATGAATTGGGTTTCTAGAATACATATATTACTCATACAACATGTGAATTCGAATCTCCAAAATAGGTTTTTCTTTCACAAAAACTAGTCCTAATCAATCCTAGGCTAATATTATTCGAGAATTAACTAAAATAGAGCAAGATAGATATTTTCCTGAGAATTTTTGGTTCAGATTTGTGGAGATTTTGGTGTGGTTGTGATCCTTGTTGTACGATCTAACGTTTGGCAGCGACGGCGGTGCAAACGGTGGAGTTCTTGGCCTAGATATCCTTGGAAAACCTCTCCTCTTCTTCTCTAATGGCCGTCTTTGGTTTATGGTGTTTCTAACCCTAGAAGGTGACTCTCACCATATGATATTCCCTTAGAATTTCGTGGGTTTTTAGGGCCAAAAATGTAAAATGTCCAAAACGCCCTCCCGAGGTGTTAGTTAGGCCTAAAAACGCCCCGAGACCCAAACTAAACCCCCAGGTACATTATCTTGACTATCTCAACCCTTACGGACGCATTAACGCTCTCAAAATGACCATACGAGTGACTTATAATTTATTTACTTTTAATAGTCCGAATTTAATCCCGACACGACACAAGTGCGTCCCGATAAATTTCCAAAATTACCCAATTAGATTCTCGTGATAATTTTACTCATCATAAATACACCACTTACTTTGCCCATAAGTAACTTATAACAAAATAATTACTAACTCTCGTCACGCTAGTAAGTATTTAAATGATTTTTCTAGATTAATATTAATTTAACATCTTTAATTAAATTTAATAAACCCCCAAAATTTAAATGTCATAAAAATACAGGGTATTACAGTGAGGAGGTTCAATCCTCGTGCAGAATGAGTGATCAAGGAACTTGACGAATTTGAGGATGAATTCCTTTTAGGAACCTTAAAGAGGTGAAAATCGCAAATCTACAATACGAGCAAGGAGCTCATTATATCTTTGAATCGCAAAATGAAGTCGAATATTGGAGAGAGTAAGTATTGGCTGAATTATTCTTGTTTAATTATATGTATTTTATATATTATAATCTAAACTCTACACTTCAAATTTAGGAAGTACGAGAAGGAAGTTGCCCAAAATCATAGGAAAAATTGCATGACAATTGATTTTAGGGCATCGGTGTCTAAATAGGTCATTTTCACCTCTTATGTGTGCAATTATTTATTCAAGTGGGGTAAAAACATGCCCTCGTGTAAATTCATTAATAAATGATGCTTTTAAAAAGAGGTGATGTCCTTCAAGGCTTGCACGCCAAGTAAAAGTTCCTAATTTTCGTGCGAAAAAGTATAAGAAATTTTGCATTAAGGATTTTGATTTCGTTTCATATTCATATGAGGAAAGTCTTGACACAAATATAAGAATTTGAATTTATACCTTACTACTTGTGTCGCTTGCAAATGCAATAAAAATCAAAAAGACACGGTGCTAACATATTATGGGATAATCAAATAAATCCTAGAACTATATTGCTTAGATTTCATATAAATATTATTCTATTATGATTGGGTGAAGGTAGATGATACTATGCATACTTTCAAAGTTTATTCTAACTCCAAATTTATTATGGTAGATTTATCAAAGATGAAGGGTAATGATCACATAGTCAACGAGCCTTTTATTTGTGCCATTCAGAACATAAAGAAGATATTCAACTCACAGTGCATAAACGATGGAAAATTATCGATTGTTTTACATTGCACTAAAGGGTATGACTACTAAGGCATGTGAATTGAAGGCTCGAAAAGAGTTCCAGTCAGTTAGTGATGACAACCCTAATTTGAAGGAACTTTTAGTTGATTTAGAGGAAGATTGAGTATCAAAACATTATTTTAACCTTGTTAATATTATTTGTATCCAATTATGATATTACACTATATTAGCACGTTACTTTGATTTGTGAATGTTTAGTTTTATGTATGAAGGTTTAGTTTGACTTACAAATGTTTAATATGATTTATGAATGTTTAGTTTCATGTATGAATGTCTACTTTGATTTACGAATGTTTAATTTGATTTATAAATGTTTAACTTCATTTACGAATGTTTAATTTGATTTATGAAGGTTTATGGGTATGAACACCTCGTATGTGACTAATGTAACTCGTAGTAGTTGATCGTGAACTCACTGGACTCCCAATTTTAAAATAGGACAAAAATTTTAAAATAGGCACACATAGGCTTGGAAACATGCCGCCAGTGGGCGAAAACCCCGAACAACACCCAAATGGCCAAGCAAAGGGTATGAAAACCTTACACATGACCAACATAACTCATAGCAATTGATCACGTAGTCACGAGACTCCCAATTTGAGAATAGGACTAAAATTTGTAAATGGCACACTTAGGCTTGAAAACGCGTCGTTAGTGGATAAAAACCCTGAATAGCCCCCAACGGTCCTATAAGGGGCATGAACACCTTGCATGTGACCAATGTAACTGGTAACAACTAACCATGTAGTCATGAGCCTCACTATTTGATAATAAGATGAAAATTTGCAAAAGGGCACACTTAGGCTTGATTTATAACTCAAGCCTAAGTGTGCCACTTATGGGAAAAAAAACCCTGAGCGACCTCTAAACGGCTCTATAAGGTGCACAAACACCTTGAACGTGACCAAAGGAACTCATAGTAACTGACCGCACAGTCACGGGACCCCCGATTTGAGTGTAGGATGGAAATTTGCGAATGGGCAAACACATAGGCTTGAAAAGTGTGCTAATGGGCGAAAACCCAAAATAACCTACAAACGGCTCTGGAAGGGGCATGAACACTCACACGAGATCAATGTAACTCATAGCAACTATTCGTATAGTCACATAAGTCCCGATTCGAGTATAAGACTAAAATTTGCAAATAGGCAAACTTAGGCGTGAAAGCGTGCCAGTTATGGGCGAAAACTCCGAAGAACCACCAAAACAGCCCCATAAGGGGGCACGAATACCATGAACGTGACCAAGGTTACTCGTAGCAACTGGTCACATAGTCGAGGGACCCTCAGTTTGAGAATGGTACAAAAATTTCTAAATAGGTACACTTAGGCTTAGAAACGTGCTGTTACTGGGTGAAAACCCTGAACTGGCCCCGAATGACCCCGCTAGGGGCACAAGCACCTCGCATGTGACCTGTGACAACCCGGATATAATTATGATAAATTATATTTTAATCATGCTTATATTATGTGATATGAATAATGTTTTATTAGTATATCTAATATTAAGTGATTATTTTCAGTTTAATCCTACTTTAATAAATCGTGAAATGTCGAGTTATGTATGAACACAAAATTTTGTTTTTTTCGATAGAAATGTTCCTGTTTAAATCTAGTTTTGACCCCTATAACATTACAAATGACTTGAGGTTAAATATATATAGTTTTATACATGTGATTTAGGGTTGTAACAAAATAAACGGTGCATCAAACAGATATCCGAGTAAGAAGTTAGGTTGAATTTACGAACAAGGGGAAATCTGCCCATTCCCTTTAAGTGGAAAATTGTCTTTTAGTAAACCAAGTGGTTTAATTTGATTGGTGGGAATGATAGTCAGTCTTGGATGACTTAAACCTCTCCCTTTAACTTATTTCTTCAGCAAATATAACCCTAGGTTCAGTTTAAGGAAGAAAGATTACAAGAAAAGCTAGGGAAATTCCAAGAAAATTCTTAAAGTGTTTCCAAGGTATAAGTTTGTGATTAATATTGTTTTAACCTTGTCTTATACTTATTTAAAAGTATATAAATAGTGAATTAGGGATTAAAATTCCATCACCCTTTGTGATAATATGTATTGGTTCATATGGGAGGTAGGTAGTGTTTATAGACCATATTGATTTGTATTGAAACCCCTTGTATTCAAACTTGCATATATATTTTTATGCTTACTGAAATTCAGAAATTCCAATTGGATATGAAATTAGACTCATATATTCATATCATATCCAAAAATTAGAATATAAATCCTTGTAGTTGGGCCTTGGTGATGGTTTGAAGTTGGTATATAGTTGTTGTTTGGATATTTAATTTCGGTATACCCAGAGTTTGGTCAAGCATTTTACACAACAAATGAAGTCAAAAGATTATGAAACTTTAATTCTGTATTATTAAATATGTTTATCAAGAATGGATCCAAAATCATGAAAATTTACGCTAGAGAAAAATTATGAAAATTCATGGAAGTTGAAGGGACAATAGAGGAGTTTGTAGGGATGATTTATGATGTTGTAATGAAATGGTCACATATTGCTCAAGGAAGTTTGAAAAATTACACCGTCACTTGTATTGGAAAGTATATCCAGATATGTTTTCATATTGATAAACTTGGACACCTGTATATGTACAATTTGTGAATATGGGATGGTTAAGTATGGAGGATAATAATTTCAGGCCATATTGGAAACCCCGTGATAGAATGTTTTTATCTGCTCTTTTCAAAGAGTATTTTGAGTACATGTTTCATGTGTATATACATTGAGAAGTATTCTTTCATATTTACTTGGGTTTAGTTATAAATTCCTTATGAGATATTTACTACGATTGAATGCCCATAACTTTATCAATATGTATACCATTGTTTTCTCGTTACACATGTTTTATGGAATGTGACTTGAGTATAATTGTATTGTTGTTGTATAGTCATTGAAAGTTACATAGATATATTAAAATAATACTTATGATTGAGATTCAGTACTGATTTAGTTTGATTAACAGGTGTAAGATCAAATCAACCCAGTTCAGCTCCACCAGAACGAAATGTGAATACATAGTTAACAACCCAATGTGAGTGTACTTACTGAGTTTATTATGGGTATGATGTGTATGTATTATATGTTGAGATGATATGGCTTATTAAAAGTCATGAGATATTGAGATGTTATGACTTATTAAAAGTCAAGATATCTTAAGATGTTATGGCTTTATAAAAGTCAAGATATGTTGAATTGCTATGCAATTCAGGAGATGTTAGGTTATTAAAACCAATGGATATGATTATTGCCTACGGGGAGGAGATGTGGGACTTTTAACTCCAGATATGTATATGGATTAATTTGGCACAGAGATGGATATATTGATATGTTGAGATGTTAATATAGTACTTTTACTATATAGAGATGTAGTACATTCACTGAGTTTTTAAAGTCATGGTTTTGAAGCTGCCACTGCCAGATCTAGGAGGTTGGGTAAATAGTAGTAAGGTCTCATCAGTTCTGTTTTATACATTTACTAGCTGTAATTAATTTAAATGGTATGGGAGTTTTGTTTAAATTATGTCTCCTTAAACGATTGGATTGTTCGTATTCCGCATTTTAACCTTGAAGTAGTTTTAATGTGTATTACTATATAAATAAATAGTGTGGTTTGTGAACTCTTTAGTTAATTATATACTAATGGGGTTAGGGTGTGACATGACCAACCTAACTCGTAGCAACTGACTGCGTGGTCAAGATATGCCCAGTTTGAGAATAGGACCAAATTTTGTAAAAAGGCACACTTAGGCTTTAAAATGTGCCACTAGTGGAAGAAAACTCAGAACAATCACCAAACGGCCCCACAAGGGGCACAAACACTTCGAATGTGACAAATGTAAGTCATAGCAACCGACTTCATAGTCATGGGACTCTCGATTTGATAAAAGGACAAAAAATTGCAAATAGGAACACTTAGGCTTGAAAATGTGCTGCTAGTGGGCAAAAACTCTGAACTGTACCAAACATCCACAAAAGGGGCAGGAACACCTTACACGTGACCAATATAACTCGTAGCAACAAATGCACAGTCACGAGACTCTGAGATTAAGAATAGGACCACAATTTGCAAGTAGGCACACTTAGGATTGAAAATGTACCGCTAGTGGGAGAAAACGCCGAACAACACCCAAACGGCCCCACAAGGGGCACGAAAACCTCGTACATGACCAACATAACTTATAGAAACTAACATAGTAGTCACGAGACTCCCAATTTTAGAATAGGACCAAAATTTTCAAATAGACACACTTAGACATGATTTCCTATTCAATCCTAAGTGTGTAGCTAGTGGGAGAATCCCCCAAACTGCCCCACATGAGGCATGAACACCTCGTACTTGATAATGTAGCTGGTAGAAACTGAACGCATAGTCATAGGACTCCCAATTTGAGAATAATAACTAAATTTAAAAATAGACAAACTTAGTCCTTAAAACATGTCGCTATTGGGAAGAAACGTCGAACAACCCCTAATAGCCCCACAAGAGGCTCGATTACCTTGCACGTGGATAAGTAACATATAGAAACTGACCGTGTAGTTACGGGACTCCTAGTTTGAGAAATGGTCCAAAATTTACAAATCATCACAATTAGGCTTTAAGACATGTCGCTTGTGTGTGAAAACCCTGAACAACCACCAAACGGTCCCGTAAGGAGCATTAACACCTCGTCTGTGATAAACGTAACTCATAGCAACTGATCATGCAGTCACGGGAGTCCTGGATTGATAATTCTACCGAAATTTGCTAAAAGTCACACTTCGGCTTGACAACGTGCCGCAAGTGGAAAAAAATTCAAAAAATCTCCCAAACGGTCTTGTAAAAGGCAAGAACACCTCACACTTTACCAATTTAATTCATAGTAACTGACTATATAGTCGAGGTACTCTTGGTTTAAGAATAGAAATGAAATTTGCAAATAGGCACACTTAGGCTTAAAAACATGCTGTTAGTGGACGAAAACCTGAAGAGCCCCTAAACGGCCTGACAAGGGGGACGGACACCTAGTACATTACCAACGTAAATCATAATAATTGACTTCATAGTCACGGGACTCCCGATTTGAGAATAAGACCCAAATTTTCAAGTAGGCGCACTTAGTCTTGATTTGCAATTCAAGCCTACGTGTGACGCTAGTGGGCGAAAACCTCGAACAGTCGCCAAACGGCCCCATAAGGGAAACGAACACCTCACAAGTGACTAATGAAGCAATTGATCGCATAGTAACGTGACTCCCATTTTGTGAATATAGCCTAAAAATTGAGAAAATGTGCTGCTAGTGGGTGAAACCCTGAACAACCTCCAAACAGCCCCACAAGGGGCACTAACATGTCGCACATAGCCAACGTAATGCGTAGCTACTGACCGCAATCTCCTGGGATTCCCAGTTTGTGAATAGGCCTAAAATTTTCAAATATGCATGCTTCATATTTAAAAGGGGCACTAGTTGGCGAAAACCCTGAACAGTCTCCAAACGGCCCCAAAAGGTGCACGAATAGCTCGCACGTCACCAACGTAACTTGTAGCAATTGACTACGTAGTCACGAAACTTCCAATTGGGAATAGGACCGAAATTTACAAAAAGGAACATTTAGGCTTGAAAATAAGATGCTAGTGGGCAAAAACCCCCAAACGACCTCGTAAGGGGCACGAACACCTCGCACGTGACCAACAGAACTCATAGCAATACACCGCATACTCGCGGGATTCCCAATTTGAGAATATGACCAAAATTTGAAAATAAGCACACCTATGTTTGAAAATGTGCCGCTAATGGGTGAAAATATCAAATAATCTCTGAATAGCCCTGTAAGGTGCATGGACCCTCTCATGTGAGCAACATAACTTGTAGGAACTAAACGTGTAGTTGTAGAACTCCTGATTGGATAATAGGACTAAAATTTGCAAGTAGGCACACATAGAGTTTAAAACATGCCTCTACTGGGCAAAAACATGGAATGGCCCCCAAACGGCCCTGCAAGGGGTACGAAATCATCATACATGACCAAAATAACTCATAGCAACTGACCATGCATTCACGGGACTCCTGGTTTGAGAATAGGACCGAAATTTGCAAATAGGCACACTTAGGCTTTAAAACGTGCAACTAGTGGGAGAAAACCCCGAACGTCCCCGAAAGGGCTCCACAATGGTTAGGGAACCTTGCACATGACAAGCGTAACTCATGGAATATGATCGCATAGTCACAAGACTCACGACTTGAGAATAGGAATAAAATTTGCAAATAGACACCTTTAGACCTGAAAACGTGCCGCTATTAGGAAACAACTGAAAAACCCCGAAATAGCCCCACAAGGGGATCGAACACCTCCCACGTGACAACATGACATGTAGAAACTGATCACATAGTCACGGGACCCCCAGGTTGAGAATTGGATCGAAATTTGAAATCGACACACATAGGCTTGAAAACTTGCAGCTGTTGGGCAAAAAAATCCAAAATAGTCCCCAAAGGGCGACGTAAGGAGCACGGACACCTCGTGTGTGATTAATGTAACTCGTAATAACTGATTGCGAAGTCACGGGACTCTCAGTTTGAGAATATGATGGAAATTTTCAAATCGGCACAATTATGCTTGAAAAAGTGCCACTAATGGGTGAAAACCTCAAACGACCCCCAAATAGCCCAGCAAGGGGTACGAACACCTCACACGTGAACAACGTAACTCGTATAAATTAACCGCGTAGTCACTAGAATCTTGGTTTCAGAATAGGACCAAATTTTGCAAATTGTCACACAAGCTTTAAAGTGTGCCTCTTATGGGAGAAAACCTCGAATATCCCCCAAACAGCCCCACAAGGAGCAAGAACACTAACTGCGTAGTCACAAGAGTCCTGGTTTGAGAGTAGTACCAAAATTTGCAAATAATCACACTTAGGCTTTACAACGTCCCATAAGTGAGAAAAAATACCAAAAATCCCCATAGTTTTGGGACAGAAAAACCTCATACGTGACCAATGTAACTCGTATCAATTGACCGCATAGTTGAGGGACTCCCGATTTAAGAATAGAATTAAAATTTGAAAATAAGCACACTTAGGCTTGAAAACATGCCACGAGTGGGAGAAAATCCCGAATGTCCCCCATACGGCTCGACAATGGGCACGAACACATCACACATTTTGAACATAAATTGTAGCTACTGACCCAATAGTCATGGGACTCTCGATTTAAGAATAAGATCAAAATTTTCGAATAGGCACACTTAGGCTTCATTTACAATTCAAGCGTATGTGTGATGCTAATCGATGAAAACCCTAAAAAGCCCCCAAATGGCCCCGCAAGGGGAATGAACACCTCACACATGACTAACGTATCTCATAGCAACTGGCCAAGTAGTTACGGGACTCCCAATTTGTGAATAGGGTAGAAATTTATAAATAGTCACACTTAGGACTAAAAAGGTGCCGCTACTGGTCGAAAACCCCAAATAGACCTACTAGGGGCACGAACATGTCCCACTTAGCCAACGTAATGCGTAGCTACTAACCACACAGTCCCATGACTCCCAATTTATGAATAGGACCAAATTTTGAAAATAGGCATACTTAAAATTAAAAAGGTGTCGGTAGTGGACGAAAACCATTAATAGCCTCCAAATGGACCCAAAAGGGGCATAAATACCTCACACATGACCAACATAACTCATAGCATATGACCGCGTAGTTGTGGGACTCCCGATTTGGGAATAGGACCGAAATATGCAAATAGGCACACTTAGGATTAAAAATGTGTTCCTAGTGGGCGAAAAACCCACACGACCCCTAAACGGCTGCACAGCAGGCATGAACACCATAAATGTGACCAACGTAACTCCTAGCAACAGAATGTGTAGGTGCGGAACTCCTAATTTATGAATAGGATCGAAATTTGAAAATAGGCACACTTAGGCTTGAAAATGTGCCGCTAGTGGGCAAAAATCCCGAACAACCTCCAAACGGCCCTGCAAGGGGCATGAACACCCGCATGTGACCAAAGTAACTCTTAGGAACTGACCGGGTAGTTACGGGACTCCCAATTTACAAATAGGACTAAAATTTGCAAATTGGTGCACATAAAGTTTAAAACGTGCCTTTAGTGGGAAAAATGACAAACAACACCGCAAGGGGCATGAAAACTTGGCACGTGACCAACGTAACTCATTGCAATTGAGACGTATTCATGGGACTCTCATTTTGGGAATAGAATTGAAATTTGAAAATAGACACACTTAGGCTTCAAAACGTGAAACTAGTGGGAGAAATCCTTGAACAATCCCTAAAGGGACCCGCAAGGGGCACAACACCTTGCATGTCACCAATGTAACTCGTATCAAGTGATCACATGGTCATGGGACTCCCAGTTTGAGAAATGGACAAATTTTTCAAATAGGCAGACTTTGGACTCAACATGTGCTGTTAGTGAGTGAAAACCCCAAATATCTCCCAAATGACCCCGTAAGGGGCATGAAATCCTCACATATGACAAACATAACTCATAGAAACTAATTGCGCAGTCACATGACTCCCAGTTTGAGAATAGGACCAAAATTTAAAAATAGCCACAATTAGGCTTCAAAATGTGCCGCTAGTGGGAGAAAACTCCGAATAGCTCCCAAATAGTCCCATCGGGGCATGAAACCTCACACGTGACCAATATAACTTGTAACAACTAATCGCAAAGTCGCAGGCTCCTAATTTGTGAACTGGATTGAAATTTCAAATTAGGCACACTAATGCTTCAAAATTTGTCGCTGGTGGGAGAAAACCCTAACATCCCCTAAATAGCCCTGCAAGGGGCACGGACACCTTGCATGTGACCAACATAACTCGTAGAAACTAACCATGTAATCATCGAAATCTTGATTCGATAATAGGAACAAAAATTTTCAATAGGCACGCTTAGGCTTGAAAACGTGTCGTTAGTGGGTGAAAACCCCGAAGAACCTCCAAGCATCCCTATAAGGGGAACAAATACCTCATAAGTGACCAACGTAACTTCTAAAAATTGACTGCAGAGTCGCGGGACTCTCGATTTGAGAATGGGAGAGAAATTTGAAAAAAAAGGCACATTTAATCTAAAAAATGTGCTACTAAGGGACATGAACCCTCGTAAGTGACCAACGTAAATCGTAGGAACTAGTCACGTAGTCGCGGGACTCATAATTTTTTAATAGGATTGGAATTTGCAAATAAGCACATGTGGAGTTTAAAACGTGCCTCTAGTGGGAAAATATGCGGAACAGTAGCCAAACAACCCATAAGGGGCATGAAAACCTCGCACTTGACCAACATAACTTATAGAAACTGAATGCGTATTCAAGAAACTCCCGTTTTGAGAATAGGACTACAATTTACAAATAGGCACATTTAGGGTAGAAAATGTGCAACTAGTCAAGAAAAATCCCGAACAGCCCCCATCGAGCCCTACAAGGGGCACAACACCTTGCTTGTGGCCAACCTAACTCGTAGCAACTGATCGCATATTCGTGGGACCCCCATTTTGAGAACTAGACCAAAATTTTCAAATAGGCACCCTTAGGCTTCAAAACGTGTCGCTAGTGAGTGAAAACCTCGAACAACCCCCAAACAGCCCCATAGAGGGAATGAAAACCTCGCACGTGACCAAAATAACTCATAGAACATAACCATAAAGTTACGGAACTCTCGGTTCAAGAATATAACCAAAATTTGCAAATTTCCACACTTAGGCTTGAAAACATGACGTTAGTGTGGGAAAACTCTGAACAACCCCCAAATGGCATAAGGGGCACAAAACCTCGCACGTCACTAATGTAACTCATAGCAACTGACTGTATAGTCATGAGATTCTCAATTTGCGAACTAGACTGAAATTTTCATATAGGCACACTTAGGCTTGAAAACATGCCGCTAGTGGGAAAAACCCCTGAACATTCCCTAAATAGCCATTCAAAGGGAATGGACAACTCGCATGTGACCAATATAACTCAAAGCAACTGATCAAGTAGTCACAGGACTCCCAGTTTGATAATAGGAATAAAATTTGCAAATAGGCACGCTTTGGCTTGAAAACGTGCCGCTAGTGTCCGAAAACCTCAAAGAACCCCCAAAAGGCACTACAAGGGAAACAAATACCTCGTACGTGACCAATGTAACTTGTATTAACTAACTGCATAGTCCTAAAACTCTCGATTTGAGAACTGGACCTATATTTGCAAATAGACACACTCGGGATTGAAAATGTTCCGCTAGTGGTCGAAAACATTGAACAGGTCCCAAACGGCCGTACAAGGGACACGAACATTTGGCACATGACGAATGTAACTTAAAGCAACTGATCGCGTAGTCAAGGGACTACCATTTTGAGAATAGGACTGAAATTTGTAAATAGGCACACATCTACATTAAAACGTGTCGCTAGTGGATGAAAACCCCGAATGTAACCAAATGGCCCCAAAAAGGGACACTACTCCTCGCGCATGACCAACGTAACTTGTAATAACAAAATGCATAGTCGCTGGAATCTCAGTTTGAAAATAGGACTGAAATTTGAAAATAGGCACACTTAAGCTTCAAAACACACTTCTATAGTCAAAAAACCCAAAAAGCCACCAACCTGCCCGGCAAGAGGCATGAAAACTTCACACATGACCAACATAACTCCTATTAACTAACCGCATAGTCACGGGACTCCCAGTTTGAGAATAGGGACAAAATATCCATACAAGCATACTTCGGATTAAAAACCTACAACTAGTGGGCAAAAATACCGAACAGTCGCAATACGGCCCCACAAGGGCCACGAACACCTTGCACGTGACCAACGTAACTTATAAAATTGACCGCATAGTTGTGGGACACCTAGTTTGAGAATATGATCAAATTCATCAAATAGGAACGCTTAGGATTGATTTACAATTCAATCCTAAGTGTGCCGCTGGGGTAAAAGCCCTTAACATCCCCCAAACAGCCTCGTAAGGGGCACAAAAACCTTGCACGTGACTAGCGTAACTCGTAGAAATTGACTACGTAGTCACGGGACTCCTTGTTTGAGAATAGGAATAAAAAATGCTAGCCGACACACTTAGGCATGAAAACGTGTTGCTGGTGGGAGAAAACCCCGAACAACCCCCAAACGGCCCCAGAAGGGGCTAAAAAACCTTGCACATGACCAAGGTAACTCGTATAAACTGACCATAAAGTCAGTAGACTCCGAATTTAAAAATAGGACAAAATACGAATAACTCGTAGCAACAAAACACATAGTCATATGACTCTCAGTTTGAGAATAGGATCAAAATTTACAAATATGCATACTTATGATTGAAATCGTATCGCTAGTGGGCGAAAATCCCAAACAACACCCAAACATCATCGTGAGGGCACGAACACCTCGCACGTGACCAATGTAACTCATAATAACTGACTGCATAGTCATGGGACTCTTGATTTGAGAATAGGATTGAAATTTTCAAATAGACACACTTAGACTTGATATGCAATTCAAGCCTACCCGTGCCGCTAGTGGACGAAAACCTTGAATAGCATCCAAATAGCCCCATAAGGGCACGAACACCTCGCACATGACTAACATAACTCGTAGAAACTTCTCTCATAGTCATGAGACTCCCGATTTGAGAGTGGGAAACAAATTTGCAAATAGGCACACTTAAGTCTAAAACTTACCACGATTGGGCAAAAACTCCTAACAACCCCCAAACGGCCCCACAAGGGGTTCGAACGCCTTGCACGTGACCAATGTAACATATACTAACTGAGAGCATAGTCACAAGACTCCTAGTTTGAGATTGATCAAAATTCATAAATAGACACACTTACGCTTAAAAACTTACATCTAGTGGGTAAAAACCCCAAACAGCCTTGCAACGGGCACTAACACCTTGAAGATGACCAATGTAACTCATAGCAACTTTTCGCATAGTCGTGGGAATCATGGTTTGCGGGTATGACCAAAATTTGCAAATAGTCACACTTTGGGTTTAAAACATGTCGCTTGTGGGTAGAAACCCTGAGTATCCCCCAAACGGCCCCACAAGGAGCTCGAACACCTCACCTGTGACAAATGTAACTCGTATCAACTGACCGCGCAGTCACGAGAGTCCTGATTTGAGAATAGTACCAAATTTTGCAAATTGTCATGCTTAGGCTTGACAATGTGTTGCAAGTGGGTGAAAATCTCAAAAAAACACTAAATTGCCTTGGAAGGGGCATGAACATGTCGCATGTGACCAACGTAACTCATAGCAACTGACCGTATAGTCGTGGGACTCCCAGTTTGAGAATAAAAATGAAATTTAAAAATAGGCACAGTTTGGCTTAAAAACGTGCTGCTACTCAAAAAAATCCCTAATAACCCCCTAACGGCCAGATAAGGGGCACGAACACCTTGCACGTGACCAACGTAACTCGTAGAAACTGGTTACGTAGTTGCGGGAATCCTGATTTGAGAATTAGACCAAAATTTTCAAATAGGGACACTTAGGCTTGATTTGCAATTCAAGCCTATGGGTCGTTAGTGGCCGAACAGCCCCCTAACATCCTCGTAAAGGGAAGGAACACCTCGCACGTAGCTAACATAACCCTTAGCAATTGACCACATAGTAACGGGACTCCTGGCTTTTGAATAGGACATAAATTTGAAAATAAGAACACTTAGGCTTGAAAACGTGACGTTAGGGGGAAAAAACTACGAATAACCCTAAAACAGCCCCGCAAGGGGCATGAACACGTCGCATATCACCAACGTAATGCGTAGCTACTAATCGCGTAGTCCCAAAACTTCCTATTTGTGAATAGGACCGACTTAGGATTGAAAATGTGCCGCTAGTAGGAGAAATCATGAACTGTCTTCAAACAGCACCAAATGGTGCACGAACACCTCACACGTGACCAACGTAACTAGTAGCAAATGACTACATTATCAGGGGACTCTCGATTGAGAATAGGACCGAATTTTACAAATAAGCGCACTTGGACTTGAAAACATACCGCTAGTGGGAAAAAACTCCGAACGGATCCCAAATGGCCCCGCAACGGGCACAAACACCTCATACATGAGAAACGTAACTCCTAGAAATAGACCGCATAGTCATAGGACTCCCAATTTAAGAATAGGACCAAAATTTGAAGATAGGCACACTTAGGCTAGAAAACGTGTCGCTGGTGGACGAAAATCCTGAACAACCTCCAAACAGCCCTGGAAGGAGCACGGACCCTCGAATTTGAATAATGTAAGTCATTGGAACTGAATGCATATTCGTGGGACTCCCAATTTGAGAATAGGACTGAAATTTGAAAATAGGCACGTAGAGTTTAAAACGTGCCTCTAGTGGGCTAAACCCTCAAACAACAACCAATTGGCCTCACAACTGGCTTGAAAACCTCGCACATAACCTACGTAACTCATAGCAATTGATCGCATGGTCACGTGACTCCTTGTTTGAGAATAGGATTGCAGTTTCCAAATAGGCACACTTAGGCTTGAAAACGTGCAACTAGTGGGAAAAACCCTGAACAAACCCCAAATGGCTCCGTAAGGGTTACGACACTTCACACATGACGAACTCAACTCGTAGCCTAATTTGAGAATATAGCAGAAATCGCTAGTGGGCAACAACCTCGAATAACCCCAGAACGGCCCCGTAAGCAGCTCGAACACCTTGCACATGACCAACATAATATGTAGCAACTGACCGAGTAGTCATGGGACTCCCAATTTGAGAATTTTGACAAAAATATGCAAATAGGCACACTAAGGTTTGAAAATGTGAAGCTAGCGAGCAAAAAACCAAAATAACCCCCAAATAACCCCGCAAGGGGCACGAACACCTCACTTGTGATTAACGTAACTCGTATCATCCAACTGCGTAGTCACGGGACTCTCGATTTGAGAATAAGACTTAAATTTCAAAATAGTCACACTTAAGCTTAAAAACATGCTACTAGTGGGCTAAAACCTCAAACAACCCCCAAACATCCCTACAAGGGGCACGAACACCTAAATGTGGCCAACATAACTTGTAGCAATTAATCGCATATTCACGGGAATCCTAGTTTGAGAATAGTATCAAAATTTGCATATAGTCTCACTGAGGTTTTAAATCATACCGCTTATGGGAGAAAACCCCGAACAATGCCCAAACATGCCCGCATGGAGTGTGAACACCTCACATGTGACAAACATAACTCATGACAATATGCTGAAAAATCACCCACATGAACCTACAAGGGGCAGAATACCTCACACATGACCAAGTAACTCGTAGGAACTGATCACATAATTGTGGGACTTCGATTTGAGAATATAAATGAAATTTGCAAATAGGCACACTTAGGCTTGAAAATGTGTCACATGTGGGCAAAATCCCAAATAGCCCTTATAGGACTTGACAATGGGCATGAACACCTCGTACGTGATCAACGTAACTCCTAACAATGGACCCCGTAGTCAAGAGAGTCTCGATTTGAGAATAGGATCAAAATTTTCAATTCAAGCCTATATGTGCCGCTAGTGGGTAAGACCACCAAACAGCCCCGAGGGGAATAAGCAGTTATCATGTGACTAATGCAACTCATAGAAACAAACCTTGTAGTTACAAAACTCCTAGTATGTGAATAGGATAGAAATTTTCAAATAGGCACACCTAGGCTTGTAAACATGCCGCTAGTGGAAAAAATTCCGAACAACCACAAGCAGTCCCACAAGAGGAGAAAACACTTGGCACGAAGCCAACATAACGCGTAGCCACTAACCAAGAAGTCCCAAGTCTCTCCATTTATTCATATGATAGAAATTTGCAAATAGGCATACTTAGGATTGAAAAGCTGCCGGTAGTGGGAGAAAACCCTGAACAACCTCCAAACGACCTCAAAAGGGGCACGAACACCTCACACGTAACCAACGTAACTCTTAGAAACTGAACGCATCATCGCGACACACCCGATTTTACAATAGGACCAAAATTAACTGAACGCATCATCGCGGCACACACAATTTTACAATAGGATCAAAATTTACAGATATGCACACTTATGGTTGAAAACGTGCTGCTAGTGGGCAAAAACCCAGAATAACCACCAAACAATCACGCAACGGGCACGAACACCTCGCACGTGACCATCATAACTCAAAGAAACAGACCGTGTAGTCACGGGACTCCTGATTTACGAATAAGGCCAAAATTTAAAAATTGGCACACTTAGGCTTGAAAACGTGCCATTAGTGGGCAAAAATCTCAACCAACCTCCAAACGGTCCTGTAAGGGGCATGAACCCTCGTTCGTGACCAACGTAACTCATAGATACTAGCTACATAGCCACGGGAATCCCAATTTGCGAATAGGACTAAAATTTTCAAATAGGCACACACAGAGTTTAAGCACATGCCACTAGTGGGCAAAGACACTGAACATCCTCCAAATGGCCCCGCAAGGGGCACAAAAACCTCGCACATGACCAATATTACTCATAGAAACTTATCGCATAGTCACGGGAATATCAATTTGAGAATAGGACTGTAATTTGTAAATAGGTATACTTAGGCTTAAAAACTTGTAGCAAGTGGGAGAAAACCCCAAATAGCCCCTAAAGATCCCCGCACGGGGAATGACACCTTGTATGTGACCAACATAACTCGTAATAACTGATCGCGTAGTCGTGGGAATGCCAATTTGATAAATGGATCAAAATTTTCAAATAGGCACACTTAGGCTTGAAAACATGCTGCTAGTTGACGAAAACCCCGAACAATCCCCAAATGGCCCACAAAGGGTATGAAAATCTCGCACGCGACCAAAAAAACTCATAGCAACTGACCACATAGTCGCAGGACTCTAGATTTGTGAATGAGACCAAAATTCGCAACTAGACACACTTAGGCTTAAAAACATATGACTAGTGGATGAAAACCCCGAATGATCGCGAAATGGACACACAAGGGGCATGAACACCTAGCAAATGACCAATGTAACTCTAGCAATAGACTACATATTCACGGGACTCCCGATTCAAGAATAGGACCAAAATTTCAATGTACGCACACTTAGGATTAAAAACATGCTGCTAGTGGGTAAAAATCCTAAACAACCTCCAAATTGTCATACAAGGGCCACTAACCCTTGCACGTGACCAACGTAACTCGTAACAACTTACCACATAACCATGGGACTCCCAATGTGCGAATAGGAAAAAAAATTCCAAATAGGCACACATTTAGTTTAAAATGTGCCCCAAGTGGGTAAAAACCCTGAACAAACTCTAAACAGCCCCGCAAGGGGCACGATAATCTCGCATGTGACCAACGTAACTCATAGAAACTGATCGCATAGTCATGGGACTCCTGATAAGCATCCAAAAGTGTACATTTTATACTCCGAATGGACATATTTTAGTTCCTAATTCTCAACAATAATGGTCTTATGTGCGTAAATGTTCAATGTGCAGGCTTGGTTGCGTTTCCGGTTCAAAAAGTGTTATTTCAAGGCAAATTGCATCAAGAATGGAGCTAATAACCTCTCTCATAACCAAACTTGTGCCTAAACCTAGCCCAAACCATTACCCCAAGCATGTGTGTGTTTAGTTTGTGCCTTTTTATATTTTTTTTAGATTTTTAGATTTTTAGTTAGAGTCGTTATTTTTAGAGTTTATTTTTTATTTATTTAGTATTTTCTAGGTTTTGTTTTCTATTTTTCTATTTTATTTTTATTAGTACAATTTTATTTTATTTTGATTTTTTTTTATTTTTTAGTTTTATTAGGATTAGTTTTTTTAGGAATTCTATTATTTTTAGTCTTATTAGATTTTACATTCTTTTTAGGATTTTAGTTTTTAGTTTAATAGATTTTTACTTTTTATTTTTATTTCTTTTTAATTTCAATTTTTTTTATTGAGTCATTATTTTATTTTTAGAGTAGGAATTTAATTTTTAGATTTTCAGTTTTAATAGTTTTATTTTTATTAGTTAGTCTTTATTTTTTAAGGGTCCAAATTAAACACACACATAAACCCACTTACACTCTAAAATCTATACACTCTACAATAAACCAAACTTCCATACACCCTCTCACACACTACCCCCTCCACTTCATCTTCCCCACTCAACCTTTAAACCAATTTCTCTCTCCTCACCTCCATCACCCAAAATCTCCAACAACACTTCTCTCTCCTCTCATCCACCTCCTAATTAACCAACAATAAAAACTAAATCAATTATTCATCATCATCATCCACCATTAACAATAAATCCACCTCCATTACAACACAAACAAACCCACATCTCCATCCCCAAGAACCTCAAACCCGAAATAGACTCCACCCGAACCCTTACCCAGACGGCCAGCAGCCCCGCCGGCACGAACCACCCAGCAATCCGGTCGGCACTACCAACTTCGGTGACCACCTCCTTTCTACCTTACCCAACCCAATTCTGATCCAGAACATACCCGATTTTGACCCACCAACCCGAGCCTCCATCCAAAGCTTCAAACAAACCCATTTAGCTTTAACCCTTTACCCATTTCCCCCTTTCCAAACCAAAATCGTGTTCTGCCAAAAAAACCAAAAACAAAGACAAAATAACTCCCACGTGTGTTTTAAGCCACATATCCCCAATTCCTATTTTACCCCCAACTAAATTTTATCCACTTTTCCAGATAATAACCCCAACTACCCTCATGTGCACACAATTCATATTTTATTACCTCACACCTTTGCCATGCACATATGCTCATCCCATGCTCCTCTCACCATTTCCATGCACACTCAAGCCAATTCCTAAAACTACCCCTTAGCCCCATGTGTGCCATGCATCTCCTATTTAAAGAGATGAAGACCATTTGAAGAAAAATCTCCAAACTAGTTTTTAATCTTTGTCTGATAAATTTCTCTACACTCTTCTTTAGAGAGTATTTGTATTTTTAGCAAATATCTCAATATAGAGGTATGTGGTGAAATTTATCTCTAGGATGAATTCCACCCCACCCATCTATAATGATTTTTTTGCATTTTTAGCAATTATTTCATAATAGATTGATGTAGTTGAATTCATCCATTATTATCTAGGACTTTTTATCACTCAATCAATTTGTAGAGAGAATTATAGAGAGAGATAGTTAGAGTAAAAAATAAATTAGGCAGAACATTTTGTAAATAGTTTTTATTTCATTTTTTGTTTTTTGTTAGAAATTAGTGAGTTATAAATTAGTGAGAAATTTAATTGAGTGTGTTTTTATTATTAAAAATCATTTGGAAGCTCAAATTGAATAGATGATGTGCAAATTCAAGGATTGGAGTCCAATTTCAGTCAAAGAGATTTGGTGTTATTTTTCTTCTATTTCATTTTATTAGCCTTCGATTATTTTTTCATCATGTTTAATATCATGTTAAACTAAATCCCCTTTCAAGGGGTGGGTTGAACCCTTATTTGATATCATTATGATTTAATTAATTTGATTAATTGAAAATTCCCTTTGAATGTTAATTTTAATCCCTCAATCTTAAATTTACGCTTCGAGAGAGGGTAAATGATTTTCGAAAGAAAATTAAAATTCTAGTTATAATACCCATTTTAGATTCGAACTAGTGATGGGGGTTTCTTAAGTATGGTATTATTCCTTGAATTTCAACTCTAAAATTCATTTTCTAGATTTACATAAATTTTGATAAATCGATCCTAGCGGGTGATTAATTAAAAAGAGTGTAGATCTATTTTCTAGAGTTGTGGGGGGTTAAACTTAATTTTCCAAAAGATTACTATTAAAATTACACTTGAAATGAGAGTTGATTAGTAATTTTGAGATTAATTTGGGAGAATTCAAATAATTAATTTAATTAGTTAGAATAGCTAAAATTTGTGGTGTAGTCGCACTCCATGATTGCTCTCACTATTATTTACCTCACTTTATCTCTTATTTTTGTGTTAGACTTTATTTTTCATTTTAGTCACTTCTTAGTTTGTCATTTGATCTTCCATTTATTTTAATGTTAATTCACGATCTCGCCCAAAAATTGTTTTAATATTTGTAAAGCTAAAAAAATAGAAAAAGCAAAAATCTCAAAAAGAAAATAAAAATTGAATTACAATTGAGTTTGTCTCTAGCTTACCCCCTTGATGTGGATTGATACCCTTACTTACCTCTACACTTTAGATTGTTATATTTTATAGGTATTTTGAGTATTTTCACTGGAGGACCTTTTCAAGCATAGACGAAAAAAATAGACGAAAAGGTTCTTTTTATCAACTCCCGATTTTAGAATAGGACTCCAATTTGCAAATAGGGCCAGTTAGGCTTGAAAACGTGCAAGTAGTGGGTGAAAACCCCAAACAACCCCCAAAGGTCGCCATAAGGGTGAAGACACCTCGTACGTGACCAACCTAACTCATAGCAACTCATCGCCTAGTCATGGGACTACCAATTTGATAAATGGACCAAAATTTTCAAATAGGCAAAATTAGGCTTCAAAACGTGTCGCTAGTGGGCAAAAATCTCAAGCACCCCACAAACGACCTCGCAAGAGGCATGAAAACCTCGCACTTGACCAACATAACTCATACCAACTAACCACGTTGTCATGGGACTCCTGATTTGAGAAGAGGACTGAAATTTGCAATTGGGCACACTTACGCTTTAAAATGTTATACTAGTGAGCAAAAACTCCGAACAGTCTCCCAACGGCCCTACAAGGCGTATGACACCTCGTATGTGGCCAACGTAACTCTTAGCAACTAACCGCATAGCCGCGGGACTCCCGATTTGAGAAGAGGGCCAAAATTATCAACTAGGCATACTTAGGGTTGAAAACCTGCTACTAGTGGGTGAAAATCTCGAACAGTCGCCAAACGGCCCAACAAGGACCACGAACACCTCGTACATAACCAACATAACTCATAGTAATATACCTTGTAGCTTTGGGACTCTCGATTTGAGAATAGGACCGAAATTAAAAAAATAGGCATGCGTAGGCTTGAAAATGTCCCGCTAGTCGACGAAAAGCCCGAAGAACCCCCAAACGGCCCTACAAAGGGCATGAACACCTCGCATGTGACTAACATACCTTGTAGCAACTGACTGTATAGTATTGGAACTCCTAATTTGGAAACTATATCAAAATTTGCAAATAGGCTCACTCAGTCTTGAAAATGTGTTGTTAGTGGGCGAAAATCACGAACAACCCCCAAACGGCCCTACAAATGGCACGAACATCTCACACGTGACCAACATAACTTATAAAAACTTAATGCATAGTTAAGGGACTATCATTTTGAGAATAGGACTTAAATTTACAAATAGACACACTTAGGCTTAAAAATGTGTCGCTAGTGGGCAAAAATCCCAAACATAACCAAACGGCCCTAAAAAGTGCAGGAACACCTCATACTTGACCAGTGTAACTCGTAGGAATAAAATGTGTAGTTGCGGGACTCTCAATTTGAGAATAGTACTAAAATTTGCAAATAGGCACACTTGGGATTGAAAACATACTACTAGTGAGAGAAAACTCAAAAAGCTACCAAACTGCCCTGTAAGGGGCACCAACATAACTTGTAGCAACTAATCGCATTGTCACGGGACTCCCAGATTGATAATAGGAGAAAAATATGACAATAGGCACACATAGGCTTGAAAACATGATACTAGTGGGAAAAAACAACTAACAACCCCCAATCGGCCCCGCAAGGGCCATGAACACCTCCCACATGACTAGTGTAACTCGTAGCAATAGACCGCGTAGTTGTGGGACTCTTAATTTGAGAATATAATAAAAATTTGCAAATAGGAACACTTAGGATTGCTTTACAATTCAGGCCTAGGTGTGCCACTGGTGGGCAAAAACCCTGAACAGCCCCCAGACGGCCCCGTAAGGGGCAAGAACACCTCGCACGTGACTAATGTAACTCGTAGAAACTAATCGTGTAGTCACATGACTCTTAGTTTGAGAATTAGAATGAAATTTTCTAATAGGCACATTTAGGTTTGAAAACCTACCGCCGTGGGAAAAAACACCGAACAAGCCCCAAACGATCTTGCAACATGCACGAACACCTTGTATGTGACCTACGTAACTCGTAAAAACTGACCGCTTAGTCACGGGACTCCTCATTTGAGAATATAATTTAAATTTACCAATAGGCACACTTAGGCTTGAAAACGTGCCCCAGTGGACAAAAATCCCGATCAGCTCCCAAACGGCACCGCAAGGGGCATAAAATCTCACACGTGACCAACGTAACTCGAAGAAACCTCTCGCATAGTCATAGGACTCTAAATTTTAGAATAGGGCCCAAATTTCTAAATAGCACACTTAGGCCTGAAAATGTTCTGCTTGTGAACAAAAACTCGGTACATACCCCAAACGGCACTACAAGGGGCACGAACACGTCATAAGTGGCCAACGTAACTCGTAGTTACTAATTGTGTATTCACAGTGCATCCGATTTATGAATAGGACCAACATTGGCAACTAGACACACTTAGGAATGAAAATGTATAGCTAGTGGGCAAAAATGCCAAACAACCTCAAAACGACCCCAAAAGGGGCAAGAACACCTCACACGTGACCAACGTAACTCATAGAAACTGACCACGTAGCCGTGGGACTCCAAGTTTGAGAATAGGATTGAAATTTAAAAATAGGCACACTTAGACTGGAAAACGTGTTGATAGTGGGCGAAAAGACCAAATAGCCTCTAAATGCCCTGTAAGGGGAATGAACACCTTGCACGTGGCCAATTTAACTTGTGGTAACTGTCCACATAGTCAGAACCCTCGGTTTAAGAATATGATCAAAATTTACGAATAGGTACACTTCGATTTGAAAACGTGCTGCTAATGGGCAAAAAGCCCAAATAACCCACAAACGGCACCACAAGTGGTACGAACACCTCGCACATGACCAACGTTACTCATTAATAATTAACTGCGTAATCGCAGGACTCTCGATTCGAGAAAAGGACCAAAATTTGTTAATAGGTAGACTTAGGCTTAAAAATGCACCGCTAGTGGGAAAAAACCTCAAAAAGACTCCAAACAACCCCACAAAGGGAACAAACACCTCGCATGTGACGAACCTAAGTCTTAGCAAATGATTGCATAGTCACGATATAGTTGGTTTGAGAATATGACCAAAATTCTCAAATAGGCACACTGAGTTGTGAAAACATGCTACGAGTGGGCAAAAAACCCGAACGAACCCCCAAAAGCAATGCAAGAACATGAACACCTTGAACGTGATCAACGTAACTCGTAACAATTGATCGCGTACTCAAAAAACTCTCGGTTTGAGAATAGAACCATAATTTTCCAATAGGCACAATTAGGCTTTATTTATTATTCAAGCCTCAGTGTGCCGCTAATGGACAAAAACCTCAACTAACCCCTAAACAACCCCGTAAGGGGAACATACACCTCACAGATGACCAACGTAACTCGTACCAACTCACCATGTAGTCACGGTATAATCAATTTAAGAATAGGATCGAAATTTTCAAATAGCCACACTTAGGTTGTAAACAAGCCACTATTGGGAAAAAAAGTCAAAAAAACCAAATGGCCCAGCAAGAGGAAGGAACTCCTTGCACGTGA
Organism: Sambucus nigra; assembly: GCA_949130495.1. Lineage (NCBI taxonomy): Eukaryota > Viridiplantae > Streptophyta > Magnoliopsida > Dipsacales > Adoxaceae > Sambucus > Sambucus nigra. The sequence goes on along the minus strand of OX422207.1, from coordinate 351,975,208 downwards.
CCAACGTAACTAGTAGCAAATGATCGTATAGTCACGGGACTCTTCATTTGAGAATAGAATTGAAATTTACAAATAGGCACACTTAATCTTGAAAATGTGCCAATAGTGGCCGAAATCCATGAAGATCGTTCAAACGACCCCAAAAGAGGAAGAAACACCTTGCACGTAACCAACATAACTCGTAGAAACTAACTGCATAGTTGTGGGACTCTCTATTTGAGAACAAGAGTGAAATTTGAAAATATAAACACATTGGCTCGAAAACACGCCGCTAGTGGGCGAAAACCCCGAACAACCATCAAACCGCCCAACAAGAGAACGAATACCTCACACGTGACCAATGAAACTCATAGTAACTTGTCACATAGTCGCGGTACTCCTAATTTGAGAATAGAACCAAAATTTTCAAATAGACACACTTAGGCTTGATTTACAATTCAAGCCTAAGTGTGTCTTTAGTGTACGAAAACCCTGAATAACCCCCAAACAGCCCCTCAAGGAGCACGAACACCTCGACATAACCAATAAACTCAAAGGAACTGATCGTGTAGTCATGGGACTCCCAGTTTAAGAACAGGACTAAAATTTGCAAATAGCACAATTAGTCTTGAAAACCTTCTGCTAGTGGGTAAAAGCCTCAAATATCCCATAAATGGCCCAGAAAGGGGCACGAACACCTTTTAAGTGACCAGTGTAACTTGTAGCAACTGATCGCGTAATCACGGGACTCCCAATTTGAGGATAGGATCAAAATTTGCAAGTACGCACACTTAGGCTTGAAAATGTGCCGCTAGTGAGGGAAAACCTCGAAAAACCCCCAAATTAGTGTCGCAAGGTGCACAAACACCGCACACATCACAAGAAGATCTAGTATCAACTGGCAGCATATTCGTGGGACTCTCGGTTTGAGATCAGGACCAAAAATTTTAAATAAGCAAACTTGGGCTTAAAAATGTATCGCTACTGGGTGAAAACCCCAAATAATCCCTTAACAGCCTCGCATGGGACACAAACACCTTACACGTTATCAATATAACTCTAGAAGCTGATCGCGTAGTCACTGGACTCCCGATTTGAGAATATAATTGATATTTAAAAAAAGTCACACTTAGTCTTGAAAATGTTTCGCGAGTGGGCGAAAACCCCGAACCGCCCCCAAACAGCCTCGCAAGGGGTGAGAACACCTCGTATGTGATCAACGTAACTCATAGAAATTGATCGCATAGTAGAGATACTCCTGGTTTGGGAAGGGGATAGAAATTTATAATTATTTTCACTTAAGCTTGATTTACAATTCAAGTCGAAGTGTGCCACTAGCTGGTGAAAACCTTGAACAATGCAGAAACGGCCCCGCAAGGGGCAAGAACACCTCGCATGTGGCTAGCATAACTCGTAGTAACTAACTGCATCATCGTAGGACTCTAGGATTGAAAATAGGATCGAAATTTGTAAATAGGCACACTTAGGCTTGAAAATATGCCTCTAGTGGGCTAAAACCCTGAACACCTAGAAAATGGCCCTATAAAGTGCATGAACACCCCGTGCATGACCCACGTTACTCGTAGCAACTAGTCACATAGTTAAAGGACAATCGATTTGAGAACGGGACCGAAATTTGCAAAAAGGCACACTTAGTATTAAAAACATGTTGCTGGTGTACAACATCCCTAAACAGCCCCGCAAGGGACACAAACACCTCACACGAGATAGACATAACTTGCAACAACTATGAACATAGTCACAAGACTCTCAATTTGAGAATTAGACAAATTTTTCACACTTAGGTTTCACAACCTGCCACTAGGCGAAAGAATATTGAACAACCACCGAATAGCCCCGAAGGCACACAAACACCTCGCATGCGACCATTACAACTAGTACTAAATGACTGCGTAGTCGCGGGACTCGTGGTTTGAGAATATGGCCCAAATTTGCAAATTGGCACACTTAGGCTTGAAAATGTGTTGCTAGTGGGCAAAAAGCCCCTAAATGGCCCCACAAGCGGTATTAACACCCCACACGTGACCAACGTATCTCGTAACAACTGACCGTGTGCCCGCGAGACTCCCAGTTTAAGAATAGGACCAAAATTTACAAATAGGCAAACTTAGGCTTGAAAATGTGCCTCTAAGGGGTGAAAATTCTGAATAGCCCCCAAACGGCCAGTCAAGGGGGATTGAACACCTCGCATGTGACCAACATAACTCGTTGCGATTAATCGCGTAATCATGAAACTCCTTATTTTTTAATAGAATCAATATTTGCAAATAGGCTCACTTAGGCTTGAAAATTTATCGGCAGTGGGCAAAAACCCCTAACAGTCTCTAAATGTCCCTACAAGTGGTACGAACACCTCGAAAGGGACAACGTAACTCATAGCAACTGAGCGCATAGTCTTGTGGCTCTCTGTTTGAGAATAGGATCGAAATCTGCAAAAAATCACACTTAGGCTTGAAAATGTGCTGCAAGTGGGCGAAAACAATGCACATCCCCCAAACTACCTCGCAAGGGGTACAAACACCTCACATGTGACCAACAAACTCATCGTGTCTAACCGCATTGTCTAGTGACTTTTGGTTTCAGAGTACGACCAAAATTTCCAAATAGGCACACGTAGATTTAAAAATGTGTCATTAGTGGGTGAAAATCCCGAATAATCCCCAAACGTCTGTAAGGGGCATGAATATCTCAAATGTGACCAATGTAACTCAAGTAGAAACAAATCGCATATTCAAAGGACTACCTAATTGGGAATAGGTCCGAAATTTGCAAATAGGCACACACAGTCTTGGAAACGTGCTACTAGTGGGTAAAAACCCCAAACAACCTCCAAACGGTACCACAAGGGACGTGAACTCCTCGCACGTGACCAACATAACTCGTAACAACTGATAGCATAGCCGAGGGACTCTCGATTTGAGAATACGACCAAAATTTTCAAATAGACACACTTAGGCTTGAAAATATGTCACTAGTGGGGGAAAATCCCGAACGGTGGCCAAATGGCCCCGCAATGGGCACAAACACCTCGCACATGACTAATGTAGGAACACTTAGGATTGAAAATGTGTTACGTTCTGCATACTAGCAGGATTCTCAAAATTTCAAAGTAGGCACGCTTAGGATTAAAAATGTGCTGCTAGAGGGAAAAAGTCCCGAACAACCTCCAAACGGTCACGCAAGGGGCACAAACCCTCGTACATGACTAACGTCACTCGTAGCAACCGATCGCATAGCTGCAGGACTCCCAATTTGCGAAGAGGACTGAAATTTGCAAATAGGCACACATAGAGTTTAAAATGTGCCCCAACTGGGCAAAAACCCTACACAACATCTAAACGGTCCCGCAAGGGGCATGAAAACCTCACACGTGACCAATGTAACTCATAGCAGTTGATCGTATAATCATGGGACTCTGGGTTTGAAAATAGGACTATAATTTGCAAATAGGGACACTTAGGCTTGAAACGTGCAACTAGTGCGAAAAAACATCGAATAACCCCCAAAGGGCTCTGCAATGGGAACGACACCTCGTACATGACCAACATAACTCGTAGAACCTGATTGCCTAGTCGTGGGACTACCAGTTTCAGAACTGGAATGAAATTTTCAAAAAGACACAATTAGGATTGAAAATGTGTAGCAAGTGGGCGAGAACTTCGAACAACCCACCAACGGCCCCGCAAGGGGCATGAAAACCTTGCACATGCCAAACATAACTCATAGTAACTAATCACATAGTCATGGGACTCCCTATTTGAGAAGAGGATTGAAATTTACCAATAGGAACACTTACGCTTGAAAATGTTTCGCTAGTGCGCAAAAAAAGCGTACAGTCCCCAAACAAACTTACAATGGGCTGAAACCTCGTATGTCACCAATATAACTCGTACCAATTGACCAAATAGTCACGGGACTCCCAATTTGAGAATAGGACCGAAATTATCAAATAGGCACACTTAGGCATTTAAAAATGTGTTGCTTGTGGGTGGAAACCATGAACATCGCCAAATGGCCCCACAATAGGCACGAAGACCTCGCATGTGACCAATATAAATCGTAGCAAGAAATCATGTAGTTAAAGGACTCTTGATTTAAGAATAGGACCGAAATTCCAAAATAGGCATGCTTAGGCTTGGAAACGTGTAGCTAGTCGGCAAGCCCCCCCCCCCCCCGAAGAACCCCCAAACGACCGTCCAAGGGGCACAAACACCTCTCACATGACTAACGTAACTTATAGCAACTGATTTCATAGTCTCGAGACTTTTGGTTTGAAAATTGCATCGAAATTTACAAATAGGCACACTCAGGCTAGAAAATGTGCCACTACTTGGTGAAAACCATGAACAACTCCCAAATGGCCCTACAAGATGAACATCACGTAGTGACTAATGTAACTTATAGCAATTTACCACGTAGCAAAGGGACTACCATTTTGAGAATAGGAATGAAATTCCTAAATCAGCACACTTAGGCTTTAAAACGTGCCGCTAGTGGGAAGAAATCATGAACTTAACCAAATGGCCCAAAAGGGGAAGGAACACCTCTCACGTGACCAACGTAACTCATAGCAACAAAACATGTAGTCGTGGGACTGTCGGCTTAAGAATAGGACTAAAATTTGCAAATAGGCACACTTAGGCTTAAAAACGAACTACTAATGGGCAAAAACTCAAAAATCCACCAAACTACCCTATAAATGGCACCAAAATCTCGCACGTGACCAACGTAACGCGTAGAACCTATTTGTATAGTCATGTTACTCCCGGTTTGAGAATAGGAATGAAATATGACAATAGGCACACATAGTCTTGAAAACGTGTTGTTAGTGCGGAAAAACCACGAACAACCCCCAATCGGCCCAGCAAGGGCCATGAACACCTTGCATGTGACCAATGTAACTCGTTGCAACTGACTATGTAGTTGGGGGACTCTCGATTTGAGAAGAGGATCAAAATTTGCAAATAGGAACACTTAGGCTTGATTTACAATTCAAGCGTAAGTGTGCCGCGAGTGGAAAAAACCTGAAAAAAACTTAAGACAGCCTCGCAAGGAGCACAAACACCTAGGGCGTGACTAATAGAACTCGTGGCAACTGATCAAGAAGTCACAGGATTCCCAGTTTGAGAATATGATCAAAATTTTAATATAGGCACACTTAGAGTTGAAAACGTGTTACTAGTAAACGAAAATCCCAAACAGCCTCCAAACGGGCTCGCAAGGGGAATGGACACCTCACACATGGCCAACGCAACTCGGGTAAACTGAACGCATAGTCGCAGACTCTCGGTTTAAGAATAGATTTGAAATTTGCAAATAGGCACACTTAGGCTTGAAAATGTGCCGCTAGTAGGCAAAAATCCCAAACAACCCCCAAATGGCCCCATAAGTGGAACGAACACCTCACACGTGATCAACGTAAGTCATTAATAATAGACTACGTAGTTGAGGGACTCTTGGTTGAAGAATAGGACCAAATCTGTAAATAGGTTGACTTAGGCTTAAAAACATGCCTAAGTTTGAGAATTGGACTAAAATTAACTAATCGCATAGTCACGGGGCAAGAACATCTCTCTCATGACCTATGTAACTCAAATTAACTAATCGCATAGTCATGGGACTCCCGGTTTGAGAATAGGACTAAAATTTTTAATTAGCACACTTAGGTTTGAAAACCTGCTGCTAGTGGGAAAAAACCTCGAACAATCCACAAATGGCCCAGCAATGGACACGAACACTTCTTAACTAACCAACGTAACTCATAGAAACTGACCGCATAGTCACAGGACTCTTGGTTTGAGAATAGGATCAGAATTTTCAAATACACACACTTAGGCTTGAAAACGTGCTTCGGATTGAAAACGTGACTCTAGTGGGTGAAAACCCCGAAGCACCACCAAACAACGTCGCAAGGGGCATGAACACCTCACACATAACCAACAAAACTTATAGCAAGAGACAGCGTAGTCCCAAGACTCTTGGTTTGAGAATAGGACCAAAATTTTCAAATAGGCACACTTAGGCTTAAAATTATGACGCTAGTGGGCAAAAACCCCAAATAGCCCCGAACGGCCTCGCACGGGACACGAACACCTTAAACGTGACTAGCGTAACTCTAGTAACTGATCGCATAGTCACGGGACTCCCAATTTGAGAATATGACGAAAATTTGTAAATAGTCACACATAGGCTTGAAAATGGGTCGTGAGTGGGTGAACACCGATTTGTCTCCAAATGGACCCGCATGGGGTACGAACGCCTCGCACGTGATCAACATAACTCATAGGAACTGACCGCGTACTTGAAAGACTCCTAGTTTGAAAATCAAACCGAATTTACAAATTGGCACAATTAGGCTTGATTTAAAATTCGAGCTAAAGTGTACCGCTAGAGGGTTAAAACCCCAAACGACCCCACATGGGGAAATAATGTGGCCAATGAAACTTGTAGCAACTGATTGCATGGTCACGGGACTCCCATTTTGAAAATAGGACCAAAATTTTTAATTACGCACATTTAGGTTTGAAAACGTGCCACTAGTTTGCCAAAATCCCGAACAACCTGCAAATGAACCTGTAAGGGGCATGAACACACCTCATGTGGCCCACGTCACTCATAGCAACTAATCACAAAGCCACGGGACTACCAATTTGAGAATGGGACCAAAATGTGTAAATAGGCACACTTTGGCTTGTAAATGTGTCTCTAGTGAGCGAAAACGCCGAACAACCCCCAAATAGCCCCGTAAGGGGCATAAACACCTCGCACGTGACCAACATAACTTGCAATAACTATGCGCGTAGTCGCATGACTCCCAATTTGATAATAGGACCAAAATATGAAAATGGGCACACTTAGGTTTCAAAATGTGCCGCTAGTGGAGAAAATACTTAACCAACCCAAAACGGCCCCGCAAGGCACATGTGGCCATCATAACTCGTAGAAACTGATTACAAAGTCGTGGGACTCGCAGTTTAATAATAGGGCCAAAAATTTGCAAATAGGAACACTTAGGATTGAAAATGTGCTCCTACTGGGCGAAAATACCCAAAATGGCCCCACAAGGGGTACAAACACATCCCACGTGACCAACATAACTCGTAGCAACTGAACTCATTCTCGCGGGACTCCCGATTTAAAAATTAGATCAAACTTGAAAATAGGCACACTTAGGCTTCAAAATGTGTTGCTAAGGGTGAAAATTCTGAATAACACCCAAACAAACCCACAAGGGGGATCGCACACCTCGCACGTGACCAACACAACACGTAGCAACTGATCGTGTAGTCGCATTACTCCTGATTTGAGAATAGGACCAAAATTTGCAAATAGTCTCACTTACACTTGAAAATTTGTCTCTAGTGGGTAAAAACCCTGAACATTCTCCACACGGCCCCGTAAGGGGAACGAACATCTCGCACGAGACAACGTAACTTGTAGAAACTGATCGCATAGTCGTGGAACTCCCAGTTTGAGAATTGAATCAAAATTTTAAAAAGGCACATTTAGGCTTGAAAACATGCCGCTAGTGGGCAAAAACCCCGAACAGCCCCCTAACTACCTTGCAAGGGGTACAAACACCTCACATAGGACCAACATAGCTAATCGCAACTGACCGCGTTATCCCAAGACTCTTAGTTTGACAATTGGACCGAAATTTGCAAATAGGAACACTTAGGCTTAAAAATGTGCTGGTGGGAAGAAACCCCAAACACCTTGTACGTGACCAATATAACTCGTAGTAACTAAATGCGTAGTCATAGGACTCGTCGATTGATAATAAGTCTCATATTTGCACGTAGGCGTACTTAGGCTTGAAGACGTGTTGTTAGTAGGCAAAAATCCTGAACAACGCCCAAATGGCGAATCAAGGGGAACGAACTCCTCGCACGTGACTAGTGTAACTTATAGCAACTGGACGCGTAGGCAAGGGACTCCCGGTTTGATTATAGGACCAAAATTTATAAATAGACACACTTAGGCTTGAAAACGTGCCGCTAGTGGGAAAAAACCCTAAAAAGACCCCAAACGGCCCCACAAGGGGCACGACCAGCTCGCATGTGACCAATATAACTTGTAGCTACTGACCGTGTAGTCACGTGAATCCCATTTAGAAAAAAGACACAACGCATATTTTTTCTTTAAAAATATGGTCACAGACTTAAACCGTGACCATATTTAATATTTTATAATAAAATTTTGGCCACAGATTGGTGTCGTGACCACATTGAACCATGCGTAGAAGATTGGTCACTGCTTACGTCAGCGACCACAATCAACCATGTGTAGAATAAGGTCAATGCTTAGGTCTGTGACAAAGGTTTCAAACCTGGTCATGGATTAGGATTGTGACTAAGGCTTCAAAGTTGTTCACGAACTTTGTCCGTGCTACCATGCCATATACTAGCCCACGCTCGGGTCCGTGACTATGTCTTTTGGTCAGGGATTTAGTTCATGACCAACGATTTTAGTCACGCCCATTTTGGTCCTAGATTGGATCCATGACTCGTAGGCTTGGTCACGACCCGAATCCATGACCATCCACCTATTTTGGTGTTGTGACACTTTTTGTGAAAATAAAAATAAAATGAAAGTAAAAGTGAAACTAAACTAAAAGTAAAAATAAAAAAAATGATATGAGGAGAAAAATATATAATAATAAAGGTTCTCCATCTTTATGAGACTTTTCTTCTGGGCAAAGGCAACTTCGAGTGTTGATGATCCGCATCGTTCGAATGGGCGTGGAGGTATAAGAGGGAGGTTCCCTTTTTCTTTAGATTTTAATAAGGAAAGGGCCTTTTGGGATATTTTTTAGAGATAGGAGTGGCGTCCTTTTACCAAGAGAATAGAGTGTCATTTAGCAGGGAGCCCTTAGAGAGTCTGCTTGCCTTGATATGTGTCTTAGGTTACCAGACGTTTTGCAAGGGATGGGTAAGAGGCTTTAGAGTTAGCTTCAGAGATAGGAGCGTCAACCTTTCACTAAAAATAGGGTGTCGATTAGTGGGGATACCTTGGTGAATCCATCTACCTCCATATTTATCTTAGATTACAGGGTGTTTTGAGGGAGAGAGGTGTTTAACTTCAGAGAAGAAGTAAATGGGGGTATAGTGGTCTCCCTTTTAGAATTCTTTTAGTTTTTCGTATTATTAGCCTTTATGTGTAGATTAATAAATATGACCTTGTGGAGTCTTTAAATGCTTTAGATAATTATTTTATTTTACTTGATTTTTAGTCCACTTGGATCGTCCTAGTATTTTTAGAGATCAAGGGAAAAACGATCATAGACAACGTTTTCCTATAAAATATGTTTTTTTTATTCATTTGGATCAGGCCCGAAGTGATATCTATATACGATGTAAAGGCATCTGGGTGTCTATTTGAATGTTAGAGATAAAAACATATCGAAGAATTAAGTCCTCATAGCTCCTTCTAATAATTGATAAAAAGTTGGAGGCTTAAAATGTTTAAGTTGACTTCAAGCAAAAGGTTAGTGGATCAAGTAGGATTTTTAATGTAGGGCTAGGGAATGTGTATGGGATTGTATATACTTACCTTCCTTTATAACTAATTGTTCGGTCTTTCTCCTTTTCACCTTAGGCAGGCTCAAGAAAAGAATTTCTTCAATTAGTCCATATTGCATGGTTGGGAAAATGTGACTCCAACAAGATCAGCTAAGGTAGCCACCCTTCCAGAGTTTATTTTAGTGGTTGGATAGTTTTCACCCCAGTTGGGAGAAAATTTACCTCTATGAGTCCGGGTTGGTGTAATATTCTCTTTTATGATGAAGTTTCCCTCTTGGATATTTTACTTCTTGAATCGTTTATTGAATGATCGAGAGATATGTTGTTGCTATTCCTCGCCTTCGTAAGAGAACATCAACGTCTTTTCGTCAAGGAGAGATAGTTCATCATAGCAATCTTTGACCCAATCGGTTTTGACCACCTAGCTTTTAAGCATGACCCATAGTGAGGGCACCTCGATTTCGATGGGTAGGATGCCTCAATGCCATAAACTAGTATGTAGAGGGTGGAACCGATGGAGTTTCTCTTTGTAGTATGGTTTCTCCAGAGGGCGTATGGGAGTTTGTTTGACCAATCATTATAGATTTAGGTCATCTTATTAGTAATGTTTTTTACATTCTTATTATCATCTTCGACTTCTACATTACTTTGAGGTCGATAAGGGAATGATTTTTTACGGGTGATATTATACTCATAAAGTATGTTTGATACCTCTTTCTCGAAGTGAGACCCATTTTCTGACATTATTTCTTAAGGTACGTCGAAATGGTAGATCATGTTGTTTCATATGAATTTTTCCACGTTTTTAGCATTCAGAACTGCATAAGAATCGACCTTGACCCATTTGGTGAAGTAGTCAATGGAGACCAAGATGAACTCAGGCCCCATAGATACCTTGGGAGTTACCTTCCCTACAATGTCATTCCCCCAGGTGGAGAATGGTCAGGGCAAGATCATACAGTATAGCTCACGAAGAGGTAGATGTTGTCGAGGTGAGTAGATTTGGCACTTGAGGTACCTCTTAACGTAATATGTATAGTCTTTCTTCATGGTGGTCCATTAATATGACTTCCAAAGTTTTCTTTCTTGATAGGGTATATAAACTTATTTGTGGGCGACATGCACCGTTATGGACTTTGTCCATAATTTCGAAGGTTTCTCCTCTATGATGCATCGTAAGTGTATTCTATCAAACCATCTCTTGTAGAGATCATCCTCGCAGATGTTGAATTACACGGTTAGTCGTCTCAAGGTAAGTCGGTCTTTGGAATAGGCATCCATCGGGGAGATATTTTTATTGAGCAACTTCTAGGTGTCGTAGTACCATATTGTGAGTCCCATGGAAATTTTTTTTATGACCTCGACCTCGAAGTAATAGGACATGGTGTTTCGGCTAGTTATGGTGAATATTATTTCGATAGTTCTCTCCGACATGTCTATCATGAAGGATTGAGTGGAAAATCCATCTTCAAAGTTTTTCTTAGCCCTCAAGAGGAAGTAAAATTCATGGTGTTCGAATTATGAAGATACCTCCTTTAAGTAGGCCTCGTCTGCTTGAAACTTGTCATCTCAAATTTTCCACTTACCCATTATTTAACAAATAAGTAGGTTGGAATATCCTTAAGCATTCATGTCAATGATACCCAATTCTAGGAAAATCTCGTGACATGTGATGCAAGCCGTGTATGTGAACTTAATGGAGGTGGGGAGTCATTATGACACGTGGAATTTGAGGATCATCTTGATGCCAAATTCCCTTTTTATTGGAGGATCCATCGAACTACAATTCTCAAATTTCTATATCGTTTGGATCAAAGAGATCCTTATTTGGAAATTCCTCCTCATTTTCCTCCTCGTCTGACAGGGGTTGCCCTAGAAGGAAGTCGAAGGTATCTCATCCTTTAGTAGCTATTTGCGTGACATACGAGATCTCAAACTCTAATAGCATGAGAATCCACTTGTACATTCTGCTGAGGAGAGAGGGTTTATCTAATATGTACTTTAGGGGATCCATTCTCGAGAAGAGTTTCATGTTTAATAACTCAATGTAGTGTCATTTTTTACGAGTTATCCATAGCAGGGGCACATAAGACTTTTCCAAGGCAGTATATTAGAGCTCATAGGATACTAGTTTTTTGTTGACATAGTAGATGGAACATTCTTTCTGGGAGCTTTCAACGTATTGTGCTAACATGGATCCAACAGTCAATTCGGTTATGGTGATGTAGAGGACGAGTGGTTATCCTAGTTGAGGAGGAACTAACACCGATAGATGAGTGAGGTAATCTTGTATTTTCTCAAATGCATCTTGGCATTGAGAGCTCCATTCTTAGGGTATGTCCTTTTGAGTATTTGGAAGGTGGGATTGCAAATGGTGGTGATCTAGCTGATGAATCAGCTTATGAATTGCACCTGACCTAGAAACCCTCGTACTTCAACTTTTACTGTGGGTGGGGGAATTTACCATATGGCTTTTACTTTGGCGGGTTATACCTCTATTCCTTCTTTGTAGATGATGACGCCAAGCACTTTCCCTTTAGTGACTCCTAAGACACACTTTTGTGGATTTAACCCCACTTTGAAGAGGCATAACCTTTGGAAGAATTTCTGGAGTGATGGGATGATTCTTACTAGATCTTTTGATTTATTGATCATGTTGTCCACATAGACTTCCACATACTTGTGTATGAGGTCATTTATGATGGTTTTGGCCACTATTTCATAAGTTGCACCATCATTTTTTAAACCAATGGGCATGATTATATAATAGTATGACCCCCATGGGAAATGAACCTGATCTTCTCCTGATGACTGAGATGCATTTTAAATTGGTTGTAGCCTACAAATTCGTACACAAAGGACTTTAGTGCATTCTCAGATGTACTATGTTGAAATAGGTTGATATGGGGTAGCGAAAGTCATTTTTTGGATAGGCCCGGTTAAGATCCTTATAGTCTACGTAAATTCAAACTTTTATTATAGTTTAGGGTACTCATACGATGTTGGTTAGACAAGTGGGGCATTCCACCAGTCATATGAAGTTGACACTAAATTATTTCTCGATCTCCTCTTTAACATTCAAGAACTTATATTTTACAGGTTTGGCATAAAGGAGAGTAGGTATCTCATGCATAACAATAGAGGGGTTGATGACAGGCATGTTGATATAGGAACAAGCAAAAACATCCATGAAGTCGACAAGGATATTTGTGAGCTCCTTCTAGTCATTCTTATATAAGGAGGACCCTATTTGAAAATGTTTCGAGTTTGGGGTCGTAGCCATGTTTATTGTGTCATCATTGTTGGGAGGCATACAATTTTTTTTTGCTTTAGTCAAGTTTTTGCAAATTTTCTAAGTATGTTAAGTGTGCAGAGTTATCATTATTAGGGGTTACTTCTAATACATTGCTATATTCATTATCAACATATGTAACAAACACAGGAAAATACTATAAAACCTCATTTATTTTTCCATCAAAAGGAGGTAGGAAAGCATTCATAATAGCAAAGGTTTTGCTTGATAGAGGGATACATTAGAATTAGGGATAAGGGGGAGATCTTTAGCTAACATAACATACTCAAACGGCCTGGACATGATAGAAATTGGGATGCATCCAATAGAGGTCCAGTTTTTTAGTATGATAGTCCCATGATATGGGAGATGACATGAGCCAGGTTTCGGTAAGGTACCTTTGGAGTGACCTTTTGTCCTTTTATGACCTCCATATTGACTGAAGGCTAGGACATGCAGTGTTTCTTGGGTTGGGCCTTATTCCCTTGAGGGCATCTTTAAGGTCTTTAGAAGGGTTCGTAGTAGGGTTAGTGAGAGGAGATGCCTAGAAAAGATCTTTTAGCAAGCGCTGGTGGTTTTCCTCATTCTAAAGATAGTGCCATGAGTGTTCATTAAGTGTGTCCCAAGGTTGGATCGAAGGCGATGTTTTAGGTGGAGTTTGGCACACGAAGGTAGAGATTGAGTTCAAGGATTATGACTAACTAGCATTTCTCTGTAGTAGTGTATTGATTGGCGTAGGCAGTGTACCAATCATGGAAGCTTTCTACCAGGGTCAAGTCTATGTATCTTAGCATAGTTATTAGGACAACATTATTGAAAAACATTTTGGTTAATCCCCATTTTGTCTCTGGCTTCTACAGTAACCCATGATTCGTTGTGTTCTCCCTAGTCGACAATATGGATTTTCCCATAATCCACATATTATTCTTGCTCTTAGAAGATCTCCATTCTAGGTCATAGGGATTTTTGGGTCTCATCCAACTAGGGCACTAGGTGTCTGTCATAAGGGAAGTCTTATCCTTGGAGATGGAAGTGACCATTCCACCCTTAGTGACGGTTTTGGCGGCAATCTTATAGCTCTTTGTCATCGACGTATACCCAAGATAGGCCTTCCCTTGTGTTTCATAGCAGAGATAGACTCGAGTATTCTTTGTTGATTCTTTCCTAAAACGAACCAGGGGCATGCATCAAATCTTTTGATTGATTTGGGAAGCTATATTGTGGATAACTAGCTCCCTCTTTTTAGGTGAATGAGTAGGATAACCCAAACTTTGTTGAGGCAAATGTTGTTGATGTCATGATGGGTGTTTAATAGAGGGGTGGTGATAGTATTTTCTACAATGTCCCAGTTGTCATCTCCTTGAATGATGATGACCTCGGTGTCGAACGAGAATAAGACCTTCATGTGAAATGATGAGAGGTAATGCCCCCGTGGGGTGTGTCTAGGACCTCCCAACTAAGAGGTAAATATTGGAAAGAACATCAACTACTTGAAATTACACATGGAATTTGATTGGGACTATTATATGAGTAAGAATGTTGGAACCGAGAACCGCTTGACGAGTGTTATCACAGGCCCTGGTGATTGTAAAGGACAGTGTAAATTCCAAGACAGCGTATCCAAGGACGGTAGAAATGTGATAAGGTCATACATTGACGGTGGAAGCATTATCTACTAGTACTAAGGGTACTATCTACCCGTGGGCCTTAGTAGTGATGTGTAATTCGAACTAGTGGTTGAGAACTTTCATAAGGAGGTCTTCATTAAAGAAGTTGGTGTCTTGGTGGATGGTGATGGAGCCGATGGTTGTTATTATCGCCTAAAACTGGTGTGGTGATTTTATCATAGCTTGAGAATGTGAGTATAAATGATAATAGATAAAGAGATGAAAATCAATATAATACTTATCTAGGAATCGCTATAGAGAGAGGTGAGAGATTAAGAATGAATCCTGATTTACTTGGTTCAGTCCAAGAAAGTGCTTACGTCCACACGTGCAAGTGTACATAATATTGATTCAATAAAATGTGAGTCTGTTATCTCAGTTCAATTGTACTTTACTTATTTCCTCCCCTCCCCTTAAATATGGGTGTTGATTTATTTGTTAATGAATTATTCCAATCAACCCACTTGAGTGTGTTAGGGGTCTCATCTTTATAAATTGAATAAGTATCCACTTTACATAATAGTGGAGGAATAATTATAATGTTAATATGTAAAGATGTGGAGGAAGTGAATGTTTGTTTGTTTCCATCACGTGGGTGTATTCCTAATATGATCCCACTATCTGATTCATACCTGATATGGAGGTGCCATTTGATAGAATTAGCCTGATCGTCAACTAATGAAGTTAAGTCAATTGTCTTAAATAGTTAGGTTGATCAAATTGATTAAGCCGACTATGCTAAAATTTGAGTCGATATCATTGTTACATAAGTCGACCTTATTCTGTTAAGTAATGAGTCCATGTGTCCTCTTTTGACTATTTTAGGAATCACACCATATTAATGGTACAACAAAATCCTTTGAGACTTTCTCGGGATTGAAGCTTTTAGTAAATTGAGTGAATGGAGTTTTTAATAGACATGTCATTAACTCATGTTCTGTTTAGAGTGTGAGATTCTTCTCGATTGGGGAAAATAATTAGCTCAGCTTTGGATGAGCAGAATAACTTACAAAAAATTCCTCATCTTTGGTTAGGGATTGACATATGTCAATAATATGTGGTGGCATTAATCTCATAATTTCATGTGTGTCTTGGGCAGTGTGTGCTCTATTCCCAAGCGTCAGTCTGCCTTTTCTAGGCGTGACATTAGTACTTGTATAATTGGGGTAATGATTTTTATGTAAAAGGTATAAAATATTTGCCTCCAAATAATTCCAAACTTTTCAAACTTATTTCCTGTGTGAGATTTCATTCTAGAAAGAGAAACTCTTCCCATTCTAAAACTGTTAACTTTCTTTCCAAAACTCTTCCCGTTTTCGTCTTTTCTGTCCAAATCTAACTGCAAAAAAAATTTCGAGAAAGGTTTGTCATATTCTTGAGAATTTTGCGTTATCTTCAACGATTTTGTTACTCCATGTACATCATTTTTCCTTATGTATATTTCTTAGGGTTTTCCCTGAGTTTTCTCTATAATTTCTTTATGATTCCATCTTATTTTACTGGTTTGTTGTTGGGTTTAAGTGTTGCTAGCATTTAATTGGATAATTGTGCATTTTTAGATGGACATTAAGTTGGCTGGACTAGGGTTTCCCATTTTTAGGGTTTTCTTTGCCAACTACTAAATCCACTTTGTTCGCTAATAGATTATCATCAAAGTTTTATTTGCTGATGAGTTTCGAACCTTGGGTTTAGAGGTAGCTACAAAATTTTATTGAATTAAGAACATTTCTCTAAAATGTTTCTTGATCCTCTCTAGGTTGTTTGACTTGAGGACAAGCCTGGTCACCCTAGGTATACTCGTAAAGTTGTTTCTTCTGATGGTTCTGAACTAGATCCCCCAGTTATGGATAATAGTTCCCTTTATTTCACGAAAACTCTAGGGGTTTTTGAAGTGAACCACCCCACCGGTGGAGGAAATTTTCCAAACATGGTGTTCATTATATATATATATCATTGACTTAAACACCTCACCAGAAAGAGTTATGACTGAAATTCCTTGGGCTTTTACATTTTAGGTGGTTATACTCCTTACAGAGGAGAGTACCTATGGAAGTTATAATTCTTGGGGTGAAACCAACATAGATGCTCAAAATAATGGCTGCGACATCATTGGGGATAATCTAGATGAGTTGAGGAATAAATATGATATTCCCATTAGTATTTTGTTGAGAATGTTTGATTTCGATGAGAGAGTCTACGATGGGCCTAACGTTGATGATATATGCTTCCCCATTTAGGTTCTCCAAGTTGGAGTTCGTCCGCCTCTCCACCCCATTATAAGGTGTATATTAAGGAGTTATGGGGTGGCTCTGACCCAGCTTCTTCCAAATGCATATAAGTACATTTTTGGGTCAATGGTCTATTAGAAAGTTCAAACTATTTTTGACCTTATTGCGTATATCTTAATATTTGTGTAAGGCATGAAAGAGGACGCTAGAGCCAACGGGTATTACTACTCTGCCCCCACGAAAGTCTGACCTAAAATGATGCAAATTGTTCAGATGAGTAACTTGGTTCAAAGAATCAATTTGTGTAACTATTGGGTGACTATGAGTTTCGTGTGAATGAGAAGAACCAATCTTATAGTGTTTCGCGCATTTGGTATGGACCATATCAGAGGCATACATTTTACCCACTGTGCTTTATAATTTTCTCAACTTTTTATGTGTTGATACTTTGTTTATGTTTGACCTTTCTGCAGAGAAAAGATATCCAAAGTTGCCAGCTACTCTAAGATGGTTGGTGTTGGATAATTGCTCAAGCAAAGAGATCCAACGAGGATCATGCTAAAGCAAAGGAGAATGTTGTTAACAAATTCAAATCTTTTAATTACCAACTATAACCTAAAGATTGTGACCTTATTTCTTAAAGGTTATGATGAGCTTAAAAAGAGAATCATGAAGCATTATCCCTACGTAACAGATGTGTTCATCAAGTGGAAGGGTGATGACGAAGAGGCTACATGCATAGACGCTAAAATGATAATGGTGGTGCACTAACCCATTGCTGAGGGTGAGGAAACTGATCAAACTGATAAGGAAGTTTATGACTATGATATGACCAATAATGTTGTTATTAGTGTTCCTTAAGTCACCTCAAAGATTCTCATGTGTCTTTAGTTTTCTTCCTTTCTGAAGATCTATTATAACTGCTCGTTTTTCTCTTTTAATCATTGTCTGTAAAATTTATAAATAACCTTTTTATGATGTTTGAACAATTTGCGATGAATAGATATCAGTACGTGATTAATGTCTTTCAATATGATATGCTTTTCTTTCGTCATGATGTTCATATTTTTTTCCAGTTATCTGCCTCGACTATGATTTAATCCACCACTTGTAGTTAACTATTTTTGCAAAAAGTTGTAGGATCTATTTGACCTCTTAGTTAGTTCTAGTCTTATGGTCTCATGGTGGGATTTTATCCATCTGCCCAAATGGCCTCTAACGGGTGAAAATCCTAAACAGCCCCCAAATGGCCCCTCAAGGGGGATTCAACACCTCGTATGTGACCAATATAACTCATAGAGACTAATCCTGTAATCATGGAACTCCTGATTTTGGAACAAGATCAAAATTTGCAAATATGGTCACTTAGGCTTGAAAATTTATCGGTAGTGGGAAAAAACCCCGAACAGTCTCCAAATGGCCCTGTAAGTGGAACAAACACCTCTCACGGGATAACATAACTCGTAGAAACGGACCACATAGTCGTGTGTCTCCCAGGCTGAGAATAGGATCGAAATTGGTAAAAAATCACACTTAGGCTTGAAAACATGCTACTAGTGGGTGAAATCCTTGAACATCTCCCAAACTGTCATGCAAGGGGACCAACGTAACTCATCACATCTAACCGTATTGTCTTGGGACTTCCGACTTGAGAATAGGACCAAAATTTACAGATAGGCAAACTTAGGTTTAAAAATGTGTCATTAGTGGGTGAAAACCCCAAACAACCCTCAAACGTCCACAAGTGGCATAAACACCTCAAATGTGACCAACGTAACTCAAGTAGGAACTAATCGCAAAGTCAAAGGACTCCGTATTTGAGAATAGGTCCGAAATTTTCAAATAGGCACAAGTAGCCTTGAAAACATGTTGCTAGTGGGAAAAAACCCGACCAACCTCCAAACGGTGCCACAAGGGACACGAACTCCTCGCACATGACCAACATAACTCGTAGAAACTGATTGCATAGTCAAGGGACTCTGGATTTGAGAATACGACCAAAATTTGCAAATAGACACACTTAGGCTTGAAAATGTGTCGCTTGTGGGGAAAAATCCTGAACGACCACCAAAAGACCCCACAAGGGGAACAACCACCTCGCACATGACTAATGTAGGCATACTGAGGATTGAAAACGTGGTGTGTACTAGTGGTACTCTCAAAATTTCAAAGTAGGCGCACTTAGGATTGGAAATGTGCTCCTAGTGGGAAAAAATTACGACCAACCTCCAAACGGTTACGCAAGGGGCACGAACCCTCGTACATGACTAGCGTAACTCGTAGCAACTTAACGCATATTTGTAGGACTCCCAATTTGCGAATAGGACTGAAATTTGCAAATAGGCACACATAGAGTTTAAAATGTGCCCCAACTGGGCAAAAACCTAAACAACCTCTAAACGGCCTCGTGAGGGGCGTGAAAACCTCACACGTGACCAACGAAACTCATAAAAACTGATCACTTAGTTATGGGACTCCGAGTTTGAGAATATGACTGCAATTTTTAAATAGGGACACTTAGGCTTGAAAACATGCAACTAGTTGGCAAAAACACCGAACAACCCCCAAAGAGCCCCGCAGTAGGAACGACACCTCATACATGACTAACATAACTCGTAGAACTTGATTGCCTAGTTGTGGGACTACCAGTTTGAGAACTAGATCAAAATTTTCAAAAAGACACAATTAGGCTTGAAAACGTGTAGCACGTGGGTGAAAACCTCAAACATCCCACAAACGGCCCCGCAAGGGGCATGAAAACCTCGCACATGTCCCACATAACTCGGAGAAACTAATCAGGTGGTCATGGGACTCCCTATTTGGGAAGAGGACTGAAATTTTCCAATAGGCACACTTACGCTTGAAAATGTTTTGCTACTGGGCAAAAAATGCGAACAGTCCCCAAATAGCCCTACAAGGAGAATGAAACCTCGCATGTCACCAATGTAACTCGTACCAATTGATCACATAGCCGTGGGAATCCCAATTTGAGAATAGGACTGAAATTACCAAATAGGCCTACTTAGGCTTTAAAATGTGTTGTTGGTGGGTGAAAACCCCAAACGGTCGCCAAATAGCCCCACGATGGGCATGAAGACCTTGCACATGACCAACATAAATCGTAGCAATAGATCGTGTAGTTATAGGAATCTCGATTTAAGAATAGGACTGCGTTTTCAAAATAGGCATGCTTAGGATTGCAAACGTGCTACTAGTCAGCGAAAACCCCAAAGAACCCCCAAACGGCCCTTCAAGGGGCACAAACACCTCGCACATAACTAACGTAACTTATAGCAACTGATTGCATATTCTCGAGACTCCCGGTTTGAAAATTTCATTAAAATTTTCAAATAGGCACACTCAGGCTTGAAAATATGCCACTACTGGGCGAAAACCATAAACAACCCCCAAACGGCCCCACAAGACGAACATCTCGTTGCGAACAACGTAACTTATAGCAATTTACCGCCTAGTCAAGTTACTACCATTTTGAGAATAGGAATAAAATTTTCAAATCGGCACTCTTAGGCTTAAAAACGTGCCGCTAGTGGGCAAAAATCCCGAACATAACCAAATGGCCCAAAAGGGGCAGGAATACCTCGCACGTTACCAACGTAACTCATAGAAACAAAACATGTAGTCGTGGGACTCTGGGTTTGAGAATAGGACTGAAAATTGCAAATAGGCACACTTAGGCTTGACAACGTACTACTAGTGGGAAAAAACTCAAAAATCCACCAAACTGCCCTATTAAGGGAACTAAGATCTCGCACGTGACCAATGTAACTCGAAGAAACTAACCGCGTAGTCACATTACTCCTAGTTTGAGAATAGGACTGAAATACGATAATAGGTACACTTAGGATTGAAAACGTGCTGTTAGTGCGAAAAATCCACGAACAACTCCTAATCTGCCCCGTAAGGGCCATGAACACCTTACACGTGTCCAATGTAATTCTTAGCAATTGACTGTGTAGTTGGGGAACTCTCAATTTGAGAATAGGATCGAACTTTACAAATAGGAACACTTAGGCTTGATTTACAATTCATGCTTAAGCGTGCCACTAGTGGGAAAATCCCCAAAAAAACCTCAGACCGCCTCGCAAGGGGCACGAACACCGATCGAGTAGTCACAGGACTCCTTGTTTGAGAATAGGATCAAAATTTTAATATAGCCATACTTAGAGTTGAAAACGTGCTATGAGTGAGTGAAAATCCTAAACGACCCCACAAGGGGAACGAACACCTCACACGTGGCCAACGTAACTCGTGGAAACTAACCACATAGTCGCGGACTCTCGATTTAAGAATAGGTTTAAAATTTGTAAATTGGCACACTTAGGCTTGAAATTGTGCCGCTAGTAGGCGAAAATCCCGAACAACCCCCAAATGGCCACACAAGTGGAACAAACACCTCACACGTGATCAGGGTAACTTGTTAATAACTGACTGCACAGTCGAGGGACTCTTGGTTGAAGAATAGAAGCAAAATCTATAAATAGGCAGACTCAGTCTTAAAAACATGCCACTAGTGGGAAAAAACCCACAAAAGCCCCCAAACAATCCCGCAAGGGGAACAAACACCTTGCATGTGACCAACATAACTCGTACCAACAGATTTTATAGTCACGAGACTGCCTTTTGATAATAGGACTAAAATTCACAAATTGGCACACTGAGTATTGAAAACATGATGCTAGTGGCCTAAAACCCCGAACAAACCCATGACGGCACTACAAGAACATGAACGCCTAGAACGTGACCAACGTAACTCATAGCAACTGACGACATAATCGCTTGATTTACAATTCAAAGTTTTTAAATATACACACTTTGGCTTGATTTACAATTCAAGCCTAAGTGTGCCTTTAGCGGGTGAAACACCCAAATGGAACCTCAAGGGGAAAGAACATCTTGCGGATGACCAATGTAACTCAAAGTAACTGATCGCATAGTCATGGGACTCCTAGTTTGATAATAGGACTAAAATTTGAAATTAGCACACTTAGGCTTGAAAACCTACTACTAGTGGGCAAAAACGTCGAATAGTCCACAAACGGCCCAGCAAGGGTCACGAACACCTCTTAAGTGACCAACGTAACTCGTAGTAATTAACCGCATAGTTATGAGACTCCCGATTTGAGAATAGGATCAAAATTTGCAAATACACACACTAGAGCTTGAAAACGTGACTCTAGTGGGTGAAAACCCCGAAGCTCCCCCAAATAGCGTTGCAAGGGGCAGTAACACCTCACACGTGACCAGTGGAACTTATAGAAACAAACGGTACAGTTGCGGGACTCTCGACTTGAGAATAAGACCAAAATTTTCAAATATGCACACTTAGGCTTAAAATTGTGATGCTAGTGGGAGAAAACCCAAAATAGCCCCAAATGGCCTCGCATGGGACACGAATACCTTACATGTGATCAATGTAACTCTAGTAACTAATCGCCTAGTCACGGGACTCCCGATTTGAGAATATAACTGAAATTTGCAAGTAGTCACACTTAGGCTTAAAAACTGGTCGCGAGTGGGGGAAAACCCCGATTCACCCCTGTAACACATCGAGTTTTAATTAATTGACTTAATTAATTTGGAGTGAAATAAAATTGTGGAGTTTATAGTCTTTAAGAATTTAACTTGGTTTTGTTAATAAATTTTCAATCGAGAATTAATTCGGGACTTTTATAAAAAGGTTCTAAAGTTTTTATCATTTAACTGATAGGTACGTTGTTAAGAATATGTATCAGATTTACAAGTCGGATTTTAAGAGATTTGGATTTTAATACTGGGGTCGCTCAAACGACATCGTATGTCGTTCGAACGACATAAGCTTCTCGTTCGAACGACATTGTACGTCGTTCGAACGACATAGGAGGTTGATTGATAGGTGTCTCCTAATTGTGTTTTAACTCTTAAACACCTTATATACTAAATTGATACAGGGCTGGGACTTCGTAAATCACTTTTCTCTCAAACTTTCTCCAGAAAGATTTTCCAAAACATATTTCTCTCATCTTCAACCCCTAGCCCCTACTTTTCACAAATTTTGAAGAGTCTATTGGTGTTTTCTCAATAGGAGTTCAACCTTCTATTAAGATTTTGATCCAACTAATTTCTGGCATGGACACTCTATTCTTTTCTTAGTATTATGCATTTTAAGTGTTTCCTAAACCATAATCTCATGTTCTTATTAAAACCAATTAGCAATCTAATTAGAGTAAGTGGACACATAAAACTTGGGGCTATTTTTATGAAATTTCTTAATATGATTAATATTTATAAACCTTGGGTACGTAGGATTCATCATTGGATTTTGGGATTTATTGGCGTAAGTTGCATGTAGAAAAACCCTAGTTTTAAATTAAATGAATTGGGGGCGTATAACTCATGTAAGTTACGTTGAGATAATGAAAGTGGGATTATGTCATATTAAAGATGAAACTCAATCTTTTTATTCAAATAATTGATTGAGATCAATTTTTGGTGAAATTAAGATTTAATGGAATTGGTCTATTATGCGTAGTTTGGTACTTTGATAAATTGTACTTATTCATGTGACTTTATGGTATTATTTAATTACTTATTGTGACGACGAGTTGTTGGGTATTTTTTTCTCTCCCTATATTTTAGGATGCCTTCTAATTATGGGACTAGTGAGGGTAGATCATCTCGTGTTTATCATTTTGGGGGTCAGTTTAATTTTTATATTTTATCATAATTACGCTAACATAGGCATAAGGCTAGGTCGAAGTTTATGTTAGCAATTCATACTATACATAGGGTAGAACGTATTGATAACTTGGGGACCCTTAGGTATGGGACTAAGGGGTATTTGGAATATCTCTACGTAACACCCCGAGTTTTATTTTATTAACTTTAATTAATTTGGAGTAAAATAAAATTTTGGAGTTTATATCCTTTAAGAATTTAACTTGGTTTTTTTAGTAAATTTTCAATCGAGAATTAAGCCGGGACTTTATAAAAAGGTTATAAAGTTTTTATAATTTAACTAGTAGGTACGTTTGTAAGAATATGTATCAGATTTTACAAGTTGGATTTTAATAATGGGGTCGTTCAAACGACATTGTATGTCGTTCGAACGACACTATACGCCATTCGAACGACATTGTACGTAATTCAAACAACAGAGGCGGTTGATGGATGGGAGTCTCCTAATTGTGTTTTAACTCTTAAACCCTTTGTATACTAAATTGATACGAGGCTGGGACTTTGAAAATCACTTTTCTCTCAAACTTTCTCGAGAAAGATTTTCAAAAACATATTTCTCTCATCTTCAACCCCTAGCCCTTACTTTTCACAAATTTTGAAGAGTTGATTGGTGTTTTCTCAAGAGGATTTCAACCTTCTACTCAGATTTTGATCCAATTAATTCCAGGGGTGAATACTCTATTCCTTTCCTTTAGTATTAAGCGTTTTCAGCGTTCCCTCAACCTGACTTAAATGTTTTCTTAAAATCAATTAGCAAATCTAATCAGAGAAAGTAGACACATATAACTTGGGGTTGTTTTTATGAATTCCTTTAATATGATTAATATTCATAACCCTTGGTTACGTAGGATTCATGAGTGGATTTTGGGTTTTATTGGTGTAGGTTGCATGTAGAAAAACCCTAGTCTTAAATTAATTAATTTGGGGGGTATAACTCACGTGATTTGTGTTAAGCTAATGAAATTGGAAATATGACATGCAAATGATGTAATCTAGGTGTATTTAATTTAAAATAATTAAAAGAGATTAATTGGGTGTTTTTGATGATGTGATAATTAAATTAAGATTTAATTGAATTGGACTATCATGCGTAGTTTGGTACATTGATTAATTGTGCTTATTTATGTGACTTGTTGGTTTTATTAAATTGCCATTGTGACGATGGGTTGTTGGATATTTTTTCTCTCCCTATAGTTTAGGATTCCTTCTACGTATGGGACTAGTGGGTAGGCATGTTGATTATTTATGCCTTCTAGGTATGGGACTAGTGAGAGTAGGCATGAGATTAGGTCGAGGTTTCTGCTAGAAATTCATCCTATACATAGGGCAGGACATATTGATAACTTGGGGACCCTTAGGTATGGGACTAAGGGGTAATTTGAGGATCTCACTTCGATTAAAGGGTGAGGTAATTTAAAATTTTTGAAATTGAGAAATTGAGAATTAATGCCTAAGATTAAAATTGGTATTAAAATTTGTGGCGACATAATGTGTCAGGGACCAACAATTTAAACGAGTCAGCTGGGCGATTTATGTCGTGTCGTCTGTTGGAACCTTGTCATATTATGGGGGATCGATAGTTTAAATGGATTCGGCTGGCTATTGACAAGGGGAAATGTGACACTTTGGTGGATTACCACCCGTGATGGGAGGATCGTCATAATAAAAAGTGAGAACAAAAATAAAGGTTGATTAAGTTAGTTAAATTAACATCGCGGGACTTGGGAATTTAAAATCATATTGGTGTGCCTTTTAAATGGGGATCTCTACGGGTAGTTAGTGATTTATATTTATCACGTTTAATTATCTCGTTTAATTTAAATACTCTATTGCGATATTTATTGCGTATAATGTTACTGTTTGGATTCAATGATCCTATTTGAGGGGTGTGGTGTGTATTCATGTTTGGGGATTTGACCTCGTGCGTTGACTAACTTTTTCATAATAAGTTTTGAAAAAGCTGCATAGGATTATTAAGGTTTATTAGTTGGAGGTGCAGCTGGAGTTTAGTCATTTTATTGCATTGTTTAGTTAGACTTTCCTTTTAGTCGTATTTAATTATGAGACTTCATTTGAGTTTAGTCGGCTATTCGGTTCCAAAGTTGTTTAGAGGATTTCAGTTGGATTATTCAGTCAGTTTATTATTAATATTTTATTTAAATCCTTATTGGAGATTGAATTTAATTGGAGTTTTAGCATGTGATGAATCTTTATCTTTCATTTGTTATATTTAGTTGGGAGTGATTCAATTATTTATCTTGTGGATTGAATTATTTATGTTTCATATTGGTCTCATGCTAAGAATGCTATTTATTTAGTTCACGCCTCGTATAGTTAGGCGACGATGGATGGCCACCCCGTCTATCGGATTTTTTGGGGTGTGATAGTCCCCAAATTGCCCTGCAAGGGGTACGAACACCTCGCACGTGATCAGCATAACTCATAGCAACTGACCGCGTAGTAGCGAGACTCCCAGTTTGAGAATGAAACTCAATTTACAAATAGGAACAATTAGGCTTGATTTAAAATTCAAGCTAAAGTGTACCGCTAGCGAATGAAAACCCCAAATGACCCCGCAAGGGGAAACAACGTGGCCAACGCAACTCGTAGCAACTGATTGCATGGTTACGGGACTCCCAGTTTGAAAAAAGGATAAAAATTTATAAATAAGCACATTCAGGCTTGAAAATGTGCCACTAGGGGGCCAAAAACCCCGAACAACCTGCAAATGGCCTCGTAAGGGGCATGAACACCCCTCATGTGGCTCACGTTACTCGTAGTAACTAACACCATAGTTATGGGACTATCGATTTGAGAATCGGACCTAAATTTATAAATAGGCACACTCTGGCTAGAAAATGTACCGCTAGTGAGAGAAAACGCCGAACAGACCCCAAACAGCCCTGTAAGGGGAAAAAACACCTCGCACGTGACCGACATAACTTTCATCAACTATGTGCGTAGTCGTAGGACTCCCAGTTTGAGAATAGGAACGAAATACGAAAACAGGCACACTTAGGTTTCAAAATGTGCCGCTAGTGGAGAAAATACTTAACCAACCCCAAACGGCCCCGCAAGACACACAAACACCTCGCACATGACCATCACAACTTGTAGTAACTGATTGCATAGTCGTGGGACTCGCAGTTTGGGAATAGGGAAAAAATTTGCAAATAGAAACACTTAGGCTTGAAAATGTGCTGCTAGTGGGCGAAAATCCCCAAAATGGCCCCATAAGGGGTACAAACACATCACACGTCACCAACGTAACTCGTCATAACTGATCGCATATTCACAGGACTCCCGATTTAAGAATTGGATTGAACTTGCAAATAGGCACACTTAGGCTTGAAAAGTGCCGCTAAAGGGTAAAAATCCTGAATACACCCAAATGACCCCACAAGGGGGATCGCACACCTCGCACATGACTAACATAAATCGTAGCAACTGATCACATAGTCACGTTACTCCTAATTTAAGAATAGGATCGAAATTTGAAAATAGGCTCACTTAGGATTGAAAATTTGCCGATAGAGGGTAGAAACCCTTAACAGTCTTCAAATGGCCCCACAAGGGGAACAAACATCTCGCATGAGACAACATAATTGTAGCAACTAATCACGTAGTTATGAGGCTCCTAGTTTGAGAATTGGATCAAAATTTGCAAAACTCACATTTAGGCTCGAAAATGTGTCGCTAGTGGACGAAAACCCCGAACAGCTCCCGAACTACCTCGTAAGGGGTACAAACACCTCACATGTGACTAACGTAGCTCATTGCAATTGATCGCGTGATCCCAAGACTCTCTATTTGATAATATGATCGAAATTTACAAATAGGAACAGTTAGTATTGAAAATGTGGTGGTGGGAAAAAATCCCAAACACCTTGCACGTGACCAACATAACTCGTAGTAACTAGATGCGTAGTCAGAGGACTCTCCGTTTGATAATAGGTCTGAAATTTGTAAATAGGCACACTTGGGCTTGAAGACGTGTTTCTAGTGAGAAAAATACTAAACAACCCCCAAACGATGCTGCAAGGGGAACGAACTCCTCGCACGTGACTAGTGTAACTCATAGCAAGTGACCGTATAGGCAAGGGACTCGCGATTTGATTATAGGACCAAAATTTGTAAATAGACACACATAGGCTTGAAAACATGCCACTAGTTGGAAAAAACCTTGAACAGCCGCCAAACGCCCCCGTAAGGGGCACGAACACCTCGCACGTGACCAACATAACTCGTAGCAACTCACCGTGCAGTCACGGGACTCCCATTTGGATAAAAATCATTGCCCATAGTTTTACTTCAAAAATATGGTCATGGACTTAAACCGTGACCATATTTAATATTTTTTAATCAAATTTTAGCCACGGATTAGTGTCATGACCACATTGAACCATTTGTAGAAGATTGATCATGGCTTACGTCCATGACCACATTAAACCTTGTGTTGAAGATGGTCATGTCTTAGGTATATGATAAAGGTTTCAAACCTGGTCACGGATTAAGTTTGTGACTAAGGCTTCAAAGTTCGTCATGAACTTTTTCCATGACTACCATGCAATATACTGGCCCATGCCCGAGTCCGTGACTATGTCTTTTGGTCGGGATTAAGTTCATGTTTTGGTCCCATATTGGATTCATGACTTGGAGGCTTGGTCATGACCCGAATCCGTGACCATCCACCTATTTTGGTGTTATGACACTTTTTGTGAAGGTAAAAATAAAATGAAAGTAAAAGTGAAACTAAACTAAAAATAAAAATAAAAATAAAAAAAATGATATGAGGAACATAATAATAAAGGTTCTCCATCTTTATGAGACTTTTCTTTTGGGGAAAGATAACTCCATGTGTTGATGATCCTCATCATTTGAATGGGCATGGAGGTGTATGAGGGAGGTTCCCTTTTTATTTAGATTGTAATAAGGAAATGGCCTTTTGGGATAGCTTTTGGCGATAGGAGGTTCGTCCATTTACCAAGAGAATAGAGTGTCATTGACTAGGGAGCCCTTAGAGAGTCTGCTTGCCTTTATATGTGTCTTGGGTTATCGGATGTTTTGTGGGGGGGGGGGGGTAAGAGGCTTTGGATGTAGCTTCGGAGATAGGAGTGTCATCCTTTCACCAAAAATAGGGTGTTTATTAAAGGGGATACCTTGGTAAATCTATCTACCTCGATATTTATCTTGGGTTATAGGGTGTTTTGAGGTAGAGAGGTGTTTAACTTCTTAGAAGAAGTAAATGGGGGTATACTAGTATCCCTTTAAAGATTGTTTTAGTTTTTCATATTATTAGCCTTTGTGTGTAGATTAATAAATAGGACCTTGCGGAGTCTTTAAATGCTTTGGATCATTATTTTATTTTACTTGATTTTTAGTCTACTTGGATCGTCCCAGTACTTTTGGAGATCAAGGGCACAACGATCTTAGATAAGGTTTTCCTGTAAAATAGATGTTTTCTATTAATTTGGATCTGTCCCGGAGTGATATCTTGGGTTGTCTACGTATATACGATGCAAAGACATTGGGTATCTATTTGAATTTTAGAGATAAAAACATATCGAATAATTAAGTCCTCACAGTTCCTTCTAATAATTGATAAAAAGTTGGAGGCTTAAAGTGTTTAAGCTAACTTCAAGCAAAAGTTTGGTGGACAAGTTCGATTTTTAATGTACGGCTGGGGAATGTGTATGGGATTGCATATCCTTCCCTTACTTTATAACTAATTGTTCGGTCTTTCTCCTTTTAACCTTAGGCAGGATCAAGAAAAGAATTTCTTCAATTGGTCCAATTGCATGGTTGGAAAAATGGGACTCCAATAATATCATCTTAGGTAGCCATCATGCCAGAGTTTATTTTGGTGGCTGGATAGTTTACTCCCCAGTTGAGTGAAAATTTACCTCTAGGAGTCTGGGTTGGTTTAATATTCTCTTTTATGACAAAATCTCCATCTTGGATATTTTACTTCTTGAATCGTTTATTGAATGGTCGAGAGATATGTTATTGGTATCTCTCATCGTCGTAAGCGACCTTCAGCATCTTTTCGTCAAGGAGAGATTGTTTATTGTAGCGGCCTTAGAACCAATTGGTTTTGACCACCTAGCTTTTAAGCATGACCCATAGTGAGGGCACCTCAATTTCGATGGGTAGGATTGGCTCAATGCCATAAACCAGTATGTAGAGGGTGGACCCGATGGAGTTTCACTTTGTAGTAAGGTTGCTCCAGAGGGCGTATGGGAGTTTGTTTGACCAATCATTATAGATTTAGGTCATCTTATTAGTAATATTTTTTACATTCTTCTTAGCATCTTTAACTTTTACATTACTTTGAGGTCGGTAGGGGGATGATTTTTTATGGGTGATACCATACTCATAAAGTATGTTTGAGACCTCTTTCTCGAAGTGAGGCCCATTTTCTGACATTATTTCTTGAGGTACATCAAAAAGGTAGATGATGTTGCATCGTAAGAATTTTTCCACTTTCTTAGCATTCAGAACTGCATAAGATTCAGCCTCGACCCCTTTGGTGAAGTAGTCTATGGAGACTAAGATGAAATTGTACCCCATATAGGCCTTGGGAGTTACCTTCCCTATGATTTCGTTCCCCCAGGTAGAGAATGGCCAGGGCGAGATCAGGTAGTATAGCTCTCAAAGAGGTAGATGTTATCGGGGTGAGTAGATTTGGCACTTGAGGAACATCTTAACATAATATGTACATTCTTTCTTCATGGTGGTCCTGTAGTATGACTTCCAGATTTTTTTTCTGGATATGGTGTATCAACTCTTGTGTTAGGTATTTTTTCCATGATTTCTAAGGTTTCTCCTTCACAATGCATCATAAGTGTATTCCATCAAACCCTCTCTTGTAAAGATGATCCCTGCAGATGCTGAATTACGCGATTAGTCATCTCAGGGTAAGTCGATCATTGGAAGAGGCATCCATCGAGTAGATATTTTTATTGAGCAAGTTCCAGATTTTGTGGTATCAGATTATGGGTCTCATGGCTATTTTTTCGATGACCTCGACCTCACGCAGTACGACATGGTGCTTCGGCTAGTTATGGTGAATGTTATTTCCATAGTTCCCTCTGACATGTCTAACATAGAGTCTTGAGTGGAAAATGCATCTTCAAAGTTTTTCTTAGCCTCAAAAAGAAATCAAAGTTAAGGTGTTCAAACTATGAAGCTAGCTCCTCTGAGAAGGCATGGTATGCCTGCAACTTGTCATCTCGAATTTTCCAGTAACCCATTATTTAACTAATAAGTAGGTTAGAATATTCATAACCATTTGTGTCAATAATACCCAATTCTAGGAAATTCTTATGACATGTGACGCAAGCCTCATATATGATCTTAATGGAGGTGGGGAGTCGTTGTGAGCCTGGGAATATGACGAGCATCTTGATGCCAAATTCCCTTTTGTTGGAGGATCCATAGAACTACAATTCTCAAATTTCTATATTGTTTAGAGCAAAGAGATCCGTGTTTGGAGGTTCTTCCTCATTTTCTTCCTCGTCTAAAAGGGGTTTCCCTACAAGGAAGTCAAAGGTAGCTCATCCTTTAGTAGCTATTTTCCTGACATATGAGATCTCAAACTCTAATAGCATGAGATTCCACTTGTACATTATGTTAATAAGAGCGGGTTTATCTAATATGTACTTTAGGGGATCCATTCTTGAGAAGAGTTTTATGCTGAATAACACAATGTAGTGTCATTGTTTACGAGTTATCCATAGGAGGGATACACAAGATTTTTCCAAGGCAGTGTATTTGAGCTCATAGGATACTAGTTTTTTGTCGAACAGAGTAGATGGGACATTCTTTCTGGGAGCTTTCAACGTATTGTCCTAACATGGGTCCAACACTCATTTCGGTTATGGTGATGTAGAGGAGGAGGATTTGTCCTAGTTGAGGAGGAACTAGCATTGATAGATGAGTGAGGTCATCTTGTATTTTCTCATATGCATCTTGGCATTGAGAGTTCCATTCTCCGATTAAGTCCTTTTGACTATTTGGAAGATGGGATTGCAAATGGTGGAAAGCTAGCTAATGAATCGTCTTATAAATTGCACCTGACCTAGAAATCCTCGTACTTCCTTTTCTATTATCCGTGGGGGAATTTACCATCTGGATTTTACTTTGGCGGGTCATACATCTATTCCTTATTTGTGGATGATGAAGAAAAGAAATTTCCCTTTAGTGACTCCTAAGACACACTTTTGTGGATTTAGTCCCATTTTGAAGAGACGTAACCTTTGGAAGAATTTTTGGAGTGCTCGGGAGTGTCCTTCTCGATCTTTTGATTTAATGATCATGTCATCCACATAGACTTTTTCTTACTTGTGTATGAGGTCAGTTAGGATGGTTTTGGTCACTATTTCATAAGTCGCACCATCATTTTTTAGACCGATGGGCGTGATTATATAATAGTTTGTCCCCAGGGAGTAATGAACACGATCTTCTCCTGAGGACTAGGATGCATTTTCATTTGGTTATAGCCTACAAATTCATACACAAAGGACTTTAGTGCATTCTTAGATGTACTATGTTGAAATCGGATGATATGGGGTAGCAAAAATCATTTTTGGGGTAGGCCCGATTGAGATCCCTATAGTCAACGCACATTCAAACTTTTATGCTAGTTTTGGGTACTTGTACAATGTTGGCTATCCAAGTGGGGTACTCCACAACTCGTATGAAGTTGACGCTAAGTTATTTATTCACTTCCTCTTTAACTTTCAAGAATTTATATTTTATGGATTTGGCATAAAGGAGAGTAGGTATCTTATGCATGACGATATTGGGGTCGATGTCGGGCATATCGACATAGGACCAAGAGAAAACATCCATGAAGTTGACAAGGAGAGTTATGAGCTTCTTCTAGTCATTCTTATATAAAGAGGACCCTATTTGAAACTATTTTGAGTTTGGGTTAGTAGCCATGTTTATGGTAATTGTGTCATCCTCATTGGGAGACATAGAAATTTGTCTTACTTTAGTCAATTTTTTGTATATTTTCTAAGTATATTAAGTCCGCAGAGTGATCATTATTAGGGGTTACTTCTAAAACATTGCTATATTCATTATCACCATATGTAACATACATAGGAAAATACTATAAAACCTCATTTATTTTTCCATCAAAAGGAGGAAGGGAAGCATTTATAATAAAAAAGGTTATTCTTTATAGAGGGATACATTAGAAGTAGGGATAAGGGGGAACTCTTTAGCTAATAAGACAGACTCAAAAGTTATCGATATGATAAAACTCGGATGTATCCAATTGAGGTCCATTTTTTTAGTATGATAGTCCCTTGATGTGGGAGATGAAATGTTCCAGGTTTTGCTAAGGTACCCTTGGAGTGACCTTTGGGCATTTTGTGACCTCCATATTGACTGAAGGCTAGGACATGTAGTGCTTCTTGGGTTAGGTCTTATTCCCTTGAGGGCATCTTTAATGTCTTTAGAAGTGTCCACAACAGGGTTAGTGAGAGGAGGTTCCTCGGAAAGGGATTTGAGCAAGAACTAGTGATTTTTCCCATGAGTGTTCATTAGGTGTGTCCCAAGGTTCAATCGAAGGTGATGTTTTAATTGGAGATTGGAACACGAAGGTAGAGATTGAGTTCAAGGATTATAACTAACCATATTTTCTTTATAGCGGTGTATTGATTGGCCTAGGCAATGTACCAATTATGTAAGAATTCTACTAGGGTCAAATCTATGGATCTCATCATAGATATTAGGAAAACATTATCGAGAAATATTGTTATTGATCCCCATTCGGGCTCTGGCTTCTACAGTAGCCCATAATTCCTTATATTCTCCCTAGTTGACTATATGGATTTTTCCATGATCCACATATTATCTTTTCTCTTAGAAGATCTCCATTCTAAGTCACAAAGATTTTAGGTTCTCATCCAACTAGGGATCTAGAAGTCCTTCATAAGGTAAGTCTTATCCTTAGAGATTTAAGTGACCATTCCACCCATGATGAGTATTTTTGGGGCAATCTTTTAGCTCTTTTTCCTCGAGGTATACCTAAGATATGCCTTTCCCTTGTGTTTCATAACGTAGATAGCCTCGAGGATTCTATGTTGGTTCTTTCCTAAATTAAGCTGGGGGCATGTATCCAATCTTTTGATTGATTTTGGAGGCTATATTGTGGATAAATAACTCCCCCTTATTTACTTGAATGAGTAGGATAACCCAAAATTCGTTGAGGCAAATGTTGTTGATGTCATGATAGGTGTCTAGGAAAGGGGTGGTGATAGTTTTTTTACAATGGCTGAGTTGTCATCTCCCTGAATGATAGTGACCTCCATGTCGAACGAGAACCATACCTTCATGTGAAGTGATGAGAGTAATGCCCCCATGGGGTGTATCTAGGACCTCACAACTAAGAGGTAAATACTGGAGAGAATGTAAACTACTTGAAATTCGACATCGCATTTGATTGGAACTATTATAAGAGTAAGAGTGATGGCACCGAGGACCTCTTGGCGAGTGTTATCACAGGCCCGGATGATGGTAGAGGACAGTGTAAATTCCAAGATAGTGTATCCCAGGATAATAGCAATGTGAAGAGGGCATACATTGATGGTGGAATCATTATTTACTAGTACTAAGGGTACTATCTACCCGTGGGCCTTAGTAGTGATATGTAATGAGAACTAGTGGTTGCGAAATTTCATGAGGAGGTCTTCATCGGAGAAGTTGGTGTCTTGGTGGATGGTGATGGAGCCAATGGTGGTTGTTATCGCCTAAAACTGGTGTGGTGATTTTATAATAGCTTGAGAATGTGAGTATAAACGATAATAGATAAAGAGATGAAAATAAATATAATACTTATCTAGGAATCGCTATAGAGATAGGTGAGATATTAAGAATGAATCTAGATTTATGTGGTTTGGCCCAAGAAAGTGCCTACGCCCACACGTGCAAGTGTACATAGTATTGATTCAATAAAATGGGAGTTTTTGTCTCAGTTCATTTGTACTTTACTTATTTCCTCCCCTCCCCTTAAATATTGGTGTTGATGTATTTGTTAATGAATTATTCCAACCAACCCACTAGAGTGTGTTAGGGGTCTCATCTTTATAAATTAAACAAGTACCCACTTTACATAATAGTGGAGGAATAATTATAATGTTAATATGTTCATGCATGGATGTGGGTGCATTTTTAACATCATCCCACTATCTGATTCATGCTTGATATGACGGTGCCATTTGATAGAGTTAGCCTGAACGTCAAATAACGGAGTTAAGTGCACTGTCTTAAATAGATAGGTTGATCAAATTACTTAGGAAGACCATGATAAAATCTTATTCGATCTCATTGTTACATAAGCCGACCTCATTCTGTTAAGTAATGAGTCCATGTGTCCTCTTTTCACTATTTTAGGAATCACACCATATTAATGGTATAACAAAAGCCTATGAGACATTCTCGCGATTGAAGGTTTAGTGGATTGAGTGAATGGAGTTTTTAATAGACATGTTATCAACTCGTGTTCTGTTTAGAATGTGAGATTCTCCTCGATTAAGGAAAATAATTAGCTCGTCTCTGGACGAGCAGAATAACTGACAAAAAATTCTTCATCTTTGGTTAGAAATTGACATATGTCAATAATATGTGGTGGCGTTAACCTCATAATTGCATGTGTGCCTGGGGAAGTATGTGCTATGTTCCAAAGCGTCAGTCTGCCTTTTCTAGGTGTGATATTAGTGCTTGTATAATAGGGGTAATGATTTTTACTTAAAAAGTATAAAATATTGGTTTTCAAATAATTTCAAAACTTTTTAAACTTATTTTCTTTATGCGATTGCATTCTAGAAAGAGAAACTCTTCCCATTCTAAAACCTTACCTTTTTCCAAATCTCTTCCCGTTTTCGTGTTTTTTGTCCAAATCTAACTGCAAAAAAATTTCGAGACAGGTTTGTCATATTCTTGAGAATTTTGCATTATCCTCTGCGGGTTTTTTACTCCGGATATATCATTTTTCCTTATGTATCTTTCTTAGGGTTTTCCCTGAGTTTTCTCTATAATTTCTTTATGATTCCATCTTATTTTATCGGTATGTTGTTGGGTTTCAGCGTTACTGTCATTTAATTGGAGAACTTTGCATTTTTAGATGGCCATTGAGTTGGCAGACCTAGGGTTTCCCATTTTTAGGGTTTTCTTTACCAACCCTTAAATCTACTTTGTTCACTAATAGATTAGCATCGAAGTTTTATTTCTTGATGAGTTTCAAACCTTGGGTCCAGAGGTAGCTACAAAATTTTATTGAATTACGAACATTTCCCTAGAATGTTTCTTGATCCTCTCTATGTTGTTTGACCTAAGGACAAGCCTGGTCACCCTAGGTATACTCATAAAGTTTTGTGTTCGGGTGGTTCTGAACTAGATCGCCCAGTTGTGGAGCGTAGTTCCCTTTATTTCAAGAAAACTATTTGGGTTGTTGAAGCGAACCACCCTATGGGTGGTGGAAAATTTCCAAACACGGTGTTTGATATATATATCTTTGACTTAGACACCTCATCGGAAAGAGTTATGACTGAAAGTCCTAGGGCTTCTACATTTCATGTGGTTATACCCCTTACCGAGGAGAGTACCTTGGGAAGTTATAATTCTTGGCATGAATCCAATATAGATGCTCAAAATCATGGTTGCGACATCATTGAGGATATATTAGAAGAGTTGAGGAATAAATATGAAATTCCCATAAGTATTTTATTGAGAATGCCTGATTTCGATGAGAGAGTCTACGATGGGCCTAACGTCTATGAGATATGCTTCCACATTTGGGATCTCCAAGTTGGAGTTCGTCTGCCTCTCCACCACATTATAATGTGTATATTAAGGGGTTTTGGGGTGGCTCCGACCATTTTAAGGTCAATGGTCTATTAGAAAGCTCAAACTAGTTTTTACCTTATTAGGTATATTTTAATATTTGTGTAAGGCGTGAAAGAGGACGCTAGAGCCAACGGTTATTACTACTCTTCCCCTATGGAAGTCTGGCTGAAAATGATGCAAATTGTTCAGATGATCAACCATGGTTGGAAGAATCAATTTGTGTAACTATTAGGTGACTAGGAGTTTCGTTCAAAAGAGAAGAACCGATCTTATAGTGTTCCTCACAATTGGTACAGACCATGTCAAATTGGCATACATTTTACCCACTATGCTTTATAACTTTCTCAACTTATTATGTGTTGATACTTTGTTTATGTTTGACCTTTCTGCAGAGAAAATAGATCCCAAGTTTCCAGCTACTCTGAGATGGTTGGTGTTGGATAAGTGCACACCAAATTCCATTGAATTTGAGATTCTTTTCTCATTGGAAAGGTTTATGGATCTTGGGTATTATATTCCTCCTATAAGTGTTCGTCATCAAGTATAACCAGACACATTGGTGGTTGAGGGGAATATTTCCACTAACCAAAGAGGGCCAGCTGAGCAGGGTGAATGAGATAAGTAGTTAGTTGAAGAAGGCATGCGGATTTTTACTTCTATTAGCTCGTCTTTATCTTATTGTTTTGATTTTATTAACTAGTATGTTCAAAAGCATCTTCGAATCCCAATTCTTTGAACTTTTGTGTTGAGCCTTCTTAGGGTATAGCTCCATTTCTAGTCTATTTGGCTTCTCTCACCCCTACTCATAGGTAAAAAATTGAGATAGGGGATAAGATAAAATATGATGATGAGGCCAAGAGTAGTCCAAGGTTGAGCTCTAAATAAAATAGAGATCTGATGGTGAGACCCAAAAAAGAGCTGAGGCCGAAGCTTAAAAGAAACTTGATATTTTTGCCAAAGCTAAAAGTAAAGGAAAGGCATTTGCCACAGATGTCTATCCTCCTTCTGGTGCAAAAAGTCCTTTGGAATGCATGGATATTGAGGGGTGGCCTACTCCAATGCTGTTAAAAAAAGGTGGAGACTTCCAACTGTTATCCCATGGTAGAGGAATACAAATTTTCTCCGAAGAACCGTGTGACTATTAACCAGATCTGGTGCAATAAGAACTCTATATTTTAGAATATGGGTAATGTTGTAAGTATGCTCGGCTATTATGGGCACAACCCAAACTTTGATTTCCTCAGAGGTTTGGATGTTGAGACCTTTTAGCGGATCCTTCGGTATAAATTTTATGTGGTAAGTTCTTCGAACATTTTATTTTTATTTTCCTTATAACTATTATATATTGTCTGTTGACCTCACTATTTCTTTTTTCTAGATTACTATGGCTAACACTATTCTTCATGAGAGAGTTATATCCAACCAAGTTTCCTATGAAGAGTAAGGGGGTGATAATGAGGCACTTCGGGGAGAATTGGATGATCTGAAAAAGAAATTCAATGAGATGGAGGAGAGGGACAATCATCTCATTGAGAAGATAAAGGCACTGAGCTCCGTTGAGGAGTGATCACATATAAAAGACCACATTTCCACTTTTTCTATGAAGATGAAGAGTCTTTAATAGGCCCTAAAAAGGCCAATTGAGATCATTTCAAAGCCAACGAGGCTCTCGATTAAGCAAAGGAGAATGTTGTTAACAAATTCAAATCTTTTACCGACTATAACCTAGAGATTGTGACCTTATTTCTTAAAGGTTATGATGATCTTAAAAAGAGGATCAGGAAGTATTATCCCTACATAACGGATGTTTTCATCAAGTGGAAGGGTGATGACGAGGAGTCTACATGCATAAACGCTAAAATGATAATGGTGGTGTACTAACCCATTGCTGAGAGTGAGGAAACTGGTTCAACTATAAGGTTGTTTGTGACTATGATATGACCAATAATGTTTTTATTAGTGCTCCTTAAGTCACCTCAGATATTTTCACGTGTCTTTAGTTCTCTTCCTTTCTGAAGCTCTATTATAACTGCTTGTTTTTCTCTTTGAATAATTATCTGTAAAATTTATGAACAACCTTTTTATGATGTTTGAACAATTTGTGATGAATAGATATCAGTACGTGATTAATTTCTTTCAATATGATACGTTTTTCTTTCCTCATGATGTTCATATTTTTTGCCAAGTTATCTTGCTCGACTAAGATTTAATCCACCACTTGTAGTTAATCGTTTCTGCGAAAAGTGGTAGGATCTATTTGGCCTCTTATTTAGTTCTAGTCTTATGGTGTCATGGTGGATTTTTCCACCTTCCCTGTCGACCTATTAGCTGTTGAATGTTGAGATAGGATTTCCAATAGTTTACTCCTACAATCATGTGGTCAGATCATGTCGACTTGACCTGCCTTACTAGCAACTAGTTTGGGACAAACCTGAGTTGTCTTGACTTAGGATCTACTAAGGCTTATGCCAGATTACTATTCATTTGGGAAAATCTTCTTATCATGACCATGTATGAGTATTGGTTACTGTAGGCCCACTTTTTTAATCAAAATCTTTGCTAGTGCGGAATTAAGTAAAGGATGAATGCAAATCAACTTTCCCTTTTTGAAAATTGTTTTTCAATTTTATCAAACCAAGTTGTGACACAAATTAAATTTACCAAATTTTATCTTGATTAATCCTAAACATGAATCTAGTGATTAAAGCAAGTAAAGTTAAGTAAAGATACTCACAACACCGGATGTACGAGGAAAAACCCAAAAAGGGAAAAAACATCGGACGGCTCAATCCTGACAATCACTATGAATAATGGTTTTATAAAGACAGATTATCCTTACTCAATGATTCGATCCCCACGGGTCTTGATTCTCCTTCTGATCTTCTATCGTTCTTCAATAGTGATCATACAGAAATTCCACCTTCCACGATGCTCATCCACAACACTCGACTCCACGAATGTCTTGGTGTCCCCCGATAAGGATTGAGTTATCTACAATGTTGAACACGATGTCCATCGCTTCTCCACCTTAAAACCATCAATCACAGGTTGTTCAATGATGAACGAAACTCAACATGGTGTAGCAAGGATCACATAAACATTTGATGAAGAAAACTCAGATTTTTGCAAACTCTAAGGATGTATTTAAGCCTTTAAAACCTTTAAAAACATGTGCAAACAGGTTTCTAGATCGTAAAACTATTTTTCCATAATGCACCCCCTTCGAGGAAACAAAACACCTTTATTTATAATAAATTTAAGGCGGT
This sequence comes from Sambucus nigra, assembly GCA_949130495.1. Lineage (NCBI taxonomy): Eukaryota > Viridiplantae > Streptophyta > Magnoliopsida > Dipsacales > Adoxaceae > Sambucus > Sambucus nigra. The sequence goes on along the minus strand of OX422207.1, from coordinate 351,935,641 downwards.
ATCAAAATCTCGTTCGAACGAGATGCCACATCGTTCGAACGACAGTGGATCTCGCTCGAACGACATCAAATGTCGTTTGAACGACGTCGTCAGATAGAGTTTTTAATTTAAACAGAGTTTTGATTAAAACCAACTCTTATCCAATTATCATCCATCCTTATCTGGCATAAACAAAGTGTAAACAATTTAAACACTTTTTATAACAGTTTCCTTAAAAAATAACATCCTTATTTTATAAAATGAATTCCGAGTTTCATTAACATTATGCATTCATACATGTGTGATCTCGGAATGCAATAAAACCTTGAAAATGAGAAATTGCACCAATAAAACTTTGACATGATTAATTCCATGTAGCTTTGCCACAACATCTTCAATTAATCTTCGATAAATCATAGACTCGTGGGATCAGACAATATAAAATCTATCTATGACACAAACATGTTTTATTTCAAGAATAAGTTAAAACTACATTAATACTCAATTGGAAATTTGGTCCTTATAGTTACCGAAGTAAACCAAATGTACTATCATATTTCATTTTGTTAGTTAGTTATTTTTTAACCTTCTCATCCATATAACCGCACTATATTTCACAGACTTGGTTAAATATACTAGGATCTATCATTGCATCAGTCATCTATGGAACTACACTAAATTTCCTGATTCTGGCTAAACTTCTTGATCGGGACCTATTTAATACAAGGTCATTCTTGAAGTGTTGCTCGATTAGATATCACTACACCAAAACACCTAATTGTCACGGTCAAAGACCATGACAAATTGCCTTTATCACGGTCATGGACCGTGACTATTTCGGGGGAGACAAAGGTTTATGTCACGATCATTGACCGTGACGATATTGTCACAGGCTTTATGTCATGAGTTTTGACCATGAAAACTACTAAAATTGTCACAGTCATGTCACGGTTTAAGATCGTGATAAATCTGGACAAAATTAAAAAACAATTATAGGCAGTATGGCCACTGCCACTACCCAATAGTATTACTCTTTCCTTTCCCTATTTACACAATCAATAAAACCTGCCAATGCAATCTAAACATTTATACAACCAAATAACCTTATAAAACCCAACCACAATGATATTAAACACTAAAATAATGTTATAAAACACAACCACAAATTCGAACTAAAATAATGTTATCAAACCATAAAACCCAACAACAAAAAGTAATGTTACCAAACCATCAACAACATAATGTTTACTGAGGCGACCTATGAACAAGTTGGTTAGGCCACATAATAAATGAATCCAAACAACGCTTAATGTTCATTACAACACATTAAGTACCCAACCACAAGCTTTCATCTTCTTTCCGGTAATGAAACTCATGATGCGGATCTTTCACTCGAAGGACTGAATTGGACGACCATACACCAGACCATTCATTTTCACACTCATGTCCCATATCCTCATTGTAATTGAATAACCTCCAATAAAGTCATGGATGACCACTATCTCTTTATTAATGGGATATGGACTCTGTATGTTGGAGTGAAAGCCATAGGGAGAGGAATTTGCAAGGAAGACCGACAAGGTCATGTAAGATTGAGTCTTGATTCCTACATACCTTTTCCCTTAACATTAAGATACCTAAAAAATTCAGTTAAGTCTTCCTTGAACATGGCCTCCACATTGTTCACCGGCTTTCTCAAATCACCTATACTTGCATGTGTCTCATTTTTAAGGTTGTCGACCTTTAACTCCACTTCAACCCTACTCATAATCATGCCCTTACCCTTCTACTTTCTAACCCAAGAGTTGGCACCCCTAGTTCGGCCCTTGTATTAGCATCTGAGCATCCGGCTAAGTACCTCCATATCTAGAGATGCCTTATCAGCATCGCTCCGCGAGTTATGGACCTCCCTCACCTTTTCTTGAAATAACAAAATATACTTGATTAGAGTTAACATAAAATATAAGTAAAAAATACTTGAAATAATGAGATAGTTACAATTATAACTTATAAGTGTTGCCTCGATATTAGGGTTGGTCTTTAACTTCTTTGTTTGTATCATAAAATAGGAATCAAGCCTATATGCTTTACCCCCTGGACCAGTACCTGTCTCCTAAAATAAAATAAAATAAAATAAAAACATTGAATGAAAAATTATCTACCACCAAGAAGAATAAAATTTAACTTTTACTAGGTACTTACCATCCGCTCCTCCACCTCGGCATATAATATACGCCCCGAGTAGTGCACATCAACCTTCTTCACCCATTTTTTCTTTCCTGATTCACGGGAAGACAGTTGTCGTTCAAAAGTCTTATTATTTATAAGTCATTGCCAATTTTCTAATGAGATGGGATCTTTCTCTGGAACTTTGTCCCTAAGACTCACGATCCTTCCCAAAATAATGTACCCGCATATTATTTTTCCACGTTTTCCACTCGTCTCTTACTTTTGCGAGTATGGAATCGCGATAAACATGGTTGAGGTTAAATTGCTCATGTCCAATAAACATATAAAATAATAAAGTTAGAGAATTGGCGTTAAAATTTTAAAATATGGATAATATTTAAAGTCGGGATCCTTCCAGAAGTAGTAATATCCTGCAAAAAATAAGCATAAAAGAATAGTAAATTGCAAAAAATAAGTATCAATATACATAAGCATAGATGTACCTTTTTATACCAATGCTTAAGAATGTTATAAATGATCTAGTGATAATTTCATAAAACAGGGTCATTATAATACAATATAGTAGAACATAATTATTGCACTATATTGCAACACATTAAATACATTCAACCAGTGACTGACAAAAGATAGAATTAATAATTGGATTTGTTAAAAAGGTTTAAGTTGCTCACCATTATAAAACAAGTTTAAACTATCATCCTATAATAATATCTCCAACAAAGCATTAAATGTGATAAATCAAAAATTATATTATAAGAATACAAATTAATAATGACATTAGAAGAATACAAATCCATATCTTAAACAAAACTAAGAATTGGTTCCAAGATACAAACATCATAAATACAAATACAAACATGTATTCATTGGTTAATTTAAAAGATAAGTGGGATAACTTCAAGAACCCTAGGTTAATTCTAACACACAAACAAATTGATGAATTCATGTGTTATTTTCAACATACAAACATCATATACACATAACAAACATCATACATACATATATACACAAACATCTATTCATGGGTTACTTTCAATAAAAGTGTGAAAAGTCAAGATCCCTAGGTTAATTCAAACACACAAATAAATTAACAAATTTATGGGTTATTTACAACATACAAACTTCATATACACATAAAAAAAATACCATACATACATATACAAATAATTTTTACCCATCAGCATACCAATTTTCAACATACAAGCACACATATACAAACAATAATCCTCAAAAGTGTAAATGAAATGCAACATGTGTGTGGAAATGAAAGAAATATGTAAATATTATCTTATTTGGGAGGCAAAAAGAGGTTAAGGGTAAAGTTGTGGAAGAATATGGTGTTTTGGGTTTGGGGGTCTTGTGGGGTTCAAACGAAGGAAGGGGGAGGAGTTTGGCCGGCGGTGGGAGGCGTGTTTCGACAGTGGGAGGTTTTCTTTAAAAGAGGATCAGGATGAAGATTTTCAAGTCAGAGAAAGTTTAAAGAGAAAGAGTGTGAGCTGGGGGGAAGGGGGTTGTTATCGTTTTAACGGAAGAAAATAAACTCCCAGTTTTGTCACGATCTTTGATTGTGATGAGATCGTGACAACTAATTGTCAAGGACTTGTCACGATTAAAGACCTTGACAACACACCCATGTTTTTCGTCATGATTTTTTACTCTGACAAGTCTTTGCGGGTGAAAGGTGACAAAAGTCCATTTTTGGTGTAGTGTATTTTGATGTGTTATGTTTTGATATGTCTTCGGCCTAAGCTTCTTGCGCATATCTTTCATCGATCAGCTAGGTAGTGAAGAGTAAAGAAAACTTGAAATGACATCGTATGTAGTGGAAAAGTTTCAAATTTTAATTAGGTAATTGAAAATTGATTTAAAAATGGATGAAAAAGTTTTTACATGATTGATTTTCTTCTCTTATGTGTTTTTAATCATACTGATAGTATTTCCTTAAATGTTTTTCATTCCAAAATTTCTTAAATTGTTTTCCTTCTAAGGTATTGATTCTATAAGTTCCAGGTTGCGCGATTGCATATATTCTGTACGGGTCATGCCACTTTTGTTCTAACTTATTTTAGTTTTATATGAACTTTTTTAGCATGTAATCTCTTTATTTTAAAGTTCTCGGTTTTACCCTTTTATTATAAAATCGAGCAGTCTTCTGTTCATAAGTTGTGACCCAAAGTTTTACGTCTTCCTTGACTTACTCAACCATATCCAAATCAGTTCTTCTTATTAGGTCACTCTTAGGGGAGTCAAAGCTCAGTACCATTTGGATGGGTAAACCATCCAAAGTAGGAATTATTGCCTCCATGATGAATGTTAACATAAAAGGAGTTTTTCCCATCTCAATTCTCAGCATTTTTCTCTTTGACCAAAGTACGTTATACAATTCATTGATCCAATTTCCCTTCGCATCATTGAATATTCTTTTCATTCCGTCCAAAAGGGTTATATTTGTGATTTTTTTCTTCCCGCTTCTTCCAAATAAAATGGAATACCTTCTCGTATGGAATTTTGACCAATGGCTCAGCTTCTACCTATTTAGTGAAATAATAAAATGCTACAACTAGGTATTTAAATTTTCCTCTTGGCTTTGGTAGCAGGCCAACAAGATTAATGCCTCACATTACGAAAGGCTAAGGAGACGTGATTGGTGTTAGTGCATCTCCATGTCTCTTATGTATCACCGCATACCTTTGGCATTTATCGTAAATTCCCACATAACTAGCATAATACTCCTTCATAGTGGTCCAGTAATATCCTTGGGTGGCAACCCATTTTACCAATGATCTTCCTGCCAAATAAGGTACACACGATACCTCAGGTACTTCCTTAATCAAATTATTGACCTCCATATGATGAACGCATCTGAGTAGCGTTATAATGATTGCTCCCTGAACACAATTCCTCCTTTAAGAACATACATTTTTGCTTTGAAGTAGTGCATCCTTACTTCCTTTGGATCTACTGGTACAGTACCATTCTGCAAGTATGAGTGGATGGGGTCCATCCAATATGGTCCCTCGTTTATAATCATAACAAGGATATGTTTTTATTTTGTTAAGTATTACGAAAAGATTTATAATTTGGACTATTCTTCTGAGGTCGGTTCATATTGCTGACATAAGATGAGCAAAGAGTATGCTCAGGCGTTTTTATCCCTTGGTATTCTGACCATATGTATAGTTGAGAACCTTAATAGTAATGATTTTACCTTTGGAAACTATTTCACTATTGATTCTTCTCTGGCCTTGTAAACTCCAAGGATTTTATTTATGACCAGTTGAGAATCATTATGCATGGATAACTGCTCAGCTCCTAGTGAAGATGCCAATCCCAATCCTTCTATGAGTGCTTCATATTTATCCTCATTGTTGGAGGCCTTAAAATTGATTCTGAGTGCATATTCAATGTCTATGTCATTATGTGTATAAAATGATCAAACCTACTCCACTGCCACTAGAACATAATGAACCATCTGTAAACAACTGGCACATAATGAGGCTCTTCTTCAAAATTATATTCGACTAAACATCCATTTTTTAACATCTTTTTCATTTTTTTGCCTCACGGATTCTTACATCTCGTCAAGACGATGACGCCGATTTGTCTCTGATCTAATCGGTAGGAATTTCTATTAACTTATGCTCGTATGATTTTAGCACTGAGCTATCTTGTATAGAAGTTTATTTGACTACATTAATTTCTAAGATATCTTTCGTAGAAGTTTTCTTAAAGGTTTTTACCATTGAGCTCTCTTCCGTGGAAGTCTTCTCCCTATTCATTTATCCTCGTAAGTAAATTATGTTATAAATTCTTCTATAACCTTATATTTAATTATCATTTGGTGCTCATAATTGATGTCTTCTCTCCTAGTTCTACAGCTAAAGCCATCAGTCTGGAAGATTTTTCATCTTATGAATGGATTACCGTAGAGGAAAGTCTGTATATACCACGATTTTATGAGCTTGACAGTAAGGTTTCATTCTTCTATAAGCTTCAATCAAATCCAACACTAACTTCTCCAGTCTAAGGTATCGGACTTTATCTCCACAGTACACTTTGTTAGTGTAGTATACGGGGTTTTGTATTCTATTAACGCCTAAAACAAGTGTATGGATTTATATCTTAGCTAAATACACTATTCTTAGATTTCCAATAGATAAAGAGAGTGTAATCAAGGAAATGCTCATCTATAGAGATAAGATAAGATAAGATAAGATAAGATAAGATAAGATAAGATAAGATAAGATAAGATAAGATAAGATAAGATAAGATAAGATAAGATAAGATAAGATAAGATAAGATAAGATAAGAGAGATAGGAATCGTATTTACGTGGTTTGACGTAATGTGGTGCCTAGATCCATAGGTGCGGTAGTGATTTTTATTACTTTCAATGGGAAAAAGCCAAAAAAAATGGATGGGGGATTACAAGAACTCCAGTTCACTCAAGAAATGGGTAGCATAACGGTAAGGAATTAAACTATCTATCCCCTCTACTACGGATAGTGTGTCATATTTATATGTTCCTTGATTGTGAATAGAGAGAGTGTGTAGTGGAGACAAAAAGAATATTGAGCAACATGTGTCATGCCTTTATAAATTAGACAGGTGCACCTTTACATACTTAATAGGAGAATGGTATTGACACACGTTTCCCATTAATGTTTGAGGAATAAAACTCCTCAGTGTTAACTAACATCGTCAATAGCTAAAGGCCAAAATAGCAAAAGTCACTACCTGTGATGTTGGGGCCGAGCAGAATTGCAACGAATGACCAGATTATAGTCTAATATGACCTATTTCAAGCCATGAAAAAAGCCAGTTATTGTTATATAATTGTCTCTCTAACCATACCATATTTATGGTACAATAAAATCCCCCAACGCTTCACTAGTGATAGGAGTATCTGTTGAGGTAATTTGAGATTATGGAGTTTTAATCTAAAGAGAATCTCATCGGCTTAGAAATATTCATGACGTGCACCGAATAGATGGACTTGTAACATTTTCCACTCGAAGATTGAGTTTGAAACATGTCGTTAGCTGGGTTTTTGCTCCTAAGGTAATTATCATGCATGCATAGGGCAGTGCGCGCATGTTTAAACTAACAGTGCATGTTCTCTTTACCAAGCATGAAATCACACGTCATGATTAATTGATGTCATCCTTTTGAGTATAAATACTCATTTCAAAATTATTTTACCTTTTCCTAATTGATTGTTTCCCCCCGAGTAAGTTTTTGAGAGAGAAAAAACCCAACCTTTCCAACTTTACTTCTTCTTCAAGCTAGAAATGTTCTCAGTCTCCACCATAATTGTTAGTTAATCCAAGCTTTTATTTTTCATTTCTTCAAGGTTTATATGCTTTCGGTTGTCTTCAAAACTCGTTAGGATTTTTAGGTACATCCTTTATTCTCTCTCTATAGTTTAGGGCTTAATTGAGAAACCCTCATTTTCAGCCATTTTTATCACCCTAATCTCGTTGTGATTGGTTTTTTTCTAATAATTGTTTATTTTATTGGAGGAGTGTTGGCATTTAGAATGACTTTGAGTTGGTTGGCCTACGACTCCTAATTTGGTTAGGGTTTTATCTAAAATTGACATTCTCTTTCTACACCAGAGTATCCCCCAAGCTTAAGAAGCCCATAAAAACTTTATCTTTCATATTAATGACATATCCACCCTATGTTTAGTGACTGTTTAAAATTTTAGTTAGGTTAGCTAACATGTCCAGATATTACCGCAAGGATATTCCTAATCCCTGTCCAGGTTATTCGACCAAAAGTCGATCATGCACATCCTAGGTACACCCCCACAGTTGCCTCATTCATAGGGTTTTCTTTACAGCCACCAGTAGTGGGACTTTACGGTAGAGACCATTGTGGTGGATCATCTTCTTAGTGAGGAGAGACTGGACAATATTATATCCATGTTTATAGTTGACATATACCCTTATCCTCCTCGTTCATCCCCCAATGATCAGATAGCCTCCACATCTCCTTTTGTGGTACCCCTCACTGATGAGGGAACGTCCAAGGCCTTTGAATCTTGGGATTCAACCACCGCTCATGCTACAAACCATGGTTTTGATATCACGGAGGAAACCTTGGAGGATTTGAGGGATATGTATAATGTACCAATAAGCATCTCCCTACGACTTCCTCACCTTAATGAGAGGGTCAATGATAGCCCTAATGCCGACAAGATTTATTTCCCTATATGGGATTCATAAGTGAGAGTTCGGATTCCCCTTTACCCCCATCATAAGATCAACTCTACTGGTCTATAGGTTAGCTCATACTCATCTCCCACAAAATTCCTACAGATCCATCCTTGGGTCCATAGTGTATGGGAAGCTTCATACGAGTTTTGACCTCACAAATGACATCATTTTGTTTCTTTATGGTGCAAAATAAAACGCTAAAGCCAATGGCTACGGCTATTTTTCACCTCAAAAATGCGACCAAAAGATGGTGCAGGTCGTATAGACGAGCAATCACTTATGGAAAAACCAGTTTGTCTTCATAGAAGGTGACTAGGATTTCCGTTCTCATGAGAGGTATATGTCTTGCATTATTACTCATGATTGCTTCCCCCACCCCCCACCCCCCAACCACCACATTGGTAAACTCTTTCCATTTCATTATGTTATGATCGTTTTCATTTATGCTTACTAACCTCATTTTATGTTCATACTTTTGTAGTAAAAAAAGATCCAAAGCTTCCCCTGCCTTTAAGGAGTTGGTCAGGACTACCTATACCCCTAATCCCGTAAAGTTTGAGGAGTTGTTATCTATACAGAAGGTCATCGACTTAGGGTATTATGTCCCGCCAGGTCATGTCCCTCCCAGAGATGAGAAGATTAACTTAGTTGTTGATCACAAGGTCCATGAAGACCTTACTGAGGAAGAGGAGATCGTAAAAGGTATGATTCTTAACTTGTGATCATCTTGTCCAAGCAATTTTACTTGGTTGATTCTCATTCCATAATTCTGATCATAGCTCCTTCTCTGCAACCTCTTCTTCTAGTTCACCTGAATCAGCAAACTCAATGGCACCTCCAGTCCTGGATCGTATAGCGATTGAGATCGTCAGGAAAAGGAAGTTAGACATTAAGGTTATGAAGAAGAAAGTCATTTTATCTACTGAATCCAAGGAGAATAAGAGGATCGGGGATGAGAAAAGGTCCAACGTAAAGGCTAGGAAAAATGCTGAGTATATAGCTAGGAGAAAAGTTGATACTAAAGTTGCTGCCAAGGCCAAGGGTAAAGGAAAGGCCATTTATCTCCATGAAGAATCAGTTTTTTGTCAAAAAAGGCCTATGGATAATCCCCTTCCCCTAGTTAGCCCTGATCAATAGAGGATCGGGTCTAGGTAGGAAGAATTCAAATTCTAGGGGCACCAAATCGGTGACTAGTCTGAAGTGTTGGGTCTTCAAGCCCATATGGAGAGGTGGATCCTTTTACTTGGGACTCCAAGAATCTAGTCACCAATTAGAAACTTAGGAGTGATAATGAATCCATCCTCTTCCACAGGGAGAATATCGCTGATGTTCCTGGATAGCATGGCTGTGCCCATGATTTTTTATATTATCGCCACTTCAATGCTTATGAGCTCTAGAGCATGACTGAGCATAGAATGATAGCAGTAAGTTCAAATCCAGACTCTTATTTTCTGATTAATTCCTGCTCAATTAAATTTTATGCTGACTTCTTTGTTTAAGGGTGTTATGGGTACCACCATTATGCAGGAGCAGGTGGCCTCATACCAAAATGCATACGATGAATGATGATGCTATGAATCACCACTTCAATTTGTATATAGTTCAAGGTCTAGCTAATTCAACAATGGAGTAATATAGGAGAAAAAAAACTTAATATCAAGAAGGGGTGAGAGAATGGATAAAACATAGAATATAAGTGATTTAACCAATTAGGCCTACTCCACAGTGAAGGTATGTAGTGTATTTATTATGATTGGCCACTAACGGCCATGGAAATACAACTCTCAAGTTTTCTCTTTCTACCGTACACATTTGGACAAAGTTTAAACTAGGGTTTTAATATCTCTATCCTTGTAAATGAAGAAGAATCAAGATTATATAGGCTTGGGGGTGCACATTTCACCCCCCAAGCATGTAATATGTGTGCATGAGGTAAATGATCCAATGAGAGTCTAACACCTGTCCAGCACACGCTCAATCCATAATGATGAAATATTCCTCCATATGGGTTGGAGATCTATTATAACTACATGGTCCACGTGGACTAATGATGCCTAAGTCATGTGTGCCATATGAACTATAAATGTCGGCTCTGATGGTCCTAGCAGAGCTAAGACTGACAGAGGTAGTATTCCAAGCAAGAAGTTATGAGTACAAATCTAAGTGTTATCACAGCCTGCCAAGGTGTTATGAGGCTGAGACGAGATATTCCAAGAGTGATTGGAGAGTAACATTTATTAAGTGACCATGGAGTGTTAATGATGAGGACTCGTAGGCTGAGAATATTGAGGGTGGCTTACACTATGTCATCTCTCAAACATATATGTCAGATGAATGTAGAGTAAAGTCGGTTGAGACATGCTGGGTATATTTAGAGATGAGACCACACTTATGTGTTTTAATCACCCCTTATCCTTAGTCTTTAATATGAGTGGAAGGGTGAGGGATACTGTCGGATGACCCCCAGATGAGGATGAGACTCCCTAGTGTCAAAGGTTTTCTTTTAGTACATGTACGTGTTTAGGTGTGATTGAGGCATCCTTGCAATGTCACAGATACATCTGTCATTTAGGTACGCTTGGGGTGACACATTTCATAGCCATGCATGTGGTTTGGCGTGTTGGCCAAGTATGAGTGGCTGCAGGCCTACCCTAGGGCTTCATTCCTTAATGATTTGACGCTTCGTTTCTTGTGTGAAATGATTTCACTAATTAAAAACCAAAAATCAAACATTTTCTCTCTCTTATTCCCCAAAACCTTCGCGCCTAAAGCTTTCCTGCAACATCTATTAACTCCTTCTTCCTCTCTCTTTGAACCAATGATTTCAAGCAACTCTTAGGCCTCCTTTTTCTCTCTAAGTCTTCATCTTATTCAGGTAATCATTTTTCTCTCTTCTTTTATGAGTTCTACCATTGTTTTCTTCATGTTTACAGGTTTTTCATTTTTCGAGGCATTTTAAGTTTTTTGGCTTATTGTTAGGGCGATTTTAGGGTTACATTGGTGATTTTGTTGGTTGTTTCAGGTGATTGGGGCATTTTTGAGGTGGTTAGTAGGTTTAGGACCTCTTTTGGTGATTGGTTGCATTTTTCGGTTGTGCTCCAGTTTTCTTCTCCGGTAAACCACCCACACAGTTGTTGATAACATGCTTAAAATATTATAGATTCCTACTTTTAATCCAATAGTCAACTAGGTTAAACCTCTAGTTTTGTTTGGATGTCCAAAGAACTATAAGAGTTAGATGACCAATTCCCACACCTGAGGGAGACCATCTTCAGATAGATATGTAAGGGTGAGGTCGAGGATGAGGTCAAGTCTATGCTTCCAATCCAACTCATCCACTTATTTATCGTATATCCTTCTGAACCTAACTTCGTCGACCTAAGTATTGATATTATGAGTGGAACCTTATCTCAGGGTTTATGATCAATGTTGTCTTCTGAGGGGTGTAGTCCTTCTGCCTCTAGGGACTTCGATAGGGAAAATAGCTTTGATGAGGTCATGCGGGTCCCCTCATATTTTATTGAGGATTGACAAGTCTAGTAATAGGGAACCATCCATCCATGAGATCTCAGATACAAAAAAGTCAAGAGTTGATGTAGCATATCCCCCACCACCCCTCCTTGTTCCCTTATCGGCCATTCCTGCCGCCGAGTTCGCTCACTGATATCAAAGTGGAATACCGACCATTAAAATTATAGACTTTGAGAATGAGGATGAGGAACAACTTGATACCTCCTAGGACAAGACTTTTAAAAGAACTGTTAAGGAGATACATCTTTTGTTCTGGAGGTACCTATACGGGATCAAGCCTGTTATAAACATGACAGTGAAAGACGAGGACAAGAGGGATTTTAGTGACCGAGATGGTGAAATAGTTGTCCATGAAAAAATGTTCAAAGACATCTTTTCGCTTCTCGTCTATACTACTTTGCGGATGATCTTAGCTAGTATAGGACTTGTCCCAGTGCAGCTTGCACCCAATGCCTGGAGGATTTTACTTGGCTTTATGTCCTTCTGGAAGTTGGTCCATAGAGATGACCTTCTAATTAGCATTTTTTGGGCGTGTTATAATGCCTCATCCATAAAGACTCAACCTATCTACTATCATCTTGTAGCCACGAAATCCACCAAAAAAATTTTGACACTGAACCAAACATCAAATCATCACTAGAAGCACCGATACTTATTTGTGTATGGATCTTGGGAATTCGACGTCGACATTTCCTGTAGTGCCTCAGAGCCGAAGGTCCCCCAAAGATAGGCCAAAGCATCCATGGCTGCCAAGCTTGACCTTGGACAAAGCACTGATGATCGAGATAAGATTGACCAGATAAGAGGTCAAGGGAATAAGGGTGATCTTATGGAGTTTGAACAACTGATAACTACCTATTTTCTGGCGGAGGTGGGTTTGGGGGTTGACCCCTTGACTGAGTTGTGTAAGTGTCTTCTATGTTTTTTCTTTCTAACTACACTATCATTTTTTGGGGGGGTGATACTAATCTCGTCCATTATTTGTAGGTCGTCCATCTAATATTTCGAATTAGTTATAGAAGATGGACACCCCTTCACTTGGAATTTATGGATATTCGCCTAGCCTTGATGGTCATCCATCTGATCGTAGATTCTTGGAATTTGTGGAGTATTCGTCTGGACAGCTTCGGCCTCCATGGGGATGTCCATGTAATTAGCTTAATATTTGTTTCTTTGTTACTTTCTGAATTTTCATAAGTGTCATCTCGTATCATCACTACACCAAAAACAGGGAATCTTGAATGATTTAAAATCGTGCCAAAATCAAGGGTGCCAGATTTCCAAATTTGGCATGCTTTTGGCACGTTTTTAAACCGTGACAGATTTTAATCTAACACACTTTTGGCACGGTTTAAAAGCGTGTCGGATATTGAATTTGGCACGCTTTTTCCACAGTTTAAAACCGTGTCAGATGTTCCATTTTCTGGCTCGCTTTTGGCATGGTTATAAAGCGTGCAAGATTGTTTAATAAGCGTACTCAAATTTAATAATTTGGCATGGTTTTGGGATGGTTTTGAATCGTGCCAGATTTTTTAGTTAATAAAAAAATATTTGGAGGAAAATCTAGAAAATCAGCAAAAAATCCAAATCTGGTAGGAACAATATTTATTATTTGCAAAATAAAATCAAGAAAATTCACAAATTATGAATATCACATGTTGTTGATGAACTAATGTACATACAAACTTCAAAATATTACAAGAGTTAATAGTCCCCAATCAAAAAAAAATTAGGCAGAGTTTCCCTTATTTTCTGAGCATTCCAAAACCTGCTAATACAAAACCTGCCAATATAAAGCCCGCATGGCCATAAAATATAACAATAAATTACAAAAGCCTGCACGGCCATAAAAGTTGACAACAAAACTACTAAAGCCTGCACGACCATAAAAGTAAATAATAAAACTACTTAAGGTTGCATGGCCATAACACAAAAAATAATATCCTGAGCACTAATGACACTAAATAAATAATCCCCCTGTTGTAAATCATTGACTACTCCGTGTGTTCCACGTGGATAAAAGCTAGCGATTGAATGTTATCCTGCAAAACAATGGGACACAAAAAATATATGATATTAGTAAACAAGTAATTTTTTTAAAAAACCATATTAAAGCTGAAAAATTGCATATACGAGTTAAATTATTATTATTCTCAAAATGAAAGTCTCGTGACTATGTGGTCAGTTCATATAAGTTACATTGGTCTTATACAAGGTGTTAGGGCCTCTTACGGGGCCGTTTGGGGTTGGTTTGGATTTTCACCCTTTAACGGCTTATTTTTTAGTTCAATCGATACTTTCAAAATGTCGTCATATTCTCAAAGCAGGAGACCCATGACTATGCGGTCAGTTCTTATGAGTTACATCGATCCCGTGCGAGGTGTTCGTGCCTCTTATGAGGCCATCTGGAGGCTGATTTGGGTTTTTGCCCTTTAAAGGCTTATTTTTACGCTTAAGCTAGATACTTTTCATATTCTCAAATCGGGAGACCCATGACTACGCGGTCAGTTCCTACGAGTTACATTGATCATGTACGAGGTGTTAGTGCTTCTTACGGGGCCGTTTGGAGGCTGATTTGGGTTATCACCCTTTGACGGTATATTTTTAAACCTAAGTTAGATACTTTCAAATTATCGTCATATTTTCAAATTAAGAGACCCATAACTACGCGATCAGTTCCTACGAGTTACGTTGGTCCCGTACGAGGTGTTCATGCCTCTTACGGGGTCGTTTCGAAGTTGATTTGGGTTTTCACCCTTTAATGGTTGGTTTTTAAGCTTAAGCTAGATACTTTCAAATTATCGTCATATTCTCGAACCAAGTGACCCATGACTACGCCGTCAGTTCCTACAAGTTACATTGGTCCCGTGCGAGGTGTTCATGTCTCTTACGTGGCCGTTTGGAGGATGATTTGGGTTTTCTCCCTTTGAGGGCTTATTTTTAACCCCAAGCGAGATTTTTTAAAATTATCATCATATTTTCAAACCAGAAGAGTCGTGACTATGCGGTCAGTTCCTACGAGCTATGTTGGTCGCGTGCGAGGTCTTCATACCTCTTAGGAGGTCGTTTAGAGGTTGATTTGGGTTTTCACCCTTTGACGGCTTGTTTTTAAGCCTAAGCTAGTTATTTACAAATTATCGTCATATTATCAAATCGGGAGATCTGTGACTACGCGGTCTCTTCTTACGAGTTTCATTGCTCCCGTGCGAGGTGTTCATTCCTCTTACGAGGCGTCTTGGAGACTGATTTGGGTTTTCACCATTTAAAGGATAATTTTTAAGCTTAATCTATATACTTTCAAACTATCATCATATTCTCAAACTGAGAGACCCGTGACTACGCGGTCAGTGAGTTACATTGGCTTCGTGTGAGGTGCTCATGCCTCTTATATGGCCGTTTGGAGGCTGATTTTGGTTTTCACCCTTTGAGGGCTTGTTTTTAACCCTAAGGAAGATTTTTTAAAATTATCATCATATTCTCAAATCGAAAGACCCGTGATTACACGGTCAATTCTTATGACTTACATTAGTCCCCGTGCGAGGTGTTCATGCCTCTTACGGGGTCGTTTAGCGGTTGATTTGGGTTTTCACCCTTTCACGGCTTGTTTTTAAGTGTAAGCTAGATATTTTCAAACTATCATTATATTCTCAAAATTGGAGACCCGTGACTACGCGGTCATCTCCTACGGGTTACATTGACACTATACGAGGTGTTAGTGCCTCTTACGGGGCCGTTTGGAGGGTGATTTAGGTTTTCACCCTTTGATGACTTCTTTTTAAGCCTAATCTAGATATTTCCAAATTATCATCATTTATCAAATCAGAAGACTCATGAATACGCGATCAGTTCCTACGAGTTACATTGGTCCTGTATGAGGTGTTAGTGCCTCTTATGGGGCCGTTTGGAGGTTGATTTGGGTTTTCACCTTTTGACGACCTATTTGTAAGCCTAATCTAGATATTTTAAAATTATCATCATATTCTCAAACCAGGAGACCCGTTACTACACGGTCAGTTCCTATGAGTTACATTGGTCCCATGCGAGGTGTCCATGCCTCTTACGAGTCCATCTGGAGGTGAATTTGGGTTTTCACCCTTTAAAGGCTTATTTTTACGCCTAAGCTAGATACTTTCAAATTATCATCATATTCTCAAATCGGGAGACCCGTGACTACGCAATCAGTTTCTATGAGTTACATTGGTCACGTACGAGGTGTTAGTGCCTCTTATGGGGTCGTTTGGAGGCTGGTTTGGGTTTTCACCCTTTAACGGCATATTTTTAAGATTAAGCTAGATACTTTCAAATTGCCATCATATTCTCAAACTGAGAGACTCGTGATTACGCGATCAATTCCTACGAGTTACATTGGTCCCGTACGAGGTGTTCATGCCTCTTAGGGGTCATTTGGAGACTAATTTGGGTTTTCACCCTTTAACGACTTGTTTTAAAGATTAAGCTATATATTTTAAAAATTATCATCATATTCTCAAACCAGGAGACCCGTGACGACACGGTCAGTTCCTATGAGTTATAATGGTCCCGTGCGAGGTGTCCATGCCTCTTACGAGGCCATCTGGAGGCAAATTTGGGTTTTCACCCTTTAAAGGCTTATTTTTATGCCTAAGCTAGATACTTTTAAATTATCATAATATTCTCAAACTAGGAGACCCATGACTACGTGGTCAGTTCCTACGAGTTACATTGGTCATGTACGAGGTGTTAGTGCCTCTTACGGGGTTGTTTGGAGGCTGATTTGGGTTTCCACCCTTTAACGGCATGTTTTTAAGCCTGAGCTAGATACTTTAAAATTATCATCATATTCTCAAATTGAGAGACCCATGACTACACAATATGTTCCTACGAGTTACATTGATCCCGTACGAGGTGTTTATGCCTCTTACGGGGTAGTTTGGAAGTTGATTTGGGTTTTCACCCTTTAATGGTTGGTTTTAATCTTAAGCTAGATACTTTCAAATTATCATCATATTCCTAAACCAGGTGAACCGTGACTACATGGTCAGTTCCTACGAGTTACATTGGTCCTGTGCGAGCTGTTCATGCCTCTTACGTGGCCATTTGAAGGATGATTTGGGTTTTCTCCCTTTGAGGGCTTATTTTTTACCCCAAGCTAGATTTTTTTAAATTATCATCATATTCTTAAACCGGAAGAGCCGTGACTCCGTGGTCAATTCCTACGAGCTACATTGGTCACGTTCAAGGTCTTGATACCTCTTAGGAAGTCGTTTAGAGGTTGATTTTGGTTTTCACCCTTTGACGGTTTGTTTTTAAGCCTAAGCTAGCAATTTCCAAATTATTGTCATATTATCAAATCGGGAGATCTGTGACTACGCGGTCTCTTCCTACAAGTTACATTGGTCCCGTGCGAGGTATTCATTCCTCTTACGAGGCCGCTTGGAGACTGATTTGGGTTTTCACCCTTTAAACGCTTATTTTTAAGCTTAATCTATATACTTTCAAAATATCATCATATTCTCAAAATCGAGCGACCCGTGACTACGCGGTCAGTTACTACGAGTTACATTGGTCCCGTACAAGGTGTTCATGCCTCTTACATGGCCGTTTGGAGGTTGATTTTGGTTTTCACCTTTTGAGTGCTTATTTTTAACCCTAAGCTAGATTTTTTAAAATTATCGTCATATTCTCAAATCGAAAGACCCGTGATTACACGGTCAGTTCTTATAACTTGCATTGGTCCCCGTGCGAGGTGTTCATGCCTCTTGCGGGGTCTTTTAGCGGTTGATTTAGGTTTCACCCTTTGACAATTATTTTTAAGCGTAAGCTAAATATTTTCAAACTATCATTATATTATCAAATTTGGAGACCCGTGACCACGAGGTCGGCTCCTACGGGTTACATTGGCACTGAACGAGGTGTTAATGCCTCTTACGGGATCGTTTGGAGACTGATTTAATTTTTCACCCTTTGGAGGCTTCTTTTTAAGGCTAATCTAGATATTTTAAAATTATCATCATATTTGTAAATCGAAAGACTCGTGACTACGGGGTCAGTTCATACAAGTTACATTGGTCCCATGTGAGGTGTTCATGCCTCTTACAGGGCCTTTTGGAGGCTGATTTGGATTTTCACCATTTGACGCCTTATTTTTCAGCCTAAGCTAGTTATTTTCAAATTATCATCATATTCTCAAATAAGGAGACCCGTGACTACACAGTCAGTTTCTATGAGTTACATTGGTCCCATGTGAGGTGTTCATGCCTCTTACGAGTCCATCTGGAGGATGATTTGGGTTTTCACCCTTTAACGGCTTATTTTTATACCTAAGCTACATACTTTCAAATTATCATCATATTCTCAAATTGGGAGACCCGTGACTACGTGGTCAGTTTCTACGAGTTACATTGGTCACGTATGAGGTGTGAGTGTCTCTTATGGGGTCGTTTGGAGGCTGATTTGGGTTTTCACCCTTTAACGACATATTTTTAAGATTAAGATAGATACTTTCAAATTATCATTATATTCTTAAACTGAGAGACCCATGACTACGTGATCTGTTCCTACGAGTTACATTCGTCTCGTACGAGGTGTTGATGCCTCTTAGGGGTCGTTTGGAGACTAATTTGGGTTTTCACCCTTTAACGGCTTGTTTTTAAGCTTAAGCTAGATACTTTCAAATTATTATCATATTCTTAAATCAGGTGACCCATGACTACGCAATCAGTTCCTATGAGTTACATTTCTCCCCTGCGAGGTGTTTGTGCCTCTTACGTGGCAGTTTGGAGGCTGATTTGGGTTTTCAACCTTTGAGGGCTTATTTTTAACCCTAAACTAATTTTTTTAAAATTATCATCATATTCTCAAATCGTAAGACCCGTGACTACACGGTCAGTTCCTACGAGCTAAACTGATCCTGTGCGAGGTCTTTATGCCTCTTACGAGGTCGTTTAGAGGCTGATTTGGGTTTTTTCCTTTTGACGGCTTATTTTTAAGCCTTTGCTAGCTATTTCCAAATTATCGTCATATTCTTAAATCAGGAGATCTATGACTAAGCGATCTCTTCCTACGAGTTACATTGGTCCTCTACGACGTGTTCATGCCTCTTACGAGGCTGTTTGGAGACTGATTTGGGTTTTCACCCTTGAACGGCTTATTTTTAAGCTTAATCTAGAAACTTTCAAATTATCGTCATATTCTCAAACCAGGAGACCCGTGACTAGGCGGTCAGTTACTGCGAGTTACATTGGTCTTGTGCGAGGTGTTCATGACCAACCTTTGAGGGCTTATTTTTTACCCTAAGCTAGATTTTTTTAAATTATTGCCATATTCTAAAACCAAAAGACCCGTGACTACATGGTCAGTTCCTCTGAGTTATATTGGTCTAGTGTAAGGTGTTCATGCCTCTTACGGGGTCGTTTAGAGGTTAATTTGGGTTTTCACCCTTTGACGACTTGTTTTTAAGAGTGAGCTAGATATTTTCAAATTATCATCATAATCTCAAACCGGTAGACCCATGACTATGCAGTGAGCTCCTACGAGTTACACTGGCACTGTACGAGGTGTTAGTGCCTCTTACGGGGCCGTTTGGAGGCTAATTTAGGTTTTCACCCTTTGATGGCTCACTTTTAATCCTAATCTATATATTTTCAAATTATCGTCATATTCTCAAACGAGGACACCCGTGACTACGGGGTCAATTCATACGAGTTACATTGGTCCCGTGCGAGGTGTTCATGCCTCTTACGGGGCCTTTTGGAGGCTAATTTGGATTTTCACCCTATGACGGCTTATTTT
The DNA here is from genome assembly GCA_949130495.1 of Sambucus nigra. Classification (NCBI taxonomy): domain Eukaryota; kingdom Viridiplantae; phylum Streptophyta; class Magnoliopsida; order Dipsacales; family Adoxaceae; genus Sambucus; species Sambucus nigra. Next base: position 351,915,951 of record OX422207.1, on the reverse strand, counting down.
TAAGCCTAAGCTATATATTTTCAAATTATTGTCATATTCTCAAATCGGGAGACCCGTGACTACGCAGTCAGCTCCTAATAGTTACATTAGCATTGTACGAGGTGTTAGTGCCGCTTACATGGACGTTTGGAGGCTGATTTGGGTTTCACCCTTTGAAGGGTTATTTTTAACCCTAAGCTAGAGTTTTTAAATTATCATCATATTCTCAAATCGGGAGACTCGTGACAACGTGGTCAGTCCATTTTAGTTACATTGGTCCCGTGTGAGGTGTTAGAGCCTCTTACGAGGGCATTTGGCGGCTGATTTAGGTTTCACACTTTAACAGCTTATTTTTAACCCTAACCTAGATATTTTCAAATTGTTGTCATATTGTCAAATTGGGATACCCATGACTATGCGGGTAGTTCCTATGAGTTACATTGGTCCCGTGCGAGGTGGTGTTGCCTCTTACGAGGCCGTTTGGAGACTGATTAGAGTTTAAACCCTTTAACGGCTTGTCTTTAAGCCTAAGCTGGATACTTTCAAATTATCATCATATTATCAAACCGAGAGACTCGTGACTACGCGGTCAGTTCCTATAAGTTACATTGGTCACGTACGAGGTGTTAGTGCTTCTTACGGGGTTGTTTGGAGGCTGATTTGGGTTTTCACCCTTTAACGGCATGTTTTTAGGCCTAAGCTAGATACTTTCAAATTATCGACATATTCTCAAACTGGGAGACCCGTGACTACGCGGTCAATTCCTATGAGTTACATTGGTCCTGTACGAGGTGTTAGTGCCTCTTATGGGGCCGTTTGGAGGCTGATTTGGGTTTTCACCCTTTGGCGGCTTATTTTTAAGCCTAATCTTGATATTTTTAAATTATCGTCATATTCTCAAATCGGGAGACCCATGACTACGCGATCTCTTCTGACGCGTTACACTGGTCCCGTGCGAGGTATTCATGCCTCTTACGAGACCGTTTGGAGACTAATTTGGGTTTTCATCCTTTCACGGCTTATTTTTAAGCTTGAGCTAGATACTTTTAAATTATCTTCATATTCTCAAACTGGGAGACCCATGACTACATGGTTAGTTACTGCGAGTTACATTGGTCCCGTGCAAGGTGTTCATGCCTCTTACGTGGCCATTTGGAGGCTGATTTGCGTTTTCACCCTTTGAGGGCTTATTTTTAACCCTAAGCTAGATTTTTTAAAATTATCATCATATTCTCAAACCGAAAGACCCGTGATTATACAGTCAGTTCTTATGGCTTACATTGGTCCCCGTGCAAGGTGTTCATGCCTCTTACGGGGTCGTTTAGCGGCTGATTTGGATTTTCACCCTTTGACTGCTTTTTTTAAGCGTAAGCTAGATCATCGTCATATTCTTAAATCGGGAGACCCGATACTACGCAGTCAGCTCCTACGAGTTACATTGGTACTATACGAGGTGTTAGTGCCGCTCACATGGCCATTTGGAGGTTGATTTGGGTTTTCACCCTTTGAAGGCTTATTTTTAACCCTAAGCTAGATTTTTTTTAATTATCATCATATTCTCAAATCGGGAGACTCATGACAACGTGGTCAGTTAATACGAGTTATATTGGTCTCGTCTGAGGTGTTAGTGCCTCTTATAGGGCCATTTAGAAGCTGATTTGGGTTTTCACACTTTAACGGCTTATGTTTGATCCTAAGCTAGATATTTTCAAATTATCATCATATTGTCAAATCGTGATACCCATGACTATGCGATCACTTTCTATGAGTTACATTAGTCCCGTGCGAGGTGGTGTTGCCTCTTACGAGGCCGTTTGGAGACTGATTTGAATTTTCACCTTTTAACGGCTTATCTTTAAGCCTAAACTAGATACTTTCAATTTATTATCATATTCTCAAATCGGGAGACCCGTGACTATGCAGTCAGTTCCTACGAGTTACATTGGTCACGTACGAGGTGTTAGTGCCTCTTACGGTGCCGTTTAGAGGCTAATTTGGGTTTTCACCCTTTAACGGCATGTTTTTAGGCCTAAGATAGATACTTTCAAATTATCATCATATTCTCAAACTGAGAGACCCGTGACTACGCGATTAGTTCCTACGTGTTACATTGGTCCTGTACGAAGTGTTAGTGCCTCTTATGGGGTTGTTTGGAGGCTGATTTGGGTTTTCACCCTTTAACGACCTGTTTTTAAGCCTACTCTAGATATTTTCAAATTATCATCATATTCTCAAATCGAGAGACCCATGAGTACGCAGTCTCTTCCTACAAGTTACATTGGTCCCATGTGAGGTGTTCATGCCTCTTACGAGGCCATTTGGAGACTGGTTTTTGTTTCCACCCAGTAACGTCTTATTTTTAAGCTTAAGTTGGATACTTTCAAATTATCATCATGTTCTCAAACCGGGAGACCCGTGACTATGCGGCCAGTTACTGGGAGTTACATTGGTCTCGTGTGAGGGGTTCATTCCTCTTACGTGGCCATTTGGAGGCTGATTTGGGTTTTCACCCTTTGAGGGCTTCTTTTTAACCTTAAGCTAGATTTTTTTAAATTATCATCATATTCTGAAATTGGAAGACCCGTGACTACACGTTCAGTTCTTACGACTTACATTGGTCCCGTGTGAGGTGTTCATGCCTTTTACAGGGTCATTTAGAGGTTGATTTGGGTTTTCACCCTTTGACGGCTTATTTTTAAGCGTAAGCTAGATATTTTCAAATTGTCATCATATTCTCAAATCGGGAGACCCGTGACTACATAGTCTGCTCCTACGAGTTACATTGGCACTGTATGAAGTGTTAGTGCCTCTTACGGGGCCTTTGGAGGCTGATTTAGGTTTTCACCCTTTGACGACATGTTCTTAGACCTTATCAAGATGTTTTCAAATTATCGTCATATTCTCAAACCAGGAGACCTGTGATTGCGCGGTCGGTTCCTACAAGTGACATTTATCCCGTGCGAGGTTTTCATATGTCGTACGGGGCCGTTTGGGGGCTAGTTTGGGTTTTCACCTTTTCATGGCTTATTTTTAAGTATAATCTAGATATTTCCAATTTATCATCATATTGTCAAATCAGGAGACCCCTGACTACGCAGTCATTTCCTACGCGTTATATTTTTCCCGTACGAGGTGTTAGTGCCTCTTACAGGGTCGTTTGTGGGTTATTTTGGGTTTTCACCCTTTAGCGATTTATTTTTAAGCATAATCTAGATATTTTCAATTTATCGTCATATTGTGAAATCGGGAGACCCGTGTGTATGCGGTTACCTCCTAGGGAGTTATATTGGTCCCGTACGAGGTGTTAGTGCCTCCTACTTGGCCATTTGGGGGCTGGTTTGATTTTTCACCCTTTAACGACTTATTTGTAAGCATAATCAAGTTACATTGATCCCGTACAAGGTGTTAGTGCCTCTTACGAGGCCGTTTGGAGGCTGATTTGGGTTCCTAATTTTCTTATCCCTTTTAAACCCATAATCATGAGGATTATGGGTTTAAAATACCATTTATAATATATTAAAAACCATCAGCTATTTAGTTTGCTAATAACATTAGTAGAATATCAAAATACATATTAAAAATGAAAGGAATCTCCAGTTGCCATTTATAATAACATCTGAATTTATAACAATAAACGCCATGTTAGTGAATTATGATTGATACATAAAAATCATGTGTCGATATAAAATGACTCTTTAAAAAATTTAAAATCTACGTAACTTATCTCTCTCTCTCTCTCTCTCTCTATATATATATATATATATATATATATATATATATATATTTTAATTTTTTTATCAAGTTTGTATTTGAAGTATAATATTTTAATATATTTAAAATATAATTTTAGTATAAAAATTAGGCATATAACATTATTTTTAAAAAAATAAGAAAATAATTGAAAATAATACAAATTAATATTTGTATTATTTGTATACCATGTGTCACTTAATATTTATTTTAATGCCTGACTTTTAGCTTACTAATACACAGTAAAAAATGAAAGGAATCTCCATTTGTGGTCTTGTTTTCATCATATGGACATAGTTTATTACTTACGATGAAGGAGCTGCGTTGTATATATATATTCATGAGTTATATAAGGGTATTATATATTCATTACGATGATCTGTGTTGGCCTTTACATAATTATTAGTACAGTGCGTATCGGTGTAGTCCCGATGTTAGGCACAGATGCCATAACATTCAGCATGAGTGTAAAGAGATCTATACACCATCTATGACTAACTGTGTACATTAAGTGGACGATGTCAAAAGATATTTGGGTATGATTTTCCTGTGGGTAGCTCTAAAAAAAACCTCCTTCAAAATACCATCGGTCTCAGGACGACCGACAACATGACCTGGGAAAGTGGCCTTAGGCTCACGGGAATGTGCAAAATATGGGCAATAGTGTCTGGGGTGACAATGACCTCAACCCCACGCGCGTATGAATGTAAACTCGTAGAAGAACATGTTGCCCTAAAGAAGAATTTTCGAACAATGTCGGGGAGAATAACATCATATATAAAAAATAGAGGGTCCCAACCTCTACACGCTAACCAACCCGGGACAAGGGACAAACCAAACTCCTCGACCATAACAAATTTCTTAATTTTAAAGCCCGTAAAAACACTTAAGTAGATGGGGTCCCCCAAAAAAAATGTACCCCCAATATTATTATTAGGTCATACATGTCTTTTATATATATATATAAAAAAAAACAATCTTTAAGTGAAATATACTTTGATGTCAATTATTACTCAGGGATTTAAGTTTAATTAGGAAAATAAAGGTCAAGGCTGTCCTAAAAACAGAAAGTGACAACCAATTTAGAACCCATCTTGACAATGATAGAAAACAAACAGACACATCCCATTGTGAGGTAGGTCTACCTACCGTTATGTTTCAGCCAAGCATGATCATTCAGAAGTCCAATTTCATGGCACCATTTTTATCTGGGATAATAACAATTTCATACATTCATAATAACATAAACATTTATAATAAGATTTGAAGGAGCACTTTTGCTTAATCTTGAGATATCTGTTAAGCACCTTATCTAGTTATAACTTATATTAGTAACAGGAGCATCATCTATCGATATTGTAAAAAAACACAAACCCAAACATATTGCCCAAATTTCCCACATATAATTTCTTCTTACAAGCCCTGATATATCAATAACACAACAACAGAGAAGAATAACATTCACACCGTGTTCATACTATCTAAAATCATATAAGGGAAATATATAATACACTACAATGAAAGATATCATATACTACCAAGGCCATTCATCGTCATTTTTTGTCATAAAAAAAAGAAAGCAGGTGAGATATTGAAATACATGTGTTGTTAGATTTCGTAGAGGTAGTAATGATGGAAGAGGAGATGAAATCAGTGACAATGATAGTTGAGGATGATGGCAGCGGAAATGGCAGCTGAGGATGGTGGCAGCGTGGAATCTCCTTTGGGCTCACCGGTAGAGTAGAGGGAGAGGGAGAGCGAAAGAGAGAGAGAGGGAGACTTAGGTTAGAATTATTTGGGCTCTTGAAATTTTAGTCTCTCTTGAAATTTTAGGATGTTAATTTTTTAATGAGGCGTACCCATATTTGGCACGATTTTAAATCGTTCCAGAATCTGGCATTCTTTTAAACCGTGCCAGTTTATCCTAAAACTGCGCCAAATTCTAGCACGGTTTAAAACCTGCCAGAATCTCCTTGCCACAGCGTGCCCGATTAGCTTTTTTGGTGTATTGCATACTAACTCCTTATTTGCATGTTTTGTAGTCTATCTTATCCTTCCACCAACTGGCCCAGTTGGTCTAAGAGAATCTCCCTCAAGTTCAACAAGCATAGGAGGCCATCAAGGCCGAGAATGAGCTAAAGAAAGAGTTGAAATCTAAGGATGAGAACCATTAGAAGGCCATAGAAGCACTTAATAAGGAATATTCAGATGTCGTGGAAGTGCTAGAAAAATACCACAATGCCACACAAAAGGTCCTGGACAACAAGTATAAAGACAACCTTGAAATTGCCGTCAAGAAGTCCAAGGAAGAGGTTAAGAAAAAGTCCATGGAGGTTTTTAAGGCCTCGAATGAATTTATCGGGTATGGTCTTCAGTACCTAGAGAGGGGAGCCAGGACTGGCTTACCTGGCAAAGGACTTCTTGGCCTTTAACTTCTTGGACCCAGCTGCAGTCACTACTTTGAACGACATTGGAGTTGAACGTCTTTCCACAGAAGGAATGGCTACAGATACGTCAATGCAGGTAGTGGTCAAGATGACATAGGGTGCCAATATTGAGAATGAGGCTCAGACCTAACTCTCCACTAATAACATCGGCTCTGAGCAGGTCGACGAGCAAGCATAAGACATCTATTTCGTATGTTATTTACTTTTTGATGGGCAGTCGCTTGTGGCCTCATGCCCATTCCACTTGTAACATGTGTTTTCTCTGAGCTATACTCTCGTCTCTTTAAACATTTTAATCTGTCTATACTCTTAACACTATAAATGTTGATGCTTTGATGATTTATATGCAATGCAATCGTTGATCATCATTTTTATCATTTCTATCAGGTGTATTGTTTACACCTCTATATATTATTGCCTTTGATTGGTGTTTTATGCATGACACTTGGGGATACATTTTCTATAGGCCAATGCTTAACAAACCATTTCGATGTCACATAAGTCCCCTCTCGTCATTTTTGAGATTGTATGGACGAGTCTCGTCTCTTCATGCACTGCCGTCTCACCAAGAGATTTATGACTATTATTTAACTACATAATGATGTTTAAGTAACCATAATCAAATGATTTTTCAATAGCAGATAAGTCCCCTCTCATTAATTTTGAGAGTGTATGGATGAGTCTCATCTCTTCATATACTCTCGTCTCGCCGAGAGAGTTTTGACTATAATTTCACCACATAATGATGTTTAAGTTACCATAATCAAATGATTTTTCAATATTACATAAGTCCCCTCTCGTCGTTTTTGAAAGTGTATGGACGAGTCTCATCTATTCATGCACTCTCGTCTCTCCGAGAGAGTTTTAACTATTATTTCACAACATAATGATGTTTAAGTAACCATAATCAAATGATTTTTCAATTTTTGTGTTTGTCACCAAGTAAATAATGTTACCACATAAGTCCCTTCTCGTTATTTTTTAGAGTGTATGGACGAGTCTCATCTCTTAATACACTCTCATCTCGCCGAGGGAGTTTTGACTATTATTTCACCACATTATGATGTTTAAGTGTTTTTCACCACTAAAGTGATCTTGTTACACTATTGTTACATTATTTCCCCTTCTCAGTGTTACTAAGAGTGTGTGAGGAGATGAGACTCCTCCTGCACCCTCATTTCACCGAGATGTAGTTTATATACTTCTCCATAAAAAAAGCTTAAATAATGCAATATTTAACAATAACAAGATGATCCTTGTGGAAATCATACCATTTTATTTTATCTCTCCTATTGGTCGGGGTTTTAAGTTTTCTTATCCACCTTAATTTTACACTTCCTTGGATCTCTTCCATGATTTGATGTACCATAACAGTATAGGGAATGTATTCATCTAACTTCTTAGGTATATCTTTCTTTAGCTTCTCGATTTTAGCATGACCCGATTATTCATCCACCTCCTCAGTGTTTACGATCTTCCCGTCCTTATCCAAGAGCTCAACCAAAATTGTAAGAGGTTCCTTCGCGAGTTCCCAGTACAATTTTCTAGGTAACAAGCCACTCAAGATGGCACCGATATAAATCTTTTCATCTTAATCCACTACTTTCAGTTTTTCATTCTTGAACCTGGTAATATACTCCTTCGTCATCTCATCTTCTCTTTGTTCGAAACTAAAAAGGTGAGCCACTCGCATCTCGAGCTTCATGCTGAAATAAAAACTACTCATAAATTGATTGACTAACTATCTTAAATTGGTTATCTTCCCCCTCGGGAGCGCTATATACCACACATGGGTCGGCCGAATCAATATGTTGGAAAATGCTCTACACCTCATCTCGTCAGGGATAGATCACTACAGGAATATTGATTTTTCCAGGAATAAATTAAATGCCGAAAAAAGCACTAAAAATGTTGGTAACACTTTTTACGACATTTCTACAAGTGCGGTAATAGCCAATGTGGTAAAAGAACAACGGCATTTTAAAAAATGCTGCAAAAAGTTAGCAGCACTTTTAAGCATTTATATTAATGCTGGTAATAACCTTTTAACGGCATTAAAAAATGTTGATAATAATCTTTTGCAACACCTATTAAATGTTCAACACACTTTTGACGGCACTAAAAAATGCCGAGAATAAATATAGAGGCATCAAACAAAATGTTGACATTATTTTGTAATATATGACTGGGAACAAGTGTTACAAAAATCAATTATAAGAAGTGTTGATGTAAAAAATTAGATTATATCTAATTATTTAATCACAGATAAAATAAAGTGAGACAAAGAAATTTTAAAGTGGTTCATCCTTATAAGAATGGCCTACGTCCACTGTTTCTGTTATTGCTGACTGTTTGGGAATTCTCGATTACCAGTTTTATCAAGAAATTTCGATCCCCCTATAATGAGGATAATACAATGTATTTATAGCCCTAAGGCTGTAATGTGAAAGGGTAATACATTCAATGCCCCTTAAGCGTATACATCTGTATGATGATAATAAGCATTTAATGCGTAGTCAATCTGTTGGTTATCCTGCTATTAATGCTTTGTTCGAGGTGCAACTCGGACCGCCTAAGTTCCTCGGTACTCAAAAGTTCCTCTGTACTCAAAAAGTTCCTCGTAAAGTTCTTGTTGGTCGGAGCGTCTGAGATTATCGGGGAAGCAGAGTTCCTCGTTGCAGTATGGTTCCTCGGAGTCAAGGTATTGTTCGGAAGTGTTTGTTGTTGCCACGCAGATTGCCACGTGTCTTCACTCAATTGAGCCATGTCAGCACACTAAATTTAGTATCAACAAAAGCCCCCAATGTTTCATAGTTCAAAATTTGAGGAGTGTGGAACATTCTTTCTCGAAATATGGTGGTTTTAAATGGTTATCCTGAAATTTAGGAGTATTTTCTTTTGTATTTATTTCTCCTTCCAAATTCGTAGAATCGGTCTTTTTTGAATTTTTCTAACTGCTATAATTCCCACGCCCTTTTTGTCTTTTTAGCCGCCGGTAATGTAACCGTCTCTTTTTATAATCATTACTTTTACCCTTTCCCAAGGCAAAGTATTTAAACGTTGTAGAAAATCCCATCGTCTTCTACTTTTTCAAATTTGTCTCTTTGAGTTTTCCATCGCCTCTCTCTCCTGTGCGTTCATCTCTTTCATCATTTGTTATCAACAGACTCATCCCTTTCCTGTAAGATTTTCTTCTTTCTCTTTGATTTCCTTCTTTCATCATGGTTTATCCTGTAGAATCGATTGATAAGTTTCGCTCTGATTTCTCTATTCCCTCATGGGTTATTTTGGAAGAGCTTTCTGAGCCTTCAGACTATTTTCGTTTAGCTGAGGGACATTGGTTCCCCAGTCTCTTTGTCTTTGAGTGTGGCTTTTCTTTTCCCCCAAACCCTCTATGTCTGAAATTCTGTCAATACTTTGACGTGGTTCCTGCAAGAATAGCCCCCAATACATGGAGAATAGTTAACGGTGTTTATAGATTAAATCAAATTCATGGAACTCGTATAGGAATTCCTGAAATTATGTTTTGTTATAGATGGGCTGTGGGCGATAATACTTTTTATTTAAAAACTAGGTTTTTAAATAGAGCTTTAGTGGTCAATCTCCCAGATGCCAAAAGGGACTACTTTGAGCACGGGGTTGTTATGAAAAATTGGCAACGCCCTCCATTAACTGGAGATGATGTTTACCAGGGTCCCAGATGTCCTCCCTATGGCAATGGGATAGGTTGTTTTTATTTTATTTTCAAAATTATGCTTCCTTTGTGTTTGATAAAATGTGCCACTGATATTTTAATTTTGATTTATTTGCAGTTGACAGCAAAAAAAAATCTACAAAAGAGGCAGACTTTAACATAAGGCATTTAAATCTTATCTGGAGTTTGCATCAGACTGTTGCCAACGAGCATATTAAGTCAGCTTCATATTTGCTGTAGTACAAGAGTTACACCTCCTCTTTTACTGCTCGTCCGGTGATAAGTGACGCAGAACCAGTACCAGCCTCTACAAGTTCTTCACCTGAGTCACGTATTCCTTTGAGTGAAAGGATGAAGAAAAGAAGACCTCCTACCCTTTTTGAGAAATCTGCCTTTGGTGCTAGAGAGGCAAAGAGAAGTAAGCTTGATGTCCCAGGAGAGGGGACAAAGAAAATTGATGCACCTCCTTCAGCTGTTCATGTGAAGGTTGTCGAGAATCCCCCAGTGGCCTCGAGCAAGGTTGCTTCTCCAAGCGAGGTGATTGTCATTTCTCCGACTAAGACTACATCGTTAGTCGAGAAAGTTGATGCTCCTCTGAGGAGGCTGAAGAAAAGCTCCTCTATCAATTTGGCTGAATCCATCTCTCAGTTCCCGACTAGTGGTGTTCCCACTTTTGTTCCCCCGAGCTCTGCTATGAACTCGATGAAGACTTAGATCATTCCCAAAATCCAAGGCATTTAAGAAAACCTTTCTCGGGACATGGTTACCACATTAGCAGCTCGTCATATTGCTTCTGTAAGTCTTATAGTCTTAAATTTTCATTCTTTCCTTTTTGTATTTGTGCACTGACTTGCTTTCATTTTCTTTTCACAGTTGGTGAGCTGTTTTAATACAATTTTGAAGAAAGATGAAGCTGTTAAAACTTCAAGCTCCTTGTCTGGTGTAGAGGAAGCTTTGATGGGCCTGGCGCAGTCTCTGAAAGATTCTCGTCAGAAATATGATGATGAAAAGGCTATTTGGGAGAAGAGGCTTATCTCGACCGAGCAGGAGAAAGCTCAGGTTATTGAGGTCTCTAAGGGGTTGGAGAAAAAAATAAATGATTTAGAGGAAAAGAATAAAGAGCTCGAAGGGAAGCTCAAAAATGCTGGGGAGCTTGAAAATAAGCTCAAGGCTGCTGAGGAGGAGTTGGGTCAACTTCGGGAAATAAGTCTTCAGAAGGAGAAAGTTGAGAATAAATTGAAAGCTGCTGATGATCTTCTTTCCGAGAAGCTTTCCTCAGAGAAGACAAAGAGGAAATTGGCTGTCAAAAAATCTTTCAGCGTCGGCTGGGATAAAGGGTGGAATAAAGGTTTGGCTGCCATGATGTTGCAAGTGGAATATGGCAGCCTCAAATACTTTAGAGATGGATGGGTCGCTGCTCTGCAAGAGATGCAAGTTGATGAAAATTCTGAACTATTTCAGCGACACATCCCTGGCCCCCCTCTAACTCCTAAAGAAGAAGAAGAGGACGAAGCTGCCTCTGAGGAATCTTCCATGGTGATGGGAGATCAAATTTCTCATCCCCCAGCTATCCAGCCCACTGGCGAGGAACTTCAGCTACCCGTTACTTCATCCGAGCAACCTACCTCCTCGTCCCAACCTCCCAAGAAAGTTTTAGGAGACAAGGAAAAGGTGTAGAGTTGTTCGGATTGCTCTCTATTTTATTTTTCTTTGTCAAATGTAACTCTGAACTTTATAATTCTCCTTTATGATGTAATAAAATTTGAACTTTTTCTTATGCATACTGTTGATTCTCTTCTTCATGCTCTCTTTGTACTCTTATTGATTATTTCTTTTTCTTCCTTTACTAGTTTCTGGCTAGGATGGAATTATTCTCAGCTCATGATATAAAACTGTTAAGGCAATGCAATAAGTATTTCAAATCTGGTCATACAGACATGAGTGCAGCTCAAATCACTGACATCCTCGGTCAAGGTGCTTCAGAGCAAGCAATTGAAGCCTATCAGTATTTGAAGTGCCTATTCGATCGTGCAGTGGCTAATAACGTAGCATACTAAGATATGATTGAGGATCTCCAAGGCACTCTTGAAAACTTCAGCAACAATATAAAGAATCTACTGCCCTTTTGCGCGAGGGGTACGAGAAGAAGTATCAGCAAATCAGTGCTGATAAGGGATACGATAAACGGTTTGCTGCTTACGATGTGAGGGAGAGAACTTTGAAGGTTGAGGTCGAAGAGCACAGACGGATAGCTGAGTTGTTAGAGCAAGAAAATAATAACCTGCAAAGAGAGGTGTCTCAGTTGAATTTTGCAGCTTCCACCTCAAACGCTTTGATCCCAGTGACCCACGAGGGATTCTCTTTCTTGGAGGTTGAAAATGCCAACCTGAGGGATGAATTAGAAACCTTAAAGAGAGCTGGCCCTTCTACATCTACTCGGGGACGAGCAAGAGCTCCTCGGGTACGAGCAAGAGCTTCTCAAATTTTTGTTAAGGAATAGAGAACTCAATCTGCTCTGGAGAACCAGGCCTTCCAACTGATGGTAAAGAACTAGGCATTGGCTAAGATGTCTAAGAAGATCAGGGGTCTGGACGAGCAGATTTCTACGCAGAAATCTGTCTTGGAGAATAAAGAACTCTTTATAAAAAATCTCCACGAGCAACTGGAAAGATTGACATATCAATTCCACAAGCAGCCCAGAGAATTCTGGATGGCTGGCTACAACGAGGCTCTCTACCATTTGGATGATCGTATCCAAAGTGCAAATAATGAGGGTTACAAACAGGGATGGTTAAATGCCTTAGGTGTGCTGCAACTGGAACAGGGTCATTACCTGTGGGATTACCATAATCCTAGGCTGCTCGACCTACCAGTGCCACCATTCAAGCTTGATATGAGTTGGATCTCTACTCGGGCCATCCCTCGGTGTCTGATTTCCAAATACCTTGGCGATTACAATCTCCATTCCAATGTTGAGATATCTCGTCCTGAGCACCTACTAGATCAACCATCTGCGATGAATATCAGGATACTTAAAGATCTTAACTTCATAAATTACCCTCATGCTTTAAATGATCCACCTGCTGGCGAGGAACCTGTTTCAAAAGCAGAGGGGAAGAAACCAATAGAATAGGAATCTTGATGTAATAAATTTGTATTTCATTCTTGATGTATTTTGTTCTACATTCAATGAAATAATTTTATTTACAAATCTTGACTGCCATTGTCTTATAATTATAAAACACTTTACATCTGTGCATATATATCTGTTAAAAAGATAACAACATTGTGTTATTTGTTGATCAACTGGAGTTTGTTAAAACTTATTGTCGACTATCTTCAATTTGTGGTAATCATTTGATGACTAACCAAAATTTATGATACTTTGTTTCTCGACCAACTTGGTAGTAATTTAAAAAGTCACGAGTATCAAAAATTTTGCTCGATCACTTTCTCGTACTCATAAAATGTTTCCGACCAACCAAGGTCAGTAAATTTTTCTTCTCGACCAACTACAGTTAGTAGGTTTGTATACCCGATCAACCATAGTTAGTGGATTTTTCTTACCGACCAATCTTTGGCACTTTTTAGAATAGTTTTTCTTCCTAACCAACCTTAGTTGGCATTTTTAGGAATAGATTTACTTCCTAACCAACCAAGTTGGCATTTTTAGGAATAGATTTACTTCCCGACCAACCTTAGTTGACGTTTTCGGGAATAGATTTACTTTCTAACCAACTAAGTTGGCATTTTTAGGAATAAATTTACTTCCCGGCCAACCTTAGTTGGCATTTTCGGGAATAGATTTATTTCCTAACCAACCAAGTTGGCATTTTTAGGAATAGATTTACTTCCTAACCAACCAAGTTGGCATTTTTAGGAATAGATTTACTTCCCGACCAACCTTAGTTGGCATTTTCGGGAATAGATTTACTTCCTAACCAACCAAGTTGGCATTTTTAGGAATAGATTTACTTCCTAACCAACCAAGTTGGCATTTTTAGGAATAGATTTACTTCCCGACCAACCTTAGTTGGTGTTTTCGGGAATAGATTTGAGTAATTTGAGTTTTGCTGAGTAGTGTGAAGCACTAGTATTTCCGTAAAAAAATTCCAATAAAAGGAAAGAACTGGGTAGAACATTGTCACTTTATTCATACTGATGAAACTGCATTACATGAGAGTTTACATTACTAATAATATTTGCGCAGGTGTTCTGCATTCCATGCATTCTTAAACTTCTCCCCCTCTAAAGTTTCTATTTTGTATGTCCCTGGTCGAACAACCTCCTTAACTCGGTAGGGTCCATGCCAGTTTGCTTCCAGTTTGTTGTGATTTTGAATCACCTTCTTTAGCACATAGTCTGTTTCTTTCAAGTCGCACTTCTTCACTCTCTTGTTGTAGAACAAAGTTGTTCGTTGCTGGTAAGAAGCATTTCTAATGGATGTTTTTTCCCTAACCTCCTCGAGCATGTCCAAGTCTAACCTTCTCATTAAATCGCTAACAGGGGAATTGAAATTCAGTATTCTGTTTGTTGGGAGACCCAATTCAGTGGGTGTAACAGCTTCACTTCCAAATGCTAGCATATATGGAGATTCCACTATTGCTTCTCGGGGAGTAGTTCGATAAGCCCATAGAACTGATTGTAGCTCGTTGATCCAGTTTGCTTTCGTGTCATTTAGTCTTTTTTTCAAACCATTCAGCAGCGTTCTGTTTGTCACTTCAGTTTGTCCATTGCTTTGAGGATGGCCTGGTACCGAGTGGATCTTCAAGATATTTGACTGAAAATAATAGGCAGCGAACTCGTCGTTGTCAAATTTTGTTCCATGGTCTGTGATGAAGGCCTGAGGAATACCATATCTACAAATGATGTTCTTCCAAATAAATTGGTACACCTTGTCGTACGTCATATCAATGAGAGGCTCAGCTTCAACCCATTTAGTAAAATAATCCACAGCGACCACGAGATAATTAAATCTTCCCCTTGTCGTCAGCAGTGGCCCGACCAAATCTATTCCCCATATGGAAAATGGCCAAGGGGAAGTAATGGGTGTCAATAATGCTTGGGGAGTTCTTCGAATGGAGGAGAAGCACTGACACTTGTCACATTTTTTGGCAAAGGCTATACAATCAGTTCTCATCGTCGACCAGTAGTATCCTTGAGTCATCATTCTTTGCAAAAGTGTCCGACCTGCTATATGGGCTCCACAGGACCCTTCATGGATCTCTTTAATCAAATCTCTCACCTCGATAGGATGCAAACATCTTTGCAAACCTGCTATAATTCCTCGTCTGTATAGAATACCATTAGTCAGTACATAACGAGCATCCATAAACTTCAATTTCTTGGCTGCAAGTTTGTCAGTTGGTAATTCCCTTTTCTCAATATATGCCCAGATGGGATCCATCCATGATGACCCTAAATCGAGGGTATTAAAGTTTATCGTTAGATCTTCATCTATACTCCTACCAGCTAAAACTTCAATTGGGATTGTTCTTCGTAGCTCGGTACGAGTAGCTAATGCTAATCGAGCTAAGGCGTCTGCTCTTGCATTCTCCATTCTTGGTATTCTAACCAGCTGAATAGAAGCAAATTTCGACACCAATTCCTTTGCCTTTGCATGATATCTGATCATTAATTCTCCTTTGGCTGCATATACTCCCATCATTTGATTTATGACCAATTGCGAGTCACTGAAAACAATAACTTGTTCTGCCCCATGGTTTTTGCCAAACTAAGACCTGTAATCATGGCTTCATATTCAGCCTCATTATTTGAAGCTTTGAATTAGAAACGTAAGGCGTATTCCATATTGACCTCATCCAGATTGTTCAAAACTATCCCTGCGCCATATCCTGTAGTGCAGGATGAACCATCCACATACGGACTCCATATAGGTAACTCGTCTTCAAATTTCTGATATGATAGAGTTCCTCGGTGGAAAATTTGTTACTTCCTTTCACCATCTCCTGATATTTCTTGTTGTTCGTCGATCATCTTTTCTTGCCCTTTTACCAACCTAAGTTGGTCTGGGCTTGAATTTGATGATTCTGTAACATCTACTTGACCTTTTACCAAGCTAAGTTGGTCTGGGCTTGTATTTGATGATCCTATAACATCCACAGGTCGATTAGTGAGAAACTTTTTCTCCTCGGGGGTATCAGGATAGGTGAACTCTGCTATAAAATCTGCTACTGCTTGTCCTTTTAGCGATGATCTGGGTTCATAAACTATATCATATTCACCAAGTTTTATTGCCCAGCACATCAATCTTCCTGATTTTTCTGGTTTATGAAGGGCTTGCCTCAATGGCATATCAGTAGATACTACTATAGTATAAGCCTGGAAGTATGGCTTCATTCTTCTACTTGCCTCGATCAATGCTAGTGCCAATTTTTCCAGCCTTGGATATCTGATCTCTGCTCCTCGGAAGGCCTTACTTGTGTAGTAGATTGATTTTTGTACTCCATTCTCCATTCTTATTAATGCCGAACTAACTGCATTCTCGGACACTGCCAGATACAAGTATATTTTTTCTCCCATCACTGGCTTGGATAACAGTGGAGGTGCTCCCAAATATTTCTTCAAGTCTTGGAAAGCCTTATCACATTCATCATTCCACTCAAAAGTCTTTTGGAGCGTCTTAAAGAATGGGAGACATCGATCAGTTGCTCGCGATATAAATCTGTTGAGTGCTGCTACTCGTCCTGTAAGACTTTGCACCTCTTTCTTCGTCGTCGGGGATCGCAACCCTAACAGAGCTTTGATCTTTTCAGGGTTAGCTTCAATGCCTCGCTGATTGACAATATATCCGAGAAATATGCCTTCTCGTACTCCAAATATGCACTTCATCGGGTTCAACTTCATTTGATATTTATCTAGTTGATCAAAGGTCTGGCTTAAGTCAACTAGATGATCAACAGCTTTCTTGCTCTTTGTCAGCATATCATCAATATAGACTTCCATATTGCAACTTATTTGCTCTGCAAACACTTTGTTCATCAGCCGCTAATATGTTGCACCTGCATTTTTCAAACCAAAAGGCATAATATTATAATAATAAGTTCCCCTAGGGGTAATGAAAGAGGTACTCTCCCTGTCTTCAGGTTTCATTTTAATCTGATTGTAACCAGAATAAGCATCCATGAAGCTCAGCAGCTTATGTCCCGAGGTAGCAACCACTAGTTGATCAATTCGAGGCAGCGAAAAGTGATCATTTGGGCATACTTTATTGAGGTCGGTGAAGTCTACACACATCCTCCATTTGTTGTTCTTCTTTTTCACCATCACCACATTTGATAACCAGTCTCGATATTTAACATCTTTAATAAAGCAAGCTTTCTAGAGCTTCTCGACTTCCTCCTATATAGCTTGATTCTTCTAGAGACTGAATACTCTTCTTCTCTACTTCACAGGCTTGATCTCCTTATTCACATTGAGCTCATGACATAAGAAATTTGGGTCTATCCCGGGCATATCCTCATGACTCCATGAAAAAGTTTTCTTTCTGCTTCTTAAGAAAGTTATCAATTTCTGCTTTAGTGAGGCTTCCAACGACGAACCTACTTGAGTAGTTCGTTCAGGGTGCTCGTCGTCCAAAATGATGTTTTCAGTAGCTTCCACCACTTGACCCTTCACGAGTTGCGACTCATCTCTAGGATCCAATGTTTCAATTTCTGCACCTTCATCCACTTGATATGTAGTAGTCTTTTTCCTTGATTCCTCCAGTTCCTCTTGCTCGGCGGATGAATAATAGCATTCCCGAGCTACTTTCTGATCACCTTTCACAACTCCTACTCCAAAATTTGTTGGAAATTTTAGGCATTGATGTACCGTAGATGGTACAGCCTCGAACTTCTTCAATCCTACTCTTCCCATGATGATATTGTATGCTGATTGAACATTCTTATCCATCACGAAGAAGCGTATTCTTTCTGTTCGACAAGCAGTCCATGTACCAATGAATATATCCAACTTGATCGTCCCAAGTGGAAAAACTTTCTCACCAGAAAAACCCAAGAGGGGTCTGTGATAAGGCTCCAATTGAGATAGTTTTAGATTTAAACTATCGAAGCACGAGTAGAACATGATGTCTGCCGAGCTACCATTATCTACCAGTACTCTTAAACTCATCACTTCCTTCATCCTCATTTTGATCACCAATGGGTCATCATGAGGGTATAGAACACCTGCGAGGTCGTTCTTTGAGAAACCAATGACCAATTTCTCTTTGTTTACTTTTTTAGGGCGATCCTCCTCAGCTAGATTTATTCGTTGAATGTATGAGCAAGCTTGAGCCTCACAGAGGTAATTTTTTCTCTCTGCAGTAAGGTGTCCTCCTCCTGCATCTCCATCAATAATAACATTACAGTCAAATGACCCAAAGCGTATTGAAAATACCTCACGTTCTGGCTGCCTTGGTCTCTTGGGAAGATCGAGATCGTCTTCTGGATCAACTTCATGGTCTCTTTTCTTGTTCTCATCTTCTCGACGAGGAGATCTATACCTCTCTCTTGTTCGGTCGTTGTTTCTTCTTTCATTCCTTCGATCAACATACTTTTCCAGTTTTCCTCGTCTGATGAGTGTTTCAATCTCATTCTGAAGATCTATGCAATTTTTGGTCATATGGCCATGATCTTTGTGAAACTCGTAATATTTTGCCTTATTTCTCCTGTCAGTTTAATTCCTCGTTGTTCTTGATTTCTTATAGAACATGGTTGATGTCTTTCTTCAAAGGAGTATAATTATCAAATTTCTTCAATACTTCCCATGACGACCTTGTTTTTAAGTGTTTGTCACTACCACTGTTCTTATGCTCTTTCTTCTTAGCTTTATCACCTTCCACCTTGGTTTCTTTGGCATCCATATTCTTCTTCGTAACCATAGCCTCCTCGACATTCATAATCTTGGCTTCTTTTCCCATCAGATCTAACATGGTTCTAGGTGGATCTTTGGCCAAAGTGTAGTACAACTTGTTGGGTACTAGTACACTCATCAAGGCGGTAATCGTTGTCTTTTCCTCATAATCAATGACTTCGAGTTTCTCATTATTAAAACGAGTTATATAATCTCTTGTACTTTCACCAGCTTTTTATCTAACACTTAACAAATGCGCTACTCGTTTAACTAGCTTTGCCCCAAAATAGAAATTCCCAATGAATAACTCGGCCAGTTGAAAAAAAGTTGAGATCTTACCCCGAGGAAGATTATTATACCATATTTGAGAAGATCCAGTAAGAGTTACCGAGAATGCTCTGTATCTCATCTCATCTGGAATAGCATAGATGTCGGCTGCAACTTGGTATTGTTCTATATGAAGGACAGTGTTGGTCTTTCCATCATATTTGGGGGTCACAACAGGTGCTTTGAACTTTGATGGTGTTGGAAAATCTACAATGGCCTGGACAAAAGGTGTTCCTTGAACAAAAGTTCGTTGTAGAGGGTTTTGACTTTATCCATTTCCCCTAATCTATCCTCCAGCCTCTGAATAGAGCCTTTCCACGCATCGTTTCCTTCCTCGGGCCTATTGGTTCGAGCAACTGATTGCGTTGATGTGTCTTCCTGGGATCTATCTTGACGAGAAGTTGGTCGCGACTGGGAAGATCCTTCCCTTAAGTCTGATAGTCGTCGAAAACTCCTCGATGCGATTCTAGGAGGACTTTTCCTCCTCCTAGGACCTAATTAATCAAAAGTAGATACTCTGCTTAATCTTTCTAGCGCACTAGTCCTTTCTGGAGAGAGAGTGATACGTTGTTCAGTATCTGTGGCTCGTACCGACGAAGTTCGTCCAGGTTGATAAGAAAAATCTTCAGACTCCTCAGTACGATATGAATCGGTACGCCTAGTAAGTCAAGAAGGTAAACGGGTATTTCTTTGAATACTTCGTGGTCCTGAATGGGTTGGTGCACTGCCATGGAGGTTTTGTATGTGTTGTCGCATAGTTTCTTGCATGAATGTCTGGCCCTCAGCCAGATTTGTCATTATTTCAACCAGATCTGGAATATTGAGCGGAGCAGATGGATTTGGAGGGCTTCCAGCGTTTCGATTGCTGGGTTCTGGAATATCAGCCATTTCTGATGAATTGTTTTTGATGAAAAACGATATTACCAGTCGTTTCCCACAGACAGCGCCAATCTGTTGATGTAAAAATTAGATTATATCTAATTATTTAATCACAGATAAAATAAAGTGAGACAAAGAAATTTTAAAGTGGTTCGGCCTTATAAGAATGGCCTACGTCCACTGTTTCTGTTATTGTTGATTGTTTGGGAATTCTCGATTACCAGTTTTATCAATAAATTCCGATCCCCCTAGAATGATGATCGTACAATGTATTTATAGCCCTAAGGTTGTAATGTGAAAGGTTAATACATTCAATGTCCCTTAAGCGTATACATCTGTATGATAATAATAATAATAATAATAATAATAATAATAATAATAATAATAATAATAATAATAATAATAATAATAATAATAATAATAATAATAATAATAATAATAATAATAATAATAATAAATAATAATAAGCATTTAATGCGCAGTCAATCTGTTGGTTATCCTGGTATTAATGCTTTGTTCGAGGTGCATCTCGGACCGCCTAAGCTGCTCGGACCGCCTAAGTTCCTCGGTACTCAAAATTTCCTCGTAAAGTTCTTATGGGTCGGAGCGTCTGAGTTGATCGGGGAAGCAGATTTCCTCGTTGCAGTATGGTTCCTCGGAGTCAAGGTGTTGTTCGAAAGTGTTTGTTGTTGCCACGCAGATTGCTACGTGTCTTCAGTCAATTGAGCCATGTCAGCAGACTATATTTGGTATCAAGAAGAAGTATTGTATTTATGTGCAAATACATTACCATAATATCAAATTAAGAGGGAAGTAATCAAATTAAAACATCATTAAATTAAAACCAATAGTATTCATCGTAAATAAATATAATTGTGCTTGGAACAATTATCCATTCACAAAATAAAATGTATCACTTGTCTAATAAGAAAAACCGGGGAAACATGAAGGGAAACTAAATTTTATATAATGTACGATCCTTCTTCATCAAAGTCAAACATCCTCTTCGACCTACAAATAAAAAAGTCAATTGTTAGCCATTGATACTTATTCTTTAGTATTTTAATTAAAAAATTAAGATTAAAAATTAGTACATTAGCAATATACCACGCTACAGCTCCAATTGTGGACTTGTTTCCATAAGGTCTAGGCAATGATTCATTTGTTACAAATGTTTTCTCAATATATACTTCCCAAAAGTCTTCACCGAGTGGCGTACCCCCTACTTTTGTTGAAGGGTCCTTGCTCACAATGAATCCACGTGCCACAACCACTTTTGGAAGTTCGGAAGTAATAAGGTCTACAATTTTAGGAAGTGCATTATTTGGGACCCTTTGTCGTGGTTGATGGTGCTTCTTCTTCTTCTTTGATGGTTCTTTCTACAAAGAAGATGAATATGTCATCAACCATATATTTCTGGAAAAAAATCGACAGAGTTTTACTTATTTTTAAGACATCCCAATAATTTTAAGACTATATATAACCAAATATGCCAACAACTCAATGTCAAGTATACATAAACTCCCCAAGAAAGCGCAGATATATTGAGCCCTTTAAAATCCTTTAAATTAGTAACATACCTTAATTGAAGTAGCATTCGTTTGCTCACTAACACGAGCAGCAGTCTCGGATGCATTCAAGTGTTGAGAATTTGCAATCTACAAAAAATGAATTATTTCAATCATGAAAACATAGTTATAAATTATGATTTTAAAAAGTAGTTATCTACTTTCCTGTTGAGATGGAGCTAAATGGTGATTTGATTGTGGTACCACTACAGGTTGAAATTAGTTGGTTTCTTCTAATTGTTGCTCGGATTGCAAAATAGACCTATATGATGGTATGTTTTGCTCGTTGAGGAACCTGTTAATAGCATAATTTAATACTAGAACATACATTTATATATATACACGATAATTAAGAACAAAAGATAAAAGTGTGTACTTATTAACCTGTTTGGATACAACTGTGTGTGCGTATCAACTCAAACTGAGACTCTAAATGACCAAATTTATCTTGAAATTCAGATCGAATCTCAGATCTCAGTCGCTCATACTCTTTTTCATTAACCTTCGGCCGCTTAGTTCCATGCACATCAGTTGGAGATGGTCCATGCCCATAATCTCGACAATGACCGTGTTTATCAGGTCCCAGGACTTCATAAAATATCTCATCTTTACGACTGACGGATTCATTACAATCTGACAGAAGTTGATCTAGTTTTTGCCTCATTTTTTACTGAAATGAAAAGATTCTTATTAACATAATAATTTCATGCATAATTTTAAATTTCATAAATAATAATAAACTTTTTTAAGTATTAATTTAATCCTCATCCGTGTATGATA
Organism: Sambucus nigra; assembly: GCA_949130495.1. Taxonomy (NCBI): domain Eukaryota; kingdom Viridiplantae; phylum Streptophyta; class Magnoliopsida; order Dipsacales; family Adoxaceae; genus Sambucus; species Sambucus nigra. The sequence goes on along the minus strand of OX422207.1, from coordinate 351,893,671 downwards.
TATATTATGCTTTTAATGATATGACACAATCTCCTGCATGTTGCCTTTTATAATGGTTGATAAATAGAATAAGAATTTTGATTAATAGGTGAAATGACGTCGTTGAGATTTTCTAAGAAATAAGGGAAGGAACATGGATGATATTTTTGTACCATTGCTTCAGCGGAATCCTTATCGATGGCTAAGCCATCGCTCCTCTCATGTGTTTTGATGTAAACATCAACCAACGAAACCTTTTTCCCTTGATCAGCCTCCATCTGCATAAACCCAATGACTCGTAAGTCGTTACATAAATAAGTTTGAAGACATAAAATAATATTCACAATCAAAATCTTTTATAAAACACCTTATGAGCAACATTCGAATGACTCTTTCTTCCTGAAGTATGTGGTGTTCTTTGCTTCTTATGAGTTCGACTATTTCTTCGACTCGTTTTCTATTACAAAAATATATTTAAAATATATGTTTAACTTGAATTTATAAAACTTTACTGGTAGTAATACATTCATACCCTTGCCTCGCGAGTTCCCCAATATTTAACAAGTTGTGACACTGCTCTAACTTTACTCTAGGTGGACAATATTTCAATCTCTCTTCGTCAGTATCAAAGGCACGATAATGTTTCTTCACCTCTTCTTTCCAATTATTCCATATCTTTCCAACCTTTTTCATACACATTTTTTTGAATTCTTCAGGGGCATCAGTGTTCTCCTATATAATTACAATGTATAGAAAAACAAGTCATTTACTACACAACCCACATGAGCTTAGCTTGAATTATGTTTTATCATTTTCAAAGTTATGATTTGAGCTATTATTGACTTTGTTGTGATTGGCAAGACAGCCCATGCATAGTTGACTTTTACATAAAGAATTCAAAATTTTCAATTCATTTTCCACAAATTATGGTATCTTTTGATTTTACCTTCACCTCTCGCCAAACATGTTCCTTGTATGGGTATAACTCCTTGCATCGCCAATCTTTGAAAGCCAATGGTAACCTGTTCAGGATCAATATAATAATAAATTAGTAACTTTTTACATCGATTAAATAATCATCTTTAAATTGTCAATAGATAACATACAGTATTACAAAGAGTATTCTAATAAGAGTTGTGTTATATGAAAATTTACAAAAGAAACTTTACATGTTACCATCACGAACTAAAATGCCTAAATGGTTAGATAATCTATCTGCGGTATCTCCGACTGGCTGATAGAAATCGTTGAAGTTAAGCTCTAAGCATTTCCCCGTACCCCATAATTCACCCAACTTCACAATGCCTCTATGTTTAGTGGCATATTATGCTGAAGCTAAACCGTAAAAATTGAAAACATAGGTTAACTTCAATCTACACAGTTAAATAAGAACATATAAATCAAATAACTTTGATCACCTTCTCCATGTGAGTGGGCGTCTTGGTTATGTAACGGCTCACTCTCCGTCGAGCTACTATCGCTTTCACATTCACTTGAGTTTGATCGTTCGGTCGAGCTAGAATCTAAAAGGGAATGAGAACTGGGCTGAGATTGTGGTTGAAATGGTGGTTGGAGATTGGATTGTGAGTGCAATCGAGACTGTGAATGGGAATGTGCCCGTGAGAGGTATTTACTCTGCCTTTGTGATGTCATAGCAACCTGCAATAATAAAAATTCACCACTAAGTTTACAAGAGTTATATATATATATATATATATAATAAATGATGAACAAATTTAAAACTTCCTTGATACCATCGAATAACAATAATAAAACTCCAACTCCTAGAATATGAATGTCTCAATAACAATAGTGTATCTCATACAATATTCTGCGGGAGCCAGAATTTTCCAACCTATCAGAGAATCAAGATGATGGACAACTACATAATATTATCCACACAGTTGACAGTCCCAACTCATCTATGACAATAATCGTGAAACATACTACACGTCGGCCTCCCATCTATCAACTAGAACGATATTTTTCAACTACGAACATATACAATGTTCAAAATTAGATTATATATTTTAAAGGCACTTATATACAAATAGTGTTTTGAAAAAACATAATTGTATTGAAGGACTGTCAATGTAAAAACACATCGATTTATATATACCAGCGTACCTTATTAAACATGCTTGAACTACATACCAAATGTAAAAATTGAAGTACTCCTATCCCTATTTGCTTTGGCTTGAAGCACTCCTCTGATCTATCCTTATCAAAATCATAGAATTTTGAGTCGGGGATTGTCATTGGTATTGACATAGTTTTTTCCATTTTGGTTAGCCCTCAGGACTAGTTAAACCTTCTCTTTTAGGGTATATTGTTTAGGAAAGTGAATTTGGTATTAACACAGTAAAAAAATGTAATTCACTGTCCTAAACTATTTTACCAAGATGAGTCAACTATTTTACTGAATGAACTCATGGATAACACAGTACGGCCGAGGCCTTCTATCTTCATCGCGTCGGTTTAGACCATATTTTCTTTGGCTTGAAGCACTCATCTAATCTATCCCTATCAAAATCATAGAATTCTGAGTCGTGGATTGTCATTGGTATTGACACAGTTTTTTCCATCTTTGGTTAGCCCTCAGGACTAGTTAAACATCAATTTATATATATCCTGCTGAAGTTTGTTCACAAATTGATATATAACATAATAGAAGTCGACAAGTCAACAATATTGGATCATATAGAGGCAATGGTCTGAAGATGCTATGTAAAATGTTATTTGTAGTTATATGTTTTTGCATTTAGAATATAAGTTAATACTAATTATTGTTTTAACTAGTGAAATGATCTTTGTGCACCACTCTTGTAACGATAATATCGAAATTGTGATTGAGCCGATGTGTTCCTATATCTCCTTATCCATTTCTGATTATCAAGCATTCCTCAACAGATTATAAATGCCCCACATAAAGGATTTTAAAACTCCAAAATTAAGTTTGACTGCAACTATATCATTGCTTTGCAGCCCCATCATGCTTTCTGCCCCAAAATTAATGTAGGCTCATATAATTTCATTAGTTTCTGAAGCAATTGGCAGTGTGTAGAGTTCTGAAATATCAAAACCATATTCTAAATATACTAATTGCTACCTATTATCATTTGAAAGGTCTGGCATGTTATACACCAAACACATGTCTAATAAGAGAATGTAATTCACAGTAAAATACACTGCATATGTAGCAGAGACGTACCACGTACCCATAGCCTTTCAAACACCATAGTGATCTACATTCCAAGTAAGAGTGCCACAGTATCAGAGTTTATTATTTGTTTAGACCATATTTTTTACTGTGAAGTACATTTTTTACTGTGAATTACATTCTCTTATTAGAGACGTACCACGTACCCATAGCCTTTCAAACACCGTAGTGATCTACATTCCAAATAACAGTTCCACAGTATCAGAGTCTATTATATGTTCAGACCATATTTTTTACTGTGAATTACATTTTTTTACTGTGAATTACATTCTCTTATTAGACATGTAATTCTACATATGCAGTGTATTTTACTGTGGATTACATTCTCTTATTAGACATGTGTTTGGTGTATAACATGTCTGACCTTTCAAATGATAATAGATAGCAATTAGTATATTTAGAATCTGGTTTCGGTATTTCAGAACTCTACACACTGCCAATTGCTTCAGAAACCAATGAAATTATATGAGTCTGCATTAATTTTAGGGCAGAAAGAATGATGGGGCTACAAAGCAATGATATAGCTACAGTCAAACTTTATTCTGGAGTTTTAAAATCCTTTATGTGGGCCATTTATAATCTGTTGCAGAATGCTTAATAATCAGAAATGTATAAGGAGATATAGGAACACATCAGTTCAATCACAATTTTGATATCATCGTTACAAGAGTGGTGCACAAAGATCATTTCACTAGTAAAACAATAATTAGTATTAACTTATATTATAAATACAAAAATATATAACTACAAATAACATTTTACATATCATCTTCAGACCATTGCCTCTATATGATCCAATATTGCTGACTTGTCGACTTCTATTATGTTATATATCAATTTGTGAACAAACTTCAGCAGGATATATATAAATCGATGTTTAACTAGTCCTGAGGGCTAACTAAAGATGGAAAAAATTGTGTCAATACCAATGACAATCCCCGACTCAAAATTCTATGATTTTGATAAGGATAGATCAAAGGAATGCTTCAAGCCAAAGCAAATATGGTCTACACGATGAAGATAGAAGACCTCGCCCGTACTGTGTTATCCATGAGTTCATTCAGTAAAATTGTTGACTCATCTTGGTAAAATAGTTTAGGACAGTGAATTTGGATCAGTGAATTACTTTCTCATCCTGTTCAGTTTTTGAAGCCATATCTTCATATCCATTTTGAGAAGTTGCTCCATCACCAACCCTGTTTCTTAGGTGGTCTCATGTCTCTTTGAGATCAAGTGTTCAGTGTATGCATTAGAGCCCGTATCAATCGCAAAATTTCTCATATGATGCTTTCCATTAGTTTTTGAAGTGTCACTTACATAGGCCTGATGAATAACATTCCCTTATTTCTTAGATAATCCAAGGCCTCGAACAATAGGATCGTAATCAGAGCATGAGCAAAATTAAATCCAAAAACCTTATTTCCTGTGAAGCATACTGCAGTGTTTGGGACAACCCCTTTGGCTGTTATCATGTCCTAACATCAAGTTCACCAACGCATAGGTTTGTTCCCACTTTGTTTGGGTTCAAGTTCACCGACGCATTAATTAGCCACTGCAGGTTCTCATCATGCGCATGTACTAATGCCAGATCAGTACTGATTTGAGGTCAAGAGCAGATTGAGGTAATGCCAGATCAGTACTGATTTGGTAAATCTGATGTGTTCCCTGCCATCATATTTAACGTGTGTGTGTGATCTCTGCCTCAGTTAGTTATGCATAGTACCTTTGGTATATTCTATTTCAACTAGCACATTTTTAAAAAAACAAAACTCACTGTATTTTTCAAAAATAAATGTAATAGATATGTATATTTATCTGTTCAATTCATTATTTTGATTTGATTTGATTTGTTTCTTGGATTATTACAGTGTTAAAGGGAGTTTGGGAATCTCGAGTTAGAGAGGCTTTCGAATAATTCTCCACAATGTGCATACCGAAACGAGTTCAAGCAGTCTTTGAAGGCTTAGTGTGTGCTTAGTTGCTGAACAAAAAGTGCTTGCACAATCAATCGTAGTGGCATCAACTCGTTTTGAACCGCGTCGGTGTAAACCTCTTGTGATATTTTCTGGATGTTAAGGTACTTGCATACCAATTATCCTAACAAAATCTAACATCCCCTTTGACCACTTTCCATAGTATGTAACCCTCACCTTTATCCCTAACTTAGAGACTTCTTCTGTTGGCAGTAGGTATGTTTGAATTCAGAATATTTAGAATATAATCAAACAAACTCTTATTTGTTTTAGATTTCACTTTCAGGGAGCAGTAGAAATGGATGAATCTGGTAGCAATGACAGTGAAGCCAGAAAGTTTCTCAACTGTTGACATCCAAGTCCAATCTCGGTTCTTGAAAACCTTCTTTTTTTACAAAATGTTGCAATTCTTTCGATACTGCTGACACTAAGAGTTCCGAGGGTAAGATCAGCACCTTCATGTTTTAATTTTTTGCATTCCCCCACCCTATATATATATATATATATATATATATATATATATATATATATATATATATACACTAGGGTGTACCCGTGCCGATGGCACGACGATAAATTTAATCCCGTGATATTTTTTACCCGTACCGATGACACGTAAATAAATTTTTTCCAGTGATATATTTGTACCCGTGCCTATGTCACACTCATAATTTTATACCAGTGGTATATAAGTAACTACATATTCTAATCGTATATAAAAGGGAAATTCCAAAAGAAAAAAATCCTCCTGAACTATTTTTAATGCAAAAAATCCCCCAATAACCCACAAAAGAGAAGTGACTACAAATTCTGAAGGTTTTTCAAAGGAAAATTGCAAAAAAAAAAAAATGAACTCCGCAATTTTTATAATGAACTATTTTCAATTCAAAAAGAAATATGAACATTTAAATTTGTTGCAAATACCCCCCCACTGTGAGGATTTTTAGCAACACGTAGAGGGTATTTCCAACTGAAGTAATAACTCCACAGTATTTTTGTATCAAAAATCGTATAATGTGTTTTTGAAATGGTTCAATTAACAAAAATTAGTGGTTATGTATCAACGCATTTTGTATTTCATACACAACAATCAAATATCCGATATCAGCTCCTAGCCCTAAAATTTGTATTCCATACTCATTTTGTATAGTGTAAAATGAGTTAATACATAACCACTCATTTTGTGTTAACATTTCCAATCGTAGAATACCCATTTTGTGTTAACCACTCCTTTTGGCATCATTTCCAATCGTAGAATACCCACTTTCAAGATTTAATCTCAGACGTAGGTTGGGTAAGATCAAAACTCACCAGATTTAATCTGAGCCACCAGTTGATAAAGACCAAATCCATGAGATTTAATCTCAACCGTTAGTTGGGGAAGACAAAAAACACATTCTCCTTTATATATATATATATATATATATATATATATATATATATATATTTAACTCTAAGTATTTCCATGCGAGCGTTACGATGAGAATAAGCAAAATTTTTATTCATTAGATTAAAAACTCAAGCGGGATTGTACTGAAGAATCAAACTGATATTAAATCTGAAGCAGTGAGCTATTTCTCTCAAATTTTCCAGGGTGAGTCTTTGCTGACTAATGATGAGTAGCTTCTAAACGTTATCCTAAATGTTGACCAGTATCCCCTCTATTGAAGAAATTAAAAATGAAATTGACAGCCTTAATGGTGACAGTGCCCCAGGTATGGATGGATTTACTAGTCACTTCTATAAAGCTTCTTGGGGAATTATGCGGAAAATGGTGGAAAGCTTCTTTTTAGGCTTGGATCTTCCTAAAATCATAACCTCTACAGTGATTGTCCTCATTCCCAAAACCGAGAATGTGTCTAATTATGGTGATATGCGGCATGTAAGCCATTGCACTTTTTTGAATAAAATCATCTCTAAGATTCTTACTTCTATATTGGCTATTATAATTCCTAGGATCATCTCTTAAAATCAAAGTGGTTTTTTTAAAGGGATGGAAATTATGGATAATGTGCTATTGACTCAAGAAATGATCTCCAAGTTGAATGCCAAAAATGAAGGAGGTAACATTGATCATCTCCCATACTATATCACAAACCTATATAATTCACCCTTTTTATACCAAATGTAATAGATCTGATATAATGTTTCTTTAGAGTTACCTAACCAATCAAGGCACTCAAGATCCTTGGAATGTGGGTGAGAATTTTAACACTTTTATTTCAGCAGGGGAAAAACTAGGAGGAAATGACAATAATTCAGTTGTCTCTAAATTCCTGGATTGTATTCACAATAATTGCCTTAAATATTAGGGTTCTTGGGAACTAAATTCATTTGGTGAAATACAAGAGGAGGCAAAGACACCATATGGGAGAGATTAAATGGAATCCTAGATAATGTGGAATGGACTAATATGTTCACTATATTTCTAGTCAAAAGCCTGAACAAATTAACATCTGATCATATGGTCCTCTCATCATCTATGTGTAAAACTAATTGACTGTTACTAATAATCGGATTATTTTTAAATCCTTCTGGACTAAGCATCCCTATTCTATCAGTCCAATTAAATACATTTGGAGACCTTATGCGAAAGGTAATCCCGTTCTTACTCTACATGAGATCCTTCATATGATCATCTATAACTGAAGTTGCAATCCTATCTTTTGTATTCTTTTGTGAATGTTCTCTAATATATGTACCCTGTTGGACTTCCTATTTGCCAAGCTAAGTATCAGTTGCAAAATTAATAAAATGAAGGTTGTAAATAGGTCTGCCTCTACTTGTAGACGCTATAGTGTCCTTCCTAGTATTTGTCCTTCAATTTAATCCCTATTATCCTACAACTCATTTCCACACTTGTTAATATCTATACTTGTAGTTATAATTCCTAAACAATCAGAACATACTACTAGGGCAATATTAATGATACTTAGGAACAATGAGGAAAAAAATACTCAGGCACAAGAAAGCATAAGAATCAAGCATCATCTTCAAGAATAAAAAGGCATCTACGAAAAGAATGTCAAACTCAATAATCAATACTCATCATCATCAAAAAAATGCAGTCATTCATTAATCATCAATAAACACAGAAATAAAATTGAAAACAAAAAGAACATGACTCTTCATCATTATTTATCCATTCATATATATGATATGAAACAAATAAAATGCATTCAGTCATTAGTCATTTTTAAAATATTAAACTAAGAACATCTAAGCATCCTTACAAATAAAACCATTCATAATTGAAAAATTCATGTCAATTGTCATCTTCATCCATGTCAGTATCATAATCATCACTAGTCTCCTCATTTTCATCACTTCCATCTATATCACTCTCATTAGCTTCCTCGTCCGCCTCTGAATCATCTTCATAAGTTTCTGTCTCAGAAGCATCCTCATTAATATCAACACAAATATCATCACCGCCATCAATATCAACTATATTATCAACAGTCATTCCCTCCACACCATCCCTAACCCATGTAATATCCCTATCATGGTTGATTCGAGTGTCATCCAATTATTAGATATTGTACAGCTCAACTTCTGCGTCTATTGTGCCATCTCCATAAGTATCTTTACCATACATGTCATACAAATCTCTCGGTGTCATCTTCATGACAGCATGCCAATCTTCTTCAATCGGGTCTCGCACATACCAAATTTTTTTGGCCTGAGATGCTAATATAAACGGTTCATCTGACAGTCGATTATGCTTGTATAGTGAATGTTTGAAGTTCACTAATGTGAACTCAAAATCATCCTTGGTTGTCCCTGAATGTGTATCAACCCAATCACACTTGAATAGCACAAACTTGAAATCATTTGAATAGTGCAATTCAAATATATCAGTTAATACTCCATAATATGTTACATCCCCAGAAACAGGTCGTTTGTCCTTTGCACTTGCGAAACTTTCGGTAGTGGCATCAAGCATAACTCCACTATTATGAGTATTCAATCTTCTCTCACGCTGCTTTGTGCGAAACCTAAACCCATTTACAATATATCTCGTATATCTTCTAGCCCATTGGGAGGGGCCTGAAGCCAAAACTGTAACTTCCTTTGGCACCTTTCCCTCACTTAGATTCCGTACCTAATTTTTTCATATGATTGAGTAATATAAATTAGATGTGTAAAAATTAAATATGTCATTAGCATATTAAAATGTGGTTACATATAAATACAAAGATGACTTATATGATCCCCAAACCACTTGTGAAACGTTTCGTTGGGAATGTGGTTAATTTTGTAGTGTCCCACATGAGGTCTCTCCTGTTTTAGAATTGTTATATGTTTCCTGTAAAACATGTATGTATAAATTGTATAACGTAGAGGGATATTTAATTACATAAAGTTTAAAATCCATTCAAATGTTATCTTACTCGCGAAAAGGCTTCACTGCGGCGGAGTCGAATAACACGCAACGATGTGCTTGTGAAAACGAAGTGTCATCAAGCATAAATGATACTCCTTTACCTAATGTACGGCCTATTGAACTTGATTTTCATCAGCCTCATCATTTCGTAAAGGTCGATTTAACTTAATCTCAACATCACCCAGGTACCTCGCACAGAATGTTGTACATTCCTCTGCTAGGTATCCTTCAGCAATTGAACCTTCTGGACGACTTCGGTTACGAATATATTCTTTTAGTATGAATAAAAACCTGTTCGTCATTGTAAAAAAATTATAGTATTTATATGCATTAATTTAGATGACACAAACATAATGCATACACGAAACATACCTATCGATGGGATACATCCATCGAAATTCTACTGGTCCAGCAATCATTGCCTCCTCAGCTAAATGGATTGTCAAATGCTCAATAACATCGAAAAAATTTGGGGGGAATATTTTCTCTAGATGACAGAGTGTAAGAGAAACACGATCTTTCAAATATTCAGAGTCTTTGAAGGTCATTGTCTTTAAATAGAGCTGCCGATAAAAATTACATAATTTGATCAAAGACCTTGCTACATTAGTATGCAATGATTTTTGTACTGCTAACGCGAGTAGTTGTTGCATTATGATATGATTATCATGGCTCTTAAGTCTAGAAATATTCCGGTCTTTAATGTTTACACGCCGTGAAATATTAGATGCATAACCATATGGGACTTTTATATTCTTTAAAACCTTACAAAATATGTCTTTATCACTTTTACTCATTGTGAAGCATGCTGGTGGTAAACATACTTTGCTATCTGGCAAGCTCTTAGGGTGCAATGCTTTTCGAATACCCATGTTCTCAAGGTCTCGATGAGCCTTTATATTATCTTTTGACTTGCCATCAAAATTTAACAATGTCCAAAGTATGTTATCGCACACGTGTTTCTCTACATGTATAACATCAAGATTGTGACGAATCAAGTGATCCTTCCAGTACGACAACTGAAAGAATATGATTTTTTTTCTTCCAATTTAGAGAACTATCACAATTCCCTTCACCGTCGATACTCATTTTTCTTTTCTTCATCGTCGATGAGTGACCCTTCTCATTATTTCTTTCCATTGCCTCTGATTGCTCCAAGATATCACCCCCGGATACTTGAGTGGGCTTGACTTCTCTTTCAACTTTCCCATCAAAATCTACGGTATCATTTCTAAATTTGTGGTTGCGATCCAACCACCGACGATGACCCATATAGCAAAATTTCTTCCCATTCTTTAACTACTGTGAACGAGTGTTCTTGTTGCAACAAGGAAAAGCCAATCTCCCTTTTGTACTCCAACTTGACAAGTTCGCATACGCAGGAAAATCATTAATTGTCCACATTAACGCTGCACGCATAAAAAATATTTTTTCAGTCGATGCATCGTAAGTAAGTATGCCATCATTCCATAATTCCTTCAATTCGTCAATGAGAGGCTGTAAGTAAACATCAATATTATTTCCAGGGCCGCGTGGACCATCAATCAACGTAGACAGTATAAGATAAGGTTGTTTCATACACATCCATGGAGGCAAGTTGTATATCATCAAAATAACGGGCCACGTGCTATGAGATATGCTCATTGTTCTAAAAGGATTGAAGCCATCGGCTACTAGTCCGAGCCTAATATTGCGCGAGTCACTAAAAAATTTGAATTTTGTTGATCGAAGGTTTTCTATGCTTTAGAATCAGTCGGATGTCTTAATATGCCGTCGTCATCGCGTTCCTCCGCATTCCATCTCATGAGTGAGGATGTTTTCAATGACATAAAAAATCTCTGAAGCCTTGGTTTCAGTGGAAAGTACCTAACAACCTTTGAAGGAATTTTTCGACCCCTAGCTTCTTCATCATCAGACTCACCCAAAAATTGCTTCCATCTTGATGTATGACATACTATGCAATCCTCACGATCTTTGTTCTCTTTCCAACACAACATACAATCATTTGGATATGCATGAATTTTTTTTATAATCAAACCCCAGATCATTAACCATCTTTCTTACTTGAGAGTATGAACCTGGTAGTTTCTCACCCTCCGGAAGTGCCTCTTTTAATAATTGAATCAATGTTGTAAACGACGTGTAGCTCCACTTATAAAGTGTTTTCATATGAAATAACCGAACAATAAATGAAAGTGATGAGAAATATTTGCAACCAGGGTACAACTCGTGTTCCCCATCTTTTAACAACTTGAAAAATGCTGATGCATTTTCATCCATCCCTTCTTGGTCTTCATAAGGGTCGTTACATCGCATACCCTCTTCACTTCGATTTTCGAATATATCATGTAGTAGTCCACACATATCATCTCTTGTATTCGAGTCATGCCCTTCATCCGCTCCACTAATTCCCATTGTGTATGGAGCACCTTTTACGTGATAAATCCACCTAGTATAATTCTTAACAAACCCATGTATGATGAGATTCTCATAAACAACTTCTCTTTTATGGCTAATGGTATTTCGACATTTCTTAGATGGGTAATTGATCACTAGCTCGGGATATTTATTTGAAAATGCAAAATCAAGAAACCCATTAACTCCTTTAATATAAGGCAGAGAAACTCTTGACAACTCCATCCAACTCTTATCGCTATCCATTTGAAAAGATTGTTGATTACCTCACACTAAAACAAAAATTGTTGTTAGATTCATTAGGAAAGATTCATAAAAAATACAATAAATAAACAAAATGTTAAACCATAAATCATTAATATGCTCCTTCGAAACTTTGTAAGTTTACAAATAGTAAGACTTTAACTATAACACCATTTGGATATGGCCTTATATGAAAACCACCAATATTTACTCTTATAAAATGGGGAAACTTAACTATCAATATAACCTTAATTAGTTAACAACAATTAAAAAAACTCACTCATAACATAAAAATTCTATTATTGATTTTTCAAGTGCCACATGAATGTACTTTCTATAGTCTAGCGCCATCATACCAAGTAGTAGTAGCAAAATGTGGTCCAACTATAAAACAACACATATTAGTCCAGTCATTTCTATAGTCCGATTTCAATGAACGAGGTATGTAATCTATTAGGTTCTATTTTTTATTTATAATCTACTTTTTCCCAGTTAGCATTTTTTAGGGAAATTTACAGTTAGATCCCTTGGTAACAATTTTTAAACATTTAAGGACAATTTACATTTAGGTGCATTTATTATGCCACTAGCGTAGACTTTTATAAGAAGAGAATTAGTGGACCTAAGTGTTTAAAATTTGTCAAAATTCCTTTAGTGTTTAAAATTTATTTGTGAGGGACCGAAGAGTACTTTCCCCTTTTTTTTATTAATTTCATCATAATTTGTGTTCCCCATAAATATATTTCTGAGACTTTTGTATCAATCAATATTTCGAGCTCTCGGTTTAAAGGTATGCATTTCTAGATTTTTTTTTCCTTTATATTGTTATGATCGATTTTTTTAAAATTACTTTTTTTTTGTTGAATAACAAATTTTTTTTCGTTTTCCAATTACACTATATATACACTAGTATATATATATATAGAGAGAGAGAGAGAAGCCAATCAAAACCCAATATTTGCAACATAAAAACAGATACCGAAAAAAAGAGGCAATATACCAATAAAAACTGCTTGCCTCAGTTCAGTCCACATACAATATATTACCAGAGCTCATATAGAATTTGATAAGATAGAATTTTGAATGCATAAATGCACTCAATAAATTATCACCATATTGTCACTAGGCTACATCAACATACACTGTAATAAAATTTTTAAAAAAAATACAATTTACCTTAAAGCTTAAAAGATCAAAACCCACTGATTCTCTGAACCAATCTGGATTTCCAATGCTTTGTAAAACTGAACAATGATGAATTTTAGCAACGTGGTTCCTCTTCCTTCTTTAAATAGGGGGAAAAGAAGACGAGATTGAGATGGATGGGTTGGTTGATACAGAGACAGCTTCGGGGAGGATTAGGTTTATCCAGATACATGAGAGATTGAACGTGATTGGAGAGAGATTGAGGTAGATACGGCCGGAGAGCGCGGGTGGGAGATAGAAAGTAGTGCGCCATTTCTAAAAAAAAACCCGCTCTTTTTTTTTTCCTAATTTTAGTGGCATTAGGTATAAAATACCAAAATAATACCACATTTATTTTAGTATTAATTAGTGGTGGCAAAATGTGGCCCAAATAATAAAATAACCCATATTAGACCAGTCATTTAAATATGGGGTCATATTTACAAGCTATGAGTTAAATATGGAGCGCATATTTAAAAGCTATGAGTTAAATATGGGGCCCATATTTGAAAGCAAGGAATCAAATATAGAATCCAATTTTAAAAGATACAAATCAAATATAATACTCATTTTTAAAAGTTATGAGTAAAATATGAGTTTTTTTTTACATATACCTAGAATTGTAATACTTAATTTAGTAGAAAAACAATGGGTTTGCCCAACCCATTTTTGGTTCGCCCATATTTGGCCTGACCCACATTTAACCCAACCCATATTTAGCCCAACCCATATTTGACACGCCCAAATTAGGCCCAACCCATAATTTTGCCAGTGCTAGTATTAATTAAGAAAAGCTGTATTTATGCGGCACATCAATATAAATGCTGTAAATTTTCAATACTTATAAATTAATGCTGGGAAAAAAAATTCTCTGCATTTTTAAATAATACCGAGAAAAAAGTGCCGTAAAAAATTACTTTTCTTGTAGTGGATTAAATGACATAAGTAACCTGAACCTCCACGATGTGATACATGGGATCTAATTTCCCATCATATTTGGGCGTGATTACAAGTGCTTTAAACTTTTTCGAGGTCGGATAGCTCAAGATGGACAACGTAAAGGGAGATCATTCCACATAACCTATTTGCAAAAGGTTATTGGTTCTAGTCATATCTCCCAACCATTTCCCCAACCACTTGATGAAAATCTATCAAGACCGGTCCTTCTCTATCTTCTCGGCCTTCACCGAATGCTCAGCTCCTCACTTACTATCTATCGAACTCTCTTCCTACCTCGACGTGTTCTCAGAACTGTACGACCCTCTCACATTCTGCTTTGAACTGATCGAGTAGGTCACCTCCCTAGCAGCTGATCGCCAAGACTCTCCTTTGTCTTCTTTCCCAACTGGCCCTTGGACAACCGTGGATTGGGCCCTATAAGGTCAATTGCGTTTCCTCTTCTCAATCTTTCCAGAATGCTTGGTCACAAGGGCTCGATCTTGTAGTTTCCTTCCTTGGTAGATCTGATAGTAGAGGTCTTTCCTGGCCTATAAGACCCATTACCATTGCCCAATCTAGTCATACTCTCAGATCTATGCTTTTCCCTCGTTGAACCCAGGTTTAAGTATCTCATATAAATTCATCAAAACAGAGATCTAAATAATTGATATAGAAAACTCTAAGAATGAAATGAAAGTTTCCTAAACTAAAACTCTAACCTTTCATAGCCAGGGTGATTCAAACCGCAATTTGATGGTTTAAGCGATGTGGGTATCCTCGAGCATTAGAAATCAGAAAGTGGGGAAAACAACATGGCTAGACGTTTCCACTGACGATGCCATACCATTATTGTTTGAAAATGGTATAGAGTTTATCGTACCTAAATACACTAATTACTAAGCGATAAACTAGTTAAGAAATATGATTACTAAGAAGCAAACACTAAATTGAAGTAGAGAATTAAGAGATAAAGAAACAAACATGGATTTATGTGGTTCAACCCAACTTGGTGCCTATGTCCACATGTGCATATTTATTTATTAATTATTCGGTATACGTCATTGAAGAACATAATTTATAAGCTCTCAAGTTCTCTCTAGGTTTTGGTAGCGTCTCTCATACCTCACATAAGGTTTGTGTGTGCTATTTATACGCTGCTAGAGGTGAGAGAATGGAGGGACATGTGTCTCACCTTTATAGGTGAGAACACATTTTACAAGTTAGTTGAGAGAATAATAAGAAGTTATTTATTGTCACATGGGGCAGAATATTGACATATCTTATTCTGTTGAATGTGTATTAAGTTGCCGACATCATCCAATCACAAAGTCCACATTTCTCTTAACAGTGTTAACTAAATGAGTTAGGGGATGCTGTCGACTTTTGGTCAAGCCGACCCCTCCACGAGTTGATCACAATAGATGAGCTCGGCCCCTCCAATATGTTAAGTATCTATCTAGGCATACCTCTAACACTAGGTGTTGCCTTTTAGTTGGACCACGAGTCCTATTATATTTAGGTTACACCAAAAACGTTTAAGCTTTTCACCAGTTCAACTTACTCCAACAAGTTAAAATGGTTTGGGAGGTATATTAACACCATAATAACTATAACCATAACCAATCAATAACTATAATGTAGAGATTTGCAAATTATTAAGTTTATAAAATCACACTTAACATTCTGCAAATAAATGGGAAGTTGGATGTTATTATTCAACCACCCACACTGTAATTGGTTTACTACATTCCGAAAGGCGAACGAACACCAGAGAAAGGACTAATTGAAAACGAGTGGGAATAGATAAAGATTGAAACTTAAATTGATGATAAATTGTTGGAAACTTACTTTAAATAGTTATAAATTAGATGCAAGGCAATTTTAAAGAGTTCGACACTAGAGATTCCAACTCGTAAATGTTTATTTTTTCTTTGTTTTTATTTTTCTTGTACATCAGGAGTAGCTTGAGATTTTACTTCCCCTTAAACATCCATTAGAAGTTTTGGAGGTTAGGTTCCTTTATATTTAATACCTTTTAATTCATTTTACTTTCCTGTCCATTTATATATTTTATTGCAATTTACCTTTCGTTCACATTTACTTGGTTTCCTTTGCACTTTAATTATGTAATTTCCTATCATGCACTCTACTTTTGAGCTATTTTACACTTCTTTCATCAATTAGGGCTTCTATGATTTGGACCTATTTGCCCTAGTATATGCATTTTTTTCTACTTTTACTATTTTTGATAACAAAAAATTGTTGAGAAATTTGTTTTCCCACTAGAGCGTCACGTGACCAATTTTCTCACATACGTGGGGAAAAAATTATTTGCTCAAGAGCAAAGAAAAATTGTCAATGCAAATTCCAATTTTTAGTACACATTGTATATCAGATTTTCCAACTTTTTTTATAATCTATTCCAATTAAAAATTTCAACCTTTTTTTAATCTTTTCCAACTTTTTAACTCTTTTATTCCAAATAATCAAATTGGAGACAATCACGATAGCTACCGGTGGGTTTAGGAGTCAACAATTCCTATCCCGCCATGCGATACCATACCATCCGCACTTTACCAAGTCCCGACAACATTGCTGGAATTTACAGGAGAAGAATGTCCTGAAATGTCGGTAGATACTTAACCCAGCTAAAGCAAAAGAAAAAGCATCTAACTACAAGCCATTTAAAGCAAAAGTTAAAAGAGTTAGCAAAGGACTAAAATTACAATACCCTTCTAGGAAGCAAAACCCGTGTTCATTGGGGTCTAGTGGATAAGACTCCACCTAACTTTTGTTATTTCTTTTTTTTATGTTTTTATTTCCACTCCTATACCAAATGAATATGAAAATGATTTGCTAAATAAAGGAATAACACATTTGGTAAAAACTGAGGGATCCACCGCTTTCATATTATATGTTTCGTTAAAAGGGAATGTAAAATTGTACGGGGAATTAGTCCGGTGATCTAAACATGGAACAAACCTTTAACCGTCTTAAAATAAACTGGCACACTATATTCCTTTATATTCCAGTACATACAACACACGGATTAAAGCAAAAAAATATATTTCAAATCTTTTTCTCTAAATTACCGTTTACTTTATAATCTGTTATATTAACTATTTTTAATATTAATATGTGACTTTCGCATATAGGTTCTATTAGATATTGTTTTACTCATTATATTCCCATCATGTTTTTCTCCTACATATAGGCCTATTCCTAATTTTGTGGAATTTTTTTTCATAATTATACCTTTTTAAAACCAACCATCTCTAACTTTCGTGGGAAAATTACATAAGTGGTTGAACTTTTTTTTTTTAATTTTCAAATGATCATAACTTTTTATTAACAAATTCTTTTTTCGTAAAATGATCACAACTAAAATTACTATTTTCGTAAAATTACTATTACTCCAAATCCCCAAATCTACATCCATTTATGGTTTGTTATGTACACAATTTAGGGAAACAAATTTGGAGTAATACCATTAAAATGGAGAAAGCACTTTTATCTTAAAAATAAACTCAACCAATTAAAGGAGAAAAAAATTAACTAAACCCAAATATATAAGAAAAACGAACCTGTGGGGTTTGGATCTTCAACAGTAGAATGTAGGGTTTGGAGATTTCGGATTTGGCAGTAGAATGTAGGGCTGGTGAGCTGAAACGATTTGGGGTTTTGGCTACCGGATGTTTTGGCATGTAGGAAAGGGACACGTAGGGTTTGGAGATTTCGGATTTGGGTTTTGGCTCCTGTGTGCCAAAACAATTTGTCTCATTTGTGGGTCAAAGGTATAACAGGTCCCTTTTTTTGTTTTTTTAACCTCTCTCCAAAACGCAGTAGGAGTGTCGTTTTGTCCAAATGAATTTAGTGTCCGCATTTTCTCCGCATAGCCAATCCGCACCTGAGCCTCTCTCTCTCTCTCTCTCTCTCTCTCTCTCTCTCTCTCTCTCTATATATATATATATATATATATATATATATATATATATATATATATATTGAAAAAAAGACTCATATTTTTAGTTTAACCCATTTAGTCGCTCAAGCACCCATTTATCCAATATTCTCTTATTTTTAAAGGTTCGCGCCAGTGGCACCCAATTCCACCCCTACTAACCCCAAACCGGAGATCTGGTGGATCTAAACCCCATTTATCCAATATTCTCTTATTTTGATAGGTCTGCGCCAGCGACAAACGCATACTAGCTCTACGAACCACAAACCAAAAAATGAAATAGTTTTATATCGGTGACATTTTTTCAAATTCTTGTGAAAATATCACATTTTCTTGTGAACACAGTAAACTTTACTATATACACCAAAAAATGAAATATTCTTATATCTGTGACATTTTCACAAACATTAACATTTACTGTGTTAAAATAATTTTATATTTGTGTTATTTTCAGATGCAGTAACATTTATTGTATTGATATTATACAGACAGTAAAATTTATTGTGTTGGTCAATTAATATATATATATATATATATATATATATATATATATATATATATATATATATATATATATATATATATGTATATATATTGTAAAAAAGACACTTATTTCTAGTTTAACCCATTTAGTCGTTCAAACACTTATTTATCCAATATTCTCTTATTTTTTAAGGTCCGCGTCAGCGGCTCCCCATGCCACCCCTATTCACTTCATACGAGAGCTCCGGTGGATCCAAATCACTTTTTTCCGATATTCTCTTATTTTTAAAGGTTTGCGCTAGCGGCATCCAATCCCCATCACCACCCCCCCCCCCCCATTGTCGGAGCTCCAACGACTTGAATCAGAGCTCCGATTTGATGTGGGTAGGGGTGGCATGGGTGCCGTTACCGCGAATATTTAAAAATAAGAGAATATTGGATAAATGGGGCTTGGATCCACTAGAGCGCCGATTTGGGATGAGTAGGGGTGGGATTGGGTGCCGTTAGCGCTGACCTTCAAAAAGAAGAGAATATTTGATAAATGAGTATTTCAACTAAATGAGTTAAATAAAAAATAAGTGTCTTTTTTACAATATATATATATATAGGCTCAAGTGAGGTCCTCAAATGAGGTCCTTATGTGAGGTCCATAATAAGACAAAAGTAAGACCTTTAGTAATATTCTATTTTAGACCCCAATGCCTTTAGATAACAATTTTTGCATTTTAAGCGTTAAGACCTTATAAAGAAAACCCCCGCTGAATTCCGACCAAACCCCAATTCTGGTATCAGAGCCATAAGACGCTCCTTTTAGACTTATAGTAAAAAGACTTTAATGCCCTTGGGATTTATCCCTCGCATTTACCAAGATACTTTTGGATCCAACCCAGACTATCAACCTATACCCATAACTGATTTAGACTCAGAAGGTTGTTTAACCACACGCATTGACGGTTGTTCACGCATTGAACATATCCCAGCTAAACACGCAGACAATAGACAAGTTACTGCTAGTACTATTAATAGCATAATAGACCAAAATAAGCGTATACTCCTTATATTAAGACAATTAATAAAAGACACTCGAACCCTAGAAACGGAGATAAAAAATATCTCTAAAAGATTATTAGACATAGATAATCAAATACCAATAGACTTAGTCCATGTTATACAAGAAATAAATATTAAGACTAATCATATAGAAGTCCTTAACAAAGACATTTTAGAAATTAAAACCTTAATTAAAAATCAAGACAGTGAGTTAATTAAACTTACTAAAGAACAAGCTAAGCTTATCCCTAGACTAGATAGTTATCTTCCTAATGGAGATAGTTAGATCAAACTGGAATGAGGTACCTAGAGACCTCTCCATTCAGACTTTATCAGAATTTTATCAAAGAATTTTAGAAAAGATAAACGATGATAGATTTTATTATAAGATAAATGAAAATGAGATTGTCAATGCGGCGAAAGCAACTAGACTTATATTAGAAAGAAAAAATTTAATTTCTACATCCATAGCAGCTACCCAAGACTATAATAGTAGCTTTGTTAAAGACTTACATTTATACTTAAAAGCTAAGACAGAAGGATTAACCACCTTCTATACAGATTTTGTTAAATTCCAACAAAATTTAGCAAATTACCTTAATAATATGGAAAGCCATAACCTATCCAAAATGGATAGTATTATTAATGAACTTAGACTAGACATGGACCATGTAGAAGAAAAATATGGAGAAATTATAAACGGAATCAAGGACGTATATAATAAACCTTCTCAAGCAGAAATAGACTCTCCTTTTATTCTAACTCGTTTAGATAAAATTGAGAAAACTGTAGAATCCATAGAAGTTAGAACTATGCAGCAACAAGAAAAAGATAATGAAATAAAAGACTATATTACTAATGTTGGTAAAATCATAGTTAATTCTCTAGCTAGATATAGTGAAGAAAATTCTGAGAAGACTAGAAAAGAGAACAAGAATTTTAAAGAAGAAATCCTTAACCAGATAAAAAGACAAAGAGATTATTCAGACTTTTTAGAAAGAATTGAAAAAAGACTTGAACAAAAATAGGTAACCACCTGTAAATTTAGAGAATCCCCTTCTATAGAAACTAGAGAAAGGAATACCATAGGTAGACGAGTCTTAAATGACGGATTAGATAAGACTAGCAAGATAGTTAGCTCTATCCCAAATATTGGACAGAGTAATCATATGCTCCAAAGACTTACGGATTCATCCTCCAATGTTAGGACATGGTGGAAAGAGAGAAATTTCACCAATACTCTCCAATGAAAAGAGTGGGGTGAAGTTGACTGGAAGATTGTTGAAGATTGCATCCATAATGGACAACTTCCAGCCGTTAGATACATAGACTTGTTTAAAGAAAGTGTCACTCCTAAGACTCCTAATTCTAACATGACCTACCATTGTAGAAATCATGTGTTACACAAATCATATACTGAGCTTCAAGTATTTGACTCGAAATGGCTTAGATCTAGAGGAACTGATAGGAAGTTCCAATTCCTAACCTTTGGACTCTTTCAAGCAAGAATCCAAGGATTACATAAACCTCATAATAATATTAACATATTATGTTGTTTAGTAGACAAAAGATGGAAAGATTTTGAGAAAAGCCTTATTGGGATAGCCCAATTAGAAATGTCAGACAACATAGGATACTTTTATGTCATTCCGGCATTTACAGTAACTGTAGACACAGCCAAACATTTTAAGTTAATCTTATATACTAGTGGCTATGAAGACTATATTATCCGAGACGCTAATATAAATATAGAATTCCAAAGCTATGTGAAGTTCTCCTAATTTCCTATGAAGGAATGCAGTCGGGAATTCCTAGTGGTAGGCTTAATGAAGAAATCATAGTTAGAACCAATGTGTCAGACTATAATCATACTTACAGTATTAGGAATACTGGACCTATGAGAGAAAAAGCTAAGACTCTCTGGCAATTGCCAGAATTTCAAGAAACTAAGACTATACAAAATAAACCTTTGTTTATTAATCAAGACGACGTCACTGGAAATGTTACCATCCAGTTTGGTCCTCCTAAGATTGTCAATAAGAATATCCAGACCGAAGAAATTAGATTTAGGAATATGGGAGAAACTATAATCAATGATCCTTTAGAAGGAGAATGTAGTAGTAAGACTAGTGCTAGTTTACTAAGACAAGCCCCGGTAATTAGACTTAGAAGATCATTTGACCAAAAATACTTAATTAAAGAAAAAGTTAGGATCCAAAACTTTGGACATGAACCTTCAGAATTGGATATGAAGACATTTAAAGATAACCTTAAGAAAAGTCATTCTGTTAAATTTCAAGAAAGAGAAAGATTTAATATGATAGCCCAAGACCGCATATTAAAATTAAAAGAATCTAAGAATACTAAAGAACTTCTTAGAAACTTAAGACTAATAGAAGAAGGTGAACAAAGACTAATGCCATCTACACAAGTAAATCCTAGTAAACAAGAGATAGGAAGTAGTAGTAGTAGGCTAGAAGATGCTCCTAGACTTTTTAGTAAATCAATAGGAATAAATATTCCTATATATTCAAGCATTGTAGTAAAGACTAAACCTGATTATATAAAAGACTTTCCAACCAGTGACAAGAGTTTCACTCCTGTTAAGACTATGGCAAGCCAAGCCATAAATCCAGTAGGTATATACCTTAACTTAGATAATGTCCAAGATAGGAAGAAGGCCTTAGACGAATGGCGTAATCAGATGAACATGTGTTTTGCATCTAATGAACAATGGGATGTAAGTTCATGTAAGCAGTACGCTGAGCAATCCATTAGAGGTATTGCAAAAGACTATTTAGACAGTTTAAGAAAGGATACAGATGAAGACTCCTTAGCTAAGATTGAGAAGATAAAAGAAAACTTAGAAGAAAGATCAATAGAAGAATATATTCAATTGTTCACATCATAATTCATTGGAGCTGGACATCTAGCTCAAATCAATGAACAAGACCTAGCAAAAACTAAGTTAGCCCTCCTTAGCATTTGCAAATTAGATAAGATAAATAAATATAGCAATAATTATGAGCAGCTATATTACCAAATTAAAGAATTTGGAGAGACCTTAAAAGATGAATACTTTAGAAAGATACCTGCTATAGGACAAATCCTAATTAATTAATATAGGAATTGGCCAGGAGTAGCTGGAGTTAAGAATAACTCCCTTGGTAAAAGAATTAATTTCGCCAAAGACTATATCATATCTAAGAGACGTGATATAACCCAAGGAAAGTTGATAGAAGAAACTTTCAAGAAGATCCCTCCAATCAAAGACGAAAGATACATCGCTCCAATCCAATGGGGATGTGGAAGTGAATCTAAGAAATTCAAAAAGAAATTAGAATGGAAACATAGGAAGTTTAAGACTAGACCTTTAGGATTTCCAAAGAAGTATAAATTAAGACAATCTACTACCTTTAGGGAAATGAATCCTAAGACTAAGAAAAATAGATTTAACCAAAGAAGATACTTTAAGAAGAATACTAGTAAGTATAATAAGGTTCCTAATTATAGGAAAGAAAAAGATGTAGCTCAATCTAAGACTAGCACCAAAGAATGTTGGACCTGAGGCAAAGAAGGACACTTTGCTAAAGACTGCCCTAATAAGAAAGATAAAGAAAATATTAAGATCATTAATACAATATTAGACTATGCAGATCAAAAAGAATTAGATATCCTATATGCTATAGAAATATCTGACATAAAAGAGGATGATAATACTAGTATTTATAGCGTATATACAGATAGTGATTCAGAAGATTGTAGTGATACTGATGAGTACGAGGACTCTCAGGACACTCTAGACTTATATATGATGCAGACTAATCAAGACGACTTAGATGATGAATATATAGACTTTGAAGAAGCTTAGTATAAATGTATATTAAGCCCATTCTTAAAGAAAAGATGGACATTTAGTAATCCTGAGTTACTAACCTATATACCTAGATGCTACTTTGATGAAAGATATTATTGCACATTTGAAATGAAATGTTGCAAAAAAGACTTTACATGCATAGAATGCTTTGAGACCATACAAACAGAATTATTTATGGTTTGTATTGTTTGTTAATTACACTACCAAGAAGACTATTGGAGAACTACATTTAGAGCAATTTATACTAGCCAGTATGATGCTCAAATAGACTTAGATATTAAAACATATTATCAAGACATTGATAGAAATATAGCCAAAAGATTACAAGAAAACGAAGACTTCAAAGGAAAAAGAATTTCCTATGATTTAGAAGAATACCATTCTGATAGTAGTTCAGAAAACCAAATACCCTTAGATGTTATAGATAAACCTCAGAAAGGAATATCTATTTTAGAAAAAAATAATTTTGGAATTTCTATTAAACCACATGCTTGTTTTGTAGAAATATTTGTTCAACATAAAGACTATCCTAAAAGACTTTCAGCTTTTATAGATACCGGTTGATCTCAGAGTATTTGCAAGGCTAATGCCTTCCCTGAAGACTATTTTTTAGAAAGTACTCAAGAAATCTATGGTAAAGTGGCTAATGGAGATCCATTTACCTTATATTTCCAGACTATTCCTATTATTTTAAATTAGAAAATCAGACCAACAAAACCGTTAATCATCGATTTTGGATAATAGATCCTCGTCCTAGTTTCACAAGAAATATTATTTTAGGACAAGACTTTATTAGTAAATATCATCCTTATACTCAGTATAACGATAAGATATTAATTAGTGATCAAGAGGAATTTAACATTAAAGCCCCTCTAATAGATCATAAGACTGCCTTTGACCTTATGCAGGTCAAGCCCAATTATAGACCCATAAAACATCATAGTTCTTCAGCTGAGCATGGTGGACCTAGACCTACAACCCAACAAGAAGCCCTAGAAATTACTAAAACCTTACAAAAAGAGTGTAAGTGTCCAGACCAAAAGTGTTATAAGCAAATAACGCTTATACAACAAGACATTTTAGATCAAGCCCATCATACCTTATTACAGGTGCAAGCTATATCCAAACAGAAGAAAATGGATATAGAAGTTGAAAAAGAAAAGATTAGGCAACTAGCTGAGCCTACTTTATGAGAAAATCCCATCGCTAAGTGGGATAAAGACCAAAACTATTGTGAAATCATCCCTATTAACCCAGACGCCACTATTAATGGTGGAACTTATAAGAAATGATACTCACAAAAAGATAGGGAAGAATTCAAGAAAGACATAGATGAAATGCTTAAGTTAGGCATTATTAGAGAAAGTAAAAGTAGACATAATAACTTAGCCTTCTATGTTGAAAATGAATCTGAACGTAAAAGAGGAAAAAGACGCATGGTTATAGATTATATACAATTAAATAAGAATTGTGAATTTGATTCTTATAAGATACCAGACAAAAATAATTTAATCAATTTGATTAAAGATAGAATTATATTCAGTAAGTTTGATTGCAAATCAGGCTTTTGGCAAATTAAGATGCATCCAGACAGTATTACTTGGACAGCCTTTAGTGTGCCCCAAGGAAAATATGAATGGCTAGTCATGCTATTTGGATACTTGAATGCTCCTCAAGTTTTTCAAAGAAGAATGGATAATATATTTAGACCTTATTCGAAATTTTGTCTTGTTTACATAGATGATATTCTTATAGCCAGTAAGACTGAAATAGAACATATAGACCATCTTAAAAAGATTATTTTAGCATTAGACAAACATGGTATTGTTATTTTCGAAAGAAAAATGCAATTATTTCAGACAGGAATAGACTTTGTGGGAATGAATATTAATAAAGGAAAATTATTCTTAGTAGAACACATAACTAAAAAGATTCTTGAGTTTCCAGACCAACTCAAAGATAGAAAACAATTACGATCATTTTTAGGATTGCTTAATTTTGCTGCAGACTTTATGAAAGACCTTGCTTCAAAAAGACAAAGCTTAACATCCAAATTAAAAGGAACAGACAAAACCAATCCCTTTTATTGGACCAAAGATGATTTTGAAGTAATAAGACAAATTAAAGATGCAGCCAAGAACATTCCTTTACTTGAACTGCCTAATGCAGAAGACTAGTTCATAATAGAAACAAATGCCTCTGATAAGCAATGGGGAGCAGTATACTTTGCCATTGATCATCAGACAAAAAAGAAGAAACTCTGTAGACATAGTTCTGGAACCTTTACAGACCCAGAAATAAGATACACTGCCCATGAAAAAGAAGTTTTAGCCATAGTAAGGGCAATAGAAAAATATATGTTATTTCTTAAACCTAAACATTTTACTGTTTATACTGACTCTTCTTATGCAGTAAAATTCAGAGATTTAGACTTGTCCAAATCAAGGACTAATAGACTAATTAGATGGCAACAATTTCTTAATGGTTATGACTTCTCTGTTATACATATCAAAGGAAGTAAAAATACCATTCCAGACATTATATCAAGAGAGCCAATGTTTGCTAACACTAATATAATTTCATATTTTATATTGCAAACAGAAGACCTAGAAGATATGAGTTTCTCTGCAATGAATAGACTGAACAGGGAAGACGTTGTAGATTATCTTAGACGCATAAGACCAAATGCTGGTGTAATGCAAAGACCGACTCATATTCAAGACTCTCAAGAAAGACCAATCCTAGAGAACTTTGATGATATCTTAGTTCCTCCTGGAAAATCTAGACAAGAGATTATTGCTCAAAATAGACTCATTGGGAAAATGTACTTTTCCCAATATAGACCCGATCAAAGATACCCAGACTTGATCAAATTTAGAAAAGAATTTTTAGAAGACAAAAATACCCTTATAGACGCCATATGGTGGAATGTGAAGAATAGACTATGGATCGAGTTCAAACAAAATTTGGTAGCCATTGCCAGATTCATGAGGACTCAAAGACTTGCAGTTACCCAGCTCAGTGGTACTGTTGTGCCTAGACCTCAGATTCAGACTTATGCTCAGACTCTTGGAGAATCCTCCAAAACTAGACCTACTGATTTCTGTTATCAGAAAAAGACGTTTAAGACTAAGATTGTTATACCATTTGGTCATAATAATCTCCCATTAACAGAAGACTTTAAAAAAGAATCTAATAACATTATTGATCATTTTAATATGTTATTATCAGAAATAAATGGAGATGCCTTAATGATTAAAGGTTTCTTCAAAGACGTTCCCAAAATATATCTTTTTGAAAAATCAGAAATGGCTCATATAACTCTTGCAGACCACGGGTTCATTGGACTCGTTCAGATAAAAGACATTGAAGACTCTGTTGTTCTTGGAAAAATAGTCCATGAATATATTAAGAAGGTAGAAGACTTCCTTTCTCTATTTGCTAGAATCTACCAAATTGCTCCAAGTTCCTGTAGAGGAATGAGAGTGGAAGGATTTAAACTTATTAGATTTTCTAACTATATATTCGAAGACGTTGAGATTTTATCAGAAAACGAGACTAAAGATTTAATTGTTGATAAGTCCAAACTCCAGATCGCTCACGCCATGGAGACAATTAAAATCATGGAGTTATTAACAGGAGAAGCAGGTGGTACACTGCCTACCACAAAGAAGACTTGATAATCCAAGCTGATGATCCATTCAACGGAAGGCTTAAGAAAGAATCCAAAGGAATGGTAGAGATAGCTTTGCCAGCTAGCCTTAGAACTGTGGGCCTCATTGACGAATTCTTCAATAATGCCCTCCCAGACCAAGATAAGGCAGAAGAAGACACAGACACGACAAAGAAGGGCCCCTCAGTGGTGGATGAATTATTAATGACGGAAGAATCATTTGTCTAGACTTTGCTTTCCATAAAGAAAAAAGATCCCTGCCCCACCAGGGCCATAGACTAATAAAAAGACGAAGACTTTTGCTGATTGATTCCTTTGCATTATCACAAGACGATAGACTTATGGGCCATGGCCACCAGACAGTCCCATTCAGACATGGACCTGTCAAAAGAAGACGGATTACTTTATGTAAGAGATAAGGCTATAGACTTTAATTTTTTGTTTTTCCTTTAACCGGTTAGCTTTTAGCCTCCGGTAGCAGGTCATATGTATGCTCCCTTGTGCTATAAAAGGGACGTTAAGGTTGTATTGTGAGACATCAGTAGTAGGAGGAGTTAGAGAGTGAGAGACTGCTAGAGTTCCAGTATTAGAGAGAGTAAGCTTGTAGTAAGTAATATGTATATGAGCGAGTAAACCTCTCATAGTTAGGGGAGAGGGGAGAGTTGTAACTACGTATGCTATGCTATAAAAGTATTTTCTTTTCCAGAAATCTCTTATGTTAAGTTGTTATTATTTTCCAAATTGTCTCCAACTTTCTATTCATAGAGGACTATTGCGTGGAACCTCTGGTGTAGCACACAAGGTGTTATACTGGTGAACCGCCGTCAGGTGTCGATTAGCCGTGAGCCGTTAGCCAGGTGGACGTTAGGCGTGAAGGCGTACAGGCAGGAAACGGGTCAAGCGCCAAAGTAGTGGATTGAGGTGCGACACATAAAAAGAGAGTTGTAGGAGGTCGAGACCGGAGAAGAATAGTAATAAAGCTGAAGAGACGAAAGGAAGGAGATAAAGATATTACAGACCAGAAGGAAGGTATAACTCAAACCAAACCCTTAACTATTTTTACATATTATTTCTTTTAAGAGAATCTTATATGAGCTTACAAATCACTAAAGACTTTTTAGAATTTGTTAATCAAACAAGTTTAGACTTAACTAGAGAAATTCAAGACTGGACTCTTATAGACACTAAAGATAAAAAACTAATAGAATCTTCTTTATTATATGCAGGTGGTACTTTTAAATATATAGACCAGATCATTGAGTGGTTACGAAGAGAAGTACCTTAAATAGAAATAATTAGAACAAGGATCCGTGATCTCTTTAGACAAAAATTAATAACAAAAGATTTTACAGAAGAACTATCAAGACCTGAAAAATATCAAGAATACACTAGGATACTTGAAGACAGTATAAACGTATTAAAATTTATTACACGTAAAAGGTTAGCTGAAACAAAGGCTACTTTAATTAGAGCCGGAGGAATCCGTCCTCTCCTTAAAAACGTAGAGACAGCTGCCCCTAGAACCTACCGTAGATTTTTGTCATCTTATGGTGATAATAATTTAGACAAATTTATAAATAACGATATAATTGATATTATTAATCAAATATATAAAGAAACTAGACAGATAAACCCACGATACCGTATAAGGTATTTAAGACTAGAATATTTTCCATCAAAACCTCTTTCAAATTCTAGACTTCCTCAAGAAACTATCTATATAAATAATCCCCAATATTCAGAACTCCAGTACGATAGTGACGGAAGAAGCTTAAGAAGTAGCAGTAGCCCTGAAACTTCTACAATTAGACTTCCAGATTAATTAAGTTTTAAAATAAGCTTAAAAAACATTAGAAATCATTGGGGTAGAAAATCCTATACCCAAAAACTTTAGAAAAAGACGAAAACATATAAAGACAAAGGTGGTCCGTAGGTAAGTTTTGGAATGTAGCTAGTCCGCATACTTAGTCCACAAACAAGGTCCGCACTAGATTCACTCTCTCCCTCTCTCTCTCCCTCTCTCTCTCTCTCTTTCTCTCTCTCTCTCTCTCTCTCTCTCTCTCTATATATATATATATATATATATATATATATATATATATATATATATATATATATATACATTAAGTATCCAGCACAGTAAATTTTATTGTCTGTGTAATATCAACACAATAAATATTACTATTTGTGAAAATGACACATATATAAAACTATTTCAATACAGTAAATGTTACTCTTTGTGAAAATGTCACAAATATAAGACTATTTCATTTTCTGTTGCATACAGTAAAGTTTACGGTGTTCATAAGAAAATGTGATATTTTCACAAGAATTTATGAAAATGTCACGGATATAAAACTATTTCATTTTTCGATTTGTGGTGGGTAGAGCTGGCATGGGTTGCCGCAAAAGCGGACCTTTAAAAATAAGAAATATTGGGTAAATGGGGTTTGGATCCATCGGATCTCCGGTTTGAGGTGAGTAGGGGTGGCATTGGGTGTTGCAGGCACGAACCTTTAAAAATAAGAGAATATTGGATAAATGAATGTTCGGGCGACTAAATGGGTTAAACTAAAAATAGTTGTCTTTTTCTCAATATATATATATATATATATATTTTCCCGGTTTGTGGTGGGTAGAGCTGGCATGGGTTGGCACGAACCTTTAAAAATAAGATAATATTGGATAAATAGGGTTTTGATACTCCGAATATCTGATTTGGAGTGAGTAGGGGTGGCATTGGGTGCGGTTGGCGTGAACCTTTAAAAATAAGAGAATATGGGATAAATCGGTGGTTGAGCAACTAAATGGATCAAACTAAAAATAAGTGTCCTTTTTCAATATATATATATATACTAGCGGAATGCCCGTGCCTGAAGGCACGGCGAAAAATTCCAAAATACTTAATCGCAAAGTGGCAAAAAAACTCCAAAGTAACTGTAAAACGACAAAATTTTCGTTCCCCGACAAAGTGTAATTTTTAAAAAAAGGGTCATAATATCATTTATTTATTGGAGTATCCACCCTGTTTAACAAATAATAAAAAATCCAACAACTTATGCATGAACTTGAATCAACTAACACACGACGCGATCAAAATAGGTAAAAAATCGAATGTAATAAATCATTCCATGTGGGACTAAATAATAAAGATCCGATAATTCAATAATATCTCAAGCGAAAAGAGTCAATTAAACCACAAATTTTTTTGAAGTACACTTAAAGAAAAATAGCGAGTACACTGTTACTATATTTATAGTTGCGAGAGAAAGTATTAACAAAAATCGAATTTATCTTCCTCCCACACCACATACAACGCACATTTTCAGTTCCAGTTCAGTCCCTGTAGGCTGCATCTATATATTTAAAAAACAAAACGTCATATCTCTCTGTATTTGTATCCGTATATGTGTAAGGAGACATGACTTGTAGTCTTAGATTATACTTCGTCGGCAGAACCACCCACAGGTACCATCATGGAATCCGACTTCGTAGTGATCCTGAGTGCTCGTGTGTAGTTATTTGGGTAATCGATCATTACTTCCACATATTCAGACCTGCTCAATCCAGAAAAAAAGAGATCAAATATGTTTTACGTCTAAGACAAAAAAATGAAATATAAATGGGACCTTACTTGAGCACCTGCTCGAAATCCTGCTCGAAATCCTTTACTGCTCGAAATCCTGTACAGAGATCATCAACTCTGACCCTACTTGAGCACCTCCTATGAAACTACTTCCCTTTGGCTCATTTTTGGATATTCATATTCAACAGACTACTTCTTTGCTTCATCTTTACTATAAAAAAAGATTTTATTTTAAGACGCTCGAGAAGAATGCCCCCAGAACTATGAAGAAGTCCCGTTTGGAGATTGAATCAAGATCCTCGAGAAGAATAAAGACGCTCTCGCTCGAATCACACGTATTTCAGTTATTGACAATTGCTCCTGTGCTGCATTCTCAACACCAAACATCGAGTCAATTGAAGAAAAAATGAAACTCTCTGCAAATGAAGAAAAAAAATGAAGAATCAGTTGTACCAAGTGCCTCTTATTTTAAAAACAATTGTACTAAGTTACCATTTATCTCATTTCAGATCGTAAAATTCCAAAGAGAACATGAATTGGATCAAGATTATTTTAAAAAATAAAATGATTAAATCACATTTTTTATACAATATCACAAAACCACTGGATTGAGCTGTTGCAGCAGCTGAATTGAGTTATTTACATGTAACAAATCATGTAAGAAATATTGACGGGCATTTTTGCCAAAACAACATACCTGTAACAGTTACAGTAGCCTTTTTTTCACGAATCGTTGTTAATTACAAACCCCGGCGAGTTCATTCTCCTAATGAATTTCTCATATTCATCATAAAAGTATGACACTAACAACACATGCATTCGAAATAATATAGATTGAACAAATAATATAGACTTAAAACCAATTTAAATAACTACGGAAGAAAAAATAATCTATAACTGAAACCATACCAGTTAGACCTTGACTTTTGTGCCGTATTGGGCTTGGCAAGCGAGTAGTGGTCCATTCATAGCTTGATCAATTCCATAGATATATCTATTTAGAAAGTGTGAAAGCTTAGAAATTGTAGCCATACTACCATTTTCATATAACGAAAACAAAACAGAAATTCCAAATCAGTTTTTAACTGTACTAAGAGGCTATGATTTTCGATTAACTTCATATAAAAAATAATCAAATAAGACTTTAGTAATCAAAAGATATTTTATGGTTTTATACTTAAATAAAAATGAAGAAACGGAAAGTTATCTAAACGATCCAACTTGAAACAGAGCACCAAATCCTAGGCCCAAATCTTATATCAATTAGTATTGGTAGTATTCAAAATTACCTCTTACAAAGAAAATAAAAAATGTAAACCAGTTCTCCCCATCTCTGGCAAGTCTCTTTCATCTATTGTGACGTTTTAGAGCCATCTTCTAGGAGTGAGAAAAGCCCTCTTGTTAAACAGCTTCCATGGCCCAAAATGTCGTCATCATCACAGTATATTCTACTTTTGGGCTCATTAGGCTTTCCAAAAATCTGCAGTAATCAAGGTCCAAAAATCTGCAGTAATCAACATGGAACCTGTAAATCAAATAGCAAACAAATGAACTATAAGAACAATATACACCAAAGCAACTTTTGGATACCTCTCTATTTTTTTCACAGGAGTATATGAATACACCAAAACAGCTTTTGGATACCTCCATATGTGCCACACCTATCCATAAGGACGTGAGAAAAACTTTTAAATACATCTACATGTGCTACACCTGCCCATTTTTCTTGTTAGTCGAACTTGTTATTAAAAATGTTAAGAAAATTTCAGTAAAAAAAGTAAGATAACAACCTTTTAAGTTTCATACAAATTAACTAACAAAATTTCAGTAACAACAAATTATATAGAATATCTACAATATTTCAGCAACAAATTTCATACAAATTAACTAACAAACTTGAGCAATAACAAAGTTTCATATAATTACAAAATCAATATGACAATATCCATATAATTTCATCAGCAAATCAAAGTGTCATAAAATAAGAAAATAAACTAAAAAAAGAATTACCAGTAAGAGGAGGTTGGAGCAGCAGCCGGGGAGAACAGGGAGGAGAATCCAAGGAGGAGGGCTGCTACCTGCTGCTGCAGCGCCTGGCTGTCCTATTCGAGGTAGAGAGGGAAGGTGGGGGAGAGAGAGGAGAGGGAAGGATATCCGAGAGAGATGGGGAGGGGAGAGGAGAGGGAGAGAACTTTGGGCATGGGAGAGGGAGAGAGAGGGAGGATTGCTGCTATGAAGTCATCTCAAGTCTCCATAAAGTCTTCTGCGCAGACTTCTACTACAACCTTTTCTGCAAGCGTGCCTCTACACAGTCCTGTGGAGCCTGGAAAGTCAATGGAAAAAATGAAAGCTTCCTTCGAATCTTCACATGGCGGCATGACATGAAGATAACAGTGCAGCAGCAACGTTTGACTCACTTATTAACAGTCCTGCTCACTTTGAACAGGTCCTCTGGTCCACTTATTCGACTCACTTGTCTACATTCTTCCTTTTTATACCGGCTATTAGAAACACCGTGGAATGGGGAGCTACCTGCTAATGTTTGAGCCAATTCCAACTCCCATCCAAGCTAAAAAAAATTGAAAATTTGGTTATGTTGAAAGATAAATATTTTCTCCTCATTTGCATCGCATCATGCAGCAATACGACCTTCCCCGGTTCAGTTTTCCCAATAGAAACACCGTGGAATGGGGAACTACCTACCTAATATTTGATCCAATTCCAACTCCCATTCAAGCTAAAAAAAATTGAAAATTTCGTTATGTTGAAAGATAAATATTTTCTCCTCATTTGCATCGCATCATGCAGCAATACGACATTCCCCGGTCCATTTTTCCCAATAGAAGTCGGCACCTCCTTCACCAATAAGCCAAAAAATGTTTTGCTCAGCCTCCTAGCAAATTTTCAACAACCTTTTTCCTTGTATTGGCTCCAATCATCAAAGTTGTTTGGCAAGGATGTTTTAGTCTACAGTATTTAAGATTCATAAAGTGGGCCCACATGGATTTATTATCTCTGAAATTTCACCAAAGTTTCATACTGTAGGCATCAACCCAATCTCTTGTACTTATGATTCCCATGCCACCTCCCCTTATCGACAAACAAATGACATCCCATTTGGCCAAAGGACGTTTAGGCACTCCTTCAGATGATCCCCAAATGAAGTCTAGGATTTTTTTTCCAATATGATTTATGGCCTTTTGGGGAGGGTCTAAAGCAGCAAAAGTGTATAATAAAGGGGAAATTCTAACAAAATGAAGTTATCAAAAACATTAATGAACTAATTTGATTAATGTAAAAAAAATCTCAAGTGAAACTCAAACATGTCCCCTTTGTAGCAGGCCAGAGCAAATATGTTACCAAATAAAATAATACTACTAAGAAGAAAATGACATAAATAATGCAGTTATTTCAATATCATTAATTTTAGATACTGTACAGCATACATATTATCGATCTGATCTATTCAAAAGAGCAAAAATTAACACATTATTGGATTGGCATCACTCTAATTTGCGTCGTGGTTCCCCTTCTCTTATATTCAATTCAGTAATTTCACATTTGGTTGGCCTCTAGAGGAATATGCAAGGAGCTGCTGAACTCAGGATTATACATCATGCTTACAACCAAGCTTAAGTAAGAAGGGTAATCAAAGTATAAAAACTCAAAACCCAATAAAATTTAAAGATGATCTCTATATGAAGATACGTGGAAGTGCATTGGATATTAATAAACATAAATTATCTACTACACTATGATCAGCACATAGTAGCCAATTTATAAACATAAATTGGCCTCAATTTGCAATAACAACAATATTGATAAATAGTGGAATTGGGCAAAACATACCAATTGTGGGAGCATCTATTGTATGCCCTTTCCCATTTGTGGTGGCCTAAGATGTATCATTGGTAGAATGTTTAGAAGCCTATCGATACAAAGCACCTAAAAGGTTAACTCTGCAATACGGGAAAAAATTGAAATAAATCGAAAAGGAACAAAGAATCATAATAAGGCAGGGGGGTATTATACTTCCCTATACCTTTTCCTTTATCCATTAGTTTGTCTATCAATGCATCAGTTCGGTTGTAAATGAATCAGCTCCAAAAAGCATCTATCTTCATCACTTTAGTGGAACATATATGAATTATAACCTATATCTCGAAATCTCATAAATGATATACCAATTTTGACTCATGTACACTAAAAAATTTATAAGAAGCTACACAAATAAAAAAATAAAAAAAAATAGTAAATTCTACCAATACTTCCATTTTACAGTAGGAAAGTCTGACAAAGCATCATTCAGCTCATCAGCAATCTTGTAGGGAATAACCTCCAACAATGTGTTTTCATCTTCAATAATGCCTGTTGCGAGTAGATTCTTAAAATAAGACACAAATGCTAGTTATACACTAAAAATCATCAGAGCCTTTTTTTCGTCTCTTATGACTTGAGATTCAAAGTTTACAAAACTCAAACCGAAAATTATTCATCAAAGCCTTTTCTTCATCTCGTAGTAGTAGTTGTGAGGGTGAATAGAGTGGATAGAGAGGGCATGTATTTGTTTCTGATAGATCCGCAGGTGATCACACTCAAGTAAAGATAAAAACAAAACACTAACAGTAAAAACTAACAAATGATCAAAAGTATATGGCATTCAAATGCTTCTATATGAACTTTCTTTCAAATGCTTCTACATGGATCGTAGTTTAAAAGTACATGGATTGAAAATTTAGATGAAGTATATATTTTCACCCCTAAATTTGAGACATATCTTCAAACCATGTAGAACCATCCATCAAACTTAGAGATAATCAGACTTACATGAAGAGAAAACCAAACATACAAAATGACTTATAGATAATTACCTTTTGGGGGTGATTGATGATAATTCTCAGATCCAACCCTCGCTCATTCCTATAGGAACAAAACAGATCATGGAATAATGTTAAAAACACTGTGGTCAGTCCGAAATTTCAAAAAATAAACAAACAAAAACAAAATATAAGCATAAATCTTGAATAATAGCATCTCACTGAAACCACAAAAAACTTTAAAGGAAAAATATCTAGAAATGAAAAGAATGAAATGATAACATACAGTTAGTGTCACCTGATATGGGATTGACTGAGCGAGATAGATTTGTTTGTGATAGTAGGGTCGTCACTGATGTTGCTGAAGATTCTAATTGTGATTCAAATGATCAAAATATATCAATTGGCTTTGATTTCGATGTCAATAGTTTCACCGATTGTACTTTTATAACTATCCTTTTCATACTTCTATGTCAAAGAAAATTACATGAATCAATTCAAACTCCAAATAATAGTTTCATGAATCAACTGAACAAATTAAAAACATATACACGAATAAATTAAAACCCCCAAGTAGAAGAGAAGCCTTTAATGTCATGTTAAATGTATAAAATATAGTTGATCCCCCCCAAATTATAGTTGCAATACATGTGAAGCACTCAAGAAGGAAATTCTTCAAACATATTACCCACGTAAAGATGTAATCATGTGTGAAGAATAAATTATGAAACAAATGCGCCAAAAAAAATCCTAAATTCCATTGAGAATATCAAACTTGAAGCTCATTTTTCAGAGAATCGAACAAATTAAACATGTATAAAAATAGGCCCCAATTGTCTATATGGATACTAATCGAACACGTATAGAAATCAATCCTAAATAAAAACAACAACCAATCAACCCCAATTATATTCTGCAACAAATTGGCCAGAAATAGAAACATGTATAAAAATTGACAACCAATCCTATTAGATATGTTATAGAAACAAAAGTAATGCAATTCATAAAAAAAAATGAAACCTTAATGTTTTAGCAGACACGAAAAATCAAAACAAAAAACACCCTATATGAAACTATATGAAACAATGAGTGAGGCATTTTATCAATCACATAGTACCTACAATATATACTTTTTTGACTGGGTACGTAGCAGTTATTTTGTGTACATATTATCAAACCTTGCATGTGTAAATAACAGTTATTTTTTGACTCAGAAATTACATAACTAATAATGACTCAGATAAACCTAAAAAAATAAATAACATAAATAATGACTTAGATAACCTAAATAACTGTACTTCAATGTCAAATAAAACTATGCATGTAATAAAACATGAATAATATGCTTAGAAATGTCTTTAACAACTAAAAGTATTACCTCATATACACAAAACCTAAAATATATAAATAGACACAATAAAAAAAGGAGTATACCGGTTTAGGGTGTTCAACTATAATCTGGTCACCTGCAAAAGAAAATATAAATAGCAAAAAACAAAAACTAATTAGATCCCAAAACATAAAAATAAATGTAATCAGATCTAAAACAAAATGAACAAAAACGAAGTAGATCTTAATCGAAACGAAAATGAACAAAGCCCTAAATTTATCAATAGATCTTAAACGAAATCGAATCCCTAAATCGCCCCATATTTTAAGATCAACAAAGCCCTATGTGCGTGTGTTATTGTAAGAGAATCGGGAGATTACATGTAGAGAGTTGGGAGGACGCTGGATGAGAGGGGGGAAGAAGACGGATGAGAGACGAAGAGATAGAGGGTAGGGAGAGTTTGAGATCTGAGGGAAGAAGACGGATGTGGACGTCTTGGGAAGTGAGGGAGAGTTTGAGATACGAATCTTTCTCAGTAAGAGTAAGAGACCCTTATACCCTTGTTTTTGAATTTTGAACAAAGGGGGAAATAAAGTAGTGTGTATTAAAAGAGGGGGAAACCAAAAATTTAAAGGGCAAAAATGGTAAGAGGGGTATTTTAATTTCAACCGTTGGATTGTTGCTTTGGTGTGTCAATCCTAGCCCCTAATTGTGTTATGATTTTATTGAATAGTGCCCAAACTTTTATTCCTTATTATATAGACATATATATATATATATATATATGACTTTATAGATTATATGACCCATTTATTTAATTAGTAAATTTTAATGTCTGTGTAATATTAACACAAAAAATATCACTGTCTGTGAAAATGTCATAGATATAAAATCATTCATTTTCTCGTGCATGGAGTTTAGTTTAGTATCTATATATATATATGAGATTATAGATTATTTAATCAATTTATTTAACCAGTAAATTTTATTGTTTGTGTAATATTAACACAAAAAATGTCACTATTTGTGAAAATGTCATAGATATAAGACTATTTTCATTTTCTAGTGCATATAGTAAAGTTTACTGTATGTGTAATTTTTTTTTCTTTGAAATTTTACAGGCTTCATTGGTCTTGTTTGATAGATTTCGACGAGGAGATTTCAAAAAAAGTAATTTTACGAAAAACGAATTTGTCAATCAAAAGTTATGATCATTTGAAAATAAAAAAAAACGTCCAACCACTTATGTAACTTCCCCACGGAAGTTACGGATAATTAGTTTTAAAAGAGTATAATTGTGACAACAAGTTCCAAAAAGTTAGGAGTACGACCTATATGTAGGGAAAAAACATAGTGACACTAGAATGAGTAAAAAAATATTTAATAGGACATATATATAGTAACCTCTATTAATATTATGGATCCTTTTATGCCAACACACAAAAACAACACATTTGTTGCGATACAGTGATATGTCGCACCTATATTAACTGTTATATGGACTCCATTTAGGCTTTGGTGCAATACAGTGATATGTCGCACCTATATTGGTTGTTATATGGACTCCACTTAGGCTCAATAACAGTTGAGCTCAGACACAAAACAATGCGTGTGCGACATGTCAGTATGTGATATCAAAATGTGCCAATTTTGTATGTCGATCTACCATTATCTTGTTATTATCATCATCATCATCATCATCATCATCATCATTATTATTATTTTATTTTTAATTTTGTTATTATTATTACTACTTATTTTTTCTTCTAAAATTGACAATTTTAAAAATTGAAATTTGACCTAAAACTCCTCTAACTATATCAATTGCTATGTTTTTTCCTTACAATTAAAATTCTGAATTCCTCCCATTTCTTTATTCCTAATACTAGGAAGTGAAATTTGGCCTCCATCCCACTTTCCACAAAAACTGGATAATTAATAATTGAAAAAGAAATTTCCATTGTATGATAATATTGGTATGTATAGGAGAAATGTTGAGTTTTACTAAATCTATGTTGATTTTTAACAACATAATCTAAAGTGGACGAAATATATGGTACTAATTTTCTGAGCATTTGTTTTGCCAAAATATCAAGCAATTTTGAAATAAAGCTAATCAAAATCTATTGGAATAAAATTTAGGGGATTTTGATTTAAAGACCTCAATAATACGGGATTCTAGACATTAGTGTTCTTTGATCTATTTTAAAATACAGTTTGTTAAGATGTCACGATTTTATGTCATGTCACATTCAATTTTAACAGAAAATTAACAACAAAAAAAAAAAGGCAAGAAGATCAATAAAAAATTGTGAGAGGTACTAAGATGTTGTTTTGTTTTTACCTTCTGAATTTGAACCATTCAGACTTAAGAGCTACAAAAAATGTTTGTTATATTAAATGATTAAGACGCTAACGGTTATATTTGGCTCTTAATGATAAAGAGATAGAGTTACATCTGAAGTCTGAATCAGTCTAAATACATTCATTCACATTCAGACTTAAAAACACACATTTTTTAGATTCAGATTTCAGACTTCAGATTGAGTATTCAGATTTCAGATTCAGATAAAAACACAAACGCAACCTAAGTCTAAAATCTCATATGACCTCCAACCGCTCACACAAAGGCAGAGCCCATTATCATCTAAAATCTCATATATGACCTCCAAGCGCTCACACAAAGGCAGAGCCCAGATTTTTAACTGTCTCTTGTTTAAATTAGTGTCATACTTAATTTGAAGGGGGTTTTGGAAAAAGATCCTTATAATGCTTAAAGTTTATAAAAATAGGACACTCTATATAATTTTATAAATTTAGTCCCTGTATTAAAAAAATGATGAAAAATGGAGCTGCTGGCACGGACCAAAAAAGTAAAGGCATTTGTACCACATGAACTAGATTTATAAATGCTATTATACCACAAAGACTAGATTTATAAACTTAAAAATCATTTTTCTAAAAATTCAAATATAAAAAATAACACATTTACTTTAATTCTCTCCAATTTAAAATGTAAAGCATCCTCAATATCATTGGAAGGGTTCGTGAGATGTGAAAACACATTTAATGTAGGCACGTGATACTAGTATCCGCAACGACAACACAGATTTCTATGTTGTAGTGGGGACATCACCACACTTGTGTGAATGTGAGCACATAATATTTAGTTAAGGAGATAAACTGTCACCT
Organism: Sambucus nigra; assembly: GCA_949130495.1. Classification (NCBI taxonomy): domain Eukaryota; kingdom Viridiplantae; phylum Streptophyta; class Magnoliopsida; order Dipsacales; family Adoxaceae; genus Sambucus; species Sambucus nigra. Next base: position 351,853,361 of record OX422207.1, on the reverse strand, counting down.
CTAAAAATTACACCATTAGTATAGTAGTATTTTATCTAATATTATATTTTATTTAATTTTAAAGTTATTTAATTTATATTACTGGTTACTCTTTGATTAAAATTTATGGCCATGAGGTGTAAAACCCTCAAAAGACCTTAATATGAAGCAATCAATCCTTGTAGAGGGGGCAACTTAACATGACCTTCAATTACTATTGGGCTAAGACCGAAACATTGACAAGTCAATAAAAATTAAGATATAACCACTGATGTAGGTCATTTAACACTTTAATGAATATATTTGAAGGTCATGTTATCGTGAGTTAATTGAGTCAACATTATGTTTTTGTTTTTTTGGTTGTTAGAACTTCTCACCAGCTCATATATAGCTATGTGGATAGGAACTAGCAAGTGGCTTGGGTTGAGTTTATCCCAGTACAGCTCTTCATGATCACTATGCTTTTAAGTCAATTTCTATGGTTCTTGTTTGCACAAATGATATTTAAAGAGAAAGTTTGTGGCATGAATTACTCCATTTTCTTTAAAAATTGGAATAGGCATGCAAGCATCCAGACTGTGAAGAAAAAATCGTGTTCGTGAGTCAATGGGACCAGATTAATGAAACCTAAGTTCAAAGTAAACTTACAAAACGTTTCAAATATTAATTCCTCACGGCATATCTTCGAAGATTCGGACAATATCTATTGATGTCATTAATCTAAGGGGAAAGATTAATAACATTAGCCATTAGGTGAGCTTGGCCGTTTCTTGACATCTTATATATTTTATAAAATAAGTTTAGAAAGCTTGACAAATAAGTCATATTTATATAAGACATTTTCTAATAGATTCTATCATAATTTTTTTTTTCAATAGATCATCTTTATACATGTAGTGAATATTAACTATATGTTTACAAATAGAATCCATTTTAACAAAAATATTTTTTTATGGGATCTGTTGTGACAAAAAAAAATGATATGACTTATTGAATTACATACTTAGTAAATGAGACTAATTGGTAAAAAAAAACAATAATTTTAAGGGTGCCTTTGACTTTTGTGGATTTGTTTTTCATAAAAAATACTTATTTTAGTTCACATTCTACTTTTGAGTGCTTGATTTCATATGCATTCTATGACAACAGAAAGTTATAAATATAAAGAGGTATTCATAGTTTATCATCTTTTATGGATAACATTTCTTACCCATCCCCCCAAAAATTGGCTTTCATGGAAAACTTTGAAAGTAAGATCAAATCACTCTTATCTTTTTTCATTTATTTTCCAATTTCTCATAAAGATGAATTATTTTTCAATTACTTTCCAACTTTGTAATCAAATACACTCTACAATAAAAAACACTTTAAGGTTGTAAGTATGTGAATCACAAGTTTATACGCGATAGAGTTTATATTTCCATTGGATCTAAATAATTAATCGTGAGTGCAAGTAATGTTTAATTACTATGGATAGGGGATGTCATGCACAGGTAATTCAAGGTATATGAGCAGGACTTGGGTAAAAGGAATTAAGTTTATGTGTTTTGACAATTTGTATGAACTACATTAGTTCATAAGAATTCTTATTAACTAATGTAGTTCGTATGAATCCGAATACAAAATAAAAGCTAATTATTTGATACGACCTCCATTTGTTCGTATTAATACAAATAAATGAAGTTCGTATCAACTTTGAAGATTGGTTAAGCATCCTCTAAAGCTTACAAATATGCAAATTTTGTTGGCTTTTGCACATCATTGCAGACCATTTGTTCTTCAAAATTGTCAAATTCCTTATCCGCTTCCTCCATCATTGTATATGGTCTTACTGTAAACTTATAGTCATAAAAATTTATTCAGATATAAGTTGTTTTGTGCGAATCATGAACTTGAAATTGCTTTTGATTTAAAATTAAAAATATAGAAAATCTTCACTATAGCAATTTTCTATACCCGAAACTTTAAGTTCTACGCCCACATAATTTAATTTTAGAAATATAATATTTTTCAAAGAGCAGTGCTATGAGTCTCAAAAAATTCTCCAAATCATTTCACAAATAGTAATAAAGTGTTGTAATCTGACGAGACCCATACCACAAGATATAATACTTATTACCTTTTGGAAGATGATTTGAGGGATTCTTTGGAGACTCAAAGCATTTATCTTTTTCAAATTCTTGCAATATATACTCTGTGATACTGGAGTAATTCTAGAATTATACCAAAAAAAATACCATATATATGAGCACTCTTTGAGGATACAAATGTGTGTCTTCTATTTTATTTTATTTTTTGCCAAAAATAGAAACTTTATTCAAAATCAAAGTATTTTACAAATATAGATATGTATTTTTAAAAGCCCCTTTCAAAACATTTAGAAGGACTCGTATATATTTTGTTACTTAAAGAATCTCATGGAGCTATGTTATATTAAAAGGAAAGAAAAATAGTATTATTCACTTCCTTTCATACCTTTTTATTTGACAAATGATTTAATAAATATATGCGTTTGTGTATGCGTATGTAAAGAAAGGGATAACCATCAAAATTTTCTTATATTTATTTCCAAGCTTGCAATACTGTGTCACTTTGTAAGGATATGCCATATTGGAGTGGGTGAAAAAAATTGTCAAAAAATAATCCAAGTAACATAGACATTAAAAAAATCATTTTTATCTTTTAAATTTGTCATGTCAAATTCTACCTAACAAACTTCCTAGGGTTGTCGTTCTCATAAATGATCTTACTTGGAGCAAAAATATCTTTGGGGAGAGAGAGACTGGGCATGAAAGAACCTATCTTCTTTTTAAAATAAATAAATAAATAAATAAATAATTAAAAACCAAGAAAAAAAACAAATTGAGAAAGGCCTGAAAGAATCCAAACTCGCAACTGGGAAGAGAAAAATGGAGCTCGCAAGTCAAGGGGAATTATACGAAACCTAAGTTGAAAGTAAACCTAAAAACGTTTCAAAATTGTATTCCTCACGGCATATCTTCCAAGATACCGACATTTTCTGTTTGATGTTATTAATTTAGGAGAAAAATTTTGGGCGTTCCCATATTCTATACATAGACCCATTTATTAATACTTCCCGTCAAGTTGTTGGTGTTTACCAAATAGAGACCTCCTTCCCTTCTTTCTTGATATTGTTATTATTTCCTGGTCTCCCCTTTTTTATACATAAGATACAGTCATTTATACATAGAAAAAATGTATGTAGATATTCCCATAGTATCTTGTCCTTTAAGATCACAAAAGGGCAAATATCCCTTGATAAATGCGGCTTCCAGACTACTTTTTGCGGAAAAAAAGTGGAAAACGAAACAAACCAATTTCTTTAATTGTAGAAGAACGAAGAATCATAATGGCGTCGTGATACTTTGTCGAATATAGTTATATCTCCCGATGCCTTTATGATAGGATTTGGATACTCAGAATCAACCGTTAAAATTAACTCACAGATCTCATAGCTCGTCGTTTGTCATGAGCCACTTTAGAAAGAGAGTATTGATAGGGAGATTTTTTTTTGTAATTTCTTTTTATTATTTTTAGCTTTAAAGTGTTATTATGTCCCCATCAAATTCATATAAATAAAGACAAATAAATGTAACACTTAGGAATAATAAAAAGAATCATAAAAATGGATTTCTCTAACATTACTTTTATAAATAGAGTGTTGATAGGAATATATTTTTTTGTGACCCATTTTTGTTACTCCTATCTTTAAAGTGTTGTATCTTAGCTTTATAACATTTGCGAGCGCCTTTAACAAAAAATAATAATAAATAAAAATCTAGAGTCAATTGATATATTTATTTGCAACAATTTACCAAATATTCTTTTTGTCTCACTTCCAAATTGAGAATTCATTTATTTTTTTCAGTTATCTCAAATTAATAATACACTTTTCATTTTTAGACATAATCAATAAATAAAATTTTATAATGGGATTACAAATTTTTAGTTATACTTTTCTAAATATATGTGTTTAATCTCATGTCATTTTTTTTGTCATATATTTTTACACTTGTAATTCTCTACAGAGACATGAGCGGTTATGAGAGGTTACACAGAAGTTGGGGAAAGTTTGAGACGATTATGGAACTTAAAACAATTTAAAAAATACATGGGATGAGAGACTAATAAAACTTAAGAAATAGGACTAAAACCAAAAAAATATTTTATAATATTAAACATGTTTTAATCTTGATCATTGAATGAGTGTTCTTAATTTGTACAAAAATGGATAAGAACTTTTAATTTGAGACGGAGGAAGGCAATAGCTAACACGTAGAACATCAAGTCCTATTTTTATGGTTATATAGGAAGGGCTATCCTCGGGCCACCTTTCATGCCATAAGACTAGTGTAACACCCCGCCTAATTAAATACCGGGTGGTCAGTCCCATACCAAATTAAAACAGAATATATAGTTGGCTCATTCTTAGCTTCACTGTCGAAAACATTTACAACTCACCCAATACCCAATTAAGTTGGTGCTAAAAACTTTCCAAATTTTAATTCAACAAAACCATTTTTTTTTAGTTTAAGAATAACAAAACACATTTTATTCTACAACACTTATAACTGAACATATAACACACACGAATTTAAATGCCATTGAAATAAACATTTCCAAATAATATTAATCCATTACAGTAATCCCAACAATAACAAATGTATTAAAATGACACGAACACAATAGTATATGACTCCGATAGAAAGTGATAACTGAAATCCTTTGGGTGACATGCGCTAACTATAAGAATATTGTGAATCAAATGAAGATAGGCGTCTAAGCAAAACTCCATAGCTTGTCATAATCCGCTAAGGTTGGCGTCCCTGCTGTTGGACACCTGATATAGAAGATACAATAGAAAAGAAAATATGCAAGGAAACGGGTCAGAGCCCGATGTGAAAATGATTTTGAAAATAGCAAGTATTTAAGAAGTGCAATAAAACATTTATTATGTACATGTTAGTAACCAAACTCTCACTTGATATTCTCACCTCTCAGCTAGAGTGCACACTTAACGTTTCCTATTAACCTCCTAGTTAATGGTTCCTCCTCACTAGTTTCCATCATATGATTCTATCCCATATCATAACCCCCGTATCTCCCATACCATACATAGTATAATCATTCATATACGTTTCTCATTAATATGAATTAATTTTTTCAAATCTATAAGATTAAATATTCATTGACTTAATTCAATTCTCTTTCTCTATTTATCGTTATCTACAATTATCACACAGTAGATGATTTAACCACAATATACACATACATTTAATTCATTATATATATACATATATAATACGACACCTCGAGTCTCAGCTGCGGTGCAATGCATTACTCTGCTATCATGTCCCATCATCGCTGGTGGCCGAATAGGGGACATAAGGTTCGGTAAGGATTCCTCGAACCATAAATAACAACACACAAATTGGAAGCGAACATAGTCCTCGTATCCACGGGTCACGCACATACCTACATTCTTATAGTCAGCGGACTTATCAACTCCCCGATAAGTCTTTCATAGACCTATGTTCTCGAGGGACAAATCAAAGATCCCATGGATTCATCAGGATATGACTGTCCTCACGCGCAAACCTCCCCATCGATAGCAAGTAAGCTAGGTATGTCATACACATAAATCATCAATCGATCAAATAGGCATTATCATACCTATAATATAATATCAACAAGGTACTCACATTACCCTTAGATAATTGCCATACGTAGCATTATATCTCTCAAATCCTACGTATTAAAATATTATGACTTTACTTCCTTAATTTAATTATCCCCGAGCCTCACTCAATCCCCAAGGTTCAAATAGGTTTTTCCTCAACATTTTATTCAGTAAGAAATCATTAATATCCTACTAGTCCATATCATCTTATCTCCCGAATTACTACGAATTAAACTCTCCCTTTAATTAAGGTTAAAACCGATAGTTTCAAATCTCTTATAAACACATCTTCGTTCACTTAGGATTGAATACCATCATCACATGGCTCATAGTCTATAGTGTTTCATTCACACTATATGACTTATCAATAAAACCAACATCCTCGCATCCCATAACATCTCTCCACTCCCGACGTCGTTAAGGTTTGTGCTCGGAGCGTCTCGCAAAGCGAAATCCAAACAAGGAACCCCTCCAATACACTACTACTTAACTTTGTCGATCGAGGAGGTCCGTCAACTTCAAATACGCGACCGGGATAACCTCATCCCCTCTTTCAACCAAAAGTGTTCTAAAATCTCATCTCTATCCAGGAGCCATACCACTATGCTTTTGTACTACACTCAGTCCTTGCGAAATCAATAATGAGCTTAAACTCAGTCCTTGATGTTCAAATTGTAACCCTAAGGCTACCTTCACTTATATTAAATCTTCCCTACTGGACCTATCCTTAATCCTCATGCATACCAATTAGAATCCAACACGTGAATCTAGCAATCGAAATATCTTTCAATTTATTTATCATCATTCTAATCAATTAAATTCCAATCACATTAATTCAAATCTTATCAAGGGTCTACTGATCTTTTCTAAGTCCCATAATATCCAATTAATAATGACCAAAGTTCTACAAAAGGTTTGGGGTAAGAATTAATCATTAAAAAGAAACAACTTTAACAATCCTGGGGAGGTCGATCGATCGAAGGCAAGGGGTCGATCGATCGATCACTCAGGTAACAACCCAGTTTTTCTGCATTTCTTCTACTACGGGTTTCACCATTTTTGTTCATTCAAACCTTCATATTAAAAACCCAAAAAACTTATAGTCCTTACTACATGATATATCAACATATATAAATGATTTCTAATGATAAAAAAATCCTAGAATCATCAAGAGATTGAATTAAAAGCATATTTATCTCCTCATTTTTCCAGAAAATTATAAACCTAATATCTTCAAGAACATATCAATGGTTTTCAGATTTTCTTCAACAGATTCATGATTATTTCATGGATTACTATCTACCTACAACATGAGTTTGATTCCTATATATTTTCAGTTTTCAGAAATCCATTTAAAACTTCATCTTTTCATCTTCCAAACATGAAAAATCATCTCTTTTTACAACAACTCTAACATGGACAATATACAAACTTAAATTGCAAATATCAAACACTTGCCTCTAATGAAGGTCTCATCCTTTGGTGTAGTATATCTCAGGTGGTTCTCCCTTCTCCGGTCAACCTCCGGTGGTGGTTGGTAGTGGTGACCCTTGGTTCTTAGTTCTTTTCCTTCCCAAGTAAACTCTTCTCTTCCCAAGCAACCTTTTACTCTCTCTAGGAAGATGGCTTCTCTAATTTGTGTAGATGAGATGAATAACCCACGTACACTTAATCTTCAAATACTTATAATAGGACAAAATTCTAAATCACTATTCATCCCCCCTATAAAAATGACCTAAATGCCCTTTTGGGTTGTGTGTTCCTTTCCAAATGACCCGAGACCCAAATCCACAATCCAAATAGAGTTTTCTGACTATTTCAAACCTTCCGGACGCAATGACGTAGTCGAAATGACAATAAGGTTGATAGAAAATAAATTTCCTTTTTAATTTAACAAATTAGTCCCGACACGTCCCATACCGCTTCTGACTAAAAATCCAAATTACCGAACAACAATTATCAATAATCATCACATTCATATATTACCTAAATATCTTTAAGTAATATTCAGAATCATACATTTTAATATCCTCAATTCGGATAAAACGCCAATGAATTAATTAATAATAAAAATCCAATTAATCCATTAATTTAAAATATAACTCATTTTAAAAGTCATTAAAAATTACGGAGTATTACATACTTCCCCCCTTATAACATAATTTTATCCCGAAATTCAGGAATATAAATCATACCGGTAAGGTCATCTTCGAGTATAAATCTCACATCGCAAGAAACCTAAGACGTACCGCCTATACAGTACATTATCAAAAATCCCTATTGATGTTATACGTCCAACCTCACCATATAGTTTCAAGTGAATCGAAATTAATCTTTACTCAATCTTCCCTATACCATCGACGTAACCAAGTTCGGAAAAATGATCCTTATACTTTCACAATTTTGAAAACTACTACTATTCAACCATCCAGGGCGCCCATACACCCTATCGTACCACTTTTATTATAAAATTTATCGCAAAGGTTATAAACTCATATCCTAAGGACCTAACTTATTTCGACTCCCAACGGTTATTAGTTTCATGTGTGGGGTGTCTCGCAAGCGAAATCCAAACAAGGAACCCCCCCGATACACTACTACCTAAAGTAGTCGGTCATCGAAACTCCTCAGGTCCTTAGTCAATAGTATATAAAAATCAAGTTTATTGATTTAAAAAAAAATTTGTTTTATCGATTTCAAATTAAAAGTCTACTCATCTACTCTCTTATTAAAGACAAGATGTTGGCTATACGCTCTCATATACCACAAATCAATCCATGCCGATAGTCACATCGTGATCGGACATGCCTAAAGTAAGTAACTCCGTGATAAAATCCGACCCACGTGATAACATGTAAAATATAGGTGTCCCCACACCCCTCAGTGAGTCTACGTAAATAACAATGCTATAGGCTAAGTTTAGCAACCCTTTTACCCACATAATATTAATCGCTACAAAAATCAGTATACGCCTCATAATTCCTTAGCTAGAAAACATACCCTCATTTGCGGGTGGTGGTTGTTGACTCCCACTATTATAACTTTGCTTCGATGAGTCAAGAAAATTTTTACCCCAAATTTTCAGTTCTGGTTAACCACACTCCACTATATGCCCAAGCCTTTGAATATATTGCCTTCGTTAGGTAACACACACAATTCCCGCATTTCTAGAACTTCTACTGATGACTCCCCTCAATTTTCCATAATAGGGGTGACCTCGACTACGGTCATCATGCTCGAACATACTTCATAACCTCCTAAGTACGACCTCCGCTATCCGTCCAATGGCCCTCATCTGCTGAACTCGTCCGAGCGCGAATAAGATTAAGTAATATATACGAAAGCTTACCAAAGAAATCAACAATCCTAAACATAGGGCTCTACATCAAAGAACACAAAGCTGAAAGCACAATAAGCCGTACAGACTCTAAAGGACACTAGAACCTAATGCTCTGATACCACCTCTAACACCCCGCTTAATTAAATACCGGGTGGCCAGTCCCATACAAAATTAAAACAGAATATACAGTTGGCTCATTCTTAGCATCACTGTCGAAAATATTTACAACTCACCCAATACCCAATTAAGCTGGTGTTAAAAACTTTCCAAATTTTAATTCAAAAAAACCATTTTTTTTAGTTTAAGAATAACGCAACACATTTTATTCTACAACACTTATAACTGAACATATAACACACAAGAATATAAATGCCATTGGAATAAACATTTCCAAATAATATTAATCCATTACAGTAATCCCAACAATAACAAATGTATTAAAATGACACGAACACAATAGTATATGACTCCGATATAAAGTGATAACTGAAATTATTTGGGTGACATGCCCTAACTATAAGAATACTGTGAATCAAATGAAGATAGGCGTCTAAGCAAAACTCCATAGCTCGTCATAATCCGCTAAGGTTGGCGTCCCTGCTGCTGGACACCTGATATAGAAGATACAATAGAAAAGAAAATATGCAAGGAAACGGGTCAGAGCCCGATGTGAAAATGATTTTGAAAATAGAAAGTATTTAACAAGTGCAATAAAGCATTTATTATGTACATATTAGTAACCAAACTCTCACTTCATATTATCACCTCTCAGCTAAAGTGCACACTTAACGTTTTCTATTAACCTCCTAGTTAATGGTTCCTCCTCACTAGTTTCCATAATATGATTCTATCCCATATCATAACCCCCGTATGTCCCATACCATACGTAGTATAATCATTCATATACGTTTCTCATTAGTATGAATTAATCTTTTCAAATCTATAAGATTAAATATTCATTGACTTAATTCAATTCTCTTTCTCTATTAATCGTCATCTACAATTATCACACAGTAGATGATTTAACCACAATATACACATACATTTAATTCATTATATATATATACATATATAATACGACACCTCGAGTCTCAGCTGCGGTGCAATGCATTACTCTGCTATCATGTCCCATCATCGCTGGTCGGCGAATAGGGGACATAAGGTTCGATAAGGATTCCTCGAACCATAAATAACAACACACAAATTGGAGGCGAACATAGTCCTCGTATCCATGGGTCACACACATACCTACGTTCCCACAGTCAGCGGACTTATCAACTCCCCGATAAGTCTTTCATAGATGACGCGACTAAAAATGTGTATCAGAAGTGCGTTCACTCTAGGCTCAAGTGTAAGCCTGTCGCTCAAGTAATAGTCCCAGTAAGTCGGGTATCGATCCTCAGGGAAAAAGGACAACAAAGTTGTGACGACGGGAAAAGACGGAGGAATCCTAACTTTGACTCTAAAAATAAAGGAAAAATGATTTGATTTTTGGGATTGATTATAACTAAATGCAAATATGAAATTATAAAAAGATGCGATTACACTAAACTACCTAAAATATGATTGAAAAATAGTCCGAAACTTGTTATTTAAATGATGAGAAAAATGGGACGGGAATACAATCCCCCAACCCTAGTGTAGTGCGTATATAATACTAATCTTAAATTTATCTGATTGATTTGATCCGGAATTTAGTACTCCCAAGCATTACGTATACGAGGTTCAAGCCCGCGTCGTACTTAATCTGAGGATGAGTAAATCAGTATCGCGATAGTAGCATTCGAATTGCACTCTAAATCATCACGAGTACCCAGAGGCAAACGAGATATAAAGATCTACAATCGTTGTGCAACTACGCAATACGATCAAGGTCAATCATTAAATTTAGTGGATTAATTTTATACACACGCACTAACACATCAGGCTGGGTTCATGCATCCCGGCCTTGGGAAATCTAGCCTAACATGTTTAAAAGAATGGAAACACGGATTAATGTGCAGGAACTCATAATTACTCTAAAGAAAATATTAATTAGATGCAGAAAAGAATTAGAAATAAAAATTACGCACTAAAATTATCCAAGCAATAAGTGAAACAATGAAAGAAACATATACCCACAGAAATCACTGAATAAAATCTTCAATCCTTAAAATAAATCTGAAAATATTAACTAAGCTAGGGTTTTTGGAAAAGAAGAGGAAGAACCTACTAATTCTCCGTGTCTATAGCAATACTAAATCAGGTCTTTTATACCCTACAACAATATCGGAAGTCAGCTGCACTAGGAGTCTTTTTAGGAATAGAAAAGATTTTCAGATCTCGAAGACCGGACCGGTCCGTGGCTTAGGCGGACCGGTCTGCCCCCAAGGCGGATCGGTTCTTTTTATTTTGGGGCGGACCGGTCTGGGGGCGGACCGATTCTTTTTATTTTTTCCTCCTTCGGTTTGCATGCGATCCGGGGTCTTCTGGAGTTTGGCATGGCGAACCGGTCCGGGGTAGGGGCGGACCGGTTCGGCTATTTGACTTTTTGGTTCCTCTTTGACTGCTCGTAACTTTTGTTCCGGGATTCCGATTGGGGTGTCGTTTCTTCCTTTGTGCTCGTGAATGAGATGTCTTCAACTTCTCTTTAGGTACATCATCCGAATTCCGGGTGGAAATTACGCTTTTGCCCTTGAGACTTTTCCTTCTTTCTTTCTTGATTCTACCGATTTCCTTCTTTCGTTTCTTGACATCAAATACCTACAAAATCACTACAAAATACCAGAAACTCGGTGTACTTATTAGGATCAGTCAGTAGCACAATTATGAGATAAATCCAACTCAATTACGTTGTTCGAGGTGCTAAAAGTAACTAAAACAAGGGATAAATTAGGAAGAATTTATGCCTAATCAAACCCCCCTAACTTAGAACTTTGCGCGTCCCGAGCAATGTAAAACAATCCTAGCGTGGCTCAACTCTTTAAAAATCATTATATTGAATAAAATACCTTTTTCGCGGGCAAGCGATTGCATTTAGCGTATGCAACAAGCCTTTCAACCCCTAGGTCACCCTAGTAGGACGAGTGTTGTCTCGTGAGGTTTTGCAGTGAATATACCCACAAAATTTGACTCAAAGAGAATTCAAAATACGCAAAAATTGTGCAATTCAAAATTTTCCAGAAAATAGTCATCATCAAGTCATATTTACAAGTCTCAAATCATAGTGCGTGTGTACGAAGTCGGAAATATAACCGCCAATTTCCACCGATTGATCATTACGTTACTTATCCGAAAATTCGTTTTGATTTTAATTTCTCACGGAATGCTCTCACAAACGAATCTCTCGAATTATGGCTATTCTCTCGGTATGCGTGATATAAAGATTAAATATAATGGATGCAAAGTCACGCATACAAGTAGAATGACGGAAATTTCAGAATGATAGGATCTCGTCAATGGGTTACGGTTTTAAAAATGGGAACATTGCCTCTTTTTGCGCATTCAATCTCTTATATTATCTTTTGGTGTATTAGCTCTCCACGCGATAACCAATTTCGCAATTTAGACTCGGTTAGGACTTTTTCGGGTTTTAAGGTATATGGGGTAAAATGACAATTTTCGGGAAGGTTGGAAATGGAAAAGTCATTAATGATGTCCATTTGTGCTTTTTCCGGGCTATTGCTCATTTTTTAAAATTTTTTTTTTCTTTTCTTTTCTTGCTATTTTTGTTGAGCATATTTATTTTTTTCTTGCCCCTTTTTATGCACTTTCCGCACTTAAATTCTGAATTTTCTCATTTTTCACAATTCCGGCTATTTGGATTTTTCGGGTTATTAAACGAAAGGGACAATTTGTTTGACTCAAATTGGGTTACAAAAGGGGTAATTTTTCGCTACTTTTTCTGGCCAATATTTTTGGGTGACAAACGAGGGCCTACTTCATTGCCCAAAATGCCAATTGCGTTCCCATATGCGCTTCGAGATGAATTTAAGTTTAAAGATCACTTTTGGCACATTTTTCAAGGCAATATTACACACGTTTTTCATAACCGATCAAAATGAAAGGATTGAGATCTCCAACGACTTTTTATACGCTGAAAAGAACTTTGAGTTAACAATTAACTCGGATTGATTTAAAAACTCGCAAAAAGTGATAGGCTCAAATCTCACCGGGTTTGTTAATCTCCACACTTATTCGTTAAGCCGTCAATTTTCGCTCACTTTCCATCTTTGGTCAATTTCGGCTTTGTGTATGTTGAATGTTTACAAGTTGAGACTTTAAACCGATTTTTAATGATATTTTTGAAAAATTTGTGTTCCAATTTTTATTTATTTTGAACAAAAATATTTTTGGATTTTTTCAAAATTTTATGATTTTTTTTTTAAATTTCTGGGCATTTTTGAAAATTTGTGAAGTTTTAGAAATACGCACTTGTGACCCCCCTAACTTAGACTTTTGCATTGTCCTCAAGCAAAAAGGACTAAAATCTAAAGAAGGCAAAATAATAAGTGCGATAAATAAAACAAACAAATGGGAAAAATGCAGCAAGACACTATATGACACTCATGTATGACTCAAAAATACACTAACAATCACCCCATACGTGTCGGGGGTGCGACAACCTCTCATCTCTCCACGAACTCACCCGACCCCACTCGGGGGGTTTGATGCTCTCCTCGTTTCTCCCGTCCTAGGATTATAATCCAACAATCGGAACAAATTGGGACCTCGACCATAGATAAAGGATAGACCAGGAGACTCATCGTGACTAATTGGAAAGGGATCCTTGTGATGCTGGCTCAAAGTGTGGTCTGCGTGCGCTGACTCGGAGGGAACACCAATGTTTCGTTCAATTTTTAAGATGCATGGGTCGGGCTCTAAGTCAGATGAACCATAACTTTTCTCCTCACTTGCCTTCGGGGCCTCTAGTGTTGTGGGTGGATTGTCACAACGAAGGAATTCATCAATTTTTGCTTTCAATTCACTTTCGTCTAAGTGACTACATGAATCCCATAGGGATTGGCCTTCAATAGTAATACTTTCATCCACCTTCCCGAATTCTCTTTCAAATTCTTCCATGTTCATGTCTCCTAGTTCTCTCTCTCGAGTAGTGCCTACGTACTCTCTTACTTGCTCGATCTCCAACTCCACCAGTTTTCTCTCTTCTAACCCTTCTCTCTCTCTTTCAATTGCGGTCACTACACACCTCTCCCCCACTTTTTTCTCATTGTCACAACTACCACTATTACTTGATGAAATAGGGCACACTCCTAACGGCTCTCTATTGTGGGGCCCCTCATTCTCATGGCTCGACACTAAGCAGGACCCTAGGGCATCTCCACAATCATTTTCCTCAAAGTACTCCCCTACTATCTCGTCTATGCAGCTCACCGCGTGAAGGTCATCTTCTTCCCCCGTTTGTTGGGCGACATGGAAGATGTTGGTCTCTAAGGTCATGTTCCCAAAGGTGAGTTGCATTCGCCCATTCCGAGTATTGATGATTGCGTTAGCCGTAGCTAAGAAAGGGCGCCCAAGGATGATGGGAACATGGTTGCTCGAGTTAAAGGAGGGCTCCGTGTCCCAAATGACAAAGTCTACCGGGAAGTAGAAAGTGTCAACTTGGACGATCACATCCTCGACTATGCCTCTTGGGATCTTCACGGTTCGATCCGCTAATTGGAGAGTGACCTTTGTGGGCTTGAGGTTGCCCAAGTCAAGTTGCCTATAGATGGAGTAAGGGAGGATATTGACAGTTGCTCCCAAATCAAGTAAGGCTTTTTCGATTTTGTTTTCTCCAATGATACAGGAAATGGTGGGTGCACCGGGATGTTTGAATTTAGGTGGGAGATCATTGAGTAGAATGGAGCTCACATTATTTGCTAGAAAGACATTTTTCTTTACCTTCATCTTTATCTTTACCGTCAACAAGTCTTTAATGACTTTTCCATAAGCTGGAATTTGCTTAATGGCATCGAGGAAAGGTAAATTCAGCTTAACTTATTTTAGCACGTCTAGCACGTCATCATGTGGGTTTCCTTTATGGGAAGGAATTAGCCTTTGAGGAAACGGTGCCGTGGTGGGTGGTTTCACTACGACCTCAAGCTCACTAGTGTCATCTTTATCACTCTCATTCAAGGGGACATCTTCGGCCTCTTTCGTGCCGGGAGAAATCTCCTTGTCTTTAGGTACGTCTCGTAGGGGAGGTGACAAATCAACTACTCTCCCACTACGTAGAGTGGTAATTGCGCTACATTTCTTAAGATGGTCATGGGGTGTCGAGCTAACACTAGTTTGACCTTGGAGAGGTCTTTGTCTCTTGGCGGGAAACTTGCCCTTCTCTTGGATACTCCACGATGATTGCAACTGTGAAATGTTTGCATTCATGTCATTCATCATGCGCTCATGCCTAGCGTTAGTTGCAGTCTGAGTATTGATAAAGTGGTTGATAGTATTCTCGAGACTTCTCCGCGGTGGAGGGATATAATTTCCTTGAGGTGGCGGTGCTTGCACATGTCCTTGCATGTGTGGAGCTTATTGAAAGTGTTGTGGTGAAGGAGGGGCAACATGCGAAGGAGGGTTCATTGCGGCATGTTGTTGCCCATAGTTAAAACCGGGATGATTTTTCCATGAAGGGTTGTATGAATTCCCGTGCAGGGCACCGAAATTACCCTTAAAACCTCCTACACCACTAACTTGCTCTTGAAGCATTGCTTTGTAGGCGGGTATTGTCGGGTATTCCTCAGTTGAATGGACTCACAAATAACACACACCTTTACGACTGGGTTTGGAATGGGTCCAGCTGGTCCTTTTCCATATATCTCGCACAGATCTCGAAATCCTATCTCAAGAGTCTCTAATCGGCTATCTGTCATAGAATTCTTATCTACATGGAATAGGCCGGATACTGAAGGAGTGGTGGTCGCTTGTCTATTTCGATTTTGAGTGTTGGGATCAGAAGTGTCCCAGGATTGGGTAGTCTCGGCGACATACCTCAAGTGAAGCTCAGCATCCTGGGCATCTAAATCGATAAACGGACCACTTCCCATTGTTTCAACAAGTTGTTTGGTGTTAAGATTCAACCCATTATAGATAAAAGAGATGACTTGCGCTGAATCAAATCCATGATGGGGGCATGAAGAAACTAACTCGTTGAAACGTTCTTACCATCGATGGAATGGCTCATTTTTAACTTGTCTGAATGCTTGAATTTGAGCCTTTATGGAGATTGTTCGATGTGGTGGGAAGAATTTCTTGAGAAATTTCGACTGTAGCTCATTCTAGGATGGAATCGAGCTTGGAGGTAAAGACCATAGCCAGGCCTTAGCTTTATCTTTGAGCGAGAAAGGGAAGAGTTTGAGGCGGATTACCTCTTGTGTGCAGGTTTGATCATTGAGAGTATCACACACGTCCTCAAATCCCCTAATATGGAGGTAGGGCTTTTCAGAATCCATACCGTGGTAATGCGGTAGCATCTGGATCATCCCATTTTTGAAACGGAATTTCCCAGCATTATACGGGAGTATAAATCATCCCGGAGTGACAGTACGCTCGGGATATAAGAATTCTCTAATCAGATGGTATGGGGGCTCTTCCTCACCGGTGGGTGCACTTCCGTGTTGTGACATCTCTCCTTCTATTAACGACTCGGTGCTCTCACTTGGTGTGCTCGAGGTGTGCTCGGAGGTGTGTCCTAATAAGGAAAATGGAGTGTTGTTTGAGATTGAGTGTGACGGTGTGGGAGGTGGGATCCAGAACTGTGGGGCGTTAGGAGTGTGAGGGCTATCGGGGTTGTACTCAACAATTGGATTTTCGTGAATGCTGGTTGAAGTATTATGGGGTGTGGGAGTGGTTTCAGAATTTTGCATTAAGCTTAGGAGAGATGATGGTGAATCTTTTTGTGCTTTTTAAATTTTTTATGTTTTTGGATTTTTGAAATTTTTGGTCAAAGCTTTGGATTGACTCAATCTAATCCTAAGTCTACCTAGTTCCCCGGCAACGGCGCCAAAAACTTGACGCGACTGAAAATGTGTCTCAGAAGTGCGTTCACTCTAGGCTCAAGTGTAAGCCTGTCGCTCAACTAATAATCCCAGTAAGTCGGGTATCGATCCTCAGGGAAAAAGGACAACAAAGTTGTGACGACGGGAAAAGACGGAGGAATCCTAACTTTGACTCTAAAAATAAAGGAAAAATGATTTGATTTTTGGGAATGATTATAACTAAATGCAAATATGAAATTATAAAAAGATGCGATTACACTAAACTACCTAAAATATGATTGAAAAATAGTCCGAAACTTGTTATTTAAATGATGAGAAAAATAGGACGGGAATACAATCCCCCAACCCTAGTGTAGTGCGGATATAATACTAATCTTAAATTTATCTGATTGATTTGATCCGAAATTTAGTACTCCCAAGCATTACGTATACGAGGTTCAAGCCCGCGTCATACTTAATCTGAGGATGAGTAAATCAGTATCGCGATAGTAGCATTCGAATTGCACTCTAAATCATCACGAGTACCCAGAGGCAAACGAGATATAAAGATCTACAATCGTTGTGCAACTACGCAATACGATCAAGGTCAATCATTAAATTTAGTGGATTAATTTTATACACACGCACAAACACATCAGGCTGGGTTCATGCATCCTGGCCTTGGGAAATCTAGCCTAACATGTTGAAAAGAATGGAAACACGGATTAATGTGCAGGAACTCATAATTACTCTAAAGAAAATATTAATTAGATGTAGAACAGAATTAGAACTAAAAATTACGCACTAAAATTATCCAAGCAATAAGTGAAACAATGAAAGAAACATATACTCACAGAATCACTGAATAAAATCTTCAATCCTTGAAATAAATCTGAAAATATTAACTATGCTAGGGTTTTTGGAAAAGAAGAGGAAGAACCTACTAATTCTCCGTGTCTATAACAATACTAAATCGGGTCTTTTATACCCTACAACAATATCGGAAGTCAGCTGCACTAGGAGTCTTTTTAGGAATAGAAAAGATTTTCAGATCTCGAAGACCGGACCGGTCCGTGGCTTAGGCGGACTGGTCTGCCCCCAAGGCGGATCAGTTCTTTTTATTATGGGGCGGACCGGTCCGGGGGCGGACCGGTTCTTTTTATTTTTGCCTCCTTCGGTTTGCATGCGATCCGGGGTCTTCTGGAGTTTGGCAAGGCGGACTGGTTCAACTATTTGACTTTTTGGTTCCTCTTTGACTGCTCATAACTTTTGTTTCGGGATTCCGATTGGGGTGCCGTTTCTTCCTTTGTGCTCGTGAATGAGATGTCTTCAACTTCTCTTTAGGTACTTCATCCGAATTCAGGGTGGAAATTACGCTTTTGCCCTTGAGACTTTTCCTTCTTTCTTTCTTGATTCTACCGATTTCCTTCTTTCGTTTCTTGACATCAAATACCTGCAAAATCACTACAAAATACCAGAAACTCAGTGTACTCATTAGGATCAGTCAGTAGCACAGTTATGAGATAAATCCAACTCAATTACGTTGTTCGAGGTGCTAAAAGTAACTAAATCAAGGGATAAATTAGGAAGAATTTATGCCTAATCAATAGACCTATGTTCTCGAGCGACAAATCAAAGATCCCATGGATTCATCAGGATATGACTGTCCTCATGCGCAAACCTCCCCATCAATAGCAAGTAAGCTAGGTATGTCATACACATAAATCATCAATCAATAACATAGGCATTATCATACTATAATATAATATCAACAAGGTACTCACATTACCTTTAGATAATTCCCATACGTAGCATTATATCTCTCAAATCCTACGTATTAAAATGTTATGACTTTACTTCCTTAATTTAATTATCCCCGAGCCTAACTCAATCCTCAAGGTTCAAATAGGTTTTTCCTCAACATTTTATTCAGTAAGAAATCATTAATATCCTACTGGTCCATATCATCTTATCTCTCGAATTACCACGAATTAAACTCTCCCTTTAATTAAGGTTAAAACCGATAGTTTCAAATCTCTTATAAACACATCTTCATTCACTTAGGATTGAATACCATCATCACATGGCTCATAGTCTATAGTGTTTCATTCACACTATATGACTTATCAACAAAACCAACATCCTCGCATCCCATAACATCTCTCCACTCCCGACGTCGTTAAGGTTTGTGCACGGAGCGTCTCGCAAAGCGAAATCCAAACAAGGAACCCCTCCAATACACTACTACTTAACTTTGTCGATCGAGGAGGTACTTCAACTTCAAATACGCAATCGAGATAACATCATCCCCTCTTTCAACTAAAAGTGTTCTAAACTCCCATCTCTATCCAGGAGCCATACCACTACGCTCTTGTATTACACTCAGTCCTTGCGAAATTAATAATGAGCTTAAACTCAGTCCTTGATGTTCAAATTGTAACCCTAAGGCTACCCTCACTTATATTAAATCTACCCTACTAGGCCTATCCTTAATCCTCATGCATACCAATTAGAATCCAACACGTGAATCTAGAAACTGAAATATCTTTCAATTTATTTATCATCATTCTAATCAATTAAATCCCAATCACATTAATTCAAATCTTATCAAGGGTCTACTGATCTTTTCTAAGTCCCATAATATCCAATTAATAATGACCAAAGATCTACAAAAGGTTTGGGATAAGAATCAATCATTAAAAAGAAATAACTTTAATAATCCTGGGGAGGTCGATCGATCGATCACTCAGGTAACAACCCAGTTTTTCTGCATTTCTTCTACTACGGGTTTCACCATTTTTGTTCATTCAAACCTTCATATTAACAACCTAAACGACTTATAATCCTTACTACATGATATATCAATGTATATAAATGATTTCTAATGATCAAAACATCCTAGAATCATCAAGAGATTGAATTAAAAGCATATTTATCTCCTCATTTTTCCAGAAAATTATCAACCTAATATCTTCAAGAACATATCAATGGTTTCCAGATTTCCTTCAACAGATTCATGATTATTTCGTGGATTACTATCTACCTACAATATGAGTTTGATTCCTATATATTTTCAGTTTTCAGATATCCATTTAAAACTTCATCTTTTCATCTTCCAAACGTGAAAAATCATCTCTTTTTACAACTACTCTAACATGGACAATATACAAACTTAAATTGCAAATATCAAGCACTTGCCTCTAATGAAAGTCTGATCCTTTGGTGTAGTATATCTCATGTGGTTCTCCCTTCTCCAATCAACCTCCGATGGTGGTTGGTAGTGGTGACCCTTAGTTCTTAGTTCTTTTCCTTCCCAAGTAAACTCTTCTCTTCCCAAGCAACCTTTTACTCTCTCTAGGAAGATGACTTCTCTAATTTATGTAGATGAGATGAATAACCCACGTACACTTAATTTTCAAATACTTATAATAGGACAAAATCTAAAATCACTATTCACCCCCTATAAAAATGACCTAAATGCCCTTTTGGGTTGTCTATTTATTTCCAAATGACCAGAAACCCAAATCCAACATCCAAATAGACTTTTCTGACTATTTAAAACCTTTCGGATGCAACGACGCAGTCGAAATGACTATAAGGTTGATAGAAAATAAATTTCCTTTTTAATTCAACAAATTAGTCCCGACACGTCCCATACCGCTTCTGACTAAAAATACAAATTACCGAACAACAATTATCAATAATCATCACATTCATATATTACTTAAATTCTTTAAGTAATATTCAGAATCTTACATTTTAATATCCTCAATTCGGATAAAACGCCAATGAATTAATTAATAATAAAAATCCAATTAATCCATTAATTTAAAATATAACTCATTTTAAAAGTCATTAAAAATTACGGGGTATTACAACTAGGTCCCCTCACCGGTCCGGTTAAAGGCAGATCATTCACGTCGGAATTAGAGGATTCATGGGAGACTCCAACTCGAATCCAAGGGAGTTGCCAAGTTTTGAACCTATGATGTGTGAGATTAGAACTCATCCCAAGAACCACTTTGACAACCCCTTGGGGTTAACACCGAGTCATTTAATGTTTCATTTTGTTCATTTAGTTGAATTTTGACAAAATTTACGACATTTCACATTTACAAAACTCTTTAATCTATTATCATATAGAAAGAGAAAGAGTTGTAGTGATGGTTATGACACCGATTTTTACAAATTTTTAAAATTAACACTTAGAAACCGACTAACAAGGTAGTTCATCACGTCTCCTATTATATGTCCGTGCATTTGCATGTGGAAGGGCTTTGTAATACCCCCTATTTTTCACATGCAGTTGATTAGGCTTACAAACAGAAGATAGGACGCGCTATGCAATTTATGTAATTCTCAACGTCAACGATAAATAAAAATGACAGTAAATAAAAATAATCCAAGTCATAATTATAATAATAGACAACAAAATAAATAACTGAACTGTGATAAAATAAAACTCTCCACTAAAACTGAATCATTACTATAATAAATCCTCTTAATAAAAAAGCCTTAAACTGAAATGTAAATAAACAGGAACCACTTTGGTTCATGAATAAACTACTGAATACAAATAACTATTGGAATGCCAACTCGAATGAGATAGAAACTCCTCCTCTAAGGAATATGAACTCGATCCCCAATAACTACAAGTCCGACTGCTCAGTCCTGCTACTTATGTATAACAATAATAATACCTTGGGGGGAGTGCTATAGATTTAAGCCAGTGGCCAAAAGTTGCAAGAAATATAGGGGTGCAACCGGTTCGGGTTTTTACCGTACCGTTTTGGTCCGGAAAAAAATAGTTTTGGTTTCATATTATGAAATACCGAAAATCGATTTTACCGAAATCGAAAATACCATCAAAAATTTGGTTGGTTTTGGTTTTTAGATACAAATAACCGATTTACCGAATTTACCGTACCGATATCGTACCAAAATTACCGTACCGAAATACCGTACCAAAATTTTTGTGCAGTGTCAAATTATTTTGGGTATCATACTACTTCTATTTATTTTATTTCTCATGAGTGAGTTTTTATATTCTCTTTGAATTTAAATTTATTTATTTGAGTATTTGGTTTAAGTGTTAAACAATAATGTTAATTAAACATATATTTTGTTTAATTAATCAAACATTTAACACAAAATGAATTAGGCAACATTTTGTTAAAATAAAAAGAGCCGTTTATTTTATTGGCTATATTTCCGTTATACCTTTATTTCATTTGGGCTTTATATTGTGGTTTGTGTAGAGATCTTTTTTTAGGGTTTTCATTTCATTTTTTTTACCTCTTTCTCTCTCAAAAAGTGTGGCCGTCATTTTTGTTTGAGCTCTCTCTCTCTCTCATTTTTTTCTTCTTCTTCAACATCGGGTTGATTTGAGAAATAATTTTTTGGGGACTTTTATTTGAGAACACCATTTTTTTGTTTTGAGATTTGGCTTTCGATTTGGTGTGGTTACTTCGTTTTGAGATCGGATTTCCGATGACAATTTTTTCGGCGCCAGCTGTATTCGGATCTAAGTTCCCTCCGTGTTTTTCAGTGATTTGTTTCCCGACAAGTTGGCTTTTTTGGCGAAGTTTTTTTTTCCAGGTGTTGGAGGTGTGGATGATTTTGACTTTCCGACGAACATTTTTTAAGGTAACAACTCCCTCATTTTTTGAGGCTCATCATCTTGGCTCACTCTCCTCAGGCACCAGCTCCCTCATTTTTTGAGACTCTCACTCTCCTCCGGCTCCGACAAAAGCAAATCGGTTAGTTTGGTCTCGTATCTGTTTAAATCTATTGTTCCAAATGCTATAAATGCTAGAAATTGTACCTGTTTGTGTATGTTTCTAATTGTTCCAAATAACTAGAAATGCTAGAAATTGTAATAGCTAGAAATGCTAGAAATTGTAACAGCTAGAAATTGGTATATCGAAATATATACCAGATTTACCGAATGCATAAACCGATTTGAAATTCTGGTATTTACCGGGAAAAAAACGAATTGAAACCGAAACCAAAAAAACCCGAAAATACCGAAAAAATCGAAAAACCGATCGGTTTGGTTTTGGTTTTTATTTTGATGTACCGGTCGGTAAATTGGTAGGGTATGGTTTTACCATATAGAATGTGGTTTGGGTATTGGTAAGGGGTCGTTACCGACCATACCGTACCGGTTGCACCCCTAAAGAAATATCTATATTACTTAACAGAATCATTTACGCCTCATGTCGTCGCTCATTGACACTCATACAATCTATACCTCACATCTTTTATAACCTGATACGGTTCTAACTAACCGTTCCCAATTCATATCTCACCATACTAAGGCTACCTTTCCACATAAGTAAACATATGAAGTGAAACGAATAGTCCCAGTGCCCCACTGTCAACCTTACTAAGACTGTTGCATGGAATGCCTTAAAAATGAAATCCAAAAATTAAAACCCGCCCCCCACACTTCTGCTTAGTTTATTTGCTCAGTAATTGATGTGATGCAGAATGTGTGTACTACGTGTGTACCTACGACTCAAATGCAAGCCGATTACTCAAGTAATACCAAGTAAGTCGTGGTCAAATCCTCAAGGAATAGGACGTAAAACATTTTGATGACAGTAATGTTGGCTTTTACGATCTAGTTATCGACTCACAAAATAAAAAAAAATGATTTTAATTTTCAAAAAATTTTGTATTTATCTACAAAAATTAAGCTAGGCAATTGAAATTTAAACTAAGAAAAAGAAAGAAATTAGAATTTTAGGTTTTGAAAATAATTTGAGAAAAATGGAGTTGGGATCTAATCCCTCGAACCGTAGGAAATTTTTGCTATATAAAAATCTCAAACACTATATAATTAATTGGAAGAAAAACATAAAGTAATTTGAAACACTAAACATGTGAGGATGTTAATCCGCACAATATTTAGTTACTAAATTAATTTACGTGAATGATAAAATTATCGACATGTATATTGTATTCTCAAACACTCCAGTTGCCTTCGACAAATGGAGTTAAGAGATCTACAATATTAGACGCAATAAAACTATCAAACTTTAAGAATTAACAATGCAATTATGTTGAATTTTATATCTAACATCAAAAACCTAGGTTAGGCTCATGTTCCCCAACTCGCGATGAGTTTAGCCGAACATTTAATTAATCTCTATGAAAATAAACATACATTGAAAGCAAACATGATGAATAATAAGAATCATGAGATGAATTTATGTTACCAAGAACACAATAACATGCAAGAGAAATCACCAATTGAAGATAAACCCAAAAAAAGTCTTGATCTTGGATTGAATTAATGATGAAAAGCATAAAAGTTCTTCTCTAAGTTGTTTTCAATCATAAGTTGTCATACAATAATGCCTACTTGGTTCAAAATACTCCTAATGGCCTAGTACAAGTGCAAAAATTCGTATAAAGAGGTTGAGATAGACTTAAATAACTCTACCCAAAATCTAGAAAAAGATACAAAATTTCGTCTTGGACCAAACACATAGCCAAACCGAACCCACAAGAGAACCCATAGAGCGAAACGGTTCGCCTGACCGAACAGGTTCGTTCAGATCCTTTGTCTAAGGTTGCCTTATTTTGCATTTTTCCTCTTATTTTCAGTTTTTCCCTCGAACTTTCTTCTCAACTTTTAATACTTGTAACTTTTTCACCGTGGCTTGGATTGAGGTGCAATTTCTTCCAGTATTCTCATGACTTGATCTCTTCAACTATTCTGTTTGCTTGTCTTCCAGATTCTAGCTAAAAAATAACCCAAATGCCATTAACTTAAACTTTCTCGCAATTCTTCCACTGTATTGACTTTTCTTTTCCATCAATTTGCACGATTTACCTATAAAACATAAGTGAGTTACAGAAAATAAGAAATTCTTACCAAAAAGGTTAGTAGCAAAAATATGAGATAAATTTAGGCTAAATGCAATGCTCAGGACCGTAAAAATACCAAAATTAAGGGGATAAATATGGAAAATTTATGCATAATAAAATCCCCCTAACTTGGAAAGATGCTAGCCCCGAAAAATGTAAAAGAAATAGATTAAGAGTCAAGAAAACCTCTAAACAAATAAAGGTTATGTTGGCCATTGGGGGTCAGATTCCCTCCGACGCACACGAGACATCAGGGATCGACTGTTGATGTCTAAAAAGGGAGTGGGTCTAATTTAAAATCATAGATAAAGAAACAAAAGCAATTTAACAAACTCACAAAAAATAATGGTTTTTAAAGTGGTTGAGCTGTAAAGAGGCTACGTCCATTATTGGTATTATTTTGGGTGGTTATAGTAGCTCATTTGAGTGAACTTGTGAATGATTTAAGTATCCCCTTGAGCCAGGGGAGATTATAACTTTATATGTTAGTGTGGAACCCTAGAGACAGGATGCAATTATATCTTTAGGCATTTACATCTGACTACAATAATGAGACTATTGATATCCAATGTTGGTCGCCATTCCATCTGAGCAAACTTTTCTATTCCTGATAGTTCACATTCTAGGTGTTGGTCAGCCTATCAACCGACTAGGTACCTCTGATACCGATCAAGATAGCTAAATGGACACATAGGAGGACATGTGTCTATTATTCATTAGTCCACGTGGGAGAGCAATTTTTACATACAACAAAAGCCCCGAATGCTCTATGCTTGATGATTTATTAAAAGTATGGATTGTTTGTTCAAAATGTTGCTCGACGTAATGTCTGAGTGCTGGTCGACCGCCGACCTCCCGTACTTGTAAAAATTTTCACAGGCACTGTTGATGATGGCATTTTTATAAATAAATCAAATATTTTTTAACCGCCAAAAGACATACTAGTCTTTTTGCACATTAGAAAGCGTGCAACTGGTGGTAGTTCAATCGTTCATGCAGTTTAATCATTCCATCCTTATTCTCGAGGCAACCTATAAATATATGTAAATTTCCTTCCATTTTTATTACCTCAAATCCTCCATGTTTTTTCCAAGATTTCCTTCGTGTTCAAGCTTTTCTTCTCCGGTATCTTGTTACTTGCTAGGCACCATTATTTTTTTATTCTTGTCATTATCTTTATATCTCTATAATCCATCCTTTCCCTTTTTTTGTTTTTCCTTTATTTCAATCATGGTTTATATCGTTGATGATAATTCCTTAGAGGGATTTAGAGATAAAAGGAAAATACCTAGGTTGATAGGTTTAGAGATGGCTCACAGTCCCGTGGACGTGTATTCTTTAGCGGAGGGTTATTGGATTCCCACTCCTTTTATTATTGAGGGTGGTATTACCTTATACCAAACCAACTTTGTTTCTGCAAGAATAGCTCCAAACACATGGAGGGTAGTGAATGGAGTGAGTAGGTTAAATGAGATTTGTGGAAATCACATTGGGATCCCCGAATTAATGTTATGCTATAAATGGGGAACCATTTGTGATAGTACATACTATTTGAAGGCTAGGAAAGCCAATAGGGATTTAGTGGTCAACCTGCCAGATTTCGACAAGGACTATTGGGATTATGGTGTTGTTATAAAAAATTAACAATATGCCCCCTTCCTGAGGGGGTATAGTACACTGGTCCTAGGCGACCCCAGGAAGGGCATGGTATAGGTCATACTTTTAATCTTAAACTTCTCTTATTTTTTTTTATCTATACAAGGATTTGCCGACTAAATTTCTTATTCTATTTTTACTACAGAGGAAAGTAAGAAGAAGTGCCCTAAGGAGGGTGAAGTTAATCTTAGAGACCTTAAATACTTGTGGGGTCTTAATCAAAGGGTTGGAGAAGAACATCCCAGATTTTCTTCTGTACTGTTTGAGTAAAAGAGCTCAATTTCTTCTTTGATTTCTCGACCACCACTTACATTGCTTCAGCTTACTATCAACCTAGACGAGGAACTTGTATCTATCTCTTCAGTTGAAGAGTCAGTTGGATCAGAACTTGTTCAAGGAGGAACACCTTCCTCTTGTGAGTCCCTTAATATCACCACTATCCCTACCTCCCCTACTGCTGAGATGGTGAAGAGGAAGATTCCCAACTTATTGGACTTTGTTAACAAGAGGTCCCAGGACATTGAGAAGAGACCTTAAGTTCTTAATGATGAGGAGGCTCGAATTGAAGAACTTCAATACAAGAGGTTGAAGAAGGGTTTACTAGGCCACCAAGATCAGGCCAAAAAGTTTACTGAATTGGACAAAACTGCTGAGTTGGATAAAAAGTCTGTTGTCAAACAAGGCAGAATTAAGAATACTTTGGTTGAGATCAACCTTGGGCTGGCCAGGGGCTTGATAAAAGCTGGAAATTTATCGACAGATAGGTCAGCTGCAACCCCAATGACTAGGGCCTGATTAACCGAAAGAGTTGCTCTCACTTTAGCCTTGGTAAATTTTTAACCTTTCTATTTGACATTTACCAATATTTTAACACCTTTATTCTAAACTGATAATACATTCACTCTTTTTCAGTTCTTGGTTGACTTCAATTAGATTATGGAGAAGGATGAACAAATAACATCATCTTCTTCGGTTGATGTTGAGGAAGCCTTTGAGGGTTTGTAAAAATCCTTAGAAGCATCTAATGAAGCCCTAGAGATAGAAAAATAAGTCTGATAAGATAAGATTAAGATTACAGAGGTCTAGACCAGAAAAGAAGATAAGGCACGAAAGACTGCTATTAATGAGTTGAACCAGGCCAAGTTGATAATTACTAAAGCTGAGCGTAGAGCAAAGGCTATTAAAGATAAGGTTGTTGTCTTGACTGCTGATAACTATGCTTTTAAGGCCAAGGATAAAAAAGATAAGGAACCGACTACAAATAAGGGATGGGAGAAGTCTTTGTTGCTCCTGCCATCCAAATAGAGTATGCTAGAAAATTATCCTTCAATGACGGTTGGTCTAAAGCATTAAAGGAGATTTACACTCAGGTAAACTCTGAACCTTTTTATAGACATGACCCAGGAACTCCCAATCTAGATAAAGACTTTGATGGTGAAAAGGAGGGTTCCTACTGATCATGTTTATCTGTCTGCTGCTGATAAGGCCAAGACTAATGAGCAGGAGAAGGACAAGGAGATGGGTTAACTCCTTTTGGTTACTTATTTTCTACTTTTTCCTTTATGTATTTTCCATTTCCTCTTCTTTTTCTTTTGTAATGTAACCAATTTTATAACCATGGACGGATCAATAAAAAAACATATTTTTCCTAATTTCTTATAATTTCAAGTGATGTTGATTATTTGCTGCTTGTTATCCTCAATATTGCTTATACTGTTTGTCTTCTTCCTCAACTCCTTGAATTTGTACTTGTAACTTACCAGTTTTATGCTAGAAAGAAAGCAATAGTCTTTGCAGAATCCAACCTACTTAGGCGATGTAAAAATCTTCTTGAAGATGTCCATGTACCATTGACTGAGGAAGTTCTAGTGGGGTTTCTCGGCTCAGACGTGCCTTTGACCAAGTGAAGGATTCTTATGTTTATCTTCATTATATTTTGGACAAAGCAGTGGAAAATAACATTGCGTATTATAAGATGATCGAGCAACTTCAAAAAGACCATAAACTTTCTCTGTCCTTGCTTCATTCTGACTATGAGGCTAAATATAAGGCGTTGATTGAAGGATGGGGCTTTGATAAAAAGGTACAAGATATTACTTCTGCCATGAATAAGAAGGAACTGGCATTGAACCGGGAAATTAAGAGTGCCCAATCAATTGCTGCTCTTTTAGATAAAGAAAATAATGCTTTGAGGAATGAGCTTGACAGTTTGAAGTTGCACGGATGATTAAACTACCCCTGACTACACGCTTTCTAATGTGCAACAAGACTAATATATCCTATGGCGGTTCAAAACATTTTGAGTTATTTACCAAAATTTCATCTTTAATAGTGTCTGTGAAAAAAATTTACACGTCCCGGAGGTCGGCTGCCGACCAGCACTCAGACATTATGACAAGTAACATTTTGATCAAACACTCCATAATTTCGATGAATCATTAAGTATGAAGAATTGGGGGATTTTTTTAATGTAAACATTTCTCTCCTACGTTGAACAATGAACAATAGAAACATGTACTCCTACGTGGCCATTTAGCTATCTTGATCGGCATTAGAGGTACCTAGTCGATTGGAAGGTCGAGCAACACCCAAAATGTGAATTATCGGAATGGTAAAGGCCCGGACATCTCTGATCAAGTGAAGAAGTCTTATGTTCATCTTCATTGTCTTTTGGATAGATCAGTGGCAAATAACGTTGACTAATATGAGATGATAAAAAAACTTCAGGAAGACTAATTTTTTTTGTCCTTACGTCATTCTGACCATGAGGTTAAATATAAGGCGTTGAGTGAAGGATGGGGCTTTGACAAAAAGGTACAAGATATTATTTCTACCATGAACAAGAAGGAACTGACATGCAACTAGGAGATTAAGAGTTCTCGATCAATTGTTGCTCTTTTAGAGAAAGAAAATAATTATTACAATAACTAGTTTTAACAGTCTAAAGAAATCAGCTAACACTGGTCCAAATGAGGAGGTGTCATTTTTGGAGACTGAGAATGCCAGTTTGTTGCAAGAGTTATAAGCCTTCCAAAAGAAGAAAACTAGGCCTGGCCAGTCTCCTAGACAAAATACAGTTATTCGACCAACCATTGATGAAGAGAGAACCAAGAAAACCTTGGCCAACCAAGTTGCGATGCTCCACGAGAAGGACAAGGTCATCAAAAAATTCAACATAAGGTGGACCGGTGATAAGCACCCAAAAGTGTAAAATTTATACCCCGAATATGTGCATTTTAGTCCCTCGTTTTAATTAAAATCGGCCTTATATTCGTATTTATCTATATTGCTGGTCAATCAATAGTTACAGCGTTAAATAATGCTAAATCCAGTCAATTGCGACTAAGAAGCGATTAAAAGCTTGCATCGAAGAAATCAAAGGAGCCCGCGAAGTCTGAGTCCATATTTGAGCATGCCGAGATGTGTTTCGATGCCCCGAACCAGTCCCGTAACCTTAACCTAGCCCAGGCTGAGCCCAGTCCATACCCCGAGACGGTGTGTGTTAGTTTGTGCCTTTTTATTATTTTTTAGGTTTTTAGTTTGAGTCATTTTTATTTTTAGGATTTCTTTTAGATTTATTTAGAAATTTCTAGGATTTATTTCCTATTTTTCTATTTCTTTATTTTGATTTTTATTAGTTTTTAATTTTTAATCTTTATTTTATTTTATTAGGATTAGTTTTTAGGATTTCATTTTTTTTAGATTTTACATTTTTAGGATTTTAGTTTTTCGTTTAATAGATTTTTATTTTTATT
Source organism: Sambucus nigra (assembly GCA_949130495.1). Taxonomy (NCBI): domain Eukaryota; kingdom Viridiplantae; phylum Streptophyta; class Magnoliopsida; order Dipsacales; family Adoxaceae; genus Sambucus; species Sambucus nigra. Next base: position 351,823,094 of record OX422207.1, on the reverse strand, counting down.
TCTTTTTAATTTCATTTTTTCGTCTTTATTTTATTTTATTTTATTTTTAGAATAGTATTTTATTTTTAGATTTTTAGTTTTGTTATATATATATATATATATATATATATATATATATATATTATTGTGTCATTTTTTAGGGGTACAAATTACACACACACTAAATAACCCAAAACATACCCATATATCCTACTTCCATACACTCATATACACACAACACAACCCCTCACCCTCACACCTTACTACCCTATACCCCCCCACACACATAATCACTATTCATCATCTTCCCTAACAAAACTCTACGACTCTCTCTCCTACCTCCGTTACCAAAATACCCAACAACAAACCAAAACCCAAACCACCAACATCTTCTCTCTCTCTTCACCCATCTACAACCTTACCACACACAAGCCCCAACCCCTTTCGCAATCTAACCCGCTGCCGGCGATCGAGACCAGCCCCTGCCGGCGCCGGCGACCCACCAATGTCGCAGCTCTTGCCCTGTCCAGCCCGAACCCGGAACCCAATCCACCCCTGTCATGACTTCAACCCTTAACCCGAGTTAGCAACCACCTGTCCAAACCAGCAGCGATCAACCCGAAGCCCACTAACCGGATTCCTTAAAAATTCGGCGCTAAAAAATTTTGGAATCCCAAAACCATGGATTAAGGAGAAAAAAATGAAAAACCTTCTCCAAGCTAAAACAAAATCCCAAGAATATCTCATCTTCCAACCAAATTCGTGGCTAATGAAAAGAAGGGAAAGACATCTCACATAATGGAGGAGACTCTCAAGGCAGAAAAAAAAGGGTGTATATTATGTACAGTTTAGGGTCATAAAAAATTCCAAAAAAATACAAAAAAATTAGTTTAGTTTTAGAATAAATTTTTAGGTTTGTTTTTTTATTCCTTTTGGTGTAATCAAGTGCTGGATTAGTGAGAAGATTGAGACGAATTTCATGAGCGCGATTCGACAAGGAGACTTGTGTATTGTATATATATATAAAGCCCTGGATTACTTGGATGGATGGGTATGATGAAGCCCTGGATTACTTGGATAAGCACATGGAGCAGGCCAAGAATGAGGGATATAAGTGGGGTTGGTTAAACCTATTTGGTTTACTAAAGATTCCTAAGGGAGATGAACATTAGCAATGGCATGACCTAGGAATGTTGGAATATCCAGATCATCCTTTTTCAATTGACATTAGTTGGATTCCTTCTTATGCCATTCCTTTGTAATACCCGTATTTTTATTGATTTTATTTATTAGGATTAATTGAATTAAATGAGATAAATAATTAGAAATGAATTCGAATTTGAATACCAGCGAGATGAGAGTTAGTATTTTATTATGATGATAATGTTGAATATTATTGAGTGACTATGGTAATATATGCGTATTGAAATTATTAATAATGTCACGAGTTATAAATACGGCAATTTCGGAAATAAAGTTGGGACGCGTGTGTCAATCGTGTCAGGAACCAATTTAATGAATTTAAAAATCAATTATTTTTATATCATCTGTATGGTCATTTTGAATGTGCCAACGTGTCCGGAAGGGTCGAGATAGTAAAAAAAGACTAGCCGAGGGTTTAGTTTGGGTTCCAGGGCATTTTAGGGCTAACCGACAACCCGAGAGGGTATTTTAGCGATTTTGACTTTTTGAGGAATAGTAACCCACGAATTTTGGACTGATTATATCATCCAACACTTAAGTCCCTTAGGGTTTCACAACCTAAAATCACAAATGACCATTAGAGAGGAAGAGAAGGAAGTTTCCAAAAGAAGAACCACCATCATTGGACCTCTTACACCACCACCTATTAGATCGGGAAAATAGGATCACTCCCATACCATCTGCTTCAAAGGATCAGAATATTTATTTTCCAAGCAAGTGATTTATCTTGCATTGATTGAAGGAATATATTTTACATGATAGTTTAGATTTGAAGACAAATTATGAATAATTGTAATGATGTGAAATTGGAGACTAAGTTACAGAACTTGGTTAGGTTTGCATGTAGTGGATCCTCTAGAAATATTAAATGAACGAATTTATAAATTAAGAGTTAGGAAATCACGAAATTAAATTGATATTTTATGATGATTATTGAAGAGATATTGAAGAGATAGGGTTGTAGTAATATTCATGTCTTTTGATCCAAGAAATTGATATTTTGATGAATCTTGAACGTTAAAACTAGTGTAGTAATGTTTGTTTAATGTTTAGTATACTTATTTAGGAGTTTGGGACGTTGTAATGGAGAATTGGAGGTGTAAAAATGGGAGAAATCGTAACTGTTAAAGGAATTCTGGGCAGATAACTGCTTGATCGATCGATCAACCCAAGAATGTCGATCGATCGACCCATTTCTTCAATCGATCGACCCCTCTTGAAAAAGTGATATATTTTCATTGAAATAATTGAGTAACTTCCAACCTTTAGAACTCTTTAGTGGTGATTAATTGAACATATTGGTACTTAGGGAAGACCAGTAGGGGTGTATTTGAAGCCCGAAACATATTAGAATTTATTTGTGACTTAATGTTAAACTTACGAATGTTTAGCGAGTGAGTTACTATTAGAAGTTGTGAGGACATGAATCCAATTTGTATAAGTGATAACATAAGGTTAGAGGCAGAAATAGGGACCTTATATTATTGAATCCATCTTAGGGTCAAATGGAGATTTAGTAAACTTTTCGGATAGGGTATGCACTTGGGATGATAAGACGAGAGAGTTATCGCGTTAAACATATTACGTGGAATAATCAGGATGATACTATGATATGTATGAGACTTATGGTATAGGTATGGATTATACTTATATTAATATGATGATTATCTAAGTTGTGTGAATACTTAGTACATGGATGATTATGTGTATGACATACCTACCATACTTGCTATCACGGGAGGTTAATTTTCGAGAAAGGACCATCTTATATTTGTGTGCCTTAGGGGGGATTTAAATTGGTACCTTAAGGACATAAGACTGTGAATGACTTATTTATGAGTTGATAAGTCAGTTGACCATGGGAGCGTAGTTATGTGTGTGACCCATGGGTATGTGAACCATGTTCGCCTCCAATATGTGTGATTTGTATCGAGACGGTTCTTGAGCGATTCGGAACACGTGATCCTTATGTATGTGATGTACCGGGATTCAATAGCAGAGTATACGTGCACCGCAGCTTAGCCTAGGGATGCCATATATGTGTATATATAATGAGAGTGACTTATATATGTACTTGTGATTGATTCACTATTACGTAGTAAATACGAATAACTAAGAGATTTAAATGAGTTAAGAATAATGTGAACTTAACTAATACTTGAGCTAAGTAACTTGATTAATGAATGTGTGAGTTATGAATATAATTTATTTGAATAATACGGGTGGCATCTAAAGTAAGACCGTCTGGATGGGAGTAGAATAGACTAGTCAGACAGTGGTATAACTAGATGAAATTTAAAAGATGCGTTAGGCATGCACAATAGTTGAGGGGCGAGGATATCAAGTGAGGGAACGTGACTAACATGTTTAATATATGTGTTTTTTAATATTGTAATTTAAACACTTGCTGTTTTTAAAATATTTTCACTTCGAGTTCTGATCCGTTTTCTTTCAAATATATTTTTGTAAAAACCTTTTAGGTGCCCAGCCACAGGGACGTAAAGCTTAGAATTTTCATTCCATTGACGTGTTGTAGCTGCTGTGGAAGTTACGTGATCTCGTTACTAGACGCCTCCACATCTATCCTTGCTTCTTTTCGAGTTATTTATTCCAGATAGCGCTTGTTTCCCATTCTTATTCAGAGACAGCAGTTTAGACTTTTATTTTATTTCAGTCTTGGGATTTATTTATTTCATTTAGACATTTGTATTGGGTTTACTTACATTGCTACTATTATTGGAGTGTTTACTCCAGACATCAAATATTTCATTCTGTTGACTACCTTATGAGATTGTTCATATGATTGTTAGATGATGATTTAAATTATTGAGTTGATGGTTAATTTAAATATAAAAATTTGACACTTCACTATTTTAAATATTAGGTGGTTAGTAATTAATTAAATGTTTTCTTCGGTGATGCTATGAACTGAACCAACTTAACATTTTGTATTAATTTAAATAAAGGAGTAGCTACCCGGTATTTAATTAGTCTGGGTGTCACATCCTTATAGCTTAATCAGAAAGTATATTGGGGACTATGGCCTTGAAGGATAAGATGAGTATGGTCTCCCCCAACATTTACTAGATTGGCCGAGCAGCAGTAGACGCTTCAGACTATGGTATTTTAGATCTACCAAGCCTCCTAATGGGATAAGAAAATCCGAAGGAAAGCGTCCAGTAGCATAGACTTTGTACTTTCTTTATTTTTGGATTGTAACATCGAGTGTTTGGAATAAAATGGACTTATTTTTCAATAAGTGAGCTCGTAATATATTTCTGTTTTTATTTAAGCTTTGTGATTCAGTTTAATCAACTTAATGACTAGGTAACCTGCATCATGATTAGTTAATCAGCTTGCCGAATAAGTAATCTGTTTAAATGTTAAAGGTTTGATTCATGGCTGAATTTATTTGTAATGCCTTAGATTCGACTAATACTCTTAGAGAAAACTCTCAATAGTTTTGTTAAACTAAGTTGTAGCATTTGTTATCAGTAGCGATCAAGTGTATTAAAAATGTATAGTTATCCCTATGTTTTACCTTTGTCGGGTAAAACCTCTTATGTTTGACTTTGTGTGTTACATGAAGTTTTACTAATTTCTTGTTTGTGATTTTTCGAACAAGAAATCATATATGAAGTTTTAAAAGATAACTTTTCTGAAGTTGGAAAAGTTTGAATAATAACTTTTGAGAAGTTGAAAAATTTTGAATTATTTAGAATTCCAAACTAATTTTTTTTTTATAGTTGGAACGGTTTGAACTACAAAGAACTTTTTTGTAGTCGGAAAGGTTTGAATCAAAACTAAAATTTTGAATTAAAATTAGATAAAACCGTTTAGTGAAGGTGACATCATCATATTCCGAAAAATAAAACATAAAAAGGAAGTATAATTAAGATAAACATGCAATTTCATTAAATTGAATAGCTGATTACATCAAAAACGAAAACATTGGTAATATTTTCATTTTCTAGTGCATACAGTAAAGATTACTGTATGTGTAATTTTTTTTCATTTAAATTTTACAAGCTTCATTGGTATTGTTTGATAGATCTCGACGAGGAGATTTCAAAAAAAGTAATTTTACGAAAAACGGATTTGTCAATCAAAAGTTATGATCATTTGAAAATTTAAAAAAAAAAAGTCCAACCACTTATGTAACTTCCCCACGGAAGTTACGGATAACTAGTTTTAAAAGAGTATAATTGTGAGAACAAGTTCTAAAAAGTTAGGAGTATGACCTATATGTAGGGAAAAAACATAGTGGCACTAGAATGAGTAAAGAAATATTCAATAGGACCTATATATAATAACCTCTATTAATATTATGGATCCTTCTATGCCAACACACAAAAACAACACATTTGTTGCCATACAATGATATGTCGCACCTATATTAACTGTTATATGGACTCCATTTAGGCTTTGGGCAATACAGTGATATGTCGCACCTATATTGGTTGTTATATGGACTCCACTTAGGCTCAATAAGAGTTGAGCTCAGACACAAAACAATGTGTGTGCGACATGTCAGTATGTGGTATCAAAATGTGCCAATTTTGTGTCTCGATCTACAATTATCTTGTTATTATTATTATTATCATTATCATCATCATCATCATCATCATCATTAATATTATTATTTTATTTTTAATTTTGTTATTATTATTACTACTTATTTTTTCTTCTAAAATTGACAATTTTAAAAATTGAAATTTGACCTAAAACTCCTCTAACTATATCAATTGCTATGTTTTTTCCTTAAAATTAAAATTCTGAATTCCTCCCATTTCTTTATTCCTAATACTAAGAAGTGAAATTTGGCCTCCATCCCACTTTCCACAAAAACTGGATAATTAATAATTGAAAAAGAAATTTCCATTGTATGATAATATTGGTATGTATAGGAGAAATGTTGAGTTTTACTAAATCTATGTTGATTTTTAACAACATAATCTAAAGTGGACGAAATATATGGTACTAATTTTCTGAGCATTTGTTTTGCCAAAATATCAAGCAATTTTGAAATAAAGCTAATCAAAATCTATTGGAATAAAATTTAGGGGATTTTGACTTAAAGACCTCAATAATACGGGCTTCTAGACATTAGTGTTCATTGATCTATTTTTAAATACAGTTTGTTAAGATGTCATGATTTTATGTCATGTCACATTCAATTTTAACGAAAAATTAACAAAACAAAAAAAAGGCAAGAAGATCAATAAAAAATTGTGAGAGGTACTAAGATGTTGTTTTGTTTTTACCTTCTGAATTTGAACCATTCAGACTTAAGAGTTACAAAAAATGTTTTTTTTTAAATGATTAGGACGCTAACGGTTATATTTGGCTCTTAATGATAAAGAGATAGAGTTACAACTGAAGTCTGAATCAGTATAAATACATTGATTCACATTCAGACTTAAAAACACACATTTTCCAGATTCATATTTCAGACTTCAGATTGAGTATTTAGATTTCAGATTCAGATAAAAACACACACGCAACCTAAGTCTAAAATCTCATATGACCTCCAACCGCTCACACAAAGGTAGAGCCCAGATTTTTAACTGGCGGGTTATCATCTAAAATCTCATATATGACCTCCAAGCGCTCACACAAAGGCAGAGGCCAGATTTTTAACTGTCTCTTGTTTAAATTAGTGTCATACTTAATTTAAAATGTAAAGCATTCTCAATATCATTGGAAGGGTTCGTGAGATGTGAAAACACATTTAATGTAGGCACGTGATACTAGTATCCACAACGACAACACAGATTTCTATGTTGTAGTGGGGACATCACCACACTTGTGTGAATGTGAGCACATAATATTTAGTTAAGGAGATAAACTGTCACCTCTAAAAATTACACCATTAGTATAGTAGTATTTTGTCTAATATTATATTTTATTTAATTTAAAAGTTATTTAATTTATATTACTGGTTACTCTTTGATTAAAATTTATGGCCATGAGGTGTAAAACCCTCAAAAGACCTTAATATGAAGAAATCAATCCTTGTAGAGGGGGCAACTTAACATGACCTTCGATTACTATTGGGCTAAGACCGAAACATTGACAAGTCAATAAAAATTAAGATATAACCACTGATGTAGGTCATTTAACACTTTAATGAATATATTTGAAGGTCATGTTATCGTGAGTTAATTGAGTCAACATTATGTTTTTGTTTTTTTGGTTGTTAGAACTTCTCACCAGCTCATATATAGCTATGTGGATAGGAACTAGCAAGTGGCTTGGGTTGAGTTTATCCCAGTACAGCTCTTCATGATCACTATGATTTTAAGTCAATTTCTATGGTTCTTATTTTCACAAATGATATTTAAAGAGAAAGTTTGTGGCATGAATTACTCCATCTTCTTTAAAAATTGGAATAGGCATGCAAGCATCCAGACCGTGAAGAAAAAATCGTGTTCGTGAGTCAATGGGACCAGATTAATGAAACCTAAGTTCAAAGTAAACTGTCAAGATACGGTATGGACCATGACAGTTGGGCGCTAACTTGTTATTCTTCTGAATCACTTTTTTAGGACAAGATCTCCCTATTTCAAGATGGTCGACTTCACCCTCCGATTGTAGAACCTAGCAGTGCTTTGCTAATAAGCAGCCTTCTGAATTGCAAAATCCTCCCTGACTTCTTCAATCTTATTGAGATGTAGTCGTCTCATGAGATCATTCTTAAAGGAATAAAAATTTAGTACTTTATGAGTCGGAAAACCTATTTCATTTGGTACTACTGTTTCAATGTCGACGGCTAGCATATATGGAGTCTCTCCTGTTGTCGTTCTCGGCATACTCTTGTAAGCTTAAAGGACGCTATGCTGCTCATTGATCCAATTCCCCTTAGAATTATCCACCTTTTTCTTCAAGCCATCGAGTAAAGTTTTATTAGTAATCCCTTTTTTACTATTGCATTATGGATGTTTAGGTGTTGAATTTCTAAATTTTTGATCGAATGCAATATTCCTCGAACTATTCGTTATCGAACTACATATTATGATCAGCGATGAAGCATAAGGAATTCCATAGCAACATATAATCTTCTTCCATATGAACTGAAAGACTATCCTATAAGGCATATCGATCAATTGGTCAACCTCCACCCATTTGGTGAAGTAATACATTACGTCAAGTAATACTTGAACCTTCCTTTGGTGGTAGGCAATGGCCTGACCAAGTCTATCCCCCAAATGAAAAAGGTCTAGGGAGAAGTAATAGGAGTTAGGGAAGCCCCTGGTCTCCTGTGAATAGTAGAAAACCTTTGGAACTTGTCACACCTCTTGGCAAAGGAAACATAATCTACTTTCATCGTCGGCCAATAATAGCCTTGGATGGCTATCCTCTGTAACAAAGATCTTCTGGATAAATGGGCACCACATGAGCCTTCGTGGACCTCATTAATCATATCATTTATTTCAGTTAGATAAACACAACTAAGTAAAGATATTGTGCAGCCTCTTCTATACAAAACTCCTTTCTCCAAGACATAGCTAGCTGCGTTGTTTCTCATCTTTGTTGCTTCCTTTTGGTCGGATGGTAACAACCATTTTTTAATATAATCCTTAATTTGATCCATCCATGAAGGTCTCAATTCTACATTCATTATATTGATAGCTTTCACATCAATTCTTCTGCTGGTGAGAATATATATACTGGAATTGTTCGTCTAAGCTCCACTAGAGTTATTGATGCTATCCAAGCAAGGGATCGGCTCGGGCACTATCTATTCTTGGGATCTAGACCATCTTAACTACAGGAAACAAATAGATGATCTCCATAGCCTTATTTATATACCTTACCATTATTTCTCCTTTAACTTCATATATCTAAAGTAGATGGTGAACAATAAGTTGGGAATCACTGTGTGCTATCACCTGCTCGGCACCTAGCGATGAGGCTAGTTACAATATTGTGATTAATGCTTCATATTCGGCTTTATTATTAGATGCTTGAAATTAAAATCGCAATGCATACTCTATATTTAAATTGTCTAGAGTGTTGATAATGAGTCCATCCCCACTGCCAGTGGCATATGAGTATTTATCTACGAACAACTTCCAAACTGTCACGTCATTGTTAAAGTCTTCTTCTGCTAGCTTTCCATATTTGGACACCTTATTGCTTTATTCATCTAGTTGTTGAGATTTCTCTTAAGTAGACAATGATTCTAGTTCATCAACGACCACCTTAGTTTACTTTTGAGCTGAGCTATCCTCTGAATAAGTTTGCTCGGTAGGTAAACTTTGTTTGCTTGATACTTTTGCATTAGTTAATTTTATTATGAAATCGACCATTGCTTGCCCTTTCAAGGAGATTATTGGATCATAAACAATCTCATATTCTCCCAGCTCAACTTCCTAGGATATTAGGCTTCTTGACTTCTCAAGTATATACAAAGCTTTTCGCAGAGGTAAGTCAGTGTATACCACAATAGTGTGGGCCTAATAGTATGGCCTCATTCTTCTGGAAGCTTCAATGAGTACCAATGCCAACTTCTCCAATCATGGATATCCAATTTTTACTCCTCAGAATGCTTTGCTAGTGTAGTACACTGGCTTTTGAACTACTTCTTTTAGTTGGATAAAGGCTGAGATAATAGCGGACACTGAAATAGCTTAATATAAGTACAATTTCTTGCCCAAAACTGGTCGGGAGAGTAGTTAGTGAGATCCTTAATACTTCTTCAAATCTAGAAATGCTTTCTCGTATTCATCATTCCATTCAAAAGTCTTTTTAAGAACTTTAAAGACTGGTAGACATTTATCTGTTGCTCGAAAAATAAAGTGATGTAAAGCTACTACTCTTCTTGTTAATATTTGCACATTCTTCTTACTGGTATGGGATTGCATCTCTAGTAAAGCATTAATTTATTAAGATTGGCTTCAATTCCCCTTAGATTCGTAATATACCCCCCCCCCCCCCAAAAAAAAAAAAAAAATTCCTTCATGTTCTCCAAAGATAAACTTAGTTTGATTGAGCTTCTATAACATCCCATATTTTTTAGGATAAATAAATTATTTAATTTGGAGAATTATAATTTAAAGTAAATTGATGATTTGGAGAAATTATTTAATTTGAAGAATTTATTTAAATTGAAAGATTCAGTTTATTTAGAGAATTGAGATTTAAATTAGTTCGGGTTGTTTCTTTTAAGAATACATGTGTCGTAATTTGAGGTTGAAATGTGAGATTTTAGTTAAGTAACTCGAATGATGATTCTGAGGGTACGGTTGAGTCCGAAAGGGTCGAGATAGTCAAAATGGAGTACCCGGTGGTAGTAATTGGGTCTCGGGACGTTTTTAGGCATGATCAGACCCACACGGGAGTGTTTGGGCCATTTTAATAAAGCCCACAAGCCTAAAAACGGGATTGACACGATAAAACCAAAATATGATAGGGTATGGCAGCCATAATTCATTTTAGAAAAAAACCTAGTTGCAGAGGAGAAAAGAGGGATAAAGTAGGAGAGCTTTTAGGAGTCAAGCCAAGAGGAGATTGATGTGTTCTTCGTCAAAATCTCCATCTAAATCAAATGATCAGACTCTACGAAACTTCTAGGCAAGTAGTTAAACTTGATTTCATTTAAATTGTGGTATTGCGATTCATATCATGGTGGGTGTAAACCATATTCATTTTGGAATGAGTTATTATAGCAAAATTCATTTTTGGAGGGTATCACATGTTAAATCTGGGTTTTGGGGATTTAAGCATTAAGGGTGAAATTGATGTTTAATTGATGTGAGAATAATATCACATGAGGCTAGAACATGATTTAGAATAAAAAACCTGTAGAAATTGTTGTTGGATTTGTATTATTGAATCGAATTGAGAATTGTGATTTAAAGGGTATTGAGAAAAATCCAATTTATGAACCCTAGAATTTTAATGAAAATCATTCAGGATTAATATCATATATTAGTGTTTGAACATGTTTATAGATGAAACAAATATGGGAGATTAAGTAATCGAGGTATGGATTGAATTTGGAAAGATTTGGAGTTTAAAAATGGTGGAAACAGAATTGGGCAAGAAGATGAATATCTGATCGATCGATCGATCGAACTAAGGAGTCTGAAAAGAGTGCGCGTGCATTCAAATAAGGAAATTATTTAATTAAACTCAATTTCTATCAGTTAAGTCCTAAACATGCATCTAGGTGTGATTAACGATGATGAAATCATGCAAGAATATTCAAACACAGACAAGTGAGGAAAAATCCCCCAAAGGGGCAAAACCTTTTATTTTCACTATAATTTTGTAAGATATGGTTACACGGATTACAATAAAAAAATACAGTGACATAGAAATACCTGCAGGGGTCGGTTCTGATGCCATCAACTGGAATATCCCTCAGGAACTCTAGGTGAGCAACAATGAAGAAGAAAGACGGCTTCTCCAGAAGGGTTGAACAAACACAAGGTTGCGTTCTTGGGTTACAAAACGATTCACAAAGGTTTGGCAAGGATGTGTTAATCAAAACATGAGTCTTGGGACTTCCATATCTTGTGACTTCCACAATGCCCTTGAACTTCCATATCTTGCCTTCTTTCACTGTTGTGACTTCTCTTGCGTACCACTTGCATTAAGTACCTAAAATAGTGGAACATGAAGTCATTGAGGCATATGTGGGACACATAATGGATATGTTGAATGCTTGATTCCCAGAATTTGGATAGAGGCCATCGTGTGAGATCGTGAACAGACGCGCCTTTTGTAGAGGCGTACGACATACATAAATGTAAGATAACGGACATGAAGAATATGTCCTTACAAATATCCCCCTATGTCTATGCCGGTACATATAAAAATATCTGAATTATCCAATAACAAATTGCCTATACAAATCTACCCTCCCATGAACCCAAAACTGGAAAGATACAAATGAATAAGTCCTCATCGTTTGTTCTTCAAAATTTCAAAACTTTTCTCATCACGGTGTGCAACATATTATCATCAATGAAGTACCTACACACATGAGATAAAGCAAAATACCAAGTGACGTATCGAGATTGAAATGAGATAAACATAGATACCAATGTATGAGAAAAGCATAAGACAAATATTAAAAACTCCCCCAAAATTCAAACTCACCCCCTTAAATGATAATTCTTTCTCCCCCTTTTTATTATCTCCCCAAATAGACAAATGTGAGAAGCAAAAATAAATGCAAATGGAGAATGTAACAAGATAAGAAACATCTATTTTTGAATTTTTAAAAAAATTTCACACACATAATCACACCATGAAAGAATACAAAACAACCAAGTCGATGATAGCGTAAATGTAGGGGTGTGATCAAATTCAATAGGAAAATCAATGCTTACACACATAACATATGTGCACGATGAATATCGGATACTCCTAATGAATGAACTCAAAATATTCATTTGGTGTAAAAAAATGAAAATATGAGACATTGACTCTATCAAATCAACAAATCAAAGCTCAAAGTGATTTCCACACCAATAACGTCCAAAATGATTTCATGTTTTTTTAGAACTTTCAAGGAAGTGCAAACCCGTTTAAATTCTCCAACCAAACTCCCTCATATTTAAATTTTGAATAGAGGTAATCTAGATTCTCAAACTTTGAAGAATTGATGGTGAAACCTAATGGCCCATATTTGGCATGAATTGCTTTTTTTATTGCCTTTAAATTTTTGTGGGCTCTTTTAACCTCTTTGGACCTCTAATAATAAAATTCCTCAATTTTTTAGGTCCGTTTTTTAACGGTGGCTTAGTATTCGCAAAGGCTAAATGAACCTTTCGCAACCCTTCCCCATTTTCAAATAAACACACAGTCTCACCAAACGATTTTAACATGCATTCCAATCTTGTCAAGTTTTATCGCATATTGTACGTTGTATGGACAGAATTGAGATGGAAACACTCAAGCCAATATGTGATAGACAAGTACAATAATCAAATATAGCCGTGCATATGTGAAATAAGGAGATAGGAGTCAAACATGTAGAAAGATATCACTAATCACATCTCAAAGACTCCAAACAATGTAAAACACATGGATGAAATGATGCAGTGTCTCGAATCTCTATCGAACAGTCACATGGATAAATGGAATGAAATTTGTGACTCAACTATCTTAAATGCTCATCCATAAAAGGTGCAAATAAAATAAAAAAAATATTTTTGTGCTTTTCTAAAATTTTTATAAAAAGAAAATCTTTTTGGATTTTTCAAAAGAAATATACAAAGCAAAAGCTAATAATACACATGATACAAACTAGAAATAGGAATCATATGATATGAACATAACAATGCATCCTGTCCTAGACATGAACCAACCCCATAGTCAACTGTGCAAATCCCCACAGACTTCCTAAGACTCTAAAATCTAAGGGCATCAAAATGCTTCGTTAATATATCGGCTAACTAAAGGTCGGTGGGTACAAAACTCAGGGATACGACTTTCTCCTCAACTAACTGAGCTTTGTGCGTGAATGTTGGAATGGATTGCGGGATATGTGTATCGCGCTCGTATTATCACATGAAATAGTCATGGTGTCATGTGAAATCCCATAATACTCCAACATTTATTTTATCCATAAGAGTTGCGTGTAACAACTCCCGACGACAATGTACTCAGCTTTTGCAGTGAACAAAGAGATGGAGTTTTGCTTTTGCTAAGCTAGGAGACAAGAGCAGAACCAAAATAGAAACACACACCAGAATTGCTCCTAAAACCATCTACATCCCCGACCCAATCGGCATCCAAATAGGCGGACAAACGGTTATTGGTGTCAAAGGAATACCAAATACCATATGAGAGAGTCCCACTCATGTATTTGATAATACGTTTTAGAGCGAGTAAGTGTGACTTTTTCGGGGACGCCTGATATCGCGCACATACTCCAACACTAAAGGCTATGTCGGGACGACTGGAAGTCAAGTAGAGAAGACTACCTATCATACTTCAATACAAGGTTTGCTCTATGTCCTTGCCTGAAGTGTACTTACTAAGTTTGATAGAAGTGCTCAATGGTGTACGTGCATGCTTAGCGGAGTCTAAACCAAATTTCTTCACTAGGTCTCTGGCATACTTGGATTTGGAGAAGAACACCCCATCCTCTTGGAGACCAAGGAATAAAGTAATCTCACCTACCATGCTTATCTCAAACTCACTTTTCATCTCCTCCTCAAAGTGGTGAGCATGTTGGGAGCACGTGGATCTAAAGACTATGTCATCCACATAGACCCGGACAACTAAAATAGCACTGTCATCTCTCCTGATGAGTAATGTCATATCAACTCCCCCTTTCTTGAAGCCACAGGCTAAGAGATAGGAAGTAAGCCTCTCGTACCAAGCACGGAGTGCTTGCTTAAAACCATACAAGGCTTTCCTCAGATAGTAGACGTGTTCTGGGTACTTAGGGTCTTCAATCCCTTTTGGTTGTTCCATGTAAACCTCCTCCTGTAGAATGCCATTTAGAAAGGCGCACTCGACATCCATATGATATAACTTGAAGTGCAGATGACATGCAATGGCGAGTTGTAAGTGGAGCCTCGTAATAGGAGAAAATATCTCCCCAAAGTCTACACCCTCTATCTGTATGTAGCCTTGAGCGACCAACCTAGATTTTTCTGATTATGGTGCCATTTTCATCCATTTTATTCTTGAAAATCCACCTGGTACCGATCACATTAGTCTAACTAGGTCGAGGGACAAGTTCCCAGACATTGGTCTTTTTAAACCGAAGCAACTCATCCTTCATGGAAGATATGCAGTGTTCATCTTTGAGTGCTTCTTTGTGATTCTTGGGCTCGACGTTGGACGTGTAGCAAACATGGCTAACAACATTCTCTAGTTGAGCACGAGTCTTGACCCCTAAAGTGGGATCGCCAATAATAGCAGAGGGATCATGACTCTTACGAACCCAAGCAGGTGTGTCCCCTAACACATGAGTAGGGTACACAGGGTGTGGGTGAGGGACAAGTAAATCGCTACTAAAAAAGTCCTCATCCTCACACTGAAGGCTAGAATTAATAAACGTCGAAGGATCGTCATCTTGCACGGTGACATTTATTGACTTCACAACCTTAGAGCTCTTCAGGTTAAAAACCCGATACGCTCTACTATTTGATGAATATCCTATCAATATTCCCTCGTCGCTCTAGGAGTTAAACTTTACTAATTGCTCTCTATCCCGTAGGATGTAGAATTTACTCCCAAAGACACGAAAATATACAAGGTTGGGTTTTTTGCCAGTCCACAATTCATAATGTGTCTTTAGTGTGTGTGGATGCAGGTAAACCCTATTCACTGTATGGCATGCAGTAGAAACTACCTCTACCCAAAATCTCATGGCAACCTTACGACCTATAAGCATAGATCTAGCCATTTCCTGGATCGTCCTATTCTTTCTCTCAATAATCCCATTTTGTTGAGGAGTCTTCACAGCAGAAAACTCATGTTTGATCCCGAGGCTATCATAGTAAAGATCTACCTTTGCTTCCTTAAATTCTGTGCCATTGTCACTACGTATCCTATTAATAGTGACCCCGTGTTGATTTTGCAGGACACAGAACTTGGTCGTTAAAAACTCTACAACATTGGATTTCTCTCTCAGAAAACCTACAATCGAATATCTAGAGAAATAATCCACCATCATGAGGATATACCTCTTACCACCCAGACTCTCAGTATGAGTAGGACCCATAAGATCCATGTGAATTAACTCAAGTACACGGGAGGTGGTAATGGAATGCAACTTCCTATGGGGGATACGAATTTGCTTACCCAACTGACAGGGTCCACAAACCGTGGAAGTCCGCTTTCCAAGAGATGGTAAGCCACGTACTAGGTCCCTTTTAGCTAAGCGAGATAAATTTCTAACGTTCACATGACCTAGACGTTGGTGCCATAGATCCATAGGAGTGATCGTGGCGCTGTTGCAGACAAGTGAGGATGTGGGAACAGTCCCATAGTAATTATCCTCGGTCCTCACCCCTCGCACTAAAAGTTTATCGGTTTGATTGTAGACATTACATGCATCCTGGTCAAACTTTATAGTGAAGTCAACGTCGCATAGATGGCTAATGCTAAGAAGGTTTGCTTTCAAACCTTTGACGTACAAAACATTCTCTAGCTTAGGAAGTCCTGGTAACTCTACTGTACCTCATCCTATAATACTAGGCTTTCTCCCGTCTCCAAAGGTGACTCTACCTTCCTTATATTCTTCTAGGTAGGTAAAAAATGAGACATCACTTGTCATATGTCTGGAGCACCCACTATCAAAATACCACTGTGAGGTATTATGTTCTTTGAGAGCGACATGAATAACAAGAGCCTTTTTATCTTTCTTAGGAACCCAAGACGTGGTAATTTACCCTTGTTGTTGTTGGTTTTAGCCGGGATGCGAGAAACATTCACAGATGGCAAAGACATCTGTTAGAATTCCTCCATCAAGCTCTGTGATGTGGCGACTAAAAACTCAACACGCTCTGTCAGACTGGCAAAATCATCAGTATGATGTGGTGGAGCAATAGTACGTTATGTCAAACTATAGCAAAACTCCCTGAGGTGGCCTTGTCTTTTGCAATACGTACAGAAGAACGGAGTCTTAGGTGGACCTGAGTTTGCTTTTCTTGGTCGAACTCTCTTTCGTAATTTTTGACGATGGCCATATGGAGTCGTAGTAAATTCAGGAACTGGTCCAGGTGCAATTTGGGAAGTGGAGGCACCATCATAACCTATTCCCTACCTATCACCAAAACCTAAAGCGGGACCGAGGAGCATTTTCCCCATCTTTCTTGATTTGTCCTCAATTTGAACCTTGACTTCCCGTGCTTTCTCAAGATCATGAGTAAGATGGGAAACAAGGGATTCAAGTTTCTTTCGATTCTCCATGGAGTAATGGAGCTCACTCGTAAGACTACCCACTTGTTTAGTCAAGTCCCATTTCTCTTTCTAAAAACCACTCTTTCTCTAAACAGTCTCTCTCTTTCTCTAAACAAACTTTTTTCTCAACACAAGCAAACTCTATCTCTCTCAACATAGTGTAAGTGGAGGACTCTTTATCTCTCGCTTCTTCTAAATCTTCCTCTAATGCGATGATCCTAAGAACTAATGCTTTGTTACGATTTTTTGTTTTAAATGACTCATTGTATAACTCAGCGTAGGCGCGTTGAATATTACTCTCGCTCTCACTTGCATCATCCTCCCCCTCACTCACATCGCTGTCATTGTCGAGGTGTCCCTATGAAGTAGAGTCCTCATCGCCGTGAGGAGTACTAGAAGTACTCAGATGACTAGCCATGAATGCGGTGAAGTTACACTCATGCGGTGACTCATCTCCAGAGACCACCGACTCGACCTCACTGTCGTCACTAAGGGTAGCATTAAGGACAACTTTGCCCTTTTCTCTGTTCAACCTAGTAGCACACTCAAAAGCTCTATTAGCCCTACCGTTGCACTCATAGCATCTCTCACTCCCTTTCTTAGGAGGATCTTTAAAATCTTTTACATTTTTCTTTTCAAACTTATTTTTCTCAAACTTCTTTTTATCTTTGAAATTACCATTTTTCTTGAATTTGAGAATTTTCTTGAAATTTTTAGCAAACAGGGCCAAATCATCTAAATCAAAGTCACACTCAGAATATGACGTATCGATCTCTCTTTTTCTAGATGACTCTCCCCTCTTTCTTGCCGACCCCTCACTCTTTCTCTTTTGGGCGTTAAGTGCAATTCCCTTATCTTTAGACTTGACAGATTTAGGAAATATATCAATTTCATACGTTTTTAAGTCTCCTATAAGTTCCTCCAATTTAAGCGTATTTAAATTATCCATAGAATTTAACACAGTGACTTTAGGGATAAAACATTTAGGCAGTGATCTAAGAATCTTTTTAATAACTCTAGCATTAGGAATGTGCTCACCAAGATTAAAGCTAGTGTTAACAATATCAGACAGTCTAGCATAAAATTCATCAAAACATTCAGACTCAAGCATGGTGATTGTTTCAAATTGAGTTGTTAAATTTTGCAGTTTAGACTTTTTCACAGCATTAGTTCCTTCATGGGTAAGTTGCAAAACATCCCATGCCTCTTTTGACGTGGTGCACGTCATTATCCGTTTGAACTTATCAGGTGTGACGGATCCAGAAATAGCACTCAAACCCTTAGAATTAAAAGATGACCATTTAAATTCTTCTTCAGTCCAAGAAGTGGAAGATTTTAAACTAGTTACGTTCTCAACAGTGATGGAGGGAGGTGTCCACCCTTTTTCAACCAAAATCCAGACACGTTCATCAATGGTTTTTAAAGCAGATTTCATGCGGGATTTCCAGTATGCATAGTTTATCCCGTTAAAAATTGGCATAATTTCTCCATTGAACACGGTCTTTTTTAAAAATTAATTTTTTCAGAAAATTGATATCTTAGAAAAATTTTGCGAAAAATTACACAGTATAATTGTGTAATTGGCTTTGATACCAATTTGAAAAGAGTGCCCATGCATTAAAATAAGGAAATTATTTAATTAAACTCAGTTTTTATCAATTAAGTCCTAAACATGCATCTAGGTGTGATTGAAGATGATGAAATCATGCAAGAACATTCAAACACACACAACTGAGGAAAAATCCCCTAAAGGGGAAAAACCTTTTATTTTCACTATAATTTTATAAGATACGATTACACGGATTACAATAAAAAATACATTGACACAGAAATTCCCACAGGCTTCGGTTCTGACGTCGTCGATTGGAATCTGCCTCAGGAACTCCATATGAGCAGTAATGCAGAAGAAAGACGGCTTCTCCACAAGGGTTGAACAAATACAAGGTTGTGTTCTTGGGTTACAAAAGGATTCATAAAGATTTGGCAAGGATGTGTGAATCAAAACATGAGTCTCGGGACTCAAAAATATGAAGACTGGAGTAATTAGAACACTTAAAATCGTCTTTCCAGGTCTTATAAAATAACTCTCCCGAAGTTGGCTTTTATAGGAATCCAAAATGAATTTTAAAACTTTGGGACTCTTGCAAGCATCAGGTACCCCGAATCGATTCCAGTGTACCATGAACCGATTCTCCCCCCGAAACGGTTTAGCCTTCGGTTTGCGATAGTTCGCTGGTTTTGGGGCTAAAAGGACTCAGCATTTTTCCAAGTCTTTTTCTCTGAATTTTCTCCATTTTTAAAAGGCCATAATTTCTTCATCGTAGCTCAGATTGAGGTGTCGTTTCTTCCAGTATCTTCATGGAATCGAGCTATTAAACTTTCCAGTTAACTGGACCTCTGGACGGTGTCTGTAAAATTACCAAAATGACCTTAAACTTCCATATCTTGCCTTCTTTCACTGTTGTGACTTCTCCTGCGTACCACTTGCATTAAGTCCCTAAAATAGTGGAACATGAAGTCATTGAGGCATATGTGGGACACATGATGGAGATGTTGAATGCTTTATTCCCGGAATTTGGATAGAGGTCATCGTGTGAGATCGTGAACAGACGTGCCTTTTGTAGAGGCATACGACATACACAAATGTAAGATAACATACATGAGAAATATGTCCTTACAGAGTTGATCGATTAACCCCTTAAAATATTGTAAAATGTGGCATTATATATCTTCTCGTCACGATCGCGTGGGCACCAACCTCGTATTTTTTTGAGTTTTTTTGGATTTGATATGATTTTTCTACGATAGAGTGCGCGAGACGGACATCTTTAGGAAGAAATAAATTCGGACTATTTGGAGATGTCCGTAGATGAGTGAAGGACTTTGGAAAAATATTAAGGAACATTATTTTATCCTTGGATTAGATAGGGATGAATTCGGGGTACAGATTTAGGAGTATTTATAATGAATAACACTCGATAATATATGTCAAAAATATATGAGTGTATTCGATTGGAGATTTCGGATGAATTTAACATACGGTCTGGTATCTTAAGGTGGATTTAATTGATAGAAATTAAATGGAACCAAATACTTAGAGTCTTATGGTATGTGTATTAAGATATTTAAGAGTTAAAGAAGGGGGCAACCTTATAAGTCAATTTTGAGTATTAAACTCATAAGTTTGTAATTACAGGCCAAGTGAATGTGTCCGGACATTGTAGTTGAGTGACACCACTTTAATAAATTAATTATTGTGAAATTGATTAGATTAATCGGTGTAATTCGCAATGTAATAAATTCGGGGGTTAAGAATGAGTCACGGTGAATGTGAGTGAACCTATGACTGAGACCAGTAAAATATGAGTGAATTACCTACTGAAATATTTAAGGGTTAATTGGCACACTTCGAGTAGTGAGGGACACTCGGGAATATACGATGAGGTGTATAATTGAAATTTAATAATACTTAGGATGTTCGTGACATATATATATACTACGTATGAGCGACATACTATTGGTCGCGTGAATACCTATACGGCTGATAGTAATTTATATATTTGGGTTGTGTGAATACCTAATGATTATTATAGGTTGTGTGAATACCTATTGGTTGATTTATTATGTGTATGACATACCTACACTGCTTGCTATTAGGGTGGAGGTTACGCGTTGGGACGGTCTTATCTCAAGGATCCTTCAAAGGGATTTTAGACTCGTCCCCTAGAACATAAAACCTTGGAAACGTGCTATCCGCGATATGATAGTTGGACGGTCAAATGGGAATGCAGGTATGTACGTGACCCATGAGGCTAGGGACTATGTTCGCCTCAAATATGTGTGATTTGTATTGATGGTTCGGGAGAGATTTAACCAATAGTCCTTTAAGGAGTGAGTGATTCACTTGGACATGATAGCAGAGTATGCATTGCACCAAGTGGTTCTAACCTAGAGGTGCGGGATTAATATAAAAACATGATTTATCATAATTATATTCTGGTTGTCACAATTCTCCCCCCGTTAGGAAATTTCGTCCCCGAAATTGACATACCTTGGTTGTCTGAATTAAACAAATACGGATAACGCATCTTCATGATATCCTCACTCTCTCATGTAACTTCTTCCATGGAACTCCTTCTCCACATAACCTTCACAAGTGGGATCACTTTTGATCTCAATATTTGTTCTTTCCTATCGACGATTGCAAGTGGTTCTTCCACATAGCTCAAATTATCTTTCAACGCAATAGGTTGTTCCACCAATACATGTGAAGGATCTGCTACATACTTTCTTAACATAGAAACATGAAAAACATCATGTAACCGAGCTAACTCTGGTGGCAACGCTAACTTGTAGGCAACCATCCCGACTTTATCAAGGATTTCATAAGGTCCAACGTAGCGTGGACTTAATTTCCCTTTCTTTACAAACCTCGTAACTACTTTCCATGGAGATATCCGAAGAAACACATAATCCCTTTTTTGGAATTGTAAATCTTTTCATCGTTTATCCGCATAACTTTTTTGTCTTCTTTGAGCTGTTCTCATTCTATCTTGAATAATCTTCACTTTTTCAGTGGTGACTTTAATAAATTCTGGACCCTCTATCTTCCCTTCACCAACTTCACCCCAACATATCGGTGTACAACATCGTCTACCGTATAATGCTTCATATGGATCCATACCAATAGTAGACTGAAAACTATTGTTATATGAAAATTCTATCAAAGGCAAATATTCATCCCAATTACCTTTGAAATCAAACACGCAAGCTCTAAGCATATCTTCCAAAATCTGTATTATCCTTTCAGACTGCCCATCTGTCTGAGGATGAAAAGTCGTACTAAACTTCAAGTTAGTACCCATAGCATACTGCAAGCTATCCCAAAATCTGGATGTAAAAGTAGGGTCTCTATCTGAAATAATAGATACCGGTGCTCCATGCAATCGAATAATTTCATTAACATACAATCTAGCATATCTATCAACTGTATACGTAGTCTTGACTGCTAGAAAATGAGCGAACTTCGTCAATCTATCCACTACTACCCAAATCGAATCTGACTCCTTCTGAGATCGAGGAAGCCCAACCACAAAATTCATCGTTACATGATCCCATTTCCATTCCGGTATTAGCAATGGCTGAAGCAGACCAGTAGGCTTCTGATGCTCCACTTTCACTTGCTGACATATAAGGCACCTCGCAACAAAATCAACTATTTACTTCTTCATATTATTCCACCAATAATGCTCCTTTAAATCCCTATACATTTTAGTGCTACCAGGATGCATAGTATAAATGGAATTATGAGCCTCATCTAAAATTTCCTCTTTCAATCCACACACATTAGGCACACACAACCGCTGCTTATACAATAAAGTGCCATCATTCACAATACAAAAATCTTCAGACTTACCATCTCGGAGATCTTGTCGTTTCTTCTCAAGAAAATGATCTTGACTTTGCAAATCACGAATACGGGTAGCTAATAAAGGCCTCACGCTTACATGAGCAAAGAACCTGTCCCCATCGGCTAGCTTCAATTCTACTCCCATCAATATCAACTCCATGATGTGGGAAACTCTAGCACACCGAATACAAGATAACCTGCCCGAAGCCTTTCTACTCATAGCATCTGCAACTACATTTGCCTTCCCTGGGTGGTAGTGAATTGTACAATCATAGTCTTTAAATAACTCCATCCATCGCCTCTGCCTCAAATTCAACTCCTTTAGAGTAAATAAATACTTAAGGCTTTGATGGTCAGTAAAAATTTCACATACCTCACCATATAGATAATGACACCATAATTTCAAAGCAAAGACAATAGCAGCAAGTTCCAAATCGTGTGTAGGATAATTACTTTCATGTGTACGCAACTTCCTAGAAGCATAAGCAATAACTTTACCATGTTGCATAAAAACACAACCCAACCCCTGGTGTGAAGCATCTGTATAAATAACAAAACCATCTCCACCATGCGGAATAGTAATAACAGGTGGAGTTACCAACCTCTTTTTCAATTCATCAAAAATATTTTCGTAATCAGAATTCCATTCAAACTTAACATCTTTCCGGGTTAGTTTAGTCATCGGCAAGGCAATCGAAGAAAATCCCTTAATAAACCTTCTATACCCAGCTAAACCCAGAAAACTTCTCACCTCAGTGACATTATTGGGCCTCTCCCATTTTATAATAGATTCTACCTTCTTGGGATCAACACATATACTATCTCCAAAAATAACATGGCCTAAAAATACAACTTTTGAAAGCCAAAATTCACATTTGCTAAACTTAGCATACAATTGCTTATCTTTCAACACATTCAAAATAGTTCTGAGATGCTTTTCATGTTCAACCATATCACGTGAATAAATCAGAATATCATCAATAAAAACTATCACAAACGAATCAATAAAAGGATGCAGTATCCGATTCGTAAGATCCATAAATACAGCTGGAGCATTAGTCACCCCAAAAGGCATCACCAGGAATTCAAAATGACCATACCGGGTACGAAAATCAGTTTTAGAAATATCACTCTCCTTGACCCTCAACTGATGATAACCCGATCGTAAGTCTATTTTTGAAAACACTTTAGCACCCTGTAACTGATCAAACAAATCATCTATACGAGGTAAAGGGTACTTTTTCTTAATAGTAGATTTATTCAGTTGCCTATAATCAATACACAAACGCATAGTGCCATCTTTCTTTTTCACAAATAAAACCGGTGCCCCCCATGGAGATACACTAGGTTGTATGAACCCCCTATCAAGCAAATCCTGCAACTGAATTTTGAGTTCTTTCAACTCAGCACATGCCATTCTATATGGTGCCATAGAAATAGGGGTTGTCCCCGGTGCTAATTCAATACTAAATTCAATTTCTCTTTCTGGAGGTAACCCTGGCAACTCACTAGGAAACACTTCTAGAAAATCCCGTACAATAGGAACATCGACTAATTGTAAAGATCCCTTCCTAGTGTCAAGAACATATGCAATAAAATCCTCACAACCCTTACTCAATAATTTCCTCGTTTGAATAGAAGAAATGATGCAACTAGGAACAATTTTCCTTTCCCCCACAAATTTAAATTTAGTCTCACCAGGCATATTAAAAATAACTTCCTTACAGAAACAATCCATAGATGCATGATATTTAGATAACCAATCCATTCCCATAAATATATCAAAATTAGAAATATCCAATGGAAGTAAATCTATAACTGTATCTCTAGCCCCCACAGTCAAAACACAATCACGAAAAAGATATTCAACTACAATCATATCCCCCATAGGCATGGAAATACCCAACCCCACCTCTAAATGAGTGCATGGTCTATTCAGATATATGGAAAATGCACATGACACAAAAGAATGTGTGGAACCAGGATCAATCAGAACATAAGCACTTCTATCAGTAACAGAAAGTGTACCTGTCACCACATCTGGAGTAATCTGAGCTTCCTTAATTGTAAAAACTCGTCCACCTAGTCTGGAACTACTAGCTTGTCCTCTGCCCATACTTTTCACTGCACTGCCCGGAGATAACATTCTGCTTGCTACTTCACTATGTGCTGCTGGAGTCTCTGCCAATTGCGGACAATTCTTCATAAAATGCCCCACTTGATGACAATGGTAGCATTCCAATCCCTTAAGCTTAGGACACTCAGATTTATAATGCTCTTCCTCTTTACAAAAGAACATGTAAAACCTCCTATTGGGGCCTCACCTCTCCCTGACTTTCTAGCTAAACTAAAAGATCCTCCACACCTGGTATCTCTGCCTAATCTCCCCTGACCTCTACCACTATCTCCACCATCTCTCTGAAATTTATGAGGTTCCATCTTAACACTTCCACCCTCACCTCCCTTGGAGTGAGATGCGTCGAATCTACTCTTCTTAAAACTCTCTCTACTCGCCACCCCTTGGTTCATTTGCTTTTCTGCTATCGTGGCTTTGTTTACCAGAGAAGCATAATCTTCTAACTCATAAGTGGCCACTCTATTTTGAATAGGCCAAATCAGTCCATCTTGAAACTTACTACATTTATCTCCTTCATCCTGCACATACTTAGTAGCAAATCTAAACAAAGCAGTAAATTTAGCATCATACTCCCTCACAGACATTTTCCCTTGGGTCAAATTTATAAATTCCCTCAGCTTCTCCCTCCTATAAACTTTAAGGAAATACTTAACATACGAATCTTTAATAAATTCATCCAAAGTAATAACATCAGTACCTTCCAACCTGGGAACTAAATGGTTGCTAGCTTCCAACCAATATTTGGCCTCTCCTTTCAGCTTAAACACAACTAGATTCACTTTCTGGTTATCTGGAACCTTCATAACTGGAAAGATCGTTTCTAGATCCCTGACCCACATCTCAGCTTTTGTAGGTTCAACTGACCCTAAATATTCTGGAGGATTTAACTTCAAAAACTTCTCATGCATGGAATCTTTCATTACCTTCGTTGCCTCTTTCCCAATCCTGGCCGCAGTCTTTGATTCTAGATATCTAGCTTGTTGTTCTGCCATTTGTGCCATATTTCTTTCTTGTTGTTATGCAATCCTCAACATTCCATGTGCCATTATCTGAATCTCTGTAGGTTATTCATTCTCTCTGGCCCTTCCAGCAACACTCCGCCCTTCCTCAGTATTGTCTGTACGAGAAACTACTCCCTCTTCTTTAGGTTGTCCATTCACAGGTTCCATCTGGAATTATCTGTAATACAACAAAGTTCTAACAACCAATAATAACAGTTTATAATACTAAACTATTAGTTAGTACATAAACAATTCATAAATATCAAATCAATTCAATACTGCCATCTAACCGTCACACACGTCCAGAATTAACAACCACACTCTGATACCACTAATTGTCACTCCCCAAAACCCAATATCCATACTAATCATTTGTTATTGTAATAATTAGATCATAATCTTGAGCCCATTGGAAATATGATTCATTCATCAATATTTTCCTACATAATGTGCATAATGAACAAAATATTATTCTTATATCATAAAATTCAATATCAGAGTCATAATTAAGTGATCATACAATACCGTGATTAACTATGATCAACTCAATCCATACTAAATCAATATATACAATGTGTGAGTATATTAAAATCTTCAGTGTGACAACGATAAAATCCCATTTTTAAACCCCATCTCTCTCCAACGGTGCAACTCTCAAAGCTACCGATCATATGGTATCCTAGCTGGCAGCGTATGAACTTGAAATTGTTAAAATATAAACCGTAAGCATTAAGCTTAGTGAGGTACTCCTTCCCTGCAATAGAATAACAATTCTATATCGAATATGTAGATATAAAATCCGAAAAATCCTTCCCATTGGCAATAACAAATCATGGATCATAAGATCCAAATAATTCTGCCCATTGGCAATAACAAATCCTGGATCATAAGATCCAAACAATTCTGCCCATTGGCAATAACAAATCCTGGAACATTAGTTCCAACAAATCATTGGATCTTTGTCCAATTTCAATCCAGGATCATAAGACCCAAACAAATCCTGGATAATTTAATATCCAAACAAATCCTGAATACCGAAGTATTCAAACCAATCCTGGATCATGAGACCCAAACAAATCCTGTATATTTTAATATCCAAACAAATAATGAATACCGAAGTATTCAAACAAATCCTCTCTTAGAGCTATATTCATATTTATATATGAAACAAATTATAAGTACACTCACCTCGACAGTTTAACTGGCTTTTCCCTTGCCTTTATTCGGTATTTGTTCAATCAGATCTTCTTCCCTTCCTATCATTCTTACAATATTAGTATCATCATAAGAATATCAATAATCCAAAGAATGATTTAAACATAATTCAATCCATAAGCATCACATGATTCCATTCAAATCATTTATCACAAGTGAAGTTCCACCCAAATCCATGTTAATATATTTAACATATCCAAATCATAGACCAAATATAAATTCATTTATTCTTGGTAATTCAATCCTTATCGTATTAGTATTCCAATACAAAATAAGGTACGATATTTCAATTTTCCTAGGGCAAGATATGCCCATTTCTTTACCACATAACAAATATGCCGTATAGGCTCTTTTATCGTTCATTCAACTTTCAGGAATTTCCATAATTTTTCTACATAGTAAATTTATATGATATTTAAACCAACATCAGTAAACATATTTAACAATACAAGATTAAAATTTCATAGTTTTCAGAGTTCATTTCCTATGTCAAGCAAATCATCGAACACATGGCGGGCATACTTTCACCCTTAGGGCAGATTTCATACCCGAATTTCAAACTCTCACCAAAGACTCATTTCTTGGTATTTTACCATGATTTTCGGATATGTCATACATATATGAGTCCAGGTTAATATCCAATTGGAATCAATCAATTCCAGTAAGTATACAAAAATATATGAAATTTGAATAAACAAGGTTCCTAAACAAAACAATTTCAAGGGTTTACACATTGAAGTTTGCTTAAACTTGCATCTATCCATAAGTACACATCAAGACATGGAAATTCATTAAAAAATGATTATTTCAATCATTTAAATAAGTAATCCAAACAAATAAACAAGATTTATGGATGGAAATACCTTAGGGGCTTTTACGTAATTTTTTTATGAATTTTTCTTCAATTTCTCCTCACACTTTCTTCCTAAACTTCAAAACTCTCTTTCCTTAGGTTAAAACTCTTCCATGGCTGAAATATGCTAAAGGAAGATATTAATTCAATGGTTTTAAGTAGGCATAAGGCCACCCCCTCTTGGTCCAATCAAAATATAACATGTGGCATTACATAAAACAGAATATCATTTAAGGCTAAATGACTACTTTACCCCCTGTTCGTAAAAAGACAATATCTTCCCATTCGGATGTCCTTTCGATGAACCGTTTGTTTTATTATAAACCTAACTCATATATATATATACAAATATCTAGTTTACACCTCAAGTTTATTGTTATGTCATAAATGTCAAAACTAGCCTCCAACAGGAACATTCCTACCGAAAACTTTAAAATTTCACATTTGTAACTAATTCGATATTTCAAGCATTATGAAGGTAGGATTAAACTAAACATAATTACTTACATTATATATATACTAATAACATATTATTCATATCACATAAGCTAATCATAATTTAAACATGATTTATCATAATTATATTCTAGTTGTCACAATATGTGAGGGTGTTAATCCGCATAATATTTAGTCAACAAATTAATTTACGTGAATGATAGAATTACAACACATATATTGTATTCTAAAACATTAATGTTGCCTTCAATGGACAAAGTTAGGATATCTACAATATTAGTTCAAATAAAACTATCATACGCTAAGAATTAACCATGCAATTATGTCGAATTTAGTATCAAACTTCAAAAACCTTGGTTGGGTTCATGTTCCCAAACTGACGATGAGAATAGTCGAACATAAAATTAATCTCTATGAAAATAAAAATTGTATTTCAAGAAACCATGATGAAATAATATGAATTACAAGATGAAATAATGTTACCAAGATTGAAGAACATAATAACATGCAAGAGAAATCAACAATTGAAGAAAAAAAATCCCCCAATAGATTTGATGTTGCATTGAAATCACGATGAAAAGCATAAAAGTTCTTCTCCAAGTTATTCTCAATCATAGGTTGCCTTACAATGATGCCTACTTGGTTAAAAAGACTCATAATGACCTAATACAAGTACAAAAATTCGTGTAAAGAGGTTGAGATAGACTCAAATAACTCTACCTAAAATCTAGGAAAAGATACACAATCTCGTCTTGTATCGAACCCATAGACTGAACCAAACCCATATGTGAACCCATAGAGAGAACTGGTTCATTTGAAAATATTGGTTCCATCAGGTCCTTTGCCTAAGGTTTTCATCTTTTGCATTTTCCCTCTTATTTTCAATTTTTCCCTCGGACTTTCTTCTTAACTTCGAATGCTTGTGACTTCTACACTGTATGTCGGATTGACATGTCTTTTCTTCCAGTATTCTCATGACTTTGATCTCTGTAGCATATAAGTTGTCTCCTCTATGGATTTTGGAAAAAAAATACCAAAATTCCCATGGCTTTCTTTTCTTCCATTTCTTTCACTGTTTTGGCTTTTCTCTTCCATCCATTTACACGATTTAACTACAAAACATAAGAGAAATAAATGAAATACTTGCCAAAAAGGTTAGTAGGAAAAAAAAGGCAAATCTCGGCTAAATTCAATGTTCGAGATCGTAAAAATACCAAAATTAAGAAGATAAACATGGAATATTATGCCTAATCAGTAATATCCGTTGGCCTCGGATTTAACATATCACTATTATAATCATGTCATAAGCCAATGATTTATCGCCATATAGGTCCTAATGATAACAACATTCAATTTATTTTGTGGGTTATAAATTTGTTTACCCATTTAACAATTACTACAAACGTGAGAATAAACCGACTCAAGAAGAGGTAACTAATAAACAATTTCATTCCAAAAAAGTTTATTAAGATCTCTAAAGTTTAGGTCATCTAACCTTTCAGGCCAAAGATCCGCCACATCCTCCTTAACACTATTGTAAAGAACACCCAGAGAGACATTAATGATATAGCAATTTTACGTGGTTATAGTTCCCTTCTAAAGGAAATTACCTTTAGGATCAAGAACTTTACATTCGTTTTTCCTAAAAAGAAAATTGCGATGATTATCTCACTTTTGACTTATGCTAAGCGAGTTAGCCTTTACACCATAAAAAACAAAAAACTTTATCTAATATATGAAAATTAACAATATTTTTGGTACTATTTCCTATGCTATTAGATTTGTTTCCATCTCCAAAACTGATCGAACCGATTTTTTCAACACAAATCTTGAAAACATAGCTTTGTTCCCGGGCATATACGAAGAGAACCCACTATCAGAATACCATTGCGAGTGATCTTGAGCAACAAATGTGTCAGTAACAACACATGTAATGTTTTAGTTTTTGGCCCAAATCGCCTTAAACTTATAATTCTTCCCAAAAACTTTTGAACCAACGTCAACATTTTTAGAATTAAAAATCCTTTCAATATAAAAAAAAAATAGTTATTCAACAACATAATTAAAATCATGACATAAAGAACAAACTTCATCCAAATGAGTGTTCTCAATCACTTTGGAGTTTTTCTTAATACTATATCAAAACTCTTTAAAATGGCCACTTCGATTAGGAAAAGTATAATGATGCACAAAACGTTGATAAATTTTCTTAGAAAGCTTTGGAACATTTTTCTAAGAGATAAAGAAAACTCTTTAGGATCAGGAGACTTTTGAGAAGGTTTAAAAAATGGCTTTGTTGTCAGATTTGGATGGCACATTAGATTCAATCATACCAATACTACGTTTCTCATTAGAATATCGAGTATGAGATAAAATCCTTTTTCCCAATTTTTTCGATCTATCTTCTAATTTAACTTCAACATTCTTAGAGAAGTGTAACTTGTTTTTCAACAAATGTTATTTTCTCATTCAAAAAGTCGTTGGAACTTTTACTTTCTTCTAGCTCACGTCGTAAAACATTTAACATTTCTTGTAAATCATTGTTGTCATTATCCACTAAAAGGAGACTCTCGCTAAGAGTGATATGCTAAGCTTCAACTTTGCTAAAAAAGGATCCTTTTATTTCAAAATAAGCATTTTCTTTTTTCTGATTTTTTTAAGTTTGATGGAAATTTTCAATAATCTTTTCTTTAGTATAGCATTTTTAGCACAAAGTTTATCATAAGCATGTTATAGGTCACAATGTTCTTCATTATAATAATCGTC
Source organism: Sambucus nigra (assembly GCA_949130495.1). Lineage (NCBI taxonomy): Eukaryota > Viridiplantae > Streptophyta > Magnoliopsida > Dipsacales > Adoxaceae > Sambucus > Sambucus nigra. The sequence goes on along the minus strand of OX422207.1, from coordinate 351,792,198 downwards.
ACTAAAATAGAAAGAAGAAGATAAAGTGTCAATCTTTGTTTAACATTCAACATCAACGTATGAAGATTGACACACCCCTTTATCATTTGATGTAATACTATCAAAAGAGACAAAATTGTGTATAGGTTTAACAATGTCTTTAAAAGTATAAATACCGCTAAATATCATCTTGTTCTCAATATTAACACAAATATGCAATCTTCCTCAATGTCTTTCAACCTTAGCAAGTACTAGTTGAGAAAGCATATTGCTTATCGAAATAGAGGACCACCAAAAATTATTTTAGCCCACTAAAAAGTATATGTCACAAAATTTACCAATGATTTATCAACTAACTCAGATATCAATTTGATTTAAGCATATTGATGATAATATATGCGAGAAAAGTAAATAGAGACATAACACTGGATGTACGGGGAGAAAACTCCACTAACAGAAAAAACCTCGGGCCAATGCAACAATCTTACAAAAATTTAATAAAGACTTACAAAGGAGACTAACGACTAACACTCCTTCCATGCTAACTCACATAGGGGATTTTGTAAAAGTAAAGGATCTTAGTCAAATCTTCATCTTCTTTGATAATACTCAACTTGAAGAAATAGAGGTGATTAAATGCATTGAAGAGAAGAATAAAAAGACGAACTACGCTTATATATTAGATTCCCTCTTGTTCAAAAATTTATATTATCTTCTTAGAAATGAAAAATATAAAAACGACACATAAGGCTCCCTTGGAAAAATATTGCTCTTGGAAAATAAGATTAGGGATATTTTTAAATGAATAGAGAAATAGTTTTTATAGAGATAAACCAAACAAATGGGTTTACCCATTACCAAGGTGAGCTTTCAAGTCATGTATCTTATATAAGTCATGTATGAGAGAGAGTTATTTGGGATCAAATATCTAATCATTGGCTAAAAAAACATAAAGGGGAATTTATGAACAAAAATGAAGAGGATCTTCAAAGATCTTACAAGTTTATTCACCCCCAGACTTTTTCGTTGTCATCTCGCTGTAATGAAGAAATTCTTCCTCGGAGAGATCTTGTGGCGAAACAAGTCGTGAATCATCATGAAGATGTTAGAAGGAATATTCAAGTGAGACCATGGTGACTAGTGAAGGACATAGTTGTTACGAAATCCCACCACATAACAAGTCACAATCTTTGTTAGAGGTTTTGATGAAATAAGTCTTAGTGCTCGCTACCAGCGATGGAAACCTTCACTGCAACACTCCTCAATTTTTCTTATTTTTTAATTTTTCAAAAGATTTTGAAATAAGAAAAATCAAATAGAAAAAACACAAGTTTCACACGCACAAAAGTTTTTAAATATGATTTGAAATATTTTAAAAAAAGTAACTCGGGTGAAAGTGGTACTCCAACTTTTACATTCCATCTAAAATGTGATCAATGAGACATGAGGATGAGAAAACTGGCTTCAAGGTTTTGAATGTTTATAAAGCTTTCAGGAGGAGTAAACAAATATCCCAAGATTAGTTTTTGAAATCGAAATAAGACAACTTCCAATGAGGGCACAAATGAGTATATAATACTCTTATAGACAATAATAACAACACATGATGAAGGTAGTATAAAAAATTAATTTACAATATGAATGGAAAATATCATCTCAAAGACATAAGTGACCCTACCCCCAAGGTGGAGAGTGGCACAACGGGAATATGACAGCATCATCATATATTAAAAAAAGAAAATATTAAGCCTACTCAATGTAAGATTAGATCTAGGTTAAGTCCATTAAGAATAAAAACAATTAACATTGAACACAATTTTTTCTAGTTACAAAAATTGGACAAACCTATTAAGAAATACTATAATATCATGTTTGTGAATCATCACTCATATTCGACCTCAAAAATATCTAAATATCCATATTTATCTCCCTGAGATTAAAGATCTTCCCACTAGAAGGAAATGTGGCAAGTGTACCATACATCAAATAACATAAATGAATGATCTTAAGAAATTTATAAGTATTCAATTAATTAATTAAATAAATTTAATTATTTAGTTTAAATCAATGGGTATCTGTAATATTAAAGTGGGGAGATTATTAAGTATTTATTAACCATGACTACAAAATTATAGATTTAGGAGAATAGGCTCTAGCGAAACTATAATTCTTTAGTGGAATGAATCATAATTTATGGAATGAATTATAAAGTTTAGTAATGACTCCTAATTCTATTGTAATATAATCTTAGAGGTCCTCATGCCAACCACATATAAATCTCCTCTTTTTTAATTTTGTATGAATAAAACTTAAGAAGTAGTATTTGGGTTGTGATATTTGGTGCCCACACATAAATGGATTTTTTAAGGATAAGTATAAAGAATCTCTAAGTCTTTTTTAGAACTCTAGATTATTGAACTTGTATCTTTATATGTGGCTAAAACTTTCACGACCCATTCTAAAGGAAAGAACAAGCCGTATTTATTAAAATATCACTGAGACAATTATTTTCATTCCAAAATAGTTGCTTGTTCAGATCTGATGTCATGGAGTTGATCGAGCTTCACATCATAGTGAAGTTGAAAAGGATTTTTTCCAAAATTTGATAGTGCATTCGTTCGATGGTGATGTAGTTTATGAGATCGAGGGACTATTTTTGTTGATGTTATTTTCTATATATATATATATATATATATATATATATATATATATATATATATGTAAGTATGTATGTTACCAAAATGATTAAAAAAAACTTGTAGATACAGGTTAGCAAATTTAAATGCAAAAAAGATAAACCAATTACACAACACAAATGCATAGAAGGAAAATCCACAAATGAATAAAATGGCAGGTTAAGCGAATGATAAATGGACTATAGTAGATATTACGTGACGAAAATTGTGACTTACAATTAGTTAGAACAATTTTTATAACCGATTGTTTCACACCATATTTAACTAAAAAATGATCTTCCATGGCATCATGTTTTGGTCAACAACAGTTTCTTCAAATGAACCTCAAATCAAAATTTCTATAAGTTTAAGATAAAACTTTCTTCGATTAAATGAAACAAATAGAAGTAATATAGGTTTAAGAAATTCTTAAGATGTGATGAATTAAAATTTTATGGAATGGAGAAAATGTTTGGGTTTCTCAAAAGACTCACAAAGTGTGGTTTGAGATATAAAATGAGTTAAAGTATCTCAAGAACAAAATCTGAAATTGATTTTTATGTTAAAAAGAGTTATGGCAGCCAATGAAGGATGGAATGATAGATTTTAAATAATATTACAATGAAGTTGAGACATGGAGGATTGAATGAATAGAAAAAGTGTAAATGTAAACAAAATTAAACACATAGAGAGCATAAAGAGTTTATGCATTGTTCAGTTGTAAATAACCTACATACTAGTTGGATACTAGACTCCACGAATTTCACTATAGGTTTTGATTTAAGTAAAAGTATTTGGGATTGAGTAATTGTGTATGCACTATAATTCTACATGTTTTTATCTTCTCCTTGGATATCATATTTTATAATTGTGATAACATATTTTAAACCATCACATGTTGTTCGAAAGATGTTTGAATGTGGTGTTAGTGGGTTTATGTATTTTCATGCATGTTGTCACATGTTAAAGGGAATGAAGCCACTTCAATAAAAAAATTCATTATTTAGGCATGTGATTGATAATGATGATATTTTTTTACCGTCATGGTGAGTAAATGAGTTAATATAGTTTTTTTCCATCAGTAAAGACTAAAATGATTATTGAAGGTGGTGTGTATACTAGAGACACATACATTTTAAAAGTATCAACAACGAGAAGGATGAGTGACATTAGAAAGATCTATCAAGGCTACGGCAGGGGCTCCATTGATCCTAAATCGTTAAATCCACAATGTTAACAACAAGTATAGGGAGAATATATGTATAATCAAAATTAGAATAAATCATAACTATAAACATGCCTTTTGCATGTTAATGCATTTTATATTTATCCCACCCAACAATCCTAAACATTTCATGCATCTAAATTCCCAATCCCAAGTGAACCCCTAACTAAGTTCTATTCTTCATAAATGAATGCAACTAATGGATCCAAAATACCATTACACTAAATAATGGCGAGTGTATAACGTAATTAAAAAAATCAAGGTCTAAGGATCACATAAGCAAGCCAAATATTGAATACCTAACCTTATTGTCCTTTGGGATCACTCATTAGTACTAAGAAAAATCTTAGACCTCCCCAAACCAAAGATCTCATCACGATAAGGGATAAAGCACCATGCTTACACATTATTTATATTGTATACCATACCCAAGACCATATGAAGGAAATCTCCCCATATATCATCTTGAACACGGGTATCTAGACGTGTAATACAAGGGTAAGATTTGAATTTTATTGCAATTAATGCTTATGAGGGTCTTACGAGTATGGATGAAAGGTGTTTAGATTCTATCCGATCGGTCATAATCGATCAATATTTTTGTGACTATTAAAGTGACGAGAATCATATATTACATGCATCATGATTAATATGCAACACTAAAGGATAGGACAAAGGGTCTTAAAATTTTAAAAGTTGGGAACTAAGAGGAATATAGGTTGTCAGTTAGGAGAAGATATATATGTACCCAATTGAGGTTTCGTGTGACCCTAAGAGAAACTAGAAGGTACTTGCTCAAGGTTGGAGGGAGTTGTTGTCCATAAAATGTTCTTAATTTATAATTTTAACCGAGCACATTCTTGATAGCAAAGACACCCTTCACTACTTAACACCAAGATTATGGCACAACGATAATGGTGAGTCACACACCACATTAATACTGAAGGGCTTTCTGAAAGACCCCGGATTTTGATTATCTCAATTAAAATCAAATTTTTAATAATTTCCTTTATATAAATCGAACACGATGCGGAAGCGTAAGATGGTTCACAAAAGAAACAAAGACAAATTTTAATTTTCTTAAACAAATTAGCATTACACCAAGTGAAGTAAAATTAAATAATTAATATATTCACTTAACCCAATTAATTAATCCAAGTCCTAGAATTTGCCTAAGTCATATTTATCAATATTAGCAAATTAGGCGAAACCAAATTTTAGCAAATGACTTGAATTAAATAAACTTTACCCAATATTTAATTTAGTCTTAAATTAAATGAAGTGTGATAATTTAAACCGAATTTTATCTTGAATTATCCTACGCATGCGTTCTAAATAATTTATGCAAGATAAAATAAATGAATCACACTACGCCGCGATGTACGAGGAAAAACCCAAGACGGGAAACAACCTCGGACGGCCCTAGCCACAAATCCACTAGATACGGAATTACAATTACAAGACAGATAGACTTACAACGCACGACTCGATCCCTCTCAAGCCTCGACGCTTCTTCTTGTAGACACCTCTTCCTAGTGGATAACCTTGGAACACCACCACGGTCTCGGAATCCACCGATAGGACTTTATATGGTAACCGTCACCCAAACATGGAACCTTTCTCCGTGTGGGTAAATCAACATGATAAACACTTCTTCTTTCTTCGTGGGAGGTAGAAGCAAAACCCGAAACTTCTCTTCTTGAATTCGGTATAGAAAACCGGTGCCAAACTCCAAGCAATTGATATGTATATGAGAACTTGGAATAAACTTATTAGGGTGTAAGCACTAGAGTGATGGATATTTTTCTCTAAAAATTTCACTCAAAACATGAACATTTTCCATAAAACAATTTGCTCTCAAACTCTCTCTACGAGATGAAAATAGTTAGAAAAAGTTAGATTGGAAAATGTTCTTCCCGCACATATTAAAGTCTGAAAAAGTTGGTTAAAAACTAAGTGGGGAAGTGGGTGAAAAACTGCCAAAAACTGTTCCCGCCTGGCATCTCGTTCGAACGGCATTTCGTTCGAACGAAATCTCATTCGAACGAGACTTCTAACGACGTTCCAGATTGGACTCGTTAGAAACTCGTTGGAAATCTCGTTAGAACGAACAATCTCGTTCGAACGACATTTCGAACGACGGACCAATATACTTTGGTGGGAACTCGTTAGCAGGTTCGTTCGAACGACATTTTCGTTCGAACGACAATCTCGTTCGAACGACTCTATCGAACGAAAAACCAGAAAGTTTGAATATTCTTGTTTAAGCCCAGAAAACTTTATAAACATTTATTTAAAGTTTTAATTAATTCTTTCTTAAAAAAAAACGCAGTTTTTATAAAACCTAACACCCAATAAACTTTGTTCCAAGCTCCTATATATATATATATATATATATATATATATATGCATTTATACCTTGGGAGCATGGAACTATGATTGATGATGTAGAAACGAGGCACGCAAACCGGCATATTTGATGAAGCTTTATACTCTTTGCCGCTACTTCTTCAACAAACACTTCATAGGCTTTAGAATATTACAATTAAATACTATCCTATGAATAAATGTTTTTGTCCGGAATTGAGCCAAAACTATATATGGACTCAATTGGAAATTTGTGTCCTTACAAATCTCCCCCTTTGGCTATTCCGGGACAAAAACCAAACAAAAATCCTAAAGGGCCGTCAAGCTCACTAGACTCAAAACATAACCCACACAAACTTGACTCAACCTAAGGATCAAACGCTTTGCCATTTAAAGATGCCGCTTTAGAAGAATACCTGCACACTTAAGCAAACTCATCAAATGCATAGGGAATATCAAAGTATTAAATGCAATTTGAATTAATTACTCCCCCTAAATTAATTCTCCCCTTTATCAAACGCATGACCTACTTAGAAAGACGTCTCCCCCTAAGATAAATCTCCCCCAAACTAAGATACGATAATAATAGGATTAAGATAAATCCCCCCCTATCATTTTTCTCCCCCTTTTTGTTCAGGAATAGGCAAAGGAAAAAGAACTAATAAACAGCATGTTGAAGCTTAAAGTGATAAGACATGAGAGCATATGGGCAAGAAAAGCAAGTCAAAGACAAACAAATATCATATATATATATATATATATATATATATATATATATATATATATATATATATATATATATATATGAGAAATATACCAATAGAGTACTTGCATATATATATATATAGATATAAACACACACATGACACAAAATACAATAAGTTTGCACACTCGTATGGCAAAAATGTGTCATATGGAAACGTAAGTGTAGGGGTGTGAACTAGCAACAATTAAATTTAGACCCAAACACTTAATAAACATTCACGGAGTTCTCATTTGATTGCAAACTTTATCACATTTAAATATAACCTCATGTGACAATATGAAGATTGAACTCAATGAACAAACATGCACAATGCATACAAGCCTAGCATGATGATGATTCTACAAACCAAATAGAGTCATGACATTAAAGACAACTAGGATAAACGGACATTGTGCAAACTGTTGATATACCATCCAATTCTCCCTCAATAAGCATATATATTCTTTTATTTTTGAATGAATATATCTAACAAACATAGGCCTTGGCAATTATTTTCTTTTTAATGCCAAATATTCTGTTTTTAGGCCTTTGGATCACGTATTTCTTTTAGATCCAATAAACGGTGGCTTACTATCGCAAAGGATTTAATTCATCCTTTCGGAGCCCTTCCCCGTGCACAGTTAGATATATACTTTTTTATCTCACAAAGCTCACGTGTAACGGATTTTGACATGCACTAGTCGTCCTAAGTCATAGATATGTAGATGACTAGATTGGTAGGAGAACACCTCAAAAAGCTCAAATATAACATGTGACATTAAGATTTCAAAAGATCTCGTGCATGTGTGAGAAGAGGCATATAAAAATAGAATCCATTTAAACAACACAAAATCCAACTACTCCACATAAAACATGGTAAAGAACATTTTAAGGATTGAAAATCTAAACCAAAAGTTCTTGCCACGTGGGAGCGTAAAAGATGTGATTCAAAAACAAATATATGCCACTTAAAGTGTGTCAAACTAAAAAACACACAAAATAAAATCTTTTTGAGTTTTTGACATTTTTTAACCAAAAATAAAGGTATATACTCAAAAGAATAAACAAAAATCATTTGTAGTTTTCATTAAGCTTAAATGAAATAAATAAACACAAATGATATACAAAAATCTTTTTATATTTTTCAATTAATTCAAACACAAAATATAATACAAAAAGATAAACAAGTCATAATTTCTAGTATATGATATGAAATGTGGCAATGACTAGAAAATGACTAAACATGCATACATCTAGCAATGATATATAATATGAAGCACAAAAAGCTATAGTATGCATAAAACACTAACACATTCAACCTTTAAATTTAGCAAAGGAGGTTTCATGTGATAGTAGATGAGAATCAAAAACCCTATTTTGCAAGGCAACCAAGCCGGATTTCCTAACCCAAATTAATGAAGAATGACTATCATGGGGTGTTGGAATGTTAACTACCGTGGTTACTTTACTATGGGATTTTCTAGGAATTCGTTTAAGATCAAAACAAAATTTCCTAAGATGACCTTTTCGACCACAATGAGTACAAGTAAAAGCATGTCGAAAAGATTTACCTAAGGAGTGATCTTTAAATGCATTCCTAGTAGATTCTCCTAAAACATTGGTTTGGGCATTATGAGTAAATTCATTACAAGTATTGAAGCCTAAACCACAAGTGTCATTTTTAATTTGGACCGTTCCTAAGATTTTATCTAGTTTTTTCGAACGACACTCTAAATCAAATTTGACATTACTAGAGTCTTTTAATTTATCTTGCAATTCTAAAATGTTAGACTATAATAAAACATTTCGCTCTTCAAAAGCAAGAAGCTCCTTTTTCAAGGATTCCATTAAACCCCTAAGGCTATCTCCTTCGCCTTCTACATATTCTAGCTTCTCTGGAAGAGTCCTCTCACGTGTCCTAAGGTCTTCTATTAAAGCATTTTCATCAACGACCTTGACACTCTCTCTTAAACTAGCTTCTAACTTCAAATTAGCTCTTTTTAATTTAATAGATTCTTTATAAAGTTCTTGAAAAGCATTTTGAAGTTCACTCACATTAACCTCTTCTTCATTTTCACTCTCTCTTTCTTCTCCACTCTCACTATCATAAAAAATAAGAGAATCATAAACTATGACCTTGGAAGTGTCATGTGTTAAATTTTCATCAATCGATGAGCTCTCACTATCACTCACATGACTATCCATAAAAGCCACAAAATTTTTCTTAGTGGGGGAATCGGGCTTCTCTTCCTTATCACTATCACTAAGGGTCGCATTATATGAAATGGGTCGCTTACCCTCTTTCCTTAGTTTAGTGGGGCACTCATAAGCCCTATGGCCATAACCTTCACAACCAAAACACTTATTAGACTCGTCCCTATCTAAATGTTCATTACTAGATTTAGGGATCTTTTCAGCTTTAGGAATCTTCTCGGCTTTAGAAATATTTTCGCCTTTGTCATGCTTAGAAGATTCAAATTTCTTAAAATCATTTTGAAATTTATCTTTGTTAATTTTAAGAAATTTTCTAAATTTACGTGCAAACAAAGCCATGTCTTCCGATTCACTATCACTCTCGCTCTCTACTACTTGTTTGACCTCTTTTCGGGCTTTTAAAGAAACTCCCTTTTCAATTTTCTTTTCAGTTTTAGAGGGAAACATATCTAGTTCATAGGTTTGTAAATCACCTACAAGCTCTTCTAATTTCGTAGAGGCTAAAGTTGATAAAGAATTTAAAACGGTCACTTTTGGAATAAATCTATCGGGTAGGGACCTTAAAATTTTATTTACAACACGGTCGTCAGGTATTTTCTCTCCCAAGTTAAAAGATGAATTAACAATATCAGAAAGTCTAGCATAAAATTCATCAAAATTTTCTTTGTCATTCATTTTGATAGTTTCAAATTGAGTGGTGAGGTTTTGGAGTTTTGAAGCTTTAACGACACTAGTTCCTTCATGAGTTAATTGTAAAATATCCCAAGCTTCTTTATCGGTTTCACACGTCATAATACGTCGGAATTCATCCGGTGTGACAACGCTAAACAAAGCATTTAAACCACGGGAATTGAAATTAGCAAGTTTAAACTCATTTTCAGTCCATCTATCGGCGGGTTTGATAACACGTTCATTTTCAACTAAATAAGTTGGTGGGGACCACCCGTTAACAACAGACATCCAAACTCTCTCGTCGATAGACTTTAGTGCCGATCTCATACGCGCTTTCCAATACGCGTAGTTTGAACCATCGAAATTAGGAAATTTTGAAAAAATTTAAAGGATCTTAACGAAATAATTTATCGTTTTTGGCTCTGATACCAATTTGAAAGACCCCGGATTTTGATTATCTCAATTAAAATCAAACTTTTAATAATTTCCTTTTATATAAATCGAACACGATGCGGAAGCGTAAGATGGTTCACAAAAGAAACAAAGCCAAATTTTAATTTTCTTAAACAAATTAACATTACACCAAGTGAGGTAAAATTAAGCAATTAATATATTCACTTAACCCAATTAATTAATCCAAGTCCTAGAATTTGCCTAAGTCATATTTATCAATATTAGCAAATTAAGCGAAACCAAATTTTAGCAAATGACTTGAATTAAATAAACTTTACCCAATATTTAATTTAGTCCCAAATTAAATGAAGTGTGATAATTTAAACCGAATTTTATCTTGAATTATCCTACGCATGCGTTCTAAATAATTTATGCAAGATAAAATAAATCAATCACACTACGCCGCGATGTACGAGGAAAAACCCAAGACGGGAAACAACCTCGGACGGCCCTAGCCACAAATCCACTAGATACGAAATTATAATTACAAGACAGATAGACTTACAACGCACGACTCGATCCCTCTCAAGCCTCGACGCTTCTTCTTGTAGACACCTCTTCCTAGCGGATAACCTTGGAACACCACCGCGGTCTCGGAATCCACCGATAGGACTTTATATGGTAACCGTCACCCAAACATGGAACCTTTCTCCGTGTGGGTAAATCAACATGAGAAACACTTCTTCTTTCTTCGTGGGAGGTAGAAGCAAAACCCGAAACTTCTCTTCTTGAATTCGGTAGAGAAAACCGGTGCCAAACTCCAAGCAATTGATATGTATATGAGAACTTGGAATAAACTTATTTGGGTGTAAGCACTAGAGTGATGGATATTTTTCTCTAAAAATTTCACTCAAAACATGAACATTTTCCTTAAAACAATTTGCTCTCAAACTCTCTCTACAAGATGAAAATAGTTAGAAAAAGTTAGATTGGAAAATGTTCTTCCCACACATATTAAAGTCTGAAAAAGTTGGTTAAAAACTAAGTGGGGAATGGGTGAAAAATTGCCAAAAACTGTTCCCGTCTGGCATCTCGTTCGAACGACATTTCGTTCGAACGAAATCTCATTCGAACGAGACTTCTAACGACGTTCCAGATTGGACTCGTTAGAAACTCGTTGGAAATCTCGTTAGAACGAACAATCTCGTTCGAACGACATTTCGAACGACGGACCAGTATACTTTGGTGGGAACTCGTTGGCAGGTTCGTTCGAACGACATTTTCATTCGAACGACAATCTCGTTCGAACGACTCTATCGAACGAAAAACCAGAAAGTTTGAATATTCTTGTTTAAGCCCAGAAAATTTTATTAACATTTATTTAAAGTTTTAATTAATTCTTTCTTAAAACAAAATGCAGTTTTTATAAAACCTAACACCCAATAAACTTTGTTCCAAGCTCCTATATTTATATATATGCATTCATACCTTGGGAGCATGGAACTATGATTGATGACGTAGAAACGAGGCACACAAACCGGCATATTTGATGAAGCTTTATACTCTTTGCCGCTACGTCTTCAACAAACACTTCATAGGCTTTAGAATATTACAATTAAATACTATCCTATGAATAAATGTTTTTGTCCGGAATTGAGCCAAAACTATATATGGACTCAATTGGAAATTTGTGTCCTTACACTTTCATATGAGAATAACATGATTCAGGGGTATTTCTATGGAGGTGGTAAATAATATTATCATTATGTGTATTATAGTCTTGAGATGAAATATTTATTAGAAAGAAATTAAAACTTGAATTGAAAAGAATATATCTCAAGAACATATGGAAGTTTAAAGGAAAAACTCTTTTGGAAGGATATATCAACAATGTCTTTAAACACAAGCTCTCTTGACATATTTGTAACAATGAAATCCAAACTAACCTAAATAATGCAGTCATACATGAAATACAACCTCTCATAGGTTATCAGTCAAGTATAGATAACTCTAATAAGTAAAAATCCAATCTATCACACGAATATGGTTGCAATATGATTTTTAGGAACTAGAAGGAAATCAGTGCACAACATCTTAAAAAGATACAATTTGATCATATTTTTCTCATAACTTTGCAAGCAAATAAAATCATATGTTCATTACCAATGTGTAGATGTTAATTGGCAGTGAACGAAAAGAAACAAAATTCTATAAGTATCTCACAAGTCTTCACCAGGAGAAAATATAAGTTTGCGATAGCAAACTCGGATTCACTAATAACAAGACATGTTGAACATGCCATATGAACCAGACCAATATTTTCCAAGTTTTTTAAAAATGATTTCGCTGAATGTAATGATTTAGCGAACAATTAATATTAGAAAATTGGTTTTGAGCATGGAAACAATAAAAAAATACGAAAAAATTTAATAAATTCCTTAAACGAAAACCAGATCTTCTAATTACACTATATACACATATTCAGAATATATTTTCAATAAATTAGTATAAGGACTTTTTATCACCAATTCTCAAATAGCACACACAGGAGATGTGAACATATTTTCCTTTTTAACAAATTCTAATTTTAGTTATGTTTGATCTATGTGTACTATGATATATAAATCATTTACCTCTATCATAAAGCTGCATTTCTCAATTGTATTGTTATGATAAAGACTTTATGTATTTGACGAAGTTCACTTTTGAAATTTTAAACATGAAACTTCTTATTAACCTAAGACTAAGACTCAAAGTGTGTTTTGGTAAAGAGAGAAAGAAAAGTAACCAAATGTGATAAATGAGTATAGATAAAGTAGTACAGTGAACATGTTACCCAATAAAAAGTATATTTCCAAATGCTTGGATGGTTACACAAATAAAGATTCGAGGGTCAAATTGTGACATTTCTTATTTCCCATACATAAACTGGCCAATTTTATGTATGAGAAACAAAAGATATAATAAATTAAATATCGTAGTAGGTATACATTGGAAATATAAAGAGTTCATAATAGATGGATGCATAAGCAAGTGGATAAATTTAAACCATATATTACTTCATCCTAAAATTAAAAGAAGTCTGAAATCCAAAAATAATAATAAATCCTCAAATGAAAATAACTAAATCCATATATGACATTAGCAAGGTCCATACATAGAATCCCTCTCAAAATGAAACATCATAAATTAAATAGATAGGGGATGTAACCCCTTGATACCTACATAAATGATAATTTAATGAAATTGAGAGAGGTTGAACTCTACTGCAACCTAACCTTGCCAACACTACTTCTTAAAACCTGAAATATTTTCAACGCAAGAGGGTTAAGCCCAAGAAATAACTTCCTACATGATCACCATCAAAGAACCCATATAATAATAATAATAATAATAATAATAATAATAATAATAATAATAATAACAGTAATAAACTATATCATTCCTGAGACGAATTAATTATATGACTATCCCAACCCATATTAGTTTATATACATTAACATAATCTTTATTGATTATATAAGTAATCATGTAAAGTAAATAGTTCATTAGCAATAGTCATTCTTGCATAACCTCTAAATAGTCCTTCCTCACATTCCCAAGTTCCCATTGTCGCCCAACTCCAAACGAACTAAAATCCACGTGTAGGACATCTGAAAAATGAAATCCAAAAAAGGAACCTCTTTGATACACTTCTGTCGATTCTATCTTTTCATTATGATCCAGTCGACGCGAGACCCTCAAAACCACTATTCATAACCAAAACACAACTTCTCTAATTATTCTATTATCGTAGAGCACTAAACCGGATCCCTGATCGTCCTAATAGAGTAATGAACTATCACACCTATACTAAAAGACTAGTAAACCAACTCTTAACAATAGTAAGAAAGTAGTCAAACAACTCTTAATCATCCTAATATAGAAATAAACTAAGTGTTAACCATCTTAAAGAGTAATAACCTATCTTTTAACCGTCCTAATAGAGTAGTCGACCAACTTGTTACTATCATAGTAACTTAACCCCTTAACTAACCCAACCTAAGCTAATGAATTTCCTATAACACTCACGCAATGAGTATGAACAATCTATACATATTTACATTAAACCGGACCTTACTTCCTAATCACTGACCAATATCCCAAATACACCCTACCATCCAAGTGTCTAACTTATTCTCTATCTAACTAAATGGACCTATTGTTCCTAATTAATTTTTAGTAGTTTTATAACTTAAGTTCCGTTTTGCACATTATTAATACTATCAAGGCATATGAAACAACACCTGTTACTTAGGATTCTTACTAGTTTAGGTTAATACACACCCCAAACCTACATTTAATCCAACCTATTATGGGTTGATTTGGGGTGTGTATTAACCTAAGTTTAGTGTTATCACAAATCAACCCATAACCATGCAATCATCCAAACCAACAAAGTCCCAACCTCACATATTATGCGCGACCAGATCGATCGACCTCCCCATGCTCAGTTGATTGGCCCCTCTTGTAGTCCAATCAACAGTTTTTTTATTTGATTTCTCTTTTGATTTGATTTGTAATCCTTCCCTAACGTTAATCCAAATTAACTATAACAAATTTATAACAAATCCCAATGTTATGATAAGGGTTTAGGGACATCTAATAAAAATTTCAACAACGTAACTAATGAAATTAACAATTTTAATCAAGTTAACTACACAATTTGGCATAAATTATTATAAACAAATTGTATCCTAAAAATATATATTCTAATCTTACACTATCATATTATAACATAAAATAATTATAATAACATTATTTTTACCATATATCAATAATCTAATATGCAGTTTATCCTAAACTGACATAAGAATCCAATTAAAATGTCCTCTATTTTACATGAATCAAAAGTTAATAAATTGTCTAAATTAGCATAGAGTATATCTTTCAATTAAACACAATTTTTAGAATTTTAACAAGGACAAGAATGGATAATTAACATAACATTAAGTACAATTACTAATTTACCAATTGTTACGAAAAGAATTTAATTACGATAATTATCCCCAACTTTACATGAACCCTAACTTAATCAATTCTATAAATTATCATAATGTATTTCTTTCAGTTAAAATTAGTTTCCAGAATTTTATCATAAATAAGCGTAAATAATTAATATAACACAAATGATAAATATCAAATTACCAATTGTTCCCTTAAGTACCAATTCTCAATTAACATAAATATATGTAATATAATTACATCAAATAGTCTTTTAATGTTGTCTAAACATAATCATATTATTATAATACATATTGAAACGGGAAGACTAGTATATAGTTCTTGCCTTTTAATTCTCAATACACTTGATTTTGAAGATAATGAAGAAATCCACTATGACCTTTTTTAATTCTTTCTCCCTCTTTTAAATTTTCCTTATATAGATTTCTTCTTATAATAATAATGCCTCTCAATTATCCCTTCTCTCTTTAGGGTTTACGTTTAGGTCAAGTACATAAACTATATTATTGTTAGTTTTATAAATTACTTAAATAACAAAATATAATTTTTGTAATTATTGATGATACGTGATATCACCATAAAATGTGTTCAAATCAATTCCTAGGTCTGTGTATTCATGGTGGATTGATATATCAATATATATATATATATATAAGGCAAGTAGAAGATATGAGAGATAATAAGAGAACACAAGCGTTTAAGTTGTTCGGTCTTATCCTACGTCCAGTGTGCATTGTGAGAAATATTTCCACTATAAACATGGGATGGAATCCATTGAATGATTACAAGTTCTCCCCCCTTCTCTCTTTGGAATTATAGTTTAGCAGTATAACAGTATGCAAACAATCATCGATCACTTGAGAACATGAAGTAGCAGAAATTTTATAATGTTCGGGGTGTGAAGTGTCAACTCTTATCATGCAACCTTTATGCACGAGGTAGATGAGGTAATGAGAAAGTGATAGTTGGGTATCACATGTGTAATCCATGATGATAAAATATCCCCCTCATGTGGGGATGATTTACTGTAATGGTCTTAGCCACGTGTTCCATCATTACCCTGGTCAAATGTTCCACATAAGTTGTTGGTGTCGTCGCTATGAGGTCTTGGCTGGTCGATATTAATGCGAAAGCTCTGAAAGAGTATGAGAAAAAGACCGACATATGGCTCCTAGTATATGGTCGGTGATGGATCATTTGGATTGTTGAGGGTATATGAGGCCGACATAAGCTATTTTCTAGACATGACAAAAGTCCAATAGTAGCCTTCATGAACGGCGATGAATATCATTGTGAGGTTGTCCCGAAGTCCAAGACCATTTAAGCAAATCCATTGAGATGTGGGGTCTATAATAGGATGAGTATCAGGTAAGCTGTGAGAAGGTAGGTTACTACGTCAAGTCTCGTCTAGATGAGGACAAGGTTGTGTATATTAATGATGTTAGGACATAAATTTCCAATTAAGTCCATGTATTATTTTGACTTAATTCCGTGAACAAAACTGTGTTTGGAATATGTCATAGGGAGATTTTAGTTTGTCATGAACCCACTTGGTCTATGACATATTGAACAAAATTGAAGCGGAAAATCTTTAAAGAAATAATCATGCCGAAGTTTAATTGGTGCAAGTTTACTCATCTTCAAAGTTAATTGCATTCCGGGATCACTCAGGTAAGAATGCGTATAATTAATGGTGCTCGGAATTGGTTTTATAAAAGATAAGGATGCATTTTTATAAATAAAAATATTTTAAAATGTTTTAAAGGTTTACAGTACGTTTTATTCTGATAAGCTCGAAATAGAGTTTGACTAATTTTGATCTCTTTTAAAAGAGACGTTTTAAACAAAAAGTCAAAGAAAGTCAAACTGACGTAACATCATTCAAACGACATGTCAGCTCGTTCGAGCGAGATGCCTATGTCGCGCAAACGATGTGGCAATCTCGTTCGAGCTACACTCTTTTTGAGGCGGCGTTTAAATCTTATTTAAAGCGTGTTTCATCAGAGTTTTGTAAGTGTGCATTCTGGAAAAATAGTATACCAACCAGTACGAGTTTAGCACATGTTTTCTAAGGTTTAAAAAGCTTAAACACATCCTTAGAGTTTGCAAAGATCCGAGATATCATTCTTATATGTTTACGTGATCTTGTTGTACCAAGAAGTTTTTTCTATCATTGAACATCATGGGTTTTCGGTGAAGAAAAAAGACTGACTTCTTGTTCGACATCGTAGACGAATCAAAGTCAATCGGTGGACACCGAGACATTCGTGGAGTCGAGTGTTGTGGGCAGGTATCGTAGAAGATGGAATTTTTGTGTAGGCACTATTAAAGAATGGTAGACGATCTGAAGGAGTGTCAAGACCCGTGGGGATCGAGTCATTGAGTAAGGCTAATCTGTATTTGTAAAACCATTGTTCGTAGTGATTGTATGGCTTGGGCCGTCTGAGGTTGTTTTAGTATTTTGGGGTTTTTCCTCGTACATCCGGCGTTGTGATTATTCTTTACTTTATTTTACTTGCTTTAATCACTAAATGCATGTTTAGGATTAATCAAGATAAAACTTGTTTAAAGTAAGAATTGGGTTTTCACAACTTGGTTTGGTGCATAACTAAAAGTTGGATAATTTTTGGTGAAAATTTGGTTTTGTTTAAAACACACATATTGGGCACTTTCAAACTGGTATCAGAGATAGAAAACATATTTTATTTATTTGTGATCCCGCGTATTTTCAAAGCTAAATTTTGGATTTAAAAAACTTTCTCGAACTCCTATTTTTTATGGCACTAACTACACTTATTGGAAGATGAGAATGAGAAGTGCTTTAAAATCAATTGATGAGCATGTGCGGTTAGCAGTTGAGAAAGGTTGGACACCCCCTGTCACTATTATAGGTGAGGTCACTAGTTTAAAACGTGTCGAGTCATGGACTGAAACTGAACCTAGATTTTCACAATATAATTCTAAGGGTCTGCTCGTTATTTTTTCACATGTCACATCGGAAGAATATAATAGAATCATGACTTTTGAAACATCAAAAGAGGCTTGGGATATTTTGGCACTCACTCACAAGGGCACTAGCACAGTTAGGAAAATCTCACTACATAGTTTGAGACCATTAGGATGTTAGAGAGTAAGACTTTTGATGAGTTTTATGCTAGGTTGTCCAATATTATCGACTCATCATTTAACCTAGGTGAGAAAATTCCTGACAACCATGTCATTAAGAAAATCCTTAGGTCATTGTCGAGTAGGTTTGATGCGAAAGTGACAATTTTAAACTCCTTGGGTAGGTTAGAGTCAACGAAGCTAGAAGAGATTGTAGGTGACTTACAAACCTATGAAATCGACATGATTACCCCTAATCAAGTTCCTAAGAAAGAAAAGGGTATTACTTTGAAAACCTGGAAGGAGGAAATTAAAGTTTCAGATTTTGACTCTTATTCTGATTTTGAGGATGTTGCTTTTATAGCAAAGAAAATTTAAAAAATTATTAAATATTAAAAGCAATCGAAAGATGCCTAGAAATTTGAAAAATTCAAGAACAACAAAGTAGATCCCATCTCTAAGGATAAGTTTAAGAAGATTAAGAGAGATGAGTCGGATAAGTGTTTTGGGAGTGAGAGGTACGGTCACAAAGTTAAGGAGTGTCCCACTAGACTTAAGAAAGAGTGCAAGCAACCCATTGTCTATAATGCCACCTTAAGTGATAGTGATTCGAAAGATGGAGATATTTCCCCCATTGATTGTAACTCTGTTGCGTTTATGGCATGTCATGTGAGTGACGAGATTCTCTTGTTCATGACACTTTCGAGGAGATTTTGAGTGTTTCCCATGTTAGTGAGGGCTAAGAGAGTGACGAGGAGGAGGTAGATGTGAAAGAGTTGCAAAATACGTTTAATGAGTTGTATGCCAAAACGGTGAAGGAGAAAAAGGCTAACTCAAAACTGCAAGCTAAGTTGAATGAGTGTGCCATAGAAAATAATGATAGTTTGATTGAGGATCTTAGGGCACGAGAAAATAAGTTTAGGGAGAAACTAGAGTTTGTGGAGAAAGAGAGAGACAATCTCCGTGGTTTGATGGAGTACTTCAAAAAGGAGATTTTAGAGTTTGAGGAGTCTAAGCATTTGCTCGAGTCTAGGATTGACGAGTTGGAGGAGAGATTGAGAGACTCGTTTAGAGTCAAGTTTGATTTAGAGGCTAGGCCGGAGAAGTTAGATAAGATCTCAGGCACCGTGCAAATTAAGGGAGATATGGGAGGTATAGGTTTTGATGAGAGAGTTGTTCCCATTCCCCCCACACGTGTGAGAAACACTAGGAATGTTTGAAAAGGTCCACATATAGGTAATCATTCCCACCACCTCTACACTTGCACATTTTGTGGTTGGAAAGGTCACCTTAGGCGTTATTGTTACGACCTTATACAAGCTCCTAGGAAGTTTAGGAATAAAGTTGCCCCGATTTCCCAAACCCCATGCGTCGTTTTACACCTACTTGGGTTAGGATATCGTATTTAGTGGATTTAGGAATTAAACTTCATGATTCTCATTTGGGTGCACTTGATTCTTCCCATGCTAAATCTAAAGGATGATAGTGTTGCCATGTTTATCATATGCTAGTTTGCTTCATGATATATTCATTGCTAATATTATGACATGTGTATCATAGTTTTCATTTATTTGAGTCTTATTGAAAAATAGAAAAAGATTTTGTTTTTTAGAAAATATTTGAGTCAAAATATGAAAAGCCAAAAAGATTTTCAGTTTTTGTTTTTGAGTTTACATGTTTGATGTGGTATATTGGTGTGCTTAGACCCCCCCCCCCCCCCCTCGTTTTCGTTATCCATGTGGCTAGGACATTTGGTCATTATTATCGATGCTTAGAATGATCTTAACCATTATTTATATGGGGTTGTTTCGAAGTTGATATGCATTTTGATTCGACTTTGTATATATGCCAACATTGCACACATGCACGAGTTTATATGGATGTTTGGCTTCTCTTGCATATTTGAATTTAGTGAGGCGTTCTTATCTCAATCTTGTCATCTATGCGTAAGTTAACTTAAGGAGAAGTGTGCATGTAAGAATCGTTTACCTTTAGGATTTAAATTGGTAATAATAATGAATGATTCACGGGAAAGGGCTACGAGAGTTCAAAATTAACTGGTCGTGAAAGCCACCATTTAAGAGAGCCCAAAAAAGAAAATGCAATATACTATGAAAAGGGACAAATTAGTTTAGTTCATTCCAAAGAAAATATGATATTATTGAGGGATTTTGGATGGATTAAAAATTTAACGGGCTTGCACAACTAATCCTAATGTTGAAACTTTTCAATTTGACGCTATTGTTTGTAGAATCATCAAAAATATGGATTTGTATGCATGTAGTATGTTTAGTTCATTAAGCTCATATTTAAATTGTCATAAGGCTATGATAGAGTTTGATGATTTATCGCTATCAATTAGAGCTTCTTGATCGTTTCGATGTGTTGGAATTATGACTCATTTGTTTTAGTTTCACGCCCATTCATTCCGTATTTATGTTTTTGTATTTTGTGTTAAAAGCATACTGGTTTAACACTGTTTTACTGCTGTCAGGCCCTTTCGAAATTTTTTTCTGGAAATTTTCTCACTGGGCAATATTATATAATATTTCTGGGAATCTAGAAATTTTGGCAGGTCGCGAGAAGTCGTTCAAATGACTTCCTTATGTCGCACGAATGATAGTTGTACTTCGTTCGAGCGACATCCTCACTTTGTTTGAGCGACGTCCTTGGCTCGTTCGAAAGACATGCTAAAATTTGGCTTCTGATTGGTTTACAATCCTCTGGTTTAAATTGGCATTTTTGGTAATGCTGGAAGTGTTTCTGGACTGACTGGTTTATATGCTGGTTTTCATTGGTTCATAATTCATATTTTGCATACAAGTCCGTTTATCACACCTAATTAGATTGCTATATTCTTTGTGTGATTCCTTTGTTTACTAACTACTGATTTGTCATTACTTAATCATATTTAGTTGGTTGTTTCATGATTATCTAGCAATTTCAAATTGATTCAAAATTGGTATATTCTCATTCTAGATACTTGTTTATTGGTTTATCTTTTCACCAGATTGTCTATTCGAGACAAAAAAGGGGAGAGATGTATATGATGTAGGGGAGATTTGAGCATGTTTTGGTTTAAATATGTTTACAAATTGGTATTTCATATTGGTAGTACATATTGGTATCAGTTTATTGCTCAAATTATTTAACAAATGATTTTTCAGAGATTATTGATTTTGGTATCTATTATTGTTTGGTATCAATTGAATATATATATTGGTTTCATTTGTTCCTCCATACTTCACTGAGTATTTGTTTGTCTGTTTCATGTGTGTAAGTATGCTTCAGCAATTCGAGATTTCAAGTCTACATCACATTCAGACAGTTCATGCTTGCCGGTTCTACATATACTAGTCCGTGTCCTATAATTTTTGATTTTGGGTTTATGGGATGGGATTTAGGCGTCATATGGCATGACGACCCGGCTTAGGTATTTCACTGGTTTAGTTTCATCCCAGAATAGTCAAAGGGGGAGATTTGTTAGAACATAAATTTCCAATTGAGTCCATGTATTGTTTTGACTTAATTCCGTGAACAAAACTGTGATTGTAATATGTCATAGGGACATTTTATTTTATCACGATCCCACTCGGTCTATGTTGATATTGAAGAAAATTGAAGACCTTGCAGCAAAGTTTCAAAGAAATAATCATGCCGAAGTTTAATTGGTGCAAGTTTACTCGTCTTCAAAGTTAATTGCATTCCGAGATCACTCAGGTATGAATGCCTATAATTAATGGTGCTCGAAATTGGTTTTATAAAAGATAAGGATGTATTTTTATAAATAAAAATATTTTAAAATATTTTTAAAAGTTTTTTAAGGGTTTACACTAAATAGAGTTTGATTAATTTGGATCTCTTTTAAAAGAGACGTTTTAAACAAAAACTCAAAGAAAGTCAAACTGACGCAACGTCGTTCAAATGACATGTCAGCTCGTTCGAGCGAGATGCCTATGTCGCGCGAATGACATGGCAATCTCGTTCGAGCGACACTCTTTTTGAGGCTACATTTAAATATTATTTAAAGCGTGTTTCATCAGAGTTTCGTAAGTGTGCATTCTAGAAAAATAGTATACCATCCAGTAAGAGTTTAGCACATGTTTTCTAAGGTTTAAAAAGCTTAAACACATCCTTAGAGTTTGCAAAGATCCGAGATATCATTCTTATATGATTACGTGAACTTCCTGCACCAAGAAGTTTGTTCTATCATTGAACATCAAGTGTTTTGCGGTGAAGAAAAGAGAAGGACTTCTTGTTCGACATCGTATACGAATCAAAGGCAATCGGTGAACACCGAGACATTCGTGGAGTCGAGTGTTATGGACAGGTATCATAGAAGACAGAATTTCTGCATGGGCACTATTGAAGAATAGTTGAAGATCAAAAGGATCATAAAGACTCGCGGGGATCGAGTTATTGAGTAATGTTAATCTGTCTTTGTAAAACCATTGTTCATAGTGATTGTCTGGCTTGGGCCGTCCGACGTTATTTTCTCGTTTTGAGTTTTTTCCTCGTACATCCGGCGTTGCATGTATTATTTAAATTATTTTACTTTCTTTAATCACTAGATGCATGTTTAGGATTAATCAAGATAAAACTGGTTTAAAGTAAGAATTGGGTTTTCATAACTTGGTTTGGTGCATAATTAAAAGTTGGATAATTTTTGGTGAAAAATTGGTTTTGTTTAAAACACACATATTTGGCACTTTCAAATCACCCTTAGACCTTAGCCTTCAATGACAATGGGAGGCTGAGGTGTAAAGTCATATGTTGTCCTACAACTAGATGTCCTCTCAGTGTCAAAACATATATTGGTGATTTGAGTGGACTGACGCACTGCTAGAGACATTATTTTAGTGTCTGGCAGAAGTGTCACTTCAACGTCCAAAGTCGATACTTGTCTCTCTATGGTTGGTATGTCATGTTGCTCAAGTGGCGATGACGACATGTGTGCCTTTGGGACATGTGCCCTAATGATTTCCCTTTGGAAATAACGCACCACTTGAGTTGGTTTAAATACCAACATTTTTCATTTATTTTTTTTCTTCTTTCATTTCCTTCATTTTCATGCTTGAGGAACTAGAGCTCTCTCTCTCTCTCTCTACTGCTTCCTTTTTTTGCGAGCTTCCTCCATTTCTGTCCCTTTTTTCATCCCTTCTCTAGTTCAAGTAACTTCCCTTTTCCCCCTCTAGTCAATACATCAACATTTTCTTTCCTGGTTTATCATTTCCTTTTTTTTGGTAGCTTTCTTGGTTTTCTGACCACCTTTTCCGGTGGCGCTAGGACTAAATATGTGTGTTGGGGGGGGGGGGGTAGATGTGTATTTAGGTAGTATTTTATTTAATAGTTGGGATTTTGGAAAATGTTGGGGTTTTTATGCACTAGTTAGGTCATTCGATGAGTTTTTTGATGTAGTTTACAAGTGAGCTTTTAAGTGTTCTTGGCTGGTTTAAGTGAAAACCATTTAACTTCTTTATTAGATCTTTAAATCAACTGTGGTCAAACATCACTTAAGTTTTTCATGTACCAAAGGTTATACAAACTAGTAGAGGAGTTTCCCCATCTCAAAGAGTGTATAATATGAGAGATCCACAAGGTCGAGGCTGAGGCTAAGAAATAGTCCAAAGCTGAGTTCAGACTTCCTTTAAACCATGTACCATTGTTTATTGTTCATCCTCCTTTCATATTAACTTAACTTAGTTTGGTCATGCCTAGGGTTGTAATTTTCATCAGTGACTCCGTGTCTATTGTGTTTTCTCAGGAGTGTTTATCCACATATTCCCAAGGTTATACTCCTGATCATAGTCCAGAACCTCCCAATTACCGGGAGAGAAATATAGCCAATTCTTTTGAGGAAGTTATGAGGGTTCCCAATGATCAATTAAATAAAAGTGGAGTAGATTAATCTTACAACTGTGTTCATCCCACAATGTTGACTAATCAACCAAGCAATCATCAGACTAAAGTTCCAGATATCTCTGATGACGAGTCAGAGGTTGAGGTAACGTACCATGTGCTACTAATGGTTGTTCCCATCTCGTCTATGAAGGAGGTCGAGTTTTTAAAGTGATACCCATGTGGTTAAGCTCCTGTTGATGAAGATGAAAAAGGGGAACTTGATATAAGCTATGCCTCATACATTCCGAGTGATGTCTAGGAATCTGAGTTGATACTTTGGAGGCATCTGTATGGTGTGAAGTCTTCAATTAGGATGAGGGTCCCCTATTAGGAAGAGAGGTATTTTTGCAGCCGGGTTATGGGTGAAATTGTTGTTTATGAATAAATGCTTAGGATAATCTTTCATCTGCCAATACATGTCATTATGAGGGCCATACTTGCTTGTATTATCCATTTTACTACCCAACTTACCCCCAAGGCTTGGAGGACTCTGCTTGGAGATGTCCAACTCTGGAAGATTTCATACAAGGGCAATCTTATAGTGGATATCTTTTCATCCTACTATACCATTTCTACCACCAAGGTAGTGCCATGCTACTTCCACTTTATGGCTTAGCATTTAGATAAGAAACATGTTCAAATCAACCAGACTTCTAACCATGACTAGAAGTCTCAATATTTATTTTGGTCTAGTGACTGGGAGTTTGACATTAATGTCTCTTCTGGCGTCGATGAGCTGAGGGTCCCTCAAACATGGGGAAATGTAAGCATATTGGCCGAACTATACCCTAGCCTCAACATTGATGCCAGGACGAGCATCGATCTTCAACACAATTTTGGTAAGGACATGGGCCATTTTGTCTTTAAGGATCTCATGGATCCTGATCTTCTTTCCAGCACTCGGTTGGGGATTGACCCCTTACTTAATTGCATAAATTTCAAAAACTTTATAACATTATTGTCGTCTTCTTGTTGTCCATTTAAGACGATACTAATTTGCTTATCTTGTTTACAGAGTTTTTATCAAGTGTGGGAGATGGAGGCTCCATTTATAGGAAATATTTTGTCTTGTCTTTCAGGGAAGATCGTTGTGTTAACACAACCTTAGCAGAAAATAACGATTGTTGGTCCCACTATTATCGAGGGATCCAAGAAAAGAAAAGAGGTACCAGGTGGTGCTTCCACAAACCCTCCCCCAACAAAATAAGAAGGACACCCTTCGACGGATGACGACCCATGATCCTATTATCCCAATTAAGGATGATACATCAGTTATCGCTAGTCTTTCTCAGCTAAGCATGAGCACTAACTCCTTATTTGGAAGTCAACTAAGGGCTTAAGAAGCCATGACTATGATTATCCGTCATGTGATAATCATTATTTCGATGCCCAATACACCTCTCAGGTCTTCAACATTGCTTTACATAGGGCAACCCAGGTAACTTTGCTTGACTTTATTTTTTTGAGGGTTTGTTAAGTGTTTTGTTATCCATACTAACCTATGTTCTCATCTTATAGCCAATAATCACCCTTCAAACATTAAGAAGTGGGCGAGCGAGGCCAACTAAAAGTTAAGTTGGCCAAGAATGCCATGTCCCAGAATAATAATATGAAGGAGCACTGGGCAAAATAAAGACTGACTACAAGTTGAAGGCTACCAAGAAGAGGGAGAGGAATCAAAAGTAGATGTAAACAATGAGGCTTGACCTCTAGACTAACATTTATGACTTGAATGAGCTGTTGAAGGAGCAGGTCAAGGCCAAGGATAAAAAAATCAAAGCGACAGTTTAGAAGGCTCTCTCAAACTTTAAAAAGTCTGATGAGTTTTCTGACTATGCCATTCAATATTTTGATAAAGGAGCCAACATTGCTTGTCACTGAATACCCAACATGCATTTGGACCTAGCTTCTTCTGACCACCAACTAACTGAGGTTCTCTTATCTTTTAGCCTTGCCTACCCCTAGAGTGTGGAAGCATTAAATTAGGTGTAATATGAGGCAGGGGCTCCTATTACGATGATCGAGATGGCAGTCGCTAATCCAGAAGTGGAACATTGAGTAGCAAGTCATCGGGAGGGCAACACTACCAACCCTCCTGAAACTATTATCGCAACCTCAGAGATTGAGCGCACTGCGGCTGAGAAATAAAATTTCATTTTTCTGTTGGGAGACTGCCTGTGGTCTTCATGCACTTTTTATTTTGTAACTCCGTATCTCGAAAATTTTTATCTTTAAAGCATTGATGGTATGTAATAATTCGATATTTTTTTGCCACTCTGAACAATTTGTATGTCATCTCTACTCCATGGCACGTTTGAATGCAATTGATTACCCTTGCTTATTTGTGCAAGTTTACCATCGTATTGAATAGATGCATCATTGAATGAATGGAATGTTTTATTTGTCATGCCAATTGTTTACTCTGAGTTAGATTTTTTCACCAATTCTTGATGTCTGAACGTAACATTCTAATTATATCTTAGGGTTGTTTATCTTCACTTAATAGAATGATGTTACATAACCATTTACCCTCACCACTTATTCGGATGTTTAATGAACTCTCCCACCTCTTTCAGCATTATTGGAAGATTTGTTGGAGCCGAGACTCCTCAACTATTCTCGTATCGTCGAGAAAGAGTTTTTAAATTGACTACCATAAAGAATGATGGCACATAACCATTATTTAAAAAATCTTTTTCCCTAACCACTTATTGTGATGTCTAATGAACTATCCCACCTCTCTTGGTGTTATTAGAAGGGTATGTTGGAGCTGAGACTCCTCAACTATTCTTGACTCTTCAATTTATCCACCATAAAGAATGATGTTTCAAATAACTATTATTTAAATGATTTTTTACCCTCGCCATTTATTTTGATGTTTAGTGAACTTTCCCCCCTCTCTCGGTGTTTTTGGAAGGGTATGCTGGAGCTGAGACTCCTCAACTATTCTCGTATTGCTAAGACAGAGAGTTATTAAATTGATTTACCATAAAGAATGATGTTGCACATAACCATTATCTAAATGATTTTTTACCCTCACCACTTGATGTGATGTTTAGTGAACTGTCCCCCCCCCCCCCCCCCCTCGACGTTATTAGAAGGGTGTGTTGGAGCCGAGACTCCTCAACCATTCTTGTATCACTGAGAGGGAGAAATAGAGTTTTTAAATTGATTCACCATAAAGAAATATGTTACATGTAACCACTATTTAAATGATTTTTTAACCTCACCACTTAAATTGATGTTTAATGGGTTATCCCTCCTTTATATAAATTTAAATGTCTTCACTTTAGTGATGATTATCATTTCCTTCACCTCCACCCATTTATAGAAAAATAATTAATTTCTATGATGAAGTATCTATAATTCCCTATTGCCTTAGGAAGAGGGATAACCAAGTCTATACCCCAAACTGCGAATGACCATAGGACTATTATAGACGAGAGTGGTTGATGGGGCTGATGAGGGATACTTGCAAAATGCTGACACTTATCACACTTTTTAACATACACCCCGAGTCTTTAGCAAGCATGGGCCAAAAATACCCCTGTGTAATGATACTTTTGGCAAGAGATCGACCTCCCACATGACTTGTGCAAGGCCCTTCATGCACATCTCGGAGAACATACTCCATCTCTGAGGGATGTACACTTAAAAGTAATAGGAGCAGGAAACCTTTATTATAAAGGACGTCGCCTATGTTGGTGAAATTGCCCACCCGACACCTAATCATCTTCCTCCTCGCCTTTCATTCTGGAAGATTCCCATCCCAAATGTACTCAATTATAGGGTCCATCCAGGATGCCCCCAGATTCAAGTCGAGACAAAAATTCATGCTGCTCTCGTCCCCTTTAATGTTGGGCTTTAAAAATATTTTAACATATACAATATGCAACACTACCAACGCGAGTCTCGCCAATGCGTCAACTCTATTATTTTCTAATCTTAAAATCCTCTTTGCTTTAACTTCATAAAACATTATCACCATTTTCCTCACTCTAGCTAAGTACATGACCATCTTTTTATCTTTTGCCTCGTATATTCCCAGAACCTGATTGAAAATTAATTAAGAGTCACTATGATCTATCATTTGGTCGATATTAAGGGCCTTAGTTAGGGAGAGGCCTGCTAGCAAAGCCTTATACTCAAACTCATTGTTTGATTATTTGAAATTGAACTTCAAAGCGTATTCTAAGTATTTTCCATCTTGGGTAGACAATATCAAACCTTCCCTACTGCTGCTTTTACAAGACAAACCGTCTACAAACAAGCTCTAAAGTGGTCATCTTTTTTATGAAAGGTCCCTCATCTAATAATCCTTTTATAATAATAAAAATCCTTCTTTATCATTCGGTCTATATATTGTCATGTACCTTCTCTACTAGTACCTCTTTTTAGATACGCGATGACACTTCGGCCTCTTCTTCAACTTCATCATCATCCCCCGCATCCTAGGTAAATTTGACCACAAAGTCCCCTAGTGACTACCCTTGAAATTCACTACTCAACTGGTAAATGAGGTCAAAGTCACCTTACTCTGCTGACAATTCCATTATCCTACGCAATTTCTCGAGTTTATTAATGACTTCTCTCAGACGAGTGTCAATTAGCACCAACATAGTATCTTTCTAGAAATAGGGAATCATTTTCCTTGAGGCATGCATAAATACATACACCAGCTTTTTCATTTTTAATAGTTTAGCTCTACTCCTTGCAAAGCTTTTCTATTGAATTACATAGGCATTTCCATGTCTATTAGTGCTTTAATCTTGTCAGGGTTTGCCTTAATCCCCCTTTGATTCACAATAAAACAAAGAGATTTCCATGAAATAACCCCAAATACACACTTTGTTGGATTCAACTTCATTTTCTATTGTCCATCGTGTCAAAAGTTCATTCCAAGTTAACCATATGTGTGTCGGCCTTCAATCTCTTCATTAGAATATCATCCATATATACCTCTATAGTTTTTCCATTTTGATTTTCAAATATTTTGTTGACCAAACTCTGATAGGTCACCCCTGTATTCTTCTGGAAGAAAGGTATTACTTTGTAGTAGTAGGTTCCTTTATCGGTGATAAAGGAAGTGTTCTCAGTATTCATCCATAAAGATCATGAGCTCATGTCTGGCCGTGGTATCCACCATTTGGTCGATCTGAGGTAATGGAAAGTTATCTTTTGGGTAGGCTTTGTTGAAGTCCATGAAATCAATGCACATCATCCATTTTCCATTTTTTAGCGCAATCAAGACATTAGAGAGACAATCTTGGTACTGGACCTCTCTAATGAAGTCAGTTGTCAGTAACGTTTTAACCTCGTCATAGATCACCTCATATCAATCTCTGGCTAAGGTTTGGAACCTTTGATTTATCGTCTTATCACTCTCGTCTATATTGAGCTGATGAAAAATAATTTTGGGGCCAATCCCTCACATATCCACAAGGCTCCACGAAACTATACTCTACCTTTCTCTTAGAAACATGATCAGTTCCTTCTTAACTTCATCTTTCAAAGAAGAGCCGAATTGGATGATTTTTTTTGGCTCATCCTCATTGAGATGCTGTATTCTATCTCCTCGATGGGTTTCCCTTTCTTAATATTTCTCTCATCACTTGGATCAAGGATGTCAATATTATATGATGTCATATTCTCTTATGAGACTCTATCTCCTCGAACAATGTACAATAGCATCTCGGGCTTCCACCTGGTCGCCTAAAATTTTTCCCACTGTATAGGGAGTCAGGAATTTCATCATCTGGTTCATAGTGGATGGCACAACCACAAACTCTTTCTGGGCCACTCTTCCCAAAATAATGTTATAAGCTAGGAAAATGTATTTTCCATCACAAAGAAACTCACTTTTCTAGTTAGGCACCTTGTCTAAGTTCCCATACAAATATCCATCTCATAAAGTCTTAAAGGATGGACCTTTTTTCACTGAATTTGATCAGGGGTTGATGGTACAAGAACAATCTCTTCTTCCTCAGTTTGAGGCTCTTGAAATAATCTTAGAATATTACATCGGTCGAGTGGCCCTCATCGACTAAAAGACAAGCCATGTCATAACTTTATACTTACGTACAGATGACAAGAGGGCTATCTTGCGGGGCTAATATTCCCTTGAGACCTAGCCTTGAAAACCTACAACCAAACTGTCAATGTCAACCTTTTTTTATCTTTCTCGGCTTTTGCCTCTGCCTCGACAAAGTTAATCTCAAACCTCCTAGGTGCTACCTCCACTTTGACCACATAAGCTTTTCTATCTACCTGTTCAGTCCCCCGACCAACTAGTCTACCACATATCATCTTGACATCATTGTAAATCATGCACAAATATACTTTTGCTACTTGGATTTTTACTGGAAGGTCAGGAGCATCATCTCCACTGTCGTTAGAGTCTTCTTCATTCTTGTTTGTCTGCACATCCTTTCTCAACTTGTTGTCCCTTCTTCCATTATGCTTTTTTCTTCCGTTATTTTCCACCATTCTTGTCCACATACTTTTTGAGCTTTCCCTATTTCATCAGTTTCTCTATCTCATATTAGAGGGCGAAGCATTTATCTGTCACATGGTCGTGGTCTTTGTGGAACTCACATCACTTGCTTTTATCTCTTTTGTGGGTTGGATACTTGAGCTTTCCAGGCCATTTGAGCTCTATATCATCCCTAATCTCGTTCAAGATCAAATTGGAGCTTATAGTTTGTGGGTTATATATGGAAAATTTATCATCATTCGACCTCTTCTTTCCTTTTTTCTTTGCTCTGGACAAACTTACCATTATCTGTCTCATTTATGTCCCTCTCTTGGCGGCCATGTCCTCCTTAGCATTCATAATTCTGTTGACTATAGCTAGAAATTTTGTCATGTTTTTTGGAGGATCTTCTAAGAGGTTCCATATGATTTTTAAGAGGTTACAAACACAATGTTTTCATCATATTATTCCACCTCCAGTTTCTCCTTATTGAACCAAAAGATATACTCCCTCGGAGGTTCATTATTTCCTTACTTGGCATTCAATAGGTGTGTCACATGCTTTAGTGGCTTCATGCCGAAGTAAAAGTTATGAATTAACTTTTTCACTAACTATTTGAAATTCTTTATAAAGTATCTTGTTAGGCCAGGGTAACATACGTGCGTCGCGCCTGTAAGAGTACTTGAAAATGATCAACACCCAATATCGTTAGGGGATGAATAAATATGGGCCGCTAACTAGTAAACTTCAATTTTATGCATAGGAATTGTGCTCCGATCGTACCATGTTGTAATACTCGATGGTTCAAACTTGGAAGGGGTAGGAAAACTAATAATCCTCGGCATAAATGATGACCCCTCTATGATCCCTCGGTGGCTTGGGTGTCGACTTTTGATAAGATTACAAATCTTATCCTCTAGCCTCTAAATGGAAGTGTTCCAGGGTTTTTCCTCTACCATTATATTTTCCCCAGCCCCCTTAATCACAATTGCCTCATGGGTTATTTCTCAGTCGACAGTTCTCTACCAATTGTTAACCTCCCTGTGAACGTCCCTTTCTCGATCCTATCTTGACCTTTAATTTTCATAGAGGCCATTTTTCCTCGTTCCACTAACACTGCAAAAGCGGGAGTGATGGTTATGTCCCGATTCATCTCTTGGGTCAAGACGATCAAAATCTAACCTTTTGATGGGCCTGTTAAATATTGAGCCTCTCTGATGTCTCGTGGGAGTATATTGGATTCTCTTGCCTTTGTAAGTTGGTGCCGATTTAGCACTTCACCGATAAGAGTCATCTGAAACATCGTACCTCTCTTAGCATTCTTCCTCATCACAGGCTTGGTCATCTGGGTATCCTTGAACCTTCTTTCCAAGGTAGAGATACTATGGATGGGCGACATCCCTCCTCCTATGGTGGCATTTCCCCTCTTTGTCTGAGCCTATGGGTGGTCACCCTTCAATCACATCTACCACCACTCTAGTTGTTGAAGTTATGAGATTCACCTTCGGTGCATGAGAGATCCGAGAATCACACTCTGGATGAAGGCCAAAACATACTTTTTCATTTCTTGTTAACTTGCCACAAGGGATCTCAGTGTTACCATCATGTCAGCCATTTAAACTGTTGAGATAGTTGGCTAGAGCTAGCCCCAACATTACATGAATGATCAGTTGCCATCTCAGGCGTAAATTATCCAGTCAGCAAAGAGGAAAACAAATAACACACTATAAAACCAGGAATGGGATGAACTTGAGAGAACTTATCAAGCAACCAAGTCAAACTCTTTCAGTGGTGATTCAGCTCTAGCAGCAGTGGATCTGGATCACCATGAAAGGTAAGAGGTAAAGTTCCCAAGCTAAGAAAAATAAGAGGAAACATAGTCTCTTCCCATAAATGGCACTAAAAATGATGATATAGGATAATACTGTAAAATGTATTCATCTTACTTCCTAAGTCTGTGGATTCATGGTGGATTGATACATCAATATATATATATATATATATATATATATATATATATATATATATATATATATATATATATATATATATGTGTGTGTGTGTGTGTGTGTGTGTGTGTGTGTGTGTGTGTGTGTGTGTGTAGAAAGCAAGTAGAAGAGATGAGAGATAATAATACAACACAAGGGTTTAAGTTATTCAGCCTTAGCATATGTTCATTGTGTAATATAAGAAGTATGTCCATTATAAACATGGGCTAAAAGCCATTGAAGGATTACAAATTCTCTCCCTTTCTATATTTATAATTACGATTTAGCATTATAACAATAGGCCAACAATCATTGATCCCTCTAGAAGATGAAGTAGCGTGCCTTTTATAATGTTGGTGGTGCATAGTGTCACCCTCTAGCATGCATCTTGTGTGAACGAGGTAGATGATCCAATGGGAGAGCGACAACTGGGTATCACATGTGTAATCCATGATGATAAAATATTCCCCTCACGTGGGCTGATTTACTGTAACGATTTTGGCTATCTGTTCCATCATTACCCAGATCGCATGTTCCATGCAAGTTATTGGTGTCGGCGCTATGAGTTCTCTACTGGCCGAGATTAATAAGGAATCTATGAAAGAGTATGAGGTCGAGACTAACATCTAACTCCTGGTAGATATAGTCAATGATGGATCCCTCGACTTGTTGAGGATATATGAGGCTGACACAAGCTACTTTCGTGACTTGACAATGTTGTGATCTAAATACAGTTGTAGCCTATATGAATGGTGATGAATTTTGTTAAGAGGATGTCTTGGAGGCCGAGACAATTTAAGTAGAGGCATTAAGATGTGGGGTCCATAAGAGGATGAGTTTAAGGTAAACTATGAGGGGGCATGTTGCTACGTCAAGTCTCGTGTAGACAAGGTTAGACTTGTGTATATCAATTATAATAAATCCTAAAATAACATGGCATAATGTACCTCTAAACCATATTTAAACTTTTCTAAAGTCGTCCATATTGTTAATATAACCTATAGGCATATTCTTCCATTGATTTTAACCATATTTTGTCTCCCAAAATCTCTCAAAAGTCCAATCCAACGCATGACTTGACATAAGTACAATTGAAATAAAATGGCGCGATACTAATACATAAACAATTAAATTTAACTTAAGATCAACCAATTTTAATATATGAACCACAATATTAATTTTATTAAACCATTTAGAAGACTAGGGCTTATTAATTTAAAAGTTAGATTAAATTAAATATTTATTTTTTAAAATTAAAATAACAAGCCAAAGGTACATTAACAATCAAACAAATTTCTTGATTAATATTATTTACTTAATCATTTTTCTCATTGTCTATTTATTTAAAATTTCGGGGTGTTAAATTATTTCCCCTCCGATGGGAATTTCATTCTCTAAATTCACTATATGCTTGCAATTTATGTATGCGGAACAAACCCCAATCTCACTCCATGGAAAAGATATCGAAACCCAATAATCTAATCTCACTTAGACCTAAAAAATATCATCCCATTATGTTATTCCTAGTCCCCGTGCACATGATAACACATATTTTATATTTAATAACCTCATATCCTATACCAAACAGTCAATTATTGGATCTAGATCTCAACATCGAGTTAGAACTTATAGGTCGGACGAATAATAAAAATAAGGAAACCCCCACATATACTTGTAACCTACCTAACTAAACGTTTTTCCTAATATATTATTGAATCTCCAACCATGCCCAACTTAACCTCTTACATTTAGTAAATTATCCATGTCATAGAAAACCAACCATTCCTTTGTGCTTGTCTGTTTTTCACTTGGCTTGGTTAACAAGTTCAATTATAATTGTGAGCGTGCCAGGCAAGGTTATGGTCGTGCTAATCAAAATATATTAGACTCATGATAATATTAGACGATTATGTACCCTTCGATGCTTGAAGTAAAAAGACTTATTCTTACCCTAATGCGATTAACTAGAACAAAAGAAGTTGTACAATGCATGAACTTAAACAAAAATTAAAGCTTTGAAATTAAAAAAAAGTAAGTGCGATAAAGTAAAGGATTGCACTACGAAATGTAAATGAAAAATGTAAAAGAAATTGAATCTAAAGGAAAGAAAATTTGAATAAACTTGAAATAAAGTTACAATCTAATTCGAATAAATAAAAGAGGTAAATAAAAGAAAAATAAAAGAAAAGAAAGGAAAGAAAGGATAAAATGGGTAAATATAGTTTTTATTCAGGGATCCCTCTCTTCTTTTGTCTCCTCAATGCTTATCTATCAAATATCTTGCCATTCAATGTAATTTTTTTGGCAACTCTCGAGTTGTTATTCATCTAAATATTTCACGCTTATGTTCATTAATGCCCCTATGTAGATTTTTTCCTTTATTTTCTAC
This sequence comes from Sambucus nigra, assembly GCA_949130495.1. Taxonomy (NCBI): domain Eukaryota; kingdom Viridiplantae; phylum Streptophyta; class Magnoliopsida; order Dipsacales; family Adoxaceae; genus Sambucus; species Sambucus nigra. Next base: position 351,757,069 of record OX422207.1, on the reverse strand, counting down.
ACCACATCCAAAACTCTGACAGTTATCGTGCATGTGTATGGCCAATTGCCTTGAGTTTGTGTGTTATATCTCGGTTATTATTACCGATTTATAATTTGATATGGAAACACCTCATTTAGTTGTGAAAATGTGGTGTAAACATACCCCTATACTAATTGTTTTTTGGGGAAAAAAATTAATTAGTGGACTTTTAAGATTCTCAAGCCACCACTCCACGTTTGACCATCATTACTCCGCAGCATAAGTATACATCTTATGGAGGTGAGAACATTTTCATCCCAATCAGTCAATGCTTTGGTCTTTCAATCTGAGCCACTTATCTCTTCGTCTTCTTTCCCTTTTTCACACCAATGGCTTCTCAAGAGACTAGAAACTTTATCTCCAAATGTCCTCCTGAATCCATTTTTGAATCCAACTAGTAATGATGTGAATATATGGGGAGTTGATATCTCTTCCCAATATCACTTTTGCAATGATGAATTATACTCTGCCGGCCCTGGGAGTAAAATAATCCCTCGATTCTATAAATTTTCCACTCCATCTGCTTGTTGTGGATTTGATTTATGTATTAGTAGACCCACTGTTAGAACATCTCAATCCAAAGTGGAAGAAGACTATGAAGATCCCATGGACCTTGATGATGATATCAAAATAGAGAGGTTTTGTATAGTCCTAACTACACACCTCGTAATTCATCCTATGATCATGATGAACATCCCACCATAGTTCTTAATGACCCATTGCCAGATCTTTGTATGATACCGAGGTGGTGAGACTGTGTTATAATATCATGATACTTCAAAACTTGACCTTGAGCCAGCCTTTGTTCATCCACATTTCTCACTTGATCATCATATAAAAGTGATCTTCCCAAATTACATCATTCATCCTAGCAATACTTGTGTTTGATCAATGTCAACTCAACCACACATCTTCTTCATTAGGGATAAAAGTGCATATTTTAATCTTTTAAACGCTTGGAATCATATATCCTTTACTGATCCATATTATAAATCAGATCATTCCCACCGACCTTATAAGACACACTTTTTCACCTTTCCAACGAACTTTCAATCCCCCCCCCCCCCGGCCTTAGCTGGGGACAGTCTTAGCCTTGAGAAACATGTAAAAGATAGCTATTTATTTAATGTCATTCTCTCAAAGATGGTTGCTTTTCTGTACACATTATCTGAGTATCCCATCAGAGTTTTGGAAAACCTTTTCCAAGATGGTCTGGATATTAGTTGTAACACCATTTCTCAAACTTCTACTGCCACTACAATTCGTAAGGCTTTGGACCTTATCCACTTCTTTTCCCACCTTTCTCCATGGGTACTCTTAAAAGTTCATGATTTAGATAATCTTATGTGGGCAACTATGGCTATTTTTTCTACTAAAGTTCATGATTTAGATAATCTATTGTGGGCAACTATGGCTATTTTTTCTACTAAAGAACATTATCTAGACTATCTTCTCTATGGTTTCTTGGGATATTAAAGACCCAGAAAAATAATTTTAATTTTTTTAATTGATGTGGATGCTAAAGGCACTTTTTTTTTTATCTATATGCTACCCCATCATTTCACTTTTTTGGAATAACCATTCTCAGAGACACGTGACATCATCTTCATGGATTTCTATTACATTTAAAAAGATATCACTATGATATTTAATATAACTCTTATTATTTTGATCCTTTTTATTGTTCACTTTCCTTCTCAATCATACTTTTACCTTTCAAAACTATTTTATCTCTATTCAAAACCTCTCACCCTTAATGGAATTTAGCTCATAAGATATCAATGAATATCTTCTATTTGACAAAAGCATTAGTAGGCTTACATCCAATACTTCTATTATTGTTAGGATCATTGTTCATCCCATCAAATCTTCATGTGCCAATGAATAACTTTTATTCGAGAAATATGGCAGTTTCGATGTAGTTAAACTTAGTTTAAGGGATATTGAACTTGATCCATTTGTTATCCCTAGTGCCATTTGTTTTTGGAATTCAACATTTAATTGCTTCGAATTCAATGTCTAGGATGATGGGTCCCACTATATTAGATGTTTCCTAACTAACTAGGCTCAAATCTCTAAGATAGGAAGTCCATAAACATATATTATTAGTTGACATTCCATGGACGGTAAAAAGTGGAAACATCCACTTTCCATATTCCACATTTATACATACAGATATGAAAAATAATCTGACTGTAACTGATAAGGAGTATTTTTTATTTTTTCCTGCTCTATCTATCAATACATGTCCTCTATGCTAAGTCGCAAAGGGTAATATTAAAATACTCTTTTTTGCCTACCAATCTTATAAAGAGTAAGGAATTTTCCCTTGTTCCTTATCTTTAGGTCTCTCTTTCAAGTGTTTCTCTGAGCTTGTTGAAAACCCTTTTAATACCAAACAAGGTGTGCCACTATCGGTCCTTTAAATGTAACTTCATGCATACTTTCTTAAATTGGCCATGTCAAAATTAATTTTGAGTTTAGTCATTCGTTATTCTTATTATCACTCTAAGCCTAGGAGTAGGATCTTCAAAGCTCTCATCACTATATTTAGAAATATATTGATTGATAGGCCAATTATCTATTTCCAGCCCTTGTTGTCTCCCACTAAGGCAGCACTTTGGCTAGTCCTAATTTTTTGCCTCTAAAATACAGACTAATCCTTACTGGGTGTGCTTTTTAATTCCTAAAGATCTATATTGTGGAACATTACCTCCTTTTACCCCAAATTCAGAGTCTTTTGGAGAGTTATACCTAGATGACCAATTCTTAATCCCTCATGTGTTGTTTTTGCAAGTCCTATCAACTCTCTAAGGCAACTATTTTAAAAGGCATAACTGACTATCACGAGGTCCAATACACCTTTAGTATAATATGAGTTGAGTTAATACAGGGGTTCCTAAGGTTTTTGTTCAATGGTGGTCTAACTACATCCAATTCTTCTTAAAATCGTTATAAGATCCCACAGAGCCTTTTCCCTCTTCTTATAGTAAAGGTATTGTTTTTTTTAATATTATTATCTTTACATATATTGGCTTTAGCTCATCCATTTGAATTTCATGCATAAGCTTAACCTCCTAAAGATTATAATTCTTCACTTTTGAGAAAAATAACCCCTAAGGAAAAAGAGGCTTTAGAGGAGGAACTATTCAGGGAGGTTAGAGAAGAAGATAAAGAAGTCCCTCTTATTCCACCGGCTAGGTCAATGTCTTTTTCTAACAATCCAAATGACAGTTCATTAGGTGCCACTAGTCTTGCTGAGCCTCCCGTTTCTTTTATGTTCATCATTCACAAGAAGAAGATTATGAAAATAATAGCTAGAAAACCTTTGTGCTAAGTCCAGTTGACTGGTATGCCAATGCCTTTTCCCTTGAAGAAATTCTTATAAATTTGGCATTATTATAAGAATAAATTAAACATTGAATTTATTTTTCCTTACTATAGATTCAACTGGATTCTTGGGTATTGTGGATGAGTCTATCATAAGTAGATATCCTAAAATCCCTCCTCCAGCATCTCTCATTAATGAACCAATAAGTGGGCCCATTGATATTCTTATACTAATCACTGTCCCTACTTTAAATCCAGTTCTTGAAGAAGAAAGAACCGTAAAGACTGTTGACTCTCATATCCCCACTCCCATCTTAAAAAATGATATAATTGAGGCCTCAATTCTAAAAGTAAAAGAGAATATGGAGGATTCCATTATCATTGTCAATGATCCTAAGTCACCTGCTATTTCATCAATTCCTGAATAAACTCTAGGTCCAAGTGCTTCACTATTGAGAGAAATATCTCTTAAGCCATAGATTAATCCTCCAGTTGAGGATGATCCTACTTCGATGACACTAACATAATTCATTTTCTTTCATGGAAAACTCAGGGAGATTATATCTAAGGCTCCAGCTCAAGCTTGGGAAGTTATTGCCAATAGTGTAGAACACCAACTGGAACATCCAATCCAATTTCAACCAACTCCTCCATCTTGATAACTGAAAACTCCATAAACTTTAGAGCTTCTTTAAATCTTTATTAGGCTTCCATTCTAACACTTAACATAGTTTACGTTTCTTAATAGGCTTAAGGCATCTAGCTCATGTGTCTCCAAATTTGAAGGCTTGTAAGAGATTGTTGTGAAGGAATTATACATGGGGTTCTATTCACTTTCGTATCATATAACAAATATAACTCAAGTAGAGGCTGAGGAAAGTGGCTTACCTACTGATAGAGCCCATTTCTCAAGCTAAAGAGCCCAAGCTGCCAAGGGTTTACACGATATAGGGGCTATTAGAAGTAAAAAGACTGCCCTACTATATTAAAAATAGGAGGTAGAAAAATAATTGGCTAGATTTAATGTTGCATTAGATATGGCCATGATGGAAAAAGAAGATTATCATCAAAGAATGGGCCAATTAATTGGTGAGGTGAAGATCTCAACTAGTGATGCAACTCAATTTGATGAGATTGAGTTTCAAATTGGAACCAAGAATCTTGTCTATGAAAATTCTTGCATGAATTTTAGGTCCTCTGTGTTCAAAATTTTAATCAGTGTGTAAATTTTCTCATATCTAATTAAATTATTCATTTTGTTCTTGTTGATTTACTTTCCAAAATGGTTGTGTAATATGACTTTAGAAATTTGGAATTTGTTTTTCTCATGTGAATGTAAACATTGATGTCTCTTAAATGGTATGATCCACCTTTGAATTCCTTATAAATTTAGAATGGCCCTTCCCATTTTGGAGACCACTTTTCATAACTGGATCCTTTGATCCCAAAGGAAAAAATAGTTTTTCAATGCGAGTCCCCTTTATTGAATGTCCTTTTCTTTACTTTCTTATTATAACTATTAAATATTTTCTTCTTATGAACCAAAATATTATTTAAGGCTTTGACCCTATCATTATCAATGCTTTTCGATTCCATATACATATCTTGGTCATAATCTTCAACTGTCAAATTATTTTAGCCCCCACTCTAAATGATTAAGAGTGATTTTAATTGGTAAAATAATATCATGTACATAGATTAAGGCATATGGAGTTACCCTAGTACTTAACCTTTTAGAGGTCCTACAAGCCCATAAAACTTATGGAAATAATTAGTGATGATTCCTTGGATTTTTCTCAATAACTTTGCTCAGTTTGTTCTTACTTATCTTTTTAATAGCCTATGTCTAACCATTTGATTGATAATAAAAAGGTACAACTTTTGTAAAAGTTATTCCTAACCTTGAAGTTAATTCCAATACCATTTCTGATTCAAAGATTCTTGCATTGTCTGAGGTTATGGTTTCTGGGATCTGAAACCTATATATAATATCATGCAAGAAATCTACCAATTCATTTTGGGTAACTGACTTTATAAAGTTTTATTTTACCAATTTGGTAAAGTAGCTTGTTTCCACTAAGACAAAATTGTGCAACTTGCAGGATAGGATACAGATTTTGCCAATAACTTCAATAAACCATCCTATAAATGGACATGTCTTCACTACATATTGTAGATCTGTAACAGGTGCATATTTCAAAGGACAATGCTTTTGGCATTTCTGCAATCCTTTTGCAAACTCAATAGAGTCTTTTAAAATGTAAGGCCAATAAAATCCACGCCTTCTTAACATTTCTTCGAAGTTGCCATCAATTTTAAAACTTGACTCCTTTTGATCCATTTTATTAGCTTATTCATTTAGAAACTCGAGAACCTTATTTAGTGTGACTTGATCAAATTTAGACAACAAATTTTAATCCACTTGATTCTATAACATTAAACCCCGATGAACACATTTTTATTCATAGTTTTCTATCTTACAACCAACGGGGAATGGCTAAAAACTTATATCACATAACTGTTGCAACTTCGAAGAATTTCCAAGACCATTAACACAGCCTCATATTTCACGTGATAATTGGAACATGTACTCTTTTAATATGTATCCATGTTTGATTTTAATATGCTTAGGGGATTCAATGACTACCTATATTTATGATATTATCTTACTCTGCGAACCATCAAACCATAACTTCCATGAGCTTAAAGATATATATCAGAACTCATAATCCTCTTATAGCTCATCCTCACATGGATGATCTTCCAAGAAATCAACCAATGCTTGGACTTTTACTTTTCTTTTAAGTATATAATGTAGGAAAAACTTATATAGAGCTAACACCCATTTACCAATTTTGTTACACAAAATAGGTCTAGTAAATATATATTTTATTAAGTCAAACTTCGAAATGACAAATACCTCTTTAGGCAATAAATAATATCTTAACTTCATAAAAATAAAATACAAAGGGAAACATAACTTATCTCTTGCGATTGAAATCATTTAAAAACCTGCTAAGGTAACACATATCTTGTTCCTTGCAATAGAGTATATACATTCACAATAGAGTATCTACATTCACAATCATTTAAAAACATCCTAGGGTAATACACATCTTTTTCCTTGCGATTCTCACAGTCTTGAGCCAATAAAACTTCAATTTATGCATCATAGGTTAAAATGTAAAACTTCAATGGCTTGTCTTCCTTTGGAGGTGACAAAATAGGTAGCTTGACTTGGAATCTCTTAAGTGCTTGGAAAGCTTGCTCATGCTCCTATTTTCATTCAAGCTCCTCTTGGTCTTTTAGCTTTAAAAAGGTAGAAAATACTTTAGTTTTTCCTGCAACATTAGATATAAATCTACATAAAAGTTAACTTGACCCAAGAACCTTTTTAATTATTTCTTTTTTCAGGATCTTTTCCTTTGAATATGGTTTTATCTTTATTATGATTAACTTATATCCCCTTTTGGTGTACCAAATACCCTAGAAAATGTACTACAGAAACTCCAATGGCACATTTCAAAGGATTTATTTTAAGTTGATAAAGTCTCATCCTTTCAAAAGATTTTTATAAGGTATGTTATATGATCAATTACTATTTTTTACATGACAATTATATCCTCAACATAACACTCTAAAAATATATCAACCCTGTTATGGGAAATGGCATTCATTCCCCTTTTGCACATGGCTCCTGCATTTATTAATTCGGATGGCATTTTTACCCATTCGAAGGTTCACAAATTACCCGGGCACCTAAAAGAAGTTTTATGCGCATCTTATTCATCTGTGCATATTTTGTTATGACCAAAGTGACCATCATGATAACATGACTAGTTGATTTATCAACCAATAAATCTACCATGGGGATTGGATATTCATCCTTTAAAGTGGATGCATTTAGATTTCTAAAATCAATGACCGCTCTCAATTTGCCATTTTTTAATTACTGGCACTATATTAGAGATCCATTCAGTATACCTGGCAATTTGAATAAATCTAGTATTAAACATTCTTTTTATTTCTTCTTTTATCTTGGTTGTGACTTTTGAAGCCATTTCTATTGACAATTTCTTGACAGGTTTATAATGTTCTTTGATATGTTAAAACAATTTAATTATCATTCTTAACATGAGATAAGAGTCAAAGAAAAACCCATAACTAAATATAAGAATGATAGGATAAACTCTAATAACCAATAGATAGAATCAATAGCCAATAATCCAATGTTAGGAATGTATACCATGTCCCACACCACTCATACATAGAAAATAAAATAAAGAACTAAAGATAAATGAGAACTGAGAACTGAGGGTAATTCCACCACCTATGTCCAATCTCAGTAGCAATGGAAAACAACACCAAAAACCCTAGAAATATACTATGGGTGGTACTCGGGAGCACCTGTAACAATGTGACGAGTTAATTCCATCGCAACACCATAATATCTATGCACTTGGATGGTGAAAACATCAGTCATGAATATAAAAAATAATCACTATAGTTATTAGATCTATAGTTATGTCCTACTCATAAAAGAGTCCAATTGTATCCAATACATTATGTATTATCAATAACCGTACCTTAGAGTCTTGCACCATCCTCATATTGGAAGAGTTAAATAAATATAAATGTAGAATTATATTCGAGTAACAATATATGATGGATATTGTACATACCTATAATAAATTCCTATAATTACTATATCCTTGTGAACGACATCAATATTAAGCTATGTGAACAGGCACCCAATGCAACCATGCACATGAAAGACGAAGATAATTTTTCTCAGTCCATTTCTACTACAATCCGTAGCTCAAAACATTTTAATTGTTAATAGAAATTCATTCCCCAACCTTACCAAACTCGAATTATGGCATATGATCATTTTAAGGGTCCATTCCTTCTTTAACCGTATCATTTTCACACAATCATATGGGAAAATTTGTAGCGTATAAAATCCTTTTCAATTTCAACGTAAGGATATAGATGATCATATTCAAAAACATTCACAGAGTAAACTAATATATGAATTCATATAGATAGGCCATAAATTAATTTAAATGGGGATATCTAATTAATCCTTATAATCTAATCCAATTCAGTTAGTTTAATATAGTTCATATAATTCTTTAATTCATCCTAATTAAACTAGTATAAACTAACACAATTTGTGCAAGAATTGGATGCACTAATTTCTTTACCAAAAATCTCACTTTTTTAGTACTTGTGACACAACCTAATTATCTCTACATTTTATAATTCATGAAAACCATATTTAGGTAGAAATTAATATTTAAACCATGAAAGGGGAGAGTAGTATTACCCTGCCTTAAATGAAGAATATAAAACCCAATTTGTTATAGAGAAATCCACAATTGTGCAGAAAATATCCTTTAAGACAAAAGTAGAATTTTTCTTTAAAATTTCCACGAATCCCATTTTAGTTCTTGAACTTGGTTGGATGTCTTCCTAAAATTACTTTAGGATTGTAAAATGTTTGTATTGAGACAATCTGTAAAGTTAAAGAATTGATAGATTTGGTTTAGGTTGTATTTTGGTCGAGGTTTGTTGTAACATGGAAGTAGAGTTTCCTTTAGGTTTATATCTTAACTTCTTATAAAATCTCCTTCCCTCTTTAGCCCTTAAGCCTAGCTGACTTCCTAAGTACAAACCATTTACCAATGTACCCATGCTCTTAAGTGAAAATTTCCACTTTAGGTTTAATTATTATTTTACTCCAATTCGAAGTTATATTTTAATAAAAATCTAACTTTCAATTTTTCTTTTAAATTACAACCACAAACTTTACTTTTAATAAGTATTTTTTTGGACTAATTATCTAAAATTTTCCAAAAATCCTTATTAATTAATTATTTTAATTAATTAAAATTATTAAAAAAAATACAGAGTATGACAATATTCTCCCCACCCCCCAAGAAAAGGAATTTTGTCCTCAGAATTCATAATCAATTTCTTATTTTATTGAATAATAAATTCTAGTACTATGATCACGGGTTTACTCTGTGACCCTTAACGGTGACTTCCCTTTGGTTTAAATTTTGACCACGGTAAAGTGGTCATGGTTTGGGACCGTGACCATGTATGTGAATTTGATTGATCACGGGAGGGTTCACGGCTCATGGCCATGAACATGTTTCTGCCATAAATAAAACCTATCTAGGGATTTTTTTCATTTCAGTAGAGGTTTCTCTCTCTCTCTCTCTGTCTCTCTCTCTCTTATCACTTTCACTCTCTGCTCTGACCTGAGGATTCTATCCCTGTCTTCGGTGATTCACCCATCACCACTAATAATTCTCTACAATGATTCTGTCCATGTCATGATAATACTCTTTCTCTTTATCTCTCACGCACACACACACACATTCAGTGTGTACTTTTTTGTGATGGCTTGTGTTTATGTGTGTGTTGGTGTTTGTATTTGGTGGATGGTGTATATATACATATGTGTGTATTTGTGTTTCTATGTGTGAATAGATATATATATATATATATATATATATATATATATATATATATATATATATATATATATATATATATATATATATATATATATATATATATATATATGTGTGTGTGTGTGTGTGTGTGTGTGTGTGTGTGTATGTCTGTGTGTTTATGTATGATTAATTTAGTGTCTATAAAAATTGGGTATAATGTTAGATTAATTGGATGCATTTTGTTACGTAAATATGAAAGTGAAATTGAAATTGGGTATGTAAATATGAAAAATTAAATTGATAGTGGGTGTAATTATGAAATGGCCTATAACGTCGGTGTAATTTGATTAGGTAGCATAGTTACGTATAATGTCGGTGTAATTTTGGTAGCATAGTAATGTGTTTGGATATTTCATATGCAATAGAATAGTAATTTGTAATTATTTATACCCTTGATGAGTTATGTTATGCATGTATAGAATAGAAACTTTGGATATTTCACACGCACACGCACTCTTACACTTACATGTATATATATATGCCCAAACTTACAATTACACACATACATACTTATATACACACAATCATGCGCATATATATGCATATACTCACATGCCCACATATATATACACATCCGTGCATGCGTACAAGACACACACGTACATATATTTACTTTAACACAATTGCACATATATATACACACACTCATACTTTCCCAAATCAATACTAAAAGTAAAAAGGAAATTTGTCCATCCATGATTCAATGGGTTCATCCCAAAAAGAATGATGGCGTGGGGGAATCAAGGAAGAAAATCCTCTTTACACCACTCGTGCAACATTCTGGCTCCCACGAACATAAACATCCCATCATCAAAGGGATGGAAATATAAAAAGTGGAGTCGTCAACCTATTTTGCTCAAAACAAGCAAAATATGTAGTTGTCCCTAAAGAAACGGCATCAAAGACAAAGTGGAGCATACGAAACCAAATAGATCACGATTCGAGAGACTAAGTTACGGAATGGAAAGGTGTTTGGTGTCTGTTTCACCCTTTCGATCTCTCATGGGCTATGATAATTTTCTTTTTTTCCTCAAAAATGAAATTTGTGTGTTTAATGTGTGTAGAGAGAAATGTGTGAGAAAAGAAATCGTTGTACCCACATCATGGAAAAGATGGGGATGAGTCATTATGAGGAGTATAAATAAAAGAAAAGAAAAGAATCTAAAAGGTAGTCAAAATGTGAGCAGCACACATGATCACAATCCATCGTAAAGAATGGAATATGCATGTCTGACAGGGCCACTAAAAATATAATAAAAAGAAAAGGCTACACTATATACAATACACCGGATCATAATCCACTAGGAGGAAATGAATATGTATGTTTGATTGGATTGCAAAAATAAAAAAGAATAAAAATTATGAAACTATAATATAATGTGATCAACACATCGGATCCTGATTCACTATGAGGATGTGAATATGCATGTCTGACGGGATTGCTAAGAACACACACACACACACACACACACATATATATATATATATATATATATATATATATATATATATATATATATATATATACACACACACACACACACACAGAGGAAGGGAGGGCTTGAAAGTAATCTTCTCATTAGAGATACCTCCCCCTCCTAATAGAAGAAGCTCAAGAGAAGGATTGAAGTAAAAATCAAGAAGGCAGCAAAGAAGATCAGTGAGGGAGCTCAGAGAGGAATATTAAGTCTACTTGCAAGGAATTTTGCCTGGAAATCTCATATTTATTTCCATTTTGATTACGTAGTTAAATTGTATGTTTGATTATATTGATTGTAAGTTGTAACTTGTCAAGTGATGTCACGCATTACGTATCCCCTGCCCAATCATAACTTGAGTACACCTTGGTAGTTTGAAGGGTTGTCAAGTGATTTGGTGATCAAACCACTGACATGACGGCTGCTTGACACAATTGGTGGCTAAAAGGTGCTAGTTGGAATTTAATGCCTAGGACCTAGACATGGCTGACACATCAGGCATTTAATGTTAATGACTTAAAGTATGAGGGAAATGTCTTTCATATTTATTATGACTGAGACACCTTGGGAGAAATGTGTGAAAATTTATTAACCCCAACCACTTCTGAGAAGATAGAGTTCTTACTAGAGAGAGAAAATACCCTTCCTGAAAGCAGAGAGTTATTGCAAACTAGAGTTTTTACACACCCATCATTGGTATTTATTATGAAGATTTCATTAGTTATTGGAGATATTAATTATTATTAGTGTGTTGTCTTCCTGCCAAGGTGTATCTAAGGTGCTTACTTTTTTCTCCCATTGACTGAGTTGCTTTTAAGGTTATTTTATTATTGTCTGAGTTATACACGAGTGATTTATGAGTTCAATCTGATTATTTGGTATCTACAATATTGTGTGTTTATCAAGTGATTGTTAAGAAAATTTAGGTTAGTGGTTTATCATCACATCTATAAGGGTTACACCTATGTTTGTATTGTAATACCCAACTCTCAGGAGAAATCCGCTCTTACGTTTGGTGACTATGCTGGGGAGGTATTATTCTAGAAATATGGCGTAAGATAAAGTTAACTATGTTCTTGACTATTATGGAATCCAACGACAAGAGGAACAAGCAACGAGGGAGCTTTATACCTCTAGAGAGGGATTACTTAGACTAGATGCCCCCAAGGGAAAATGGTGACTAGAGTTCCAATGGTCACCCAAGCCTAGGGGTGGCAATTCGGGTCAATGGGCCGTGTTTTGGCCCAACACGACACGACACAACAAGGTTTTTTCAGACACGAACACGACATGACATGAATTCATGTTTTTTTTAGCTGACACGAACACGACCCGAATAAAAAATAACACGACACGACACGACAACCATAATTTCTTAAATTTCAGGCTTAAAAAACACGATAACACGACACGACACGACTCATAATTAAGGCACGAACACAACACGACACGACTTTGTGTCAAAAAAACACGACACGAACACAACATGAACACAAAACATCGTGTCAATTTCAGGGCAACGTCGTGTCGTTCCGTGTCGTTTTTTCGTGTCGTTTCTAAAATTGCCACCCCTACCCAAGCCCCCACGAGTGCAGTGATGGTACTGGATCAAGTCAACCTTCTAACGGGAAAGTTTATAGAATTTATACAAACTCCAATGGTAGCTACATCAATTGGGGAAACATTAGACCCCCAACTCTTTTGTCACCCCAATGGAAGCTCCAATAGCTCCATCGAGTGCAATCCCAACGATGGATACCTTTATTGTTATGCTAATAGTGGTTATCCCTAATATTTATAGTGTTACAACTGTGGTACCTCAGGCAAGTGTTGTAATGGTAGAGAAGGCCCATTCATCTCCCTTTGATGACTATTGACCTCTCTTTGCTCCTCGTCTCGGCCACATGGTGGCTGACGACCAGCACATTCGCCATTTCTTCTTGAACCTGCAATACTCCGAGATCTTGAGATTCGATCTATCAAATCTCTAGTAGGGATGAGTCTATCGAATGTAGACCCTTTGTTGAGTTTATCCAGGGTTGAGGCATAAGGCCTGCCTTCTCGACTCGGCCTGGAGTTATTTCCCCTTCTTACTTGAATAAGGCACACAGTATCCTTAGAGATTTCATATGGTTCATAACACTTTTCACCATCATCATCACATTAATTGTATTCATACTCTTGGACATGCCTCCCCAGGTGTAGATTCCTAGGGTAAGTAGTATCACTCCGTCTCTCTTATTGTTATGTTTCCTGTTATGGGGTCGAGGGTGGTCCTCCTGTCACCTGATTCTCGCCTTCCCTGAAAACCGGTGTTATCATCCCCACTCCTGTTCCAGTGGTCTTAGTTAATACATTTTGTATATAAGCAGCCATCTGCTCCTGCATCCTTATTTGTCTCGTCACCAGTGATCACAGGGCCACCGCTACCTCGGCCATTTCTAACTGAGGCGACGCTTGGCTGGAACTGGGACCAATGCCTGTTGGAAGATCTGATACCATTGAATTTGGTGAATGAAAAGAACAAAAAGTGTACTAAAAGAGCTTAACGAGATGGAAGAAAGATTTAACTAAAATAAGAGCTTTTTTAATGGTGGCTCAAGCCCAATAAACGTGGGGTAAGACCACCACTAGAGAATTCGGTGAGGTGTAAGTTGTAAATAAGAGGAAGAAGATGATAATCTATCTTCCCCCAAATGGTGCCAATTGGTGATACCACTTATAGTATCACCAAGTAAACGAGTAAGAGCTCAAATCATTAAACCATGAAGGAGAAACAATGGTGAAAAGATAGCAATATAAATGAAGACGAATGTGAGACAATAGAAAAAGAGACTATAAAGTAAGTTGTTTAGCCATCTAGCCTACTCCACTATGCAAGGGTGAGTGAGTTTCACTACGAAAATGGGTTCTAATGGCCTTGTGATACAGCACTCAACTTTCTCTCTCTATTATGATTTCAATAGAGTATTGGCTAGGGTTTACAAATATCGATCCTTTATATTGTTGGAGAAGACAAGCTTATATAGTGCATGGGGGGTGTTGTGTACCCCCTAAGCATGTAATAAGCATGTGTGGAATGTTTTTGCTAATGAGATTAAGCCACCTGTCTTTGTCACATGTAGATCATGATGATGAAATATTCCCTCATGTGTGAGGTAGATTTTGCTATAATAGTTTTACACACGTAGGATTTTTATCCCACGAGCAACCTTTCATGCATTCCCCAATCCATGCGCTCTGTCAGTTGTCAATTATCGACTGTATGGGCTATGCTGAGGATGAGTTATCAAGTAGTATCCTTTGACGATACGATGACTATTATGCTGACTTGTCTTCGGTCGGACCTCGTCTTCCAGGGGATAGACGAGGCCAAGGATACTTGAGTCATAAGACCATTGATATTGATATTGTTCAGTGTGTTCTAAGACGAGGACGAGACCTATGACATTAGTATTGAGGTCAAGGATGAGGCATTTAGTAGAGGTCCACAACCAAGCCATAACTTCCTCTAACTGATGATTTGGCACTGCTCAGCCTTGGACAAGGGGTCTAATCTGCAGACGAGGCTATACTTGGTATATGAATTACCCCTAGAACTTAGTCTTTAATGTGAATGGAAGGCTTAGGGATAAAGCATTCTTGATAAGACATTGATGAGATGATCTTAATGAGACGTTGTTAATGGTTGATGTCCTTCACATGTCAGGCCTGGAACATTAAATGTAGACTTTGAACTGACACTTGGTAACCATCCTATGGAGTGGTGTGTGGCTGAAAAATGGCAGTTGTACTTGTTCCCTAGGGTATTATGCCCTAATGTTATCTCTCTTGCAAGTTGTGCACAATGATTGTTGGTATTTAAAAGGTTTTGAAAATAATTTTCCCTTCTTTCCCTCTTCCTCTTCATGCGCAAGTTAGTTCTCTCTCTAGAACCAGTCTCTCTCTCCAACTGTTTAAGTATACTCAGTCAAGATTTTAGGCCCCATTTTCTTCTTTAATCTTCTTATCCTTTTAGGTAATCTCCTTCATACATATTTTTTAAAATTTTTGTGATTTTAAAGTTAGTTTTTGTTTTTTTAATTTTTCTGTGAGTTTCAAGGTTTTCCAACCGTCGAACTAGGTGTTTGGGGGCATTTTTAGGATAATATTGGAGGTTTTGGGACTAGAATATGAATTTTTGGTATATTGATCACCCTTTCACAGTCTTCCTAGTCGCTTATGGTGTCGGCGGAGCTTCTCTAGTCATCTTCTCTGATGGAATTCAAGACACTATTCTGAAGTGTTCTTGGAAAGAATGTTTCATTTACCTATTTGGTCTTGAGGTCAACGTCAGTCAAACAACAAACTATTTGTCCCTTTTTCACCTTTTTTTCCAAGTTAAGCCTCGGCCTTTTGAATGTTAAAAACCCTTTATGAATTAGCCGAATAATACCCCACACTCAGGGAGAGATACTTCTAAGAGATCCATAGGATTTAGAAAGAGGTTGAGGATCATCGTAAAGCCAGACCCGACCTTACTCATCCTATCTTTTTTATTCCTTTAATGACCATTTTACTATCTTCATTTGAGGTCAGTAGGGACGAGATGCCTAACTCGTCTTCTTCCCCAGCCGAAAGTAGGGAATCATTTGAAGAGGCTATGAGAATATATGCCACACATCCTATAGGTTCTGAGGCACCAGAGAGCTTATCACGGACTTCATCTTACAGTCAAGCTGAGTCCTATGGTCAGTATGAATGTTCCATCCAAATAGGGTCTGATAATGCTGAGTCATCCAGGTAAGATGACTCTTAATTTAAGTCATCTTAGATCATGTTCAGCCGACTATTAACATTGCTTTTCCTTTACCAAATTAATTATGTTTAAATAAACCATAATTAAATGAAATTTGAATTTGAATGCACCAAATTATGGTGTTTAATCATGAGATCCCCTTTCGTTGTTTCGAGAGTGGATGGACGAGCATCGTCTCGTCCAACACTGTCATTTCGGTAGAGAGACTTTTGACACTAACTCCACCAAATTAATGATGTTTAAATAAACCATAATTAAATGATTTTTGAATTTTAATCCACCAAATTATGGTGTTTAATTACAAGTCCACTCTCGTCGTTTTGAGAGTTCATGGATGAGCATCGTCTCATCCTGCACTATCGTCTCTGCCGAGAGAGTTTTGAATCTAACTCCACCAAATAAATGACGTTTAATTTTCTTTGTATTTTTCACCATCAAAGATGATGTTACCACACTATTTCCCCCTCTCTGGATTCTCGTGTCACTGAGAATGACTTGATGTAATAACACCAATTAAATGATGTTTTGTAGCTTAGGATGAGTTGAAACATATAATTTGATAATCCATACAACAACAAAAATGAGGGAACACTTACAATTTTTCATTCATTACTATTGATTTTTTTCACAACTATCATATAATGATTAAACAAAAACCAATATCAAATCCTATTTATAATATATTTTTAAATGATCAACATTCCAGGGGATGGAAAATGGTTCTCCCTCCAAGTTTTCATGCCGATAAATGTATGGAACAACTTATTCTGTAACTCTGTAGGGGCCATGTTAGTTTGCATGGAGTTTATTCGACTTTTACCAATCTTTCTTCAAAATGAAGTGTCCAAGGGCTAACCCTTTTGTTGTAGAATTGAGCAGTCCTCTACTGATAGGCAGCCTACCTAACCTCTGCGTCCTCTCTCTTTTATTCAATGAGTTCCAGATCCAACCTTCTCTCCTCACTATTTAATTCGAGGTTGTTTGTTTGAACTCTGTGACATGGTAGGTCAATCTTTATTGGTATCACTACCTCTGAGCTGTAGGTAAGCATAATTGGGGTTCCCCCTAATGGAGTTATCTCACTCATCGAGTATGCCCACAGGATAATGTGTACCTCTTATGTCCAAAGACCTTAGGCGTCTTCCAGTTTCTTCTTGATCCCTTTTAAAATTATTCTATTTGTCACCACAGTTTCGCCATTTGCTTGAGGTCGGCTTGGGGCTGAGAAGAACTTCTTGATGCCGACCCTCTTAAATAAGCCTCCAAAGATGAGTTCTTCAACTGTTTGTCATTATCCGAGATCAGGGTGTAGGTTAGACAATACTTATAAATAATATTCCTCCAAATGAATTTGAAGGTCTTTATCTTAGTGATGGTTATCATGGCCTCTGCATTAACCCATTTAGAGAAATAGTTGATCGCCATAATAATATACTTGTAGTTACTTATTGCACTGGATAAGGGTCCTACCAAGTCAATCCCCCAAACTGAAAACAAACAGGGGGAAGTAATAGACGTCAGGGGTTGATGATGTTGGTGAGTTATGCTAGCATATCTTTGACATTTGTCACATCTCTTCACATAGTTAGTTGCATCTTTGGCCAAGGTCGGCCATCAATACCCTTGAGTGACTATTATCTTTGCCAACGATCTTACTCCTATATGAATGGAATAAGATCCCTCGTGTATATCTTTAAGTATGTATTCAACCTCTATTGGATGGACACATCGCAATAATGGGAGGAGGAACCATTTCTTATATAAAACATCTCCAATGATTAAAAACTTAGCTTCCATGTACCTCAGCTTATTTCTCTCCATCTTTGACTTTGGTAGTTCACCATCTTTTATGTATCTGATGATAAGGTCCATCCAGGATGCACCTAGGCTTAAGACCAAGAAAAATTCCATTATATTCTCTTCATGTTCAATAGTTATCCAATGTAAAATCTCCACTAGCACCGACCTACTAATTTATATTCTGTTTGATGATGTTAATCTCACCAAGGCATTGGATCGGTTGTTTCATAACCGAGGGATCCTTTTTAACTTCACTTCATTGAAGTTCTTCAACATTTTTTTACTCTGGCTAGGTACTTTGACATCCTATCATCCTTTTCCTCGTATACCCCTCGAATTCGATTCACCACCAGCCTAGAATCGCTATGAACTAACAGTTAGTCGAGATTTAATGCTCTGGCAAGGTAAAGGTAATATAGAAGAGCCTCGTACTCTAACTCGTTGTTGGACACCATAAAACTTAATCGCATAACATACTCAATGTCAGTCCTATTCGGGGATGAGATTACTAAGCGAACACCACTCCCAAGCTTGCAAGAAGAGCCATCTATAAGTAGGCTCCAAACATTATCTTTTTTGTAGAAAGTTCCCTCGTCCATCACTCCATTCTTGAATAGAAACTTTTCATCTTCATTCTCGACTACCGTAGTTATAGTCACACTCGTCTTAGTGTCAACTGGGTCAACACTTTATTTTTCTTGTTCATATTCTAGATCTACGTACTCTTCGATATAGGACTCATCCCATGATAATTCAACTATAAAATCAACTAAAGCCTATCCCTTGATGGGTGTTCTCGGTTGATAAACGATGTAAAATTCCTCCAACTCTGTTGACTAGGCCATCAACCTATTTGATTTATCAAGATTTTATATGACCTATCTAAGAGGAGAGTCTGTAAGGACGACCATTGTGTGAGCCTGGAAATAAGGTTTCATTTTCCTAGATGTGTGTATCAAGGCATAATCCAGTTTCTCCTTCTTCGGATATCTCTGATCGTCCCCTTCAAGGGCCTTGCTATTGAAATAGACTGCCTTATATACCCCATTTTCATCTCATACAATTATTGCGTTAATGGTCGACTCAGAGATGACTAGGTACAAATATAACTTTTCCCCCTGAACAGGTCGGGATAACAATAGTGGGGAGACAAGGCAAGCCTTCAAGTCCTAAAAAGCTTTCTCACACTTCTCATTCCACTCAAAGGCTTTTTTATCACTTTGAAGAAGGGCAACACTTGGCAGTAGCCCTTAACATAAATCGATTCAAAGCAATAACTCATCCAGTCCACTTATGAATATCTTTTATGGACTTTGGAGTCTTCAATTCTACAAATTCTTTAATTTTTTTTGGATTAGCCTCTATTCCTCATTAATTAATGATGAACCCTAAGAACTTTCCTTCTTCAACCTTGAATACACACTCATCGGGGTTTATCTTCGTTCCATATTGGTCTATTGTATTGAAAGTATTGAGTTCAACCACATGCGTCTCGAGCTTGAGGCTCTTGGTTAACATGTCATCAATATATACCTCCATGGCCTAGCTTATTTGTTCCTCGAACATCTTATTTACAAGCCTCTAGTATGTATCCCCGATATTCTTAAGGCCGAAGGGCATGACCTTATAGCAGTTCCTACCCTTATCAATGATGAATGAGGTCTTTTCGGCATCGGCTGGGTCCATGAATATCTGGTTGTAGCCATAAAACTCATCAGTTCATGCCTAGCCGCGACATCAACCATTTGACCCTATTCTCGATAGGGGAAAATTTTCTTCTATGTATGCTTTGTTCAAATCAGTGAAGTCAACACACATATTCCACTTGCCATTGGGCTTAAGCACCATAACCTTATTAGCCAACCATTCTGGATAGACGACCTCCATTACAAACTCTTCCTTCTCTACCTTCTTCACCTCATCTTTTATGACCTTTTATTTCTCCCTAGAGTAGATCCTTCTCCTCTGTCTGATTGTCTTGGATCCTTCGTTTACATTCAATTTATGGCAGAGGAACTCCGGGTCAATTCTTGACATGTCTGCATTACTCCATGTAAAAATACTTTGTCTTTTCCTCAGCAATTTGATCAACCCTTACTTGATCTCTTCTCTCAGGGCTTTACTAATCTAGACATTTTTTTCTAGCTTGTCCTCATTGGGGATGATGGATTCTACCTCCTCATCATCATCACCCTTCTTCAACTTTATATCGTCCCTAGGGTCGAGAGTGTCAATATTATAAGTGGTAGTGGCCCTCTTGTGTGCTTTTCTTTCCTCAGCCAAATTAAAGTTACATTCACGCGCCTCAATATGGTCACCCTGAACTTCCCTTACTCTATAAGGAGTTGAGAATTTTATCATCTGGTGAATAGTTAAGGGAACTTCCCCATACTCTTTGAGGGACACTCATACCATTATGATGTTGTAGGATGAATAAATGTTCTCATTCATCCCGAAGAAATCTATCTTCTTTATAAGACACCTCAACAAAGTATCCCCTATACTAACATCCATCTCATAAATCCAAAGAGTATGGAAGTTTTCTCCACTGAATCCAATTAGGGGTGGATGATATGGGATGATCCTCTTCTTTCTTAATCCCACGACTTTGAAACTCTCCCAAAACATTACGTGAGCTGAATTTCCATTATCGACAAATATTCTAGGGACCTCGTACCCATGTACTCTCATAGTGATTACCAATGGGTCATCATGTGGGGATAAAATCTTCTTAAAGTCCAACCAAAAAATCCGATTACCAAGGTGTTCATGTCAACCTTCTTTC
Source organism: Sambucus nigra (assembly GCA_949130495.1). Classification (NCBI taxonomy): domain Eukaryota; kingdom Viridiplantae; phylum Streptophyta; class Magnoliopsida; order Dipsacales; family Adoxaceae; genus Sambucus; species Sambucus nigra. Next base: position 351,736,330 of record OX422207.1, on the reverse strand, counting down.
TTTTAACCGACTTTGAATCAATAATGATCGAGTTTACCACTTTCGGTTTGAGGAAAGCTTTGGTCTATACAAGATGGGCTTTACGGTCGATTATGTCTTTACCACCACCTGCCATACCTTCACATATTATTTCCACACCATGAGAAATATAATGCAACCGACCATTTGAAACAGTTTTCTTCAATGGGAGGTGAGGGTAGGCTTCATCATCATTTGAGGCATCATTGTCTTTGTTCACTAGGTCCTCCTATCTACACTTGCCTTACCGTCTCCTTCGGGTATCATTTCGATCAACTCTTAAACCATTCTTATCCATGTATTTCCTTATTTTCCCTTGCTTTATCTTCTTTCCTGTCTGAACATCTTCTGTTAATGATGGGGACATGATAGTGGTGAAACTCGCACCATTTACTTTTATCCCTCTTGTGAGGAGGGGCTTTCAATTTTTCAGGCCAATTTAAGGATCGATCATTCTAAATCTCATTCGGGATCATCTCTGGAGTGGCTGTCAATGGGATATAGAGAGAAAACTTATTGTTTGCCGACCACTCATTATCTCACTTGCCCTTGAACTTTTGGGATTTGCTTCCACTTGTATCTTTTTCATCTTCCACTTTATCCTCCATGGCCTCCTCCACTTTTATGACTCTCTCGGCCGTAGCCAGCAGTTCTGCCATGGACTTTGGATGATCTCCTGCCATCTTCTATAGGAGCTTACCCTTTTACAATCCTCATATCAGGGCATCCATTGCAATATTCTCATTATAGTCTTCCACTTCCAATTTCTCTTTATTGAAGTGGGAAATGTAGTCCCTCAGAGATTCATTTTAGCCTTGTTTGACATATAACAAGTTAGTGGTCTTCTTTTGGGGTTTTACTCTAAAACAAAACTTATGGATGAACCTCTCATCTAGTTTCTTGAAATTCTCAATTGAATTTCTAGGAAGGGAGGTGTACCATATGTGAGAAACACCAGTTAAGGTTCTTGAGAAGACTCTACACCTCATCTCATTAGAGATTGAGAAGATGTCCATAATAGATTGATACATTTCCACATGATGGACTGGATTGGTGATTCCATTATAGGTGTGATCACCGACATATTGAATTTAGTCGGGGTGGGGTAGTTAAATATCTTAGCAACGAACGGTTAACCTTCCATGTAACCCCTCTGCAAAGGGTCTCGGCTCTTAAAATGTCTCATCTTGTCTTCCATCCTCTAGATAAACCTGTTCCAAGGCTTGTCAGCTGCAACATCAGCATTTACCTCAACCAAGATATCATTATAACCGCCCCCGTCTCTGTCGAATGGCCACTATATTGACTCTATGTCAGCCATCCTTTGACGACTTTTAACTTCTCTATATTACTCGTCTCAGACACATGGTGGTCGATGACCATTACACCCATCGTTTCTTCTTGAACTAGCTATACCATGAAATCTAGAGAATCGTTCTCTCAAATCTCCAAATGAGCCGACTGTGTCGAATGCAGAGCCTTTACTAAGTTTGTCCAGAGCTGAGGCATGAGGCTATATAAGCTTGTATTCTCCAACATTGTAAATTATACCCTAGCCAATACTCTGTTAACATCACAATAGAGAGATAAAGTTGAGTGTGTTGTATCACAAGGCTATTATAGAAAATTTTCATGGTGAAACTCACTCACCCTTGCACAGTGGAGTAGGTCAGATGGCTGAACCACTTACTTTATAGTCTCTTTCTCCATTGCCTCACCTCCTTCTTCATTTATATTGCTATTTTTCACCATTGTTGCTCGTTCAAGGTTTTACTTATTTGATCTATTACTTATTTACTTGGTGATACTATAAGTGGTATCATCAGTTGGCGCCGTCTGTGGGAAGAGAGATTATCATCTTCTTCATCTCATTACATCTTACTCCCCACTAGATTCTCTCGTGGTGGTCCAACACCATGTTTGTCTTGGCTTGAACCACCATTAAAAGAGATCTAGTTTGATTTCAAGATTTCTTCTAGAATGTTTAGCTCTTCCTGAACACCTCCTATTCTTCCCATTCACTAGATTCAATCGAATCAGATCTTCCACCAGAAATTAGCCCCAGTTCCAGACAAGTGTCTCTTAAGTCAGAAATGGTTGAGGTCGCGGTGGCGCTACGATCACTGGCAGCGAGCTAAATGATGCTGCAGGAGAAGCTGGTCACTTTCAGCCATAATGTATTGACTAGGCCCACTGGCACAGACGTAGAGATGATAACTCCGACCACCAGGGAGGGTAGAAATCAGGAGATAGGGAGGCCACCCCCGATCCCATAGAAGGAAACACAAAAGTAACAAAGATGAAGGGATCCTGCTGACCCCAGGCATCTACACTTGGGGATGCATGGCCAAGAGTATGAAGGCAATGAATGTGATGATGATGAAGAGTGTTGGGAATCATATAAACAGTGTTAGACCGAGCCGAGAAGGCAGGCCTGGGGGATGTAGTGTCCCCCCAAGCATGTAATAAGAATACGTGGAATGTTTCAGCTAATGAGATTAGGCCACTTGTCTCCGTCACATGTAGATCATGATAATGAAATATTCCCTCATGTGTGAGGAAGATTTGGTTATAACGATTTTGTACATGTTGAATCTGCAGCCCACGCATACCCTTCCATGCATTTCCCAATCCACGCGCTCTACCAGCTATCAACTATCAATCGTTTGGGCTAGGCTGAGGTTGAGTTGTCAAGTAGGATCCTCTGACGATGCGATGACTGTTGTGTTGAGACATTTTCTTTCGACCCTCGTCTTCTAGGGGATAGACGAGGCCAACGATACTTGAGATATAAGACCACTGATTTTGATATTATTGAGTGTGTCCCGAGATGAGGACAAGACCCCTTACATTAGTATTGAGGCCGAGGATAATGTGCATTGTGTAAGGCCCACGACCGAGCCATAATTTCCTCTAACTAATGGTTTGGAATAGGTCGGTCTTGGCCAAGGGGGACGAATTTATGGGCGAGGCTATATGTGGTATATCAGCAATCGCCCAAGTTCGTGTTTTTTTTTATCAGGTGGGGATGCTCCTAGAAAGTAAGATGGAGATCACTTCAGCAATCTTAGATATTTCCATGAGGAACGTTGTTCCATCGCTGAGATAGAAAAGGCCTATGGCTAGGCTAGTAAGGAAGTTTATATCTAAAGTAACTTTCTCTGATGCGGATAGAGCAACAATGTTCCCTCACAATTGACCACTGTATTTGACTTCAAGTGTTAATGGGGTAAGCGTTTCAAGAACTTTGATTAATTGGGTAACTTCCATAAATATCATGCATATTAGCTCTGTTTTGATTCCAATATCTCTAAGGCTTGGTTGTTATCAATGCCTTTGGTGATTTCTGGCTATGACTACTAGAATTCAAAATCGATTGGGTATGTGAATGTGGGGAAAGTAATGGGAAATAAAACGTCTCATATTAACTTCCATATTATTGAGAGTGAAACTTCGTACCATCTTTTGATAGGAAAGGTGTGGATGCACCATTATGGCTTAATCCCGTAGACATACCACCAGTGCGCCAAGGCAAACGTACAAGGAACATAGATTGTCATACGAGCAACCAAAATTACATTTGATCAGGAGGAGGCCAATTTGGTTGATGCCGCATTCTATATAGAGTTATAGGAAGACACGAGTTTTAAAAAGGCATATGGAGGGTGACAGTGTCCCTCTATCAGAATAAGGATGGGACCAATGAATAATCATGACGATGAAGGAGAAAGTGGAAGGAAATGAGCTGAAGAAGTTAGCAATGCAGGCCCTAAACCTCAAACTATCTCTGAGCAATTGATAGATGTAATTAGGCTTAGGATTGATCATAATGAAAAAGTGGTCAAACAGCAGAATGGACTAAGCAAGTTTTTAGGAGACGGATTAGGGGAAGCTTCACGAGAGAGGAAAAGGAAGGCAATTGCATCAGCCATCTGTCAGTGACAGAAAGTGCACTTGGTAGATGGAAGGGAGGTCTATCGGCTCTGAAAGTGTGAGTGGGAAGTCAAAGAAGTTGTTGAAAAGATGACTAAGAGGCTGACCCGGATTATGAGTGATTTCTTATGGATAATTAAGGGCAGTATATGGTCATTGATAATTCCAAAATACCTGAGTTTATGAAAGAAGTGGAAGATGAACCTAAGTGCATGACTAATCTCCCAAAACCAAAAGTACAAGAGTTGTAACAACTTGATCTGGTCGAAGAAGAAGAAGATCCAATATCCATTTTTATTTTGAATGATATGAGTGCAAAGAAAATAGGGTTTTTGATTAAGATGATTCGAGAATACAAGGATGTTTTTGCATGGAAATACACTGAGATGGAGAGTTATTCTTTCGATGGGGAAGGAGAAAATTTTCTTTTACTAAAAGTTAAATTTCCCTTATTCTAATAATGAAGCAGAGTATAAGGCGTTAGTATTGGGATTGCTAGGGATTCTTCAAAGGGGCATCCATTCAATGGAAGAAGGTTCCCCGTGATAGGGCACAAGTGCCAAAATGGGGGGAAGTTTCATTTGAAGATTCTAGATCCCTAACTATCTTAGTCGCCACAGAGGCCAAAGGAACCTCAAAATGAGAAGGTGAAGCAACTGTAACTTTGGGAACCCGAGGAACCTCGGGGGAGAAGATGAAGAAACATTCTGAGAAGGATGCATAAAATAACTAACTAATATATAAGAGACACACCACATTAATAGTGGAAAATGCATAAGGATGTTAATGTTACCTTAGAAATTATTAGGGAAGGAACCAATCTAGTGATAGGCCTCACCAAAGGAAAGTTAAGTAGAGTTCTAGTAAGTGTTGTGGCCAGCAAATAAATAATCACCTCGAGAATAGAGAAAACATAACACTTAGTCTTGAAGAAGTCAAGTTTAAAAGATTTTTCAAAGGGACAAGACCTTACCTTTGGAGGGTATAGAGTAGATGGAGCCACTGTTAGAGGAAGAACGTACAAAGGGGATATCTAAGAAGAAGACAAGGGAGTTTTTTCTTCCTGAGAAGAGGCCCCATCGGTTCTAATAGGTGTAGAAGCTTTGTGAGAAGCTTCCCCTGCACGGCATGAAGGGGAATGTATGGAGTAGGTAACTCCATTCATGACCGAACAGGGAGGTGCAACGACCTTAAAAAGTCCTCCTCCTATGACTGGACTTAGAGGAGAAGAATATCCACTAGATTGATGTTCCTGCAAAGATAAAATGATTTTTTTATGTTCAGTATGAGAAAATGTTTCTTACTTAAGGTATTAGGAAAACTTAGAGTTATGAAAGGCAAGTTACCTCTTAAACTAGAGAAGAAGGATCTGGACGAGCTATGGGAGAAGGAGGTGGTAGGAGCATCGTGGTAGCATTAAGTTATCCTTTCTCCTCCACAGGACTATCATTTATTTATATGGGCTCAAAGGAAGGTGGAGGAGGAGATGTCATGGGATTTGAAGGGATGGGTGTTGGATGTAACTCATAAGCACGCTTCTTGTGAGTTTTTATGCCTAAGGTATTCTTTCTTTATGAAGAACCGCCAATGCCAGATGCTCCTTTAGATATTTTATGTCATGAGGTGGCTCCCCTCATGGGATCTATGGGAATTAGTGGGAAAGAAGATAGGGAAGGCACACCAACAGGGGTGTTTCTTGCAAACTCAATCATAACCCGAGATATCTCATATTGGCAAGACAAATGAAATTTAAGATTTCGAGGATGAATTTGGTCAGGGGGGACTCCAATAATTATGGGAAGACCTATTGTGGTTTTGTCCTTAGACTTAGAAGAATTTCCACTTTTGGAGGTTGTTGGTCTCTTGGAAGCTGGCTAAGAAGGTCGCTCCTAGGAGCACCTTCGACAGAAATGGCAAGGGAAGGTTATTTTGGGGCAAGGAGATTCTTTGCTTTCTTAGTAGTGACTACCATAGGGGTGTAAGTAGGTAACTCAGTTGGAGGATCCTTCGATGTACTGTGGAGAGCGAACTCAATCCCTAGAATTAGGGGTGCAACCGGTACGGGTTTTTATCGTACCGTACTGTACCATTTTGATCCAAAAAAACTGGTTTTGGTTTCATATTATGAAAAACCAAAAATTGATTTTACCGAAACTGAAAATACCGTAAAAAATTTAGTTGGTTTTGATTTTTAGATACAAAAAACCGATTTACCGAATTTACCGTACCGATATTGTACCAAAATTACCGTACCGAAATACCGTACCAAACTTTTTGTGCAGTGTCAAATTATTTTGGGTATCATACTACTTCTATTTGTTTTATTTTTCATGAGTGAGTTTTTATATTCTCTTTGAATTTAAATTTATTTATTTGAGTATTTGGTTTAAGTGTTAATAAATCATATTAATTAAACATATATTTTGTTTAATTAATCAAACATTTAACACAAAATGAATTAGGCAGCATTTTGTTAAAATAAAAAGAGCCGTTTGTTTTGTTGGCTATATTTCCGTTTTGCCCTTATTTCATTTGGGTTTTATATTGTGGTTTGTGTAGAGATATTTTTTTTGGGTTTCCATTTCATTTTTTTTACCTCTTTCTCTCTCAAAAAGTGTGACCGTCATTTTTGTTTGAGCTCTCTCTCATTTTTTCTCTTCTTCAACCTTCGATTTGGTGTGGTTACTTCGTTTTGAGATCAGGTTTCCAGCTGTATTCGGATCTGAGTTCCCTCTGTGTTTTCCGGTGAAATTTTTTCCCAACGAGTTGGCTTTTTCGGTGAGTTGGCTTTTCCGGCGAAGGTTTGTTTTTCTGGTGTTGGAGGTGTGGATGATTTTGACTTTTTGGCGAACATTTTTTGATTTTTTGAGGATCATCATCTTGGCTCTCTCTCCTCAGGCACCAACTCCCTCATCTCGTCCCACTCTCCTTCGGCTCTGATAAAAGCAAACCGGTTAGTTTGGTCTCATATATGTTTAAATCTATTGTTTCAAATGCTAAAAATGCTAGAAATTGGACGTGTTTGTGTATGTTTCTAATTGTTCCAAACTAGAAATGGTAGAAATTGTAATAGCTAGAAATGCTAGAAATTATAACAGCTAGAAATGGGTATATCGAAATATATACCAGATTTACCGAATGCATAAACCGATTTGAAATTTTGGTATTTACAGGGAAAAAACCGAATTGAAACCGAAATTACTGAAACCAAAAAAAACCCAAAAATATCGAACAAACTGAAAAAACGATCGGTTTGGTATTGGTTTTTGTTTTGATGTACCGGTCGGTAAATTTGTACGGTACGGTTTTACCCTATAGAATGTGGTTTTGGTATTGGTAAGGGGTAGTTACCGACCATACCGTACCGGTTGCACCCCTACCTAGAATAGATTTACCTTTAAGGCCAAACTCAAAAGGGGGAAATGATAATACTGGGGGATAAATGGGAGCACTTTGGATGAATTCATATATTTTTGCGAACTACATGGGCCAGTACTTCATCATAAATTGGTGAGACATATCGCCCTTCCTCTATGAACCAGGAATTGTGATATTACCACTAAGTTATTAACAAAAAATTGAGGTGCCTGAGATGGTGTAACAGGAATAAGCTTTGAAGAAGGTATCATTGGGATGAGAAGACTGATAAATATAGAAAAGGATACCTTGATCGAAACCAAATTGATGTGAACAACGATTGGGGTTGTATGCTTCTGAGGTAGTACCCCACTTAATATACGAACATAAGAAATTTTGATATATTATAAGAACCACAACCAACAAGGGATCTTCAGCAATGAGTTCCTCGGAAATAACTTCAATCTTTCTGGCCTCACGAGGATGGAAAGAACAAGAGTGAGCAAAAGTCTCATCGGTATATGGCCTCTGCACGAAGTAGCTATAATTATCAAAGATGGGTAACATATGATTTTGGCTCTATTTCTTCTTCCAACGGAGCAAGCGATGGGTTTGATGTTGTCTTGAAGTGGCAAGGTCACTTCAGAAGGAGAAATCTCAGAGAAATAAGTATAGAGGAAATTAATTAAGAGATGTGTGGTAGCAAAATTGGCCACGTTATACCTTCCAAGGAAAACTCTATATCTATATAGGTTATGTACAACTAAGTGTAGAAGGAACCCAAAGTCATTACAGCCAGAGGGATCTTGAACCCCCTTGCCAATCTGATGAAGATATTAATCAGGTCCCTTCGGGCTAGTCGTTGGGTTTCCTGAGCAAGAGAAAATTAGAAAGAATGACCCAAATGTATATAGGTAACTCTAAGGTCATCTATTTACCCTTAACATACGTAGAGGATCATTCCTTGTTAAAAGGAGCATGGAAGAAGTAACTAACAAGAGGAGTGAAGGTGGATTTGTTTAAAGTTCCTGTGCACCTTCGGCAAATTTTGTCTAGGTACACATGGGAAGCTATCTCTTTAGCATCCAAGACTTCATTAGAGTAAGATAATATACCTGTAGTCTCAACCCCAATCAATTCACAGACATACTCAAGGGTGATGGTGAAGTTCCATCGAGACACCAACACATGGAGAGCAACATTATGTTTGACAGAGTAAATTCCCCAAATCGAGAAGCATGATGGAGACCAACCTTCGTAAGGGCATAAGTATAAATAGCATGCGTCTAACTAGTCCAAATAGAAAAGTGAGTTAGGTAACCTCCAGGCCCTTCGAAATTGATTTAGGAATAAAGGAAGTCCCGACGGTCTAAATAAAATCTCAAATTTCCCTCTAGAGGCAAGAAATTAGTGTCTTCGTCATCAAGTAGTATTGGGTCACACTTGGCATTGGTAGATAAGGTTTTAAACTCTCCAAAAAAGTCATTACCTTAGCCAAATATAGGCGAGCGACGATAGAAACATAATTATTCTTGATGTTCCATCATCTAGGTGTTGGCGTGTTGGATAGCAATAGTGGTGATTAGAATAGTGGGGACGCTTGAAGAAGCAATGAAAGAAACTTGAAATGTGAAAATAGGTGGTGCTTTGAGAAACAAAGGAAAGAAAAGGCTAAAGGTGTCGGTAATGGAGGAAAGAGAAAGATTTTTTTAGAGCTCAGAGCTTGGAAGAATGTTAAAAATGGAGAAACTAGATCTCTTTCCCTTTCTCTAAAAGATCTGATCAAGGCAAAGGAGATAAAAGGTAAGAAACAAAAAAAATTCTAAGTGTGGAGGTATTATCCATTTGAAAAAAAAAATTAAAAGAACATTTGAGTTTTCCATGCTAGCACGTGCTTAGCCATTAAAAATCATTTTAAAGTGCATGTAGTACTTTGGAAACAACTCTCAAATTTGAAGATACAATGTTGCGTTATCAATGAGGTCACGCGTGGAAGAGTGAGAACGTTGCTTCTAGGCGAAGTAATAACTTGGCACCAATTTTGAAAAAAAAAAGAATTCCATAGGTTTAAATGAACATTGTCCCCTCACTACAACACCAAACGATGATAGAACAAGTTGAGATACATCGGGGATAATTTTAACTAAAGGTATAAAGGTTTATGGAATGTATGTTACTCATAAAAAATAGGCATCAGACTTTCGCTCGCAGTTCAAAAAGTGCATGATGCCCCCTCTCTATAAGCCCAAACATTGAGAACTTTAACTCAGGTACATTAGGGGGAATTTTCCTTTTTTAATAGTCAGAACGACAATGGATGTTATTTAGGTGCACCGAGAGAAATTTTTTTAGGATAACAGGTGGTTCATCAGATTGAGAAATTTCGTGTAGACATTTTTTGAGCTCACAAAAAATATATACACGAAGGGGCAAATACATAAGGGGCTTGAAAGTAATCTTGTGATGAGAGATAAATCAACCTCCTGACAGAAGAATGTCAAGAGAAATATTGAAGGAAGAAGAAAGGAGGAAGCGAAGAAGCTTAGTGAGGGAGCTCAGAGAAGAAACTTAAGGCTACCCGCGAAGATGCTTGCCGAGAAAGCTCATCTTTGTTTTCGTTTTGATTACTAGTTAAATTGTATTTTTGATTATATTGATTGTAAGATATAACGATTATAACTTTCAGTGTGATGTCAAATGATACCCGGGAGGGACTAAGTCTGTCAGGGCTTGGGAGAGCTTACATGCTCTGTCGAATGACCTCATCGTGGAAAATTCAGAGGGGCCTAATTTAGAGGATTAAGTAAAAATTAAGTGTCAAAGCTTATCTTAACCATCTTAGCTACACCTGGTAAAACGTTGAGAAACCATATTCCGAGAAATCTTACCGAAAGTAACCTCGAGTTTCATCAAATGTTGAGCCTTGTGCCAAACATCCCACTACCAAATGTCACATCGACTTTGAGTGATGTTAAGCATGACGTACATCATGTCCAATCATAACTTGAGTACACCTTGGTAGTTTGAAGGGATGTTAGGTGGTTTGGTGGACAAACTGCTGACTTGGCATCTACCTGATGCAAATGGTGGCTAAAAGGTGGTCGTTAGCATTTAATGCCTAGGACCTAGATCTGGTTGACATATTAGTCATTTAATGTTGGTGACTCAAAGTAAGAGGGGAATGTCTTCTATATTTATTACGATCGAGACACCTTCGCCTCTGAGAATAGAGTATTCTTACTAAAGAGAGAAAATACCCTTCCTGAAAGAAAAGATTTATTGCAAACCAGAGTTTTACACACCCACCATAGATATTTATTATGAAGCTTTTATTAGCTACCAGAGACAATTACTGATGCTAGTGTGTTGGATTCCTTCCAAGGTGTATCTAGGGTGATTAATTATCTCTCCCTTTGGATGAGTTGCTTCTGAGGTTCTTTTATTATTGTCTGAGTTATACATGAGTGATTTGAGGGCTCAATTTGAGTATTAGTTATATATAATATTATGTGTTCATCTGGTGATTGTTAAGAACATTTATAGTTAAGAACATTTATGTTAGTGGTTTATCATAAAATCTATAAGGGATATGCCTTTGTTTGTATTGTAATAGCCCAACACTCAGGAGGACTCCCCTCTTACAATATATGTATGGTACTAATAAAAGTGAGAATGAATAAGTTAAAAAATAAGAATCGAGGAATCGAATCCAGAGGAAGACTCGGGATGCCAACGTACTCAGAAATGGCATCAAAGCCCACGTAGTTCAAAAACACATAAGGGTGGGATTAAACCCATAAACCCAAAACTATAATTTTCTTATTTTGGTTTGTTAAAAAATTAGCACAAAAGAGGAATGTGTGGTAAAAATGGAATGGAAGTTGCAATTTGGGTTTTGAGGATCAAATCCTTTTTTTATTTTTTATTCTCAGTTTATGAAAATAAATTAGGTGAATATATAAATAGTAAAAAGTGGTTAAGATGAGAAAATGACAACTAAATGTGAACAATATACTAGAAACTAGAAAAAAGAGTAATAACACTAAAGTATCATGTTTGAATGAATAGGATTTAGACCTTTTCTAAAGCTTGAATGCTGACTTTTGACGATGATGTAGGCTGATTTTGAAGGTGGCGTAATGATGGTAAAGTGAGTCAGAAAAGTGAGATATGTGGATGATGTAATGGAATTCAGGAGGAATGATTTGAAAGGGGTGTGTAAAAAAGGATGCACACTGATTTTAAGGAGATGAGCCCGGGGATCTGGAAAAGATGGTCCTTGACACTGAGCTCATAGCTTCCTTAAATAAGAAATTTTTAGGGTTGGAGGTTTCCCTATAAACATAGGTCAAGGTCTGTATATCGACACATCAATTGACTTGGAGTCTAAGTAAAGTACCCCCTATGCCGATAGGCAGAGGTCCAGAGGTGCCTATAAGCTGTCTGAAAGGGACATTTTTAAAAAAAATGAGCATAAAATGCAAATCGTAAGTCAGGTTCGCGTAGGGCTAGGACCATTGGAAAGAGGATTTAAAGATATAATTTTTTTTACTGAAATACTCTTGGGTCCTTTAGTTGACCAAAGTCAAATGATGCTCAGAAGTGTCCAGTGGCCTCTCAATTAGGGTATTAGAGTAAAAAAAGTAACTAAATGCGAATCGTAAAGCAAATTCAAGCACTTTATGGACTATTAGAAATGGTATTCAGAGGCCAATCAGTGCCCACTGAGTTACTCTTAATTTCAAAAGTTGACTAAAGTCAAACAAAGACTAAAAGCATTTAATAGCATCAAGTTTAGGGTTTGAAGGGAAGGAATGGGCTTCAAAGATTGAATGAATTATGTTTGGGGCCTATGAAAGTGCATGAGCGGTTTAAATTGGGTATTTACCGATCCCCTCGACATGCGAGCTTAGTATCAGCAAAGGCCATCGAAAGATAGACACCCTAAAGAAAATGAGTATTGGGAATAAAGGTATGATGATGAGAACCTACGGAGGGTGAGTGACCAATTCAGAGGATAGAGGCCAATTTGTCGACCTAAAGAGTGAAAAATAAATTCAAAGGGTTAAGGACAATGTTGAAGACCTAAATAGTGAATGCAATAGATTGAGAGGGCCGAGGAAATTTTTGTGGAACTGAGGAGTGTGAGCAATCGATTCAGAGCGATGAGGGGAATTTTGTGGACCTAAAGAGTGTAAGTGACTGATTGAGATGATCGAGTCCAATTAGGTAGGCCTAGGTCAATAATTCATACCTAAAGAGTGGAAGCGATCGATTCAGAGGGTCGAGGCCAATTCTATGGACCTAAAAAGTTAAGGCGACCAATTCAGAGGGTCAAGTCCAATTCTGCAATCCTAGGTCAATTCTATGGACCTAAAGGGTAGAAGCGATCGATTAAGAGAGCACAGGTCAATTATAAAGGACTAGGTCAATTTTACGGACCTTAGTGTAGAAGTGATCGATTTTGAGGGTCGAGGGAAATTTTTTTAGCCTAGGTCAATTCTGCGGACCTAAAGAGTGGGAGAAACAAATTCATAGGGTCAAGGCTAATTATGTGGGCCTAGGTCAATTATGCAAACCAAAAGAGTGAAAGTGATCTATTCAGAGGGCCGAGGCTAATTTTGCAGTCCTTGGTAAATTTTGTAGACTTAAAGGGTGAAAATGATCGATTTAGAGGGTTGAGGACAATTCTGCTAGCCTAGATCAATTTCGTGGATCTAAAGAGTTGAAGATATCGATTCAGAGGGTCGAGGACAATTCTGTGGGCCAAAGTTAATTCTGCGGAACTAAAAAGTGGAAGCAACTGATTTCGAAGGTCAAGGATAATTCTGCAAAACTAAAGAGTGAAAGTGACCGATTCATACGGTCGAAACCAATTATGTAGGCCTAGGTAAATTCTGCAGACACAAAGAGTGGAATCGAATGATTCAGAGGGCCGAGGTCTATTTAATGAGCCTACGTTAGTCTTGTGTACCTAAAGAGTGGGAGAGATCGATTTAGAGGCTCGACACTAATTTTACGATCCTAAGTCAATTTTGTGAACCTAAATGTTGAAAGTGACCAATTTAGAGGGTCAAGTAGAATTCTAGGGGCGTAGCTCAATTCGACGATCTAAAATGTAGAAGGGACCAATTTCGATGGTGGAGGCCAATTATGTGGGCTAATTTTAATTCAGAGGACTTAAAGTGTGGAAGCAATCGATTCTGATGCTCGAGGCCAATTTTGGGGGCCTAGGTCAATTCTATATACTTAAGGTGTGGAAGCGACTGATTCATAGGGTCGATGCCTATTCTATGAGCCAAGGTCAATAATGCGGGCCTAAAGAGTGAAGCGACCGATTTAGAGGGTCGAGGCCAATTATATGAGCCTAGGTCAATTTTATGGACCTAAAGAGTGGAAGCAACCAATTCATAGGGTTAAGGTTAATTTTTCTGGCCAAGGAGTTCTTTAGACCTAAAGAGTGTGAGCGGTTGATCTATAGATGCGAGGCCAATTCTGGGAGCTTAGTTTAATTATGTTGACCTAAAGGGTGGAAGTGGCTGATTTAGAGGGTCGATGTCAATTCTATTGTCCTAGATAAATTTTGCGGACCTAAAGAGTTGAAGTGATCGATTCAGAGGGCAATCCTAATTTTATGAGCCTAGGTCAATTATATGGACCTAAATGTTAGAAGCGATAAATTTAGAGGGTTGAGGCCAATTTTTCGTACCTAAGGAGTATGAGCGACTGATTCATAGGGTCGAGGACAATTCTTAAGACCTATGGAGGTCTGTCACGAATGCGCTATGTATTTTAAAACTCTACAAATTTTGATGATTTGTTAATGCTTATGCACATTGAATTTTAGTATTTTATAGAACTTACTGGAATGTTTTGGATCTTTGAATAACTTTTTAATGCATTCTGCATTTTTGAAAATGGCTGATCTTTGTGAAAAAGAATTTTTTGAGGTTTTTGATTTTTTTTGAGATTTTTATGATTTTTTTGTGAATTGTTTAGGATGTTTTGGATTTTTTGTAACAAAATATAGAGGAGTCTGCCGATAGGCATAGGAAGGGTTTGTCTATTGGCAGTGGCACGAAATCCTAATAGTTTTTTTAGTATACGAAGGGTTTTTACCGATGGCCATATTTACGGCATAACCAATCAGTATACCACCTGAAAAACCTCTCTCTCTCTCTCTCTCTCTCTCTCTCTCTCTCTCTCTATTTTTATAAAATAGCTATAGGTTATTTTCTCAAGGGATTCATAGAATACATGGGAAACAACCCTTTTATTATAACTAATGACTGGACTAGCTTCAAGCGGAACTGGGTAGGTGCACTAGTGATTAACAATGATAATTCATACCATGATATTGAAGACGTGGATAACGAGATGACTCTGTTGAGGGAGCTTAGGAATCCCCGGTCTGCGAGGCTAAAGGACCCAAATGGTTAAGTGGGTGTTCTGTTTTGATTTTATTTTTGATTTTTTTCTTTTTTATTTAGTTTCTATTATAGGATTAATGGTTATTTCTCTTATGTAGGTGTACATTTCTTCATCGGACATACACTCTTGGATATCGACTGCGATTAGAAAGGTATGGGAGATGCTCCTCAAGGAAGTGAAGTTAATGGTGGAGGTTGCGGGGTTTGGACCTATTGAGGGGGATTTGGATGACACGTCGAGATATTCAGTTGTTCTATGTGGTTTACGAGTATTTTAGTGGGTAGAAACACATTCCATCTAGGTATGGGTGATACGATGGCCACCCCGATATACATGAAATAGCTGACAGAGCTAGAGTGTTAGAGTCAGTAAATTGTGGTGAATCGAACATTGTGTATTTCTGAGACTGTGATCTGAGCTGTTATGGAAGAATTTGGGAAATTTTTTTATGGGGAATCCATGAGGACATCAGGTTTAATTAAACATTGTTGGAATGTTAGATAGGCGTCACGGGAAATTGGCAACCCGCATGATCATTATTCTTCTATTAGGAGGCTTCACGGTGGCTCAGAGTGATGTTGTTGTTCATATGTGGTTCTTGCACTTACTTTGTTCATTTTTTAGATTAACTTGTTTCATTGGGGGAGATTTACGTTGGCATAACTTTATGCTTATCTGGATTCTTTCAGTTAGTGTCACTAGAAAACTTTCACATGGCTCACAAATCTTCTAGAGGTAGCCTTCATTTTTTGCATTTTCTTCTTGATTATTATTCTCACAGATCTTTTATTAACAGAATTACATTATTTTTTACATGCATGGTTTTACGAGGTGATCGAACACAACATGGGGGTAGTGCCTATGAAAGCGAGTGAGGCGTGGGAGTTTTCAAGGATGAGTCGATGAAGGAGATCAAATAGGGTATGGAAGGAGTTTTTGGATTTAAAGGATGTGAGGGAAGTGTTGAATGCCCTTTAGAGTGATCAGGTCAGACTTTATTTTCTTCTTTTTTTGGATTTTTGTGTATTTTTCTTATGTTTTGTAGATTTTATTAATGGTTGATTTTATTTGGTGGCAGGTGATGTTTTATCTTTATTGTCTAGCCTCGGGGTCAATGGGGCCCATAGGAGGTCATGCCAAAATGGGGAGATTACTGATGCATGAGTTAGGGTATGTTTGGTACCTAGGAGAGAGGTTGGTGAGCTAAGTGATGGGGGTGAGGTGGAGGTCCCACCATCGGTACCTCCTACTTTCATGACTAAAGTGGGGGAATTGTGAAATAAGGATATGATAATGATAGTGGAAGGCGAGCTATATATGTTCTATGCTGATACGATGGCGGGACATGACTATCTTGATTCTCTGACTATTTGGTTGATGCCTCCATCTTGTTCTATGCTGATACGATGGCGAGCTATATATGTTCTATGCTGATACATGGAGGGTGTTCCCCCACATTCGGAAAGGACTAAAGATAGTAGTAGTGTTCCAGGTCCTTCGGCATCGGCATCATGGAAAGGCACAATGGCAGTAGTGGAAATTCTCTTCCAACACTTCCTTTTTCCTTCTTATCATATCCACCTGGGTGGAGGCCCCATTGTATCAGTGCCTCATCATCCTCGGGCGACAATAGATACTTTCCCATTATTCTTTTAGGAGGTTCTTAAGGGGAGGTCTGACCTTAGCTTTTGATTTTTCATTTGGATTTTATCTCTTGATTTTTCATTTGGATTTTGATCTTTTACTCTATTACTGACTCTCCTATTTCAGTTTGATTGCTCTTTTACAGAGTGTGTGCATGTCTTTGTCCTATTTTCATGATATAAGAGATTGGATGTCTTATTTGGTTGATCACATGAGGCAGATAACTCGGTCTTATGTGGGGCCAACTAAGAATCGTGAGGAAACCTCTGACTATGAAAGCGGAGGGTCCACTACTTTTCTTCATGTAAAACATGTTCATCGGGATCCTTATGCTCACGGTTCTTGATTAGGTCTGGAAAGTACGAGATGTGTCCTAAAAATTTTGGCCTTTTTTCTTTTTTTTATGTTTTTCTTTTATTCCTGAAAAATGTAACAAAAATGACTGATATAAATATAAATATACACACACACACACAAAGGTTCAAAAGTGAACCAAAATAATAAAAAATTTAATGAACCAAATAAGACTTGAAAAAATAACCCTTAATTCCTTATTGTAATTGGTCCAAGCCAGCGGTAACGGACCCACGTGTGACACGAGTTATTTTTTAAACC
The DNA here is from genome assembly GCA_949130495.1 of Sambucus nigra. NCBI lineage: Eukaryota > Viridiplantae > Streptophyta > Magnoliopsida > Dipsacales > Adoxaceae > Sambucus > Sambucus nigra. Next base: position 351,719,332 of record OX422207.1, on the reverse strand, counting down.
ACCTCCACCCTACCCCACCCCCAACGAACCCATCTACCATCAGTTATCAGTTATAACTGATCGAACACCAAGCCGCTTCATCCATATCCCATGTCGACCTCCGGCCTGAAATGCCCTTACCTATGGCAGCGACCCTTGCTCAAAGCAATCCCTTCGTTGGCGACCGGCTCAACTCCGGTCGGCGACCCTTTTAAACAAAGTCAATTTAACACCGACAACGAACTCCATCTAACCCAGCATCCTCAACACACGATTCCACCTCCATACTTGCCTTAAACCCATAATTTGACCCCCATTTAAACCTCCCATAGCTTTAATCCAACCTATAACCTCCATCCTACATACAACCTACTAGTGACCCTCCTCCGGCCGATTATACCTTCAGCCAGCAGCCCAACTGCCTTGCTCCTTACCTAACCCATCAAAACCTAGACCTCCGACCTTATAACTCCCATATCCCTGTTATTTTTAAGCGCCCGGGGGGTAAGGTATGTCATGTGTGTGTACCAAAAACACGTGTGTGGCTGATGCAGACCAATTACAACAAGGAATTAATGCTTAATGGGTTATTTTCTAAAGCCTTATTAGGTTCATTAAAATGTTAATTATTTTGGTTCACTTGTGAACCTCTCTCTCTCTCTCTCTCTCTCTCTCTCTCTCTCTCTATATATATATATATATATATATATATATATATATATATATATATGAAAATATGCATTTTTCAATTTTAGTTTATCTTGAATTAATGATCAAGTCTACATGAACTTTTAATATTTCACCGGCGATTTATTTAATGATGAAAAGTAAATAAATGTGTTTTAAAAGTTGAAATATGTATTTTCAGAAATTTTCTTAGGAATAAATTCTCAGGAAACCCTTATTGTAAAAATTTAAATTAAATAGGAATTTATTTAGAAATGAAAGAGGCAAAAAAGGAAAGGGAATTTTCCCAAAATAGGGGGTGTGTCGATCGACATACTCCTTAGCTGCCTATCGGCATATAAATATAGTTAAGGTTTATTTCCGTCCATGATTGTCCTCCTTATGCATTCCTTAATGCTTATAAACTGTTGTTGCAACATCAGAATAATTATTATGTCTTTTATGAGCAATTTGAAGTATAAAAGGTCCTTTTAGGTGGAGTTTCAAACCAAACTTTGACTTCTTTTTTTCTTTATTTCTCTAAGATGTCTTTCTCTCTGAGATGGTCATTCTAATGACTAAATCCTTTCCCACTTACCTTGAGGTTTTAGTGCCCATGTGGCTCTATAATGTCAATTATGAGGCATTGTTGTGCCCAGAAACTTTGTGGCGTAATCGTCCAATTTCCTGGAATCTTTTAGAGGCATCTTGCAGTTCTGGTATCTGGGATACCATATGTTCCCTTTTGCTTGGATGAGGTGTATCCCACCCACGAATAATTTTCAATCATGCTGGGTGTCGACCCAGCATTTCTGGCACTGTGCTCGAACTGTCATTGGCTGAGTTGTGCATGTTTGTATTTTTGTTGCCCGACCGCGGGTATATGAGGGAAGTATCGACCTTCCGATAGTGCAAAATTATATGCATCAGAGAGGTTATAGTGATAATATCTTTACTAGAGCTATAAATTTATTATTGACTCATAGGATGCTTTTGGTGATAAGAAATACGACCATTGATCCCCAATTTGTCACCATCATATTGTGGGTGTCTTATCACCATAACCTTGTTGCTACTATACTAGCAGACACATTGAATGGGATTGATGACTAGAAGGATGTTAGAGCTAACTTTTCTCATGGTAGCCCTATAATGCTATTCATATGGTTAGTAGAGAGACTTCATTTGATGGCCCCTCCTGAAAATCCTCTGGCTTGAGTCCTAAATCTCTTTGCATGACATTTTGAGAGCTTCGGTCCTTCTGTGGAAAACTGGGTCAACTGGCTCATGGAGCATGGGGATGGACACCATCTTTGATCATAACCTGGTGGGTCGAGTTGTATCATGCCTTGCAATTGTATGGCTAGCACTACGACTGATAGGTCTTCACCAAACTTCTTTCTACTTCCCCTGGAAACTTTTGCGTTAAGTGGACTAGAAAAAAAAATTCCCTTCGCATACAACCAACTTCTTTTAAGTGGTTGATTTGATTAAATCATTGAGGATGACCTTGGGTCCTTTATGGAAGTGTCTTAGACATCTAATAATTTTTCCTGATCTACTAGGGAGCTTGGGGTAATATCTATGTGGTGGTTATGTAGCAATGTATTTACAAATTTTTTTACTGAGGGGACTTGGAAGAGGTTTCTCACAATGTTTAAAACTAAGGAGGAGGATATTGTGATTTCATCTAAAATGATCAAGGTTGATCACCGCATGGAGCAGATAAGGAATTTTTGTAAAGATTGGGATTTTTGGGGACCTTTAGGAAATGGCGTTGATGATGGTGATGATGAGGTACGACCTTCTAGTAGTTAAAGAGAGTTTGGGAGTCTTTGTTGGTATGGCGTCGTAGTAAGTTTTGTGTTTTGTTATGGATTTGATATGTTTATGTTATTTTAGTTGGATTGATGTTCGCGTAGATTTTATGGACTTTTCTTGTCACTAATACTTCATGCAATTGTCGTGTTTAATATAAAATAAATAAATGATGATTTTATTACATCTTATTATGCCTTTTGGAAGAGTTTCTTATTAATTGAACTATCTATACCAATCACTAAGGCATGCATAATCATTTTATCCATTTAAAATGATGAGTGAGACCACAGCCCCTTATTGGAAAAAAGTAATATCATCTTGTGATTAAGAAAGGATCGTGCCTAAAGTGACTATGGGTGGGCTGCCTACGTACATCTGTGGGGATAGGAAAAAATATTCTGTAAGTTTTGAAAAGGTGATTCTGAGAGGATCAGGTCCCACGTAGTTCTTGAAAGGGGAGAGATTTTCTTTTATAGAATAAAATCGAGATGAAGAGAGTCATAGCACGATGAGAATCGAATTAGGGTTTAAATTTCTTAAGATGGTCTAAGTTGACTGGACGCATTATTTTTTCTCCGTCAAATTCTATCAACATAACGATGCCAACTGATAGAATTTTCTTCACAAGGTATGTCCCATTCCAGTTAGTTTTGTATTTCCCTCTTGTATCTAAGATGGTATCTACTATTTCCTTGAGAGCAGGGTCATATTATCGTATACCTCAGTCTTTAACCATCTTATCGAACGATTGTGCATTGAGGTTATGGTAGCCTTGTATGTGGTATAAAACCTTCAATCTCTTTTCATCCAAAAATGTAAGTTCGTCATAACGCCTTCATTATTGTCTAAAAATGGAGTGGGTCCAATTTTATAATCAGAGATAAAGTAACAATAACAATCTATCAAACACACAAGAGATAAAGGTTTTTAAAGTGGTTCATCTTTAAAGAGCCTATGTCCACTGTTGGTATTATTTCGGGTGGTTACAATAGCTCAATCGAGTGTGCTTGTGAATGATTGAATTTTCCTCCTAAGCCAAGGAAGATTATAACTTTATATATTGGTCTATAACCCTAGAGATGGAAAGCCTTTATATCTCTAGGCATTTATATCTGTCGATAATAATTAAGACTATTGATATTCAGTGTTAGTTGCCATTCCATTCGAGTAACCTTTCTCATTCCTGCTGGTTCACATTCTGGGTGTTGGTCGACCTGCCAAATGACTAGGTACCTCTGATGCCGATCAAGATATCTAAATGGCCATGTAGGAAGACATGTGTCTATTGTTCATGTTTTCACATGGTAGAGCATTTTTTTACATACAACAAAATCCCCCAATGCTCCAATCTTGATGATTCATCAAAAGTATGGAGTGTCTATTCAAAATGTTTGAGTGCTAGTTGGAAGCCGACCTCCTGAACTTGTATAAATATTTTAGAGGCACCTTTTATGATGGCATTTTTCTAAATAACTCTAACTTTTTCGAACTGTTAAAGGACATAGTAGTCTTTTCACGTGTTGAAAAGTATGTAGTTGGCGAAAGTTCAACCATTCTTGGAGTTTAATCATTCCGTCCCTATTCTCGAGTTAACTTATAAATAGATGTAAATTTCCATCCAACTCTATTACCTCAAATCCTCTATATTTTGTTTCTAAGATTTCCTCTGCATTCAAGCTTTTCTTAGCCTATATCTTGATGTTTGCTAGCCACTTTTGTTTTTCGATTCCCACCGTTCTCTTTAGATCTCTGTAAGCCATCCTTTACCTCTTTTCTCTATTTTTTCTTTTAGTTTATATCATTGACAATAATTTCTTAGAGGACTTTAGACAGAAAAAGAAAATCCCCGGTTAGGTAGGTCTAGAGAATTCCCACGGTCATGTGGACGTGTAGTCTTTAGTGGAGGGTCATTGGATTCCCACTCTTTTTATTTTAAAGTTTTGTATTACATTTCCCCCAAACTAAATTTTTCTCCAGTTTTACCAATATTTTGATGTCGTTCAAGCAAGAATAGCTCCAAACACATGGAGGGTAGTGAATGGTGAGTAGGTTAAATAAGAATTATGAGATTCACATTGGAATCCCCAAATTAATGTTCTTCTACAAAAGGAGAACCATTAGTGATAGTACATACTATTTGAAGACTAGGCAAGCCAATAGGTTCTTTAGTGAGCAACCTGATAGATTCCTATAAGTACTACTCCGATTATAGTGTTATTGTCAAAAAGCGTCAATATGCCCCCTTTCCTGAGGTGGTATCATACACTGGTCCCAGGTACCCCCAGGAAGGCCATGGAATAAGTCATACTTTCATTCTTAAACTTCTCTTATATTTTTTTATCTATTCAATGATTTATTGACTAACTTTCTTATTCTTTTTTTTATTGTAGAGAAAGTAAGAAGAAGTGTCATAAGGAGGGTGAAGTTAATCTTGGAGACCTTAAATACTTGTGCGGTCTCAATCAAAAGATTGGAGAAGAACATCCCAGAGCTCCTTATGCACCGTTAGAGTACAAGAGCTCAATTACTTATTTTATTGCTTTGACACCACTTGCATTGCCTCTTCTTATTGTCAACCTAGACAAGGAACCTGTATCCATTTATTCAGCTGCAGAGTCAACTGGAGTAGAACGTGTTCAAAGAGGAACATATTCCTCTTTTGAATCCCTTGTTATCACCAGCATCCCCACCTCCCCTACTATCGATATGGTGAAGAGGAAGATTACCAACTTATAGATTGGGTTTGGATCTTATCCAGTTAAAAAAACCACTGGCGGTGATAAGAGGTCTCTGGCCAATGAGAAGAAACCTCAAGTTTTTAATGCTGAGGAGGCCTAAATTGAAGAACCTCAATATAAGAGGTTGAAGAAGGGTTTACCTAGCCACCAAGATTAAGCCAAAAAGTATACTAAGTTGTCCAAAACTACTGAGTTGGCCGAGAAGCCTGTTCTGAGGAAACCAAAATTTTGAATGCTAAGATTGTGATTAATCATAGGTTATCCAAGGGCTTGATAAAAGCTGGAACTTTACGGGATGATAGGTTGGTTCAACCCCCATGACTAGGCTCTGATTAAGTGAGAGGGGCTGCTCACACTTTGGCCTAGGTAAATTCTTAATGTTTTTGTTTGACATTTACTAATCATTAAACACCTTTCTTCTAAACTGATAATACATTCATTCTTTTGAAGGTTTTGGTTGACTTCAATCAGATGATGGATAAGGATGACCAAATAATATCCTCTTCCTTAGATGATGTTGAGGAAGCCTTTGAGGGTTTATAAAAATCTTTATAAGCATCTAGTGAAGCATTAGAGAGAGAAAAATAAATCTGGTAGGACAAGATTAAGACTGTCGAGGACCAAGCCTGATCAGTAAAGGAGGCACGAAAGACTACCGTTAATGACTTGACCAAAGCCGAGTTGACAATTACTAAAGCTGAGCATCGGGCAAAGGCTGTTGAAGAGAAGGTTATTGGCTTGACTGCTGATAACTCTTCTCTTAAAGCCAAGGGAAAGAAAGACAATTAAGAGGATGCAAATAAGGTATGGGATAAGTCTTTTGATGCTATTTCCATCCAAATAGAGCATGTCAGAAAATTATCCTTCAAGGAGGGTTGGTCTGAAGTTGTGAAGGAGGTCGACACTCACGCAGACTTTGAACTTTTTCAGAGACATGACCTAGGAACTCCTCCTAATCTGGATGAAGACTTTGATGATGACGAAGAGATTTCTAGGGAGTATTCTATGGCTCTTACTAATCATATTGACCTACCTGCTACTGACCATACCAAGACCAATGAATAGGAAATGGACAAGGAGAAGGCTTAACTCCTTCTACCTAGTTATTTTTTGCTTTTTCCTTTAGCCATTTTCCATTTCCTCTTATTTGTCTTTTGCAATGTAACCAAATCTGTAACCATGGAATGATCAACAGAAAAACATATTTTTTCCTAATTACTTATAATTTCATGTGATGTTGATTGTTTGCTACTTGTTACATTAAATAATGTTCGTACTGTTTATCTTCTTCCTCAGCTCCTTCAACTCATACTTGTAAATTTCTAGTTTAATGCTAGGAATAAAGAAATAGTCTTTTTCGAATTCGACTTACTCAAGCCATATAAAAATCTTCTTAAAGTTGGCCATGTCGTATTGACGGAGGAAGATTTAGTGGGGTTTCTCGGACCAGATGCCTCCGACCAAGTTAAGGTGTCTTATGTTCATCTTCATTGGTTTTTGAACATTAGTTCGATTCCTCCTTATGCCATTCCTCAGAGCTTAATCAAAAAGTATATTGGGAATTATATCCTTGAAGTAGAAGATGAGTATGTTCGCCCCAACATTTATTAGATCGGTCGAGAAGCAGCAAATGCTTTAGAATAAGGGATTTTAGATCTACAACTCTACTGATTACCCGTGATGACCCTATTAATGGGATAATTTACGTCGAAGGAAAGCGTCCAGTAGGATAAACTTTGTAAAAAAAAATTATATTGCAACATCGAGTGTTTGGTATAAAATGGTCTTATTTTTCAATACGTGCGCTTTTAATATATTTATGTTTTTATTTAAGATTTTTGATTGAGTTTAATCAACTTGATGACTAGGTAACAAGCCTCATGATTAGTTAATCATCTTTCCCACTAAGTAATGTGCTTAAATGTTAAAGGTTTGATTCATGGCTAAATCTATTTGTAACGCCTTAGATTCGACTAATGCTCTTAGACAAAACTCTATATAGTTTTATTAAACTACGTTGTAGCATTAGATATTAGTGCAAGCAAGTGTATTAGGAATACATAGTTATCCTTGTGTTTTAACTTAGTCGAGTAAAACCTCTTGTGTTTGACTTTGTGTCTTACATGAAATGTTACGAACTTCTTGTTCGTGAGTTGTCGAAGACGAAATCATACACAAAGTTTTAAAAGATAACTTTTTTGAAGTTGGAAAAGTTTGAATAATAATTTTTCTGAAGTTGGAAAAGTTCGAATTATTTAGAATTCCAAACTAAACATTTTTCTAGTTGAAAAAGTTTGAACTAAAGAGAAATTTGTAGTTGGAAAAGTTTAAATCAAAATTAAAAGTTTGAATTAAAATTAGATAAAACCTTTTATTTAAGGTGGCATCATCATACTTCGAAAAAAAAAATAAAAAACAAAATATAATTGAGAGAAACGCGCAATTTCATTAAATTGAGTAACTGGTGATATCAAAAAACAATTACTGGTAATATTTGAGAAGATGGTATATGTTCCAGTAACTCCTATTACCCTTAGAACACTAAATCCAGATGGAATTCTTGTGATGTCCTTAAGGACGATTTGGATAAACTCGTAGAGAAGTATGGAATCCCCATTTGTATCATAACTAGGCTGCCAGACAGTGACGAAAAAGTTTATGATCATCACAATATAGATAAGATTTGCTTCCCCTTATAGTAACTGTAGGCTAGGGTTCATCTACTTTACACCCAGTTATAAGTTCTATACTAATGGGTTATGGGGTTGTTCCTAACCAACTTCCCCTAATGCCTACCAAAAAAATTTACGGGATATCTTTAGGCTTGTACATGGCATAAAGGACAATGCCAAGACTCCTGATTACTATTAATTTGCACCCAGGAAGTCATATTAGAGAATGGTTAAGGTTGTTCACATGAGCAACCATGGTTAGAAAAACTAGTTTGTGTTTATGAAGGGTGATCAGGAGTTCAGAGCACATCAGAAAAGTCGTTCTTATAATGTTCCCCACGATTGGGGTGGGATGAAAAAAAATGGTAAATATTTTTTCTTCATTTGCTTTATGATTTATTTCTAACTAATACCATGGTAATATTTTTGTACAACTTTTTTTAGTGAAGAAAGATCCCATACTTCCCTATGCACTGCGTGACATGGTTCACGTGGTTGAAATTTTTTGTGTGTCAAATCCCCCAAAATTTGAGGATCTCTTCTCTGTATCTAAATTCATATGCCTTAGGTACTACACTCCTCCTGGTGATGATACTCCTGGGGAGACATTGATTCCCTTGGTAGCATAAGGCCCTATTAAAGCCAACTAGGATGTTAAATCCAAAGTTGAAGAAGGTGAGAAGATTTTACTATATTAGGTTGTCTTTCATTTATGCATTATAATATGACTAACTATTGAATTCTTACACATCTTTCACTCCCATTACCTCAAGCTTTATTGTTGAACCTTGTAGTAGGAAGGATGCTCGAGTAGCTGATCATGCTTCCATGGATGTTTCTCTCCGTAAGAAGGAAAGATGATGTCGAGGTTAGGAATAAGAATAAAGTCGAAGCTAAAAAGAGGGTAGAGGCCAAGGATAGAAAGAAAGTCAATATTAATGCTTGAAGAAAAGCCAAAGTTGATGCCGCTACTGGGGATAAGTCCAAAAAGAAGGCTTCCAAGCCTTCTGGCCCTCCATCTGTTGCTGATAAAAGTCCCCTCGGGTCCACCACTACCTAGGGTGACCTTAAAGTCCTAAGGGTGAGTGAGGCAAGGAAAATTGGGTTTGCTGTGGAGAGGATTAAAATCGATTGACGTCCTTCTCATTTTCTCGTGCATAGACAAGGGTCATATCCCCGTCATGGTGAGCTGGAAGATTTTAAGTTTGTTCCTGACCATCCTATCATATCCGAAGACGTAAAAAATGGCCCTGCCTCCATCTTCCACCATATGAATAATGGCATGAATTTTCTCGACTACCATGGGAACAGTAGAGACTTTGAATTTTTGAGGGGCTATGACCCTGATGCTTTATGGAAATTGGTTCATCATCATCTGTCAGTGGTAATTTTGCTAAAATTGTGCTCTTCTATCCTTGCTAAAAATTGATTACTTGTTAATCCCTTTGTCTTTGCTTTAAGGGTGCAATGGCTACTACTATTCTTAGAGAGGAAGTTGTGAACAACCATTATGACTATAAATAGTAGGGAGAAATGATCACAACATTCAGTCAACATAATAGCCAGCTGAATGAGGAACTGAAATAGTTTGACGCTGAGATGAGCTTTAAGAGAGAGATAACCAGGTGGTCTCCAAAACGCTAACTCTTAACAAGTTATAATAGCAGAATCAAAAGTTAAAGGACCAGGATAGTGCTGAAGCTATTAAGTTCCAATATTTTAAAGTGACGCTCAAAAACTCCAATGATTATCTCACTATGTCTAAACATGAGCTTAATACAACAAACTAAGAGATTGCTAAGGTTAATAAGGAGCTTGTAAAAGCTAATAAGGCTATGATTATGGCTAAGAAGGATGGGGTACCCAAGTTAAAAATGTCTAGCGCCTATAACATAGACACCGTAACCTTTTTTATGTATGAGGAACTTAATAGGAGGTTTATGAAAAATTACCCAGATATTTTAGATGTTATGGGCAAATGGTTAGGAGAAGAGGAGGAAGACACAACCTTGGTCGATGAGTACCTGATGGAGGTGGGTGAGTCTTCTGATAAAGATGATGATATCGGTGAAGATGACCAAAATAATTATGTAGAGACTAATCTCATATCTAACCATCTATAAAAGAGCCATGACCCATATTTCCTCTACAAAAAAATTTCGTGGAGTGCTCGGGGCGGCCAACTAGGACGTAATCCCTACCTATAATAAATGCTTCATAAAACATCCCCAGATTTACTCACCCCTATAATCAGATCGTAGTGTTTAGCTTATTTTACCATGCCTATACTCAACCCCATCCTTGTACACTTTGGACTTATGAAAGGTTTCATACTTATGTTGCTTAAGGTATATATATCCATACCTTGAGTAATCATCAATGAAAGTGATGAAGTAATCATAACTACCTCTTCCCTGATAGTTATAAACCATAATGAACCAATTCAAACATATCCTTAGCTCTATGCCCTCTGGTCATCAAAAGCTTCTTGGTCATTTTACCTTTTAAATAGGATTAACATACTACAAGTATCTCCACTTCCAATTAATTTAATTGCCCATTCAAAACTAGTCTTTGGATTCTTTATTGATTAAAAGGACATAAGAGTAAGTGCCAAATATATATTTGATAAAACTTATAAGGTTTATTTCTTTTCAGATTATTTCCATTTCAGTTATTCATTTCAGTATAGAATAGTAATGTTGAGACAAGATTTATAACATACAAATCATTTTCCAATTTACCAAAAAAAATTAAAATTTACCATTTTTATATAAAAAAAGTCAAATTTATTAAAATACACCCAATATCAATTCATAACTAATCCACACAAATGAAATTGCATTTTTCAAAATGTGGGTACAAAAAACAATCCTCTAATATTATATTTTTTCTCCGCTAAAATCTAAAGATATTGTCCTACTACTAGTACTGATGCCATAATTGCGATCACCCATGAATATAAACATGTCTCCGTCAAAGAGATTCCTAGTTGACTATAACCCCTTTAAAGAATTGCTATCATAATTAGTGTCTCCCGAATCAACACACTAGGTCTCTCTAGATTGGACCACAAAATATGTCTCAATTATAAAGAAAAATTAACATTTCAATCCCTCATTCTTGCTAAGTCGACTAGGCATTGCTTCTTCCAATGTCCTGGACGTTTTCATATTTATCACTTTCCTACCATATGAGGTTTAAGAATTGTTTAAAAACCGCAAGTTTTAGTTGAGCCATTCCTCTCTTCTTCTTACCTTTCAAGATAGGAGAAGATGGACCTATCTCAACAACCTTTACAACACCCTTTTGTTTGATAATATTCTTCATATCCTATATTTCTTTAAGTATTTGCACCAAAGATTATTAAAACATTTCATAGAATAATTTAAGTGAAACTTCTAAAAGAATTTAGAGAGTGATTGCAGCACAAATATATTTCGGTTTCACATGGATTTTAGTTCCAAGGACCACTAGTTCCCTTAATATGAACATCATATTTAGAACACAGTCCCTAACCAAGGCAACATCTACCATCTTAGTGTTGACTAACATTTTTATAACATCCAGCCTATGGTAATGATTATGTTCCTCCAACATGTCCTTGAGATTCAGATTCACACCCTATGCACTTAACATATTTTGATTTTGGTGTTATAAAACATTAGTAATAAAGGCTAATGTATAGCAACGAGCCATTTAATTAACTTTCTACCATATTTTATAAACATGGTCATCTGAATCAGGTTCCTCTTAACTGCGCTTGGCAGGTTATGATTCAGTTAAGGCAAATTTATAATCCTTAACATTGAGGACAATGTCAAGATTTCTTTTATAGTCAATAAAATTTATTCCAATTAATTTTTTTTGTTAAGATAGATGCAAGTGAGTTAAATTTTAATCACATTTTTCAATATTTGAGAATCATTATTGAAAAAATTAGTGATGCGTGAGAATTAACCTTTTTATTAAATTTTAATTTGGCTTCCCTCTACCGCCAAGTATAATTAATCCCACCGAGCATCATAATTCCTTGTGAAATGAGGTTTCTCATTAGAAGCTCAAATTACCTCACCATGAATGAGGTAGATATTACGCCTTTAAATTATGTTATCTTTACAATCCTAAAAACCTATTGTGACACCTCGCTAATTAAAACCCTGGGTGATCAGTCCATTATTATAATTAAAGACGTTACAAAAATGGATCATCCTTAGCATCACTGTCGAAAACATATTAATTGCTAATAACATATTAATCTTGATGCCAATTATAAAACCCTTTTTTTTCCTTTTCATCTTAAATTAACAATGATACAATTGAATATTCATTAACCATATTCACAATAGTAACAACATTCACTGAATAATAACTGGATAAATCATCCGAATAAAATTCATAACCAAAACCCATACAATATCCCTAAACAAATACTGAGACAAAATGTCTGAAATACAAATGGAAATACTGAGTCATAATTGTTGACTAAACAGGGAGAAACATGCTTGAATGAAATAACTGAGAACTTATGTGCATGAATAGGAAATGAAATCATCTAATCACGAGGTTCTGCATCTTCCACGGAAATTGCAGCATGTCAACCTAGAATGAACTGCTATATTTGGTGACCTTATGGCTGGACACCTAAAATGTTTTGAAAAATATTTGCAATGGGTTAAGCCCTAAAATATTTTTAAAATGTTTTGCAAGTGTTTAAATGCAATGAATTTGAGCAATATAAATATCCATGTTTGATGTGCATGATCTCACACGAGTCCTCAACTGTTATTCTATTGTGCACATCTAACGTCTCCTAATATTCTTCCTGGTTAAAATAACCCCTAACTAACCCACATACTCCACTAATAATCCCTATTAGTCATTTATCCCACCCGTATCTCCCACACGATACGTAAATAGATCACTTACCTTTTTACTATATTTATAATCACCACATTATTTATTAAATTTCATATACTTAATTCCAATTTATATATTCATAATTTATATATTCTAGTACACAAAACAGAGTAGAATAATCACAAGTATATATATATATATATATATATATACAACATCCCCAGAGCCAGAACTCACAATGCGGCATACTCTTCTACCGAGCCCATATGCACCTCACATACCAATAAGAACTATCGGTTCAAAATGGCACCTCGAACCATAAATCAATAAGCACATAATGGAGGCAAACAGAGTCCAAAGACTTTGGGCTACGTACAAACCTAATGCACCGAAATGACCGGGAACACTATCGTACACTCAAATAGTGGTCAGCCTTAAGTTTTACGTTCTGGGGCAAACATCCAGACCTTGTTGTCATTGCCAAGGTGGGATCGCCCACTGCGCATGACCTCCTGTGATAATAGGCAATGTATGTATTCTTATACACATAAGAATCATACATAACAAGCATTAACACAACCCATGTATATTCATATAGTACGTCCCAAATATATAACAATTATTCAACATACTAGTATTTCACACTTTATTTTTATTCCCATTTATTACAAATACAACTCATTATTCGAAGAATTCCAATCATCTATTTTATAATTTCAGTGTTAATATCACGTTATTCTACTAATCATTACACCCCCCCCCCCCCAATAAACTTATTATGTTTAGTCCGCGACTAAAGAAATATATAATTTTTTGTAATTATCGTGGATTTGTCCTCTCATTTTATAGAGTTAGATGTGTAATTAAAAACTTTATGTCATATAAGTAACATTGAGATACCTCGCCCATAAATATTAATAAACAAACTTCTAGGCTGAGGAGGGGTCCTCGATCACATCCTCCTAACACAATTCTTTGTGCTTCATGTAAATACTTTTTATTGACAATATGAAGCTGATTAATTACCCCTTGTCCTGCATCCCCCTTGATGGGATTGATATTGGGAATGTGGAATGTTACCATATTTAGGTTTTGTCCAGTGTATGATAAATACCGCTGCCTTTTAAATTGTCCGAGAACTTTCTTTTATTAACACATATAAGTTTTCATAGTATATATGAATGAGGAGAGGAATCATGAGAATATCTACGCCTAACATTTAGTAAGGCTTCCTTTAAGGATGGAATGAAATCTAATATCGTGACCATACATGTAGAAAATCTCAATGCTAAGACAATAGTTAAGGCCATAAAGGATGTGATGACAGAGGGTGATGCCCAAATTAATCAGGAAAATCTTATTATAAAGTCTAACCTATAGTAATCTAAATTTTAATGCTCTAAGTAGAAACAATATGTCATGAAAAACACAATTGAGTAAGAATGTTGAATAATATTCCTAGTCCTTGACTGAGGTGACGGAGGAGGTCGTGGATAAGTATAAAATTTTCTATGACCACTAGGATTTTTAGTTTGGAACTTATACAAGGATACACGTAAATTTGGTTTAGGTTCTCTAATGCCTACCTTGAGACTGTGGAAATAATTTCTAAATAGAGACCACAAATCTTGTGTAATGGATCTTAAGGAGGCTAAGGAAGAGCATTGTCATATTTGTTAGGGCATAACTATAAGAGGAAAAGGCTTAGGGTGAATAAAATGAGATCACAATCGATGGTGATGTAGATGAAGAAAATAAATCCACAAACAACGTTTTTGCAATGTGATTTTTATAATTTTATGGTACCCTTTATTTCCTTTATATTTGTTTTGAGAACTATTATCATTTTTTAACAACATATATCTGGTTCTTTATGAAAATTTATAGCTCTTTACTAATGGAAGGAATGAATTTAACTTTTATTTATCACGGTCTCTAAATCATATCTTGGAGATTTGTTATCTTTAACTTTTTGTATTGTTGTACTTAATATCTACAACATGATTTAATTTTTCTTCGTCAAACTCTAAGGATTTTACTCCATATCTTGTAGGACATACCTGCACCGCAACACTTTGAACTTGATCAATATTAAAGAGAATGATTGTAAACATATTTTATCATTTTATGATACCTTCAAAACCTCTTTAAATAAAAAAAAAATGTTATGGTATAGTGAATATATCAAGACCAAATGACACTAGACTGCTACCATGTGACTCTTTGTACAATATTTTTTTTCAATCCCCTATACTACCTATTGTAGTCACTTTAGGTTTTCCCATGGGAAAGTGTGATAATTTGGAGCATCATTCAATCTATGTCATATGTAATTCTCTCTTAGTAGGACATACTCATTATTGAAGAGTCCAACTCAGTTTCCTCTAACATCGGGTCCCTATTTCTTTGGTCTCGTTATGGTATAAGTTTATTCTTTATATTTTCTTAGTTGTTGTTGTCTTTAGAATACTCTTCTTGTGACATATACTTTTTATTATTATTATTGCGGCCTTAAGATGCATATCATGACCTCTATTAGGGCTATTTCATCATCTTCATATCATAGAAATTTTGAATATCTCCACGACCCTTGTTAAGGCCTTAAAACCTTTTATATGACTCCAAATCCCCTTAGGGTATCAAAGTCACTTGGATATGCATATATGTAGAACTTACTAAGGATATTTGATAATAAGAATTAGACTTTTGAGTTTTTTGTTTTAATTGATTGGAATTTGAGGAATACATAATTGGGCCATTTTGTCCATGAAGGATGTAATAAAAAAAATCTCAGATTTGGTTATTTTACACTAATAATTTCCAACAACTAGATATGGACTTTCGAGTTTAATTTGAGTACATATTTTAAGTGTTACATGGTTTTTATGCCATGGAGTTCCATATGGTCTTATTTTGACTAAAAGGGGATGGTGTGCAATACGTTAATGATGAGGGAAAAAATAAGAAATAAAGCTAATATTACATATATGGTCACGACCATAAACTGGAAAAGTTCCAATGGATAAAACAAAGGATGAATTGAGGTGGTATCAAACAATTCATGGCTTCTTCGTCGAACTTGAAATAGATATGCATCCTTCATTGATACTCGGGTGATCAAGTTATAACACTTCCTTGGAGTGAATCCAAAACTATTTTCTTAAATGGCAACATATCTTACCTATAAAATTTCCATCTATTTTCTTGCAAGCTAAACACTTCTCTCATCCAATAAAAATTTTCTTCAAAAATTTCAAGCAAATGGACCCAACCTCAACTAGCTTCTAAAATAAAGACGAGGATTTTTTGACACATTTGACATAATAGATGATGAAAATAAAATAAACACACACCAAATGCAAATAAAAATAGGCATAGGAGGTGATAGATAAACCAACTATGATGATAAGGTTAACAAAACTTCTCTTGGTCCCCATATTTATGGCACGACCAATGGTTATACTCTGAACATAGACAAGTTTCCATGATGAGTTCATTAGATGATGAATTTATTTATTATTCGAGAAGAAACATCGGTAGAGAAATTAAAACCTCCATATTTAAGCAAAGGTTTTTTGCGCCATAAATATGGCTTCATTTGTCATTATGGAATATGCTAAGTCATCGTATATATAATCATTAAAAATATTAAACTCAAAACCATGTAAAATACACAATAATATGAGGAAAATGGGAATTATACCATCATAATAAAGATAACGCCGACAAACATATTAAAGAGGATAAAACTTGGACCGACCCATAGTTTCCAAGACATGGTTGAGAATGCGACCAGCCTTTTGAGTCATGGGATGAGGCGTCATTGCGATATCAAGCTAAATCACGAACTCACATAAAAACATAAAGTAATAAACATAATCTAATCATGAATCCAAATTATGATGGGATGACTTGTGGGGTCTTTCCCTTACCTCCGCATCGAAGGATGATGGCATAAGGGCAATAATATATAAGCAGGTTGGCATTATCGACCCAAAAATAAAGGGGAAACATACCAAAAAACATAGTTCCCACAAATGAAACCATGTTGTTACTATAAAAATTTATATAATAGGGGTGATGCCATTCCTTATAAGCTAATGATCAAGAAATAAATATATAATTAATGCATAAAACTGTAATAATGGGGGAGGAGAGAAATGTAGACCATGATATACATGGTTCAACCTAAATTGTTACTGCATATTAAAACAAAACAGTTAGGAAAAAAATGATTTCAAAAGTTAAGCAAATGTGTTTTTTGTAAATCGTAAGTTTTTTGAAAAAAAAATTAAACACGAAAATGGATCTAAAAGATAACACAAGATGTGTGAACTAATATCTAAACAAATTTTATTTGGAAAAATTCTTTCTACAGTTTTCAATAAAAACTATTAAACCAACCAGCAATAGTAAGAAACCTTGAAAATAAGTAAAGAAATGAACACCCACAACACAAGGATTTTAACATGATAAAACCTCCCTAAAGGAAACATCCACGAGGTCCTCTACGCTCCAAAATAAAAAATAAATTCACTAATAATCAAGAACAAGTTACAAATATAAAAAAAAAAATATGAGAAATGGCAAAGAAAATATACATAGTTGAGATACCCTATTAAACGTAGGCAAATTCCTCTAAATGATTATGTAATAGCTCCAAGTTGAATGGAAAAGCCATAACTCTAAATATGACAAGATTAAAGTGGATTTTATGTGATGTGTAGTGAAATCAAAAATACACTTATAACACACACGCTTAAGTGTTATAGGTAGGTTGTAGAACAAATTACAAGATCTCTACATGCATATATACAGATATATGAATCATAAAATCAGATATTAAATTTTTAAAAACAAATGTCAAATCTAAGTTTTTGCAAACTAGATCTTCAAAAAACAAACTCAGTTTTGAAAACTTGTTCAAAAAACAAAACTTTTCCTCAAATCAGTTATGCACAAACTAACACAAGTTTAAAAGTAAAATTATTTCATAAAATCACAAATCTGATTTCAAAATATGAAACATTAACAAAAAAAGTTTCAAGATTTCTAAAAAGGGTTTTAAAAGATCATTTGGTTTTGAAAAATGTAAAAGTTTTACATAGAAAACCAAACCAACCTAGATAAGAATCTAACGATATAAGAAATCTATGTTCAGCCCTCTAATTTAATGGTTTTTAATAGAGATGTGAAAACCTAAAAGAAACCTCTTATTTCTATTTGTATTCTTTCTTCTTTCTCTCGTAGATCTCTTTTCTCTCACTACATCTTTCCTCTATTTATCTCTAGAAAACCCTGAATGTGACCAAAAGATTAAAAAACAATCTAATACAAGGCTTATATATGACATCATAGGAACAGTTTACATCCGACTAAAATGTATGAGTAAGATGGAGAGGTTGGATGGAATCACAATCTAATGGCTAAAGATAAAGCTTCTAAGAAACGCTAAATCGGCTAACAAATTCAATAGGTAAAGCCAACGAACCTCAATCTAGGTAAAAGCCCTAATCAACCACAACCACTGATAAAACCAATTTAACGGTTATAAACAAGAAAATCAAACGTAGACACATAAAAACAAAAATCTAAAAATAGGCTTCAGCCGAACACACCCTAAGATATATAAATTGTTAAAATGTATTTTCTAATGAATTAAAAAAAATTAACAATTTGAATAAAAAAACCATTTTCTGAAATATTTTCACACAATATTATCTCATATTCTCATTTTCCATAATTTTAGCATTGATAAGCATAGGATTAAAAATGTGTTTAATTCTTAGATTAAATCCAATTACATAAATTTTATTGCTTAAAAAATTATTGAAATTATATTGAAATTTGTTAATGAATGCATGTGTGTGAATAGAGTGTAATGTAGTGTGTTTCACTATTTTCTATTGTGTCTTCTTTAGATACTAGGATCCTGATGCAGATAGGAATCCCTTTAGTTTCTCCAATCTTTAATTGGACTTGAGAAGGATCTTGATGCAAAATTATTTTGGCACAATATCCAAACTATTTGAACACTTGATAGTTCAGACTCAGAAAATCCTAAGATAGTCTTTTATCTAAGAGTATTTCAATCTCCCCCCTTGGATATTTATAGAAAAAATCTATCGAGTACATTCATATTTTGTAGAATACCTTTGAACTCTTTGGACAAAAATAAAGTGCTTGAATAGTTTGAATCTTCACCTACAACTGAAAATAAGAATATAACAATATTTGATCCTAGACACAAAGAAAAATAAAACTCTGATTGAATCTGTACAAAAAATTTATACCTTCAACAAGTGAGTAATGTTAAGAAAAGATAAGCATATAGAAGATAATGTGTGTGGATATACCGATCCAATCTTGGGTGTCTTGGAGAGGTCTCGCTTCCCGCTCGGGCACTCTTTGGCCATCGTCGGTATCGGTTAAATATAAGGAGATAGAGTCACCAGTTTATTTTGATCAAAATAGACAAAAGAACAAGTCTCCACCTTGAGAGGATGGCATCAAGGACAAAATGATGCATACAAAACCAACAGTTCAGAGGGTTCGGGGGCTAAGTTACGGAATGTGAAGGTGTTAAGAACCCATCCCGACCTTTCAGTCTCTCGTGGGCTTGTGTTATTGTTTTTTTTATTTCTCCGTCAAATGTATGTGCGTGTATATATAATGGAGATAGGAATCGCTCAACTCATATCATGGAAAAGATAGAGGAATGTTCCCAAAGATTATATATATATATATATATATATATATATATATAGAGAGAGAGAGAGAGAGAGAGAGAGAGAGAAAATATTATTTATGCGCTTATCACGATATTGACCACTATGGAGAAATGACAATATATGTCAGATGGAGCGCTAACAAAGAATTACAAAGATATAATAATGCAAGAATGTGATGAAATATAGGAAAAGAGATTTTATGAAAGTTGGAAAATTGGAAGTTGGACACGAGTATCGAGTTTTAATTCGAAATGCCTATGTAGCCTATTAAGGCATCAAAGTCCACGCAATTTGCATGCGGTGTGAGGTTGGGGTTTTATCCCATAGATTCGAATGATATTTTATTATAAAAGTGTGTGTGGAAAAAAGAGTTTTAGTTTTGAAAAAGTGTGAAAGATGAATTCGTTCGGAATTTATGGGTATAACCCTTTTTTTGTTGTTGATTTTGGGTTTTTTGTAGAAAATAAAGTATGTGCAATATACTAGTAAAAATCTAGAGATTAATATGTATGATTTAAGGTAAGAACTAGATTATGAATCTAATATAACTAATGCAAAAATAAGAAATTTAATGAGATAAGGGAAGGATTTGGACCTTGTTTGAAGAATGAGAGCTTGAATTTTATTTTGGATGAACTCCCTTGATGCTTGATATGAATATTGAATGAGATCTTGCCAAATTTGGTATGAAAGGGATGGGAATGTGAACTTGGATAAAATTTCACATAAGGGAACTTCGCTGATTGAGAGAATGATGTTGAGATCAGTGATGCTGATGGATCTGAGCTGTAGGTGTGCTTTGGAGTGAGGTCATGCCCTCCTTTTATAGGGTCAGGGGATTGTTGATCGGCATATCCCTAGTCTTTCCAATCGGTAGGTGACCCTAGGCACACTTCCGATAGGAATTGTCTGGGACCTGCCAATTGGTTATCTCATACAGATTTTTCTGGAAAAATTATCATAAAACGTAATCCATTTTCCCAAATTGTGCACGAGGATACCTTTAGAAAGTTAATTCAGAGACCTTCAAGAGTCCTTTGGACTGCTCTCAGGTCCAGGAGTTGATTTTAGGTCAAATGTGGCTCGAAAGTGCACGTTAGTTCTTTGGATGGGAGATCATCGGACGCAAACGGATTATTTGTCTATATGGTAAGTCAGAATCACGCATGTGGTGAACCGTTGGAAAGGTTAGGAGATTTACTTTGAATTCTAAAGAGTTTCACTCAGTTCGGATAGTTGGCCTTGGTCAACCAGGGCTTACAAATGCCCGGTGACCTGTCGAAGTATAATGGGTTGTTCATTCGTACCGTAAGTCAGAATCACGCATGGGGTGGACTGTTGGAAAGGGTATTCAGTGATCTTCAAAGATTCATTCAGTCTCGATCGATCAGAAGAATTGACTTTGGTCAAGCGAAGTCCTGGAGGGCCCGGTGGCCTTCGAAATAGTTTTTAGGGGAAAATAAATAATTCGTCCGAAGGGTTATGTCATTTTTCATAAGGGGCAGACCATTGGAAAGGGTTGCAGTGGATTTCAAATATTGACGATGAAGTTTATTAGGGTCGAATGGGGGCCCGCGACCACTCGATGGCCTCTAGATCAATTTTTGACACTAAAATGGTTCTTTTGTTTGAATAGTTGTGTTGATTCACACACAGGGTGGATAGTTGAAAAGGGTATTCAGTCCCCTTCAAAGATTCAAAGAGTTTTTGCTCTAATTATAGGGTTAATCGAAGTCAAATGGGGCTGGAGAGTGCCTGACGACCTCTAAATTGGTACTCAAAGAATGACATAGGGTTTGTGGTAAATTAGGGGAGGTGTTAGGGACCTAAGGAGAGACTTGGGGGTCCTAGAATGTGGTGTCTACAGAGCACCTCAACGGTTGAGCTTGAAATAAGTGATAGCCATCGAATAGACACCACAACGTATTTTTAAAAGAGGTTGGTTCTGCGGACCTAAGGTGATGATGGGGATGGATGAGCCGAG
Source organism: Sambucus nigra (assembly GCA_949130495.1). NCBI lineage: Eukaryota > Viridiplantae > Streptophyta > Magnoliopsida > Dipsacales > Adoxaceae > Sambucus > Sambucus nigra. The sequence goes on along the minus strand of OX422207.1, from coordinate 351,697,881 downwards.
GTCTATTCTAAGGACCTAAGGTGGGGTGACAAATTATAAGGGTTGAGGTCAATTTTGAACTAGAATAGGTGACGATGGTCAATTTTGACCTAAAGGAGGTGACGACCTGGGGCCGAGGTCAATTCTGACCTAAAAGAGGTGACGATCGAGGGCCGAGGTCAATTCTTACCTAAAAAGGTGATGACCAGGGGCCAAGGTCAATTCTAACCTAAAAGAGGTGATGACTGAGGGCCGAGGTCAATTCTAACCTGAAAAGAGGTGACGACTAGGGGTTGAGGTCAATTCTGACCTAAAACGATGTGACGACGAGGGGCCAAGCTCAATTCTGACCCGAAAGAGGTGACAACGGAGGGTCGAGGTCAATTTTGATCCAAAAGAGGTGACAAACGATGGCCGAGTTTAATCTTGACCTAAAAGAGATGACGACCAGGGGCCGAGGTCAATTCTAACCTAAAGGAGGTGACGACCAGGGGCCGAGGCCAATTTTGACCTAAAAGAGGAGACGACCGAGGGCCAAGGGCTATTCTGACCTAAAAGAGGTGACGACTAGTGGTCGAGGTCAATTGTAACCTAAAAGAGGTGACGATTGGGGACCGAGGTCAATTGTGGACTAAAAGAGGTGACGATCGGGGGTCGAGGTCAATTTTGGACTAAAAGAGGTGACGACCGAGGTTCAAGGTCAATTCTGACCTAAAAGAGGTGATGACCGAGGGCCGAGGCCAATTTTAACCTAAAAGAGGCGACGATCGGGGGCCGAGGTCATTTCTGACCTAAAAGGGGTGACGACCAAGGGTTGGGGTTAATTCTAACCTAAAAGAGGTGACGATCGGAGGCCGAGGTCAATTCCAACCTAAAAGAGGATGACCAATATTATGGATCAAAGCCTATTCTGAGGGCTTAACTAGGGATTAACTTGGGAGGCTCCACTGGGGATATGTGTCGTGCGGTTTAGTATCTGATTTAGGTTCCATTGGGGATGTGGTTTTTCTTAGCTGGGGAAATTTTGATTGGAGACATCAATCAGTTTTACGCATTCCACTAGGGAAGCGAGATTTTCGCTGGGGAACTGGTTGTGGAAAAAATGTTTTTCTTTGTCAAAAAGGTTCTAAAACTCATTTGGAAATTTCAAGAATTTTCGGGGACTTTTCAAGATTTTCTGTCATTTTTCTAGGAGTTTTTATATGAAATTTCAGAGGGGGTACTGACCGATATAGTTTGAGGGATGCCAAACGTCAATGGCATGGTCGTTCGAGCTACCTCGAGCATATAGAAAGCCAGTGCTGATCGGTGGGTGTCAGGGAACTACCGATCGGTATGCCCCTTGGCCTTGTATAAAAAGGGGCGGGTTCCCCTCATTTTTCACATCTTTCCTTCGTGTTTTCTTCTGCATTTGTCTTCTGCAAACCATTTCGACGTTCCAAAATCAAAATATTTCCAACTTTGTAAGCAATGCGACACATAGGGCATGGCTTAATGTTGATTATTGGGCAAATCTAGAATGGAGGGATAGGGTGCCCCTTGTTTTGGGAAGTGAGAATTCATTTGATTCTTTTGAGCCTGTGGGGGATGAGAGGATCCTTCTCTATGAGTTGACGCATCATCGTTCTTCAAGGGTGATGAACCCCGAAGGTTATGTAAGTGCTTATGTATTTTGTTTTTTTTTCCTTTTTTTTCCTTGATTTCTTGAATTTTGACAAAGGGTTTCTTTTGTGCTTTGATAGTCTAATGTTTCTACGCCAACTGTGCGCGCTCGAGGGACGATGGGTCTTAGGGATGTTTGGGAGAATTTGCTACATGTGGTGCAGTGGGTGGTGTCCTCTGCTTGGTTTGGGAGGTTGGCATATGTGTTGGATGAGACGCCTTGCTCTACGACCGTTTCGTGTGCCTTGGGGAAGAGATGGTGGGACACTACCCACACTGTTCATTTTAGTTTAGGAAAGATGACGGTGACACCCATAGATGTGCAACAGTTACTGGGTCTAGAGTGTGATGGGATGTCTATTGAGGTTTATAGGTCTTTGGGGGTGATGCCAGCAGCGGTGACGAAGGCGTTGGGTGATATCGAGAGGATAGTTTTTGGGGACTCTCTCTGGTTGTCTTCTTTAAGAGATTTCTGGTTGCGTCGGGTGGTTGATGAGGAGGATGGGTTGCAAGTGCGACAGATGGCTCGATTATTTATCATGGACATGTTGGGAGGTTTTCTGGTGGCGTCGAGCGGTGACGTCATTCATTTGTGATTTTTTCTGTACTTGAGGATGTTTTCGAACATCCCTCTCTATAACTGGGGGAGCCTGACCTTGGTGACCCTTTATTCTTCTCTGGATGCATTTAGCTGGTGCTGCCGGAGGACTTTTACTAGATCCACGTATCTTCTTGAGGTATCCTTTAATTTTCTCACTTTCCATTATTCATTCGCATTTTCCTTACTTCCTGATTTTGATTGGCGACCTTTATCCTCTACAGACGTGGTTTTCTGAGGCGATTGGGTTTAACACCCAACTGATTTCTTTGAAGGATGAGTCTATTGGGGACTTTTGCCGGATATACCGGTGGCGAAAGTACAACCAATGGTCGATGGATCCTTTTTCGCTGGTGGTTGTGCGTTAGGTCTTAAATGTCCTGGCGAGTGAGTGGATAAGTCCTTATTTTTCTTTTGACCTTTTTCTTCATGATGATCCTTTCTGATATTAACCCATATCTACTAGGGAATTTTGCAGGTGACCTTATACCCTTGGGGGACGGTTATCCAAGATATAGGGGAGACCAGGGTGAATGCGCAGATGCGGCATTTATTGGCGCATGAGTTTGGATACCCCTGGTATCTCGGGGAGAGGATTTTTCGATAGATTATGGAGGAGGAAGTTGTGGTACCACTGACGCAGCCCCCCAGTGTACATGAGGCGGGTACGAGGGATGGTAGACGATGAGCGAATAGCGATAATGATGGGTGAGTCTTACTCTTCCTATGTCAACACAAAGATGTCATATGATTATTTGGACTTTGTGTCAAGCTAGCTGATGCCGCCCAGCATATATGACGGGATACCTCTGCCCAGGCAGGTTCGAGTCAACCCATGCGAGCTTCCTATAGTGCAGGTGGTCCGTCGACTTCCACTGTAGTGAAATCCTCATAAGTTTCTTTTATACGAATTCACTCTCCTCCTTACAATATTCATAGGGCTGACGGAGGGTCGATGCGCATACAGCATCGCCCTAATGTGATGGATTCGGAGGAGCTCGGCTTGATAAAGTAAGTCCTTTATCCCGCAGTATGCTTTTTATCTTTTTGCCTTTTTATTCTCTGATTTTTTTCTTGGTCTTTGATTGACTGATTCATTCTTTTATATTTTTCTCACAACACATCCGGTTGTCAACCACTTGGCTAACGGATGTTCGGGACTAGATATCTTCGGCGACTGCTCATATCCGGGATGCAATTTTGGTGCCTTCTTATTTGGTACCGTCTCTTTATTTTGAGGAAGGATGTGGCTCGGGTAATGTGTATACATCGTCTCGCCATCGGGGAAAGAAAGTGCATCGCAGGGAAGGAGGTTCCAAGAGACAGAGTAGAGAGAAATAGAGAGGGGGGGAAAATATAGGTGGAAGGAGTGAGAGAGAAAGTATGTGGGTGCGGGCTGAGTCTCGTTACTATTTCTTGTTTCCTGCAAAACTGGTATAGCACATCAATATATAGCTATGCAATGAAGTTTTTGTTAATTTTATTGCCTCAGTGATTTAATACGCATACTCTTTTTACTTTTCTATTGAGACCGTAAAAAGAAATGATTTTGAGAGAGTTTATTCAGAACAGGGTGAAATAAATCACAAGGATAAGGAAGTTTTAGAATACAAATTTATTTTTATTGAGTTTTTCCATTTGATAAAAAAGGAAAAAGGAAAATTTTCCAAAGTAGGGGGTTGTCAATCGGCATACCCTTTGTCCTGCCTATCGGCATGTCGGTCCAGTAAAATCAAACTAACGCCTTGATTTCACTTTCTTCAATGGGTTAATACTTGGTGGGGTAGGTTTCCCTCCGATTTCTATAGGATTATTTGTTTTTTTTAGCCTTTCTAGGTGTAAATAGGGGGTACGGGTGGAGCATTTCCTCACACCTCCATATTCCTTCTTTTCTGCAGTCTTTTGCTCACTACCACTTTATTCACGATATGGCTCTCCCTGGTAGCGTTGAATTTTCTAACAACCTCAAGACTTTGGAGGCAATGTGTTCGTACAATGGCGACTGCGATGCTTTCAATATGCATCGAGTCTCTTTATGGCATAACTGGTCCATAGAGTGGAACATGCTAATGGCAGTCATGGAATTTTGGTACCCTGAAGACCATGTGTTTCACTTTGGGTTAGATGAGGTTCGTCTGATCTATGAGGAGTTTTCTGCCATGCTGGGGAGAAATCCTTGTGTCGCGCCGGCTATGCCTAAATTTTCCCAGTCCCCTAGGAATCTGTTAGCGGGACTTCTCTATATTTCACCTTCAGCGACTAGACCATTGGTAGTGGTGGACTAATCTCTCTTCCTGCTATATAGAATTTTATACATATGCAAGGTGTTGATGATGCTGGCTACGCTGGAGCCGTCACTCTGGGCTTGGTTTTGAAATTGTTGTTGGTGACTGGGGAGCAGTTGGTGGACTCTCAACTCGCAGCCACTATTTCCTGGATGTCGTACCATCGCAATCTTACAGTGAAAATACTGGCAGAGAGTTTGAATGGTCTGGATGCTTGGCGAAAAGGTCATTTTATTTTCTGAGGGGTAGCCCAGTAATGCTATTTGTGTGGTTATCAGAGAGATTTCGTATGGAGATCCCACCTGAGTATCCCTTGTTGGTCATACCAAACTTCTTTTTACATCACTTCCTTAACGTAGATCTGGATATTAAAAGTTTGGAGAACTGGTTTGTGGAGCATGGGGCTTGAGACTTGCGCTCATCAGTGCCTTGGTGGGTGGAACTGCTGACCATTCTGGAACTGGGGGAGTATCAGTATGTTTTGTTGGTTAGCCTCAGGCAGACCTCTTTCTACTTTTCCTGGTGGGTCTTGTGATAATTTAGCTGGGAATAGATTGTGACATCGCGAACAGTGGATTTCTTCCCGATGAAGGACCTGATAGAGCGAATGCGCATGAAGTTTGGCTCTTTGTGAGAGAATCACCGACCATCATCTCTTCCTTCACAGTCTATTGGGCGGGTTTGGCACATCTCAGGAGACTACATAAAATGGTTATGGAGGAGGGTAGTTGCCAAGATACTGGTGGTGGAGTCCGATCAATGGTGGTTTGTCACTTTTGACACCATGGAGGGAGGTGTCATGGATTTCCCCAAGCTGGTCTGAGATTATCGTGCTATGGACCATCATCGGCATTCCATTCAGGCAAGGGAAGTTTGGGGGCTCCAGGATATGGATAATTATGATGGGGTTGTCTCTTCTGGCAGTTGCAGGTAGGTTTCCCTAATAAGTTTATTTGTGAAGCTTTTGACATGGTGTTTGGTAGTGTATCTGGTTATTTTGGTTGGGCTATGTGGGAATAATTTTAGAAGGGTTGTTTTTAGATGTGGCTTATTTTTGGAAAAATAGAAGTAGATTGGTAAGGGACGTCATTTGACTCCCTACGCCGATGTAATTGTATCAAATTTTTTAAATAATAGAACAAAAGAGTTTTTGATCATCTAGTTGTGCCTCTTAATGAGTTTTGAATTTGAATTATCTTTACTAATCTCTAAGGCCTACATAATCCGTTTGTTCAGGTATATGTTAAAATAAATTGTTCTTCTCGAAAATAAGAAAAGAGTAGTATTTTGTGAAAAAAGAAGGGGTCCGTGCTCATGTGATGCATATGAGCGGACTACGTACCTCTGGGGTTTTTGAAAATTTTTGTTTTTGAAAGGAAAAAGGGTTTTATAGGGTAAATAAAGAGAGATTTTTTTTGGAATAAAAGGAAGATGAGAAAAATCGCAGTGCGCCGAGATTTCGGACTAAGGGTGGAACTTCTTGAGATGGTCCAGGTTGACTGAACGAGACGTATCTTCTCCATCAAGGTCAGAGAGGATAGTGGCGCCACCTGATAGTAGTTTCTTCAAGATGTAGGGGCCTCTCTAATTGGGCATGAATTTCCCTCTGGGTCCTAGATAGGTTCTACTATTTCTTTAAGGGTTAAGTCCCCTTCTTGGACACCACGGTACTTGACTCTCTTGTTAAATTATCGTTCTATGCGGCGATGGTACCCTTGTATTCGGTATATATCTTTTAATATCCCCTCTTCCAAGAGTGACAGCTCGTCAAGACGGTTCTGATGCCAGTCTTCTTAACTGACTTTGCTTTCCCAGTGAAGGAATTTTTAACTCCACAGGTAGGACTACTTGCATGTCATAAAATAAAAAGTAAGGGGTGGCCCCAATAGAGGTTCTAACTGAAGTGTGGCATCCCCATAGGTCATAATGGATCCAGTTGGACCAATCTCGGCAACTTATGTTCATCTTGTTGATGATGGCTTTGAGGTTCTAATTGGCGACTTCGATTGCTCCATTGGTTTGAGTTCAATATGGAGAGGATTTGTGTCTCTGAATCCCATATTCGTCAACCACTTCTGTAAATTCTTCCTTAAAATGTAACCCGTTGTCTAGTACCAGCTCATGCGGGACCCCATATCGGCAGATGATATTCCTTCAGATGAACTTGTCTACCTTCTTGGCATTCAACAGTGCATATGACTCAAATTTTACCCATTTAGTGAAGTAATCAATGGAAATCAAGATGAATTCATGTTAGTTGGATGATTTAGGTATAACTATCCCTATGGTTTCAATGCCCCATGTGGGGAACGGCCACAAAGAAGTCATGTTGTACAATTCCTGCGGAGGCAATTATCGTAGGTTGGAAAACTGCTAGAATTTGAGACATCTTCGAATGTAGGTTGTGCAATCCTGAACCATGGTAGTCCAGTAGTAACCCTGTCAAAGGATTTTCTTGGCAAGTATATGACCATTCATGTGGGGTCCACACTCCCCGCTGTAAATTTTTTGCATCATTTCTTCAATGTCAGCCCCTGCAATGCAGTGTAAATGGGTTCTGTCGAAGTTCCTTTTGAACAGTGCCTTATTACAGATGGTATAATGGCTAGCCAGTCTGTAGAGAGTTGCTCAGTCTTTCTTATCAGAGCCTTGGGGATACCTACCAGGTTTCAGGAGGCGCCAAATATCATAGTACCAATAGTTGGCCATTTTCGGATTTTCTTCTAGGATGAGCTCAATATGGTAACAGTGGGTTGGTTTATCTTACTTTTGGACAAGGAAGGGAGACATTGTTATTCCTTCGAGCATGTCAATCATTGAGGCTGAGTTAGTAAGGGAAATGACTAGGTCCTTCTTTGCTTGAGGCATGTATTGAAATGTAATGTCTTGGAATTGAGAGGATATCTCTTCTAGGTAAGCATGGAAGGGTAAGCATTTTTCATTCTTAACTTTCCATTTTTTGAGCACTTGGACGATGATGAAGGCTGAGTCCCTATAAACATCCAGATATTAAATTCCTTCCTTGAGACCGACTTTAAGGCCTACCGTACATGCCTCGTATTCAGTCATGTTGTTGGTGCAAGAGAAATCCAGCTTGATAAAAATGGGAGTGTGAGAGTCATCATGGGAAATTAGGAGAATTCTAATGCCATACCCCTTTTTATTGGCAGCGCCATCAAAGAACATTTTCCATCGAAGGTCTTCTTGGGAGGTACAAAGGATATTCTCATCTGGGAACTCAAAAATCCATACATCGGCTTCTTACGCAGGGTAGTCAACGAGATAGTCAGAGATGGCATTTCCTTTCATGGGCTTCTGCGTGATATGCACGATATCAAATTCCATTGAAAGCATCAACAAAGTCTTCTCAAGTAGGTACTTTATAGGATCCATTCGTGATACTAGTTTGATGGGAAAGGTGAGCATATAATGCCACAGCTTTTGGGTGACCCAGAAAAGGGCGACTCATACTTTTTCCAAATCGATGTAATTGGCTTTGCACCCAGATAGCTTGCAACTGGCATAGTAGATGGCCCTATCTTTGCGGGATTCTTCGAGCCATTGGGCTAGCAAATCCCCAGCTGTAGTATTTGTTATGGTTAGGTATAGGAGTAGGGGAAGAACAGGCTGCAATGACATGAGTATCGAAGGTTGGGTTAGGCATTGTTTGATTTGATCAAAGGCTTATTGGCAAGCTTCATTACAAACCTTGGTTGAATCCTTTCGAAGGAGTTTGAAAATGGGTTCACAGATGGAAGTCAACTGGCTAATGAACTGGATGATGCACTGTAATTTCCCAAGGTATCCTCGAACTTCTTTCTCTATTCTAGGTGGTGGAATCTCAATTATGTCTTTCAGTTTGGTAGGATTTGCTTCTATCCCTTTCCCGCTAACCATGAATCCCAAGAGTTTTCCTTTTGTAATGCCAAAGACATATTTCTAAGGGTTGAACCGCATCTGATATTGTCTTAATAACTCGAAGAACTTCCAAAGAGCGGGAACATGACCTTTTCTAGTCTTGGACCTGATAATCATGTCATCCACATAGACCTAGACTTCCTTGTGTATTAGATCATGCAAAATGGTAATGGTAGCCCTCTAGTAGGTAGCCCCTGCATTTTTTAGACCGAATAGTATAACGGTGTATCAAAAGCTTACCTATCGGGTGGTTAATGCGGTTTTATCTTGGTGATCTGGGAGCTTCTAAATCTGGGTATGCCCGGTAAACCCATCAACGAATGATTTCAGAGTGTGACTAAACGTGTTGTCTTCAATCATGTCGATATTGGGTAGTAGGTAATCATCCTTTGAAGAGGCCTTATTCAAGTCTCGATAGTCATTACACATTTGAACCTTCCCTACTAATTTTAGCATGGGCACGATGTTGGCTAGCCATGTGGGATATTTGATCACATGAATGAAACCCACGTTTAACTATTTAACCACCTCTTCTTTAACCTTGATCGATCATTCGGTTCGGATCTTTCGTAGTTTTTTTTAACCAGTTTGCATTATGGGAGAGTAGGAACCTCGTGCTGAGCTATCTAAGGATCAATTCCAGGTATATCATTGTAACACCAAGCGAAGACAACCATAAACTCCTTCAGTAATCCTTCGAATTGCGCATGATCATGCTCGTCAAGGGTGACCCCTATCCTAATCTCTTGCAGGTGGCTACTAGAATCGAGATTAATAACAACAGTTTCATCTTTATTAACTTGAATGTGGCTATGTTATTTGTTATTAACCTTATTTAGATTCGTTAAGAATTATTCATTTTCAAAATCATTATCATCAAGAGTTTGATTAGAATCAAGACAATTAATGTAAGGCACAATAAGATAGTTAAAATCTTCGTTTATTTCATTGATATGAAAAACAACATTAAGAACCACATCAAAATAAGTATCTATTACATCAGAGTACGAAGAAATAATAGAAAAATAAATGGAACAAACATTAGGGTTGGGTTGAGTTTTGGCAGGTGGAATTGGTATAGCATGCTAGTTGAGGAGAGGTGTGTCAGTAGCTTTGATCAAGAAGGATGGATTAGATGATGTAACCCCTGAGTGGATCATGCAGAGTGCTATCCCCGGTGTTTGTAAGTTAGGAATCTTTGGAGTCACTTTCCTTGGAATCTCCTGCATTGGCTATGGTCTTATCAACGAGCGATTGCAGATGATGTTGAGAATTCTCGATCCATGAATAGTGACTTAGAAAAATATCTCCATTCCACGTTTTATCTTCTTATCCACGTGGTCATACCAAGGTTCAAGAAATCCACAAAAGTGGAGATCTTTACCCTCTCTAATAAATCTTCCATTCAGAGAATCTTTTGAGATGGTCTTAACACATTCTAGTCTTCTCTTCAGTCGAGGCTGGAGAATCATCCTGAGTTCTATTATTGATGGTTGACAGCCCAGGTCATAACGAGGAAAATCTTTCTTGAGCATAATGGGTTCGAGTATCCCTTATTTTTTTTCCCAATCCAATCTGGTCAGGAAGTGCATGTTCTTAAACATCTGGATCATGTTGACATTGCCATAGGGGTCATAATCTGGGCAAACCCTATCTTTGAAATTGTCCCATATTGGGAGTAGGAGTGGCTCAACTCAGAAACTGGATAGGAGCATATCATTTGACCCATGTGGATCTCAAGTACAGTATTCTTAGTGCTTGCATTATTGCTACTGTCATCATTTCCCAAGGTGGTAATGACTTGCCTATTAGCAAAGAACTTCAGTTTCTAATGCAGGGAAAAAGAAACACCCTTGATAATGTCGAGCCCTAGTCATTCAATAAAGATATTGAAATAAGATGGGATGTCGGTGATATGGAATTCTACGGTAGGATTTATTGGCCCAGCCCCTATTACAAGGTTTATGGATCCCATCACTTCCCGATGAGTATTATCATGGGCTCTTACAGCGCCGAGGTTAGAGAAGAGTCGCTCACTTTCAGTCCTAAACAGTTGAGGGTTCTCAGTAGGCAAATATTCAGAGTAGATACATTATCGATAAGAAAGAGTGGGGCAGTCTTTCCCATGACTTTGACAGAGATATGAAGAGCATAATTGTGGTTTGTCCTGATCTTGGGAACTTATTCTTTGGAAAAAGACAACATTCTTGTAGAGGGTAGAGATCCAACCAGATTCACTGCTTCTTCTGGCATGGTAGATGGAGGGACTGTGGGACTGGTCAGTAACTTGACTAAAGCATTTATGTGCAGCTAGAAAGACATGAAGATTCCCCATAAAGTGATGTTAGCTTGGGTCTTTTTAAACTCATCGAGGACCTTGCTCTCCTTGAGAGTCATTTTTAGCATAGGAAGACTCTCAACACCTTTCCCTTTGTCACTTGATGATGTCGGAAGGTTTGGAGCTCGGTAATGTCTCCATAACCTAGTCATATGGTTCACTGAAGAGGGGAAAACATCAACCCCATTTATTCATTAATCTCGAGTTATTCATCCACCCTCTTAATTTCTCCTAGAAGCTCCTCGAATGATATCATCCCACATATGTCGACTATCGAGATAGTCATTTTTTAACTTTGCTCCTCATATGAATCATTGCATTCATCTCCCCATCTGGTGGTGAAAATATTATCTTTCTATAAAAAGTTAATACACTCCACAATTCCAATGGATTCTTCATATAAATCCTTACATTTGGCAAGGAGGTGTAGAGGTGAAGGGACTAGGCATCCTTGTAGTTTCATAGCATCAAATAGTTCGGACATACTACTAATATCACCGGTTTATTGAAATGAATCTCCCATGATTTGGATGACCTCATCTAGACTGACGTCATCGGTTGGTAACACCTAAGTGTATGATTCTCCGGCCCATTTTTGTGTTTCCAAGAATAGCGTACTGAAGCTTTGGCAATCGATGATCATCTGGGAGGTAAATTTCATACCAAACTCAAGGAGTTGGTTCAATACTTCTGCTAATTCCATACTTCCATCTCTAGAATGGGTACGGGAAACAATGCATGCTCTGGTAAGGAGTGACATTGCCTAGTTGGCAAGGCTGACAGGGTGTAGGAAGAAATATGGGAAAGTTTGGAGAGGTTTAGGAGATTACATAGGTGTGATGGGTAATTATCTTGGTGTAATCTGAGTTGATGGATTAAAGTCTGGGTATTCTTCTAAGAAGATGGCATTGGTATGATTTTGGAGCAGATGGTAAGTAGTGTTTGGCTTAGGATTGGTTGATGGGGCAATAACACCCTAGTCAATAAGACCTTGGATCATGTTTCAAAGGTCAGTAGTTTGAAGTTCTTGAGAAGTGGATTTAGTAACAGGTGAGGATCCAGTGGCTTGAAAAGGTTTCATCCTAGGAGGGCCTAGTAAACTTTAGAGAGGGGAGCATAGATTTTGGTGTGTTCCTTTCGAACTGGGACAGGGAGGCTTTCTGGTGCCCATGAAGTGGTTGGTTGAAAAATGTTATTAATGGTTGAGATTGCAGCACTGGCGGGCTTTTCATACTTCCTGGGAGTAAACTGTCCAGAAACTTTCTTCAGTTCAACTTATATTTTCACAAAACCTTCTTCAATCTCATATCCTTATTCTCAGAGAGCTCTGAAATGAGGGTAGTATTGTCCTCCTATCATCGCTCAAATATGTGGTAAGAAGTTCTTCTTTATGATGATGACCTGCTCCTCCTTGAAAGGTCAGTTGGTCATGGTGGCCCCTTTCTCTCTCCACCTTACTATGAAGGTGCTAATTGATTCCCCAGGGTTCTATTTGAGAAGCTCTAAATCTCGACGGGTGATTTCTAACTATTCATTATACTTGTATTGTGACAAGCCGCATCTTCCCTGCTACGTATTTTGGACTCTTTGAGAGATAAGAACCAGCGAATGGAACTATCCTTAAAAGTTTGCTAAACCATTTGGACCATTATTTCTTTAGAATCCCCTAGGAGAGTTATGGATCGTTGATAACTGCGAAGATGAACAATCGGAGTTCCGATACCTCCGAACTTCTCGATGTTGGGCATCTTGAACTTCTCTGGCAACCTCATTTTTGGATAGGGAGACATGTGGTTAGAGTCCATCTAGTTTCCTGAGATTCTTACTTGGTCAAACTTCTTAGTTAGCATCTTGAGATCCTCCTTGACCTTGTGTAAGTCCTCCTCTTTTGGATCAACAGTCATGGCTATGTTAGCCCCTGGATGGCCGAGATTCAGCATAGGAAGCTTGGCAGGTGGTGGTCCATTAGAAGGAGCAGCACGTGGAGCATGTTGATATTCTTTGGGAGCCCAAATAGGCTCGAGTGTGGGTGGACCCACAGCGAAGATGACCTTGGGTTCTTTGGGAATAGGGACTCGATTTCGTCGCATTACACGAACCTCAGCTTGCAGGCTATCAATCTTGGCAGTGAGCTGAGTTAGGACTATCATTGGATCTGGATGCACAATCGGTACTTGATCTATGTTCTCCATGGAAAGCGAGTGAACTTCAGACTGGGAAGAAGTGAGGGGACTAACGGAGATTCAGTGCGGTTCTACTGAAGATCGAAGCCAATAGGGAGCCAGGCCAAGGGTATGCGATCGACTTGAGAAAGAGGAAAATTGAATATTTTTTTTAAACAGAAAAGGGAAAAACTGTTATTTTGAAAAGGATGGAAAATGTTTTTGACATTTTGGAAAAGATGAAGGCAAAATATTTTGGACAAAGGGGAGGCGAAAATATTTTTGGTAGGAGAAAGGGGAAAATGTTTTTGGTATCTTTTTTTTATAAAAAAGAAAGAATTTTTTAGATATTTTCTTTGGAAAAGAGGGAAAAGACGAGAGACGGGTCTCAACATGATTATTATGTTTATTATGTTCTCACTTGTATTAGGTTTACCTAAATGCAAAAAGAAATGTCAGACGGGATCCGACCTTGGAAAAATTAGGTTTGGAAAATAAGTGAAAATATGGTTAGACTTGTTACCAGGCTCATGGGCAGTGTACCGTTTAAATAAATTACGTGAAAATTTGGGTGGCATGTCGAACCGTAATTCCGATAGAGTTTCGGGTAGAAATCGGCGATTAAATATGAGTGTCCTAGGTATGACTCCTATTTGAGGGTATGCATTTGTTGGGTTAATTAGAAAGGGTTCCCCCCTTTGCCATGATTTCCACGATATTCATCTTTCTTTTTAGGGCAATCGGTACATGTGGACAAGCCATTTGATATACCTGAGTGTACATGAATTGCCTCACTATATACCTCATGGGAACAGTATGTGTGAAAGACAATTCGATATACTCGACGTACATGAACAGATTCCCTACGATATACCTCCCTTAATGACTTTGGTCAAGCGATACGATGCGAGGGGAACAGTTCGATATACGTCGAAGGTACTTGGCCGATGAAAGGTGAGAGTCATATCGCTTAGGCTAACTGCGACCTGCCGGACCAGCGCCCATTATGAAGTGAGCCTCCAGTTACGGGACAAAATTTGGTCAATAGCAACGCTCTTTGGTGATGTGGAGTGAAAAAATGCATGATTCTTTGATTAGTATCTTATGGAGAGAGTATCTTTATTGATGAGAATCATGCCAAGTAGGGATCATGCACGAGTATATAAAGTAAATCTATACTATGCATGGATATGTGAGAGGGAGTGATGTGCGACTATCCATAAGTGAATGTGTGGTAGTGGACATAAGCATAGATCATCTACAAGTGGTGTGTAATAAGTGTGAGTGTGTTTTAGTGACACTTAAGCATGGATTTCTATGTGATGTGTGCAACATGTGGATACAAGTGATCCTAGGTGCACATAGTGTGAAGTGTACATAGAGGATTTATACGAGTGTGTGAGTGACTAGTGATATAAGTATGAGGTATATAAGTGCAAGAAATAATAGATTAGATAAAGGGAACATATAGGTAGGTGCATACGCACACAAGGAAACAAAACACCCATGCAAACAGAGTCTATCCCTCCTAGTAATGTCCACAGTGGAGTCGCCACTGTGGCCATCCCGATTCGAGCTTGGGCGGCTTAGAGAGGTCTCGCATCCCGCTCGGGGACACTTCGTTCGCCATCAGAGTGGGTTAAATGTAAAGAGATAGAGTCACCAGTCTATTTTACTCAAAATAGACAAAAGAACATGTCTCCACCTTAAGAGGATGGAATCAAAGACAAACTGATACATACAAAACCAATAGTTCAGAGGGTTCACAAGATAAGTTACGGAATGGGAAGGTGTTAGGCACCCATCCCGCCCTTTCAGTCTCTCATGGGCTTGTGTTATTATTTCCATTATTTCTCCGTCAAATGTATGTGCGTTTATATATAATGGAGATATGAATCGCTCAACTCATATCATGGAAAAGATAGAGTGGAATCAACCAGAGGAATGTTCCCAAAGATATATATATATATATATATATATATATATATATATATATATATATATATATATATATATATATATATATATATATATATATAGAGAGAGAGAGAGAGAGAGAGAGAGAGAGAGAAAATATGATTTATGCGCTTATCACGATATTGCCCACTATGCAGAAATAACAATATATGTCGGATGAAGCGCTAACAAAGATTTACGAAGATATAATAATGCAAGAATATGATGAAATATAGTAATAGAGATTTTATTAAAATTGGATAATCGGAAGTCGGACACGAGTCTCGGGTTTTAATTCGAAATGCCTATGTAGCCTATTAAGGCATCAAAGTCCACGTAGTTCGCATGCGGTGTGAGGTTGGGGTTTTATCCCATAGATTCGAACGAGATTTTATTATAAAAGTGTGTGTGGAAAAAAAATAGTTTTGGAAAAGTGTGAAAGATGAATTCGTTCGGAATTCATGGGTATAACCCTTTTTTTGTTGATTTTGGGTTTTTTTGTATAAAATAAAGTATGTGCAACATACTAGTAAAAATGTAGAGATTAATATGTATGAATTAAGGTAAGAACTAGATTATGAATATAATATAACTAATGCGAAAACAAGAAATTTAATGAGATAAGGGAAGGATTTGGACCTTCTTTAAAGAATGAGAGTTTGCCCTTGATTTTGGATGAACTCTCTTGATGCTTGATATGAATATTGAATGAGATCTTGCCAAATTGGGTATGAAAGGGATGGGAATGTGAACTTGGATAAAATTTCACATAAGGGAACTTCGTTGATTGAGAGAATGTTGTTGAGATCAATGATGCTGATGGATCTGAGCTGTTGGTTTGCTTTGGAGTAAGGTAATGCCCTCTTTTTAAAGGGTCGGGGGATTTTTTATCTGCATACCCCTGGTCCTGCCAATTAGTAGGTGACCCGAGGTAGGGTCTGGGACTTGCCAATTGGTTGTCTCGTGCAGATTTTCCTGGAAAAATGATCGTAGAACATAATCCGTTAATCTGAATTGTGCACGGGTCATACCATTAGAAAGGTGATTTGGAGACCTTCAAGAGTCCTTTGGACTATTCTCATGTTCAAGAGCTGACTTTGGGTCAAATGTGGCTTGGAAGTGCATGTGGGTTCTTTGGATGGGTGATCTTCAGATGCAAACAGAACGTTTGTCCATATGGTAAGTCAGAATCGCGTATGGGGCATACCGTTGGAAAGGTTAGGAGATGTATTTCAACATTACATGCAAACGGAACGTTTGCCCATATGGTAAGTCAGAATCGCATATGGGGCATACCGTTGGAAAGGTTAGGAGATGTATTTCAACATTATAAAGAGTTTCACTCGGTTCAGACAGTTGACCTTGGTCAATCGGGGCCTAAAAGTGCCCAGTGACCTGTGGGAGTAAAACAGCTCATTCGTCCATACCGTAAGTCAGAATCATGCGTGGGGAGGACCATTGGAAAAGGAATTCATTTACTTTCAAATATTCATTCACTCTCGATCGATATGAAGAGTTGACTCTGGCCAAACGGAGTCTAAGAGCGTCAAGTGGCCTTCGGATCAGTTTTCAGGGAAAAAAGGATCCTTCGTCCAAAAATTTATGTCATTTCATGCACGGGGTGGACCTTTGGAAAGGGATTTTAGTGCCCTTAAAATATTCAAAGATATTTTTCTCTGATGATGAAGTTGATTGGGGTCGTAGGGGGCCTGAGAGTGCCCAATGGCCTCTAGATCGATTTTCGGCTGTAAAATGGTTTGTTCGTTCGGACTGTTATGCCGATTCATGCATGAGTTGGAAAAGGTATTCAGTCCCCTTTGAAGATTAAAATATATTTTGCTTTGATGATAGGGTTTTATCGACGTCAAACAGCGGCCAAGAGTTCCCAACGGCCTCTAAATCGGTACTCAGAGTATGACCTAGGGTTTGTGGTGAATTGGGGGAGGTTATAGGGACCTAAGGAGAGACTTGGGGGGTCCCAAAACGTGGTATCTATATTGGATGTACTCTACTCTCCCATTTTGGCTCAAATAGACAAGGTTGTAAAGTAATGAACAAATAAATGGGTCTTGACAAGTGTTGATCCGACATTAACAAGATATGAGAGATGTATTTTATCGTCCATAGTCTTTTATTTCCCATAACCTTGGATAATAAATTATTAACATAACAAATATAGAAATGTATGTTCATGTACAAAATGATAAATCAAAAAAGCATAACCATCCCTATTGCTCTTCTTAAGCTTTCAAAAAGAATATTATCTAGAGGTTCAGTTAGAAATTAGCAAGTTGCTTTTTAGTGCTAACATATTCAATTAGGAGTTCTTTATGTTCTACTAAGTCTCTAATAAAATGATGATGAATTTTTATGTGTTTGTTTCACGAATATTGAACAGGATTCTTAGTAATGTTTATAGCGCTCTTGTTATTACACATTAAAATTCCTTGAGTTTTTATTATGCCATAGTAACTTAGCATCTGTTTAATTCACATTAATTGCGTATAATGACTTCCAGCTACTATAAATTCTGCCTCAGTAGTAGATAAGGAAATACAATTCTATTTATTGTAGCCCCGACCAACCAAGTTGTTTCTAATATAGTAACAAGCACCGGAGGTACTCTTATTATCGTCAGACTACCCTGTCCAGTCGGCATCCCTATAACCTAAAATAGCACTACCTATGTCTTTTGTGTACCATAATCCTAATTCTAAATTCCATTTAATATATCTCATAATTCTCTTAACTCCTTTAAGGTGATTTTCTTTAGGAGAAGATTGATAATGGGCACACATACAAACCGAAAACATGATATCTGGTTGAGATGCAGTTAAATACTATAAACTACATATCATGCTTATATATAAAGTAGGATCAATACATTTACCATGTTCATCTTTAGTTAATTTTGCGGTTGTGCTCATAGGTATACGTGCTATTTTGGCATCATTTAGTTCAAACTTCTTTATTCAGTATTTAGTATATTTTGACTGACATATAAATAATCCTCCATCATATTGTTTCGCTTGATGTCCGAGGAAATATTACAACTCTCCCATACACGAAATTTAGAACAACAATTTGACTTCTTGAGGGGAAGTTGAACCAAAGATAATATCATCTACATAAACTTGTGAAATTAAAATGTCATTTTTTAAAATTTTGACGAATAATTTCTAGTCACTGCCACCACAATCGGACACTTTATTGAGTAAAAAGGTCGAAAGGCAATCATGCTAGCCTTAGGGTAATGCTTTAAACCATACAGTGCCTTTTTTAGTCTAAAGACATATTCAGGCTATTTAGGGTCAATAAAACCTTTTGCTTGCACTATATAAACTTCCTCAAATAAAATACCATTAAAATGTGGATTTAACATACATTTGAAAAGGTTTAAACTGTAAATGATAGGCAAAAAGCAAGAGAAGACGAAAAAAATCCATCTTAATAATAGGGGAGAATGAGTCATTTACATTTATCCCTTCTATCTGGTTGTAGTCCTGAGCAATAAACTTAGCATTATTTCTAATTATCACCCGTGTTTCATCGATTTTCTTTTTAAAAAATTTATTTAGTACCGATTACTTTAGTATTATAAGGTCTGGGAATGAGATACCAAATATTGTGTGTATTAGATTATTCTAGCTCTTCTTGCGTAGAATCTATACAAAAAAAATCTTACAAAGCTTTATTTATATTTTTAAATTCCACAAGGGAAACAAAACAGACAAAGTTTTCAAAACCTTGAAGTTGTGATCTTATTCTAACCGGGTCTAATACTTCATCAACAACACTAGTGGTAATATGATATTTAGAAACCCAGTTAGGAACAACAAGGGTTTCAACTGGTAAAGTGTCAGTTTCAATAGATGGGTCTATATTTTCACACTTTTTATACTAATTATTAGAAACTTTTAATTTCCTCATAGAAGTGGTTGCAATGTCTTATACAATTGCATTGACTGACACCATAAGAGACTTGGTTTTTAAATTGTAAACCCTATAGGCGTGACTGTTTTGAGAGTAGTCGAGAAAAGTGTCTTTATCACCTCGGGATTCAAATTTTGAAATATTTCCTCTATTACGAAAAATGTAGCAAATTCTCCTAAAGGTTCTAAAGTATTTAACATTAGGCTTTTTACTATACCAAAGTTCATATGGAGTCTATTTGTTATTTTTATGGAGGTAAATTCTATTTATAGTATGGAAAGCCATCTCGACATCTTCAACCCAAAAATATTTCAGAAGGTTATTAGTATGAATTAATACCCTGGCCATTTCTTATAGCGTTCTATTTTTACGTCCATCTATTCAATTTTGATGGGGGTTCTTAGGAGCACTAAACTCATGAAAATACCCATTTTCATAGCAGTACTCAACAACATTGGTGTCTTTAAATTCATGTCTCTTATCATTTCTTGTACGTAATACTTGGGTATCCTTTATATTTTTAATTTTCATAAGGATTTTTAGAAACTCTTTAAAATATCTGATTTTTGCTTTATAAAAGCTACCCATGTAAAACTTGAGAATTCGTCCCTAATAACTAAAATATAGCTATTACAACAAAGGCTAGTGGTACGATAAGGACCTATTAAGTCCATGTGGGTAAGGTCGAGGGGTTTTAAAGTTAAAACATCAGGAACTTTACTTTAAAGGGCCTTAGTTATCTTTCCCACTTGACAAGGCCCACAAATAATGTTTGGACTCCTTTTAAGTTTGGTAAAACCCTTAATAATCAATTGGGTGCTCAATATGCTCAGGTTTTCAAAATTAGTAACACCTAGCCTATTATTGAAGAGGTCAGTATCATCAAGTCTAGTCAAAAGACAAGAAGCAGAAATAGGGAGAGCTATATAATAATTCTCCTTATTTCTATTTCTTACTATGATGCAATTACTTGTTTTGTCAATCACTTTGTATTCATTTTTTGAAAAATTAACAGAGTAATTTGCATCACTGAATTGCCTTATACTCCTTACATTGGCTTTTAACCCTTAAACTAAGAGAACATCATCAAGTAGAGGTAACCATTACTCAGAGAGCATTCCTTTCCATATGATTTCGGGTGAAACTCCATCTTCAAATATGACATTATCACCAAGTTAATTATTTAGGTTTTTAACTTTTTTTGTCACTTGTCATATGCCTAGAACACCCCGAATCTAAGTACCATCCAATTGAGCCGCTTTCAAATTTGAGTGTAGAAATCACAACATTACATCTAAACTATGGTAATAGATCATCTTCCATAACACAAATAGGCCTAGTTTAAAAAGTCTTTTGGCCTTTTGAGTGACTGGAAGGTTGAGGAGTTATGGGAGATGTTTTTTTCTTAGTTCGAGATTTGTTTTTATTTCTGCCTGCAAAATGGTTTTGATTTTATCCAGGGAGTACATAACTATTACGCTTCAAGTGAGAGTAGTTAAATTTTTTATAGATAGACGTGTAAATTCTTTTTCTAAAAATAGGTATCTAAGTTGTGTCCATAGACATCATAGTAAGAATAATATTTAGCTAACTCTAGTTTAACCCTAGTATCTAGCCCTTGAAAGATAGTCTGGAATTAGTCTGATTTTTGGGTTTGATTGGAATAAAACCAGTATTTTCCTTGCATCTAATAGGAGGAAAACATACTTAGGTTAAGGTTAAGACTTTTATAAGGGAATACATGAGTTCTCAGTCACTTATGAGACTAAAATAGTTTTAGTAATACTTTCCTTGACAAAAGCAGTTTCTTTCATTTTTCATGAGTTTTCGTTTTCAATAAAACCAATTCAACTTTTGTCATTTTCTTGTCTCATTTCATTCAACATCATATCTTGGTGTCTTGTTGAGTTTTCAAAATCTTTCCACTTTCTAAAAACTTTTTAACATTTTGTCTTGGATTCCTCAAATTCAACTATAGTGGCCTTATATTTTTGTTCTAAAACCAAATTATTTTCAAAAAGTTCTATTATTTTAGATTTGAATTCTTTGATCTCAATATCATGAGTTAAGCATTGACTCATGTATTCTTCAGCAATTTTCTTAACAATCCTAGTTAGACTTTCAATATGATTAGACAACTTTTTCACCAATTTTTTGGACTTACCAAATTTCTTTAATTTTATAACATACATGTCTTGAAATTTTAGGCAATATAACATCATCATCGTTATCACTAAGTTAAGTGTGTGTTTGAATTCTAATAATTCATTTCTATTAACGTAACTCACACACACATTCAATTCATTAGTATTGGCATCACTTTGACTCACACACATATGAATATCTGACTTAGCAACATCATTAATGTGAGAGATACAAAAAATAGTATCAACAATATTATCAACATGTGTGTTACTAGAGAAAGTACAAACAACATTACTATTTGCAGTAGTACTAGAAGAAATACTAATTTCATCACATACAGACATAAAATCATCATCATAAGAGCAATAATCACCATCATAGTCAATAACTTTAGCATAAAATTCCATACAAGATTTATCTATGTTCGATGGTTCTGACTCATCATCATCAGAATCACTTGAGAAATCCCAAGTTTTGCTAATGTGAGCCTTAAGTGTAGTTTGTGGTTTACTATAGCACCTCTTAGCATAATGTCCCATTGTACAACATTTATGGTATTGTACATGGGACTAGTCTGGCATAGGTCAATTGTTGTATGAGTTGTGGGTCTATTATGATTTGACTTTGTAGGTCTTTGAAACCTTCTTTCTTTAGGCCTAAAGGCTTGATGTCCACGATGCCCAGGTTCCCCTTTACGAGCAATAACAATATTTTTATATTTCAAAATATTCTTAAGTTGTTCGCTCATCGGGTCAATTTGAGTATCAAGGATTTCAAGGTCTGTTTCTTAGTCTAAGTCACTATCTAGGTCGGTAATAAATAATTTAGGTTTTCTCACTTTATAAGTGAAGCCTATGTTAGGCTCACTGTGCCTTCTAGTAGTTCAGAACATTAATTTCTTATAATCAATTTATATTTTCGTAGTTCTCCTTTGGCTAGTAAGAAGTTCGGGAGTTAAATTAGGATCATTAATTTCTTCAATGACATACCTTTTATGGTCAAACCAAGGATGGAGAGATCGAATAAAATTTGTCATTATGTCTCATTATGATAATCAATACCATTAGCATGAAATTTGGTGATTATTTCAAACAGTTTAAGGTAGAATTCATCAAAGGTTTCTGTGTCAGACATTATAATAAAGTTATAATGTTGGACAAGTATTTGAGTCGTGGAAACTTTAACAAAATTATAAACTACATGAGCAGTGATCATTATGTCTGAAGCTTCCTTAGAAGTAGTGCAATGAGATGCGTTTCAATTCATGTTCACTAACATCCATAAAAATAAAATTACGTCCTTTATTATTATATTGATACATGAGTTTTTTAGATATAGTATATTCACTCAATGTTCCATTTATTCTCGCGGTAATTCCCTCAGTTGCTAGTCTAGTATGAGTTTCATAACCAGTTTGAATGACATCCCAAACATCATCACCTAGTTATCCTTGAATTAAGGCTATCATCCTAACTTTCTAGTATAAAAATTTCATCCATTAAAGACACTGGTTAAAACAAATTTACTAATAATCAAGAACAGGTTACAAATACAACAAAATATTAGAAATGGAAAAAATGCACCTAACTGAGATACCCTCTCAAACATAGGTAAGTTCCTCTAATGAAATATCTAAAGGTTAAATGGAAAAGATATCCCTTTAAATATCAACAGATTATAGTGCCTTTTGTGCAATGTGTAGTGAAGTGAAAAATGAACTTATCACACACAAACACACAAACACTTAATTGTTATCGACAGATTGTAGAACAAATTGCAAGGTCTCTAAATGCAAATATACATATTTACGAATCTCAAAATCATATCTCAGATTTTTAAAAAATAAGTTGCATATCTAAGTTCTACCAAACAAGTTATTTATCAAAAGAATCTTAATTTTCAAAACTTGTTCAAAAAATAAAACATTTTCCTAAAAATAGTTATAAATAAACTATACACGAGTTTAGAAATCACAAATCGGATTTTAAAATATGAAATAGAAACAAAAAGTTTAAAGAGTTCTAAAAACAAGGTTTTCAAATATCTTTTGGTTTTGAAAAAGAGAAACGTTTTAGATCAAAAACCAAAATAACCTAGATAAGAGTCTAACGATAAATGAAATATAGGTTTAACCCTCTAATTCAATGCTTTTGAATAGAGATATGAAATCCCAAATGAGACCTCTTATTTATCTCTATTTCTTTCTTCTCTCTCTAACATATCTCTTTTCTCTCTCTATAACTCTCCTCTCTTTATGGCTCTCTCTAAAAAAACCTAATGTGACCAAAAGGCTCAGAAACAATTGAATACAAGACTTATATATGAGATCGTATGAGCAGGTTACAATCGAATAAAATGGACGGCAGAGGTGGAGAGATTGGATGGAATCACAATCCAACGGTTAAAGATAAAGCTTCTAATGAACGCTAAACCGAATAACAAAGTTAATAAGTAAAGCCAACGAACCTCAATCTGGGGAAAAATCCTAATCAACCACAACCACTGATATAAGCAATCTAATGATTATAAACAAGGAGATCAAATGTAGACTCATAAGAAACACAAACCTAAGGACACCATTCATCCAAACACGCTTGTAGATATATAATTGCTAAAAATGTATTTTCTAAAGAATTAACAATGTTTGACAATTCAATTAAAAATACCGAAATTAATTCGGGAAAAAATTTCAAAAATATATTCACATAATATTATCTCAAAATGTCATTTTCCACAATTTTAGCATTAACAATCATAGGATTAAAAATAGGATTAATAAATGCATGTGTGTGAATAGAGTGTAGTGTAGTGTGTTCCACTATTTTCTATTTTGTCTTATTTATATACTAGGATCTTGATGCATATAGGAATCCTTTTTAGATATTCAATCTTGAAAGGAACTTGAGAGGGATCTCAACTAAAAATTATGTTGGCACAATATCCAAACTAGTTGAACACTTCATAGTCTGGACTGAGAAAATCCTAAGAGAGTATTCTATCTAAGAGTGTTTCAACATCCACTCATGTCTTATATTTACTATAATTGGTGTTTATAGTACATGAATAGGTCATATTAGCTTTTAAAATATCAAAAGATATATGAATATGATTCCTTACAATGGTTCAACAAACCACATGCCGATATCTAGTGGTCTTAAGTGGTTAGAGAAGTTGATAGAAGAAACTTCATTAATATAGAGAGTGAGACACTCTCAAGTTTTTTATAGCTTCACCATAATATGAATGAGTTATTAAATGACGGGGAAATGGTCATATTTATAATGATAAGATAAGTTATCACGTTCTCATCATGAGACCTGATAGAGTTCGGTAGAGCATTATAGAAGGTCCTCAAAGATGCTAGAGATATTTAATTGAATGATGCAATAGACCAAGATAGTCACAGAGTAAAGGCGGATTATGTTACGTGGTGGGATGGATGATAAGGTTCTTTTCTCATGCCTATGTCTAGCATAATTTCTTTAAGTGTTGAAAAATAGTCGATATCTTTCCTCTAAAGGTGATTCCTTATTAAGGTCATATTCAAGATAAGGAGCTTAGGACAAGGTCAAGGTCATAATCCCTCTAAATAATTAAATTAACATTTACAGGACTTAATAAGGACACATACACGTCTTACATATATGACAATGTCTAATCCCACATGGTCATTCCTTTGTGTTATGTTCATATCCCTCTGCCTATACTAGTAATGGCCTCTCTAGTCCAAGAATCGGTTGCACAACCTACAAGGCCTCGGTATCCACCAACAATGGTTGATAATGATCATTCCATATGTATAGTGATATCTTCTTAGAAGTAGAACATCTTAGAGGATTTGTAAGCCTAGAGTTTACTTTGATAGCACAAAGTTGACAGCATTTTTTACAAACTCAAAGGACTCTTGAAAAACAAAATTAGGTTTTTGGAAAGTCTAGGCTTTATACTTTTGAAGACGTTTTTAAAGGCTTTTAAATAGTTTAGCATTAAAGAGGTTTAATTAAGCATGATTTCCAAGACAAAGGACATCATTCAAACCAAGTATCCCTTGTCTTATTGAGAGATTTCAAATGAGGGGTTCTCATTTGAATTTTTTTTTAGTCCATGGTAAATTTTTTTAAGATATTACCTTTGTTTAGAACCATCTTTGATTGAGAGAACCTTGTTAGAAGTTATTTCAATCGAGGTCTTCTCCTTTGAAAATCAGAACCCCATTCAAAACCATCTTCGATCGAGGATGACCTCATTCGAATGAGGTCACTTGATTCCCTTGATAAAATGTTGTTAATAAATATTTTAAAGTCTTTCCATTTTTATTTTAATTAGGTTCGTGTCCTTCACTTCGTATAAATAAATTACACTTATAGGGAAATACAAAACTTTGAAAACTTTTAGATTTACCAAATCTCTTATATGGAATGAATGTGTCTGATATAGTTTTGTAATCTCAATGAAAAGACACCAATACATATACGTTTTCTCCGAAATTAAGTCAAAAAAAAAAAACTAAGGGAGTGTGAAACATGTCTTTAAATATCCCCTATTTGGGTATTCTGGTAAAAACCCAAAATTGAAAGGATCCAAAAAATTACTGAATCGAAATTCCTATACATTAATATACTCGTACCAATCCCAATGATACTCGATAAATATGTACGACTTTCTTAATCCATGGTATATCAACATCACAGTCCTTGTAAGTCCTGCTCACTTACACAATTACCACATGATGCACTCCCCAGATCCCAAAAATTCTCCCCCTTTGTGTCTCGAATAGACAAAGGAAGAAAATAAACAAAAATAACTATCACAAATCAATCCAATCAAGCAAATAAGAATCATCAATATAGCTTATTCTCAATGAGATAAGTGATAAAAAATCATGGATATACAAACATGGTAAATAATAAATCAATAAAGAACATCATAATCATACCTCAACATGACTTGTGAGATCATCAATATCATCTAAACTAAAAACTATCAACAATAGAATGCAACACAAAAATGTTGTAACAAGACACATATAACAATGTAAAAATGAATATACCAAATCTACAGTTGTGCCATACATATGATAAATATCCAATAAAAATATAAATACATGTCCACAAAAACTTCCATAAATCAACAGAGTATAAGAGAACAAAAATACATCATATAAAATCAATTGTCTTTATCGCTATGAGTAATAAATCATAGAAAACAAAATTACAATCTATAAAATATTTAAGAATATCCACTTTCATAATCTCCATCCCGAGCTCCAAAACGGCCTGCTCCACCTATACTCTCCTAGTCATATTGCTCCCTCAGCCAATACTGGTACAAGGTTTCCTTACGAGCGGCTATAAGCTTATGTCTCTCTAATAAAGATGCTAGGGGTGCATGTATAGCTTTAGTCTACCGCGCATGTAGTCATGATGACTCAATTATCTCCTAATAAAATGAGGTGAACTATGTAGAAAAATTTGAATCTTGTTGAGTTGGTTGTGTTAGAGTAGGAGTAATCACGATATATGATTTAGAAGCAGGAACATATCGCAAATCAACACAATATTTTTCGTCATACTTTAATGCAATTCGAGGGCGAACACAGGCATCATCAGGAATATGAGACTCTAAGAGGTGTGTAGTGGCCGTGTTAATCCTAGATAAAGTCTCTCATAATGAGAGATGCATCGGCTATCAGCATGATATATATAAGAAACATCTCATAAGGTAGGGACACTCGTAGCTACGTATCTCCCTCATTCCGAATGGATGATATATGCATCTAGATGAGAGATAAGAGATTGATGGTCATGATGGTACCAATAGCATGTATAAACCCAATGTCATTACGTAATACCCCGTATTTTATGTGCATTAATTAAATTGTGAAATTATTATGTTTACTTGTAGTGACGTGTGATGTCACTATTTATATCTTACATGTGTTATCTGTGTTATATAACTCGAAATTAAAATCGAACTTATTACATGGTGATTCATTGAATAAATATCTGGAAGCGACTATGTATTATAGGCGATTATGGAATGGTGGAGGATTTGATATCAAGGGTTTCCTTATTTGAATTATTCCATTGGTGTCAGTTTCCATAGATTGGGAACTAGTTTCCTATAATGTCTTATCACGCTAAATTAATAAATAATTAAATAATGAATTTTGGGCTCACAGTGGATAAAGTATTCATTTGTGCGGTATCATATTTTGGGTTGCCTTTAGGGACATTTAGAATGTTCGTTTATAACTTCAAAGAATGGGTTTAAGTCCTTTGGGTTGGTACATGGCTTGGGTAGTGTTTTGGGACATTTGGAGATGTATTTGGTCTCTTTGGGTTAAGTCCCACACGTGGCCTCAACCTAATTTCAGGACTGATGCATTTAAGAGGTCATTAGTTTAAATAAAGTTCCTATTAACAACTTTGAAGAGGAACCCTATGGCTTAGAGAGAAGAGGCATCTTAGAGAGGAGAGGAATGGGAGGATTAAAGTTGGGAATTCATCCTACTTTAGACTAAAGCGAGTTTACCTAATGTAAGAATATAATTATTTTTATGTCATAGTATATATGTTTAATTCAATCTAAACCTGGTGATGCTATACTCTGATTTTAGTAATCAATTAACTTAGTGAGATAATTTAGGGTAATATTCATATTAATTATATGCACTAATTTGGGTAGAAATACTTGTTAATCCGAATTAAAAAGTGGTTTATAATTTTTAGCATCATGTTATATACCTTAAATCATACAAAATCCCTTTGTTAATTTCATGAATGGGTATGAATCTGAGATAAGATGGATAAAATTATAAAACTAGGGCCCTTTAAGTGAATCACAAATAAACCCTTTAAATTAATCGTAGAAGTATATAAAACTATTACAGGTAGGTTAGGATTGTTCTTAGACATCTTATATCTAAAGGAGGATGGGTATAGTGATCATTAGAGTCTTGAAATTAAGTTTTTGAGGTTGATAATAGCGAAATTAGGTTTTTGTAGAAGATGTCCTACATTCATCTTATTTGAACAAGATCAGTATCTCATTTGAACGAGATTGGTTAATTCATTTGAACGAGTTTGCAACTCATTTGAAACAAAAAGGCTATTTCGTTTGAACGACTTTAGTAGTCCATTCGAACGACTTTCGGAATCTCATTTTAATGAGACAGGGACTTCGTTTGAACAACTTTGGGATTGTTTTTACAATTAAGTCTTAATTAAAAAGACGAATTAATTTAAGCATTCTGGATTTAAGGCTTAGTAATCTTTATGTGTTTAAGACTCTTATTCTGGTGTTTAACAGTGATTGTAGGATACGTACTAGGAGATATCCTTATGGGTCACGTACGATATAGACCATGTTGGTATCAAGTGATAAAGACAGGATTTACCTCAGTGATTTTTCCCTCGGACATTATGTGATGATAGTACTCGTTGTATCCCGAGGGGATTAACGGGGGGATCCTCTTATATAGCTTAGGATATGGGGACGTATGATTAATATAAAGGCGTAATAATTAGCCCTTATTAATGTTTTGAGGTTCTAGGTCTGGGATGACCTATAACCATACCTAGTATGCGTGAGAGATCCCCAAAGGCGATAGGGTTAGGCTGTATTACATGTGGGTTCAGGCGTAGCCCATTTATTCTGTACGTGACTAGGGCTATACTTATGTGGATTTTAAACGTAAAAATTATCGTTCCTTATATTTTCATATCCTTGATATGTATAGATTGTCATGGTTATGGAACCTTTAATTATATTTGGTTGATAATAAAAATAATTAATCATGAGGTTTCCTTGGGTTAGGGATTAGACGCATACAATATCTAGGGTTGTTTGGGTTTAGTTAAATAAAAAATAACTATAATACGATAGGAAGATATGTAGCTATATTGTATCCCAAACTCAGTTATATTCTTACTCTTCGTAAACTCGTTGTTCACATTGTTGTTGAATTATCCTTTTAGGACATAGGTCGCCGTTGCAACCTCATTCTTGATTCTATCTTACACTTCCTTCAGTTGCTACTTACATAATATGATAAGTCGAGCCTGCGTGACCACTCCTTTATTACTAGTTACATTTCAGTTGACTCGGATATTAGAGTAATTATTACTTTAGTTTTAAATAGTTATTTTGAGATAGTTTACATTTCCTGAGTTGGATTTTATTATTGTTGGTGATTATGGTATCAAAGTTTTACTTTTTGTTTATTTTTATTTCCGTGCTCAGTTATATAATTTATGTGTATTAGTTTTATTTCAGTCATGCTTAGAATGATATATAATTATTTTAAATGCATGTATTATTTATTTTTAAACTGATTAATCTAGCTTAGATTTTATGAGGTATCACAATTGGTATCAGATAATTCCAGGATCTAGTGTCGTAGGGATCTTGAGTGAGTCCATCGCTTTTTCTACGCAGAGTTCTTTAATACTTTAGGTATTGGTTATCTAGGTTGTTTTATTATTTTCATTATACATTTATTGGTATGCTTTTGTTTACAATCTTTCAAATAGTGAAGACACGATGATGAGAAATATGATAGAGATCAACAATGAGCGTCGAGTCGATGGAAGTTGTGCCTCAGCAGCAACCTCAATAGCGGAATGGGCTAGCTATAGCACCGACTAACCTAGATGACATTATCACCCAGAGTGTAGTAGCGACAGTGGTAGAATTATGACAGGAGAAGCCACCACTATCACCACCTATGGTTGCATGTGTTTTTACCCCTATTGCCACGTCTTCCTAGAAGTGTGCTCGGAGTGCCTTTATAAAAGGCAACCGAACAGAGTTTTCTGAATCTACTGATGCGGTTCTGTACTATAGTGGAGGCCTGACACTGAAAGTCACTTACGTCTAGTAGAGTGCATTGATTTTTAGAGGAAGATGCATGCCAGCTTCAGACGTGTACAAGATGCATTATATTGGTGGGAGTTGATTACCACATAACAAGATAGGTCGCAGTTGACCATTGCTGAGTTTTGGGTGAAATTTGAGGGGAACTTTTTCTCTCCCTCACAGCAAATATGTCTGAGAGCAGTTCTATAGGCTCAAGGAGGGTTGTACTATTACCGAATATTAGAGGGAGTTCACCAACCTTGGGCACTTTGCCCCAAATGTGATGGGTTCGTAGGTTTGGAATATGGAGAAATTTATCAAGGGATTGACTTGGAGGATTTGACAGGTATTGATGGGCAACCCTATCTTCAATACTTACACACATGCAGTGAATGTTGCAGTCCTGGAATGCAAGGACTATAGATATTTCCTGAGAGAGAAGGAACTAAAGAAGGTGAAGGTAGGAACCTGCCAACGGCCAAAGACAGTTGAGACTAGTGAGTCGTCTAGGGGGCAGAGATGCTTACAGCAGCACCAGAGAGGTTTGATTCAGGGTGATCACCCCCACCAAGAGGTTTAGAGGAGGAGATGAGTAACATCATCAAGTCGGTCAGTGTCAAGGCCACCCAGGACAAGGGTAGAATGGCTAGCAGGGACTAGATCAGAGATAGCAGAACTGGCCCCAAGGATAGGGGCAACAGGGATGTCATCAGGACCATCCCATTAGGGGAATATGTTTCACTTATGGAGAGATGGGCCAGTCATTTAGGATATTCTCGGGGGAAACCAAGATGGTAAAGGGCAACAAGATCTTCCATACTCGCGATAATTTTAGACATTACCACTAGTGCCACAATACCCAACATTGCCTCCACCTATAGATCAGGCATAGGGATGCTCGTAGCTGTATCATGGAAATGCATTTGATGTCTATCAAGTAATAAAGCCATCATAACCCTGGGCTATTAAGGGTATATTTTACGCTTATGGTAGTTATGCACGTGTACTTTTTTATACATGGGTATCCTATTCTTTTTCTAGTTGTGCATTTGCTTCAATGTTAAGTATGTTAGATATTTTTACCAATTTATCATTGCACATGGATACCCCAATGGGTAGGGGTGCTGTAATGCGTCAGGATCGTAGCGAGTGGCAATTGATATTGGTCTATTGTGTTTTTCCACCGACTTACTACTTTTGTAAATGTCAATGAAGGACTTATATTGGGGATGAACTAGTTAGCGACGTACCATGCACAGATCGACTGCAATGGGAAGGCGATTACGTTTTCCATTCCCGATCAGTATATGTTCCTTATTACTATGCCTAGGGTCGAGGGGGATTATAGCACCCATACGCATTATATAGATGCGAGTACATCTAAGGAGGTCACCATGTTCGTAGACTCGATACTAATTGTCCATGAGTTTATGGACATGTTTACCTCCCTCTACAGAGATAGACTTATGTATGGATTTGGCATTGGGCACCAAGACAATTGCGAGGGATCCATACTAGATGGCTCCAGTTAGAGATGTGCGGGCTTTATTAGCATATTCAGTAGTTGTTGAGCTAGGGGTTCATACAAAGGAGTACATCTCCATAGGGAGGTCTAGTTTTTTGTATGAAAAAAAAAGGATAGTTTTCTCTCATTGTGTGTAGATTATCGGGAGATGAAAAACGTAATAATATGGAACAACTATTTGTTATCACATATCGAAGATCTATTTGACTAGTTGAGGGGACCATCATTCTTTTTCAAAATTGATTTATGCTCTAGGTATAACTAATTACGTATTCAAGAGTGGGACATTTTGAACATGACTTTTCTAATGCATCGTGGATGGTTTGAGTTCTGGGTCATGCCATTTGGGTTAACCAATAAGCCAATAGTTTTCATAGATTTATTGAATTGGGCATTTCGATAATTCCTAGACCCATTCATCATTATTTTTGTTAACAACATCTTAGCGTATTCCTGATAAGAGGAGGATCATGCACAACATCTATCATTACTTTTGCAGACACTTTGGGAACATAATTTTCACGCTAAGTTCTCTAAGTGCGGGTTTTGGCTTTGATTGGTGGAGTTCTTTGGCTATGTTGTTTATGCGATCGGGAAATCGGTGCATCCTGGTAAGGTATCTATAGTTTTGGATTGGGGATAACCCACGACACCTATAGAGGTTAGGATTCTCTTAGGTTTAGCTGTTTACTACATGAGGTTTAATCAAGGATTCTCAAAGATTGTCGATCCATTGAATCACCTCACCCATAAGAGGGTATCGTTTATGTGGAGCACCGAATGCAAGGGGGCATTTGAGGGGATCAAAGAGAGGCTTATGATCTATTTTTTTCCTTACTTCATTGCGGTAAGGCGTGGAGTATTTGGTTTACAAGAATGCATCGCTCTAGAGGCCAGGAGGTGTGTTGATGCATGAGGAGAGGTCTATAGCTTTTGCTTCCTACAAGATTAAGGCTCATAAAGGAAACTACCCCACTTATGATTTGGAGTTGGTGATGGTGGTTTTTTCTCTTTGTATTTGGAGACATTATTTGTTGGTAGAAAAGTTCACACTATTTTATGATCACAAGAGTCTCTAGTACTTATTTACGTAGATGGATTTAAACATGAGACAGTGGAAATGGCTAGAGTTTGTGAAAGACTACCACTTTTAAGTATAATACCATTGAGGAAAAGAAAATGTGGTAGCGAACGCCTTGTTCCATAGGTCGATAGTTTAATTGGAAGTTTTATGGTATGAGCATGTGGATAATTTAACTGACATTAGGAATGAGAGGTGGAGTACCTTATGCGAGATGGAATTGGCAGATGCATTCTAGGTAATTGTGACTATTAAACCTATTATTGTATTATGGGCCATTCAGGCACAAGGTTTGGACTCTTTTAGCTAGGAAAAGGTGTGAGGGCTTATATATGGAGGAGTTACCTTTTTCTCGATTGGCTCATACGGAGGATTGGGATTTCAGGGACATTTAGTAGTACAAAAGGATCCAGAGTTGTGGATCAAAGGATTCGAAGTTGTGTATGGTAGTTTTGGTCGAGGCGCCCAATTCATGATATACAGTGCATCATGAAGGAGAGAAGATCTACTAAGATATGAGATAATCGTACCAATGGGTTGGTATGAAGAGAGATGTGATAGAGTTTTTGTCTAGGTGTTCCACCCATCATTCTGTAAATGAGGAGCACCAAAGATCAGTAGGGAATTACAACCATTATAGATTCTTGAGTGGAAGTGAGAGAGCATTCATATGGACTTTACAGTTGGGTTGATGATCTCTTAGCGAGACCATGATTCTATTTGGGTCATCCACCCTGGTTTTCTCACTGGTGAGGGGCAAACTTGTTAGACTCATAATACACTACGGTTTAAAGTTCGAAACCCTCTAATGGATACTAGATTTGAAGAGGGCATGTGTTAGGATGGCTATGACACAATGTCCCCTATTTATCTAGCATGAGGGATTCCAAAAATCACGTTCATTTGGAGGTTCAGGGTTATAAAAAATAATTATATTTGAGTCATCATTGATTGATTAATGAAGATGGATTATTTCCTTCAAGTGCAGACATATTACACCATAGAGTTGTACATAATTTTATTTGTGAAAAATACTTCATGGCGTAGAGTTAGATATAGTGTCCGATGGGGATAATACGTTCATCTTCCAACTTTGGGGGGTTTCAGGAGGCAAATGGAGTACAACTGAACACGAGTATGACATTTCATCCTTATTTTGATGGTCAGACTGAGAGAGTGAACCAGATTTTAGAAAACCTGCATCGGGCTTGAGTGTTGAATCTGAAGGGGTAATGGGATCAACACTTACCACTTGTGGAGTTTTCTTACAACAATAGTCATCAGAAAACTATTGGTGTGTCACCTTACGAGGCATTATATGGGTGGCGAGGTCATTCACCAAGTTATTAGTTGGAGATAAGAGATCACATGATGCTTGGGGAGAAATTAAAAAGAATTTCTTATGAATTTATTCGTGTCATACCCTACGAAAACACAAATTAAAATTTTACCTTTATTAGAAATTAAGTGTTCAAGCAATAAACTCCAAATTAAATACTAATCAATTACATAATCAAACCAAACACAGGAAGCAGTAAGGAAAAATCCCTTTCGGGAAAAATCTATTATTTAGCACTGTAAAGAGTTTGAAAGACACAGTTGACTTACAGACTACTCAGCACCACTAAGTATGATGCGTAGGTTTTTTAAATATTTTACGAAATATGGCACAGTCCATCACCATCCACATGAAGTGGTCTTCCCTCAGTATCCACCGATCAACCTTTTTCTTTAACAGTAGAGCCTTGGCTCCACAAGTAAACAATAGAGCAAACCTCTACAAGGGTTATGCAAGTGTACGAAAACTTAGGTTTAAATAAACTCAACAAAGTATATATGGGATAATGATTTGGAAAGGAAAAGTGCTTTTGTAAAACAAAAAGATGAGAACTTTTGGTTCAGATATTGGGAATTTATTTTTGCCAAAAGTCTTTATAAAAACCTATAAAAAATAGGTTTTTATAGAGAAATCATAAATTTCGAGGTGGAGAAGTCGTTTGAATAAAAATACAAGGTCGTTTGAAAAATATTAGCATTTCATTCTAATAAAAATCCCGTTTGTTCAAATGAGACATCTTTCTCGTTTGATCGTCCTTCTAATGAGATGTGCAATCCTTGGTAGATGATTCTCGTTCGAAGGTCCTTCGATGGCATTCAAACGAAAACTTAATTTTGATCAAATAAGATTTCAATCTCGTTCAGACGAGATAAAGAAACAATTTTTTTAATTTTTAAAATCCATTTTATTAATAAGACTCAATATAAAAAATAAACATCCCATAATATAATTTGACTGAAAAATAAAAACCACAAGTCATATACCTCCATAAAGTGTCGGTGACAAATCCAACGGCTTGAAATCCAAAAAAGATGTTTGGTCACTAATAAGTCTGCAAATGATGATGAAGACAATGTGAAAGTAGTGTTCGATTTGGAACTGCGATTTATTATGGGATGTGCCAAAACTAGCAGAGAGCCTAAACTATGACCAATTATAAAATCTTGCTCTTGAAAATATCCCTCTTTGGCTATTCCGATACAAAACAAAAATCGAAAACTAAATTATTATAAAGGCCCAATGACAATGATCCTAGTGTCCTCCCAAACCCAAGAAACAGTACGACATTTAAACCTTTGTTTTCAACTGAATTGTTCTCCCTTTGACTAACTTTGTCTTCATCTTGTGTGTTCCATGAAATCATCGTCAAAGCGAAAGAGACCTACACAGATGAAATAAATAAAATATCGTGATGCATACGATTTTTAAAGAAAAATAACTCCCCCTCAATTTGTTCTCCCCCATTTATCCATAATAGACAAAGGAGTAGAATCTAAACATGAATAATAAGTATCACATGAAGAAGAAAAGATATCATCACAAAGATAATAATCAATAAAGAACATGTAATGATAATCTAAAGGGAATAATGTGTTCTTTCCCTATCAAACAACTAATATTGAGGTTTTTTTTTAAAAATCAAGTATAACAAGTATAAGTATATATGTATATATATATATATATATATATATATATATATATATATATATATATATATATATATATATATATATATAGGTACAAAACATATAGCACCATGGAAAAACACTAAAATACCCAAATGTGAAAACATAATGTAATTGTGTGGACATTTTCTATAGGAAAATTAACATAAACATTCATAACATAGGTGCACAAAGTTATGAGATACTTCTAAAGAAATAACTAAAATTAAACCTTAGGTGTAAAATGTTGAACTCAAATGAAATTGACTCGACTTATGCGATATGCCATGAATTTTAATGATTCTCAAATCAATAATGCCAAACCATTTAATCCTTTTTAAGAGAGTTCACTGTGAAAACCTATTGATCTTCTACTTTATAACTCCCTTAAAATCTCATATATATAAGGATTCACTCTAAAATATTTTAAAGAAATCATAATGCTCATATGTAGCGAAGCATAAATGAATATAAAATAAATGGCCTTGGCACTTTCTGTTTTTTCTACCGATAATCTGTTTAGGCTCATTTTGCAGATAGAGGATTTTAATGCAAATAGAATTTTGCTCTTTCATAGCTCCTTTAGATTTCTTAAAATATATAATTGTTTTTCGAGAAACGAAATATGGGCAATGGTTTTTACAAGAAAAACTTATCTTTTTTTACATTTGCTTCGTTATTAAGAAGGATTGAGATGACAACACGGCATTTGACACATGATAAGCAAGTACAATGTTCATAAAGTCCATGCGCGTGTACAATAAAGGTGACAAAGAGTCTAACGTGTAGAAAGTAATTATCAACGATTAACGTAATGATATCCACACATTATTAAGCACACTAATGAAACATAGTCATGTCTTAAAACACTATGAAAAAATCATATTGATGGATGGAATGTAGGAGTGATCCAAATAACAAAAATCTTTTTGTCTTTTTCAAAAATTTTATCAAAAATAAAATATTTTTCAAACTTTTTCTTAAAAAAACAAAAATCTTTTGGATTTTTTCAATTTTTTTCATAAAATCAAAAATCTTTTTGGAAGTTTTTCAAATATATCAAAAAGAAAAAATATGAATACAATAGAAATACAATATAGTTGTAGGAATATAAGATATGATCATGATAAATATCCTACACAAGATAAAATATCGGAACTCAATCAATGGAGCAAATACTCAAAGACTCCTAAGATTCTCGAATCTAATTGCATCTATAGGTTTCGTGAAAATATTGGCAAATTGAAGTTCGGTGCTCATAAAGCTCAAGGACACAAACTTCTCCTCAACGAGATCACGAATAAAATGCTTGCGTATCCTAATGTGCTTTGTGCGGGAATGATGGATCGGATTACGGGATATATGGATCGTACTCATATTATCATACGAAATAGTCATTATGCCTTGGGAAGTCCCATCTTTTCCAACATTTGCTTCATCCATAAGAGTTCGTGCAACAATTGTCGACAGCTATATACTTAGCCTATGCAGGTGAAAGATATGGAGTTTTGTTTCTTACTCAACTAAGAGATAAGAGAACTCCCAAAGTAAAAACACCCACCCAAGGTTCTCCGATAGCCATCAAAACCCCTGGCCTAATCGACATTTGAATAGGATATTAAACAGTCATCGGTATCGAAGTAATATTAAATATTATAGGAAAATGTGTTGCTCACATATTTGATGATACGTTTAAGTGTGAGCAAGTGAGACTCTTTCGTAGATGCTTGGTATTGCACACAGACTCCAACGCTAGAGGTAATGTCGGGGCTACTGGAGGTAAAGTAGAGAAGACTACCTATCATGCTTGTATAAAGGGCTTTCTCTATGTCCTCGCCTAAAATGTCTTTACTAAGCTTAGTTGATGTACTTATAGGAGAGCGTGAGTGCTTAGTGGAGTTTAAACCAAAATTCTTTAGTAGGTCCCTAGCATATTTGGATTGAGATATGAATATCCCATCCTCTAATTGACGCACCTAGAGACCTAAGAAGAATATAAGCTCTTCAACCATGCTCATCTCAAAATCTCTTCTCATTTTCTTCTCAAAAGTGTGAGCATGCTAAGAGCACGTGGATCTAAATACAATGTGTTCCACATAGACTTGGCCAACTAATATATCAACACTCTCTCCTCACAAATAACATATTATCCACTCCTCCTCTCTTAAAGCCATGAACTAAGAGATAAGAAGTGAGCCTCTCGTACCAAGAAGATGGTGCTTGCTACAAGCCATTCAGGGCATTCTTAAGATAATATATGTGTCTCGCGTGCTTTGGGTATTTAAGACCCTTTGGTTATTCCACATACACTTCCTCATGTAGAATGCCATTAAAAGGAAGGCACTTTTTATATCTATTTGATATAGCTTGAAGTGTAGATGACATGAGATGGTGAGTAATAAGCGAATGGACTTAAGCTTAGCAACAAGAGTGAATGTCTCTTTAAAGTCGACACTCTCAATCCATTTGTATCCTTGAGCAACCAACCAATCCTTATCGTGAACTATGGTACCATTCTTATTTATATTATTCTTGTAAATCCATTTGGTACCCATCACATTTATCTCACCGGGTCAGGGGACTAGCTCCCAAACATTGTTCTTGTAAAATTGAAGCAACTCATCTTGCATAAAGAATACCCAATGCTCATTCTTAAATGCTCCTTCCACTTTCTTATGCTCGACTAATGAGGTGTA
The DNA here is from genome assembly GCA_949130495.1 of Sambucus nigra. Lineage (NCBI taxonomy): Eukaryota > Viridiplantae > Streptophyta > Magnoliopsida > Dipsacales > Adoxaceae > Sambucus > Sambucus nigra. Next base: position 351,659,741 of record OX422207.1, on the reverse strand, counting down.
GCAAAGGTATATAACCACATTCTCAAGTTGAGCAGGAGTCTTAATGCCTAGTGTAGGATCACCAAGTATAGAGAAAGGGTTATTACTCTTTCAAACCGAAGAGGTTGCATACTCTAAATCAAGAGTGGGATCCTCCAAGGTAGTACGAAGAGCGATGGGATCTTCACCAGGGTGAGCATCGTCTTCACACTCGGGTCTAGGGTCAACGCTGATGGCTTTTCATCTCTAAACGTGGTGTTTATTAACTCCATAACCTTAAAACGTGCATGGTTAAACACTCTATAAGCCCTATTTAACGATCAATAACCTAAAAATATCCCATCATCGCTCCGGTAGTTAAACTTTTCTAATTGCTCTCTATCTATCGAGATGTCGCAAGTACTCCCAAAGACACGCAAAGATAATAGGTTGGGTTTCTTCCATGTTCATAACTCATAAGGCATGTGTAATGTATATGTATGAAGATATACCCTATTCATTATATGGCATGCGGTACTCACCGCCTTCGCTAGAAGCGTCTTAGCACTTTTCTCCCAAGAAGCATGCATCTAGACCTTTATTGTATCGTCTGGTTCTTCCTCTTACCTATCTTATTTTGTTAACAAGTAAGAATGGTTGAAAACTCATGTTTGATTCCAACTCCATCATAATATCTATCCACTTCGACTTTTTTAACTTTAGTGTTTTTATCACTACGCATCTGAATAATAGTGACATCATGTTGATTTTATTGAACATGCCACTTGGTTGTTAGTAACTCAATCGCATTAAACTTTTCCCTAAGAAACCCCATGGTAGAGTATTTGGAAAATTCATTGACCATTACAATAATGTATCTCTTACCACCTAAGCTCTCCGTAGGAGTAGGACCCATAATTTCCATGTGAATCAACTCCAAAACTCGTGTGGTGATAATAGTATTCAACTTTTGATGGAGACTTCATATTTATTTTCCTTGTTGTTAAGGTAAAAAAATCGAGTAATTTGGTTTCCCAAGTGATAGTTAACCATGAACTCGATCCATTTTCACTAATCTATCAAGATATCTAAAGTTCACATGACCTAGTCATTGATGCCATAGGTCCATGAAGGAGACCGTGCAATTATTACACACAAGGGGGGACTTGGGAATGATCATATACAATTATCGTTGGTCCTCACTCCTTTAAGTAAAAGTTCATCAGATTGATCATATACGTTACACTCAGATCAGTAAAACTTTATCGAAAAGTTTATGTCGCAAAGTTGATTTATGTTAACCTAGTTCGATTTTAACCCTTCGACATGAAACACATTGTCCAGTTTAGAAAATCCGAGTATCTCAACATAACCTTTTCCTAAAATACTAAACATACTCCCATCTCCAAAGGTGACTTCTCCTTCCTTGCGATCCACAAGGTTGGTAAAATATACCTTATCACTAACCATGTGCCTAGATCACCCTCTATCAAAATGTCATTGGGAAGTATTTTGAACCTTAAGAGAAACTTGCACAACAAGGGATTTTTCATCTTGCTTAGGCACTCAGTGGAGGTAACCTTGTGTTTGACCTTATCCTTGTTGGCTCTCGTCGTAGCATCAGAAGCATTCTCGAACAGCATAGACATCCGTTGAAATTCTTCTATTAAGCTTTGCAAAGTCATGACTAGGAACTTAACTTGCTCTCTAAGACTAGCAAAGTTACTAGAACGGTGTGCAGGAGTATGTATACGTTTAATTATACATAATTTTTAATAAAATTCCCTAAGGTGACCTCTCCTCTTGTAATAGGTGCAAACATAGACTTATTTGGGTCTACCTTAGTTCACTTTCTTAGGTTGAACTCTCTTTTGTGGTTTAGGTTGAGGGCCATAAGGATTTTCCATAAATTTAAGAATCGATTCCGGTGCAGCATGAGAAGTGGATGCACTATCGTAAGATATTCCTTGCCTCTCCCCAAAATCTAGAAAGGTACTGAGGAGCATCTTTCCAATCTTCTTTGATGTATCCTCTATGATAACCTTGACCTCCCAGGAACATTTGAGATCTTTCTTGAGTAGGGATACAAGGGCTTCAAGTTTCTCACAAATCTCCATGGATGATTGAAGATCTCTCATAAGACTAGCCACTTTGTTAATCAAGTCACCATTTTCCCTCTCTACTAAAATGAATCTCTCTAGTAAATAATCTCTCACCGGGGACTCACTCTCTCTCAAATCTCTCAACTCCTTCTTTAAAGATAAAACCCTAAAAGCTAAACCTTTTTCTGTATTTTTATTTTAAAGGACTCAAAGCAAAGTTTGGCATAAGCATGTTGAAGTTCACTCTCTCCCTCACCCATATCATCTTCTCCCTCACTCTCTCCAAAGTGATGACTTACTTTCAAGGCTATCATGTTTAGCAACTTCTTCATTGGCATTATGTGTACTAGATGTACTAAAATGACTAGCCATGAACACGATGAAGTTACGTCCATGCAGTGATTCATTTTTAGAATCAACTGCCTCAACAACTCTATCACTAAACTAGAATTTAAGGTTTATTTTCCTTTTCCTTGTCTCTTTAATCTCTTAGCACATTCATGAGCATTGTTGCCCTTACCCTCGCACTTATAACATCTCTCTTCATCTTTCTTAGGGTAATTTTTTCACTCTTTTTCAAAAAAAATCTTGTCCAATTTTTTTTTTGTCTTTATCAAAACTTTTATTTTCTTTGGAAGTATTTTCTTTTTTAAGTTTGAGATTTTTTTTGGCAAAAAGGGCAAGATCATAGAGATCGAAATCATACTCAGAGTCTGAATACACCTCCTCTTTCTTTTTAGATTGAAATTTTAACGCAATTCCCTTTTCCTTAAGTGTCAATATCATAAGTTTTAATATCTCCGATGAGTTCTTCTAACCTAAGTGTATCTAAAATACTCAACGAATTAAGCATAGTAACCTTAGGAATAAAATGGGCTAGAAGAGATCTCAAAATCTTTATAACTACATGCGTCTCAGAAATTTTCTCACCCAAATTAAAACTAGAGTTAACGATATCAGGAAATTGTGCATAAAATTCATCAAAAGACTCAGAATCTATCATGGTAATAGTCTCAAAATATGTGGTAAGGTTTTTAAGCTTAGCAACTTTCACAGCATTGATACCCTCGTGAGTGAGCAAGGGTATCTCAAGATTCCTTAGACGTGGTGCACGTCACGATGCGACAGAACTCGACAAGGTTGATGGCTCCATAAATGACACTAAGCCATGTGAGTTAAATTAACTCTATTTTAGTTCATCTTTAATCTAGTTAGTGATAATATTAGGACCTATGATATCTCCATTGGTCATAGTGGGTGGTATCCATCCTCTTTAACAAATATGCTCATCAATCACTTTCAAAGCTGACCTCATTTGAGCTTTACAGTAAGCATAATTAAACCCACAGAAAACAGGTAGCCTATTATATAAATTATCCATAAAACCTAAATTTTTAAAGGATCACACAAAAACTTAGTGTAACACGCTCTGATACCAATTTGATAAAATAAGATGAGGGTTTTCTATGGATCTATTCATATCTTAGGCTACGCACACACAAATTCAAATTTTATCCAAATTTTATCTTTATTAGAAATTAGATGTTAATGCAATAAAGTTCAAATTAAATATTAATTAATCACACAATCAAAGCAAACATGTAAAGAAGTAAGGAAAAATCCCTTTTGGACAAAACCTAGTATTCAACATTGTCGATGTAAAAAATTAGATTTGATCTAATTTATTAATCACAGATAATTATGAGTAAAGAAATAAGACAAGATATTTTTAAAGTGGTTTAGCCTTAAGGAAATGGCCTACGTCCACTAATTTGTATTACTAGGTGTCTTGCCCTGGTTTCGATTATTTCTGCTTGCCCTGCCAAGAGGGTATTACAATGTATTTATAGCCTTTGGGTTGTCAATGTGAATAGATAGTGTGCCTTTATCGAATAGGCGTTTACATCTGTACATGGTAACGAATGACTTTGAAAAAATAATCATTGAATATGTCTGGTCGTTTGGCATTCCCAATAAGTTGCTCGGTATGCTTGGTAGCTCGGTAAGCTAAGTAGCTGAGTACACTGAGTAGCTCGGTACATTGAGTACCTCAGTACATTGAGTAGCTCGGTATTTGAACTTGTGCCATGTTGGATGATGCGTGTCTTCATATAATTGGTCCACATCAACTGATTAATTTTTGTATCAATAGAAGCCCCCAATGTTTCACAGTTGAAGTTGGATGCGAGAGTGTGGAATATTTTACCCAAAAAGTTATTTGGGCATATTTTCCATGTCTTGGTTAATTGCAGACCTTCAACACTTGTAAAAAATTTCCACTTTGCGTAACAATTTTTAGCGTGAAATGGCAAATTTTTAAATATTTTGAGTTTTGGAGAACACTTGGGTTTTTGCGTCTTTTTCCTCTAATTAGCCATCGAGAACGCAACCATCGTCACTTTTTATCATTACTTTTCTCATTTTTTGAGGCAGCATATATAAAGACAGTAAAATCTGATTGTCTTCTACCTTTTTTCCATCTTTGTTTCCAAAGTCCTTGTTTTCTCATTTTTCTCATTATGAACATTCTTTTTGTCATCTGTCTTAGCTAATTCCATAATCTTCTGTAAGAATTTCTTCCTTCCTTCTTCTTTCTTTGCTTTAGTCACCATGATTTACTCTATTGAGTCATTGGATAAGTTTAGAACCGATTTTACGATTTCTTACTGGGTTGATTTGGAAGAACCTTCTTTTCCCTGTGATTTATTTTCTTTACCTGAGGGACACTGGTTTCCCTCTATTTTTGTAGAGGAATGCGGTTTTTCTTTCCTGCCTAATCCCCTGTGTTTGGAATTTTACCAATACTTTGATATTGTACCTGCAAGAGTAGTTCTAAATACATGGAGGGTAGTTAATGGCATACATAGGCTAAATAAAATATATATAACTCATCTAGGGATTCCTGAAATTATGGTTTGTTATAAATGGGTCATCAGTGATACCACTTTTTATTTAAAAACTAGGTAAGTTAACAGAGCCTTAGTGGTCAATCTCCCTGATTCTAATAGGGATTATTTTGATCATGGGGTTGTGATGAAAAATTGGCAACACCCCCCCCCCCCTCCCCCCCCATTAAATGGAAATGACGTGTACCAAGGTCCCAAGTGTCCACCTTATGGCAATGGGATAGGTTGTTCTTTATGTTTAAAGTAGCTCTCTTTTTGTTTGATAAAATGTTTCACTGACTTTCGCTTTCTACGATTTTAATTTACAGTTGATAATAAAAAAAATCCCCCAAAAGAGAGTGATATTAATATAAAACAGTTGAAGTTCATTTGGGGTCTTCAATAATCAATTGCTGGAGAACACGTGAGATCTGTTTCCTATTTGTTGGAATATAGGAACACCACTTCTTCCTTTATTGCTCGGTCTATTGCTCCTCCTTCTTTGGTTATTGATCTTAAGCAAGATCCATCATCTTTTTCAATTGTTGAAGAATATTCATTTGATTTGAATACTTCCATTCATGATCTCTTTGCTAAGATTATCCCTGGTACTTAAGGGGAAAAAACAATCAAAGAAGATGTCCCAGCTGAAGGGAATAAGAAAAAGGATGTCGCTCTATCTGGGGGCAACTAAATTTATTAATGAGGTTATCAAGAATCCCCCTACTGCTTAAATAGAGGCAACACCTTTGATTGAAGAGGCTGAACCTTTGAGAATACTAAGAAAGGGTCTTGCTAAAAAGGCCATTGATGTTGCTGCTTAACCTGCTAGGGTTAAATTACCTTCCTTGAATGCGGGTCCTCCAGCATTCAGTACTCCTAGTTTGTCCAGAAAATTAATTTGGTCTGGAACTCTCCCAGATCACAAAGATGCTGAAACCTCTACCTCGAGGAAAAGTATCTGATTTGGAAGCCCAACACCTTGCATCAGTAAGTGTTATTTTACCTTGACATTTATGTTCTGCTTTTAGTTTTCATATACTAACTTGAGTTTCTCTTTGTCTTGTAGTTTTTGGTGTATTTCAATAATATATTGGAAAAGGATGAAGCTATCAAAGCCGCTTCCTCTTCAAATGAAGTAGAAGAAGCCCTTGTTGGGTTATCAAAATCTTTAGAGTACTCCCAACAGAAATATGAAGATGATAGAACTTCATGGAAGAATAAAATCAAGGATGCTGAAACAGCTCAGAGAAAAGATATGGATGTTGCAAAGGAGGTAGAGGAGAAACTAAAGGTCGCAATTACAAATAATAAAGAAGCTGAGAGCAAGCTTGAAGAGGCTAAACTGCGCAAGAAGATCTTGAGCAGAGGGTACAGTCTTTTGAAGACCTACTTAAGGAGAAGGTTTCCTCACAGAGGACGAAGAGGAAGTCTGCTGTGAAAAATTCATTTAGCTCTGGCTGGGATAAAGGGTGGAATAAGTCTCTAGCTATAGCCTCTATTCAATTTTAGTATACAAGTTTGAAATTCTTCAAGGATGGATGGATTGTAACACTGAAAGAGTTGAACATTGCTGAAGATTATGAATTATTTCAGAAATATGTCCATGGCCCTCCTCCTACCATTAGAGAGGAAGATGGAGATAAAGCTGGATCTAATGAATATTCTTTGATGGTGTTGGAGCAAACACCTGCTGCTATTGTCCCTCAGTCTTCCGAGTAAGCCCAACAAATAACGCCTTCCTCTGAACAACCTCATTTGTCTTCCGAGCAACTTCAGCGACCAACTCCTTCTTCAAAATTAGTTGAGAAAGTGGTGGGGGATAAGGAGAAGGTGTAAAGTTATTCTGCAATTTTTCTTTTGTTTTGTATCTTTGAGTGTACTTCACTTCATTTTGATCAATAAAATTAACTATTTTCTTATATGGAGTTCCTCTTCTGCTATTCATTATTTATGCTGTTGATTTGTCTTTACTTTTCATCGCTAGTTTGTTTCTAGGATGGCATTTTTGTCTTCTCATGATTTCGAGCTGCTGAGAAGGTGTACTGACTTATTCAAAGCTGGTCACATGAATTTATCCGAGGAAGAAATAATTACAATATTAGGTGATGATGCCTCAGAACAAAAAAAAAGAGGCTTATCAATACTTGAAGTTTCTTCTTAACCGAGTTGTGGAGCATAACGCGGCCTATTATGAAATGATTGAGGAGCTCCAAGCTCAGCACAAAGAAGCCAGTGCCCTTCTTCATGAAAGTTATGTAAGCATTGATCGGGGCTATAATAAATTCATTTCTGCCCATAATAAAAGAGAAAGCCTTCTAAAATTCAAAATTTAAGAGAACAGAAACATTGCCAAACTGCTGGAGGAGGAAAATAACGTTTTAAGAGAAGAATTGAGATAGTTAAAATCTTCTTCTTCTTCTGGAGCTATAGTCCCGATTAATGATGATGGTATTTCCTTTTTTTAGACTAAAAATGCTTCATTAAGAGAAGAGTTAGAAACTTTGAAAAGAATTAGATCTGCATCCACTTCTCGGGGTAGAACAAGAGCAGGTCGAAGTAGCATTGAAGAGACTAGAAATCGACAAGTTTTAGAAAATCAAGTTGCTCAATTTAAGGAGAAAAATCAAGCTCTGGCAGAGATATCCCAAAAGATATAAACTCTTACAGAACAATTATCCACTCAGAGTTATTCGTTGCAGAATAAACAAAGTGTGCTAACAAGACTACACCAATATGTTAAATGGCTAACTAATCAGTTTCACAAGAAGCCCAAAGATTTCTGGATGGAGGGATACAATGAGGCTTTATATCATCTTAATGCCAGATTGAAGTAATCAAACAATAAAGCGTACAAATAGGGATGGATGAACGCTTTAATTGTAATGAAAGTTGAGCAAGGAACTCAAATGTGGGATTAGTATGACCTTGGGCTACTTGATCTGCCAAAACCACCATTCTAGCTAGATGTTAATTGGATTCCAATTCACTCCATTCCTCATTATTTGATTTCTAAGTACCTAGGTGATTACAGTCTTCATGAAGAATTTGAGATATCCTGAACTCCTCGTTTGCTAGACCGACTAAGTTTAAGTAACGCCAGAATGCTTTAGGACTTGAATTTTATCAATTCTTCTTATGCTTCAGATGACCCTCTAGCTGGAATGGATCCTGTATTAAATTCTGATGGAAAGAAAATAATATAATGATCTTTTTGTACTTTGTCAGTAACAGTTGTTTGTTTTAATAAAGAAGATGAAATTTTATATTCTTGATTTTGAACATGGAGTTCTTTTGTAATTTTAACAATAGATCAATAATATGACGTTATATTAGTAAATTACTAATAAGAATGATGGATCTCTTATCTGATCAGTCTTTAGATATAGATGAATATGAAAGGATAGTCTATCACTTTATTTTTAGGGCCTAGACAATGGAATATTTATCCCATGTTCTATCTAGTTTTAGTGATGTTTTATCACCCATAAATGCCTAGGCAATGGAATATTTATCCCATGTTCTTGCCTAGTTGTAGTGATCTTTTTTATCACCCAATTGTTACCATGGATTTCACTAATATGTCTAGATATTTAGACAATTAGTTACCTTGGTTCCCAGGTAGTGGACGTTTATCCAACTTCTTACCTAGTTTAGGTGCCCCTTTCATCACCCATGTTTTAACCAAGCATTTAGGACTTTGCCTTGCTCAATTGCTGATGTCGAATAACTTTTAGTTGGTGCTTGTTAATGCCGACCAACTTTAAGTTGGTGGTTGTGCATTTTCAAATGATGCAAGCTGCTGAGTGTAGTGTGTAGCACTAGTACTCCGAAAAAATAATAAAACAAACGAATGGGGAAATCATATTTTTCATTCATATTGAAGGAATTGAGTAGATTGACTGTTACATCACTGGTAGTACTTTCGCAGGTGCTCTGCATTCTAGGCATTCTTGAATTCTTCCCCTTCGAGAGTTTCTATTCTATAAGTGTCAGGTCGGATAACTGACGTGATGCGATAGGGCCCATGCCAATTGGCCTCTAACATATTGTGCTTTTGAATCACCTTCTTGAGCACGTAATCACTTTCTTTTAGATCACATTTCTTTACCCTTTTGTTATAGAACATAGCAGTCCTTTACTGGTAAGTTGTATTTCGAATCGTTACATCTTCTCGGACTTCTTTGAGAATGTACAAATCCAAGCATCTCATCAAATCACTCACTAGAGAATTTAAATTGAGCACCCTATTAGTAGGTAATCCCAGTTCAGATGGTATCACTGCTTCACTCCCAAAAGCCAACATGTAAGGGGGTTCTCTAGTTGCTATTCGGGGAGTTATTCAGTAAGATCATAACACTGATTCCACCTCGTTAATCCAATTCCCTTTAGCATCATCTAATCTTTTCTTCAACCCATTCAGTAGATTTATGTTCGTCATCTCTGTTTGTTCGTTACTTTTGGGATGAACTGGAGCAGAATGGACTTTTTGAATATTGGACTATAGACAGTACGCTGCAAACTCATCATTGTCAAACTGGGTACCGTGATCAGTGATAAAGGCATGGGTCAGACCATATTTGCAAATGATATTCTTCCAAATGAATTGATAGACCCTTTCATAGGCCATATTGATGAGAGGTTCAGCTTAAAATGAATTTGTGAAGTAATCAACAGCTACCACTAAATATTTGAATAGTCCTCTTGTAGTTGTCAGAGGTCCAACTAAGTCTATTCCCCATATTGCAAATGTCCAAGGTGAAGTGATTGGTGTTAGAAGCGCTTGAGGAGTTCTGCGTATAGTAGAAAATCTCTGACACTTGTCACATTTTTTAGCATAAGCTATGCAATCAACACGCATTGTTGGCCAGTAGTACCCTTACGTACTCATTCTCTGTAGTAGAGTTATTTTTACTATGTGAGCCCCACAAGATTCTTCATGAATTTCCTCTATTAGATTTTTAACTTCCGCTGGGTGAACACACATTTACAAACCAGCTATCAAACCTCTCCTGTACAGAACTCCGTTATTCAAAACATATCTGGCAGCCTTGTACTTCAGCCTCTTGGCTGCAAGTAGGTCGGCTGGTAAAATACCTTCTTCAATATAAGCTCTGATTGTATCCATCCAAGATGGTCCTATATCCAAGGCGATAAAATTTATCATCAGGTCTTCATCAATACTTCTACTAGCAAGTAGCTCAATGGGGATTGTCCTTCTTAACTCGGAACGAGTGGCTGAAGCTAGACGAGCAAGTGCATCTGCTCTTGCATTCTCCAATTGAGGAATCCTAACCATTTGAACATATGTTAAACTAGTTATGATCTCCAAAGCTTTGGATAAGTATCTTAATATGAACTCCCCTTTTACTGCATAAAGACTTAACATTTGATTCACCACTAATTATGAATCACTGAATACCACCACTTTCTCTGCATTCAGTGATTTAGCTAGGTTTAGGCCCATAATCATAGCTTCGTACTCAGCTTCATTATTGGAGGCTTGGAATTGGAAACGCAGAGCATATTCAATGTCTATCCCATCTTGACTATTGAGAATGATTCCAACTCCACTGCTTATCCCACATAAAGAACCATAAACATATAAATTCCATATGGGAATATTATCATCAAACCCTTGGTCTGATAAAATTCCTTGATGGAATATCTTTCCCTTTATCTCCTCATACTTCTTTTTTATCTCCTGTACTTCATCAGAAGATTCTGGTTGATCTTTTGTCATCCCTTCTATCAATTTTGCTGCTAAGAGTTGATCGGGGTGATTTTTAGTAAACCCTCTAGCATCCTTGAGTTGCACTACATTGGCCCCTTGTTGATCAAAGACATTTGGGTAGGTAAACTCAGTGATGAAATTCGCCACTTCTTATCCTTTGAGAGAGGACCTTGCCTCATAGATAATGTCATATTCCCCTAACTCCACTGCCTAATACATTAATCTTCTAGACTTTTTCAGCTTATGTAAATCATGTCTGAATGGTATGTCAGTATATACCACTATTGTATGGGCTTGAAAATATGGTTACATTCTCCTGCTTTCTTCAATCAATGCCAACGCCAATTTCTCCAATTTAGGATACCTTATTTCTACTCCCCTAAATGCCTTGCTGGTATAGTATACCGGTTTTTGCACTCTATCTTCTATTCTTATCAAGGTTGAAATAACTACACTTTCTGAGATAACTAAGTACAAGTATAGTTTTTCTCCCGCTACTGACCTGGACAATAAATGAGGTGTCCCTAATTATCTCTTCAATTCTAATAATGCCTTCTCTCATTCGTCGTTCCACTAAAAGGTCTTTCAGAGCACCTTGAAGAATGGAAGACATAGATCAGTTGCTCGGGAGATAAATCTATTGAAAGAGGCTATACGCCCAATAAGGCTTTATACATCCTTCTTAGGAGTCGGGGATTGTAACTCCAGCAAAGCTTTTATCTTGTCAAGATTTTCTTCAATGCCTCTTTGATTCACAATGTATCCGAGGAACATACCTTCCTGTACGTCAAAATGCACTTGGTTAGGTTCAGCTTCATCTGGTACCTCTCCAGTTGATCAAATATTTGGCTCAAATCAGTTATATGGTCGGCAACTTTCTTGCTTTTAATCAACATTTCATCGACATATACTTCCATATTTTTGCCAATCTGTTCTGCAAATACCTTGTTTACCATCCACTGTTATGTAGCACTTGTATTTTTAAGACCAAAAGGCATAACATTGTAACAATATGTTCCTCGGGGAGTAATGAAATAGGTACTTTCCCTATCTTCCAGCTTTATTTTAATTTGATTATATCTAGAATAATCATCTATAAAGCTTAGTAGCTCGTGTCCTAAAGTTGTGTCCACCAACTGATCTATTCTGGGTAGAGGAAAATGATCTTTTGAGCGAGCTTTATTTAGATCTGTGAAATCCACGTACATCCTCCAGTTATTATTCTTTTTTTTTACCATCATAACATTAGCCAACCAATCTGGATATTTCACTTCTTCGATGAAAGAAGCTTTTTGCAGCTTTTCCACCTCTTCTTGAATAGCCTGGTTCTTCTTCGGACTAAAGACTTTTCTCTTTTGCTTTACTGGTTTGATCTCTTTCTTGACGTTAACTCATGGCATAAGAAATTTGGGTCTATGCTCGACATGTCCCCGTGACTCCATTCAAATACCTGCTTTCTTTTCCTCAAGAATATTACCAGCTCTATTTTCAAGATGGGATCAAGTGAAACGCCAATTTGAGTTATTCTTTTGGTTTCTCATCATCTAGAATAATGTTTTCAGTTGCCTCCATGACTTGGCCTTTAACGAGCTCCATTTCATCTCTTGGGTCTAAGGTTTCAATCTCAGACTCATCAAATTTATCCACTTGATAAGTGGTTGTTTTCTTCCTATCATCCTCTAATTCCTCTTGCTCAGCAGAAGAGTAGTAGCATTCTCGAGCTACTTTTTGATCTCCCTTTACAACTTTAACCCCAAAGTTGGTCGAGAACTTCAAACACTGATGTACTGTGGATGGAACTTCTTCAAACTTTTACAAGCTTACTCTTCCCATGATAATATTACAGGCTGACTGGACATTCTTATCCATCATAAATAAATGCTCCTTCTCTGTTCTGCTAACTTGCCAAGTACCAATCAATATGTTTATCTTGATCATTTTAAGTGGAAAAACTTTTTCTCCAGAAAACCTAATAAAGGGCCTGTGATACGGCTCCAACTGACTAAGTTTCAAGTTCAAACTATCAAAACAAGGGTAAAATATGATATCTGTCGAGCTACCATTATCCATCAGCACTCTCGAAATGATTATGTCTTTCATTCTCATTTTGATCACTAGAGTATCATCATGAGGATATAAGACTCCTTCCAAATCGTTTTTAGAAAAACCAATGACCAACTTATCTTTGTTAACTTTCCTTGGGCGATATTCTTTAGCTAGGTTTATTCGTTGTATATAGGAATAAGCTTGAGCCTCATTGAGGTAAGCTTTCCTTTCAGTGGTATGATCACCTCCTCCTGCGTCTCCACCTATAATCATGTTACAATCAAGTGAACCGAAATGAATCGAAAATACCTCACGCTCAGGTTGCCTTAGACTTTTTGGGAGATCGGCATCATCTTCAGGGTCATCTTTATGGTCCCTTTTCTTATCTTATCCTAGTCGGCAAGGAGATTTGGATCTCTGTCGACCTCTATTGTTTGTCTTTCTGCCATTCGGACGATCAGCAAACATATTCAACTTTCCTCGTCTAATGAGTGCCTCTATATCATTTTGGAGATCTATACACTACTTGTTTTTTTGGTCATGATCTTTGTGGAACTCTCAATATATGGATTTATCCCTCCTCTTTGGGACTGTCTTTAGCTTTTCTGGCCAATTTAATTCTCTTTTGTTCTTGATGTCCTCCAGAACATTATTTATGTCCACTTTTAAGGGAGTATAGTTAGTATACTTCCTCAAATGATCTAATGTTTCCTTGCCCTTTGACTGCTTGCTTCCACCATTATTCTTATTATCTTTGTTCTCCAATTTACCCTCATCTTTATTCTGCACTTTCGCCTCAGTATTTTTCTTCGCAGCCATAGCATCCTCGGCATTCATGATTTTTGCTGCTTTGGCCATTAATTCTGCCATAGATTTTGGGCGATCCTTAGCCATGGTATAATATAATTTATCTGGTAAAAGAATAATCATGAGAGCTGTGATGGTTGTCTTCTCTTCATAGTCTATGACCTCCAGTTTCTCATTGTTGAAACGAGTGATGTAGTCTTAGTTACTTTCACCTGCTTTTTGCCTAACACTCAGATAGGCTACCCTTTTAACTGGCTTTGCACAAAAATATAAATTACCTATAAAGAGCTCTCCCAGTTAGTGGAAAGTTGCAATCTACCCCCTAGGTAGGTTGTTGTACCATATCTGAGCAGATCCGATAATGGTCCCTGAGAACGCCCTGCACCTCATTTCATTTGGGACTGCATAAATATCTGTCGCAGCTTGGTACTGCTCTATGTGAAGGATAGGATCTATTTTTCCATCGTACTTCGGTATGACCACAGGAGACTTAAACTTTGCTGGTGTGGGAAAATACACAATCGCCTATACAAATGGAGATCCTTTAATAAAGGTTCTTTTGAGAGTGTTCTTTGCCTTGGACATCTCTCCTAACTTGTTTTACAATCTATGAATAGATCCTTTCCATGCATCATTTCCATCCCCAGACTTATTAGTATTTGTTCGAGCAACAGATCGCGCAGAATTTTCCTCTTGGAATCTTTCCCTTTGAGATGCAGGTCTTGGGTTTCGATGTGATTGCATTGAGCCTTCCCTTTAATCATTTGGCCATTGAGAATTTCTCAACGTAAATCGAGGAGGATTTTTATTCCCTCTGGGGACCAAACGGTCGAAGGGAGAGGCTCTACTCAACCTTTCCAGATCACTTGGTCTCTCTGGTATTAGAGTGATGTCTTCCTGAGAATTGAAAATTCTTATAGGGGAAGTTACATCGGGGCGATAGGATGGATCTCTTGAATTCCTAAAATAATTAAATTCAGTATGTTTGGATCGTGACATAAATCATGGCTCAGTGTGTTGCGAAGACGATGGATCCATGCTTCTCTGGATGCTTCTTTAGCCTGTCTGAGTAGATACTCCATTTTGAAAGGTCTTAGCTAACTGTCGCATAGTTTCTTGCATAGCTTCTTAAGATTCCTGTCAAATCATTCACATTTAGAGGTGCAAAAGGATTGGGAGGATTCCCTTCATTATTCCTATTGCTGGATTTTGGGATTTCAGCCATTGGTGATATGTTTTTGGTAAAAAAATGCTATATATAGTCGTTTCCCACAGATGGCGCCAATCTGTTGATGTAAAAAATTAGATTTGATCTAATTTATTAATCACAAATAATTATAAGTAAAGAAATAAGACAATGGATTTTAAAGTAGTTCAGCCTTAAGGAAATGGCCTACGTCCACTGATTTCGATTATTTCTACTTGCCCTGCCAAGAGGGTATTACAATGTATTTATAGCCTTTGGGCTGTCAATGTGAATAGATAGTGTGCCTTTATCGAATAGGCGTTTACATCTGTACATGGTAAGGAATGACTTTAAAATAATAATCATTGAATTTGTCTGGTCGTTTGGCATTATTAATAAGTTGCTCGGTATGCTAAGTATCTTAGTACACTAAGTAGCTCGGTACATTGAGTACCTCAGTAGATTGAGTAGCTCGGCATTTGAATTTGTGCCATGTTGGATGATGCGTGTCTTCATATAATTGGTCCACATCAACTGATTAATTTTGTATCAACAAACACTATAAAGAGTTTGGAAGAAATAGTCGACTTACAGACTACTTAGCACCATTAAGTGTAACGCGTAGTTTCTTCAAATCTTCTACAGAATACGACATAGTCTAGCACCATCCACAGGAAGTGGTCTTCCCTCGATATCCACAAATCAGCCTTCTTCTTCAGCTATAGAGCCTCAGCTCCACAAGTCAGCAGCATAGTAAAACTCTATAAGGGTGTAAGAGATATGCAAGTGTATGGAAACTTGGGTTTAATAAACCCAATAAATCATATGTGGGATGATGATTTGGAAAAGAAAAGTTTTTTTGTAAAACACAAAGATGAGAACTTTTAGTTCAAATATTGGGAATTCGTTTTCGACAAAGATCTTCAGAAAAACTCATCAAAATAGGTTTTTATAAAGAAATCACAAATTTTGAGGCGACAAAGTCATTTGAACAAAAATGCAAGGTCGTTTGAACGAGATTGGTTGTTCGTTCTAACGAAACTCCAGTTCATTCAAATGAGAAAACTTTCTCGTTTGATCGTCCTTCTAACGAGGTGTGCATTCCTTGGCAGAGGATATTCGATCGAGGGTCATTTTAAGGCATTCGAGTGAAAACTTACTTTCGTTATAACAAGATTAAAAAATAATTTTTAAAAATTTTTAAGATCTAATTTTATCAAAAGCCTTAATTTAAAAAATAAAATCGCGGAATGTAATTTGACTGAGAAATAAAAATCACAAGTCATATATCTCCATAAAGTGTCAGTGATAAATTCAACGACCTGAAATCCATAAATAATACTCGGTCACTAATATGTCTTCAAATGACCGTGGAGATAATGTGTAAGTAGTCTTCGATTTGAAGCTCTAGTTTGTAGCAGGATTCGCAGAAACTAGCAAAAAGCCTAATCTATGAGCAATTATAAAATCTTTCTTTTACATTTGGGTTGAACATTATTTGAACACCTTATAGAATGTGGCACTCATCCGAGCACGAATGAAGACAATGCTAGACCGACATAAGAGTTACGCAGACTAGAGGAAGCATAAGTTGGAGTTTCAGATGTCGAATTAGGTACTCTTTAAGGTCTCCCTGATGAAGGGAATTTTCAGATTCATATCAAAGGGAAAGTTGGCTCCCTGATACGTAGGTCCCTTCACAGCACATCGACCTCGACGGTATTGACCTGCAACCCAGCAAAAGCTACGAGGAAACGCCGCACCATATTCTCCAGCGGAGAGAAAAGATTATGTGGTCGAATGTCATTACTCTAGTTAGAGTCTAATAGGGATACCACGGTGAGGATAAATCTACTTGGGAGAGATAGGACGATATGCGGGAGATGTATCCAGAGATCTACGAGTTATGTATAAATTTAAATTTCAAGGACCAAACTCCTTATTTAAGGGGGCATGAATGTAATACCTTATATTTTTATATGCATTAATTAAATTGTGAAATTATTATATTTGCTTACAGTGACATGTGATGTCACTTTTTATGTTTTACATGTTTTATATATGATAGATAATTCAAAATTGAAATCGTATTTATTACACAAGTAATTCATTAATTAAATATTTAGAAGCAACTGTGTATTATGGGCGACTATGGAATGATCAGGTATTTGGTATCGAGGGTTTACTTTTTGTATTATTCCCCCAGTGTCGGATTCCACTGTTCATGAAGTAGTTTCCTATATAGTCATGTCGTGCTAAAATAACAGATTTTGGACTCGTATCAAATAAAATTTATATTTGTGAGATAGACTTCATTAGGTTAAACCAAGTCATATTAACAACTTTAAAGAGGAACCCTAAGGCTTAAAGAGAAGGGGCGTCTTAAAGAGGAGAGTAATTGGAGGATTAGAGCTTGGAATTCATCCTACTTTGGACTAAGGAAAGTTTAACAGTGTAGGAAACTAATTTTTTGTGATATAGTATATTTATTCATTTTAATCTAAACCTAATGATGTTATACTTTGATTTTAACACTCAATTAACTGACTTCCTAATTAACTTAATGAGATAATTTAGGTTAATATCCATGTTAATTATATACATCGAATTGAGTAGAAATCCTTATGAATTTGAATTAGAAATTTGTTTATAATTGTTAGAATCATGTTATATACCTTAAATCATATAAAATCCCCTTGTCAATTTCATGAATGGGTATGAATCTGAGATTATATGGCTAAAATTATTAAACTAGGGTTCTTGAGGTGAATTCGAAATAAATCCCTTCAATTCATGTTAAAATTGTGTAAAACAATTAAATATAGGTTAGGATTGTTGTTAGACAACTTATATTTAAAGGAAGGTGGGTATGTTGATCATTAGAAGATTTGCATTTAGGTTTTGAGGTTAATAATGGCAGAATTGGGTTTTTAAAGAAGATGACCTACGTTTAACTCATTTGAAATATATTAGGTAATTTGTTCGAATGAGATTGTAACTCGTTTTAACGAGTTAAGATGTTTCCTTCGAACAACTTTAGTAGGCCATTCAAATGACTTTTTGAATCTCATTTGAACGAGACAGGAACTTCGTCTGAACAACTTTGGGACCGTTTTGACAATTAATTCTTAATTAAAAGAGATTAATTAATTTAAACATTATTGATTTAAGGATTATTAATCTTTATATGATTAGGATGCTACTCTTTTGTATTTATGTTCAACATACCATGTGTGAGTGCACATGGGATACATACTAGGGGCATATCCTTATGAGGCACGTTCGACATAGACTGTGTTAGTACCCCGATGATAAAGACGAGCTTTACCTTGGTCATTTGTACCCTGGATACTACATGCTGAAAGTTTCCATTGTATCCCGAGGGGATTAATAGGGGATCCTCTCATATGACCTGGGGCATGAGGCCATATTATTGGTATTAAGGCATGGTGATTATCCCTTGTTGATGTTTTGAGGTTATAAGTTTGGGATGACCTATAAATATACCTATTACACGCGAGTAATCTCCAAAGGCAATAAGGTTAGGCCTTCGTTATGTGTGGGCTCGAACATAACCCATTTATTCTATACTTAACTGGGACGATACTTATTTGGATGTTAGACATAGAAACTATTTTTCCTTATGAATGTATAGACTGTAATGGTTATGGAACCTTTAATTATATTTGCCATGCAATATATAGGGTTGTTTGAGTTGGGTTAACTAAAAAATAAATAAAATACGAGAGGAATATGTGTAGCTATATTATAGACCAAACTAAGTTATATTCTTACTCTCCATAACCTTGTTGTTGACATTATTGTTGAATTATCTTTTCAGGACCTAGGTCACAGGTGCAGCCTAATGCTTGATTCTATCTTACACATCCTTCAGTTTTTTCTCATATAGGATGTAGGTATCGAGCCTGATTTCTCACTCGTTTATTCATATTTACATTTCAATCGAGTCATATATTATAATAGTTATGACTTCAGTTTTAATTA
Source organism: Sambucus nigra (assembly GCA_949130495.1). Taxonomy (NCBI): domain Eukaryota; kingdom Viridiplantae; phylum Streptophyta; class Magnoliopsida; order Dipsacales; family Adoxaceae; genus Sambucus; species Sambucus nigra. Next base: position 351,641,018 of record OX422207.1, on the reverse strand, counting down.
GTCATTTTGAGACAGTTTACATGTCCTGAGTCAGATTTTATTATTGTTGGTGAGTATGGTATCATAGGTTTACTTTGGTTTATTATTATTGTTGTGCTAAGTTATTTAGTTTACATGTGTTAGTTTTATTTCAATAATTCTTATAATGATATTCAATTATTTTAGACTCTTGGACTATTTATTTTAGACCTAATCAATCTAGCTTTGATTTTACGGGGTGTCACGGATCGGGACTATAAGTACTATGATTCCCTATGGGTAGGATATTGAAACGGACTATATTATTTACGAGGTGATAGTCGGAGTAAATATAGGTACTCTGTGGTGGCTTACGATTGCACATGGAAAGATTTGTAAAGTGAACAGTCCTATAGACGGTATGGTATGATTTGATATAGTCATGATCCTCAAGGTATCGAGGTGAGGGAACGATAGGAATGTCTAAGAGCTTGACAATCGTATTGGGTGAGATAATGATGTCAACACCTCTAACCCTAGCTATTATAAACTCCCCATCAACCCTAGCATAAAAATAAAACTCACGCACCATGTAGATGTGTGGTGACCTACTCAATTAAAGGATGGATCCAATGTTCTACTAATTAACCATGAAGGTTCTAAGGTCATGTCTAGGTTGGTAAGGTAAATGGAATGCTCAAGCACCACCCGCATTTTGTAATACCAGGTGGAGATGAATATCTCACACTTCGCACGATAGCGCATCATAGTGAGCTATAGAACATATGAGAACCTTTTGTCTCTCTTTACCATAATGGAAAATAAATGAAGGTAACCCTAGGAAATGAGTTCTAAGGGTAAGCTAAGAACCTAACTATGTCACGAAACCAAAATCTAACCACAACAATAACCACAAACACCACCAATAAACCCAATCACCACTATAAAACATTCACAAAGCCGTATTTAATAGCGAAAACAATAAAAATCAATCACATAAGGATTTTAGAGTGAAAATTCTAATGGAAATCATTATCTCCCCAACCCACTAACAAGTTCTCTAGTATTAAAATTAATTTTTACATGACATATATGCCGATGCTTACTCCCACATGGTCACTCCCTTGTGATCTACTTCTCTGCCTCTACTCGTACTAGCATAGAAACTCCAGTTCAAGAATCAACTAAACAACCTCCAAGATCTCAGTGGATATACCAATCTCAGTTGGTGACGATCAACCCATATTTAATCTATCACATTATCTTCTTGGAAGTATAAGATCTCAGGGATTTATAAATTTAGTGTTTACTTTGATTGAATAAAGTTGACATGATCTCACAAACTCAAAGGACTCTTGCAAAACCAAATTAGGGTTTTGAAAAAAATGGTTTTCGTACTTTGGATGATGCATTTAAAGGTGTATAAATAATTTATCAGAAAATAAGTCCAATTAAACACGCTTTCCAAGATGAATGACCCTGTTCGAACGTGGGAGCCCTCGTTCGAACGAGAGCTTTCAATCGAGGGGTTCTCATTTGAATTTTTTTTTCGATTGAGGGTTAATTATTGAAGACAATGTGCCCACATATGTAACCAACTTCAACCAAGGGAGCCTTGTTTGAAGTTTTTTTCAATCAAGGTCCACTACCTTGAAAATCAATCCCTCGTTCGAAACCATCTTCGATTGAGGGTGACCTCCTTTGAATGCAAACACTTGATTTTGACCCTTAATAAAATTTTGTTAAAAACATTTTATAAAATCTTTTCCATATTTTTATTATCAAAGTCATGTCTTGTCACTTCCTAGAAATAAAGTACTTTACAAGGAAATAAAGTACAAAACTATAAAGACTTTTACCTTTACTAAATCTCTTATATGGAATGAATGTGTCGATCCGGTTTGATAATCTCTGTCATGGTGCTTTGTTTCTTTGTCTTCAGTTAATGTAACATTACATTTGGATATATTAGTGCAAAGCTATTACGACAAAAAGGATTGTTCTGGAATTAAACCAACACAAATAAAACCTAAAGTACTATAAAACATGTCCTTTATAAGGAGTTTGTTGTGAATTAATACCAATTTAATGTGCACTTATATGGTCATACTTCATGATGTGATATCCTCGTCATATAAGATTAATGATAATTGTCATATGCCTTCAAGTAAATGAGAGATTTCGTTAAAGCTTATCGATCAGTATATTATATCCCCAACACATCAATATATTGTTATCATAAACTATAGAGATTATTGACCTAAAGTCTTTAGCTTAGGTTAATTTTATAATTCTATTTATCGATGATCGTGGAATAATGTGCATATTTAACACGTGCATTTCTTGTATGTTTATCTAATATATTTCAAGGAATCAATTACACATAACTCAAGAAAGTAGTGAAAGGATGAAGAAATCTACGCATGATCAATACTTTGAAAGAGTTTCAAGTTTTATGCGTTTAAGTTATAGGTATATAATATATTTGTTCAAGTTTTATGCATTTGAGTAATTTAATATCAAGTCTTAATCATTCATTTTTATGTTTAGTTACATGTATAGTTTCCTAATGTCACATATTGTAATCTCACTCTAAAGTAAGTTTATCATAATACTTTTAGTATGTGTTTAATTGATCTCATTCTCACTCAGTCATTGAGAAAACCAAAATTTACTTGCATTGATATTAGATAATTCTGTTATTACATTTAAATAAACCCCACCTATATGATAATTAATTAATAAAATAGTAATGTACAAGATTGAATAAATGTTCCATTTGATAGACTTGACAAAATTTTCGTGATATTTTTTTTTTATTTAATTTCAAAGAACATTTTATCATGACAAATCATTAAAATGTGCATTAGTGTGTGGTACTTGAGTATTTATAACATTTTTTTGGCATGAAATTGAATTCCATCAAATATAAACCCAAAACTCAAACCAACTTACTAACCCAAATTGGCCTGAGCTGGCTCTGTTTGGAAGGGTGGGGCAAAGTTGCACGAGTAACCGCACATAACTCGCATTTGGTAACTCGCATTGTAATTTGGAGCTAACACATATATTTGAATATTTTAATGCGATTTAAATTGATGGACCCAAACAATATGTGTTTCAGTCGGATCGGATCGGAAAATGCATATTCGGAAAAAAATTCTATTAACTATTCCGATTTCTTCAGAAAATTAAAAAAAAATCGAATTCGGAAAAATCGGAAAATTGGCAAAAATCGAAAATTCACAACATATATTAAAAATCCAGAAATTTTGGAAATTTCAAAAAAATAAATTATGAATTTTCGATTACTCGAAATTCTCATTTTAAAAAAACAAAGAAAATAACATAACTCAATATGTAAATTCACTAGGATTTGATCCATTTTCAAGTTGCAAACGGAGGTAACAGGTTGTTGAGGTAGACAGATTGGCCTATGAAACTGAGCCTAGATAACCAAAAACCCTGAGGTGCAACATAATCTGAATTGGTCGTCCCACAAAATGACGTTGCAGTTATAGACTGCCATGTTAACGTCGCCAAATTATACTATTAAAGGATTTGGGGTGATAATTTACCAAACCAAGAATACGTAGTTTTAAAGTTACATAAAACGAACCGGGGAAGTGCATTCTATCCATCCATTTGCCAGCTAGATCGCATTTCTTTATTTTTCGCATTTCCGTTTCCATATTACAATTGTCCGTCATATGTGGGGTAATTTCACCGCAAAAGAAGCAAATGGCACCAAACAAGACGCAAAGCAAGAAAAGACATGGGCCATTCTCCCTTAGCTTTCATGCCAGGCGCTAAACCCAATGGGCCCCACCCCCTCCCTCCGTACCATGACCCGGACAGGAGGAGTACTCCTTTACACGCACACACCTCACCCCACCCCACGCCCCGCCTCGCCTCCCTTTATAAAATAAGCGCACTCCCTCCCTTTCTTCTCACATTCCCCTTCCTCAACTAAACCCAAACCCAAACCCTCTCTTTGTTTCTCTCTTTTGTTCTCACCCCCCTCATGAGAGGAGGAGAAGTTAGGAGATTATTATTTATTAACAATATAAGCGGATGGAGAGCCCTTACTATGCACCACCCCACGTGGACGCTTCTAGACCGTCCTTAGGCTTCCCACTTGGAACTGCCCTTCTCTTGATCATCATTTTCAGCTTGAGTGGTATTTTCTCATGTTGCTACCACTGGGACAAACTCAGATCCCTCCGTAGATCTTTCTCCGATCCCGATTCTGATCCTCATGATTCCCCTTCCAAACCCAAACTCCCCCACGCGGTAATTTTCTCCCCTTTCTTTCACTAAACCATCAATCCCTTTAATATATCATTTTTGCTACTTCTAACCTATACCCACTTAGTAAAGAATTTTTTTACTCCTTCCAAAAAACTTTTTAACTTTTTTTGGGATTCGCTCATGTGGGTTTTTCTTAACATTCAAAATTGATAAGAAAAAAGAATATTTTTATTTTACAATTTAATACTCGAGGAAGCCAAATGAAAAACACACCCTCCATCCTTGTGATAAAATTCCAGCTTGAAAACGATTGATGGATAGTTACACTTTGCATTCCTCAACATTTCTCTAGTTTTACCTAACCTTGTGAATTTCAATTTTTTACAGTAAACCCTCTCAACTTTGTGAAATGATTTTCTTCTGCCCGAACAGATAAAATGGGTTAACATTGTGAGGGGCAAAACTGACAAAATATATTTGGGGCAGTAGTACGTAAATATGTATATAAAGTGCGTCGATTTATGAAGTTTGGATGGTTTAATGTTAAAAATTGAAGAGGTAATGTTTATTGGGACAAATTGTAATTAAACCAAAATTTAATCCAATAAATATTAATTCTAGTCAATATATATATATATATATATATACACTAATTTTCTTCAAAATTAAGACTAATATGAGAATTGAAACTTGTTCGACTAATATTCCTGTTATTTTTTTTTTTTTTTTTTACAGAAGTTGAACCAAAAAGAGAATGAAGGCTTGCCAGTAATAATGCCTGGTGATCATATTGCAAGGTTCATAGCATTGCCATGTCCGTGTCAGCCTCCTCGACCCGAAAACATCATTATACATGTGCAGAAGCCGCCCAAGCCGCCCCAAATTGCTGTCCCTTTGTATTGATTTCATTACCATTTCATTTAATGTATGTATATATTATTAGAGTTCAATCAAATTCTCCCTCTATTGTTATGTTTTTCCTCTCTACTCTCAAAGAAGATAAATGGATAGGATCATCATTGTTTTCCCTCTTCAAATTGGTTGAGCATTCAATTATTGGGTTTCTGTTTTCCTGATGTATTTTATTTTGCACAGCTCTAAGTATTCCAATGAATATGATATGATACCGGAAATGGGTACTTCAAAGAATATATTTTTTGTTGTGATATAATAGCACATGTTCATCCCGGAAGGAATCCGAACTACAGTGGGCTAAATTATTAATTATGTGAGGTTATGATTATATTATACACTAAAAAAAGTGTTAATGGTTGTTTACGATATCGTTGTCGATAGGTTCTAGGGCGCCGTGTATATGTAATTAACAATGATAGTTGTGGTGTTTTGAGAAAATTAAATTACACCATTAAGACAATTTGTAATGTTTTACCCTTTAGAAATAGGCCATATAATTTAAGACACAACTAAGAAAAAACAGAAAACTGTTACGTTCGTGACGTTAGTCTTTGCTCCTTTAATGCGGAAACTACTGTAGAAAACTCTAAAATGATGTCACTACTATTCATGAATTGTTTATATTTATATAATAAAAGAGCGTGATTTTTGATAAAAAAATATCTTTACTTTTATACATGATATTTCATATATGATATTTTTTTTTTGTATCCATGTATCAAATGTCATGCTAAAATATTTTTTTTATTTGTAATAAAAAAGGTTTTGTTTTTTTTTAAAAGAAAATAATTATTTTAAAAAGGAAAATAATTTTAAATAATTTAATTTATATATTATTTTAAATATTTATATTTTTTTATATTTTCTTAATTTATATTTTTAAAATATTTTTTTAATTTTTATTTTCTTTAATTTTTATTTTTTATCACGAGATATATATGTATGAAAAATGTTTCGATATCCTTTTTTGTTATTTCTGCTGGAAATATTTGATGTAAAGAACGAAAAAATTATTTAATTTATGTAAATACGTTCAGGAAATGATGTCTTTTAGGTAAAATTTCTCCCAATTCGATTTAAAAAAAACTGTGAGTAAATTATGAGGTTTATTGAATCTCCTTTCAAAATACAATATAGTGTATGAACTGTTATTTGATTCAAATTATATACTGTTTGATCAAATCTTTGAATTTGTAATTCGATAAAGTCAAAATATAAATGACGGAAAGAGAAAAAATTAGCAATTTTCGGTATTCAAAATAGAGTCCTTGAACTCTTTTTATAGACATTTAACAACAACAACTCTTCATGTAACGACGCAGCAGCCGACTATTTGAAATAGATTCGATCAAACGGTTCAGATTAGGCGACCCATTATAAATGAATGGACACCCCCTTATACGAAACACTACGCGTTCATGTAACGACTCAGATCAAGTCGTTTCGGGTTTTAAACCTATAGATCAGAATGTTCAATCACAATCGTTGATCTGTTTTACTTTTTTAAAACTTTATGCACCCACGTTCCAAGCGACGATGCGCACGTGAGAAGTGTCAAGTGTGCGCTAGCGCGCAATGCACCCTTTCGCGCGCCGCATGTCTTAATTGGTGGTGCTTAAGTACCACCGCAATGCGTGGGATCATAGCATTTTATTTTACTATTCAACTAAGAATCTTAGGGTCCGTTTGGTTGAAGTTGATCAAAAGAGTTGGCATAGCAAAATTTGTCGGGACAAATTTTGCCAAGATAAATATTTGTTTCTCACATTAGGCTATCAAACACGAAATGAGGTAAAAACAAGTTTTTTAGGCAAAACATTTGAATAACACATTTTCGTCCATGTTATCATATATAATAATAATTTTTTATTATTTTTCGTCCCAAGTTTTATTTAATAAAAAAAAAAAAAAATTCTTTTCTTTTTACTTCCTGTTTTTATTTATTAAAAAAGTAACAAATTATATATAAAAATATTTTTTTACCCCAAAATTATTTATTAAAAAACTAAACTCACTGTTTTTCTTATTAAAAACAATTTTTTGCAGTTTTTAAAAATGTTAAAAAAATGTTACGAAAAAACAGTTTTTACGTTATGAAAAATGTTTTAAAATGTTAGGAAAAAACATGTTATTAAAAATGTTTTTAAAATTATTTATTAAAAAAAAAGTTTTTAAAAATGTTAAGAAAAAACAGTTTAAAATAGTTTTACAGTTTTTCTTAACAATTTTTAATAATATTAAAAACAGTTTTTAAATATTCATAACAATTTTTTTAATTATTTAAAACATTTTTTAAATTATTTTTTAAAATATTTAAAACTTTTAAGATGTTAACAAATTTGTTAGCAAATATTTCTCACTCAAATGGGTAAGCAAAATTTGCCAACACCTTATGCATAGGAGTTGTTATTAGGGTTGTGTTTTTTTTTCGAAGTTTTTGATTTTTCCGATTTTCGATCCGATTTTTTCCGAATTTGAAATGAAATTTTAGTTTGCCGATTTCCGATTTTTCCGAAAAAAATCAGATCGGAAATCGGAAATAATACTGAATTTTCGATTTTCCGATTTTTCCGATCCGATTTTTCCGATTTATTTCCGATTTTTTTCCGAATTATTTCCGATTTTTTTGGAATTATTTTCCGATTTCCGATTTTTCCAATTTCTTTTTCGATTTTTTGAAAGTTTTCCATATCCCACATCGGTTGGGAGAGGGAGAGGGAGAGGGCTCCAAAATATGCTCTATAAAAGGAGAGTATCCTCCTAACTTCTACACAAATATGAAAAATGCGCCAAATCCTCATGTGTTTACATGTTGGGTTAAGCCATTTTCATTGTTTCTTTAAAATGAGAATTTCGAGTAATCGAAAATCCATAATTTATTTTTTTGAAATTTTGGAATTTTCGAAATTTCTGGATTTTTAATATATTTTGTGAATTTCCGATTTTTTTCGATTTTTGCCGATTTTCTGATTTTTCCGAATTCGGAATTTTTTTAATTTTCCGAAAAAATCGGATCGGAATAATTATTTTATTTTCGAAAAAATCGGAATTTTTTCCGAATAGGCATTTTCCGATTCGATCCGGTCGAAACACAGCCCTAGTTGTTATACATTGACAAATAACTTGTAAGCAAACTTTTGTACCAAACACACCAAATTATAGGCAAATACCCCATTTGCCAACTTATTTGCCATGACAAATAAGGATAACCAAATGGACCCTTAGTTGTCATTTAGTTGATATACCACCACTTTTCTTATTATACTTCCAATGTAGGACTTGAGCACTTTACTAATTTTCACACCCATTTGCTCATAATTCTTCCTTCTAAAATAAAATCCAAACTAAGTTAAAAATAAAATATCAATAAACATAATAAAATTAACAACTAAATATTATATTATATTAAATGTTGAAATTTATCCAACATTCCCTCACCAATTTTAATATACACAAGAGATGATACAAATAGTCGATTACAAAATATAATAATAGAAAACTTTTGGCACTATCGCTGAAATCTAGTATATTAATGAGAATTGTCTTTCGGACTTGAACTTATATATAGTGTAAACAATTCAAAGCTTCATCAAGGTGTTATGGTGAACGTATCTTGAACCAAGAACCCTTTGAGACGAGCTGGAACTATCATACATACCGATTTCTGAGTTTAGAAGTGTTCTTTAAGCATGCACATTTATCGCCATGTGCTAATCCTAATTTCGCGAGTCTTTAGGATCGGTCTTGATTCCATAGAAAGCAATCACACTTTCGACACTCATATATGTAAATCAACTTTAGTGATTCTACGAGTAACACTTATACGATTTATTAAGAAGTAGCCTTCAGCCTCTAACATGCAAAAAACTAACACTAGGCACATAGGAATGGAACTTGATAAGCACCCAAAAGTGTACATTTTATACCCCGAATAGACGTATTTTTGTTGCTAATTCTCGACAATTTAGGTCTTATGCGCTTAAATGTTTATTTTGTAGGTCAAATTGTGCATTGCAGAGTTCAAACGCTTAAATCAAGGCAATTGTGCAAAAATGGTGCTAAATACCTTGTCCCATAACCCTAGCGTACCCTAACCCTAGCCTAAACCAGTCCCTAAACCTACCTAAACCCTGTCCCGAGCCGTGTGTGTTTGATTTGTTCCCTTTTGTATTTTATTTTATATTTTTAATTTTTAATTTGAGTCATTTTTATTTTAGATTTATTTAGAATTTTTAGGATTTATTTTCTATTTCTTTTAATTTAATGTTGTTTTATTTTGATTTTTAGTTTTTAGTTTTTATTTTATTTTAGGATTAGTTTTTTTTAGAAATTCATTTATTTTAGTTTTATTTGGATTTTCATTTTTTTAGGTCTTTAGTTTTTATAAGATTTTTAGTTTTATTTTGTAGGTCTTTAGTTTTTATTTTATTAGGATAAGTTTTAGGAATTTATTTTTCTACTTTTATTAGTTTATTTTTTTAGGACTTGAGTTTTAATTTTATTAAGTTTTAATTTTAATTTTTAGGATTTAATTTTTAGTTTATTAGTTTTAGTTAGTTAGTGTTATTTTTAGGTGTCCAAATTAAACACACACACAAAAATCATCCTACACAACGCATACACACAAACACCTCTTCCTCATCCTCACCCTTATCACATGTACCTCACCACACGATAACCTACTCCCTCCATCATCTTCTTACCCAACAACCCTTCTCTCTCCTCAAACTCCATTAACACCCACCTTAACCCAACAATAACTAAACTACTCCCCCACTAACTACTATTCATCATCAGCTTCTTCTTCTCTACACCACCTACTTCTTTTCTCTCTCCTCCATTAAACCAAAATCACTATCACCCTTTCTCTCTCACCAAATCCTCTCTCCACCATAAACCCACCTCACTACCAAGTCCCAGCCACCCGAGACCATACCCGCGCTGCCGGAACACGTCGTCGGAGCCTGACTCGTCGGCCAGCCCACTCAGACCACCTGCTCCGCGACCCAGCAGCCCCATCTCCGGCGGTTGTCCAACCCGGATCCCAGTGAAACCCATGGACACGCAACCCTCCCTCCGACCACTGTCATACCCACGACGGCAACCTCAACTCCAGCGTCCAGAACTGCCACCGACCCGATTTTCTTACCTCTAACCTAAGTCCAAGAACCATTTCCCATGTCCACTCATTTCATTTCTCAAAATCCTTCCCACGATTTCTAACGTGCCAAATGCCAAACCAACTTAAGCCAAACCAAAAAATAAGTCTAAACCTCACATGTGTTTAATAAACCAATTTAATCTTTTTTCCCATTCTACCCCAAAACCCCTCTAAACCAAGTCTAATTTGCTTTACTCCCATCCCCTCACCCACCTGACCTCACACCTCTCTTACCTCATGTGTACACGTTTCATTTCCATGCACATTAAACCTTCCCAAAAATATTCTTTAGTCTCATCTGTGCCATGCATCTACTATAAAAGAAGACTCAAGACCCCATTTGAGAGAGGATATCATAGAAAATTGAGAGATAGTTAGAGTAGAAAATAAATTAGGTAGAGAAACATTTTGTAAATAGTTTTAGTTTTATTTTTTTTAGATATTTGTGAGTGATAAATGTGTGAGAAATTCAATTGAGTATTATATTGAATTTATTATTGTTGGATGCTCATATTGGAGGGATTGTACTTGATTTCAAGGAAATAAGAGTTCAATTTCACTTCAAGAGATTGGGTTTGATTGTTCTCTTCTCTTCTCATTTATTTTATGCCTTTGATTATTAATTTGTCAAATCTTATACCATGTTAGGCTAAATCCCCTTTCAAGGGGTGGGGGGAAACCCTTATTTGATGTTATTTTAGTTTAATTAGTTTGATTACTTGAAAATTCCTTTTGAATGTTAATTTTGATCCCTCATCCTTAAATTTACGCCTCGAGAGAGGGTAAATGATTTTCGAGAGAAAATCGAAATTCTAGTTATAATACCCATTTTAGATTTGAACTAGAGATAAAGGTTTCTTAAGTGGGGCATTATTACTTGAATTTCAACTCTAAATTTATTTTCTAAGATTTACATAAATTTTAATTGTTCGATCCTAGTGGGTGATTAATTAAAAGGAGTGTAGATCTATTTTATAGAGTTGTGGGGGGTTAAACTTAATTTTTTAAAATGTTACTATTAAAATTACATTTGCAACGAGAGTTGATTTGTAATTTTGATATTAATTTGGGAGAATTCAATTAATTAAATTAATTAATTACAATAGCTAAACTTTGTGGTGTAATCCCACTCCTTGATTGTTCTCACATTTATTTACCTCATTTATCTCTAATTTTAGTGTTAGATTTTATTTTCCCATTTTAGTCACTTTTTAGTTAGTTGTTATCATCTCTCATTTCATTTAGTTTAGTCTTACTTCACATCATCGCATCACCTTATTATTTTAATATTTGAAAAAGTTAAAAAAATAGAAAAAGCAAAAGCCCCAAAAGAAAATAAAATTTGAATTACAATTGAGTTTGTCTCTAGCTTACCCCCTTAATGTGGATTGATACCCTTACTTACCTCTACACTTGAGATTGTTATATTTATAGGTATTTGAAGGTTTTGATTAACTTGGCTTGCAACAACGACGACACACAAAAAGCAAGTTATCAAATGGCGCCGTTGCCGAGGAGATAAAAAGAAAGTTTTCTTTATCAAATGTCGTCGTTGCCATTCTTGGGCGCGTGAAGCACTTAGAGCGGATTTCATTTTGTAGTTCATCTATTTTCGCACTTTATTTTTTTTAGTACCATTTTTCTTTATTTTAGAAGGCTTGTCTTTAGGATTTTATTACCTTGCTTGTATTGCGGTCCATAGAGACATCATTTCATTTTCATTTTAAATTTGTAATGATTGAAGAAGAGTGATAGGAAAAACGGACAAGGTAGAGCGAGGGCATCCAAAGGCGAGAATTTAGAAGCCTCTCTACCTTGGGTCGGTAGGACTCCCGGGCCGACTGAGATAGGCGTGATCTCCCCCCGGTCGACTCAAATTTTTCGGCACCCCACGGCGTAAAAACTGCGGGAGGTACATTTCTTAACCCTCGCGCCTCTCCTGTTAGCGAGTCAATTTTGTGTGATCTTATATGATTTTATTCTCGCATTTATTTTTTGAATGGTGTGATGAGTTAAATTACTAAGACCTACACCCGGTCACTCATGAGAAGGGATTTCATCACCCGACCCACTCGCTTACCATTGTGTGCTACCCTAGCCATCACTAAATATAAAATCAATCAACTAGGCAGCCCAATAGGAGAATATTTTTGCAAAGGCGATCACTAAGATAATTTCCGTGATTTTTATCGCCCGCGGACTTAATTAAAATTTGACTACCCCTTTGAGTAAATCTAAAGATAAAAATTGACTATGTGCTAGTTAGGAATTCTCCTTAACTTGTGTGTGTGTCCAATTTAATTTTTCGGTAGTCGGTTTTAGTTAGTTCGTCCCAAATTTTCGAGTCCATATTTTGTCCCCACCTTTTCTTCCAAAAAATCCAAAAAATATTTTCTTCTATTATTTTTATAAAAAATTCAAAAATATTTTCTTTCTTTACTTTTATAGAAAAATCCAAAAATATTTTCTTCCTTTATTTTTCACAAAACTCCAAAAATATTTTCTTCCATTATTTTTAGAAAATCCAAAAATATTATCTTTCCTTTTGAAATTTTTTTAAAAACTCTAAAAAATATTTCTATTCACATGGCCGAAGAACGTACTTTACGGGACTACTTTGGTCATTTTCCATTGACACGTGACACGTGTGAGAGTGATCCCGAGCCGTCTCTTTATGATATTTTTAGTGGTTTCACCTCTCCTACGAGGACCGTTGGTACTCTTGGCCCATCTATGCACTCACCTCCTGTTCCATCATCCTCAGTGTCAAGTGTCGACGTGTCGCATACCTTGTCATGCACCCATTGTTCTTATGCCGATCACATGTCCCATGAGTGCCCATACTCTTCATATCCCTACGCATCCACCATGGAGCCTATGTATCCATATGACACTGTTCTGAAACCCACCTCGGCCTACTATTCCGATGTATCTAATCCCGAGTTGTGTGAGTACCCTAGCTATTCATGGAGGCCTGATCAGCCTCCCACACAATACGAATCCCAACCCGATGTTGTGGATCCTCTCACGTTCCAACAATCGTCATGGCAACCTTGTGCACCCGTTCACGATCAGTTCCCTCACTACGCACACCACGAGTATCAACCATTTGTCCATCACGAAGGCGATCCTTTCGTGCTTGATTCACTTGAACCTGCTCCAGACACTTCCTTTGAGTATTCTCCATATAGCGATAGCAGCGCATTGTATCCACCTCAACCACCGCCACCACTATCCACATTCTCTCTCGAAAGCCTCTTGCAAAAGTTCATACTTGAGCAAGAGCAAGCCACTCAAATTCAAAATGAAGCCCTCCAAAGGCTTGAACAACGGTTAAATGAAAATGAGTGAGAGCGAGAGTCGGATATTCCCATGGATCCAACCATCGTTTCAACCGAGTGTGATGATGATGTGTCCTCTTGTGACACGAATTTTGAGTGTGACCAATCCTACCACCCTGAGAATCTCGAAGTTGATACCATTCTATGGTCCGGGTCCCAAGTCGACAATTGTGTTGACTTACCTTTCATCAGTGAGTCTGATCCAATCCTACCATGTCCACCTGAACCCCACTTTGAGGTTCCAATTTCCATTCCTGTAATATCCAAAAATATGCCCGAGCTTTTACCTTATGCCCCAATTGCATATGTCTCTGACATGTCCATATCTTTTAGCTTAGCTCCGGCTACGAGTGCTCACCATTTTCCCGAGATAGAATCCGTGACAGTTCATAACTATCTGGATATGGATGATATCCCACCATGCATGGCTCCCTTTGAGCCTAATATTTCTAGTGATTCCTCTATCTTTGATCTTGGTGCCTTGTCTTACCCACCCACCACATTCACCGATACTACTCTTACGGAGAAGTTGACCACTCCATATTTAGAAACCACACTCCCTTGTGAGTATTCCTTTACTCCTCCCAATGAGTATGTGTCTCCCATGCTTGAGTTGGAGCATCTTCCTCCACCGTATATCCCACCCGACCCACCCATTGTCCTTTCCACCCCAACACCTGGTTTGGATCTTGATTTTACACATTTCAAGTTTTCCTCTACATTTTTAGATCCTCACCAGAAACCATCCTCCACCTCCCATGAGAGTATTTCTGGTTCTACTCTCTACTTTCGTGACATCGAGTTTGTTACCCCATGCACACCACTCTCTTGTGGTGTTGATTTTTCTTCTCAATAGCTCCCTGGCGTATCATGGCGTGACCATTATCATCGTTCATTTATAGAATGGTCGTGTGCTTTCTATGAGCCTCACCCCATTCCACTTACTACACCATTACGCCTCCCTCACCAACTTGAGCACCATGCTTATACGGCCCTAGTTGCCCTCACCTTTAAGCTCAACAAGGCCCATGGTCGATGCTTAATCACCCATGCCTTTCTCACCCTTACCTTAATACCCACCCACCCATGGTCCACCGATGCTTTGCATCGTGTGATGCACTTTGCCATACAAGTGCATTGACCATTCTTAGCCCTGATCCAACAAGGCTGATGGTTCAGTCTTGTTTGGGGTGATTACCATCACCCAAAATTTTCTATCGCCCCACAATTTCCTCGTTCTTATCCTTAGGGTGAGATCCCTTCGGTCTCGCTGAAGACATTAAACTTAGCGCTACCGAGAGGCAGCCCGCATTTCTTGTACTAGTATCATCCTGTTTTGGGGTGGTGTGTCACACCACCCAATGCTTTATCATGTTTATAGACTTGTACACCTTTTGTTCTCTTATTATTTCTTCAGGTTTCATTTTCGCTTCATCTGTTCACTTCATTAGCAGTTGATTCTGGTAATATATTTCCTACCCTATGCTCTCAATTTTAAAAATCATTTTACTTAACATCGAGGACGATGTTCCTTTTTGTTTGGGGGTGGGGAATTTTATCAAAATCGTACCTCTTTTGAATTTTTTTGATTTTTGAACCTGATTTTTAAAATTTCATGCAGTTTCTTTCATCTCACTCGTCGATGTGAATTTTCAATCATCCATCTTTCAAAAGTCTAGGAATCAATCTAGAGAATATTTTTTCTAATAGCTTATTGATCGAGGGGAAAAACCGAGCGTCCGTGTAATACGCTAGTCGTTGTTATCGGCTTCCAACCTCAATACAAAAAAACCTAAACTTGTAACTACACTTCTTAAGGAGTATAGTGGCGAGTCTGGGTATCGAATCCACAGGGAATTAGGATGTGTGAACGTGACGACAAAGGTAAGGTAGTTTAATCCTAAAGTTGATGTTAAAATAAAAGAAAAGAAAAAGATGATTGATGGGTTTAAATTTCCAATTGGTGATGAAATAAAATGTGCACAAAAATACTAAGAATTGTAAAGAAATTAGATTTGAAAATGAGAAAAAATAGGGTGGGGTACAATCCCTCAAACCTTAACAAATTATCGTATAGAATACTAGAATTGTAAATTGAATTTTTTTACTAAATCCAGTCTTTATATATCCTAAGCATTACATATATGAAGGATCTTGCCCGCATCATATGAAATCAAAGGCAAATACAAAGCGGTGAATGGAAAATTACACTTGCATAGCATTCTTAAACATCCCAAGTACCTAGGGCAAGAGAGATTAAAAGGTCGGCTATGTTCGTAGAATTTCCATACACAATTTGGTCAATATTTAATTTACCCTCTATTTTCTACACATGTAATTTATACCGGAATGAGTTCATGTACCCCAACCCTTGAAAATTTAGCTAGCCATGATTTTATGGGAAAACAATTTCATAACAATGCATATAATTGTGGATCTAAGAAACATGGTAAAAACAAAAATTACAAAACAAGAAAAGAAGATTAATTTGAAAATAAAAATTGAGATTAACTAAGAGAATGGAATTTGATACTTGAAATCTGCATTAGGGAAGAGAGATGATTGAATCCACAAATATTCTTCTTCTTCAATCTTACAAACTAGGGTTTATGAAAATTTCTATGTAAAGAAAAACTAAGAAAACTCTCTAAAATCTGACTTTCTCTCTCTAAAATTCTATTCTACTCTCTAGAATTCATCTCCCTTTGAAATGAGGTAGGGCTTGGTCTTTTATAGCACCAAGTAGCACGAATTTGACAGCTAGAATTGCTTGTTGCACAAGTTTTCACCAGATAATCACCTCAAAAATTTGCATAATTAATGCCAGCAATTCGCACCGCCGGACCGGTCCGGACCCGGATCGGTCCTGTTCCGTCCGGATCAGTCCTGTTCCGTCCGGATCGGTTTGGTTTCTGGTCCAATTCTCTTCATTATCGCGCAACTTCAAAACATCGTAACTTCTTCACCGTAGCTCGGATTGAGGTGCCGTTTTTCCCAGTGTTCTTGTAATTTAGAGATCTTCAACTTTCTAGTTGGACCCACCTCCGGACTAAGGCTAAAAAATTACAAAAATGCCCTTCAACTCTCCATTTCTTGGTTTCTTTCACTGTTTTGTGTTCTCTTTCGCACTAACTTGCATGAAATACCTGTAAATCACATGAGAAATACACAAAACACGAAATACTTGCCAAAAAGGGTTAGTAGCATACATACGAGACAAATCCAAGCTATATACACCACACTAGATCATAAAAATACCGAAATTAAGGGGATAAATATGAAGAATATGTGCCTAATCACTTATGTAATACATAACAAGGTATGTTGCACCATGAATTTCTAGACTCAACAAAATTTGTGCACTTATAACGTCACTACAGTTTAGAGTTGAGGAGTACTACAATTCTAAAGAAACCCTTAAGGATCACTAGTCGAGACTTTAGTCCGTGAGATTCGTGCCTTTCACCTTTTAGAGAGTTTTACGCAATCTCCGAGTCACAAGTTGATTCAACTTCCTTCGGGTCCGCACTTAATTGTTGTATGATCTCATTATCTTTCATAAAATTTTGGCTTAATCACTAGGAATGACATCTTTTTCGAGTTGTAAGAAATTTATGTCTTTAAATTTGTCCCGAATACTAGATCTTCTATCATACACTCCACCCATACACTTTACCCATTACATTCCCATGCTTTTCCATATTCCCCACAACATACATTCCCCACTCCATCTATATACCATCCATAATATTGAGAAAAAGAGTGTTGATTCCAAATGTTAAATGTCTTCAGTGTTGGTTTGAAAAATGAGAGAAAAAAATATAATAATAATAAATAGAGAAAAAGAAAAGAAAAATCGGAAAAAAAAGAGAGAAAAGAAAAGAAAGAGAGTTTTTAGTTAGTTTTATGTAATAAAGACATTTGTGCCTAAAGTGTATACACTCTTCTGTTACATCCATTTTTCATCCATTTCTTCTCACATATCCATTCATCATCCATCCATCATGCAATCATCATATCCTACCTACCTCATCCGATTCTTCTCATCTCATTTCCCCCTCACCCATTAGCATCAAGTGTTCAGGCAAATGAAAGTCGCAGTGGTGAATAACTCGACGTTCTCACTATAGTGATTAGCATTCTTTCATGAAATCATTTTTCTTTCTAATTGTTCGTTCTTTCTTATGTGTGAGTGAGACGTTTGAACTTGCTTACATTTACTTACCGCCTCACACACAAGAGCGATACACTAACCCTAATCTTGAGAGTTCATTTGAGAGAGTTATATCCGTGAAATTTTGAAGTTGAAGCGTTGATTTCGAAAAGGCAATCTAGGAATTACTCTTGTGATACTCGACCCATTTTGATGGATTCACACTACACACGCTGATCTCTAGGAAGGATGTTCCTTGAGTATTTACTTAGCTAAACTTTTTACAATTCTAGCTTGTATTTCCCAAAATAATTCTCATATGATGGATTGTGCGATTATTCTACATCTAATAAGAGATTGACTGCCTTTTGTAAGTAAGAATTTTGTGGGTATATTCCCTGCAAACCCTCACGAGACACAACTCGTCCTGTAGGCAACCTATAGGTTTAAAGGAGTGCAATCGCAAGTGCCCGTGAAAGTGGTACACTTTTGGTTTCTTATCTTTATCTTTCTCTATATCTTATTGCTCGAGGACTAGCAACGCTCTGTTTGGGGGTAGTGTGATAAGAACCCAAAAGTGTACATTTAATACCCCGAATAGACGTATTTTTGTTGCTAATTCTCATCAATTTGGGTCTTATGCGCTTAAATGTTTATTTTGTAGGTCAAATTGTGCATTGCAGAGTTCAAATGCCTAAATCAAGGCAATTATGCGAAAATGGTTCTAAATACCTTCACTACACCAAAAACAATATTTTGGCACACCCTGATATTAAAAATCTGGTACAGTTTTAAACTATGCCAGATTTTGGAACGATTTAATAGAAATTTGGCACACTTTAAAACAGTGCCCAAATTTGGCACTATTTTAAAGTGTGCCAAAATTGAGTACACTTACTAAAATATATAATATCCAAAAAAAACATTACACTCCTCTCTCTCTTGTTCTCACTCACGGGTTCTCGCCCTGCTCACTCCCTCTTCATTCGGTCTCTCTCTCTCTCTCTCTCTCCTCTTGGTCGGAGTTCACTCCCTCTTCGCGATCAGCATCCATTCTCTCTCTAGGTCGGCTGTAGGCGGTCCATTCTCTCTCTAGGTCGGCATCCATTCTCCCTCTAGGTTGCATCTAAGTCGCTGGTCAAAATATCTACGTTCGACGCTCTCTCTTCGGCCATTCTCTCTTTCTCTGGTCACTGCATTGTTCTCTCACTCCACTCATCCCAATCAGGTAATTTTTTAAAGCATTGTATTTTTTCTAACCTAAGTTAGGTATAAGATTTGATCCTAGAGTTTATGATATGCCTGATTTGATTCGTATTTGCTTTTTAGGGTTTTATATATACATATTTAAATATTTTTTTTTAAAGTGTGAGTTTTTGGTGCAAATTGAATGTTGACAATGAAAAAAAAATCATTGGTTTTTAGATGGACCTTGGAATATTTTAGTGGTAAATTATGTTTTTATGTTCTTACCCCTTTAATTAAAATGGATATTTGATCTGATTTGTACATGTTACGGAGTTTTAAGAGAAATTAAGTGCTAAATATTCAATAATAATGTAAAAATAACAAATTGAAAAGTAGACACGCGACTAATTAAATGGATAAATGAGATTATGTGTTGAAAATTTAAGAAAAAACAAAAAAAAAACTATTTAAATAGTGAGTAGACATTAATACTAAACATTCAATAATGATGTTACACATGTAGAAAAACCTTAGACCCGTTCAAGAGGTCTCACTATGACTGTGGTGAGAACTCTTGAATTGTCCCATTTTTGGACAATTTGGAAATGCAAAAGTTTGTATTGTACATAATGTTTATGCATGTCCTATTTTGAAAAATTCGGTGGGATCTCTTATGTTCTTTAGGTGCATACTATATCAATATAGGTGCATACTATATTGATATAGGTATGGTTGTTTGAACTTGTAATTCTATGTTTACTGATGTTTGAGCATGTACTATACTGGTGTCTATTTGAACATGTAGTCTTCTTTATATTGCTATTTGAACATGTAATATTCTTGTAAATGTTTATTCTAATTATTTTGGTGTCCAATAGTCATTTTTTTCCAGATAAATGTCTCACATGGGTGATACTTCGCAACCGTCAATAAATGGGGAGACACTTATATCAACCTCCCTTTCTAAGGTTACTTCGGGTGCTTCAAGAGTAGGTGATGACTCTTCCACTAAGAAGTTAAAATTTAATGAGCACGGCCTTCCAGTTGGTTAAGACTCATATACACTCTCAACTAGGTTGGGAGACTTAGCAAGGACACATGTTCCCATTTATTACACGAGTTGGAAATAAGTGGATGTGCGATATAAGAACTCAGTTTGGTCATCATTAATGGTATACTATTCCTTGATATTCCAAAGAATGTAAATTCAATTATGTGATGTTTTAATTTTATTTCTTCATATATTGTAGAAAGAGTTCCCAGATGTGCGCAAAAGTCAGAAGTAAATTTTTATGAAAAAAGCAAACGATGCTTGGAAAAAGTTCAAGTCAAAGCTAAGGGTTAATTTGAAGTATGGTGATGTTGGAAAGTGGAAGGAGAAAGTGTCACGAAATTTCAAATATGAGGACTAGGAGGTGTTTTGCAATAATGAAGCTTTAGAGGTTCAAAAAACTTTGCGAAGAAAGAACAAAGAGACTAAACAAAAATATGTGAGAAAGACAACTCATAATACATGTCGTCATGGTTATGCCCGAGCTTTAGAGAATTGGAGAAAGGAGCATGGGCGTGCACCCACTCGTGCTGACTTGTGGTTGTCAACTCATATAATCAAAGGAGGTGGTCATGTCCCTCATGATAAAATAGTTACGGTAATTTAAATTTTGTAATGTTCGTTTTGTCTAAAAAAAGTATCGTATCATCAAACCTAATGTTCATATATTTTTGTACAGGACAAAATTCAAATGCTTCTAGATGTATACAAAGCGAGTGGTCAGGAGGATATCATGGATGCTGGGCCTATTTTGGAGGTTTTTGGAAAAGATATGAGAGGACGTGTTCGTTGTGTTGGGTCCACAATTTTGAGAACCGCTATATTAGGGTCGGTATTTTCTAAAGAAATGCTTGAGGAGGTGAAAGAGGACACCAAAAATTGGAAGGATCATGTTGATCACCTTAGGAGTGACATAGAGGGGATAAAATCCTCATTAGATGAATTCATTACTAACTTCAAAACCAGGAAATTTTCATGTCTTGGACACAATGTTCAAGGGTTACCTACTATAGGCACTGGAACTCCTTCGTGTTCTCGTTCCTCCCCTGCATTCGCGGTTCCAAATTTCAACTCTCTAATTGAATGCAAAATACTATCCCACACGCGTGAACTTGTTGGTTATGGGAGGAAAACGCAACCAGGAGCCGTCTCGACCGTTCACTTACATACGTTGAGAAAGAATGAAGTGCGAGTTTTACATCAAAGTACCCGAGTATCCAGTTTGGGGTAGAAAACAAGCTCATTACGAGAACTTGGAAGATGTTGGTAAAAATGGAATTCTGTATTGGCTTGACGACCTTTGTCCTCCCATTGGTGACACCGACGACTGACCTTTGTCCTCCCATTGGTGAAACTGGCGACCTACGCCACCTTGCTTCGAAGTACTTCCCTTTAAGGTACAAATCTGCAAAATCTCTACTTATATTCCTAATTTAATTGAGTTATCGATATGCATTCAACTATTAAATTGAGTTATCGTCATGCAATCAACTATTGAATTGAGTTATCGTTATCCAATCAACAATTGAATTGAGTTATCTTTATGCAATCAACTATTGAATTGAGTTATCGCTATGCAATCAACTATTGAATTGAGTTATCGTTATGCGCGAAATAACAATTGTTATATGCATGGAATTGAGTTATCGTTATGCGCGGAATTGAGTTATCGTTATGCAAGCTGTTATATATAACAATTGTTATATATAAAAACTCTGTTATATATAACATTTGTTATATATAACACCTGCTATATATAACAGAGGTGTTATACATAACAACTGACATATATAACAGCTCTGTTATATATAACAACTGTTATATAACACCACTGTTATATATAACGGGTGTTATATATAACAACTGTTATATATAGAAACTCTGTTATATATAATAGGTTGCCCATGCTTTCATGCTTCCGCGCATAATGACAACTCAATAACAATTGTTTGTATATAAAATTGTTATATATAGCAGCATGCCCGCGCTTTCACGCCTAACGATAACTCAATAATAATTGTTAGTATTCTCTCATTGATTTCTTATATCGAACAACTAACCGAATTCCAAAAAATCACCCTCGTTCATTCTTTGAGGTTGAAAACCCAAATCAACCCCAAAATGGCCCCGTAGGAGGCACGAACACCTCGCACGGGACCAATGTAACTTATTGGAACTAACCGCGTAGTCCCGGGTCTCCCGGTTTGAGAATACGATGATAATTCGCAAAAAACGACACTTAAAACTTAAAAACAAGCCGTTAAAGGGTGAAAACCCAAACCATCCCCCAAACGGACCCGTAAGAGGCAAGAACACCTCGCACGGGACCAATGTAACTTGTAGGAACTGGCCATGTAGTCCCGGGTCTCCCGGTTTGAGAATATGACGATAATTCACAAAAATCAAAACTTAAACTTAAAAATAAGTCGTTAAAGGGTGAAAACCCAAACCAACCCCTAAACGACCCCGTAAGAGGCACGAACACCTCGTACGGGACCATTGTAACTTATAGGAACTGACCGCGTAGTCCCGGGTCTCCCAGTTTGAGAATATGACGATAATTTGAAAAAATCAACACTTAGACATAAAAACAAGCTGTTAAAGGGTGAAAACCTAAACCAGCCCCCAAACGGACCCGTAAGAGGCACAAACACCTCGAATGGGACCAATGTAACCTGTACGAACTGAGCGTGTAGTCCCGGGTCTCCTGATTTGAGAATATGATGATAATTTACAAAACTAACACTTAGACTTAAAAATAAGCCATTAAAGGGTGAAAATCCAAACAAACTCCCAAACGACCCCATAAGAGGCACGAACACCTCGTACGGGACCAATGTAACTTATAGGAATTAACCGCGTAGCCCCGGGTCTCCCAGTTTGAGAATATGATGATAATTTGCAAAAATAAACACTTATACGTAAAAACAAGTCGTTAAATGGTGAAAACCTACACAAACACCCAAACGGACCCGTAAGAGGCACGGACACCTCGCACGGGATCAATGTAACTTGTACCAACTGACCGCGTAGTATCGGGTCTCCCGATTTTAGAATATGATGTTAATTTGCAAAAATAACACTTAGATTTAAAAATAAGCCGTTAAAGGGTGAAAATCCAAACCAGCCCCCAAACGACCCCGTAAGAGACGCGAGCACCTCGCACGGGACCAATGTAACTTGTATGAACTGACCACGTAGTCTCGGGTCTCCCGATTTGAGAATATGATGATACTTTATAAAAATCAACACTTAGACTTAAAAACAAGCCGTTAAAGGGTGAAAATCTAAACCAGCCCCCAAACGGACCCGTAAGAGGTACGAACACCTCGCACTGGACCAATGTAACTTGTAGGAACTGACCGCGTAGTTCTGGGTCTCCCAATTTGAGAATATGATGATAATTTACAAAAATCAACACTTAGACTTAAAAATAAGCCGTTAAAGGGTGAAAACCTAAACTAGCCCCTAAACGGACCCGAAAGAGGTACAGACATCTCGCACGGGACCAATGTAACTTGTGCGCACTGACCGCATAGTCCCGGTTTTCCCAGTTTGAGAATATGACAATAATTTACAAAAATAACACTTACACTTAAAAATAAGCCGTTAAAGGGTGAAAATCCAAACCAGCCCCCAAACGACCCCGCAAGAGGCACGCACACCTCGCACGGGACCAATGTAACTTGTACGAACGGACCGCATAGTTCCGGGTCTCCCGTTTTGAGAATATGATGATACTTTGCCAAAATTAACACTTAGACAGTAAAACAAGTCGTTAAGGGGTGAGAATCCAAACCAGCCCGCAAATGGACCCGTAAGAGGCACGAACACCTCACACGGGACAAATGTAACTTGTACGAACTGATCGCATAGTCCTAGGACTCCGAGTCTAAGAATATGACGATAATTCATAAAAATCAACACTTAAACTTAAAAACAAGCCGTTAAAGGATGAAAACCTAAACCAGCCCCCAAACAGACCCGTTTGAGGGACGAACACCTCGCATAGGACCAATGAAACTTGTACGAACTGATCGCGTAATCTCGGTTCTCCCGATTTGAGAATATGACGATAATTTGCAAAAATAACATTAGACTTAAAAATAAGGCGTCAAAGGGAGAAAATCTAAACCAGCCCCCAAACTACCCCGTAAGAGGCACGAGCACCTCGCACGGGACCAATGTAACTTGTACGAACTGACTGCGTAGTCACGGGTCTCTCGGCTTGAGAATATGACGATACTTTTCAAAAATCAACACTTAGACTTAAAAGTAAGCCGTTAAAGGGTGAAAATCCAACCCAACCCCCAAACGGACCCGTAAGAGGCACGAACACCTCGCATGGGACCAATGTAACTTATAGGAACTGATCGCATAGTCCCGGGTCTTCCGATTTGAGAATATGATGATAATTTACAAAAATGAACACTTAGACTTAAACATAATCCGTTAAAGGGTGAAAACCTAAACCAGGCCCCAAACAGACCAGTAAGAGGCACGAACATCTCGCACGGGACCAATGTAACTTGTGCTCAGAGAACGCGCAGTCCCGGGTCTCCCGGTTTGAGAATATGATGATAATTTGCAAAAATAACACTTACACTTAAAAATAAGCCGTTAAAGGGTGAAAATCCAAACCATCCCCGAAATGACCCCGCAAGAGGCACGCACACCTCGCATGGGACCAATGTAACTTGTACGAACTGACCGCATAATATCGAGTCTCCCGGTTTGAGAATATGATGATACTTTGGCAAAATTAACACTTAGACTTAAAAATAAGTCGTTAAAGGGTGAAAATCCAAACCAGCCCGCAAATGGACTCGTGAGAGGTACGAACACCTCACACGGGACCAATGTAACTTATAGGAACTGATCGTGTAGTCCCGATTCTCCCGATTTGAGAATATGATGATAATTTGAGAAAATCAACACTTAGACTTAAAAACAAGCCGTTGAAGGGTGAAAACCTAAACCAACCCCCAAACAGACCCGTAAGAGGCAGAACACCTTGCACGGGACCATTGTAACTTGCACAAACTGACCGCATAATCTCGGTTCCCCCGATTTGAGAATATGACGATAATTTGCAAAATTAACACTTAGACTTAAAAACAAGTCGTTAAAGGGAGAAAATCCAAACCAGCCCCCAAATGACCCCGTAAGAGGCACGAGCACCTCGCACGGGACTAATGTAACTTGTACGAACTGACTGCGTAGTCCCGGCTCTCTCGATTTGAGAATATGAGGATAGTTTCCAAAAATCAACACTTAGACTTAAAAGTAAGCCGTTAAATGGTGAAAATCCAAACCAGCCCCCAAACGGACCCGTAAGAGGCACGAACACCTCACACGGGACCAATGTAACCTGTAGGAACTGACCGCATAGTCTCGGGTCTCCCGATTTGATAATGTGACGATACTTTGCCAAAATTAACACTTAGACTTGAAAATAAGTCGTTAAAGGATGAAAATCCAAACCAGCCCGCAAATGGACCCGTAAGAGGTACAAACACCTCACACAGGACCAATGTAACTTGTAGGAACTGATCGTGTAGTCCCGGTTCTCCCGGTTTGAGAATATGATGATAATTTGAGAAAATCAACACTTAGACTTAAAAATAAGCCGTTGAAGGGTGAAAACCTAAACCAGCCCCCAGACATACCCGTAAGAGGGACGAAAGCCTCGCAGGGGACCAATGAAACTTGTACGAACTGACCGCGTAATCTCGATTCTAATGATTTGAGAATATGATGATAATTTGCAAAAATAACACTTAGACTTAAAAAGAAGGCGTTAGAGGGAGAAAATCCAAACCTGCCCCCAAACGGACCCGTAAGAGGCACGAGCACCTCGCACTGGACCAATGTAACTTTTACGAACTGACTACATAGTCCCGGGTCTCCCGATTTGAGAATATGATGATACTTTCCAAAAATAACCACTTAGACTTAAGAGTAAGCCGTTAAAGGGTGAAAATCCAAACCAGCCCCCAAACGGACCCGTAAGAGGCACGGACACGTCACACGGGACCAATGTAACTTGTAGGGACTGATCGCATAGTCCCGGGTCTACCAATTTGAGAATATGATGATAATTTACAAAAATGGATACTTAGACTTAAAAATAAGACGTTAAAGGGTGAAAACCTAAACTAATCCCCAAACGGACCCGTAAGAGGCACGAACATCTCGCACGGGACCAATGTAACTTGTGCGCACAGAAAACGCAGTCTCGGGTCTCCCGGTTCGAGAATATGACAATAATTTGCAAAAATAACACTTACACTTGAAAATAAGCCGTTAAAGGGTGAAAATCCAAACCAGCCCCCAAACGACCCCGTAAGAGGCACGCATACCTCGCACGGGACAAATGTAACTTGTACGAACTGACCGCATAATCCCGGGTCTCCCGGTTTGAGAATATGACGATACTTTGGCAAAATTAACACTTAGACTTGAAAATAAGTCGTTAAAGGGTGAAAATCCAAACCAGCCCGCAAATGGACTCGTAGGAGGTACGAACACCTCACACAGGACCAATGTAACTTATAGGAACTGATCGTGTAGTCCCGGTTCTCTCGATTTGAGAATATGATGATAATATAAGAAAATCTACACTTAGACTTAAAAACAAGCCGTTGAAGGGTGAAAACCTAAACCAGCCCCTAGACAGACCCGTAAGAGGGACGAACACCTCGGACGGGACTAATGAAACTTGTACGAACTGACATCATAATCTTGGTTCTCTCGATTTGAGAATATGGCGATAATTTGCAAAAATAACACTTAGACTTAAAAAGAAGGCGTTAAAGGGAGAAAATCCAAACCAGCCCCCAAACTGCCCCGTAAGAGGCACGAGCACCTCGTACTGGACCAGTGTAACTTGTGCGAACTGACTGCGTAGTCCCGAGTCTCCCGGTTTGAGCATATGACGATAATTTCCAAAAATCAACACTTAGACTTAAAAGTAAGCCGTTAAAGGGTGAAAATCCAAACCAACCCCCAAACGGACCCGTAAGAGGCACGAACACCTCACACGGGACCAATTAAACTTGTAGGAACAGATCGCATAGTCCCGGGTCTACCGATTTGAGAATATGATGATAATTTACAAAAATGAACACTTAGACTTAAAAATAAGCCGTTAAAGGGTGAAAACCTAAACTAATCCCCAAACGGACCCGTAAGAGGCACGAACATATCGCACGGTACCAATGTAACTTATGCGCACAAAACGCGCAGTCCCGGGTCTCCCAGTTTCAAAATATGACGATAATTTGCAAAAATAACACTTACACTTGAAAATAAGCTGTTAAAGGGTGAAAATCCAAACCAGCCCCCAAACGACCCCGCAAGAGGCACGCATACCTAGCACGGGACCAGTGTAACTTGTACGAACTGACCGCATAATCCCGGGTCTCCTGGTTTGAGAATATGATGATACTTTGGCAAAATTAACACTTAGACTTGAAAATAAGTCGTTAAAGGGTGAAAATCCAAACCAGCCCGCAAATGGACTCGTAGGAGGTACGAACACCTCACACGGGACCAATGTAACTTGTAGGAACTGATCGTGTAGTCCCGGTTCTCTCGATTTGAGAAAATGATGATAATTTGAGAAAATCTACACTTAGACTTAAAAACAAGCCGTTGAAGGGTGAAAACCTAAACCAGCCCCTAGACAGACCCGTAAGAGGGACGAACACCTCGGACGGGACCAATGAAACTTGTATGAACTGACCGCATAATCTCGGTTCTCCCGATTTGAGAATATGGTGATAATTTGCAAAAATAATACTTAGACTTAAAAAGAAGGCGTTAAAGGGAGAAAATCCAAACCAGCCCCCAAACTGCCCCGTAAGAGGCACGAGCACCTCGTACTGAACCAATGTAACTTGTGCGAACTGACTGCGTAGTCCCGGGTCTCCCGGTTTGAGAATATGACGATACTTTCCAAAAATCAACACTTAGACTTAAAAGTAAGCCGTTCAAGGGTGAAAATCCAAACCAACCCCCAAACGGACCCGTAAGAGGCACGAACACCTCACACGGGACCAATTAAACTTGTAGGAACTGATCGCATAGTCCCGGGTCTAACGATTTGAGAATATGATAATAATTTATAAAAATGAACACTTAGACTTAAAAATAAGCCGTTAAAGGGTGCAAACCTAAACTAATCCCCAAACGGACCCGTAAGAGGCACGGACATATCGTACGGGACCAATGTAACTTGTGCGCACATAACACGCAGTCCTGGGTCTCCCGATTTGAGAATATGATGATAATTTGCAAAAATAACACTTACACTTTAAAATAAGCCGTTAAAGGGTGAAAATCAAAACCAGCCCCCAAACGACCCCGCAAGAGGCACGCATACCTTGCACGGGACCAATGTAACTTGTACGAACTGACCGCATAATCTCGGGTCTCCCGATTTGAGAATATGACGATACTTTGGCAAAATTAACACTTAGACTTGAAAATAAGTCGTTAAAGGGTGAAAATACAAACCAGCCCGCAAATGGACTCGTAAGAGGTATGAACACCTCACACGGGACCAATGTAACTTGTAGGAACTGATCGTGTAGTCCCGGTTCTCCCGGTTTGAGAATATGATGATAATTTGAGAAAATCAACACTTAGACTTAAAAACAAGCCATTGAAGGGTGAAAACCTAAACCAGCCCCTAGAGAGACTCGTAAGAGGGACGAACACCTCGCACGGGACCAATGAAACTTGTACGAACTGACCGCGTAATCTCGGTTCTCCCAATTTGAGAATATGGCGATAATTTGCAAAAATAACACTTAGACTTAAGAAGAAGGCGTTAAAGGGAGAAAATCCAAACCAGCCCCGTAAGAGGCACGAGCACCTCGTACTGGACCAATGTAACTTGTACGAACTGACTGCGTAGTCCCGGGTCTCTCGGTTTGAGAATATGACTATACTTTCCAAAAATCAACACTTAGACTTAAAAGTAAGCCGTTAAAGGGTGAAAATCCAAACCAACCCCCAAACGGACCTGTAAGAGGCACGAACACCTCACACGAAACCAATGTAACTTGTAGGAACTGATCGCATAGTCCCGGGTTTACCGATTGGAGAATATTATGATAATGTACAAAAATCAACACTTAGACATAAAAATAAGCCGTTAAAGGGTGAAAACCTAAACCAGGCCCCAAACAGACCAGTAAGAGGCACGAACATCTCGCACGGGACCAATGTAACTTGTGCGCACTCAACGCGCAGTCTCGGGTCTCCCGGTTTGAGAATATGATGATAATTTGCAAAAATAACACTTACACTTAAAAAATAAGCCGTTAAAGGGTGAAAATCCAAACCAGCCCCCAAACGACCCTGCAAGAGGCACGCACACCTCGCACGGGTCCAATGTAACTTGTACGAACTGACCGCATAATCCCGGGTCTTCCGGTTTGAGAATATGACGATACTTTGGCAAAATTAACTCTTAGACTTGAAAATAGGTCGTTAAAGGGTGAAAATCCAAACCAGCCCGCAAATGGACCCGTAAGAGGTACGAACACCTCACACAGGACCAATGTAACTTGTAGGAACTGGTCGTGTAGTCCCGTT
Organism: Sambucus nigra; assembly: GCA_949130495.1. Taxonomy (NCBI): domain Eukaryota; kingdom Viridiplantae; phylum Streptophyta; class Magnoliopsida; order Dipsacales; family Adoxaceae; genus Sambucus; species Sambucus nigra. Next base: position 351,611,394 of record OX422207.1, on the reverse strand, counting down.
TCTCCCGGTTTGAGAATATGATGATAATTTGAGAAAATCAACACTTAGACTTAAAAACAAGCCGTTGAAGGGTGAAAACCTAAACCAGCCCCCAAACAGACCCGTAAGAGGACGAACACCTCGCACGGGACCATTATAACTTGTACGAACTGATCGCGTAATCTCGGTTCTCCCGATTTGAGAATATGACGATAATTTGCAAAAATAACACTTAGACTTAAAAACAAGCAGTTAAAGGGAGAAAATCCAAACTAGCCCCAAAATGACCCCGTAAGAGGCACGAGCACCTCGCACGCGACCAATGTAACTTGTACGAACTGACTGCGTAGTCCCGGGTCTCCCGATTTGAGAAATGACGATACTTTCCAAAAATCAACACTTAGACATAAAAGTAAGCCATTAAAGGGTGAAAATACAAACCAGCCCGCACACAGACCCGTAAGAGGCACGAACACCTCACACGGGACCAACGTTACTTGTAGGAACTGATCGCATAGTCCCGGGTCTACCGGTTTGAGAATATAACGATAATTTGAGAAAATTAACTCTTAGACTTAAAAACAATTCGTTAAAGTGTGAAAACCTAAACGAGCCCCCAAACGGACCTCTAAGAGGCACGAACACCTCGTACGGGATCAAGGTAACTTATACGAACCGACTGCATAGTCCCGGGTCTCCCGATTTGAGAATATGATGATGATTTTCAAATATAACACATAGACTTAAAAATAAGCCGTTAAAGGGTGAAAATCAAAACTAGCCCCCAAACGATCCCGTAAGAGGCATGAACACCTCGCACGGGACCAATGGAACTTGTAGGAACTGACCGCGTAGTCCCGAGTCTCTCGGTTCGTGAATATTATGATAATTTGCTAAAGTCAACACTTGAACTTAAAAACAAGCCGTTAAAGGGTGAAAAGCCAAACCATCCCCCAAACGGACCCGTTAGAGGCACGAACACCTCGCACGGGACCAATGTAACTTCTACGAATTGACCGCGTAGTACCGGGTCTTTGCATTTGAGAATATGATGATAATTTATCAAAATAATACTTAGACTTAAAAACGAGCCATTAAAGGGTGAAAATCCAAACCAGCCCCCAAACGACCCCATAAGAGGCACGAACACCTCGCACGGGACCAATGTAACTTGTAGGTACTGACCGCATAGTCTAGGGTCTCCCAGTTTTAGAACATGACGCTAATTTGAAGAAATCAACACTTAGACTTAAAAGCAAGCCGTTAAAGGGTGAATACCCAAACTAGCCCCAAAACGACCCCTTAGGAGGCACGAACACCTCGCACATGACTAATGTAACTTGTGGAAATTAACCGCGTAGTTCCGGGTCTCTCAATTTGAGAATACAACGATAATTTGCAAAGATCAACACTTATACTTAAAAACAAGCTGTTAAAGGGTGAAAACCTAAACCAACCCCCAAACAGACCCGTAAGAGACACGAACACCTCAAATGGGACCATTGTAACTTGTACGAACTGACTGCGTAGTCCCGAGTCTGTTGGTTTAAGAATATGACGATAATTTGCAAAAATAAGATTTAGACTTTAAAAAAGCCGTTAAAGGTTGAAAATCCAAACCAACTCCCAAACGACCCCGTAAGAAGCAAGAACACCTCGCATGGGACCAATGTAACTTGTAGGAACTGACTGCGTAGTCCCGAGTCTCCCGGTTTCAGAATATGATGATAATTTGCAAAAATTAACACTTAGACTTAAAAACAAGTTGTTAAAGGGTGAAAACCTAAACTAGCCCCCAAACGGGCTCGTGAGAGGCACGATAACCTCGCACGGGACCAATGTAACTTGTAAGAACTGACCGCGTAATCCCGGGTCTACCGATTTGAGAATATGACGATAATTTGCAAAAATAACACTAAGACTTAAAAACAAGCCATTAAAGGGTAAAAATCAAAACCAGCCACCAAACAACCAAGAAAGAGGCACGAACACCTTGCAAGGGACAAATGTCACTTGTACGAACTGACCGCGTAGCCATGGGTCTCTCGGTTTGAGAATATGACGATACTTTGCAAAAATCAACACTTAGACTTCAAAACAAGCCATTAAACGATGAAAATCCAAACCAGCTTGCAAACGGACCCATAAGAGGCACGAACACCTCGCACTGGGCCAATGTAACTTGTAGGAACTGACCGTATAGTCCCGGGTCTCTCGGTTTGAGAATATGATGATAATTTGTAAAAATCAACACTTAGACTTAAAAATAAGCCGCTAAAGGATGAAAACCTAAACAAGCTCCTAAACGGACCCGTAAGAGCCACGAACACCTCGCAAGGGACCAATATAACTTGTACGAACTGACCGTGTAGTTTCGGGTCTCCTGAATTCAGAATATTATGATAATTTACAAAAATAACACTTAGACTTAAAAATAAGCCATTAAAGGGTGAAAATCCAAACCAGCCCCTAAACGACCCCGTAACAGGCACGAACACCTCGCACGGGACCAATGTAACTTGTAAGAACTGACCCGTAGTCCCAGGACTCCGTGTTTGAGAATATGACGATACTTTACAAAAATCAACACTTACACTTAAAAATAAGCCGTTAATGGGTGAAAATCTAAACCATCCCCCAAACGGACCCGTAAGAGGCACGAACACCTCCCACGGGACCAATGTAACTTGTAGGAACTGATTGCGTAGTCACTGGAAATTTGAGAAAATCAACACTCAGACTTAAAAAAAAGCCTAAAAGGTGAAAACCTAAACCAGCCCCCGAACGGACCGGTAAGAGGCACGAACACCTCACACGGGACCAATGTAAATTGTACGAACTGACCGCGTAGTCCCGGGTCTCACGGTTTAAGAATATGACGATAATTTGCAAAAATAACAATTAAACAAAAAAATAAGCCATTAAAGGGTGAAAATCCAAACCAGCCCCCAAACGGCCCCGTAAGAGGCACGAAGACATCGCACGGGACCAACGAAACTTGTAAGAACTGACCGCATAGTCTCGGATCTTCCAGTTTGAGAATATGACGATAATTTGCATAAATCAAAATTAGACTTAAAAACAAGCCATTAAAGGGAGAAAACCCAAACTAACCCCAAACGACCCCGTAGGAGGCACGAACACCTCGCACGGGACCAATGTAACCTGTAGGAATTGACTGCGTAGTCCCGGGTCTCCCATTTTGAGAATACGACGATAATTAGAAAAACTTAACTCTTAGACTTAAAAACAAGCCGTTTAAGGGTGAAAACCTAAACCAGCCCCCAAACGAACCCGTAAGAGGCACGAACACCTCGAATGGGACCAATGTAACTTGTACGAATTGACCGCGTAGTCCTGAGTCTTCCAGTTTGAGAATATAATGATAATTTGCAAAAATAACACTTAGACTTAAAAACAATCCATTAAAGGGTGAAAATCTAATCCGACCCCCAAATGACCCCGTAAGAGGCACGAACACCTCGTACGGGACCAATGTAACTTGTAGGAACTGACCATATAGTCCCAAGTCTCCCGGTTTGAGAATTTGACGATAATTTGCAAAAATCAACACTTAGACTTAAACACAAGCCGTTAAAGGGTGAAAACCTAAACCAACCCCCAAACGGACCCATGAGAGGCACGAACACCTCGCTCGGGACCAATGTAACTTGTACGAACTGACCGCGTAATCCCGAGTCTCTCGATTTGAGAATATGATGATAATTTACAAAAATAACACTTAGACTTAAAAAAAAGCCATTAAAGGGAGAAAATCCAAACCAGCCCCCAAGCGCCCCCGTAAGAGGCACGAACACCTCGCACGGGACCAATGTAACTTTTACGAACTGATCGCGTAGTCTCGGGTCTCCTGGTTTGAGAATATGATGATACTTTGAAAAAATTAATACTTAGACTTCAAACTAAGTCGTTAAAGGGTGAAAATCTAAACCAAACCCCAAACAGACCAGTAAGAGGCACGAACACCTCGAACGGGAACAATTTAACTTTTATGAACTAACCGTGGAGTCTCGGGTCTCCCGATTTGAGAATATGACAATATTTTGAAAGAATAACACATAGACTTAAAAATAAGCCATTAAAGGGTGAAAATCCAAACCAACCCCAAACGGCGTCGTAAGAGGCACGAACACCTCGCACGGGACAATGTAACTTGTATGAACTGACCACGCAGTCCCGGATATCCCGATTTGAGAATATGATGATACTTTGCAAAAATCAACACTTAGACTTAAAAACAAGCCGTTAAAGGGTGAAAATCCAAACCAGCCGCAAAACGGACCCGTAAGAGGCACGAACGCCTCGCACGGGACCAATGTAACTTGTACGAACTGAACGCGTAGTCCCGAGTCTCCCGGTTTGAGAATATGACGATACTTTAGAAAAATTAACACTTAGACTTAAAAACAAGTCGTTAAAGGGTGAAAATCCTAACTAGCCCCCAAATGGACCAGTAAGAGGAACGAACATCTCGCACTGGACCAATGTAACATATTGGAACTGACCGCGTATTCTCAGGTCTCTCGGTTTGAGAATATGATGATAATTTGCAAAAATCAACACTTAGACTTAAAAATAATCCGTTAAAGGGTGAAAAGCAAAATCATCCCCCAAACGGACACGTAAGAGGCACGAACACCTCGCACGGGACCAATGTAACATGTACGAACTGACCACGTAGTCCCGGGTCTCCCGATTCGAGAATATGATGATAATTTGAAAAAAAAACACATATACTTAAAAACAAGCAGTTAAAGGGTGAAAATCCAAACTAGCCCCCAAATAACCCAGTAAGAGGCACGAACAACTCACACGGGACCAATGTAACTTGTAAGAACTGACCGCATAGTCTCGGGTCTCCCGGTTTGAGAATATGATGATAATTTGCAAATCAACACTTAAACTGAAAAACAAGATGTTAAAGAGTGAAAACCCAAACAATTCCCCAAACGGACCCGTAAGGGGCCCGAACACCTCGCACGGGACCAATGTAACTTGTACAAAATGACCACGTAATCCCGGGTCTCCCGGTTATAGAATATGACGGTAATTTACAAAAAAACATATAGACTTAAAAACAAGTTGTTAAAGGGTGAAAATCCAAACCAGCCCCCAAACGACCCCGTAAGAGGCAAGAACTCCTCACACAGGACCAATGTAGCTTATATGAACTGACCCCATAGTCCCAGGTCTCCCGGTTTGAGAATATGATGATACTTTGCAAAAATCAACACTTAGACTTAAAAACAAGCCGTTAAAGGGTGAAAATCTAAACCATCCCCCAAACGGACCCGTAAGAGGCACGAACACCACACACTGGACCAATGTAACTCGTAGGAACTGACCGCGTAGTCTCGGGTCTCTCGATTTGAGAATATGATGATAATTTGCAAAAATCAACACTTAGATTTAAAAACTAGTCATTAAAGGGTGAAAACCTAAACCAACCCCCAAACGGACCCGAAGAGGCACGAACACCTCGCACGGGACCAATGTAACTTGTAAGAACTGACCGCATATTTTCGGGTCTCTCTATTTGAGAATATGACGATAATTTGCAAAAATAACTCTTAGACTTAAAAATAGGCTGTTAAAGGGTGACAATATAAATCAGCCCCCAAACGACCCCTTAAGAGGCACGAACACCTCGCACGGGACAAATGTAACTTGTAAGAACTAACCGGGTAGTCCCAGGTCTCCCGGTTTGAGAATATGATGATACTTTGTAAAAAACAACACTTAGAATTAAAAATAAGCCATTAAAGGGTGAAAATACAATCCAACCCCCAAATGGACCCGTAAGAGGCACGAACACCCCACACGGTACCAATGTAACTTATAAGAACTGATTGCGTAGTCCCTAGTAATTTGAAAAAATTAACACTTAGACTTAAAAACAAGCCTAAATAGTGCTAACCTAAACTAGACCCCAATTGACCCCGTAGGAGGCATGAACACCTCACACGGGACAATTGTAACTTGTAGGAACTTACCGCGTAATCCCGGGTCTCCCGGTTTGAGAATATGATGATAATTTTCAAAAATCGACACTTAAACTTAAAAACAAGCCGTTAAAGGGTGAAAACCCAAACCATCCCCCAAATCGACCCATAAGAGGCACGAACACCTCACACGGGACCAATGTAACTTGTTCGAACTCGCCGCGTAGTCCTGGGTCTATGGGTTTGAGAATATGACGATAATTTACAAAAATAACACTTAGACTTAAAAACAAGCCGTTAAAGGGTGAAAATGCAAACCAGCCTCCAAACGATCCCGTAAGAGGCACGAACAACTCGCACAGGACCAATGTAACTTATAGGAGCTGACCACGTAGTCTAGGGTATCCCGATTTGAGAATAGGTTGATCATTTGCAAAAATCAACACAGACTTAAAAATAAGCCATCAAAGGGGGAAAACCTAAACCATCCCCCAAACGGACCCGTAAGAGGCACGAAAACCTCGCACGGGACTAGTGTAACTTGTACGAACTGACCACGTAGTCCCGGGTCTCTCGGTTCGAGAATATGACGATAATTTGAAAAAATAACACTTACACTTAAAAACAAGTCGTTAAAGGGTGAAAATACAAACCAACCCCCAAACGACCCCCTAAGAGGCACGAACACCTCGTACAGGACCAATGTAACTTTTACAAACTGACCGCATAATCCCGGATCTCCCGGTTTGAGATTATGATGATACTTTGCAAAAATCAACACTTAGACTTAAAAATAAGCCGTTAAAGGGTGAAAACCCAAACCAACCCCCAAACAGACCTGTAAAAGGCACAAATACCTTACACGGGACCAATGTAACTTTTAGGAACTGATCGCGTAGTCCCGGGTCGACCGGTTTGTGAATATGATGATAATTTGAGAAAATCGACACATAGACTTAAAAATTAGCTGTTAAAGGGTGAAAACCTAAACTAGCCCCCAAACGAACTCGTAAGAGACACAAACACCTCGCACGGGACCAATGTAACTTATACGAACTTACCGCGTAGTCTCGGGTCTCCCGGTTTGTGAATATGATGATAATTTACAAAAATAACACTTAGACTTAAAAATAAGTCATTAAAGGGTGAAAATCCAAACTATCCCCCAAACGACCCCGTCAGTGGTACAAACACCTCGCACGGGACCAACGTAACTTGTAGGAACTGACTGCGTAGTATCGGGTCTCTCGGTTTGAGAATGTGATAAAAATTTACAAAAATCAACACTTAAACTTAAAAACAAGCCGTTAAAGGGTGAAAACCCAAAACATCCCCCAAACGGACCCGAAGAGGCACGAACACCTCGCACAGGACCAATGTAACTTGTACGAACTGACCGCGTAGTCCCGGGTCTCCCGGTTCGAGAATATGATGATAATATGAAAAAATAACATTGAGACTTAAAAATAAGCCATTAAAGGGTGAAAATCCAAACTAGCCCCCAAACGACCCAATAAGAGGCACGAACACCTCGCACGGAACCAATGTAACTTGTAAGAACTGACCGCATAGTCCTGGGTCTCCCGGTTTGAGAATATGATGATAATTTGCAAAAATTAACACTTAAACTTAAAAATAAGCTGTTAAAGGGTGAAAACCCAAACAATCCCTCAAACGGACCCGTAAGAGGCACGAACACCTCGCACGGGACCAATGTAACTTGTACGAACTGACCGCATATTCCCGGGTCTTCGGGTTTGAGAATAGGACGATAATTTATAAAAATAACACTTAGACTTAAAAACAACCCGTTAAAGGGTGAAAATCCAAACAAACCCCCAAACGATCCCATAAGAGGCACGAACACCTCGCACGGGACCAATGTAACTTGTAGAAACTGATCGCGTAGTTTAGGGTCTCTCGGTTTGAGAATATGATGATAATTTGCAAAAATTAACACTTAGACTTAAGCCGTTAAGGGTGAAAACCTAAATCAGCCCCCAAACGGATCCGTAAGAGGCACGGACACCTCAACTGGGACCAATGTAACTTGTACGAACTGAACGTGTAGTCCTGAGTCTTTCGGTTTGAGAATATGAAGATAATTTGCAAAAATAACATTTAGACTTAAAAACAAGCCGTTAAAGGGTGAAAATCCAAACCAACTCCCAAATGACCCCATAAGAGGCACGAACACCTCACACGGGACCATTGTAACTTGTACAAACTGACCGCGTAATCCTGGGTCTCCCGGTTTGAGAACATGATGATAATTTGCAAAAATAACACTTAGACTTAAAAACAAGCCGTTAAAGGGTGAAAATCTAAACCAGCCCCCAAACGACCCGATAAGAGGCACGAACACCTAGAACGGGACCAATGTACCGCATAGTCCCGGGTCTGCCGATTTGAGAATATGACGATAATTTGCAAAAATAACACCTAGACTTAAAAACAAGCTGTTAAAGGGTGAAAATCCAAACCAGCCCCCAAACGACCCCTTAAGAGGCACGAACACCTCGCACGGGACCAATGTAACTTGTACGAACTGATCGAATAATCCTGGGTCTCCAGGTTTGAGATTATGACGATACTTAGAAAAAATCAATACTTAGAGTTAAAAATAAGTCGTTAAAGGGTGAAAATCTAAACCATCCCCCAAACAGACCTGTAAAAGGCACAAATACCTCTCACGGGACCAGTATACCTTTTAGGAACTGATCGCATAGTCCCGGGCCTACCGGTTTGAGAATATGATGATAATTTGAGAAAATCAACACTTAGACTTAAAAACAAGCCATTAAAGGGTGAAAACCTAAACCAACCCCCAAACGAACTCGTAAGAGGCACAAACACCTCACACGGGACCAATGTAACTTATACAAATTTATCGCATAGTCTCGGGTCTCCCAGTTTGAGAATATGGTGATAATTTACAAAACTAACACTTAGACATAAAAATAAGCCGTTAAAGGGTGAAAATCCAAACTAGCCCCCAAACGACCCCGTAATAGGCACGAACACCTCGCACAAGACCAATGTAACTTGCAGGAAAGGATCGCGTAGTCTCGGGTGTCTCGGTTTGAGAACATGACGATACTTTGCAAAAATCAGCGCTTAACCTTAAAAATAAGACGTTAAAGTGTGAAAACCCAAACCATCCCCCAAACGGACCGATAAGAGGCACGAACACCTCGCACGGGACCAATGTAACTTGTACGAACTGATTGCATAGTCCCGAGTCTCCGGGTTTGAGAATATCATGATAATTTATAAAAATAACATTTAGACTTAAAAATAAGCTGCTAAAGGTTGAAAATCAAAACCAGCTCCTAAACGATCCCGTATAAGGCACGAACACTTCGCACGGGACCAATGTAACTTGTAGGAACTGACCGCGTAATCCCGAGTCTCCCAGTTTGAGAATATGATGATAATTTGTAAAAATAACACTTAGACTTAAAAACAAGCCGTTAAAGGGTGAAAATCTAAACCAGCCCCCAAACGACCTGGTAAGAGGCACGAACACCTGGAACGGGACCAATGTAACTTGTACGAACTGACCGCGTAGTCCCGAGTCTCTCGGTTTGAGAATATGATGATAATTTACAAAAATCAACACTTAGACTTAAAAATAAGCCGTTAAAGGGTGAAAATCCAAACCTGACCCCAAACGGACCCGTAAGAGGCACGAAAACCTCGCACTGGACCAATGTAACTTGTACGAACTGGCCGCGTAGTCCCGGGTCTCTCAGTTTGAGAATACGATGATAATTTGTAAAAATCAAAACTTAGACTAAAAGCCGTTAAGGGTGAAAACCTAAATCAGCCCCCAAACGGATCCGTAAGAGGCACGGACACCTCAACTGGGACCAATGTAACTTGTACGAACTGAACGTGTAGTCCTGAGTCTTTCGGTTTGAGAATATGATGATAATTTACAAAAATCAACACTTAGACTTAAAAATAAGCCGTTAAAGGGTGAAAATCCAAACCTGACCCCAAACGGACCCGTAAGAGGCACGAAAACCTCGCACTGGACCAATGTAACTTGTACGAACTGGCCGCGTAGTCCCGGGTCTCTCAGTTTGAGAATACGATGATAATTTGTAAAAATCAAAACTTAGACTAAAAAACAAGTCGTTAAAGGGTGAAAATCTAAACTAGCCCCCAAATGAACCGGTAAAAGGCCCGAACACCTCGCAGGGGACCAATGTAACCTGTAGGAACTGACCACGTAGTCCCGGGTCTCCCGATTAGAGAATATGACGATAATTGTAAAAAATAACACATAGACTTAAAAACAAGCCCTTAAAGGGTGAAAATCCAAACCAACTCCCAAATGACCCCGTAAGAGGCACGAACACCTCACACGGGACCATTGTAACTTGTACAAACTGACCGCGTAATCCTGGGTCTCCCGGTTTGAGAACATGATGATAATTTGCAAAAATAACACTTAGACTTAAAAACAAGCCGTTAAAGGGTGAAAATCTAAACCAGCCCCCAAACGACCCGATAAGAGGCACGAACACCTAGAACGGGACCAATGTACCGCATAGTCCCGGGTCTGCCGATTTGAGAATATGACGATAATTTGCAAAAATAACACCTAGACTTAAAAACAAGCCGTTAAAGGGTGAAAATCCAAACCAGCCCCCAAACGACCCCTTAAGAGGCACGAACACCTCGCACGGGACCAATGTAACTTGTACGAACTGATCGAATAATCCTGGGTCTCCAGGTTTGAGATTATGACGATACTTAGAAAAAATCAATACTTAGACTTAAAAATAAGCCGTTAAAGGGTGAAAATCTAAACCATCCCCCAAACAGACCTGTAAAAGGCACAATTACCTCTCACGGGACCAGTATACCTTTTAGGAACTGATCGCATAGTCCCGGGCCTACCGGTTTGAGAATATGATGATAATTTGAGAAAATCAACACTTAGACTTAAAAACAAGCCATTAAAGGGTGAAAACCTAAACCAACCCCCAAACGAACTCGTAAGAGGCACAAACACCTCACACGGGACCAATGTAACTTATACAAATTTATCGCATAGTCTCGGGTCTCCCAGTTTGAGAATATGGTGATAATTTACAAAACTAACACTTAGACATAAAAATAAGCCGTTAAAGGGTGAAAATCCAAACTAGCCCCCAAACGACCCCGTAATAGGCACGAACACCTCGCACAAGACCAATGTAACTTGCAGGAACGGATCGCGTAGTCTCGGGTCTCTCGGTTTGAGAACATGACGATACTTTGCAAAAATCAGCGCTTAACCTTAAAAATAAGACGTTAAAGTGTGAAAACCCAAACCATCCCCCAAACGGACCGATAAGAGGCACGAACACCTCGCACGGGACCAATGTAACTTGTACGAACTGATTGCATAGTCCCGAGTCTCCGGGTTTGAGAATATGATGATAATTTATAAAAATAACATTTAGACTTAAAAATAAGCTGCTAAAGGTTGAAAATCAAAACCAGCTCCTAAACGATCCCGTATAAGGCACGAACACTTCGCACGGGACCAATGTAACTTGTAGGAACTGACCGCGTAATCCCGAGTCTCCCAGTTTGAGAATATGATGATAATTTGTAAAAATAACACTTAGACTTAAAAACAAGCCGTTAAAGGGTGAAAATCTAAACCAGCCCCCAAACGACCTGGTAAGAGGCACGAACACCTGGAACGGGACCAATGTAACTTGTACGAACTGACCGCGTAGTCCCGAGTCTCTCGGTTTGAGAATATGATGATAATTTACAAAAATCAACACTTAGACTTAAAAATAAGCCGTTAAAGGGTGAAAATCCAAACCTGACCCCAAACGGACCCGTAAGAGGCACGAAAACCTCGCACTGGACCAATGTAACTTGTACGAACTGGCCGCGTAGTCCCGGGTCTCTCAGTTTGAGAATACGATGATAATTTGTAAAAATCAAAACTTAGACTAAAAGCCGTTAAGGGTGAAAACCTAAATCAGCCCCCAAACGGATCCGTAAGAGGCACGGACACCTCAACTGGGACCAATGTAACTTGTACGAACTGAACGTGTAGTCCTGAGTCTTTCGGTTTGAGAATATGACGATAATTGTAAAAAATAACACATAGACTTAAAAACAAGCCCTTAAAGGGTGAAAATCAAAACTAACCTCCAAACGACTCCGTAAGAGGCACGAACACCTCGCACGGGACCAATGTAACTTTTACGAACTGATCGCGTAGTCTCGGGTCTCCTGGTTTGAGAATATGACGATACTTTTTAAAAATTAATACTTAGACTTAAAAACAAGCCGTTAAAGGGTGAAAATATAAACCAACCCCCAAACAGACCTGTAAGAGGCACGGACACCTTGTACGGGAACAATTTAACTTGTATGAACTGACCGTGGAGTCTCCGGTCTCCCGATTTGAGAATATGAAAATATTTTGAAAAAATAACACATAGACTTAAAAATAAGCCATTAAAGGGTGAAAATCCAAACCAACCCCAAACGGCGCCGTAAGAGGCACGAACACCTCGCACATGACCAATGTTACTTGTACGAACTGACTGCGTAGTCCCGAGTCTCCCAGTTTGAGAATATGATGATAATTTGCAAAAATAACACTTAGACTTAAAAATAAGTCATTAAAGGGTGAAAATCCCAATTACCCCCAAACGACCCCGTAAGAGGTACGAACACCTCGCACGAGACCAATGTAACTTGTAGGAACTGGCCGCGTAGTCCCGGATCTCTTGGTTTGAGAATATGATGATAATTTGCAAAATCAACACTTAAACTTAAAAACAAGCCGTTAAGGGGTGAAAACCCAAACCATCCCCCAAACAAACCCATAAGAGGCACGGACACCTCGCACGAGACCAATGTAACTTGTACGAAGTGACCGCGTAGTCTCGGGTCTCCGAGTTTGAGAATATGATGATAATTTGTAAAAATAACACTTATACTTAAAAATAATCCGTTAAAGGGTGAAAAACCAAACCAGCCCCCAAACGACCCTGTAAGAGGCATGAACACCTCGCACAAGACCAATGTAACTTTTAGGAACTGACCGCGTAGTCTAGGGTCTCCCAGTTTGAGATTATGACGATAATTTGCAAAAATCAAAACTTAGACTTAAAACAAGTCGTTAAAGGGTTAAAACCCAAACTAGCCCCAAAACGACCCCGTAGGAGGCACAAACACCTCGCACGGGACTAATGTAACCATTTGGAATTGACCGCGTAGTCCCGGGTCTCCTGGTTTTAGAATACGATGATAATTTGCAAAAATAACAAATAGACTTGAAAATAATCCATTAAAGGCTGAAAATCCAAACCATCCCCCAAACGACCCCGTAAGAGGCACGAACACCTCGCAAGGAACCAATGTCACTTGTATGAACTGACCGCGTAGTCCCGGGTCTCCTGGTTTGAGAATATGCCGATACTTTGCAAAAATCAACGCTTAGACTTAAAAATAAGCCGTTAAAGGGTGAAAATCCAAACCAGCTCGCAAACGAACCCGTATGAGGCACGGACACCTCACACTGGACCAATGTAAGTTTTAGTAATCGATCGCGTAGTCCCGGGTCTCCCGGTTTGCAAATATGATGATAATTTATAAAATCAACACTTAGACTTAAAAACAAGCGGCTAAAGGGTGAAAACCTAAACCAGCCCCAAAACAGACTCGTAAGAGGCACGAACACCTCGAACGGGACCAATGTAACTTGTACGAACTAAGAGCGTAGTCCCAGGTCTCCCGGTTTGAGAATATGACGGTAATTTACAAAAATAATACATAGACTTAAAAACAAGCCGTTAAAGGGTGAAAATCCAAACCAGCCCCCAAACGACCCCGTAAGAGGCAAGAACACCTCGCACAGGACCAATGTAACTTGTACGAATTGACCGCGTAGTCCCAGGTCTCCCGATTTGAGAATATCAAGATACTTTGCAAAAATCAACACTTAGACTTAAAAACAAGCCGTTAAAGCGTGAAAATCCAAACTAGCCCCCAAACGGACCCGTAAGAGGCACGAACACCACGCACTGGACCAATGTAACTTGTAGGAACTGACCGCGTAGTCTCGGGTCAGCCAATTTGAGAATATGACGATAATTTATAAATATCAACACTGAGACTTAAAAATAAGCCGTTAAAGAGTGAAAACCTAAACTAGCCCCAAAACGGACCCGAAGAGGCACGAACACCTCGCACGGGACCAATGTAACTTGTACGAACTGACCGCATATTTTTGGGTCTCTCGATTTGAGAATATGATGATAATTAGAAAAAATAACAGTTAGACTTAAAAGTAAGCCGTTAAAGGGTGAAAATCCAAACCATCCCCCAAACGACTCCGTAAGAGGCACGAACACCTCGCACGGGACCAATGTAACTTGTAAGAACTGATCGCGTATACCCAGGTCTCCCGGTTTGAGAATATGATGATACTTTGTAAAAATCAAAACTTAGACTTAAAAATAAGCCGTTAAAGGGTGAAAATCAAAACCATCCCCCAAACGGACCCGTAAGAGGAACGAACACGTCTTACGGGACCAATGTAACTTTTAGGAACTAATTGTGTAGTCCCGGGTAATTTGAGAAAATCCACACTTAGACTTAAAAACAAGCCTAAAGGGTAAAAACCTAAACCAGCCCCCAAACGAACCGGTAAGGGCACGAACACCTCGCACGGGACCAATATAAATTGTACGAACTAACCGCGTAGTCCCGGGTCTCACGGTTTGAGAATATGATGATAATTTGTAAAAATAACACTTAGACTTAAAAATAGGCCGTTGGAGGGTGAAAATCCAAACCAGCCCCGAAACGACCCCGTAAGAGGCACGAACACCTCGCACGGGACCAACGTAACTTGTAGGAAATGACCGCATAGTCCCGGCTCTCCCAGTTTGAGAATATGATGATAATTTGGAAAAATCAACACTTCCAACTTAAAAACAAGCCGTTAAAGGGTGAAAACCCAAACCATCCCCCAAACGGACCCTTAAGAGGCACGAAAACCTCAAACGGGACCAATGTAACTAGTACGAATTGATTACATAGTCCCGGGTCTCCCGATTTGAGAATATGACAATAATTTATGAAAATAACAATTAGATTTAAAAATAAGCCGTTAAAGGATGAAAATCCAAACCGGCCCCAAACGACCCCGTAAGAGGCAAGAACCCCTCGTATGGGACCAATGTAACTTGTAGGAACTGAGCGCATTGTCTATGGTCTCTTGGTTTGAGAATCCGATGATAATTTGCAAAAATCAACACTTAGACTTAAAAATAAGCCGTTAAGGGTGAAAACCCAAACCAACCCCCAAACGACCCCGTAGGAGGCACGAGCACCTCGAACGGGACCAATGTAACTTGTAGGAATTGACCGTGTAGTCCAGGGTTTCTCAATTTGAGAATACTACGATAATTTGAAAAAATCAACAATTAGACTTAAAAATGAGCCGTTAAGGGTGAAAATCGAAATCATCCCAAAAACGGACCCGTAAGAGGCACGAACACCTCACACGGGACCAATGTAACTTGTACGAACTGAACGCGTAGTCTCGGGTCTCTCGATGTGAGAATATGATGATAATTTGTAAAACTCAATGCTTAGACTTAAAGATAAGCCGTTAAAGGGTGAAAACCTAAACCAGCCCCCAAACGGACCCGTAAGAGGCACGAACACCTCGTACGGGACTAATGTAACTTGTACGAACTGACCGCATAGTCCCGGGTCTTCGGATTTGAGAATATGACAACAATTTGCAAAAGTCAACACTTAAACTTAAAAATAAGCCGTTAAAGGGTGAAAATCCAAACCAACCCCTAAACGATCCCATAAGAGGCACGACCACCTCGCACGGGACCAATGTAATTTGTAGGAACTGACCGCGTAGTCCCGGGTCACCTAGTTAGATAATATGATAATAATTTTCAAAAGTCAACACTTAGATGTAAAAATAAGCCCTTAAAGGGTGAAAACTTAAACCAGCCCCCAAAATGACCCATAAGAGGCAAGAACACCTCGCACGGGACCAATGTAACTTGTACGAACTGACCGGGTAGTCCCGGGTCTCCCAGTTTGAGATAATGATGATAATTTCTAAAACTAACACTTAGACTTAAAAACAAGCCATTAAAGGGGGAAAATTCAAACCATCCCCCAAACGACCCCGTAAGAGGCACGAACACCTCGCACGGGACAAATATAACTTATAGGAACTGACTGCGTAGTCTCGGGTCTCCCGGATTGAGAATATGATGATAATTTGCCAAAATCAACACTTAAACTTAAAAATAAGCCGTTAAAGAGTGAAAATCTAAACCAGCCCCCAAACGACCCTATAAGAGGCACGAACACCTCGCACGGGACCAATGTAACTTGTTGGAACTGACCACGTAGTCTCGGGTCTCCCGGTTTGATAATATGATGATACTTTGCAAAAATAAACACTTAGACTTAAAAATAAGTCGTTAAAGGGTGAAAATCCAAACCAGCCCCCAAACGGACCTGTAAGAGGCACGAACACCTCGCACATGACCAATTTTACTTGTACGAACTGACTGCGTAGTCCCGGGTCTCCCAGTTTGAGAATATGATGATAATTTGGAAAAATAACACTTAGACTTAAAAATAAGTAGTTAAAGGTTGAAAATCCAAACTACCCCCACACGACCCCGTAAGAGGCACGAACACCTCGCACGGGACTAATGTAACTTGTACGAACTGACCGCATATTCCCGAATCTCCCGATTTGAGAATATGATAATAATTTGCAAAAATCAACTTTTAAACTTAAAAACAAGCCGTTAAAGGGTGAAAACCCAAACCATCCCCCAAACGGACCCGTAAGAGGCACGAACACCTTAAACGGGACCAATGTAACTTATATGTAGTGACCGCGTAGTCCCGGGTCTCCCGATTTGAGAATATGACAATAATTTACGAAAATAAGACTTAGATTTAAAAGTAAGTCGTTAAAGGGTGAAAATCCAAACCGACCCCCAAATGACCCCGTAAGAGGCATGAACACCTCGTATGGGACCAATGTAACTTCTAGGAACTGATCGCGTAGTTTAGGGTCTCTCGGATTGAGAATACGATGATAATTTGCAAAAATCAACACTTAGACTTAAAAATAAGCCGTTAAAGGGTCAAAACCGAAACCAACCCCCAAACGACCCCATACGAGGCACGAACACCTCGTACGGGACCAATGTAACTTGTAGGAATTGACCGTGTAGTCCAGGGTCTCTTGGTTTGAGAATACGATGATAATTTGCAAAAATCAACACTTAGACTTAAAAACAAGCCGTTAAAGGGTGAAAATCTACACCATCCCCCAAACGAACCCGTGAGAGGCACGAACACCACGCACTGGACCAATGTAACTTGTAGGAACTGACCGCGTAGTCTTGGGTCTCTCGATTTGAGAATATGATGATAATTTGCAAAAATCAACACTTAGATTTAAAAACTAGTCATTAAAGGGTGAAAACCTAAACCAACCCCCAAACGGACCCGAAGAGGCACGAACACCTCGCACGGGACCAATGTAACTTGTACGAACTGACCGCATATTCCCGAATCTCCCGGTTTGAGAATATGATAATAATTTGCAAAAATCAACTCTTAAACTTAAAAACAAGCCGTTAAAGGGTGAAAACCCAAACCATCCCCCAAACGGACCCGTAAGAGGCACGAACACCTCAAACGGGACCAATGTAACTTATACGAAGTGACCGCGTAGTCCCGGGTCTCCCGATTTGAGAATATGACAATAATTTACGAAAATAACACTTTGATTTAAAAGTAAGTCGTTAAAGGGTGAAAATCCAAACCGACCCCCAAATGACTCCGTAAGAGGCATGAACACCTCGTATGGGACCAATGTAACTTCTAGGAATTGATCGCGTAGTTTAGGGTCTCTCGGTTTGAGAATACGACGATAATTTGTAAAAATCAACACTTAGACTTAAAAATAAGCCGTTAAAGGGTGAAAACCGAAACCAACCCCCAAATGACCCCGTAGGAGGCACGAACACCTCGCACGGGACCAATGTAACTTATAGGAATTGACCGTGTAGTCCAGGGTCTCTTGGTTTGAGAATACGATGATAATTTGCAAAAATCAACAATTAGACTTAAAAACAAGCCGTTAAAGGGTGAAAATCGAAATAATCCAGCAAATGGACCCATAAAAGGCTCGAACACCTCGCACGGGACCAATGTAACTTATACGAACTGACCGCGTAGTCTCGGGTCTCTCGATTTCAGATTATGATGATAATTTGCAAAACTCAACACTTAGACTTAAAAATAAGCAGTTAAAGGGTGAAAACCTAAACCAGCCCCCAAACGGATCCGTAAGAGGCACGAACACCTCGTACGGGACCAATGTAACTTGTACAAAATGACCGCGTAGTCCTGGGTCTCCCAGTTTGAGAATATGATAATAATTTGAAAAATTCAACACTTAGATGTAAAAATAAGCCCTTAAAGGGTGAAAACTTAAACCAACCCCGAAACGGACCCATAAGAGGCAAGAACACCTCGCACAGGACCAATGTAACTTGTATGAACTGACCGCGTAGTCTCGGGTCTCCCGGTTTGAGATAATGATGATAATTTGATAAAATAACACTTAGACTTAAAAATAAGCCGTTAAAGGGTGAAAACCTAAACCAGCCCCCAAACGGATCCGTAAGAGGCACGAACACCTCGTACGGGACCAATGTAACTTGTATGAACTGATCGCGTAATCCCGGGTCTCGCATTTTGAGAATATGATAATAATTTGCAAAAGTCAACACTTAGATGTAAAAATAAGCCCTTAAAGGGTGAAAACTTAAACCAGCTACCAAACGGACCCATAAGAGGCAATAACACCTCGCACGGTACCAATGTAACTTGTACGAACTAATCGCGTAGTGCCGGGTCTCCCGGTTTGAGATAATGATGATAATTTGTAAAAATAACACTTAGACTTAAAAACAAGCCAGTAAAGGGTTAAAATTCAAATCAGCCCCCAAACGACCCCGTAAGAAGCACGAACACCTCGTACGGGACTAATGTAACCTGTAGGAACTAAAAGCGTAGTCCCGAGTCTCCCGGTTTGTGAATATGATGATAATATTTCAAAATCAACACTTAAACTTAAAAATTAGAGGTTAAACAGTGAAAATCTAAACCAGCCCCCAAACGACCCTATAAGAGGCACGAACACCTCGCACGGGACCAATGTAACTTGTTGGAACTGACCACGTAGTCTCGGGTCTCCCGGTTTGATAATATGATGATACTTTGCAAAAATCAACAGTTAGACTTACAAATAAGTCATTAAAGGGTAAAAATCCAAACCAGCCCCCAAACGGTCCCGCAAGAGGCACGAACACCTCGCACAGGACCAATGTTACTTGTACAAACTGACTACGTAGTCCCGGGTCTCCCAGTTTGAGAATATGATGATAATTTGCAAAAACAACACTTAGATTTAAAAATAAGTTGTTAAAGGTTGAAAATCAAAACTACCCCCAAATGACCCCGTAAGAGGCACGAACACCTTGCACGGGACCAATGTAACTTGTAGGAACTGACCGCGTAGTCTCGAATCTCCTGGTTTGAGAATATGATGATAATTTGTAAAAATCAACACTTAAACTTAAAAACAAGCCGTTAAAGGGTGAAAACCCAAACCATCCCCCAAACGGACCTGTAAGAGGCACTAACACCTCGCACGGGACCAATGTAATTTTTACGAACTGACCGCGTAGTATCGGGTCTTCGAGTTTGAGAATATGACGATAATTTATAAAAATAACCCTTAGACTTAAAAATAATCCGTTAAAGGGTGAAAAACCAAACCAGCCCCCAAACGACCCCGTAAGAGGCATGAACACCTCGTACATGACCAATGTAACTTTTAGGAACTGACCGCGTAGTCTAGGGTCTCCCAGTTTGAGAATATGACGATAATTTGTAAAAATCAACACTTAGACTTAAAACAAGTCGTTAAAAAAGGGTGAAAACCCAAACTAGCCCCAAAACGACCCCGTAGGAGGCATGAACACCTCGCACGGGACTAATGCAACCTTTAGGAATGGACCACGTAGTCCCGGGTCTTCTGGTTTGAGAATACGACGATAATTTGCAAAAATAACAAATAGACTTGAAAACAAGCCATTGAAGGGCAAAAATCCAAACCATCCCCCAAACGACCCCGTAAGAGGCACGAACCCCTCGCAAGGAACCAATGTCACCTGTATGAACTGACCGTGTAGTCCCGGGTGTCCTGGTTTGAGAATATGCTGATACTTTGCAAAAATCAACGCTTAGACTTAAAAACAAGTCGTTAAAGGGTGAAAATCCAAACCAGCTCTCAAACGGACACGTATGAGGCACGAACACATCGCACTGGACCAATGTAAGTTTTAGTAATTAATCACGTAGTCCCGGGTCTCCCAGTTTGAGAATATGATGATAATTTGTAAAAATCAACACTTAGACTTAAAAATAAGAAGTTAAAGGGTGAAAACCTAAACCAGCCCCCAAACAGTCTTGTAAGAGGCACGAACACCTCGAACGAGACCAATGTAACTTGTACGAACTGAGAGCGTAGTATGACGGTAATTTGCAAAAATAACACATAGACTTAAAAACAAGTCGTTAAAGGGTGAAAATCCAAACTAGCCCCCAAACGACCCCGTAAGAGGCAAGAACACCTCGCACAGGACCAATGTAACTTGTACGAACTGACCCCGTAGTCCCGGTTCTCCCGATTTTAGATAATGATGATAATTTTTAAAAATAGCACTTAGACATAAAAACAAACCACTGAAGGGTGAAAATCCAAACAAGCCCCCAAACGGACCCGTAAGAGGCACGAACACCACGTACTCAACCAATGTAACTTGTAGGAACTGATCGCGTAGTCTCGGGTCTCCCAATTTGAGAATATGATGATATTTTGCAAAAATCAACACTAAAAATAAGCCGTTAAAGGGTGAAAACCTAAACCAGCCCCAAAACGGACCCGTAAGAGGCACGAACACCTCGCACGGGACCAATGCAACTTGTACGAACTGACCACATGTTTTCGGGTCTCCCGATTTGAGAATATGATGATAATTTGCAAAAATAACACTTTGACTTAAAAACAAGCCGTTAAAGGGTGAAAATCCAAACCATCCCCCAAACGACTCCGTAAGAGGCACGAACACCTCACACGGGACCAATGTAACTTGTAAGAACTGATCGCGTAGTCCCAGGTCTCCCGGTTTGAGAATGTGATGATACTTTGTAAAAATCAACACTTAGACTTAAAAATAAGCCGTTAAAGGGTGAAAATCCAAAGCAGCCCCCAAATGGACCCGTAAGAGGCACAAACACCTCACACGGGACCAATGTAACTTTTAGGAACTGATTGTGTAGTCCCGGGTAATTTGAGAAAATCCACACTTAGACTTAAAAACAAGCCTAAAGGGTGAAAACCTAAACCAACCCGAAATAAACCGGTAAGGACACGAACACCTCGCACGGGACCAATGTAAATTGTACGAACTAACCGCGTAGTCTCGGGTCTCACGATCTGAGAATATGACGATAATTTGCAAAAATAACACTTAGACTGAAAAATAGGCCGTTCAAGGGAGAAAATCCAAACCAACCCCCCAACGACACCGTAAGAGGCACGAACACCTCGCATGGGACCAACGTAACTTGTAGGAAATGACCGCATAGTCCCGGGTCTCCCGGTTTGAGAATATGATAATTATTTGCAAAAATCAACACTTAAACTTAAAAATAAGCCATTAAAGGGTGAAAACACAAACCATCCCCCAAACGGACCCGTAACAGGTACGAACACCTCAAACGGGACCAATGTAACTTGAACGAATTGACCGCGTAGTCCCGGGTCTCTCGATTTGAGAATATGACAATAATTTACGAAAGTAACACTTAGATTTAAAAATAATCCGTTAAAGGGTGAAAATCCAAATCGGCCCCTAAACGACCCTGTAAGAGGCACGAGCACCTCGTACGGGACAAATGTAACTTGTAGGAACTGACCGCGTTGTCTAGGGCCTCTCGATTTGAGAATACGATGATAATTTGCAAAAATCAACACTTAGACTTAAAAATAAGCCGTTAAAGGGTGAAAACCCAAACCAACCCTCAACCGACCCCGTAGGAGGCACGAACATCTCGCACAGGACCAATGCAACTTGTAGGAATTGACCGTGTAGTCCTGGGTCTCTCGATTTGAGAATACGATGATAATTTGCAAAAATCAACAATTAGACTTAAAAACAAGCCATTAAAGGGTGAAAATTGAAATCATCCCGCAAACGGACCCGTAAGAGGCACGAACACCTCGCACGGGACCAATATAACTTGTACGAACTGACCGCGTAGTCTCGGGTCTCTCGATTTGAGAATATGATGATAATTTGCAAAACTCAACACTTAGACTTAAAAAAAAGTCGTTAAAGGGTGAAAACCTAAACTAACCCCCAAACGGACCCGTAAGAGGCACGAACACCTCGTACGGGACTAATGTAACTTGTACGAACTGACCGCATAGTCCGGGGTCTTTGGGTTTTGAGAATATGACAATAATTTGCAAAAATCAACACTTAAACTTAAAACAAGCCGTTAAAGGGTGAAAATCAAAACCAGCCCCTAAACGATCCCGTAAGAGGCACGAACACCTCGCACGGGACCAACGTAACTTTAAGGAACTGACCGCGTAGTCCCGGGTCTCCCAGTTTGAGAATATGAAAATAATTTGCAAAAGTCAATGCTTGGATGTAAAAATAAGCCCTTAAAGGGTGAAAACTTAAACCAGCCCCCAAACGGACCCATAAGAGGCAAGAACACCTCGCACGGGACCAATGTAACTTGTACGAATTGACCGCGTAGTCCCGGGTCTCCCGATTTGAGATAATAATGATAATTTTTAAAAATAACACTTAGACTTAAAAACTGGCCATTAAAGGGTGAAAATCCAAACCAGCCCCCAAACGACCCTGTAAGAGGTACGAACACCTCGCACGGGACCAATGTAACTTGTAGGAACTGACAGCGTAGTCCCGAGTCTCCCGGTTTGAGAATATGATGATAATTTGCCAAAATCAACACATAAACATTAAAATAAGCCGTTAAAGAGTGAAAATCAAAACCAACCCCCAAACGACCCTATAAGAGGCACGAGCACCTCGTACGGGACCAATGTAATTTGTTGGAACTAACCACGTAGTCTCGGGTCTCCCGGTTTGATAATATGATGATACTTTACAAAAATCAACACTTAGACTTAAAAACAAGCCGTTAAAGGGTGAAAATCCAAACCAGCCCCCAAACGGACCCGTAAGAGGCACGCGCACTTCGCACTGGACCAATGTAACTTGTAGGAACTGATCGCGTAGTCTCGGGTCTCTCAATTTGAGAATTTTACGATAATTTGTAAAAATTAACACTTAGACAGAAAAACAAGTTGTTAAAGAGGGAAAACCTAAACCAACCCCAAAACGAACCGGTAATGGCACAAACACCTCGCACGGGACCAATGTATATTGTACGAACTAACCGCGTAGTCCCGAGTCTCATGGTTTGATAATATGATGATAATTTGCAAAAATAACACTCAGACTTAAAAATAGGCCGTTGAAGGGTGAAAATCCAAACCAGCCCCCAAACGACCCCGTAAGAGGCACGAACACCTCACACGGGACCAACGTAATTTGTAGGAACTGACCGCATAGTCCCGGGTCTCTCGATTTGAGAATATGATGATAATTTGCAAAAATCAACACTTAAACTTAAAAACAAGCTGTTAGAGGGTGAAAACCCAAACCATCCCCCAAACGAACCCGTAAGAGGCACGAACACCTCGCACGGGACCAATGTAACTTGTACGAACTGAGTGCGTAGTCTCGGGTCTCCGAGTTTTAGAATATGACGATGATTTATAAAAATAACACTTAGATTTAAAAATAATCCGTTAAAGGGTGAAAAACCAAACCAGGCCCCAAACGACCCCGTAAGAGGCATGAACACTTCGCACGGGACCAATGTAACTTGTAGGAGCTGACCGCGTAGTCTAGGGTCTCCCAGGTTTAGAATATGTCGATAATTTACAAAAATCAACACTTAGACTTAAAAATAAGCCATTAAAGGGTGAACATCCAAACCAGCCCCCAAACGGACACGTAATAGGCATGAACACCTCGCATTGGACCAATGTAACTTATAGGAACTGACCGCGTAGGTTCGGGTCTCTCAATTTGAGAATATGATGATAATTTGCAAAAATTAACACATAGACTTAAAAATAAGCAGTTAAAGGTGGAAAACCTAAACCAGCCCCCAAACGACCCCGTTAGAGGCACGAACACCTCGCACAGGACCAATGTAACTTGTACGAACTGACGGTGTAGTCCCGGGTCTCCTAGTTTGAGAATATGATAATAATTTGAAAAATAACACTTAGACTTAAAAATAATTTATTATAGGGTGAAAATCTAAACTACCCCCAAACGACCCCGTAAGAGGCACGAACACCTTGCACGGGACCAATGTAACTTGTAGATACTGACCGCGTAGTACCGGATCCCCTTGTTTGAGAATATGATGATAATTTGCAAAAATTATCGCTTAAACTTAAAAACAAGCCGTTAAAGGGTGAAAACCCAAACTATCCCCAAAACGAACCCGTAAGAGGCACGAACACCTCGCACAGGACCAATGTAACTTGTACGAACTGACCGCATAGTCTCGGGTCTCCGTATTTGAGAATATTATGATAATTTATAAAAATAACACATAGACTTAAAAATAATCCGTTAAAGGGTGAAAAACCAAACCAGCCCCCAAACGACCCCGTAAGAGGCACGAACAACTCGCACATGACTAATGTAACTTGTAGGAACTGACCGCGTAGTCTAGGGTCTCCCAGTTTGAGAATATGATGATAATTTGCAAAAATCAACACTTAGACTTAAAACAAGTCGTTAAATGGTAAGAACCCAAATAAGCCCCAAAACGACCCCATAGGAGGCACGAACACCTCGGACGGGACTAATGTAACCTTCAGGAATTGACCGCGTAGTCACGGGTCTCCTGATTTGAGAATACGACGATAATTTGCAAAAATAACAAAATAGACTTGAAAACAAGCCATTAAAGGGTGAAAATCCAAACCATCCCCCAAACGTCCCCGTAAGAGGCATGAACACCTCGCAAGGAACTAATGTGACTTGTATGAACTGATCGCGTAATCCCGGGTCTCCTAGTTTGAGAATATGACGATACTTTTCAAAAATCAACGATTAGACTTAAAAATAAGCCGCTAAAGAGTGAAAATCCAAACCAGCTCGCAAACGGATCCGTAAGATGCACGAACACCTCGCACTGGACCAATGTAACTTTTAGTAATTGATCGCATAGTCCCGGGTCTCCCGGTTTGAGAATATGATGATAATTTGTAAAAATCAACACTTAGACTTAAAAACAAGCCGTTAAAGGGTGAAAACCCAAACTATCCCCCAAACGAACCCATAAGAGGCACGAACACCTCGTACAGGACCAATGTAACATGTACGAACTGACCGCGTAGTCACGGGTCTCCGTATTTGAGAATATGATGATAATTTATAAAAATAACACTTAGACTTAAAAATAATCCTTTAAAGGGTGAAAAACCAAACTAGCCCCCAAACGACCCCGTAAGAGGCATGAACACCTCGTACATGACCAATGTAACTTGTAGGAACTGACCGCGTAGTCTAGGGTCTCCCAGTTTGAGAATATGATGATAATTTGAAAAAATCAACACTTAGACTTAAAACAATTCGTTAAATGGTAAGAACCCAAACTAGCCCCAAAATGACCCCATAGCAGGCACAAACACCTCGCACGGGACAAATGTAACCTTCAGGAATTGACCGCGTAGTCACGGGTCTCCTGATTCGAGAATACGACGATAATTTGCAAAAATAACAAAATAGACTTGAAAACTAGCCATTAAAGGGTGAAAATCCAAACCATTCCCCAAACGTCCCCGTAAGAGGTACGAACACCTCGCAAGGAACTAATGTCAATTGTATGAACTGATCGCGTAGTCCCGGGTCTCCTAGTTTGAGAATATGATGATACTTTTCAAAAATCAATGATTAGACTTAAAAATAAGCTGCTAAAGAGGGAAAATCCAAACCAGTCGCAAACGGACCCGTAAGAGTACGAACACCTCGCACTGGACCAATGTAACTTTTAGTAATTGATCGCGTAGTCCTGGGTCTCCCGATTTGAGAATATGATGATAATTTGTAAAAATCAACACTTAGACTTAAAAACAAGCCGTTAAAGGGTGAAAACCTAAACCAACCCCCAAACAGACTCGTAAGAGGAACGAACACCTCGCACGGGACCAATGTAACTTGTATGAACTGAGAGCGTAGTCCCAAGTCTCTCGGTTTGAGAATATGACGGTAATATGCAAAAATAACAGATAGACTTAAAAACAAGCCGTTCAAGTGTGAAAATCCAAACCAGTCCCTAAACGACCCCGCAAGAGGCAAGAACACCTCGCACTAGACCAATGTAACTTGTAGGAACTGACCGCGTTGTCTCGGGTCTCTCAGTTTGAGAATATGATGATAATTTGCAAAAATTAACACTTAGACTTAAAAATAAGCCGTTAAAGGGTGAAAACCTAAACCATCCCCCAAACGGATCCGTATGAGGCACGAACACCTCGTACGGGACCAATGTAACTTGTACGATCTGACCGCGTAGTCTCGGGTCTTCCATTTTGAGAATATGATAATAATTTGCAAAAGTCAACACTTAGATGTAAAAATATGCCCTTAAAGGGTTAAAACTTAAACCAGCTACCAAACGGACCCATAAGAGGCAAGAACACCTCGCACGGGACCAATGTAACTTGTACGAACTGACCGTGTAGTCCCGGGTCTCCCGATTTTAGATAGTGATGATAATTTGCAAAAATTGGCACTTAAAGTCAAAAACAAGCCGTTAAAGGGTGAAAACCCAAACTATCCCCCAAACGAACCCGTAAGAGGCACGAACACCTCGCACGGGACCAATGTAACTTGTACGAACTGAGCGTGTAGTCTCGGGTCTCCGTATTTGAGAATATGATGATAATTTATAAAAATAACACTTCGACTTAAAAATAATCCGTTGAAGGGTGAAAAACCAAACCAGCCCCCAAACGACCCCGTAAGAGGCATGAACACCTCGTACATGACCAATGTAACTTGTAGGAACTGACCGCGTAGTCTAGGGTCTCCCAATTTGAGAATATGATGATAATTTGCAAAAATTAACACTTAGACTTAAAAAAAGTCGTTAAAGGGTAAGAACCCAAACTAGACCCAAAATGACCCCGTAGGAGGCACGAAAACCTCGCACGGGACTAATGTAACCTTTAGGAAATGACCGCGTAGTCACGGGTCTCCTGATTTGAGAATACGACGATAATTTGCAAAAATAAAAAATAGACTTGAAAACAAGCCATTAAAGGGTGAAAATCCAAACCATCCCCCAAATTTCCCCGTAAGAGGCACGAACACCTCGCAAGGAACCAATGTCACTTGTATGAACTGATCGCGTAGTCCCGGGTCTCCTAGTTTGAGAATATGATGATACTTTTCAAAAATCAACGATTAGACTTAAAAATAAGTCGCTAAAGAGTGAATATCCAAACCAGCTCGCAAATGGACTCGTAAGAGGCACGAACACCTCGCACTCGACCAATGTAACTTTTAGTAATTGATCGCATAGTCCCGGGTCTCCCGGTTTGAGAATATGATGATAATTTGTAAAAATCAACACTTAGACTTAAAAACAAGATGTTAACCAGCCAGCAAACATACTCGTAAGAGGAACGAACACCTCGCACGGGACCAGTGTAACTTGTGCGAACTAAGAGCGTAGTCCCAAGTCTCCCGATTTGAGAATATGACGGTAATTTACAAAAATAACACATAGAATTAAAAATAGGCCATTAAAGGGTGAAAATCCAAACCTGCCCCCAAACAACCCCATAAGAGGTAAGAACACCTCGCACTGGACCAATGTGACTTGTAGGAACTGACCGTGTAGTCTCGGGTCTCTCAGTTTGAGAATATGACGATAGTTTGCAAAAATTAACACTTAGACTTAAAAACAAGTCATTAAAGGGGGGAAACCTAAACCAACCCCCAAACGACCCCGTTAGAGGCACGAACACCTCGCACAGGACCAATGTAACTTGTACGAACTGACGACGAAGTCCTGGGTCTCCTAGTTTGAGAATATGATGATAATTTGCAAAAATAACACTTAGACTTAAAAATAAGTTGTTAAAGGGTGAAAAGCTAAACTACCCCCAAACGACCCCGTAAGAGGCACGAACAGCTCGTACGGGACAAATGTAACTTGTAGATACTGACCGCGAAAACCCGGATCCCCTGGTTTGAGAATATGATGATAATTTGCAATAATTAGAACTTAAACTTAAAAACCAGCCGTTAAAGGGTGAAAACCCAAACTATCCCCCAAACGAACCCGTAAGAGGCACGAACAACTCGCACGGGACCAATGTAACTTTTATGAACTTACCGCATAGTCTCGGGTCTCCGTATTTGAGAATATGATGATAATTTATAAAAATAACACTTAGACTTAAAAATAATCCGTTAAAGGGTGAAAAACCAAACCAGCCCCCAAACGACCCCGTAAGAGGCATGAACACCTCGCACATGACCAATGTAAGTTGTAGGAACTGACCGCGTAGTCTAGGGTCTCCCAGTTTGAGAATAGGATGATAATTTTCAAAAATCAACACTTAGACTTAAAACAAGTCGTTAAAGGGTAAGAACCCAAACTAGCCCCAAAATGACCCCGTAGGAGGCACGAACACCTCGCACGGGACTAATGTAACCTTCAGGAATTAACCGCGTAGTCACAGGTCTCCTGATTTGAGAATACGATGATAATTTGCAAAAACAACAAATAGACTTGAAAACAATCCATTAAAGGGTGAAAATCCAAATCATCCCCCAAACGTCCCCGTAAGAGGCACGAACACCTCACAAGGAACCAATGTCACTTGTATGAACTGATCGCGTAGTCCCGGGTCTCCTAGTTTGAGAATATGATGATACTTTTCAAAAATCAACGATTAGACTTAAAAATAAGCCGCTAAAGAGTGAAAATCCAATCCAGCTCGCAAACGAACCCGTAAGAGGCACGAACACCTCGTACTGGACCAATGTAACTTTTAGTAATTGATCGCGTAGTCCCGGGTCTCCCGGTTTGAGAATATGATGATAATTTGTTAAAATCAACACTTAGACTTAAAAATAAGCTGTTAAAGGGTGAAAACCTAAACCAGCCCCCAAACAGACTGGTAAGAGGAACAAACACCTCGCACGGGACCAATGTAACTTGTACGAACTGAGAGCGTACTCCCAAGTCTCCTGATTTGAGAATACGATGGTAATTTGTAAAAATAACACATAGACTTAAAAATAAGTCGTTAACGGATGAAAATCCAAACCAGCCCCCAAAAGACCCCGTAAGAGGCAAGAACACCTCGCACTGGACCAATGTAACTTGTATGAACTGACCCCGTAGTCCCGGGTCTCTCGATTTGAGAATATGAAGATACTTTGTAAAAATCAACACTTAGACTTAAAAATAAGCCGTTAAAGGGTGAAAATCAAAACCAGCTCCCAAACGGACCCGTAAGAGGCACGAACACCACGCACTGGACCAATGTAACTTGTAGGAATTGACCGCGTAGTCTCGGGTCTCCCAATTTGAGAATATGACGATAATTTGCAAAAATTAACACTTAGACTTAAAAATAAGCTGTTAAGGGGGGGAAACCTAAACCAGGCCTAAAACGGACCCTTAAGAGGCACGAACACCTCGCACGAGACCAATGTAACTTGTACGAACTGACTGCATATTTTCGCGTCTCCCGATTTGAGAATATGATGATAATTTGCAAAAATAACACACAGACTTAAAAACAAGTCGTTAAAGGGTGAAAATCCAAACCATCCCCCATACGACTCCGTAAGAGGCACGAACACCTCGCACGGGACAAATGTAACTTGTAAGAACTTATCGCGTAGTCCCAAGTCTCCCGGTTTGAAAATATGACAATAATTTGCCAAAATCAACACTTAGACTTAAAAATAAGCCGTTAAAGGGTGAAAATCCAAACCAGGCCCCAAACGGACCCGTAAGAGGCACGAACACCACACACAAGACCAATGCAACTTTTAGGAACTGATTGCGAAGTTCCGGGTAATTTGAGAAACTCCACACTTAGACTTAAAAACAAGCCTAAAGGGTGAAAACCTAAACCATCCCCCAAACGAATCGGTAAGGGCACGACCACCTCGCACGGGACCAATGTAAATTGTACGAACTAACCGCTTAGTCTCGGGTCTCACGGTTTGAGAATATGACGATAATTTGAAAAAATAACACTTAGACTTAAAAATAGGCCGTTGAAGGGTGAAAATCCAAACCAGCCCCCAAACGACCCCGTAAGAGGCACAAACACCTTGCACGGGACGAACGTAATTTGTAGGAACTGACCGCATAGTCCCGGGTCTCTCGATTTGAGAATATGATGATAATTTACAAAAATCAACACTTAAACTTAAAAACAAGACGTTAAAGGGTGAAAACCCAAACCATCCCCCAAACGGACCCGTAAGAGGAACGAACACCTCAAACTGAACCAATGTAACCTGTGCGATCTGACCGCGTAGTACCAGGTCTCCCGATTTGAGAATATGACTATAATTTACGAAAATAACACTTAGATTTAAAAAAACCTGTTAAACAGTGAAAATCCAAACTGGCTCCCAAACGACACCGTAAGAGGCACGAACACCTCGTACGGGACCAATGTAACTTATAGAAATGGACCGCGTAGTCTCGAGACTCTTAGTTTGAGAATACGATGATAATTTACAAAAATCAACACTTAGCCGTTAAAGGGTGAAAACCCAAACCAACCCCCAAACGACCCCGTAGGAGGCACGGACACCTCGCACGGGACCAATGTAACTTATAGGAATTGACTGTGTAGTCCCGGGTCTCTTGGTTTGAGAATACGACGATAATTTGCAAAAATCAATAATTAGACTTAAAAACAAGCCGTTAAAGAGTGAAAATCTAAACCAACCCCCAAACGGACCCATAAGAGGCAACAACACCTCGCACGGGACCAATATATCTTGTACGAACTGACCGTGTAGTCCCGGGTCTCCCGGTTTGAGATAATGATGATAATTTGTAAAAATAGCACTTAGACTTAAAAACAAGCCACTGAAGGGTGAAAATCCAACCAGCACCCAAACGACCCCGTAAGAGGCACGGACACCTCACACGGGACCATTGTAACTTGTAGGAACTGACTGAGTAGTCTCGGGTCTCCTGGTTTGAGAATATGGTGATAATTTGCCAAAATCAACACTTAAACTTAAAAATAAGCCGTTAAAGAGTGAAAATCTAAACTAGCCCCCAAACGACCCTATAAGAGGCACGAACACCTCGCACGGGACCAATGTAACTTGTTGGAACTGACCACGTAGTCTTGGGTCTCCCGATTTGATAATATGATGATACTTTGCAAAAATCAACACTTAGACTTAAAAACAAGCCGTTAAAGGGTGAAAACCTAAACCAACCCCCAAACTGATTGGTAAGAGGAACAAACAACTCGCACGGGACCAATGTAACTTGTACGAACTGAGTCCTGGGTCTATCGGTTTGAGAATATGATGATAATTTGCAAAAATAATACTTAGACTTAAAAACAAGCCGTTAAAGGGTGAAAATCCAAACCATCCCCCAAACGACCCCGTAAGAGGCACGAACACCTCGCACGGGACCAATGTAACTTGTTGGAACTGACCGCGTAGTCCCGGGTCTCCTGGTTTGAGAATTTGATGATAATTTGCCCAAATCAACACTTAAACTTAAAAACGAGCCGTTAAAGAGTGAAAACGTAAACCAGCCCCCAAACGGACCCGTAAGAGGCACGAATACCTCGAATGGGACAAATGTGACTTGTAGGAACTGACCAGGTGGTCCCGGGTCTCTCAATTTGAGAATATAACGCTATTTTCCACTCCTATATGTAACTTTTTAGCTTGAGTAAGTTTTTTTTTTGGAAATTACCGGGTTACTAATATTGTATCTTTTTTGTATCCTATTTTTTTGCAGGATAACTTTTTATCGTTGGCATTTATTCATGTGGAACACGCAGAGAACTCAATGGTTTACAACAAGGGGTTTATTTATGATTCCATTTTTTTATGTTATGGCCCTGTGGGCTTTTGTAGTTTTATTGTTAACTTTTATGGCCATGCAGGCTTTTGTAAGTTAATTGTTTTATTTTGTGGGCGTGCGGGCTTTATGTTAGGCAGGTTTTGTATTAGTAGGTTTTGGAATGTCCAGAAAATAGAGGAAACTCTGCCCAATTTTTTTTTATCCTGTGAACTATTAAAGACTTGTAATATTTTGAAGTTTGTATGTACATTAGTTTATCAACAACGTGCAATATTTTTAATTTGTGAATTTTTGTGCTTTCAAATAATAATTTTTTTTCGTTTTATAAAAAATTTGGCACAGTTTAAAACCGTGGAAAAAATGTATCATATTTTGGCACGGTTTTGAACTGTGCCAAATTTTTTAAAACTGAGCTGAATCTGGCACAGTTAAAAACTGTGCCAAAAGTGTGCCAGAAATATCAAATTCTGGCACGATTTAAAAGTGTACCAAAAGTGTTCCTGTTTGGCCAAATCTGGCACACTTTTGAGCCGTGCTAGAAAAAAATGGCCATTTTGGAACACCTGATTCTGGCACAGTTCAAAACTGTGCCAAATTTGATCTGGCACAGTTTTAAACCGTGCCAGATTATTATTTTTGGTGTAGTGCTTGTCCCATAACCCTAGCCTACCCCAACCCTAGCCTAAACCAGTCCCTAAACCTACCTAAACCCTGTCCCGAGCCGTGTGTCTTTGATTTGTTCCCTTTTGTATTTTATTTTATATTTTTAATTTTTAATTTGAGTCATTTTTATTTTTAGGATTAATTTAGAATTTTTAGGATTTATTTTTTATTTCTTTTAATTTAATGTTATTTTATTTTGATTTTTAGTTTTTATTTTATTTTAGGATTAGTTTTTTTTAGGAATTCATTTACTTTAGTTTTATTTGGATTTTCATTTTTTTAGGTCATTAGTTTTTATTAGATTTTTAGTTTTATTTTGTAGGTCTTTAGTTTTTATTTTATTATGATAAGTTTTAGGAATTTATTTTTCTACTTTTATTAGTTTATTTTTTTAGGACTTGAGTTTTAATTTTTATTTTTAGGATTTAAATTTTAGTTTATTAGTTTTAGTTGATTAGTGTTATTTTTAAATGTCCAAATTAAACACACACACAAAAATCATCCTACACAACACATACACACGAACACCTCTTCCTCACCCTCACCCTTATCCCATGTACCTCACCACACCATAACCTACTCCCTCCATCATCTTCTTCCTCAACAACCCTTCTCTCTCCTCAAACTCCATTAACACCCACCTTAACCCAACAATAACCAAACTACTCCCCCACCAACAACTATTCATCTTCTTCTTCTTCTTCTTCTTCTTCTTCTTCTTCTCCTCTACACCACTTAATTCTTTTCTCTCTCCTCCATTAAACCAAAATCACTCTCACCCTCTCTCTCTCTCTCACAAAATCCTCTCACCACCATAAACACACGTCACTACCAAGTCCCAGCCACCCGAGACCATACCTGCGCTGCCGAAACCCGTCGCCAGAGCTTGACCCGTCGGCTAGCCCACACCGACCACCTGCCCCGCGACCCAGCAGCCCCATCTCCGGCGGCTATCCAACTCGGATCCCAGTGCAACCCATGGACATGCAACCCTCCCTCCGACCACTATCATACCCACGACGACGCCCTCAACTCTGGCGTCCAGAACCGTCACCGATCCGATTTCCTTACCTCCGACCCAAGTCCAAGAACCATTTCCCATGTCCACTCAAAACCCTTCCCACGATTTCTAACCTGCCAAATGCCAAACCAACTTAAGCCAAACCAAAAAATAAGTCTAAACCCCACATGTGTTTAATAGACCAACTTAAACCAATTTAATCCCTTTTTCCCATTCTACCCCCAAAACCACTCTAAACCAAATATGATTTTCTTTATTCCAATCCCCTCACCCACATGACCTCACACCTCTCTTATCTCATGTGTACACACCCCATTTTCATTCACATTAAACCTTCCCAAAAATACCCCTTAGCCCCATGTGTGCCATGCATCTACTATAAAAGAAGACTCAAGACCCCATTTGAGAGAGGATATCATAGAAAATAGAGAGAGATAGTTAGAGTAGAAAATAAATTAGGTAGAGAAACATTTTGTAAATATTTTTAATTTTATTTTTTTTAGATATTTGTCAGTGATAAATGTGTTAGAAATTCAATTGAGTATTATATTGAATTGATTATTGTTGGATGCTCATATTGGATGGATTGTGCTTGATTTCAAGGAAATAAGAGTTCAATTTCACTTTAAGAGATTGGGTTTGATTGTTCTCTTCTCTTCTCATTTATTTTATGCCTTTAATTATTAATTTGTCAAATCTTATATCATTTTAGGCTAAATTAGCTTTCAAGGGGTGGGGGAAAACCCTTATTTGATGTTATTTTAGTTTAATTAGTTTGATTACTTGAAAATTCCCTTTGAATGTTAATTTTGATCCCTCACCCTTAAATTTACGCCTCGAGAGAGGGTAAATGATTTTCGAGAGAAAATCAAAATTCTAGTTATAATACCCATTTTAGATTCGAACTAGAGATATGGGTTTCTTAAGTGGGGTATTATTACTTGAATTTCAACTCTAAATTTATTTCGTAAGATTTACATAAATTTTAATTGTTCGATCCTAGCTGGTGATTAATTAAAAGGAGTGTAGATCTATTTTCTAGAGTTGTGGGGGGTTAAACTTAATTTTCTAAAATGTTACTATTAAAATTACATTTGCAACGAGAGTTGATTTGTAATTTTGATATTAATTCGGGAGAATTCAATTAATAAAATTAATTAATTAGAATAGCTAAAATTTGTGGTGTAATCTCACTCCTTGATTGTTCTCAGATTTATTTACCTCATTTATATCTTATTTTAGTGTTAGACTTTATTTTTCCATTTTAGTCACTTTTTAGTTACTTGTTATCATCTCTCATTTCATTTATCTTAGTCTTATTTCACATCCTCACCTCACCTTATTGTTTTAATATTTGAAAAAGCTAAAAAAATAGAAAAAAAAGCCAAAAAGAAAATAAAATTTGAATTACAATTGAGTTTGTCTCTAGCTTACCCCTTGGTGTCGATTGATACCCTTACTTACCTCTACACTTGAGATTGTTATATTTTGTAGGTATTTGAGGATTTTGATTAGAGGAGCTTTTCAAGCAACGACGAAAAAAATACATCGAAGAGTTCTATCTATCAGAACTTTTGCATAAAAAATTCTTAGTGTTCCATAACTATAATTTAACTTTCTTGTACCACATTGAACTCTATCTTTATTTTCAAGATATGAGTTGAGTTACTATTAAATATAGTTGTGTTATTTAATAGACCTTAGTCCCATTCATTTTGAGGAGATATATATCATCTCCCTAACAAGACCTTTAGTCAGAGGATCTGCTAAATTCTTGTTCGTTTTAACATAGTCGACTGTAATCACTCCTTCCTTGAGTAATCGTCTTATAATTTGATGTCTTAGACTAATGTGTCTATATTTTCCATTGTAGCTTTTGTTCAAACTTTATAAATCGGGCTTGGTTGTCACAACTTATCATAATAGAAGCGTATGTCTTTTTCCATAAAGGAATATCATATAACAAATTTCTAAGCCATTATGCTTCTTTATATGCATCTGCTAGGGCTATAAATTCAGATTGCATTGTTGAATCTGGCACACATGTTTGTTTCTTGGATCCCCAAGAGGTAGTCGTTCCTCCTAGCCTAAAAATTCAACCAGTAATTAACTTGGATTTTTATTCAAGATTATTCTAGCTTGAATCATTATTTCCTTCTAAAACATATGGATATCCTACATAATGTAAATCATAATCCAAAGTCCTCTCCATGCATTTAAGTACCCTATAAATTACATTTCAATGCTCTTGTCCCGGATTACTTGTAAATCTACACAAGACACCTACTACAAGTGCAATGCATGACATACATTAGACTTCTAATAATACTACCATATTTGGGTTAGTCCATAGCATGCCCAGTATTTTTTATTAATTTGATACTAGGATCCACCGGTGTAGCGACTGCCTTAAGCTCAAAATGATTATATCTTTTAAGAACCTTTTCTATATAATGAGATTGAGATAATGCTAAAGTACTATCCTTTCTCATTATTTTGATTCCTAAAATAACATTAGCTTCTCCAAGATCTTTCATATCAAATTTTGATGATATAAACCTTTTGGTTTATTCAACATATTTGAGACTAGACCTAAATATTAACATGTCATCCACATATAAGCAAATAATAACACCAATAACGTTTTTAAATTTACTATATATGCATTTTTTTGGCATCACTAACTTTATATTCATGGGATACTACAATATTTTCAAACTTCTCATTCCATTGCATAGGAGCTTATTTAAGGCCATAAAGAGATTTAACTAGTTTACACATTTTCTTTTCTTGGCCAGGCAAAACAAACCCTACGGGTTGTTCCATATATATATCTTCTTTTAAATCACCATTTAGAAATGCAGTTTTAACATCCATTTGATAAATTACTAAATTATGAATAAAACTAAGAGATATTAATATTCTAATGGAAGTGATTCGAGCAACAGGTGCATATGTATTAAAATAATTAATTTCATATTTTTGCTTATAGCCTTTAGCAACTAGTCTTGCCTTAAATTTATTTATATAACCGTTCAAATTTAATTTCCTTTTAAATATCCATTTGTAGCCAATAGGTTTAGCTCCAGGGGGAAGATCGGAAATAACCCAAGTTTGATTTGACAAAATTGAGTTCATTTCATCATTGATTGCTTCTTTCCAAATGACAGCATCCCTAGATGTTACCGCTTCATGAAATGCTGTTGGTTCATCTTCTATATTAAGAACATATTTAATTTTATTCTTAGTTTCATTTAAATCCCCTTCAACTAAAGAAATAATAAATTCGGGCTCATATGTTTTTTTAGTTCTTTGTCTTTTACTCCTTCACGGTTCAACGTCATTCGTTGTTTCTAACATTACACTAAACTAGGCGATTGGTCATAGACTTTATCCCTGACCAGGCAGTGGGGATCGCGAATTTGGTCCGTGACCAAATCAGGCGTGACTAATTTCGATGGTCACGACCCAAATTCATAACTCACTACCCTGGTCATGGACTTCTGATAGTCACGGATATGGTAACGACCAATAGCCCTGACCCGATTTACAAGCATGGTCATGGCCCAAACCTGTGACCACCACCCAATTTAAAAACCATCTAGTCACGACCCATAGCCGTGACCATATTTTGTGTACAATTAGACCTGGTCACGACATTAAGCCATGGCCATTTTTCTTATGATTAATCTTCATCATGGCTTTAGGTCGTGACTATGTTTTTTGTAGAAGTCGACTTAGTCACAACTTTGGGCCGTGCCCAAGCTTATGATACAGAAAACATGGTCATGGCTTTGGTCCATGATCAACTTTAATAATAAAAAAAATCCTCGAATCGAGAGGCTAATCGGTCAGTTTCTGCAAGTGCTCCTTGGGTGACCTCCACGGGGCCGTTTGGGGGGCGTTGAAGGGTTTCGCCCTCTAATGACACATTTTCAAGCCTATGTCTAGGCATTCTAAAATTTGGGTTGTGCTCTCAAATCGAGGGTCGTGTGACTACGCGGTCGGTTCCTACGAGTTACATTTGACCCTTACAAGGTGTTGGAGCCGCTCACGGGGCCGTGTGGGGGCGCTTAGGGGTTTCACCCCCTTGACGGCATGCTTTCAAGCCTAAGAATGAATTTTCTCTGTTTTGGGATGTTCTCTCAAACCGAGGGTCCTGTGACCACGCGGTCGGTTCCTATAAGTTATATAGGACACGTGCGAGGTATTGGCGCCGCTCAATGGGCCGTGTGGGGGGGCGCTAAGGGGTGTCGCCCCCGACGGCACGTTTTGAAGCCTAAGTGTGGATATTCTATATTTTGAGTGGTGATCTCAAATTGAGGGTCCCGTGACCATGCGATCGGTTCCTACGAGTTACATTGGTCTCATGTGAGGTGTTGGCGCCCCGCACGGGGCCTTTGGGGGGGGGGGGGTCTAAGGGCTTTCGTCCCCCAACACCACATTTTTAAGCCTAAGTGTGGATATTCTTTATTTTGGACCGTTCTCTCAAACTGAGGGTCTCATGACCACGCGATCGGTTCGTGCGAGTTACATTGGACCCGTACGAGGTGTTGACATCACTCATAGGGCCGTGTGGGGGGCGCTAAGGGGTTTCGCACCCCAACGACATGTTTTCAAGCCTAAGTGTGGATTTTCTCTATTTTTGGTCGTGCTCTTAAATAGAGGAACCCGTGACAACACTGTCAGTTCCTACGAGTTACATTGGACTTGTGCGAGGTGTTGGCACCATTCACGAGGCCGTTTAGGGGGCGCTTTGGGGTTTTTCCCTCTAAAGGCTTGTTTAGCAATAAAATCTATTTTTTCTGGCATGGCTGCCTCGAATAATATAATGCGTTTTCCCGTTTGGAGTTTTATAGTATTCCAAATATGACTCCTCTAAAGGCATGTTTAGTGGATCTTGATGAAGTCCAGAACCCCTGTAATGGTGGTAGATATTCTCATTACGGGGAGTGTGGCCTTCATCAAGATCCACCAATCGAGTACACTCCAATAGAGGATTCATATTTAGAATACTCTATCAAACTTGAAACGGAAAAATGCATCATATTATCCAGGACGCCTTTGCAGAAAAATTTCAATGAGCTCTACAACACGTAGGAACCGACTGTGTGGTTATGGGGTTTCACCACCCAAAGGCACATTTTCAAGACTAAATATGGATTTTCTCTATTTTGGGACGTACCCTTAAATTGGGGGTTCCGTGACCACGCTATTGGCTCCTATGAGTTACATTGGTCCCGCGCGAGGTTTTGGCATCGCTCACGGGGCCGTTTGGGGGGCGCTAAGGGGTTTCTCACCCAACGGTACGTTTTCAAGCCTAATTGTGAATATTCACAAATTTGTGTCTTGCTCTCGAACTCGTGGTCCAGTGACCATGAGTTAGGTTCCTAGGAGTCGCATTGGTCCCGAGCGAAG
The DNA here is from genome assembly GCA_949130495.1 of Sambucus nigra. Taxonomy (NCBI): domain Eukaryota; kingdom Viridiplantae; phylum Streptophyta; class Magnoliopsida; order Dipsacales; family Adoxaceae; genus Sambucus; species Sambucus nigra. Next base: position 351,572,007 of record OX422207.1, on the reverse strand, counting down.
TGTTGGCGCCGGCGGCGAGGCTATTTGGGGGGTGTTACAGGATTTCGCTCCCCCCAGACGACATGTTTTCAACCCTAAGTGTGAATATTCTCTATTTTGGGACAGGTCCTCAAATAGGGGGTCCCTTGATCATGCGATCAAATCCTACTAGCTCCATTAGACCCGTGTGCGGTGATCTCTCGCCTAAAAGGGCCATTTGGGGGCGCTAAGGGGTTTCCCCTCGTACGGCACGTTTTCAAGCCTAAGTGTGGATTTTCTCAAATTATCACCATATTCTCAAATCGGGGGTCTCGTGACCCCAAGATCGATTCCTGTGAGTTACATTGATCCCGTGCGCGATGATCTCTCCCCTAAAGGGGCTGCTTAGGGGCGTTAAGGGGTTTTTCCCTCTAACGACACATTTTCAAGCCTAAGTGTGAATTTTCTCAAATTATCATCATATTCTCTAACCGGGGGTCCCATGACCACACGCTCGGTTCCTACGAGTTACATTGATCCTGTGCGAGGTGTTTGCATCTCTCACTGGTGCTTTTGATTTTTTCCCTCAAATGGCATGTTAGGCAAGAAAATCTGCCTTTTCTGGCCTTGCCAAATGAAGTGTGTTGTAGAGTTCATAGAAATTGTTATGGAAAGGAGTCTCGGATAATATGATGCATTTTTACGTTTGAAGTTTGCTAAAGTATTCCAAATACAACTCCTCTCTTTATGGGGAGTCTGACCTTCATCAAGAACCACCAATATAGGACATTCCAGGGAACTCAAAAGTGGCCTCACTGGGAACTCAACTTATGCTCGGGAGACGAAGGATGGGGAAGTAGTTTCTGCTGAGTTGGCTCGATAATAGACCCAACGTTTTGAATAATTTATAGTAGAAGGTCGGCCTGCCCCCTTCGTTATGAACAAAATAGGTGGCCTCACAGAAAGATTAAGAGCTTAACAACCCTCATTGAGAGTTTGTCAACCCTCATAGAAATATTAAGAGCTTGACAACCCTCATAGAAAGATTAAGAACTTGACAACCCTCATAGAAAGATTAAGAGCTTGATAACCCTCATAGAAAGATTAAGAGCTTGACAACCCTCATCGAGCATGCCATGTCATGACCTTCGGTATCCATGGTACAGTAAAAATTATTTTAACCGTGACCCAAGTGGAAAATACTTAAAACTTTTTGTGGGACTTGCGTGATCTTTTGATATTTGACAGGTTTGTCATTTACCTTCTCATAAATGACATATCTAGGCTCATCGAATACTGGACATCCATCCTTCTCTCCGTGTTCGTTGCGATACAATATTCAATTATACTTGCATGCATGAAAAGATTTGTATTTCAATCCCAAACACTTCAAGCTCTTCTTAATGGTAGGATATTTATCTGGTAATGTGTTCTCTTTGGGAAGAATTTCTTTAACGCACTTAAGAATTTCGGTTACGCTGATCATTGCATATAATACCGAATGATCTTCATTGCCATATTTATACAACGTTCTAGCCGCATCGACTTTGAATCATATATATTATCGATCTCCTGGTAGTTCAGTATCAAATTGTTCATTGTGTGCATTATCTATCTCCATAGGTTGGTGGTTTTGGTCATAGTGGACTCCGTAAGCATCGTCAATTGCATCGGTCAGTGGATAATGTGTTGGCTAATCATTTCCCACTTCCACTCATTGGTGTTCCTGTTACATGGTCGATTATCGATAATTCTTCGGGAACATAAGGTACATGTTTTTCACCATGGTATGTCCACTTGTTATAATCTTGACAAATTCCCCACATTATTAAATGTAACTCAACATATTCTAAAGATTTATATTTTTTGTTTATACAATGGATGCACGGACACGAAATCTTCTCACTTTTAAGATTCTTGAATGCCTTTAACATAAATATTAGATATTTAGTCAGTCTCCCTCATCCACTCTTTGTATTGTGGAAAATCCATTTAATAATCTTCAAATTAAGGTCATGTGTTAACATGATAAAATAATTATCATGTTACGTAGTAAAGCACTAATATAGTCAATAATACACCAATCAATCAGACTATGCAATACCTTAAATACAAGAATACGTCAATTAACGATACTACACAACCACTTAAGCTCAAATTAAATAAATTTGTCTACTGATATTATTAAAACATAAGAAAAATATTACTACATTTTCATCAAGCGATAAACTAACCAAGTAATAACAGAGTCTACATAATTTTTCAAAAAATTCCCTTCTCCACTATTGACGTGCACTGGAACAGTTTCACAACCCTCATATACTGTATCAACCACGATCTGACACTCACCCTACTGCAAAGGTCGATTATGTACTAAAGTTCCTACGAAAGTGAACATAAGCGTGCAGATCCCAACGATAAATTTACTGCTCAGGTTATATATATAGTATTTCTCTCCATAGTCAGGGTGTATTGTTGACGATGATCCAAGACCTGTTCCATGCAGAGTCATCGAGAAAGGGAATGTTGAAGGAGGAACCAAAATCTATGGGGGGAATGGAGAACGAGAAAATCTTTAAGGAGGAACCGACATCTGTGGAGGGAAATCGGTATGCATTGGGGGCTATAGGGACATACGACCGATTAAAAGGGACTCAATCTGTACAAGTTTATCATTCACACCTACCAATTCATTTCGAACCCCATTATATCCCCTTCAGTCCTAGATTGATATTCATCGTTGGACGCGAATCGCTTATTAACAGAAGAAAGCTCGTCCATGAGAGGTGCGGTGTGTTTTAATCTTATTTTTAACATATGCAACCCTAAACCTCTCGTCCTCCCTTTATGGTCCTTCCCAAAGGTTTGTACGATGGCATCATTGTCAATGTCGTCGAACGAGCTTGAATATGACTGACTACTGATAGACTCTATTGATTCTAGAGTCTTGTCCAAGTGAGGAGGGAATTTATTATCTTTGTCTCGTCTAGCATGCACGTACAATTTGGCCCTATTCAGTGTCTTTCCTTCATATGGGCTACCTTTCGTAACGGTCAACCACTCGTTCTTCAAATCTTCATAAGATTTTGAGCCAAACCGGTGGTCATCAATTTTTTTGGCCCTATTCTTCTCTTTTTCTCCCTTTGTTGCATTTTGGAGTACTTCTCCTCATTCTCAAGAAAATCATTCCATTGAGAGACTATCATCTCAACGTTCGAAGGGACTTTGTCTTTGAGTGCCAAAATGTCAGAGCTCGATGCTCCTTTAGGGAAATGCTTCTGCCTAAGGTTTCTCCAATATGTTCGGAGTTGTTCAGCAACCTGAGAAAGCACCTTATTTTTTGAGTTTGGGGAAAATGAAAACCATTTACCGAGTTGCTCGTAGATGTCATCTTTAATATCTTTATTTACGATCTTCCAATTGTCAGTTCCACCCACTCCCACATTCATTTTTGCCAAGGACAAACATTGTACTTTAAAATGTTGAATGTGATTCTTATCCCCCGTGGGGTTATTTCCCAATAAAGATAACCCAATGGGCTTTTTGTCAACTAACCCAACAGTTTTAGGACTGTTGGGCATGTCTATTGGATTAGTGGGAGTACCTTGCCGATTGCAAATCGGAGTAGGGGAGTGAACAGTTTGTGAAGTAGAGTATTGCTCACCAATTGGTGATGAGAATTATCCTTGTGGTTGTCTCATGTTGTTAGTTGGAGCATTGCTTCCATTATAGCCCTATATTTTCTACAAAAATAATAAATGTTAAACGTGTATCTATAATAATAGATGCATAATTTCAAAGTTCAATATGAAATTATAACTAACAAAATAAATTTTTTGACCATATATTATAATCTACCTTTTCACGGTAAGACTTTAACAAAAGTTCTATGTGTTTGATCTCCATTGAGTCTGGATTTATTTTTAAAAACCTATGTATTTTTGCACGTGCCCGATTAGGAGGAAGCGTATCTATAATGGATGCATAGATGACAGCAACATGAACTTGAAATCTCATCATCTTCAGCCTATTGGCAAGATTGAGTTTGACGTGTATATGTCGTGAGACATCACAGTCTTCGTCAATGCTCTTTGTACGTAATTCTATCCATAATGGGTGAATTTTTTCTTCTGCCTTCTCTAACAGTGTAAGCCAGGTCAGTGGTCTATAGGGATTATATACGCAAAATATATATTTTTTAGCTTCATCCCAACATTCTGGTAGGGAAAACAGAATACGTTCTAACAAGTACTCTTGCTGAAAATGAACTCCACGGTTTATAAGGTAGTTAAATTGTTTGATCTTCCTATTCCCATACCAATAAACCGGAGTACCCACTTTATGAGGCTCATTAATTGAAGATGTACGTGTGCGGTCCAATTGCAACCTTTCTCACTCTTGTCGCCATTTATTAGCACCGTGACTTATTTTTTTTAGAAAGATGAACGAGGGCGTGATTATAATTCCTATAAATAATGGATCTAATGAATCATTAACGAGTTATTATGTACGAGGGCGTAAATATGATTCCTATAAATTATGGCTCTAATGAATCATCAACTGTTAATTTATTAGTTTTTGAATACCTACTTTTATCATTTAAGCCAACAATCCCTAAAATTAACCCTTACAAACATTAGTCATAAAATTAATCGCTTACAAACATTATCGAAATTGGTTTTTGGGTATGCTTGAGTTCTTTTATCGAAATTGTCTTAATGAAGACAATTTGAACTCTAATTGTCTTCCTTGAGTTCTTTGGTATGCCGAAAAACTCTCCTCGGTTGTCAACCAACTTTCCTCGGGTGCCGAGCAAGTATCCTCGGGTGCTGAATAAGTATGAATATTGCCATGTAGGATGATAGGTGTTCCTTTCTGTCTGGTCCACGTAGATGGAGAATTTTGGCATCAACAGAAGCCCCTAATGCTCCATGCTTGATGGTTTATTGAAAGGATGGAGTATTAATATTGAAATGTTGCTCGGTGCTTGTGCATAATGAGATTATTGATATGTCACCTTGATTTGTTCAATATATGAGTGGGCTATCTCCTGAACGATGGATGGTGCAGGTTGATCGATGGTTATGTGAGAGCTAATATTTCTTTTGAGGAACTGTTCGTCAAGCAAACATGTGCTATGTATCACCCCTGGGAATTTGGATGCAGCCATGTCATAGTTTGCAGCTTGTGTCTTTTCATAATGTTTAAGTGGGTTGGTTGACTGGTTAGCCAACCAACCAAGTGATGACCGTACGTGTTTGATTTTTTTGATTTCTGCTCCAATATGTTGTCTTTGCTGATGTAACATTGTAGATTTTGAACCCAATTATTCAATCTGATTAGTGTCGAGCTAGTAACAGTCTCTGAAATATTTACATATAAGTATAACTTCTTCTTCAGTGTTGGTTGGGACATCAGTAGTGGAGATACCGGTGCTGAAGATGCTGAATCTGACTCCTAAACTTTAATAGCATGTGCATAATAACTTATGGATGATGATTGGCTAGTGATCTATCTTATTCTGTTATTATTTGGAGCTAAATCTCATGCTCGGTTGATACTGCATGATGTTATCAGACTATGCCACTGAATGAATAATTAATTCTGTAGTAAAACCCCCACATGCGTATTATGAACTCTAAATACTTTCTTGGTCTTGAAGTATACGGGTCTTGCTAGAAAAGATAAGTCCGAGGAAATGTTTCCTGAAATGACTTCCCAAGAGCGTTGCATGTTTGCACTTCCCTATTGTCCTGATTTAACCATAGAAATAATTTTCAGACCAAGTAATTTTGGTTGAGTAAAATTGCCTTTAACATATAGTCCAATTAGAAATGTGTTGGCATTCCAATTAGGAATGTGATATATTCCAATTAGGAATCTATAGGCATTCCAATTAGGAATGGGATATGTTTTAATTAGGAATACGATTCTGATAAGTTCAAACTGATTATGATATGTGCTATTGATCGGCATATGTGGAGCCCCAGTTGGGCTTAGGAGATTGAATAATAACGATGCTCGAGCATTTGTCAGGACTCGATAAAATGATCCAATAATGAGCATGATTGAGCATAATATATAATTTGCATCGAATATCTGTGCTAGTGAGAAATCCATATCCATAATAGAAGTGCTAATAAACCTAGATAGCTAATAAGAGTGTTGACCATCTGCCGGGCTTAATAAGAAATCCAGATAAATAATAAGAGTGTCGACCATATACCGAGCTTAATAAGAAATCCAGATAAATAATAAAAGTGCAGAACGTCTGTTGGGCTTAATAAGAAATCCAGATAAATAATAAGAGTGCCGACCGTCTGTCGGGCTTAATAAGAAATCCAGATAAATAATAAGAGTGCCGCCCATCTGCCGGGCTTAATGAGAAGTCCACATAATAAGAGTGCCGACCATCTGTCGGTCTTAATAAGAAATTTAGATAAATAATAAGGAAGGGATCGATTGATCCTGCATTGTTAGAGAATAATAGATTTCCAAGGCTTTCTTCAAACAATAATATATAATCATGAAATTTATCTTCTGTTAATCTCTGTATATGAATTGACGATTTGCCAACTTCTGTTTGGGGACCTAGACAATGGAAATATTTATTTCTTGCTCCTGCCTAGTTGTAGCAATCTTTTGATCACCCATAAGTGCCTAAGCAATGGAATATTTATCCCATGTTCCTGCTTAGTTTAAGTGCCTAGGCAATGGAATATTTATCCCATGCTCCTGCCTAGTTGTAACAATCTTATCTACATTGCCTTGGTGCCCAGGCAGTGGATATTTTATCCAACTTGTTGCCCAATTTTGATGCCTTCTTGGATCACCCATAATTAAGCAGGATTTGCCTTGCTTGATTGTTTTACCAACATTGTTGGTGTCTTTGTTGATTACGACCAATATTTAGTTGGTGGTTGCTGATGCCGACCAACTTTTAGTTGGAGGTTGCTGAATATATATAGATAGAAGAATTTTCCCGACCGACTGTCTCTTGGAGATAAAATATAATAAATGCTGCAAATTTCATTGGAGCTGAATATGTGATAATAAATATTTTGTTGAGCTCCATACTGAGATGAATATAGAATATGCATCCGAATGGATATAGAGAATGATTCGTGATTGAGCATATATTAGACCAGCTAATAAAATTAATATTGCCTTGCTGAGGCAAAATTTCATAATGCCGAGCAATGATAAGATTTTCCAGAAGTTTAAGATTATGGTTGAGTACTTTGTCGGGACTGAATCTTGTACTTGTGGAATTTAATAAGTTGCTCGAACATCTGTGGAGGCTAAATCAATTAATCAAGAGAATAATTTAGTCGTCTACTCAATATATGATATGTATTTTCTCGGGCAATAAAAGTATTAAACCATAAAATAATATGTTATGCTGCCTTCATGTGTCAATGTGAGAAATTTTTTATAAAAAATGCTAGACATTTTAATTTTAAGTAAAAGACCAAATATAAGTTGGTTTGGAAAATGGTTTTGAAGTATAACTTATGTAGCTTTAAAAATTTATTTCATTAGAAAGGTATGTATTAAGAAATGGTAGGGGGTGAATTTGTCTTTTAACACCATGGTGGTGATTTTGACTTTGTCAAAATCAATAATATGGGCAAACAAAATTGCCACTTCTCCATTCGGGAATTTGTTGTGAACAGATAACAAATTCCGTCGAACAGTGGTTATCACTGACTAGTAATAGGTCAGTGTTGGGAGGTCGGGGAGCCTTCGTTCTGTTTCAATACTCACAATCGATCAAGTAAATATCATCACGAAGCTTTTGTTTTTTATATAAAACTTATCGCCGACCAACAATCGCCGACCAGCTATAACTTCCATGTAGTGGTTGGCAACCAACAATAATTACAGCCGACCAACATTAGATGATGCTAGAAGAATATATCAGTGCCGACCAGTAATGGGAGGTTGGGAAAACTGATACTTGTGCAATACTTCTTATCGATCAAGAAATTATGATCCGATGATGACGTTTAAGGGTCACCAACCTCCAAAACTATACCTTAGTTTTTTTTACCTTGCTGCCATATTCTTCCATCCGACAAAGAAATTAGAGGTGCTGATTAGTGAAAATATTGCTGATTGATTTTGTCGACCTACATAATTGATCAGATGAGATTCCTGACCAACTCATAAGACCAAAAGTGTTTACCGACTAACAAATAGTAGGCCGAGTTTGTCGTCGACTAGCTATGGGGAAGCCCCCAAGACCTGTCTAGTGCAAATCTTGATTTAATGGAGACCTATTACTGTAACCCTGTCTCCGAACACAAATAGGCGCCGCTAACCAGTAAGAAATGGTGGGCATATCCTGATCTAATGATTTCGACCAACAACAGATGTCGCCTCTTCGTTGCATCACAAAGGTGCCGATCAATGTATTTCCACCGACTAGCCTTTCAAGTGCTAAACACCGGTATTTTGAACAAATTGATCCCAATAATTAAATCCCTTCCCGTTGAATAATTTTTTGGAGGATTTATGATGATGACGGCTGGTTCCCGATCATGGTTAGAATCGAAGAATACGTCGGAGATAGAAATAGATCTGAGGTCAGTCAGACTTTCAAAAATAATGATTTTTTCTTCCACCTGTGCAGGGTTTCAAAGTGGATCACCATACCCGTATCTATAATCCGTCGTGTTAACAAGATCTGATTTTATTGTTTTTGTTTTTGTAGAATGTTGAAGTTAAAAGGAATGACATCAAATTAATAAATCTAAAACCCCTTCATTTTCTTGGTAATTAACAAAATGAAAATTCATCGTTGTAAGACTGTTCATATTTCATCCGTAAATGGGTCATTGGTTTTTAAAAGCTTCATCACCATTCATAAATATTTGATTTCCTGATCCCTTTTGTTTGTAATGAATCAATTTAACGAGAATTTTAAATAAAGATCTATAACAATCAAATAGATTTGTGCAGGAAAAGTTTACGATAAGTGGGAATTTTTTATTTCTTCTCAGATAATATGAGAGCTGATAATCAAACTATATGAATTTTCTCTATATAAACGTGTGTGCATAGATGTTTCTCAAAAACTTGAGATTCACGATTATGTAGATTCATATATGGGTAAAATTGATTGTATCAACACAATTGCATAATGTGATTATTTATGCAGAGAATGTAATTTTTCTTGAAGAGAGAGAATGGATTTGATTCAATCCATGTTAAGATTGGATCTACATAAGAATCAAATATATATATTCTCATAAATTTCAATTGATTATGAAATTTACTCTCGTACGGATTTCCAAATAAGAATTAATCTAACAGTTATATGACTATAAAATCATGATTGAATCAAAAGATGTATGGACAACATATAATTGATTATAAGTAAAGATAGAGAAACCTTAGCGTATGATGATGATCTTCATTTCTGATAATAAGATGAAAAGAATTCTTGTGTCGAATTCTCACAGACGGCGCCAATCTGTTGATGAATAGGAATGGGCCCAAGCCATCTTATCGGCATCAACAACAGATAAAAATATGAGGATGAGATTTAATATGAATTAAAGATAAACAAGTACATCAAATATATAAGAGACAAATACTTTTAAAGTGGTTCGGCTAGTCCACTGTTATTTTACTCCCAAGGGTTTAAAATAGCACAATATGGTGTAGAGAGAAAGATAGGTGTGTAAAGAATTGCTTAGTTCAGATTGTGATCCTCTCTTTGGCTAAAGTAAGACATGTATTTATAGTGATGGGAGTCCAAGAGATGGAATATCTTTATATATTCAGACATTAACATCTATTTACAATGAATATGACTGTTGGCCTTCTGGATGGTTTATATTCCTTGAGTTGGTTGGTATGCCGACCAACTCTCCTTGGGTGCCGAGCAAAGTCTCCTCAAGTGCCGAACAAGTATGAATATTACCATGTAGGATGACATGTCTCCCTTTCTGTCTAGTCCACATAGATGGAGAATTTTGGCATCAACAACGACTTTGGGACGTGACCATATGACATGACCCCTTTAATGGAAATAAGACCACCCCTATCGGATCATAGGGCTTTAATTTTTCGATTTTGTTGAGTTTCAACTTCTACTTTAAAAATAAAAAATTTCTCGAAAACTTTATCTTTACCTTTAAGCAAATATATATATATGCATATTTAGAGTAATCACCAATAAAAGTTAAAAAATATTTATTTCCACCATGAGTCTTATTATTCTTAATATGAAATACATCACCATGAATAAGATCAAGCATTTAAGATGTTCTCTCAACAGATTTAAATGACTTTATTGTTATCTTCGATTGAGCACAAATTTCACATTTAGCAAAGTTATCAAATTTACAATCCGAGATGAAATCCCGAATAGTCATATTTTTAATACTTTTATAATTTACATGACCTAATCTACTATGCCATAAAGAAATAGACTCAACCATATAAGCAGAACTAATATCATTGATTACATTAATTTTGATCATGTCGTTACAAGAGCACCCTTTGAAAATCTCATTCTTCTTGTGTTGGCTCAATTTTGAGACAATAATTTTTTGTATGCTCCAGCATTTTTTTATTTTATTAAAATCTATTTTTATAACTCTTTAATCATATCCTCTTATATTTATTTTATATACAAACTACTTTTGATAAAATAATTTTAATGGGTGCTTTTATCTAAATTATTTTTAATAAAATATGAGTTTTATTTTATTTTGAGAATTTTGTAAATTTTATTTTATTTGTTACTTATTTTTTTGGAATTTTTTTGTGTTAAAATAATAATTGATTAAATATTAATGTTTGTTTAATTAAACATTTTAGCACACAAACTAAAACGACAGGGCTTCTTTTAATTTGGTGTCATTTGGTTGGGTTCATTTATTACCGTTGTTGGCTGAGATTTTTGGTGGATTGTGTCTGCTATTTGTGTGTGTTGATGCTTTGGTTTGCCTGCATCATCATCCATATTGGTCCCCTGGCAGTTTACGATTTTACCCCCTTTGTTTTGCTGCTATTTACGTCTTGGCCAAGCTATTGTTTTAGGGATTTATATTTGAAGTTAAGGCTGAGAAAGCTTTTAGGGTTTTCATTTTTGTCTCTTTCTCTAAGAGTTGCTGCCGACATCCCTTTCTCTCTCCAAATTTTCATCACGTTAGTTTTGTCTTTAGAGACTTTCTTTGGCTTATCTATTCTGATATTCATTTTATACTTTGTGAAGAAATTTTTAAGACTGTTGAGAGACATTTTTGGGTTCTTGGAAATCCATTTTTGTTGTTTGAGTTTTGGGTTCCGATCTTTATCTGTTTGGAGTTTGTGTGGATCAATTTTTGGTTTGGAAGATTTGGGCTTTGGATCGTCCGTATTTTTGGTTGGATTTCAAGTTAGTAAACTGATATTTGATTGTGGGTTTCAGTTTGAGGTTGTGTTCCGGCGGTCCTTTTTTCCAGGTGAAATTTTTCCTCTCCGGTCTATTTTTCGGTGGAGGTTTTGTCTGGCGCATTTTTTCGGTCTCCGGTGTCCATTTTTCCAGTGTGGTCTTCATTGTCCTTGAGGTAATTTCTTTGTTTATATATATATATATATATATATATATACACACTATTATTCTTCATACGGATCTGGTACAATGTATTTACATATATACATACATATTCTTTTACTAATATGTTAAAAAGTATCTGAGTGTTTAGGACCTGTTATAGTAAAACATTTGTTTTGTGTGTTTAAACTGAAAAATTATTATCTCATATTTATAGATCTTGGTTGGAACTGTTAAACGTTATTTTTTTTTCTAATCATATGCTATTGGTATAAGTTCTTGCTTATTGATTACCTAAAAACAATAACGACATAATTTTTTTTACTGGTTGGTTTAAGTGTGTTTTAAATTTCTTTGATTTGAATTCATCTCTACTATTTTTGGTTGATGATTTTACTCGGATATACTCATGTGTTGTTGGAATTATATCTGTTTTGGTGCACGTTTTTCTCCAGTGTGCTTGACTGATTTTTTGTGTTTCGTGTTGGAAAAATAATCAAACTGATCTTTGTTGGTTTTGACAATAACTACTTATCTACCGCTGATCCTTCCCTCAGCTGTTAGTGAATTAATCCCGATCTGTTAATAAAAAAGGAAAGAGATTCTCCGATCGGAGAAAAAAAAGAAATAGCACGAAAAAGGGCCAACTGACTTATCTCCGATTTCAGTTGTGATTTGAGTCCAACTTCCATTGCGTAAGTGATGTTCGAAATCGCTCAAAGCTATTCGCCAGTGTTAAATTTTTATGACCTACGATCATTTCTATTCATTTGACTTATTTTATTAGAACTGGTTTTAACACCTTATATCTGTTTAAGTCTTCTCTACTAAAAACTGGACTTAAGGGTTGTTTGTATTTCAGTTAGTGTAACACAATTTTTGGAATTTTATTTCCTAATTTGTTTGTAGACATTTACACAAAACTGAATTTATTTTGGGCTTTTTAGATCTAAGTTTGATTTGGGTGTTTGGGGTTGAGGTTTTATTTTCACCCATATCAGTGTGCGTGTGTGTGCACTTGTTTTCTAGTCCTAACAAGTTGGGTAAAGCTCTTTTTTGAGTCACACATTTTTTATAAAAATATTCTTATTTTAAATCCGATTTAGATTTAATTTATTTGGGATTAAAGATAATCTGATTTTCCCTCTAACTAGTTATATCCTTTGAGTTGAACATTTGTGTGTTCACTTTATTTAGTTAGGTTTAATTAGTGTGTGGACTTTAAATCATTATCTTTATTTATTTAAATTTTATTTTAGTCAGATCTATTCTAATTTATTGAGTCGAGTGCTACACTCTTTATCTCGTACTCATTTTCCTTGGATTGAATCAATTGACTCATACACTTTTTATTATTTGAGTTGAATACTTTTTGTTGTATTCTTTTATACTTAGGTGGTGTTAGTGTGTGTATGAGTTTTTGATCCAAACCTTGTTATAGTATTGGTTTGAACAAAAAATGAAATTTAATCTTTGTGATTAATTTTTTGTGTTACAATTTTTTGCAATCTCGATTTAACAAAAATATTTGTAACTATCATGTGTTGACTTTAATTAAGTTCAAATTTGTATGAGCTAAGTGCTACACATATTTATCTTTTGCTCATTTTACTTGGACTTAATATTTTAACATAATACTAGTTTAAATTGATTCATTCTCTATTTGGCGTTAAGTTAATTTTTTATGTTAGTTGCGCGACACAATTATTGGAATTTTATCTTCTATTTTATTTGTGGTCATTTGTGCCAACTAAATAGTTTTAGGATTAATCTTTACTTGAATACTAGAAGACCTGGTTTGTGTCTTGTGACTTAATATTTAATCATTCTTTTAGTACCGATTAATTAAATATATTCTTATTATATTTCTTGTGTGTTTGTGCACAACTTCACGGGGTCTCAGGTTCGAGTGTGTTGTTGTGCGTATATTTTAGTCTCTATTAACTGGGTGGTATTGGGTTGATTGATTGTCTGTGAAGTTGGGTTGTATTTAGACTATGCTGGTTATACGAGTTTGTATTTTCTTAGTTTGATTCATTGTGAACTTGATGACTGTAATCTGTAATCGATAATTAGTAATAGTGGACTTGGGTATGTGTGTTGTCCTGGGACTAGGGACACGGGGTTTACCACCATGGTGGGTTCCTCAAGAACAAATATTATGTCACATTCCACTTTTACTCATCTCATTCTTAAAGGTAATTATTTTTATATCTAGCATCACCACCTTTACTTACTAGTGTCCGTGAGTATATTTTAATTTATAATTTATAATATATTTTATATCAAAGAGTTAAAAGAGTTTTTAAATAACCTAATACACATAAGTGGGTACCCTTTGGTTCTTTCAAGTGACCGTTAGGTCGTTTCAAGTGGTATTAGAGCTTCAGGATTCACTTTATAAAGTTTTTATTCCGCAAAATCTTGAAGTCTTTTTAGAATCTATATTTTGTATTTTTTAAAATCTATTTTTTATATTTTATAATCTTATTTTTAAATATGTGATACTTATATGATGATGCTGATTTTTCTTCTAGAAAATCCCTTTATGAATGTTTTAAAGAGGCAAAGCTTTATTCACAATATGACATTAAAAGCGATAATGCTTTTTGCCAAGTGATGGGTGCAACCGAAGTTAAAGATATTTCATCTTGTACCACATTTTTAGAGGCTTGGGACATTTCACAATCTCCTACCCATTTATCTAGTGTATGCGATGATATTTCTAATTGTGATAGCGATACTAGTTGTGATAATTTAGTTTCTTTTACTTCTCGTTGTGTATTTTTGTCCGAGAATATTTTAGACAACTTATCTACTTGTTCCAATGATTCTGATTTAGATGTAGATAAGTGTGAGTTAGATATTTTAAAATTATCTCATACCTCTCCTGCTCAATATCACCCTACATTCACAACTTCTATATCTAATATTGATAATATTTTTATGATGTTGTTGAATCTGAAAATGTAAACAATTTTGTCATTTTAGAAGGGTGCGTTAGTTCGAATTTAGAAGATTGTGTGAGTAATAAATCTTTTGGGAACACTATTGAGAACTGCACTGATTTCGGCCAAATTAATTCTAGATTGATGGATAAAAATAACGTTTAAACATTCAAATTAAGTTAATGTTCGAAGAATCCGAATTTCATATAGATGAACTTGAAAATTTTGTTTCTTTTTTAGAGAAAAGAATTATTATGTTAACGGAGCTTAATCACTCTCTTGAAACTAAAAATAATGAATTTTTGTTTAAGTTTGATGAATCTCAACTTGAACTAAAGGTTGTTTTAGATAAGTATGATGAATGCCTATGAGAACTTAAGATTGCATCTAAAAAGGTTGACGATTTTTGTAATTCTCGTTTAATTGTCGAATCCCATAATAAGTATGTTGACGAATTTGTTTCTTTAAAAGGGATTGGTTTTAAAGGCGAAATATTTGATGAAACTAATTTTGTTAGTTGTAGGAAACAATGTCCTGATTCGATTGAAATTAAACTAAGCTATAAACATGTTGAATTTGAGGATTGTGATATCGCACTTGTTAACCCGGTATTTGTATGCAGTTTTTACCATAAATCTGGACATCTTGAAAAAAAAAAATTAAAAAGTTAGGACAAAATAATTTTGATTTAGGGAAATTTAGGCAAACTCAAACCGCTGGGAATGTTCAATATGCTAAACCCGCTTTTAAGTTTACTTTTTGCTCTAAGAAAGGTCATTTAGAAGAATTTTGTTTTAAGAAATTAGGACAAAACAAAATTGATTTAGAAAAATTTAGGTAAATTCAAATTGTTGGAAATTTAAAACTGCCAAACCTGTTATAAAATGTGATTATTGCTCAAAAATTGGCCATTTAAAAAAATTCTACTATAAGAAATTATGGCAGAATATGGAAAATGTAGGCAAATTTAAGAAAATTAAAAATATGAGGAATAATGTTGTTGGTAAACCTGTTTTTCAGTGTGACTTTTGTTCTAAAAAGGGCCATTTAGTGCAGTTTTGTCATAAGAGATTAAATGCTAACATAAATTTTATTTATGAAAAACTGTCCATTGTGTTTAATAATGCTAAACATGTTGAAAGAAAATCTTTTCATTATATTTTTTGTTCTAAATTTGAACATTTATAGCAGTTTTGTCATAAAAGACTAAATTTAAATAGAATGTTTAAAAATGGAAAACTGCCCACAAAACCTTGTAATAATGTTAAATTTGATGATAACAAGACTTTTTGGTATAATTTTGTTCAAAACCGGTCCATTTAGGACAATTATGTTTTAAGCATTTAAATTTGACTAAGAAATCTGAAAATATCAAACTGCATTATATTCCTGTTAATTCAAAATTCAATGTTAGGCATGTATATCGGTGTAACTTTTATCTTAAAACGGGTCGTTCAGGACGATTTTGTCATATGTGTTTAAGTAAACAACAAAGTAGTGCTAGTAATATGCCTAGAATTCCGTTAAAAACTGACTTCCTAGCCAATCGACCCCCACTTAAATTTGGTCCCGCCCCGTTTAAGACTGCATTTCCTATTGTCAAATCTAAGTGGATTAAGAAAGATGACTTAGGTTGTACCATTATTTCAAACTAGTTTGTTTGTTAGTACATTTTATTTGAATGCTTGTTGTACTAACTTTAATTTGTAGGATTCTTCCCTACCCTTTTTCCCTTTGAGACAAAAAGGGGGAGAATTTAAGACTCTTTTATTATTGTATTTTACAATTTGTTTGAGTTTTTTAGGATTTTTTTTAATTAGTTGAGTTATTACTCTTCTACTTTTAGGAATCATTGTGGTTAGTTGAGTTATGTATGTACTCTTCTATCTCTTTTAGGATTGCATATGGTTAGTTGAGTTATGTACTCTTCTATTTTATTAGGACTCTTGTTGTTAGTTGAGTCATGTAATCTTTTATTTTTAAGACTCATGTGTATAGTTGAGTTGTGTATTTTGTGTCGTTTTTTGTCTTTGAGTCTTAATTTAGTTTGTCTCAAAATTGGCGAAAGGGGGAGATTGAAAATCTCATTCTTCTTGTGTTGACTTAATTTTGAGACAATCATTTTTTTATGCTCCTGCATTTTTTATTTTATTAAAATATATTTTTTAGAACTCTTTAATCATATCCTCTTATATTTATTTTATATACAAACTATTTTTGGTAAAAAACTTTTAATGGGTGTTTTTATCTTAAATATTTTTTGTTATAAAATATGAGTTTTATTTAATTTTCAAAATTTTGTAAATTTTATTTTATTTGTTATTTTTTTTGGAATTTATTTGTGTTAAAATAATAATTGATTAAACATTAATGTTTGTTTAATTAAACATTTTAGCACACAAATTTAATCGACAGGGCTTCTGTTAATTTGGTGTCGTTTGGTTGGATTCATTTATCACCGTTGTTGGCTGAGATTTTCGGTGAATTATGTCTTCTATTTGTGTGTGTCGAGGCTCTGGTTTGCGTGCATCATCAGCCATATTGGTCCCCGGGTAGTTTATAATTTTATCCCCTTTATTTTGCTGGTATTTACGTCTTGGCCAAGCTGTTATTTTGGGGCTTTATATTTGAAGTCAAGGCTGAGAAAGCTTTTAGGGTTTTAATTTTTGTCTCTCTCTCTAAGATCTACTATCGACATCCCTTTCTCTTTCCAAACTTTCATCACGTTAGTTTTGTCTTTAGAGAGTTTCTTTGGCTTAACTATTATGATCTATATTTTATACTTTGTGAAGAAATTTTTAAGACTATTGAGAGACATTTTTGGGTTCTTGGAAATCCATTTTTGTTGCTTGAGTTTTGGGTTCCGATCTTCATCTGTTTGGAGTTTGTGCGGATCGATTTTTGGTTTGGAAGATTTGTGATTTGGATCGTCCATGTTTTTGGTTGGATTTCTGGTTTGTACACGGATATTTGATTGTGGGTTTCGGTTTGAGGTTGTGTTCTAGTGGTCCTCTATTCCCAACATGATTTTGTCTGGCACGTTTTTCCGGTCCCCGATGTCCATTTTTCAAGTGTGGTCTCCATTGTCCTTGAGGTAATATATATATATATATATATACTATTATTCTTCATATGGATCTGCTACTACCTATTTACATATATACATACATATTCTTTTACTGATCTGTTGCAAAGTATATAAGTGTTTAAGACCTGTTATAATACAACATTTTTTTGTTTGTTTAAACTGAAAAATTATTGTCTCACATTTACAGATCATGGTTGGAACTGTTTAACGTTATTTTTTTATCTAAGCATATGCTGTTGGTATAAGTTCTTGCTTGTTGATTACCTAAAAATAATAGCGGCATAATTTCTTTTACGGAATGTAGAGACCTGGTTGGTTTAAGTGTGTTTTAAATTTCTTTGATTTGAGTTCGTCTCTACTGTTTTTGGTTGCTAATTTTACTCGGATATACTCCTGTGTTATTGGGATTAGATCTATTTTGGTACACATTTTTCTCCAGCGTACTTGACTGATTTTTTGTGTTTTGTGTTCACAAAATAATCAAACTGACACTACAAGAAAAATGGGTATTAGGGATGGTAAAAATCCATCCCTAAGAGCACAAGAACCGTCCATAAAGGGCATTTGGAACAAATTTTCCAACGGCAAAAAACCGTCCATTATACTAGGCGTCGTAAATATTTTAGGGACAAATTTTACCGTCCTAAATGTTAATTCATGGACACTCTACATTTGTCATTAGGGACGGATTTTTTCATCCCAAAAGGTAATCCTGCAAAAACATTCCCTCTCCCGCGAGTAGTATTAGGGACGGATAAACCGTCCCAAAAGGTATTCTCAATTAATACAAAATGGGCATTATAAATGGATTATAACCTTCCTTAAAGGTATTCTCAATTAATGAGAAAAATGTCATAAACAATTATATTATTATTTATTTTATGATACAATAATAAATGACGTATAATTTGCATTATAAGTCAAATCATCCAATCATAAACGCAATATATCAATTGCATTCATTGAAACACGTATCCAATAATAATTTCTTCCATTAAACTACATTCAAGTCAAAATATTTAAATGAATACAAAATCATACCAATTAAAAAAATACAATTGTCAAAAGAAAAATCATCCTTAAATTAAGATGATAAATATAGTTGTCATACTACAAAAACTTCTTTCAGTGTCACGTATAGTAGACACACTCAAAATCACGTCTCTTCAAGTTCTTGTGCACAACCTGCAATAAATAAATAATCATTTTATCAAAATAATATTATAGTAAAATAAAATATCCAAATATATTAGTTAAGAATAAAGTTAGGTGTACCCACTTTGGTACCCATTTTCCATACCCAATGCATTAAAATGTTGTACCTTGTTGTTGTGGGTCCTGCCCAGACCATAAAGTACAAATTTTTATTGCCTTGTCTTATTAGGCGGGTATGAAAGTGGGTATAATAGTGGGTAAGTGTAGTGATACTCATTAGTTAATCGTATTAACAATTTTTTTTATAATTTTTAAAAAAGTTCGGCAAAAATCTCCTTTGTTTATACATGAAAACCAATCTATTTAATCAACACAAATTTCCGCACGACCATAAAAAATTGAAAATAACAATTTCACATATCAACTCCTCTTTACACTGTTTAAAAAAATCCGACAGTGTCTCCTTTATTTATACATGAAAACCAGCTTGTTTAATCAATGCAAAAGCCCGCATGACCATCAAAAATTGAAAACAACAATCACCCATGTCAATAATTCTTTATAATTTTAAAAACAAATTGACAGAGTCTCCTTTATTTATACATAAAAACAAATATGTTTAACCAACACAAAAGCCCGCATGGACGAAAAAAATTGAAAATAATCTCGCATATAAATAACAACAATAAATAAACAGTCTACCTGACTCAATCTAATGATTTGTTCATGTGTTCCACGTGAATAAAATATAACGCTGAAATGTTAACCTGCAAAAAATTACAAGACAAAAATAAAAAAGATATCAGTAATCAAATAATATTTAAACCTAATTCTAAATTTTTGCAAATTCTTGTCGTATACTCAAACCGGGAGTCCGGTGACTACGCGATCGGTTTGTACAAGTTACATTGGTGTCCCGTATGAGGTGCTTGTGCCTCTTACGGGGCCGTTTTGTGTCTCTTTTACATTTTCACCCTTTGACGGCATGTTTTTAAGACTAAGTCTAACCATTTGCAAATTCTCATCATATACTCAAACACAGAGTTTGGTGACTATGCGGTTGGTTTGTGCGAGTTATATTGGTCACGTACGAGGTGCTCGTGCGTCTTACGGGACCGCTTTGTGACTGTTTTACGTTTTCACCCTTTGACATCATGTTTTCAAGCCTAAGTCTAAATTTTTGAAAATTCTCGTCGTATACTCAAACCGGGAGTCCGGTGACTACGCAATCGGTTCGAACGAGTTACATTGGTCCTGTACGAGGTGCTCATGCTTCTTATGGGACCATTTTAAGTCTGTTTTACATTTTCACCCTTTGACGACATGTTTTTAAACCTCAGTTTAACTGTTTGCAAATTCTCATCGTATACGCAAACGGGGAGTCCGGTGACTATGCGGTCGGTTCGTATGAGTTACATTGGCCCCCTGTGAGGTGCTCATGCCTCGTACAAGACCATTTTAAGTCATTTTTACGTTTTCACCCTTTCACGGCATGTTTTTAAGACTAAGTCGAACCGTTTGCAAACTCTCATCGTATTCTCAAATGGGGACGATGGTGACTACGCGATCGGCTCTCAAAAGTTACATTGGTCTCGTGCGAGGTGCTTGTGCGTCTTACGGGACCGTTTTGTGGATGTTTTATGTTTTCACCCTTTGATGCCATGTTCTTAAGCCTAAGTCTAAATTTTTGCAAATTCTTATCGTATACTCAAACCGGGAGTCCGGTGACTACGTGATTGGTTTGTACAAGTTACATTGGTGTCCCGTATGAGGTGCTTGTGCCTCTTACGAGGCCGTTTTGTGTCTATTTTACATTTTCACCCTTTGATGATATGTTTTTAAGTGTATGTCTAACCATTTGTAAATTCTCATCGTATACTCCAACTGGGAGTTCGGTGACTATGAGATTGGTTCGTACAAGGTATATTGGTCCCGTACAAGGTGCGAGGTGCTCGTGCCTCTTACGGGAGCATTTTAAGTCTGTTTTACATTTTAATCCTTTGACAACACGTTTTTAAGCCAAAGTCTAACCGTTTACAAATTCTCATCGTATACTCGAACGGGGAGTCCGACTACTATGTGATCGGTTCCCACGAGCTACATGTTTTTAAGCCTATGTCATAAATTCTAGTCGTATACTCAAACGAAAAGTCCAGTGACTACGCAATCGGTTCCCATGAGTTACATTTGTCCCGTGCGAGGTGCTCGTGCATCTTACGGGACCATTTTATGGTTGTTTTACATTTTCACCCTTTGAAGCCATGTTTTTAATCCTGAGTTTAATTTCTTGCATATTCTCGTCGTATACTCAAACCGGGAGTCCGGTGACTATATGGGCGGTTCGTATGAGTTACATTGGTCCTGTACGAGGTGCTCGTTCCTCTTACAGGACCATTTGGTGGCTGTTTTACGTTTGCACCCTTTGATGCCATATTTTTAAGGCTAAGTCTAAATTTTTGCAAATTCTCATCGTATACTCAAATCGGGAGTCCAGTGACTACGCGATCGGTTCATACGAGTTACATTGGTCCCGTACGATGTGCTCGTGCCTCTTACGATGACGTTTTGGGTCTGTTTAACATTTTCACCCTTTGGCACTATGTTTTTAAACCTCACTCTAAATTTTTGCAAATTCTCGTCGTATATACACAAACCATGAGTCCAGTGACTGTGCGGTTGGTTTGTACAAGTTACATTGGCACGTGCGAGGTGATAGTGCCTCTTATGAGATCGTTTCAAGTCTGTTTTACATTTTTATCCTTTGACGACATGTTTTTAAGCCTAAGTCTAACCATTTGTAAATTATCGTCATATACTCAAACGGAGAGTCTGGTGAGTACGCGATCGGTTCCCACAAGTTACATTGGTCAGGTGTGAGGTGCTCGTGCGTCTTATGAGACCGTTTTGTGATGGTTTTATATTTTCGCTCTTTGATGCTATGTTTTTAAGCCTAAGTCTAAATTTTTACAAATTCTCATCGTATATAATTAAATCGGGAGCCCAGTAACTATGCGGATGGATCGTACAAGTTAATTGGTGCTAGTGCCTCTAACGGGATCGTTTTGTGGTTGTTTTATGCTTGCAACCTTTGACGGCATATTTTTTAGCCTGAGTCTAACTGTTTATAAATTCTCATCGTATACTCAAACCGGGAGTCCGTGACTATGCAGTTGGTTCCTACAAGTTACATTGGTCCCGTGCGAGGTTCTCGTGCCTATTATGGGACCGTTTTGGGGTTGTTTTACATTTTCACCAGTAGACGACTTATTTTTATGCCTAAGTCTAACTGTTTACAAATTCTCATCGTATACTTAAACTAGATGTCTTGTGACTATGTGGTCGGTTCGTACGAGTTGCATTGTCCTATGCGAGGTGTCATGCCTCTTACGGGACCGTTTTAATTCAGTTTTATATTTTCACCCTTTAACGGCATATTTTTAAGCCTAAGTCTAACCGTTTGCAAATTCTCGTCGTATACTTAAATGGGGAGTCCGGTGACTACGCAATCGGTTCCCATAAGTTACATTGGTCATGTGTGAGGTGCTTGTGTGTCTTACGGGACCATTTTGTGATCGTTTTATAATTTCACCCTTTGACGCTATGTGTTTAAGCCTAAGTCTAAATGTTTGAAAATTATCGTCGTATATACTCAAACTAAGAGCCCGGTGACTACGTGGTCGGTTCGTATGAGTTACATTGGTGCTCAGGCCTCTTACGAGACCGTTTTGTGATTGTTTTACGTTTTCACCCTTTGACAACATGTTTTTTTAGCCTAAGTCTAACTGTTTACAAATTCTCATTGTATACTCAAACGGGGAGTCCGATGACTATGCGGTCGGTTCGTACGAGTTACACTGCTCCTGTGCGAGGTGCTCATGCCTTTTACGGGATTGTTTTGAGGCTGTTTATGTTTTTACCCTTTAACGCCTTATTTTTAATCCTAAGCCTAAATTTTTACAAATTCTCGTCGTATACTCAAACCGAAAGTTTGGTGAGTACGCAGTCGGTTCGTACGAGTTACATTGGTCTCGTGAAAGGTGCTCGTGCCTCTTACGTGACCATTTTAAGTCTGTTTTATGTTTTCACCCTTTCACTGCATGTTTTTAAGACTAAGTCTAATAGTTTGCAAATTCTCATCGTATTCTCAAACGGGGAGGTCGGTGGCTATGCGATCGGATCCCACGAGTTACATTGGTCCCGTGCGAGGTGCTCGTGTGTCTTACAGGACCGTTTTATGTTTTCACCATTTGATGCCATGTTTTTAAGCCTAATTCTAAATTTTTGTAAATTCTCATCATATACTCAAACCGGGAGTCTGGTGACTATATAGTCAGTTCGTACGAGTTACGTTGGTTCCTTGCGAGGTGCTCGCGCCTCTTACGGAACCATTTTAAGTCTGTTTTATGTTTTCACCCTTTGACAACATGTTTTTAAGCCTATGTCATAAATTCTAGTCGTATACTCAAACGAAAAGTCCAGTGACTACGCAATCGGTTCCCATGAGTTACATTTGTCCCGTGCGAGGTTCTCGTGCATCTTACGGGACCATTTTATGGTTGTTTTACATTTTCACCCTTTGATGCCATGTTTTTAAGCCTAAGTCTAAATTTTTGAAAATTCTCGACGTATACTCAAATCGGGAGTTCGGTGGCTACACGATCGATTCGTACGAGTTACATCAGTCTCGTGCGAGGTGCTCATTTTATGACTGTTTCACGTTTTCACCCTTTGACACCATGTTTTTAAGCCCAAGTCTAATTTTTAGCAAATTCTCGTCGTACACTCAAATCGGGAGTTCGATAACTATGCGGTCGGTTCGTACGAGTTACATTGGCCTCGTGCGAGGTGTTCATGCCTCTTACGGGGTTGTTTTATGGTTATTTAACATTTTCACCCTTTGACGCCATGCTTTTAAACCCAAGTCTAAATTTTTACAAATTCTCATCGTATATACATAAACTGGGAATCTGGTGACTGCGCGATCAGTTTGTACGAGTTACATTGGTCACGTGCGAGATGCTTGTGCGTCTTACATGATCTTTTTAAGTCAGTTTTATGTTTTTACGCTTTGACCACATGTTTTTAAGCCTAAGT
This sequence comes from Sambucus nigra, assembly GCA_949130495.1. NCBI lineage: Eukaryota > Viridiplantae > Streptophyta > Magnoliopsida > Dipsacales > Adoxaceae > Sambucus > Sambucus nigra. The sequence goes on along the minus strand of OX422207.1, from coordinate 351,548,213 downwards.
CAAACCATTTAAAAATTCTCGTTGTGTACTCAAACGGGGAGTCCGGTGACTACGCGATCAGTTTCCACAAGTTACACTGGTCAGATGTGAGGTGATCATGCATCTTACGAGATCGTTTTGTGTCTGTTTTACAGTTTCACCCTTAGACACTATGTCTTTAAGCCTAAGTTTAAATTTTTGCAAATTTTCCTCGTATATACTTAAACCAGGATCCCGATGACTACGCGATCGACTCGTACGAGTTACATTAGTGCTCGTGACTCTTACGGGACCGTTTTGTGGTTGTTTTACATTATCACCCTTTGACGGCATGTTTTTTAGCCTAAGTCTAACTGTTTATAAATTCTCGTCATATGCTCAAACCGGGAGTCCGGTGACTACACGATCAGTTCCTACAAGTTACATTGGTCCGGTGCTTCTTACAAGACCGTTTTGGGGTTATTTTATATTTTCACCATTAGACGACTTATTTTTATGCCTAAGTCTAACTGTTTGCAAATTATCATCGTATTCTCGTTGTTAACATCATTAAAGACCGTTTTGGGGTTGTTCTAGGAAATCTCCTATTATGAGCATGAACACCTGAGAAAATTATCACCGTATCATCGGCACGGGCTTACCCTAGTTGATTAGAGATATAAACAAATGATACACATGCTATACATAGTACCATTGAGTGTCGTGTCTACAAACCTATTGATCATTTCCATGATGGAGCATTTAAGAAAATCAAGACAACAAATTTGGTGTAGTAAGTAGCTGCAAAGCAAATAATAGAAGGAACAATTGTTATTCAAAGGAAAAGTTGGTTTGAAATCTCCAAGCATAACTTACTTAACTAAGAACACTAAAATTTAGAATAAATGGATCCAGACATCGTAGTAGAAACTAAGAAATTTCATCATAATATCCAACAGCAAAGGGTTACAAGGTATTTAATTAATTAGTTGACGTCTATTACCTATTCTTTTGTACCTTTACTCCAAAACAGCAGATACTTGAGCATCCAACCCAATCCGCTCCATGGTATTCAACACCTAAGTAAAAACAAAATAGGTGTGAGAACACGAGCAAGTATGAAAAGTAACAATAATGCATAAAAAGGGAATAATCCCAATGCAGATGGCAGCTAGGACTCCACTAGCATAGTAATGCCCGACTTAGAAGCCTCAACATTAGTTTCAGGTTGAAAACATGGACATAGGTTAAACAATGTGGGCAAGTTCAAAAGGAAATTAAAGGCACAAAAATGTAAGTTCTATAGTCAGTATACCTTGTGCTTAGCAACATTTTGAGCAATCACCTTGCTTGATTGGTTTTACTACTTACTTGAGAATATGGAAACAAGTTTAGGAAAGAAACGAGTAGCCATAAGATAAATAACAAGTAAAATGCATAGAGAAACCAATTATTAAACACGTACTTTGAGTTCCACAGGTTGGGGAACACATAATAAACTAATAAGTCAAGTAGTGCATCATAATGAGTTTAGTTCAATTTAAAGGAGAACTAATACTTGATACCTCTTCTATAGCAGCAGCTATATCCATCCTGGTACTTTTCCTCGATGATAAAAACTTCTCACGAACCTGAGGGATATAAATAGATATCAATACTAAAAGAACCCAAGTAAAACATCAGAACCACCACTTAGTTATATATATGCAAATCATCCATCCAGTATGTATAGAGTAGTATCTACATTACTGAAAACAATTTCCAGCCTATAGTAAATTCACGCAGATGCGATTTCATATTCTATAAACTTCGTGGGACCTTATATTCATATTACATCAATGAATTATCAAAAAGGAGAAAGTAGGCAATCAAGACAACGAAATATATATTAATATTAAATCAGTTAATCTAGAAGCACTTGTTGAGGTTTGATGGAGGTGGGTAGAGGAGGAAGAAGATCTTCAAGAAGATATGAAGTTTATAATTTGCCTGATGTAGTATTAACTACCTATATATTGCATAATGAGATTTCAGATAGATACATGACGAAAATGTATATAAACTGACAAATTAAAGTAAGAATTGTGACATTTTTGTGATGTAATTGTGAATGAAAAGAATCGGCCCTGTTAGTTAGAGGCAAACAGGACTATTTTCCATAGAAAGCAGAAAGTTCTCAGCATAGAACAAAAATGGAGTTTCTATTCAGACACAATATTTTTCTATTCAGACACACACATATACACACACACACACATATATATATATATATATATATATATATATATATATATATACACACATATATATACACACACACACACACATATATATACACACACATTTTTATGTGTGTGTGTGTGTGTGTGTGTATATATATATACACACACTATACACACACACACACACACATATATATATATATATATATAAGAATGTGTGAGTGTGTCTTCATTTTTTCCAAATCAGCCCAACTAAAAAAAGGAAAATGTGAGTATTCGATTTTAACAAATTAACATGTTCTCTAATTTTCATAAAAAATGACAACTAGAAATAGAAATGAAAATTGGATAAGGAAAACTCTAAAAAGGTTGCCCCACACCTAAATGTGCCCTAGGTTTTTCTAAGGAACTCACTCTGTCTGAAGACAAGATTAACACATGGTATATTAAACTAATTTTGGATTATTATTCTTTTCTACAAAGAAAACACACAAACTTTGGGGTTAAACTAATTTTGGTATCATGATACTTCATTTTAACCCGAAAACCCCTTAAATAGCACTGCACATTCAGAAAAAGAGAGAGAAGGAGATATGAGTATACCTGATTTGCAAAACCAAATACATACAAATATAATCACCAATTCAGTTCCTACAAAACCAAAGAACAAAATATGAAAAATGAATAACTCTAAATGAAAAAACTGTAGACCTAAACATTTTGAACACAAAATGAACAACTCTAAATGAAAAAGAACAACTATAAATGAAAAACCCTAGCCCTAAACATTTTCAACACCAAATAATTAAATCAAGAAACCAACAATTAAAAGATGAAAATCGTACCTGATTGAGATGAAAATCAAGAAGCCAATGATCATGAAACCAACTACTGAGTAAGAGAGAGAGGTAGGTTGTTGTGGGTGCAGGGGGATGGGGCTGCGTAGGGGAGAGGAGGTGGCACATGGGAGAGGGGGATGGGGCGGTGCAGGGAAGTGGGGCAGCTCAAGGGAGAGGGGGGGGGGGGGGGTGGGACGGCGCAACAAGTGAGAAGGAAGAGAGCAGCGAGAGAGAGGGGCCTGAGAGAAGTGAAAGAGAGCGGGAGTGGTCGTGTGATTGCAAGTTGGAAAAATAAAAAAATAATAGGGAAAATAAGGGAAACTATCAAAAGGGTCGAAAATATCTGTCCCTTTTGCTATAAAAAAATGTACGGATTTTAAGACCGTCCCTTTTGGTATAGCAAAAAGGGCGAATTTTTAAAATAGTCCCATTTGCTATAACAAAACAGACGGTTTAGAAATCCGTCCCTTATAAGTGTTTGGGATAAAACTAAAAATTAAAGGTATACTAAAAGGGACGGATTTTTAAACCATTCCATTTGCTATACCAAATGAGACGGGTCTTAAAAACCGTCTCTTTTCCTAAAGCAAATGGAACGGCTTAAAAATTCGTTCCTTAAATTAGCCCGGGAAACATTAGCGCTAAAAATTCTCATATACTTTAAGGGACGGTTTTTAATTACCATCCCATTTAAGACACCAAAAGGGACGGGTTTTAAAAATCGTCCCTTTTGTTATTTATAAAAAAGGATGGTAATGAAAAATCATCCCTTTTGGTATATCAAAAGGGACAAAATGACACGACCGTCCCAAATACTCCCGTCCCTAATACTCATTTTTCTTGTAATGTGATCTTTGTTGGTTTTGACAATAACTACTTATGTGACAACCCGAATATAATTATAATAAATTATATTTAAATCATGCTTTCCTTATGTGATATTAATAATGTGTTATTAGTATATCTAATGTTAAGTGATTATGTTTAGTCTAATCCTACTTTCATAAATCATGAAATGTCGAATTATTTACAAACACAAATTTTTGTTGTTTTCGATAGAAATGTCCCTGTTTAAGACAAGTTTTGACCTCTATAACTTAACCATTGACTTGAGGTGAAAACTATATAATTGTAGACATATGAGTTAGGGTTGTAACACAACAAACGGTACATCAAACAGATGTACGAGTAAGACTTTCGGCCTAAATTACAAACAAGGGGAAAATGTGTCAATTCCCTCTAAGTGGTAAATTGTCTTTTAATAAACCAAATGGTTTAATTTGATTGGTTGGCTTCGGAGGCATCCTTGGACGAATTAAAACTCTCCCTCTAACTTATTTCTTCATCAAATTAAGCCCTAGGTTTAGTTTGAAGTGTTGTTAGGGTGAGGAAGGAGAAAGTAGAAGTTTAGGAAGAAAAAGTGAGGAGAAACAATGTAGAAAAATCCGTAGAAATTACGCAAAAGTCCCGAAGGTAATCCTAATTGAAAATCTTGTTATTTTTCATATATTTATGATTTATATGATATAAATCCTTGATTTGTTTATTGACCTTTCATGATTGGGTGCATATGTGTAATACCCCGTATTTTTGTGATATTTATTTATGGGATTAATTGAATTAAATGCGTATTAATTGGAAATTAATCCGGATTAAAATACTAGCGAGATGCGAGTTGGTATTTGATTATAATGTGCATATATGATTATATATGAATATTGAATTATGAAATTTGGCGTGCGATTGAAATACGACAATTTTGGAATCTTGTTGAGACGCGTGTGACAGTCGCGTCATGGAATATAATTATGATAATTAAAAAGTGAATTTTATTTCTATAAACCGTATGGTCATTTTGAGTGCATCAAGGCGTCCGAAAGGGTTGAAATAGTCAGAAAACACTAGCCGGGGGTTTAGTTTGGGTCCCAGGGCATTTTTTGGCAATGCCGGCAACGTATAAGGGTAGTTTGGTAATTTTGAATTTTTGGGAATTAAAACCTACGAAAATTGGGAATTAAAAAGATGACTTGGTAATTGCCCACTAAACCCACTAACCACATCTTAGGACTTGATGGGCTACGGTGGTTATTAGAATTGTTCCAAAATTTCCTAAGGCAAACCCTAGCCACCATTAGCACCTTGGAGAAGAAGGCTTGTAGAGAGAGAAGAGAGGAGAATTCTGCAAAGAGAGAGAGAGAGATTCATCAGATTCAGCATCAAATCCAGATATACACATAAGGCAAGTGGTTTAATTTTGTTTATTACAAAGAATGCTTCTTCCATGCGTAGGAAATTGATAGAATTTGTATTGTTCTTGGGAGTTTGATAAAAACCCATCATTTGGAATTAGAACTTGTATTTTGATGAGGAATTGCATGTAGAACTGTATGTAGGTGATTAATCTGATGATAATATACTTTAGATGAAACAAAAAATGGATTTAATTGGACTCATGGGGGATTTAAGAATTTTAGGGTTCATGCTCATGTGATTTGGGGGATAAATGGAGGAATTTGATGATTCAGTAATGTTTAGGAAGAATTGGCCCTATATAAACGTTAATATATGACCTAAGTATGTTTAGGATTTATTATAACCCTTGTACAATTGATGTTTTGATGTTTAGAGGAGATTATAGGTGAAGAAAAGATGGAAAAACGAGTTAAGGAAAATCTGGGCTCGAATTTGGCCACTTGTTAGAAGACCTGCCCAGGTCGTTCGAACGAGCTCGTTCGAACGAGCTTCTAACGAGTTGACAGTTTGACTTCTAACGAGAGGGATGTTCGTTCGATGACTTTCGTTCGAACGAGATCTCGTTAGAAGGCCCAGTTCGTTCGAACAAACTCTCGTTCGAACAGCCTCGTTCGAACGAGACTTCTAACGAGCTGACAGTTTGGGCTTTTTAGCCTGTTTTGATTTTGCGTGTCCCGTAACCTTACTTAATGGTAGAGATAACACTTCCTTGTTGATTAATTGATATAGTAGGGACATTTGAGATATATATAGAGGAGTAAAACCTAGAAGTGTGATTCGAACCAAATGGAAATTATGGAGTAGGACGTGAGTGTCTATTACGATGCGAGAATATTTACGGCCTAAATAATTATATTAACCGGGAACATATAAATTGTGTAGCATTATATGTCGGTACGAATGAGAAGTGTACCACCAATATATTATGGTGATTACTAAGATGTGTGCATACTTAGTATATGTATTGATCTTATGTGTATGACATACCTACCATACTTGCTATCACGGGAGGTTTACGTTCGCTTAGGGCCCTCTAATCCTTGTGTTGCCCGAATTTAGACTGGTACCTCGATGAATATAGGTCAGAGAAGGACTTATTCGGATGTTAATAAGTCTGCTGATCGTGGGAGCGCAGGTATGTGCATGACCCATGTGATGTGACTGTGTTCACCTCCATTGTTTGTGATTGTTATCTGAACGATTCCTGAGAGATTCGGAATGCGTGATCCTTATGTACGTGATGTACCGGGATGGATAGCAGAGTATGTGTGCACCGCAGCTTAGTCTCGGGGTGCTTATATTGTATATTTATGACGTGAATAATATACACTTAATTAATGGGAACTTTCATGTGTTATTGTGTGTATAAATATGGAAACATTTTGAGAAAACATAAAGGGATAACCTGAAATGAATTGTATTACTAATTGAGAATCTGAGTTTAAGTAAAGCCCTCTATTGATGTGATAACGCTAGAATGTAATATGGGAATCGAGTAGTAAGGGGTAGAACTTATTACGGTTTGGTTAGATATCTATGTATTTAGATAGGTACGGTACGTTAGGAGTGCACATATAGTCGAGAGGTGAGAATTTCATGTGAGTGCACGTCCTAACATGTATTTTGAATTTAATGTTTTAATGTTATTAAAACACTTTCTGTTTTTAAAATGATTTCCACTTTCGGGATCTGACCCATTTTCTTTCAAATCTATTTTTGTAAAAACCATTTTAGGTGCCCAGCCACAAGGACACCATGCTTAGGATTCTCATTCAGGTGACGAGTTGTAGCTGTTTGTGGAAGTTACAGGACTTTTCTTGTAGACACTTCATCTATCTTGACTCTATACTCAGCACTTATCAGTTGTAGGGAATGTCGCCCATTTCTTTTAGAGACATTTCATTTATTTCAGTTATTCAGACTTCGGGCATGTAATTAATTCAGGATTCAGACTTGTCATATTATTTTTAGTTGTGGGATTGTTGTGAGGAGTTTTCCTCTGGACTTATTATTATTTGTTGGTTATTTCATTACTTCGTTATGGTGAATGGATTATGTTGTTCTTCCATTATTTGTTTATTGCATGTTAATCAGACTTAACTTAAAATTTGGCAACTTACTTTTTAAATACTAGGTGGTTAGTAATTATTAAAATGTTTTCGACAGTGATGCTATTAACTGAACCAACTTGGCATTTTGTATTGATTTAATAAAGGAGTAGCTACCCGGTATTTAATTAGTCGGGGTGTCACAGGTGGTATCAGAGCATCAGGTTCTAGTGTCCATTAGGATCTGTACGGTGTATTATGTTTCCGCTGAGCTTTCTTTGATGTAGAGCCCTATATTTTAGGACTGTTGTATTCTCTTGTATATGCTACGTTCTTCAGCTATTTTAAGTTTATAATTGCGAACTTATAGACTTTATTCTTATTTCAGAATGCCTCCACGACGTGCACAAATGATTCCCAGGGATGCAACGCCAGAACCACAGCCCGCACCTGTTCAGGGCACGATGAATGCCGCCGAGGTTGCAGCCATTGTGGCCCAGGTGGTAAATGCCTCACTAGCAGTAGTTCAGCAGGCACTACCTCAGGCGCCAATAGCCGCGCCAGTTCAGGCACATGCATTCCCGTCTGCTTGGGAACGTGTACGTGATGCCTTTCAGAAAGCACACCCTCCGGAGTTCGCAGGTAGCTCCGATGTTGTGGTCTCTAGTCAGTGGAGGAAGGATATTCAGCGGCACTTGAGGATGTATGAGTGCAACGATGTCCAGAAGCAGATACTAGCTACATTTAAGCTAGTGGGGTCTGCACTGCAGTGGTGGGAGTCTATTACCACCGTGGAGGAGAGAGATACTCTCACTATCCAGGAGTTTTGGGTGTGGTTTGACCGCAAGTACTTTGCATCAGCTGTTCACACGGAGATGAGGAGGAAGTTGATGAGCCTCAAGCAGGAGGGTAAGACTGTGGCCGAGTATGAGGCCGAATTCACTGATCTTCTGAACATTGTTCCGGATGAGATACCGACAGAGGAGAAGAAGATATAGAAATTTACGTACGGGTTGACATGGAGGATTCGTCAGCACTTGTTAGGGAACCTCTCGTTAGCCACTTATTCTGATGTGGTTAACGCTGCATTGCTCCATTTCCAGGACCATCGCTTTCACATGACTGAAGGCAAGAGGTCAGGAGAGTCCAGCCATCAGGGCAGGACTGGGGGAAATGGTGCCAGTGGGGCAAAATCTGTTCAGGGGCAGAGGCAGGGTGATGAGGGTTCCAGCAGGGGGATCACAAGAGGTTCAGAACGGGGAACTTTAGGCACGGACAGGGAGGTTTCCGGGAGGGCCATCAGGGTCCGAACGGCCATCAGAACCAGCAGGGTCAGAATGGTCAACAATAGTTTCAGCAGGGCCAGTGGAGGAATGATAACGGCCACCAGGGCCGGGGGAAGCAGGGACAGAGAGGGGGGAACTTCTCGGGGAACTGTTTCGTTTGTGGCAAGACTGGCCATAAACACCAGGACTGTCCTGATAGGGGCAGGGCCCCGCAGCGGCAGCAGGGTGCTCGAGATGAGCCACAGAGGCCACTTTTTCCACCTGCTCTCCCAGCTCCAGCCCAGGTGCTAGAACTACTAGCCATTCCAGCAGTTCCTGTGCAGCAGGGGAAGTTACAGTATGGACGTGTCTGTAACGTCCACCAGGCAGCAGCTCCACAGGAACCACCCGCGATTGAGGGTATGTTTCCTATCCATGGTACTATGGGTCGGGTTTTGTTTGATACGAGGGCAACACATTATTTTATAGCTACACATTTTTTGAAAGCCTTAGGGTTGTTAGCCACAGCAGAGAGCACAGTGACGTGTGTAGACTCACCATTGGGGAGTGGGTCACTTATTTTCTTTATATGCCGGGGAGTGGGGGTAGAGATTGGTAGTTTGGTATTACCTGCAGACATGTTGGTATTAGATATGCATGTGCACGGTGTGATTATCGGTATGGATTGGCTCGCTGATTATAGAGCCATGATTGATTGCTTCGGTGGGAGCATTATTTTTGCCATTCCGGGGCAAGAGATGTTTGTAGTGGCGATGCCTTGCCCAGAGGGAGGCTCGACCGCTCATTTGTACTACATAGAGGAGGATACCTCTAAGGAGGTTGTGATTCCTTTAGATTCGATCCCAGATGTCAGGGAGTATTCCGATGTATTTCAGGAGATACCAGGCCTACCCCCTAGTCGAGAGATAAACTTTGTCATAGACTTATTACTAGATACGAGACCTATAGCACGCGCACCGTACCGTATGGCTCTAGCAGATATGCGAGAGCTACGAGATCAGATTGAGCAGCTGTTGGGTCAGGGGTTTATACGGAGGAGTACTTCGCCGTGGGGTGCCCCTGTGTTCTTCGTAAAGAAGACAGACGGTTCACTTAGATTGTTTGTGGACTACCGGGAGTTGAACAAAGTCACGATACGGAATAAGTATTCGTTGCCTCGAATCGATGACTTATTCGACCAGTTGAGAGGAGCTTCTTTCTTCTCGAAAATTGATTTGAGATCGGGATACCATCAGCTGCGTATCAGAGAGGAGGACATCTCGAAGACTGCGTTCTTATCGAGATATGGTTCTTACGAGTTTCGGGTTATGCCTTTTGGTTTGACCAACACTCCAGCAGTGTTTATGGACTTGATGAATAAGGTGTTCAGGGATTTCCTAGATCAGTTTGTCATTGTCTTCATTAATGATATTCTGGTTTACTCCCAGACAGAGGAGGAGCACGCTGAGCATTTGAGGAAAGTTTTGCAGATGCTACGTCAGAACGAGCTGTATGCAAAATATGAGAAGTGCGAGTTTTGGCTGAAGGAGGTCCAGTTTTTGGGACACATTATTTACGACCGGGGAATATCTGTTGATCCGGGGAAAGTATCCGCGGTGAGGGAGTGGGAACGGTCCACGACACCAACGAAGATCCGTAGTTTCTTGGGATTAGCAGGATACTACAGAAGGTTCATTCGGGGATTTTTGAAGATAGCGGGTCCTTTGACACATCTGACTCGTAAGGGTGTGCCATTCATCTGGAGTGATGCCTGTCAGTTGGCATTCGATGAGTTGAAGGATAAGTTGACCTCAGCACCTGTGTTAGCATTGCCGAGACCGGGAGTTGAGTATCTAGTTTACACTGATGCGTCCTTGCAAGGACTTGGAGGTGTATTACAGAATGAGAGTCAGGCCATAGCTTATGCTTCCCGTAAGCTTAAGCCTCATGAGAAGAATTACCCCACTCATGATTTGGAGTTGGCGGTAGTTGTATTTGCCCTTCGTATTTGGAGACATTACCTTTTGGGGGAGAAGTTTCGCTTGTTCACGGACCACAAGTCCCTAGAGTACCTATTCACACAGAAGGAGTTGAATATGAGGCAATGGAGGTGGCTTGAGTTCGTGAAGGATTATCAGTTCGATATCCAGTATCACCCGGGGAAGGCTAACATGGTAGCAGACGCGTTGAGCCGTAGGCCATTAGATGAGGTGGAAGGGGTGTAGAAGGCCAAGTGGAAGGAGTTGGGATACCAAGATGCAGTGGCCCGATCATTCATGTCTGTGATGACCGTTACACCTCAGATTGTCACGAAGGTAGTAAGGGCACAGGCAAATGACTCGTTCTGTCAGGAGCAGATAGTTCGATTACTAGCAGAGGGAGCCAAGTCCTATACCGTTAGCTCAGAAGGGGGATTACGCTTCAATGGGAGATTGGTAGTTCCGAAAGGGGAGAAATTACGGCACGAGGTGATGGCAGAGTCGCACGGCTCATGGTTTGCGGTACATCCCGGTGGGGACAAAATGTACCAAGACATGAGACGACAGTATTGGTGGAGCGGGATGAAAAGAGATATTACCGTGTTTGTTTCAAAATGCGCCACTTGTCAGCTAGTAAAAGTGGATCATCAGAGACCGGCAGGACTTCTACAGCCATTGGAGGTCCCGATGTGGATGTGGGAGAGCATATCCATGGACTTTATCACGGGATTGCCTACGTCACAGAGGGGTCACAACTCCATTTGGGTAATTGTGGACAGGTTGACCAAAGTCGCTCATTTTCTACCTGTAAGGACGGACTACACTACGGGACAGTATGCCCGGCTCTTTATTTCATAAATAGTGAGACTTCATGGTGTGCACCTAAATATCGTGTCTGACCGAGACAAGATATTCGTTTCACGGTTTTGGGAAAGTTTTCAGGAGGCCATGGGCACGGAATTGCGGTTGAGTACGGCGTATCACCCGCAGACCGATGGGCAAACTGAGCGTACAAACCAGATGTTGGAGGACATGCTACGTATGAGTATCATTGATTTTGGGGGTGGATGGGAGCAGTATTTTCCACTGGTGGAGTTTACTTACAACAACTCCTATTAGTTCACCATTGGCATGGCTCCATTTGAGGCGTTGTATGGTAGACCTTATCGTTCCCCAGCATGTTGGTTGGAGGTGGGGGACAACAAACTACTTGGGTCGGAAGTGATTCAGGATACTTCGGCGAGGATAGAATTGATTCGGAGTCGCATTCGGGTAGCTCAGGATAGGTAGAAGAGCTATGCTGATGTGAAGAGGTTCTTCAGGGAGTTCCAAGTGGGGGACTAGGTTTTGCTCAGAGTATCTCCTATAAAGGGGATTATGCGTTTCGGGAAGAAAGGGACGTTGGCACCTAGATATGTGGGACCATTTCCTATTATTGAGCGGATTGAATCGGTTGCGTATAGGCTTGGATTACCGGAGCATTTGCATCGGATTCACGATGTGTTTCATATTTCCTCGCTAAGGAAATATCTTAGAGACGATTTGGCTCATTCTCACATTGCTTTGGAGGACATCGATCTTCAACCTGATAGCTCCTACGAGGAGGGGCCGATTGCTATTTTGGACCGAAGTGAGCGGAAACTGCGGTCAAAGATAGTCCCGTTAGTACGTGTTCAATGGTGACATTATAATGTCGAGGAGTCCACATGGGAGCGTGAGGATGAGATGCGCGAACGTTATCCAGAGTTGTTCTTACCAGGTACTTTCTAGTTCCGAATTTCGGGACGAAATTCAGTTATTAGGGGGGAAGTATGTAATATCCCGTATTTTTGTGATATTTATTTATGGGATTAATTAAATTAAATGCGTATTAATTGGAAATTAATTCGGATTAAAATACTAGCGAGATGAGAGTTGGTATTTGATTATAATGTGCATATATATTTATATATGAATATTGAATTATGAATTATGAAATTTGTCGTGAGATTGAAATACAGCAATTTGGGAATCTTGTTGAGACGCATGTGACAGTCGCGTCATGGAATATAATTATGATAATTAAAAAGTGAATTTTATTTCAATAAACCGTATGGTCATTTTGAGTGCGCCAAGGCGTCCGAAAGGGTCGAAATAGTCAGAAAACACTAGCCGGGGGTTTAGTTTGGGTCCCGGGGCATTTTTAGGCAATGCCGGCAACGTATAAGGGTAGTTTGGTAATTTTGAATTTTTGGGAATTAAAACCTACGAAAATTGGGAATTAAAAAGATGACTTGGTAATTTCCCACTAAACCCACTAACCACATCTTAGGACTTGATGGGCTACGGGGGTTATTAGAATTGTTCCAAAATTTCCTAAGGCAAACCCTAGCCACCATTAGCACCTTGGAGAAGAAGGCTTGTAGAGAGAGAAGAGAGGAGAATTCTGCAAAGAGAGAGAGAGAGATTCATCAGATTCGTCATCAAATCCAGAGATACACATAAGGCAGGTGGTTTAATTTTGTTTATTACAAAGAATGCTTCTTCCATGCGTAGGAAATTGACAGAATTTGTATTGTTCTTGGGAGTTTGATAAAAACCCATCATTTGGAATTAGAACTTGTATTTTGATGAGGAATTGCATGTAGAACTGTATGTAGGTGATTAATCTGATGATAATATACTTTAGATGAAACAAAAAACGGATTCAATTGGACTCATGGGGGATTTAAGAATTTTAGGGTTCATGCTCATGTGATTTGGGGGATAAATGGAGGAATTTGATGATTCAATAATGTTTAGGAAGAATTGGCCCTATATAAACGTTAATATATGACCTAAGTATGTTTAGGATTGATTATAACCCTTGTACAATTGATGTTTTGATGTTTAGAGGAGATTAGAGGTGAAGAAAAGATGGAAAAACGAGTTAAGGAAAATCTAGGCTCGAATTTGGCCACTCGTTAGAAGACCTGCCCAGGTCGTTCGAACGAGCTCGTTCGAACGAGCTTCTAACGAGTTGACAGTTTGACTTCTAACGAGAGGGATGTTCGTTCGATGACTTTCGTTCGAACAAGATCTCGTTAGAAGGCCCAGTTCGTTCGAACAAACTCTCATTCGAACAGCCTCGTTCGAACAAGACTTCTAACGAGCTGACAGTTTGGGCTTTTTAGCCTGTTTTGATTTTGCGTGTCCCGTAACCTTACTTAATGGTAGAGATAACACTTCCTTGTTGATTAATTGATATATTAGGGACATTTGAGATATATATAGAGGAGTAAAACCTAGAAGTGTGATTCGAACCAAATGGAAATTATGGAGTAGGACGTGAGTGTCTATTACGATGCGAGAATATTTACGGCCTAAATAATTATATTAACCGGGAACATATAAATTGTGTAGCATTATATGTCGGTATGAATGAGAAGTGTACCACCAATATATTATGGTGATTACTAAGATATGTGCATACTTAGTATATGTATTGATCTTATGTGTATGACATACCTACCATACTTGCTATCACAGGAGGTTTACGTTCGCTTAGGGCCCTCCAATCCTTGTGTTGCCCGAATTTAGACTGGTACCTCGATGAACATAGGTCAGAGAAGGACTTATTGGGATGTTAATAAGTCTGCTGATCGTGGGAGCGCAGGTATGTGCGTGACCCATGTGATGTGACTGTGTTCACCTCCATTGTTTGTGATTGTTATCTGAACGATTCCTGAGAGATTCGGAATGCGTGATCCTTATGTACGTGATGTACCGGGATGGATAGCAGAGTATGTGTGCACCGCAGCTTATTCTCGGGGTGCTTATATTGTATATTTATGACGTGAATAATATACACTTAATTAATGGGAACTTTCATGCGTTATTGTGTGTATAAATATGGAAACGTTTTGAGAAAACATAAAGGGATAACCTGAAATGAATTGTATTACTAATTGAAAATCTTTGTTTAAGTAAAGCCCTCTATTGATGTGATAATGCTAGAATGTAATATGGGAATCGAGTAGTAAGGGGTAGAACTTATTACAGTTTGGTTAGATATGTATGTATTTAGATGGGTACAGTACGTTAGGAGTGCACATGTAGTCGAGAGGTGAGAATTTCATGTGAGTGCACGTCCTAACATGTATTTTGCATTTAATGTTTTAATGTTATTAAAACACTTTCTGTTTTTAAAATGATTTCCACTTTCGGGCTCTGACCCATTTGCTTTCAAATCTATTTTTGTAAAAACCATTTTAGGTGCCCAGCCACAAGGACACCATGCTTAGGATTCTCATTCAAGTGACGAGCTGTAGCTGTTTGTGGAAGTTACAGGACTTTGCTTGTAGACGCTTCATCTATCTTGACTCTATATTCAGCACTTATCAGTTGTAGGGCATGTCACCCATTTCTTTTAGAGACATTTCATTTATTTCAGTTATTCAGACTTCGAGCATGTAATTAATTCAGGATTCAGACTTGTCATATTATTTTCAGTTGTGGGATTGTTGTGAGGAGTTTTCCTCTGGACTTATTATTATTTGTTGGTTATTTCATTACTTCTTTATGGTGAATGGATTATGTTGTTCTTCCATTATTCATTTATTGCATGTTAATCAGACTTAACTTAAAATTTGGCAACTTACTTTTTAAATACTAGGTGGTTAGTAATTATTAAAATGTTTTCGACAGTGATGCTATTAACTGAACCAACTTGGCATTTTGTATTGATTTAATAAAGGAGTAGCTACCCGGTATTTAATTAGTCGGGGTGTCACAATATGTATGTATATATTCAAGTTTAAGTTAGGTTGAATGCATAAACCCTTAAAATTGCTTTGTATTGAAACCCCTTGTATTCAAACATGAATATCTCTTTGTGTACTTACTAGAATTGAGAAATTCTAATGGTATATGAAATTAGACTCATATATTCATATCATATCCGAAAATTATAATTTATCTCCTTGTGGTTAGGCCGTAATGATGATTTCAAGTTGGTATATAGTTGCTGTTTGTATATTACATTTCGGTATGCCCTAAGTTTTGTCAAGCTTTTGACATAGAAAATAAAGTCAAAATTTATGAAACTTTAATTCTATACTATTCAGTATGTTTACTAAAATTGGGTTGAAAATCATGGAAAATTAAGATGTATAAAAATTATGAAAATTCTGGGAATTCGAAGGAACAATAGAGGAGCATGTAGGGAAGATTTCGTATGTTGTCAAGAAATAGTCATAACTTGCTCGAGGAAGCTTGAAAAATTACACCGTCACTTGTACTGGAAAGTATATTCATATATGTTTTCATATTGATAAGGTTGGACCCCTGTATTTATACAATTTAGGAACATAGGATGGTTGAGTATAGAGGGCAATAATCTGAGGCCATACTAGATACCCCATGAAAGAATATTGTTATCTCCTCTTTCCATAGAGTATTTTGAGTACATGTTTCATGTGTATATACATTGAGAAGTATACTTTCATGTTACTTGGTTTTGGTAATAAATTCCTTATGAGGTATTTCTTACGGTTGAATGTTCATAACTTTATTAACATGTATAGCATTATTTTGTCTTTACTTATGTTTTATGGAACGTAACTTAAATGGAATTATATTGTTGTTGTATAGTCTTGAAAGTTACATAATTATCTTAGGATAATACTTATTATTGAGATTCAGTACTGATTTATTTGGATTGACAGTTGTAAGGTCAAATCAACCCAATTCAGCTCCACCCGAAGGAAACGTGAATACATAGTTGTCAACCAAGGTGAGTGTACTCACTGGAATGATGTATTTGTATAATGTTACGAATATGATCATAATGTTATGAATATAAAATTATTCATTTCATTTTACCGAAATGGGAGGTTACTCCTCGACCCAGAGTGGGGGAGATTTGTGTATTAATGACAAGGGGTTACTCCTCGACCAGGAATGGGGGAGAATTGTCTATTTAGACAGGATATGTGAATCATGATTCGAAAAAGTTGGTCATTCATTATGAATGAGCCGGATAAGTTAATATATAATTATATGGACATGATTTATTGCATTTAAATTCATGCAGTAGTATAGTAGTGATGCATTCACTGGGCTATTTTGCTCACGGTTCCTATGTTCACATTTTTCAGGTAACGCGATGTCACTGCCAAATCTAGGAGGTCGGGTTGGGTTAGTCAGGAACGGAAGAAACAATAATTTTGTGTAAATGTAAATGATGTAATTAAGTTAACTTATCCTTCAAAATTTTTTTTATGGACATAACTACTCTGATGTTGTAAAAAGGCTTTCAGTTATATGGATTTACAATGATGACTCTGAAATTAAAACTCGTGTTTATGGTTTGGTTAGATTAATTATGGTTTGACTCACTTTGACTTTTTGACTTAATTATAAGTAACTGGGTTGGGGTGTGTCAGCTTTTGGTATCAGAGCCTAGGTTTTAGAGGTTCTAGAGTGAGAAAAGTCTAGATTTGGCAGTGAATATTAGAAATATATTTTATTTGATACTAACGATAATGTTAGGAAAGATACGTATATCTGCATGTTGTTATATCTTTGATTCATTTCAGATATTAAAGAATGGAACAAGGGGATTTAAACGTGACAATAGAAGAGGAGGCTTCAAATATGGCAGCATAGGCGGAGGTTGAGCAACCTATTCATGGAAATATAGAACCTGACCCGGAACAATTGGCAGACATGTAAAAAATGGCATGTGCTATGACTCTAATGGTAGAGCAACAAGCTAGATTTATGGCTCACATGGAAGAACAACAGACCAGGCAACTGAAGGCACAAGCGTTAGCTAGGGCTGGGGAGGTGATACACCGGGAAGAAAGGAGTACTTCACATGAGAAATTTATTAAAATGAATCCACCCTCATTTGAAGGAGCAGTTAATCCAGCAGAGGCAGAAGAATGGGTTAAAGAGATTAAACTTATTTTCGGGGTGATGAGAATGCCTGAAAATCAACGAGTGATCTTGGCGACGTGCATGCTGAAAGGAGAAGCTAAATACTGGTGGGATGCCACAAAACATTTGTTGATTACTCCAAGAGGTGAGAATGTGAGATCATGGGATGCCTTTGTCAAATCTTTATATGATAAGTATTTTTTTCTAATGTATCAAAAACAAAAGCAGAGGGAATATTTCATGTTGAATCAGGGGAGTATGACAGTTAGAGAATACGAAGCTAAACTTACAGCTTTATCTCAATTTTCTTTGAGGTTTATACAAAATGAGGAAGACATGTGTAGTCGATTTATTGACGGACTTGAGTTAGTCATTAAATCACGGTTGTCGGCTTTAGAGACTGTTAATTATTCAGCCTTGGTGAACAAAGTCATGCTGGTAGAAAAGGACATGAATGAAGCGAGAGGGAATCGAGAACGAGGTGTAAAGAGAAGTAGATTTGATCCAAACTATAAAAAGGGTAGTGATACTGAATATTCAAGGTTTGGAGGGCAAAAATTCCAACAGCGTAGAGGTGGAGGTAGTTTACAAAGGGGTGAAGCTAGTGGTGGAAGAGGTTCAGGAATTTCAACACAAGGAGATCCAAATGTTTGTTCCTTTTGTGGGATATCGGGTCATATAAAGAGAAATTGCCCAAAGTTATAGAATATAGAATGTTGTAACTTCCATCAGAAGGGACATCTAAGAAAGAATTGTCCTATGTTAGCAAGAACAATTTTAGTCAGTAGTGTGGGGCCTCATAGAGGATCCTCTCCAGGTAGTGCCACCAAGGGAAGAGGTACAGGACAAGCAAGTGGATCGAAGGCAGGAGGAAGAGTGTTTGCGATGACATTGCAAGATGCCCATGCTACACCTAAAGTGGTTACAGGTAAACTTTCTAATGTAAACAAAGATTTATATGCACTCATTGATCCTGGATCTACGCATTCATTTGGGAATTACATATTGTTTCATATTTGGGTAGACCATTTTCATTTCTCAATTGTGCCTTATATATTTCTACCCCAATGGAAAGTGTGATTCTGGTTGAGCATGTTTATAAAGATTGTGTCTTACGAATGAGTGAGCAAGATTTCTATGTTGATTTGATACCGTTGGCCATTCGGGATTTTGATATCATATTGGGGATGGATTGGTTATCATCGTATCATGCTTCCATTGATTGTTTTTGAAAAGAAGTTACGTTTCATCTGCCTGGTGAACCCGAGTTCCAGTTTACCGGGGAAAGGAATGTTGTCCCTAATTGTCTCATCTCAGCAATTAAGAGCAGAAAGTTATTGAGTAAGGGTTGTACAGGGTATTTAGCTTATGTTTTTGATCCTAGTAAAGAGACAGTCAAAATTCAAGATATACCAGTGGTTTGAGAGTTTTCTGATGTCTTCCCAGAGGAATTGCCAGGATTGCCAACCGATAGGGAAGTAGAGTTTTCCATTGAATTAATTCCAGGTACTGGTCCAATTTCTCTTTCTCCATATAGAATGGCACCAGCGGAGTTGAAAGAACTAAAAGTGCAATTACAAGATTTGATAAGCAGAGGTTTCATTCGGCCTAGTGTTTTGCCATATGGAGCACCGGTGTTATTTGTGAAAAAGAAAGATGGGACAATGCGATTATGTATTGATTATCGACAGTTGAATAAGGTGACCATTAGAAATAAGTACCCTCTACCTCGTATCGATGACTTATTTGACCAATTATAGGGGGCCACGGTATTTTCGAAGATTGATTTAAGATCGGGTTACCACCAACTGAAAGTGAAGGATAGTGATATTTCCAAAACAACTTTTCAAACTCGATATGGGTACTATGAGTTTTTGGTGATGCCATTTGGATTGACTAATGCTCTAGCAGTTTTTATGGATTTGATGAACCGGATATTCCACCCTTTCATTGATTCATTTGTGATTATATTCATAGACGATGTGTTGATTTACTCGCGTAGCATGGAGGAACATGAGAAACATTTGAGGCTAGTATTGCAGATTTTGAGAGAGAAGAAATTATTTGCTAAATTTAGCAAGTGTGAGTTTTGGTTGAATGAAATTGTGTTTTTAGGGCACGTTGTCTCAGGAAATGGGATATATGTTGATCTAAAGAAGGTGGAAGAAATCGTTGAATGGGAGAGTCCTAAGAATGTGATAGAAATTAGGAGTTTCCTAGGATTGGCAGGTTACTATCGCAGATTCATTAAGGGATTTTCAGTAATAGCATTACCATTGACAAAGTTGACTCATAAAGAAGTGAGGTTTGTATGGGATGAAGAATGCGAGAGGAGTTTTAAAGAATTAAAGAATCGGTTGGTTTCAGCCCCTATACTTACTATTCCATGTGGGAACGAGTCTTTTGCGATCTATACAAACGCTTCATTTCAGGGTTTAGGATGTGTTCTTATGAAGAATGGGAAGGTAATAACATATGCTTCCAAACAATTAAAGACGCATGAACGAAATTACCCTACACACGATTTGGAGCTAGCAGCCATTGTTTTTGCTTTAAAGTTGTGGAGACATTACTTGTATGGAGAAACTTGTGAGATATTTACAGATCATCAAAGTTTGAAATACTTGTTTACACAGAAAGAACTAAATTTGAGACAGAGGCGTTGGATAAAGCTGATTAAAGACTATGACTGTACCATACATCATGATCCTGGGAAGGCCAATGTAGTAGCAGATGCTTTGAGTCAAAAATCAATAGGGATTCTTAGTTGTATACAGTGTGCCCGTGTTAAAAATATTCTTGACTTGGCATCGATGGGGATGGAATTGACGTTTTCAAAAAGGGGAGGATTATTAGAACATGTCACAGTGAGAACGCATATGAAATTTTCAGATCAGTGATCTATTCCTTGAGAAGAAGAAACAAGATGTCCTAGATGGTAAAGAGAGTGACTTTGAGATTAAGAATGATGAATCGTTGTGTTATAAAAATAGGATTTGTGTACCGAATGACCCACCCTTAAAGAAGGATATATTAGAAGAGGCACATAGTTCTATTTACTCTATGCATCCGGGAGGTACCAAAATGTATAGAGATTTGAAAGAGTATTACTGGTGGAACAATATGAAACGTGAGATTACAGAGTTCATAGCTAAATGTTTAGTGTGCCATCAAGTAAAGGAGGAACATCAGAAGCCAGAAGGATTATTGCAATCGTTGCCTATTTCAGAACGGAAGTGGGAACATATAACGATGGACTTTGTTACAGGATTACCTCAATCACCAAAGGGGCATGGTTCTATTTGGGTTATTGTAGACCGATTGGCGAAGTCGACCCATTTTCTTCCAGTTAAGACCACCTACACTATTGACAAGTATGCACGTATGTACGTTGATGAGATTATCCGTTTATATGGGGCACCAATGTCAATTGTATCAGATAGAGATCCAACATTCACTTCTATATTTTGGCCTCATCTCCAAAATTCCATCGGCACAAGTTTGAAGTTTAGCACTGCGTTTCATCCACAAACTGATGGGCAATAATAAAGGATAATTCAAATATTAGTATACATGTTACGAGCCTGTGTATTTTACTTCAAAGGTAGTTTGGATGATCATTTTCCATTGATGTAATTTTCATATAATAATAGTTATTAGCCGACTATTGGTATGTCTCCTTATGAAGCCTTATATGGGAGGAGATATCGAATGTCTTTGTGTTGGAATGAAGTAGGTGAAAGGAAAATTTTAGGTCCGGAATTGGTAGATATGATGACTGAGAAGGTCAAAATGATTCGGGAACGGATAAAGATAGCGCAAAGCAGGCAGAAAATTTATGCAGATAAGAGGAAGCATCCATTGGAATTTCAAAAGGGGGATTTTGTATTCCTACGTATTTCACCATGAAAAGGCGTCATGAGGTTTGGGAAAAAGGGGAAACTAAGTCCAAGATACATTGGACCATTTGAGGTGTTGGAAAGAATTGGGACCCTGGCATATAGATTAGCATTACCTCCAGATTTATCCCATTTACATTATGTGCTTCACGTATCTATGCTTTGTAAGTATTTAGCGGATCCATCTCATCAGTTGAAAACTCAACCAATTGAACTGAAGGAAGACTTGTCGCACATCGAGGAACCAATGGAAATTATTGATCGTAAGGAGCAAATATTGAGAAATAAAGTTATTTCCTTAGTTAAAGTTATGTGGATGAGACATGGGATTAAATAAGAAACTTGGTAAATGGAGGATAGCATGAAGAAACAATATCCCCATTTGTTTGGTAAGTGACCTTTATATTAAATTTCGGGGACGAAATTTTCTAAGGGGGTGAGTTATGACAACCCGACTATAATTATGATAAATTATATTTAAATCATGCTTATCTTATGTGATATTAATAATGTGTTATTAGTATATCTAATGTTAAGTGATTATGTTTAGTCTAATCCTACTTTCATAAATCATGAAATGTCGAACTATTTACAAACACAAATTTTTGTTGTTTTCGATAGAAATGTCCCTGTTTAAGACTAGTTTTGACCTCTATAACTTAACCATTGACTTGAGGTGAAAACTATATAATTGTAGACATATGAGTTAGGGTTGTAACACAACAAACGGTACATCAAACGGATGTACGAGTAAGACTTTAGGCCAAAATTACAAACAAGGGGCAAATGTGTCAATTCCCTCTAAGTGGTAAATTGTCTTTTAATAAACCAAATGGTTTAATTTGATTGGTTGGCTTGGGAGGCAGCCTTGGACGACTTAAAACTATCCCTCTAACTTATTTATTCAGTAAATTAATCCCTAGCTTTAGTTTGAAGTGTTGTTAGGGTGAGGAAGGAGAAAGTAGAAGTTTAGGAATAAAAAGTGAGGAGAAACAATGTAGAAAAATCCGTAGAAATTACGTAAAAGTCCCGAAGGTAATCCTAATTGCAAATCTTGTTATTTTTCATATATTTATGATTTATATGATATAAATCCTTGATTTGTTTATTGACCTTTCATGATTGGGTACATATGTATGGATATATCCAAGTTTAAGTTAGGTTGAATGCATAACCCCTTAAAATTTCTTTGTATTGAAGCCCCTTGGATTCAAACTTGAATATCTCTTTGTGTACTTGCTGGAATTGAGAAATTCCAATTGTATATGAAAGTAGACTCATATATTCATATCATATCCGAAAATTATAATTTATCTAATGATGATTTCAAGTTGGTATATAGTTGCTGTTTGTATATTTCATTTCGGTATGCCCTGATTTTCGTCAAGCTTTTGACATAGCAAATAAAGTCAAAATTTATGAAACTTTAATTCTATACTATTCAGTATGTGTACTGAAAATGGGTTGAAAATCATGGAAAGTTAATATGTAGAAAAATTATGAAAATTCTGGGAATTCGAAAGAACAATAGAGGAGCTTGTAGGGCAGATTTCTTGTGTTGTCAAGAAATGGTCATAACTTGCTTGAGGAAGCTTGAAAAATTACACCGTCACTTGTAATGGAAAGTATATTCATATATGTTTTCATATTGATAAGGTTGGACCCCTGTATTTATACAATTTAGGAACATATGATGGTTGAGTATAGAGGGCAATAATCTGAGGCCATACTAGATACCCCATGAAAGAATATTGTTATCTCCTCTTTCCAAAGAGTATTTTGAGTACATGTTTCATGTGTATATACATTGAGAAGTATACTTTCATGTTACTTGGTTTTGGTAATAAATTCCTTATGAGGTATTTCTTAAGGTTGAATGTTCATAACTTTATTAACATGTATAGCATTATTGTGTCTTTACTTATGTTTTATGGAACGTAACTTATGTGGAATTATATTGTTGTTGTATAGTCTTGAAAGTTACATAATTATCTTAGGATAATACTTATTATTGAGATTCAGTACTGATTTAGTTGGATTGACAGGTGTAAGGTCAAATCAACCCAATTCAGCTCCACCCGAAGGAAACGTGAATACATAATTATCAACCAAGGTAAGTGTACTCACTGGAATGATGTATTTTTATACTGTTATGAATATGATCATAATGTTATGAATATAAAATTGTTCATTTCGGTTTACCAAAATGGGAGGTTACTCCTCGACCCGGAATGGGGGAGATTTGTCTATTAATGACAAGGGGCTACTCCTCGACCAGGAATGGGGGAGAATTGTCTATTTAGACAGGATATGTGAATCATGATTCGGAAAAGTTGGTCATTCATTATGAATGATACGGATAAGTTAATAAATAATTATATGGACATGATTTATTGCATTTAAATTCATGCAATAGTATAGTAGTGATGCATTCACTGGGCTATTTTGCTCACGGTTCCTATGTTCACATTTTTCTGGTAACGCAATGTCATTGCCAAATCTAGGAGGTCGGGTTGGGTTAGTCAGGAACGGAAGAAATAATGATTTTGTGTAAATGTAAATGATGTAATTAAGTTAACTTATCCTTCAAGAAATTTTTTATGGACATGACTACTCTGATGTTCTAAAAAGGCTTTCAGTTATATGGATTTACAATGATGACTCTGAAATTAAAACTCGTGTTTATGGTTTGGTTAGATTAATTATGGTTTGACTCACTTTGACTTTCATACTTAATTATAAGTAACTACGTTGGGGTGTGTCAACTTATTTTACCAGTGCTAAATTTTTATGAGCTGCGATCACTTCTATTTATTTGACTCATTTTATTAGAACTGGTTCTAACGCCTTATACTTCTTTAAGTATTCTCTACTTAAAACAAGACTTAAGGGCTGTTTGTATTTCAGTTAGTGTGACACAATTTTTGGACTTTTATTTTCTAATTTGTTTGTGGACATTTACATTAAACTGAATATATTTTGGACTTTTAAGATCTAAGTTTGATTTGCTTTTTTGGGGTTGAGGTTTTATTTTCACCCATATCAGTGTGTATGTGTGCACTTGTTGTCTATTCCTAACAAGTTGGGTAAAGCTCTTTTGTGTTACACATTTTTTATTAAAATATTCTTATTTTAAATCTGATTTGAATTTAATTTATTTGGGATTAAAGATAATCTGATTTTCCCTCTAACTAGTTATATCCTCTAAGTTGAACATTTGTGTGTTCACTTTATTTAGTTTGGTTTAATTAGTGTGTGGACTTTAATTCATTATCTTTATTTATTTAAATTTCATTTTAGTTAGATCCATTCCAATTTATTGACTCAAGTGCTACACTTTGTATCTCGTACTCATTTGACTTGGATTGAGTCAATTGACTCATACACATTTTATTGCCTAAGTTGAATATATTTTGTTGTATTCTTTTATACTTAGGTGGTGTTAGTGTGTGTATGAGTTTTTTATCCAAACCTTGTTATAGTATTGGTTTGAACTAAAATTGAAATTTAGTCTTTGTGATTAATTTTTTGTGTTACAATTTTTTGCAATTCGGACTTAACTAAAATATTTGTAACTATCTTGTATTGACCTTAATTAAGTCCCAATTTGTATGAGATAAGTGCTATACATATTTATCTTTTACTCATTTTACTTGGACTTAATGTTTTAACATAACACTAGTTTAAATTGATTCATTCTCTATTTGGTGTTAAGTTAGTTTTATATTTTAGTTGCGCGACACAATTCTTGGAATTTTATCTTCTATTTTATTTGTGGTCATTTACGCCAACTAAATTGTTTTAGGATTAATGTTTACTTGAATACTAAAAGACCTGGTTTGTGTCTTGCGACTTAATATTTAATCATTCTTTTAGTACCGATTAATTAAATACCATCTTATTATATTTCTTGTGTGTTTGTGCACAACTTCACTATGTCTCGGGTTCGAGTGTGTTGTTGTTCATGTGTTGTAATCTCTATTACCCGGGTATTATTACGTTGACTGATTATCAATCAGGTTGGGTTGTATTTAGACTAGGATGGGTATACGACTTTGTATTTGTTTAGTTTGATTCATTGTGAACTTGGGGACTTTAATCTGTAATCGGTAATTGGTAATAGTGGACTTGGGTGTCTGTATTGTCCTGGGACTAGGGACACAGGGTTTACCACTACAGTGGGTTCCTCGAGAACAAATATTGTGTCACATTCCACTTTTCCTCATCTCATTCTTAAAGAAAATTATTTTTATATCTAGTATCACCACTTTTACTTACTAGTGTGCGTGAGTGCATTTTAATTTATGATTTATAATATATTTTATATCAAAGAGTTAAACGAGTTTTTAAATAACCTAATACACATTAGCGAGTACCCTTTGGTTCTTTCAAGTGACCGTTAGGACGTTTCACCATTTGCCAATAAATTGGTCATTCTTGAATAAAACAAACATATCACATGCATACACAAATTTGAAATCTCTCTTATTGAGAAGGTCCCCATACACAATATTTTTACACATATTAGGTACATTAATTACATCAATTAGGGTAAGACTCTTTATAGATATTAATTTTAATTCCACAGTGCCTTTCCCAAATACATTGGTGCGAATATTATTTACAAGCTTCACTTTTTTTCCATCAATTTCTTGATATGTCATGAATGAAGATCGGTCATTACATATGTGGACTATTGCATCAATATCCAACCACCATCCACTTTCATTTTCAATTGAATTTGCTTCAAATGCAGTAGTAATAAGATCTTCAATATTGTTGGTTTCTTTCGACCCTTATTTTTCCTTAAATGCGTTTTTTAAGACGATACTCTCGAGAATAATGGCATGATTTGTCACAGAAGAAACATTTGCCCTTCCTTTTCTTATTTGCACCTTGGTTCTTGAATTTTGAATCATTCTTTGCTTTTAATTTTGATTCTTTGGTATTCTTGGATTTTTTATCCTCAACCATATTATCTTTTGAATGACCTTCACTTTGTTCATCCTGCTTTTCTCGAATATGAGAATCATCTTCAATACTAAGGTGGCGAACAAGGGATTCCACTGTGTAAGTCTTTTCATCATGATTAATTTTCTTCTTATAGACATTCCAAGAGGATGGAAGTTTTGAAATAATCACCCCTACTTGAAATTCATCTTGAAAATTAATTCCAGCGGCTTTAAGGTCACCAATAATCT
This sequence comes from Sambucus nigra, assembly GCA_949130495.1. Taxonomy (NCBI): domain Eukaryota; kingdom Viridiplantae; phylum Streptophyta; class Magnoliopsida; order Dipsacales; family Adoxaceae; genus Sambucus; species Sambucus nigra. The sequence continues at coordinate 351,521,649 of OX422207.1, read as the reverse complement.
GTTAGAGTTCATGTGCTTGTGTAATGTCAGATTTATCATTACTCATTCTAAAATTCATATAGTTTGAAATCAGAAACATATGGTTGCTCGCTTCCTCATTTTGAAACTTTGTCTCTAATGCCTTCCATAATTTCCTTGCCGTCGGAATCATTCAATGAGAGCTATAAACAGTTTGAAACAAAGCATTCAGAATGTGTCCTCGACACATAAATTCATCTTCTTTCCTCTTCACACGCTTTTTCTTTATTTCTTCGGTATCTTCGGGGGTGGGCTATGGAATTTGCTTAAGGTTTTCATCTACAATGTATGCTTGTTTATTTGATGTGAGTAAGAACATAACTTTCTCTTGCCAAGGGGTGAAATTTTCTCCATCAAAGTGATCGAGTCAGATTAATTCTTGACTCATGACTTGGATAGATTGCGCCATTGTTCCTTCCATTTGAGTGGAGTAATAATATAAAATGTTTGCCTAAAACTATTGAAAATTTTCTATGCACGTTCTAAGAACGCTATCTATTAGGTAAAATTTCTCCCAACTCAGTTAAGAAATAATCGCAAGTTCACTATGTGGTTTATTAAATCTGCCTTGAGGATAAAATGTAGTGTATGAACTGTTATTTGATTCAAACTATATATTGTTTTATCAAACTGATAACACTTGGAATTTATAATCTGATAATGCCAAAGTATAGAGGACGGAAAGAGGAGAGATTAGGAATTTTCGTTGTCCAAAACAAAGTCCTGAAACTCTTTTTATAGCCATTTATGTGACAATTCTTCAACAGTCACAGCTCTTCATGTTGTGACTCAACAGCCATTGGATCGTGTCTATTTGGAATAGATTCGATCTAACGGTTTAGATAAGGCATCCCATTGTAATCGAATGGACACCCCCTTACACGAAATGCTACGAGTTCATATAACGGCTCAGATCAAGTCGTTTCGGATTTTAAACCTTTTTATCAGATCGTTGCATCACGGCCGTTGATTTATTTTACTTTGTCTGAACTTTAGGCTCCTACACTCCAAGCGACGATGCACATGTGAGAAGTGCCAAGTGCGCGTCAAAGCACACAAGGCGCCCTAAGTCGCCCAATAGTCCTTCTGCGCGCCACATGTCGCGATTGGTGGTGCTTAAGCACCACCACAATGCATGGGATCATAGCCTTTTATTTGACTATTCAACTAAGAATCTTAGTTGTCCTTTAGTTGATATAGCACCACTTTTTTTGGTATTCTTCGAACGTGGGACTTGAGCACTTTACTAACTTTTACACCTATTTTCTCATGTTTCTTCCTTCTAAAATAAAACCCAAACTAAGTTTAAAAATAAAACATCAATAAACATAATAAAATTAACAGCTAAATATTATATTATATTAAATGTTGAAATTTATCCAACATTCCCCCACTAATTTGAATATACATAAGAGAGGATACAAAGGATTGATTGCAAAAAACAAGAATAGAAAACTTTTAGCACTATCGCTAAAATCTAGTACATAAGTGAGAAGTGTCTTCCAGACTTGAACTTCCAGATAGTGTAAACAATTGAACGCTTCATCCAGGTGTTGTGGTGAACATATCTTGAACCAAGGACCCTTTGAGACGAGCCAAAACTATCACACATACCGATTTCTGAGTTTAGAAGTGTTCTTTTAGCATGCACATTTATGGCCATGTGCTAATCCCGATTTCACGAGTGCTTTAGGATCGGTCTTGATTCCATAGAAAGCAACCACACTTTCGACACTCACAAAGGTAAATCAACGTTAGTGATTGTATGAATCACACTTATACGATTTATTAAGAAGCGACCTTCACCCTCTAACATGTAGAAAACCAGCACTAGGCACATAGGAATGAAATTTTTTCATATAATCTTCCTAGTGTTCCATAACTATAATTTAACTTATTTGTACCACATTGAACTCTATCTTTATTTTCAAGATATGAGTTGAATTCCTATTAAATATAGTTGTGTTATTAAATAGACCTTAATCCCATTCCTTTTGACGTGATATATATATCATGTCCCTAACAAGACCTTTAGTCAGAGGATTTGTGAAATTCTTGTTCGTTTTAACATAGTCAACTGTAATCACTCCTTCCTTGAGTAATCATCTTATAATTTTATACCTTAGACTAATGTGTCTATATTTTTCGTTGTAGGTTTTGCTCGAAACTTTATAAATTATGGCTTGGTTATCACAACTTATCATAATAGAAGGAGATGGATTTTTCCATACAGGAATATCATATAACAATTTTTTAAGTCATTCTGATTCTTTATATTCATCTGCTAGGGCTATAAATTAAGATTGCATTTTTGAATCTGACACACTTTTTCTTGGATCCCCAAGAGACAACTGCTCCTCCTAGCATAAAAATTCAACCAATAGTTGACTTGAATTTTGATTCAAGATTGTTCCATCTTGAATCGTTATATCCTTCTAAAACAGATGGATATCCTATATAATGTAAACCATAATCCAAAGTGCTCTTAAGGTATTTAAGCACCCTAGAAATTGCATTCTAGTGCTCCTGTCCTGGATTACATGTAAATCTACACAAGACTTTAACTGCATATGCAATGCCTGGCCTAGTGCAATGCATGACATACATTAGACTTCCAATAATACTAGCATATTTGGGTTGGTCCATAACACACACAATATTTTTTATTAATTTGATACTAGGATTCACTAGTGTAGCAACTGGCTTTAGTTCAAAATGATTATATCTTTTAAGAAATTTTTCTATATAATGATAAAGAATTATCCTTTCTCACAATTTTGATTCCTAAAATAACATCAACTTCTCCAAGATCTTTCATATCAAATTTCGATGATAGAAACCTTTTGGTTTCTTCAACATATTTAAGACTAGACCCAAATATTAACATGTCATCCACATATAAGGAAATAATAACACCAACACCATTTTCAAATTTACTATATATACATTTGTCGTCATTATTAACTTTATATCCATGGGATAATATAATATTTTCAAACTTCTCATGCCATTGCATAGGAGCTTGTTTAAGGCCATAAAGATATTTAACCAATTTACACACTTTCTTTTCTTGGCCAGGCAAAACAAACCTTTCGGGTTGTTCCATATCAATCTCTTCTTCTAAATCACCATTAACACAGTTTTGACATCCATGTGATGAATTATTAAATTATGAATAGAAGCAAGAGATATTAATATCCTAATGGAAGTGATTCGAGAAACAAGAGCATATGTATCAAAATAGTCAATTCCATCCTTTTGCTTATAGCCTTTAGTAACTAATCTTGCCTTAAATTTATTTATAGAAACGTACGAATTTAATTTCCTTTTAAATATCCATTTTCATGCAATAGGTTTAGCTCTAGAGGAAGATCAGAAATAACCCAAGTTTGATTTGACAAAATTGAGTTAATTTCATTATTGATCGCTTCTTTCCAAAAGACTGCATCCCTAGATTTTACCGCTTCATGAAATGTTGTTAGTTCATCTTCTATATTAAGAACAAATTTAGTTGTATTCTTAGTTTCATTTAAATCCCCTTCAACCAAATAAATAACAAAGTTGGGCCCGTATGTTTTTTCAATTATTTGTCTTTTACTCCTACGCGGTTCAATGTTACCTGTTGTCTCTGAAGAAGATATATGTTGTGAAATTTCTTCTAAAAGTGAGGAGTCAATAATCGGATTATTATTTTCTAAACCTTGATACAAAGTACTAAACTTTCTTAGATGCTCAAAGAATTGCACATTTACCGACTAAATGATTTCTTGAGTTTCAAGATTTAAAAATCTATAAGTCGTATTGTTACTAGAGTATCCAATAAAAACACATTTGTAAGTCCTATTTCCTAGTTTATGTCTTTTAGGTTTGGATTTTCTTACATAAGCAAGACATCCCCAAACTTTAAGACGTCTAAGATTAGGCTTATGATTAAACCGTAATTCGTATGGTGTAATGTCCTTGTTTTTTAATGAAACTCTATTTAAAATATAACATGCGGATAAAATCGCTTCTCCCCACATAAACAAAGGTAGACTAGAACTTATTAACATTGCATTTACCATTTCAACTAAAGTCCTATTTTTTCTTTCTGCTATTCCATTTTGTTGTAGCGTATAAAGCGTCGTAACTTGATGGATTATTCCATGAGTATTACAAAATCGTATAAACTCACTCGGGTAATATTCACCACCCTATCGGATCGTAGGACTTTAATTTTTCGATTTAGTTGAGTTTCAACTTTTTCTTTAAAATAAAAAATTTCTTGAAAACATCATCTTTACTTTTAAGCAAATATGTATATCCATATTTAGAGTAATCACCAATAAAAGTTATGAAATATTTATTTTTACCACGAGTTATATTAGTCTTCATATCACATACATCACTATGAATAAGATCAAGCATTTTGAATGTCCTCTCAATAGATTTGAACAAATTTCTTGTTATCTTCGATTGAGCAAAAATTCACATTTAGCAAAGTTATCAAATTTACAATCCGAGATTAGTCATATTTTTAATACTTTTATAATTTACATGACCTAATCTACTATGCCATAAAGAAATAGACTTAAGCATATAAGCAGAACTAATTTCATTGATTACATTAATTTTGATCATGCCGTTACAAGAGTACCCTTCGTCAATAAATTGGTCATTCTTGGATAAAACAAACTTATCACACTCATACACAAGTTTGAATCCTCTCTTATTGACAAGGTCCATAGACACAAGATTTTAACACATATCAGGTACATAAAGTACATCAATTAGGGTAAGAGTCTTTCCAGAAGTTAATTTCAACTCCACTATGCCTTTCCCAATTACATTGGTGCGAATATTATTTTACCATCTTAACTTCTTTTCCATTAATTTCTTGATCTATTTTGAATAAAGAACGATCTTTGCATATGTGAACCATTGCGCCGGTATCCAGCCACCATCCACTTTCATTTTCAATTGAATTTTCTTCGCATACAATAACAATAAGATCTTCAACATTGTTGGTTTCTTCCGACCCTTGTTTTTCTTTAAATGCCTTCTTTTTATGTCGACATTCTCGAGAATAATGGCCCGATTTGTCACAGAAGAAACAATTGCCCTTCTTTTTCTTATTTGCACCTTGGCTCTTTAATTTTGAATCATTTTTTGCTTTAAATTTTGAGTCTTTGGTATTCTTGGATTTTTTATCCTCAACTATATTGGCTTTTGAATGACCTCACTTTATTCATCCTTTTTTGCTCGAATACGATAATCATCTTCAATACGAAGGTGACGAAGAAGGGATTCCATTGTGTAAGTCTTTTCATTATGATTAATTTTCTTCTTAAAGCCGTTTCAAGAGGATGAAAGTTTTGAAATAATCACCCCTTCCTAAAAATTCATCTTGAAGATTAATTCCAGCGATTTTAAGGTCACCAACAATCTGTTGGAGTTCATGTGCTTGTGTAATGACAGATTTATAATTACTCATTCTAAAATTTATATAGTTTAAAATCAGAAACTTACGGTTGCTCACTTCCTCGTTTTGATATTTTGTCTCCAATTCCTTCTATAATTCCTTTGTCGTCAAAATCATTCGATGAGCGCTATAAACAGTTTAAGACAAAGCATTGAGAATGTGTCCTCGATACATGAATTCATCTTCTTTCCTCTTCACACGCTTTTTCTTTATTTCTTCGGTGTCTTCGGGTGTGGGCTCTGGAATTTGCACAAGGTTGTCATCGAGAATGTATGCTAGTTTACGTGATTTGAGGAAGAACATAACTTTCTCTTTCCAAGGGGTGAAATTTTTTCCATCAAACCGATCGAGTTAGATTAAGTCTTGACTCAGGACTTGGATAGATTGTGCCACTGTTCCTTCCATTTGAGTGGAGTAATAATATAAAATGTTTGCCTAAAACAATTGAAAATCTTCTATGGAAAGAACAAAAAAATTAATTAAATTCTGCAAGGCATGTTCTGAGAACGCTGTATATTAGGCAAAATTTCTCCCAATTCAGTTTAGAAATAACCGCGAGTTCACTATATGGTTTATTAAATCTGCCTTCAGGATACAATGGAGTGTATGAACTGTTATTTCATTCAAACTATGTACTGTTTGATTAAATCGAGAACACTTTGAATTTATAATCTGATAATGCCAAATTATAAAGGACGAAAAGAGGATAAATTAACAATTTTCGGTATCCAAAACAGATTCTCGGGACTCTTTTTATAGCCATTTTGTGACTGTTCTTCAACAGTCACAGCTCTTCATGTCGTGACTCTGCAGCTGTTGGATCATGTCTATTTGGAATAGAATTCGATCTAACGACTCAGATTAGGCGTTCTATTGTAAGCGAATGGACACCCACTTGCACGCAACGCTACGATTTCATGTAATAGCTAAGATCAAGTCGTTTCGGATTTTAAACCTTTTGATCAAATCGTTCAATCACAATCGTTCATTTGTTTTACTTTGTCAAAACTTTAGGCTCCCACGCTCCAATCGAAAGTGCCAAGTACACGTCAAAGCTCGGAATGCGCTCTAAGTCATCCAATCGTCCTTTCGCGCGCCGTGTGTCGCGATTGGTGTTGCTTAAGCACCACCGCAGTGTGTGGGATCATAGACTTTTATTTGACTATTCAACTAAGAATCTTAGTTGTCCTTTAGTTGATATACCATCATTTTTTGTGGTATTCTTCCAATATAGGACTTTTGCACTTTACTAACTTTCACACCTATTTGCTCATGTTTCTTCCTTCTAAAATAAACTCCAAACTAAGTTTAAAAATAAAACATCAATAAACATAATAAAATTAACAACTAAATATTATATTATATTAAATGTTGAAATTTATTCAACAATTTCTAATTTTAAAGTGTTATACTTTGCTTGTATGAATTCGGTGAAGACATAAATACAGTTATTTAAAGTTATGGGTAATAAAAAGGGTACTCCTAGTAAAGCTCTCTCTCTCTCTCTATCTCTAAATGACAATTACTGATTAAAACATTAATGACTGTTTCACAAAATACATAAATTGACTATGCAATGTACTCCATAACTTGGAATGTATTGTCCACGTTTCACAAAACAGAAACCGTTTAGTTGTCAAGAATATATTTATTGGTATGGTTTGATTTTAAAGTGTAATCCACACATTTTGAAGTGACACCTTGACGTGTTACATTCATATTGACTCGTGTCTAGATCTATCAATAATGAAGTCCAAATACGAATCAATAAGGACACGTCATGGTGTAACACCTAAAGTGTCGTATTAGGATATTGGCCTATAATTATTATTGGTTTTTTATGTGAAGGTCTTTAAAAATATCAATGAATGCATTTTTGATCCATCATTGGCTTTGTTTACTCTTATATAAAAATTAAATTAAATATTATATGTTATCCAAGTGTTGCCTTAAATGACCCCAAAAAATATCTATATTTTTTCAAAGATTCCGCTATGGTCGGAGTAACAATGAGCAAACTTACAATTCGTGAACAGTTCGCAAACCTCATTACCCACAATGGTGGGTAAAGAGAGAATTGTGAAAGTTTTGTGGGAAGGACTAGGTGCGTGGGAAGGACTAGGTGCGTGGGACTCTCCTACCGACAAGAGTTTTACATGGGTTTTAATACTCTTTTAACACTTGTTCCTGGAAAAGTTTGAATGGAAAATTAATGTACTTGGTACATAATTTTTTTTTTGGTCAAAATAAGGAAACTTTATTCAAAATCAAGGTATTTTACACGTATAATACTTTTGTTTGAGTTTTGGGGTATTCCAGAATTTAATTAATAATTTCTAAGTGTAAAGTTCGAATATTACTAAAAATTAATCAAGATTATGTTATTTAAGTTCTTAACATGAATTATGAGATTTCAATGCGAACTTAGTGATTCATGATTCCAGGAATCCACAAAAATGAGCACATAGAGTAGTGCAATGGTAAAACATCACTCTACCACCATTCCACCGACTCAGAGAAACAGAGAGAGAAGGATGAACAACTAAAAATGGTACAGCTGTTGTCTTCCAATCTTGGGTCTTAATTGCAAGGAGACTTAGAAGTCCACCACACTGAGGATGTCAATGATGGTTGATAAGTGCATCAAATCTATCTTCTATGTGGGTTGGTATAACATTTTTTAACATTGGAACCATTGGTATAGATTCAGTCCAAACAAGATAAAAATGGTCAAAATTCAGTTTACTCGCAAGTAATTTTTGTTACCCCTATCGTATTGTATCGGTATTGCTCGTTATCTTGAATCCATTCAAAATACGAATTAATACAAACATAATAGTTGATCTGTACATATCATTCTGTACTAATAGAATTTTCTAATGTTCTTTGCACTTGATCCCATCATAGAAAACCGAACACCTCTTGCTTTGAGTCTTCACAACATCATTTACCCACAAGGAAGATTCAAGTAGGATATTCAAGTTTTTTTTTTGCCTGTCTTAATATAAGAGTCGAGTTTTAATTACATGAACAAAGAAAATAATAACAGAAATAATAGAAACGACAATCAATCACAAACATGACTCGAGATGTCATGGTTAGAAAGATTCTCTTTGATAAGTTCTCACTTGAAAACACGTTGAAAAACAATACTAGTGTATGATTTAGTTCCTAGACGAAACTGGAGAAACGTAATACGCACTGTCGATTTTGTTTTTTGTTGACACAAGTAGAGTTACCAAATTGCCATTCAAAACTGTATGGCCAAAAAAAAAAAACTAATCCAAATTTGTTTTGCTTAAAAAAAAAAGTTAAAACATATTTCAACAAATCTGTACTGAGCAGCCAACAGGGGAAATCCACATTAAATGCAAGGGGAACAATTAGCCCATGGACTTCACAAAAACTATAAAAATAGATATATTTTTCTCATCTCTTCTTATTTTTTATAATGTAGAATTCGACTTTGCTCAATCTATACAAAAACTGCTGAAGCTGATTTTAACATATAAAAACAAGGAAGCCACAATCATGATGTCTATGAAACTGAGTCAACAAATTTTGCTCACCACCCAACAAAAATACTAAGTGCTTGTCTCGGGATTTTGAAAATTAGGAAAAACAAAATCAATCATCATCAAACGTGGCAGGAAAACATGATTGGCGATGAAGAATTTGTTCACCACATCTCTCCAACCGTAAACCTCAAGACCTAACTTTTCTGTTCACCAAAGTGCTTTTGTTCCAACCAACCCAGCCCCACCCTCAGCCACTTCCCTGTACTAGTTACTTTGTACTGGTCCGTGATGATTTCTTTGTGTTTCCAGTACATATCACTTGTCCACTTACTTGATTTTTCTTCATCAGCAGGGTCCTTTGATTTTGACCTCCACTAATTCTAACCTTAGTGCCCTAATGCGGGTGCGGGAACGAATGCGGGTGCGAATGCGAATGCGTCAATGCGTCGATTTTCGAATGGTTGGGGTTTGAGAGCGTCACCAATGCGTCTATATATTTAAAATATAAATATATATATTTTTATTATATAATTATGATTTTTAATATATATATATATATATATATATATATATATATATATATATATATATATATATATATATAAGCATAATTTATACTAATATAGAAATATTCTCTTATTTCATTTGTTTAGTTAATATTTTATTTTTCCATGTTGGTGTAATCATTTTTATAATTTGTTATTTACCATTTATAGATGCATATATGTAAATAATTTCCTAAAAATTGTATGTAAATAACCATGTTAGAATATACCTTATAATACCCACCAATATATATATATATTCAAATTTGTATAAAATATAAAAAAATGGGATAGTGTTGGATTTTCTAAAGGTATAGGGCAAAAGAAAAAATTATGGCCATAAGCCCATTATGGACATAAGCTGTCTAATGATATACGAAGCTTTTCTTCCCCTAAAAAACAAGCTGCCAAGCTAAAAAGCTAAAACTATTGTTGAATGTTATGAAGTCCCACATCGGTTCTAAGAAAAAAAATCAAAGTTGCTTTGCTCTATAAAAGGGTATGAATCTCCCTGATTGCTGTAAGCCAAGCACCCTTTTTTGGTTATTTGGCCGCACAACACAGTTAAAGTTTTAACGTCGTTTTTAGACTTTGTGGTCAAAATGCGAATTTGACTATTTGAGTTCGCGGATTTGAATATTAAAATTTGTGAATTTACCCCGTACTTGCAGAGGATTGATAAATCCGCGGTTTGGATGCGGGTTCGTCAACCAAGGTCGACGAATTAGGGCACTAAGATTCTAACCCAAACAAAAAATTGTGGATTTCGTTTTACTAAGCTATTAAGTAATTAAAGTTTTGAAACCTGCTGCTCCTCAAGAGAAAGATTTTGGATGCTTCTCTTATTTTAATTCGTAATGCATTAATTGAAACATAAATCTTAGATCATCGTGCTTTAAGGTGGAAATTGAAATATTGATTACGTAACCTCTTAAAAGAACCAACCAACAAAGACACGACATTTTCCCTTCAACAAAGTTTGTTACTTTCGTTACTACGGTTGCTCAAACTCAACTCAACTCAACAAAGTCTTTTTTCAACTATTTGGAGTCGGCGATATGAATCTTATTTTTTCATTTCATTCTGTCCAGTGCAATATCTTCGGTTAAATCACATGATATCATGTCCTTTTTTATAATATCCCGCCAAGTTAATTTAGGTCTACCTCTACCCCTTGGGTTACCATCAATACTAACTAAATCACTCTTCCTTACAGAAGCATCCATTGGTCTACGCTTGACGTGTCCAAATCATCTAAGTCGATTTTCTCTCAATTTATCTTCTATAGGAGCTACTTTTATCGTTTAACGAATTTGTTCATTTTTAATTTTATCCTTTCGAGTTTTACCACAAATCCATCTTAGCATTCGCATCTCCGCCACACTCATTTTCTGCACATTTTGTTTCTTGGTTGCCCAACACTCTGTCCCATATAACATGACGGGTCTAATGGCTGTCCTATAAAATTTTTCTTTTAACTTCAAAGGTATACGCCTATCACACAGAACGCCGGTCGCACTTCTCCACTTAACCCAGTCTGCTCTAATCCTATGCGTAACATCATCACTAATATCTCCATCTTTTTGTATAATCGATCCTAAATAACGAAAATGATCATTTCTAGATATTTCTTGACCCTCCAATTTCACCACATCTCCATTTGTCCTCCTATTACTACTAAAATTACACTCCACATATTCTGTTTTAGTTATGCTTATTTTAAATCCTCTTGTTTCTAAAGTTTCTCTCCACAATTCCAACCTAGCATTTATCCCCATCTTAGTCTCATCGACTAAAACAATATCATCTGCAAATAACATAAACCAGGGCACCTCATCTTGTATTTGTCTAGTAACTCATCCATAACAAGAGCAAAGAGATAAGGACTTAATGCTGAACCTTGGTGTAGCCCTACCGTAATTAAAAATTCACTACTTTCTCCAGCTAATGTTCTTACTGTAGTCATCGCACCATCATACATATCCTTGATCACGTCAATATATCTGCGAGTCACTCCTCTTTTATGTAGAACCCACCATATTATATCTCTGGGTATCCTATCATACGCCTTCTCCAAATCTATAAAAATCATATGAAGATCCTTCTTTTTCTCTCTATACCTCTCCATTAATCTCCTCAGTAAATAGATTGCTTCCATTGTTGACCTCCCAGGCATCAACCCAAATTGATTCTCAGATACTGTTGTCTTCAATCTCAATATATATTCAATCACTCTCTCCCAAAGTTTCATTGTATGACTCATTAACTTAATACCACGATAATTTGAACAACTTTGTATGTCCCATTTATTTTTATAAATAGGTACTAAAATACTTTTTCTCCATTTATCGGGCATCCTATTAGTCATTAAAATTCTATTAAATAATTTTGTAAGCCATGATACTCCATCATCCCCTAAGTACTTCCAAACCTCAATAGGGATACCATCTGGTCCTAAAGTCTTCCCCGTTTTCATCTTTTTTAGAGCAATCCTGACCTCTGTTGTCCTAATTCTACGAAAAAATATATCTTCTCGAGTCTCCCTAAGTTTCTCTATATTTAATCTACTCTCATTATCTCCATTTAATAACCTCTAAAAGTAGTTTTTCCATCTTTCCATAATTTCATCATCTTTGACTAGGACTCTCGAATCATAACTTTTGATGCACTTAACGTTATTAAAATCTTTTGTTTTCCTATCCCTAAGTTTAGCAAGCTTATAAATACTTTTTTTCCCTTCTTGTGTTCCTAATTTTGTATAAAGACCATCATACGCTTTTAACTTAGCATCTTTTACCACTTTCTTAACTTTCTTTTTAGCCCATTTATATTTCTCAAAATTCTCTTCATTTCTATTTGTTTGTCATGTTTTAAAGCACTCCCTTTTAATTTTTACTATATTCTGTACTTCTTCATTCCACCACCAAGTTTCTTTAGACTGTGGCTCTTTGCCTTTTGATTCTCCAAGAATTTCTTTTGATATTCTCCTAATGCATGTGGCCATCTTATTCCACATTATGTTAGTTTCTTCTTCACTATTCCATGTTGCTTCATTTAATACTTTATCTTTAAATAGTTCTAATTTCTCTCCTTTTAAATTTCACCACCTAGTTCGTGGGTTAATCTTCACTTTTCACACTCGTGATTGATTTTTAATATTTATATCCAACACCATAATCCTATGTTGTGAAGTTAAGATCTCTCCCGGGATAACCTTACAATCTTTACACGTTAATCGGTCTCCTTTCCTAGTAATGAAAAAATCTATTTGGCTCTTAGGTGTTCCATTTTTATAAGTTATTAAGTGTTCAAGCCTCTTTCTAAAACATGTATTTACTAGTACAAAATCATAAGCCATCGCAAAATCTAAGATAGAATCTCCCCTGTCGTTCCTATCTCCAAAACCATGTCCTCTATGCAGTATCTCATATCCTACACGATCTTCTCCTACATGGCCATTAAAATCTCCACCTATATAGATTTTCTCACCTAGGGGTATTTCTTAAATTAGTTCATCCATTTGTTCCCAAAATTGTACTTTAGTGTGCTCATCTAATCCTACTTGAGGTGCATAAGCACTAGCAATATTTATTATGTTTTCACCTAATACCAATTTTACAAGTATAAGTCTATCACCTTTCCTAATAACGGTTACGATATCGTCCTTAAAGTTTTAACTACTATTATTCCAACTTCGTTCTTATTTCTATGTTTTCCTGTATAATATAATTTAAATCCTGTATTTTTTATGTCTCTAGCTTTCTTTTTTTTTTTTTGGTTTACACCAGGGTATCCACTAGCGACTTAGGGACTAATCCCTTCGCTGATTTGTAGGCACCTCGATGGGTGGGACAGCTGGCCCAGAGATTTAAGGCTGCTCCATGCCCAAGGCGGGGATCGAACCCCCGACCCTTGGTTAAGGGAGGAAGAGCCCCTTCCGCTCTACCACACCCCCTGGGTTAGTCTCTAGCTTTCTCACCGACCCATTTAGTTTCTTGTAAACAAGCTATGTTAATTTTTCTTCTTATCATGGTATCTACTAACTCCATCCCTTTTCCTGTCATAGTCCCTATGTTCGAAGTCGCTAACCTAAGTCTAGTATCCTGGACTAGCTTCTTTACCCGCACACGTCCAGCTTGTTGTAGGAACCCTTGCATATTTATCGTCGCATCCGGGCGCCGATGCGACGCCCCTTGCCTATTTTTCGAGACACCCGGTGGCAGGCGCAACGTCCCTTGCCTATTTTTCGAGACACCCGGTGGCAGGCGCAACGCATCGCTTAAGGCGAATGCCCTAGCATTAGCACGTATATTCATAGGATGAGTTCAAACAAACAAACGCAACCTCTCAAAGCATTGATTGATGTCTAAATTTGGATATTGATTTTATATTGTAGACATTAAATTTATATTGACAGATAACTATAATAAATGGACAATAGAAAAATTTTACGGGGTTCAGCTCAGACCTTACATCCACATATCAAACTTGTTGGGCTTTATTTCAATCTCCTGGTTACAATTACAAGGTGTAATCAGGATGTAAAAGGGCCAAGAAAAAAATTAGTAGAAAACTGGTCAACATAAATAGCAAGTAAAAGAAAAATGCGAAAAAATAGAAAAAGAAAAAAAAATGAGCAGAAGCCCGGAAAAGCACTAACGGACATCATAAACTAAACTTTCCAATTCCGAAATTCTTAGCCTTTTTCAATTTTACCCAATAAACCATATAATCCCAAAAAGTCCTAACTGTGTCCGAATTATGAAATCAATTACTGTGTGGAGAGATAAAATATCAAAAGATAATATAAGAGATTAAATGGTGTGAATTAGAGGCGATATTTACATTTCTTTATAACAGTACTCCGATAATGAAATCTTTTCACTATGAATTTTCATCTTTTCAATCTTGTGTGCGTGAACTTGTGTCCATAACATTTACTCTTTTTATCATGCATACCGAGAGAATAAGCCATATATTAGAATGATTCGTTTGTAAGAGTATACGTGAGAATTGAAATCAAAACAAATTTTTGGAAAGTAGCCTAGTGATCAATCGGTGGAAGTTAGCGGTTCGATTTTTGGCTTCGCACGCGCGCCCGCGCGCGCACACACACACACACACACACTATGATTTGAGACTTGTGAATATGAATTTTTCGTGACCATTTTTGGGGAGTTTAAGTTGTACAATTTTTAATTATTTTGATTTTTCTTTGAGTCAATAACAAATTTTGTGGGTATATTCCACTGCAAACTCTCACGAGACACCACTCGTCTTACTAGGATAACCTAGGGGTTTAACGGCTTGTTGCATACACTAAATGCAATCGCTGGCCCGTAAAAAAGGTATTCTATCCCAATAAAATTTTTGAAGGGTCCTTAACTCATACTCCCATTCTTTTACATTGCTCGGGACGCGCAAAGTTCTAAGTTAGGGGGATTTGATTAGGCATAAAGTCTTCATATTTATCCCCTTAATTTCGGTATTTTTATGTTCCCGTGCGGTGTAAATAGCTTTTATTTGTCTCATATTTATGCTACAAACCCTTTTTAGTAATTATTTTGTGTTTTGTACATCTCTTATGTATTTTACAGGTATTTCATGCAAGTTAGTGCGAAAGAGAACTCAAAACAGTGAAAGAAACCAAGAAATGGAGAGTTGAAGGGCATTTTCGTAATTTTAAAGCCTTGGTCCAGAGGTGGGTCCAACTGGAAAGTTGTAGATCTTTCAATTATAAGAACACTGGAAAAAACTGCACCTCAATCCGAGCTACGGTGAAGAAGTTATAGTCATTCAAAGTTGAGGAGATAATGAAGAGAAGTTGAGTCTGTGAAGGGGATCGATCTGGTCTGCATAAAAAAGGGATCGATCTGGAGAAGGGGATCAATCCGGGTGAAATAAAAAAAAAAGGATTGATCTGGCCTCTAGAATTCACTGCATCGTGCATTTTTAGGGGATCGATCCGGGTGAAATAATAAAGGGATCGATCCGGCCATTAGTCATACTTCAGATCCGTTACAAAATTAGTCACACTTTCTAAGTGTGACAAATTGCCAGATACGTGATTTTTATTTTGTCCTTATCTTTTAGCTAAAAGAGTTTTATGTTTTGGGGTTTCTTCTAAACGACATCTAGCCTATATATTTAGTCATTATGACTCTTTTTATTCAGATTTCATTCATGTAAAAGCTCCTAATCAAGTAGGAACATCTAGGAGAAGAATTTACATATTTTTTACCTTTAATTCAAGAGCTTTTCTAGTTTTTCTTCAACCTTTGATTTCTTCTTGCATGTTCTTGTTCTTCAATCTTGGTAAACTTTATTTCCCGTACCTTTATTATTATTTCTCATTTTTAATCTCTCTTTCCACGCAATTATGAGTTCATGCAACGTAGATAACGTAGTTTTCACTAATTTCACCAGGTTAGGCTAGATTTTTAAGGGTTAGGATGCATGAACCCAACCCGATGTGGTTTGCATGTGTAGACACCCCATTCTAACACCCCCTAACCTCTCCGTAGGTCCCTAGAACCTCCCCTCATCGCTACAAACCTAAGTCATACTCCGGGTACTGACTTAGAGGCCATCGGGCACTCCCAGACTCCATTTGACCAAAAGTCAAACTCTCAAGTTCGACCGAGACTGAATGAATCTTCAAAGGGCACTCAAACCCCTTTTCAACGGTTCGTCTTGTGCGCGATTCTAACTTACGGTGCGGATGAAAGACCCATTTCCCCCCAAAACCTGATCACAAGGTCACCGGACGCTCCCAGGCTCCGTTTGACCAAAGTCAACTCTTCAGCCCGACTGAGAGTGAATGAATCTTCGAAGGTCACTAAAACCCCTTTCCAATGGTTCGCCCCATGCGTGATTCTGACTAACGGTACAGACGAACGATTCGTTTTACTCCGAAAGGTCACCAAACGCTTTTAAGCCCCGGTTGACCAAAGTCAACTCCCCAAACCGAGTCAAGCTCTTTGGAATGTCAAAGTACACCTCCTATATTTTCCAACGGTCTACCCCGTGCGTGATTCTAACTTACCATACGGATGAATGATCCGTTTGCGTCCGACGATTCCTCGTCCAAAGGACCGACAAATCTTTCCGAGCCACATTTGACCCAAAGTCAACAGGAGAAGTCCAAAATACTTTCGAAGGTCTCTGAAGTACCTTTCCAACGGTTCACCCCGTGGCAATTCGGATCAATGGTTTGCACTCTACGACCAATTTTCTGAAGGAACCTGAAAGAGACTACCAAACGACAGGTTCCAAACCCTGCCTATCGATAGTGTGCCTAAACACACCTACCAACTGGCAGGACCAGGGCTTTGTCGATCAGCAATGCCCTGGGCCTATAAAAAGGAGGGTCTGACCTCATTGCAGAGAAGACACAAGATCTTAAACCCATCACTCTCAGCGAGCTCAGAAAACCCCTCTCGAAGTCAGCGTGATTTCAACATCCAAATCCCTTTCCAAACCTCACCTCTCATCACCTTTTTCATCAAATTTGGTGAATTAACCATTCTTTATTATCACCCAAGTGTAAGGGCTGCTCTCCAACATCCCAGATCAAGCTCAAGATCTCCAAGAAGGTCCAACTTTTTTAACTCTCGCTTTAAATTCTCATAAATTCGCATTAATTTGTTTTATTACTTAGCACTTTTATTCTCTCATATCTCATATCACATATCCTAATATATTTTTTTATCTAGTATTATTACACATATCTTATTTTCATATAAATAAAACCCCCAAAATAAGAAAAATAGGGTTTTTCTCATAAATTCCAAACGGGAATTCTCACACTTTTCTCACAACTAAAACACTTTTTTACACACACACACACACACACACACACACACACACACACACACACACACACACGTGTATAAGAGAAGCCCCCGGTTGGATTCATGAGATAAATCCCACCCCTCATTTTGCATATGAACTACGTGGAATTTGATGCCTCTATAAGCTACGTAGGCGTCTCGGGGTAAAACTCGAGACTTGAGTCCTATTTCTACTTTTTTTTCTATTTTCCTGTATTCTTTAAACTTAACTCTCTTAGATTCTGTATGTTTATATATACATATATTTGTTCTTAGTGGAGTATTATTCCATAAGCGTTATCGTCCCATTATAACGATCAACGCTAGGATAATCGCGTATATCTTATTTTCTAATATTGCTTTTAGGAACATTCCTACGGATGACTCGCTTTATCGCTTCCATGATACAAGTCGATGATTCCTATCTCCAGTACATATACACATGCACACATATCACGGGGAAATAAAGGAAAATAACAATAACCCATGAGAGACTGTAAGGGAGGAATGGGTGCCTAACACCTTCCCGTTTCATAACTTAGCCTTCAGACCCTTTTTGAATAAATTTGGTTTCGTATGCATCAGTATGTCTTTGGACGCTGTCTTTCGGGATGACCCCCTCTTCTTTTGTCTGTTTTGAGTAAAATAGACTGGAGACTCCATCTCTCTACATTTTTCACCTCATCACCGACGCCGGTCGAAGCGCTCCCTAGAGGGATGCTCGGGACCAAGATCCTCTCGACGTTGAAGAATCCCCTCTTCTCCGTCTCCTCCCACCACGAGGATTGAGGGATGGCCATAGTGACGACCTCGCTGGGGATACTTATTTTAAGGGCTAGACTCTATTTACATGGGTGTTATATTTTCTTATATTTTACCCTAGATTTCATGCCCCTTTTACTATTCATGTGTACCTCATACTTATGATTCTAGTCACACACTTGTATAATATTATCCATGTACACTTCACACCCACCTAGGATCACATATGTCCCCATGTTGCATGCATCACCCATCCATACTTGGTATACCATTGGTACTTGTACTTTGCTCCCTGTTGGGCATGATCAAGAAATATACTCTCATCATAAGATACTAATAAGAGAATCATGCATGATTCACACGACATCAACAAAGAGCATTGTGATTGACCAAATTTTGTCTGGTAACTGGAGGGTCACTTCGTGATGGTCGCTGGTCCAGGAGGGCGCAGTTAACCTAACAGATATAACTCTTACCTTTCATTGGACAAGTACCTTCGACGTATATCAAACGGTTCCCCCACATCGTACCTCTTGACCGAAGTCATGATGGGAGGTATATCGCAGGTAACTCGTTCACGTATGCCGAGTATATCGAATCCTCTCTCACACATACCGTCCCCACGAGGTATATAGCGAGGCAATTCATGTACACTCAGGTATATCAAATAACTTGTCCACACGTATCGATTGCCCTCAAAAGCAAGAAGTATATCGTGGAAGCCAAGCCAAAGGGGGGAACCCTTTCCGATTCACCCAACCAAATGCATACCCACATATAGGTGTGAAGCCTAGGACACACATGTTAAATTGTCGGTTGTGACCCAAAATTCTGCCAAAATATTGGGTCGGCCTGCCCGTGATCCTGGTCACAAGTCCAACCATAGCTATGCATATGTTACAAACCCAACTTTTCCAGGCACGGGTCCCGTCCGACATTTTATTTTGCATTTAGGAAAGTTTAATACAAGTGAGAACATAATAATAATAATAGTCATGCTGAGACGCGTCTCCCAAAACATTTCTCCTTTCTTTATCAAATATCCAAAAACATTTCTCCCTTCTTTATAAAACATCCAAAAACATTTCTCCTTTCCTTATTAAAAATCCAAAAACATTTCTCCTTTCTTTATAGAAAAATCCAAAAATATTTCTCTTTTCTTTATCAAAAATCCAAAAATATTTTGTTTTTCAATCTCAAAAAAGAAAAAAAGAATGATATATTCTTGAGATGGCCGGAGAAGTTGAAGTCTCCTCCACATAAGAGAAATAAGAACCTATGGTGCGAGTTCCATCAAGATCACGACCATCTAACTGAAAAGTCTTTCGCCATGAAGGATGAGATTGGGAAGATGTTGAAGTCTGGATTGCTCAAAAAGTATGTGGATGGTAGAGCTTATAAGGGGGAAGAGATGACCCCAAGAAGAAAAGAAACGATAAATGTCAAGAAGACGTCCCTACTAGAAGATCTGGTGATTCAGATGATAATGACGATGACCCTGACCTTCCACTAAAAGACGACAATGCTCCAGTGAAGAGGGTTGGTATGATCTCTTTTGATGTGAACACTATCCGTGGGGGACTATCAGGGGGTGGCTTAGAGGTAGCAGATCACAAGGATTATGTAGCATAGGCTAAGGCAGTGGCTAAAGCCGAGGTTGTGAACTTGGCATCTACGGAGGTTATGCGTGAGAAGAGAAAGAAGGTATATATGGACACCCTCATGGTCGATTTATCACGACCTGACTTCAAGGGTATCTTAGATCCCTACGATGACCCTTTAGTCATCACTACAAAGGTGCATGGGTGTGAAGTTCAGAGGATCCTCGTTGATGGGGGTAGTTATGCAAACGTTATGATTTGGCCCTATTTTAAGAGCTTAGGTATCAGCAGAGCTAGGCTTGTCCCTTATCATCATCCCTTGATTGGATTTAGCAGTGAAAAGTTCATTCATTGGGCATGTATGAAATGGATGTGAGAATGAGAGATGAATGGCCTAAGAGTTTGACCAGAAAAATCAATTTTCCTGTGATGGATGAAAACGTCTTCTCAGCTTACAACCTCATCATATGACAAGTAGCCCTCAAGGAATTTGAGGCTGTACCTTCAACAATCACCAAATGCTAAAATTACCAACTCCTTATGGAGTAGGGAAAGTGCAAGGTGACCAAACATCGGCACGTGAATGCTATTTCAACTATACAGAAGAAAGAGAGGTTTATAAGACGGCAGTAACCACGTACAACATCGACACACTTGATCCTAGAGATGAAACAAAGCTCAAAAAGGGAGAGGTCACGGAGGAGGTAAAATACACCATCCTTAATGAGGACGAGATGGAAAAACCCATCCAAATCGGTAGAGCCCTAAGACTTGAGATCAAGTAGGAACTAGTAAAGCTGCAAAGGAAGAGACATAGTATCTTTACATGGAGCCATGCAGACATGCCAGGTATTGATCTTGAAATTATGTGCCATAAACTCCATGTTGTTGAAGATGCCAAGCCCATGGGAAAAGTATGATGTCATTAGAGACGAGGTTAGAAAGCTTGAAGAGGCCAAGTTCATCAGAGAGGTCATATGCCCAGAGTGGTTATCTAACATTGTCATTGTGCCCAAAGCTAATGGGAAATGGAGGATGTGTGTAGATTTCACTGATTTTAACAAGTCTTGACCAAAAAGATAGTTTCCCCTACCTTTTATAGATCAGATGGTGGATTCCACAGCAGGACATGATCTCATGAGCTTCATGGATGCGTATTCAGGGTACAATCATATCTTCATGGACTCGACAGACTCAGAGAAGACAACCTTCAATACAGACAAGGGAACCTATTGCTATAAGGTCATGCCCTTCGGCCTGAAGAATGTAGGGGTTACCTACTAACGTCTTGTAAATAAGATGTTCAAAGATCAGATAGGAAAATCCATGGAAGTTTATGTGGACGACATGCTGACAAAGAGTCTGAAGGTCGACACTCATGTGGTCGACCTTGAAAGAACTTTTAACACCATGGACAAATACAGAATGAAGCTCAATCCGGCCAAATGTTTCTGCGGGGTAGGAGTAGGAAAATTCTTAGGATTCATCATCAACCAAAGGGGAATAGAGGCTAACCCTGAGATGATCACGGCTTTGCTAGAAATGAAGACCCCCAAGACCATCAAAGATGTTTAGAGGCTAACCGACCGAGTTGATGAACTTAATAAATTTATCTCAAAAGCCACAGATAAGTGTCTTCCTTTTTTCAAAGTTCTTAGAAAGGAATTCGAATCGGATGAGGAATGTGACAAAGCTTTTAAAGAGCTCAAGTCCTACCACGGATCCCCTCTACTCATATCTCGTCCAATTTAGGGAGAAAATATATACGTATATTTAGCTGTCTCTTAGAGTCATCTATCAGTGAGGAAATTGTAAGAGAAGAGGATGGAGTGCAGAGATAATGTACTTCAATAGTAAAGCTATTCAAGGGTCTGAACAAAAGTACCCTCGGATTGAAAAGTTAGCCTATTCCTTAATACATGCATCTAGAAAAATGAATCCATCCTTCCAAGTCCACTCCATGGTTATCCTCACTGATTTTCCACTCAGACAGGTCCTCCATAAGCCTGAGAAGTCAGGCAGGCTAATGACCTGGGCCATTGAGTTAGGGGAATATGACATTGTTTATCAACCCAGGGTTGCCATCAAGGAGCAGGCACTCACAGACTTTGTAGCCGAGTTTACCTAGGAAGAGGCCGAGGTTGATATTAGTCAAAAGGTCACCAAGGGACCGAACAAAAATGTCTTCCAAGATCCAAATGAGGTTGAGTCAAGCAAAGCCAGAAAAAGAATAGTTAAGAATAAGGAAGGCAAATACCTCTTTAAGGAAGGGACCCTATCAGAGGGAAATTTATCTTCAAATGCAACCATTTGGAACCTCTTCGTTGATGGGTCATCTTGTGAAAGCGAAAGTGGAGCAAGGCTGATAGTGTCAGCACCAGATGGTACATAAATTTAATATACATTGAGGTTCAACTTTAAAGCTTCAAATAACGAGTTAAAGTATGAGGCATTGATAGAAAGCCTCTCTTTGGCAAAAGCCCTTAGTGTCGGCCAACTCCTAGTCCATAGTGACTCAAGGCTGGTTGTCAACCAGATCCTGGGGGTGTATGAGGCCAATGTCGAAAGGATGGATAAATACCTAAAGAGGGTGCGAACTGTGCTAGAAAGCTTTTAGAAAGTAAAGATAAAGAGAATACCTCGATTAGACAATAGCCGAGCAGATGCACTCGTGAGGTTGGCTTCAGCAACAATGACAGGCATAAGAAGAACAGTACCAGTTGAGATTCTGCTCAAGCCGACCATCGAAGATGAAGAGGTTACTAGACCTTGCTTAAATTTGAGTATGGGAGCCTCATAGATGGCTCCTCTTATCAGGTATATTAGAGAGGGAGAGCTGCGAGAATCGAAGTTAGAAAGGAGAAAGCTGAGGTTTAGAGCTGTCAAATTCTCAATTATAGGGAATGTATTATATAAAAAGGGGTTCCTACTTCCTCTCCTCAGATGTGTCCACCCTTAAGAGGTTCCACACATCTTGCATGATGTTCATGAGGGATCTTATTCAAGTCACATAGAAGGAAGGCCATTGGCTAAGAGGATAATCACTCAGGGGTACTAGTGGCCTACCTTGGCCAAAGATGCAATGCCGTATGTGATGAAGTGTGATAAATATCAGAGATTATCCACCATCCCTCATCATCCACACCAACCTCTTACTTCTATCAGATCCCCTTATCCATTTTCAATATGGGGCATTGACTTTGTAGGACCCTTACCAAGAGCGGTAAACAACTACCGGTTCTTAATAGTGGTAATTGATTATTTCTCCAAATGGGTGGAGGCTGAGCTAATGATTACAATCACTGAGCAGAAGACCTTCCAGTTCATCTAGAAGAACATCATATGTAGGTATGGTCTTCCAAAAACCCTCATCTCAGATAATGGGACCTAGTTAAAGAATGTTTCCTTAGAAAAATACTGCGAAAGTGTAGGGATCAAGCAGTTCTTCTATTCTCCCGTTCGACCCCGGGCAAACGGTTAGAACGAGGTCACAAACCGAAAAATCCTTGATAGGATAAAAAATAGGTTGGAAAAGGCCAAAGGAAAATGGATAAAGGAGGTATTCTGTGCTTTGGGCCTACAGGACGATAGTAAGGGCACGAACAAGAGAGACTTCATTTATGTTAGCCCATGGCTCAGAGGCTTTCATCCCTACAGAGGTAGGACTTACCACTCATAGAGTTCATACCTATGAACCTAAAAGGAATAGGTAGGAGAGAAGACTTGATCTTGATTTGATCTAGGAAAGAAGAGAGGATACATAGATAAGACAGGCAGCCTATCAGCAGAGAACTGTGAGATTCTACAATCAAAGGGTGAAATCAAGGCCTATAGCCGTGGGAGACCTAGTCCTAAAGAAGACGTGGAAAAAGGCAAATAAACTCCATCCAAATTGGCATGGTCCTTATAGGGTAGTTGATGAGGTTGTGCCTGGTACCTATCGGCTAGAAAATCTTGAAGGAGAACCTTTCTCCAACCCTTGGAATGCCTATCATTTAAATAAATATTACTTATGATGTTGCAGTTCTTTATCTTTTTATAACACGTGCATCAGTTTATATAGAGGATGTTAATGAACAGATAGCAATGTTATGCTGATACTTTTGTCGTGTCCTTAAGCATCATTAGTTTGGTGAAAATCTATGAGGTGAAACATCATAATATGGTGGGCTTAGACCTTAAACATCATTATTTGGTGAAAATTTATGAGGTGAAACATTATAATATGGTGACCTCAGACCTTAAACATCAGGTTGGTGAAATTTATGAGGTGAAACATCATAATATGGTGGCCTCAGACCTTAAACATCATTATTTGGTGAAAATTAATGAGGTGAAACATCATAATATGGTGACCTTAAACCTTAAACATCATTAGTTTGGTGAAAATTTATGAGGTGAAACATCATAATATGGAGACCTCAAACCTTCAACATCATTAGTTTGGTGAAAAATTTATGAGGGTAAACATCATAGTATGGTGACCTCAGACCTTAAACATCATTAGTTTGGTAAAAATTTATGAGGTGAAACATCATAATATGGTGGCCTCAGACCTTAAACATCATTAGTTTGGTGAAAATTTAAGAGGTGAAACATCATAATATGGTGACCTCAGACCTTAAACATCATTATTTTGGTGAAAAATTTATGAGGTTAAACATCATAGTACGGTGACCTCAGACCTTAAACATCATTAGTTTGGTGAAAATTTATGAGGTGAAACATCATAATATGGTGACCTCAGACCTTAAACATCATTAGTTTGGTGAAAATTTATGAGGTGAAACATCATAATATGGTGACCTCAGACCTTAAACATCATTATTTTGGTGAAAATGTATGAGGTGAAACATCATAATATGGTGATCTCAGACCTTAAACATCATTAACTTGGTGAAAAATTCATGAGGGTAAACATCATAGTATGGCGACCTTAGACCTTAAACATCATTAGTTTGGTGAAAATTTATGAGGTGAAACATCATAATATGGTGACCTCATACCTTAAACATCATTAGTTTGGCAAAAATTTATGAGGAGAAACATCATATGGTGACCTCAGACCTTAAATTATTTGATGAAAATTTATGAGGTGAAACATCATAATATGGTGACCTCAGACCTTAAACATCATTAGTTTGGTAAAAATTTATGAGGGTAAACATCATAGTATGGTGACCTCAGACCTTAAACATCATTAGTTTGGTGAAAATTTATGAGGTGAAAACACATAATATGGCGACCTCAGACCTTAAACATCATTAGTTTGGTTAAAATTTATGAGGTGAAACATCATAATATGGTGGCCTCAGAACTTAAACATCATTAGTTTGGTGAAAATTTAAGATGTGAAACATCATAATATGGTGACCTCAGACCTTAAACATCGTTAGTTTGGTGAAAAATTTATGAGGATAAACATCATAGTATGGTGGCCTCAGACCTTAAACACCATTAGTTTAGTGAAAATTTATGAGGTGAAACATCATAATATGGTGACCTCAGACCTTAAACATCATTAGTTTGGTGAAAATTTATGAGGTGAAACATCATAATATGGTGACCTCAGACCTTAAACGTTCATTAGTTTGGTGAAAATTTAAGAGGTAAGACATTTCAAGTAAAACATCGTATGAAGCAGTAGAATCTGAAGAAAATTGGACTAATGATTATCATTAAAAATATTCATAGTTACAAATCAGGAAGTATTAAGAGGCCATTAGAGTTCAAAACAATAAGAGGTATAGACAAAAGGGATCTCAAAATTACAACTTTGAAAAGCTTCACAAGAAAAGGGCCTATATCTCTGCAGCTGCAGTCGTCTGGTCAGGGTCGAAGTTTCTCACTTCAACTCCATCATCATGATGAGCAACGTCTTCGGTATCAGTGACTTCGAGAGGAGCAGTCTCGACCGGAGCAACATCAGCCTCCTCAACTTCCTGCAAGGCCTGGGAAAACAGAGGATCTCTAAATACGAGACCCACAAAGTCTGAAGCAGTCAAGCTCCTATACTCTTTCTCCTTAGTGTCTGCCCATTTTCCAGTTTCTTTGATACCCCTCTTTAGGTATTCAAAACAAAATCTGACAAATTCATCAGAGACCTTGTAGTCTTTGATGGTCTTCTCAACAACATCTTCCAAATTAGCCTTAACTGCAACATCAACCTTAGAATGAAGGGCATCATCCTTGGCCTTCAGAGCTACATCATAGTCCTTCTTGATCTTAGATATATCGTGTCCCTCTGCTTGACAACTCCCTTCATCCTTTTAACCTTTGCATTCAAGAAGGCCTGAACCTTCTCAGCTTCCTGTCCCTTATCTATAAGGGGAATCTTCTTGAGAGTCCAATAAATAAAGCGATGGAAAGATAAGAGAGCCTGCAGAAGAAGGTCAGATGTAAGAATATATGAGCTATAATTTCTAAAAAGCCGAGGTTACACTTGTGAAGAGAAAATGTTCAAATGAGCAAAAACTAGTACCTGAATTGACTTGTGGAGAGCAAACTTGGCTAACAACGGGACGTCTAGTGCGTATAAGAAATGATTGTCCTCTTCAGTCATTATTATGCCAATAGCAACGGAAGCCTTCAGACTATGAATGATCAAGCTATCTCTGATTTTAAGATGAACAAGATGATCAGCCAAGGCATCGTCTTTAGAGATAGGGATAACACGAACCCTGGTCTGAGCTTTACTCTGCCTCGTATGCTCTGGGTTAGCCATGGACTTCCTCTTTTTATTAGCATCGGCCTTAGAGGTGACGACGTTCTTTTTGGTGGCAGGTGGGGGTACATTTTTTCCACCCCTCTTCTCCATTAGCTTCACAAAACTAGGAACAGACATTTCCAAAATGTCGTCTAATATGCCTGCTGGGCGGTCTGTAAAAGACAAGCCTCTGAGTTAGTCAATCAGAGATATAAATCATAAGAGGTATAACTTGGGTAAGAAAAATTAAGACTTACGAAGTTATTCCAAGGGACCACCCCCTAAACATGTCTGAGATAGTTAGTAGGGGGTCATCAAATGTTCATATTTAACAAGCTGATCCTTCTCGCCCTGACTGTGAAGGTCTTCAACATTTTTATAATTGTCCTAGCTAAGTCCAGGGTCGGATTTGGAAGAAAGGGATACCTTCCCCCACCTCAGAGGGGTCCTTGGAATCGATGTTCAAGAGGCCTCATCTGAACCAAATTCCCATGCCCCGATAATAAAGAAGTACTGAGGTTTCCAATTGTGGTTCGAAGTTTGGGTAACAAATAACATTTTCTTCTTTAATTTTTTGGATAAGAAGTGGTAATAGCTAGGGTGATTTTTGGCAGATGAAAGAACATAACAAGCAGTGAAAACTCTAACTGGAAGGTCTGAGTGATGGACAACCCTCCAAAGGATGATGGACCCAATCATAACCCTCCAGGCATTAGGGGATAATTGGGATGGGGCTATATTTATATGGGACAGTATAGCTCTGATGGATGGGTGGATAGGAAGACAAAATACCAATTTGAACATATTCTCATAAACACAGATCTCTCCATCTCGGCACTCTCATCCTTCAGAGGTTTCCTAAGGATGATGGAAGAATTTATGGAATAGAGGTGCCTAAAAGTAAGAAGGTCATACTCGCTGATGGTGCTCTCATACTCGGTCGCCTCAGATGTATCGAGATCACTCTCATCACCATCACCACCATCCCCAGTAACATTGGCCCGAGCAGGTGCTGGAGCACCACCAGGAAACCTCTGAGAAAATTCGGCCCCAGTGGCAGCCGATAGGGGAATGGTATAAATAGGAGGTAGAATTGCCACACTTGGCCCTTAGATCTCAACATCAGAAGACCTATGCGAAGTGCTAGAACCTTGGTGAGATGAGGCACAGCTTGAAACCTAGGCTTCCTCAGGAACCTCACCCTGTCAAGGAGAATAATCCATAACCTCTTGAAAAGAGTCTTCGGATTCTCCTACTTCACAGGTTGACATGGGGTCCGAGGAAGATGACTCAGACTCAGACATTGGTGCAGGACCTTCAGGAACCTCTGCAGTCTCTGTAGGATCGGCTAACTCAAGGTATATAACTTTCAGGCCTCATTTGCGAGTTTTATTTTGGAGAGAAAAGAAAGGAAAGTAAGGGAAAGTGTGTTTCCTTTCCTTAATTTGGGAGTTTAAGTAGGAAAGAAAGTGACTTTATCTCGTTTGGGAGTTTAAAAAGAGAGAAAAGAAAGAAATTTTTTAAAAAAGTTTCTCTTCCTTTCTCTCCAAAACTTTCTTTCCAAATCGAAAAGAAATGGAGAGAAAGGAAAGTTTTTTAATGAATTGTTCCTTCTTCCTATTAAAAAACTTATTTTTCTCCCAAACTCCCAAACGCAAGAAAGAAATTTTTTTCTTTTCTCTCCCAAACTCCTTTCTCTTCTCTTCTTTTCTTTTCTCTCTTATTAACTTTCCCTTATTTTCTTTTCTCTCCTAATAAAATTTTCTTTTCCTTTCCCTTCTTTCCCAAACTCCCAAACGAGCTCTCAAGGGTGAAGGAAAGATGGGCTTGAGGGGAAAGGGCTTAGTCCTACAAGCTTCCTCTTAGGCTAACTCTATTTGCCTAATTTTCTTAAAGGTCTTCTCACAAAGAGAGTGGAACTCTTCTATAGGTTGGTACAAGGGTCTGAGCATACGTGAGACGACGCTACACTTAAAGAGGAAGGACCCAAACCACAAATAGGTACACAACTTAAAAGAACCCAAGCTAAAGATAAAAAAGGGAAAGTTGTAAAGTCTAAAATGAAGAACACCAAGAACACTCAAGGGCAGGTCACCAGAGAAGGTGATCGGAAGACCACCGGTGAACCTAAAAAGGGTTGTTGGAGGTTGAAACAACCTCAGAGCATCCTACAAAAATCCCCAAACCACCCAATCGCTACAAGCCTAATCTAATAACCACTTAGCAGTGGTGGAAAGCTTCACCAAAAAAAAGGAAAACCCCGTCGAAAATTCAAAAATGCAAAACAGTGACTAGAAATGGAAAAGAGAGGTGGAAAACAATACCTGGATAGTCGCGAGAGAGAGAAGAGGAGGTTTGGAAGCGAAGGAAACTATGAATCACAACAAGATATGGAAAGTTTGAATAGAGGGGCAATGGCAGAAAAGGTTGGGCAGTAGAAAGAAAAAGAGAACGAGGAAAGAGAAGGTTTTTTAAACTTACTCAATAATGGGGCGCGATTCCCAATGCCCCCATCATTGCCCTGGGGAGCCCAAAAGGCAAGTCAGGATCATCTCACCTTGGGGAATACTTTTGTCACTTTAATAAGTGATATGTGTTAAGAAAACATTAGCACCCAAAGAGACTCAACCTCGGCCTAACACACATACCCCTCCATCGTCTATTCACATAGAAGACTAAGGGATAGGGGTGATTTATATGCTTAAAGTGCACCCTCTTACTCAGAATGACTAACCTCGGCCAAATCATACTCGAGTTGATAAGAAGCTTATGACAACCATCAACAAGGTCGTCTTTTATAAGGTTGGCCCCTCATATACCAACCTCAGCTGGCCATCAGTCGAGGTCAGTAGAGTCTCATGGGCTCATATAACTGCCAACATCATCATCTGCCCCAATCGACATTATAGCTACCTCATACCTAACCTTGGCCAACCCTTCTGGCCGAGGTTATCATGGATATTAACAAGACAAAGAACCACTGTCGAACTTCACTAACCTCGTACTCGTCCAGGTCGAGGTTACATCAGTCAAGGACATAGGGCCGAGCATTTACAAGCACATGTAAGTTTTGGAACACGTGGATAAATCAATTATAACCTTATGATTTCCCCCATGTGAGGGAATATTGAGGTCATCATTATCTACATAAGATCATCTAGGTGTTATTCTCATCTGGTTCGATCCTACTGCACATGCTCATTGCATGCTTGGGGGGGTACATTACACCCCCCAGACACTGTATATAGAGGTCATCCCCTTCCGTATAAAGGGGTCCCCAATTACAAACCCTAGCTAAACTCTGGTGCATTTATAGTAGAGAGAGAAAGTGGAGTGATTGAATTGTTAAGGCCATTAAAGCTCTCTTCTGATAGTGATACTTACACTCAGTTGCACAGTGGATGTAGGAAATTACCGGGCCACTTATATTGGTGTGTTTTACCTGTTCTCCTCATCTCCTTCTACATATCTGTGTTGTTATTCGCTGCCATTGTTATGCATGTTTGAGCTCTACTACGTGTTTATCTGGTGGTGCTATTTATGGCATCATCATGAAACCTCACATGAGACCAATATAAATTATAGGAATTGATCGCATAGTCACGGAACTCCCGGGTTAAGAATATAATGATAATTTGAAAATATCTAGATTAGGTTTAAAAACATAATGTTAGAGGTAGAAAACCCAAATCATCCCCCTAACGGCCCCGTAAGAGGCACAGACACCTTACATGAGACTAATGTAACTCTTAGGAATTGATCGCATAATCACCGGGACTCCTTATTTGAGAGTTAGATGATAACTTGAAAAATAACTAGACTTAGGCTTAAAAACATGTCGTTACCCCAAATGGTCCCACAAAA
Source organism: Sambucus nigra (assembly GCA_949130495.1). Taxonomy (NCBI): domain Eukaryota; kingdom Viridiplantae; phylum Streptophyta; class Magnoliopsida; order Dipsacales; family Adoxaceae; genus Sambucus; species Sambucus nigra. Next base: position 351,491,342 of record OX422207.1, on the reverse strand, counting down.
GGCACCAACACCTTGCACGGGACCGATGTAACTCCTAGGGACTCACCGCGTAGTCACAAAACTCTAGATTTGAGAATATGATGACAATTTGAAAATATATAGACTTAGACTTAAAGATATGCTGTTAGAGAGTGAAAATTAAAATCGACCCCCAAACGGCCATGTAAGAGGCACGGACATCTCGCACGTAACTAATGTAATTCGTAGGAACTGAACTCATAGTCACGGGACTCCCAGTTGGAGATTAAAATGATAATTTGAAAATATTTAGATTAGACTCAAAGACATGTCGTTAGAGGGTGAAAACCCATCCCAACCCCTAAACGGCCCCGCAAGAGGCATAAACATCTCGCATAGGACCAATGTAACTCGTAGGAATAAACCCTGAAGTCACGTGACTCCCGATTTGGGAATACGATGATAATTTGAAAATATAGACTTTGGCTTAAAAACAAGATGCTGAGGGTGAAAACCCATACCAACCACCAAATGGCCCCATAAGAGGCGCGAACCCCTCAAACGACACCAATGTAATGGGTAGGAACTGATCGCGTAGTCAAAAGACTCCCAATTTAAGCATACGGTGATAATTTAAATATATCTAGATTAGACTTTAAAAAATGTCATTAAGTAAATGGCCCCATAAGAGGCACAGACACCTCGCACGGGATAAATGTAACTCATAAGAACTCACCTTGTAGTTACGGGACTCCCGATTTGGGAATACGATGATAATTTAATAATATATAGAATTTGGTTTAAAAACATGCTGTTAGAGGGTGAAAACCCAAATCGACCTCCAAAAGGCCCCGTAAGAGTCACGAACACCTCGCACGACACTAATGTAACTCGTAAGAAATGACCACGTAGTCACGGGATGCTCGGTTTGAGAATATGACAATAACTTTTAAATATTTGGACTTTGGCTTAAAAACATACCATTAGAGGGTGAAAATCCAAAACCACCGCCAAATGGGCTCGTAAGAGGCACATACACCTTGGACAGGACCAATGTAACTCGTAGGAACTGATCGCATCTTCACAGGACTCCCGACTTGAGAATATGATGATAATTTGAAAATATTTAGACTTTGTCTTAAAAAATTATGTTAGAGGGTGAAAATCCCAAATAACCCCCAAACAGTCCTGTAAGAGGTGCGAACACCTCGCCCGGGACTGGTGTAACTCGTAGGAACTGACCGCGTAGTCACGGTAGTCCTAACTTGAGAATATGATGATAATTTGAAAATATCTAAATTAAGCTTAAAACATGTCGTTAAAGGGTGAAAATCCAAACTAGTCCCCAAACAGCCTCTTAAGTGGCATGAATACCTCATACGAGACCAATATAACTCGTAGGAACTGATCGCATAGTAATGGGATTCTTGGTTTGAGAATATGATGACAATTTGAAATTTTTTAGACTTTGGCTTACAAACATGCCGTTAGAGGGTAAAAACTAAAAACCACCCTCAAACATCCCCGTAAGAGGAACAAACACCTCGTACGGGACCAATGTAACTGGTAGGAATTAACCGTATACTCACAAGACTTTCGATTTGAGAATATGATGATAATTTAAAAAGATTTGGACTTTGGCTTAAAAACATGCTGTTAGAGGGTGAAAATCCAAAACTACCTCCAAACGACCCTGTAAGAGGCACGAAAATCTCGTACGGGACAAGTGTAACTCGTAGAAACCGATCGCGTAGTCATGAGATTCCCGATTTGAGAATATGATGATAATTTTCAAATATCTTGATTAGGCTTAAAACAAGTTGTTAAAGAGTGAAAACCCAAAATCAGCTCCCAAACGGCCTCCTAAGAGGCACGAACACCTCGTACAGGACTAGTGTAACTCGTAGGAACTGCTCATATAGTCACGTGATTCCCGATTTAAGAATAAGATGATAATTTGAAAATATTTAGACTTTGGCTTAAAAACATGTCGTTAGAGGGTGAAAACCTAAAACCACCCCCAAATGGCCCCGTAAGATGCACGAACACTTGTATGGGACCAGTGTAACTCATAGGCACTAACTGCATAGTCACGGGACTCTCGATTTGAGAATATGATGATAATTTGAAAATCTCTTTACTTTGGCTTAAAAACATGCCATTAGAGGGTGACAATCCAAATCAACCCTCAAACGGCCCCATAAGAGTCACTAACACATCACACATAACCAATATAACTAGTAAGAACTGACCACGTAGTCACGAGGCATCCGATTTGAGATTATGAGGATACTTATAACTCGTATATGCAATTTTTCTGCTTGAATATGATTTTTTTTATAACTACTTGGTTACTGATATCATCTATTTTTTATATCTTATTTTTTTTAGAGTAACATTTTATCGTTAGCTTTTAGCCACATGGAATATCTGAAGAAGTCAAATGGTTTACCACAAGGGGATTGTTTATTTAATATCGTTAATATTCAGGATTACATTTTTATGTGATATGGTCATGCGGGATTTTGTAATTTTATTATTAACTTTTATGGCCGTGCAGACTTTCGTAATTTTATTGTTATATTTTATGGCCGTGCGGGCTTTACATTACACTGATTTTATATTACTAGGTTTTAGAATGTCCAAAAAAAGAGAGGAAATTCTACCCAATTTTTTTTGGTCAGTGAACTAATTAGACTTGTAATATTTTGAAGTTTTTATGTACATTAGTTTATCAACAACATACGAGATTCACAAATTGTGAATTTTCTTTATTTTTTTTGCAAATAATAAATATTTTTCCTAGCAGATTTGGAATTTACTGATTTTCTTAATTTGTTTTCAAATAATATTTTTTTATTAATTAAAATTTTGGCATGGTTTAAAACCGTGCCAAAATATAGCAGAAAATGGAAATCTGGCATGGTTTAAAAGCGTGACAGAAGTGTTCCAGATTCAGTATCTGGCACGGTTTAAAACCGTGCCAGATTAGGCAATCTGGCACAATTTTAAATTGTGCCAAAAAATTTGGCACCCCTGATTCTGGCACGATTTTAAACAATGCCAGATTGCTAATTTTTGATGTAGTGCATTTCGATAAGTGGTTTGTCTTCCACCCACTTTGTGAAATAGTTAACTGCTAGAACCAAATATTCAAATTATCCTTTTGTCCTTAGCAATGGGTTGACCCAATCAATTCCCTATAGAGAAAAAGGCCAGGAGGATGTGATCAATGTTAAAACAACCCCCGATCATCAATGGACGACAATAAATTTTTGGTATTTGTCACATTTCTTGGCATATGAAGAGCAATTTACATTCATGGTTGGCCAATAGTACCCTTGCATAGCAACTCATCGTATTAATGATCATCCTGCTAAATGGGCTCCACAGGATCCTTTATGAACTTTTTCGATCAAGTCATTCACTTCAGTGGGATGAGCACACCCAAGTAAGGAGATAGTGAATCCCCTTTTATACAAGACGCCTTCTTCTGGTACATAATTGGCTTATTTTCATCTCAACTTCCTTAGGATCAAGTAGCAATCCCTTGTCAAATTACTCCTCGATTGGGTCCATCCATGAGGGGCCCAGATCAATTGCTATTGAGCTAACTTCATGTTTTTTTATGCTGTTGTTTGTTAAAATTTCCACCAGAATGGTCCTCTTTAATTCTGTCTTGGTTGTTGAGGATAACCAAGCAAGTGCATTGGCTCGAGCGGTCTCTATTCTTGGAATTCTGACCATTATGACTCCTAGAAACTTAACAATGGTTATTTGCATTTTGGCTAGGTACCTAATCATTAGTTCTCCTCTAACTCCATATATCCCTAACACTTGATTAATAATAGACTGAGAATCACTATGAGCAATTATTTGATTGGCACCCAAAGATAAATCGAGTTCCAACCCAGTAATCAATACTTTTTAATCTGCCTCATTATTGGAAGTTTGGAATTTAAAACGAAGAGAATACTCCACATCTATATCATCAGGGGTTCTTAGAATTAATCATGCTTCACTGCCAGAGGAACAGGAGGACACATCAATGTATAATTTCCATGTAGGAGTTTCTTCATCAAAGCTCGCATCACTTAAAGATCTTTTCTTGAAAAACGTTTTTCTTTGCTCTTCATACTTGTTGGCGACCTTTTCGGTACCGAAATTTCTTTCGAATAACTCTGTTCGACTTGGTTCAGCTTTGAGCTCTCTTATAAGGAAGTCTATTATGTCTATTTTACCTCTATCGTGGTTTCTTCGTAGGTAAATTCTTCTATGAAATCATCTATAGCTTGACCTTTCAATGTTGTTCGAGGCTCTCCTAATTATACATCCCATGCCATCAATCTTCCAATTTTTTTGGTTTATGGATAACTGGGCGCAATGGTAAATTTGTATAGACCACAATGGTATGTGCCTGAAAGTAAGGCTTCGTTCTTCTGAACGCCTCAATAAGGGACAAAGATAAATTTTCTCAAAGATATCTAATCTCCGCCTGTAAATACTTGATGGTATAATACACTAATTTCTGAACCCCATTCTCTAGTCGAATGAGCATCGAACGAAGAGTTGGCTTGGATACAACGAGGTATATGTACAGTTTTTCTCCCATGACTAGACGTGAGAGTAGAAGTGGGGATCCTAAATATTTCATTAATTCTTGAAAAGCATTTTTTCATTCCCCATTCTATGCAAAGGTTTTTTAGAGTACCTTGAAGAATGATAAGCATTTACTAGTTACTACAAATTAGTTGCGTGAAACTACTCTTTTTGTCAATTTTTGCACGTCTTAATTGAATGAGGGAGATTGAATTTAAATCAATTCCTTGATTTTTTTGGATTGGCTTCAATTACTCTTTGATTTATGATGAATCTTAAGATAATCCCTTCCTGTACACCAAACACTCATTTAGTCGGGTTAAGTTTCATCTGATGCTTCTCCAGTTAGTCAAATGTCTGGCCTAAGTCTTTGATTGCTCGAAAAGTATTTTTATTTTAGTTAGCATATTATAGACATAAACTTACATATTCTTATCGATCTTCTCTTCAAAGACCTTGTTTACCAACCTTTGGTAGTTTCTCCTGCATTTTTAAGACCAAAAGGCATATCGTTATAGCAGTAAGTACTTCGACTGATGATAAATGATGTCTTTTCCCTGTCCTCTAGCTTTATTTTCATTTGATTATATCTCGAATAATCATCCATGAAGATGAGTAACTCATGTCCTGCAGTGGCATCAACTAGTTGATCAATTCCGGGCAAAGGAAAATGATCCTTCAAACAAGCTTTGTTGAGATCTATGAAGTCAACACACATGTGACATTTGTTGTTCTTCTTATTCACCATCATTAGGTTATCCAACCAGTTCGAGTATTTAACATCTTCAATGAAATTTGCTTTCTACAACTTATCCACCTCTTATTGGATGGATACATTCTTCTTAGGACAGAATACACGACACTTTTTCTTGATTGCCTTGGCATCTTTAGTGATATTCAGCTCATGGCAGATAAATTTTAGATGGGATCAATTCCTGGAATATCTTCATGGCTTCACATGAATATGCTCTTTCATTATTTGAGAATATTGATAAATTCTTATCTAAGGGTTGGTTCTAAAGTTGAGCCAATCTGTGGTTCTTTCTGGTTATTCGTTATCTAGGACAATTATTTCCGTGGCCTCCACAACCTGCCCTTTAACTAAATCAGCCTCCTCACGGGGGTCTAAGATTTCAATTTTGTAGATTTTAGTAAATTTATTTACTTCGCCTTGGTCGACTGAAGTAATTTGAGTTTTTTCAATAATGTCGACCCCATAGTGAGTTTGGAACTTTAGGCACTGGTTGATAGTTAACGGTACTACTTCGAATTTTTTCAAGACAACTCTTCCAAGGATCATGTTGTACGCTGATTATACGTTCATGTCTAAGACAAAGAAGTGGATCCTTTCAGTCTTACTAGTCGTCTAGGTGACGATCATAACTTCTTGTCTGATAGTCCCCAAATGGTATACCTTTTCTCCTGAGAATCCTATTGGGGGCCTATGACAGGAATCTAACTTGATGTCTCGCAATCCTAAATTTTAAAAATAATTGTAGAACATAAAATTATCAGAGCTACAGTTGTCCACCAAAATTGGAGAAATCCTTGATTCATGTATTCTAATAGTAACTACCAAAGGATCATTAATTGGATAGAGCACTTCTGATAGCGTGTTCTTGAAAAAACCGATCATAAATTTCTCTTTGTTTACTTTCCTTGGCCGACCAATAACTTTTTTAGATAAATTAATCTGTCAAATATAATAGTATGCTTTGGCTTCGTTTAAATGGGTTTTTCTTTCAGCTATATCATCACCACTACTAGCATATCATCCTGTAGTAAAATAAAAGCTAAAAGATAATATTTTTACCTCAATTTCTGGCTCGTGAGGTCTCTTTGGCAGATCTGGGTCTTCTTTTAAATCTTTATCTCGATTTATTTTCTTCTCATCTCTTCCTTCATAAGGAGATTCTGATCACCTCCTAGAATCTCCTTCTTCTGACCTGTCAATGAACTTGGACAACTTGCCACGTTGGATTTGATTTTTAATTGCATTTTTCAAAGAAATACAATTATCAGTTGTGTGCTCATGGTCCTTGTGAAATTCACTACACTTGAACTTGTATCTCGTGTTCGAAGAGGATTTCAACTTCTCCGGCCATTTAAGGTCTCTACTCCCTATGATTTTTTCCAGGATGTGATGCATGACAATAATGAGAGGAGTGTATTCCTCATACTTCTTATGTTTATTAACCTTCTTATATTTTTGCTCCTTCTTGTCAGAGTTCTTATAAAGGTCGACCTTGTTACTTGAAGCTTGTTTGGCAGCCATAGCTTCCTCAACATTCATGATTTTTCTAGCTTTAGCCATCAAATCAATCATGGTTTTAAGGTGATCTTTGGCCAATGCATTATATAACTTCTCAGGGAGCAACCCGCTTATCAAAGCAGTAATAATGATATTTTCTTCATAATCCACCACTTTTAACTTTTCACTATAAAAATGAGTTATACACTCACGTGTGGTCTCCCTTGGTCGCTAACGGATGATTAGTAAGTGAGCTACCCTCTTGATGGGTTTGGCCCTAAACCAAAAGTTACTGATGTATAGCTCGGCGAGATACTAGAAGCTAGAGATTAATCCTTGGGAAAGATTATTATACCAAATCTGTGCAAATCCAGTGACGGTAATTGAGAATGCTCAGCAATGCATCTCATTTGGAATTGAAAAAATATAAGATGCTTCCTGATATTGTTTAATATGGAGGACTTGGCCATTTTTACAGTCATATTTGGGAGTGACCACATGAGGTTTGAACTTCGACGGTGTGGGGAAATCCACAATGGCTTGAAAAAAAAGGAGATCACTTCATAAAGCTCCTTTGCAAGGGATTTTTTGACTTTGTTATTTCTCCCAAACGATCTTCCAATCATTTTATTGATACGTTTCAAGGGTGATCTACCAGTTTAGTTTTGGTCGGGGTAACTCTGACAGCTCTACCATGAGTTTGTGTTGATCTCTCTTCCTAGTAAGTCTGGTCGGCACTCATGGAACCTAAAATACAAACTCTAGATCTGGTAGAACCTTCTTAGTGATCTCTTGACCTTTGGTAACCTATACTTTCTCTGGGTCCATAGCGATCTAAAGTAGAGGCTTTGCTCAGCCTCTCCAAGATGCTCGACCATTTGGAGTAAGAGACTAACCGTCATAATAATCAGCGGATCTAAGAGGTTATCATCAGATGGGAAGAATAGTCTTGTGAAGATTTGTAATATTTATACCGGGTGCTATCATCCCCATGAGGTTAAGGTTGCCTTTCCCTCCTATGGTATGGGGCGGAAGTGGATCTAGCTTGAAATGTGTGAGGAAGTTTCCATATGATTTCTTGCATCGCTTCCTGACCCTTAGCAATGTTGAGTAGAATTCCTTGTAACTCTCCCATACCAAGAGGATCAGAGGGATTAAAAACATTACCTCCAGCAAAACTGCCTTTCGAAATGTTCGTTACACTTTAGGGGTATAAAAAATAGGTTGTGAAAAAATCAGATGAGAAATAATAATGAATTGTCGTTTCCCATAGACGACACCAATCTATTGATGTCTAAATTTGGATATTAATTTTATATCGTAGTTACTAAAATTATAATCACAGATAAATAAAATTAAGGGACATTAGAGAATTTTTACGTAGTTCAACTCTGGAAATGAGCCTACATCCACGGGTCAAACTGGTTGGGGTTTATTTTAATCTCTGGGTTACAATTAAAAGTTATAATCAGGATGTAAAAGCTTACCCCATCAACTGGAGGAAGTAGTATATTTATATTCAGTATAAGGCCAAGGGGTGGAATTACTCTATAGATTCAAGCATATACACTTTTACACAATAATATGCAACTATGTGTCTTTTCACATTCCCGTGCATGATGACTTTTAAATATACCATGCGTGACTTTTCATATGGTTGATGGTTCATCTTCTTAGATGTGTTCGGTAGGAGGGCCGAGCAACAAGTACCTATGCCAACCAGGTTTGATCCATGTGGGAAGCCTCATGATAATGTTAACAGTTGTTATTATGTTATTAGTCTAGGTGTCCAAACATTTTTAGGCTATAACAACATTGTCAGTGCTATATATTCACCTAGGGTTAGGGGTTTGATAACATGTCACATAATCAGAATTAAGGATTATGAAATTGATCGAATTCTGTTAATTTTTATGACAAAGTGAAAAATGGTTGCAAAAAAAGATATAGCATGGTTTAGTCTTTCCAAAATTTCGATAGTAATCAATTTTTTGGAAAATGGTAAGAAATGTTTCCCATTAGACATGACAAAAATATAGAGAAATCCTCATATTTATGACTATTATATTTTATATTGTGGGTTAATTACAAAGTTAACCCTGATATTTCTGAATATTTTGAATTTTAGAGATATTTTTTCAAGGGTGCTCGACAAATAAGTCATTTTTATGTAACAAATTTTCTAATTGTTTCTATTAAAATATATTTTCCTCAATAGGTCATATTTATACATGCAGAATATTCACTACGTGTTTTCTAATAGGACGCATTGGACTAAAATTCTTTTTGCATGTGACCTGTTAGAGCAAAAAAGTCTTATATGACCTATTTGACTACATACTTAGTATACATGACTAATCGGTAAAAACATTATCTTTGAATTTTGCATTGTCAACTTTAAAGTTTCATTTTTAAACAAAATTAAATAGTCATTATAGGCTCATTAGTGATCATGAAGGAAAATTTTGGTTTAACATTTGGCTCAAATATGGCATTCTAAGGGCTCAGTATACGTGTATTTTTGTCTCCACTCCATTCAAACCAAATGAGGGAAGATTGTATAACTCATTTTGATCACTATCTCTCTTTTCCTCCTTCTCCCTGTCTCTCTCTCTCTCTCTCTCTCTCTCTCTCTCTCTATATATATATATATATATATATATATATATATATAATTTCTTCGTTTTCCATTACTCTCTCTATATTGAAGAATACAAACACTAAGACTTGAACGAAGAAAAAATGGTGAATGATGTTTGATATTTTTGAACATTAAACTGATCAAAATCCTGGTTATTATAAGATGGTTTGTTTGATGAAAAATAGACAAGGGTGTATAATGTGGTTTGTGAGAGGCTTTTTTTGGGATGAAAGATTTTGAAGGTGAGATTAATAATAACAAGGAAAGTTTTAATGATGTCTATGTTTCAGATTCTCCTAGTGGAGTGTTTATAGTTCTCCTGATTAAGATGAGGACAGTAAAGACAAAGAGTGGGAAAACGAAGCACTAACTTTAATTAAACCTCATAATATATATGAATAATAATAAATTTATATTTGGTGAACTCTTCAGAACTAGTATAATATTAGCTAAAGTTATTAGACAACACTTAATGGAGCATGGGAATCAAACAATTATATTTGGAGGCTGAAGCCAACGAGATCGGGACTTAGTTTATAATGGGTAAGGGACTTTAGACTAATAAGTACCCCGCTCTGGACCTTAGACGGGTAAGATGAAAGATGTGTCATAGTAAGAGACAATGGTTTAAAGTGGTTATGACCTCAGATCTGGGTCTTATGTCCACTATCAGAGGTGTTTTTCTTGTTTATTAGATTACAAATGAAGTATTACAATCTAAGAGACCTATTGACCTTTAGTTAAGAGAATTTGAGGTTTTATGACCTTTATCAACAACACAAGGGACCTTAGGAAGTAACTAGATGACTTATCTAAGTGTGTCAATGTATAATTTAGGGCTCAACAAGATGTACAATTGGTTTAATTAATGAAAATGACCCCAAGTTACAAACATCAGCTCATTATAGTGGGTTATGAGTGTGGAATGAAGCTTAAACACTTATATATGCTTAGGAATCTTGCAAGTCTGATTGATTAAATGCCTTAATGCTCGATATTAGCCCATTTTCACTTTCTACCAGCTTCTTATTTATGGAAAACTTGTGGAGAGAGATTAAATGGGTTGTCACATTATGGATGGGAGTCCTAAGGGTCTATCGGTGTCAGCAAGGTGATAAAGTGTTGGGAAAAATATTTGCATATGGTGTAATATAGTTGTTGAGTGCATTAATGCTGATGGTAGGATTCAATGCAAGTGGAGATAGGTAGTAGCGATAGGTGGAATATTATTTTGCTTCTAACCCACTCCATTAGACTGTTGCAGGAGATTTTTCGGAGGTCCAAGAGGTCTGTAAGGGTCATTAAGTTTCTTAAATTGATACTTAAGTACTATGTACTATCAAATCCTAGAACTGGGGCCTTAGTGCCCTCGAGAGATCATTTTCCTTTAATCTGAGGTCATCTCTAAGAATAAGTCATAACTGGACCTTGATGATATGGTCTTTGAGTTTGCTTGATGAGGTATGATGGAATGAATGACCTTCCTACGAGGAAGAATGCACCACCGAGGTCTGGTAGAATACCATAGCTGACCCTTGAGAGTAGTGGAGGATTTATGAGGCAAGTAGTAGTCTGTCTGAGGTATAGGTTTGGCCTTGGGACCTCTGCTCTACCTTAATAGCATCTGGGGGGGGGGGGTCAAGGAACTTCTGAATACCAAGTGTAATATAGGTTATGAGAAGTAACCCCTTGTTGCCTGTTTTAAGGTTGGAAGGGGAAACACTTATCCTTCACAAAAGTTGGGGGTATGGCCATAACTTACAATCGAGATTTCTATCACCATTTGATTATTTTGGGAAGGAGCTCATATGTGGCTCATGATAGGTTTTGGTGATTGAGATATTTGATGTGATTAAGGAATATGATATTATATATAGGAGTGGTTATAACCCTATGACTTGAGGGTTATAAAAGAGGCCCTTGGACTGAGCTGATTTTTTAACCACTAACTCCTATTTTCTCTATTCTCTTTCAGATTTTCTTTGAGAAATCAAAACATGTCTTCTAAATAGTTTTATCCCTCTAAGGTTCTGTACCCTACACCCTTTTCTACCATTAGGCCCTATGTCTCATTTTTACCCATGGTGAATCCAATAATTGATCCCTTGGTTCATCTTACTAGTTGATCAATTCCACATGGAACAAAGGTGATGAGTTATGAGGGGGTCTTTAACCTCGATTTTGCTAGAAGGGATAACTATGCCTCACGAATCAATGAGCATGATATGGTTAGGCTCTGAAAGACTTATCAAATTTTGAAGAATGTCAGTATGAGGTATGCAAAGCCTAATGAGAGGGCTTCCTTTATATTTTCCAACCATATATTCTTTAATAAGTTCTTCCTATTGTATGGAGCCAAGTTCCCATTGCCCCTGATCGTGGTCAAAATCTTGAAGGCTATCGGTGTATCCCCTTCTTAACTGGTCTCAAACTCATAAAGACATTTAATGGCCACAGTCTTAGCCTTAAAGGAGTCCAATGGGGGGGGGGGGGGGGAGTGTGATGTTTCTCTTGCCCAATTATTCAAACTATATACGGTTCGAGAATAGAGTAAGCCTACCAACAAATGTCTGAAGTACTAAGCCCCTAGGCCCAAATGGTGACCTTCAATAAAGGCCAGTATAATGTCCCCATTGGAGGGAAAAAATCTTCTTTATTGGGGGATTTTGGGCCCCTCCAAATCCTGCTGAGCCCAGTGGCTACCACACTCTTTGGTGTACCCCTATGGCAATAGGTAAGTTAAATTTTCAATTTTATTTCAATTATTAGATTGTCTTATGTTTTGAGATTGAAAATTTCCATTTACCTTTGATAGTGGTTCCTGAACCCATTATGTCGGAGTTTAGTAGGATCACTGAGTCCCAAAGTTTGGCCTCTACCCCTTTGAGATCCTTGTTACTGCCATACGCATTTTTAACTGAGGTTGGGACCCAAGCCTAATCCTTTAACCTTTGTGGGAGTTTTTGAGGCTCCTATGATCGTTATGGGGGCCACACTAGAGGCTGAGCCTTATGTCTTGGCTTCCTGAAAGAGGAGGACTATATTTGAAGTCATGGTGGAGGTTCCTGAGGCCTCTGACGGTGAGGATAGCTAGACTAAGAGTAAGGCTGGCCCTTCAAAGGTTGAAGGGGTTTCTTTCTCAACTCATCAACCCATTCTGCTTTCTGATTGCTCCCCTCGTAAGTATATTTCCTCCTTTTTTATTTACCTTCTTTATTTGTTATTTGATGGATGACTTTGATCGAAGTTTGATTCAATAGATGAACGAGAGGAACGGTGGATCCTTATCGAAGTTGTGATAAATGAAAAGAGGAGAAACAAAACCACCAAGTTATTGAAGTTTGGTGCCTCGATGAATATTCTAATTCTTAGGGTTAAGATGGTACAGGCGGTTAACTTGGGGACTGGATCTATTAAAGGCCAAGGTTTGGGGCTTGAGAAAACCATACCCTTGCTGAAGTCATAATTGAGGGTAGGTGGGACTCTTGGGGACCCAAGGAGATCCTTATATTCTATGGGAATTGAAACCCTTGGTCTTGAAGGAATAATCTGTAGAGAAGGTGGTAACCCCTTGGGGGGAGGGGAGTTTCTAAGGGGTGACCGAGGTAACTAGTTAGTCGGAGGGAAAGGTATACTTAAGGCCTCCCTCAAACGAAGGAATAAACCATTAAACGTTAGTGGTGGATACTCTTTATACACTAGCAAAGACAAATATTTCTAACATGGTGGCTACTCTGAGGGGAAGAGGTACTCCTACCAATGCTGAGGATATGGTCCACTTGATGGGCAAGGTACTTGCACATTTTCCTGAATTCTTCCTTATCCTTTTCAGATTATGTTCCTTATCCTCATATTTTTTTCTTGTAGGCCCATCACCTAATAGAAGCTATTTTGGCCGATGCTCTTAATGGCAATTGGCCATTGAGGAAAGTTATTGATATGGAGATCAACTAGAACCTCACCTGATAGCATTTGGAACAAATGATATATTTTTAGAAGTTATAGATGGAGGATAGTGATAGGTCATGAATATTGCATATTCGTGCCCATTATCTTTATGCATTCTAGCACATTTGAGTTCCTTATGCCTATATTTATGCTCATTAACTAGTAAACCTCTATTATGTATGTTTATATGCTTTGCGAGGTATAATTGACCTTTCATGAGTATTGGAATGCTTAACATGTGGATTGGTTGCATTTTTAGGATGCTTCGTTGTCTGACTCAACTTCAGGGGAAATTTATTCATTCCACACTTCATCTCATTCTCAGTGTAATTCCACAAAAACGTAGTTCGTTGATTAGCTTCGGATGGCCATAAATTGCACATCGTTTCGAGTTCGGACGAAGAAGTTATGGCCATTTTCGTAATGGAATTTTCTTTCCCTCTATGAACCAAAAGCCTAAGAAAATAGGGGACCAGTTGACCGACCTTAGGACCCTAGTCGATCGATAAATCAGAATGAGTCCTACATGCAAGATACCAACTTTTCTCCTTGTGATCGATCAATTGAATAAGTTGATCGATTGAATTAGTCGATCAATTGAGCTTGTGGAATTTTCGGCACTGCTTCCTATTTTCGTTTCCTTTTCCTTTAATTCTTCACAACTTAATATATAAGTTGGGTTTTGTTTATTTTATGATACATCTTTCGTTTAGTTTAGATTTTTTAGGGTTTCTCTTTGGGGATTTTTGTGTAGCTTCCCTCTTCGCACCTCTTTGGGGGTATACCTATTTTATGTAAGTTATTTACTATTGATTTTCTTATTTGTTTAATCTATTCTTTAGTTCCTTTATTTCTTGCTTTGTCTCTTAGTTTCCTTTCTTTGTATTTTATTTTTGTTGGTTAATTAATTATTTTCTTAGGTTAATTAATTTTATTTCTTGCTTTGATCCTGTGAAGGCTAGTTTAAGGGTTGGGGTGATATTTCCACCATTAATGAGTGTCAATCTTTGAAATCTAGGTTTTAGGTAAAATTGAATTTTATTGAAACCTCGTGTATTAAAATTGTAATGTATTAAAATCTAGGTTTTAGATATTTACTATTGATTGAATTGGAAACCTCGTGTATTAAAATTGCTATAACTCTTTACATAACTTTAATTGTTATGATAATGGTTCTCAAAGTTACACTCCAAATACTATATGTGAATGCCTACAAATTCTTGAAAATGAAAGAATTGAGCGTGAAATTTAAAAATTTATACCTCATCACTTTGGGAAGAAACTTTGGGAAGCGGGGAATCCTCTAACTATGAGAAAATCTCCGAAGAAGATGTTATGTCTTCTTGTTAGTTTAATCACGAGTTAGCTTTCAAGGAATTGATTGAACAGTCCGAGAGTCTTAAAGCTTAATCTTTAGAAATAAATGGCAAACTCAATGAGATCATTTCATTTTCACAAAGGCCGGTTGAGGTTGAAAATTGTGTTTCACCTCTATCTATTCTTTAGGAAGAAATAATTGAGAGTGATCCAAGATCTTTCAAATTTCAACCTCTTATTAATATTTCAAAATCTCTTGGGATTGAAGGTCCTTCATTTCCTTGGTTCCCCACTATTATCGAATCATTAAATTTATCAGAAGAATCGGTGGAAAGTCTTGAGGAGTTCGACTTGATTCTTGAACATGAATGTTATTTTCTAATGCTTTATCTCATGGTCTACTCTCTTGAACTTGCCCCACCTCCCCATCCAATTGAAAAACCTCGGGGAGGTGATTTTAATTTATTCGAGATTAATGTTGTCTTATCGTCCTTATCATCTAAATCCCCCATCATTTGCCTCAAAATTTTAATTGGTGATGGTTCATTCCTTACGCCTTACACATGCCTTATGTTGGTCAAATTAAATTCTTATTTTTTGGGAGGTATTCTTGAAAAGGAGGGTACACCTATTATCTCTCAAAGTCAAATCGTATTTTGGGTGGACCCTAAAAAATTTAAACTTCTACTGTATTGTTAGTTAGAAGTTAAAATTGTAATAAATAATTAGTTTTTCTTTCTTTATTTTTCTCTCTTTCTAATTTTAATCTAGTGTAATCAGTTAAATGTTTTGTTATTCTTTTTGTTTTTCTTGGTCTAACATGTTTTGTAGATTCAATGGACTCGTACTTATCGGGGATCGCTCCACTTTGGGTAATATTTTTCTTTTCCACTCTTTATTTTTGTTCTTGATTTGCATTAAGGATAATGAAACATTTAAATTAGGGGGTGTGGGATATTCTATCCATTCTTTGGTATTTTCATTGATTTGACCACATTTCATTCACTAAGCATACTTTGTTGTAAAAAATTAAAAATTTTAAAAATATTTTATTTATTTTTTCTCTTTTATTGGGCTTTTTTCCCTTGTTTCTGATGATAAATTTCAATAAATACCCGATCCAATAGACAACTCAATGATGCATGTTCTTGATTTTAGAAGTTATTCGAATTTAGTCCTCAAATCATTTATATTATGAATAACTTCATGAATTAAACTTTAATCCCATGAGTACATGCGCTTTTCTTGTTTTAACGATTTGGTTTTAGGCGTTTATAACTCGGTAATATTTTGTTTCACTGTATATACTTACACCTAGTGAGTTTTGGGCTTTTATTCGTTTGTGAGTGTTATATACTACTCTTTCCTCCTTGAAAATATTGATTTCGTTGGTAATCTCACTATTCTTTTATTTGATCGTTCATTATTTGAGTTCATATTTTGAAATGTATTACTTGATCATGATTTTCAAAGTTTATTTTGACTCGATATTTGTGTAACTTTAGGAAATGATCATAGGCCATCTTTTTCATATACCCCATATTGACCTTGACCTCACCTTATATGTTTCCCCTAGTCAACCCCTTTAAGCCTTAATACGACTTTTCGTTTAATTATCCAAAATCCCATAACCAGCTCCACAATAGAGTTATAAGCAATACATATTACCTTCCATACATTTGTTTGGAATGTTACTTGGGATCGATTGATGTTATTGCTATGTGGTTGCAATTAAGCACGTGACAGTGAGAAAAGTGAAGAAAAGAAAGAAGTGAAAAAGCAAAAGAAAACAAAAGAAAAAGATGAGAAAAAGAAGAAAAGAAAATAAAAGAAAAGAAAAGAAAAGAAAAGAAAAGAAAAGAAAGGGAAGGTTTGTACATGATGTATATAGTGTTCAATAAGCATTGTCGCTCTCCGATTTCATATCTAATTCTTGTTATGGAAATCATTTTCCAATTTTGAAATTGCTCATAATTTTCCATTATCCCAAGTTTGTTATACCCAAACGCCTTTGAATCTGTACATATTCCTTTCATTTATTAACCCTAACCCAAAGCCTACATTTCAACCCTATAAAGTCCAATATTATTCTTGGGTGAAGACAATTAAATAGTTTAAATAGTTTTTATAATTTGTCAAAATATATTTCGCCTCCTTTAATGATGGCATATTTCATTGAGATCAATTCTTTTCATTTTATATATAATGTTCTTCATTTGTTACATTTGTGCCACCTAGTTTCCATTTCCATTTACTCTTTGGACTTGCGTGTCCCGTGTATTACCTCCCTTTCATATTGATTTCATTTTGTGGGTGTAATATCTGGTGAGGATTGTTATATGCATGCTTTAATATTTATTATTCAATTTATAAAAGTTTTGCCAAATCATACTTTGCATGTACTCGCTTTTCCTCCCACTTTTAAGTTTTTAATTCTATGAAGTTCATTCTATAATATTGATAATATTGACTTTTGCGTGAATTCATTCACTATGCTAATAGCGTGTTTGAAATCTTTTTCATTATTGTTGGGCTTGTCGCATGTTGGTTGGGCATACATTTTGAGGAAAATTTGATGTTTGTGGGTTTCATCCCCAAAAACCCTTATTAGAAACCACTCGTCCACTAGGGTGACCTAGAAGTTTAATGACTTATTGCATATTCTAAATTCAATCGTGTTCCCTACGAAATTTGCATTTATATATTTTATGCATATATACGTTTTGTATACCACCTTCTGTTGGACTTTTTGTTTTGTTTTGTTTCATTACTAGGACTAGCAATGTTTAAGTTGGGGGGTGTGATATGTCACGAATAGTGCATATTTGTGCCCTTACCTTTATGCATTCTATCACTTTTTTGTTACTTATACCTATATTTATGCTCGTTAACTAGAAAACCTATTTTATGTATGTTTATATGCTTTACGAGGTATAATTGAGATTATGTAGGTATGGGAATTCTTAGCGTAGCGATTGGTTGAATTTTGAGGAAGCTTCATCGTGTGACTAAACTTCAAGGGAAATTTAGTAATTTCATACTTCATCTCCATCTAAGTTTAATCCCATGGAAACTTATTTTCGTTGTGTTAGCTTCGCGTGGCCATAAACAACACGTCGTTTCGAGTTAGAACGAAGAACTTATGGTCATTTCTGTAATGGAATTTTTCGTCCCTTTAATGAACCAAACGCCTAAGAAAACAGGGGACTGATCAACCGGACTTGGGACCCGACTGATAGGTAATCATAATTAAGCCTATGCGCAAGATAACAACTTTTCTCCTTTCAATCGATCAAGAGATCAAAGTAATCGATGGATCGAGCCTGTGGAATTTTTGGCGCTGCTTCCTATTTTCATTTCTTTTTCCTCTAATTCTTTTACAACTTAATATATAATTTGGGTTTTGTTTATTTTGTAAGACATCTTTCATTTAGTTCAGTTTTTTTAGGGTTTCTCTTTGGGGATTTTTGTGGAGCTTCACTCTCCTCACATCTTTGGGTGTATACCCCATTTTATGTAAGTTATCTACTATTCAGTGTCTTCTTTGTTTAATTTATGCTTTAGTTCCTTTATATCTTGCTTTATCTCTTAATTTACTTGCTTTGTATTTAGTTTTTATTGGTTAATTAGTTATTTTCTTGGTTAATTAGTTTTATTTCTTACTTTAATCATGTGTAGGCTAGTTTAAGGGTTGGGGTGATATTTTCGCCATTAATGGCTGTCGAGCTTTGAAATTTAGGTTTTGGGGTAAAATTGCATTTAATTGAAACCTCGTGTATTAAAATTGAAATATTATGTGTTTAAATTTCTTTGTCATGCAACGTTAGTGTTTATAGCGATATTATGAAATTAATCCATGTTTGACCATTTTTGATTAAATGTTTAATCTTTCATTGTTGAATTAATTTTCTTTCTGTTTGATGTTTATAATTAATTGAATATGCTCGATGAAATGTTTTCAAACCGAAATACTTTTTATGCATTGGTTAGCCCATGGCGGGGATGTGACCCTACTCAGTTTTATTGTTCTTGTGTAGTTTTATTAATTTTTCCCTTCTTTGCCCTTTTCACCATAATCACCTTTTACACTTTTATTTTAGAAATAATAAATCACTAAAAGTCTGTCAAACATTCCCTGTGGATTTTCAATACCTAGACCAGTCGATATACTCCAACTGAGTTCAATTAATGTTTAGTTTTTTTGCATTGCGGTCGAAAACCAATAACAATGATTAGCGTATTTACACGAATGCTCGATTTTTGCCACATTAAAATGGTACCAAAGTCGATAATAACGACTGGCGTAGCTATACAAATGTTTGGTTTTTTCCACATCATCTCTTGAGATGAGAGGGATACTTTAAAGACACAAGTGTATTTTCTAGAAATGCAGAAGCTTTCAAATGAGAAGACCCTAAGAGTGAGTGTTTCTTAACTGGACGCTACTCGGGAGCCTCTGTTTAAGGTCAAGGAGCTACGCGCTCTTGATCAGGTTAGCTTACAATGACAACATAGGATTTTAAAGTCTTAAATAATGAGCTTTATGGATTTAAGGATATACTCGTTAGACTTGATGGTGAGGTGGAGATCTTTAGGTAGACATTTAAAAAATTATCTTCCGAGAACGAAAAGCTGATCTTTCCAAGTCAAGAGCTTTAAAAGATCTGTTCTAAGGTCCTAGTCAAGCATGAATCACTTCGAGGAGAAATTTGTCCTAAGGTTAAAAGTTAGTTAGATACCTACCAGGGGTCTGAGTTCTTTAAGGAATATCTCTTTTAGAACTTCATTATTGATTTTGAAGCTTGCAAGGCCAAGATCCAGACATTATTCCTTGAGGTGGATGCCTCTGGTATGTTTCCTAAATCTCCTCAATCAAATAAAGAGAGATTTGATAATGAATGTAGTAGTAGAAATAACGCTAAAGATTCCTCTGCTCCTAAAGCCCAAGTGGGAAATGGTGGTAAAGATACTTTTGCCTCCCTACCTTCAACAAGTGAAGCCCATGTGAACCCCCAAACACTCAAGTCTTGATAGGATTTTATTTAATAATTTTTTTATTTTGTAAGCTACCTATTGGTCATGGGACAATCTTTTAATTTCCATTTTTATCCTTAATGAGAAGGTAGTTTTAGAATCATAGTCTTTTCCTAGTTTTTTTTCTCTTTAATCTTTAATTCATTACTTTTTTCTTCTTTGTTAAGTAATTTTTTTCTCACTGACTTGCACTGCTTGAGGCATGTGTAAGGTTTACCCAGCATGTAGTAAACCCTTAGCCCTAAAGATTACTTAATAAAGAAAAGTAACTTGTGCTTTAAATATATTGGAACGGCCCTGAGGGTCCTAAGACCTGATGCCACATACTTGTGAAGTTTCTAGAGGTGAGGCCGAGGTTCTGTAATGGGGAGTTAAGCCTTAGAAACTTAGTGTACCTGATACTTGTGATTTTGTGAGACTGAAATCCCGCATTTTTTATTCAAACATTAAGCCCCCCCCCCCCCCCCCCCAAACAAAAAAAGGAAAAGAAATTAGGGGAGTAACTGTTGAAAAATCAAACTTGTAATGGATCCCGAGACCTTAGGGTTATAATTTGGACATAAATGTTTGAAACAAGAAGTCCTTATAAGAGTATTAAGATCTATTTACTTCGTGAAATTGTACCGTGAAGTCCCACAAAGGGTCATAAGACCTCTTAAGTTAGATAAGTTTGAATTCTGAAGTCCTTATAAGGGTCCTAAGATATCCGGACTTGAGAAAAGATTGTAACCTGAGGTCCCACCAAGGGTGATAAGACCTCTGAACTTAGGTAAGTTTATATTATGAAGCCCTTATAAGGGTCTTAAGACCTACGAACTTGAGAAAAGATTGTAATATGAAGTTCCACAAAGGGTCATAAGACCTCTGAACTGAGGTACGCTTGAATTCTAAAATCTTTACAAAGGTCCTAAGACCTCTAGACTTTAGAAAGATTTGAAAGTTTGAAGTCCTTGTAAGGTTCCAAGACCTTTGGACTGAAAAAAATGGATGTTGAAGTCCTTACAATGGTTTTGGAGATCTGAACATTAGGTCTTTCACATTTTCTCTATTAAAAAACTAAAATTTTGGACAATTTTTTGTGTTCAAACAATTATCCCCTATTTTTTTTTAAAACATAAGCTCTTCTTAAACATTTTAAAAAATTAAGTATGAGGGGTGTAAGGTCCACATGTCTCTTTTTTTTTCTAAGTATAATTTCATGGTTAATAAAAGATTTTGATATAAGGAAATGGGATATTTATGGATCCTTAGCCTTTTTGGAATTATGGATAAAAATATAAATAATGCCCCTAGTATTTTACGGGTCCAAAGACCTTTGATTGTGCTTTTTGGTTGTTTAAATCGAGGATTGAACTCTTTTTTGGGTCGGAAGACCTTTGACCATTAGTCTTAAGCCAAGCCTAAAATCTTTATAAATTGAATATGGGGTCCTAATACCTTAGCTTAAACTTAGATCCAAGGAAGAAATCCTTGCAACTCATTTTTGGGTCTTTAGACCTTGGTTTAAGTTCTAATCCAAGGCTAAAGTCTCTCCAACTCGATTTGTCAGTCATAAGACCTTAGTTTTTTAGAGTCAAGGATAAAATCCTTATGGATCACAAAGATTACTAATATTGAATACATCACGAGTACCAAAAAGTTTCTTTTTTTATCTAAACAATATAGTACATTATTTATGATTATTCTTATGGGATGACGTACATCTATTGAGGCTTCTGCTGATTTTGATGCTCAAGCTTTGTTTGGATTCTGAGTTGTAAGAGAAATTATCCCCATCTTATGGGGAGAACATTTCCAAGATCATCATCTCTTTTCTCAGGCTCATCAGAGAGATCCCCGACATTGGTGGTGGTGGAGGTAAGATCTCTGGTGAGACCTCATAGATCTTATAGAGCTTTGTCACGGCCTCCATCAAGCTTAATAGAGCATTGAGAGACTTCTTCTTATCTTTGATGGAAGTGATGTAGCATTCCCGAGCTTCTTTCTGGTTGCCAGAGACCTCTCCTACTCCCTTAGAGGTTAGGAACCTCATCACCAGTCTAGGGGTCGAGATCCCAACATCAAAATCATTGAGAGGTTTCCTGCCCATGATGAAATTATTGGCTAAAGCAAGGTCTGCCTAAATAATTTTTTTCTAAATAGTTTTATATAAATCCTTGGATCTAAGGGTATGGGGAGAGTGGCATATGACAGGGAATATGTCTGCTCTCCATTGAACCTAATGAGAGGGGTAGTGGTTGACTTTATGTGCTTTGCACTATGGCCCATGGATTCAAAAGAGTCTGGGAATAGGATATCTGTGGAACTTCCTCTATCAAGTTGGATTATACTCATGTTGGCTTTTCCTACGATTACTGTGATCACAAAAGGGTCATTAAAGGGTAGCCAGACCCTCCTGAGATAAGTTTATGAGAAGACCATCATTAGAACCTCCTTGGTGGCTTGATGGGGGAGAGATACACGTTTGACTTAAATCTCTTCGTGCTGGAAGCCCCTAAGGTGAGCATTTTCGTTTATGGCAAAGATCCCACCTCCGACAAGGCCTTCAAAAATGCATTGGATGTCAATCATAAGGCCATCATCTTTGTTCTTGTTATTGTTGTTCTGACCTCATACTGCCTCTTTTGCAACATACTATTTAGGTAGCCCATCTTTATCACCCCCCAAATGGATTCTTTTAGTCTGAAGAAGTCGTCCGTAATGTGGCTATGATCTTTGTGGAACCGACAATATTTAGACTTGTCCCTTTCGTCGTCCCCAATCCTTATAGGCTTTGGCTGAGGAAAGATGTCGTGAGTTTTTATGGCTGCAAAGACCTCTTCCACGATGGTTTTGAGGGGTGTGAAATGTTTGGCATCTTGAGGACTGACAAGTTGAAAATCGAGCATCGTGTAAACATGTTTGTCACTGTCTTCGATTTCGCACCTCAATAAAAAAAATCTACACTCTAATTACACATGTTTTATATGTATAGCGAAAATTTCGGGTATCAAATCCATAGACAATGTTGTTTAAAATTTAATTGATATATTAATTTAAAAAGAAAATGTAAAATATAATTTTTGGGGTTTTAATATGTTTTTACACTACAATTTATCTAGGTTAATATTCAAACTAAATTAATTTTCAACTATAAAAATCATATGTTGAGAATTAAATCCCTCACTTTGGAATATGTAGCATAAATAGTTACATCATTAGATATGTTTAAAATGCAATTAATACTCGCTTAAGCAATTATTTAAACCCTAATTGTCACTCCCCAAATTTTTATAAATTTCCAAATACGAGTTTGGCATCAACAATAATCCCCAAATTACATATGCAGTGTCGCGAATATGATGTATGCGTGATATACCCCATTAAGGTACCTAGGTGTAATTTTAAATATAATCAATTCGTTAAAATCGACCTATTCCATTATACTATAGAGATATAACTACACACCCGAAATTAGGGGTGGAAATAGGTAGGTTTGGTTCGGATCCATATCAAAACCTAAACCAGAACCTATGTACTTCGGTTCTTCATTATTGGAACCATACCAAAACCAATCATGTTTTGGAACCAAACCAAACCAACTATGGTTTGGTTTGGTTTGGTTAGGTTTTCAGTTTGGCTTTTGTTTGGGTTGTTTCGGGTTTCTTTATGGTTCTATTTATTTTAAAAAACTAAAATAGTAAAATATTAAGCCAATATATCATAAAATTTAAACACTTTTATATCTAAGTTAACACAAAAAATAACATGTGTTTACTAATGATTAAATATGCCACTACTTCCAAGTTTAAAGTTAACACATATTATTCCCAATAAATTTAGACAGATAATCTGAGACTTAAACATACAAATCACAAACACATTAAAATCAGCAAAAAATTTCAGATTTAAACACATAAATCTAAAATACTCTTAAATCAACAGATTATTATAGATTTATGTAGAATAATATGAGATTTAAACATCGATTTATATAGATGTTTTAGGTTTAGTTTATATTGGTTCCACATCGGTTTGGTTCTTGGTTTGAGTTGGGTTGGGTTAGGTATAAAACCAAGAATCAACCCAATATGATCGGGTTTTTAAGATTTGGAACAAAAACTTACCTAATGGTATCTAAAAACCAAACCAAATCTAGCGGTTTGGTTCGGTTCTTCAGGTTGAAAAGTTCCGATGTACACCCCTACATGACATGAGTTCAATAATCTCAACCTAATTAAAATTACTTAGAAAGCATTTTTAAATAATTAAACAAAATATTGTGTGAGAAGAAATAATTTTTAAAGGGAGAAAATAATTTTTAATACGAGTGAACTATCGATGAAAAGAATTTAACTAATTTTAGAGTGTAAAAAACTAATGAAAGAATAAAAATTATATAAGAGAATAATTTATTAACACTTCATTTAAATTATAAACTACAACTAAAAATAAACTAAATTGCACTATTTTAATTTTTTTTTGTCTCAGAACATATGCAACAAGTTGTTGTGTTTGATGCCACACCAAAATAGGCGGACGGTCACAGATTTGGGTCGTGACTAGGCCTAAGGGTCACAGATCCGATCCGTGACAAAAAAGGCATGACCAAAACCACTAGTCATGGACCTCATCCCTGACCAAAAGGTGTAGTCACGGACCATGGCATGTGGAATTATTAGGCAAACTGGCGGACAAGGGCCGTGACCAGAAGGGCATAGACTAAATCCATGGCCCGATCCTGACCAATCTTTAATCATGGTCACAGACTAAAGTATGAACATGCGTGACAAACCTTTAATCATAGTCATGGACTAAATCCATGACTAGGCATGACAAACCCGTAAACATGGTCACATACCATAGTTGTGACCAAAATTACAAATGCTACAATACGATCACGAGCCATAGCTATGACCAACTTTTACACATGCTTCACTTTGGTCATGAACCATATCCGCGACCATAGATTTTTCATGTAAGAAATAAACCATGTTCACGGTTCAAGTTAGTGACCATGTTTAAATGGAAGAAATATTGGTTGTTCCTGTCTTATTTTCAAATCGGGAGTCCCATGACTGCGTGATCAGTTTCTATGAGTTACATTGGTTAGGTACGAGGTGTTCATGCCACTTGCGGGGCCGTTATGGAGCTGTTCAGGATTTTGGCCCACTCGTGTCACGTTTTTAAGCCTAGGTGTGCCTATTTTCAAATTCTGGTCCTATTCTCAAATCGGGAGTTACACGAATACGTAATCGATTGCCATAAGTTATGTTGGTCATGTGTGAGGTATTTGTGCCCCCGAGGGGTTGTTTGGGGGCTGTTCAGGTTTTGTCCCACTCTCATCACATTTTAAAGCCTAACTGTGCCTATTTTTTTTTAATTCGGGTCCTATTCTCAAATTGGGAGTCCCGTAACTACGCAGTCAATTACTACGAGTTACGTTGGTCATATGCAAGGTGTTCTTACCACTTGTAGGACCGTTTGAGGACCGTTTAGGGTTTTGGCCAACTCGTCGCATGTTTTCAAGCCTAAGTGTGCCTATTTCTAAATTCATGTCTTATTATCAAATCGGTTACTACGAGTTACGTTGGTCACGTACGAGGGTTTCGTGCCATTTTTGGGCTTTTTGGGGTTTTGCCCCACTCGCGGTACATTTTCAACCCTCAGTGTGCCTATTTTAAAATTTGGGTCCTATTCTTAAACTAGGCATCCAACGACTACATGGTCGATTGCTACGAGTTATGTTGGTCGCATGTGAGGTGTTCATTACCCTTGCAAGGCTATTTTTCTTTTGTTTCGAGTTTCGGCCCAATCGCGGTAAGTTTTGAAGCCTAAGTGTTCCTATTTTCAAATTTGGGTCCTATTCTCAAATTGGGAGTCCCACGACTACGCGATTGATTGCTATGAGTTACGTTGGTCACGTACAGGGTGTTCATGCCCCTTGTGGGGCCGTTTTTGGGCTGTTTGGGGGCCCCATTCGCGGTAACTTTTCAAGCCTAAGGGTGCTTATTTTGAAATTCGGGTCCTATGATCAAACTGGAAGTCCCGTGATTAAGCGGTCGATTGCTACAAGTTATATTGGTCACGTGCGAGGTGTTAGTTCACCTTCTAGGGCTATTTGGGAGTTGTTGTGGATTTTACACCACTTGCAACACGTTTTCAAGTCTAAGTGTGCCTATTTTCAAATTCGGGTCCTATGCTCAAACCGAGAGTTCTACGACTATGCGATCGGTTGCTATGAGTTATGGTGGTCACATGTGAGGTATCTGTGCCCCATACGGGTCCGTTTTGAGGATGTTCAAAGTTTTGGTCCACTCGAGGGAAATTTAGTGAAATTTCACCGCTATGATGATCATGCCTTAGTCATGAATTTGGCCGTGACCCACCATGGTCATAGCTCATGGCTGTGACCAACTCTAGTTAGGTCACGACATTGTATGGTCATGGATTTGTTCACACTTTTTTCACTCTGGTCATGACTTTAGACTGTGAACAGCTAACCACGGACCAAGACCGTGACTATCCATCAATTTTGGTGTAGTACGAATCTCACGTGGAGCCATCCAGTCAGTCCATGTGGCGTAATGGTAGCCATTGATTAGGAGGAAATCATTTATTCAAAAATGCAGGGGAGAGGGTTTAAACCCAATAACTCTCCCCTAAATGTAATGCCCTGACACAGGTTTGGGTCACCGTCGGGTCAACCCTCACCGAGTCAAGGAGTTAAAGGGGGAGGGGGAAAGTCCAATTTATTATTTGAGAAAAATCCTTCAATTTAAACCTTTTATATGGATTAAATTACCAGTTTTAATTTGAAAAATAGTGACCACTTTATGTAGTTAGGTTGATTAACAAGGTTTATTTATGAAAACTCGTTGAATCCAACCATGCTTAATAAATACGAAATAAACCGTGGTTATCCCTGTATTATTACATCACTTGGCTAAAGGCCCAAATAAAATGATTTAAAATTATTTTGAATACAATGTTTTGAAAGACAGGTTTAAATATAAATGCAGAGATTCTAACGACGATTATTACCCTTAGGGGACTTACCGACATTCTTGCTAATTTCCCTACTCGATGTACCCAGGGGGTGTTGTCTTAACATAAAAGTAGGGGTGAGCGATTGCTCAGTAGGATGGAAAATACTAAGATATACATTTGCTATAAAAATACTATACATTTATCATGTATTTTAAAAAATTTAGAAAACGTTATCATTTTAACTAGTATTAATGCAACTACCATGCAATGCACCCGAGTAATGTGCTCATACTCATGATTAACCATTTTATGCAACTCTTTACTTGGTCTCTAGACTATTTAATCCTATTTTATTCCGTAGCCTTTATTTTACCGCTTTTTATTAGGTTGTCTTACTTACATTCTTTAAGTATAACAAAGTTCATTTCATTTCCATTATCTTTTCTCGAAACCATCCAATTATCTGCATTCTTTAACAGGCCCCACACCATCGACTATGATACCATATGCTCTGACCAGTGATTTTGGCTCTCTTACCGTAGGGCTCCACCCATCGTTATTATTTCCCAGTCTCATCCGATTCCACATTAATGTGTTTTAACATTTTTACCATTATCCACATTATTCCTTTATTTCCACAATTTTCATGCCATTTCATTGATTCGTCCGCTTTTTCACAAAAGTAACCAACAAGGTCAAATGAGGAAGTCTAACAGCTAGGACCTTCTAATTTTACCAAAATTATCTTTTTACCCTTCATTTACCAAAACCTTGTGAAAAGTAAAATTTTCCCATTTTGGCATCACAAATAATCATTTTATGTTGCAAAACCACACTTTATCCCTTTTCTCCAAGAATATTCAATATATTTGTATTTCTTTTCAAGAAACATATTTAATGCTATAAAGACCATTTTTACCAAATATCTAGTTTACCCTCATACACATATGTTGTATTAAATGTCATTTATTCTTCATTTCATCATTATTTTACGATATATTTAGGGTTAATATTTTTAACTTCGTTCTTTTATTAAGAAATCCATTTTTAATTTCATATATCTTATTTATTTGACAATTTTCAAGATACTATAAAATTTTACACAGTTTAATAGAATCTCAACCCTTGGAATCTTTAAATATGCACCCAAACATGATTTAGTACGCAAATACATTTTTATGATTATTTCCTCATATTTCACGATTAAAAATACCATTTCTTATTCACAAACCATTTATATTTATTATTATAAAAAATCCCTTTTTTGTAAGAAAACTTTAAATAAACATAGTAGAAAATATTATTTAAGAAATAAACCCTTCTAGAAAGCATCTTAATAGCTTTTAATCTTGAAAACACTTGGAGGAAAACCCTAACTTGGATTTGAAGAGGAGAAACTAAAGGGAATGACTTGAAAGATCCTAAAAACTCCAAAGCTCGAAGAAAGATCCAACTTCTTTAAGAAGGCTCCAAAAATGAGTTCTTCTACCTAACTTCTTCTTCCACTAGACTTGATATGGGTGTTTTAGCATTGGAAAAGCTTGGAAAATGCTTGGGGTGGAAGGGAAAACCTTGCAAAATGGTGGAAATGGGTTGGGAATAAAATAGTGTAGCTTATAGAGAGAGAGCTCCAAAAATTTGATGGAAAGTCTTCTCTGCATCTCCCTCACCTCTATTTAAACCCACAATACTTAATCCATTAACCAAGGGTTAAACCCACATTTTTATATGATCCTTTGGGAGCTCGACCCCTCATCAAATCCAATGCTCCACGTCATGACAACATATTAAAATGTTCATAAAATCCATATTGTCATTCGGTCATTCGAACGACTTGGACCTCATTTGTACGAGATCCCCTCTCATTCGATTGAAAGTTCTGATGAGGTATTTAACGAGGATGAAACGCAACTTAAAAGGGAAAAAGACACCATCCAGTCAAATAGGATATTACACCTTGTTCGAACAACAACGTACCTCGATCGATCTTGGGTGTTCCAATGATTTTAGAGAATGATGGAAATGAAACATCTACTAATCATTAGAAGTTTGTTCAAACCTCGTTCAAACGAGACTCTTTCTCCTTCGAACAACGTGGCTACTCGTTCAAATGACAACCAAAATTCCTTACAATAACTTTAAACCACTAAGTCTCAAATTAAATCTCACAAAGGCCATAAGGGTAGCTCAAATTCAAAATATATCCATTAAATATAACTCACGGCTTAAAGGCACATAAATTACAAGGAAATAGGTACGAATCTCGAGCACGGGTGTTACATTCTCCCCTCCTTAGAAGATTTAGTTCCCCAAATTAGAATAACCAAGCGAATCAAAGAGTTTCAGTTGCTTCTCACAGATCTTTGTCTTGTGCTCCTATGTTTCAATTTCAACACCTCGGAACTCCCAGGGAACCTTCACTAAAGGAATTACCTTGTTGCGCAAGACTCTGTCCTCGTGATCCATGATGGACATAAATCACTTAAAAAATGTAACGTCTTCCTCCAACTCAATGTGGTTCCAATTGATGACGTGCTGTGGATCATGAAGATACTTCTTCAATATGGAAACGTGAAACACATTATAAACTTGGGACAATTATGAATGTAGATCCAAGCGATACGATACATCCCCAATCCATTCCAGGATCTCAAAGGTACCTATATACCAAGGGGAAGCTTCCTCTTTTGGTAGAATAGAACCGCTCACTGTCAGTCCTAGTTCTAACCTTCTTTAGCATATTATCACCCACATCAAAATCCAGATGTATCTTCTAATTATAAGCATAAGTATTCTGTTGGCTTTGAGCCATCATGAGTCTCTACCAAATTACCCAAACTTTATCGATTATCTCTGTGATTAAATCTGATATGGTGGGATGCTTCTCACCCACCTATGCCCAATAAACTATAGAACTACACTACCTCTCTTAAAGATATTCGTACTGATCCATTTAAATGCTTGCTAGGTAACTATTGTTATAGGAAAACTCTTCAAGATGCAGCTTCCCCACCCAACTACCCTAAAAATCAAGCGCATAAGCTCTCAGCATGTCTTTTGAGATCGAGATGGTTTGTTAGCTTATCTGTCTTACGATGATGCATCGTACTCATTCTAAACTCAATTCCCAATTCTTACAGAAAACTCTTTCAGAATTGAGACACAAATTAGGGATCCCTAACCAAGACAATCGAGAGAAGAACACCATGTACTAATATAATCTACTGGACATATAACTTCACCAAATTAGATACAATATCCGTGACCTTAATTGGCAAGAAGTGTGCAAATTTTATGAGATAGTCTACTATAAGCCATACTGTATCGTGTCCATTCTTAGACCATGGTAAGACTATGACAAAGTTCATTGTGATATGCTCTCACTTTCACTCTTCTATGGGTAGTGGTTGCAGTAGACATATCGGCCTCCTGTGTTCCGCCTTCACCTACTTGTAGATGTAGCACTTAGCTATATACGTTTCCATATACCTCTTCATATTGTACCACCATAAGTATTTACACAGGTCCTTGTAAATCTTTGTAGAATCGAGATATATTCTGAAGCGTTAGTGATGGGCCTTTGCCATCACCTCATCCTGAAGCTCATCAACTGTCGAAATAATCAACCTGGTCTTGTGTCGCACACCACCATCCTTATCCATTGTAAGAGTGTCAACTACTTAACCATTATGAATACGGTCACGATAATGTATGAACTCAGATCAAACTATTAGATATCTAGGACTTTCTATTGAACGAGTAGTGTAGCCACCATACCCCAAAGGTACGTCCTATTATAATACCAGTGGACATGTAGAGGAACTTCTATAGTTTGTCGAACATCTATGCTCGATAACGCTTTATCACTATCATAGTAAGGCTAGACTTCAAACTAAGATAAACGACAACCACATTAGCCTTTTTGGGATGATACTCTAACGAGAATTCATACTATTCCATAAATTACATCCATCCCCTCTAATGATGATTAGCGTCACAATGCACCAAAACATATAGGCTCTTATGGTAAAAAAATACCTCAAACCATTCCTCATATCAGAAGTATCTCTATCTCTTAAGTGTGAACACCACAATGGATAACTCCAGTCATGGGTGGGGTAGTTACTCTCATGCACCTTTAGCAGATATGATGCTTAAGAGACTACCTAACCTTTTTGCATCAATACCACACCGAGTCCTGACCTAAAAGCATCATAACCCTTGTCATGCTCTGTAAGGATAAGAAGGGGATGAAGTCAACCTAACCTTCAACTCCTAAAAGGATGACTCATAATCCTTGAACCACTCAAAGTGCACATCTTTTTGTGTAAGCATGGTGAGGAGAAACACAAACCTTGAATAATATTGCATAAACCTACGGTAGTAACCGGACAAACCCAGAAAATTGCCCAACTCCATGAATGTCTTTGGCCTATCCTAACTCAGAATGGCCTCGACCTTGGAAGGGTCAACGAAAATTACCTCTCCAAACACTATATAGCGAAGGAAATTGAACTATCCAAAATTCACACTTGCTGAATTTGGCATATAGCTTGTTATCCCCGAACACTTTCAATGTCATGCGAAGGTACTCCTCGTGGTCCACATCCTATGCCAAGTATACCAATATATTATCCATAAAACCATTACAAACCGGTCTAAGTAAGAATGATAGATGCAGTTCATCAAATCTATAAGTGTCGCCGGGCCATTAATCAAATCGAAAGGAATTACTAGAAACTCATATTGCCCATACCGTGTCTGGAATGATGTCTTAGGAATGTCCTACTCTCTCACATGCAACTAGTAGTACCCGGACCGAAGGTAAATCTTTGAAAAATTAGTCACCCCACACAACTAGTCGAACAAATTGTTGATACGCGGCATAGGGTATTTATTCATCAATGTTACCTTATTTAACTTCCTATAATAGATGCAAAGATTCATGGAGATTTCCTTCTTATTAGAAAAGAGGATTGGAGATTACTAAGGGACATAGTAGGGAGAATGAATCCCTTGCTGGTCAACTCCTCCAACTGAACCCTTAACTCCTGCAATTCCATCGAAGCCATCCTGTGTGGTGGTATAGAGATAGAAATGACTCCCTGATGCACCTCTATAGCAAAGTCCACCTCTCGGTGTGGGTGAAACTAAGAATATCACTTGGGAACATATCGAAAAACTCCCGCACTACTGGGTAACCTAATAACATATCATCTAGCTCCTCTTGAGCCATGATACAACTCAACCAACATAAGTATCATTTCTGCTAACGTATTGTTGAAAACTTGCAAGGATAACTAATGTCCTACTCGCTACTGAAATGATGGCGAGAACCTTGTATAAGAGATACTGAGACACTATGCCGATGACATTCGATGGTAGCATCAAAACATGACCCCTAATCCGTACCGAGGATCACTTGAACCCATCCATGTCAATGAGAATTAAGTCATATTCCAGAACATAATCTCAAGCCCTAACTATGTAACTATGATAGATCCATCAAGAACTATACTTCTACCGATCAGGAGCCCTATGAATATAGGAGGGTAAAACTAATTTACCTCTAATACCAAACTGAATGCTAAAGATCTAGAGATAAACGAATGTGATGTGCCTGAATTGAAAAGTTCCTTTACTTTTGTAGTGAATAAGACAATCATACCTTCCATCATAGATAGATCATCAGAAGGAGATTTAAACTGTGACATGGCATATGTGCGTCTAGGGTTAAACCTGCTTCTCTGACTACTGATCACCGAACTTATCTCGCAGTTTTTCTGCCCCTGACTAGGATGTAAATCATCCACACTATGCATCCTATCATCCACACTATACCTCATCGGCTGGTGAAACTCCGAAAAAAACTTTT
The DNA here is from genome assembly GCA_949130495.1 of Sambucus nigra. Classification (NCBI taxonomy): domain Eukaryota; kingdom Viridiplantae; phylum Streptophyta; class Magnoliopsida; order Dipsacales; family Adoxaceae; genus Sambucus; species Sambucus nigra. The sequence continues at coordinate 351,458,750 of OX422207.1, read as the reverse complement.
GCTGCTACTGTTGCTAGGTGGGGTCCATGTAGCTAGATCTTCTTCTTGGTACATAGTTGGCAGAGTAATCCCTTTTGAAGTGATAGAGGGACCCACATGCAAAATAAGTCCTCTCAGTAGGGGTTGTGGGAATCTGGTCGCTAGTACATTGGGTGGATAATGATCCAACTCCCATAGAGGCCTTCAACTTCGTAAAGAAGCCTCAATCTCGGCTCCTGGACATCTTGTGCCAAATTCCCTGGGACCCACTGGGTTCCCTCTTCTTTTCCCTGATGGCCTTATCATCTTCTACCTCTAGCTCTAGCCTGATGGCCTTATTCATCGCAGTTATGTAGTTTGTAAGATCCAAACCAACCATGATCCGTTGAATACCAAGGTTAAGGACCTTACCAAATAAACTTGTCTTTTTGACCTTGTCCTTATGTATCACATCGACGTACTTGCACAAGCTCTCAAAACTAACCTGGTAATCATTCACTGATGTCTTTCTTGGCACCTTAAATGCCTAGGGAAAGTAGCGATATAGAAATGCAACCTCGAAGTTGTCCCTGTCTATAGCCTCTGTCACACCGGTGAAGTAAGCACTCCACTAGCGTTGCGCCTGCTCTATGAATTAGAAGGTTACTATCTTAAATTTATGCATAGATGGAACATCAAGAATCTCCATAACTCGAGTGAACTCATCAATCCACTCCTCTAAAACATTGGGGCTAGATTCCCCGTTAAAGGTGGGTTGGTGTGTCCTCCTGAACTCCTCCAGAATGGAGTCCAAAGTAGTGCTCTCAACAGATTCACTATGGTTGGCCCTCTATTGCTGCGAGATGGAGTCTACAAGCTGATGCATAGCCTGTTCCATGCGTCTAAGCTCAAAATTACCTGATCCTCTAGCCCCACCATGACGTGGAGTCATCTACATAAGAAATGAGAGTTCAATACATGATGATACAAAGTGAAAGTGATAACGAACGCAATTAACTCAAAACAGTAACTAAAGTGGTAACTATAACGAAAACATATAAAGGAAGTGTACTAAGAAAGCATAAACACTCCATCGCACCTACGTATCCTATTTCTATGATACCATTTGTAATGAACCAACCCGCATTTGGGTCATCGTTGGGTCGACACGCTCTGAATCAAGGAGTTAAAGGGGGAGGGGGGAAGTTCAATTTTATTATTTGAGAAATATCGTTCAATTGAACCCTTTTATAAGGATTAAATTGGTTTTAATTTGAGAAATAGTGACCACTTTATGTAGTTAGATTGATTAACAAGGTTAATTTATGAAAACTCATTGAATCCAACTATGCTTAATAAATATAAATAAACCGTGATTATCCCTGTATTGTTACAACACTTGTGCAATTGCTCAAATGAAATGATTTAAAAATATTCTAAATCCATTGTTTCAAAAGACAAGTTTAAATATAAAGGCAGAGCTTCTAATGAAAATTATTACCCTTAGGGGCTTTATCGGCATCCTTGCCAACGTCCCTACTTGATGTACATGGGGGTGGGGATTTAACATAAAAGAAGGGGTCAATGAACGCTCAGTAGGGTGAGAAATACTAAGCTATAAATTTTATATAAAAATATTATACATATAACGTGTATTTTGAACAATTCCTAAAACGTTATTATTTTGTCTAGTATTAATACGACTACCAGGCAATGCACCTGAGTGCTCATACTCACGCTTAACCATTTTATGCAACCCTTTACCGGGTCTAGAGACTATTTATTCTTATTTTATTCCTTAGTCTCCATTTTATCCATTTTTATTAGTTTATCTTACTTACATTCCTTAAGAAAAACAAAATTTATTTCATTTCCATTATATTTTCTCAGAATCATCCAATTATCTACATACTTTAATGGGCTCCACACCGTTGTCTATGCTACCATATGCTCTAGCTAGTAATTTAAGATCTTCCACCCTAGGGCTCCGAACCCTTTTTAATTATTTTCCGGGCTCATCTGAGTCCACATTAATGTGTTTTAACATTTTACCAATGTCCAAATTATTCATTTATTTTCACCATTTTCACGTCATGTCATTCATTCATTCGCTTTTTCACAAAATCGACCAACAAGGTCAAATAAGGAAGTCAAACCTCTAGGACCCTCTAATTTTATCAAAATTACTTTTTTACCATTCATTTACCAAAACCTTGTGAAAAGCATTAATTTTCCATTATGGCATCACAAATCATCATTTTATGTTCCAAAACAACACTTTATCTGTTTTCTCCACGAAAATCCCATTTCTTAATATTTCTTTTCAAGAAACATATTTAATGTCATAAAGATCATTTCTACCACATGTCTACTTTACCCTTATACACATATGTTGTATTAAATATCACTTTTTCTTCATTTCACCATGATTTTACAACATATTTAGGGTAACGTTTCTCACTTCCTTCTTTCATCAAGAAATCCATTTTTAGTTCCGTATATCTTGTTTATATGTCCCTTTTCAACATACTACAATATTTTACTCATTTTAATAGGATTCAAGCCTAGAAACCATTAAATATGCACCCCAAAATGATTTAGTATGGAAATACATTTTTATACTTATCTCCTCATATTTCAAGATTAAAAATATCATCTGTTCTTTGAAAATCCATTTATACTTAGAATCCTAAAAAAACCCTTTTTTGTAATAAAATTTAAATAAACATAGTAGAAAATATTATTTTAAAAATAAACCCTTATAGCATGCTTCCTAATAGCTTTTAATCTTGAAAACAATTGGAGGAAAACCCTGCCTTGGATTTGAAGAGGAGAAACTAAAGGGAATGATTTGAAAGTTCCTAAAAACTCAAAAGCTCCAAGAAAGCTCCAACTTTTTCAAGAGAGATCCATCACCAGCTTCTTCTACCCAACTTGTTCTTTAGCTAGACATGAAATGGGTGTTTTAGACTTGAAAAAGCTTAGAAAATGCTTGGTGTGGAAGGTAAAACCTTAGAAACTAGTGTAAATGGGTTGGTAATGGAATTATATAGCTTAGAGAGAGAGAGAGCTACAAACATTTGATGGAAAATGGCCTCTTCATCTCCCTCACCTCTATTTAAACCCACAAATATTTATCCCTTTAACAAAAGGTTAATCCCACATTTTGATTTCAGCCATTGCGAGCTCGACATATCAAGAAATCCAATGCTCCACATCATCGTAGCACATTAAAATGTTCAGAAATTCCAGATTTTAGTCCAGTCATTCGAACGACTTGGATCTCGTTCGAACGAGATCCCCTCTCATTTGAACGAGAGTTCCAACGAGGGATCTAATAAGGGCAAAATGTGACTTATAAGAGTAATAGACACCAGCTCATTCGAACAAGAAACTACCCCTTATTCGAACGACAACGCACCTCGTTCGAACGAGGGTATTCCAAAAAGATTATAAAGAACAATAGAAATAGAACAAGTCGTAATCGTTAGATGATCATTTGAACCTCATTCATTCAACATGCCTTTTTTTGTTTGAAAGATGGGGCTACTCGTTCAAATGACAACCAAAATTATCTGCAACAATTTTAGACCACGAAATCTCAAATTATATTGCATAAAGGCCACAAGGATAGCTCAAATTCAACATTTATCCATTAAATATAGTTCATGGACAAAAAGAATAGAAATTATAAGGGATGCGATAAAAATCTCGAGAACCTATGTTACAACAAACATGACTCATTTCAACCATTGATCCATACAAGGCTTTGATAAAAAAACAAAATAATAAATATTTAACGTCTCCTTAAGACATATTTCCTTATTTGTAAATTTAAAATCAAAAGTTTTTAACTTTCTCATACGACCTATGATTTGCGCACCGTAAGAACCAAAGTGACCCATATTTTGAGGCTAAAAATATTTTAACAAGTTCTAGGTTACAGGCTCAGACTTTGGTTTTGACCCGGGGCTTTGACTTTGACTTTTTTTGGTGTTAAATTTTACACGATCATTATTTCTTCATTTGAGATTCTATTGACAGGGCATTTGAACCCAGACATTCCTTAGTTCAAGGTCGATAACCTTCATGTTCGAGTTCACAATTAGTCATCTAAATTTACTATTTTTGCTGTAAAGGTGCGCGTTTGAATGTTACTTCCTCCGATTGCGTTTAGACTTCAGCACTGGCATCATAAATCACGTTAATACTCAAATAAACCTTACAAAAGTAATTATCCATGAATATTTAAGGTTATACGATAAATGAGTATAAAATATTATTGTAATAAGCATTGGACTATAATATTTCATAATATAAGGGGTAATAAAATATAATATTTAACACTAATAAAGATCACTTTTGTTAGCCCCTTCATTCTTCTTTTTGGCCTTAGCTACTCATGTGGTTTTCCAAAGGCAGGAGAAGATGTATTTTCTCTTTACTTGATGGGGATAGGCTATATCATGTATTTTTGGGATGGAATCCTCAGAATTCATGTACTTCTGATCCCTCTCAAGAAGCTTAGTCATGGACTTTGGAGGCTTCTTTATAAAGAATCTCAATAAGTCCTTTGAGGTGTGAAAGCATCCACATAAATGAGGTCGGTCTCAGTGTCAGTAAGGTAGCTGAGTGTTAGGGAAAGTATTTGTAGATGGCATAAGGTGGTCTTTGAGTGAATTTAATACTGATGATTTCATTTAATGTAAGTGGAGATGGGTAGTGGCGATAAGTGGAATAGTGTTCTTCTTTTCACCTACCCTATTAGAGTTCTTGGAGGAGATTTATTGAATGTCGAAGAGGTCTGTAAGAGTCACAAAGTTTCTTGGAATTGATCCTGAAGTACCACCTACTACCAAATTCTTGGATTGGGTCCTAAGTGACCTCGAGAGGTCATTTTCCTTTAGTCAAAAGTCATCTCTGAGTGCAAGACATGATGAGACCTTAATGTTGTGATCTCTAAGCTTCCTTGATGAGGTATGATGGAATGATTGACCTTATAATGTGTAAAAATGCATGAATAAGGTTTAATGAAGTAGTATATCTCACCCTTGAGAGTAACAGAGGCTTTATAAAGCTAGTAGTGGCCGGTCTGAGGTTTGGGGCTACCTTGGGACCTCTGGTCTACCTCGAAGGAAGTTACGGGAGGTTAGAGGACCTTAAAATTACCAAATATAGAATAAGGTATCATCAATTTTTATCCATTATGAATGAGGATGTGAACGTGAAGAAACTCATTGTTAGATACAACAGATAAACAAAAGAATCGTGTGCCTTCTTTTAAAGAGTTATGTCCTAATTTAAAGATAAGGTTTTATGTTGAGCACATGTATAACAACTTCAAGGATGGACACAAAGTCTATTATTAAGAGAACACAAATGCCTAGTATTAAAAGAAAAACTCTACAAATATACATATGTGTCACCTAAGAAAAAAAAATCCAAGTCCTACATGGGGAACACAACTGGGGTGAGCGAAGATCAATCACAATTAACTCAAGACAAAGGTAGAATAACTTTAAGGCAAGGAAAATAGAAGTTCAAGGATGTAAAACTTTGATTAATCTTTTAATATATCAAATTTCTCTTAATTTCCAATGTGAATTGTGTATAATATCATTGTTTTCAATTTTTGAGAGGTCAAAGGGGGGAAAATAAATAGGTAACTTAGGTGAACAATATAACACCCCCGATTTTTGGGAACATTTAAATTACACATGTCGGAGTAATTTAATTATATTGAAAAATAAAGTGAATTGAATGTATATTAATTAGCGAGAAATGAAGTAATATTTATGTGTTATTTTATTTACTTGTGTGATAAGTAAATGACATGAGATTATTTTATGGTACGTCGTAAGTGGGTGAAGGCGATGGGTCGACAACATCTTATTTGGGACGCGCGTGTGGGGTCATTTTGGGAATAAGATGGAAAATTGATGATAGGTTATTCAAATAGTTATGTTAAGTACACGAATGGTCTAGGATGGGTCGAATTAGTCAAAATTATGTACCCGGGGGTAGTGATCGGGTGTCGGGGGCTTTTTAGACTAGTCGTGATCCACTTAGGGGTATACGGGGCATTTGGCACTTATGAGTTGACCTAATTTTGGTATTAGAGTATTTAAATAATATATTACAGTCTTGTGGGCATCCACTTTACATTACACATCTTCTGTGAAAGTAATTGGGGAGAAAAGAGGAGGAAACACAAGAAAAACTAAGGGAGGCCAAATTGGAGAGGATCTTTGAAGAATTTTTGCGCCTCACTGAATATGCAAGGAGGATTCAGAGTCTTCTTCATACCTAAGGCAAGTGAATTACTTTCTTAAGGTCATTCTTCTAGTTCTTTATGTTATATCATAATTTATAGAATTGAAACGAATTTTGGGGTGGCATTAATACGTTAAATGGGTTTTGAGAAAGAATGAAAATTATGATTATTCCATATGATTTTGATGAGTAAATCCCATATGAAAAGTAGGTTCTTAATAGATAAACCTACAAATGAAAAGGTTATATTGTGTTCTTGAATTGGAAATTTTGATATAGAACAAATAAAAGACGTGATCTTGAATTACAGATTTCGAAATTGCTTTAGAATTAAGGGTGAATTAATTCTGGAAATGGGTGATTGAATACCATTATTAAGTTTGGTTTTTGATGAATTTGAACAATTAAACATGTTTCTTTATGTTGACAATTGATAGAATAATGATATTATGCATTAGGGTGAAGATTGGTATGCTTTTGAGGGTGAAAATATAGGTAAATATCATAAAGAACATTATAGAAACCACATTCTAGGACCCTGTAAGTCTCTACTTAACTCCCTAGCACCTCCCCATTCTACAACAAACCCCAGTTCATACTCCGAATATCGAACTAGAGGCCATCGGACACTCCCAGGCCCCGTTTTACTCCGATTAACTTCATTAACAAAGAAAAAGCTCTATGAAGCTTTGAAAGGCTACGAATCCCCTTTATATGAGAAGATTGGCATAACAGTTCAGAAGAACGGACTATTTTCGTATTAAAATTGATCTGGAGGCCAACGAGCGCTCCCGGGCTCTTATTTGACCCCGGTCAACTTAATCATCAAGCAAAATCTCTTTGAATCTTATAAGGGCACCGAAACCCCTTTCCAACGGTTCACCTTTTGCATGAAACGACATAACTGTCCGGACGAACGATCCATTTTCCCCCAAAAATTAATCTGGAGGCCACAGACACTCCCGGGCTCCGTTTGACCAAGGTCAACTCTCTAGCTCGGATGAAACTAAAGAAATCTTCTAAGGAAACTGAATAACCTTTCTGACAGTCCGCCCTTTACACGAATGAACCTTACATTACGAACGAATGATCCATTTTACTCTGAGAGGTGATCGAGTGCTTCTGAGCCCCTATTGGCCAAAGTCGACTTTCCAAACTGAGCGAAGCTATTTGGAATGTCTAAGTACCTCTCATAACCTTTTCAACGGTCCTCCCGTGTGCGATTATGACTTACTATTCAGACAAACGATCCATTTTTGCTCGACGATCTCCCGTCCATAGGATCGATGAGCGCTTTTGAGCTACGTTTGACCCAAAGTCAACTCCCAGACCCTGGAGCGGCCCAAAGGAATCTTAAAGGTCTCTGAACTACCTTTCTAATGGCATGCTCTTTATGCAATTTTGATCAATGGATTGCGTTCGAGGACCATTTTTCTAACAAAATATGCACGAGACTACAAATTGGAAGGTCCATTTCCCTGCCAATTGATAGTGTGCCAAGGGTTACCTGCCAATTGGCAGGGCTAGGTCTATGACAATCGGCACCACCTTACCCTATAAATAGAGGGAGTGACCTCACTTTTAAATCACACCTCAGATCCACTAGCATCAGTGATCTCCGTAACATTCTCTTGCAATTAGAGAAGTTTCCTTATGTGAAATTTCATTCCATCTTAAATTACCATCCTTTTCACACCTAATTTGAAAAAATGTCATTATCTCTTATCCAACATTCATCTCAACACTCAAGGGAGTCCATCCAAGATCAAGATCAAGCTTTAATTCTTTAAAGAAGGTCCAAAATCCTTCTCACTCTCTTTAAATCTCTTATTTTTTGCAGTAATTACATAAATTCGTGATCTAGCTTTAATTTAGTTCATATACATTAACATCTCACATTTTTATTAGTTTGATTTATTTTCTAAATAAAAAAAAGAGGGGTACACCTACAAATGCCAATGGGATTATCCATCACAATTTGTCAAAACTAAAAAGATATTTTCTACACACATATATAATAAAATCCCGTTTTAATCTATGGGATAAAGCCCACTCTTATGCTACATGCGAACTACGTGGACTTTGATGCCTTTATAGGGTACGTAGGCATTTTGGGTTAAAATCCGATATTCGAGTACAATTTTCTAATTTTTCAATTTCCCAAAATTTTAATTTTCCTAAATTCCTCATTTTTGCATTTATCATATCCTTGCATTATTGTAATACATATTATGCTTGTAATCCTTAGAAACGTTTTATCGTACACATATTGTTGTTTCATTATAAAGATCAATATCATGCTAAACACATAAATCAATATTTTAATATTATTATTGGGAACATTCCTATGGATGACCTTACTCTATCTCTTCTGTCGTATGAGTTGGGAATTTCGATATCCATTATATATACACGCACACACACACACATTTCACGGAGAAATAAAGGAAAATAATAACAGAAGCCCATGAGAGACAGAAAGGGTGGAATTGATGCCTAACATCTTCCTATTCCATAACTTAGCCCCCAAACCTTTGAACTATTGGTTTTGTAAGCATCAATTTGTCTTTGATGCCGCTCTCTCGACGAGGTGAGATGTTATTTTTATACTTTTTTGTGCAAAATAGGCTGGCGAATCCATCTCTTTACATTCATCTCACACCAAAGATAGCCGAAGCGCTCTTAGAGAGTAAGAAGGCGCGCAACCTTTTCTCCCCATTCTCCTCGCCCCGCGGGAGAGAGGAGATTTCGGGGTAGCCATAGTGGTGACTCCGTTGGAGACTATTTTCGTAAGAGGGATAAACTCTGTTTTCATGGGTGTTTTGTTTTCTACTTGTGTGCATATGGACCTACCTGTGTGTTCCCTATTTTCTCTTATATTATTTCTTGCGCATATATATCTCATGCTTATGTCACTACTCACTCACACACTTTTAGATACTCTCCATGTACACTTCACACTACATGAACCTAATATCACTTATACTCACATGTTTCACACACCACTTAGAATATCCATGTTTAGGTGTCACTAACATACACCTCAACTTATCACACCAGTATATATCCATGCTCATTTACACTTACTTGTAATTGATCCATGCTTAAGTTCACTACCACATACTCACTTGTAGATATTCACACATAACCATTGTTAGTGTAATCTTTATGCTCCATGTTGGATTTATTTTTTATACTTGTGCATTCTCCACTACCTAGTATAATATTCATCATGCCAAATAAAGATACTCTTTCCATAATATGCTAATCAAGAATCATGCATTTTGCACACTACATCACCAAAGAGAATGGATATTGACCAAATTTTGTCCCGTAATTGGGGGACACTTCGTGATGGGCGCTGGTTCGAAATGTCGTAGTTAGACTAAGTGATATGACTCTCACCTTCCATTGGCCAAGTACCTTCGATATATATCGAATGGTTCCCCCGTATCGTACCGCTTGACCAAATCATGGAGGGAGGTATATTGCAAGGAACTCGTTCACGTATGTCAAGTATATAGAATTCTCTCCCACACACACTGTCTCCATGAGGTATATGGTGAGGCAAGTTACGTACACTCAGGTATATCAAATGGATCTTCCACACATAAACGATTGACCTCACAAGCATGGCGCATATCGTGGAAGTCATGCTAAAGTGGAAGCCCTTCCAATTAGCCTCACAATTTCATATCCTCATATAGGTGTCAAACCTAGGGCACTCATATTTAGTTTATCGGAATCTACCCGATACTATGCTAAAATCATGGGTCGGTATGCTGCCTAAATTTTTGCATGATTTCGTCTTTTTTAAAATGGGACCCTATCCATGAGCCTGGGAATGAGTCCAACCATGTTTTTACATATTTTTAAATCCAATTTTCCTAAGCTCGGGTCCTTTCTGAAATTTCTTTTTGCATTTAGGTAAACCTAATACAAGTGAGAACATAATAACTTAATAATAATCATGCTGAGACCCTTTTTTCTTCCTCTTTATTTATCAAAAATGTCAAAAACACTTTTCTCTCTTTAATCGAAATACCAAAAGAATTTTCTTCCTTATACCAAGAGGTTTTTTTCCTTCTTTTTACCTAAAAAACATTTTGTCCTCCTCTTTTCCAAAAATGTCAAAAATATTCCCCTCCCTTTTCAAAAATAATAATTTTCCCCTTTCTCTTTCAAAAATAAATTTGAATTTTTCTCCTTCTTAGGTCAACAACATACCCAACCCTTGGCCGGTATCCCTATTGGCTTTGGTCTTCTATCAAACTGAACCGAGGCTCTGCCAATTTCCTCGCTATTTACTCCAAGTCCAGAATTCATCTTCATTTACTTTCCTTGGAGAACCCAAATTAAGTACCAAATGTGGAGCCAGATTTGATGACAGTCCTAGCCCAACTCATTGCCAAGATTTACAACATTCAAATTCAGGTTCAAAAAATGCAATGAAATTAGGTCTCTATTCTTGAAAAGCCCGTGGCCCTCTTCCCTCATTCTATGGGTTTGTTCGTACCCGAGCCTATTTGGGTCCCCGAGGAATACTAACACGCTCCACGTGCCCCTCCTATTTTTGGGCAGCCGACAACCCTGATCCCCATGGTGAATCTTACCCAAACAGGGGATAAGCTACTCATAACCACTGATCCGAAGGAGGAAGAATTGAACAAGGTCAAAGAGGACCTTAAGATGTTGTCCAAGAAGTTTGACCAAGTCAAAATGTCCAACAACTACATGGTTTACACCCATATGTCTCCTTATCCTAATGGAAGGCTGCCAAAAAAGATCAAGATGCCCAATATCGAGAAGTTAGGGGGTAGTGGACCCCTAATTTTTCATTTCCATAGTTGTCACCGAGCCATGACTCTCCCAGGTGCCTCTGAGGAAATAATGGCCCAAATGTTCCAACAGACTTTGAAGGACAACGCTCTTAGATGGTTCTTATCTCTCGAAGAGTCCAGAATCCATAGTGGGGAAGATGTTTCCCTTAAATTCATATCACAGTATAAGTACAATGGAGAATTGGAGGTTACCCTCCATGATTTAGAACTGCATAAACAAAATCCATAGGAATCTGTCAATAACTTCTTAGAAAGGTGGAGAGAGAAAGAAACCACCATGACCAGTCGACCTTTCAAAGAGGTGCAAGTCAGTATCGTGAAGAAGACCTTCTTACCCCATATATGAGCAACGATGGGAGGACATTACTACCCTCATTTTTGGCCCTCCGAGAAGCAGAAGTATAGACCAAAGAAATTCTTGACAAAACAAAAGTTGATTCGAATAAAGCATCTAGATAGTTCACTCCCAAAAAGTAATAGAAGCCTGCCAATACTACAGTTTCAACCATCAACAACATCTCTCAGCCTGCCACTTTATGGGCACTAGAAAGTTTCTCTACCCAGTCAAAAAGGAATACACCGAGCTTCACGCTCCCCTCTCTAAAGTTTACCAAGCCCTTTTAAGAAAAAATCTTATCAAGACATTGGACCCTTGTCCATTACCAAACCCACTTCCCAAAAATTTCAAACCAGATGCTCATTGCAATTTTCACCAAACTGTCAGCTATACGACTAATCAGCGTTTCCACCTCTGAAATGTAATCCAAGGTCTGATTAATCGCGATATCATCTCTCCACTAGCCAACCCTAAATAAAAAACTACCCATAATCCACTTCCAAATCATCCAAATGCCATCTTCCTAGAAGAAGACTCAAAATTTAATCCCTCTACCCAGATCATACCATATAAATCACCCATTATACCCATATATTCCCCTAAACCCCTCCCAGTTTGTCCTTATTTTCTCCTACATCCTACTTGTTTTGTCGATCAGGCCCTGTCACTCCTTACTAGAGAATTCATTGATGTTTGTACCCATTCTAGAGGAAAAGATATAAAATCGTCAGCAGTGTTAAACTAGTTTCTAGAGTTCGAACTAAAATTGCCCTCTAAGATGACCATTGACTGTTAGATATTCAGTACACTATTCTTGAAAGCTCAAAATGGGCTTGAGAGTCATATAATTGGGTGGTACCTACCGATGAAGTCAGTTTAGATGGTATTATCTAGATCATGGCAAACTTATTCTGACAAATATGTAAAATTTATAGCATGTCTGAGCTACTTGATGCTTTGAAACTACAAGGCACCTGGTCCATTCACTTCTATATATCCTCGTTGTATAGGAGGATCTATACAAAGAGGTCATTGAGGTTGTGGAGTGTATCAAATTTTCATGGAAAGATGATGTCGTTGCCATTGGATGGGGGGTGAATTCGATAATTCAACCGAAGAGCAAAGACCGAAAAAGACTAGCCCAAGAGTCAACATATGTGGAATGATATCATTTATGGAGATGCTAGGAGAAATCAACGATGTGGCTGAGAAAATCGAGATGGACGAGGATACGAGATTTCTATTTTTTTGTTCTTTTGTTAACCATTTGCCCAGGTCAAGAAGGTTATTACCAAGTTCAAAACCCACAACCATCAGTTATCGACAAAGGAAAAGGTGGTGAAAATCTTCCTATGCCCAAAAATGACCCTCGAGGAAAATAATATCCTTGATCAGTTGAAGAAAAGCCATGGTAAAATCACTCTGTGGGGACTCTTTATGTCTTCCCAACTGCACTGGAACGCCTTGATAAAAATACTCACCGGATCCACAGTCCCTTCTTCCACCATGCTAGAAGAAGCAGTGAATTTTGTCGAATCTCTAACCTTTACTAGAATACTCTCTTTCTTAGAAGAAAAAAACTTTAAAATTGGACCAAACCACAACTATGCTCTCAATATCTCTATCGAAGCGATGGGAAAAATCATCCCACTTTCTCTTATCAATAATGGAGCACCTCTTAAGGTTTTTACATTGAGAATCACTAATTTATTGGGAACGACCTTGCTCCAACCTCGATCGTGATGCGCGTATATGATAATACTCATCGAGAAGTGATGGTATCCATAAAGTTTATAGTAGGGGTTAACCCTATAAATACTATTGTTGAATAATAAGTCATTGACAGACTGACTTGTTTAAATCTGTTGCTTGGACAACCATGACTCTATAGTATCATGGGTGTGTCTTATTACCTTCATAAGAAACATAAGTTCTTTGCTAATGGATAGGTCATTACCATCTTGGGCGACGATGACAATGTTAAGAATTCAAGAACTAAGAACCCAATATAAGAGATACAACATGGGGTTGATGATATGCTTCTATCGAGTTTCTAAGTCAAACCACTTCTACTCCCAGCAGGGGACGATTTCAAAGACAAGGTTTATCTTGAGTACAACCCTGATGGCAACGCCAATGTGATCCAGATGTTCAAAAACATGGAGTTCATGCCTGAACTTGGGTTGGGAGGATGACAATATGGGATACTTGAACCCATAGTACTAAAGAAAGCCTGTCCTCTTTACGATTTGGGCTATCAGCCATCAACAGAAGAACTCAGAATGCTCCGTCACCCTTGACTGAAGAAAAGGATAGAAAATGCCAAGACTGTCTCAAGAGATTCCTTAAATGGAAGATTCATCAGAGAGGGTGAAGACTTCCCCTTTTGTGGCTTTCCTAAACCATGGTATGATCATGTGGAAAAGAAGATGAAACCATAAATGGATATCTTTTTCCACGACAGCTACTCATGGGCCAAAAGTTCCTAGCATCATGTGCAACCACTCATGGAGAAGACCATAGTTGTTATAGGAGATTCTGAGGAAAGTGACTTCGAGGATTTATTCAACTTGCAGACGCTGGGGATGACACTTTGCATGGTCCACTCAAGCACTACATTATCAGATCCATCTCACCTGATCAAAGCTACTGATGCACCACTCGTTAACTGGAGTGTTATACCTGTTCCACCTGTTGAAATTCAACTCTGATATTTATCCAATTTCCTCTTTTTTATTGTTCCTCCTTATTTTGATGTAATCGAGACCTCCTCCGATGAGGTTCTCAACGTTGTTTTTCCCAATAATGAAATTAATGAAGGTTTTGTGTATCTTCCTATGCCTTATATTAAGTACCTTAATTCTAATCAAACTCTTAATGATGATGATTTTGCAAATGAATAATTCTTAACTGATCTTAATAAGGTTAATAACAAACAACATAATCACGTTCAAGTAAATGAAGATGAATTACCAACTGCGCGAGATAAGGATGGGGGCCACGCTTGACTAGCAAGAGCGCGCGCAACTAAAAGAATTATTGAAGGAATTTGAGGATGTCTTCACATGGTCCTATAATGACATGGTCGGAATTGATATCAAGATAGCTCAGCACGAGATTCCAACTCTCCCAGATTGTAAAGCAGTTAAACAAAAACTACGAAACCTCCGCACCGAATGGTCGCTCAAGGTTAAGGAAGAAGTGGCCAAAAAATTGAACGTGGGTTTCATTCGTGTGATACATATGGATAGCTAATATCATACCTATATCAAAATCCGTAAGAAAGGTTCGTATATGTTTTTATTATCGAGACTCGAAAAAGGCCTCTCCAAAGTATGATTACCCTCTGATGATACGAGAAATCGGCCATAAAGCGTTCTCATACCAGCAAGTCAAGAGTAAAGTGTGTAAATAACAGGTAAAGAAAGTAAACAAGGAGAAGACAAGATATAGAGTGGTTCAGCCTTTAAAAATAGGCCTACGTCCACTGTATCGCTCCGTTCTCATTATGGGCGTTGCATTATACCATATAATAGTGCCCAAAGAGGCGTACAAGTATAAGAATAAAGGAGAATACATGATGACTGAGGGTTCTGGTGTGCAGATATATGGCCTCCAAATCGCGTGTTGGGGTTGTGTAGAGGGAATTTGTATTAGAGTGTCTCGGGTGTGTTTGGAACCGATCTCCTCTCCTCCTGTCTCGAGGTGTGGACCCTTATTTATAGGAGGTCTGTGTGTTGAATCACGTGCCCTAAGCACGTGGCGTACACCAAGTCTGCAGTAGATGTGGATGAGGGCACGCGCCTAGAGCAGCAGTGATGCACTATTGAAGGAGATCCGCGGAACCTGAGGTCATTGGGGGTGCCGTGGCATCTTATGGGGAGGCCGCACCCTGTAAGAGTTCTGGCCACGCCTCGTGTGGGTTACAGGCCGCGGCATATATGTCTTGGATGCGATTATAGAAGTACTACCACGGCAAGGTGCTATACTTGTACTATCAATAAGCCCCCAAGCCGTAGTGTCAAGGGAGACATATTGGGACTGCGGCTTAGTAGCCAAGGTGTCGCGGTGCTTCCAAAGCGATGATTCGTCTTCCGCGCTCCCTTATATAAATTGTTTCTGGCCGTGGACTTCATTACGTTTCCAAATCTTTTGAGAGAAAATCGAGAGCGAAACTCTGCACATTTCTTCCTGCATATTCCGGCGACCCTCCGAGGCGGTGTGTGGCAGTTCAAGGTGGTCTGTAGCTGTTCTTCGCGATTCTCTTCATTTCCAGGTGAATTTTCAACCACTATTCCCACTTTTCTTCACTGTTTATGCCTTTCTTGGTCCATTTGCTAGAAATATAGGGTTTTACTTATTTGTTTCGCTTTTTCCCACATATGCTGCATATAACATTCATACCACTATTCTTGATATTCGTAGCTGAAACCCCCACATTCTGTGAATTTGATCTTAGGATAGTTAAAATTTGGTTAATCAACTATTTAGGATAGAGGCCGCGGCACGATAAGATTATGATAATCGTCTGAACTTGAAATTTTTGTGTCAAAATGTGCTAAATGGCCGCGGTCCCTTAAGTCCTCATCCGCGGCATCCACTTACCCTAATTACCCCTGGCCATCTCGGAACAGCCTTGAAACTTTCATGAATCCCAAGACATCCATGTAAAATAACTGTAGTTGCTACAAGAGCATATCGAATTGTCTGAAGAATTAGGAATGGCCGCAGCCGGTGATGCCTTAAGGCAATTCTAATACATTTCCGTGGCAGTGCACGTTCCATAAATATGGATGTGTCCGTGGCCAGTTGGGACCATTTGGTCCCATAAGCAATAGAGTTCGCTCATTAATAACCATATTAGGGACGTAATTCCAGCTCGCTTTACTTAAAAAACAACCTTCTACGGCTTCTTGAAGTCTTACAAGCCATATTGGCTGCGGCACCTAACTGCGAATTCTGCTTTTCAGGTACTGCTGCAGCCATATGAGCTTTGACCGAGACGAGTTCCTTAAAGGCTTTTGGGCAAAGCATTTTGGGACTTCTCCCCCAGAACTTACTTCCGTACCGCCTCTGAGATCAGTTGGGCCCTGCAAACTGAAAGATTGCCCGAGCTGCGTGATAATTGACTCAACCTCCGCGGATTCTGCGTCTGGGAAGGATTCCCCATCTCAGTCGATGGAAGAGGAAGCCAACTCAAGTACTCATCCCATGGGAGAAGGAGATATTACCGCGGCAGCTAGAAATAAGCCTGGAAGTACATCAGGGAGGACTGTAAAACCATTGTCCGCGCTTGACATCCGCGGCTCGATTACCCAAGAATGGGTTGAGCAGGTTGCCGAGGCCTTCGAGTTTCTGGAAAACTTGACATGTTCAGCCCCTGTCGCGAACCAAAGACCGTGCACGTCACTTTCTGACGATGGGATTTGCTTCCCTTTGCACGCGTTCATCTACGGGCTGCGGCTGCCTGTTCCTGTTCCCATCCATCGCATTTTCCAGACGATGAAACTGGCTCCAGCTCAGTTAGACCCCAACGGTTGGAGAGCTGTTCTTGCTGCAGTTATCCTTTGGGAGAAGTTGTTCAAAAAGGACATTACTCCCACGGAGTTCTTTCACTTCTACCGCCCAAAGGAAAACTCAGTAAAGTTCGCGGGCTACTATTACTTTTTTAGCCGTGGCAGGGATAAGACCCTATACACTGGGAGACCGACCAGTGTGAAAAACTGGAAGGGGAAATACTTTTACATCTCTGGTGAAGGCTGGGAGATGCACCCAAAGGAGAATGAGAGAGAGAGATCATATAAAATGCCGTGACAATGGGGTTCACCCTCAAAACTAGGTATAAGATTATAGCCGCGTCTTTTAATTTCTCTTGACCTCTACTAACTTGAATTGTATTTTCTTTCTGCAGCTCTTGACAATCTGCACTTGAACCCGTGGCAGGAAAAAAGAGTTGCAGAGGCTGCCGTATTTCCTGCTGAACATAAGAAGTTCAGCATACTTGTAACATCGGCCGCTATATTTGAGGCGGGATTCTTCCCCAACAAATCAATTCCTCAACAGATGGGCGCAGAAGGTAATTAACTTGTGCCATTGTTTTCATTCCGCGTTCGTTTTATTCTCTTTGAACTTGTTGAACTCATTCCATTCTTTTTCAGGTGAAGAGGTTGATAGGGAGCTGCTGGCTGCGCAGCTGGTAGAGATGGATGAGGACGCGGTCATCCTGAATAACACCGCGAGAAGCAGAAAAAGGAAGCGGCCTAGGGCCAAGGTACAGGTCGCGGCCTCTGCTGGTGCTAAAACCACAGATCCTGCCGCGGATCAAGTGGTTCATGACGAAACCCCTGTGCATCATGTACACTTTGATGATGACATAAGGGAAAATTAGGCCGCGGCAGGACTGATGTCAGCAGAAATTCCCCTTCAACCCCCTTCTCCTCCCCCACCAAATGTCATGTCCGTCAATGCAAATTTGCCGCCTCCCCAATTCCGCGGAGAGTCCGGGCCAGACGGTAGGCCAAGGCCTCAACTAAGGCAGCCTGACCCAAATTCCTCCTGGGACACTACGGCGAAGGCTGCCCGGAGAATGAAGCGAGCCTTGGATGCCGCGGACCTCGACAGACTTGTTGGGGAGGATCACGAAGACTTGGAGGATTGTGGCCTCCACAGCCTTCTCAGGGTACGTACTAATCATTTAATCTTTGTACCTCATATTTTTCTGTAATTTTGCTAACATCTCATATTTCATACACAGGCCGAGGACGTGATCGTGGTCCAAAAAAAAAGTACGAGGCACTGTACAGGCTGAAAGAGGCTGAGAAGAGTGCACGTGCCGCGGATCTACTGTCTGCCCGGACCTCTTCCTTTGAGGCCGGGAAAGCGTCCTCTGCTGCGGCCCTCCAGGCAGCCCATATGGACCTGGAGAGGGCCAACAAGGCCAGAGAGGAAGCGGAAGAGAATTTCAACCAGGCCGCGGAATCTCTGAAGTCGTCGCAGGCCCAAACAGTCGAAGCCGCCCGTGTTGCAGAGATTGCGACCTCCAAGCTTGCCCTCCTCCAGCAAAAATACCAAGAGCTTGAAGCCAAATCTGCTCAGAAGGACGAAGCCCATGCCGTGTCCATAAAAAAGATGGAAGAAGATCATGGCGACGCCCTCCAGCTAGCCATAGATCATGCCGTTGAGTCCTTCAAAGGCTCCAAGGATTTCTTCCTTACCAATAACAGGGCATACCTCCGCGGTTATCAGGAGCTGCGGCAGAGAATCATTAAAAATTTCCCTGATGCCAAGGAGGCGGTCCTCGCTTGGAAACTAAGTGATGCAGAACATCAGGAGTGCGTTGCCGAGCTGAGGGCCGCGGCTGAAGAGAGAGCAAGGCTGATTGCCCAAGCAGAGGCAGAGGCAGAGGCTGAGGGGGAGACAGAGACTGCCGCGGGCGGTGATGAGGCTGACGATGATGATGACGCGACTTCTTAAATTTTAAATTTTTGTTGCATTTGTAATTTTGTACTTTGCTGTGGCTGCGGCCCCCATTTTTGTAATCCAAATTTACTAATACAAAGGCTGCGGCCATATTCTTATCACTGCTTAATGTTCTTTTCTTTTCTGCATTTCATGTTTTACTCTGCCTGCTATAATGAATGGTTGTATGTTACTGCCTCTCATATTTGTAACCTGCTTTCTGTATTGAAAGAACTTGTAGAACTTATAGAACTTGTAACTAGGTCCGCGGCATCATTGCATAATTCGATGCAATCTTTTTCTTGTTAATCATTCGCGGTTCCCTTATCACCTTGACCCTTTTTTGCTTTACCCTACACCAACTTAGGCTGTGACCCCAGGCCGCGGTGCCAATGAAGTTTGAGGCCGCGGTGATTTGAACGAGCAACTCGGTCACTTTTTCCATTTAGCTGTGGCAGGTTGCCATCCAGCACTAGGGTTGTGGTGGATGAGGATGCCACGACATCTATTTGACTGCTGACAAGATAATGGGGCTGCAGAACCTTGTCCCTAGGAAACTGAGGCCACCCTTCTGTGGGTTTGGCATGCCTCATGATCATGATGACCGAGCCTCCAATAGCTGATTCGATTGTCCTTCATGGATTTCCTTTAGTCGATCTTGGGACACTATAAAGCTTCCCCAGGCTGGGTTATATTATTAAGCCACCCACAGCTAATATGCGAGACACTATCAAGCCTCTCCAGGCTGGGTTATGTTGTTAAGCCATCCACAGCTAATATGCGAGACACTATCAAGCCTCTCCAGGCTGGGTTACGTTGTTAAGCCACCCACAGCTAATATGCGAGACACTATCAAGCCTCTCCAGGCTGGGTTATGTTGTTAAGCCACCCACAGCTAATATGCGAGACACTATCAAGCCTCTCCAGGCTGGGTTATGTTGTTAAGCCACCCACAGCTAATATGCGAGACACTATCAAGCCTCTCCAGGCTGGGTTATGTTGTTAAGCCACCCACAGCTAATATGCGAGACACTATCAAGCCTCTCCAGGCTGGGTTATGTTGTTAAGCCTCCCACAGCTAATATGCGAGACACTATCAAGCCTCTCCAGGCTGGGTTATGTTGTTAAGCCACCCACAGCTAATAATACATATAAAGCCATCCCTGACTCGAGGATGAGCCCCAAGAGCTAAGAGTGGGCGTTATAAGCCCCCGTGGCTGACGTCGCACCTCGAGAGCAAAGAAGTGGCGTTGTAGGCCCTGGTGGTTGGTAAAAGCTCCTTGGATCCTCAGATGTCTCCGCGCGTATATCCATCATGTGATAAGATGTAGCTGCACATTGCAAGGGAAACCTTAGAGCTAACGAAGGTCGTATCTCATCCAAGAGCGCGTTCTGAAGTAGAATAATCCTTCAAGATAATTTTGTTATATTTCCTTTGAAATCTGTTTGAGACAACAAGTCTTTTTGTGAGGTATCAGGTTATGAAACCAAGAAAAATATCAGATATAGCTAAACTTGCTAGTTCATATACTTATATATGTATGCTGCCAATGACTTTGTTAATAAAACATAATGTCTTGAGTATTTAAGGCTACAGTGAGCTTCATAAAACATAAACAGAAATAGTTGAAATAGAAAGACTAAGGATGAGATGTGGTAGGCAGCCTTGGCTGGGTCTGACCGGATCCCCTATGCATTCTTCAGGAATCGCTGCAGCATCCCCTACCCGATTAGCCTCTCAATTTCATCCTTCAGAGCATAGCATTGCTCTGTGTCGTGGCCATGGTCCCGATGGAATTTGCATCAGGTTTCTTTGTTCCTTTTGTGGGGTGGAGATCTCAATTTTTCCGGCCACCTCAAAATCTTGTCCCCTTTGATGACTTCCAAGATCTCTTCAATTGGGAGGCTCAACTGAGTATAGGCACCTGACTTTTTCTGCCTTTTTTGACCTCTGACGGTTGATTCCGCGGCTTCATTTACTGTCACGGCGGGCATGACTGGTTTTGCTAATCCCTCCACTTCCGTGCCTATGTTTTTAGATGCCGCGGCCTCCAGCATTAGCACCCTCTGAGTGAGAAAATTGACCTGGGTCTGAAGTGAGGCGTGGCTGTCATAGAGGTGATTAAGGTGATTGTATAGTTGCACAATCTCATCCTTGACTTCTGCACTCCGGCTGGATTCTCCCTCCATCTCTGCTTTTGTTAGTCTTTACAATGTATATATATAATCTGAGAACAAACTGATAGAAGTGAGCAATCCTAGAGATATTGAACCAAGTAGGAAATGGAGGCCGCAGCCACTGTTACGTGACACCGTGGCCGCGGCTATAAGGCGCGCAACAAGATGCGCTGCCGCGGCCTATGATACACCATGGTAAAACTAGAGCCCGACTGATTGTGCTCCTACTAGGGTTTGTTCATGAGTAAATAACCTCTCGATGCACACAAGGCGCAGTTTCAATGATAACCCTAGATCATCGTCCAAGAACAGCAAAGATGGAGTAGATACAATCCTTCCCTAATCATTCATCTTTTTGAGGCAAAAGCTTGTCATGCCTTTCTATTCTAGCCAGATAGAATGATATCACAGGGGTATGCAAGATGGATTTAAAGCCATAAGATGGAATATATCTGGATATAAGAAATACCCGCCTATGGGTATGAATATGATGTGGGGTCCAATAACCAGTAACCGACCCGCGAGGAGATGATCCAAAGGACCCCTCGGGATCGAATAAGGTGTTTGAAGGACTCATCTATGCAGAGAAACAAGATTGAAATGTCTCGTTTCCCACAGACGGCGCCAGATTGATGATACGAGAAATTGGCCATAAAGCGTTCTCATACCAGCAAGTCAAGAGTAAAGTGTGTAAATAACAGGTAAAGCAAGTAAACAAGGAGAAGACAAGATATAGAGTGGTTCACCCTTTAAAAATAGGCCTACGTCCACTGTGTCTCTCCGTTCTCATTATGGTCGTTGCATTGTACCATATAATAGTGCCCAAAGAGGCGTACAAGTATAAGAATAAAGGAGAATACATGATGACTGAGGGTTCTAGTGTGCAGATATATGGCCTCCAAATCGCGTGTTGGGGTTGTGTAGAGGAATTTGTATTAGAGTGTCTCGGGTGTGTTTGGAACCGATCTCCTCTCCTCCTGTCTCGAGGTGTGGACCCTTATTTATAGGAGGTCTGTGTGTTGAATCACGTGCCCTGAGCACGTGGTGTACACCAAGTCTGCAGTAGATGGGGATGAGGGCACGCGCCTAGAGCAGCAGGGCTGCGCTATTGAAGGAGATCCGCGGAGCCTGAGGTCATTGGGGGTGCCGCGGCATCTTATGGGGAGGCCGCACCCTGCCGGAGTTCTGGCCACGCCTCGTGTGGGTTACAGGCCGCGGCATATATGTCTTGGATGCGATTATAGAAGTACTACCACGACAAGGTGCTATACTTGTACTATCACCCTCTACCCAATATCGACATGATTATGGACAACACAACCAGTCACACTCTTAAATCATTCGTTGATGGGTTTTTTGTATTAAGATGCACCCATATCATTAAGGGAAAACCACATTCATCACCCTTTGGGGAACCTTTTGCTACACCGTTATGCCATTTGGCCTAAAACATGCAAGGCCTACCTACCAGAGGGCTGTCACAACCATCTTGCATGATCTGATACATAAAAAAGCTTAGATTCAGGTGGATGATGTGATTATGAAGTCTAAGACTAAGGAAGGTCATGTTCTCGCTCTTGGGAAGATCTTCGAGCGACTATGAAAATATCAAATCGACTAAACCCATAAAAATATGTCTTTGGCATTACCAAAGGAAAGCTCTTAGGATTCATGGTTAGTGAGAAAGGGATAGAAAAAGGTCCCACCAAGATGAAAGACATACTCTATATGCCACCACCCCAAATGGAGAAGGAAGTATGGGAATTCCTTGGAAAATTATAGTCTATCAGTAAGTTCATCAGTCAGTGGACTTCTATCTGCGAACCCATCTTTAAAATTCTTCAAAAGGATTCCACCAAGGTTTGGAATGAAGCTTACCAAGAAGCCTTTGACCGAATCAAGTAATACCTAACCTAACCTCTAATACTCATGGTCTTCCCCTACTTCTATACCTGACCATAACAACACTGTAGTTGGGGCTTTGATCGTCCAATACCTTCAAGAGTCCTAAAAAGGGAGAACCAACTACTATGCCAGTTGTAGATTGGCTGGGTATGAAGTTAACTACGCAACCTTGGAAAAATCAAGTGTTACCCTTGTCCGGGTCACCTAAAACCTACGACACTACATGCTCGCCTTTTCCTTCAAACTTGCATCCTGAATGGATCCCATCAAGTTGCTAATCGAGAAATCTTCTATGTCTAGCCTAATATCCCAATGGCTGATGCTGCTAGCCGAGTTTGATATTATGTAAGCCACGCAAAAATAAATGAAATGAAGATCCCTCTCTGACTACCTCGCTGACTACCCTATGGAAGAAATCGATGTTTGAATTTTCAAATTCTCGGATGAAGACATCTTTCTACCTACTAAGAAGACCTCCAATGGAAAAGTTCTTTAATGGTGACACCAACAAGAAAGGGTATGGCATTGGGATACTTCTAATCTCCCCCGATGACTCTCACACTCCTATTGACATCAAATCGAATTTTCCCTGCATAAATAACATGATTGAATACGAGGCGTGCACGGTAGGCCTCAAAGTTTCTCTCAAGAGAGGAAATTGATACCTAGATGTCTATGGGGATTCATCCCTCATCATCGGTTAACTAATCAGAATATGGAAAGTCAAAGACGAGAAACTCTTACCCTTCCATGCCGACCTAGAAGAGCTGGCCTACCAATTCTAAGATATCGCCTTCCACTACCTGCACTGAGTAAGGAATAACCTAGTCGATGCCCTTTCTACCTTAGCCTCCATGGTTGACATGCCTGAAGAAATAACGATATACTCCTTCCTTATCTAAAATTAAGCTAAACCTACTCATTTCTATCACATTAAGCTCATCACAGAAGAAGATCCCGATATAGACGATTGTTGGTACTATTATATTTGGCGTCTCCTTAAGCATGGTAGGTATCCCCAAGATTCTAACAAGAAAGACCGAGAAACCCTCCACAAACTGGATACCTAGTATATTCTCTACAATAAATCACCGTTCAAGCGAAACTTTGATGGAACCCATTTACACTGCACCGCAGGGGATCATATTGAAGAGATGATGCAGAAAATCCACAGCGGGGAGTACGAGACCCACATTAATGGCCATATGTTCACTAAGAAAATAATCCGATAGAGATATACAAGACTTCCATGGCTCAGAATTGCACTACTTATCTTCAAAGACACCTTAAGTGCCAGCATTTTTCTGACCTCAAACACTTACCTCTTCTAGAATTATACAACATGACTTCTCCATAGCCCTTCTCCATGTGGGGAATTGATATCATAGGGAAAGTTACACCCAAGGCTTCCAATGGGCATGAATTCAATTTGGTTACCATTGATTACTTCACCAAATGGGTCGAAGCTGAATCATATGAAGTTTTGAATGCCAAGAAAGTGGCCAAGTTCATCTAAAAAAATATCATCTGCCAATATGGGGTACCGTATGAGTTAGTATCGGATAACGAGTTGAATTTTGAAGCAAAAGTCACAAAAGTAGTCAACGAGTATGGGATTCAAAGACACAAATTTTCTCCCAACCGACCTTAAACCAACGAAGCAGTTGAAGCCTTTAATAAGAACCTCAAAACCATCTTCAGTAAAATGATGGAGAGTTGTCGAGATTAGGCTGAATGAATTCCTGACACACTCTGGGGCTATCGTACTTAAGTTTGAACATATACTGGGATGACCCCTTACTCTATGGTATAAGACATGGAAGAAGTCCTACCCGTTGAGATATAAATTCCTTCACTACACATCATGCATGAAAACAATTCAGCGAGGAAGACTGGCATCAAAGCCGTCTTGATGAGTTATCACTCTTGGACAAAATGAGACTAAAGGCTCTATATCACAAACAAGGGTACCATCGTTGAATATAATTATTATTAAATAATATAGTCAAGGATGGTGGTGTTTGAGAAAGGGACTTACCCCTTAAAGAAATTGTAGAACCTATCTGGGACCCAGACAAAAATTCAAGCCCAATTGGAGCAACCCCTACATTGTAAAGAAGATCCTATCCGGTGGTGCCGTTATGCTCACCGAACTTGATGGGTAATAGATGTCCTGTCCAGTCAACATGGACCATCTCAATAAATTCTACCCCTAGTCTGAAATCTCGGAGCGCTACAACTCTTCTCATCTTCCTTCTGTTCTAAAAAAAATTGACTTCCCTCTACTCAGAACTACGTGGGATTGATCCTCTAAAAGTCTTTTACTTTCAAAAATGATACTCATAAATTTTTTAGAACCCCCAGAGGTACGTATGAAGCTCAGGCACTTTATATGAAAAGCTATCATTTCCATGTCTCCAACAATGATGGTTTATTTTTATCATATACATGAACAAAATTATTCTATATACCTTAGCGATTGGTATAGATAATTCAAATGTAAAAACTCATCAAGAGGCACAATAATATAATTAAAATTTTATTTATTTCAATTCCGTTACAATTACATCGGTACAGGAAGTCAAGCAACTTCCCTTTCCAACCTAACCTTCTTTTCCTAAAAATAAAAATAAGCCAAATTACTCCTAAACAACCCTTCCAAATCTTTTTCCAAAAACATCACAAAATCTTCATGAAATAAATTCCTCTCCTACCCGCAGCTACTAGAGGAATCGACCCCATCATCATCCACATCCCCTACCTGAATACAATATCGCACGCACTCCATGGAACGATAAGCCTAGACCATCCTAGGTAAAACAACAACACCTCCCTCCATGGTGTCAGATATGATAAACCACCTTTGCCCGGTCTCCACAGCCAACATCTTGAAAACTACTCTCCTCCACAACCACTTTATGAAGTCCCCGAAAACATGCTAGACTATACCAACAGACTGGTAAGGACAGGACGACGTTCAATGATTCTCCAAAAAAGAGCTCAACCGCATGCACATGCGCTCTGTCAAATCTTCCACAAGAAAAAAGTCTAGTGTCTGAGGTGGCATAATCTACTCCTAGCCAAATTGGCACAAGAGACTCCCGGGAAAATTGAAAGAAGTCTACCAGGGGCCAACCACCCGAACATACTGGTATTCCCCCAGTTCTTGAATGGGCATCAATTTTTGCACCAAGGCACTGACCAAAGTAAACCTTGAGCCCCGTGATCCACATACTAGTTCTCCCAGCTCTGGATGTCCAGTCCCACGCTAATAAAGTAGCAATAAAAGATGTTTGACATAGCCACCAAGGATATTCAAGAGGGATCGCCATACATAATCTCTTCGACAACCACATGAACAACATAAGAGGGCTACTCCTCAAAAAGTTAAAGAGGCCCTACGACCAGGAATACGGACCATTTAGAGTCTCCACTAGTATCACCGTTGCAAAATTACAATGGTATGACATCCGTGAAGCAATGGCTGTGAGTTGTGGGTCCACTAATAGTTTCCAAGTCACCAATAATAATTTTGAAATCAAGCCATGAATAATGGCTCCAGCATAGCCAACATTACCAACATCCTACAAATGCAAGGAATGCAGCACAATAGGGAGATAGATGGTTCCTCCTGTAATCAATAATCGAGACACCGAAGGTGAGATATGGAAAAGTCGTACTAATAGCCCTGAGGGGATAGATAAAATTCAGGCATAGCCATTGTAGCACTGGGATTTATCCCTAACATGGTAGAGAACTCTTCATAAGTCGGACAAACTTCATCTAAGCTGAAGAAAAAGACATGGTCTTTAAGGTACAATAATTTTACCACTTCCATCAGCATGTTGCATTCAATAGGTTGGTTATGCCATTTTAAAACCCAACTCATGTTGAAAGCATCGTAGTCGACATTATATGAGCACATCACCTACAAGTTTTTGAGGTAAGTAGCAAATTTATCACTTTCGGGGAGATCCCTATCACAAAATGATGAGATAAGAAGCAAGATGAATGAAAAATAGAATAAATGTGGAGGTGTGAATATAATGCTCCACCCTTATCCCTATTTATACTTAGAAAACCTCAACCAAAGACGAGGTCCTATAAATTTCGGAGGAAAACTTGCCACACCAAGTACCAAGAAATTGAAGAAAGTGCAATTAAAGCCTTGGGTTGATTAGACTAGACTGACATGACCATTGGTAGGACAAGAGATCCAATCGACAACTCCATATTTTTGGGAAATTCCCTTTTTCCTTTTTTGTCAAAATAAAAAAACTCGATAATAATAATTTTTATTCTAAGGAATTTAAAATTTCCTTCTCCCTATATTTTTACTTATCATGATTTAAATAAGTTTTCTCTCAAACCATTTTAGATTATTTTTACGATTTTCAGTAGCAAAGTAAAAAGAGCATATGCATCAAGTTACTAAAGAAAACAATTTAACAAAAACTTCATTTTATTGCATAGATATTGATTTATTACATTTGCCTTATAGGAAGGGACAAATACAAAAACAACGGGACTCTTCTCGAACCACTAACTCTCTCTTTATCTCTTTATCTCTCTCTCTCTCTCTTACCCTCACTTATTCTCTCTTTCTCTCTTTAAGAACCTCCATCCCCGTGGGCCGTGAATTTTCCTCAATGATGAAATGATGTACCTTCACTCCTCGAATCAACCTCCTCCTCAGATGAGGCAGATAACACCAGTTAAGAAGGAACTGGGATGGAATCCTAAATGTGAGCCATCGTAGAAGCTACCTAATCCTTAATATCCCTCAGTTAGGTGGTCGACACCCGAATGTACAGCAAGAAAAATAGAAAAGAGAAAATCATTCAGTCTGAGGCAAAGAAAGAAATCAGAAAATCAAAAGATAAAGAAATAAAAGGCATATTGTTGGCTGAAGAATGTCCTCTGTATGCCCCATCTCCTCTAGGTCCATCGCATTGGGATGATGCAGCATACGTACCAACCCTCTGTCTGATATCCAAATATTAAGGAGGAGCCAACCGTACAAAGGGAAACTTTGAGGTCATCGTCGCTATCGATGTCGACGCACCACCTACACCACACGGGGAAGAGGCTAAATGTCATATATGCTGGGCGACATCAACTAGGTCGAAATGAAATCCAAGTAATCATATGTCGCTGCCGTGTTGGTATATAATGAATAAGTCTCATCGATCATTGTCGCTACCCTCGCGTCCTTTGACATCTCCCGCTCCTGCCTCATGTACATGAGTGGCCTCGCAGATGGTACCCTCACCTCGCCCTCCACCACCTATTGAACTACTCTCTCCCCAAGATACAAGGAGTAGCCAAACTCAGAGTCCAGCGGCCATAGCTGTGCATTACCCTATCACCCCCATGTGTTAGATGACCATCAGATAAAAGGTCACCAAAATATTTCCCAGCAGAAAATTAATATATGAAAATATCATCAAGAAAAAATAGTCTCAAAGGCGATAGAAAATTTATCGAATCACTCGTCAAGCCGTTCAAGACCTGACTGTCGATTGGACTTCAGCCATCGGTACATCCAAAAGAAGTCCCTAACAGACTCGTCCTTCAAATATATCAACTGGGCCTTAAGCCCAATTACCTCATAGAATCACATGTGTAAAGGATAAAAGGGTTAGCAATCATGGAATCAAGAATAAGATGCATAAAGGAAAATGCGAATGCATTAAAGGAAAATTCATAAAGAAAAATGCACAAAATTAATAATTCCTCCAGAAGATACGTGGAGAAACTGGCTCTAATGAGTCGAAAGCATTCTCACTACCCAATGGAAGGGGAACCTTGGCCCTTTATTATAAGTTTTCCCAGTCCTTGACATTTAGCCATGCCATCTTGACCTCATTACTTGAGAATTAGCCATTTCTTAGTTTTAGAATGCTAAAAGAGTTTGCAGAAAGAAAGAGGATAAGAGAGCAAGTCTGGAAGATTTGAATAATTAGGAAATCTCTCCCCTTTTTATAGGAGGATAAGGGGCATGCTGATCGACATCTCCCAGCATCATACTGATTGGCACTACCCCTTCACCTACTAGGTACCCTAAAATACCTTGCCACTGCCATTTGGCACCTCTTAAACCATTTCGATCGGCACCCTCCCTGAAATTTTGTACAAAAATTCCCCAAAAAGGCCCAAAAATTCCTAAAATTGCCAAATGAATTTTGGAACCTTTCTAATTAAGAAAAACATTTTTATCACAATTACTTACCCAGCATAACTCTTACATCTCCAGCGGAATTCCCAAAATCAATTGATATCTTCCCAGCAACATCTCCAAAGGACACCACAAAAATAAAAAAATTCCCCAACAACGAAACATCTAATCCTTAGATTAATTGTTCTTCACTAGCGAAACAAAAAACTCAAAATCAAATGCTTCCCTAAAATCACCAGCAAAAACACAATACAATTTACCTAGTGAAGTCTTCAAATATCCTTAAGAAAACTACAACTTAATCCCTCAGGACTGGCTTTGACCTGCATAATTGGTCACCTTTACTTAAGCCCCCAGAATTGGTTTTGACCCACATAATTGGCCAACTCTAATTAAGCCCTTAGAATTGGCTTCAAACCTTAAAATTGGTAATCTCTACTTAAGGTCCCAAGAATTGACCTCGACCCACCGAATTGGTCACTTCTACTCAAGGCTTCATAATTGACCTCGAATCGCAGAATTAGTCGCACCCTACCTTATGTCCTCAAAATTGATCTTGGCCATAAAATTGGTCACTCCTTAGCCTAGGTCCTTAGAATCGACCTCGACCAAAAAAATCATCCATCCCCCGCATTTCCTTAGGTCCTCGGAATCTACCTCATCCTCTTACCTTAGGTAAACATAATTGACCTCTTTCCAAAACATCATGTGGTGTCTATTTGACGGATGTCACTAGTTCCAAGCTCACTCGTTGAGGGGATATGAAGGCACCACATTCTAGGACAACCCCAAGTCTCTAATTAGTTCCCTAGAACCTCCCCATTTCACTATGAACCCTAGGTCATACTCTGAGTACCAATGTAGAGCCCATCGGGTGCTCCCGAGCCCCGTTTGACTTTGGTCAACTTTATAGACAGAGTGAAATCTCTTTGAAACTTTGAAGGTCTTTGAATTCTCTTTCCAATGGTCTGCCCCGTGCATGAATCGAAAAAATAGTTCTGAAGAGCGAACCATTTAACTATAAAAAATCGATTTGGAGGCCACTAGGTGCTCCCGAGCTCCGATTTGACCCTAGTCAACTTCATCTTCATAGTGAAAGCTCTTTGAATATTTGAATGGCACTGATACCCCTTTCTAACGGTTTTCTCTGTGCATAAAATGGCATAACTATTTGGACGAACGATCCATTTCCCCTAAAAATGAATCCAAAAGCCATAAGGCGCTCCCCGACTCCAATTGACCAAGGTCAACTCTTCAGTTCAAATGAAACTAAAATAATACTATAGATGAACTGAATAACATTTCCAAAGGTCTACCATGTGTGCAAATCAACCTTACAATACAGACGAATGATCTATTTTACTTCGAGAGGTCATCGGGAACTTCTGGACGTCGGTTGACCAACTACAAATTTCTAAACCAAGCAAAGCTCTTTGGAATGTCTAAAGACCCTGCATAACCTTTCCAATGGTCTACCCCACGCACGATTTTGAGTTATCATTCGGACAAACGATCTATTTTCGTTCGACGATCTCCCGTCCAAAGGACTAACAATCACTTCCAAGCCACGCTTGACCCAAAGTCAACTTTTGAACTCGGGATCGACCCAAAGGATTCTTAAAGGTATTTGAATTACCTTTATAATGATATGACCCATGTAATATTTGGATCAACGGATTGCATTCTATAACTATTTTTTCAAAAAAATCTGCACGAGACTTCTAATTGGCATTCCATTTCCCTACCTATCGACAGTGTGCCAAGGGTTATTTGCCCATCCACACCCCCTTACCCTATAAATAGAGGGAATGTCCTCACTCCCAAATCCCACCTCATAGCCATCAGCATCACTGATCTTAACAGCATTCTCTTGCAATCAGTAAAGTTTCCTTATGTGCAGTTTCATTCCATCTTAAATTCCCATCCTTTTCACACCCAATTTGGTAAAATCTCATTCTCTCTCATCCAACATTCATCTCAACACTCAAGGTAGTTCATCCAAGATCAAAATCAAGCTTCAATTCTTCAAAGAAGGTCCAAAATCCTTCTCGCTCTCTTTAAATTTCTTGTTTTTGCATTAATTACATAAATTCATAATCTAGCTTTTAATTTAGTTCATACACATTAACATGTCACTTTTTTTAGTTATATTGCACATACTTTATTTTCTATAAAAAAATCCAAAACAAACAAAAAGAGGGTTACACATAAATTCCAACGGGATTATCCATCACACTTTTTCAAAACTAAAAACACATTTTCTAAACTCAGAACACATTTTCTACGCACACATATAATAAAATCCTGTTTGAATCTATGGGATACCCGCCCCCCATTAATGTCGCATGCGAACTATGTGGACTTTGTTGCCTTTATAGGCTACGTAGGCATTTCGGGTTTAAATACATGACTGGAGTCCAATTTTCCAATTTTCCAACTTTCTCAAATTCCCCATTTCAGCATTTATCACATCCTTGCATTATTGTAATACATATTGTGCTTGGAATCCTTAAAAGAGTTTTATCCTACACATATTTACGTTTCATTATAACGATTAATATCACGTTAAGCGCATATATAATATTTATAATATTATTGAGACCTAACTCAATATCTTCTATGGTATGAGTTGGGAGATTCCGATGTCCATTATACACACACACACGCATTTCACTGAGACATAAAGAAAAATAATAACACAATCCCATGAGATAACAAAAGGGTGGGATGGGTACCTAATACCTTCCCATTTCGTAACTTAGCCCTGAACCTTTGAACTATTGGTTTTTTAAAAATCAGTTCGTATTTAATGCGTCAATCTCAAGGTGGAAACATATTCTTTTGCCTATTTTGTGCAAAATAGGCTGACGACTCCATCTCTTTCGCGAGACCTTTTCTCCCTTCTTTTCCCCTCCCCGCGGGAGAGAGAGAGGGATATTTCGGGATGGACACAATCATATCATACCCAACCTCAGTTGCGTACAGGGACGAATCGATTCGTCCCATGGTCGAACCGGTTCGTGTCCTCTGGTTAGCACATGTCATGAATCTAGATATTTTTTGTTACGAACGCACGGTCACCATTTTCATATTTTTTCTAATTTTTTTAATTACTTATGAATTTTCTATGGAAGGGTGTCCAAGACCAAAATCTTTAGTTAGTAATTTTGGGATGGACTTTACCTTAGGAACGATTGTGTTTAGATTGATTATAACATCTTGTTAATGTATCCTCTTTAATAATATGAATTCATAGTTGATGAAATTGGATTATGGTTTCTCTCGAACTACCCTTTTAGGTTTGGGTCAGGTTAGGACTGGGGAAACGTCCGGGTGATATTTATGTACTCAGGCGAGTATGTGGGAAGTTATCCCAGTTGAGTAGATTTAAAAAAAAATGGATTTGTGGCACTATCTTAGCAAATTGGGCACAGATAAGCCGGATTATATATATATATATACGGGTATAGGGATAATATATATATGAAAAATAATAATAACAATATATGTGTGTATGATATTTATGTGAAATATACCCATTCTAGCAGATATGCTATTGGTGCAACTTGCTCGTCAGTGAAAGGTCACTCTAGTGAATTTTAGCAGAGGTAGTACCATTCCCCTTAGGTCATAGGTCTTTGCACGACCACCCTATGTAGGTTTGGAGTTCGTGGAATAATGTGCTATGGTTATAACCCACGGTTTTAAGGCCATGATCGCCTTCAATTTTAGTGTTCATTTTGGATTCGGTGGTGAGAATTCTACCCGGTTGCCTTGGTTGTGGTGGACATTCCCGAAGTTTGATAGCATGCTAGTGATTTCTCACTTAGCGAGGAAATGCTCGAAGGGACTACGATTATACGCATATAGTGAGTGATATAAATGTATGTGAACAATACATGATATGAATATATGTATATAAGTGTGAAAATTATATATGGGTGAATAATATTAATACGTGAGTATGGAATGAATAACTTGGGTGAAGTTACGTGAGTTAATTAAGTTGGAATTTAAAAATGAATTAGCGTGCGATGGCTAAATAAGATTTAAAGCATAGAATAAATGTGTGTGGCATAGTTTGGGCAGAAGGTTATCATATGGGACTAAGGTATGTGTTGGTACTAGTTAAGAAGGGAATCATAATTAGGGTGTTTAAAATTTACACGATAGGTATGCATAATAGATGAAGGGTGAGGTTCGTCTCATGGGAGTGCGCTGCCGTTTTAAATATGGAAAAATGCTGTACGTTTTCAATTATGCATTTTATTCTGTTGCTAAATGGTTTCAAAAGGTTTTGGGCTCTGACCCACATAAAATATTTTCAAAACTTTTAGGTGTCCAGCCACAGGACACCATGCATGATCACTCTTTCTAGTATTTATGGAGCTACATCAAGTGGAGGCTTGCCGATTTTTGGAGTAATCAATTATATCTTTGGTAATCTAGATTGGTTTCATTTAATTTGTTAATTGGGAATGTCACCCCTTTTATCATACTTTTTACATTTAGATTTTATTTAATTCAGATAGTTTGGATTGTATTGGATTGTTCTGTAACTGATGGTGTATTCGGTATTTGGATTTTAATTTATTCCGCCTTTAGACTTTATTACAGCGACGATTTAATTTTATTTACATACTTTGTGTGGTATGTGGTGAATGGTTAACTTTTCAGTATTTAATTAAAATTAAAATTTATCACCAGCTTATTTAAGTAATAGGTGGTTAGTAATTAAAATGTTTTTGACGATGATGCTAAGAATGAACTAGATGATATTCCTATTTTATTTTAGTAGAGGTTTGATCTCCCGTTATTGAAATAGGTGGACTGTCACCGATGGTATCAGATCATCAGGTTCTAGTGTTCATAGGATGTTTACGGAATTACTACTTTTCAGTGTTCCTTTCTCTTTGATATAGAGCCATATGCTTAGGACTGTCGATTCCTATTGCGATTTATGTTATCCTCTTATTGTGTATAATTGAAGAAAATCATATATAATTTTGTCTGAGATTAATATACCGAACAATATAGGATGACTAGCTAGGAACATGATGAGGACTGCAAGAGGAAAGGCTTAGCCGGAGCCATAGAGTATTCGGGGAACGATGACCGTTGTAGAAGCCACCACTATTATTTCTCAAGAAGTTGATGATGTGATGACCGCTAGGGCGCAGTACTTTCCCCAAGTACTTCCAGAGAAAATAGGGGCACCAATTCGGACTCACTCAGTGCGGTCGATATAAAAGAGAGTCATACGGGGTTTTTAGAAGGGCCATTCGCAAGAGTTTGGGGATAGTGCAGATGTGCGCTAGCTAGCCAATGGAAAGAGAACATCCAAAGGCAATTTCATATGGTGGAGTGCAACAACACTTAGGATTTAATTTTTAGTGATTTTTAAACTCATGGGCGCAGTGTTGTAGTGACAAGAGTTAATCACCACATCTCAATAGAGATACCATGAATATCGAGAAATTTTGGGTGCAATTTGACTGCAAGTCCTTTTGTATATTATTCAAATAGAGATGCAAAGAAATTTTTGGGACTTGTTACATGAGAGCCATACAGTGGCCATGTATGAGGAATAATGTGCTTATTTAGCAAACTTCGTACCTGACGAGGTGGATACGAGGGAGAACAGGGGTCCTTAAATTGATGATGGACTCATGGGTGGAATATGCCAACATTGATTGGGAAATATGGCGTGGACAATTTACACTGATATATCGTCAATGCCGTATTTTTACAAGGTCAATATCAATGCTTCCATGCGAAGCGATTAGAGAGAATTAGGGAATCTAGCTAGCAGAACAAGACTGGACGTATTGGTATTAGTGGAACACCACATGCGGGAATAACCAAGAGAGGGACCCATTTAAGAGATCCAGGTCAAGGGAATCTTGTATAAGTGAATGTGGATTTCAAAAGGTCTATCAGGGCTAAAACCATGTTCAATAAGGCCAACGGAGCCAAGAGAACTATTGGGGTATCCCCGATATGGCCAGTAGGGCTGAAGAGTAAGGTATCCCCGATATGTCTAGTAGGGCCAGAAATAAAGAGGTTACATAGGGAGGTTTTTTGTATGTAGAGAGCTAGATCACATGTGTAGAACTTGTCCCTAACGAGCTAGGGGACAACCTCGATTTGGGCATCAGGGCCAGAGGCAGGGGGATTTTACTGGTCGTTGTTTTATTTTGGGGAAAGGTCATTGAAAGAGAGTTTTCCCATAATGAGGAAGGGTACATGATCAAGGTGCCCAACAGGGGAAACCATGATAGTGGTTGTTGGGTCAGTACCGACTGAAGTATCACACCCAGTCACCAGTTGAGAAGCTAGTACTATTAGCGGTTGAAGATATAATTTTTATCCTTATGTAAATGGGGTAAATTATATGTTACATGGGTGCGTCACCGTATTTTATGTAGTACTACATTCGTACGTGAGATGGGTTTAGTGGATTTATCGTTAGTATCACTATTGTGTATATATATTTATCGTTAGGTAATAAGACCCATAGTTACATCTATGGGGGAGTGAGTGTGGAAACTGAGAGGGTATTTTTTTTGTATATCTATTCATTTTAGGGAGATGTATTATGCATGTATGATATTATCTTGTGTATGGACTAGTTAGCGATGGTTTGAGCGATGGTAACTATTACAGTAAGGTTATCATGTTCGTTATTCCAGGGTAGGAGGCATCGTTTTGCGAGGTCTAACATGGAAAAAGGGTCGAGATCATGTATGTATATTTTATGGTAAGGGATACTTAAGAAAGTATAGTTGCCTCTTTATATTCGATCCCAGTGCATAGGGACTTCTACTGATGTGATTCAGGGTATATCGGGTTTGCTGTAAAGGTGAGATTTAACTCATTATTGATTTAGTGCTCGGGACTTATGATAGTGAGAGCGTCGTATTGTGTAACTTTTTTAGTGGTGTGGGAGTGCAGGATTACACTCATACATTTGGGAATAGGATTTTGGGTGCCCATTTACATGTGTTGGGAGTTCGGAGACATTGTTAGGTGTTAGGGCATTGATTTTGAATGTTAATCATTGTACATGTGGAGAAAACACATGGAGATAAGGACTATTATGTGATGTAAGGCCAATGGAGGTCGATAGTATTGTGTAGGAAGCACTGGGGAACTTTTGTACCACAAGTTGATAAGTGGGAAAATCTCGAGAATAATTAAGTCATGATTAGTAGAGTAATTAAGTATATTATATGTCTATGATGACCATGCGAGGTTAGGTTGGTCATATGAGTAGTATGCTTATTATAATTTTGCAGATATGCACTGGGCACAGGGTGTATGGGTGCCCTGGTTAGGATGGTATTATTAGAATCTTTGGGGATAAGGGGTCATGGTAATACATGTGTTGAACCCTATGTCTATGGGGTAGTTAAAAGCAGAATTAGAAAGGTAAGATGGACTATTCGGTTATATACATTAAGGAGAGCTATCACAACCGGGATGATTTGAAAGACTGTGGAGATAGAGGCGAGGGATCTCTCTGGCCAAGGGAGGGTCCAACAAGTTTAGGGATTAGAGTGGAGTCACACTTAGTCAAGTTCTGAGGATGACTTGCACATAAATAGGATCTTAATTTTACTAGATAAGGAAAGTGAGCAATTATGGAGTCGACGCATGGGTCATGATTTTTAGTGCACCCATGAATGGAGTAATATGTACCATATAAAGTGGGATACAAAGCATACTAATTGGTGCTGAGAGAAAAATAACAAAGTTATCTCCAGGTGCACCACTTCTTAGAGGGAAAAGGTTAGTCTGAGATGATCAACCAGAAATTTTGTAATACTTAGTGATCCCAATGACAGAATGGTTAGGCAGAGTGATGGAGTTCAGTATTGGGTTACCGACATCATGAAAAGGTCAAGATATTATTTAGGTTATGGAATTAGTTGACCAATATGGAACAACTATGGCTAATTTGGGTTAGTTACACTATCGGGCAGTGGACCCAATATTTCATTGAATAAAGAGAATAAGTCGACACATGGTACCTCCCAACATTATTGTGCATTAGGATGAGACCTTTGGGTCCAAACTCTGATAGGGATTATCAAGAGGAAATGGGGATGAAGTTACATTTTGATATTGGCATATCACTTGTAGACCAAGGAGTAGATGAGAGAGGTGACTAAGATGCTGGAGAATGCGAGGGATGTGCATTCTTGATTTTTTAGTAATTGTGAGGAGTAGTTTCCATTGGTAGGGTTGCGTGAAAAAACCCATACCACTCTATTATCGACAAGGAATCATTTGAGACTTTGTACGGGAAACTTTATCTTTCGCTTTTGATTGGTTAGAGGTGGGAGAATGACAAACTTCTCGGGTCGGATGTGATTCAGAGTCTATCGAAAATGATTGAGTACAACAAGGGTTATTCTGTATAAAAGAGAAGCGTCGTAAGAGTTACGTTGTTACGAACCGAAGTTTTCGAAGTTTAACAAATTATTGTCAAGTGATTAGTGTATATGAATCACATGAGAACAATTATGTTGATTGAAAAAATGGAGAGTTAGTATTTGAAATGTTTGGACATTTCTTCGATTTTGAAATGATGGAACCGAGGGTGTACAGGCTCATCGTATTGGAGGATTTTTGGCAGGATAGTAATGTGTTGTGTATAGTCTTAAAAATGAGACGTTAAGAAGGATGATGTTGTGCGTCAGTGAAAAGTGACTAGAATATACTGGTTACTAGTTTTAAATAGAAGTGTATAGGCCTTCTGGCTAGAGAGTACCATTGGTGGGTGTATAATGGGGACGCCAAAATGTCTTAAGGATTTAACTTTAGGAACGTGAGGGTGTAGTGTGAATAAGTACTCGAATTTCTTAGTGCCATGGGTATATAAATTTCGAGGATGAAATTTCACTATAAGGGGGGAAGTATGTAACACCCTATATTTTTGGGAACATGTAAATTACACGTGTCATAGTAATTTAATTAAATTGAAAAATAAAGTGAATTGAATATATATTAATCATCGAGAAATAAAGTGATTTTTATGTGTTATTATATGCACTTATGTAATAAGTAAATGAAATTGGATTATTTTATGGTATGTCGTAAGTGGGTAAAGGCGACGGGTCGACGAGATCTCATTCGGGATACGCATATGAGGTCGTGCTGGTAATAAGATGGAAAATTGAATATATGTGACTCAAATTGTTATTTCGAGCCGATGAACGATCTGGTATGGGTCAAAATAGTCAAAATCAGGTACCCCGGCATAGTGATCGGGTATCGCAGGATGTTTGGGCAAGTCGGGACCCACTTAGGGGTATACGGGTCATTTGGCACTTTTGGGTTAACCTAATTTTGGGATTAGTATATTTACATTGGAGATTATAGGCTTATGGGAAGACACTTGACATTAGACGTATTAAGTGAAAGGAATTGGTGAGAAATGAGGAGGAAACACAAGAAGAACCACAAGAAGCCAAATTGGAGAGGACATTTGAAGAATTTTTCGACCTCACTCAATATACAAGGAGGATTCAAAATCTTTTTCATAACTAAGGCAAGTGAATGACTTGCTTCAAGTTATTTGTATAGTTATTTATGTCATACTATAATTAAAAGAATTGAAGCCAATTTTGGGGTGGGATTAATATGTTAAATGGGTTTTTGAGAAAGAATGAAAATTGTGAGGATTCCATATGATTATGATGATTAAATACCATATTAAAACTAGGTTTTTGATAGAGAAACCTAAGAATGAGAAAGTTATATTGTTTTCTTGAATTGAAAAACTGATACCGAATAATTAAAATATGTGATCTTGAATTATGTATTTAGAAATTGCATTATAGTTAAGGGTGAATTAACTCTGGAAAAGGTTAATTGAATCCCATTATTAACTTTGGTTTTTAATGAATTGGAACAATAAAACTTGTTTCTTTAGGTTGACAACTAATAGAATAATGATATTATGCATTGGTATGAAGATTAGGACACTTTTAGGAGTGAAAATTTGAGTAAATTGAGTAAAGAACATAGTAGGCCCAAGCTGAGTTGCGTACAGGGGCAAATCGGTTTGTTACCTAGACGAACCGATTTGGATCCAATTCTTAGCCTAGGCCATGAAGCTAGATCTTTTCTTTACGAACGTGTGAACGCCAGTTTCATATTTTTTAATTAGTTATGAATTTTCTATGGAAGGGTGTCGAAGAACAAAATCTATAGTTAGGAATTTCGGGTGGACTTTACCTTACGCATGATTGTGTTTGGATTGATTAGAACACCATGTTGATGTATCCTCTTTATTAATATGAATTCATAGTTGATGAAATTGAGTTATGGTTTCTCTTAAACAACTCTTTTAGGTTCGGGAAAGGTCAGGACTGGAAAAACGTCCGAGTGATTTTTGTGAATTTAGGGGAGTATGTGGGAGGTTATCCAATTTGAGGATATATTTTATTAAAATGGATTTGTGGCACTATCTTTGCAAATTGGGGATGAAATAGACAGATTATGTGAATATATATATATATATATATATATACATACTAGCGTATGCCCGTGCCTGAAGGCATGACGAAATTTTTCAAAGTACGTAATCGTGAAACGACGACAATTTTTCGAAGTACGTAATAGCAAAACAAAAAAAATTTGAAGTGTAATTTTAAAATAATGTCAAATAGTCCAATAAAATTCAAATAGTCTAGATTCATCAAATAAATTCACATATAATACGAAATATACAATATTCATCCATCGAATTCACATTGTGTCTCAAAAGCATAAAGTGTCAAATTTTTAAAAAATTAGGCATAATCTCCTTCGTTTATTGAACTATTCACCCTGGTTAACAAATAGCAAATAGTCCCACATCCAAATTGTCTAAATTCTTTAAACAAATTGACATATAAAATGAAATATACAATATTCACCAATCAAATTAACTGTCTCAAAAAAACAAAGTATCAATTTAAAAAAAAAATTGGACATAGTCTCCTTTGTTTATTGGACTATCCACCTATTTAAGGGGTAACAACAAATCCAACAAATTAAAAAAAAATCACAAATTCGGAGATGGGAGCTAGAAGGCCGGGAAAGGAGAATATGAATTTATTCTTTCTATGGGACTTACTCAAAATGTGTGTCGTGGTGCTTATGGATTAGGTGCTACTACTGCTGTCTTTCCATCCTTCTTCCCACCTCTGGCCATTATCACTCTCCCTCTCAGTTTTCTGTACGATTTGACAAACAATAAATATAATTAATCAGTTTCTCGAAGAAAGATACAATCACATAAGTAAATATACAATCAGTAAAATGAAATATACAATCACATCCAAATTGTCTAAATTCAAGATTGATTCATCCGGATCCAATTGGATTACCTCTTTTATACAAAAATGCAGTTTTGAGTTATATAATCTTTATTGACCTGCAAAATAAAATTCAAATCAATTCATTTTTTACGCGTATATGAATGGAATACGAATGGAAGGATATTCTTGAAAGTCACCGTGTCCGATGAATGATAGATGTCCAAACATCTATTACTATTTAAATGACTATAATATCATTCGAGAATACATGCACTAACCTTTTGTAGATTGTTATAGAGTAGTCAATTAAGGTGGGTTTTACACATGATGAATGCAACAAAGTCACCTGCTTACCATGAAAATAAAATTTGCAACCTTCAAGTCTTTCTACAATTCTCCTACCAAATGCATCCTCTTCACCTACCAAAACGAAACATCTCATTCAGAATTAACATGATTTTGATAAATGACCTGATAGAATTAAACCGTTCATACCAAATATTATACAGAAAACAAAGTAACTAAAATGTAATACCTTCATAATAGTAGGACCTTTCCATGCATTCGTAAGGAATATGATAGAATCAAGGAAATCAATGGCATGCCAGTTAATTATATAAAATAAGAAATATCTCAACATAAAACTATAGTTGAAAGAAAACTTGTAAAAGTATAACAAAGAACTGCATTTGCATATATGCAGCTACATATATGCTGCTGCATATATGTAGCAGTCTGCATATATGTTGTTACATATATGCAACCTGCATATATGCAGCCTACATATATGCTGCTACATATATGCATATGTGCGTGTTTGTGTGTGTGTGCGTGTTTATGTGTTTTTGTGTGCACGTGTGTGCATGTGTGAGTGGGGAAAGGGGAGGGGACGGGGCACGGGGCGCGTGTGTTTGTGTGCGTGTGTGAGTGGGGAACGGGGGAGGGAACGTGGCAGGGTGTGCGTGTGTGCGTGTATGCATATATGAAGTGCATATATGCATATTCCAACATATATGACAGTGCATATATGCAGTGCGTGTGTGTGCATGTGTTTATGTGTGTTTATGTGCGTGTGTGTGCGTGTGTGAGTGGGGAAAGGGGGGAGGGGACGGGTAGGGGGCGCATGTGTGCGTGTGTGCATGTTTTTTCTGTGTGTTTGTGTGTGCGTGTGTGAGTGGGGAAGGGGGGAGGGGACAGGGCAGGGGGCGCGTGTGTGCGTGTATGCATATATGCAATCTACATATATGCATATGCAGAAATGCATATTGAGGCATATATGCCATTGCATATATGCAGTGCGCGTGTGTGCATGTGTACGTGTGTTTGTGTGCATTTTTGTGCGTATGTGAGTGGGGAAGGGGGGAGAGGACGGGCAGGGGGCCTGTGTGTGCATGTGTGCGTGCACGTGTGAGCGTATATGCATATGCATATATGCATATTGCAGCATATATGCCTTTGTTTATATGCATATTGAGGCATATATTCCAGTGCATATATGCAGTGTGCGTGTGTGTTTGTTTATGTGCGCGTGTGTGCGTGTATGAGTGGGGAAGGGGGGAGGGGATGGGCAGGGAACGCGTGCGTGTTTGTGTATGTGTTTGT
This sequence comes from Sambucus nigra, assembly GCA_949130495.1. Classification (NCBI taxonomy): domain Eukaryota; kingdom Viridiplantae; phylum Streptophyta; class Magnoliopsida; order Dipsacales; family Adoxaceae; genus Sambucus; species Sambucus nigra. The sequence goes on along the minus strand of OX422207.1, from coordinate 351,416,708 downwards.
CTGCGTGCGTGTGCGTGTGTGAGTGGGGTAGGGGGAGGGGACGGGGAAGGGGGCGTGTGTGTGTGCGTGCGCGTGTGTACGTGTTCGTGTGTGTTTGTTTGTGTGCGCGTGTGTGCATGTGTGAGTGGGGAATGGGGAAGGAGATGGGGCAGGGGCGCGTGTGTTTTTGTGTGCGCGTGTGCGTGTGAGTGGGGAAGGGGGAGGGGACGGGGACGAGATAGGGGGTGCGTGTCTGTGTTTGTGTGCGCGTGTGTTCATGTGAGTGGGGAATGGGGGATGGGACGGGATAGGGGGAGCGTGCCTGCTCTATATACTATTGTATACCTGCTGTAATTCAAAGCCAATATTGATGAGTTAGTTAGCGATAAGAATGGGTGTGGACTCAATATTGCAATTCAAACCCATAATTGTATATAACATCATGCTATAACAGTATATACAACATAATGCTATAACAATATATACATGCTATATAAATGTCCAATCAGACTGTTGTGTAGCATGTAAATAACAGGAGAGGGTAGCATACTACAACAGTATATATCAAAATAAAATTAATAATGAAAATAGATCTCAAACCCAATTTTAATAATGAAGTATACATCAAAATAAAAATTAATAATGAAAACAGATCTCAAACCCAATTTTAATGATGAAATGCCAATAACAAACGAAAAAGATCTCATATAACAAACTAAATTTTTTCTAATTTGAAAATAGTCTACACCAAAACCCAGGCCCGAATAGTAGCATGCGAGAGTTTTAGAGACTTTGTACGCATTAAATTATACTTGATTCTGAAAAAAAATCAATAAAAAATATTAGGTAACTTCACTTCAACCTCCATTATGTCATAATTTCTATTGGGGCACCCTTTATTAATGAATTGAATAAGGTAGATCTCTCAAAATGAATATGTGGTCTGTTCATAACCATAACAATAGAAGTCCAAACATGACATAACCATTACCATTGATAAGAAATGAAAAATAAAACACACCTGTGTTTCTTGAAGAGTAAAATCTTCAAAATAGAGACAACAATGTGTTAGGCATTTTTTCAAAGAAATGGTGAACAAAAGCATTTAGCAAATAGATTATCAAGAGAACCATTTAGCAAAACAAGAATGATACACTAATATAAAAAAGAATTTAGCAACAAATATATTAGCAAACCAACATAAAAACCAACATATACAAAACTGACATTTTGTACAGAACCATTCTTAACCCAATACAAACCCCAAACCAAGAAAACAAAACCATTCTTTGAAAAAAATCCAACCCGGACACAAAAACCCCCAAACGAACCAACAAAAGCAACCAAACTAACCCTGAAAAATGAATAGAGAAGAGGTTGATTGATTGTGAGTTATATTTAAGGAAATAACTTAAAATCTATAATAACAAAAGCTAAAATTATACATCAGGGGTTGAAATACCTGAGATAATTTGGAGGATTTCCATGAAGCCTCATCTCGGACACAGTTTGTTGGTGCATAACTATTTAAGGATGCACAGCTGTTCCAGAAAATGAGGCTGCTATACCTCTTTAAGGCTGTTATATTTGTTTAAGGGTGCATACATGATAAATAAGAATGCTATACCTCTTTAAGGCTGTTATATCAATTCAAGCTCATGAAAATGAAGAAAACTCATTTAAATAAAAAATGTCATGTTTCTTTCTATCTTCCCACTATCCATAATAGAGGCTTAGCTTGGTCTTTATTGGTATATCTTCAAGTGCCTATGAAATTCTCTTGCAAAATTACCCCCTACTCCACCCGTACTTGCAGTTGAAGACTCAATTCAACCAAAGTGGTTAGAAGAAATAAGATATCAAAAAAGATGATAAGAAACATAGAATTTATTTTAAGTGTGACTTCATGTTATCAAAGGTTTCTTAAAAAAATTATTGGCAACCAACTAAGATATTAAAAAGAATACAAAGAATCAATACTCAGAACATGTATAATTGTAGTGTCTAAAACACTAAAAAGAATCAAGGTCATGCATCACTCCCTCTTACCATTTTTATAGTTAAAAAAGTTTTATATAACCTAAAGTGAATGAATAGTCTAAAGATAAGAAAATTTAACCCATTGTGAACTACCCATTAAACTTGCATATGTAATTGAATTAGAAAATGAACTAAATTGTAGACTAAATTGTGAAACGAAAGACGTAATAAATTATAAGAGCATCATTGGTTCTATAATATTATAGGTAGTTTCAATGTCATTGTCTTTAGTATACATGATTTCAAAATAAAAACAACAAAAATTATTGATGTTACCCATTACCCGCTGTAAATGCCGTTGGCCTTAGAAAACCGCCAAACCTGGGACGCTGCATAAAACAAATAAATAATCAAATAACTAAAAAGACATCTAGTGCATCTTAGATCTCTTCAGTCCAATAGATATGTTAAAACAGAGCCAGTAAGATGTTGCCTGATCAAATTAATTACCAAAAAGAAGGATAAAATAACCCAATGAGAGATAAACCAAGGGTGAGGCGTATGAGGGCAAACCAATGGGTCACAAAATAGTATTTTCAAGGAGTCCACATAAGTATTTTCATGGAGTCCAGATCAGTATTTTCAATTCATTATGGATTCCAACTCCATGGAATTCAGTATTTTCCACATCAGTCTGCAGTATTTTCATACTGAATTGATGGACCACATGAGTCTGGAGTCCATCAATTTAGTATTTTGAATTCAATATGGAGTCCATGAATTCAGTATGGAGTCCACATCAGTATTTTCCTCCAATTCGTGTAGCATTTTCAGTATGGAGTCCACATTAAATCCCAAATCAGCAATATAAACACAATATTTGTAGTAAATAAAAAACAAACAACAAACAAATCAATTTGAAATCTGAAGTTTTGCACACAGAAAAAAAACATACCCTTTGAGTTCTATAGATAGAAAAAAAAAGCATACCCTTTGAAGTTCTGTACATCAACATACCCTTTGAGTTCTGTACATAGAAAAAAAACGAAACCAAAAAATGCAGAATCAGTGAGTCCACATTAAACCCCAAATCAGTAATATAAACAAAATATTTGTAGTAAATAAAAAACATACAACAACAAATCAAGTTGAAATCTGAAGTTTCGTACACAGAAAAAAAAACATACCCTTTGAGTTCTATACATAGAGAAAAACATACCCTTTGAAGTTCTGTTCATCAACATACCCTTTGAGTTCTATAAACAGAAAAAAAATGGAATAAAAAAATGTAGAATCAGTGTGTAACCTAGAAAATCAATTTGAAATTTGAAGTTCAAAAATCTTACACGAACTCATAAACGTGTGCGTATGAGATCTGTGCGTGTGTGTGTGAGAGATATGTGCATATGCGTGTGCTTGTGTGTGTGTATGAGATCTATGCGTGAGTGGGGGCAGGGGAGGGGGAGGGGTGAGGGGTGAGGAATACATGTAGGCAGAAAAATAGAATGAGGGAGATACACACGGAGGAGAAAGCGAATGAATGAGATCGAGAGAGGGATTGAGAGATATGTGAATCCATGTGTAAAGTGAGAGTGTCTTCCAATAATGCCCCAAATTTTGAATTAGAGGGTAAGTTTCATAAGTTGAAAAAGAGGGGGAAACCAAAATAGTGAGGGGTAGATTTGTATAAAGAAATGGAATGTGATCTAAACCATTAAAATGTGTAAAAATATGTGAGTAGGTGGCATCGATCTAGACTATTAAAAATGTGTACATTTTCAAAAACCAAGATAACTTATTATATATATATATTTGTGATTATGATATTTTTGTGAAACATACGTTTTCAAGCGTATATGCTATTGGTGGAGGTTACGTGTCATGGGAGGTCACTTTGGAGAATTCCAGCAGAGGTAGTACTGTTCCCCTGGGTCCTAGGTCTGTGCACAACCATCTTATGTAGGTTTGGAGTCCCGTGGAATAATGTGGTACACTTATAACCCATAGACATAAGTCCATGATCTCCTCCGATTTTTGTGTTCATTTTAGGTTCGGTGGTGAGATTCCGACTTGGTTGCCTAGGTTGTGTTGGACATTCCTGGAGCTTGTTAGCATGGTAGTGAGTTTACACCAAGCGAGGAAATGCTCGAAGGGATTACAGTTATACGTATATAGTGAGTGATACATATGTATCTGAACAATATGTTATATGAATATACGTATATAAGTGTGACAATTATATACGGGTGAATAATATTAATACATGAGTATGGAATGAATAACTTGAGTGAAGTTATGTGAATTAATTAAGATTGAATTTAAAAATTAATTAGCGTGTGATAGCTAAATAAAATTTAAAGCATATAATAAATGTGTGTGACACAGTTTGGGCAGAAGGTTAGCGTATAGGACTAAGATATGTGCTGCTACTACTTAAGCCGGGTAGCAAAATTAGGGTGTCTAAAATTTACATGATAGGTATGCATAATAGATGAGGGGCGATGGTCTTCTCATGGGAGTGTGATGTCGATTTAAATATGGAAAAAAGTTATAGGTTTTTATTAATTCATTTTATTTACTTGCTAAATGTTTTTAAAAAGTTTGGGCCTCTGACCCGCATAAAATATTTTCAAAACTTTTAGGTGTTCAGACACATGGAAGCCAAGCATGATCACTCTTTCTAGGATTTATGGAGCTACATCATGTGGAGGCTTGCAGGTTTTTAGAGTAATCAATTCAATCTTTTGTAGATTGGTTTCATTAATTTGTTAGTTGGGAATGCCACCCCTTTTATCGGACTCTTTACATTTAGTTTTTATTCCATTCAGCTAGTGTGGATTGTATTGGATTGTTCTATAACCGATGGTGTATTCGGTATTTTGATTTTAATTTAATCTTTCTTTATATTTTATTAGAGTGATCGTTGAGTTTTATTTGGATACTTTGAATGGTATGTGGTGAATGATTTACTTTTAGGTATTTAATTAAAGATAAAAATTGGTCACCAGCTTATTTAAAGAATAAGTTGTTAGTAATTAAAATGTTTTCGACGGTAATTCTAAGAATGAACCAAATGAGATTCCTACTTTATTTTAGTAGAGGACTGATCAACCATTGCTTAAATAGGCAGGGTATCACAAACAAATTAAGTGGGGGTGAGACTAGGTGGTGGATAGGGGGATTTACTATTGGGGAATATATGTTATCTCTTTTAAGTCGATAAATTTATTGGATCCTTGGAAAAAATTGTAACTCTTTGGTGGGTCCTCAAATTTGTTGTTTTAGTTAAATTATTCTTGCATATTGCGGTGGTGTGAGTATTTACATGCAACATATTGCATTATTGTTTTGAATGAAATTAGTATCATTAAATATGACTAAATGAAATATATTACTGAATAAAATTTATAATTTCGTTACACTAAAGTGTGATAAAAATTTCATTACACTTTTCCTTCCATCCTTCCGTTTTCTTCGTACAAAATCAAATTTGAAAGTACAATTCATACAACAAAAAATACAATAACTTCATCCTTATCTCCATATTCTTGTAATTTTTGTCTTCACCCTCTAGTTAACGAATTCTCTAAATTAATCCAATGGAAGAAGTCACATGCTATAGGGTTGTGGAAAATGTAAACGAATTAGGGTTAGGGTTTGTAACAAAAATAGTCTATGGTTTCTTTAAGATAAACATCACCCCAAACTTTGATCACGCACTAAACCGTCTACCTGGTTTGAATTCACCCCAAGATGTTTGAATCAATATTCGGTTACCTTAATAGCACGTTATGCCTCACATTTTCTTATTATTTTCTTCCCCTTTTCACTTTTATGACTATTGCAATGTTTTGATACAATGTTTGTTGGGAATATTGTGTTATATATGAAAATTTCATGGGAAAATGTCTTTAGATTGAAACTTGTGTGTATAGTTGGTGGTATAACCCCCATTTGGATTGGTCAAATGTAATTTTGGTTTGATCACATAATGATCTATCCTTTTCAATTATTTTCATTAACAAAACAAGAACGACTATTTAATTATTCTTAAAAATTAAACGTCGGGATTAACAATGCAAAAGTTCAAAGAATAGGTCCAATATTTAAATTTCCCTAAACATCATGGTTAATTTTGCAAATAACCCTATAATATATCTGCAATCAAGTACCAAAACATTATTCATTCCAAAGGGTTAGGGAGGGTGAGATAAAAATATTGGTCACATTTTGGTGAGGGTTGAGAAGAGAGAAAATTATTTTTCTCTTATTTCTCTAAGTTTTCATCTTCAAAATTTCTCATGCACATAGCTTTTGCATTGAGTTAATCATATACTAGAACACATAAAGTATATTTCACATCTATGCAATGATTAAATTTTATTAAACATCAATAACATCTTATTGCTCAACACTGTCTCCTATATTTGATAACCTACAAAATTCGCAAAGGTATGGTGATTAAATTCCAAGATTCGGTTCATGTTTTTTTATTCCAAAATATGATGAATCAAAGTCTTGTGGACATAAATTTTTTATTATCAATCCCCATCAACTAAGACCCACGTTTTGCAACTGGTTGTTGAGGTGTTATAATAAAATGCAACTAGAGCTAGTGTGGTCATACGTTGACAGTTAGAACGCGGATGGAAAATTTATGGCATGATATCGAGTATGTACTATAAGTCGTGTTATACTCTCTATAAAAATTCTCTAACATTCATTAACATTACTGGAATTTGTTGAGGTTGTGCATAGCGATTTTTCCCGCAAAGATTTGCACTCTTAAATACCAATGTTAATTCGTGCGCTTGTGTTTTCATATTATTTTATTTCAATCACCAAACATGAAATTTGAATCAAATTGTATATCTTGGTAAATACTACAATTAGCCTAAATTATATTATTGGATTTAATTAGTTAATAACATAAATTTGGAGTTTAAGATCAGATGGAAATTATAATAAAAACCAATTTTTAATTCTGTTCAAATTAAATATTAAAATTAAACAAAATTACCCCAAATTATAGTGTGCACCAATTTAAAGGAATGTTGTATTAAAACAGATTATTCAATTTATCTTTATCCTAAAGCATGCATCAAGGTGATAGCTGGATAAAATATGTCAATCCACACAACATGCAGATTTATGAGGAAAATCTATAACGAGAAAAACATTGGATGATCCAGCCACGTAAATTCACTACTTATGGAATTACAAGGACACAACAATAGACTTACAATGCAATCTCGATGCCCTGGCAAGACTTGATGCTCTTTGTTCCTCAACCACTGCACAGTGACTCGCAGGAGTCTGTAATACCCCATATTTTTGAAAGATTTTATTTTAAATATGGGATTAATTCATTTATATGGGAAATTTATTTATAATAAATCTAAACTTAATTAAATAATTACTAGCGTGAGGAGAGTTTGTATTTATTAGTGAGAATCATGTTGATTATACTTAGTGAGTAAAGTAATATATGATCATGAAAATATTAAAATTGTCGTGAGTGAAAATACGACAGTTATGAAAATTAAGTTGGGACGCGCATGTCAGCCATGTCAAAATTTAATTAATGGATATAAAAGTGAATCATTTATTAGTATCTCATATGGTCGTTTCGAGTGCGCCATTTTATCTGGAAGGGTCGATATAGTTAGAATATTCTACCCGGGGGTTTAGTTTGGGTCCATGATAGTCTAGGCCGAACCAACACTCCGGGAGGGCGTTTTGGCAATTCGTATTTTTGGAGTAAAATAATGGACGAAAATGAGTGAAATAAAAGGCACCCTACGTGGTTAGAATAGGTTATCAGCCATAAGAAAGTTAGACACAAAGAGAGACCAAAAAGGGGGAAGGTTGAAGAGAAGTCTAGGGAAGAGCCACCACGAGTGCACCTTTTCCACCACCTTGACCACCATTGCGTAGATCGGAGAACGAGGGTTGAAAATATACCAACTACACCAAAGGATCAGACCATATTTCATAAGGCAAGTGTTTGAATCTTGATCTTTTAGCATTAAATGTGTTGATGTCAGTGTAGGTAATGAAACCCCCTTAAATTGCATGTAATTAGATGAAGAATTAATGATGAAAAAGATATATTAGGGTTAATTTGATACCAAGTTGAATGGTCCATGCAATTTAAAGATTAACTATGAATTTATGTTGATAATTTCTGATTAAATCTGGGATTCAATAAGTTTAATTTAAAACCTTATGAGGTAGGGTTCATGAATTTGAAATTTGAGGATTTTAGGTTTAAGGGTTAATTAATCCAGAATTGATGTGTTTAAGATCTTAGAAATCATCCTTTTATGTCGGAAAATAAATTGGAATTTAAAGGAAGGTGTTTGGGACTGATTTATAGAGCTTTTAGGACTGTTTATGGATGAAAAACGTAGCAGGTGCAGGTTGGGGACGAAACTGCTCAATCTCGTTTAAACGAGAACCGTTGTTGCATGATATGTCGTTATAAATACATGATATCTTTTTCAAATGAGATAGCTTCTAGTTCAAATGAGAGTTCCAGTTTCCGGAAAATTTTCTTCTATTTAAAATCTGGGTAGCAGGTTTAATTGATGTGATGATCAATAGTAAAATTGGGATCACGTTAGAACAAAATTATTGGGTGATAAGATGGGTATGATATTTTATGATAATTGGAGTGACGAGTTATCTCTAAGTTACGAGCGAGAGATTATTCATAATCTAGTATGTGTAATGCAAGTAGTAATGAGAGATACTAAGTATAAGTTAAATATTTAGGTTGTGTGTATAATTAATGAACTTGCTAGGTTGCGTTAATGCATGTAATGATATTTATTGTGTGTATGACATACCTACCATACTTTCTATCACGGGAGGTTGTGAAAGGGGACAATCCTATCTTAAGGAGCCTTCGGGGGGATATTTGGCTGGTACCTCAGAGCATGGAACCTTGGTACAGGCTATTTGAGAATGAGAGTGATGACGGTCATATGGGTGCGTAGGTATGTGCGTAACCCATAGGCTTAGAACTATGTTTGCCTCCAGTGTGGGATTGGTAATTTTTGGTTCGTGGGAGATTCCGAGCCGATTGTCCTTAGGTAGTGCGAGATGTACCGGGGCTAGATAGCAGAGTATGAGGGCACAATAGCTGAGTCTACAGTGCCTTTTTAGTATATATAATATGTAGTGTGTGGATATATATATATGTGTGTGTGTGTGTGTGTGTGTGTGTGTGTGTGTGTGTGTGTACCCTTTTTGCTCACTATAACCCATAAGAGTAGCCGGACAAAGCCCAAATGAGAAAAAGGGGGACTCGACCCAAATAATGGGTTCAAAGTGGCTGTTAGAACAAAAAGATGTGACCAAATCCATACCCAAGATCTCGGATGTGATATTCGAGGGATACTAGGTTAACGTGTTACCTCATAACACTCCTTCTCCTTCCTTCTAAGAAACGTTATATATATTGTACCCATGGCCTGGGCGAAAGGGCATGTAAAAAAATCCAGTTTGAGAGATACGAAATACGAAATAGTCGACCTCTTTGGGGATGTAGGAAATTTTATGAACCAAGTATATTCTCATTTTTTGTGATTACTGTTCTTTCTTTAATTCTGGTGATTGTTTTCTTTTCATAAATTATTTTGTGTTGAGATTTTTGTCACCACAATTGGCACCATCTGTGGAAAACGATTGATTTATCCTACAAAAACCCTTACCAGAATGAAACAGTAATGTCACATCATAGCAGTAACGTTCCTCAATAAGGAGACATTTAATAACAGCTAAACCCCCCGAGGGTAAGGTCTAAAATATGCCATTCAAACCCGAGACTTCTCCAGGAGAGGCAGGTCTGAAGAAAGTCAAGTTCCACCTAGGTCCACGCAAATCTTTTGGCTAATCGATGCCTATTGTGACAACACGAATATAATTATGATAAATTATATTTAAATCATTCTTATCTTATGTGATATGAATAATGTGATATTAGTATATCTAATGTTAATTGGTTATGTTTATTGTAATCCTACTTTCATAAATCATGAAAGGTCGAATTATTTACGAACACAAAATTTTGTTGTTTTCGGTAGAAAGGTTCCTGTTAGAGACTAGTTTTGACCTTTCTAACATTATAAATGACTTGAGGTGAAAACTAGATAGTTGTAGACATGTGAGTTAGGGTTGCAACACAACAAACGGATCATCAAATAGATGTCCGAGTAAAGAGTTATACCAAAATTACGAACAAAGGGCAAAGTTGTCCATTCCCTTTAAGTGGGATTTTGTCTTTTATTTAACCAAACGGTTTAATTTGATTGGTTGTCTTGGGAGGCAGCCTTGGCCGACTTAAAACCCTCCCTCTAGCATATTTCTTCAGCAAAAAAAATCCTAGGTTCAGTTTGAAGAGGGTTTGGCTTAAGGAAAGAGAAAGTAGATGTTTAGGAAGGAAAAGTGAGGAGAAAAAGTGTAGAAAAATCCGTAGAAATTACATAAAAGTCCCGAAGGTAATCCTAATTGAAAATCTTGTTATTTTTCATATATTTATGATTTATATGATATAAATCCCTGATTTGTTTATTGACCTTTCATGCTTGGGTGCATATGTATGAATATATGCAAGTTTAAGCTAAGTTGAATGCATAAACCCTTAAAATTGCCTTGTATTGAAACCCCTTGTATTAAAACTTGCATATCTCTTTGGGTACTTACTGGAATTGAGAAATTACAATTGGATATGAAATTAGACTCATATATTCATATCATATCCGAAAATGAGAATTTATCTCCTTGTTTTTAGGCCGTAATGATGATTTCAAGTTGGTACATGGTTTCTGTTTTTATACTTCATTTCGGTATGCCCTGAGTTTAGTTAAGTTTTTGAGATAGCAAATGAAGTAAAAAAATTATGAAACTTTAATTATGTACGATTAAGTATGTGTAATGAAAATGGGTTGAAAATCATGGAAAGTTATACTGGAGAAAAATTATGAAAATTCTTGGAAGTTGAAGGAACAATAGAGGAGCTTGTAGGGCAGATTTCTTGTGTTGTAGAGAAATGGTCATAACTTGCCCTAGGAAGCTTGAAAAATAACACCGTCACTTGTACTGGATATTATATTCATATATGTTTTCATATTTATGAGTTTGGACCCCTGTATTTGTACAATTTAGGAATATAGGATGGGTAAGTATGTAAGACCATAATTTCAGGCCATACTGGGTACCCCTTGAATGAATGTTTGTATTTCGTCCATACAAAGGGTACTTTGAGTACATTTTTCATGTGTATATACATTTAGGAGTATAATTTCATGTTTACTTGACTTTGGTTATAAATTCCTCATAAGGTATTTCCTACGGTTGAATGTCTGTAACTTTATCAACATGTATATCATTGTTTTGCCTTTACCTATGTTTTATGGAATGTGACTTAATTGGAATTATATTGTTGATGTATAGCCATGGAAAGTTACATAATTATGTTTGGATAATATTTATGATTGAGGTTCAGTACTGATTTAGTTGGATTGACAGGTGTAAGGCCTAATCAACCCAGTTCAGCTCCACCAGAAGGAAACCTGAATACGTAGTTGTCAACCAAGGTGAGTGTACTCACTGAAAAGAGATATTTGTATAGTGTTATTGATATGATCATAATATAATGAATATGAAATTGTTCATTTCGGTTTACCAAAATGAGGGGTTACTCCTCGACCAGGAATGGGGGAGATTTGTCTATTAATGACAAGGGGTTACTCCTCGACCAGGAATGGGGGAGAATTGTCTATTTAGACAGGATATGTGAATCATGATTCGAAAAAGTTGGTCATTCATTTTGAATGAGCCGGATAAGTTAATACATAAGTATATGGACATGATTTATTGCATTTAAATTCTTGCAGTAGTATAGTAGTGATGCATTCACTGGGCTATTTTGCTCACGATTCCTATGTTCACATTTTTCAGGTAACGCGATGTCACTGCCAAATCTTGGAAGTCGGGCTGGGTTAGCCAGGAATGGGAGAAATAAAGATTTTGTTTAAATGTAAATGATGTAATTAAGTTAAATTATCCTTCAAGCAAGTTTGTATAAGTATGACTACTCTGATGTTGTAAAAAGGTTTTTAGTTATATGGATTTACAATGACGACTCTGAAATCAAAACTCGTGATTATGGTTTGGTTAGATTAATTATGGTTTGACTCACTTTGACTTTCAAACTTAATTATAAGTAACTGGGTTGGGGTGTGTCAGCTTTTGGTATCAGAGCCTAGGTTTTAGAGGTTCTGGAGTGAGAAGAGTCTAGATTTGGCAGTGAATGTTAGAAATATATTTTATTTGACACTAACGATTATGTTAGGAAAGATATGTATATCTACATGTTGTTATATCTTTGATTCATTTCAGATATAAGAGAATGGAACGGGGGAATGTGAATGTGGAAATAGAAGATGAGGCTTCAAACATGGCAGTAGAGGCAGAGGTTGAGCAACATGTTCATGGAAATATAGAACCTGACCCAAAACAATTGACAGACATGAAAAAAATGGCACGTGCTATGACTCTAATGGCAGATCAACAAGCTAGATTTATGGCTCATGTGGAAGAACAACAGACCAGGCAACTGGAGGCACAAGCCTTGGCTAGGGCTGAGGAGGTGATACACCGGGAACAAAGGAGTACTTCACATGAGAAATTTATTAAGATGAACCCACCCTCATTTGAAGGAGCAGTTGGTCCAGCAGAGGCAGAAGTATGGGTTAAAGAGATTGAACTTATCTTTGGGGTGATGAAGATGCCTGACAATCAACGAGTGACCTTGGCGACGTATATGCTAAGAGGAGAAGCTAAGTACTGGTGGGATGCCACAAAACATTTGTTGATTACTCCAGGAGGTGAGAATCTGATCTCATGGGATGCTTTTGTCAAAGCTTTGTATGATAAATATTTCCCCCCAATGTATCAAAAACAAAAGGAGAAGGAATATTTCCTGTTGATTCAAGGGAGTATGACAGTTAGAGAATACGAAGCTAAACTTACAGCTTTATCTCGGTTTGCTTCGAGGTTTATACGGAATGAGGAAGATATGTGCAGCCGATTTCTCGATGGGCTGGAGTTAGTCATTAAATCTAGATTATCGGCTTTAGAGACTTTTAACTATTCCTCCTTGGTGAACAAAGCCATGCTAGTAGAAAGGGACGTGAATGAAGCTAGAGGGAATCGAGAACGAGGTGTAAAGAGAAGCAGATTTGATCCAAATTATCAAAAGAGTAGTGGCACAGAATATTCGAGGTTTGGAGGGAAGAAATTCCAGCATGGTAGAGGCATGGGAAGTAGTTTTCAAAGGGGTGAAGCTAGTGGTGAAAGAGGTTCAGGAGTTTTAGCACATGGAGATCCGAATGTTTGTTTCTTTTGTGGGGCATCAGGTCATATAAAGAGAAATTGCCCAGCGTTACTGAGTATAGAATGTTTCAACTGTCATCAGAAGGGCCATCTGAGAAAGAATTGTCCGATGTTATCAAGAGCAGTTTCAGTCAGTAGTGTGGGGCCTCATAAAGGATCCTCTCCAGGTAGTGCCACCAGGGGAAGAGGTACAGGATAAGCAAGTGGATCGAAGGCAGGAGGAAGAGTGTTTGCGATGACATTGCAAGATGCCCATGCTACACCTGAAGTGGTTACAGGTAAACTTTTTATTGCAAACAAAGATCTATATGCACTCATTGATCCTGGATCTACGCATTCATTTGTGGCATTAGATATTGTTTCATATTTGGATAGACCATGTTCATTCATCAATTGTGCCTTATATATTTCTACCCCAATGGAAAGTGTAATTCTAGTTGAGCATGTTTATAAAGATTGTGTCTTACGAATGGATGAGAGAGATTTCTATGTTGACTTGATACCGTTGGCCATTCGGGACTTTGATATTATATTGGGGATGGATTGGTTATCATCATATCATGCTTCCATTGATTGTTTTTGAAAAGAAGTTACATTTCGTCTTCCTGGTGAACCGGAGTTCCAATTTACAGGGGAAAGGAATGTTGTCCCTAGTTGTCTCATCTCAGCAATTAAGAGCAGAAAGTTATTGAGTAAGGGTTGTACAGGGTACTTAGCGTATGTGGTTGATGTTAGTAAGGAAGCACTTAAAGTTGAAGATATACCAGTGGTTAGAGAGTTTTCTGATGTCTTCCTAGAAGAATTGCCAGGATTGCCACCCGATAGGGAAGTAGAGTTTTCTATTGAATTAATTCCAGTTACTGGTCCAATTTCTCTTGCTCCATATAGAATGGCACCAGCAGAGTTGAAAGAATTAAAAGTGCAATTACAAGATCTGATAAGCAGAGGTTTCATTCGGCCTAGTGTTTCGCCATGGGGAGCACCGGTGTTATTTGTGAAAAAGAAAGATGGGACAATGCGATTATGTATTGATTATCGACAACTGAATAAGGTGACCATTAGAAACAAGTACCCTCTACCTCGTATCGATGATTTGTTTGACCAATTATAGGGGGCCGCTGTATTTTCGAAGATTGATTTGAGATCGGGTTACCATCAACTCAAAGTGAAGGCTAGTGATATTTCCAAAACAGCTTTTCGAACTCGATATGGGCACTATGAGTTTTTGGTGATGCCATTTGGATTAACTAATGCTCCAGCAGTTTTTATGGATTTGATGAACCGGGTGTTCCACCTTTCATTGATTCATTTGTGATTGTATTCATAGACGATGTGTTGATTTACTCGCGTAGCATGGAGGAACATGAGAAGCATTTGAGACTTGTATTGCAGATTTTGAGAGAGAAGAAATTGTTTGCTAAATTCAGCAAGTGTGAGTTTTGGTTGAATGAAATTGTGTTTTTAGGGCACGTGGTCTCGGGAAATGGGATTTATGTTAATCCAAAGAGAGTGGAAGCAATTGTTGAATGGGAAAGTCCTAAGAATGTGACAGAAATTAGGAGTTTCCTAGGATTGGCAGGTTACTATCGCAGATTCATTAAGGGATTTTCAGCAATAGCATTACCACTGACAAAGTTGACTCGTAAAGAAGTGAAGTTTGTATGGGATGAAGAATGTGAGAGGAGTTTTAAAGAATTAAAGAATCGGTTGGTTTCATCCCCTATACTTACTATTCCATGTGGGAATGAGTCTTTTGTGATCTATACAGACGCTTCATTTCAGGGGTTAGGATGTGTTCTTATGAAGAATGGGAAGGTAATCGCATATGCTTCCAGACAATTAAAGACGCATGAACGAAACTACCCTACACATGACTTGGAGCTAGCGGCCATTGTTTTTGCGTTAAAGTTGTGGAGACATTACTTGTATGGAGAAACTTATGAGATATTTACGGATCATCAAAGTTTGAAATACTTGTTTACACAGAAAGAACTGAATTTGAGAGAGAGGCATTGGATAGAGCTGATTAAAGACTATGATTGTACCATTCATCATCATCCTGGGAAGGCCAATGTGTTAGCAGATGCTTTGAGTAAAAAATCATCAGGGATTCTTGGTTGCATACGGTGTGCCCGTGTTGGAAATATTCTTGACTTGGCATCGATGGGGATTGAATTGAAGTTTTCAAAAAGTGGAGGATTATTAGCACATGTCACAGTGAGACCTTTATTGGCAGAACGCATACGAATTTTGCAGATGAGTGATCCATTCCTTGAAAAGAAGAAACAAGAAGTTCAGGATGGTAGAGAGAGTGACTTTGAGATTAAGAATGATGAATTGTTATGTTATAAAAATAGGATTTGTGTACCGAATGATCCACCCTTAAAGAAAGATATATTAGAAGAGGCACATAGTTCTATTTACTCTATGCATCTGGGAGGTACCAAAATGTACAGAGATTTGAAAGAATATTACTGGTGGAACAATATGAAATGTGAGATTGCAGAGTTCGTAGCTAAATGTTTAGTATGCCAGAAAGTGAAAGCAGAGCATCAGAAGCCAACAGGATTATTGCAGTCTTTGCCTATTCCGGAATGGAAGTGGGAGCATATAACGATGGAATTTGTTATAGGATTACCCCGGTCACCAAAGGGGCATGATTCTATTTGGGTGATTGTAGACCGATTGACGAAGTCAGCTCATTTTCTCCCAGTTAAGACCACCTACACTGTTGACAAGTATGCACGTATGTACGTTGATGAGATTATCCGTTTACATGGGGCACTGGTGTCAATTATATCAGATAGAAATCCAACGTTCACTTCTAAGTTTTGACCCCGTCTCCAGAATGCCATGGGCACATGTTTGAAGTTCAGCACTGCGTTTCATCCACAAAATGATGGGCAATCAGAAAGGACGATTCAAATATTAGAAGACATGTTACGAGCCTGTGTATTTGACTTCAAAGGTAGTTGGGATGATCATTTGCCATTGATGGAATTCTCTTATAATAATAGTTATCAGTCGACTATTGGTATGGCTCCTTATGAAGCTTTATATGGGAGGAGATGTAGAACGCCTTTGTGTTGGGATGAAGTGGGTGAAAGGAAAATTTTGGGTCCTGAATTGATAGACATGACAACTGAAAAGATCAAAATGATTCGGGAACGGATAAAGATAGCACAAAGCAGGAAAAAATTTTATGCAGATAAGAGGAAGCATCCATTGGAATTTCAGAAGGGAGATTTTGTATTCCTACGTATTTCACCATGGAAAGGTGTTATGAGATTTGGGAAAAAGGGAAAACTAAGTCCAAGATACATTGGACCATTTGAAGTGTTGGAAAGAATTGGGCCCCTGGCTTATAGATTAGCATTACCTCCAGATTTATCCCGTTTACATGATGTGTTTCACGTATCGATGCTTCGTAAGTATTTGGCGGATCCATCTCATCAGTTGAAAACTCAACCAATTGAACTGAAGGAAGACTTGTCGTACATCTAGGAACCAATGGAAATTATTGATCGTAAGGAGCAAGTATTGAGAAATAAAGTTATTCCCTTAGTTAAGGTTATGTGGATGAGCCATGGAGTTAAAGAAGCAACTTGGGAAATGGAGTATAGCATGAGGAAACAGTATCCCAATTGTTTGGTAAGTGACCTTTATATTAAATTTCGGGGACGAAATTTTCTAAGGGGGGGAAGTTGTGACAACACGAATATAATTATGATAAATTATATTTAAATCATTCTTATCTTATGTGATATGAATAATGTGATATTAGTATATCTAATGTTAATTGGTTATGTTTATTGTAATCCTACTTTCATAAATCATGAAAGGTCGAATTATTTACGAACACAAAATTTTGTTGTTTTCGGTAGAAAGGTTCCTATTAGAGACTAGTTTTGACCTTTCTAACATTATAAATGACTTGAGGTGAAAACTAGATAGTTGTAGAAATGTGAGTTAGGGTTGTAACACAACAAACGGATCATCAAATGGATGTCCGAGTAAAGAGTTATACCAAAATTACGAACAAAGGGCAAAGTTGTCCATTCCCTTTAAGTGGGATTTTGTCTTTTATTTAACCAAATGGTTTAATTTGATTGGTTGTCTTGGGAGGCAGCCTTGGCCGACTTAAAACCCTCCCTCTAGCATATTTCTTCAGCAAAACAAATCCTAGGTTCAGTTTGAAGAGGGTTTGGCTTAAGGAAAGAGAAAGTAGATGTTTAGGAAGGAAAAGTGAGGAGAAAAAGTGTAGAAAAATCCGTAGAAATTACATAAAAGTCCCGAAGGTAATCCTAATTGAAAATCTTGTTATTTTTAATATATTTATGATTTATATGATATAAATCCCTGATTTGTTTATTGACCTTTCATGCTTGGGTGCATATGTATGAATATATGCAAGTTTAAGCTAAGTTGAATGCATAAACCCTTAAAATTGCCTTGTATTTAAACCCCTTGTATTAAAACTTTCATATCTCTTTGGGTACTTACTGGAATTGAGAAATTCCAATTGGATATGAAATTAGACTCATATATTCATATCATATCCGAAAATGAGAATTTATCTCCTTGTTGTTAGGCCGTAATGATGATTTCAAGTTGGTACATGATTTCTGTTTTCATACTTCATTTCGGTATGCCCTGAGTTTAGTCAAGTTTTTGAGATAGCAAATGAAGTCAAAAAATTATGAAACTGTAATTATGTACGATTCAGTATGTTTAATGAAAATGGGTTGAAAATCATGGAAAGTTATTCTGGAGAAAAATTATGAAAATTCTTGGAAGTTGAAGGAACAATAGAGGAGCTTGTAGGGCAGATTTATTGTGTTGTAGAGAAATGGTCATAACTTGCCCTAGGAAGCTTGAAAAATTACACCGTCACTTGTACTGGATAGTATATTCACATATGTTTTCATATTGATGAGGTTGGACCCCTGTATTTGTACAATTTAGGAATATAGGATGGGTAAGTGTGTAAGACCATAATTTCAGGTCATACTGGGTACCCCTTGAATGAATGTTTGTATTTCGTCCTTACAAAGGGTACATTGGGTACATTTTTCATGTGAATATACATTTAGGAGTATAATTTCATGTTTACTTGACTTTGGTTATAAATTCCTCATAAGGTATTTCCTACGGTTGAATGTCTGTAACTTTATCAACATGTATATCATTGTTTTGCCTTTACCTATGTTTTATGGAATGTGACTTAATTGGAATTATATTGTTGATGTATAGCCATGGAAAGTTACATAATTATGTTTGGATAATATTTATGATTGAGGTTCAGTACTGATTTAGTTGGATTGACAGGTGTAAGGCTTAATCAACCCAGTTCAGCTCCACCAGAAGGAAACCTGAATACGTAGTTGTCAACCAAGGTGAGTGTACTCACTGGAAAGAGATATTTGTATAGTGTTATTGATATGATCATAATATAATGAATATGAAATTGTTCATTTCAGTTTACCGAAATGAGGACTCCTCGACCAGGAATGGTGGAGATTTGTCTATTAATGACAAGGGGTTACTCCTCGACCAGGAATGGGGGAGAATTGTCTATTTAGACAGGATATGTGAATCATGATTCGAAAAAGTTGGTCATTCATTTTGAATGAGCCGGATAAGTTAATACATAAGTATATGGACATGATTTATTGCATTTAAATTCATGCACTAGTATAGTTGTGATGCATTCACTAGGCTATTTTGCTCACGGTTCCTATGTTCACATTTTTCAGGTAACGCGATGTCACTGCCAAATCTAGGAAGTCGGGCAGTGTTAGCCAGGAATGGGAGAAACAAAGATTTTGTTTAAATGTAAATGATGTAATTAAGTTAAATTATCCTTCAAGCAAGTTTGTATAAGTATGACTACTCTGATGTTGTAAAAAGGTTTTTAGTTATATGGATTTACAATGACGACTCTGAAATCAAAACTTGTGATTATGGTTTGGTTAGATTAATTATGGTTTGACTCACTTTGACTTTCAAACTTAATTATAAGTAACTGGGTTGGGGTGTGTCACCTATGAGGACAGGATCTAGGAGTAGGAGGAGGCCACTCGCTAATAGGAAAACGAGAATGCCCATCTCAAAAGGTGACTGGATAGACTGAAGAGAGAGCTCCGTTAAAATACGAGGCAATGTAACAGTAGGACTCTTAGACCTCAGGAGAGAAAATCTCACAGCCGAGGAAGAAGCCCAAGACGTGGTTAAAAAAATGCAAAGACCAAGGTCAGGCGACCACCACTCTATGCACTTGTGACCAGTTCGCCAATATGGAAGTCCTGATTGCCAGAATGATGATATCGAAGTTTGGTCCGGAGAGAGATGGACCAGCACCAAGCTCACCGTGGTGCCAGATCAACAAGGGAGTTAGCAAGACACACTCTCAAAACTCAAATGAAGTCCCCTTTTTCAAGGGCGATAGAAAAAGAGGCCACCCCAAAGAAATTGGTGATCCCCAGGTTCAAGATTTACGATGGGAAAATAGATCCCATCGATCGTGTTAGGCAATACAGAAAAGCAAAGACTCTATGGAATCATAAAAATTAACTCATGTGCCAAATTTGTCCCTTGAGCTTGCACGACGTGGCCCAAAAATGATTCGAGAAGTTACCTAATCGATCCATCAAGAGTTTTAAATCCCTGGTCGAGCTATTTACGACTCGCTTTATTATGAGCAGCATCGATCCAGATCCCATCCGAAGGGGATGGATGCTTTGCTTACTATGAATAATAAGACACAGGAGAGCCTCAAAGAGTACACAAAGATGTACTGGGAGATATTTAATGAGGTTGAAGACTGCTCGGATCAAGTCACCATAGCATCCTTCAAAATAAGATTGCCCAGCTCTTGCCTCTTACACCAGTCCCTAACTAAGAAGGAGGCCATAACCATCGATGACTTAATGTCCCATATTGAGAAATACGATAAAGTAGAGGATGTGACCCATCTTAACGCAGGGGAAAATGGTCACGCAAAGACAAGAAAGAGGGGGGAGAAGGTTCAACCATAAAAGAAAGGGAATAAAAATGGGGGCAATAACGACTCCAAGAATGGGAATAGGAATGATGCCTCAAAGGCCTTTCAAGATCTAAATACAGTCTTCAAAGAGACGATATATAAGATCCTAACAAAGATCAAGGATGAGCCGTTCATCAAATGGACAAGGAATATGGGAGGAGACCCCTCTAAGTGAAACAACGCATTGAGATGAACGTTTCACAAAGAAGGCAGATATAAAACTGAACATTATAAGGCCCTAAAGTCTCACTTTGAGGAGTTGGACTAGGCCGGACACCTCAATGATTTTTTGGAAAAGAAGACAGATAAAGCTGTGGCAAATGGTGAGCAGTGACCGGATATGTCCTCAAGAAGGATATTGGTCATGAATTTACAGTAATACATGGGGCATCAGACCTCAAACTAATTCAAGGGAACGTAGCTCGAATGGAAGTTAAGAAGATTATCGCAGTTATGCAGGCCTTCCAGATTGACCCAGCTAAATCCCAGGCAGGGAAGGGGCGATGCCCAGAGGACATTGATTTTAACAGACATACCATTTTTACAGATGAATATTTAGTGGGAGTAAGAACCCCTCATCATGACACACTGGTCGTTACACTTAGGATAGCCAATTAGGATGTTAACAGGGTGCTCATCGACCAAGGAAACTCATTCGAAGTAATGTACCTCGACTTAGTAAGGAAGCTGAAATTAAGCTTAGAAGATTTGAAGGAGGACACCATCCCATTGGTCGGCTGCACTATGATGGTAACAATCCCTTTGGGAAAGGTTGTCCTTCTAGTCAGGGCTGGAAACATATCCAAATTATTTGAGTTTTTTATTATAGATATCGAATCACCATACTAAGCCATCCACGAACGGGGGTGGCTCCATGAAATGAAGGTCGTTCCATCGACTTTTAACTAAAAGTTAAAATGCATAAATGATCGAGGAATAGTTAAAATCCATGGGGACCAGGCTATGGATAGGAATTTTTTCATCGTGGCCGTAGGCCCCAAACAGTAGAAGAAAGGTGGAAAAAATGAAAGGCAAGGAAAAAGGACATGAGTCATTGATTCCCTCCAAATAGTAGCTAAGGTATGGTCGACCAGGAGTGGAGGAGACTAGGCTCCTCCCCTCTAAAAGGGTCGTTAAAGACATGAAAGAGGTCGCAGTTGCAAGTGGCTCGACCGAAAAGAAGTTTTTAATTGGCTCCTCCTTGACTGATGGAGAGTAGAAAGAACTAATAGTCTTACTTGAGAACAATGTGTATGTTTTTACGTGGTAACCCTATGAGCTACCTGGTATTGATCCCAGCGTCGCATGTCATCAACTACATGTGGACCCCGTTTTCAGGCCAGAGGCACAAAGTGCTCGCTGAACAGCCTCGAAGAAGGCCAAAGTAGTAGAGAAAGAGGTCAAGAATATACAAGATGCAGGGTACATAAGGGAAGTTCATTTCCCCAAATGGTTATCTAACCCAGTATTGGTTACTAAGAGAAAAGAAAAGTGGAGGGTTTGTATTGACTTCACCGACCTCAACAGGGCCTGTCCCAGAGACAGTTTCCCCCTTTCGAAGATCGATCAACTAGTTGATACACGGTTGTATACAAGAGAATGAGTTTCTTAGAAGCATACTTGAGATACCATCAAATCCTCCTTCACATACTAGATCAAGATAAAACCTCCTTTTTAACCACTGTTGGTTTATATTGCTATAAGATTATGCCTTTCGACCTAAAAAATACAAAATCAACCTATCAGCGGCTGGTCACGAAGATGTTCAATGACCAGGTGGGGGATACCATTGAAGTTTATATCGATGAAATGCTCGTTAAGAGCAAAATCAAGGATGACCACCTCTCCGACCTGGCTAAAACCTTTGAAACCCTCAGGTTGTACCGAATAAAACTTAATGCCAGTAAGTGTTCCTTAAGTGTTCAGTCAGGAAAATTCCTTGGATACTTAGTCAACAAGAGAGGGATAGAAGTAAAACTCGACCAGATCTACACCATCATCAAGGTCTACCCGCCCTAAATAGTAAGAGATGTACAAATGCTAACAGGAATGCTCACCACACTCAATTGGTTTATTTTTAAGTCTTTGGAATGATGCCAACCATTCTTTCAATTGTTAAAAAGAAACAAAGGAGTAACATGGGACAAAGATTGCTTAAGGGACCTAGAGGAGCTCAAAGTTTAGCTGAGTAGGCCCCCTTTGCTCATAATTCCTAGGCAGAAGGATGCCCTATACCTCTACCTAGTAGTGTTAGACCACACAGTAAGCTCTACCTTGGTATGTGAAAGGGAGGGAGGCCAGCATCCAGTCTACTACATGAGAAAAACTCTCTTGCAGGATGAACAACGATACCTACCATTGGAGAAGCTCTTTTACAGGCTTGTGGTAGCCTTGAGGAAATTAAAGCATTATTTTGAAGCTCATTCCATCTTCGTAGTTACTTCACACCCCCTTAAGGCTGTTCTAAGGAAATAAGATCTCTCCGACCGACTATCCAAATGGTCAGTCGGGTTGGAAAGGTTTGATATTCATTTTTAATCAAGAACAACCATCAAAGGGCAAGTATTGGCGGACTTCATTAACGAATTCATAGGGGATCATCCTTGACACCACCCCAAAACTAGTCATCCAAAAGAAAGTTTAGGTGTTTGGACATTGTACGTTAAAGGAGCCTCCAACTCAAGGAGGGGGAGTGGGTATTATGATAGTGACTCCTTATAACACGGGGATTAAAAAGGGATTTAGACTTGGATTTGAAGCCTCCAACAATGAGGTGGAGTATGAGGCATTGATTCTCAAACTACGAAGAGAAACTTTACTAGGGGCAAGGCATGTTGAGGTCTTTGGTGATTCACAACTAGTTTCCAACCAGGTAAGTGGTGACTTCAACGCAAAAGATGAAAAGATGTCAGCCTATCTCGACATTATAAGAGGATTAATGGACAAGTTTCATCAAGTCAATATTAAGGAATTCCCTAGGGGACATAACAACTATGCATATGCTCTAGCAACCCTAAGCTCAGCAATAGACTCAGACATGAGGAGAATAATTTAAATTTATTTCCTTGCATAACCCAGTACTCGAAGATCCTCCACATTGAAAAATCTCCTAGATGGATGGATCACATTATAGATTATTTGTGAAATGATAAGTTACCCCGTGAATATCACGATAGCCCATCAGATAAGAGTCAAGTATGATAATTTTTAGTTATTTACTGAGGGAAAACTATATAAAAGATCTTTCATTAGCCCCTACCTCCGTGCGTTCACCCATAGACGTCGAGCAACTCCTACACGAGCTGCACGAAGGGATTTATAGAAGTCATGATCGAGGAAAATCGATAGAGTTTCGAGAAATTAAGGAAGGATACTGGTGGCCATACATGTAGAAGGATGCTAGAACCTATGTTCGAAGATTCGAGAAATGCCAAAAACACTCTCCCTTATTCCACCAACCTTCCAGCAACTTAAAGTCCTTAACTTTCCCCTGGCCCTTCACCCAGTGGGTCCTAGACATCATGGGCCCTCTGCTTACTGTAGCAGGAAATAATAAGTATATGTTGGTGGCCACAGACTACTTCACAAAATGGATAGAGGCCGAGTCACTGGACAACATCGAGGACACTAACATGATAAAGTTCATATGGAGAAATATTATCACGCACTTCGACATACCTAGGACGATCATTACCGATAATGGGACCCAGTTCGAGAGTGGATCCTTCCAAAGCTTTTGCAGTGATAATGTAATCAAACACTACTTCAGTTCTATGGTGTACCCTCAAAGCAAAGGTCAAGACGAGGCCTCTAACAAGATAGTGACCAATGGACTGAGGAAATGCCTTTAGTGATACAAAGGATCATGGGAAAATGAACTTCCCCACATCATCTGGGATTACCACACCACCCCAAGGCAAGCAACTGGGGAAACACCTTTTGCACTCATATACAGAATTGAAGCAATCATCCCCTTAGAAGCTGGTCTTCCTACCATGAAGTCAAAGTTAGTCTACCAAGGCCAAAATGATGAAGCGTTACTCATCGAGCTTGATTTAGATAATGAACGATAAGAATTGGCGCTAGTTAAGATCGCATTTCACCAGTAACAGCTAGCCAAATAATACAACCAGAAAGTCAACCCATGGAAATTCCAAGTCAGAGACTATGTCCTAAGGAAAGTTCTTGGCAGCACGGTGAAACCATCATATGGCAAGCTTGGTCCTAACTGGGAAGGACCATTCAAGGTCATAAGGTATGACCTACAAGGAGCCTATAACTTTGAAACGTTAGAGGGATGGAAGATATAGAAAGCTTGGATCCATCCAATCTAAACAAATTCTACTTCTAAATTTCTTTATGGACCATTAGTTTAGGAAAATTTTCATTTACAAATTAATATTGCATTTTTATTTCTGACTGTTATTAATAAAGCTCAGTTGGGTCCAAGTTACAAGCTTCATTGTTTTAAAATAAAGAGCCTTTTGTGTTTATATCACAGTAGCCGAGTTTATACCTAATCAACTTCGCCATAGAGAAGCAAGAAGGGTTAATACATAATCACCCTCCTTAGGCCCTTGTTTGTGATAACTAGCCTCTGAGGTTGCTCCGACAATAAGTAAAGACCTACAGGGGATCCTTAGGCAATATCGCCAACCCAGGTTGGTCGCCAACATAGTTTGGATTCAAAATCCCGTTTGGGCGGATTATCCACTAGTCAGGTGTATCCTCGCCATCGTCTTACTTAGTCCTAAGGAAGTGTGATGACACGACCTAAAAGGTAAAACAAGGCGGAATAGTAAGTCTATGACATACTGGACTGGGAGAACAATTATTTAAAAAAAAGCCCATGATTAGTCGACTGAGAAGCCCAAAATCACTAGAGATTATCAATAAAAAACATGTTTAGTCGGGAACTACCCAAAACATAAAATTTTTATTGCTAAAGATTACGGTTACACATACAACAGTGATAAAATAGGAAAAGAAGAAAGGCTAAATTGGATCCTAAAAGGGATTAGGTCACTGAGTAAGGTAATCAACCACTCGCTCCCTTCAACCATCATTTGGATAAGGGGAAAAGTCCTCCTCGACCTCTTCTGAGCTTGACTCTATCAGCTCCCTTGGGATTGCGTCTATTGGGATATAGTGATCATCCCTTCTGAATGGATTTTTCTTCGAAGACGAAGGAATGATCTCACGTCTATACAAAAGGACAGGGTTCTTAGGCACCTCTAACTCTCTAAGGACACTCAGCCACCCTTTGATTAAAGGATAGCTCTTCGACCTCCTTTAACCTCGTGGGAGTATCTGTCCAGTCCTAGTTGTACCCATCTTCCCACACTCTCTGAGGACCTTTCTTAAATAAGTGCCTCATTAGGGTGACTTCCCTTTGAATCCCGACAGCTATCACGTGCTCCCTATGAACATCTCCCCATAATTCGGTAATCTCCCTGGTTGAACCCATGTCATTAGGCCTAGCTCGCTGCCTAGTTGATGAAGAAGAACCTCGTATGAGTGGAGTGAAAATGTTTAGTTCATTCTCCCTGAGGCAAGTGACTTCCCTCCTTAAGGCCTCGTTCTCCTGTTACAGAACTTCTCCGACCTGATTGATATCAGAGGCATCCAAGAGTGTTGGAACACGAGGCCCCCGATTTAAAATTCTTATACTTCAAAAGTAATTTCCTTTTTAGATGCGGAAATGCAAGATGGTTCAATTAAACACCAAAATTTTAATTTCGTATCAAATTAAATTAAACACAGTGAAATAAGATTAAATCCAAACCAATTTAAATTTCACTTAAACCAATTAATTTAACCCAAGTCCTAGAAATTTGCCTAAGCCATATTTTCAATAATTCTAAATTTTTTCAAACCAAATTTTACCAAATTAAATTAAATGACTTGAATTAAATTAACATAAACATTACCCAATATTAGTTTAGCACCAAATTAAGCATAAGTAGTGATTGAACCAAATTTTATCTTTTTACCTAAGCATGCGTTCTAGGTGATATAGCAAGATAAAATTAAACAATGAATCACTACGCCGCGATGTACGAGGAAAAACCCATAATGAAAAAAAAAGTGGGAAAGTGGGTAAAAAACTGCTCAAAACTGCCAAATAACTGTTCTCGCCAAAACTCGTTCGAACGACATTTTCGTTCGAACGAAGTCTCGTTCGAATGAGCTTCTAATGAAGTTCCAGTGTGAACTCGTTAGAAATTTCACTGGAAATCTCGTTCGAACATCAAGTTCTTTCAAACGACATTCCAGTGGCCTTTTGGGGAACTCGTTGGTAAACTCGTTCGAACGGCACTTCGAACGAACTTCTAAAAAGTTTAAAAATTCTATTTTTAGCCCAAAAACTTTATATACTTTATTTTGAGTTTTAATAAAATCTTTCAGAAAACAAACATCAGTTTTAAATAAACTACACCCAATATGAAATGTTCCAAGCTCCTATATATATATACTAAGGTATGCCCGTGCCTGAAGGCACGACAATTTTTTTAAAGTACGTAATCGTGAAACGATAAAAAATTTCAAAGGAATTCCCGTGCCTGAAGGCACGACGATATTTTTCAAAGTACTTAATCGCGAAACGAAGAAAATTTTCCACCGAACGTAATTGCAAAACGATAAAAAATTTCAAAGTGCATAACTACAAAAAAAATTAAAGCACCACTCATAGTCAAATTTCTAAAGTATCACGTTGGGTATAATAAAACTTTGCTCAAGTTCCATTCATTACAAATATTTTATAAAAATTGGACAGAGTTTCGTTTGTTTATACGACTATCAACCCTGTTTGGACAATACAAAATACCATAACAATAATAAAAATAGTCCATCTTGGACCTCGCATATATCATCAACTATTCAACTCAGAAAAAAAACATGTATCACAATAGACAATCCCAAATTTCGAAGAAAATTCTATTTACACCCGACGATTATGCTGAATTTGCATGTTAAGATGATAAACCGTCTTTTTACAACCAAAACATATTATACTATGCCACCTGTATCTCCCACATCATGCTTGTCTCATTCATCGTCACAAAATGTATATACCAAAATTATACCAAAAATCTAGTTGATTTGAAGTCTCTATGCCTCTGATCGACACGACTGACATGCGTAGATGACAATTGGACTATTAATAGGAATAAAATAAAAAAAATGAAGAAACTAAAATAATCTTGGGCATAACTAATGACTATACCTTGTGGCATAACTAATGACTATACTTGGGCATTTCTTCATCCGAGAAAAATAGAAATACCTGCAAAGCAAGAAATTTAGATCCTAGATTTTTACTATAATAAATCCAAATGTGAGGATAAAAACAAAAACAAAAATGCTCATATACAACATCCAAATTTTGAAGACCTAAAATATAACCTTAAAAATTGCAACGATAAAAAAACTTGTAATTTCAGAAGTGTGTTTTAGTTTTAAGTGGTCATTTTTTATTTAAAATTTTTGAATCACAAGAGAAACACATGATCCCTCCATTAATTCTCCGCTTACTAATCTTACACCTATGATGGCATAATTGGGACATCTTCAAACCAATACGTTTGGTTTTCAAGGTTGGGTTTACTTAGGATTCAAACTAATAGGAAATCAGCTGTCATAGAGGCTATAACAACTAATCATATATGCTATAACAACTGATCGTAGAGGCAAAGACAATAGCAACTGATCATAAAGGCAGAGGATATATCAACTAATTATAGAGGCTATAACAACTAATAGGAAATCAACTATCACAGTGTAATATGCTTTGGTTGAATTCCTTTATGAAAATGCATATTACACTAGGATAAGAGGCTATAGCATCTGAAGTCATTAAATTCTATAGTAACTAATAGGAAATAGGCTATCATAGGTTGAATTTACTTCGAATTCAAACCGGTTGAAGGTCAATTATTAGAGAAAATTTCTCTCTGTGATTTGTAATAAATTCTCCTAATTTCTTTAAAAAAAGTATTTCCTACAATAGTTAAAACAGGTTTGAAATATGATCGGAACATAGTTAGAGGAAATTCACATAATTATAACATCGTTTGAAAAAATAATGCACTGACATAGCTGATATGAAAAGTCCTCTAATTGTTTGGTTTCCTATGGATCAGTTGGTTTCCTATAGCTGATATCAGTTCAGCTATGACCCGTTGGTATCAGTTCAACTATGATCCATTGGTATCTGTTCATATCGGTTCAGTTATGATGTGAGTTCAGCTATAACTATGACATCAGTTCATTTTGATCCATAGTACAACTATGATCCGTTGGTATCAATTCATATCAGTTCATCTATAGCTGGTATCAGTTCAGCTATGATATCAGTTCAGTTATAATCCATTGGTATCAGTTCAGCTATGATATCACTTCATCTGATATCAGTTGAGAAAAAAAATGTATTTCCTATAGCTGATATCAGTTGGTTTAGGAATGTGATCAGCAAGTCAATGAATGGAAAATAACTACTACAGATTCAAACTAATTGAAGATCATAGCTAATATGCGCTGAAGAGAGTTTAGCTCTGATCTGATCAACTAATATCAATTCTGTAAAAATAATTCGATAACTGATAATAGCAAACTAACCTCCACAAATATAGAGTTACCTATTTAGAAATGGTTCAAATGCTTGATTCAGTAGTAGTAGATGTTTGTAGTAGTAGTCGCAAAAGAAATATACATGTTGGTAATTATAAATCGAAGGACCTACAAAACAAATATTATCACAAACCAATATTATCACAAACAAATATTATCACAAACAAACGTTTATAATCGAATGAGGACTTGTTATTCCCCAAACCAAAATTGTACTGCCCCATACATAGAAACAAATGTTGCTCCATACCTTACTTACTAAAAAAATTAGCAGAAATAAAGATAATATACATCGATCATATGCTGCTGAAGAAAAAAATACGCCGAAGATCAATAAACAAATAGAAAATTAGTAAACATGTTAGCAACAAAAAGATTTAACAAAAGGGAGAAAATGCAACATAAAAATAACCTGCTATAACAAAACTTCTGGATACACAATATTTGTCGTTGAGTTTGTACCATCTCGAGGTAGAATGATACTTAAACAATTTGCACTTGTACATCTTGAAAAGGCGACATATAGTTAACCGTGACTAAAAATCGATGTTCGCAAGTCAATTCCAACAAATTTAACAGACTGACCTTGGGATTTGTTCATCGTCACTGCATATGCTAATCTAACCGGGAATTGACATCTTTCCATCTGAATTCGCACTTCTGCTGAAGAGGGTGTTAAAGATATTCTTGGAATGAAAACGAAATTACCGCTATGATCTCCCGTTAAAATATGAACTTCAATTACATGTTCTGCGCAATTAACAACGATCAACCTAGTGCCATTACAAAGACCATCCCTAGGCAAAATATTTCTTAGCAACATAATAGGACAACCAATTTTGAGTTCTAACTTGAACAAAGGCAACCCCGAGGGACTTACGGAGTTCAAATATTAGTTTGGATATTGATTAACTACTTCACTACTTGTTTCGTCTAGGCACAATTTATCTGCAGCCAAGTATGTTATTATTTCACCGGGATGAAGATTTAATGCAGAACTGTTTATAATATTGACATCGTAATTTCTGGCAGAAAGAATTATTCATTCTTTAAGGTAGTTAGGAGTGGTAGTGTCGATCGCATTCAGCGATGGATAAATCTCCGTCAATAACTCATTAAGACCATTGCACTTGCATATTGTTGAAGGTAGGTCTACATCTTCTTGGGGGTTTGACCCAATCTACAAATATATAAATTAAAATTAGTAACATTATAAACGGTATAGAAATATGTGAAAACAGAAATGGACTACAAAATTAAAATTATACCTCAGATAGGAAGCTTGAAAATGGAACACTTTCAGTTTTTGGGTTATTAAGACAGACATTGGCAACCAAAGTCAAAACGTGAATATCTTTCCATAACAGCGAACGCCTCAATGATGCGACAATAATTTCCTCACGAAGACCCCTTGGTATCACGGGTAGAATTTGATGAAAGTCACGACCCAAGACAACAGTGATACCCCCAAAAGGCTTATTACAATTACGAATATCTTTCAAAGTCCTATCTACAGCCTCCACACAAAATCGCTGTTGCATTGGAACTTCATCCCATGTAATTAATTTTTCCAACTTAAACAACTCAGAATGAATCGACTGCTTTGTAAACCGACAAACTGAATTTTGAAGAATGTCCAAAGGAATACAAAAGGTTGAATAGGCGGTTTGACCCCCCACCAACAACAGTGATGCAATTCCAGAAGAAGCAACAGTAATAACAATATGTCCAAGGCTGCAAAGTTTTGTAGCAATAGTATTGTACAAGAATGTTTTTCCGGTTCCCGCACCACCATTCAAAAAGAATGTAGTTCTATTATTTTCTAGACCCGAAGCGGTTATGGATTCATATGCAGTTCGTTGTCCATTAGTAAGACAATCAACATTAGATTGAGGCTCCCCTTGTTCAGCTTCACTTTGCAATTGACGATGTTTGCGAATAAGCCTATTACCCATAGTTATACACCAATTACCAATCGAAACGGGTATCGGAGGAAAACTAGATAAGCTTTTTCCTAATTCTTTCAATAACTCGTTGATCAGATACAAACCATAGTCTTCAATTTGAATCTCAGTTAGAGTCTAAATCCCGTACAATGTTTGTATATTATGAGCCAAATCATCGCATATAGGCATCGCAAATTGATTCCACAATATATCAGGATGTAGAGGCGCACATTGAGTAAGGATAACAACGAATAACCGTCTCAATTGATACCCAGTTTTAAGAACTGCAGCCTCTTGCAAACATTAGACCCATTCACTGTCGTCTTCTAAAAGCCCCAAAGCAATACATGTTAACTTGAATGAATCGTAAGTTATACCATTGATAGTCTTAAGAGCTTCATACGATGGAGGTCCTTTAACCACTGTTAAAAGGAGCCGCAAATAAAAAAGATCACCTGAATTCGGGGAGGCAAAATACATTTGACCAATTGAATAACCTTGCATTCTTGGAGATATCATAGTCCACGTCTTCGATTCTTTATTCCAAGTAAAATTTTGTGGAAACTCTTGATATGTGAAAGCGCGTGCAAATGCATTTGATGCACATGTGGCAAAGAATTCAGTCAAAGTGGTCTTTTGATTAGCAGCTCTAGACATAATTGTTTCCACAGAATCATTTGGATTAAATGAAACCCGATGTATTCTCGGTAAATGAAACGGTAACCGAACAACATTGGGAATTTCTTCATGCATTGGATTACCAAATAACCACTAAGCAGCTTTAGGCGGTCCAATGTATCTCTCATCAAGGTATTGTTGGATCTCATCAAATCCTCCTAAAACCATTGTAGTGCGATCAAAAACCTTAAATATGTACTTGTTAATATATTTTACACATCTCAACCCCTCACAAACTTCCACATTAATATGGCAATAGAATATTCTAGAAAGATATGCATTATATGGACAACATCTTTGTTACATACTACTTTCCCTCCAGCAATAATGTACTTTCGACCATCAGTACGTCGAAGATATATTGGATATCCATCTTGATCCATAGTCGTGTAATCTGCCCAAGCTCAAGGATATTTCTTTGTACATCTACCATTTTCCATGCAAGGGGCATTGGGGTTTTGGGGACCGCAAGGACCATGTACCATACAACCCAAGATTGTCTCGAATAGGGTAGGATCTTCCTTTGGATCGGGCAATTCAGCACATACAATTTTATCCACCTGATCACAAGTCTTAATTTTACTTCTGCTTTCCAAAGAAAAAAAGAACATGAACATGTGGCAAACCCCTCCTTTAAATTCAGTAGTAAAAACGTGCACGACTTTCCTATCGAAAACATTATTGCTTCTCACTTCCTTTATCATCGCTTTTCTTTTCATCTCAAACACGCGAGCTACAATGTCGGGCCGATCTAAAGAATGTTGATGTGCCAATAAAGCTCCAGAAATTTCAGACCAACTGGGATTTGCAGTCATAGTAAGGAATATATTTGGATATTAATGATAACGTGTGATGGCCATCGAATCTTGAAAAATTTCAAACATATGCCTAGCACTACCAGTGAAGGAAGATGGTAAAATGCTACATTTACCAATTTCATTTCCATTAAACCCATCTACTATACCTTCAGCAAGTCCAGTATACAAATCAACACGCAAGTCGGATTGATTAAGACGGTAGTAGGTCAAACGATTATACTCAGTTGAAGCCCAATCATCAACAATGAATTTTTGAAACAACTTCCCCGCTCTAAGAATTATGGAGTATTCATTTGCTCATTCAAAGATAGGATAACCATGATAGTAAAGTTGAGTCAACCGATGACATAAATCGGGTTGTCCACTGACTACATCCCAACGTGTCATATCAGGTTCCCATCCGAGCTCACCGAGAGGGAACAATAGCACATAATGCAACGGTAAGTACGTCGGGTGGCACTCACTAATTCGCATCAATTGATTATCTCCCTTCAAGCGAAGAATGATATCTCTCATCACACTCAATTGAGAACCATCTCCAGGTAATACAACTACAATCTCCTCACTTGATGGTAAATTATACCGCTGTCTATCTGTTGACTTGCTATAACGCAAATATGCTGGTACATTCACATTTGTTGTATTTACCTACTCTAAAATAGCACATGCCTGTCGAAATTTTGATGAAAAGGGATTAGTGGTCAACAAACAATCTTGAATAATTACAAGAACATCCCTTCTTAGTTGTGGATTTTGGCGCTCGCAAATATCCAAAGCAGCATCAGGATCATAAATATAAAGCTGAGCATAACTTCCTTCATGCCCTTCTTCAGGTAATAAGGTTCCAAACCAATGACGCAATTCTCTATGAATGGTAAAAGATGTAGGACCCCGTCCAGTAAGTACTCTATCATCCATTTGTACTCCAAGACAGGTAAAGGCATTAGCACCATTATATTGTCTAGTAAATCTTCGAAATGAGTATGACTGAACATCATTACCATCGTATAAAGATTTGATCTCGGGCGGAGGCTCATTCAAGGATGGTAACCTTATTTTACCTTGTAAGCAACATTTACCAAATAATGAATGTGCGATTGAAGAATTGCTCAACTTTTCCCCAAGCCAATATAAGACCGAACACTGAGGACACACAACATTCATCATTCTAAGAAAACGTCTACCCAGGTCAAGAGCATGTTCCCTCTACAATAACAATAAAAATATTTTAGAAAGTGAAATAAGGAAGTGTTTGAAGCGAAAAAGATGCAGCATGGAATATAATGCAAATCATTATAGCAAAGATGCAGTATGCAATTCATGTTATTTTTTGTGGAATTTTCATTGGAATTGCATTTAAATTACTATGTTAGAGCAAAAATGCTGTATGCAGATCTGTTATTATCATTAGAAAATGTTGTATGCAGATTCATTGGATTATGTTATTTTCATTGCAATTCCAAAAATGTTGTATGCATCATCAAATTCGTATTATTTTCATTGGAATGTTCATTGCAAAAATGTTGTATGCAGATCAGTTATTTTAATTGCAATTCATGTTATTTTCATTGAAATTTTCATTGGAATTGAATTATAACTGATCAGTATGCAAAAATGCATACTCCATAATTCTTAGATAATATCTGATGATAGCAGATCATAACTGATTGCATTATAACTGATCAGTTATGATCAGCATTATAATTGATTAGTTACCTATGATAACAGATCATAGGTAATGTAGTATGTATATCATAACTGATCAATATGCGGTATAATAGCTGATGATATGCAGTATGCAGTATGCAGATCATAGGTAATAGCTGATGATAGCAGATCGGTTATGATCATAGGTAATAACTGACACGGGATGTAACATAGTTATGATCATAGGTAATAACGACGGATCTAACATTCAAAAACATAAATGAAACAACTAAATGGCATTAACAAAATGATATTAACTAAATGGAACTAACTAAATGATTGAAAGTAAATGATATTAACTGATCAGATCAATTACTATGGATCAAATCATAGCCGATTAATGCTAATCATAGCAGAGGTTAAATACATCTTTAGCAGGTTTAGAAATTACTCTGCTTTAGAAATTACTCTGCTATATAGGTTGAATTTATAATCAAAACATAGCTGATCATAGATGTTATAACAAAGGTTGAATTTATAGAAGTATACAAGATCAATTACTGATCCGATCATATAAGTATGCAAGATCATAGCTAATCATACCTGTTATTAGATGATCGAATCAATTACTACAGATTCAGACTAAATGATTGAAACTAACTAAATGATATTAGCAAACCGGATCAATTAATACGGATCTAACATTCAAAGTAACATTCAAACTAAATGATTAAAACTAACATCAATGAAACTAACTAAATTATTGAAAGTAAATGATATTAACTGATCAAATCAATTACTATGGATCAATTACTACGGATCTAACATTTAAAGTAACATTCAAACTAAATGATTGAAACTAACATAATGCAACGATCAATTACTATGGATTCAAACTAATTGAAGATATGGCTCATTTCAATTACTATGGATCATTTCATAGAGAGGGTGCGAACGGACCGATTAATTTGAGGAGCTTCTTCATCTTCAAGATACAAATGTAAATGGTCATCGTGTAAATGGTCTTCAAGATCCATAAGCTGAGCCATATTTGCATCTGTTGTAGTATTACAACCTGACCGCCTAGACGGCGTAATTTCACGTTCACGGCGTAGGCGCTACGAAACTTTAGTCTTTGAGAGTCCAATTTCAAATTGTTCCTATATATGTAAAGATAGAAGTAAATATATATTGCATAATAACGAAATAAGTAAATACGATAGAAGCAAATACGTATTGCATAATAACGAAAGAGACAGACCCCATTAGGAATAACTTTTTCTTTACCTTTTGCTTGTCTCCTAGAAGGCGGTAGGCCAGGGATAGGTGAAGGGCGAGAAGGCGTGGTTCCACGTTCAATATGCTAACGTTCACGTCTACGAAGCTGCGCAAATGCAGCCTTGTAGATTCCAATTTCAGATTGCTCCTGTAACGATAGGTATTTAGAATAATGTGATCTATAATGATAGTAATTTAGAACGATGTGATGTAAAGAGACATACATTACTACGAACGTGATCATCAAGGTGAGGTGTTTGACATGTTTGAGTAAGAGTAGAATGTGGAGATAGAACGCAATCAGCAACGCTGGGTGTTTCACGTACCCCATCTTGCTGTAATGTAAGTGGAGTTATATTACTACGAATGTGATCAGCAAGGCTAGGTGTTTGACACGATTGAGGAAGAGTATAATGTGCAGATATAACACGTTCAATCCTATCTCATTCACGTTATCGTCACTGAGAAAATGCAGCCTTTGAGATTCCACTTTCAATCTGGGGCAAGAAAGGAAAAAAAATGTATTAAAAGTGAAATGATATTTTGCCTTTTTGAAGTACAGTCTATAAAAAGTGAAAAAGCCTTTTCGAACATACCCCTTACGAAATAACTTTTTCTTTGCCTTTTCGCTTTCTTATACCTACATTGGAACTTGGCACAATGTTTTGATTTTGTGCCTCAATTTGAATAGTATTTATCTCATATTCATCTCGAATAATAACACCAAGGTTTCTACGTCGCGTATATTCAACCTATGATACCAAAAACAATTAGAACACTTTCAATGCCAAAAACAATTTAACCTACATGTAAATACCTATGATCCCAAAGACATATCCTTACATCTTTCAACATGTTAGAACACTTCCAGACTTTAGTTCTCTGAACAAAAGAAGCAGAACCCACGAAACCCGACCTATTAAAAAAAATTGTAAATAAATTGTTCGAAATGTACAAACCCAAACCTAAGAATGTAAATATGTAAACCCAAACCCAAACCTAAGAATGTAAATACGTAAAGGCAAGCTTAATAAAAGGCAAAATATTTTAATATCCAAAGCCACGAAACCCAACCTACTAATACAAAAATGAAGATACGAACCTAAAAAATACTTTAGCCAAGCTTCACAAAACCGACTTATTAATACAGAAATGAAGCTACGAACCTAAAAAATACTTTAGCCAAGCTTCCCAAATCAGATACCAACAATGAATGTGGAACAACAATGAAGACTTTAGCCAATACCTGTAAATACCCAAATAAGATACTTTAGCCAATACCTATGAATACCCAAATCAGATACCAACAATGATTGGGGAACAATGATATGAACCTAAGAATGTAAATACCTTAATAAGTAAATACTTTAGCCAAGCTTCACAAAACCTCCATAATGTAAATACCTGTAAATACCCAAATCAGATACCCACCTAAGAATGTGGAGCAATGATATGAACCTAAGAATGTAAATAAGAATGTAAATACCTTAATAAGTAAATACTTTATCCAAGCTTCACAAAACCTCCATAATGTAATGTCAATACCTATAAATACCCAAATCAGATACCCACCTAAGAATGTGGAACAATGATATGAACCTAAGAATGTAAATACATTAATAAGTAAATACTTTATCCAAGCTTCACAAAACCTCCATAATGTAAATACCCAAATCAGATACCCAAAAATGAACCTAAGAATGTGACCCATAAAAGAATGTAAATACCTTAGCCAAGCTTCACAAAACCTTTAAAACGTAAATACCTGAATGTAATGAAGCTATGAACGAAATAACAATGAAGCTAAAAATGATCCATTTTGGATAACGAAAATGAAATAATGAGAGGAGACACGCGAGCGGGCGGTGAGAGGTGTAAGGTGAGCAAGTATGGGGAAACAAAAATCAGGGCACAAAAATCGGGGCACAAAATTCGTGGGAAAAGGAGACAAAGGTATGGGGGGAAACGAAAATATTTGAAATCAATGGTGGTAATGATCTCAACCAATTATTTTGGAAAAATGTGTAAGGAGGTGGCATCGATCTACACCGTAAAAAATGTGTATATTTCAAAAACCAAGCTCCCATATTATATATATATATATTAAAATGCATTCATACCTTAGGAGCAATGAAACCATGTTGATGACGTAGAAACGAGGCACATTAAACTCGGTAATTTGATGAAGCTTTATACTCTTGGCCGTTACGTCTTCAACTAACACGTCATAGGCTTAAAGGATGATCAACTAACTCTATCGTATGACTCAAACGTTTTTGTCCAAAATTGAGCCAAAACTACGAAGGACTCAATTTGAAATTTGTGTCCTTACAAATCTCCTCCTTTGGCTATTCTGGGACAAAAAATAACCAAAAATCCTAAAGGGCTGTCAAGCTCTAATAGACTGACAAAAAATGTCCCCCCCCAAAAAATACAATGCTTGACTTAAACAACCCAAAGGATCAAAATCTTTACCGGTGAAAGTTGCCACTATATAGAAGAATTCCTACACACTTAAGCAAACACATTAAACGCAAAGGGAATATCAAAATATTAAATGCAATTAAATAATTAGTCCCCCTAAATTAATTCTCCCCTTTATCAACAAATGAACTACTTAGAAAGACGTCTGCCCATAAGATAAATCTCCCCCAAACTAAGATACGTTTATAATAGGAATAGATACCATTTCCCCCTATCATTCTCCCCCTTTTTGTTCAGGAATAGACAAAGGTTAATCAATAAAACATTAACTTATCTCCCCCAATTAAAGAATATACACCCTATAAACTAAACAAGGGATAAGAAGTATGGGATAACAAACTAAACATGCAATTGTACATAAAATGATGAGAACATTAAAGTACATGGGCAACTAAAATTCAACTAATACAACAAATAATAATGGATACCAACTAAGATGTAAGAAAATGATACAAATATGATACATAAAGAATTCAGCATGTGATATCAACAAAGAATGCGACAAGATAGATACGAATTATGAATTAAAGCATAGATGGACTAGGAAGCAAGGCAAAGACCAAATAAAAAACATATAAAATATATGTATAAATAATATATACCAAATAGACTCAAGTACACATATATAGATATAAACACACAAATGACACAAAATAAGCTAAGCTTTCACACTCGTATGGCAAAATTGTGTCATATGGAAACGGAAGTGTTGGAGTGTGAACTAGTAATAACTAAATTTAGACCCAATCACTTAAAACATGTTCACGGAGTTCTTAATTGATTGTAAACTTCATCACATTTGAATATAACCTCATGTGATAATGTAAACTGAACTCAATGAACAAACATACACAATGCATACAAGCCAAGACTTTTAATGATTCTACAAACCAATAGAGTCATGACATTGAAAGTGCAACTAGGATAAATGGGCATTGTGCAAACCGTTGATATATCATCCAAACTCCCTCAATAAGCATATATTTTATTCTTTTGAATGAATAAATCAACTAAACATAGGCCTTGGAAATTATTTTTCTTTTTAATGCCATAATTCTATTTTTAGGCCTTTGGACCATGTATTTATTTTATGTCCAATCAAATGGTGGCTTACTATTCGCAAAGGATAATAAATCCGTTCGGAGCCCTTCCTCGTGCACATTTATATATTTTATTTTTATTCTAACAAATCTCACGTGCAATATATTTTGACATGCACTTGTCCTCCTACGTCACAAATATGTAGATGACAAGATTGGTAGGAGAACACCTCACAAAGCTTAAATATACATATGAAGTTAAAATTTTCAAATGAGCTCGTGCATGTGTGCAATGAGGCATATACAAATAGAATCCATTTAATCAACACAAAATCCAACTACTCCATATAAGCATGGTAAAGAAGATAATAAGGATTGGCAATCTAAACCAAAAGTTCTAGCCACATGGGAGCGTAAAATATGGAATTCTAACACAAGTGTATCCCACATAAAGTGTGTCAAACTAAAATACACACAAAAAAAATATTTTTGAGTTTTTGAAATTTTATAACCAAAACTAAAAATATATACTAAAAAGACAAACAAAAATCATTATTCTAGCATGTGATTAAGCATGAAGCATAGACTAGAAAATGATTAAACATGCATACAACTAGCATGGATATATAATATGAAGCATAAAAAGCTAGAGTATGCAAATAAAACTATCACATTCAACTTTAGATTTTGCAAGGGAGGAAGCTTGTGAAAGTAAATGAGAATAAAAAACCCTATCTTGTAAAGCTACCAAGTCGAATCTCCTAACCCAAGCTAATGATGAGTGACTATCTCGGGGTGTAGGAATCTTGACTACCTCGGTTTCCTTATGATGGTATTTTCGAGGACCTCATTTAAGATCAAAACAAAATTTCCTAGGATGACCTTTTTTACCACAATGTGCACAAGTAAAAACACGTCAAAAATTGGGACCTAAGGATTGATCTCTAAAGGCTTTCCTAGGTGATTCTCTTAAAACATTAGTTTTGTCTTTATGAGTAGATTCATTACAAGTATCGAAGCCTAAACCACAAGTGTCATTTTTTATTTGGACCGTGCCTAAGATTTTATCTAGTTTTTCGGACCTACACTCCAAATCAAATTTGACTTTTCTAGAGTCTTTTAATTTATTTTTCAATTCTAAAATATTAGACTGTAATAAAAGTTCCTTTCCTTTAACGTGACGCAGCTATTGTGGAAGTTAAAAGACCTCGGTAGTAGATGCCTCCATGATTATCATTCCTTCATCTTGAGTTATTTCCTTCTATTAGAGCATGTTTCCCCTTTTCTATTTAGATAGTTAGAGATTATGGATTTATTATTTACTCCTTTCACTTTTTGGATTATTTTTGTTTGATTATTAAATTCGGTACTTAGGTTGGAAGTGGTCATTCCATCCATATCTATTATTTTATTCATTTACTTTAATATGAGTTTAGTTTGGATGGTGAATTTTAATTATTTGTTAATTTGGTTTTACGTTAATTAAAAGATAAAATTTTGATATCGGCCTTTTTAAATATTAGGTGGTTAGTATTTTAATAAAAGTTTTCGACAGTGATGCATTATCTGAACCAACTGGATATTATGATTTAATTTAATAAAGGACTAATCACTCGGTATTTAATTAGGTGGGCTTTCACCGGTGGTATTAGAGCATCTGGTTCTAGAGTCCTTTAGGATCTGTACGTCTTATTATGCTTCCAGCGTAGCTTTCTTTGATATATAGTCCTATATTTAGGACTGTTGTAGTCTTTAATTGGGCATTTTACGTCTTTAGCTATTTAGGATATTTGTTGTGGACTTATAAATCTTCTCTCTCATTTCATATGCCTCCCAGATGTGCACAACAAGCTCCTAGGGATACATAGCCCGAGCCCCAGCCAATTCTAGGTTAGGAAATAATGAATGCTACAGAGGTTGTCGCCATCGTAGCACAGACGATAAATGAATCTTTGGATGTGGTACAATAGGCCCCACCCCAGGCACTTGTGGTTGCCCTAGCACCAACTCATGCATTTCATTGTTCTTGGGAGAGAGTCAGATATGCCTTCCAGAAAGCACATCCTCTGGAGTTTGGAGGGAGTTCAAATGTTGTAGGCACTAGAAGAAGGACATTCAACGACATTTGAGGATGTATGAGTGCACTACGGTTCAGAGGCAAATATGAGAGAGACAACATGACTATCAGGGACTCATGGGTGAGGTTTGATCGAAAATATTTCCCCTCTATCATTCAAACACAGATGAGGCAAAAGTTACTAAACCTTACCCAGGAAGGGAAAATAATTTTTGAATATGAGGAAGTGTTCATGAACCTGCTGAATATAGTGCCAGATGAGATACCTATGGTGGAGAATAAGATTAGGCTGTTATGGATGGTTTGACATGGAGGGTTCGCTAGTATATGTTGGGAAATATTTCATTTTCTATGTATTCTAATGTGTTTAATGCTAACCTACTACACTGATAGGATCACTGCTTCCATCTGAAGGGAAGTAAATGAGTGGGGGAGTCTATCCAGTAGGGCCAAACAGTAGGTAATGGCGCCAGTGGGGCATAATCAGCCTAGGTTCAGCAGCTAGTGGGTCATAATCAGCCTAGGTTCAGCAGCGACATAGTTCACATCAGGAGGACCCTTCTAAGAGGTTCAGATCAGGTGACTATAGGTAGGGACAAGGAGGTTTTAGATAGGTCCATCAGAGCCAAGATTGTTCAACAATGCCAGCAGGGTCATCAGCTCTTTCAACAGGGCCAGCAAGACCAAGGGAGGGGTGGTAATGGACATCATGGTCGAGAGAAGCAAGGGAAAAGTGGAGGAAACTTTCCATGGAGATGTTTTATTTGTGGAAACACTTGCCACAAATGTCATGATTATCCTCAGAAGGGTAGAGCCCCATAGCAGCAGCAGTAGTAGGGCGTGTCAGGAGCCCCAGCGACTGA
This sequence comes from Sambucus nigra, assembly GCA_949130495.1. Taxonomy (NCBI): domain Eukaryota; kingdom Viridiplantae; phylum Streptophyta; class Magnoliopsida; order Dipsacales; family Adoxaceae; genus Sambucus; species Sambucus nigra. The sequence goes on along the minus strand of OX422207.1, from coordinate 351,374,839 downwards.
TATTTGCAGCCGCCCTCCCAACACCAACCCAGATACCATCTTTGCCAACCGTTCCAGCCATTCCAGTCCAGTAGGGACAACTATAATATGGGTGTGTCTATAACATCCACCAGGCCGCAGTTCTGTAGGCTCCACCCGTATTTTAGGGTACATTTTCTATCTAAGGGACTTTGGGGAGGATATTATTCGACACAGGGGCATCACATAATTTTATTTCCACTAGTTTTGCATGGGCCATGGAGTTATTAGACACAGCAGAGAGCACAGTTACTAGTGTAGATTCACTGTTGGGCTATGGGTCATTAATATTCTTTATATGTTAGGGAATGGGCATAGAGATTGGGAGATTGATCTACCTGCCGATATGTTTGTCTTAGATATGCACGAGTATGATGTTATTATCTGGATGGATTGGCAAGTTATGTATAGGGCCCTGATTGATTGCTATAGTCATAGTATTGTGTTTTCCATACAGGGTCAGGAGTTATTTTTGGTGGCAGTGCCTCGCCAGAAGGGGGGTTCGTCTACCCATTTATATTATTTAGAGGAGGAGACCTCTAAGGGGGTGGTGGTACCACTTGATTCAATTTCAGTTATTCATGAGTTCGCTGATGTATTCCAGGATATACCAGGGCTACCGCCCAATAGTAAGATATGGTTTGTAATATATTTGGCGCCAGGCCCTTGATCAATAGCCCGTGCACCTTTTCGTTTGGCTCCGATGGGAATGAGGGAGATACATGATTAAATCAAGCAGTTATTGGGTCAGGGTTTCATTCGCAGAAGTACCTCACCCTGGGTTGTTCCCATTTTGTTTGTAAAGAAGAGAGATGGGTCATTACGGTTGTGTGTGGACTACCGAGAGTTGAATAAGGTCATGTTGCAGAATAAGTATCTTTTGCCCTGAATCGATGACCTATTCGACCAGTTGAGAGGTTCTTCTTACATCTCGAAGATAGACTTGAGGTCGATATACCATCAGTTACATATCAAAGAGTAGGACGTGGCTAAGACTTCCTTCTTGACGCGGTATGGATCGTTTGAGTTCAGGGTTCTGCCAATTCGTCTAACAAACGAACCTGCCATTTTTATTGACTTGATGAATAGGGTGTTTAGATATTTCTTAGATCCATTTGTCATTATCTTCATTGATGACATCCTAACTTATTCCCGTACTAAAGAGGAGCATACCGATCATTTGAGGCTGGTTTTATAGACACTGCGTGACCATGAGTTGTATGCGAAATATGATACGTGTGGGTTCTAGTCGAGAAAGTTTTAGTTTTTGGGGCACACTGTTTCTAAAGAAGGGATATCCATAGATTCAGGGAAGGTGTCAACGGTGAGGGAGTGGGTACACCCCACGACACCGATAAAGATACATAATTTCTTGAGGCTGGCAGGATACTGCAGGCGATTTATTCGGTGACTCTCAAAGACAGTGGGATCGATGACCAATTTAACTCACAAAGGTGTGCCATTTATATGGTATGATGCCTACCAGTTGGATTTTGATGAGATGAAGGACAAGCTGACTTCAGCACCAGTTCTAGCATTACCAAGGTGGGGGTGGAATACATGGTTTATACTAATGCATACTTACTAGGAGTTGGGGGTGTGCTTAAGAAAAGGATAAGGAAATAGCTTACGCTTCTCGTAAGCTTAAGCCTCACGAGAGGAGTTACCCCACCCATGCCTTGGATTTAGTGGCAATCATGTTTGCACTTCGGGTATGGAGACATTACCTTTTGGGGGAGATATTTTGCCTATTCACAGATCATAAGCCTCTGTAGTACCTTATCACGCAGTGGGAATTGAATATGCATCAGCGGAGGTGGCTTGAATTTGTGAAGGACTATCATTTTGACATCCAGTACCACCCGGGGAAGGCTAACATGGTAGCAGACGCATTGAGTCATAGGCCAACAGGTGAGGTGGCCGAGGTGTGGAAGGAGAAATGGAAGGAATTAGGACATCAGGATGCGGTTGCCCTCTCTTTCATGTCAGTGATGACAGTTACACCCGAGATCGTTACTAGGGTAATACAGGCTCATGCAACAAAATCATTGTATCAAGATCAGATTGTACAACTTCTACCCGAGGGGGTAGAGTCATATTCCGTGAGCTCAGATGGGGGCTTACGCTTCAATGGCACGCTACTAGGTATAGAGGGGGAGGAGATACGACATGGGGTGATAGTAGAGTACCATGGTTCAAGATTTGCGATACATCCTGAAGGGGATAAGATGTAATAGGATATGAGGCAAAAATACTGGTGGAGTGGAATAAAGAAGGACATCATCGATGTTGTTTTGAAATGTGCCACTTGTCAGCTGGAAGAAGTGAACCACCAGAGACTGGAAGGGATCCTACAGTTGTTAGAGATCCCTATGTAGAAATGGAAAAGAATTTCCATGGATTTCATCACAGGGTTGCCTACATCGTAGAGGGGTCATGATTCCATATGGGTGATTGTGGATCTGTTAACTAAGGAAGCTAATTTTTTGCCAGTCTAGATCAATTATACTACGGGGCAGTAAGCTCAGATCTTTATTGCTGAGATAGTGAGGCTCCATGGGGTGACCCTTTATATTGTGTCCAATGGGAGCAATATTTTTGTGTCCATTTTTTGGGACAACTTCCAAGAGGCCATGGGTACAAAGTTATGATTGAGTTCGGCCTATTAAGCGCAGAAGCACGGGCAGAAAGAAGGAACGGATTAGATGTTAGAGGATATGTTACGAATGTGTATCCATGATTTTGGCGGGGGTTGGGATCAATACCTTACAATGGTGGAGTTTGCTTATAATAACACCTACCAGTTCACTATTAGCATGTCTCCATTTGAGGTGCTATATGGTAGACCTTGTCGTTCTCCAACGTGTTGGCTTAAGGTGGGGTACAATAAGTTACATGGGCCAGAAGTAATCTAGGACACCTCGACTAAGATTGAGTTTATTCGGAGCTGTATTCGAGTTGCTCAGGATAGATAGAAGAGCTATGCTAATGCAAGAGATTCTTCGGGGAGTTCAGTGTGAGGGATCAGGTATTATTATGAGTATATCCTATGAAGGGGATAATGTGGTTTGGCAAAAAGGGGAGGTTAGCATTGAGGTACACAAGACCATTCCCTATTATTGAGCGGATTGGGCCAGTAGCATACAGACTTGGGTTACCAAAGCACTTGCATAGGATTCATGACGCGTTCCATATTTCTTCGCTAACGAGATATCTCTGGGATGAATTGACCCACACTTATATTGCTTTAGATGAGATTTACCTATAACCCAATATCTACTATGAGGAAGGTCCAGTTTCTATCCTAGACCATAGCGAGAGGAAATTGAGGTCAAAGGTAGTGCCGTTAGTATGTGTTCAGTGGCGGCATCATAATGTTAAGGAGTCTACCTAGGAGCATGAGGATGACATGCGTGACAAATATCCAGTGTTTTTCCTACCAGGTATACATTATTTTTATCCTATTCCGAATTTCGAGATGAAATTCTGTTATTAGGGGGGGAGTATGTAATACCCCGTATTTTCGAAAGATTTTATTTCAATTATGGGATTAATTAATTTAAATGGGAAAATTATTTATGATTAATTCGGACTTAAATAAATAATTAATAGCGTGAGGAGAGTAAGTATTTATTAGTGATAATAATGTTGAATATACTTAGTGAATAAAGTAATATATGATTATGAAAATATTAAAGTTGCCGGGAGTGAAAATATGACAGTTATGGAAATTAAGTTGGGACACGTGTGTCAGCCATGTTGGAATTTAATTAATGGAAATAAAATAAAATTATTTATAAGTCTCTGATATGGTCAATTAGACCACTCCATTGGGTCTAGAAGGGCCGAGATAGTCAGAAAAGTCTACCCGGGGGTTTCGTTTGGGTTCCATGGCAGCTCTACGCCAAACAGGCACTCCGAGAGGGCGTTTTGGTAATTCATATTTTTGGAGTAAAATAATGGAAGAAAATTAGAGAAAAAAAGGTTCCATATGTGGGTTAGAATAGTTAATTAGCCACAAGAAAGTTAGACACAGAGAGAGACCAAAAAGGTGGAAGGAGGAAGAGAAGTGTAGGAAGGAGCCACCATGAGTGCACCTATTCCACGACCATGACCACTATCGCGTAGATCGAAGAACGAGGGTCGCAACTATACTAACAACACAAAAGGATCATACCATCTTTTGTAAGGTAAGTGTTTGAATCTTGCTATTTTAGCATTAAATGTGTTCATGTTAGTGTAGGTAATGAAACCCCCTTATATTCATGTAATTGGATGAAGAATTCATGATGAAAAATATATATTAAGGTTAATTTGATACCAAGTTGAATGGTTTATGTAATTTGAAGATTAACTACAAATTTAAGTATATAATTTTTAATTAAATATGCGATTAAATACGTTTAATTTGAAACCTTATGAGCTAGGGTTCATGAATCTAAAATATGGGGATTTTAGGTTTGAAGGTTAATTAATCTAGAATTTATGTGTTTAAGATGTTAGAAATCATCCTTTTAGTGGAAAAATAAATTGAAATTTAATGGAAGGAGATTGGGACTGATTTATAGAGGTTTTAGGAATGTTTATGGATGCAAAACGTAGCAAGTGAAGGATGGGAACGATACTGCTCAATCTCGTTCAAACGAGATTGAGCCTGTTTCGAACGAGAACCTCTTCTGCATGATATGTCGTTTTAATGATATGCTATCTCGTTCAAACGAGATACCTTCTGGTTCAGACGATAAGTCCAGTTTCATGGAAATTTTCTTCTGTATCAAATCTGGGTAGCAGGTTTATTTGAAGTGATGATCAGTAGTAAAACTGGGATTCAGGTTAGAAAAAAATTATTGGGTAAGAAGATGGGTATGATATTTTATGACAATTGGAACAAAGATTTATCTCTAAGTTCGAGCGGGAGAGTATTCATAATTTAGTATGCATAATGCAAGTAGTAATGAGAGATACTACGTATAAGTTAAATATTTGGGTTGTGTGTATACCTAATGAACTTTCTAGGTTGCATGAATGCCTATAATGATATTTATTATGTGTATGACACACCTACAACACTTTCTAGCATGGGAGGTTATGAAAGGGGACTGTCCTATCTTGAGGAGCCTTCGGGGGGATATTTGACTAATTCCTCAGAGCATGGAACCTAGGTATGAGCTGTTTGAGAATGATAATGATGGTAGTTATATAGGTGTGTAGGTATGTGCGTTTCCCATAGGCTTAGAACCATGTTCGCCTCCAATGTGTGTGATTTGTACTTTTTGGTTCGTGGGAAATTTTGAGCCGATTGTCCTTAGGCAGTGAGAGATGTACCGGGACTGGATAGCAGAGTATGATGGCACAGTAGCAGAGTCGAGAGGTGACTTTTTAGTGTATATACATATACAACTATGGTGTTACTTGCTGTGCGATATTATGTGGATGAAAAATATATTGAAATTTCTTAGTAATTTAAGTAAGCGAACACTTATTGTGATTTACAAATATTTCCCAAAATAAGATATAAATAAAAAAAACATTGTATATGGTACTTCGTGGAAAATACGAGTTGGCATTGCATCTAGTAATTAGAAGGATTATATCAACAGTCTAGTTAGGTGGTAAATAATTACCATGAGTTTAGAGGTGCGTTAGGCGTGCACATTAGTTGAGAGGTGAGGATCTCAAGTGAGTTCCCGAAAAGTTTACATGCACATACTATTTTCTTTCTTGAAATTTTAAACACTTACTAAAAAATTCAAATGTTTTACACTCGAGCTCTGACCTGTCTCTTGCAAATATTTTTTCTGTTGTCAAATTATTTTAGGTGCCTATCAGAGGGACTCCAAGCATAGGAGTTCCATTCATTTGTTTTGCTGTAGCTACTGTGGAAGTTACAGGACCTCAATAGTAGATGCCTCCATGATAATCATTCCTTCATCTTGAGTTATTTCCTTCTATTAGGTCATGTTGTCCATTTTCTATTTAGATAGTCAGAGATTATGGATTTATTATTTACTCCTTTCACTTTTTAGATTATTTCTATTGGATTATTGTACTCATTACTTTAGATGGAAGTGTCCACTCCAACCGCATCTATTATCTCAATCATTTCCTTTCATATGAGTTTTGTTTGGATAGTGAATTTTAATTATTCGTTAATTTTGTTTTACATTGATAAAAAGATAAAAATTTTACATCAACCTTTTTAAATATTAGGTGGTTAGTATTTTAATAAAAGCTTTCGACAGTGATGCATATTCTGAACGAATTGGATATTCTGATTTAATTTAAAAAAGGACTGATCACCCAATATTTAATTAGGCGGGGTGTCATAGAGTCCACCCGCACAACTGAGACAACACGTGAAACCACACATGCCTCAGTGCCCACCAACAAGGCTTAGACAAGATATATATCATTCTACCATGAGATCGACCCATGTTCACGGGGAAAAGGAGGATGATTGATTTATTAACCTTCAAAGGAATGATAATAGTTGGAGCGCTAGGGATGCTAGCTGAGAGTCCAAGTTATCACTTGCAAGTTATAATTCATTTAATGTGAGATAAATCGTCTTTATTTATAAACCGAGTCATTCTACAGCCTTAGGCTTCTTTGGGTTTATCCTGAATTAGTTATAGAGTCATGTTTGTGATTTTCTTCTGATTTGATGATGTGACCATAAAGATTCGATTATACCCCTTTAAGTTCGTTGGTCTCTCTTAACCTATTCTCCCACCATGTGCCTTTTATGTGATGTGCCATGTTCTTGTTCATGTGGCATTAGTTCGGTTATATTACCTTCAATTGACGCTCAGGTTGGGGTGATCGTTGAATCATGTTGCTATACCTTTTCTATAATCTCCATGGCACGTGTGATAAACCAACAAGTCGGTCGACCATTCCTTATCTATCATTTTCTTGCCATGTTTCCCTATAATCAAGTATTTTGTTTTGTACGCATTTGTTTTTGGAACTCTTGGGGAATAATTATCATTACTAGAGCAGTTATTTTGCATGTGTCCTTGGTATAGATCTACGCGTCCAACATCATTATTAGAGAAATGGTGAAGTGTGGGCACCTTGTGCTATTTTCTAAGCATTAGGATAGTGACTAAAATGTTATAGAGTAGGAGAAGTTATATGGATTTCTAAGACATATACCTTGGCATTCTATCCATTTGCTTAGGTTTTTTTCCCTTTCACTTCTCTCTCTCTCTCTATAGATTCCAATAAGGGGAAGAGGAAGTGGAAGAGGAAGAGGAAAAAGAAGAAAAAGAAGAGAAAGAGGAGGGGAAGATCTTGGAACATTTTTGAACGACCTTGATCCACTCTTCTCCTATGAGCACAGTGTTTCTAGTCGTTATTGGTAAGAGGTAGAGGCCAAGGAGAACTTATCTTTTTAGGTTCTTCCATTCCCACCAATCCTCACCAACCTTGAGATGATCGACCAATCAAGAAGACAGGTTACCCTGGTAGATGCCATAGACCAGTTAAAGAATCAATTGGTCTCTAACACAAGTTTCAATTAATCTGCTACTGCCAAAGGGCAGTGAAAGATAAGATTAGTTACTCTGAGGGATAAAGAATTTGTGGAGCTAAAATGACAACGGGCGGAGGTCGAACTAGCCAAGAAGAAAATATCAATAATATACTGATCAGTGGTGCCTTAAAAACACCAGTTGCTCATTCCAACCAATCAGTTGTTATCAATGAGCCCTAGTAAAGGAAGAGACAATGATTAAAAACCCTTCCCCCCCAAGGGAGTCGTAATTGGTGATGGGAGATATCTTTCCATAAAGGGAAGGAGCCTGTGATGGAGTTTGAATTTGCCCATAGGGACATTAAGGTTTCCTATTCCATGACTTGTATGGTTATGTTTCCATCTGACATGTCAGATATTAATGGATTCACCTTAAAGAGGCTCCATAAAGAAACCCTATGCCAAATTGTATTGGTAAGTCACATACTTTTTATTCGGTCACTTTGTACTTTGCCAAATTTATTTCTGACTTCTTTCCCTTTTTTGTGCAAAGGATGAAGGTTCAACGAGAGATTTTTGGTTAAGCTGAGACTTACGTCAAGAGTACTGAGTTGTTCTATAAGGAAATCTTGACCTATTTTAGGGAGTTAGAAAATCTGGACGAGAAATTGAGAACCAAAATCGATGCTAATACTAAGGCACTGGGAAGCTAAGTAGACTCAAAATGATTTCAGTCTGGTGAACACCGAGTTATCTAAGCTGAAGACCTCTCATCAATGTAAAATTTAAAATAAACTCATCTTATAGAGAATGATGAGCCAAATAGAGAAGACTCGAAATACCGATCTGTAGAAGTCCAATGATAAGGGCTATGAGGCGGCTATTCAGGAGGTCACCTTCAAATTAGAATATTATAAGTTGGTTGACTTCAATAAAGGTTGGGTGTCTTTCCTCTAATGGGAAACATTGGTGAAGGAGACCTTACCGATGTTGAATATCAGTCGATGACAAATCTTTTAGTCGATATCTCTGCGGATGCTTTGGCCCAGGCCTCCAACGATCCTCCTGCTCTTTTTCCTGAGGAAGTTTCCCCTGCTCTCCCTGCTCAAGGTACCAAATCTATTGATTAGCATTCATTGTCCGACCAAACTTATCTTAGTTTTTTATGTATTTAATTTTTCTTTTTGACCCTTAGTGGTTATTTTATGGTCCCCATGCCATTTTGAAGTATTAATGAAATAGTATCTATACTTTCTTTTTCATTATTCTCCTACTCTGTAAGTAATGTATCCTTACTACTACATTATCAAGGTCTGTTAGATAATGTTCCTTTTCTCTCTTTGTGTTATTTTTCCCCCTAAGTTCATTTCCTTATTAAAAGAGAAATAAACAGTTTGTGACTGAACATGGTCCATCTTTGTCACTTGGTTAAGGCAGTCTATAAAAGCCGAATAAAGATGCTTGATTCAGGATAGTGCTAATCAAGTTTTAAAAAGTCAATTTAACTTAGATCATACCATTTCTAAATTGGATCTTGCCATTGATTGGACCAATCTATTTTAGGTCATTCTATTTTGTAAGAAAATCTTTGGTGCCCATTACAAACAACCAGCTATTGGTTTAGTTGTACTACGTAGTTTTTGAGTGGGTTTTCTTCCTCTTGTCGGGCGATCTACTTCAGATCGTACAACTCCTTAAATGGGTTGTGACCGAACTACTTCAGATTGTACCACTTTTTAAGTGGGTTTTTTAATGTCGTATGTGGGCAACCAACTCATGTCTGAGTTGGACCACATAGTTCTTACGTGGGTGTTCTACTGCTTCTAGGTCGATCTACTTTAAATCATACCACTCCTTTAGTGGGTTTTGACCGAACTGTGTCATATTGTGCCACTTCTCAAGTGGTATTCTAATGACATATATAGGTGAAGAGCTCACGCCCGAGTTAAACCATGCAGTTCTTTCATAATTTTTTTACCTCTTTCTAGGCTGATCTAGTTTAATCATACCACTCGTTGAGTGGGTTTTAACCAACCAACTTCTGATCGTACCACTTTTTAAGTGGCTTTTTTAATTATTAATGATAAACTAAAGGAAGATTTTGAAAAACTCAAATATTCAGTCCCATGTCATTTTATTATGTATACATAGGAAATATAAAAAAACTGACTTGATACCTAATGATAAAACATTCTAAGGGTAATGAAATTCTATGATACCTCCTTTTGAAGCTATGCAGTAAGGTACCTACCATTTTGGCATCATCTTCCCATCTTACGGCTTCGTCACAATGGGTAGTAACTTTTTGAGGGCAAAATCTTCAACCAGGAATTCTATGAACTTGACCCTCTTGTCATGTTGTCTTGCCAGTCCTGTTGATAACCAATCAAATGTATCAACTCTTCCTCCCTTAATTCCTTAGCCAGACCCAACTCGTGGGCTATCCGATCGTTATTATGTCCTTTACCATTGCACTAGGGGAAGACTATAGATGCATAGTTGATCTTAATTTCGTATTCATAGTAAAATTCTCAAAAAGAATCATTGTCAGAATGAGTTTCGTTATCTGTGACCAATTCTCTTGGGATTCCAAACTTTGTGATGAGATTACACTAAACGAACCTTCTAGTGTTCGATTCTCTGATGTGGGTGAGTGTTTCAGCCTCAACCCATTTTGAAAAGTAGTCATTCACTGTTATCAAGTACCTTTGATTTCCTCGTGTGATAGGCAGTGACCCTACTATGTTCATTCCCTATTGGGTGAAAGACCACAGGCTTATAAGGGGGTTCAAATCTCTTGTAGGAAACCTTATCATTGGTGAAAACATTTGTTAGTTGGGTTGATTTCTTACAAATATTGTTGAGACCTTCAGATGAATGGCCACCAGTATCCCTAAGAGATCACCCTATAAGAAAGTGATCTTCCACTTATATGTGCTCCATAGTTTCCTTCGTGCATTTCACTCAAGATTCCTTCCACTTGGTCTTGGTGAACGCACTTAAGTAGTGGGCTAATAAATTATTATCGGTACAGCTTCCCATCGGAGTTTAGATAAAACCTGGCTAATTTAATTTTCAACTTATGTGCATCCTTATCATCTAGGTGTAGCCTGTTGGTTTTTAAGTGGGAGATGACGGGGTCCATCCAAGATGGAGCCAATTCCACTTGAAAGACGCCAAAATCCTTCTGTACATCTTCAATTCTTGGTCGGTCTATTTTCTCCATTTCAATTATTCTTTTCAGATCGGTATGTAATGTGGAAGAAAAAGTGGTAAGAGCATCCAAATTGATATTGTTGTTCCTTGGGAGATACTCAACTGAGGTTGACTTAAATGTCAAAGGAGGCCTCTAGCCTTTTCTCTGTTAGCTATCATTTTGGGATGCATCACTTCATATTCCCATTGATGTGGTTGGCGATCAATGTGGAGTCACAATAGACAAAAATGTGTTAGGTGCCCAAGTCGATTGACTTGCTGAGGCTGTGCACCATGGACTCGTATTCTTTTTCATTATTTAGGACTTTGAACCCAGTATGACAGCCTGCTTTATGAGATCGTCTTATGGTGTCATCCTCACTATTACCATGCTAGTTCTTTTCTCATTTAATTCCCCATCCATAAATACCTTCCAAACCTGTTTGTCTTCGATGATTGCTAGTGACTCCAGAGCTGCAGGCTGCTATTCACCCTTTCCTCTATGGGATATTGAAAACTCTGCCCCAAAATTGGCTAGAACCTGACCCTTGATTACCATTTTGGGTTCATATTTGATGTCTAACTAGGCTAAAACTAGGGAACATGTGGTCATTCTATTAGAAACATCAACCTTCTCGAGAGAATCCCTCAGGGGGTACATTATTGCGACGATTACGGTATGCGCATCAAAGTAGTGCCTCAACTTCCTTGTGGTAGTCACCAATGCCAAAACCATCTTCTCTATGGGTATGTACCTTTATTTCTCTTTAATACGGGTGTGGATCACATAATAGATCGATCTCTAGTATCCCCCATGTAGATAGATCAACGTCGCGCTAGCTGGGTGCCTTGAGACAGCTAAGTAGAGGTGCAGATCTTCTCCATCTTTGGGAGTTGACAGCGAGGGAGTGGATCCCAAGAACTATCGACTCCATTCCAAATCTTTGTCACATTGTTTTATCCGGATAGTGGGTATTGCTTTCTTCAAGGCCTGCAAGAACACCCACACTTATCCGACGATCTTGAAATGAAGCGATTTAGGGCCGTTAATATTCTAGTAATGACATAAATATCAATGATAGTGGTCGATCTTCTGATGTCTTATATATCTTTGATCTGATATGGGTTTTCTTTTATGTCCTTCTAAATAACTAAATAACCTAGAAACTTGCTAGAGCTCACTCTTAATACACATTTAGAGGCATTGAGCTTCATCTAGTACTCTTTGAGATTGTTGAATGTCCTTGCAAAGTCCCTGATGTGATTAGTTGAATTCTTATTTTTGATGATCATATCATCGATATATACCTCCTCTGGTGACAATTAAGTTCAACACAAAATAACAAGAAAAGGCAATCAACAGAACAAATAAGGAATGTAAGGAATGACAATCACACAACACAAAATTTACATGGTTCAGCAAGAATGCCTACGTCCACGATGGTGCTCTCAATATTATTTCTCTTTACTTAGGGGAGCATTTTATAGGAAAAATAATACCTTCCCTTTGCCTCGGGCTGAGGGTTGGTTATATACATGCTCATTTATGGGGAGTGGGGGTATTGGACTCCCCCACGTCAGTCCATAACCCTAGAATATCTCCTTACAAGATTTTAGGGAATTTGACAGGGTTGCAAGTGAGTTAGTTAGGGCGTGAGGCCTCCAGACTTTGGGTCGGGATCTACTGGGCTACTCGTCTGGGCCCAAGTGACAAATCGAGGTACCCATAATTGCCCCTAAAGTTGTTGGACCATAATTTGGGCTCAATAATTTTAAATGATTTGTCATAATGGCATTTTTGTTAATTGTACAACACTCTTCAAGATTGAAGCGCCTCTTCTGAACTGATTTAGGCGATAGACTGCCTCGTTAGTTGTGCGCTATTATTAGAAAGGTTTAAAATGTCTCGCGAGAAGTCATTTCCTATTTTCGTTTTGAATTTCTCTATATCTTTAATTTTCTCCAAGCTTCCACTGTTGCTCTTTCATTTCCTGGTCTCTCCTTACAATTTAAATCCTCTCATCATCCTTGCATGTGACATTGCATCGTCCCAAGATAAATCTTTAATCCGTAAGTTCTTCTTACTCCTTCTCCTTATTTTTTCTGTCGAGATTCCTTTTCATCCCCTACTATGGTTTTATTTTTCAACGACGAAAATAGGCAAGATATCGATATCTGAATTTAGGAAGTTTTATAACATTCCAAGTTGGGTAGACATAGAGTGTGCCCATGTCCCTCGTAATGTTAGAGAGGTTAAGGATGCTCACTCGATTCATGTTCTCTTATTATTCCAAGGGGGTCTTACTTTTCCAATAAGCAATTTATTTTTGTACTTTTTTGGTTATTTCAATATAGGTGCTCGCCCAATGTCTAGAAAATTATTAATGGTGTATACAGAGTAAATCAACTCTATGGCACCAATTTAGGGCTTGCGGAGATCTGCTTTTGTAATTCCTTTTAGCGAACAAGGTCTGGTCTTCTTTACCTCAAGTCTAGGAGTCCTGATAGGGTATTGATAGTAAACATACCTGATTCCCATAAGGATTACTGGCATGTGGGTTTTATTGTAAGCAATTGACAGTTCCCTCCTCATACTGAGGGATCAAGTTCTGGAAGATTCGTGGTCTCCTTTTATGGGGAGGAGTGCATAGGTAGGCTTAGTCTTTGTTCCTCTCATAGATACTCTATTTATGTATAATTCTTCTCATATTTTTCTTTTTTTCTTTTCAACGAAGACAGAGAACTTGGAACCTCCTCTCAGCGAGGTTCGAGCTGCTGAGTTGGTCAAAGCCTGGAAAATCAGGGAGCTCTTGGTAGACGGTGAACACCCTCGATCAGGGGCCTTCGTTCTGGAATATAAGAACGTTATGCGTCCTTTGGAAAGCATTCCTGAGCCAGACATCACCGAAGAGGTTCCACAGATCCCATCCAATTGGGTGAGGAAGAGAGCATCTCTGGCGAGGAGAGCGAGGGTGATAACAGGGGGTGATGTTAAAGGTGGTTCAAGTGAAGAGAGCTCCGGTGGTTAAGGATCTTCCATCTCGAAAGAAGTTTTAGAGGCTCAAGAGTCTTCGAGTGAATCGAGTAGTTCTAGCGAGGAAGATATGGTTCCTCCCAGGAAGAATCTGATTCGTGATGACGATGATGATGATGATGTGCTCCTTTATCGCTGATAAAAGAAGCAAAAATATGGAGGCGAAGGGGTTTCAACTGGTTCTCAGTCTGTTGCTCATGATCAGGAAGAAGAAGGTGGAGAAGATAAATAAGGTGGAGGAGAGAAGGAGAGCTGAGAATGAGAGGAAGGAGAGGGAAGAGTAAAAGAGAAGAGAGGAGGTTAGGATGAAGGCAGGTGAGACTATGGTGCCTGTGTCCACCTTGCCCGAAGGGGCCTCTGTGGACTTTTCTCCTCAATTGGCTCCTGCGTTGCTTGAAAGAATAGTTCTGCCGACTGATCGTCAGAATGTGATGGGGACCGACCACTTAGCTCTAAAAGCGAGTCAGAGGCTAGCATTGGTAAGTTTACTTTCACTTATCTATTCTTGTAATACTTTTATCTATGCTTCACTTGCTAATATTTCTCTTCTTTGCAGTTTCTTACCGACTTCGTCGTCCTCTATCGCAGTCGCGAAGAGATGGTAAAGAGGAATGCTGATCTTGAGAAGAAGAATGCTGAGCTGGAGGCCAGATTAAAGACTGCCAATGCCGTCCAGAAGTCCTCTGATCTCGCTCTATCTGAAACCAATCAAACAAAGGAGGCAGCGATCATGGAGCTTGGGTAGTTGAGGCAGTCTTATGACCTAGTTTGCTCGAGAAAATTGGCTGTAGTGGAGGAGAATTAGTTGCTAGTGGAGAAGGTGAAGAAGGTGGAACCTGAGGAAGCCACCCTTCTCCGACGAAGAAGGTTATGATTAGGATTGGGAAGATGCTCTGACGAGGTTGGCAGAGGTTGAAGAGCTACCCTTTATTAGGGGATGGTTGAATGCTCTCAGGGAGATAAAAGTCCCTAGGAACTCAGTCCTCTGGTATTGTCATGAGATCTCCCCTTTGACTCTGATGCCTAACCCTTTCAGGAGGGATGACCAGTGGGTCCCCATAGATGCTATTCCCCGACAGTTACTGGATTTGAAAGCAAATGAAGTAGAGTTGGAGTTAGCTGCTCACCCAGATAACGGTCGAATAGCGCAAGTAGTTGATTACCTTGCTCGGAGACCTAATCCCCAATAGAATTTACATAATTCATTCCATGTAACTCTGTTGTAAATGCAGTGAAGTAATACAATATTTATGTTTTGGGTGATTCGTCGACTAAACATGCATTGTTTATTTTTTACTTCATTAATTTTTTATTTGACTATCTTGGGATTTTCGTAGCCGACTAGATTTGATGTGGGTAGAGTTGTTTTATTGCGTGAGTATCCTCCCTGTAAAGTATGCTTATGAGATACCATTATGCCCCACTTTACCTTTTAGGTTGTGTCGTCACACTCCCTTAGGCCTAAGTGTGACAATGGCGAGGACACACCTGGTGTTGGATGTTCTATCTGATCAGATTTTCCGAGCCAAACATCATTTTCCGACCAATTCGATTTGGCCGAGCTTCCTAAGGGTCTCCTGTAGGGATTTATATATTGCCAGGGGAAATGATAAGAGTTCATTTATGTTTGATAACGAAAAGTTGAGGAGGGTTACACCCTACTTTTACATATTGAGTGGAGTGCCTGTTGCTTAGAAATGATGTGCATGTTATAAAGTTCATAACAACAAATAACACTTCAGAGAATGCAACTTCCAAATGATCCTTTATTAATAAAAAATAATGAAAAGTGGGCTTCCCATTTCAAAAATGTAATAAAAGACCAATATATAAAACTAGAAGTAGAATTTCTTTAGGTTGGACGTGTTCCAAGCTCGGGGTATCTATCTGCCCTCTAGCATTTCCAAGTGATAGACTCCCTGCGGGTTGTCTCTTGTTACCTTGAATGGTCCCTCGTAGTTTGGACCCATATTTCCATCAGATGGTTTTACTGCACTGCCAAGAACTTTCCTTAGGATGTAGTCCCCAACCTGGAATGTTATTGTGGTGACCTTTTTATTATAGTGCTTTGCTAGCTATTGCTGATAGCTCGCGAGATTAACTAGAGCTAATTCTCTACGCTCATTAGCTAGGTCAAGTTCAGGGAGTAATGATGTATTATTTTGGCCTTAGTCGACCAAGGTGGACCTCATGGTTGGGAGGCCAGCTTCTAAAGGGATGATTGCCTCCATTCCATATGTTAGTGCGAATGGGGTTTCCCCAGTTACTCATCGTGGGGTGGTGCGGTAAGCCCATAGAGTATGTGGTAGCTCGCTCACCCATGCCCCTTTGGCTGGCTCTAATCGCTTCTTTAGTCCATCAATCACTGTTTTGTTGGAAGCTTCAGTATGTCCATTGTTCTGAGGGTAAGCCACAGAGCTGAAATGGTGCCTGATCCCGTGGTCATTGCAGAATCCCTGGAATATGCCGCTTTCGAACTGGGTTTGTTGTTAGTGATGATCGTTTTGGGGATCCTGAAATGGGTAATTATGTTTTTCCATATGAATATCATCATATTCGCGTCTCTGATGTTTGCAAGGGGCTTCGCCTCAATCCATTTAGTGAAGTAGTATGTCGTGACCAACAGATACTTGCGATTACCAGCAGTAGTAAGGAGAGGGACGACGATGTCCATTCCCCAATAGGCGAAGGGACAGGGGCTGTTAAGTTTTTAGGTCGCTGGCAGGTTAGTGAACTATAGGAGCGTGTAGTTGACATTTCTTGCACCTGCGAGCATACATAGGTTAGTGAACTATAGGAGTCTTTCTGCATGTATGGACACCAGTAACCTTTCTTCATTGTTTGGAAGGCTAGTGATCTGTCCCCAATATGGCTCCCATAGATTCCTTCATGAAGTTTGTGCAAGACTTGCTCGATGTCCTTTGGGTGAACACATTAGAGGTAAGGGCCGGTGAAAGGTTTTTTGTACATTTTGCCCTCAGGAGATAAGTGAAAGCGAGCAGCTTTGTCTCTCGTCTGATGAGCGACTTTCTTATCGGTTGGGAGGGCACCATTTTTCAAATAGTCCCTCAGGGGGTTCATCCAACTGGGAAATGGTTGGATCTAGAGAATAGGGTGCTCGAGTGAGCGAGGAAGTCGATAGGAATTGTTCCTTTTAAGCCAGAGTCGATTGCTGAGCTCAAGGCTGCAAGGGCGTCAGCATGAGTATTTTTCCCTCTGGGAAACTACTGGACACTTACTTTCTCGAAGTTAGACATTACTTTTTTTGTTAAGGCAAGGTAGTATTCCATTATCTCATCCCTCACATTAAAGTCCCCACTTATCTGGTTAGAGACCAGTTGCGAGTCTCCAAACACCTCGAGTTTCTTTACCCCCAATGCCTGTGCCTTCAACAGGCCTACTAATGTACTCATATATACACGTGTGGCCATAGACAGGAAGGTCCATGTGGCCTAAGCCAAGTTCGTGATGAAAACTATGCATTCAACCTCTATAGAAGCAAAGTCAAATAAGAGGAAGAAGGTTGATATGGATACTCTGATAGTGAGGTTCTCAAGAATGGACTTCAAAGGCCTCTTAGCCCCACATGATGACTCTCTCTTCATCACTACCAGGGTACATGGGTGTGAGGTGCTGAGGATCCTAGTAGATGGGGGTAGTTCTGCAGATATGATGTTCTAGCCATGCTTTAAAGCCTTGAGCCTCATCCGTGAAAGAATCGTCCCATACCATCACCCCATGATTGGTTTTAGTGGGGAAAAGGTTCATCCCCTAGGAGTGTATGAGGTTGATGTTAGAATGGGGGATGAGTGGCTGAGATGGCTAACCAAGAAGGTTAAATTTTTAATGATGGACGAACAAGTCTTGTTAGACTACAAAATTATACTGGGGAGAGTGGCCCTCAAGGAATTTGAGGCTGTGTCATCCACTGTTCACCAGATGATAAAATTCTCGACTCCTTATGGTGTAGGGAAAGTTCAGGGAGACCAGATGATGGCACGGGACTGTTACTTCAACTTTGTCGAAGAAAGAGAGGCGCACAAGAAGTCAACATCTACTTACAGTATTAATACCCTTGACCCCAGGGATGAGAAAAAACTGAAGAAAGGAGAATTCGCAGAAGAGGTAGAATCCATCATCCTTAATGAGGATGAGACGAAAAAAACCATCTAAGTAGGAAAATCTCTAAAGAAATACATCAAAGAAGACCTCATTAAGCTATTAAGGAGAAGACAAGACGTCTTTGCATGTAGTCATGCAGATATGCCAGGGATCGACCCTAAAATCATGAGCTACAAACTCAACGTAGTAGAGGGTGCAAAGCCAGTCAAGTAAAAGAGGAGAATTTATTCTCGAGAAAAATATGAGGATATAAGGGAAGAGGTCAAGAAGTTGGAAGATGCTGAATTTATTAGAGAGGTCATCTATCTCGAATGGTTGTCCAACGCAGTCATAGTCCCAAAAACCAACGAGAAGTGAAGGATGTGCGTAGACTTCAAAGACCTCAACAAATATTATCCCAAAGACAGCTTCCTTCTCCCCCATATTGATCTGATGGTAGACGCTACCGCAGGCCATGAGCTAATGAGCTTCATGGATGCCTATTCAGGGTACAACCATATCTACATGAACCCTGAGGACTAAGAAAAAATGGCTTTCATTACCGACAAGGGGACATACTGTTATAGGGTCATGCCCTTTGGACTAAAAAATGCGGGAGCAACGTATCAACGCCTTGTGAATAAAATGTTTGAGGACCAAATTGGTAAGTACATGAAGGTCTATGTAGATGACATGTTGACCAAGAGTTTGAAGGTCGAGGATCATGTGACCGACCTTAAGAGGACCTTTAACACGATGGATAAGTACCAAAGGAAGCTCAACCCGACCAAATGTGTCTACGGGGTCGGAGCAAGGAAGTTCTTAGAATTCATTGTCAACCAAAGAGGCATTTAGGCCAACCCTGAGAAGATAAATGCCCTCGTAGAAATAAAGACCCCTAAGACCATCAAAGACGTTCAGAGACTCATAGGGTGAGTGGATGCTTTAAATAGGTTCGTGTCCAGGGCCATGGATAAGTGTTTACCATTCTTCAAAATTATCATAAAGACCTTTGAATGGAACAAGAGTGTGATCGGGATTTTAAGGAGTTAAAGTCCTATTTAGGGTCTCCCTTGCTATTATCACGGCCAGTACAGGGTGAACGACTACATGTGTACCTAGCCGTCTCAGAATCATCCATCAGCGCAGCCATTGTGAGAGAAGAGGATGGGGTACAAAAGCCCATATATTTCAATAGTAAGGCACTCTAGAGGCAAAGAAAAGATACCAAAGGATGGAGAAGTTATTTTTATATGCCTTAATCCATGAGTCGAGAAAGATGAAGCCATACTTCCAGTCCCATACAATGGTCATCCTCACCGACTCTCCTCTCATGCAGGTCTTTCACAAACTAGAAAAATCAGGGAGGCTAATGGCCTGGGCCATAGAGATGGGAGAGTTTGACATTGTATATCGACCTAGACTAGCCATTAAGGGGCAAGCATTAACGGATTTCATGGATGAATTTTCATAGGAAGATGATGACGCTGAAGAGGAAATCCTCGAGAAGACAGATACCCGATAAGGCATAGTTGTTGATCCATCCATAGACAAGGCTGAGACAAGCACCGCTAGAGAAAAAGTGGCAGAAAATGAAGAGGGAAGATATCTCTTTAGACAGGGTCCCTCATTGTGGGAAATTTCTCAAAGGAAAATACCATGTGGAACCTCTTCGTTGACGGGCAAAAGCGGAAGTGGGGCTAGATTAATTATAATAGTACCTAATGGCACAGATATTGAGTATGCCCTAAGGTTCAACTTCAAAGCCTCCAATAATGAGTTTGAATATGAGGCCCTGATAGCAGGCCTCTCCTTGGCTAAGTCTCTTAGTGTCGACCATATTCTGGTCCATAGTGATTCAAGACTTGTAGTGAATCATATACTCGGAGCCTAGGAAGCTAAGGATTAGGGAATGGCCAAGTATCTTAAAATAGTAAAGTCATTATTGAAGAGCTTAAGGGAAGTGAAATTAAAGAGGATACCTAGGCTTAATAATGGTCGAGCCGATGCACTTATAAGGATGGCCTCGGCAACTAGGACAGATATCAGGAGGATAGTCCCAATGGAAATTTTTCTTTGACTAGTGATTGAAGAGGAAGAGGGAACACTTGACTCTTGCTTAAACATCGACTGGGAAGCTTCGTGAATGGACCTGCTAATCAGATACATTAAAGAGGGGGAAATGACAATGGCAAAACAAGAAAGGAAAAAGTTAAGATACAGAGCTACAAAATTCATTATCATCACAGACACCTTGTACAAAAAGGGTTCTTACTCCCCTTGCTCAGATGTGTGCACCCATATGAGGTCCCTCACATTCTGCAAGATGTGCATGAGGGGTCATGCTCAAGCAACATTGGGGGAAAATCATTAGCAAAGAGGATAGTGACCCAGGGATACAGGTGGCCTTAACCCTAAGGAAAGACGCCACAACATATGTAAAAAGTGCAATAAATGTCAAAGGTTTACCACCATCCCTCACCAGCCCCATCAGCCTCTTACCTCCATCACATTCCCATGGCCATTCAAGGAATCGATCTAGTAGGGGCTTTGCCCAGGGCCGTCAATAACTATCGATACTTGATCAAGGCAATTGATTATTTTTCAAAATGGGTGGAGGCGGAGCCGATGGTGACGATCACCGAGCAGAAGACCTTCTAGTTTATCTGTAAAAACATTTTATGCAGATATGGTCTCCCCAACACCCTCATCTCGGATAACGGGACCCAATTCAAGAATACATCTCTTGAAAAGTACTGCGAAAGGGTCAGTGTCAAACAATTCTTCTCAACCCCAGGCCGGCCTCAGGCTAATGGGCAAACGGAAGTCACAAATAGGACAATCCTAGACGAGATCAAGAAAAAGCTCAAGGAGGCACAAGGAAGATGGGTCGAGGAGTTGTACGCTGTACTGTGGGCCTACAGGAAGACGACAAAGACTCTGACCGGAGAAACCCCGTTCATGTTGGAATATAGCTCAGAAGTTGTCATCCCCACCAAAATTGGGTTTCCTACTGATAGGGTCCAAATGTATGACCCCCAGAGGATTACGGAAGAAAGGAGACTAGACTTAGACTTGATCGAGGAAAGAAGGGAAAACGCTGAGATAAGGCAAGCTGCCTACCAGCAGAGGACGATCAGGTTTTACATCCAGAGGGCGAAGCAAAAGCCAATCGCAGTGGAGGACTTAGTCCTAAAAAATACTTGGCAAAAGCCTAACAAGCTCCACCCAAATTGGCATGGCCCATATAGGGTCATTGATGAAGTCATCCCTGGAACCTATAGTCCAGAAAACCTTGAAGAGGAACCCTTTTTGAATCCGTGGAATGCAGATTATCTGAAGAAATACTATCAATAATATTGTAATGTCCTATCGGATCATATTTATAATGAATGTGTTGCTCCAACAGAACACTTGGAATGTTAATGAGAATGTCATATTGCTCCCTCATCTTGTGTTTCTTAATTATAGTATAATTGGGATTATCCTTAGTGGCAACTCCCCTCGTCTATAATGAGGGTCAATGGTGGGGACGACCCCCCATTCACCCTCAAGAAAGACGAGGGGGGACTTGATTTATAACATCATTAAATTGGTGGAAAACCACCCTCGGCTATAACGAGGATCAATAGTGGGGACAACCCCCCATTCACCCTCAAGAAAAACGAGGGGGGACTTCAAATTTAAAACCATTAAGTTTGTGGGAAACAACCCTCAACTATAATGAGGATCAATGGTGGGGACGACCCCCCATTCACCCTCAAGAAATACGAGGGGGACTTAATTTGTAACATCATTAAATTTATGGGAAACCACCCTTGGATATAATGAGGATCAATGGTGGGGACGACCCCCAATTCGCCCTCAAGAAAGACGAGGGAGGACTTAATTTATAACATCATTAAATTGGTGGGAAACCACCTCAGCTATAATGAGGGTCAATGGTGGGGACGAGCCCCCCATTCACCCTCAAGAAAGATGAGGGGGACTTCAAATTTAAAACCATTTAATTGGTGGAAAACCACCCTCGGCTATAATGAGGGTCAATGGTGGGGAAGACCGCCCATACACCCTCAAGAAAGACGAGGGGGGACTTGATTTATAACATCATTAAATTGGTGGGAAACCACCCTCGGCCATAATAAGGGTCAATGGTGGGGACGCCCCCCCATTCACCCTCAAGAAAGAGGTGGGGGACTTGATTTATAACATCATTAAATTGGCTGAAAACAACCCTCGGCTATAATGAGGGTCAATGGTGGGGACGACCCCCCATTCACCCCCAAGAAAGACGAAGGGGGACTTGATTTATAACATCATTAAATTGGTGGGAAACCACCCTCGGCTATAATGAGGGTCAATGGTGAGGACGACCCCCCATTCACCCTCAAGAAAGACGAGAGGGGGCTTGTAAGATGGTTGAACACAACCGCTAAGTCAAATCATACAAGAGACAAGCATAGGAGACAGAGAGAGGAATTCCATTATAAAAGAAAATTTCACTGCAGTGCTACAATATTCGTCCAAAAGGAAGTTAAATACAAAAGCTTTACATGCAGAGGGTATGGGCCACATACGACCACCCTATTAAGCAACATCAGAGGGCAAGGCTTAAACATTAACAATAGGAGTCTCTTCGACGACCAGAACAGGCTGATCCTCAGAGGTGCCGATGCCTTCAACGTTCACCTGTGACTCTACATAGGTCAACGCCTCAGCAATCAGGGGATCTTCCAACTCCACCGCTTTCAGAGAGGGTCGAACAAACGATACAGCATCAACGAACTTCAGGATGACCCACCGATAGTCTTTCCTAATCCCCCTCCCCAAGTATTCAATACCTAAGCCTTGAAACTCTTCTGAGAGTTTGTAAGCTTCCACTACATCAACCTCATCCTTCTTCACTGCCTCAGCTAGTTCGCTCTTAAACTGGGAGTTCAGGGCTTCTTCCTTTTCCTTGAAGAGGTCATCCTTTGCCTTTAGATCTGCATTGTGCTATCTCGTAATCTCATCTAGGACCCTCGCATGCTCACTCCTGTCACTCTTCAATGTTGCCCTGGAAGTCTCGAGCTCAGTCTGTAGCTCAGCCTCGTGGTGGATATCTCTCTCGGCCTCATGAAATTTTTGTTAATTCTCGACCATCCATTTGGAGGCCGACGTAAGGGCACAAATAGTTTGCACAAACAATCTGCACAAACGCAGTGACATATTAAGGGGCTGGGGGAATAATTAGTAACAAGTTGATTGAGGAAATGAAGTAAAAATAAGTATTTGAGCTAGAGTATGCAGACTGTAATCATACACCTTGGCCAGGGGAATCTTTGATAAAAAATCATAATCAGCGGCCGAGGGAGCAGAAAATATGGAAACCTTAGCCACCTTTAGGTTGGAAATGAGGGAGGACGATTCAGCCTTCAAGAATGTCAAATTTTGACACCAATAAGCCCCCATACTGGAAGATGAGACGATCCCCTCAGACACCTCCACCCTCGCCCTCGTCCGTACATCAGGACGAGAGCCTTCAGGAATTTTAGGCTCTTTCCTTTCGTGACTATCGATGGCTAGCTCAACGTGAACGACCCCATGGTCTTTGCCTTCTTCTGGGCCTGCTGAGGCTCTTTCCCCTTTTTCTTTCCCAGTCCAGACAATAAGCTTGGGGCAGTCATCTCCCAAAGTTGGTCAGAGATATTTACAGGATGACCTGAAAAGGAGACGATATATCAGGAAGATACAGAGACAAAGATGAAACACTTGGAAAAAATCAAAAATTGAGTAAAAACCCACTCACATAGTTCTGTCAGGGGGTCGAACCTCAGACCAGCCTCTTTGAGGAAATGATGGGTAATCAAATCTTCAAATTTGGCAAGTTCACACTCTCCCCCTCATTCCCTCAAGTAGTCAACAATGACCCTCTCCTCCAAGCTGAGTCCGGGGTCTAATCGTGCTTTCATTGAAGGTTTGGACCATACCCTTGGTACCCTCGGATCGTCTTCCATGGGCTCGCCCTCGATGGGGAATTCCCAATCCCTATAAATAAAGAAAAACCTTTTCTTCCAGTCATGATTGGAAGCCTGAGCCATGTGGAGAAGCTTCTTATTAGACTTCCTAGCCCCCAAATAGAAATACCCAGGCTGTTTGGACGATGAGGTGATATTGTACCAAGCAAGGAATACATTATCTGAGGGATCATTGATAAATGAATTATTTTGAAGTGAGATGTAGCCGAGGATAGTCCTCCATGAGTTGGGAGGAAGTTGAGAAGGGTCAACCACAAGGGAAGACAAGATGTCAATAATAGCAGGGTGTAGAGGGAACCTAATGCCTACCCTTTCTGCTCATAAACAACAATCTCTCCCTCATCCCCTTGGAAGTCTCTCTCTGATTCAGTTGGGACCCTCATACTTATATTGGGTTGTATGCCAAAGAGATGCCTCCATACTAAGAGATCACGGTCCTTAACTGACGATACATAAGTTGAGGCACTCGAAGTATCAACTTGATAATCATAATCATAAGAAGAACCCTCATTATCGTCCTCAGCTCTCTCGTCCCCAGATCCCCCAGCCTCGTCGCTTATCGGGGGACCATTTGGAAGGCTACTTGAAATGTAAGAGGGGACAGGGATGTTATAAGGATAGCCTCAGAAGGTGCTGTGCCTTCGGCCTGTCGATTTGAGCTAAGAGTGGACGTCTCTCTTTTCCTGGAAGGACCAGCACCCATCGACGATGATGCTCTCTGATCCATTTCCCCTTGTACGATTGACTCTTTGCTTGATGATAAGAAGACCCATATGACTCAAGGGGTATTATTGTGGCTAAATGAACTGGGAAGATGGGTCGTACCCAATTAGGGTCGACCCCTCGTCTTCTCTCGTCCTCTTTCTCTATTTGCCTAATCTTTACGAAGAACTTCTCTCCCAAGGATGAGAATTCCTCGGCTAAATCATAAATCCTCCTAAGAATTAAGGGGAACACCCTACACTCATAAGAATTTGGCTAAGCTAACTACAATCAAGATTACAGTTGATTAAGTTTGACTCTTAGATCAAACCTAAGGAAATGAAAAGATTTTTAAGTTTGAACACTCAAGAACAGGAAGAATTCAGCGCGCCGGAGAAGATGCCGAAAAATGCAAGGAAACCCTAAAAACACCACAAGGGGGCAATAAATCACAACTAAGAGATGGGGGAGGAAATTTAAGCAGCCTGAAAGCTAGGGCTCAACCCTATAACCCCCACAGTAAGGCCGTTTCACGTTGGAAAAATATAAAGCTAAGAAAAACTGGGGAAGAGACCCCAATGCAAGAAATGAAACTGAAATTGAAGACTAAAAATGGAATTTATAGCAAAGGAAGTTACCTGAAGACGAAGACAACGGTTGAATAAAGCTTGATACAGAAAGGTTGTAGAAATGGCGATGGAGCTGTTGAGAGGCTAGAGAGAGAAAGTTAAGGCGCGAAGAAGAAGAAGAAAAGAAATGACTTTAAAAAATCATTTAAATATCTTACTAATGAGTGGGACCATTAACCAAGGCAAGACACAGTCCACGAGGAGGGTATCATTAGGGCACAAAGCATGGATAGCCGTCACATCAGGGGAACTGAATCGACAATGGACACCTGACTAATCAACATGACAAATGTCACTTATCCTTATGACCACATACTTGAGAACTACAGGGAAACATTACTCCTCATCCATCTCAACAACATCGATGGATAAGGGCTGGGGGGTGATTGATACAACCATATATACCTTCGTCCCGGCCAAGGGTGACCACCACCCATATGAGGGCTCATGCCCAAGAAATCCAATAACCACAGCTCGGTTACAAGAAGGATCGACCAAGATGACCCTTCAAGGGGATGACCCCTCGGCATGGCTCAGACGACCCTTCGAGGGGTTGACCCCTCAATATGGATCAAACGATCGAACCAGGGGATAACCCCTCAGCATGGCTCAGAGGACCCTTCAAGGGGACGACCCCTCAGCATGTCTCAGACGACCCTTTAAGGTGTCGACCCCTCAGCATGGCTTGACGAACATTTAAGGGGTCGACCCCTCATCATGGCTTGAATGACCCTTCAAGGGGCCGACCCTACATCATGGATCGGATGACCGTATGAGGGGGAGACAGTATGAGGGTTGCATCCTGCCAAGCTCACTACCAATGGGAGCCTTACCCTTGGCCTCAAATTATGAGCTGAGGGTGACATCATCACAGTGCATGACTTGGGAGACACATGTAATAGTGCGTGTCGGACTCATCTAGCACATGGACCAAACCGTTATAACAATATCATCCTCATATATGAGGGAATATTATGTCATCATTGATTACAAGTAGCATATCCAGATGTCAGCTGGGGATTGGCTAGATCATCATTCATATGCATCATGCATGCTTAGGGGGTACACTACACCCCCCAAGCCCTATATATACTTGTCACCTTCAACCCTGTAAAGGGATTGATAATTTGTAACCCTAGCTAAAACTCTGGTTATACACAGTAGAGAGAGAGAGTGAGCTTATTGGCATTATATCCAAGGCCACTAGTGCCCATACTTAGTGGATCACACATTAACAGTGGATGTAGGCCTAATTGGCTGAACCACTATACATCATGTTCTTATTCCTCTTATACTCATCCCGTTCTATACACTTACACACATATACATCTCTATGACTGCCATTGTTGTTACTGTTTGAGCTCATCATCACTTATCTGGTGGTGCTAAATCTTAGCATAATCATCTATTATTAATGATTTATACTCTTCTTCATTATTAGAGGCTTCAAATCCCAGCCTGATTTCTTGCTTGAGGATTGTATCTTCTGGGGTAACGAGCACAATGCCCACTCCTTCCCCCTTTGAGTTGGAGGCTCTATCAATAAATAATCGCCAAAGACCTTGTGCGGAGTGTTATTTCCTTTAACTCATGGATTGAATCTTGTCGCAAGGCTGTTCGCCTTTAAATTCTGTGATGAAATCAGCGAGGACTTGCCCCTTGATTGCATTCCTTGGTTAAAATTGGATGTCAATTCGTCTGAGATCGACCGACCACTTTGATAGTCTGTCGGATAGATCCTCCTTTCGCAGGACTACTTTAAGGGGGTGTGATGTAAGGAAGATAATAGAGTGAGATTTGAAGTAGTTATTTAATTTCCTCGAGGCTACCACTAGTGTAAAGGCAAAATTTTCTAGTGGTTGGTATCGCTGCTCGGTGTCCAAGAGGGTCTTGCTTACATAGTCAACTAGGTGATGGATTTCCGTTCTTTTGCATACTAATGCAGAGCTGACAGCATGGCTGGAGACTGCCTGGTAGAGGTACAAGGAATCGTTAACTTGAGGTATTATGAGTAAGGATAGTTTGTTGAGATAAGCTTTGATCTACTCTAATGCTTTTGAGCAATCTTCGTTCCACCCCAATGTTTTTCTTTTCTTCAATAGCTTGAAGAATAGCTAGTACTTTTCGGATGACTTCGAGATGAACCGATTAAAGGGAGTGAGCATGCCCATGATCTTCTATACGTCTCTTACTGTACGGGGAGGCTACACCTTATTGATTGCCTTCATCTGGTCCGGATTGGATTCAATGCCTCTCTCGTTAACCAAGTATCCGAGAAATTTTCCTGATTGGACACCAAAGGAACACTTACTGAGGATTTCGAAGGTCCTTGATAGGTCTGAGAGGTGGTCTTCTTTGTGCCTACACTTAATGAGCGTATTGTCGATGTAGACTTCCATGGTATCTCCTATTTGGTCTTTAAACATCTTAGTGACCATCCACTGGTAGGTTTCTCCTGAATTTTTGAGCCCGAAGGTTATAACTTTGTAATAATATAATCCGATGGTGGTGATGAAAGTTGTCTTGTGTTGGTCTGATGCATATAAGGGAATCTGGTAATACCCCGAGTATGCATCCAGGAAACTCATTCTTTTATGAGCTGTTGTGGCGTCCACCAACTGGTTGATCTTTAGGATAGGGAAACTATCCTTAGGGCATGCCCTGTTAAGTTCAGTGAAGTCAATACAAACTATCCATTTCCCATTTCTCTTTGGAACCATCACTGGGTTAGACAACCATTTAGGGAATTAAACTTCCCGTATGGATCCTTCATCCAACAACTTCTCTACTTCTTTCTCCATAGCCTTAGCCTTCTCGGGAACAGTTTGTCATGCCTTCGGTACGATAGGCCTGAAAGTCGAGTCGACGTGAAACCGATGGCAAACGACACTGGGGTTAATTCCAGGTAGCTCGTAAGGTTCCCATGTGAAAACATCCACATTATTCCCCAATAGTACCGCCAATTCTTTCTTCTCTCGATCTATGAGAGAGGCCCCAATCAAGAACATCCTATCTTTTTTGCTACCACCAGCAGCGACCTCTTCCAGGTTTTCAATAACCCGCTCAAAGGGGCGGGGCCTCGTCTCCTATACTCCGGGTCTTCCATACTTTAGTTGTTATTTTGATGGTATTATACCTTCTTGCTCCTCAACATTCTATTTGGCCTTCTCGTCCTTCTATTTCGGTTTTGGGCGAATGGACGCTATGAAGCACCTTCTTGCCATCGCTTGATCTCCGTGGATCTCCATTACTCCTCGCTTAGTCATATATTTGAGTTTCTGATAGTAGGTCGAGGGAATGACCTTCATCGCATATAGCCAACCCCTATCGAGGATAGCCTGGTAGGGCGAGTCAATGTCGACTACCAAAAACTCGATCATCTTGGAGACACTTCCTGCC
This sequence comes from Sambucus nigra, assembly GCA_949130495.1. NCBI lineage: Eukaryota > Viridiplantae > Streptophyta > Magnoliopsida > Dipsacales > Adoxaceae > Sambucus > Sambucus nigra. The sequence goes on along the minus strand of OX422207.1, from coordinate 351,346,267 downwards.
CTTACTGGCAGTACGATCTTTCCCAAAGGGATAGTCACTTTTCCAGTGGAGCCAACTAGAGGGATAGTGGCTTCCTTCAAGTTGGCAATGCTTAACTTTAATTTTCTGAACAGGTCGAGATACATTACTTTGGATGAGCCTCCTTGGTCGACGAACAACTTGTCGACATCATAATTTACTATCCTGAGTGTAATGACTAAGGCGTCACGATGTGGGGTTCTCACTCCCACTTAGTCTTCATCCGTCAACACGATGTGTTTGCTGTAGTCAATGTCACCTTCCCACCGATGCTTTTCTGCCTGTGTTTTTGTTAGATTGATTTGAAAAGCTTGCATTACTTCCATAAGCTTCTTCACTTCCATCCGGGCTGAATTTCCTTCAATCTGTTTCAGATCAGATGCCCCATGAATCACTGTAAACTCATGGCTAGCATCTTCCTTGAGCAAGTGGTCGGGCCTGGTGTCTCCATTGGCAGTAACCTTCTCTGCCTTCTTCTCCACAAACTCGCTCAAGTTCCTAGTCTGGGCCAGCTCTTTAAGGTGGGACTTAAGATACTTGAAGTGCTCAGTTTTGCGTCCTCCTTTTTTGTGAAAAGCGTATCTCAGCGCATTATTTCTCTTTGAGGGATCTCCTCCCATCTTTTTGGGACATTTAATGAATGACTCATCCTTGATCTTTACTAGGATCTTATAAATTGTTTCTTTGAAGACGGTGTTTAGTGCCTGAAATGCTTTTAAAGCATCATTTTTCCCCCTTACTTGGAGCTGTCCTTACCCCTATTCTTACTCCCCTTCTCCTAGTTCTCAGACTTGTCATTGACCTTGGCAGCGAGCTTATCTCGACCATTCTCCCCTTCACTAAGGCGGGTCACATCCTCAACTTTGGCGTACTTCTCGATGCGATCCATTAAGTCATCAATGGTGATGGCCTCCTTCTTAGTGAGGTATTGGTGTAAGATGAAAGAGATGGGTAGGCCAATCTTAAAAAAAGCTACGGCTACCTGCTTTGAGCAGTCTTTAATGTCATTAAACAACTCCCAGTACCTTCCTGCATAGTCTCGAAGGCTCTCCTAGGGAATTTTTTTCGTTGTTTGTAAGGCATATATGCTCTGCCAGGGACTCAAAGATCCTGATGGATCTATGAGGGAGTCTCTCGAACCACTTTTGGGCCACATCATGCAAGCTTGAAGGGAAGATCCGGCCCATTAGTGCGTCCCTGGGGGCTTCTTCTTCTTTTTCTTCTTCTTTTTTTTCTTCTTCTATCTCCCTTCAGAAAGGGGATTTCATCTAGGTTTTGAGAACTCATAGAGATTTCTTTTTGGTCGATCTGGCACCCCGATGTGCTGGGTGTTGGTCCATCTCTCTCCGGACCAAATTTCGTATGTCATCATTTCCTCGAGCTAGACTCCTACAACGATGAGCTGGTCACTTTTGCCTGAGCGAGTAATTATCTGATTCGTGTTCCTCGAAACTTTGAGATCCATGTCTAGGGCCCCTTCCTCGATTGCGAGACTTGCTCGCTTGAGGGCTAGGAGTGCGATATTGATATCACCTAGTGCTACGATGGAGTTCTTTCTCCATCCTTTCCAATATCCTTTTGAGATGAGCATTCTCAGCTTCTTGCTTACGAGCGACCTCCCTTTGCTCTGGGAGCCTTGCCCCATAAGCATCGATCAACATGGTGATTTTAGTGGACCTAGTTGGTCCTTCACTTTCTTCTGAGTCTTGCATTCTGGGTGAGCCCTCTGACCTGAACCTCAAACTTTAGATCTGATCCCGTGAGGGTCAGGCTATTCTTGGATATCCCTTGCTTGAGGGGCATTGCTACTGTGACCAAACATTTCAAATTCTTTGTTAATAAGGGCTTTCTTAAAGGAAGACAAACATTCCCATAGACGGTACCAATTGCGGTGACAATTAAGTTCAACACAAAATAACAAGAAAATGCAATCACCAGAACAAATAAAGAACATAAGGAATGACAATCACACAACACAGAATTTACATGATTCAACAAGAATGCCTACGTCCATGGTGGTGCTCTCAATATTTTTTCTCTTTACTCTAGGGAGCATTTTATAGGAAAAATAATGCATGCCCTTTGCCCCAGGCTAAGGGTTGGTTATATAGATGTTCATTTCCAGGGAGTGGGAGTATTGGACTCCCCCACGTCATTCCATAACCCCTAGAATATCTCCTTATGAGATTTTAGGGAATTTGACTGGGTCATAATTGAGTTAGTTAGGGCGTGAGGCCTACAGACTTTGGGTCGGGCTCTACTAGGATACTCGTCTGGGCCCAAGTGAAAAATTGAGGTATCTACACCTCTATAGTGCAACCGGTCGATTTCTTGAATATCTTGGTGACCAGCCTTTGATATGTTGCCGCCATATTTTTAAAACCAAAAGGCATTACTTTGTAACAATAAATTTCCAATGTTATGGTGAATAATGTCTTCTCCTAGTCCGGGTTGAATATGGGAACTGGTGGTAGTCAGAGTATGCGTCCATAAAGGTCTTGCATTAATGCCCCACTGTGGAATCCATGAGCTAATTTATTCGAGGCATTAGGAAACTATCCTTTGGGTAGTGCTTATTAATATCAATGAAGTCCACAAAAACCTAACACTTTCCCTTATTATTTATGGCAATAACAGAGTTGGATATCCAATCTAGGAATTGATCCTCTTTGATTGATCCGACCTATAGCAGATTGTCAAATTCATCTTTTACACCCTTCACCTTCTTCTGGGATGACTTCATAGGCTTCTTCTTGATCATATTAACACTTGGATCCACATGCAATTGATGGAATATAATCTTTGGGTCTATTTGTAGGAGATCATAGGTCTTTCATTCAAGCATGTATGTGTTTATTCTGAGGAAGTGAGAAAGCTATTCTGCTTCATCTTGTGGTAGCTCTGATCCGATGAGGAAGGTCTTCTTCGGTTGTAATGCATCTAGAGGAATAGTGATGTGTTCCTCTATCACGCATTCGATATAATACAATTGAGTTTCTTCAACTCCTGACCAAACACCTTTGGTTTCTACTTGGGATGATTGACTTTTGAATTATTCTTGTTCTCATTATTCTTGGACATGGTCAACTTTGCTTTGATGGCTGAAATAAAATAACTTCACATCGCTAGTGCTCTTGAAAAAGGGCTTGTCTTTAATCTGTGGAATGATATTGTAGATAGGCTCCGTAAAGATGATCTCTAGTGCTTTGTAATTTCTCTCATTGGCCTAAGATCTAGATCAACCTTTTGTTCCTTTATTCCTGGTTCCTTTCTTTAATGAGGAGGGTTGATTTCCCTCCTTTGTGAACTTCTTGGATTCATTCTTCCTATGATCGGTTGGGGCTTCCGCATGGATGAGTACCTCCTCCACCGTGGCGTATTTCTCGATACAGAACATGCGATCATCCATTGTGGATGTCGATTTCTTCATCAGTGATTATTACATGTTATCCGATCTCTCTAGACTAAACTTAAATCAAAAGATTTCCAACTTGTCATTACAATCATCAATATTGTTGTAAAGATCCCAATACCTCTTAGCGTACTTTCTGAGAGAATCTCCATTTTTCTTTTTAAGATAGATGAGGGAGTCAACATCTTTGGGAACCTTATTTCTTGTAATGAACCGAGCCATGAACTGCTCGGTTAGGTCTCTAAAAGAGAAAATTAATTTGGTGGATAAATTTTTTAACCACTTCAAACTGATTTCTCCCAAAGTGGTGGGGAAAACTTGACACATTAGGGAATTATGGTGGCTCCACAGAGATATGGTCTGTCGATAATGACTTATATGGTGAACATGGACTGCCTTTTCATCGTATATGATCACCTTCGGTATGGAAAACTTCTTTGGGAGCTCAAAAGACTCTCTCTATTTGATAAAGGGTGATGTGGAACCATGCCCCAGAGCCTTCATGTCTAGGTATTTGGGAGCCCTGGTAAGGTTTGGGTTCATCCTTCTTTCTAACTCATTCGCGATGAACCCCCTTAGATCGCTTCTTCTTACCTTGTTCAGTCATGCTTCTAGGTGATTTAGCTTACCACTTTGAGTTGACACCATTGGGTGGGATTAGTGGTGACTGCGGTTGATAGAATTCCTCCATGGCGTATGATCATGTTGTTGGTAGTGATTGATTATATGAGGGATCCTTACACAAGAAGCCCTACCAGGTTGATATGATTCGTGATTCCTTAGAGAGTGAGGTTAACTACTGCGGTGGTCCTGAGTACGAGAGTCTGATCTGTAATCCTATGACTACTGAGTCAATTGCCTCCTCAAACGAGTAATATCCTTATTGTGGTTATCCATATTTCCCTCATAAACACTAGCCACATATAGGAAACAATTTCCGTCGATCGATTAATGGTGAGTGAAATCTTCGATTAGGTCCGGATCTCCCATGAAATTGACCTTTGGGCCTTGAATGTTGCAGGAGAAATGGAAATTGAATATGAGTTTGGTCCCTCCTTACGATGCATATTTCAGACTGAATGTGACTCCTTGCGTGAGTAAGGTAAGACTGGTTAGTAGGAATAATGAACTTTGGGATTTACTGGCTTTAACGGTGGTGCAAACTTTGACTTCCCACAAACGACACCAAATTGTAGATGTTATTGACCAACAATAAAACTTAGAATTGCAGATTAGCCCCAAAAATATTTGAGTGAAGAAATAATAACAAGTAGATAGCATATACGAGGTACATCCATCAGGTAGGCCTACGTTCATAGGGAATGGGAGGTAGATCGATATATTAACCTTCAAAGGAATGGTAACAGTTGGAGTGCTAGGGATGATAGCTAAGATTCCAAGAGGTCCCATGCAAGTTATAATTCATTTAATATGATCTTGATCGTCCTTATTAATGGACCTAGGCGGCCTAAGGACCTAGGAGGACTATAACCTTAGGCCTATTTGTGTTTATCCTGACTGAGTTATAGAGTCCCATTGGTGATGGTCTTCCTCTTTGGTGATATGATCCTCAAGATTTAATTATATCCCTTCACGGTACGTGATATCTCATAACCTATTCTCCCACCACCTATCAAGTGACGTGCCATGTGTTCGACCACATGGCACCAATTTAGTCATAATCCTTTCAAATAAACAAGCAACAAAATATACTAATATGATCCTATAGCATGCCAATTTTATTCAAAGATAAAGCATAGACAAACATGGGTTAAATGCAAATGCATAGACTCAAAACAAATGATGCCATATAAATTTATATATATATATATATATATATATATATATATTCAAAATTTACCAATGACACATTGGAACATATATATAGGTATAAATAACCACAACATGACAAAAACATATAAGCTTTAAACACTAGCATAGTATCAATGTGTCTAAATAAATGGAATGGTGTGAAGGGTCGTGTACAAGAAACAAATAAATTATGACACAAAATATACCAATATGACGATGCCAATGGATGAATGGAAAGGTTAAAACAAAAGCCAATTTTTAATTTTTTTCAAATAAAATATTAAACTTAAACAACATTACCTGAAATTACGCTTTCCAATTTTAAATGAATGTTCTTTTAAAAAAAAGATTATCGATTTTATCTTTAATCCTAAAACATGCATCTAGGTTATAACAACATAAAATAGATAAATCCACACAACACGTCGATGTTCGGGAAAAACCCACAATAAGAAAAATCTCACACGCCCCAGCCACGCAAATTCACTTTATATGGAATTGTAAGGACACGACCGTTTATTACAACATAAACTTGACGTCCTCGCAAGCTGTGATACTCTATATTACAACACAAACGCTAATACTTAGGGGTCTATGTGCGTAACTTCCACATTGCGTAAATCCACACATGCCAAGGTGTCCATCGATAAAGATCAGTAATCGTCTATGGATCTGGAACATGGACTCACTTCTCCTTCATTCCAACACCACACCATGGTGTCCACTGTGTGTAAACATCAATCCAATTATGAAATCCACCGAAAAAAATGATTCCCAACAAGATGAAGATAATAAACTTCTTATTTCCCACAAATAAGAACTCAAAGCATATATGATTATGAAACATGATCTTAAAAAGTTTGGGTGAAACTAGGGTTTGGGAGGTTTTGGATATGTATAAAAAACATATTGTTCCTAAAATTCATATTAAAAACATATGTCAAGATCTCTTTATATAGAAAATAATTTTTTTCTATGACACATTTTTTGAGAACTCGATCGAATAAAAATGGGAGTTCATTCAAACGAAACATTTTATCTCGTTCGAACCAAAACAAAACTCATTCGAATGAACAACTAATCTTGTTAGAACCAACATCTAATGAGATTCAAACAAACTTCATTCTTCTAACAGAAAAACCCGTTCGATGTTATTTGATGGTCATTTGAACAAACATCATATTCTCGTTCGAACGAAGACTACAAAGTCGTTCAAACAACTTAAAAAAAAAAAACTTTGAAAATATTTTAAAAAAATCTCTCAAACTTTTTATAAAAAAAACCAACACCCAGTATTAAGATCTAAGGATCAAAATATATAAATATTCATATGTGATAGATCCTTAGAACATGAAGACGAAGCATGGCATGAAAAATGACACAATGAAAGCAATCTCTGAAACTTCACCACTACGCCTTTAAATAAACACATCATAGGCTTGAAAGGTCGACACACAAAGTCCTAACTTATGATTCAGAGGTTTTATCCAAGCATGAAATGCGCCAAAATACATACAAATTGACTATATCATAAATTTGTCTTTACAGTCGCAATGAACAAGGGTTTAATTTTTTTGAGTTTTTTTTAGAACGAAAATAATTTTTTAATTAATTAAGTAGCAAAACTTAGACCATCCTAGGATATGCTTTTCCTTGTATACATTTATGATTTTCTTTTAATGATCATCAAAGTACAGGAATACCTAAAAGACCTCATTTAAATCTTTGATATCATAGAGAAATACAACATGAAACTGAACCCTGAAAAATTTTTCTTCAAGGGTCGTCTTCGAAAAATATTTAGGTCCCATAATGAATCATATAAGAATGACACACAACCATTAAAAAATTTAAATCTATGATTAACATATATTATTTAATAATTAGGAAAGAGGTACTTGTGCTAAGAGGTAAATTGTTTACACTAAACCACTTCATCTCAAGAGAGGCTGATAGGTGCCTCCCTTTCCTTGAATTAATGTAATCGAGAGTGTGAAACTATATAATTGAATAGAAAATGACACCATAACTCTCTTAGTTTCATAAGTAGGACACTCCTTGGAGAGAGGTTTTCCTTGAAATTAGTTGTATTTGAGTCAACGGCGAGCTCACCCCTATTCAAAATTGTAATGGGGTTCAGAAGATAATATATTATAACTAACAAAGTTTTTCGTGAGGTCAAAATCTACTATTAAAGTACACAGAAGTTGTTTCTCGCACTAATAAAAACTTTTAGAATTACGGGTCATATTTTTGAAATTATACCATCATGGTACACATCTATAACTCTTTATGACAAGTGTTTTAAAATGCTGATGAATCTGGAAGTTTTATGGAATAGTAAGTCAAGTTACAGAAGATTGGCAATATCAATGTTCGTCAAATAACATTTAATGGGAAAGAAATTTCTAACTTCATAGTTGAGATCACCTTAGATGAAGAAGCTAAGGATAATGTGAAAGATCCAACATAACCCCTTAACTAAAGTCATCCTTCACAAGTCTAACCATAGAAATACCATACCGTGAAGACCTTGTCTTAAACGAGGGGTATCATTTGTGTGGGTAATTTCGAGGAGCAATCCAAATTTGTGAAGATCTTTGTGGATTGATCTCTACGAACAAATGGAAGTGTTACTATCTTCATCCTAAAAAAACTCGATGGTACTAACGTGAAATATTAACTAGGATTCAATTTTAAGACCTCCAAATATGAGGTTGAGTATTAACCCTTAATTATTTGCCTTTCCTTGGCTTACATAATAGGGGTATCAAAAGTATTGGATCATAAATATTCTCCACTTATTGTGATCCATATTTTATGATGATTTAATATGGTAATGAACTAGGTGTAACGATGATGATGTTGAATAATAGATCAATTATAAATAATATGACGATATAACTATGAAGATGAACAATAGTCACAAATAGAAACATAAGAGAAGATGATAAAACAAAGAGATGTGCATGGTTGAAATTAAAAGACTACATCCATGGGAAAAGGGAGAAAAATTTTCATTATAATTTTTGTAAAGCCACTATGGTTACAAAGTTTACAAGATCTCTCTCTCTCTCTCTCTCTATATATATATATATATATATATCCTCTCATTAATCCTCCAGTGAAATCAGCAAGAATTATATACAACTTACTCAATGGAATAGATGAAGGCCTATATTTTATACTATAGGTACATGCCTACTTTAAGAGGAGCATTCAAAAGTGGCCAAGTTTCCCTTGAATATGACTTTAGTTAATAAAAAAATGGCCTTCATAAAAATTAGCCATTGTAAACAAAAGAGTGAAATACAAATACATGAACATGAATAAACATGAGATTAATAGAGGATTACTAAAATTCTAAAAGCACTTCTAGATGCCTATGTAGCCGAAAATGGTAACACAGTTCACGTAGTTTATAGCAAAAATAAGGTTGAGATCTAACCCAAAATCACAATTAAAAGTGTTTCGCTTAATTTATATAAAAAAAAGGTTTGCTAAATTTGGTAAAAGTGTGAGAAAAAGTGAAATAACTCTAAATTTAGAACTATGGTGTAAATTTTCTTTTGGGAGGTTTTGATTTATTAAAATAAAATTTGAAGCTATATATAATAAAAAGAGTGTGATTAGTATAAAAATGACGCAAATTATAATAAAAACACCAAAATGTATTAAATGGAATTATTAGGTAAAGTGAAATGGGAAGAGGTATAGACCTTAAAATTCTCTAAATTTTTGTTTTTGGGGACTTTTACAGGCAGATGTTAAAGTGCATGTAATGGTGGTGGAGTGGTGGTTAGTGACGAGGCAAGGGTGATGTAAGGGAATGTGGCAAAAGTAATATTCTCTAAATTTGAGAAATATTTTCTCACTAAAATCGAGGTTGAGGTCCCTCTCAAATGAGGCTAGAGTTTCCTTAAATATGAGAACCGCAATGGAACAAAAAAACCAAGCAGTCCTGAAGGAATCCTCTAATCGATAGGAATAAATGTTATTCGACTTACTGGCTAAGGAATCCTCGACCTGCTAGCAGGTAGGTGAGGGGTCTTTCCAATAGGTAGGAATAAATGTTTTTTCATCATAAAATGTGAACCATAAGTCTGATTTGTGAAAAACTAGATTTATTGGAGAAAAGATTTAAATATCTATGAAAGTGTGTAAATAAACTCCCAATTTGAGAGTTGATAATCTCAAATAGGTTAAAAAATTACACAAATATCCCTTGATTAGGATTTAAGGAGGATTGAAGGTCCAGGACTTGAAGGGACTTGTTTGAACGTATGAAGGAATGGGCGGGGGAGTACTAAAATGAGTTTTCCACAGAGCCCCCTAGATGGGAGAGCTTAGTACAGTGAAAGGCCATTAAAATCTGGACACATGAGTGACTGTTGAGTCCTTATAGTTCAGAACTTCAATGGTGATTGAAACTTAATGCTTATAGAGAGCTCGAGGTGAGTTGTGACCATGTTGCGGTTATAGATTTGATTACGTAGATATAAGATGAGTTATGACCTTATGTGAAGGATATAACCTAATTATGAGGGATATGTTATAGGAGGAATGAAGACTTAGGACTAGAATGAATTGGAGGAAATGAAGCCTAATTCTAAGGGTTGGAATGTGTGTTATGGGGGGTTTAGGCCTTATTTAGAGGGCCAAGGTAAATTCCAAGGATCTAAGGGATGTGTACGATCAATATGGGGTGTGTGGTCTAATGCCTAGTGTCAGGGTTAATTTTTAGGAATGAAAGGATGTGTACGATCAATACGGGGATCAAGGCCTAATTCTGAGAGCCGAGATCAATTTTGAGAACCTAAAGGATTTGTGAGACCAATAGAAGGATCATGGCCTAATTCTAAGGGACAAAGTAAACTCTGAGGACCTGAAGAGTTTATATAACCAATACAAGTATCATGGCATAGTTATGAGGCCAAGATATGATTTTGAGAACCTAAAGAGTGTATGCGACTAATATTGGAATCATGGACTAATTCTGAAGGCAAAGGTCTATTCTAAGGACCTAAAGAGTTTATATGACCAATACTGGGATCGTGGAATAATTTTAAGGTCCAAGGTTAATTCTAAGGATCTAAAGGATGTGTGCGACGAATACAAGAATCGCGACCTAATTTTAAAGGTCAGGGGAAATTATGTGGTCCTAAAGGATGTGTGCGACTACGGGTATCGAGACAAAATTCTGAGGGGCTAAAAGATTTGTTCGGGATTTGGAATGGATATGTGATGATGCGAGAATTTTTTGAAATGTTTTGGAATGTTTTCAAGAGATGTTATCTTAGATGATTTGCATGTTTGCGTAATCTTAAATTTATACGATTTAATGAAAAGTCTACATTTCTTTGCAAATTTTAAGATTAATGATTTTTTTTGGAATTCTTGAGATTTTTCAGAGCGTTTTTGGATTTTTTGTAAAAAAATTTAAGAGGGTGCCTATTGCATGGTCCAATGTATGCCTGTAAGCAAGGACACGAACTCTAACGGTGTTCATGGGTTCCCAAGAGGTACCTACCAATAGGTAGGCTTAGGTGGTGTTGGTCGATATTACCCTTTCCCTTATATAAATAGGGGTGAGGTAAGCTCAGTCCTCACCTCCCAAACCTGAAGTTTCCCTTATTCTCTATAGAAAAAGATTGTTGTCAGTGTTTTTATGAATTTTTTGAAGAAATAGGAAATATAGTGCATGTCGAAGACTGCGCCAGCATTGAGTGGATGCTTCACGAGGGGATGCTTGTGGGAGTCAAGAACGTGTATAGGGACAACAAATCGATAACTGACAAGCGAGTTCTTATGAGGGACCTCGAATACATCGTTCTACTATTGTGAAGAAGCCTAGTGGTCTTGCTAGTTTTAACTCTTTTCTTATTTTTTTATTTTCATTTTGGATTTGGGTTTATTATTATTTATTATTTGTTATTTACTATTTTTATTTCTTGAAATCTTGGATATATACTTGTATCGGACATGCATTGTTTTTACAGGTATATCTATGACTTTTATTCCTGCTCAAGAATCAATCTAGGTGAATGTAGTATGAGATCATCTTCCCAATGAGTGAAGAACCTGGTGAAAGGTGTCGGCTTTTCAGATTTGGTAAGGGGGTTGGACAACACGTCATGATCTTTGGCAGCGTTTTGTACCTGATAATAGGCAGCGTTTTGTACCTGATGACCGATTCTTCAGTTGTAGTTTAAGGGGATGTAAATAGTGGTGGAGGGTTCATTTGATGAATTTGGTGATCGTTGTGGCATTGGGGTAGATAGAGAGGATAGGATAGGAGGACTCACTCGCGGTGGATTTTTAGAAGGACACCTTACTAGAACTGCAGAAAAATATGGAGAATGGTCAACAGGTACATCAGGAAGAAAACCTATTCATCTTGTTTCTACTTAGGAGCACACTATTGGCAAAGATAAGTGATAATGTCCATCTCCGGTTCCTTCCTTTCTTATGGAACTTCACATCGATTCTCTACAATGACTGGGGTAGTTTGACATTATATTCTGCCTTGGATGGTCTTAATCATTGTTGTCGGCACATTTTTGCTGGAGTGTCGTACCTATTGAAGGTAATTTTATTTTTGCATTTTTCTTTGTAATTTTTTATGATATTCTTTTTGAGTCTTTTGCCTTTTTTATTTTTTCAGGTACGATTTTATGAGGTGATTGGGTACAACACCCAATTGATGCATTTGAATCATGGGAGGTCGGTACATGGCCTAGGATGAGTAGGTGGAGGAAGGATAAAAGGATGTTTAAGAACTGATCATCCTTCAAGGATGTGGGAGATGTTTTAAATTCCCTAATAAGTGATCAGGTTGAATTTTTACTATTTATTTATTTTGTTATTTATTTTTATGATTCTTGATTATTCTTTAATTTTATTTTAATGGTTGGATTTCTCTAAACATGTGACGTTCTTCCCTTGGAGTTGGTCAACGAATGAGTTGGGGGTTACCGGATTCGATGCTTAAATGTGTCGGTTGTTGTCTCATGAGCGTAGTTGGTACGTAAGGTAGCACGTAGTGAGGAAGACTATGGAGGGAGAGGAAGCAGTTTTATACGGGATTCGGAGAACATGACGATGGAGGTGAGAACGGTGGAGATTATAAGGGATCACTATTCCACCTATATAGAAATGGTAGCGACGCATGACTACTTGGACTTCGTGATGAGTTATTTCATGCCTTTATTTATCTATTACATTAAGGGACCTCGGCTTCCACTAGCGATGCAAGTGGTAGTAGGGAGCTGGGGTCGTCGGCTCGGGCTTCAAGGAGTGAGGTCGGGGAAATGGATATCCTCCGCTTTAGGACTATGGGTTTACTTTACGGTATGTGCAACTAGAGGGGGAGACACGGTAGAGATTCCTCATCGTACCCACATGCTGTTAGAGGGTCTTCCTCCTATGTCAGCAAATGATTTCCGGTTAGGGGTATGTGTTCCCATCTTCTTTGTTAATTTTTCATTCTAATTTTTGCCTTTCTTAATAATTTGTTAATTTTATATTTCCTGTCTCTTCTCTATTTATAGATGATATTTCTACGGACTTCTTAAGTACTAGATATCCGAGATCGGATGGCTTCCACGACTGATAATATTCGAGATATGTCTCATTCTTATGTTTCTCCTCTAACGACTTCTAATGATTACGTCCCTTATTCGAGATCCGAGAGTGTGGCCTCCAACTTCTTTCTTCGCAACAAGCATCCCCGCCGTGGTAATTGATTCCTATGATATATTTGTTAGGTTAGGGGGAAAGTTTTGGATGCACCCGATACTTTTGTTTTATTATTATTCTTTTTAGTTATTTTTCTACAATCTTTTTGAAAAAACTTACGAAGAAAAAAATATATGATATATTTTTATTTCATTATCTGGATTTAATGTCTTATTCTACACGCACTTATAATTTTCCATTGGGGATTTTATGAGATTTTTAAAATAAAGCATGAAGTATATTTTTTGAATTTTTTTGAACATATTTTTGGATATTTTAAGTAAAGAAAATGTTCAGTGGTTTTGTTGTGAAAAGTCATTCATAAAAGGGCTTATTTGCATAAAAGAGGACAAAAAGGGGGGGGGGGAATCCCAAACAAGGGGGTGACTATAAGCATGGCCCCTTGCCTACTTATCCGTATGTCAATGTAGGTACTTAGCTTTTCAGTCTTTAATACCCTCTTAATTCATCTCTTTTCCTTTTATTCCTGAACAAATGCTAATGACTTTACCGCTTTAAAGTATTGTGGGAGACTTTGGCTAGGCTTAAGTATGGCCTTTGGATCACAAATTCTTTATTCTCTTTTCCCTTGTATTCAAATTTCCTTTCTCCAGATGGTTATTCCCATAAATGAATCATAGTATTCCTACCTCGATGGCTTAAAGGCTATGTGCAAAAAATCATTGAATACGAGGATTTGCGTTATAAAAACAAGTGTTTAACTCGAAACAAACATATAGGGGTGGAGGATATTGGCAGATGTAACCTACTATCTGACATGTAACCTACTATCTGACACTAGCTCACGCGGAACCCATATTGGCAGATGATATTCTTTTGAATGAACTTGTCTAAATTATCACTACGTACGACTCAACTTTGAACCATATGGTGAAGTGATCAATGGCAGTCGGGATGAACTCGTGCCCATTAAAGGATTTCGATGTGATTATCCCATTGATATCGATGCCCCAAATGAATAATGTCCAGGGAGAAGTCATGTCATACAATTCCTACGGAGGTATGTGCTAGAGATTGGTAAACTGATGGCATTTAAGTCATCTCTGAACATAAGTGGTGCAATCCTAAAGCATGGTGGTCCAATAGTAACCCCTCTAAACAATCTTCTTAATGAGCATATGACCGTTCATGTAGGGTTCACATTCCCTGTTATGGATTTTATACGTCATTTCTTCAGTGTCATCCCCTCTGAAGCAGTGCATTTGGGTCCCATCAAAGTTTCTTTTGAACAGTGCTTTATAGTAGACAATGTATTGGGCAACTAGTTTTTAGAGGGTCGCTCAATCTTTCTTGTTGGCATTTTGATGGCACCTATCGTGCTTAAGGAGGCGAAAAATATCGTAATACCAACAATTGGTCTTATTGGAATCCTCTTATGTGACGATCTCAATATGGTAGCAGTGGGCTCGTTTAGCTTATTTTTAGACTATGAATGGGGGCATCATTTCTCCTTCGGGCATGTCAACTATGGAGGCTAAGGTGGAAAGGGCATCTAACAAACTATTTCTTGCTCGTGGCAAGTAGTGGAAGGTGATATCTCATAATTAGGAGGCCAACTATTCTAGGTAGGCACGGAAGGGTAAGATTTTTTCATCTTTGACATTCCATCTTCTATGGACCTCACGGATGATAAAGTACCCATGGACATCTAGGCACTAAATACCTTTCTTGAGATCGACTTTGAGGCCTATGATCATGCCTATTATTAGGTCATATTTTTCGTGTGGGTAAAATCTAGTTTGATGGCAATGGGAGTATGAGAGTTATCAAGAGTGATCTTAAGTATCCTAATGTTATATCCCTTTATGCTGCCAGAGTTGTCAATGAACATATTCCACTGAAGGTCTTCCTAAGAGGTGAAAATGATATCTTCATCTGAAAACTTAGAGCTCCAAACTTTGGCCTCTTCTATGGGGTAGTCAGTAAGGTAGTCATAGATGGATCCTCTTTTCATAACTTTTTATGTGACATACACAATATTGAACTGAGCTAGCAACATCAACCATCAGGCCATTCGGCTAGACAGGGTGGGTTTCTTGAGTAGGTATTTGATATGATCCATTTATGATATGAGTGTAATGGTAAAAGTGATCATGTATTGCCGTAATTTCTGAGTGGCCTAAACAAGGACAACATAATCTTTCTCCAAGGAAGTGAAGTTGATTTCGTACCTAGATAATTTACGACTGTCATAGTAGATGGCCCTTTCTTTGAGGGATTCAATATGTTATTAGGCTAGCAAATCCCGAATTACAGTGTCTGTTATGGTCAAGTATAGAAGTAGAGGGAGACCAAGCTATGGTGGCATGAGTATCGGAGGTCGAGTAAGATACTTCTTGATATTGTCAAAGGATTCTTGATAGGCCTCATTCCAGAATTTAGTGGAATACTTTTGGAGGACTTTAAAGATGGATTCATAAATAAAAGTCAACTAGCTGATGAGCTAGTTGATATACTATAATTTTGCCAAGGATTCCTTAATAAAGAGATTCTTGGGAAAATGCATTTCGAGTATGGCTTTCAGTTTGGTAGGTTTTCTTCAATTCCTTTCTCTGTAACCATGAATCGCAAAATCTTTCGTTTTGTGATGTCAAAAATTAATTTTTGCGGGTTAAGTCGTATATGATATTATTGTAGACGTTCAAAGAACTTTTAGAGAGCGGGAATAGAACATTCCCGAGTCGTATAGTTAATGATCATATCATCCACGTACACGTCAACCTCTTTGTGTATCAGATCAGGTAAGATGGTTATGATAGCCCTTTAGTAGGCATCCCCTATGTTTTTGAGAACGAATGGCATAACTGTGTCATAGAAGGTTCCCTAAGGGGTGATGAATGACATTTTTTCTTGATGATCAAGGTGCATCTTAATCTGATTATATCCGAAAAACACGTTAAAAAATGACTTGAGAGCATGACTGGTCATGTTGTCCACAATGATGTTGATGTTGGGCAATGGGTAATCATCTTTTGGAGATGCTTTGTTCAAATCTTGGTAGTCAATGCACATGCGGACCTTTTCTCCTAATTTTGGCATAGGTATAATGTTGGGTAGATATGTGGGATATTCAATCACCCGAATGAATCCTACATTTAGTTGTTTGATCACCTGGTCTTTAACCTTGAGCGACCATTAAGTGAGAAGCTTTCATAGCTTCTGTTTGATCGGTTTGCATTCCGACAGAGTTGGAATCTTGCGCTGAGCTATTTCAGGATCAATGTCGAGCATGCCATCGTCGAACCATGCAAATACATCCCCAAACTCCTTCAATAATTCTCTGCATTGCGTGTTCTCACGCTTGTCAAAGGTGACCTTATCCTAATCTTGCGTTGTTGGCTACTAGGACCGAGATTAATAATAACAGTTTTATCCTCGTTACTTTAAATATGGTTATGTTGTTTGTTATTAACCTTATTAAGATAAGTTAAGAATGGTTCATTTGTAAAATCATCATCATCAAGATCTTAATTAGAATCAATAAAATTAATGTAAGGAATAACAAGATACTCAAAATCCTCATTTATTTCATTCTCCTGAAAAATAGGTTTGAGAACCTCATCAAAGGATGTCTCGATTACATTGTTATCAGAAAAAGGAGGAACAACAAAAGAGGAAGAGATAAGATAAACATCTAGGTTGGGATGCATTTTATCACGTGGAACTGGTATAGCATTCCAGTTGATGAGGGGTTCATCAACGACCTTGATCAGGATGGACAGATTCGACGATGTAGCGCTTGAGTGGAGCATGCAAAGTGTCAGCCCCGGTGTTTGTATATTCAATGAGTCCTCAGAGTCACTTTCCTCGTAGACCTTGGTAACATCTATAGCTTTATCAACGAGTGGTTATACACGATGCTGGGAGTCCTCGACCCATAAGTAACTGCATTGAAAAAAGATCTCCATCCTTGGCTTTATTTTCTTGTCCACGTGATTATGCCCTGGTTCGGAAAGCCATAAAAGGTAAAAGTTTCACCCTCTTTGACGAATCTTCCATTCAAGGAATCCCCCGACACAGTCTTGAAACTTTTAAAATTTCTCTTCAAACATGGTTAGTGGAGCATTCTGAGTTCTTCTGATGACTATTAATAATACAAACCATATGGATGAAAAGACTTCTTCAAGACTATGGGCTCCAATATCCCCTATATTCATCATCTTAGCCCCAATGTGGGCATAAAGTGATTATTCTTGAACATCTATACTATGTTAATAATTTCGTGAGGGTTGTGCTCTTGATAAACTCATTATTAAAATCATCCCCTGCTAGGAGTGGAAGTCGTTTGACTCAAAAGCTGGAAAGAAGCATGTCATTCGCCCTATGTTGTATTTCAAGTATCTATTTACTGGTGCGTGCATTATCAGTATTATCATCGTCGCCCAATATAGTGATGACCTGCCCTCTGGCAAAGAACTCTGTTTTTGATGGAGAGAGTAAGATACCCCCTTGATGTTATGAATCCACGGTCGTCCAAGCAGTTGATTGAAAAAATCATGTATGTCGATAACTTACAACTCAGTAATGGGATTGATGGGTCCAGCCCCTATTATGAGTGTGATAAATCCCATCAACTCTCGATGAGTGTTGTCGTAGGCATGCACTGCTGTGAAAGTTGGAGCAAGGTTGCTTACTTTCAAACCCAGGCAGCTGAAGGTTCTTAATGGGAAAATGTGATGTGTTGATCCATTGTCGACGAGTGAGAGTGGGACTGTCTTCCCCATTATCTCAATGTAGATGTTGAGCGCATAGTTATGATTAAGACCAAACTTTGAGATTTCTTCTTCAGAGAAGAAAAGAAATATAAAAGAGTTTAAGGACCCAACTAGGTTCATAGCTTCTTCTGGAGTGGTGAAAGGAGGGACTGTGTCCTCGATAAACAATTATATCAAAGAGTTTCCCTGTCGCTAGGAAGACATAAAGAGTTCCCACAAGATGATGTTGTCTTTAGTTTTCTTATGTTGATCGAGGATCTTTCTTTCCTCGATGGACATTTCTGGCATGTGGAGTTTCTTGACAACTCCCTTTCACTTATCAGTCTTTGTTGACTGAGGATTCGAACTCTGGTAGTGTCTCCCATGTCTTGTCATATGGTTCACGGAGTAGGGGAAGAACATAAACCCCCTTTCTTCATCTATTTTGGGTTTTTCGATAACTTTGTTGATTTAGCCTAGTAGATCTTCAAAGGATATCATCCCACACATACCGATTAGCAAACTAATAATTTCTTGGATTGGTTATTCATCTGAGCTATCAAACGTGTCCCCCCATCTGGCATCAACGATGCTATCTTTCCATGAGAAATTAATGCATTCTGTGACGTCAAGGACTAGGTGAAGAAGTTAAGGTACCAACCTCCCTTGTAGATTTAAGTCATCGAGTAACTTGAATATACTATAAATTTCATAATTCCATTGGAACATGTGTATTATAATTTGTACTACATCATCTAAACTGACTTCGTCAACGGGTACCACCCAATCATCTGACTCTCGATCCTACTTTCGGTCTTCCATCAACAAGTTGATCAACTTGTGATAGTCAATGATCATTTTAGGGGGCAATTTCAGTCCAAATTCTAGAAGTTGGTTCAATACTGCTAGCAATTCCATATCTTTCCCTCCAGACCGAGGAAGAATGACAATACACACTCTTACGAGAAGTGACAGAGCTTAGTCGGCAAATAGGTAGGGTGTAGGAGAAAATATGGGCCGACTTTAAGGGGTTTGGGTGAAAATACAAGTATAATGGGTGCTTTACTAGGTACAACTTGGGTAGATGAAATGAATTTTGAGTCATTCTCTAGGAATATGGAATTTGTATGGTTTGGAAGTGGATTGTGAGTTATTTTGGGTATGGTATTGGCCGATAGAGCGATGACACCCCAGTCAATTAAACCTTTGATTACATTTCGAAGACGAAAACACTGGTCAGTGGTATGGCCGACAGTGGTGAAAACCACAATGGGCATCGGGTTTAAAATTTTGGGGAAGTGGGTTTGGTAGTGGATGAGGGTCCAAATGTTTAATGAGATTTTGTTTCAAAAAGGCTTGGTAGACTTTAGAGAGGGGAGAATGGATCTTAGAGTATTATTTTCTAGTGGATTAGCACGACTTTCTGGCACCCAAGAGGTAGCGGGCAATGAGATATTATTGATGGCTGAAACTGTCTTGGACTTAATTATCTGGAAACTTTTTGTGGATCAGCTTTAGTCGTGGCAATACTTTCTTCAATATCCACTCTTGCTTCCGAGAGAGCTCGAAAATGTGGGTAGTATTATCCTCCCATCATCGCTCGGACATGGGGTAAGAAGTTTTTCTTTACAATACTAACTTACTCATCTTTAGAAGGCCGATTGTTCATAACGAATTATTTTTCCCTCCACCTTGCTATGAAATTACTGACAATTTGTCTAGTGTTCTTCTTGAGAAGTTCTCGATCATGGCGTATAACCTCTAACTCCTTTTTATATTCGTACTATGATATGAATTCACGGGCAACATCATCCCGACTATGAATTTTGGATTCCTCAAAGGATTGAAACGAACGAAGAGAGTCATCCTTCAATGCCTGTTGGAACATATGGGTCATTATTTACTCGGAGGCACCTAAGGGAGTTGTGTCTTCGTGGTAACTTTGAAGATGAACAATTTTTGGCCCGCTACCCCCTAACTTCTCATGTCTAGGCATCTTGAACTTTTTTGGCAGTCTTGCTTTAGGGTAGGGAGACATATGAGTGTAATTTATGTAGTTCCCGGAGATTTTGACTTGGTCAAACTTCTTGATTAATAGCCTAAGGTCTTCCTTCAACTTATTTAACTCTTCTTCCTTTGGATCGATAGGTACTGGTAGGTTAGCCCCTGGCAAGGCAAGATTCGGCATAGGGAACTGAGCTAATGGTGGCCCATTAACATGAGGGGCACATGGAGTGTGCTAATATTATTTCAAGATCCACACAGGTTTGGGTACGGGTGGACCCATAGCGCAAGGGAAGAAGACCTTGGTCTCTTCGAGAATAGGTATTGGACCCAATTTTGATACATCTCATAAACCTAAATTTTTAGATCATCAATCTTGGCGGTAAGTTGGACTATGACTGTCATCAAATCAGGCTGCACATTCGGCATATGGTGTGCGTTCTCCATGGATATTTTAAGAAAGGTACATTCCCAACTCAGAAGAAGTAATGTGAGAACTGATGGGGCTTCGGGAAGGTTTGCCAAAAGATCAAAGCCAATGGGGATCCAGGCCAAGGGTCGGGTATGTGATCGGCCTAAGAAGGAAAATGATTCAAATTTATTTTTGAAAGAGAAAAGGAAGAATTATTTTTAGACGGAAATGTTTTTGACATTTTTTTGGAAAGGGAGGACAAAATATATTTTGGTAATTTTTGAGAAAATGGGGGAAAATGGATTTTGGTATTTTGATGAAAATGAGGAAAAATGTTTTTTGGTATTATGATAAAAGAAGGGGAAAAGGTTTTTTGACATTTTTCTTAAAGAAAAGGGGAAACTCAGATAAGAGTCTTAACATGATAATTATTATGTTTATGTTTTCACTTGTATTAGGTTTACCTAAATGGAAAAGAAATGTCAGATGGGACCCGAACTTAAGAAAATTATGTTTGAAAAAAATGTAAAACATGGTTTGACTTGTTGCTAGGCTCATGGACACCATCCTATTTTGAAAAAAGACAAAATCGCACGAAAGTTAGGAAGCATGCCTACTCGACATTTCGGCAGAGTTTGGTGTAGTAGCCGACGAAATAAATATGAGTGCCCTATCTTTGATGCCTAGATGAGGGTATGCAGTTATCGGGTTAGTGAAAAGGTATCCCTCTTAGCAATGCTTCCACGATACAAATCTTGATTTTGAGGGCAATCGGTACATTTGTAAACGCCCTATTATATACCTAAGTGTACATGAATTACCCCACTATATACCTCATCGGGTTAATATGTGTGAGAGAGAATTCAATACATTCGACGTACGTGAATGAGTTCCTTACTATATATCACCCATTGTGAGTTTGGTCAAGAAGTACTATGCGAGGGGAACCATTCGATATACGTCGAAGTTACTAGGCTAATGGAAGGTGAGTGTCATATTTCTTAGGCTAACTGTGCCCTGTCGCACTGGGGCCCATCACAAAGAGCCCCCCGATACGGGATAATTTTTTGTCAATATAGAAATGCTCTTTATGATGTAGTGTGGAAAATACATGATTCTTGATTAGTATATTATGGGGAGAGTATTTTACTTGGCATGATGAGTAATATACTAATAGGGAAAAATGTACAAGTAAAAGGTAAATCTAGCATAGAGCATGAAGATTACCCTAATCATGGATATATAAGAGTGAGTGATGTGTGAATATCTTTGAGTGAGTGTGTGGCAATGAGCCTAAGCATAGGTAAACTACAAGTGGGTCATGATAAGTATAATTGAGAATGGATATATACAAGTGTGATAAGTGGAGGGGTGTGCTAGTAACACCTAATCATGGATATTCTAAGTGGTGTGTGCAAGATGTGGATATAAGTGAACCTATATACAAGTGTAGGTAGTGTAAGGTGTACTTGGAGAGTATTTACATGTTTGTGAAGTGAAAAGTATGTGAGAGGTGATATAAACATGAGGTAGATATATATGAGAAGTAATAGAGGAGAAAAAAGTGAACATACAGGTAGGTGTTATGCACACAAGACGAAAATGATAACACCCATGTAAATAGAGTTTATCACCCTTTAGTAAGTCCTTAGTGGATTCACCACTGTGGCCATCCCTCCCCGGTCTGGTTTCTATCTCCTTCTCCATCTTGGTGGATCAACGCTCACGCACATGGTGGAGTCAGAGAGAGAGGTTCCACATCCTGTCTAGGAATCCTTCTGTCATTGTCGATGTGGGGTGATCTAAAGAGATAGAGTATCCAACCTATTTTACACAAAGTAGGAAAAAGAACATGTTGGCGCCTCAAGAGAATGGAATCAAAGACAAACTAACTCTTCTGAAACCAATTAGATCAGAGGTTCGGTAGCTAGGTTACAGAATGGAAAGGTGTTTGGAACCCATATCGCCCTTTAGATTTATCATGGGATTGTGTTACTATTTTCCTTAATTTCTCCGTGAGGTGTGCTTGCGTGTATATATAAGTAGGGATCGTAATTGCTCAACTCGCATTATGGAAAAGACGGAGTAAGGTCATCCATAGGAATGTTCCCAATATAATAATTAAATATATGATCTGTGTGATTATCAAGATATTGATCATTACGATAAAACGATAATATATGTCAGATAAGAGGCAAGTATGAATCAAAAGTATGATATATATGATTAGTATAAGAATACAACAAGACAAAGAGGAAAAATGGAAAATAGGACTCGAGTCTTGGGTTTTAGCCCGAGATGCCTATATAGCCTATAAAGACATCAAAGTCCACGTAGTTCGCATGCTACACGAGAGTGGGGGGTATACCATAAATTCAAATGGGGATTTTATTATATGTGTGTGTAAGAAAAATATGTTTTTAGTTTTGAGAATATGTGGTGAAAAATCCCGTTGGAATTTTTAGGTATAACCCTCTTTTTCTTGATTTGGTTTTTTATAGAAAAAATATTATGTGGAATATTACTAATAAAGGATTGGATATTAATATGTGTATGATCTAAAGTAAAACCTAAATTAAGAACTTATATAACTAATGTGAAAATAAAGAAATTTAAAGAGGGAGAAGAATGTTTGGACCTTCTTTGGATACTTGGAGATTGATCTCGATTGATGATGAACTTCTTTAAAAGTGAGTGAAGAAATTAAAGTTATTTTGCTAAAGTGGCTATCAAAATGATCGAAATGAAAGGTGGAGAATGGTTTCAAAGAAGGAAACCCTTATAACTTAAGAAGAATGTTGTTGAGATCACTAAAGTTGATGATTCTGAGTTCCCTTTTAGGGTAGGCTCATGCTCCCCTTATATAGGGCCAAGGGACTACCAATTGGAATTTTCCTTGCCCTACCAGTCGGTAAGTAACCCCAGACACACTGTTAATAGGAAAGGAAATAGACCTGCCAATTAGCAGTCTCGTACAGATTTTTCGAAAAAAGCTCATAAAATGTGATTCGTAAGTCCCAATCATGGATGGGACATATCGTTGGAAAGTTTATTCAGAAACCTTTGAGAATTTTTCAGGCCACTCCCGAGTCTAAGAGTTTACTTTAGGTCAAACGGGGCTCGAATTCTCTTGTCGATCTTCTGGACAAGAGATCATCGGATGACGATGGACTGCTTGTCCTAACTGTAAGTCTAAATACTACATAGGGCAAACCATTGGAAAGGTTATGTTAGGTAATTCGATATTCCAAAGATCATTGCTCGGTTCAATGAGTTAAATTTGGTCAAATGGGGCCTGAGAGCACTTTGTGAACCTTCAGAGTAAAACGGGTTGTTCGTCCATATCATAAGGCTCATTCACTCATGGATTGGAAAGAGTTTTTAGTTACCTTTGAAGCTTTATTCATTCTTCTTTAATATGAAGAGTTGACTTTCGTTAATCGGAGCTTGAGAGCTCCCGGTGGACTTCGGATTAGTGTTGGAGGGAAAATGAATTGTTCGTCTGAGACTTTATATCATTTCATGAATGGGGAAGACCGTTGGAAAGGGTTTTCTGTTCCCTTTGAGGATTCATTCAGTCTCATTTGATTAGAAAAGTTGACTTTTGTCAAATGGAGCTCGGGAGCATCGAGTGGCCTCCGAATCAGTTTTCGGGGGAAAATGAAATGTTAGTTCGAAACTATTGTCATTTTGCACATGGGGTAAACCGTTGGAAAGGGGTTTCAGTTCTCTTCGAAGATTCATTGATCTTTCACTCTGACGATGAAGTTGCTTGGGGTCAAAACTAGGCCCCGAAATGCCTGGTGGCCTCTAGATCAGTTTTAGATAGTAAAATGGTCCGTTTGTCTGAACCGTTATACCAATTCACGTTTGAGGTGGACCGTTGGAAAGGGTATTCCGATCCCTTTGAAGATTTATTGATATTTTTCTTTGATGATGAAGTTGACTGGAGTCGAACAAGGACTAGGAACTCCTGATGGCCTCTAGATCAGTACTTGGAGTATGCCCTAAGGTTTGTAGTAAACTGGGAGGTTCCAGGAACCTAAGGAAGGACTTAAGTGGGTCCTACAATGTGGTGTCTACACTGAACAAAATACAAAGTAGAGATTATGAGAGGGTAGTTTAGATAAGATGGAGGTGTAGCCGCTTTTAAGTACGGTAATGATAAGTTAATTAGCCAAACCCCTAGATTAATTATTGTACATGCAAACACAAACTTAATGAAGATGAACTCAGTTAAACTCACAAATCTCTCGTGTATAACTCATAAGGCAGTAATTAACTTAGAAGTAACTTAGCTAGAGGGAGAAAGAAGTAAGCACCCTGGACACACCTTGATAGGCAGCCAAACACACCAACCACCTCTAGAATCTCTGTCAAGTATTAAAAGATTCTTAATGAATGACAAAGGTGGATGAGTAAACTCTCTCTAGTATATAATAACTCTCTCTAATGTATATTATCTCTAGTAATAACTTCTCAACACTCAAAAGATCATCCTCTCCTCAAAGGTGGTTAGGGTCCTTAAATAGCCCCCCCCCCCCCCCCCCCCACACACACACCATCCCCGAGGCAACTCAGTCATCAATGCCTATGAAAGACATCCCTCATACTTTATGCCACCAACATTAAATACCTGATGCGCTAGTTGTCTCCACGTCATAAACATTAAATGTCAAGACATGCCTTTTGCCTAACCACTGTGTGTCAGGGGGCTGTTGTCGTAGAGGTGGCTCACCAACTGCCTGACATCCCCAAATACCATGGTGGTTTACTCCAGTGCATGTTTGAAATTATTTTCGGTCTAGTTACATCACCTATACTAGATGTTAAATTAAGTAGATGGTTGTTTGGTTCATAACTCAACGCCCAATGGAACTCCAAGCTGCTCCGCCCGAGGTTCCACGGTCAGGGTTCTTCGGTGTTTTACCAGGTGTATCTAAGATGGTTAGGACAAGACCCAATGGTTCTTCACTTCTCAATCCTCCAAACCAAGCCCCTCTAAGGTTCCCACGGTGAGGTCATTCGATAGAGCATGAAAGCTTTCCCAGGCCCTGCCAAGCCTGGTCTCTCGCGAGTACCGTTTGACCTCACACTAAAACTCATTATTATTCTCGTTACATCATTACAACCATTATAGCTTATAGTCAATATAAATAAATATATAATTTGACTAACACAACAAGATAAATTACAAGTTGCCACGCTGAGTTGCCTCGATTCCTTAATCCTGAACATTATTGCTAATGGGGTTATTATCCCTAATCTCAGGATTACCTTCAAGCCCCCTCTACATTTGTCCCTTCAATGAGAGATTTATTATGGGAAGAATAAATATCTTCATGAAAACTTCTCAATCCGATGAACCTTCTCTATGTGTAAAAATCTACCCTCCTTCCTTCGTTAGAACTGCAGCGTTATAATCTCCAGAAAAAGTAAAATTCTCCCCGATGTACCTAAGCTGAAGCATTACGACTTATTGGGGCTTTAATAAAGGGACATCGTCACTTTTTCCTTTATTATTTGAAATTCTCCCAAAAGGCCTTCTAACTTCTCAAATAATCATTTTTTACTGTAATAGTGAAATTGCGCCATTCTTGCTGAGTTTTCGTTAGGACTGCCCCTATCATTGGGACTTTGTTAAATTCTCCCTTGTAATGTTTCACCATGTTCAAAAAAGAAAAAAATTCTCCCTAATGTAGCCGAGTCATAATTAAACAAACGTTTGAACTTGTGGCAAGGTAACATCGTAGCTTTTTTAACCATTGGAACATCTTTTCCGTTGGGAGTTATTGGATATGTCTGACAAAAATTCTTCCGCCAAAACTTAAACTTGATAAAGAAGGCAACCCTCTCTATTCTTCAGGCGTCTCTTCGTAAATGATATGGCGCTGTCTTTTCAACTGTCAAGATGCCTCCCGAAGTGCCACGTATTCATTTGAAATGATTATAGGCAGCCTTGCACGTGTGGAGGTGGGAAACTCAACAGACGAGTTCCTTAAAAAGATTCAACCGTATCTTTTTTTCAAACACTTATCTTTCCTTCATCTTCTTCAAGTGACCGTCTTACTTAGAGAGAGAAAAACTATGCAAAAACCTTCATTGTTGCCCAACTCTTTACCCAGCTTCTTCCCACTCCCATCTTTTACGCCTCCACTTTTGGTTGTGTTTCTCCCTCCTTGTTTCTAGCTCTTCTTACCCAGCTGTTCCATCCATCGTGACTCTACTATGTATTCTTCAAGTTCTTTTAAGGTTTCTACCACCACTACTCATCCAGGATATCCCTTTGCCACTTCTGGCACCACCGCCGTCCCTAGTGCCACTACCCTGAATGCTTCTCATCAAGAGAAACTACGCTTCTATCACCGACCCCCCATCTTTGGTCAAGGCGATAAATTTTCTGATGAATGCAAGTCTTATCATTTCTCATCCAAGTTTGACCCTTTACTATTAGGTGATGAGGATATGGATTCCTCAAAGTGGGACTATCTTCCCCTAGAGGGAACTCTGCACTTTTGTTTGGACTGTGGTGACTTCACTAATTCCAAGATTGACTTCGAAGCACCTGGGGGGTCACCAAACCCTTTCACTGCCTTGAATACGCATATGCAGAGTTCTTATGCTACTGCCCTCTCAAAGGTTGGGCTTCATCGAGCCTACTGGTTTGGGGAGTTCACCCTTTCCAAGCACAACACGATGCTCCAAGTGCTAGTTTCTAGATGGAACATCACAACTCACACGCTCTTTGCTGCATGGGGAGAGTTCACCATTACATTGGAGGATGTCTGTGAGCTCCTTAGGTTTGAGCTAATGGGTGAGTTCACATATCACGATGAGGCCCTAGATGCTGAAGAGGCTACTGATCGAGCTGAGCTGGACCAAATCTACCGCAGTTGCACTGGTTCCTCAAATAAAGCCACATTTACTCCCTCCATCAGCTATTTTTCGAAGCTCCGGCCCTAACTATGACGACTGCTCCAAAAAGTGAAGACGGGGCATGAGGTTATTAATAACCAAAAAGTGATGAATAAAATACTTCTTCAACATAGCCGCATGTTTGAAAAGATTTCCAACCCATGTCATCCTTTGACCTGGAAGAAAAGATGAAACATCGTTAATATTACGCAAAT
Source organism: Sambucus nigra (assembly GCA_949130495.1). NCBI lineage: Eukaryota > Viridiplantae > Streptophyta > Magnoliopsida > Dipsacales > Adoxaceae > Sambucus > Sambucus nigra. Next base: position 351,319,027 of record OX422207.1, on the reverse strand, counting down.
ATTGCGTATTTCATTCGTCGAACCTACGCATTTTAGCCCCCTCAGGTTCCTTAATCTCTATATTTAAGCCCATTAACCAGAATACCTAGGTTTATATTATTAACATGTTATATAAGATATAATTGGGCTTTTGTAGGTATTTAGGTACCAAGTATGGAGTTCGGACGCATTCCGGTGAAGTTTCGTACGCAATGGCACGTTCAAGGGCAATTAGGTTAATTCATAATTTGGGCACCTGGCCCGACATCTCACGGAAGTTTAAGCCTTCCTCGTAATATTTGCATGGACATGAATGGTGTGCGATTCCGATCCCAAATGAAGAAGTTACGGCGTTTCTAGCGGAGGAGAAAACAATGAAACCAAAAGAGGGGAGAAGAGGAGCAAAGCGAAATGCAGAAGGAAAGGAGGTTCTACCCTTCTTGATTGATCGATCGATCAAAAGGATCGATCGATCTATCCTTCAATTTTTTGCCATGATTTCAACAGTCGATCGATCGACCAAAGGGGTCGATCGATTGATCCCCTATTTCTAAAGATATTTTTGTCTTATTTTATTTCTTCTTTATTTTTATTCCAACTTACTATATAACCCAATTTTCTTGTAATATCAAAGAGACATTCATTTACTCAGTTTTTATTAGTTTAGCCTAGGGTTTTTGGGTTTGGAGAGGTCGGCTTCATTTCTCTTTGGGTTGACAACCATATGGTTTGTGTTTTTTGGACTTTCCACTTACATCTGCAGTTATATAACTTGTTCTTGTTGATTTCTTGCTTCGTAACTTAGTTTCATGCTTTGTTAATTAGTTTAATTGCTTTATTACTTGATTTCCTAGTTTAATTAGTTGTAATCTAGTTTAATCATTATGTGCCCTTAGATAATTAGGGTCGGGATGTCGTCCCGCCATTAATGGGCCCCGAGTTTCGAAAATTAGGTTTTGTGCAAAATTGCGTTTAATAGAACCCGCGTGAATTAAACTCGGATTTTTATGCGTTTAACTTTCTTTTTCATGCAACGTCAGTGTTTAAAGAGATAATCCGAATTTAATCCGCATGTGACCAATTTTCGATTGAATATTTATTCTCGCAACTTTGGCTTAAATTCCTTATTGTGGGAGGTTTATGTTTAATTGATAATGCTCGATTAAATAGCTTTCGAGCCATAATCTTGATTAGTAGTTATTTTGATCTGTATGGTTGGATGATATCCCGATCCTCACTTTACTTTTATTTAGACTTAACTTATTCTTTTCTTTTATTTACTAGCACACATCACCTTTTTAGAGTTTTATTCTTGGATTAATAATCTGTTACGATCTATTAAACAGTCTCTATGGATTTGATACCCGACTTACCGCTATACTCACCAGTTGAGTGTAGTCGTAACTTAGGTTTGTTTGTATTATCGCGGTGAAACTGAAACAACGATTGGCGTTCTGACGCAACGCTACTTTTCACACGTGATCAAAATGGTGCCGTTGTTGAGGAGTGTTTTGTTATAGATTGTAATTGTCTTATTATTTCGTAGTATTTTTTCTTTTGTATTTGTATTCTTTGTTTTAACCTTTTTTACAGGATTTCTACATTTGAGCGCCTAGAAACTCTTGAATTTTGTCGTGCGCACATCATCTTTGTGGAAATACCCATCCTGAGCCTTTGTTGGGGTAAGCATGTCTTAATCCAATCCTTTCGGTAATCATTATGATAATTCTCAAAATCCCCGTACTCTTATGACTTTTGGTCAATACATAGAGTTTCAAAAAATTGCAAATTCAAAAATTACTTTGGGCGGGTATTACAAAAGTCAAGCTTTGGAGTGCATGTATTTTGAGGAGGGGGATAACAATTTTGGGCCTCTAATTACTTATAATAGGAATGTTGAAAGTAAAAGCTATTGCTTTCAAAATTCTTATAATAATGAGTTTGAGTATAGTTCCGATAATAATTTTCAAACTTCTCATTTTCAAAAATCCTCGCCTCGGCCTATGACTTTCGGTGAGGGTTTGATCATGCTTGAGAATGACAGGTATGAAGACCGCTATCATGAAGAAAATCGTCCGTGGGAACATGAATTGGATTTATTATTTGAATCCGACAACGATTTTTCTTCCAAAACATTTGAAGTCAATGAATGTTTTGAACCAAATGAGGATTTTATGCCTACTTTGGAACAAACCATTCTTGACTTGGCCCATGGTTTAATAGAGAATGAAAGTGAGGATGAAATGGATGTAGTATCCATTTGCAATGAAATGATTTCGTCTTTGGATGCCAAAGAAGAAAGTTTCATTGTAAATGATCCTATCTCCTTCAAAATTCCAACGTTGAGTGATGATAACTCATCTCTTGAGTCTGAATTTCCTTCCTCGCCCTTTTCATTCTCCGTTATCACACCATATCAAGTACCCGATGAATTGGTGCCGAACTTTAAAATGTTCAACCATTTCACCGACGAGGAGTACTTGCTCGAGTTTCTCTCCATGAAGGCATCTTTGCCTCCATGTGCGCCCCCTCCCATTACAATTGATAAATACTTGGGAGATGATTCAATATTTCTAGTCCCACACGTGTATTTGTTGAAAATCTGTTACTAAACCCGTTTAATAAAATTAAACTATTTAAGTAACTCCGAACAGTTTTTTGAAGAAACTCTTTTCTTAAAAACCAAAACTAATTAAACACAAGATGTGTTCTATAAAATTATGCACGAGATCTATTCAAGATTTGATCAACAGGTTTATAAATCAGTTTAAACAAACTTTAAACCCAACGCAACCAAGAATGAGATGAGAAGATGTAGGAAGATTAAGAAAAAGATTTTTTACGTGGTAAAACCTCACCCAACTGAGGAAACATCCACGACTCCCTCTGCGGTGTAAAACAAAAATTCCACTATAAACAAATTTAACGGCTACAAACTATATAACAAACATCCATATAACTCAGACCTATATAAATTTAGGAATGTACCCTCTGTGTCCTTATAACTTCTCTGCAGTTCTGATTGTTGATGTTGTTCTCCCGGTTTGTTAACTTCCAATTTGTTCAATCTCTTTACCTCGACTCTTCTTCTCAAGATCTTATTACCAACACCTTTTGTGAGGTAGAGTGAAAGTGTTTGTGGAGGTTCTCTCTAACACATGCATGCTCACACACACACACTTATTATATACAAAGAGCCCTAAAAAATTACATGTAAGACTATATGCTGTGATGTTTCTCTTTATCACTTCTCACAAAACTTAAACTTTTTTACCTTTAAAATAATCCCAGAATCCACGGCTATATTGCTCAGAAGATGTATCAAGATCTTAATCAGTCTCGGGTTTTGAAAAGATTTTTGAGACTGAAAACCACCAAGTGCGATTCCAAACTAGGTCAAAGGTCTTGTTTCAAGAGAACTAGAAAAAGAAAACATTATTGTTGATTTCAAAGTTCAAAACATTTACAGAAAGAAAATCAACAATATATTTCTCAAGCTGAGAAATAAAAAATGTAAATTAAGTGTAATATACCATGAAGAACTCAGATCTGAAATTTTTATATACCAGAAAAATAGATCCAAGAAAATGATTAAGTTGGAAACAAGATCTAAAGAATGAAGAGGTTACAGTAACAAACCAACTCTCACATCACCTCTCAAACACTAAAGGTTGTGTTTGGGAAACAATAGGGGTTTGAAGGTTTATATTTGGTTTGAACTGTTTAGACGATTTAGGGTTAGGGTTAGGTTTTCTAACTCTTTCTCTCTCTTCTGGTTCCTCTCTTTCTCTCTCTTTTCTCTCTCTTTTCTCTCTTCTCTCTCTACTCTTTTTTTCCTCAAAGGACGAAATGACAAAATTCTTCGAAGGCTGAGAGGAAGGGTCCTTTTATAGGAGGATGAGAAGGTTCGAGAATGAGAACCAAAATCAAGGGTTCAGATTTAGTCAAGGTGAATTGACTTTAATCCAAGGGTTCAGGCTATGCGGTGATTAAAATTCTCCTGATTGGTCAAAAAGGGGTTCACATGGATTATAAAGGAACGCATGCAGATCGTTGATAAAAAGGATCTAACGGTTGTAAACAGGCGCTGATTTACACTCTATGAAGAAACACACTTCCCACCAATCAGAAAGCAACAAATGTTTTCAAATGAATAGAGATAAAACGCGCGTATGAAAATAATTAAATGTACATCCTGAAGTCTTTGCCGCTTTTGGTTTCTACCCAACGTAACTTTAAGTCAATAAAACCATCAATGTTAAATTGCAGATTGACCCCAAAAACTTATAAAAGAAAGTTTTAATTAATAAAACCTTGTTTTTAAAATGTTTATAAAATCCCAAAAAATATTTAAAAGTAATATTAGGGATTTAAACACACTCAACATATATACACACACTTGTATGCAATATGACATGTATATGATCCATTCTACTATTTATGAGTGTTGGTAATGAGGTATAGATCACTTCAATCAAGAAAGATGAAATAGTAATGCAATCCTTGAGGTTCTTTGGATTCTAGGTTAGGCATAATTTTGTCACAATTTCCAAACTAGATGAACACTTATACAATGTGGACTCAAGTGAGTCAAGATTATAAGGTGCTTCATTTGTCGCCCCTCATATCCAAGTCCCCCATCCTCCCTCCCAAAGTTTCAATCGGGGATGGTTCACTTTTATCGCCTTACACTTGCCTTCCGTCGTTTGAACGGAATTCCTATGTTCCGGGAGGCATACATGTTCGGGAGGGTCCACTGTTGATCCGTCGAAGTCAAATTATGTTTTGGATGGACCCTCAAAAATTTCAACTTCTAGTATATAGTTAATTGGACATCCTATGTGTAGGTTGTATATACTAAGTTCTTCATTTTTATTTTCTCTTAATTTAGTCTAATGTAATTAGTTAATCTCTTTTTACTTCTTTCTGTATGCTTGGTTCTAACTCTTTTGTAGGTTCAACGGACTTGAATTTGTGGAGACTATGCGCCCCGGCACACACTTGTTAAGAAAATAATGAAAAAAGTCACAAAAATATTTTTTCTTAATTTTTCACACACTCATTCTCGCGCATTTGCATTTGTTTTTCTTTTTTATTTTATTTTATTTTTCATTTTTTTATGAACATACGTGTGTGCCGCTCTTTGTATATATTTTCCATTTTTTTGTGGTTACCATATGTGTATGTATGTGCATAGTTTAGTCTAATTCCTTGTTTTTTTTTTAAAAAAAATTCTTTGTATTTTTATTTTGCTATACTTATATATATATATACTTTTCTACCCCCATACTCCCCTAAATTCCATTCCCCCCCCCCCCATTTAAAAACTGAATGTAGTGGGCATTTTACTGCTTGATCGATCGATCGAAGCCCAAGGGTCGATCGATCGATCGACTAAAAAGCCGAGGACGGTCTATTTTTTCCCTTTTCTCCACATATCTTTTCCTCTCCTATCTTCCTAGTCTCGAGCCCTAATGTATCCCCCACCACTTTTTCCTTCAATTATCATCCACTTTCTACACTTCAAAGGTATAATCCTTCCTTCTAACTTATGTATTTGTAGATTTTGGTTGATTTTTCCCATGTTTAATCCATGTTTTGACATTGTTGAGGGTTTGTGGTTGTATCCCTGTGTAATGTTGTTCCAACTGATTTTACCTATGATTCTTGCTATATGTCCATTCATGAACACATTTTTTATGTTGCATTGTGATTGTGTTCATGAATGGGGCTACTTTGTTGGTTCAGTATGGTATTTTTCACCCTCGTCGCACAATGTGCACGCCAAGTGTTCGCTGAGATGCCACAAACAGTTTTCAATCCATTTGTTTGCGCACACTTGGGTGATTTTCATTCCTTGTCGCATTCCGATAACTTTTATCGCAATGTTGATTTTTTTCCCTCGGTTTTATGCACGTGCACCCACCATTTCAACTCGTACACTAACTAACCATTATTGTGCTTACAATTTTTTTGTATTGCTTAATTATTGTTTTGTAGGTTGAAATGGCACACCTAAAAAATATAAGTTCACTAGGTGCATGCCCCACTTGGGCTTCGAGGGGTTTCGTTGTGAACAGGAGAGAGATTGGTATCAAGCCTACTTTGAGACATCCGAGCGACCGCTGGGTTATCATTTTGCCTAGACCCTTAATCACATACCGCAGGAGGCGTGGTTTTTTTTTCATCGACAGGGATGGGAGCCCTTTCTCTCTACCAATGGGTTCATCAATGAAGAGCTTGTCCGTATGTTTTATGCGACATTGGTAGAGGTGAGGGAGCAGGGGCCTACTACATATGATGCAATTGTTCATGGGGTGCAGTACCACTCCGCTGTTCTGATTTGGCAGCTTTTATAGATGTGCCAGACCCCGCGGATCCGGTCATCTTTTTGGATAGGGAACTTTTCAGGCATGCGACGTTGATATAGGTTCTTGCGCCGGGCGATGCATGGAAGAAAGGTGTGTTCCGTTCGGCTGCAATGGCAGGCTTACCAAGACTTCTCCACTATATCAACATCCACTCTAGTTTCCAGATGGAATATCACAACTCGCACGTTCTTTGCTGCGCGGGGAGAGTTCACCTTTACATTGGAGGACGTCTGTGAGCACCTTAGATTTGAGCCAATGGGTGAGTTCACATATCAAGATGAGTCCCTGGATGCCGAAGAGGTTGCTGATTGAGCTGAGCTGGACCAAATCTATCGCAGTTGCCCTGGTTCCTCGAACAAAGCCACATTTACCCCCCTCATCAACTATTTTTTTGAAGCTTCGGCCCCAACTATGACGACTGCTCCAAAAAGTGAAGACGAGGCATGAGGTTACTGATAACCAAAAAGTGATGAATAAAATACTTCTTCAACATACCCGCCTGTTGGAAAAGATTTCCAACCCATGTCATCCTTTGACCTGGAAGAAAAGATGAAACATCATCATGATCAATCCCCCCCTTCTCTTAATGTAACATAGCTTGGATTATGCACATGAACCTCAAACTTAAATAAGATGATAAAGCCTCATCAGTCAACATAACCTCAATACCTCTAACATATAAAGACATAATATTAGGAGACATAGATGTCACAAGCATGTTCGCGCAAAACTTTTGAACAATAGTATCATGAGCCGATGAGTGTGGCCTAAGAAAACCCAAATCCCAAATTGTCTAAATCAAGGGAAAAAATTACCATCATCGCAGCTATCTAAATGTTTTAAGTCAACATCTCTCTCGGCTATAAGAGGATAAGGCATAAAAACCTCATGAAGTGAAAAATCATCTATCATAAACATAATCCTAAACACATCAAAAGTAGGGTTCAGGATAGGAGTGGAGGCTCTTAGGGGCCTACCTACGATGAGATGAACGAGTTAGTGATGGAGGTGACACTCTACGATAGGAATTCTCACAAAAAACACTTGGGGGTAGAGGTAACATAACTCTCTTCCTCTCATGAATCCTCACTCTACACATGATGTTATAAATAGGATATAAATATAGCACACAAATAGAAGTAGGAAATAATCCTGAGAGAGTATGAGAGTATACTGTTATATGAACCTAAACTTCTCAAAATGCCAACCACAATCTCAAAAGAAGTACCTGGGATAAAGAATCTAACCTAGATATACTGTAATGGAAGTAAATCAAGATAAAAAAATCAGAGATTTATGACTTACTCAAGAGAATCTGGACAAAAACCTAGAGCTTGAATGCCAAATACCACCAAATCCACACTTAATCCAACTTAAAACGGAGGCATTTTGCCGCGCGATTATGTTTTATTGTGCATACAATTTCAACCATAATGCTTAGTGAAGGAAACCAATCTAAAAAAGACTCAGTGTGAAAACAAAACCCAACTCTCATAATTGGTATAGTATGAATGAATGCAATGGCATGTAAAATCATTCATTTTTGTCTTGAAAAGAATAATGTTTTTAATCAAATGCACAAAAATCAAAACTCTCTCTCTCTCTCTCTCTCTCTCTCACACACACACACAGAGAGATATATATATAAAATAATGCTCTTGTACGGACTAGTCCGCAATTTAAGAATGCGGATCGGATATGTGTTACCTAACGGTGCGCTTAGAAATTATCGCCTAAATTATAGGCACGTTCTTTCTCTTTTCTGGGCTCACCGCCAGGTGACACATGTCCGGTTTGCATTCGTAAAATGCGGACTAGTCCGCACAAGAGTAGGAATGTATATATATATATATATATATATATATATATATATATATACTGAAAATATGTGATAGTGATTAGGAATTAATTATTAATTTTGATGATACCCTGTTAAACCCTTGACCAGACCTTCTAAGGGCTCTTAAACCTTTCAACTGCACTTAAGTAAGTAAATAGATTCCAGAATTCATCTCAGACCCTAGATAGAGAAATACTTGGTTCCAAACACCTCTGTTTCTCTCAAAGGTAATCCATAACACTGTAGCATACCTCATTTACACTTTATCCCTCCTAGAATAATCAGTTATTCCAACACCTCTCGTCAATAGAGCTCAAAGACCACAACAACGAGGTTTGGTCTTGACTTACACTCAGATCTCACCTCAGACTAACGATAAAGGATCTCACGAGGTACCCTATGACTCATCCCAAGGGTAAATAAGTGTGTAGTACCTAAATATTAACTTAAAGACACTCTACGATCATTCCAGACTCCTTAAACCTTCGACAAGCATGTTGCAACCAGTCTAGAGGGTGGGTGAAGAACACAACACTATTTCACCTACCAGTGCTATCCAACTCCACTCCAATTTAATACTCTCATATGTATTTAACGCTTCCAACATCCACCATACACCACTTTCAAATACTTTGACTAATACTCCACCACTTTTCTGACAACGGCAGCCCTCAGTTACCTCACGGACACCAGAGCCATGTTGCGCCAGTGTACCCATTACCTTTCTTGGGGTTTGTGTATAAGTAGGAAGATGAGGAAAGATGAAAAGGGGATCAATCAGTTAGACTTATAGGGAGAATCAAGAGTTCTAAGCATTCACAAGTGTTTTACTCTTAATTTCATACTCACAACCCACTGTTGTGAGTCCATATTTGTAACATGGATCGTTTTCTTTGTTTACACAACTTTTATATCTTATTGATCACTAAATCAATACTTAGGGGACCTTAGAAAAGTCAGTCAGTTTCTTCATAAGGCCCTTTGAGTTATTGATAAAGGCCATAAGATCTCAGACTCTCTTGACCAAAGCTTAAGAGGTCTCATAAACTGTCATAACTCGTTTTAGATCTAATAAACTAGTATAACACCTTCAACAAGTGATGTAGGACCCTCGTCTGATGTCTAAACCATTTTATATTATTGTCTCACACTTTAATACTCCTCTCCTCTTACCCGTCTGAGGTTCAAATTTGAGCACCTTTGGGTCTAAAGTCACTTACAATTTTAACAATCATGAAAGTTGATTTAACTAACAAATTTCCTTTTAATATTGATTAATGCATGAATTGAGAACACATTAAAATCATATATTAATCAATTTAACATGAAATGATCAAAATTCTTATCAAATCATACCAAACGACTTTGTATTTCACCCAAGGCATAATTCGTGAAAATTATAGTTTTACCAAATTAAATGAATACACATAACCAAGTCATAAGAAATTATAAATGATGCTTAATTTTATCATTACACCAGTATGCTTTAAAGATCTCAAGAAATGGTAGTTTCAAATGATTCAACTCCCTCAATCATGTGCCATTTAAAATGTTATGAATGCCAAACTAAGGTATTAATTTTAATTAACTCCCTTAATGATATGTTGTTTGAAATATTATGAATATCAAAGTAATAAAGAAATTTAAATTTAAAAATCTATGGTCCTATTATGTTTCAAATGCTGATTTAAGCTCTTGGCTTACGGCTATTTCCAACACATTAACTTTTGCCATTGATTTGATTGTCACACACCTCGATGACACATACTCTGTGATGCTTAAATTAAAAATAGGGTAAAATCACTCTAATGTTAGACCTTATCAACGCATATAAAATGTCTCTTTTTCAACTCATTCAAGTGTGAAACACAAAGCTCACACATGGACCATAAAAACATTCAAAACTAATGAGACATGTGAGGATTTGATCATGATTAAGTGAAGCACTAAAATTAAAAGTCACATAACTATAGTCATACACGTCAAGTGATATGCAAGTGCTCAAGTAGTGTAAAATCTATACCAAAGATTTTAACTAATTTGAGAATTGTGAATTTTTAAATGAATTTCAACCAAACATTGACATTATACACATTAGCAATAAAAAAAACTTAAAAATCCATATTTCAATGATCATTTAAGTTAATTCAATTCATCAAATCGCATGAATCAAAGATTTAATAACATAATCACCAAAATAAACAAAGTATAAAATCTTTTTGGATTTTTCTATAAAAGAATGATGCATGTATATACAACATGTTAAGCACGGAATAAAGCATATAGGAAAATGCACAAAAATGCATAAAATTCCTCACAAAAATATGAAAAATGATCCAAGTAAACTTCTAATCTCACACCCACACAATTTGATCGTAAAAAAATCAAGAATATCTAGGGGCTACCTAAAACAAAAAAAAAAGCCTAGGTATCCTAGTAAACCATACTAGATGGAGATGGGTGTTCCATCTCCCAGATCAATTGAATGAACAAAGACAGCCTCTCTCTTCATAAACTTCTTTTTAGGTACTTCAACTTCCACTTTCTTTTTAGGTCCATTCATAGGTAATCCACCCACAAAATTTGGAATCCACCTAAATTCCTTATAGGACTCTTGTGAATATTCTCTAGAATTTGAGAAAATGGTCTAGGTCAAGGTATCTCCGTTCTAACTTCACATACACCTTACACTAGGAAATACACTCTCCTCATCAACTTACCAATTGTACCCATAACTTCATTAATAGGATCCATATGGACTACGTGCCTCCTACTATTCACTAACCTATGGTTTCTTTATCTCAAGCACCTACAAGCTTGATTGGTGTGACCTTGCATCGTGTAAAAATTACAAAAGGCAACCTTCTATCTCGCACTCTTCTTTTCCTCATAAGTTATCATCTCAACTCTTTCAAGTTTCTTTCTCTTGAAATAAAAAAATGTAAAATATGATTCAACTTTTCCTAAAATGAGCATCAATTACCATTTTTCTCAAATTTGGATTTAAGCTTAACTTCCTTATTTTTCATCAGAGGAATTTGTTCCTTATACTTCTTTTTGAAGTTATAGACAATAACTTTTGATTTTGAGAATGTAACTTTTTCAAGGTTGGTTTAACAATACCAATGTCGTGTTTTTAATTCTTGATTTGAGCATGTTTGATCAAAGTGTTGTTAATACCACATGTTGTAACAAGCATCTCCATTTTTAACTCCTTATCATCTTATAATTTATAACTCTTGTAGAGTTAATCAAAGTCCTCTTGAATGTCATCGACATCACCATCCCTTTAATCTTATTATCTAGGGAAAAAGGTGATCGAAGCTTTGATATTACACAATGAAGAGTCACTAAGTGACGTATCACTAAAAGCTTTAAATCAATTATTTATTACAACAATACTGAATGACATCCTATCTCAACAAGCCTTCTCACACTCATATAGTCTCACTATGAAATATATATCACTCCCACTTTCCTCACTAGTAGTTATCTCCTCATTCTCACTATCGAAGTCACTAAAACTAGCCTTGTACACTTTCTTCATCTGATCTGCCTCTTTATTCTTCTCAAACTTCCTCAAATGTGTTGGGAACACATTTATGTGGTTTCCTACACGTCCACATCCATTACAATTATCTTCATCTTTAATCCTTCTGCTTATTATTCTTGTTATCACACTTATCTCTATAAGAAACATGTTTAATATATGGGTATGGCTTTGGCTCAAACTTTCTATCATTTTTGAATAATTTCTTATTGTTCTTATAGAATTTGCTAAATCTTTTCACAAAGAGATCCATTCATACCGCAACATTTTCTTTACGATTATCCTGATTTTTTCAAGACACGCTCTCCTCCCGTTCTACCATAAAAGATAAATCCTTCCTAGGATTTGACACAACAACATTCTCCTGTTAATCATCTAAATAAGTCCCCTAAGTTACTTGTGTCTGGATCCTTAACCTCATTTAGGATGGCTACTTTGGTACTAAACCTCGAAGTTAGAGTCCTAAGAAACTTTCTAATGACCTTATTTTCCGTAATCTTCTCAACATGATTGAAGGAGTCATTGACAACATCTATTAATCACGTGAAAACTCTAATTCTCAGTCATTCCCATTATTTCGGACTTTGTCGCAATGTGTTGCAACTTTAGTTCACTTAAAACTTGACGTTCCTTCATGCATGACTCACAAAATTTCCCAAGCCTCCTTAGCAAATTCATAATATAGAATACAGTTGCATTCTTGATTCCCAACGTATGCAAACAAAGCGTTCAAAGTACTGGAGTTACTGTTAATTCCACGAATGCTGCATCGATCCACAAAACTCTCGGTTTCTTCAATCTCACTCCATACTTTACAATTGCAGGATATATCGAACCTTCTACTAAGCTCATCCACACTCTCTGATGTTTCGATATCAAGTGTGTTCCCATTTTGACTTTCTAATGACCATAACTAGTATCGTTAAAATAAAGTGGCTGATTAGTGGAGGTCCAATCACAATATTGATCCATTAATAAAAAACAAAATTATTCACAAGGAAACAAGGTTTGTGAGCAACAACATAAAGAACACATAAGAAATGCAAGATTAACATTTAGCACCAAAATGCAAAACGATTGCAACCACTCTAATACCAATTGAGGATGTAGAGGAGGGTGAATAGGTTCGATTGCAAGATATGACCAATGTTTTAGAAATTTCAATTTCACTTTGAATTTTAATTTTCCTAACATATGTTAATACTAGGTGATGTGATACGAAGCTTGGATAAAAAAATCAATGAGAAACTTGAGGAAAATCTACGACAATTCACTACAATCAAATCCTAAAGTCAATTTTGTTGAAATACTTAAGATCTATGTGAGATCTAAGTGTAGTGTGTGATGTAAGTGTGAAAAATAAAAATCAATGCATACAAGAAATTCATAAGACATATTAATGAGGAAACCCCCTCACCTATGGTTAAAAAATCTCAACACACTCCAATTTCTTATTCAGCTTGAAAAGAGCTTTATATAAAGAAAGAAGGTACATCTCACTCATGTAGTCATAAGTAGTTGCCTATGAAATTTGAAGTTCCCCCATTGGCCTAAGAAATGCACCTGAAGATCCATAAAGTGGGTAAGAAAGCACATTCTCATCCTTGGAATCACGCCATTCTCCAATCACTCCAATAGAAAGAAACACCTCCACTTTTAGATCTAAGAGTATTTGATCATGCAACTAAAATGCGTAATAATTTGAATTAAACTTGGATAGTATGAATGTGAATCAAATCACTCTCAATTATCTCTCAAATAGATTGATCAAGTATAGATCTAAAATTTCTCTCAATTTGGAGGGAATAAGTGAATTTAAAATAGAAAATCAAGATAAAATCTCTCAACCTAGAAAATCCTTTGAGAAGTGTATTTAAGTTATGACATTTTCAGATATTTTGAAAAGCAATGGAAATGGAGCTATTTATAGAAATTTCTAAAAAAATCTTCTTCGTCGTGCACACGGCTGACTTTTGTCATTCACACGATTTCACCCAGTGCTAAAATAGTGCGCAATAATGTGCATGGGTCAAATCTTAACCATACATATAGTGTTATGCGTATGGGTTCAAAATGAAACTTGCGTATGGTTTGAAGTCAAATGAAAAAATGAATTCAAACAATGAACATAAAAAGTTAGGTCATTTCCAACCTGGTTAACAGAACACATCCCAAAGATAAATTCACTTATTCAGCCTTTTAAAAACACAGTTCGAAAAATATGAAAGTGTCTATAGCCAAAATGTTCAATAACAAAACTATCAAACGATACATCTTCAAAGTATGTGGAAATGGTAGTCATCTGTTGTAAAGCGGGTTGATTGATCTTCAAAGTACAAAAGGCCATGCAGTCTAAATGAACATGCCCTACTGTATGATTAAATCCTATGTAGCTTGAATGACTTAATGGATCAATGATTTAACATGGAATTCAACCAACTTTTAAATGATATAAATATTTACATTTTCACACTATGTTATGTTCAATTTGCGCTCGATCACTTTATGGTGTTACCATATGAGTAACTGGGTTCTATTAGAGGTAGCCATTCAGTTCTAGTACCTTGAGCTCCACATGTTCTATTTTGTGTTAAATGAGGTGTGTCCAACCGATAAGGAAATTTTTTCTATGTCAAGTATCTTCCCTCAAGTTTCATCCACCATGCCTGAATTTTCTAGTTCTTCAAAGGGAGTTGTTGGGTGAGTTTCTCATTTATCCATATATGTCCCAATTAATGGTGTGGGAGGGAGAGATTTGTATCCCTATTGTGATGGAGTCAGTACATCATTAGGGTGTTAATGATGTAGGATTCGACGGAGTTATGGTTGTAGGCCAAACTGCAAAAATTCTCTTAGTAATAGGTGGCATGGGCGGGGACACCCAAGTTGCTTCTATAATTCTATGTAAGATATATCACTATAATTGGACTGACACTATTTTGGAGGAGTATCCAAATGACCTTGATGAATAGAAAGAGGATCCTTATACCTTTTTGTGGGTTGGACTCGTAATGTTGTACATATAGTTAGTAGTGAGGTTATGTATGGATTTGCCTCCTCCATTTTCGTCAACCTGTACATAGAGCTTCTTTCTTCGATCTTGCATGGACTTTCATGTATCCATGGATGACTGGCTTGATTGGTCGCTAAAAAATCGGGTCAATTTTGTATGTTATTTCATGCCCTGGTGGGGTGTGTTAACACATATCTTGTAGTTATTCATCGATCTCGTAGTCTTTGGTCATACCACTTTTTATGTCTCGTGGATACTTTTATGTCAGCATGGTTGGGAGAAGATTGTTCCTCCTCACATAAGTAATTTCTTCCCAGTGGAGGACTTGATCGAATGTTTAAGGATATCATTGGGGAGTTTATGGTAGTTTTTCATTCCATCTCGTTGTCTGACCCTGTCTGTAGAATAGACTTTAATGGTTTTAGGGTGATTACTTGAAATGGTTGCATAAGTTTTTGGTTTTGAATGTTTTTAATGATGATTCTAACCAAATATGTCTTTTAGCGGCTAAGGTTTTGGAAGAGGGATCGGTGGTTCTGACTACACTTTTTAAGATGTACTGTCATATTAAACATATGCAGATACGAACTCAGAACGGGGATTATTGGGGGCCTATAGAAGGCGATGATGGTGACAATGATGATGATTATGATGAAGCGGTATCCTCTGGTAGTTGAGGAAGGTTTTTTTAATCTCTTTTGGTTAAGTGTTTGGGGTAGGTTTTGGTCTAACTTATTTGTAGTGAAGGTATGGATTGTCTTTTTGTATGCATATGAGTGAATGTTTATTTATTAAGCACTCTAGGAGTTTAGGAAAGACTATTATTGATGTGTAATATAAAAGGCTATATTTTGAATAAAAGTTTTGAAATAAATGCTAGATTTATCATATTTTTTTATACGTTTATGGAATAGTCAATTGTGTTTGAAATGTCTATACCAATTCCTATGGCACATATAATACTTTTGCTCAACTAAATTGATGAGAGAGACTTTATAATTCTTGATGGGAGAAAATTAAAGACAACGCCCAAAGTTACTTTACGGGTTACCTACGTACTTTTATGTGGATAAAAAAGATTTCTAGTGTTTGGAAAATATTCTGAGAAGATTAGTTCCTACATAGTTAATATGGGGGATGGCGAGGGATTTTTTATAAAATATAATGTAGGTGAGAATTATGCGGCGCGACAAGAGCCGAATTATGGATAAAAATTCTTAAAATGATCTAGGTTGACTGGGCATGCAATATCTTCTCCATCGAGATCAGTGAGACTAGAGGCACCTCCTAACTATATATTCTACAAAAGATATGGCCCATTCTAATAGTGTTTAAGATTTCTTTGAGGGAGAGTTTACCTTTTCTCACACAAAGGTCCTTGACTTTATTATTGAACAATCATGCAATGCATCGATAATACCCTTATATTTAGTAGAATATTTTAGTCTCTTTACATCTAAGAGTGCTAACTCATCGTAGAGAATTTTGTGACAATCCAATTCTCCCACTTGGATCTCAAGCGTAACTCGCAGGGAAGGGATCTCAAATTCAACGGGTAACACTGCTTCCATACCATAAACTAGGGAATATGGGGTATCCCCAGTGGTCATTCTGATAAGTGAGTAGTTGCCCGAGATAACATTAGGGATCTTGTCGGCCCATCCTTTGTAACTTTTTATCATCTTATGGCTTATGGATTTGAGGCTCTTATTCGCAGCTTCAATAACCTTATTAGTTTATGGTCTATAAGGTGAAGATTTGTGTCTTCAAATCCCATAATCCTTGACCACTTTTAAGACTTCAACTTCAAAATTAATACCATTATCTCATATGAGCGCATGAAGGACCCCATAACAACAATTTATATTCTTTCGAATGAATTTGGCCACATTTTTTTTTCATTCAACACTAGGTGTGACTTATCTTCAACCCATTTAGTGAAATAATTAATATGGACCAATATGAATTAGTTTATGTTAAATGCATTAGGAGTGACTTTCTCACTAATTTTGATTGACCATGTCGAGAAGGTCCATGAAGAAGCCATGTTGTAAAACTCTCGGGGAGGTAAATGCTAGAGATTGGCAAATTGCTAACATTTGAGGCACCTCTAGATGTCTGTTGCATAGTCCTAGACCATAATAGTCCAATAGGATCCAAGTCGGATGATTTTTATGGAAATCAAATGGCCATTCATGTGGGGTCCACACTCACCACTATGAATTTTCTTCATGATATATTTGGTGCGAACCCCTACTATATATTGTAAATGGGTACTTTCAAAATTTCTCTTGAACCTAGCTTTGCCATTAATGATGCACTGTGCTATATGTTTTCAAAAGGTAATGCAGTATTTCTTATCAACCATCTAAAGGTATCAACCATGTTTGAAGAAGCACCAAATAATGTAATACCACATTATGGACTTGTCTGAGTCTTCTTCATTAGCAAGCACGATTTGCTAATACTAAGTTAACTTAGACGGATATGAACTTATAAGGAGTTAATCATTATTCCCTCGACCATATCAACCATAAAGGAAAAGGTTGTTAATACATTAGAAAAGTTATTTTTTGAGAGAGAGGAGTGATAAAAGGTAACATCTTTAAATTATGAAGCACTATCTTGAAGATAAGTGTAAAAGGGTAAAAGTTTCTTGTCATTGACTTTTCTTTCTGGAGGACTTTTCCTACGATGAGGGTCGAATCTCTATAAACGTCGAACTATTAAGTTATCCTCTCGAGATCAATTATAAGGCCCTTAAAGTTCATGCCTCTTATTATGTCATATTGTTAGGGCATCAGAAGTCTATCTTGATGGTTATGGGATTACGCGAATCATCGGATGTGATCGAAAGTATCCAAATTACATATACTTTCTTTTTGGCGGCTCAATAAAAATATATGCCACAATAGTTCCTCATGGGTAACATAGAGAATCTCTTATTCTGTAAATCCTTAGATCCATAAGTAGAATTATTTCATGGGGAGATTTGTTAAGTAATTAGAAATGTCCCTCCCCTTGACGACCTTTTGTGTGACGTAAGTGATGTCGAATTTGGCTAGTAAAAGAAACAATCAAACCATGCATCTTGATAAGGCAGGTTTTTCATGTAGATACTTAATGGTGTCCATTAGGTATACAAGATTAATGAGGGAATGCGAGCATGTAATGTCAGATTTTTTGAGTGACCGGAGTTAAGGAGACACATGCCTTTTCTAACATTGTGTAGTTCACTTCATACCCCATCAATTTCTGATTGACATACTAGATGGATATCTCTCTTCATTATCCCTTGAAGTATTGGGCTAAAATATCCCAAAATTTAGTGTCGGTGATAGCCAAGTATAGGAAGAGGGGTAGACGAGGCCATACTGGCATGATCATCGATGGCTGAGTGTGGTAAAACCTAATTTTGTCAAAGGCTTCTTGGCATGCTTCATTCGAGAATTTAGTTTAATCATTTCTAAAAAGTTTGGACATGGGTAAAAAATACAAGTGATTTCGCTGATGAATCTGTTGATGTACTAGAGGTTCTTCAAGAAATTGCATACTTCTTTCTCAGTCTAAGGTGGTGACATTTCAAGGATTGATTCGAGTTTGGAAGAATTTACTTCAATTCCTTTCTTGATGATGATGATGAAGCCGAGGAGTTTCCCTTTAATGACATCGAAGAATTTTTTTTATGGATTAAGACTCATTTGGCATTATCATAAATGCTCAAAGAATTTCCTTGGTGTTGGGATGTGACCTTGCTGAGTTTTGGATTTGATGATAATGTCATTAATATCGAATTACAACTGAGACCGTGTAGGATGGTTGTGCCTGCTCTTTGGTATGTAGCCCCGATATTTTTTAGACTGAACGCCATAATAATGTAGTAAAATATTCCCGTAGGGTAGTAAAAGAAGTATCCTCTTGGTGGTTAGGATGCATCTTGATTTGATTATATCTAGGAAATCCATCGATGAATGACTTCAGAACGATATTAGTAGTGTTGTCAATGATCATGCTGATATTAGGCAAAGGACCGCTATATTTAAGAGTGGCTTTTTTCAGATCCCAAAAGTATATGCATATGCAAACTTTCCTTCCTAATTTGTAAACAAGGACTATGTTAGCAAGCCAAGTTGGAATTACAATACGCAGATGAAACCCACATTCAATTGATTGACCACTTTATGTTTCACGTTGGGAAAAAATTCAAATCGAAGGTTCCTCAGATTTTTCTTCACAGTATTACATTTGGGGCATGTAAGGATATCTTGTTGTACGGTTTCTCAAACAACATCTGTAATATCATTGTAGTAACATAAAAAGATGTTTGTGAAATCCTTCAGAAGCTCTTCGAGTTGTGACCATTGTTTCTCGTTAAGGGTTGTTTATATTCTAATCTAGCACATATTTTTACTAGAACAAGTACTAATGACAATAGTTTCCTCATAATTAGTTTGAACACATTTATGTTGTTCTATTTTTACCTTATTGAGTTTCGTTAAGAAATTTTCATTCATTAAGTCCTCTTGATCAATTTGTTTATTGACAAAATTAATAAAATTAATATAATGCACAACAAGATACTCAAAATCTTCATCCACTTCATTGATATCATATTTAAGAAAAATAATAGTGATAACTTCCTTGAAGGAGGCCTCGTTTACAATTAAATTTGAAATAGAAAATGAAAAGTAGATTCAGTCTTAAGTGATCGATATCAAGGTTCTTTATTGGAAGGGTCAAATTGGACGAGATACTCCACAAATTGAGGAGAGGTTAGTCAGCAAGAGAGATATTATTGGTTTGGTTGGATGACTTAGATTCAAAACAGAGCATCCAAATCTCCATTACCAGTTCAACAAGGCTAAAATATTATCCAATATAATTTCTCTTAGTGATTTTGTTGTCGGATGATCTAAAATCAGAAGACTTCATGGCCAACGAATTTACGTCATGCTTGTAATCCTCAATCCAGGTGATCTTGTCCTTAAATAATATTTCAAAACCTAGTTTCATATTCTTTTCATCCACATTAAACCATGGTTTAGGAAAACCACAATAGGGGAAGTCTTATCCCTCTTTGATAAATTTATAATTCAAAGAGTCTTTAGAAATGACTCTCGTCCTCTTTGGCACCCTCTTTTTGTATGGTTGGCGGAAATCTACAACCTCTACTGAGGGTAGTTGATCCCAAAACCATGAAATGGATAAGTTATTTTCAGGATAATTGATCGAGGATCCCCCATGGCTTATGATAGATCCCCATTCCGATCATAAAGAGCATCTTCTTGAACATTTTAATTACATTAAAATTTCCATGCGGGTTATGTTCGATGCTCGCCCTTTCCTTGAAATTTTCACCATTCAGGAGAGGGAGTGTATCGATCTTTATTCTGGGGAGGAACATTTAATTAATGTTATGCTAAATTTCAAAGATTGGGTTGATGCTACCGATGCCATATAGATTATCATCATCCTCAGTGATAGTAATGACTTTATTATCTGCAAAAAGTTTGACTTTTTAGTGAAGAGAATAAGAAACTCCTTTGATAGTATGGAGTCATGGGTGGAAAAGAAGAAGATCAAAACATGTTGGGATGTCAACCACTTGGAATTCCTCTAGAGTAAAAATTTCCATCCTCAGATGTGAGGAGAATTGATCCCATAACCTCTCGGAGGGTATTATTATAGTCATAAACAATGATTGATGTAGGATTAAGATCACAGACTTACATCCCCACATGTCGGAGCATTCGTAGTGAGTACACGTTTAGGGAGGAACCCTTATCAATAAGTACCAATGGGACCATTTTATATATAACCCCCACTGAGATATTAAGGGAATAATGGGAATGAGGGACAAACTTAATGATTTCTTCATCGGGAAAAGAAATTATCATCTTAGCGGTTAAAGTGCTAAATATATGAAAGGACTCATAGGAAAGGTGGAGGCAGGAACTGTAGCTTCTTCTAGAAACTTGATGATGGAATTCCTACGGATCTGAGAGGATATGAAAAGTCCCCGTACGGTGATATTTTCTTCGATACTTTTTAGCTTCTTGAGAATATTTCTTTCTTCGATGGTTATTTCATTCATTAGTGGATCTTTAATAACTTTTTTCCTCTTATCTATGAGAGCGTTTTTTATAGGAGGAATTAGATCCTTGTAGTATCGACCAGACCTGATCATATGGTTTACTGATATTGGGTAAAAAGGAAGTCAATTTCTTTATCTATCTTAGGGGCACCATAATATTCATTTATCACTGACAGGAGTTATTTGAAGGAAATGACCCCATAGAAGGAGGTAAGCATACTGGGAGCTTCAGTTTTATATTCATTGACTAAATCATCTGAGTTATCGGAGTCATTACCTCATCCTATGGTAGTTATTCACTAGTTCCATGAGAAATGTATGCATTCAAAAACTTTAAGTTCTTAAAAGTATAAATCTTTCGACATCGAAGAGAAATGGTTTGGGGAAGGGACCAAGTACCACTTTATTTGCATGGAAATGAGTAGATCAGTAGCTTCATAAATTTTTTCCTTCTTAATGTTTTCTTATATTGGTATTTGAATAAATCTCTCCAAGTCAAACTCTCTAGGAGGTATGAACTATTTGTGCGATTAGTGGTCCCATTTTTGAGCTTCCATATAAGTGTCACTTATTTAGAACATTCTTCCTCTTCGAGGTTCGGTCTTAGTAGAAATTTCATTATGAATTCTCTCAACTATTAAAATACAATCAATAAACACATGTCCTGCATTTTTCAGTTGGTATTGAAAACTATGTAAGCTCTTGTCACGAGGGAGAGGGCTCGGTCATGAGGAATTTTAGGATGCAGCACGTATGTTAGGAACATTGGGGAGGGATCTAGGAATTTTTCTTGGTTGATAGATGAAGTAAGGTTATTTATAGGCTTGATTTTGGGTGAATGGTTGAATTCTGAATCTTCATCTTAAGTATGGGGTTCATGTCGGTATGATGCAATGGTAAAGGATTATGGGTAGTGTTGTTTTGGACCCGCGATAGGTGCAATAAAGCCTTTATCAATGAGTCATTCTATAAAAAAAATAGATGATAGCATTGATTGGTGGTATGCCCTGCTATTTGGTGAAAATTACAATGGGCATCAAGTTTGAAATATATGGGAAGAGGTTAAGGTAATGGATGAGTGTCCAGGAGATTAATAAGGTTATGAGAGAGAAGATCTTGATATACTTTAGACAGGGGATTATGGAGCTCGATGTGTTATTTTTAGATAGTATCAGGACAGGCTTCTGGTTCACTTGAAGTGGTAAGTTGGGAGGAAATGTTGTTAATGACAGAAACAATAGTCCTTTCATATTTTTGAGGAGAAATTAATCGACTAAAAACTTTGCTTCTGATTCTGTATTCACATTCTCATTGGCAGCATTCTCTTAAATATCTACCCAAACCTCTCGAACAACTCTAAAATAAGGTAATATTGGCTACCCATGGTATTTTTTATATGAGATAGAAAGTTATCCTTTATATATTGACTTGATCTTACTCTGGTGGGAAGTTGTTCATAATGGAGGCTTTCTCCCTCCATCTGGTTATAAAGTTGTTGATGGATTCTCGAGGTCCCTATTTAAGCAGCTCAAGGTTACGAAGGGTTACTTCCAGTTCTTCGTTGTACTTATACTGAGACATGAATTATATGGAGACGTCTTCCTAATTTAAGATTCAAGAATATTTTGGTGAAGAGAACCATCAGAGGGTACTTTCTTTGAAGGTTTGTTAAAATATCTAGGCTATAATTTCTTCACTATCCCCTATAAGATTCATGGTTCAATTCTCATTATGAAGATTCCCAATGAGGACCACTCCCTTTAAATTTTTCAATATCGACCTTTTTGAATTTCTCGGGTAGATGAGCCTTATGATAAAGAGACATGTGGGTGTTGTCCATGTAATTTACTGAGAGGTTTATGTAATACCCCGTATTTCTATGTATTTTTATTTAATTAATTTGATGAATTAATTAGGAGAGATACATTTTAATTAAATTACGCGAGTGAAGTAATTTAATGTGAGTAGATAATAACTGTGACTATTAAATATTAATTGAGATATAGATACTGATTAACATTGCATTATGATATTTACTAAGTGTGAATAGTAAATAATTGATTAATAATGATTATACGGCAAAACATGTGATATGATCGTTTTTTATTTTATATCACCGAGAGTCACATGTAGACTATTTTAAGTGACTCGGATGATAATTTAGAGGTCACGACTGATTCCGAATGGGTCGAAATAGGGTACCCGAGGGTATAGTTTGGGTCTCGGGTCAATTTTAGACCAAATCGACACCTATTTAGGGTGTTTAGGTCATTTTTCAAAAAGAGGTTATAGGAACTACAAAATTTAGAGCCATATAACTAATATTTAGATATTGGTTTTATGGATCATAACACAAAACGGTTAGAGAGGCCATTAGAGAGAAGAAAGAGAACCTATTTTCAAAGCTTAAAGAGGGATTTTGATGATGGTGAAGAAATCTTGTATCCTAAGGCAATTGGAAAGGAAGATTGGAGAAGGAAATAATCAATCATCAACAAAGAACCAAGAAATCAGATCAATCAATCTAAGTCAAGTGTTTATTGTAAATTAAATTGATGTTATAATACCCATGTATAGGGTTTTCATGAATAGATTCATTTTTATTGAGAAATCTTTGATGAAAAGTACCAATTGATTACATGTTTGGGTAAAATTACATGTAGTTACTGTTTATATCTGTAGAGATTTATAAATCAGAAGATTTTGATTATTACTACGGATTCAAATTTGGTTTTTGAATTAAATGAAATGATTGAACACAAAACTAGATTCATAAAAGAGTTTTGAGGGCTTGATTCATTCTCCCTTTATTTTGGTGAAGTTTTAATGTCTTTGAAACATTAGAAATCATCCTAACTCATGTAGGACTAGTTAGGAATAATCAGATGTGAATTTAATGAAAAATCTTGGGATTTGAGAAAATGAGAAAGGGTGAAAATCAAAGAAGACGAAGTTGCACCTGTTCGATCGATCGATCAATGAATGTCGATCGATCGACCCAACCCTTTGATCGATCGACCCTGGAGGATTGTGCGTTATTTTCTTGGATGAATTTTCTAGGATTTCCAATGATGGAGGAGGATATAAGGAGTGCTATTATACCTATTTAGGGACTTGATAAAGACCAGTAGGGTATAGTTAAGGTCCATTAAGGTCATTGGGTGTAGGACTTAGATCATGGACCGAAAGGGATAACTGATGGAGAAATAGATCGAGAAATTTGGGATTTGATCTACGGAGAGAGAGAGAGAGAGAGAGAGAGAGAGAGAGAAAGTAAACATCAATTTAACATGTATACCCATAGGTTAAAGATGGTAACTACTGAATTTATATAAGGATGGGTAACTAGGACACTTAGATTTGGGTGAATACTCTTATATATACGCTAGTGAGATAAATCGTAATGTAAATAGTACCGCGAGTATGCAAGAGATATATACAACGTACTAACATGTATTATCGGGTTGTGTGAATACCTATTGATGCATAGTACTACTTAGGTTGTGTGAATACCTAAAGTATACTCTCTATATATATTGGTGATCGGGTTATGATTCCAAGCCAAGAGATATAAATCACTATTGGTGATCGAGGTAGGATTTCGAGCCAATAACCCCTAAAATATGATAGAGGGAGATGATTATATATTATGTCTTTATAGTATATATTGTGTGCATTATATATATATATATATATATATATATATATATATATATATATATAGTGTGTTTATTCTGTATTGGGGTCGATAAATATCCGGACAAATACATGGAAGCTCGATTTGGGGTCGATGATTATCCGGACCAAATAAAAAATAAATGATATTGGGGTAGAGGAGTATCCGTAATAATATACAGATGCATAACATTTACCTTGGGGTCTAGGGATATCCAGACCAGTGTAAATGATAGGATGATTGGGGTCAATGATTATCCGGACCAATATCCTTATAGTATATATTATGTTTGAAATATATACTTCATGATATTCTACTTATGTGCAAAAGTAGATTTGTAGATGATATGTATATAGATATACATCTAAATGATATATTAAGTAGATAGAAACTTAATGTGAAGATTTAGAATAGACTGGGAATGTCTAAAATAAATTAAGTAGTGAAACTTAATTATGGAAGTTGAATGGTAACTTTGAAAGGAGTTAAGAATTAAGTAGTGAAACTTAATTATGGAAGGTGAATGATGATTAGATGTGAAATTCTATTTTAATTAAATAGTCAGACTTCATTATGATGATTAAACATAACATATGTGAATGTTATATGAAAATGTAAGAACATGCGAGAAATGTTAATAATGAAGCGTGTTGTATGGGGGTACGGGAGAGTAGACTTGATAAGGTTGGTTATATACTTTAGTCAAGATAACTTGGGTATGATAGTTAGGTGGTAGGATTGTATACTTTAGTCGAGGAAGGTCATTAAATCTAGCTAAAAATTAGCCTCCTGATTAGGGTTATCCATGAGGTAACAGTGGTAGTTTGTTATGCTCCTTTTGATGTTTGTAAAAAGAGGGATGAAGTATAAATATGATGGTTAGATGGCAACTCTTTATAAGTAAGGAGAGAATTCAAGCTAGGGGAAATGAAGCCACACTTGAGAAGGAAGAATATTAGTATGCGGTGGCCCATTGGCAGGCCAGATACATGGATATATTCCTATTTGTTGAACATGCTAATATTCTTTAGGAGCTCATATAGACTTGGGAATTTCTTGACCCTTAACAGGTGGAAAAGAGGCATTCTCATTTGGCATGTCTTCTAGTTCAGCCAAGTCTGTAATATGAGCCTTGTTTATTTACAACTCATGAACATCTGATAGTAGGATGTTGACTTTGATAGTGAACTGAGCTAGAAAGGTCAGTAAATCTAGCTAAAAATTAAATAATGATCAGGGTTCTCTATGAGGTAATTGTGGTAGGATTTTTATGTTCCTTTTGATGTTTTCAAGGAGGATGAAGTATAAATCAAATGGCCAGATGATGGATCTAATTAATTAAGGAGTTATGCCAAGCTTGGGTAAATGCGTAGGCACCTGAGACGGAAGTGGATTATTTTACAAAAAATAAGTTTTCGTTATTTTTGAAAATATAATGTTTTTGGTATTTTGGAAAAGGGAAAAACGCCCTCAGTGTAGTTATTATTATTATGTTCCGCTTAGGTTGCAAGTGAAATTCTAAATAAGATTCGAGTCTAGGAGAAAATAGGGTGCGTAATGCAAGACATAATTTAACTAGTTTTTAGTCTCACGAGATAGGGTGCTATTTTAAAAACGAAGAAAAAGTGTTAAATTGAGCGATAAAAAATTTGGGTATAGTTTCCCTTTGAAACCAAAAACCTAGTTATGAGTGTCTTAAGACAAACACATGGCCTATTAGGTAAATCATTAATTGGTATGCGTGGAGCAACCATTTTATGTACCCATGTGTACGTGAATTGCCTCACTATATACCTCGTAATGATAATAAGTATGAGTGGAAATTCTATATACTCAACATACATGAATATATTATTGTCATATACCTCCTATCGTGATTTCAGTAATGTGGTATGAAGAAGGAACTAGACCACAATGGGCGATTTCTCATTTCCATTAGCAGTTATAAATGGCCTTTAAAACTTCTATTTACCATCACGATTTAGGGGGTGACGTAAAATCTTTGTTACTGCTAGGGGTAGTGAAAAATATTTTTTGTTACCTCTAGGGGTTATAAATGGTGACAACAATTACCCGCCAATTTTATGACTGATGAAAGTAGTGACAAACATTAGATTTGTCACTGTTTTCATCCATAAAAAAAGGTGTAGTGACTATGAGGCCTTATTGTTAGAGGCTTTGAAGTTCAACCTTAAGGCGTATTCCACATCGTCTCCTTATACTGTAGTGACTATAAGGCATGAACTACTCTCATACACACAAGAGGAATTATCTACAAAGAGGTTTTAAACTGTGTTCATTCGTCTAAACTTCCCTCGACCAATGACCTATTCTTGAATATCTTGTTTAACTTATCTAAGTCGCGAGCTTCCTCTACTGGTCTTATAAAGAATTATGATCTATCGGTGGCTGTAGTTGGGGTAGGTTTGGCTTCTGCCTCTCTTTCCACTATCTCCTCTTAATAAGTAAATTTGGCTATAAAATATTCAATGGATTTCCCCTTTATCACCATCCTCGGCTCATACACAATGTCAAACTTCCCCAATTCCACCAAGTAGGCCATTAATTGTCCATACTTTATAAGATTATGGATGGCGTGTCTAAGGGGTTGATCGTTATAACGATCGTTTAAGCGTAGAAATAGGGCCCCATTCTTCTAGATGACTTGATCAATGCTAATGCTAGATTCTCAAATCTTGAGTACCGAATTTCATTTCCTTTATACAATTTGCTCATATAGTAGAGTAGTTTATTCACTATCTCTTTAAACCTTACGAGGAACAAGATCATCGGTTATTCGAAAATCGCTAAGCACAAGTGTAACTCCTCGTCGAGGATAGAACTGGAGATCAAAGGATGGGATCCAAGCTACCTATTCAATTCTTGAAAATCTTTCACACACTCCTCATTTCATTCAAAGGTTTTTCTAAAAACCTTAAAAATGGGAGACATCAGTCTGTTGCCCATAACATAAATAAGTTTAGCACTTCAACTCTCCTTATCAACCTCTGAATTTCCTTCTTGTTTCTTAGAGAATGCATGTTGATGATGGCCTTTATTTTCTTAGAATTATCTTCAATTCCCATTTGATTAATGATTAACACCGAAAACTTCCTTGCTCGGATGTCGAACATGCATTTATAAGGGTTCAACTTCATTTTAAATTTTCCATTACATCGAATGTCTAGCCGAGGTCATGAATTTGTTTGTCCTCTTTCTTGATTTTGGCTAACATATTCTCGATGTAAACCTCTACGATATTTCTAATCTATTCCTTGATGACTTGGTTAACCAACCTTTAGTTTGTTTCTCCAATATTTTTTATCCCGAAGGACATAACATTATAGCAGTATGTACATCGTCTAGTTATATAAGAAGTCTTATTTTTATCCTATAATGTCATTAAAATTTAATTTTACCTCGAATAAGCATCCATATATTTGAGCAAGTCATTCCCAGTAATGGCAATGACCAACTGGTTAATTCGAGATACGGGTAGTAGTCTTTCGGATAAGCCTTGATCATATCTATAAAGTCCACACATGTGCCACTTCCTATTATTCTTTTCACCATCACAATAATGGATAGTCAACTCAGGTATTTCACATCTTCGATGAACTTGGCCGTTTTGAGTTTTCCAACCTCTGCCTCAATGGGAATGTTCCTCTCTTCAGCAAACACATTTCACTTCTTATTCACTAGTTTGTAATCTTTCACTATGTTGAGCTCATGCAGAGCACTTTTTGGATCGATACCTAGCATATCTTCTTGGCTCCATGCTAAAACATTATGCCTTTATCTGAAGAAGTTCATGATCTCTTTCTTCATCTTTGGGTCCAAGGATGATTCGATCTGGATGACTCACTTCCCACGTTCATCATCCAGAATTACGAGCCTTATCCCCTAAATTGTCTCGCAAGTAACCAACTTTTCTTCATCTTGAGGGTCTAGAGTATCCATTTGTTAAGTGGTAGTAAGTCGCTCACACTCCTCGCCTGATGTGAAATAACATTTTTGTGCCACCACTTGACTATCCTTCACCTGGCCTACTTTGACTTTTGTAGGGAATTTCATTACCTAATGCACTAAAGAGGAATCTTCTTCAAACTTATTCCAGCCTACCGTAATACCTCGTATTTTTATAGAAATTATTTAATTATTAAATTAATTATATTTGCATATGACATGTGATATGTCAATATTTGTTGAATATTGCTATGTGATTTCTATATGTGCGTGTATGCGTGTTTCGTGAATTAACATTATAATAAAGAAAATTTATTAATTAAATATTGTTAGTGACTTAGTATTACGGCCGACTATGCAATGGTCAAGGATTATGTGTTAGGGGTTTCTTTGTTAGGATTACTCCCTTGGTATTGGCTTCAACCGATTGTGAAGTAGTTTATTATAATGTCGAGTCCTGCATTATGGTTTAATAAATAAGTTTCAACTTAATTGTCTCGTACCAGTTTAATAAATTAAATTATAGAGGAAATTAATTTATTAAAATATGTTTTGTTTTGGATCGATTTTGGGACATTTAAAATTTCCATTTTGATTTAAAATTGTTAGATTTAAGTATATAGGGTTTGTAGATGGATTGGGTAGAGTTTTGGGCCTTTGGGAGTGTTATTTGTGTTCATTTCTATGGGGCTTAGGTTAGGCCTAAACATAATTTCATGAAAAGCTTGTTTATTAGGTTATTAAGAAATCCCTATAAAATATTTTAGATATTTGGAGAAATCATGGGGATCTTGTGAGAAGAGGCACACGAGGATGAAGAGAAATTGGAAGGATGTGAGACTTTGATTCCCCAATTAGTCCAAATACAAATTTGTATAGAATAAGAAAATTAGGATTGTGTTATAGTAGTAGTAGTCATTGAAATCTAGATTAAACTTATATAAATTTGATTTTAATCATCAAATTCATATTTTTTGTAAGTTGACTCAAATTGGATGTTAATCCTTAATCCTATTAATAAACTTGAGTAGCCTAATATTAAATCCCTTAACTTAGAACATAATATTGTATGATCCGATTAGATTAGTGTAAATATTAATCATATTTGATAATTCATAGAAACCTTAATATAAATTTCATATTTGAATCAAATATGAGAATAAACTGTTAATTTACGAACTTAATAGGTTATGTTTTTATCTATAGGGGTTTAGATATCATAATAATTTTTTGATGATATGTTAGGAACCTTGGCTGGTTCATTAATGGAAGACTAGGGTTTTAAGGTTCGTATTTTGGAATTTTGGATTGAAGAAACTAGTAATATTTGGAAATCTAGTTTGCAGAGTTCTTAGCCTCGTGCGCACGACAGAGGAACTATGTGTTGGATGTTTTCATGGTAACATTTATTGAACGTTGGGGAAAATCCCAAGAGAGATATTAGGAGGTTATTTAGAATGACATACATAGTTTTAGTTTAAGAGATGTATGTTAAGTTTGGAGATTAGTTCTTAATTCATTGGATATATTAATCTACAACATATGACCCTTTTATCAAATCGAGTGTTGATGAGGTTTCTATAATATTACTCAAGGACCTTGAGTATAGGACCGAGTATTGAGATTTTTTATGAGAACGATATATGCTTAGTGATTGTGTAGATAACACATTAGTTTAGAATGTTTTTATGACCCCTTGAGTAGGCTATCGATTTTATTTTGACGATTGTTGTAAAAATTAGGAGGGAAACGATGCCTAGATTTGAAGAGCCTTGGGAGTTCGGGTTAATGTTACATATAATCAATTATAGTTAATGTGCGTATTAACTACTAATAATGGACCTTATGTGTAACCCCGTTGATTAGGTTTTATACTTGTTTTCTTGGCCCAATTGTATAAAGTCATACCTTTTACTTGTTTTATGTACAATCATACTTGGGTGGTGTGTGTACTTGTGTTGAAGGTACAATGAGGGAGTTTGCTGGGGCGCATATGACGTTGACTACATACTTGTACTTGTTATGAAGGAAATATGTGGTTATTAAGACTTATCGAGGCTTTGAGGTTATAGTGCTAGGATAGCCTATAACTATACCTAGTATGCATGAGTGATCCCCGAATGCAATAGGGATAGGCCTTCGTACTTTTATTTGCAGGCTTGAGCATAGAGCATGAGATTTGATGTGGGTTGTCTACACCCACGGATATTCCAGATTATGTGATTTTATGTTACGGTACATGAGATGTGTGTGCTTGTTTATGACTTATACTAGCGATGTATGTTCATATGTTTATGACTCGGGAATATTGTGGTAATAATATACAAGCACTACAAGAAAAACACCTTTTAATGACACTCAAAAAACTAATTTAAAGACAACTATTATAAAAATGTCATTTAAAGATTAATATTGTTATTAGTATGACATCTTTGATGTAAAATACTATTATTTTTTATGACATTTAAATAAAAAAATCATATTTAATAATAGATATTATGACATTTTTTTAAAAAATTTCTAAACTAAGTGTACATGTTATGACATTTTCTTTCACCCCTTAAAATTTAGGGGCGGGCTTTTCCCCCCTCAAAGTTTAGAAAGCATTTTTGTCTCCCACTCTCATCTCCCCCTCCCACGACGACGGCCTCATCTCATCCCTTCGCCTACCCGCCTCAGCTACTTTATCGCGATAACTAATCTATAAGTCTCTTCGCTCTCTCACTTGTTTGATCTTTCACTTGTTTAATTTGTTTGGTTGTACAGGCAAATATGTAACTTTATTTTGTTTTGGCTTATAGATGATTACAAATGTTTATATATGTTTATAAACATCTAAGATGTTTATATATGTTTATAAACATCTAAGATGTTTATAAATGATTAATCTGTAAATTTCTCCCGTTTTGTTTCATTTTTGTGATTTTTGGTGTTCATTTTTGGTGGTGGATTGAAGTGTATAATTTGGGGAAATAAGTAAATCTTATGTGTAGGTTGTTTGCTGACAAATTGAAGTTGCTTATCCCTTAGAGTGTTTTTGGCTAAAGAAAAAAACTTGTTTTTTTTCAATTTATGTTATATTATAGTGGTAATTGATTTGGGTTTGTTTCTTTTTATTGGTTTGTTCTGTTTGCACACATAGATTGTACACAAAGATGGTGTGATGAAAAGGGAAACTCAACTTGTGAAATTTTCCTACAGGTTTGAAATTTTAATCTCTTATGAAGTTTTGATATCTGGGTATTTTTTATTTCTAGTTTCTTGATTGATGTTACCAAAGTTTTATGTTATTTTCATTTTTATTAGTATTAGGTTTGTTTTTACTTTAGTTTTTATTATAACTCTCTTTTTCTATTTGGATTTTTTTGACAGTTTATGATGTGAATTTTTCAAAGTTAATGACTTGTTCTTTTTTTCTTCAAAAAATAATTAATGTTGTTGTTTTCTCTAGTTTCTGTTAAATATATAACTCATTTATGGGTTAGTCTCCTATGTGTGTGTGCGTGTGTTTCCCCTATTTTATCATTGGGAAGATAAATTAGAATCTGAATATATATAATATAAATATATATAAAGATATTTTTAGGTTAGTTAATGTTTACATTTATTCCACCCCACCTCCCCCGTATTTCCCATTACAACAAAGAGTAGGCAAAAAAAATTAAAACAAACAAGTGTTTGGCCATAGTTGAGAAACAGGTTCAAAAAAAAGGTGGATTTTAAGGCATGTCTTTTCCCACAATGGGGAAGGAGGTCTAAAATTTAGTTAGCTAAAAAAATAACAAGAAGGTCTTTGCTTTCCAAAAATAGAAGAAAATCTTCGCTTTTAAAAAAAATGTGTTAGACATGAGGATGAATGATCTTTAACATCGATCAATCATTGCATCTTACCTGGTCGATCGGGGTCGCAAAAAAATAGGACCTGCTTTTATTTTTGCAAGCATATACCTGCACTTATAATGGGAAATGAGCTTCTTATTTTTTCAATCACATACCTTTGCAAGTACATACATGCCTTAAGCCAAGAGTTGCTTGTCTTTTTTTTAAAGCAAAAACCTGCTTCTATTTTTGGCAAGCAAAGAATTGCTTGTTATTTTTTTAGCGAACTTAATTTTAGACTTACTTCCCAATTGTGGGAAAAGACATGCTAAGACTTGCCTTCACAACCCCTTTTCTTTGGACCTCCTTCTTAATTGTCGCCAAAAACCTGCTTGTTAAAATTATCCATTAGCCTCCTGTTGGCTTTAATTAATAAGGATCCTTAATTACATAAAAATGATTATAATTGATGTACAATAAAGTGGTAATGAGATTGCTAATTTCTTGATTGTGGTTGTGCTAATCTATGGGGCTTGTTATAGAATAGACATAGAATGATTCTCATGCTTAATAACTTTGTTTTTCTGTTTGGTACATCTTCCCTGTTTTGAGACTCATGTTGCAACATTAAGGTCATCAGTTGTTCAAGCCCTTGTTAATATAGCCAATACGCCTATGTTGTTTTAATATGACTATTTATATCTATAGAAACTCTTGATTTCAAAACAAAAATTGAATTTCTTGTTTATTCAACTAAAATCAAAGGAGACTTATGACTCAATGCTTCACTTTAGATTCACAAAATATGTAGCTCTGTTCCAAATCATCATTCATCAATGTAGATATATTGCAACACAATTACGTAGTTTTTTATCTTCTTATTAAGTTGTTGACCATTCAAGTAACTGTGTGAATGTTATTTATAAGTGCTTCTATCGTTATTCTACTACTGGTCTCTTTTGCAATAACGGTCTTCAAACTTTAGAGTGTCATTTCATAAGGATGCACTGAACTTGTATGTTATTTATTTTTGTTTTTTTTGTTTTTTTAATCTTCTAGGCAAACACACATGTAATCGTCCAATAAGATTTAAAGGAAGTCAATCTTTGGCAGGTTTTTCTCCAAATACCATGTCTTTGCATCTTGATATGTTGCCTTTAATTTATATTCTCTCTTTCTCTCTCTCTCTCTCTTAAAAAATGAATATTCTTGTGTTTTGTCTATTATTCCAGGTTCACACGTTATTCAAAGGATTAGAAAAGATATTTGCTAGTGCACACATTCTAATGTTGGTGTGTGGGGATTTTATTTCAGTTCATGTAATGTGCGTTGTCAATTCTGTATGATTAAATAATTGCTCATTTCTGATGTGTGTTTATTTTTCAATGCAGAGCATGTGAATCATTACAAATTACTTTTTTTAAATTATTATTTCAAAGTACTAGTAATTTTATTGCAGTGCTCCTCATGCACTTCTTGCAATGATTAAAGTCGATCCAATGCATCCATAATTATCAGTAGACCCTCTAGAAATTCTCCCCCTTGCCACCAAACTAAACCATCAGCTTCCATTGGTACCATATATTTCTTGAATTATTTCTTTAAGGGATTCTTGTCTGGATGCCTTTTATACTACAAGGCATGCTTTGGGGGGAATTGTTTTTCACCTAGGTCATAAGAAAAATGTTTTAAATTATTTTCAGCTCTCTTGATTCAAACAAAATTCTCTCATTTTAATATATAATTTTAGATAAAAAATAGTGAAACAAAACAAGACTTATCGTATTTTGTAGTTAATTGAAAAACAGTTCACTCCAAACCAACGGGGGCATTAAGAACTTCCCCATGGAGGGAGAGGTGTGTCTGAACACATATTTTGACCTGTAAAGGATGTGACACTATTTGAACAGATCAGTGTATACTCTTCCTTTCTAAGAATTGGGGTTGGTATAGGTTTTGAACAAAGGAGGAGAAGAATGGATCCTACTACAAATGAACCCTTATTTACAAACTTAACTAGAAATTTTATTAGAAATTTTAATTACATATTTTACTTGGGTTTAATTATTAAAACATTCGATTGTTTATTTCTTACCTGCAATATGTCACAATACTTGCATTATATATGACATATTTGATTAATAAGTGGTTTCAGCTGACTCTTTAAAAGTGGAATCTTTGTTAGAGCTTTCTGATGAGGATAATTTGAGAAAAGAAGCAACACTTCCTTCTCCAGAGTTGTCCTTTGTTCACAAAGCTCTCTTGGCTGAATTCTAGTACAAGCCTCGACCTAGACGTTGATGTTTCATAGGCAAGTCACTTCCTTATCTTAAACCTAGTATATTTCTTTAATAAACTACCCTCAATCCTATTTGGATTTTTCATTTAGTTGACATCAGGGGAAGCATAGCTAGTAATTCTTCCATGGGTAGGGTGGTTAGTTCGTGAGGTTGTTTCTCTCATATAAAATATTCGATTTCTTCTTACAAGATTTCTTGGATCATATCTGATTTGGATTTGAAGACTTTCATTGATAATTTGGACGTGGATCTCTTGAAACTCAAAGTTGACCTAATGAGTACCCATAAAGTCATTATATCATAATTCTGATGCTTACACATTTATTTATATTTTCTACACCCATCATTGTAGTACGTGTATAAGCCTCTACTTGTTGCTTATCTTCAATTTCATTCTTCAAAAATGTGATTTAGGAGTGTAATATTTCCATGAAGGATGGTCCTCTGAAATATATGAGTGTGACATTATTCGAGGATTACTCTGCTGAGATGCTAAGAGACTTTTACATGGACAATGATTACTCTGTTGAACTGGCAAGTATTGTTAAGGATAATGTAGATGAGTAATTGAACCTCAACTATACTCTCTTAAGGTTCATGATGTGTGTTTCATTTCATTGATTATAGAATAATGTTTTATAACACTAAAGATGAACTTGCGAATTATCCAGTTTCAAAAATGAGAATTATCAGCTTACCTTTATTTAAATCATGTTCTTTAACGGAAATTCTAATTCATAAATTTTGGTTGATCTCAGGCATTTCCCATCATTCAAACATTGGAGGTAAATTATGCTGACTACATTATGGAAGGTTTTGTGGTGCATATATTTTCGTATTAATTATATTTCGAGTTTTATATAATTGCTGATTGATTAGGAAATCCCTTGGCATAAAATAAGATAAAATTCAGAATTTACTTAATAACGCGTTTCACAACATAAATATAGTTACTAATTTGAAAGGTAAAGAAAATAAAGAAAAAATTATGTTAGCTATAAAATGGTTGGATCATACGTACTTGGATTCTTATTTGTTTTAACCCCTGCTCCTCCAAAGCCGTAGGCAATGTCAGGAGCTCCATTTTGGTGGTAATAGTTGTTGAAGTCATAAGATGCATGTGACGTTAGACTATATAGCTTAAAACAAAGATGGCTAGTCTGAATAGCAGAGTATTCCACATTCTTAGAAGACCCACAAGCCCAATTTAACGCATTTTACAAATCTTCCTCAGAAGTCATAGCCGAAGCAAACAATGCACCACGTCGTCCCATTCAAGCTAGTTGTTGGTGTTTGCAGCTTTGATAAATATGGGAAGACTATAATTATGCTTAAAATTAATCGTGAGGACACAACCGTCATCAGTCCCACACTAGGTTTTAACATCAAGACCATTTCTTATAATAAGTATGTATTAATTACTATACTAATTGCACCATACACAACTCATCAAATATGTAAATTTTCGGTTCTAACGATTTCATTTTTTAGAAAATGTCATATTCCCCCTCATTGAATCCACCATTTATAATTAGATAAATGTCAGCTCCTTATTTGATCCCTTTATTGACTGTTTAATCTAAAGATAGCTTCATTTTAAATTGTAGTCTAGTATGTTTTTGTCTTCACTTAGGTGGAAATTTACTTCCTTGAGTGAAATTGGACTCGACATTTATGTTTCTTTGAAGCTGAAAAGGAATTCATTTCAATTTGATTCTTTATTGATAGATATACTCTTAACATATGGGATGTTGGGGTCCAGAGAATAATAAGGTCATACCGGAGGAACTACTTTGAACAAACTGATGGTTTGGTACGGGTTGTAGATAGTTCAAGTCTCAGGAGGCTAGACAATTGTAAATTTGAGCTGCATAATATTTTAAAGGAAGAGGTAATTCTTACTTTTCTTTTCACATTTGAACTGGTTTGTTTCATTAATTTTGGGCGGAAAAAAAGGTTAACTTTGAATATTCTTGTTAATTGGGTTGGCACTTGGCATGGCGATTACCTCATATTAGATTACTTCACTTCTGGTCGGCTTCTCGACAATTTAATTGACTATCTTTATTCATCGATTGACACGTAGAGAGAGGGTTTGTTAATTTTTTTCATCATCCTTCAAGTAGAAAAAGAACATTTCCATTATTATTGAATGTACATTGTTGTTTCAATGTGAAAATTTCTAAGGGCCTGGAAACTCGTATACATGATGTATTCAAAATAACATATACAAAACAAGGTGAACATACACACACATATTATGCCAAAACACAACTAACGATTTTATCAAGATAAAAGAGATGATGGAATCCTTCTTTGATTTACAAATGCTAAGAACACAAAAAGTAGTGCAACTTTGATTTACAAATTCTATCAATGTTGGAGCTTTGGAAGGCTTTGAGAACTTGGATGTTGAAGTCATATATCCTTATGTATTTAATATTATTCATGCTTCGCTCGCTTGAGATATCTTCCAGAGCACAGTGAACAATAGGGTATATGCCATTATATGAAACTACATGTTGTTGATATGGGTGGTGTTCGATTAATTTTTGGGTATATAAGCCCCTCATCCACTCTCATCATCTGAGTTTTCACTTCTAGCAATTTTATACCTTCTAAACCCACCAGATAATTTTCCTATATTATTCGTACACTCTCCTCATTTCATTATACAGATGTTGTATATATAACACATAACTGTGCAATCGACACACATTGTACGCAAAACCCCTGCTATTATGAAATTCGAGGTTTCAATTATCATCATATTTTTTAGTTAATAAGATAAAAGATTCATCACATATGAGTAATCAAATCCCAGATTTGTCATAATCTTGTTCACTCCTAATTTGATAGGATTTATCCTCGCAGTTGCTTCAAGTGCCTTCATTATCTCAGTGTGTATTATTAGAAGTCTATTTTACCAATTATTTTTACTAAAGCTGGGAAAGCAAATTGAACAGTGAAGGAAGGTCTTACATAGTGGCTTGAGGACCCTACATATCCAAGTGCTAACTTATCATGGAACATCATTTATGGTGAGTTGGAAATGTGGAGTATGTATGTTATGTTGTAATTTAATATGACTTGTTATCAATAATAAACGGTATGATCCAAAAGACTATTATGAAGTCATATAGTCACTACATTATTATGCAAAATTTCGACTAGGAAGAACGAACACTTTTCTTTTTTATGTACACTAAACTAATAATAATATTAATTTTTATTTTAATGATTTCTTTTGGTATTTGGGTAGAGCTCCTTGAGAATTCGAAGTGCCTTATGGATAGTGAAGGACTTGGTTGATAGTATGACTTCACTGAAGAAGAAAACGAAGCATGAGTGAAGGATACGAAGATCAATCAGGTTTATTTCACTATAGTAAATACAAAATATTTGATGAAAGATTTTGTGAGGTTGTTTACATTTTGTTTAATAAGGGGTAAAGACGAGAACGAGCGTAGGGATGGAAATGGGGTGAGTTTGGTGCGGGGTTGTAAAAACTCTGACCCTCCACATTTAAAAAATTCTTAGATCGGCCCTCCTCGCCCTACGACCCATGAATGGCTTACTTCAAGGAGCCCTGAATCCATTATATTACACGAAACCGGACCCATGCCTCCCCATTTAAACCTCGTGGGTCACAATCCACCCCGCCCTATTTAAATCGGAAGTGACTTTCCATGAACTTCAACATCATCCTCGTTTCATCAACTTGTGAAAACCTGAAAAAGTAAAAAAAAAAAATCTAACATGTTAAAAAAATATCAATTAATTATGAATACAATATCAATATTTGCAACATTTTAACTATTAAAAAGTTACCTTAAGCCTCCATTGGCTCGAACTGTTCATCCAAATCATAGGCCTCGAGTTGGTGGTGGAATCTTCATCTACAAAAATTCAATACACATATATACAAACAAGTGCCTTATTATACAAAAACAAAGAAAGATAAATAACACGTATGAACATTGTTATTAAAAAAAAATAAGCAAGTACCCTGAATATTATTCCATAACCAGCCTTGGGTACACATCAAAGCCTCTAAAGCACCGCACCCAGACTAAGTCTACTATGATGATCACTATCCATTCTACCACTTGTGCTAAATGTCGATTCGTTAAAATAATCATTACCGGGAAGTTAAAGTAAAAGTCTTATTAAATACACTTACATGGAAACAATAGCAGAACCCAGACATGTAATTCCTTTCCAAGACTCGACACAAAAATCGCCACGAATATATTTACCACCAGTTAGTTGTGAAGGAAGTTTGAGTGAAGTGTACAGAACCTGATCGCTTGAACTGCAACACAAACAAAACCATGATCACATATCCCAACATCGACCTATCTACCGCAACTTTACATCACGTAATTAACACACAACAAAAATCGATCACACATTCAGAGAGTCAATAAATACATGTATGTGTACATACAAGCATATCAAAACATTAACGCGACATTAATATTCTTGATTTACAGAGAACAACATTTATATCTTGACTTTCAACCTCATAATAAGACAAAGTAGAAATTTTAAACTTAACAGTCACAACAAAATACCAAATCAGTGACAAATAATATATATATATGGATACTAGAAACACCTCTACCACTAGTTTACATCAAATGGTTTAATAAACAACAAAAAACGGCTGCACATTCCAAAAATCCTATAGGTACAATGTATATGAAGATATTAGCATTAAGGAATATCACAACATTAAGATTTCTCATTTACATAGTAAAATATCGACTGACTAGCATCGACTCTCAAACTCATCTTAATCTAATTAAGATACCTTGAACTAATCGATCATAACAGTGCATCAATGACAAACAAATCAAAAAATAATTTGACAAAAAACAACTCAAACCTCTACTGTTAGTTTATATCATATGATTCAACAAATAACAAAAATATGATCTCTTATTCTAACATGAAGTAGTAAGAAGATAAACTAATCTATAAAATGAAGTGAACAAATTTGTGGGTGATACCTTTCCGAAATTTGATGGAGGCGGTGGCACAAATTTTGCACCCTGGGTTTGGAGAAGTATCAATCAAGAACTAATAAGAAAATTATTGAGTTCATTAGTAGTTGTTTATGCATCTTATAGTGTGTTAATCACACTAATATCCATGATCGTGGTTAAAGTAAAAACAAT
This sequence comes from Sambucus nigra, assembly GCA_949130495.1. Classification (NCBI taxonomy): domain Eukaryota; kingdom Viridiplantae; phylum Streptophyta; class Magnoliopsida; order Dipsacales; family Adoxaceae; genus Sambucus; species Sambucus nigra. Next base: position 351,279,236 of record OX422207.1, on the reverse strand, counting down.
ATTGGGGTCTGAAAACGTAAGATAAGAGAAAAATAATATGAAAAGAGGCATATACTCCTCACACGGGATCAAAGAAAGTTATGGAAACAACCTGGGTAGTCATGTGACTCATGGGTTTGAGATTTAATTAAAATTCGAAAATTATAAGTATTAAAACTTGAAATTTTATTTTTGTGGACGAAGATGAAAAAAAAAGCTCAAACATTACAGAAAGAGGCAAACACACCTCATACACGATTAGAGTAACTTGTACAAACAACCCATGTAGTCATGAGACTCATGGATTCGAATGTTGTTATAAATTTCAAATTTCTATGTATAAAACATTAGAGTTGGGGTTAGAGAGTGGAAACAAAAGATAAGAATATAACGATCCGAAAAAAGGCAAGAACACCTCACAAGGGACTAATGTAAGATTATTGTTAGGCTACGCAGCCCGTGTGAGATTATTATTACATTTTTTTAAAACTCAAATATGACTCCGTTTAACCATTATATTGATGGACTTAATTTTTTTTATCTTATATATGTTGAAACGGTGGAAGGGATTTATTGATAGTTTAGTTATGGTTTTTGTTGTTGAGTTTGTTTTAATATTAAAACGGTTGGATTTCACGAATAAACAAAGGAAACCCTGTCGAAATTTTTTGAAATTAGTAAGGGTTCGACATTGATTAAGTCGAATAGAGACGCATTTAAAAATTGGGTATTTATGGATGAAAAAGTAAAACAACTAATAAACATACCCGAAAGCGAATAGACATGAATTTTCTGCCCAATTTTTTTTATAAAAATTATAATTGTTTGTGTTATATAAAAAATCTTTTTGACTTAAATTATACATGACTTAATACTTTGGAAAATTGGAATTCATATGTTGTTCTTTACATTTCACTAGAGATTAATATATGATGTTTTGAACTTAAGCTGGAGCATCTACTAAGAGGCATGTGAAAGATGTATTGCTATCAGACGACATGACAATGAATGCAAGCGGGAAGAGGACCTCGACGCATTGTTGCCTAAAATATTAAAGCGGTTATTACTACAAAGGAAAACTTAATTTGGTTTATTTGTTAGCTCAATTTCATGTGAGACAAAAAATATGTTTGTGGGAGTGTTTTTGTATTTATTGGCTAAATGATATAATTTATAATGTATCTATTGTAACATTGAATGTGGAATAAATGATTCTACGAATTTTGGTTTGTATTTAGATTTATTTGTCAACTATGAAATTAATATTGATTATTATTTTTTTTGATTATATGTTTAATTTATGACCGTTCATATTAAACCCTCATGTGATGATTTTTTTTTTTTACCTTTTTAAAATTTTGAAAATTGTTTATGATGACGCCTTTTAAATCAAATATGACTTCTTATAGAGTATATTATGACCTTTTTTTATAGAAGATACGATAGTATTGAAAAAAAAGTCATATATGACCGTTATCTAATATGACACTTTTTATGGGTATCAATTATGACACCCAAACTTATGACGCTTTTTATTAAAAAATAAATCGTCGTAAAATGAATTTTATGACACTTAAAAAATGTTATAAAATGGGTTTGTTCTTGTAGTGCGATGTTCTCCACGAAGAGCTCATGAAGGTAAATCCCAAACTCGAATGAGGTAGAAAACGAACCTACTAAGCTTCGAGGTGGTTTGACGGAAGATCGGAGTCAATAGGGAGTCAGGCCAAAGTCAGGTATGCGATCGACCTGAGAGGGAAAATGGTTCGAAATTATTTTTGAAATAAGGAGGGAGAAAATTTTGGGTATTTCGGAGGGAGGAGAAAATGGTTTGGGGGATTTTGAAAAAGGAAGGAAAAAAAGAGGAATCTCAGCATGATTATTATTAATGCTATCATTAGGTTCTCACTTGTATTAGGTTTTCTTAAATGAAGAAAAAATGTTGAACAAGACTCGATCCAGCAAAAATAGGGTTTGAAAAAATATGTAAAACACAGTTGGACTTATTTTCAGGCTCACGAATGGGGTCTTGTTTTGAAAAAAGGCAAAATCGCGCAAACATTCTGGCAATATGCCAAACTGTAATTTCGACACAGTTTCGCATGGTAACTGGCGAACTAAATGTGAGTATCCTAGGTTTGACATCTACATGAGTTTTATGAAATTGTTGGGTTAATGGAAGTGTTCCCCCCCTTTGGTATTACTTCCACAATATACCTCTTGGTGATGTGGTGTGCAAAAATGCACGAGTCTTAATTAACATATTATAAAGAAAAAATATTTTTTATCATTTTTTTAATTTGCATGATGAGTAAAGGGAAAAATACACAAAATGGGGAGCATTTACAAGTATATCTAGCATGAGAACTATACTATGCATGGATACATGTGAGTGAGTGTATTTTATGAGAGTATATACAAGTGAGTGTGTGTGGTAGTGAACCTATACATGGATCAACTACAAGTTGCATCTCACATATGAGTAGGGCTGTAAACGGATATTCGAAAATTCGTATCCGGCCGATATCCAAATCCAAATTTGCGGATATTTATCCGAAAATATGGAAACGGATACGGATATGGATACTCTTTAAAAATATCCGAGAAAACGGATACGAATACGGATAGTACAAGTATCCGACATGGATAATCCGTATCCGATGCGGAGTATCCATTTTATCGGATATCCGTATCCGTCAAACATATGTTTAAAATATTGCTAATAATATTAACATTAGTATTACTAATAAAATAATAATAATAAAAAATCTTAATCGTTTATTCCCAAAACAAATTAAACACATACTCCACTCAAAACAAAAACACCCTAAAGTTATTGTTTTATTGGGTATATTATAAAATATCATGTATTACTATTTTATTGGGTATATTATCATGGAGTTACACTAAAGTTACAATACACCTTATCACACACAAAGTACACTGACTAAAGAACATTTACTCTACTAAAAAAAAAACTTTGTTTCATTTCTCCTTCGTACAAAATATGAGAAAAGAAACTCTCATGTGGTTGTTCCTTAGTTTCCTTAATTATAAATAAATGTAAGAGAGAAACAGAAAAGAATGTAAGAGAGAAACATAATAGAATGTAAGAGAGAAACATAAAAGTAAAGAGATGGTTTTGATTGTAATGAGAACAAAAGTTAACAACATGTATATTATATACAAAATAAAAATGTATACTTATTAAAATAAACATACCAGTATGTTTTGAAGACAAAAGGTCCATGAGGTTATTATTCTCAATAAATTTGATTAATCTAAAAGGTGCATATTTATTTCTACGGTCATGGAATGCGACTACTATTTTTTTGGATGGCTTTAAGTTTATATGGTTGTAAAGTATGAATGACTTTAAGCCATATTATCATTATGGAATGATACTATTATTATGGAATCCATAATTGTTGATGTTAGGAGACAGTAATTTTGTTACATATTGTTTGGATTGGATATTTTAATTGTTATTTTTTGCGATGGCTAAATAATGTAAACGGATACGGATATTATCCGAATCCGAGGTATCCGAGCGGATACGTATATGGATAGTTGTTTTAACTATCCGGGCGGATACGAATACGGATACATATAGTACATTCAGATAGCGGATACGTATATGGAAAACATGGTATCCGATCCGTATCCGTCCGTTTACCACCCCTACATGTGAGAATATATACAAGTGTAGAAAGGGTGGTTGTGTGTTAGTGAAGCCTAAGTATGGATATTATAAGTGGTGTGTGAACCATGTGAGTGTAAAGTGAAGCTAAGTGTAAGTGTATGAAGTGTACATGGAGAGTATATAAAAGTAAGTGAAGTGTATAAGTGAGTGGAGATTGACATATACAAGATATATATATATATATATATACACACAGAAAGAGAGAGAGAGAGAGAGAGAGAGAGAGAGAGAGAGAGAGATGCTCATGTGCACACTAACTTTGCACATTATTTTTTTTAAATAGTAAAAAAATATATTTTTGAGTTGTTTTTTTTGTCTGATATTTAAACATTTCAATGGACCCACATAAAACATCGAAAAAAAATTATCTTTCTATTTTTTAAAAATCGGTCAAACTTTCGCTGCTTTTTAGTTTAAAAGATGCGAAAGTTTGACCGATTTTTTAAAAATAGCAAAAAAAGTTTTTTTGAGCTGATTTTTTTTACATGGGTCCGTTGAAATGTTTAAATATCACATAAAAAATCATCTCAAAAATTTTGTTTTTAATGCTTTAAAAAACTTTGTGTACGTCAGCACTGTGCAAACTTAGTGTGCACAGGAGTCTCTCTCTCTCTCTCTCTCTCTCTCTCTCTCTCTCTCTCTCTATATATATATATATATATATATATATATATATATATATATATATATATATATAATTAGAGGAGAAAAGGGAATATACGGGTAGGTTCATACACACATGCAGAAAGAATAGCACTTATGCAAAAATAGAGTCTAGTCCTCTTATAGAAGTTCCTAGCAGATTCGCCGTTGTGGACATCTCAAGGTCTGGTGTTCGCGGTCTCCAAAGCTGGATCCCTCCTTCCTTCCTATATAATGATGTGTAACTTAAGAATGTTATAAACTGTTACATTATAGATGTATATATTTTGTATGATAACGTGTGATTATTAAAATAAGAGAATCATTTTTAGTACGAGATCTAATATTACTACATAAACATTTTGTAGGGTATGATCATCTTAAGTTGAGGGTTAAACTTAAAAATATTAAAATAGAGATACTTAATTTATGATTAAATTATATAACATTCGGTTATACATGTTTATTTAGGTTTTTTGGATTAGGTAACTTAAATAACTTATAATCCACTTAATATAAGAGGAGGATGCATTATTATTATTGTTTCCCAACCTTAGTTAAATTCTTACTCGTTCTCGACTTGTTGTAATATTCATTGTTGAACTGTTTTCCATAGGTCTTAGGTCGTTGTTATTTTGTTAGACTTGAGTTATTCATTGGAAAAGTTTCTCCAGTGACATTCTACTCATCATTTCTATGATGTAGAAGTTGATCAATGTAGCTTATTTACTTCCTCATATTTTGCTATATTTTTGTAGAGGTGTTTGTATTTATTTCCATTTATTCTAAGTCAGATACTGTACATGTTGTACTTGTATTCAAAGATGGATAATTTTTTAGTTGAGATTTTTTATTCCAGAGTTAGATTTCTTTCCTCATGGCAGTGATTTGTATCAATATGTTGTATTTTATTTAGTAGTTGTTGTCTTTTTGTACATTTAATTATTTCTTTTTATTCAGTTTTGTTATGCTAAAAATGTTACCAAAAGTTTTTTATTCCCATGATTTTTGTATTGGACCTAATCAATTTATTTATGGAATTTATGGGGTATCACAGTTGGTTTGCGTAGGTGTAGTGTCCTAAGTTCTTGAGTGCGCCTGTTGCTCTTTTGCGTTGCCTTCTTTGAACTTTTGAGCTTTATCGTTTAGGGTTTTTACTCATTATAATGATAATCACTTAAGGGGGTTTTCGCTCCATTTTTCCAGATGAACGATTCGAATAATATCGAAGTGTGTCGGGAGGGTTCCTTATTTGGATTTCCTTTGTGAAATGTCCTACGCATGAGGTTGATTTTGGTCTTGAATTAGTGATTATTGGTCGTGAGACCTTTAGTAAGTGTTTAACATATGGGTTTTGGGGAAGTGATTCCACTCACAGTCCACAACAACATGAGGAGCAAGTTTTTGAGTCCATCAGGGTGACGACATGGTAGCTAGTATGGGTGGGACTTCCACTATCTGTATAATTTTTCACCGGGAGAGATGGATTTCAGTAACCATAAGAGAAGATTTATTGTGTTACCAAAAGCTTTGTGTAAATAACTCAGTTGGTGTTATGGATGACCATCCTTAACCACAAATTCTTAGGTGGTGGAAGTTGTACTCCTACATCACTAGGATAATTACAAGTATCTAAAGGATAACATTCCTAAGATTGAGAAAATTAGGCTTGAATGAGGTCCGAAAGACTATGGTTAGTATAGTGTTATTCCGAGATGGGGAGGACCTCACCTACATAAGGAATCTCACCAAGGGCAGACCCTAATAGTTTCATAATCATATAATAAGTATTATTATGTCCATTAGAGCCTAGGCAATTATGGCCCATGGGTCACAACCAATGAGAACAAGTCTGACGAGGCCAGTTTCAGCACAACCGACTTGAGAGATAGGGTCAGCATGGGCGTCACTAGGGCCATCATTTCAATGTTTCCTTTAAAGCAAATGATGACACTTGTGGAGAGTGAGGACACTTATCTAGTAGGTACCTTAGGGGAAACTAGTTATAGAAGTATCACCAGGAGATTGTTACAATTATATTTATAGATGATGTGCACAAGTCTTATTCTGGCATGAAGGGATTCTCATTCTATTACTAGTAGTATGTTCACTATGATTTTGTGATACAAAGATTTTTATCATTGAGTTTATTTTATATGTGGATACCCCAACGAGTAGGAGTGCTATTTTACATCGTGATTATGGAGACATAGCAGTTGTGGGGTCGAATTGGTATTCAGTTGCTTTGTTGATTTACACATGGGGAAAATAATTTCATTATTGAATATTGATTAGTTGTTATGTATTACCCTTATATCGACTACCATGGGTAAGCTTTTATATTTGTCGTTTTGGGGCAGGGATTGCTTCTTTTAGTTACGTCTAGACTTTGGGGAAGGCCTAGAGCATACGGGTATTTTTAAATGTGGGCACATTAGAGGGTGTTACAGTTTATTAAAGATGTTAACGCTGGTCTAAAAAACTTTCCAGTTGTATTTGTAAAAGTATCGAGTTAACACCTACATCAAAGAGTAGTTTTGGCATTAATGGTGCCATTATCTTTAAGCCCGCTGCAAGGATATTTTAGTTAGTTGACTCTGTTCAAGGGGATAGAGTTCAATGGGAGAAGGTACCGTAGCTTTGAGTTAAGAAGTAACGAAAGTAGTATGTAGCTTTAGAGAATCTCTAGTCCTCTCTTCTAAAAGTTAGATGATTCGCTTAGTTTGTGTGGATCATCGACAACTTATAAGGTCATGATGTGGAACAAGTGTTTTTCGTCACATATCGATGATCTGTTGGGTCATTTGAGGGAAATGTTTTTGTTATTATGATTGTATTGTGATCGAGTTATCAACAATTTTAGAATCAGGAGAAGGATGTCCCAGAGGTCATTTTCTAACACATTTTGGATCCTTCACATCTAGGTCATGCTAGTGGGTTTAATAATGCTCCACCCTTATTTATGCAGTTGACGTGTAGGGTATTTCAATCGCACTTGGATTAGTTTGCCATTGTGTTTAGTGATGACACCGTGTTGAATCATAAGCATTTTTTGTAGGGGTGGCAGTTACACTTGATTTTGGGTTAAGGGTGGTTCGGGAACAAGTGTTGAACTATTTATTAGGAGAGGGGATGAAAGTGTAATTATGAGGAGTCATCTTTCTTCTTTTTCTTTATAATGGGGATTGTTCTTCCATGGGAAATTATTTGTGCTAGAATGTCACAAACTACGAAAGGTAGTTTTAGCCGAGGCACGTATGTCATGGTTCACTTAACATTCCAGAAGTGATTAAATGTACAATAGTATGAGGATTACATATTGGTAGTGCGGTAAAAAAGTTAGTGTCATATTTCATGTGTAAGAATGCTCCTACCAGTAATAAAGGTAAAGAATCAAATACATTCTAAGAGTTGCAGTGATTGTAATTCTAGTGTAGAAGTGGGATGGTAGACTCCTTGATTTTCTTGTGGAGTAACGAGGGACCAAGGGGGACATGAGGAAATCAAGGTAATTTGAGTTAGGTAGACCAAGACGATTAGAGCTAAGAGTTAATATGTTGTTTGTGTTATAGGGTGTTCAGTACCCCTCAAAAGAATTGGAGTTTATGGGAGTAAATAATTGCATTGACACGTGATCGACCGCGTACGCCTAAGCTACATGTGCCTGTGATTAATAAAGACTCCCAGTCAATAAATAATTACTAAAATATATCCCTTATAGCAATTGATCATGCTAAAGGGTAAGTTCAAACTCCTAGGGATGACTATGAATAAGGCTTATGACTCTCCTAAGCTACCTTATAAATATAAACCAGCCACATATGAGCGGGTCATGCATTATTGTAACATCTAGTAGTAAAACAACTCTGCCAACCTGAGTTCTTGAGTAATGGAGAATAAAACCCAACACCTCGTGGACGTATGCACATTACCAAACGACGTACATATTGCCTTGTGTGTGAGATTTCATTCTCCTTGAAATTATCATCTTTGTTTGGCTGGTGTGCATTGAATATTATCACTTGTAGGAAATTTCCACTTACAATTAACTTCGTCAGTATTAATGATTAATTCTTTGGCACTAGAATTTATTTTTGCAATGTCTCACTCACCTAATTAACATCTATAAAATCTTGATGACTGCGAAGATCATAACTATCATAGCCATGAGGACGAGGATGGTCGCCATATGGACTACGACAGTCATGATGACTAAGAGGGCCATCAACCATCTTCTCCATCCCAGGGAGTTAGATCAATGATTGGAGGATATTGTCAATCTTCTTATGCATGTTATCATCCATGGAAGGAGAGGACAATCAATAACGATGATCCCCGATGATCTAGCAAAATCTCAAGGCTCATTAATAACTATAAAAAGTTCCTCAGAGATGAGAAGGTGTCCACTAGATATCAGCAGGGGAGGAATTCTTCGCTCCAACGACATCTGGAGGGTATGTAGAGAGAGGACCAGAAGGAAAAGCGTAAGAGTCCCTACATGTCACGTACTCTTAGTCCTTAGGCGAGCAAAGCTCACAGTTGAAGGAGGAGTGCTTTATGACGTAACGAAGATTCTCCTCATAAGAGTTCTCCAAGTGGAAGATATCTCATAAATGTGTGGCGAAGAGAAAATGATCTATGTGATTTTATCGAAAGAGAAGTGGATATTAACCTTGCCCACTAGGGATCCTGAATGACCAAAGAGACTGATAGACAATCCTTCGTTGGTTAGATTAAATCACTATTCAGTCGGCCCATTAAGGAGTTTGAACCTCCTAAGAAATTTTTCTCTTCGTAGTTTAAGATCAATAATGGGAAGATATATCCCACCCATGATATCAGGAAATATCGCTAGCCCATGATGTTGTGGAACAACAATAAAAGTTTGATGTGTTTTATATTTCCCTCTAACCTTGGAAACGTTTCTGAGAAGTTGTTTGAGAATTTACCACATATGTCGAGCACTTTCTTTATGTAACTCTTCGAGGCTTTTATGACCGGATTCATCACAAGAAGTACCCATCCCAAATCAATGGACTTTCTTCTTATCATAAAAAATAAACCCCAAGAATCTCCTTGAGAATATGCCAAGAGGTATTGGGAGGTATATGATGCAGTAAAAGACTGCATCGAGGAGGTCATATGGCATATTATAAAATTATTCTATTGAGAATATACATGCTCCATGAATCCCTCACTAAGAGGGAGTCTATTACGTTTGAAGACCTCCTGGTGAGGATTGAGAAGTACGGGAAGGTGGAAGTTACAGTATGGGGAGTTCACCAGGGTCCTGATTGGCCAAAGTATCCTAAAAATGGAAACAAGGAAGGAAAGAGCCAAAAAAGGGGAAATAAGAATGGGAAGACAAATTTAAGTGAGAAGAAATCTCCCACGAATGTGTTCAAGTCCATCGATGTGATCTTTACTGAGCCGCTCTGTAAGATCTTTTACAAGATTATAGGTTAGTAGTATTTTAAGTGGCCCGAGAAGATTATAAGCAATCCTACGAGGAGGAACGTGACAATAAGGTGTGCATACTACATGGATAACGTCCACACGATTGAAAATTCCTAAGCCTTTAAATCTCACCTTGATGAATTGTTGCAGGCTGGGCACATCAATAAGTTCATCGAGAAGAAGGACGGTCAAGCATAACATACGCCTGATTAAAGACGAGATAATTTCCTAGGCAAAGACTTGGGATATGAGTTTGACGGAGTTCAACGGGCCTCAAACCCAAGTCAGATCAAGGTAAACGCCCTCAAGATAAAAGTGAAGAAGATTACAACACTAATTGAGGCATTTCAGATCGACCTTCCAAAGCCTATTACAAGAAAATATCGACGACCTAAGGAGATTGATTATTCCAAGCATATAGTATTAACCAATGATAATTTGGTCGGAGAGAGGACTCCCTATTATGATGCCCTGGTAATCACTCTAAGAGTTTCAAAATGGGACGTGGATAAGCTACTGGTGGATCAAGGGAGTTCCTTAGAGGTGTTGTACCTCAAGATGTTCAATAAATTGAATTTGAAGGTAGAAGAACTGTAAGAATCTACTATGACTTTGATTGTCTTTGTAAGAAGGATGACCTTGACACTTGGGAAAGTTTCCCTCCCTGATCGAGAAGGAGGAATATAAAAACTTATCGAGATCCTCATAGTAGGTATAGACTCCCACTATAATGCAATATTTTGGAAGAGGCTGATTATATTCCTTGAGGGTAGTTACTTCCACCTGCTATCAAAAGTTGAAGTGAATCACTAAGAAACGGATCATATATATCATAGGGAACCGAGCCTTAACTGTATATGTGACAACCCGAATATAATTATGATTAATTATATGTAAATCATGCCTAGCTTGTGTGATATGATTAGTGTGTTATTAATATATGTGATGTTAATTTATTATGTTTAGTCTAATCCTACCTCCAAAAAGCATGAAATGTCGAATTAGTTACAAATACAAAATTTGAAGGTTTCGATAGGAATGTCCATGTTTAAGGCTAGTTTTGACCTTTATGACATAACAATTGACTTGAGGTGAAAACTACATAATTGTAGACAAGTGAGTTATGGTTGTAAAACAACAAACGGTGAATGAAACGGAGGTTCGAGTGAGAAGTTATACCAAAATTACGAAACAAGGGCAAAGTAGTCCATCCGTTAAGTAGTATTTTGTCTTAATATGGCAACAAATGTTTTATTCTCATTGGTTGGGAAGGGTGGTGGCTTTGGCCGACCTCAAACCCTTAGAATTACCTCTTTATTCAGCCAAAATGCAGCCATGAGAGATTTTAAGCCTAAGGAAAGAGAAGTTGGAAGTTAGGAAGAAAAAGTGAGGAGAAAATTGAAGAAAATTCATAGAAAATTACGAAAAAGCCCCTAAGGTAATTCCAACCATGAATCTTGCTATTTTTTCTTTCATTTATGATTTATATGATATAAATCCTTGATTTTTTATTGAACTTTCATGTTTGGGTGCATATGTATGGATATATGCAAGTTTAAGTTAAGTTGAATGTACAAAACCCTAAGATTGCTTTGTTTAGAAACTTTGTTTATTCAAACTTCCATATATTTTTGTATAGTTACTGGAATCGATTGATTCCAATTGGATATTAACCTGGACTCATATATGTATGACATATCCGAAAATCATGTGAAAATACCAACAAATGAGTCCTTGGTGAGGGTTTGAAGTTCGGGTAAGAAATCTGCCCTAAGGGTGAAAATATGCCCGCCATGTGTTCGATGTTTTGCTTAACATAGGAAACGAACCTTAAAAATTATGAAACTTTAATCTTATATTTTTCAATGTGTTTACTGATGTTGGGTGAAATATCATATAAATTTATGATGTAGAAAAATCATGAAAATTCCTGGAAGTTGAATGAACGATAAAAGAGCCTATAGGGCAGATTTGCTATGTAGTGAAGAAATAGGCTTATTTTGCTCTAGGAAACTCGGAATGATGTGCCGTCTTTTGTTTTGGAAACATGATATAATAAGGATTGGATTACCAAGAATAATTAAAAAGGGTTTGGGCTGTAATTTGAATATGTTAGATATCAGAACCTGAGTCTAGATGGGACTTCATTTTAATGAATGATTTGAATTGAATAATATGATGCTTATGAATTGAGTTATGATTGAAGTTATTCTTTGGACTATTAATATTCTTATGATGATACTAATATTGTGAGAATGATAGGAAGGGAAGGAGAGCTTATTGAACAAGTACAGGATAAAGGCAAGGGAAAATCCAGTTAAACTGTCAAGGTGAGTGTACTTATGATTTGTTTCATATATAAATATGAATATAGCTCTAAGAGAGGATTTGTTTGAATACTTCGGTATTCAGGATTTGTTTGGATATTAAAATATCCAGGATTGGTTGGGTCTTATGATCCAGGATTGGAATTGGACAAAGATCCAATGATTTGTTGGAACTTATGTTCCAGGATTTGTTATTGCCAATGGGCAGGATTGTTCGGATTTTATATCCACTTATTCTATATAGAATTGTTATTACATTGTAGGGAAGGAGTACCTCACTAAGCTTAATGCTTACAGTTATATTTTAACAATTTCAGGTTTCTATGCTGCCAACTAGAATACCATATGACCGGTAACTTTGAGAGTTGCACCGTTGGAAGGAGCCGGGGTTTAAATGTGGGGATTTTATCATTGTCACACTGAAGATTTTAATTTACTCACACATTGTATATTTTGCGTTAGTATGGATTGATGATTGTGAAATTTTATCGTAGTTAATCATAGTATTGTATGTCCGCTTAAATTATGACTCTGATATTGATTTCGTTATGGCACAATAATAATATTATGTTGATTATGCGCATTATACAGTAAAATATGGATAGATGAATTATATTTCCAATGGGCTCTAGATTATGATTTAATTATTCTAATAATAAATGATTAGTATGGATATTGGGTTTGGGGTGTGACAGTATAGTTCTTCTTAGCTACCATCCGACGAAAGTGGGAGAAGAATAAATAGAAGTTGTGGAACTAATGGGGGGTTATGTGCCCTCCAAGTAACAACTAAACTATGGGCGACCTGGTATTGAGGAAACCAGGGGTGCCCCAATTGATCTGGTCATCGATCCCCTACAGTAGGTGGTTTTTGACAATGATTAACTTGAGAAATTTTTTTTGATCGACAACATGGTCATTGGAGAAGAAAAGGATGAATATGTTGCTTTACTAAAAGAAAATAGGATATTTTCCTGGCAATCGTATGATATGATAGAGATTGACCCAAAAGTTATGTGACACAAGCTCCACATAGACCCATTACATCCGCTAGTGACCCCAAAGGCACAAAAAATTGACCCCGAGAAAGCAAGGGCAGTAAAAGAGGATGCGGGGAAACTTCTTTAGGCCCACTGCATCAAGGAATTTTAATTCCCCAATTATCTATGGAACCTTGTGGTCACAAAGATAAGTAATGACAAGTTATGAGTCTATATAGACTCCTATTATCTAAATAAGGAGTTACCAAAGGATAGTTTTCCTTTGCCTAAGATAAACCAATGGGTTGACACAATCACTAACCACCAACAGATGAGCTTCCTCGACATATAGTAAGGGTACCACTAGATCCCATTATTAGGCCTTGACCAAGATAAGAATTTTTTTCATCACCACATTAACAATGTACTATTATAGGGTGATTCCATTTGGATTCAAGAATACAGGGGCAACCTATCATAGACTTGTGACTAAGATGTTCAAGTATCAGTTAGGAGAGATGGTGGAGTTGTTCATAGATAATATTCCCTTGAAGTGAAGGAAGAAGGACGATTACTTTGTGGACCTATCAAAGACCTTTGATGTACTTATCTAATATCGAATGAAACTGAATGCAGTCACCTGCTCCTTTAAGATACAATCGAGAAAGTTCCTGGGATATGTAGTCAGCCAAAGGGAAATTGAGGTGAACCATGAATATATTAATACAATAAGAAAGCTGTAACCTCCAATAACTGTGCGCGAAATACAGAAGTTGACTGACATTTTTTGTGACAATCATCAGGTTAATATCATGCACTTCTTAGAAATGTTGACCATTTTTTAGGTTATGAGGAAAGAGAGGAAGGATATATGGAATGGCGAATGCACTCAGGATTTCGAAGAAGTATATGAGTAGACCACCGCTACTAACAATTCCTAATGAAGAGGGACCTTTCTACATATATCTAGGAGTCTCTAGTCATGCAGTTATCTCATCTATGGTTTAGGAGAACAAAAGTGACTAAGGCTCCCATCTATTATTTGAGCAAAACTTTACTCGATGCCGAAAAGAGATATCTCCCATTAGAAAAGATTCCATACGCCTTTCTCATACACGATCATTATTTTGACCTCCTTCACTTTGAAGCCAATTCTTCAAAAGGTCGACATGTATGGACAGATGTCCAAGTGGTCATTGCAACTAGGTAGATTCCACATCCAGTTACATGTTGGTACCTTAATCAAGGGGCAAGTCCTAGCAAAATTTATCGTTGAATTCTCCTGCGACCAATAACCAGTGGAGGTTAGCACCGGTAATGAGGAAAATTTTCAATAGTCAGTCAATGAGGGTGAGAGATGAATCCTTTATATCGATGGAGACTCCAATTCCAAGGGGGAGGAGTGGGGATAATACTAGTTTCCCCAAAGAAACTATCCTCAAATAGGCAATATGCTTGGGATTTGAAGCCTCCACACAACGAGGTGGAGTATGAAGTGTTAATCAGCGATTTAAAGAAGGCACTCTCCCTGAGCACCTATTACCTTGATGTATTTTTTGACTAAAGACTAGTATCGAATCAGATGTCAGAAGACTAGAATGCCAAAGATGAACGCATGGCTGCGTATCTTAAAGAATACCGGCACCTGGTTTCGTAGTTCAATCCTGTACAAGTATAGTAGTTCCCAAGAGGGAACAACACTCATGCAAACATATTAGCGACACTTACTTCAGTTATGAAGGCAGATCTGATGCAAATAATTCAGTAAATACCTCAATTAAGCCAGTGAAAACTTATTAAGAACGTTATAGCCGTTCATAGGTCCCCAATCTAGATCGATCTAATAGTGCGCTGCCTAAGGGAATATATCTTGACTCTTGATAATAAGGAAGCACACAAGATATGGGTAAAATCCATTCCTTTTCACTTATCGACAAACCATAATCTTTATCTAATATCCTTCTTTGGATGGTATCTTCAATGCATTCACCCAGATGATGTCGAGACCCTCTATGAGTTACATGAAGGGATATGTGGTAGCCACATCAGGGGAAGATAACTAGCATTCAGGGGTATGAAAGAGGTGTATTAGTGGTCGTATATGCAATAAGACACGACCACCTATGTTTGAAAGTCCAAGAATAACTCTTCTTTTTAGCCCGCCAATCTTAAATTCCTCAAAACTCCTTGGACTTTCGTGCAATGGGGAATGGACATTACTGGTCCACTACCCCTTGCGCCTATCTGCAGAAAGTATCTTTTGGACAATGGGGATTATTTCTCAAAATGTGTTAAATGAGAACCACTAGTAAATATACAATATGTCTACATGAACAAGTTCATTTGGAGGAACATCATAACTTATTTTGGTATTCCTCAGATTATCATAATGGACAACAAAACTCAATTTGAGAGTAACCTCTTCTGGAATACTATAGTTCAATGGTCTACCCCCGGAGCAATGGACAAGGGAAAGAGTCCAAGAAAATAGTCCCCGACTTGAGAAGGAAGAGGTTGGGGAAAAAAGGGTGCATGGGTAGACCAGCTCCCCCGCGTTCTCTAAGCACATCAATCTGCCCATTAATATTGATACTAAAGTCAGAATTAATTTTAGGACTAATATCTGTAAGGTCTAATTTTAGGGTTGATGTTAGGATTAATTTTAGGAATTATTGGCTTAAATGACAAATAATTTTTATTCAATCTATTTTTATCTTTTTTCCACTAGATCAAATAAGTATTTATGTAATTCGTTGATAAGTACTAAAAAATGTGTGTGTGTGTGTGTGTGTGTGTGTGTGTGTGTGTGTGTATTATGTATGTATGTGTGTATACTGTGTATGTGTGTGTGTACTCTATACTGTGTGTGTAAGACAATTTTTTTAAAAAAATGGAAAAATATGTATATATAATTATTTGGATAAAAATTAAAATAAATACAAAATTAGGTGTACACACACATTGTATATATTGCGTGTGTGTATTTATTTTTGTATGTACTGTGTATGGTTTGATATGACATTTGGTTTATTAGAATTTTATATGTGTATAGTTTAATATGCTATTATTTTTTGGTGATAATTATTAACATAACATTTGTACGTACTGTGTGTGTATACTTTAAATCTTAGTATGGAAATAAATTAACCTAACTAGTTAATGATTCATTGAATTGCCTTAACTTAAAATTGTGCTAATTTAAATCTTAGCTTGGAAATATTGTAAATTCCCTAAATTAAAATTGCACTGGGTGAATAGAAGGGTAGTGATCATTCAAAATCTAAATAGAACTAATCTAACTAGTTAATGATTCATTAGATCCATTATTTATAAGAATCATATTCACAGGCTTGTTCATTTTTACCAGGAAAAATGAGTCACGGTGAAAATAAATGGCTACAAGAGTGTGAAAGGTTGCAATTGGACAACACTCGTACCTCTATCATTGATGAGCCTTATTCAGAGTGTACTCTGATTTATTGTTATGGGAATAGGAAGATCTAACAATTTAACTACCTTGTAAATCGTGGAGTTCATCTCCCGCAAGAGTACTTGTTCAATCGTATTCTATTTTCCATACCCGAATGATGGGTCGAAGTTGTACAATATATATTTTGCATACATAATCCTGATAAAGCATTGACCTTGCTTACGCTGTTAGAGAAGGAAGGAAACAAAATTAACCCATTATGGATAGAATTACGTACAAAGAGCATTGATGAATACTATGATGTCTCGTGACATATACACGTCAAACTCAATCTTGCCAATAGGCTGAGGAGGATGAGATTTTGGGTTCATGTCACTGAGATCTATGCATCCGCTTTTGATACACTTCCTCCTAATTGGCCATATGAAAAAATCCATAGGTTTTTAAAAACAAATCCCGATTGGATAGAGATCAGACACATTGAACTTTTATTAAAGTCTTTCCATGTAAAGGTAGATTATAATATATAATCCAAAAATTTGTTTTGTTAGTTATAATTTTATATTGAACTTTGAAATTATCCATCTATTATAGATACACATTGAACTTTTATTATTTTGCAGATAATAACGGGCGATAATGGAAACAACGCTCCAACTGACGAGATGACACCACCCCAAAGATTATTCCCATCACCATTTTGTGAACAATACACAACTCCACCAATGATTCACTCCACTACTCCGAGTTATAGTAGGCAAGTTACTTCCATTAATCTAACAGACATGCCTAATGCTCCTAAAACTGTCAAGTCAGTTGAGAAGATGCCCAACGGGTTCTCCCTATTGGGAAAGAACCCGGAAGAGGATAAGAATCATGTTCAAAAGTTTAAAGCCCATTGTTTATCCGTGGCAAAAATGAATGTGGGAGTGTGGGGAGCTAACAAGTGGAACCTCGTAGATAAAGTTGTTAAAGATGACATCTACGAGAAACTCATCAAAAACGGTTTTCATTTTCCACAAAATCAAAAAATAAGGTTCTTTCTCGTGTAACTGAACAACTCCGAACATATCAAAAAAACCTTAGGCAGAAGAATTTCCCTAAGGGAGAATTGAGCTCCGACATTTTGGCGCTCAAAGACAAAGTCCCTTCGAACTTTGAGATGCTAGTATATCAATGGAATGATTTTTTTAAAAAATGAGGCGAAGGATTAGAAAATTTTGTAAAAGGATAAAAATAAGGAGAACAGGGCCAAGAAAATTGATTTCCACCGGCTTGGCTCAAAATATTATGAAGATTTAAAAATCAGTGGTTGAGAAAGACAAATTGCAGCTAGATGAGGGAAAGATACAGAATGAGGCAAACTTGTACGTGCATGCAAGACGAGGAAAAAATAATAAATTCCTTCCACACTTGGCTAAGACTCTAGAAATCAATAGAGTCTATGAGTATCCTATCAGCTTCAAGCCCGTTCAATGACCTTGATAATGATTTCCTCGCAAAAACCTTGGCGAAGGACCATAGAGGGAGGACGTGTGGTATGGGGTCAGATATGTTAAAAACAAGATTTAAACACACCTCACCTCTTATGAAAGACATTTCTTATATTAATAAGCATTTCTTGTCCAATGATGAACGTCATTCTAGGACCAAAGGGGATCCAATGGGGCTTCAAAATGAATTGGGAGGCGTGAATGAGAAACTTTCACAAATTGTGTACATTTTAACCGGTCGTATGCCCTTGCAGTCCCCAATGCATCACAGTTTCCATTTACCTCCTCAAAATTTTCCTCATTCTCCATTCCCCCCCACAGATGTTGGTTCCTCCTTCAACATTCCCCTTCTCAGCGTCTCACCATGTTACAGGTCTTGGATCGTCATCAAGAACCACGGTGACTATGGTGAGAAATATTGTATGAAGGACCTGAGTGGTAAAAATATTGTTGGGGTGTCCACGCTCATCTCCACTCAAGTCAAAACTTTAGTACATAGTCATCCTTTGTAGGAGGGTCAGTGTCAGATCATGGCTGACAAAATATATGGAGGTATCGAAGATGATCCAGTGCGCGTCGATAGTGGAGAAGGGAATTGGTTGAAAAATTATTTCAACTCTTTTATCACTTAGCCAATTTATCGTTTGATGAAGATGAAATAATATTTTTCTTATTTTGTAGTAATATCACTAGATAAATTTATTTAATTTGAGTTTAATTGGTTATGCAGTATCGTTGATTGGTGTGTTTTTGTATTTGAGTATGATTGATTGGTGCGGTGTGGACAATATATTAGTGTTTTACTTTCATTTACACTATATTATTGCATATTTTCTTTGATTGGTGCATTATTGACACTATATTAGTGCTTTACTTTGACACTATATTAATGCTTTACTATACAAAATGATATTTATGCAACATGATATTTTTTTATCATGTAAACGTAGGACTACAATTTGAAGATTATTAAATAGATTTTCCACAATACAAAGGGTGGAAGGGGGAGATGGACCGAATAGCTAATAGTTATGTGAAGGGCATTCAAGAATGTTTTAGCTAACCTGTTAAGAACCTTAAAAGTGAGAAGATTTCATGTCTGTGCACCCATTGTACGAATGGAAAATATAAATCTTAAGAAGATGTTGAGGTACATTTAATAAAGTGGGGAATTTTACAATATTATAATAAATGGGCATACCATGGTGAAAAACATATACCTTATGTTCCCGAAGAATTATCGTTAAGCGACTTCATAACATAACACAAATGAGTGGAAGTGGTAAATAATTCTCCAGCACATTGTCCATTGGCCAACCTAACTGACGATGCCTACGGAGTCCACCACGACCAAAATCACCAACCTATGGAGAAAAATAATACGCAAAATGAACAATTTGATACTGAACTACCAAGAGACCGAGAATATATACGGTTTAAAGTCGATGCATCTATATCGTTGTATAAAGATGTGAAGAAGATCATTCAGTATTGTATGCATTGATTCGTTTGCATAATTTGAAGAGCCATTTTGGTTTGTTTGGGAACATCGTAAAGTAAATTCTTAAGTGTTTCAAAGATATTATTTCAAAAGAGAACAGATTACCAAACAATTATCCTACCATGAAGAAGATCTTGAAGGGTTTGGGATTGGAATACAAATCTATTCATGCATGCAAGTATGGTTTCATATTGTACCGCAAAGAGCACGGAGAGAAGGATGAATGTCCAGTATGTGGTGATCCTAGATATTCCGTTAGTGAGAAGGAAAAGGGAAAAACTAAAAAATATTAAAAGTTCTGGGAAGTCCAACAAAAGGTTTTGAAGTATTTTCTACTTGGGCCACGGTTAAAATAGTTTTTTTTTACTGTACCATGGATATCAGAGGCCATGACATAGCACGCTCGATACGAGATGGGTGGGAATCTAATGCGTCATCTGGTTGATTCACTCATCTGGAAAATTTAAAATTCATGACACCATGAATTTAAAAGTGAACCACGTAACGTTCGTCTTGCAATCTCAATCGATGGGTTTAACCCTTTCACTAATTTAAGCACTAGTCAGAGTTATTGACCAGTTATCATGGCGCCTTTAATTCTCCCTCTGACATTGTGCATGAGAAAGGAGTTCACATTGTTATCTTTGTTGATACCCTGGTCTAAGGCTCTAAGTGATAATATTAATATATTATTATCCCCATTAATCGATGAACTTAAAGAGTTATGGGTTAAAGGCGTGACTTTGTTAGACTCTCGTAAGGGTGGAGAGTTCACTCTTATATAAATGATGATGTGGGCAATCCATAATCTTCCTGCTTATGGGACCTTATCTAGTTGTAATGTTCATGGTTATTATGGATGTCCCATACGTGGGAAGGAAATAGAAGAGAGTTGCTTAAAATACAGTAGTAAGATGAGTTACATGGATCATCGTATATTTTTTCCAACCACTCACCCTTTCACGAATGATAAGTCTAACTTTTATCTTATTGTTCACGAGTGTCGGATGACACCTGCTCGGCTTTATAGTTAGCACATCGAGGATAAGTTATCGATTGCAACTTTAGGGAATAGGTATGTTAGAAAACACCTCAGGTTTGTAAACCTCAAGCTCAAAGCAAGGGGGATCCTAATATTAGGAAGATCAATATTTTTTTATTTGCCATATTGGAAAGATCATCTGTAAGGCATGTAATTGATGTGATGCACATAGAGGAGAATGTTGCAGACCATCTAATAGAATCATGTCTAGGTGGATCTTAATCCAAATACGTAGAGAGGGCTCGTTGAGATATTTAGGATATGAAGATAAAGAAGAAAGCGTCCGATGAGATCTACAAGATATAAAGATAAAGAAGAAACTGTGGTTAAAAAATGATCCTACAATAGGGAGAATTTCTACTCCTATGGATGCTTTCACTTTGACAACTAGTGATAAGAAGATACTCTTAGACACATTGTTCAATTTAAAGACTCCAACAGGTTATTCTGGTAATTTACGTGGGGTAGTAAGCTGCTAGGCAATTGACTTCAAATAGTGCAAGTCTCACGACTGTAATGTAATCATCTAATTAATACCTCTATTATTTCAACATTTCTTTTATAAGCACAAAGATCTCTGTCGGGTAATTATGTAAATAAATTTGTGTTTTACCCTACTTTGTTCAAAAGTGGTAAACAAAGAGCACATTAAAGCTACAAAATAAAATTTAACCAAAGCATTTTGTGTATTAAAGAAATATTTTCCTCCATCATTCTTTGATATCAACATCCACTTGTTTGTTAACTTATGTGATGAAGATTTATTATTTGGCCCCGTTAAGTATCGTTGGATGTATCCTTTTGAGCGTTTGATGAAAACCTTCAAAGATTACGTAAAGAATACACAGAATATTAGAGGGTCAACTACTGAAGAATACGTTATTTTGAAGTCAACATTATACACTATGGAATATATACTAGAACAAAAGGTGGGGAGGTTCACTCTTCGGGGAGGAGGAGTGATCGAGGAACCTGATTAGTTTGAGGATGAATTAATGTTTGTAACCCCTAGAGAGGTGAAACCCATAAATATACAATACTAGAAAGCAACGCGTAATGCCTTCGAATCGTAAGATGAATTCGAATACTGGAGAGAGTGAGTATCTACTAAATTCTTATTCTTTCATTATATGTATTTCATTTTATATGATCTAAACTCTACAATTTAGTCATAGGAAGTACAAGAAAATGAACGACAATTGAGTTTAGGACATGAATATCAAAAAAGATAAATTTCACATCTTATGTGGGCGATTATTTACTCGTGTGTGATAAAAACATGCCCTAATAGAAATTCATTAATAAATGCAGCTTCTAAAAAGAGGCGATGTCGCTTTTAGGCTTGCACGCCAAACAAAAGGTCCTAGTTTTCGTGCGAAAGAGTGCAATACCCCGTATTTTTGTGATATTTATTTATGGGATTAATTGAATTAAATGTGTATTAATTGGGAATTAATCCGGATAAAAATACTAGCGAGATGCGAGTTGGTATTTGATTTTAATGAGTATATATGGCTATATATGAATATGGAAATTATAAAATTTGTCGTGAGTTTGATATACGGAAATTTGGAAAACTTTGTTGAGACGCGTGTTACAGTCGCGTCAGGAATATAATTTTTTAATTAAAAAGTGAATTTCATTTCCATTAACCGTGTGGTTGTTTTGAGTGCGCCAACGCTTCCGGAAGGGTCGAAATAGTCAGAAAACACTAGCCGGGAGTTTAGTTTGGGACCCGGGGCATTTTTAGGCCATACCGGCAACGTAAAAGGGTAGTTTGGTAATTTTAGAATTTGGGGAATTAAAACCCACAAAAATTAGAGTTAAAAATCTGACTTGGTATTAACCCACTAAGCCATTTCCAACCCCAATCTAAGTAGTGGGCTACGGGAAGTTAGAAACCTTAAACTTGCAAAACCAACCTCCACCTCCATTGTCATCCTTAGAGAAAAGCTGGTAGAGAGAGAAAGAAAGGAGAATCCTGCAGAGAGAGAGAACAATTCATCTTCAACATCAAATTTAGAGTTATATCAAAGGGAAGTGGTTTAATTTCGTTTATTACAAAGAATGTTTCTTCCATGCGTAGGAAATTGACAAGATTTGAATTATTCTTGGGAGTTTGATAAAAACCCATTAATTGGAATTAGAACTTTATATTTTGATGAAAGGGTTGCATGTAGAATTGTGTTAGGAGAATTATTCTAATGGAAATACAGCTTGTTCATAACAAAAACAGATTTAATTATGCCCATTGGTGACTTTAAAATTTTAGGGTTCATGTTCATATGATTTGGGGATAAATGAAGGGATTTGAAGATTTAATGAGGTTTAGGAAGAATTGGCCCTATATAATTGTTTAATTATGACCTAAGGTTGTTTGGTATGGATTAGAAACCTTAAAATAACGTTGGGACGAATTTTATAGGAGATTAGAGATGAAGAAAGTTGGAAAAACGAAAAAGGAATTGTTGGGCTCGAAACTGGCCTCTCGTTAGAACACCTGCCTAGGTCGTTCGAACGAGCTCGTTCGAACGAGCTTCTAACGAGTTGACAGTTTGACTTCTAACGAGAGGGATGTTCGTTCGATGACTTTCGTTCGAACGAGATCTCGTTAGAAGGCCTAGTTCGTTCGAACGAACTCTCATTCGAACAGCCTCATTCGAACGAGACTTCTAACGAGATGACAGTTTAGGCTTTTTGGCCTGTTTTGATTTCGCGTTTCCCGTAACCTTGTTTAATTGTAGAAATACCATTCCCTTGATGATAAATTGATATAGTTGGGATATTTGGGATATAATTAGGAGTAACACATAGAAGTGTGACTTGAACCAACGGAAATTATGGAGTAGGACGTGAGTGTCTATTACGACGTGAAAATAATTGACGGCTTGAATAATTATATTAACCGGGAATATGTAGATTGTGTAACATTATAAGTCAGTACGAGACTGAGATGTGTACCAAAAATAAATTTGTTGACTACTAATATGTGTGTATACTTAGTATATGTATATGATCTTATGTGTATGACATACCTACCATACATGCTATCACGGGAGGTTTACGTTCGCTTAGGGCCATCTAATCCTTGTGTTGCCCGGATTTAGATTAGTACCTCGAGAACATAGGTCAGAGAAAGACTTATTGGGATGTTAATAAGTCTGCTGATCGTGGGAGCGTAGGTATGTGCGTGACCCATATGATGTGACTGTGTTCGCCTCCATTGTTTGTGATTTGCTATTATCTGAGAACGATTCCTGAGAGATTCGGAATGCGTGATCCTTATGTACGTGATGTACTGGGATGGATAGCAGAGTATGTGTGCACCGCAGCTTAGTCTCAGGTGCTTGTATTGTATATTTATGACGTGAATAATATACACTTAAATAATGGGGACTTTCATGTTGGTATTGTGAATACAATTATGGTAATGTTTTGAGAAGACATAACGGGTTAACCGATAGTGAGTTGTATTGCTAATAATTGAGAATATGAGTTAAGTATAGCCCGCTATTAAATTTGTAACACTAGAATATATAATGGGAATTGAGTAGTAAGGGGTAGAACTTATTACGGTTTGGATAGTTATGTATGTCACTTAGATGGGTACGGTACGTTAGGGGTGCACAATTGGACGAGAGGTGAGTACTTCATGTGAGTGCACGTCCTAACATGTATTTTGCATTCATTGTTTTAATGTTATTAAAACACTTGTTGTTTTTAAAATAATTTCCACTTTCGGGCCCTGGCCCATTTGCTTTCAAATCTATTTTTGTAAAATCCATTTTAGGTGCCCAGCCACAAGGACACCATGCTTAGGACTCTCATTCAGGTGACGAGCGATAGCTGTTTGTGGAAGTTACAGGACCTTGCTAGTAGACGCTTCTTTCATCTTGACTCCATATTCAGGATTCATCAGTTGTAGGGCATATTGCCCATTTCTATTAGAGACATTTCCTTTTTCAGATTTTCAGACTTTTGGCATGTAATTAATCCTGGATACCTTGTTTTATTTAGTTTAGTTGTGGGATTGTTGTGAGGAGTTTTCCTCCGGACTTATTATTATGTTGTTGATTATTCTATTGTTTCGTTATGGTGAATGTTGTTATTCTATCATTATTCCTTTTATTGCATGTTAATCAGAGTTAACTTAAAATTTGGCAACTCACTTTTTAAATACTAGGTGGTTAGTAATCATTAAAATGTTTTCGACAGTGATGCTATTAACTGGACCAATTTGGCATTTTGTATTAATTTAATAAAGGAGTAGCTACCCGGTATTTGATTAGTCGGGGTGTCACAGGTGGTATCAGAGCATCAGGTTCTAGTGTCCTTTAGGATCTGTACGGCTTATTATGTTTCCGCTAAGCTTTCTTTGATGTAGAGCCCTATATTTTAGGATTGTTGTATTCTTTTGTATGTGCTACATTCTTTAGCTATTTTAAGTTTATAACTGCGAGCTTATAAACTTTATTCTTGTTTCAGATGCCTCCACGATGTGCGCAACGGGTTCCCAGGGATGCTACGCTAGAACCACAGCCCGCACCAGTTCAGGGCACGATGAATGCCGCCGAGGTTGCAGCCAATGTGGCCCAGGCGGTAAATGCCGCAGTAGCTGTAGTTCAGCAGGCACCACCTCAAGCGCCAGTAGCCGCGCCAGTCCAGGCACATGCATTCCCGTCTTCTTGGGAACGTGATGCTTTTCAGAAAGCACATCCACCGGAGTTCGCAGGTAGCTCCGATATTGTGGTTTCGAGTCAGTGGAGGAAGGACATTCAGCGGAACCTGAGGATGTATGAGTGCACCGATGTCCAGAAACAGATACTAGCTACCTTTAAGCTAGTGGGGTCTACACTGCAGTGGTGGGAGTCTATTACCACCGTGGAGGAGAGAGATACTCTCACAATACAGGAGTTTTGGGTGCGGTTTGACCGGAAGTACTTTCCGTCAGCTGTTCATACGGAAATGAGGAGGAAGTTGATGAATCTCAGACAGGAAGGTAAGACTGTGGCCTAGTATGAGGCTGAATTCACCAATCTGTTGAATATCGTTCCGGATGAGATACCGACAGAAGAGAAGAAGATACAGAAATTTACTAACGGGTTGACTTGGAGGATTCGTCAGCATTTGTTGGGGAATCTATCGTTGGCCACTTACTCTGATGTGGTTAACGCTGCACTGTTACACTGCCAGGATCACCGCTTTCACATGGCTGAGGGCAAGAGATTGGGAGAGTCCAGCCATCAGGGCAGGACTGGAGGACATGGTGCCAGTGGGGCACAATCTGTTCAGGGGCAGAGACAGGGTGACCAGGGTTCCCAGCAGGGAGATCACAAGAGGTTCTGATCGGGAAATTTCAGGCACGGACAGGGAGGTTTCCGACAGGGCCATCAGGGTCCGAATGGCCATCAGGGCCAGCAGGGTCATAATGGTCAATAGCAGCAGTTTCAGAAGGGCCAACAGGGCCAGGGGAGGAACGGTAACGGCCACCAGGGCCGGAGGAAGCAGGGGCAGAGAGGGGGAACTTCCCGGGGAAGTTTTATGTTTGTGGCAAGACTGGCCATAAATGCCAGGACTGTCCTGATAGGGGCAGGGCCCCACAGCAGCAGCAGGGTGCTCGATAGGAGCCGCAAAGACCCGTGTTTCCCACTGCCCTCCCGGCGCCAACACAGATGGCAGCATTGCCACCCATTCCAACGGTCCCAGTTCAGCAGGGGCAGCTGCAGTATGGGAGAGTATACCAGCTTCAGCAGGCAGCAGCTCCATAGGCCCCACCCGCGATTGAGGGTATGTTTCCTATCCATGTCATAATGGGTCGGGTTTTGTTTGTTATGGGGGCAACGCACTGTTTTATAGCTACAAATTTTGCGAAAGCCTTAGGGTTGTTAGCCACAGTAGAGAGCACAGTGACGTGCGTAGACTCACCATTGGGGAGTGGGTCACTTATTTTCTTTATATGCCGTGGAGTGGGGGTAGAGATTGGTAGTTTGGTATTACCTGCAGAGATGTTGGTATTAGATATGCATGTGCACGATGTGATTATCGGTATGGATTGGCTCGTAGATTATAGAGCCATGATTGATTGCTTCGGTGGGAGCATTGTTTTTGCCATTCCGGGGCAAGAGATGTTTGTAGTGGCAATGCCTCGCCCAGAGGGAGGCTCGACCGCTCATTTATATTACATAGAGGAGGATACCTCTAAGGAGGTTGTGATTCCTTTAGATTCGATCCCAGTTGTCAGGGAGTATTCCGATGTGTTTCAGGAGATACCAGGCCTACCCCCCAGTCGAGAGATAGACTTTGTCATAGACTTATTACCAGATACGAGAACTATAGCACGCGCACTGTACCGTATGGCTCCGGCAGAGATGCGAGAGCTACGAGATCAGATTGAGCAGTTGTTGGGGCAGGGGTTTATACGGAGGAGTACTTCGCCGTGGGGTGCCCCTGTGTTTTTCGTAAAGAAAAGGGATGGATCGTTGAGGTTGTGTGTGGATTATCGAGAGTTGAATAAGGTCACGATACAGAATAAATATCCGTTACCCCAAATCGATGACTTGTTCGACCAGTTGAGGGGAGCTTCTTTCTTCTCGAAGATTGATTTGCGATCGGGATACCATCAGTTGCGTATCAGGGAAGAGGATGTCTCGAAAACTGCATTCTTAACGAGATATGGTTCTTACGAGTTTCGAGTTATACCTTTTGCCTTGACCAATGCTCCAACAGTGTTTATGGACTTGATGAATAGGGTGTTCAGAGAGTTCCTTGATCAGTTCATCATTGTCTTCATTGATGATATTCTGGTTTACTCCCAGACAGAGGAGGAGCACGCAGAGCATTTGAGAATGGTTTTGCAGACGCTACGTCAGAACGAGCTGTATGTAAAATATGAGAAGTGTGGGTTTTAGCTGAAGGAGGTCCAGTTTTTGGGGCACATTATTTCTGACTGGGGGATATCTGTTGATCCGGGGAAGGTATCCGCGGTGAGGGAGTGGGGACAGCCCACGACACCGACTGAGATCCGTAGTTTCTTGGGCCTAGCAGGATACTACAAGAGGTTCATTCGTAGATTTTCGAAGATAGCGGGTCCTTTGACACATCCGACTCGTAAGGGTGTGCCGTTCATCAGGAGTGATGCCTGTCAGTTGGCATTCGATGAGTTGAAGGATAAGTTGACCTCAGCACCTGTGTTAGCATTGCCGAGATGGGGAGTTGAGTATCTAGTCTACACCGATGCATCCTTGCAAGGACTGGGAGGTGTATTACAGCAGGAGAGTCAGGCCATAGCTTATGCTTCTCGTAAGCTAAAGCCACACGAGAAGAATTACCCCACTCATGACTTGGAATTAGCGGCAGTGGTATTTGCCCTTCGGATTTTGAGACAGTACCTTTTGGGGGAGAAGTTTCGATTGTTCACGGACCAGAAGTCCCTACAGTACCTATTCACGCAGAAGGAGTTGAATATGCGGCAGCGGAGGTGGATTGAGTTCGTGAAAGATTATCAGTTTGATATCCAATACCACCCGGGTAAGGCTAACGTGGTAGCAGACGCGTTGAGTCGTAGGCCAGTAGATGAAGTGGCAGGGGTGTGTAAGGCCAAGTGGAAGGAGTTGGGACATCAGGATGCAGTGGCCCGATCGTTCATGTCTGTGATGACCGTTACACCGCAGATTGTCACGAAGGTGGTAAAGGCATAGGCAAATGACTCGTTCTGTCAGGAGCAGATAGTTCGATTATTAGCAGAGGTAGCCGAGTCCTATATCGTTAGCTCAGACGGGGGATTACGCTTCAATAGGAGATTGGTAGTTCCAGAAGGGGAGGAATTGCAGCACGAGGTGATGGCAGAGTCGCACGGCTCACGATTCGCGATACATCCCGGTGGGGACAAAATGTACCAAGACATGAGACGACAGTATTGGTGGAGCGGGATGAAGAGAGATATTGCCGTGTTTGTTTCTAAATACGCCACTTGTCAGCTAGTAAAAGTGGATCATCAAAGACCGGGAGGACTTCTACCGCCATTGGAGGTCCCGATGTGGATTTGGGAGAGCATATCCATGGATTTTATCACGGGGTTGCCTACGTCACAGAGAGGTCACGACTCCATTTGGGTAATTGTGGACAGGTTAACCAAAGTTGCTCATTTTCTACCCGTAAGGACAGACTACAGTACGGGGCAATATGCCTAGCTCTTTATTGCAGAGATAGTGAGACTTCACGGTGTGCCCCTAAATATCGTGTCTGACCGAGACAAGATATTTGTTTCACGGTTTTGGGAGAGTTTTCAGGAGGCCATGGGCACGGAATTGCGGTTGAGTACGGCATATCACCCGCAGACCGATGGGCAAACCGAGCGTACAAACCAGATGTTGGAGGACATGCTGCGTATGTGCATCATTGATTTCGGGGGTGGATGGGAGCAGTATCTTCCACTGGTGGAGTTTGCCTACAACAACTCCTACCAGTTCACCATTAGCATGGCTCCATTTTAGGCATTGTACGGTAGACCTTGTCGTTCCCCAGCATGTTGGTTGGAGGTGGGGGATAACAAACTACTTGGGCCGGAAGTGATTCAGGATATTTCGGCGAGGATAGAATTGATTTGGAGTTGCATTCGGGTAGCTCAGGATCGGCAGAAGAGCTATGCTGATGCGAAGAGGTTCTTCAGGGAGTTCCAAGTGGGGGACCAGGTTTTGCTCAGAGTATCTCCTATGAAGGGGATTATGCATTTCGGGAAGAAAGGGAAGTTGGAACCGAGATATGTGGGACCATTTCCTATTATTGAGCGGATTGGACCGGTTGCGTATAGGCTTGGATTACCGGAACATTTGCATCGGATTCACGACGTGTTTCATATTTCCTCGCTAAGGAAATATCTTAGAGAGGATTTGGCTCATACTCACATTTCTTTGGAGGACATCGATCTCCAGCCTGATAGCTCCTACGAGGAGGGGTCGATTGCTATTTTGGACCGAAGTGAGCGAAAACTGCGATCAAAGATAGTTCCGTTAGTGCATGTTCAGTGGCGACATCATAATGTCGAGGAGTCCACATGGGAGCGCGAGGATGAGATGCGCGAACGTTATCCAGAGTTGTTCTTACCAGGTACTTTCTAGTTCCGAAATTTCGGGACGAAATTTTATTATTAGTGGGGAAGTATGTAATACCCCGTATATTAGTGATATTTATTTATGGGATTAATTGAATTAATTGTGTATTAATTGGGAATTAATCCGGATAAAAATACTAGCGAGATGCGAGTTGGTATTTTATTTTAATGAGTATATATGGCTATATATGAATATGGAAATTATGAAATTTGTCGTGAGTTTGATATACGGAAATTTGGGAAACTTTGTTGACACGCGTGTGACAGTCGCGTCAGGAATATAATTTTTTAATTAAAAAGTGAATTTCATTTCTATTAACCGTATGGTCGTTTTGAGTGCGGCAACGCGTCCGGAAGGGTCGAAATAGTCAGAAAACACTAGCCGGGAGTTTAGTTTGGGACCCGGGGCATTTTTAGGCCATACCGGCAACGTAAAAGGGTAGTTTGGTAATTTTAGAATTTGGGGAATTAAAACCCACGAAAATTAGAGTTAAAATTCTGACTTAGTCTTAACCCACTAAGCCATTTCCAACCCCAATCTAGGTAGTGGGCTACGGGAAGTTTAGAAACCTTAAACTTGCCAAACCAACCTCCACCTCCATTGTCATCCTTAGAGAAAAGCTGGTAGAGAGAGAAAGAAAGGAGAATCCTGCAGAGAGAGAGAGAACAATTCATATTCAACATCAAATTCAGAGTTATATCAAAGGCAAGTGGTTTAATTTCGTTTATTACAAAGAATATTTCTTCCATGCATAGGAAATTGACAAGATTTGTATTATTCTTGGGAGTTTGATAAAAACCCATTAATTGGAATTAGAACTTTATATTTTGATGAAAGGGTTGCATGTATAATTGTGTTAGGAGAATTATTCTAATGGAAATACACCTTGTTCATAACAAAAACAGATTTAATTATGCCCATTGGTGACTTTAAAATTTTAGGGTTCATGTTCATATGATTTGGGGATAAATGAAGGGATTTGATGATTTAATGAGGTTTAGGAAGAATTGGCCATATATAATTGTTTAATTATGACCTATGGTTGTTTGGTATGGATAATAAACCTTAAAATAATGTTGGGATGAATTGTATAGGAGATTAGAGATGAATAAAGATGGAAAAACGAAAAAGGAATTGCTGGGCTCGAAACTGGCCTCTCGTTAGAAGACCTGCCCAGGTCGTTCGAACGAGCTCGTTCAAATGAGCTTCTAACGAGTTGACAGTTTGACTTCTAACGAGAGGGATGTTCGTTCGATGACTTTCGTTCGAACGAGATCTCGTTAGAAGTCCCACTTCGTTCGAACGAACTCTCGTTCGAACAGCCTCGTTCGAACGAGACTTCTAACGAGATGACAGTTTAGGCTTTTTGGCTTGTTTTGATTTTGCGTGTCCCGTAACCTTGTTTAATTCTAGAAATACCATTCCCTTGATGATAAATTGATATAGTTGGGATATTTGGGATATAATGAGGAGTAAAACATAGAAGTGTGACTTGAACCAACGGAAATTATGGAGTAGGACGTGAGTGTCTATTACGACGTGAAAACAATTGACGGCTTGAATAATTATATTAACCGGGAATATGTAGATTGTGTAACATTATAAGTCGGTACGAGAATGAGATGTGTACCACAAATAAATTATGGTGACTACTAAGATGTGTGTATACTTAGTATATGTATATGATCTTATGTGTATGACATACCTACCATACTTGCTATCACGGGAGGTTTACGTTCGCTTAGGGCCCTCTAATCCTTGTGTTTCCCAGATTTAGATTGGTGCCTCGAGAACATAGGTCAGAGAAGGACTTATTGGGATGTTAATAAATCTGCTGATCGTGGGAGCATAGGTATGTGCGTGACCTATGTGATGTGACTGTGTTCGCCTCCATTGTTTGTGATTTGCTATTATCTGAGAACGATTCCTGAGAGATTCGAAATGCGTGATCCTTATGTACGTGATGTACCGGGATGGATAGCAGAGTATGTGTGCACCGCAACTTAGTCTCGGGTGCTTGTATTGTATATTTATGACGTGAATAATATACACATAAATAATGGGGACTTTCATGTTGGTATTGTGAATACAATTATGGTAATGTTTTGAGAAGACATAACGGGTTAACCGATAGTGAGTTGTATTGCTAATAATTGAGAATCTGAGTTAAGTATAGCCCGCTATTAAATTTATAACACTAGAATATATAATGGGAATTGAGTAGTAAGGGGTAGAACTTATTACAGTTTGGATAGTTATGTATGTCACTTAGATGGGTACGGTACGTTAGGGGTGCAAAAGTACTTCATGTGAGTGCACGTCCTAACATGTATTTTGCATTCATTATTTTAATGTTATTAAAACACTTGTTGTTTTTAAAATGATTTCCACTTTCGGGCTCTGACCCATTTGCTTTCAAATCTATTTTTGTAAAAACCATTTTAGGTGCCCAGCCACAAGGACACCATGCTTAGGACTCTCATTCAGGTGACGAGCGGTAGCTGTTTGTGGAAGTTACAGGACCTTGCTAGTAGACGCTTCTTTCATCTTGACTCCATATTCAGGATTCATCAGTTGTAGGGCATATTTCCCATTTCTATTAGAGACATTTCCTATTTCAAATTTTCACACTTTTGGCACGTAATTAATCCATGATACCTTGTTTTATTTAGTTCAGTTGTGGGATTGTTGTGAGGAGTTTTCCTCCGGACTTATTATTATGTTGTTGATTATTCAATTGTTTCGTTATGGTGAATGTTGTTATTCTATCATTATTCCTTTTATTGCATGTTAATCAGAGTTAACTTAAAATTTGGCAACTCACTTTTTAAATACTAGGTGGTTAGTAATCATTAAAATGTTTTCAACAGTGATGCTATTAACTGGACCAACTTGGCATTTTGCATTAATTTAATAAAGGAGTAGCTACCCGGTATTTAATTAGTCGGGGTGTCACAAAGAGTTTAAGAAATTCCGCACCTAGGGTTTTGATTTCATTTCATATCTATATGAGGAAAATCTTTTGACGGAAAATAGTGGAATATCAATTTCTAAATTGACCACTTGTATCGCTAGCAAAAGCGATAAAAATCCAAAGAATATGGTGCTAACCTATTGTGACACCCCGACTAATTAAATACCGGGTAGCTACTCCTTTATTAAATTAATTCAAAATGCCAAGTTGGTCCAGTTAATAGCATCACTGTCGAAAACATTTTAATGATTACTAACCACCTAGTATTTAAAAAGTAAGTTACCAAATTTTAATTAAAGTCTGATTAACATGCAACAAGTGTAATGAAGAATAATAACATCATTCACCATAATGAAGTAAATAGAATAACCATCACATAATGTAAATAAAGTCTGGAGGAAAAATCCTCACTACAATACCACAAACTGAAATAACTAAACTGAATACTGAATCAATACATGCCAAAGTCTGAAAAAAAACTGAAATGGAAAGATATCTCTCATAGAAATGGGCAACATGCCCTACAATTGATAGATACTGAATCTGGAATGCAAATGATAGAAGCGTCTAAAAGCAAATCCCTGTAGCTTCCACAAACAGCTACAGCTCATCATCTGAATGAGTATCCTATGCATGGTGTCCTTGTGGCTAGGCACCTAAAATGGTTTTACAAGAAAAATAGATTTGAAAGAAAACGGGTCAGAGCCCGAATGTGGAGATATTTTAAAAACCTGCAAGTGCTTTAAAAACATTTAAAACATTAAATGCAAAGTACATGTTAGGACGTGCACTCACATGAAATCCTCACCTCTCGTCTAACTGTGCACTCCTAACGTAAGGACCCATCTAACCACTAGCTAAGTGACATCATATCTAGCTAGACTGATATAGATTCTACCCTTATTACTCGGTTCCCATTAACATAATAACGATCGCAATAAAATAGGGTCTTAACGTAAATTCAGGTTCTCATAAAGAAGTAATACAACTCGTTATAGATTATCCCTCTATGTTATTCCATAGTTACACACAATACCATATGAAAGTTCCCAGTTTATTAAGAGTATATTTTCCACCACATAAATATACAATATAAGCACCCCGAGACTAAGATGTGGTGCACACATACTCTGCTATCCATCCCGGTACATCACGTACATAAGGATCACATATTCCGAATCTCTCAGGAATAGTTCACAGATAACAACATCACAAATAATGGAGGCGAACACAGTCACATCACATGGGTCACGCACATACCTACGCTCCCCCGATCAGCGGACTTATTAACATCCCAATAAGTCTTTCTCTGACCTATGTTCATCGAGGTAAACAGTCTAAATCCGGGCAACACAAGGATTAGAGGGCCCTAAGCGAACGCAAACCTCCCGTGATAGCAAGTATGGTAGGTATGTCATACACCCAAATTATATATTAATACTAAGTAAGCACACATCTTAGTAATCCCGTAGTTTAATTGTAGTAATTATCGCATTCTCGTACCAACCTAATATATATACAACTTATATAATCCTGGTCCATATTTATACGCGCCATAATTTATTCTCACGTCGTAGTAGGCACTCACGTCTCGACTCAATTGTCTATTTGATTTGATCCACACTTATATAATTTACTCCTCATTATAACCCAATTGTCCCAAATATACTAATACACCATCAAAGAAATGTTATCTCTATCCTTGGACAAGTTTACGGGACTCCCAAAATCAAAACAGACCAAAAAGGCCTAAACTGTCAACTCGTTCGAAGTCTCGTTCGAACGAGGCTGTTCGAATGAGATTTCGTTCGAACGAACTGGGCTATCTAACAAGATCTCGTTCGAACGAGATTATCGAACGAAACTGCCCCTCGTTAGAAGCGACTGGTCAACTCGTTAGAAGCTCGTTCGAACGAGTTCGTTCGAACGACCTCGGGAGGTCTTCTAACGAACGACCAGTTTCCAGCCCAGATTCCCTAGTTTCGTTTTTCACCATTTGTATCTCTTCAAAACTCATCTAAACATCAAGCCAATGATTGTTTAAGGTCTCTAATCATCCCTAAACGTACCTAGGTCACATACTAACATATTTTGAGGAGTTAATTCATCCCAATCATCATTAAATCATTGAATCACATCACTTTCCCCAATTTTTACAAGAACATAAACCCTAAAATTTTAAATCATGAATTAACCCAATTAAATCCGTTTTAATTTCATCCAATAACTAATATCATCAGTATAATCATCTACCTACCATTCTACATGCAATTCTCCTCAAGATTTCAAGTTCTAAACTCCAAAATACATGGTTTTCATGTTTCACCAAGAACAAATCAATTTAATTAAATTCCTACACATGGAAAGTGCATTCTCTGAAATTAAACGATAATAAACCACTTGCCTTGAGTGTCTCTGAATTTGGTGTTGATTTGGTAAAGCTTTTTCTGCAGAATTCCTTCTCTCTCTCCTTCTCTAAGCTTTCTTCTCCAATGGTGGCTAGGGTTTTCTTTGGGAAGTAATTAGAAACCTAATTCTAATAACCTACGTAACCTATTGGGTTAACATGGGTTGGTTAGTGGCTTAGTGGGTCAAACCCACATCAGATTTACTTCACTAATTTTCATCACTTTAAATTCCTAAAAATACGAAATTACCAAAATACCCTTTATATTGCCGATATGGCCTAAAAATACCCCGGGACCCAAACTACACCCCCGGCTAGTGTTTTCTGACTATCTCGACCCTTCCGGACGCGTTGGCGCACTCAAAACGACCATACGGTTAATAGAATTTAAATTCACTTTTATAATCAAAATAATTATATCCTGACACGACTGTCTCACGCGTCCCAATAAAATGACCAAATTGTCGTATATCAATCTCACGACAATTTTCATAATTCAATATTCATATATCATCATATATACTCAATATAGTCAAATACCAACTCACAACTCGCTAGTATTTTATCCGGATTAATTCCCAATCAAATCTCATTTAATTAATCAATCCCAAAAATAAATATTGCCCAAAAATACGGGGTATTACATACTTCCCCCCTAATAACAGAATTTCATCCCGAAATTCGAAACTAGAAAGTACCTGATAAGAACAAATCTGGATAATGTTCGCGCATCTCATCCTCGCGCTCCCATGTGGACTCCTCGACATTATGATGTCGCCACTGAACACGCACTAACGGAACTATCTTTGACCGCAACTTCCTCTCACTTCGGTCCAAAATAGCAATCGGCCCCTCCTCGTAGGAGCTATCCGGCTGGAGATCGATGTCCTCCACAGCAATGTGAGAATGAGCCAAATTATCTCTAAGGTATTTCCTTAGCGAGGAAATATGAAACACATCGTGAATCCGATGCAATTGTTCCGGTATTCCAAGTCTATACGCAACTGGTCCGATCCGCTCAATAATAGGAAACGGGCCCACATACCTCGGTGCCAATTTCCCTTTCTTCCCGAAATGCATAATCCCCTTCATAGGAGATACTCTGAGCAAAACTTGGTCCCCCACTTGGAACTCCCTGAAAAATCTCTTTGCATCAGCATAACTCTTCTGCCTGTCTTGAGCTACCCGAATGCGACTCCGAATCAACTCAATCCTTGCCGAAGTATCCTTAATCACTTCCGGCCCAAGTAGTTTGTTGTCCCCCACCTCTAACCAACATGCTGGTGAACGACAAGGCCTACCGTACAACGCCTCAAATGGAGCCATGCCAATAGTGAACTGATAGGAGTTATTATAAGCAAACGCTACCAGTGGAAGGTATTATTCCCATCCACCTCCAAAGTCAATAATGCACATGCGTAGCATGTCCTCCAACATCTGATTTGTGCGCTCGGTCTGCCCATCGGTCTGCGGATGATAAGCCGTACTCAACCGTAATTCTGTGCCCATGGCCTATTGGAAACTCTCCCAAAACCGCGAAACAAATATCTTGTCTCTGTCAGACACGATATTTAGGGGCACACCGTGAAGTCTCACAAACTCTGAAATGAAGAGCTGGGCATACTATCCCGTAGTGTAGTCAGTCCTTACAGGTAAAAAGTGAGCGACTTTGGACAACCTGTCCACAATTACCCAAACGGAGTCGTGACCCCTCTGCGACGTAGGCAACCCCGTGATAAAGTCCATGGATATGCTCTCCCACATCCACACCGAGACCTCCAACGGCTGTAGAAGTCCTTTCTGTCTCTGATGATCCACTTTTACTAGCTGGCAAGTGGCGCATTTCGAAACAAACTCGGCAATATCTCTCTTCATACCGCTCCACCAATACTGCCGTCTTATGTCTTGGTACATTTTGTCCCCTCCGGGATGTACCGCGAACCGTGAGCCGTGCGACTCTGCCATCACCTCGTGTCGCAATTTCTCCCCTTCCGAAACCACCAATCTCCCGTTGAAGCGTAATCCCCCGTCTAAGCTGACGGTATAGGACTCGGCTCCCTCTGCTAGTAATCGAACTATCTGCTCCTGACAGAACGAGTCATTAGCCTGTGCCCGTACTACCTTCGTGACAATCTGCGGTGTAACAGTCATCACAGACATGAAAGATCGGTCCACTGCATCCTGGTGTCCCAATTCCTTCCACTTTTCCTTCCACACCTCTGCCACTTCATCTGCTGGCCTACGGCTCAACGCGTCTGCCACAACGTTAGCCTTGCCTGGGTGATACTGGATATCGAACTGGTAGTCTTTCACAAACTCAAGCCACCTACGCTGCCGCATATTCAACTCTTTTTGCGTGAACAGGTATTGCAGGGACTTATGATCCGTGAACAGTTGGAACTTCTCCCCCAAAAGATAGTGCCTCCAAATCCGTAGGGCAAATACCACTGCTGCCAACTCCAAATCATGCGTGGGGTAATTCTTCTCGTGAGGCTTAAGCTTACGGGATGCATAAGCTATAGCCTGTCTCTCCTACTATAATACACCTCCAAGTCCTTGCAAGGACGCATCAGTGTAAACCAAATATTCAACTCCCGGTCTCGGCAATGCTAACACAGGTGCTGAGGTCAATTTATCCTTCAATTCATCGAATGCCAACTGACAGGCATCACTCTAGATGAATGGCACACCCTTACGAGTCAGATGTGTCAAAGGACCTGCTATCTTCGAGAAACCCCGAATAAACCTCCTGTAGTATCCTGCTAGACCCAAGAAATTACGAATCTCCGTTGGTGTCGTGGGCTGTCCCCACTCCCTCACCGTGGATACTTTCCCCGGATCAACAGATATCCCCCGATCGAAAATAATGTGTCCCAAGAACTGGACCTCCTTCAAACAAAACCCGCACTTCTCATATT
The DNA here is from genome assembly GCA_949130495.1 of Sambucus nigra. Classification (NCBI taxonomy): domain Eukaryota; kingdom Viridiplantae; phylum Streptophyta; class Magnoliopsida; order Dipsacales; family Adoxaceae; genus Sambucus; species Sambucus nigra. Next base: position 351,241,273 of record OX422207.1, on the reverse strand, counting down.
TTTCATACAACTCGTTCTGACGGAGTGTCTGCAAAACTTGCCTCAAATGCTCGGCGTGCTCCTCCTCTATCTGGGAGTAAACCAGAATATCATCGATGAAGACAATGACAAACTGATCTAGGAAATCCCTGAACACTCTGTTCATCAAGTCCATAAACACTGCTGGAGCGTTGGTCAAACCAAAAGGCATAACCCGAAACTCATAACAACCATATCTCGACAAGAACGCAGTCTTCGAGACATCCTCCTCCCTGATACGCAACTGATGGTATCCTGATCTCAAATCAATCTTTGAGAAGAAGGAAGCTCCTCTCAACTGGTCGAATAGGTCATCGATTCGAGGCAACGGATATTTATTCCGTAACGTGACCTTATTCAACTCCCTGTAGTCCACACACAATCTCAGTGAACCGTCTCTCTTCTTCACGAACAACACAGGGGCACCCCACGGTGAAGTACTCCTCCGAATGAACCCCTGACCCAACAACTGCTCAATCTGATCCCGTAACTCTCTCATCTTAGCTGGAGCCATACGGTACGGTGCGCGTGCTATAGGTCTTGTACCGGGTAATAAGTCTATAACAAAGTCTATCTCTCGACTGGGGGGTAGGCCTGGTATCTCCTGAAACACATCCGAATACTCCCTGACAACTGGGATCGAATCTAAAGGAATCACTACCTCCTTAGAGGTATCCTCCTCAATGTAATACAGATGAGCGGTCGATCCTCCCTCTGGGCGAGGCATCGCCACAACAAACATCTCTTACCCCGGAATGGCAAAAACAATGCTCCCGCTGAAGCAATCAATCATGGCCCTATAAGCTACGAGCCAATCCATACCGATAATCACATCGTGCACATGCATATCTAATACTAACATGTCTGCAGGTAATACCAAACCACCAATCTCTACCCCCACTCCCCGACATATAAAGAAAATAAGTGACCCACTCCCCAATGCTGAGTCGACACACGTCACTGTGCTCTCTGCCGTAGCTAACAATCCTAAGGCTTTCGCAAAATTTGTAGCTATAAAACAATGTGTAGCCCCCGTATCAAATAATACCCGACCCATAGTGCCATGGATAGGAAACGTACCCTCAATCGCGGGCGGTGCCTGTGGAACTGCTGCCTGGTGGACGTTATAGACACGTCCATACTGTAGCTGCCCCTGCTAAACTGGGATTGCTGGAATGGGTGGCAAAGCTTCCATTTGTGGCGGTGCGGGGAGAGCGGCAGGAAATATAGGCCTCTGCCGCTCCTGGCGAGCACCCTGCTGCTGCTGCTGTGGGGCCCTGGCCCTATCAGGACAATCCTGTCGTTTGTGGCCAGTCTTGCCACAAACAAAACACTTCCCTGGGAAGTTCCCTCCTCCCTTCCCCTACGCTCCCCGTCCTTGGTGGCCGTTACCGTTCCTCCCTTGGCCCTGCTGGCCCTGCTGCCCATTCTGCCCCTGTTGGCCCTGATGGCCCTGACGGAAACCTCCCTGTCCGTGCCTGTAATTCCCTGATCTGAACCTCTTCTGATCCCCCTGCTGAGAACCCTGCTCACCCTATCTCTGCCCCTGAACAGATTGCGCCACACCGGCACCATGTCCTCCTGTCCTGCCCTGATGGCTAGACTCTCCCGATCTCTTGCCCTCAGTCATATGAAAGCGGTGATCCTGGCAGTGTAACAAAGCAGCGTTAACCACATCAGAATACGTGGCCAACGAAAGGTTCCCTAACAGATGTTGACGGATCCTCCATGTCAACCCGTCGGTGAATTTCTCAATCTTCTTCTTCTCTGTTGGTATCTCATCCGGAATGATATTCAACAGATTTGTGAACTCGGCCTCATACTCGGCCACGGTCTTGCCCTCTTGCCTCAGATTCATCAATTTCCTCCTCATTTCCGTATGAACAGTGAACGGAAAGTACTTGGAGTCAAACCGCACCCAGAACTCCTGAATAGTGAGAGTATCCCTCTCCTCTATGGTGGTAATAGACTCCCACCACTGCAGTGCAGATCCAACTAGCTTGAAAGTAGTTAGCACCTGCTTCTGAACGTCCGTGCACTCATACATCCTCAAGTGCCTCTGCATATCCTTCCTCCACTGGCTCGAGATTACCACATCTGAGCTACCTGCAAACTCTGGCGGATGCGATTTCTGAAAAGCATCACGTACACGCTCCCAAGCAGACGGGAATGCATTTGCATGTACTGGAACGGCAACTGGCGCCTGAGGTGGTGCTTGCTGGACTACGGCAATAGCGGCATTTACCGCTTGGGCTACTATAGCTACAACCTCAGCGGCGTTCATCATGCCCTGAACTGGAGCGGGCTGGGGTTCGGGAGTTGCATCCCTGGGAACTCGCCGTGCACGTCGTGGAGGCATTTGAAATAAGAATGAAGTTTATAAGTTCGCTGTTTATGAACTTAAAATAGCTAAAAAATGAAGCATACACAAAAAGAGTACAACAGTCCTAAAATATAGGGCTCTATATCAAAGAAACTTAGCGGAAACATAATAGCCGTACAAATCCTAAAGGACACTAGAACCTGATGCTCTGATACCACCTGTGACACCCTGACTAATTAAATACCGGGTAGCTACTCCTTTATTAAATTAATTCAAAATGCCAAGTTGGTCCAGTTAATAGCATCACTGTCGAAAACATTTTAATGATTACTAACCACCTAGTATTTAAAAAGTAAGTTGCCAAATTTTAATTAAAGTCTGATTAACATGCAACAAGTGTAATGAAGAATAATAACACCATTCACCATAATGAAGTAAATAGAATAACCATCACATAATGTAAATAAAGTCTAGAGGAAAACTCCTCACTACAATACCACAAACTGAAATAACTAAACTGAATACTGAATCAATACATGCCAAAGTCTGAAAAAAAACTAAAATGGAAAGATGTCTCTAATAGAAATGGGAAACATGCCCCGCAATTGATAGATACTGAATCTGGAATGCAAATGATAGAAGCGTCTAAAAGAAAATCCCTGTAGATTCCACAAACAGCTACAGCTCGTCATCTGAATGAGTATCCTATGCATGGTGTCCTTGTGGCTGGGCACCTAAAATGGTTTTACAAGAAAAATAGATTTGAAAGCAAACGGGTCAGAGCCCGAATGTGGAGATATTTTAAAAACCTGCAAGTGCTTTAAAAACATTTAAAACATTAAATGCAAAGTACATGTTAGGACGTGCACTCACATGAAATCCTCACCTCTCGTCTAACTGTGCACTCCTAACGTAAGTACCCATCTAACCACTAGCTAAGTGACATCATATCTAGCTAGACTGATATAGATTCTACCCTTATTACTCGTTTCCCATTAACATAATAACGATCGCAATAAAATAGGGTCTTAACGTAAATTCAGGTTCTCATACAGAAGTAATACAACTCGTTATAGATTATCCCTCTATGTTATTCCATAGTTACACACAATACCACATGAAAGTTCCCAGTTTATTAAGTGTATATTTTCCACCACATAAATATACAATATAAGCACCCCGAGACTAAGCTGCGGTGCACACATACTCTGCTATCCATCCCGGTACATCACGTACATAAGGATCACATATTCCGAATCTCTCAGGAATAGTTCACAGATAACAACAGCACAAATAATGGAGGCGAACACAGTCACATCACATGGGTCACGCACATACCTACGCTCCCACGATCAGCGGACTTATTAACATCCCAATAAGTCTTTCTCTGACCTATGTTCATCGAGGTAACAAATCTAAATCCGGGCAACACAAGGATTAGAGGGCCCTAAGCAAATGCAAACCTCCCGTGATAGCAAGTATGGTAGGTATGTCATACACACAAATTATATACCAATACTAAGTAAGCACACATCTTAGTAATCCCGTAGTTTAATTGTAGTACTTATCGCATTCTCGTACCAACCTAATATATATACAACTTATATAATCCCGGTCCATATTTATACGCGCCATAATTTATTCTCACGTCATAGTAGGCACTCACGTCTCGACTTAATTGTCTATTTGATTTGATCCACACTTATATAATTTACTCCTCATTATAACCCAATTGTCCCAAACATACTAATACACCATCAAAGAAATGTTATCTCTATCCTTGGACAAGTTTACGGGACTCCCAAAATCAAAACAGACCAAAAAGGCCTAAACTGTCAACTCGTTCGAAGTCTCGTTCGAACGAGGCTGTTCGAACGAGATTTCGTTTGAACGAACTGGGCTATCTAACAAGATCTCGTTCCAACGAGATTATCGAATGAAACTGCCCCTCGTTAGAAGCGACTGGTCAACTCGTTAGAAGCTCGTTCGAACGAGTTCGTTCGAACGACCTGGGGAGGTCTTCTAACGAACGACCAGTTTCGAGCCTAGATTCCCTAGTTTCGTTTTTCACCATTTGTATATATTCAAAACTCATCTAAACATCAAGCCAATGATTGTTTAAGGTCTCTAATCATCCCTAAACGTAACTAGGTCACATACTAACATATTTTGAGGAGTTAATTCATCCCAATCATCATTAAATCATTTAATCACATCACTTTCCCCAATTTTTACAAGAACATAAACCCTAAAATTCTAAATCATGAATTAACCCAATTAAATCCGTTTTAATTTCATCCAATAACTAATATCATCAGTATAATCATCTACCTACCATTCTACATGCAATTCTCCTCAAAATTTCAAGTTCTAAACTCCAAAATACATGGTTTTCATGTTTCACCAAGAACAAATCAATTTAATTAAATTCCTACACATGGAAAGAGCATTCTCTGAAATTAAACGGTAATAAACCACTTGCCTTGAGTGTCTCTGAATTTGGTGTTGATTTGGTAAAGCTTTTTCTGCAGAATTCCTTCTCTCTCTCCTTCTCTAAGCTTTCTTCTCCAATGGTGGCTAGGGTTTTCTTTGGGAAGTAATTAGAAACCTAATTCTAATAACCTACGTAACCTATTGGGTTAACATGGGTTGGTTAGTGGCTTAGTGGGTCAAACCCACATCAGATTGACTTCACTAATTTTCGTCACTTTAAATTCCTAACAATACGAAATTACCAAAATACCCTTTATATTGCCGGTATGGCCTAAAAATACTCCGGGACCCAAACTACACCCCCGGCTAGTGTTTTCTGACTATCTCGACCCTTTCGGACGCGTTGACGCACTCAAACCGACCATACGGTTAATAGAATTTAAATTCACTTTTATAATCAAAATAATTATATCCTGACGCGACTGTCTCACGCGTCCCAATAAAATGACCAAATTGCCGTATATCAATCTCACGACAATTTTCATAATTCAATATTCATATATCATCATATATACTCAATATAGTCAAATACCTACTCACAAATCGCTAGTATTTTATCCGGATTAATTCCCAATCAAATCTCATTTAATTAATTAATCCCAAAAATAAATATTGCCCAAAAATACGGGGAATTACACCTATTATGGGATAATCGAATAAATCTAAAGCTTGATTGCTTAGATTTCACAAAAAACTTTTTCTATTATGAATGGATAAAGGTGGAGGATACTACGAATTATTACAAAGTTGATCCTGACTCCAAAGTTATTATGGTAGATTCATCAAAGATGGAGAGTAAAGGTCTCATAGTCGACTAGCCTTTTACTTGTTCCTTTCAGAACGTAAAGAAGGTAATCTCCTCGGATTGTATAAACGATGGAAATTGTTCTATTATTGTGCAAGCACCAAGGGGTATGACTACTCAAGTGGATGCATTAAAGGCTCAAAAAGAGTTTTAGTCAGCTCTTGATGAAAGCCCTAATTTAAAGGATCTTTAGTTGATTCAGAGGAAGATTGAGTATAAAAATATTATTTTATCCTTGTCATTCTTATTTGTACCCTATCTTGGAATTGACACTGTATTAGCGCTTTACTTTTATGTATGAATGTTTATTTATTTTTATGAATGTTTAATATGATTAATGAAAGTTAACTTTTTATAATATGTTATGTTCAGTTGAATGTTTAGTTACTTTCACCAGACGCTCGGTCTGAGAATAGAGCCATTTGAGTTTGTGATTGGATCAAATTAACCCAGCTCAATTTCCACGTGTTCCTGTATGTATACATTTATTGATCAGTTTCATTGATGAAATCTTCATAAAATGAAGTTAAATTATATAATTGATATGCAATATCTTTTAAATCTTTTAGATGATAGAATGAAAATGGGATAATTATTGGTTTTGTTTGGTTTGGTTGTTGCATAATTAGTGGTTGTTGGCTTGTTATTGGATAGTATGTTAGAAGGAGTACGAGATAATTATTGGTTGTTTGCTTGTTGTTGGTTTTTGACTGTTGGATAATCACGGGACCCTCATTTTGAGAACACAAAATTAATTTTAAAATATATATACTTAGCCTTAATATGATGAGCTTTCTCATTTAGAGTTTGATAGAGTATTCCAAATACGACACCTCCCATTACAGGGAATGTTGCCTTCATTAAGAGCCACCAATCCAGGACAATCCAATAGTATTTTCCACCATTATTGATGTTTCTAATTTACAACACTCCTTTTCCCTTTCTTTGAGTGTTCTTTTGCCATGATATTCTCTCTGGCAAGCTTCTCATACAAATTATTGTTTACTCCCAGTACATTTTGGTCTTTCTTCCATGAATACACCTTCGTCACACGTACAACTTCTTTACTTGCACACCACTTCTTTTGGATAAGCTTAACATATATATTTTTATTTCTAGATTAGTGAGGATTATTGAGGTTATGAAATGAGAATTTAACTTTCAATTTTTTGTCAAAAAACGGAGTTCTGGAAATACTTGATTCATAACCTCAACAATACTAAGATATCTAGAAATGAAAATATAGATCTTCGGCTTCTCCAAGAGAAAATGTGTGAGAGTAAAGAAGTTGTACGCATGAAGAAGATGTATTCGTGGTAGAAATACCAAAACGTCCAGGGAGTAACCTATATTTTGTATGAGAAGATTGTCAAAGAGAAAATCACGGTAAAGGAACACTCAAAGAAAGGGAAAATAGGTGTTATAAATGAGAAATATCAAGAATCCGGGAAAATGATATTGTATTGTCTTGGATTGATAGTTCTTGATGAAGGTCACACGCCCCAAACGTCCCCGTCAGAGGAACTCACACCTCGCATGGGACTAATGTTAGTCATAGGATCTCTGATCGTGTGGACACGGGACCCCCGATTAATAGCACTGTGATAATTTGAGAATATCTATACTTAGGCTTGAAAACATAACATTATAAGGTGAAACCCCGAAACACCCCCAAACGGCACCGTGAGAGGCACCCACGCCTCACTTGGGATAAATTTAACCCGACGAAACCAACCGCATAGTCACGGGACCCCCGATTTAAGAGCACAACAAAAATTGACAAACTATTAGATTAGGATCAAAAACATGTTATCAAAGGCTGAAAACATATAACATCCACAAAATCGCCCTGTAAGAAGCATGAAAACCTCGCACGGGACTAATGTAACCCGTATGAACCGATCGTGTAGTCACAGAACACCCGATTTGAGAGCATGAATAAAATTTACAAAATGTTAGACTTAGTCTTTAAAACATGTTGTCAAAGGTAGAAAACATAAAATATACATAAAATGGCCCCATAAGAGGCACGACCACCTCGTCTAGGGACCAATGTAACGGGTAGGAACCAATCGCATAGTCACGGGACCCCTAGTTTGAGAGCACGATCAAAATTTATAATTTGTTAGACTTAGGCTTAGAAACAGGCCATCAAAGGGTGAAAACATAAAAAAACACAAAATGGCCCCGTAAGAGGCACGAACACCTCACACGGGACCAATGTAACCCGCAAGAACCAACTGCGTAGTCACGAGACCCCTGGTTTAATAGCATGACCAAAATTTGAACACTCTTACACTTAGGCTTAAAAATATGACGTCAAAGGGTGAAAATATAAAGGATACAAAAAATGGCCCTATAAGAGGCTCAAACACATCGTACGGTACCAACTTAACCTAGAGGAATAGATCACAAAGTCACGGGACCCCCAGTATGAGAGAACGGCCAAAATTTAAGAAATATCTAGATCGCGACTCAAAAACATGCCATCAAAGGGTGAAAACATTAAAAAAGCATAAAATGGCCCAGTAAAAGGCACTAATACCTCGCACAGGACCAATGTAAATCGTAGGAATTGACCGCGTAGTCAAGGGACCCCCAGTTTAAGAGGAGGACCAAAATTTGTAAATTGTTAGACTTAGACTTAAAAACATGTCGTTAAATGGTGAAAACATAAAATAGCCACAGAACGGCCCGTAAGAGGAGCGAACACCTCGTACGGGACTAATGTAACTTGCAGGAGCTGACCATGTAGTTACCAGACCCCCAGTTTGAGAGCAAGGCCAAAATTTTGCAAGTGTTAAACTTTAAAACATGCCATCAAAGGGTGAAAACGTAAAATAATCACAAAATGGCCACGTAAGAGGCACAAACACCTCGCACGGGATCAATGTCACCTGTAGAAAATGACCGCATAGTAATCGGACCTTGGTTTGAGAGAATGACCAAAATTTGCAAGCTGATAGAATTTGGCTCAAAAACATGTTGTCAAAGGGTGAAAACGTAAAGCAGCCACAAAACGGCCTTGTAAGTGGAACGGACACCTCGCATGGGCCTATTGTAACATGCAGGAACTGACCGTGTAGGCACGAGACCACCGATTTGAGAGCATGATAAATATTTGCAAATTGTTATACTTAGGCTTCAAAACAAGCAGTCAAAGGGTGAAAACGTAAAACAATCCCAAAACGGCCCCATAAGAGGCACGAACACCTCGCACGGGACCAATGTAACCCGTAGGAATCTACCGCGTAGCCACTGGACCCCCGGTTTGAGAGCACGGCCAAAATTTGAGAAGTATCTAGACTTAGGCTTAAAAACATGCTGTCAAAGGATTAAAATGTGAATCAACCACAAAACGGCCTTGTAAGAGGCACGAACACCTCACCCGGGACTAATATAATCCGCATGAACCAATCACAAAGTCAAGGGATCCCTGATTTTAGAGCACGATCAAATTTATAAACTACTAGAATTAGGCTTAAAAACATGTTGTCAAAGGGTAAATAAGTAAAACAGTCACAAAACAACCTCATAAGAGGCACGAAGACCTTACATAAATGTAACTCAGAGGAACTGACCGCGTAGTCCTGGGACCCCCGATTTGAGAGCATGACCAAAATTTGGAAAATATCTAGACTTAGGTTCAAAAAAATCCATCAAAGAGTTAAAATGCAAAATAGCCTTGTAAGAGGCACGAACACCTCGCACAGGACAAATATAAGATGTAGGAACTGACAGCAAAGTCACGGGACCCCCGATTTGAGAGAAGAACAAAAATTTACAAACTATTAAAAATAGGCTTAAAAACATGTTATCAAATGGTGAAAACGTAAACCAAACACTAAACAGCCCCGTAAGAGGCACGAACACCTCGCACGAGACCAATGCACCCCGCAAGAACAACCGCAAAGTCACGGGACTCTCGATTTTAGATTATGACCAAAATTTGCAAAACTGTTAGACATAGGCTTAAAAACATGTCGTCAAAGGGTGAAAATACAAATCAGCCATAAAATGGCCCCGTAAGAGGTACAAACACCTCGCAAGGGACCAATGTAACCCACAGGAACAGACCGTGAAGTCACAGGACCCACGATTTGAGAGAATAACCAAAATTTGCAACCTGTTAGACATGGACTTAAAAGCATATCGTCAAAGGGTGAAAACATATAATTGATACAAAGCAGCCCGTGAGACGTGTAAAAACCTTTCATGGAACCAATGTAATCTTCATGAGCCGACCGCGTAGCCACGGGACCCCCAGTTTGAGAGCATGACCAAAATTTGTAAAGCGTTAGACTTAGACTTAAAACCATATCGTCAAAGTGTGAAAACATTAAATAGACATAAAAATTCCCCATATGAGGCATGATCACCTCGCACGAGATAATATTACCCTAAGGAGCCGGTCGCGTAATCATTGGACCCTGGGTTTGAGAGCACAACCAAATTTTGCAAAATATTTAGACTCAGGCTAAAAAATATGTCGTCAAAGGGTGAATGTAAAACATTCATAAAATGAACCCGTAAGAGGCAAGAACACGAAACACGGTACCAATGTACCACGGGAGAGCACAACCAAAATTTGTAAAAATTATCCTTAGTCTTAAAAACATGTCATTTTAGGGTAAAAACATAAAATAGTCACAAAACGGACCGTAAGGGCACAAACATATCGCATGGGACCAATACAACCTAGAAGAGCCAACCACGTAGTCACGGGACCCCCGATTTGAGAGAACGACCAAAATTTGCAAAGTGTTAGACTATGTCTTAAAAACATGCCATCAAAGAGTGAAAACATAAAATAACCACAAAACGATCCTATTAGTGGCACGAACACCTCGTATGGGACCAATTTAACCCGCAGGAACCAGCCACGTAGTCACAGGATCCCTAGTTTGAGAGCGTGACAAAAATTTGCAAACAAATTAACTTTGGCTAAAAAAAATGTTGTCAAATGGTGAAAATGTAAAACAACCACAAAATGGCCCAGTAAGAAGCACAAACACCTCGCACGGGATTAATATAACCAGCAAGAACTGACCACGTAGTCACAGAACCCCCGATTTAAGAGTAGGAAAAAAATTATAAACTATTAGGCTTAAAAACCTGATGTCAAGTGTGAAAACAAAAAATAGTCACAAACCGGCCACGGAAGAGGCACGAACACGTCACACGGTACCAATGTAACCCGCACGAACCGATCGTGTAGTCATATATATTTGAGAGCACTACCAAAATTTGCAAAATATCTAGACTTAGGATTAAAAACATGCCATCAAAGTGCAAAAATGTGAATCATCCATAAAACTGCCCCGTAAGAGGCACGAAAACCTCAGACCAAACCAATGTAATCCACAGGAAACAACTGTGTAGTCATAGGACCCCAGGTTTGAGTGCACGACCAAAATTTGCAAACTATTGGACTTAAGCTTAAAAACATGACATTAAAGGGTCAAGAAGTGAAATAGTCACAAAACGGCCTCGTAAGAGGCACGAACACCTCACCCGAATGTAACCCAAAGGAACAGAACGCGTAGACAGGGGAACCTCGATTTGAGAGCACAAACAAAATTTGCAAAATATATAGCCTTAGTCTTTAAAACATTTTGTCAAAGAGTGAAGACGTAAAATTTCCATAAAATGGCCTCGTAAGAGGCACGAACACCTCTCACGAGACCAATGTAACCCGTACAAACCAACCGCGTAGTCACGGGACCATCGATTTGAGAGCACGAACAAAATTTGCTAACTGGTATAATTAGGCTTAAAAACATGTCGTTAAAAGGTGAAAACATAAAACAACCACAAAATGACCCCGTAAGAGGAACGAACACTTCGAACGGGACCAATGTAACCCCAGGAACCAACCGCAAAGTCACGGAGCCCCCTTTTTGATAGCACAACCAAAATTTGTAAATTGTTAGATTAGGCTTTAACACTTATAGTCAAAGGGTGAAAATGTAAAACAATCACAAAATGTCTCCATAAGAGGCACGAACAGTTCGCACGGGACCATTGTAACCCGCAGGAAAATATCACGTTGTCACGGGACCCCCGATTTGAGAGCAGGACCCAGATTTGAAAACTATCTAGACATAGACTTAAAACATGTCGTCAAAGGGTTAAAACGTAAAATAACCACAAAACAGCCACGTAAGAGGCACGAATACCTCCCACGGGACCAATGTAACCTGTAGGAACATATCGCATAGTGACGGGACCCCCGATAATAGAGCACGACTAAAATTTACAAACTGTTAGATTAGGCTTAAAAACATGTCATCAAAGGGTGAACATGTAAAAAACTTCAAAACGGCCCAGTAAGAGGCAGGAACACCTCGTATAGGACCAATGTAATCTACAGGTTCCGATCACGTAATCACGAGACCCCTAATTTGAAAGCGCGATAAAAATTTACAAATTATCAATACATAAGCTTAAAACATGTCGTCAAAGGGTGAAAAAGTAAAATGGAGAGAAAACGGCCTCGTAAGAGGCACAAACACCTCGCATGGGAACAATGTAACCTGCAGGAGTTGTTCATGTAGTCACGGCCCCCCCGATTTGAGAGTGTGACCAAAATTTGCAAATTGTTAGACTTAGGCATAAAAACATGACGTCAAAGGGTGAATATGTTAAATAGCTACATAACGGCCCCGTAAGAGGTACGAACACCTCGCACGGGACCAATGTAATCCGCAAGAATCGACCTCATAGTCACGGGACCAGCAGTTTGAGAGCATGACCAAAATTTGCAATTATTAAGACTTACGCTAAAAAACATGTGGTCAAAGGTGAAAACATAGAACGACCTCAAAATGGCCTCGTATGAGGACGAACACCTCGTATGGGACAAATGTAACCCATACGAACCAACCGCGTAGTCATGGGGCCCCTGATTTAAGAGCATGACCAAAATTTGGAAATTATTAGATTAGGCTTAAAAATATGCCATCAAAGGATTTAAACATAAAAAAACCATAAACCAGCTCCGTAAGGGGCACAAACACCTCGTACGGGACCAATGTAACCCATAGGAACCAACCACGTAGTCACAGGACTCCAAGTATGAAAGCTGGACCAAAATTTCCAACTTGTTAGACTTAGGCTTAAAAATATTTCGTAAATGTATGAAAATGTAAAACAACCACAAAACGGCCCCGTTAGAGGCACGGACACCTCGTATGTGACCAATGTAACTCGTAGGAACCGACTGAACCCCTATGTGAGAGAACGACTAAAATTTCCAAAATATCTAGATTTAGTCTTAAGAACATGCCGTCAAGGGGTGAAAACATAAATCAGCCATAAAACGGCCCCGTCACAGGCACAGACACCTCGTACGAGGTCAATGTAACACGCAGGAACCTTCTGTGTAGTCACGGGACCCCCAGTTTGAAAGAACTACCAAAAAAGATGCCGTAAAATGGTGAACAAGTAAAACAATCATAAAACGGCCCCGTAAGAGGCTTGAACACCTCACACGAATGTAACTCGGAGGAACTGACTGTGTAGTCACGGGGCCCCCGGCTTAAGAGCACGACCAAAATTTGCAAATTGTCAGGCTTAGTCTAAAAAACATGTTGTCAAAGGGTAAAAATGTAAAAATACCACAAAATGGCTCCGTAAGAGGCACGATCACCTCGCACGAGACCAATATATCCCACAAAAATCGATCGCATAGTCACAGGACCCCCGGTTTGAGAGCACAAATTTGCAAAATTGTTAGACTTAGGCTTATAAACATGTCTAAGAGGCTGAAAATATAAAACAACCACAAAATGGCCCCATAAGAGGCACGAACACCTCACACGAGACCAATATAACCCATAGGAACTCGACTGCGTAGCCAGGGGACCCCCGATTTGAGAGCAAAACCAAAATTTGCAAACTGTTAAACTTACGTTTAAAAACATGTAGTTAAACGGCAAAAACATAAAATTACCACAAAAAGGCCCGAAAGAGGCACGAAAATCTCGCACGGGACCAATGTAACCAACAGGAGTCGTCTGTGTTGTCACGGGACCCCCGATTTGAGATCACGACCAAAATTTGCAAAGTGTTAGACTTAGTGTTAAAAACATACCATCAAAGGGTTAAAGCATAAAACATCTATGAAACCTCCCCGTAAGAGGCACGGACACCTCTCATGAGACCAATGTTACCCGGAGGAACATATCATGTTGTTAGTGGACCCTCGGTTTGAGAGCATGACCAAAATTTGTGAAATATCTAGACTTGAGCTTAAAAATATGTCTTCAAGGGGTGAAAATGTAAACAACCACAAAATGGTCCCGTAAGGGGCACTAACATCGAGTACGGGACCAATGTAACTTGTAGGAATCGAATGTGTAGTCATGGGACCCTTGGTTTGAGGGCATGACCAAAATTTGCAAACTGTTAGACTTAGGCTTAAAAACATGCCGTCAAGGGGTGAAAACATAAAACGGAAACAAAACGGCCCATAAGGGCTCAAACACCTCACACAAGACCACCCATAGGAGTCGATCATCTAGTCACGTGCCCCTAGTTTAAGAGCCTGACCAAAATTTACAAAATGTTAGACCGTGGCTTAAAAACATGCCATCAAAGGGTAAAAATGTAAAACATCCACAAAACGCCCCCTAAGAGCATAAACACGTCACACAGGACCAATGTAACCCTCAAAAACTGACTGCGTACACAGGACCCCTGATTTTAGAGCACGGTAATATTTTGCAAACTGTTTGACTTTGCCTAAAAAATATGTCGTCAAAGGGTGGAAACGTAAAACCACCACCAAATGCCCCCATAAGAGGTATGAACACCTCTCTTGGGACTAATGTAACCGGTAAGAACCAACCGTGTAGTCATGGGACCCCCGATTTGAGAGCACGATAAAAATTTACAAACTTTTAGAATTTATCTTAAAAGCATGTTATCAAAGGTAGAAAGCATAAAAGAACCACAAAATGGCCCCTTAAGAGGGACGAACACCTCGCATGGGACCAATGTAACTCGCAGGATCTGACCGCGTAGTCACAGGACCCCCCATTTGAGATCACGACCAAAATTTACAAAATATCTACACTTAGGCTTAAAAAATGCGGTCAAAGGTTGAAAACATAAATAAGCAATAAAACAGCATCGTAAGAGGCATAAACACCTCGCACGGGACCAATGTGACCCGCAAGAACCAACCGCTTAGTCATGGGACCCTCGGTTTGAAAGCATAACAAACTCTTAGACTTAGGCCAAAAAACATGTCGTCAAAGGGTGAAGAACTAAAACAGTCGCAAAATGACCCTATAAGAGGCATGAACACCACAGATGAATGTAACTCACAGAACATACCGCGTAGTCACGGAACCTCCTATTTGAGGGCACGACCAAAATTTACAAAATATCTAGACTTAGGCTTAAAAACATGCCATCAAAGAGCGAAGACGTAAAACATCCATAAAATGGCCTCGTAAGAGGCACGAACACCTCTCACGTGACCAATGTGACCCGCAGGAACCAACCACGTAGTCACGGGACCCTAGATTTGAGAGCACGACCAAAATTTTCAAATTGTTAGACTTAGACTTATAAACATGCCGCAGAAGGGTGAAAACCTAAAATAACCATAAAATTCCCCCGTAAAAAGGACGAACACCTCACATGGGACCAATGTAGCTCGTAGGAACTAACCATAAAGTCACGGGACCCCCGATTTAAGAGCACAACCAAAATTTTCAAATTATTAGATTAGGCTTAAAAACATGTTCTCAAAGGGTGAAATGTATAGCAACCACAAAATGGCCCTGTAAAAGGCACGAACACCTATCACGGGACCAATGTAACCCGCAGGAAAAGATCGCGTTGTCACGAGACCCCCAATTTGAGAGCAGGAAAAAAATTGCAAATTATCTAGACATGGGCTTAAAACATGCCGTCAATGGGTGCAAACATAAAATAGCCATAAAACGGCCCCATAAGAGGCATGAACACTGCTCACGGGATCAATGTAACTCATAGGAATCGACTTCATTATGACAGGACCCCCAGTTTGAGGGCATGACCAAAATTTACAAACTATTACATTTGGATTAAAAGCATGTCGTCAAAGGGTGAAAACATAAAATAACCACAAAACAGCCCCATAAGAGGCACGAACACCTCACACGGGACCAATGTAATCTGCCAGAATCGACTCCGTAGTCACGAGACCCCGAATTTGAGAGCACGATAAAAATTTGCAAATTGTCTAAGATATAATCTTAAAACATGTCGTTAAATGGTAAAAATCTAAAACTTCCACAAAATGGCCCCGTAAGAGGCACGGACACCTCACATGGGACCAATGTTACTCGCAAAAATCGACCGCATAGTCAGAGGACCCCCGATGCGAGAGCATGACCAAAATTTGCAAACGATTAGACTTAGGCTTAAAAACATGCCGTCAAAGGGTGAAATTTTAAGCACCCACAGAACGATGTTGTAAGAGGTATAAGCACATCGTACGGGACTAATGTAACATGCAGGATCTGACCTCGTAGTCACGGGACCCCTGATCGAGAGCACGACCAAAATTTGCAAATAGTCTAGACTTAGGCTTAAAAACATGCCGTCAAAGGGTGAAAACATAGAAAGGACTCAAAAGGGCCACATATGAGGATGAACACCTCGCACGTGACCAATGTAACCCATAGGAACCGACCTCGTAGTCATGGGACCCTCAGTTTGAGAGCATGACCAAAACTGTGTAGTCACGAGACCACCAGTTTGAGAGCATAAGAAAAATATACAAATTGTTAGACTTAGTCTTGAAAACATAGCGTACCGTTCATAGGTGAAAATGTAAAATAGACACAAAACGACCTTGTAAAAGGCACGAACACCTCGCATGTGACCAATGTAACTCGCAGGAACCGATCTTGGAGACATAGGACTCCTGACTTGAGAGCACGACCAAAATTTGTAAAATATCTAGGCTTGGGCTTAAACACATGTCGTCAAGGGGTGAAAACGTTAATCAGCTATAAAACAGCCCGGTAAGATGCACGAACACCTCGCACGGGACGATTGTAACCCATAGGATCCTACTGTGTAGTCACGGAACCCCCGGCTTGAAAGAACAACCAAAATTTACAAGTTGTTAGACTTAGGCTTAAAAACATGTCGTCAAAGGGTGAAGAAGTAAGCAATTCATAAAATGGCCCGTAAGAAGCACACACACATCACACGAATGTAACCCACGGGAACTGACCGCATAGTTGCGGGACCATCGATTTTAGAACACGACCAAAATTTGCAAAATATCTAGACTTAGGCTTAAAAATAATTCGTCAAAGAGTGAAAACAAAAAAAAACATAAAATGACCTCGTAAGAGGCATGAACACCTTGCATGGGATCATTGTAACCCGTAGAACTAACCTCGTAGTCATGGGACCCTCGGTTTGTGACCATGACCAAAATGTGCAAATTATTAGACATAGGCGTAAAAACATACCATCAAAGGGTGAAAATGAGAAACAACAACAAAATAGCCTCGTAAGAGGGACAAACATCTCGCCCGGGACCAATGTAATCTGCAGGTACCAAATGCAAAGTCTTAGGACCCTTGATTTGAGACTATGACATAAATTTGAAAATTGTTAGATTTGGGTTAAAAACATGTCGTCAGAGGGTGAAAATGTCAAATAGCCAAAAAATGGACCCGTAAGACGCACGAAGACCTCGCATGGGACGAAGTTAATACCTCGCATGGGACCCACGTAACTTGCAGGAATCGACCGTGTAGTCACAGGATACCGATTTGAGAGCACGGACAAAATTTGCAAACTATTAGACTTAGGTTAAAAATATGTCATCGAAGAGTGAAAATGTAAAATAACCCTGAAACGGACTCAAAAGAGACACGAACACCTCGTACGGGACTAATGTAACCCACGGGAATCGACCTCATAGTCACGGGATGTCACGACCCCATCCCAAATAGGAGTGGGGAACGAGTGTCTTGACATGCCACCAAGGCAACAAATATTCTGACTTAAATTGTTTCCTTAATTAAATGCAGCGAAAATACAATTACATGGTTATGAATCGTAAAATACCAAAATTTAAGGAATTACGTCATCAGAGCTTTCTAAAAGGAAACTTCATTTATATTACAAGTAATAACGAGTTACAACTAAAAACAAAATTTAAAACTTATTACAAGGGAGCCAAATAGGCTCTATATGATATAACAACTTTTTACTTAAAATAACAAAAAGAGCTCTAGAAGCTGGATCTTCCATATAGTTCTTTTACATTCCCTCCAACCCCACTTATTTCCTGAAAAAGGGTTAGTCATACAACATCAGCTAAAAGTCGAGTGAGGTTTAATCTCTAGACATTCCAGGGTTTTCAGGAAATAGATATCAATTCAAGTCAACAAAGAAAGAATATACGTATATGGATAGAAACTTGCAGTAAATAGATATATATTTTGAAATGAAAGTATATATCACAATTGGATAGCTCAGAATAAAACGAATGCCACAAATCAAATGTGATATCTTTTTCTTTCAGTCATATCATTTTAATGGCCAAGTACACTCTAATACCGTATTCTTCTACCGTATTATTCTCCGATAGTTGAGGGTCATTCGAACTAGTTCGTTACAACGCCTTATTTAGGGCACACCAGCGATAACCCAGCTGGTAAGGTGAGTCAGTAAAGAGTTCCTTTAGGAGGAATCATATTTTCAATATTCAATATCATTTTCAATACTCATTTTAATACGTATGTCTATATAGACAAATATAAAAATATCACAATGGATCAATCATCGGTATCAGATGTATTTTGAGAATAAAATTCACAAAATATATACAGTTTTCATACTATCATATAATTAAAATGTGCAAGGAACGTCATAGAGTAATCACCCAAAATGGAGGTCATATTTACTGGTATTGAGTCTTCGATCATGCGTTAATCTGATAAAGATTTAAGTACACATTCTAAGGTCTAGTTTATACTATACTTTAATAATAACTTCTTCTTTTAAAGGATTACTAAATCCTCATTTGTCAACTTTTAAAACTCATTGATCGTAATTGAAGAATTCAATTCATAGTCTTTCCTCATCAATCGGTTCCCAGTAGAGATGGAGGGTCACAGGGGCACCACTTAAATACCACCTCATATAGACAGAACATTTACGGATTCATTCCCAATAGAGATGGAGGGTCACAGGGGCACCACCTAAATACCATCTCATCTAGAAAAAACTTCATCGGGCCTGATTTTGGAATTACTTAAATGGGATTCCATAATAACAAGCAATTTCTTTAAAAAGAATCATTTTTAAAAGCGTATAATTTCAAACAGGTTTACATATATTGAAAGTAAAATCAACTTGGATTTCTTCTAAATTTTAAGTTTTGATTAGTGAATTCTTTACTGTATTTTACCATCATAACTACTAAGTAAAGATATAAAACAATAAATTAAAACTATAAATATGAATTATGACATTAAGATTACCTTAAGATGAATATCCCTAAGAACTTCTTTTTAAACGTTACCACGCTTTCTCTCACTACTTCTATCTATAATTCTCAAGGAATTTGGTGTGAGTTTCAAATGATCCCTAAAGGCCTTATTTATAGTTTTCCAAAGATATCACGGCATTGACATGTGTCCATGCTGACCAAGCTTTTACAATGGCGAGTCAGCGTTAACGTGTCGCGTAACGGAGGCGTCTTTCAGTCTTATTTCACTAGACTGAGACACGTGTTTTAGCTTCTCCTCTAACGACGACACGTGTTTTGGCTTCTCATCTAACAACGACACATGTACGGTGGAGGTGTCAAAACCAAGCACGAGGTGTCGAGCACGAGGTGAAAAGGTATTAAGGGAATAAGGGTCATTTCGCACCTGAAGGGCATTTTTGTAATTTCATGCCATATATTTTGAATATTTCTCATAGGTCCCTGAAAATATTTTATTCATGAAAAGGACCCTTTTTATTTTTCATTTTGGTCCCTAAAACTTTCTTTATTAAAACCAAGTCCCTAAAGTTTCATAAAATTATATTTTCTACCTCAAAACTTATCTCTTAGCTTATGATGCACCATAAATCTCAATTTGACCAATTTTACCGTTGTTTCTTCAAATTTAAAAACTGGCTTTGTCATATTAAGAAATTGAAATATCATATATGTAATAATATATCATTATTAGATAGTAAGTGTGACCAAATTGAAAGAAGACAATTGTATATTAGCATAAGAAAATGGGGTCATCACATCCTACCCTCCTTATAAAAAGTTTGGTCCCCAAACATTACTTACATTAATTTCCAAAAAGGTATGGATATCCCTTTTTTATTTCATCTTCCCGTTCCCATGTTGCTTCTTCAACAGAATGATTCTGCCATAATACTTTGACTAGTGGAATAACCTTTGTTCGTAATATTTGATCTTTATGGTCCAAGATTTCCACTGGATGCTCAATGTATGTCAAAACTTCTCTAACCTGAAGAGGCTCGTGACTTAAGATATGTGCTGGATTAGGGATGTATTTCTTCATCATTCAAACATGAAACACATTATGCACACTACAGAGTTCAGGAGGTAAGGTTATTCAATATGCGATGACACCTATCCTTTCAAGGATTTCAAAAGGTCCTATGTATCTTGGACACAACTTTCCTTTCTTCCCAAAACGGATAACTCCCTTTGTCGGTGATACTCGTAAGAAAACATAGTCTCCTCTTTGGAATTCTAACGATCAGTGCCGATTGTCAACATAACTCTTTTGACGGCTTTGAGCGACTTGAAGTCGGTCTTGTATCAAATTCACTTTCTCTGTTGTGATCTGAATCAATTCTGGTCCCAATAATTTTCTTTCACCAACTTCTTCCCAACATGAAGGAGAATGACACCTTCTACCATAGAGTGCCTCATATGGGGCCATTTGAATACTTGCTTGATAGCTATTATTATATGCAAATTCCACTAACGGTAAATGATCGTCCCAATTCCCCTTTAACTCAAGTACACATGCCCTAAGCATATCCTCTAAGTTTGTTGGTTCTCTCCGATTGTTCGTCTATTTGAGGATGAAAAGCAGTGCTGAAATTCAATTTTGTTCCCATGGCTACTTGTAGGATTTTTTAAAAGCGAGACACGAATCTAGGGTCAGGATTAGAAACAATTGAAACTGGGGTTCCATGAAGCTTATTAATTTCTCGCATATACAATTTAGCTAACTTTTCTAAGGAATGGGTAATCTTAATGGCAAAAAAAATGAGCAGATTTAGTTAACCTATCAATAATTACCCAAATGGAATTATTACCATTGGAACTCCTTGGTAGCCCTGTCACAAAATCCATGGTAATATGTTCCCATTTACACTCAGGGATTGGTAAAGTTTGTAATAATCCTGATGGTTTATGATATTCATCTTTTACTTGTTCACAGATCAAACACTGAGATACAAACTCTGCTATCTGCATTTTCATGTTATTCCACCCAAACACTTCTCGTAGATCTCTATACATCTTGATATTTTCGGGATGAACTGTAAATCTCGAGTAATGACCTTCCTCCAAAATCTGCCTCTTTAGTTGGGCATCACCCGGTATACAAACTCTATTTCCAAACCTTAATAGATCACTCGTATTGCAAATTTGATTCTCTTCCCTTCAATAACCTCTTCTTTAATCTTCTTCAGTTGTGGGTCATTTACTTGTGCAACTTTAATTCTTTCTATCAACGTGGGTTATATTTGTAAGTTTGCAATTATTCCTCCTTCGCTATAAATACGTACATCTATTTCCATACTTCTCAAATCTTTCAATAGAGCTTCCTGGATGGTAATAAGACATGCTAAATTTGGTGTAGACTTTCTACTCAAAGCATCGGCAACTACATTAGCTTTCCCTGGGTGATAGTGAATATTTACATTATAATCCTTCATCAATTCTAACCACCTCCTTTGTCTCATGTTCAATTACTTCTGAGTAATGATATATTTCAAACTCTTATGATCGGTATAAATCTCACAAGTCTCACCATACAAATAATGTCTCCAAATCTTCAGAGAAAAAATTATCATAGCTAATTCTAAGTCGTGGGTTGGATAATTTTACTCATGTGGTTTTAACTGTCTCGAGGCATAAGCTACTACTTTTCCATTTTTCATTAGCAAACATCCCACACCATTTTTAGAAGCATCACTATAAATCACAAATCCTCCTATACCGAAAGGAATACTCAAAATTGGGGCAGTTACTAATCGATTCTTAAGTTCTCAAAAACTATTCTCAACTTCCTTGGACCATTCATATTTCACCTTCTTTTGCATTAACCTATACAGAGGTTTGGAAATACTAGAAAAGCCTTCAACAAATCTTCTATAATAACCTTCTAATCCTAGTAAACTACGAATTTTTGTCACATTAGTTGGTCTTGGCCAATCTATTGTAGCCTCAATCTTTTGAGGATCAATTAATACTCCCTCCTTGGATACGACATGTCCTAGAAAAGAGACACCAGGCAACCAAAATTCACACTTCTTTAATTTTGCATATAAATTCTCTTTCCTAAGGATTTGTAATACTATCTCCAAATGCTTCTCGTGTTCTTCAATACCTTTGGAATAAATAAGGATGTCATCATTGAAAACAACCACACACTGATCCAGATATTTCCTAAACTCTCTATTCATCATATCCATAAAAGCGGCTGGTGCATTAGTTAATCCAAATGGCATCACAAGAAATCCATAGTGACCATATCTAGTATGAAAAGATGATTTCGAAATATCCTCTTCCTTAATCTTCAATTGGTGATAGCCTGACCTAAGGTTAATCTTCGAAATACTTACGCACCTTGCAGTTGGTCAAACAAATCATCTATACGAGGTAAGGGGTATTTATTCTTAATGGTCACCTTGTTTAGTTCACGATAATCTATGCATATCCTCATCATTCCATCCTTCTTTTTAACAAATAACACTAGAGCACCCCAAGGGGATATACTAGGTCTAATAAAACCCTTGTCTAACAGATCTTGTAATTGAACTTTTAATTCCCTTAATTCTATTGGTGCCATGCGATAAGGTGGTTTTGATATTGGTGTAGTTTCACGAATAAGGTCAATGGTAAATTCTACTTCTCTACTAGGAGGTAGACTGGGTAAATCATCTGGAAAAATATCTGGAAAAAGCTTAGCTATAGGAATATCTTCTAAACAACGCTCTTTTATTTGTAAAGCAATAACACTGGGAAGGAATCCTTGACATCCCTTCTTAAGAAAACTACAAGATTGCATTGCAGAGATAATACGCATGGGAGATAAGATGCTAGTTTCTTCAAAACTGAATTCTGGTTGGTTAGCAATTTGGAAAATAACTCTCTTCTCAAAACAATCCACCCTAGCATGATATGATGCTAATTAATCCATCCCCAAAATGAATTCAAAATCTCTTACGTCTATAACTATCAAATCAGCGAATAGTTTATGACTACTGATATTTATACGGTAAGATTTATATACTAATGTTCCTATCAATAACTCACCCGAAGGAGTAGAAACGTGTATGATATGATTCAAGGATTCAGGAATATTAGGAAAGAAATTAACAAAATGCACAGACACAAATGAATGGGTAAAACCAGGATCTATTAAAACTTGAAAAGGTTTAGCTCATAATGAAAGTGTACCTGACACTACTACATTAGAAGCCTTTGCATCGGAAAGATTAAAGACTCTACCTTATCTTCCATGATCCGTATTGTCATTAGAAGTCTTTGTGTCTGCCTTCCCTTTGTTAGGACAATCTCGCATTTTATGTCCCTTTTGCCACACCCAAAGCAACTTTCTGTCTCCAGGTAACATGGTTGCCCTTTATGAATATTACCACATCGTTGGCATTTATCAACATTAAAAGGTTTGTTAACTAAAGGTTAACTTATATTTAGTATAGTCCTAAAGGGTTTGTTATTGGGGTTCCTTCCTCTTTGTTCTCCAAATCTCCTCTTCCCCTCTCTAACCTTATTATATTCTTCACTATCCTTCTCAGCTATTGTTTCCCTCGCCACCACATCAGTATATGTTGTCAACTTCAGGATTGAAATTCGGCTACGAATATTCAACCTTAACCCACGTTCAAACTTCTTGGCTCTTAAAACATCAGTTACAACAACATGAGGTGCAAAATGGGATAACTCAGTAAACTTTTCCTCGTATTGACTAACCGTCATATTTCCTTGAACCAGACTCATGAAGTCAACTGCTTTTTGGTCTTACACCGTTTCGGGAAATTATTTCTCGTTGAAGATAACTAAGAAGTCATTCCAACCTATGGTATTATTCATTTCCCCGTGTATTCTCTTAGTCATTATCCACCAATGTTCGGCTTCACCTTCTAACATGAATGTTCCAAATGAAACCTGTTGTTCATATGTATAGTTAAGAACATCGAACATTTTTTCCATTTGCATCACCCAATTTTTTGCTTCGGTGGGGTTGGGAGTACCTTTAAGAGATAGTGGATTCAATTTCTTGAACTGTTCAATAGTACAACTACTTAGTTCAAGATTCCTTTGTGCTCCATAATTCTTGCTAGACTTTTAATTGCCTTGTATGCACCTTCTAGTCCTTCCATACTCGAACCACTAGTTCATGGAGTTGATCTTGCCTTGGTCATTTTCTACAGTCATGGTCAAACGTAAGATATATTGTAATACATGTGGAGGGTTATCACATAAGTCGAATATTGGTGGATAATGACTAAGAGAAGAAAAATGATATATAAATAATTGTAATACATGTGGAGGGTCATTTTCTACAGTCATGCCCAAGATTGTAATTTAGAAGAACAATGATTTATAAATAATTATATATATTGTAATACATGTGGAGGGTTATCACATAAGTCGAATATTTAATCATGTACCCTATGTATGGAAACTTAAAATATATAACGTTCGAAACTTATGTTCAGTAGTTTACGGTTTCATAACCTATGCTCTGATACCACCTCTGTCATGACCCCGTCCCAAATAGTAGTGGGGAATGAGTATCTTGACATGCCACCAAGGCAACAAATATTCTCACTTATATTATTTCCTTAATTAAATGCAGCGAAAATACAATTACATGGTTATGAATCGTAAAATACCGAAATTTAAGGAATTACGTCATCAGAGCTTTCTAAAAGGAAACTTCATTTATATTACAAGTAACAACGAGTTACAACTTAAAATGAAATTTAAGACTTATTACAAGGGAGCCAAACAGGCTCTATATGATATAACAACTTTTTACTTAAAATAACAAAAAGAGCACTAAAAGATGGATCTTCCATATAGTTCTTTTACCTTCCCTCCAAGACCACTTATTTCCTGAAAAAAGGTTAGTCGTACAACATCAGCTAAAAGTCGAGTGAGGTTTAATCTCTAGGCATTCCAGGGTTTTCAGAAAATAGATACCTATTCAAGTCAACAGAGAAAGCATATACATATATGGATAGGAACTTGCAGTAAATAGATATATATTTTGAAATCAAAGTATATATATCACAATTTGATAGCTCAGAATAAAACGAATGCCACAAATCAAATGTGATATCTTTTCTTTCAATCATATCATTTTGATGGCCAAGTACACTCTAATACCGTATTCTTCTACCATATTATTCCCTGGTAGTTGAGGGTCAATCGAATTAATTCATCACAACGCCTTATTTAGGGCACACCAGCGATAACCCAGCTGGGAAGGTTAGTCAGTAAAGAGGTCCCATAGGCCGAATCATATTTTCAATATTCAATATCCTTTTCAATACTCATTTTAATACGTATGTCTATATGGACAAATATAAACATATCACAATGGATCAATCATCAATATCAGATGTATTTTGAGAATAAAAGCAGTTCACAAAATATAATTAAAATGCGCAAAGAATGTCATAGAGTACTCACCCAAAATAGAGGTCAAATTAACTGGTATTGAGCCTTCGATCATACGTTAATCCGATAAAGATTTAAGTACACGTTCTAAGGTCCAGTTTATACTATACTTTAATAATAGCTTCTTCTTTTAAAGGACAACTGAATCCCCATTTGTCAAATTTTAAAAATCGTTGATCGTAATTGAAGAATTCAATTCATAGTCTTTACTCATTGGTCAGTTCCCAGTACAGATGGAGGGTCACAGGGGCACCACTTAAATACCATCTCATCTAGACAGAACATTTTTGAATTCATTCCCAGTAGAGATGGAGGGTCACAGGGGCACCACTTAAATACCATATCATCTAGACAGAACTTCATCGGGCCTGAATTTGGAATTACTTAAATGCGATTCCATAATGAGGAACAATTTCTTTAAAAAGAATCATTTTTAAAAGCGTATAATTTCAAACAAGTTTACATATATTGAAAGTAAAATCAACTTGGATTTCTTCTAAATTTTAAGTTTTGATTAGTGAATTCTTTTGTGTATTTTACCATCATAACTACTAAGTAAAGCTATAAAACAATAAATTAAAACTATAAAGATGCATTATAACATTAAGATTACCTTAAGATGAATATCTCAAAGAACTTATTCTTAAACGTTTCCATGCTTTCTCTCACTACTTCTATCTATAATTCTCAAGGAATTTGGTGTGAGTTTCAAATAATCCCCAAAGGCCCTATTTATAATTTCCTAAAGATATCAGGGATTTGACACATGTCCATGATGACCAATCTTTTACAATGGCGAGTCAGCGTTGACGTGTCGCGTAATGGAGGCGTCTTGCACTCTTATTTCACTGGACTGCGACACGTGTTTTAGCTTCTCCTCTAACGACGACACATGTACGTGGAGGTGTCAAAACCAAGAACGAGGTGTCGAGCACGAGGTGGAAAGGTATTAAGGGTATAAGGGTTATTTCGCACCTGAAGGACATTTTGGTAATTTCACACCATATATTTTAAATATTTCTTATAGGTCCCTGAAACTTTCTTTCTTAAAACCAAGTCCCTAAAGTTTCGTAAAATTACCTTTTATACCCCAAAACTTATCACTTAGCTTAGGATGCGCCATAAAATCTCAATTTGGCCCATTTTACCATTGATTCTTCAAATTTAAAAACGGGATTTGTCATATTAAGAACTCGGAATATCATATATGTAATAATATATCATTATTAGATAGTAAGTGTGACAAAATTGAAAGAAGACAATTATATATTGGCATAAGACAATGGGGTCATTACACGGGACTCCCAATTTGATAGAACGATCAAAATTTATGAATTATTAGACGTAGGCTTAAAAACATAATGTCGAAGGGTGAAAATTTAAAACAACCATACACAGTCACGTAAGAGGCCCAAACACCTCGCACGGGACCAATGTACCCAGCAGGAACTGACTGCCTAGTCCCCCCTGATTTGACAGCACAACCAAAATTTATAAACTATTAGACTTAGGCTTAAAAACATGTAGTCACGGGGTGAAGAAGTAAAAGAGTCATAAAACGGCCCCGTAAGAGGCAGGAACACCTCACACGAATGTAACTCGCAGGAACTGACTGCGTAGTCACGAGACCCCCAATTTGAGGGAACAACTAAAGTTTGAAAATTATTAGACTTAGGCTTAATAACATGCCGTCAAAGGAAAAAAAAACATAAACCAACCACAAAACGGCTCCGTAAGAGGGAAAAATTCCTAGCACGAGACCAATATAGCTAAGAGGAAACAATCTCTAAGTCAAGGAACCCCAGTGAGAGCTCGACCAAGTTTGCAAACGATTAGATTAGGCTTAAAAACTTATCGTCAAAGGGTGAAAACATAAACCAAACATAAAACGGCTCCGTAAGAGGCACGAATACCTCGCACGGGACCAATGTAACCCGTCGATACCGAACTCGTAGTCACGGAACCCTCGGTTTGAGAGAACGACCAAAATTTACAAATTATCTAGACTTAAACATGTCGGTAAAGGGTGAAAATGTAGATTGGTCTCAAAATAACCCCATATGAGGACGAAGGCCTCGTACAGAACCATTGTAACCCATAGGAGCTGACCGCGTAGTCACGGTACCCCCGGTTTGAGAGCAGGAGCAAAATTTGAAAACTGTTAGATTAGGCTTAAAAACATGCCATCAAAGGGTGAAAATGTGAAACAACCATAAAAAATATCCGTAAGAGGCATAAACACATCGTATGGACATAATGTAACCCACAGGAACCAACCGCGTAGTCACAGGACCCCTCGTTTGAGACCACGATAAAAATATGAAAATTATAAGACTTCGGCTTGAAAACGTACCGTCAATGGGTGAAATTGTAAAACAGTCACAAAACGGCCTTGTAAAAGGCACGAGCACCTCGCATGTGACCAATGTAGCCCGTCGAAGACAATCGCATAATGATGGGGACCCCGATTTGAGAGCATGTCCAAAGTTTATGAAATACCTAGACTTAGGCTTAACAACATACTATCAAAGGGTGAAAACATAAAAGAACGACAATATGCCCCTATAAGAGGCACAAACACCTCTAACAGGACTAATGTAACCCGCAGGACCCGAGCACAATCACAATTTGCAAACTTTAGACTTAGGCTTAAAAACATACCACAAAGGGAAAAAATATAAAACATCCACAAAACGGCCCCATAAGAGGCACGAACAACTCATACGAGACAAATATAACCCGTTGGAACCGACTGCGTAGCCACGAGACCCTCGATTATAGAGCATGGCCAAAATTTGTAAACCGTAAGACTTGGGCTTAAAACATATGCCATCGAAGGATGAAATCGTAAAAGTGCCTCAAAATGGCCCCATAAGAGGCACGAAGACATCGCACGAGACCAATGTAACCTGTAGGAACTGACTTCACAGTCACGAAACCCTCGGTTTGAGAACACGACCAAAATTTGCAAAATATTAAGACTTAGGTTTAAAAACACATCATCAAAAGGGGAAAATATAAAATGACCTCAAAACATTCTTGTAAGAGTCACAAACACCTCACACGAGACAAATGTAACCCAGAGGAACCGACCGTGTAGTCGTGGGATCCTCTGTGTGAAAGCAAGACCAAAATTTGCAAACTATTAGACTTGTGCTTAAAAAAATGTCGTCAAAGGGTGAAAACATAAAATAGCCACAGAACGGCCCCATAAGAGGGACGAACACCTCGCATGGGACCAATGTAACCGGTAAGAACCTACTGCGTAGTCATGGGATCCCCGATTTGGGATTATGACCAAAATTTGCAAAATCTCTAGACTTAGGCTTAAAAACATGTCGTCAAATGGTGAAAACCTAAAAGATCCTAATAATGGCCCCCGTAAGAGACACAAACTCCTCGCACGCAACCAATATAACCAGCATGAACCAATCAATTAGTCACGGGACGCCCAATTTGAGAGTACGATAAAAATTTACAAACTGAAAAACAGAGGAAACAAATCTGTTGTCAAAGTGTGCAGAAGTAAAACACTCACAAAACGACTCCATAAGAGGCACAAACACCTCACATGAACGTAACCCACTGGAACTGACCGTAGAGTCAGGGGACCCCAATTTGAAAGCACGACCAAAATTGGAAAAATATCAAGACTTAAGTTTGAAAACATAACGTCAAAGAGTGGAGCAAAACATAACCATAAAACGGCCTCGTAAGAGGCAAGACCACCTCGCACGGGACCAATGTGACCTGCAAGAACCGATCAAGTAGTCACGAGACCCCCGGTTGGAGAGCACGACCAGAATTTGCAAACTGTTAGACTTAAACTTAAAATCATGGCGTCAAAGGGTGAAAACGTAAAATAACCACAAAATGCCCCCGTAAAAAGGAAGAACACCTCACATAGGACCAATGTAGCGCATAGTAACGGGACCCCCGATTTGAGAGCACAAAAAAAATTTGCAAACTGTTATATTAGGCTTAAAAAATGCCATTAAAGGTTGAAAACGTAAAACAACCATAAAATAGCTTCGTAAGAATCCCAAACACATCGCACGAGACCAATGTAACCCATAGGAACCAACTGCGTAGCCATGAGACCCCTGGTTTGAGAGCACTAGAAAAATATGCAAATTGTTAGACTTAGGCTTGAAAACATAGCGTTCATAGGTGAAAATGTAAAATAGACACAAAATGACCTTGTAAAAGGCATGGACACCTCGCAAGTGACCAATGTAACTCATAAGAACCGATCTTGGAGACACGGGACTCCTGACTTGAGAGAAAGACCAAAATTTGAAAAATATCTAGGCTTATGCTCACTACAGCAATTCTCACATTTAACGGCGAATTTTTTCGTAGCCAAAAGTTCATATTTCGTTGCTGATAGTTTTTGGCAACGAAAATAATTTCGTAACAAGTTCGTGGCCAAAGGCCCGTTGCTAAATGTATTTGTCTATGAAAAAAACTTTCGTTGCCAATTGTTAAGGTCTTTTGCTACAAAATTATTTTCTTGGATAAATACCATATTTAGGCTACGATTTGTTTTGTAGCTAGTATTCTAACCTTTCGTTGCTAAATATCTTAATTTCGTTGCCAATTCTTTGGGTAAAGTAGTGTTAGAAACTTTTAGCTACGAAATTTACAATTTGTTTTGCAGTTAATTGTTCAACATCTTGTTGCTAATTGTCTACATTTCGTTGCCAATTCTATAAGTAAACTAATCATTAGAAGCTTTTAGCTACAAAAATTTTACCTTTCCTCAAAAGCTATTGGCTACGAAATTTAATTGTTGGAAAATGATTCTTAATCATTAATTTTTCAGTAATAAACTATCAAATCTTAAGTCGCACTTTTACTTATCAATTGCATATTTAACTACTAAGACATTTTTTTTTATAAGGGAATGTTTCCAAATATATTTTTTTTATTTTGAACTTGATAAATTAATGTATACCACGAAATTTAAACAAATAACTATCTAAAAAAACACATTCGTTAAAATAGACAAAATAACTAAATTATCATAAACAAAATCCACATTAAGTCACATACAAACACATTGTCAAGTCAACTAAGCACTAGTTAAAGAATGTACAAGTCCCACATTTAATCCCCCTTACAAACGACAAATATCCATGGTGCAAAAAAATAACTTAAACTAGTTATAGGACTTAGGAGTCTACAATTCCGTTTGCAAATGTCAAAAGTTTATGGAGCCCCAAAAATAGCTTCTTGTCAGATATAAAATGGTATTTTAAAAGCATACGAGTAGCAAAACTAAATCACGTCTAGATTACCATCGTTCGGAAGATGAGGAACGTGATGTGATCAACGACTGAATCAACTTATCGGACTCCACTTGTCGACCTAGAATAGCATCTAGAATTGCACGTTGAGTCTCCATAGTGGCCTTTTGTGCCACTGACTCTTCTCGTTGAATTGTTGCCTCTACCTCACGAGCTTGCAGACGATCCATCAAATCTCCTTGAACTTTTATAGACTTCTTAAGTGCCTCCTCCAATTCGGCATTCCTCAATCGCATTATATTAATTATAGAATTCTTTCTTTTGGGACCATACCCAAGGACGTTAATATATCCCGACCTTATGCCAAGAACTTTATCTGCTATCTCATCTGAGCTCATCATGGTACCATCCTCAGATATTGATTCAGATTCCAGGCGTTTCATCTCATTATGCAAAGAAAATAAAAGAAAATGGATTACATCTATAATTTTTAAGCCATTTAAATACAAGAATTTTAAAATAGTAAAGCATAATGCACTATGTGTAATTTTTATACCGAAGATCATAGTACCAAAGGAATTACAACCCAACAATGTTTGTTGGTTTGTAATTCCGCAACAGTAGGGTAAATTCAAAATAAAATTGATAAGACTTACATAGAGCGTTTCGGCTTCGGGAGATGTCCACTTTTCATCTTTGCAATGCGTTTCTTTATAAAACTTGATCCTATTCGGCTCTTGACTGTTCACCTCTTTACTCCGCTATCAAACAACAAATAATTAATAATTATACGTGTAAAATAAAATTCTCAATTGGCACATCAAAATAAGTAGATATATTACCAGTTCATGACAAACCACCACAAATGCTTTTGACCCTTGATTATGGTTCACAAGTTGTTTAGACTTGTTATTCTGATTTACAATACATTGTCTCTGCAAAAAATTTTCAAACATCATAAGTACATATATTTTTATAAAAAAAATATTTACAAGTTATAAGATCAATAATAGTTCAAACCTCATATCTTGGATTTTCAAAAATATCACATAAACTAGGCCAATCATCCTTGGTCACACCAGAAGGGACATTTTCTTGAGCTTCCTCTGCTGATCCATAATTTTTATACACTTCACGAAGCTTGCTCCGTTGACTCCTACTTCTCCCTTTCATTAGATTTTCCAAACACTCTTTTGCATGATCATCCAAATCAATGTTTAATCTCTCCTAAAAATTTATACTCAACATATGAAAAATTTTATACTAGACTTTTAACTTGGAGTAAGAAGGAAGAAACAGCTTTATTAATCTTCCAGACTTAAATTACACACCTCAAGAAATGAAATCAATGGTCATTCTCAATCTAGTCTCTTCAATCAAAGCGTACTGTGCTTTATCAGTTACCACATTTAGTTATCATAAAGTCATCAGTTAGCATAAAGTTATCAGTGGAACCATTGAGTAGGACTATTTAGTAGCACCACAAAATTCAGCACATTAACTAGCACATTGCATTGCAGCTCATGAAATTGTAATGATACATTGACTAGCACATTGTATAGCAGCTCACTAACACATTGTATAACATACATTCAACATATTCACTAGCATTATGAACCGCATTTTAGATATTCAGTAGCATAATTCAACACCACATTTCAGATATTCAGTAGCATAATTCAACACCGCATTTCAGATATTCAGTAGCATAATTCAACACCGCATTGTATACTACTGATAGTAGTTCATATAAAAAGTAGTTCATATGGTATCAGCTCATAATGCTACTGATACTGAAAATTCAAAATGATATATAGCAATACCAAAATGAAAAGTAACATCGTAGCCGTATACCAAAATGAAAATTCAGTGCCAAATGAAAAGTAGGCAGTGTATACTGATTAGGTATAATGCTTCTGATTAGGTATACTGATACTGATTTCCATTTACATAATGAAAATTATGCAGTGTATCTGATACTGATTAGGTACCATATAGCAGTGTATATGATAGCAAGAACCATATAGTAAAACTGCTTCTGATTTGTAGTTCCATGTAGCAGGTACCATATTGATTTGCAATTCCAATTGCAATTCCGTATAACAGGTACCATATAGCAAATTCAGTACCATATAATGAAAATTCAACACCATCTAGAAGCATTATAGTTAATGCATACATTTTAGAAGCAGTTTCATTTGCAGTACCATGTAGAAGCAATTCCATTTGCAATAGCACATATAGTTAATTCATACATTTTAGAATCATATATTCAACGTGTCCCAGTGTCCTAGATTTTTTAATATCGTGTCTCATGTTCATACTTATCAGGTATATCATGTCAATGTGAACCTTATTGTGATCAGGTTTGCCCGTTGGGCGCTCGGGAGGCATTCTCACCTTAGTGCGTCTTATACTTAAAATAAATATGGTGGTGATATTAGATTTCTGTTATAATCTAGTATCACGGGAATCGTGAACATTTATCCTATTTGTGAGTTCATTGTGGTAAATCTCGTTCCAACTAATCTCTGAGTTGTAATGGTTTGTGTTGTTAATTACAATTTAGAATGTTAATTGTACTACATAATATAATTGAGGGTGGAATTGATTATTTGCCTCCATAAAGTTCCATCTCTAAATTCGTTGCAGTTCCTCCTGGACAAGCATAAGTCTACACCACTTCACTCCTATTTTCCACTCGAATAATGACACTTATATGCAAATCTTGTGTACTGTATCTCAGAAATAAATAATAGATGATGATGAAATCAACTACAACATAAGTAGGTCTAAGATAACTCGATAGAAATATATATTATCTCCACCAGTGCTCTCTCTCGAAAATATAAGATATGTGGCAATTGAATTATTAATAATGCCATGATAAAAAATTATATGAACTCCATTTGTTCCTCTCTCGCTAAGAGAAGATACTCAACAAGTAGGTCTGTTATAAATATGATCTCGTGGTTATGTACAAATGATGACAGATCCCTCTAGCAGAACATTGAGGTTCATGCAGAACTCACAAACCAATTAAGCATTTAGCTGATGGTGAGGAAAAAGAAAATGAGAAGTAGATAAGTGTCGGATGCGCTCGACACAGAAAACTCCCTATGAAATATCCTCTAAATGAACTAAATTGACGCCCCTCTCGATATGGATAGGTCTATTGGAAAAGGTCCCACAAAGAGGCGTACCGTCGTGTGTGATATAGCACTAGCTAGGCAAGCCCTGCATCTAAAAGCAAGAGGAATACCTAAATTTTTAACAAAGAGGAAACTAGACCTGTGAAGTTACTATATAAATCCGAGCATACTATCTTAATGGACTTGGAAGGAACCATCTCATTGTTCCGGGGCTAGTCAACATCCCGGATCAGGTCATTCGAGCAATGAACAGGAACAATGAGGACTATCGCTCTCCTGCCATACCAGCAATGACCAAAATCCTCCTTGAGGATGTCAAGAATATTTTCAAGACCACTACTGGAGTCCCATTTCTTATCCCAACCACAGGTACTCATTTTTTTAAATTCCTATACTGGAGTCCCATTTCTTATCCTAACCACTAGTGTAGCTTTTTGAGCAAATTTAGTTTAGGAGTTTGGTTTTTGAGCAAATTTGGTTTAGGAGTTTGGTTTATAAGTGTAGCCCTTATAAACACATTGTCTCCGGGATATAGAATTGTATCTTTCCTCATTGGACAATTCAGTTTGTTGTGGATTGATCAACAGCAACACCTAAACTTCAACGTTGATGTTATTGAAAGTGAGTGGGGTAGAGGTGCTGATCTCGATGTTTTGGCATCCAATCTAGCAGTAGATGCTGCACATACTATCAAGGAAATTTGTACTGTGCACAATGAGACAGAAACTAGAGTTACCAACAACTTGGCTACTGTAAGAAAATTACTTGGTAAGAGCATATTAACTCAACAAAATTCACAATTAAGCAGGGGCTTAGCGAAAAGACCTGTATAGGAGATAATTATATTTTTTAAACCAATAGGACTGGTTGGATCTATAGAAAAACCACATTTATGAAAGTTTATTTTTTGACTAGGCATTCTTAAATAGATTTGAAGAAAGGACATCAAGCTTTTTAGGCTTTGTGCATTAATAAGGCCTGCTTAATCAGGCCTGCTGTTTGGAGTAATAACTCCCTAAAATAATCCTGTATTTTTAAGAAGGCCTGCTTAATCAGGCTTGCTGATAGTGGATTAATAAGGCTTGCTTAATCAGGTCTACTGATAGTGGATTAATAAGGCCTGTGTTTAGATCTACTATATTTTTCTGGGACTATCACCTCAAAATAAAATAAATCCCTAAAATAATCCCCTTAAGCTTAAAATACATTCAACACTGATATTTAAAATAACTCCATAAAATAACTCCCTAAGACAAACATACTTGTAATCAATCATGTCTATAAAGACCTCATCAAAACCAAAAGTTGATATTTACACGACAATAGGCAAATTTGTGGAAATTACATAACAATACGCAAATTATGGTCATATAATATGATATTTAGGGATTGGTTCAGCAATGCCATTTTCAAATAAGAAATTACTTACATTGAGTCTGTTGAATGCCTTTGTCTTATCAGCTTCAGTGAGGTCTTTCCATTTGGTTGGGACTGGAATTAGGTTACGAATGATAATACCGAGCTCATTTGATAATTTAGCGGACTGCTCTTTGTCAGGTGGACTATTTTTCTCCTTCGATATCTCAATACGCATATTTTGCTCAGTAGCCTTGATCATCTTCTAAAGCCCCTTGCCACGTGTAGGTCCACGAACTTTTTTTCGTTACGATAAAATTAGCATTTGAAGCTTTAAAAGAAAATAAACAATATTAACAGCTAATGAGCAATGGTAATTCAAAAAAAATGCTTTTTCTTGTCCAGTTTAGCTCTTTGGGTTACGTTTCCTCTTTTTATTACCCGAATGCTTCCCCAGTATATAATCACTAACATGATTCAATTGTCGCAACAAATCATCCCCATTTAAGTCCATGGGCTTTGATCGGAGCTCTTTCTTACCATCAAATTTTCTACTCTTCCTCCATATATGGTTGGAATCTAAATATTGATGATGGTCCATATAACATATCTTACTTCTTATCCTTTTCGAAGAAGTATCTTTGTTACATGTTGGAAAAACCATATGACCCTTAATGCTCCAACCAGACAAATTACCATATGCCGGAAAGTCATTTATAGTCCACAGAACTGCCGCATGCATCTGAAAATTTGTTTTGGTGGATGCATCATATGTTTCTACACCAACTTCCCATAACTCATTCAACTCATCAATTAATGGTCGTAAATAAACATCCATATCCTTACCTGGTGCCAGAGGTCCTGGAATAAGTAATGCCATCATAAAAAATGACTCTTTCATACATAACCAAGGCGGTAAGTTATATGGCATAAGTACGACTGGCCACATGCTAGATGAGTTGTGCATGTTACCAAAAGGATTAAAACCATCACTTGCTAGGCCAAGCCTTACATTACGAGGGTCTTGAGAAAACCAATCGTGTTCCATATCAAAATCCTTCCATGCACTAGAATCTGCAGGATGTCTCACTATATTATCTTTAACACGTTTTTCTTTATGTCATCGCATATCATCAGTCGTTTTCTCGACATAAACAGTCTTTGAAGTCTTTACATTAATGGAAAGTAACGAAGTATTTTGTGAGGTATACGTTTACCCTTGTCATCATTGACCTTCCATCTAGATTCCCCACATATTGGACATTCATGTTTATTTTCAATCTCCTTTCAAACAAACAACAATCATTTTTTCATGCATGAATCGACACGTAACCTATTCCCAAGCCACGTAACATGCTTCTTGCCTCATAATCCGACTTTGGAAGCGTATCACCTTCGGGAAAAGCTTCCTTCAATAGTTCAAGCAACATCTTAAGTGATTTATTACTCCGGTGATTGATGACTTTCAAGTGGAGTAACCTCACAAGAAAAGACAGTGCAGAGAATTTCGTGCAACCTGGATATAATTCACGCTTTGCATCTTTCAATAATTTGGCTAAACTTGTCTCATCCCCTATACCAACTTGTTTTGGAGTATTACCAGTTTCAAACGTTTCAGGTGGACCAGTATCAAAGAAAAACCCTGACTGCATGTCTTCCAACACTTCTCGCATCTCGTCCCCTTCTTCATTTTCATTATCAATCCAACCATCGACATCATCGTGATCTATATCATTAGAATATTCCCCATGATATGTTTATTGCGTATAGGTGGTAAAAAATCCTTTTAAGAACAAATGATCTTCTACTTCATCAATATTTCTGATATCGATGTTAAGACAAGTGCAACAAGGGCATCTAATGTAACTATCAGGTCCCATATAATCCTTCGCAAATCGAATGAATGATCTAACACCCAAGACATACTTTTCACAAAATCTATTCATTTCCTTCATCCAACTCTTATCCATCTAGTTCACATAAAAAATCAAATGACATGCTATAATTAACACGTTATAAATAAGTGTATTTTCATAATCAACATATAAGGTTATCGATTACAATATAGAGCCATAAAAAAAAAAGAATGTGGCTTCAATTATGTTTAGACAAGATTAGTTTAGAAAATAGAGAAATAACATATTTATGAAAGATAGAATTTGTTACTATATATGATACTAACACTACTATTTTCTCATCCTATTCATTTCCAAGGGTTATTAAGAACTTTATAGGATATGTTTTACGTCGGAACAACTTTACACTCAATTTTCATTCTAAGATTTGTATGCTAATTAGAAAACAAGATAATTATAAAATCAAATTTTTATATAAGTGATTACGCGAATAAATTCATACACATTGCACATAGAGCTTCACACAGGTAATTTGATAAGACAAATATAATGCATAAATGAAAATTTTGTTGATTGTTGGTGTATGAAAGCAAAGTGATGTTAGTTGTATAGCACTTGGATGATCTTCTAAAAAATTATTTATCGATGGAAACAATAGTTTGAAAAGATTAGATAGATGGAGAGAAGATATACCTTGACTTCTGATCAGTCCGCCGATAAAACAATTATCGTGAACTCAGAGCCGACACCAACCACTACCTTCCATCAAACCATAAAACATTATTTTCACCACTGTCGGAATTTGACACTATAGATTAGGAAAAAGCTTGAAAAAACATCAAATCAATCGATGATCCTCAATTCAAACCAAACCAACACCTAAACAATCGACAATCATCAAATTAAGTCAACAACCCACACCACTAAAATATCAGTCTACTACATTTCATGATTTTTTGTTTAGTTGTCTACTAAAACAATTGGGTGTTGAGTTACTAAAAAACATCAATTTACTAAATATGAATGTAGACCCCAACTCACAAGGGTTAGGGTATTTGTGTTACCCATATCTGATTTTTAGTATCATCAGCCTAACAAACATCAATGGATTACTCCTAAAAAATTTCATGTATGATTCAAAAGACTTTTAACTGCTGATGTTGATGAATCTGAATCTGCTCCCAAATTAAACATCAATGGAAATGATATTCTTTATTAAACATCAATGGTTTAATAAGAAACCCAAATAATACAATCTAATACAAATAAAAACATCAGTCTACTAAAACATCAGTCAGATATGATAAAACCCTAAATAATTAGGGAGACAAACAAATCCTAAAAATTGGGGAAAAACACATTTTTTTCACGAATTGTAAAATAGGTAAAAAACGTTCTATCATTGTAGAAATCCTAAACATCAGTCTAAACATATCAAATTGGAAAATAGGGAAAAAAATAAACATCACGAATTTCCACAACGTTCATTTCGTTGTGGAAAAAAATGGTCTATCTGACTTGGAAAAAAACGTTCTATACCCAAATCCTAGACATCAAGAAATGGAAAATAAGGAAAAAAACATTTGATCAAAGATACGAATTGGAAAATAAGAAATGTTGATTTTGTTTATTTGGTCATCTCATAACAAATCAGTAACAAAGATACAGATTGCTTACCAAAAGTGGAAAATAGGGTTTGTGCGTAGTTAGAGAGAAAGTCGCGTCCGGATTTGAAGAGAAAGTGGCGATCGGATTTGGATATTTTGAGATTTGGTGATAAGCAGAGTGGTCTTAATAATTAGAATATTTAACTACAAAATAGTTCGTTGCCAAATATTTTAACACTTTACCGCACGAAAATTATTTCGTTGCAAAACATAAACGTATTTGCTATGAATAATTTCGTTGCCAATTGTTCATATTTCGTTCCTAAACAATTTTCTTTTTTGCGGGAACATTGGCGCCAACATATTGACACTTATTGTCAACGAAAATCTAAATTTCGTAGCTAAATGTAACATGTTTCTCCACGAAATTAATTTCGTGGCAAATAATGAGTTTTTTCTACGAATTTTCCTTTGTGGCTAAAAAAATCGCAGTTAAATGTAAGAATTGTTGTAGTGGCTTAAACACATGTCGTCATGGGGTGAAAATGTAAATCAGCCATAAAATGACCAAGTAAGATGCACGAATACCTCGCACGGGACCAATGTAACCCATAGGAACCTACTGCGTAGTCACGAAACCCCCGACTTGAAAGAACAACCAAACTTTACAAGTTGTTAGACTTAGGCTTAAAAACATAACGTCAAAGGGTGAAGAAGTAAACCAATCACAAAACGGCCCGTAAGAGGCGCACATACATCACACTAATATAACCAACGGGAACTGACTACGTAGTCACGGGACCATCAATTTCAAAAAAAGACCAAAATTTACAAAATATCTAGACTTACGCTTAAAAATAATTCGTCAAAGAGTGAAAACATAAAACGACCTCCTAAGAGGCAAGAACACCTTGTATGGGACCCATGTAACCCGTAGGAACCGACCTCGTAGTAATGGGACCCTCAGTTTGTGAGCACGACCAAAATTTTCAAACTGTTAGACTTTGGCTTAAAAACATGCCATGAAAGGGTGAAAATGAGAAACAACTACAAAATAGCCCCGTAAGAGGGACAAACATCTTGCATAGGACCAATGTAACCCGCAAGAACCAACTAGAAAGTTATGGCACCCCTGATTTGAGAGAAGGAAAAAAATTTGAAAACTGTTAGATTTGGGTTAAATACATGTCGTCAAAGGCTGAAAATGTCAAATAGCCAAAAAAGACCTCGTAAGACTCCCGAACACCTCGCATGGGACCAACGTAACATGCAGGAATCAACCCCGTAGTCACGGGACCCCGGATTTAAGAGAATGACCAAAATTTACAAATAATTACACTTAGGCTTAAAACATGTCGTCAAAGGGAGAAAACATAAAATAAGTATGAAATGGCCTAGAAAGAGACACGAACACCTCGCACGGGACCAATGTAACCAACAAGAATCGACCTCGTAATCACGGGTCTCCTGGTTTGACAAAATGGCAAAAATTTGTGAATTGTTAGACTTTATCTTAAAAATAAATCATCAAAGGGTGAAAATATAAAACAACCATAAAATAACCTTGTAAGAGGTCCAAACACCTCACACGGGACCAATGTAACCAGCATGAACCGACCGCGTAGTGACGGGACCACCAATTTGAGAGCACAACCAAAATCTAATAACTATTAAACTTGTGCTTAAATACATTCCGTCAAGGGGTGAAGAAGTAAAAGAGTCATAAAATGGCCTCGTAAGAGCCACGGACACCTCATTTGAATGTAACTCGCAAGAACTAATCGCGTAGTTATGGGACCCCTAATTTGTGGGAACAACCAATATTTGCAAAATATCTAGACTTACGCATAAAAACATGTCGTTAAAGAGTGGAAACATTAAATAACCATAAAAAAGCCTCGTAAGATGTGGGACCACCTCGCATGGGACTAATGAAACCCGCAGTAACTGGACGCATAGCCGCTTGACCCTCAGTTTGAGAGCACGACATAAATTTGGAAAATTGTTAGACTTAGGCTTAAAAACATGTCGTCAAAGGGAGAAAACATAAAACAACCACAAAACGGCAACGTAAGAGGGATGAACACCTAGCACGAGATCAATGTAACCTGGAGGAACCAATCGCTAAGTCACGGGACCCCCGAGAGCAAGACCAAATTTGCAAACGGTTAGATTAGGCTTAAAAACTTATCGTCACAGGGTGAAAATGTAAAATATCCACTAAATGGCCCCGTAATATGGACAAACACCTCGTATGGGACCAATGTAACTTGCTGGAACTGACCTCGTAGTCAAAGGAACCCCGGTTTGAGAGCACGATCAAAATTGGCAAACTTCTAGACATAGGCATAAAAACATGCCTTCAAAGGGTGAAAATGTAAAACAACCACAAAACGGCCCCGTAAGAGGCATGAATACCTCACACGGGACCAATGTAGCCCACAAGACTTGACCTTGTAGCCACGGAACCCCCGGTTTGAGAGCCAGACCAAAATTTACAAATTTTCTAAACTTTGGCATAAAAACATGTTGTTAAAGGGTGAAAATGTAGAGAGGTCTCAAAACATCCCTATATGTGGATGAACACCCCGAACAAAACCATCGTAACCCATATGAACAGACCTCCTAGTCACGTGACCCCCGATTTGAGAGCACGAGCAAAATTTGCAAACTATTAGATTACGCTTAAAAACATGCCATCACAGGGTGAAAATGTAAAACAACCATAAAACGGCACCGTAATAAGTACAAGCACGTCGCATGGAAATAATATAACCCACAGGAACCAACCGCGTAGTCACGGGACCCTCGGTTTGAGAGCAAGAGAAAAATATGCAAATTTTTAGACTTAGGCTTGAAAGCATACCATCAATGGGTGAAACTGTAAAAGAACCTCAAAACGGCCCTGTAAAAGTCACGAACACCTTGCATGTGACCAATGTAACCCGTCATAATTAATCGTATAATCATAGGGCCCCCATTTGAGAGCAAGTCCAAAATTTACGAAATACCAAGATTTACGAAATACAATCAAAGGGTGAAAACACAAAACAACAATAAAATGCCCCTATAAGAGGCACAAACACCTAGCACGGGACCAATGTAACCCCCAGGAACCGTGTAGTCTTGGGACTCCCAGTTTGAGAGCTTGAACAAAATTTGTAAACTATTAGACTTAGGCTTAAAAACATGCCATCAAAGGGAGAAAATGTAAAACATCCACAAAATGACCCCATAAGAGGCACGAACACCTCATATGGGACCAATGTAACCCGTTGTAATAGATTGCGTAGTCACGGGATCCTCAATTATAGAGCATGACAAAAATTTATAAACCATTAGACTTGGGCTTAAAAATATGTCGTCAAAGGATGAAATCATAAAAATGCCTCAAAATGGCCCTGTAAGAGGCACGAAGACCTCGCACGAGACCCCTGATTTGAGAGCACGACCAAAATTTGTAAAATATCAAGACTTAGGTTTAAAAACATGTCGTCAAAAGGGGAAAACAGAAAACAACCTCAAAACGGTCTCGTAAGAGTCATGAACACCTCACTTGAAGCAAATGTAACCCACAGGAAGCGACCATGTAGTCGTGGGATCCCCTGTGTGAAAGCAAGACCAAAATTTCCAAACTGTTAGACTTAGGCTTAAAAACATACCGTCAAAGGGTGACAATATAAAACAACAACAAAATGGCCCCGTAAGAGGCAAGAATACCTCGCATGGGACCAATGTAACACCCAAGAACCGATCACGTAGTCACGGGACCCCCAATTTGATAGAATGACCAAAATTTGTAAACTATTAGACTTAGGCTTAAAAACATGTCGTCAAAGGGTGAAAACATAAAATATACAATGGATGGCCCCGTAAGAAGGACGAACACCTCGCATAGGACCAATGTAACCGGTAAAAACCTATCGCGTAGTCATGGGACCCTTGATTTGGGAGCATGACTTTGAAAAATCTCTAGACTTAGGCTTAAAAACATGTCGTCAAATGGTGAAAACCGAAAACATCCACATAATGGCCCCCGTAAAAGGCACAAACACCTCTCACGCAACCAATGTAACCCACATGAACCAATCGATTAGTCACGGGACGCCCAATTTGAGAGCACGACAAAAATTTACAAACTATTAGACTTAGGAAAAAAATATGTTGTCAAAGTGTGCAGAAGTAAAACACTCACAAAACGGCCCCGTAAGAGGCACAAACACCTCACACGAATGTAACGCACGGGAACTGACCGCGTAGTCACGGACCTCGATTTGAGAGCACTACCAAACTTGGAAAATTATCAAGACTTAGGCTTAAAAACATAACGTCAAAGAGTGGAGCATAAAATAACAATCAAATGGCCTCGTAAGAGGCACGACCACCTCACACGGGACCAATGTGACCTGCAGGAACCGATCACGTAGTCACGAGACCCCCGGTTGGAGAGCATGACCAAACTTTGCAAACTGTCAGACTTAAACTTAAAAGCATGACGTCAAAGGGTGAAAACATAAAACAACCACAAAATTCCCCCGTAAGAAGGATGAACACCTCACATGGGACTAATGTAGCGCGTAGTAACGGGACCCCCAGTTTGAGAGCACGATAAAAATTTGCAAACTGTTAAATTACGCTTAAGAACATGCTATCAAAGGATGAAAACATAAAACAGCCATACAATAGCTCCGTAAGAGTCCCATACACATCGCACGAGACCAATGTAATCCGTAGGAACCAACTGCATAGTCACGAGACCCCCGATTTGAGAGCACTAGAAAAATATGCAAATTGTTAGACTTAGGCTTGAAAACATAGCTTTCATAGGTGAAAATGTAAAACAGACACAAAATGACCTTGTAAAACGCACGAACACTTCGCATGTGACCAATGTAATTCACAGGAACCGATCTTGGAGACACAGGACTCCTGACTTGAGAGCACGACCAAAATTTGTAAAATATCAAGGCTTAGGCTTAAACACATGTCGTCAAGGGGTGAAAATTTTAATCAACCATAAAATGCCCCGGTAAGATGCACAAACACCTCGCACGGGACCAATGTAACCCATAGGAACCTACTGCGTAGTCACGGAACCCTCGGCTTAAAAGAACAACCAAAATTTACAAGTTGTTAGACTTAGGCTTAAAAACATGTCGTCAAAGGGTGAAGAAGTAAACCAGTCATAAAACGACCCGTAAGAGGCACACACACA
The DNA here is from genome assembly GCA_949130495.1 of Sambucus nigra. Classification (NCBI taxonomy): domain Eukaryota; kingdom Viridiplantae; phylum Streptophyta; class Magnoliopsida; order Dipsacales; family Adoxaceae; genus Sambucus; species Sambucus nigra. Next base: position 351,197,254 of record OX422207.1, on the reverse strand, counting down.
TCACACGAATGTAACCCACGAAAACTGACCACTTAGTCACGGGACCATCAATTTCAGAACACGACCAAAATTTATAAAATATCTAGACTTACGCTTAAAAACAATTCATCAAAGAGTGAAAACATAAAAAAAACATAAAATGACCTCGTAAGAGGCACGAACACCTTGTACGGGACCCATGTAACCCGTAGGAACCAACCTCATAGTAATGGGACCCTCAGTTTATGAGCACGAGAAAATTTGCAAACTATTAGACTTTGGCTTAAAAATATGCCATCAAAGGGTGAAAATGAGAAACAACTACAAAATTGCCTCGTAAGAGGGACAAACATCTTGCATGGGACCAATGTAACCCACAGGAACCAACTGGAAAGTCATGGCACCCCTGATTTGAGGGCACAAAAAAAATTTAAAAACTATTAGATTTTGGTTAAAAACATGTCGTCAAAGGCTGTAAATGTCAAATAGCCAAAAAAAAAGGGCCTCATAAGACTCACGAACACCTCTCATGGGACTAACATAACCTGCAGGAATCAACCCCGCAGTCACGGGACCCACGATTTAAGAGCACGGCCAAAATTTGCAAACTATTACACTTAGGCTTAAAACATGTCGTCAAAGGGTGAAAATATAAAATCGCCATGAAACTGCCCCGAAATAGACATGAACACCTTACACGGGAGAAATGTAATCCACAGGAACCGACCTCGTAGTCACATGACTCCCGATTTCACAGAATGACAAAAATTTCTGAATTGTTAGAATTTGTCTTAAAAACAAATTGTCGAAGGGAGAAAATATATAAAAAAAACATAAAATGGTCCCGTAAGAGGTTCGAACACCTCACACGGGATCAATGTAACCATTACGAACCAACCGCATAGTGACGGAACCCCCAGTTTGAAAGCACAACCAAAATTTACAAACAATTCAAGTTGTACTTAAATACATTCCGTCGAGGGGTGACGAAGTAAAAGAGTCATAAAATGGCCTCGTAAGAGCCACGGACACCTCATTTGAATGTAACTCGCGGGAACTAATAGTGTAGTTATGGGACCCCCAATTTGAGGGAACAACCAAAATTTGCAAAATATCTAGACTAAAGCATAAAAACTTGTCGGCAAAGAGTGAACACATAAAATAGCCATAAAACGGCCTCGTAAGATGCAAGAACACCTCACACAAGACTAATATAACCCGCAAGAACCGACCTCATAGTCACTTGACCCTCGATTTGAGAGCACGACATAAATTTGGAAAATTGTTTGAATTACGCTTAAAATCATACCGTCAAAGGGAGAAAACATAAAACAACCACAAAACGGTAACGTAAGAGGGACGAATAGCTAGCACGAGATCGGTGTAACCCGGAGGAACCGTTTGCAAAGTCACGGGACCCCTGTTAAGAGCACGACCAAATTTGCAAACAGTTAGATTAGGCTTAAAAACTTATCCTCAAAGGGTGAAAATGTAAAATATCCATTAAACGGCCCCGTAAGATGGACGAACACCTCATATGGGACCAATGTAACTCGCTGGAACCGACCGTGTAGTTAGGAGACCCTTGGTTTGAGAGCACAATCAAAATTGTCAAACTTCTAGACTTAGGCTTAAAAACATGCCTTCAAAGGTTGAAAATGTAAAACAACCATAAAATGGCCCCGTAAGAGGCATGAATACCTCACAGGGAACCAATGTAATCGACAAGAACCGACTTTGTAGCCACGGAACCCCCGGTTTGAGAGCCAGACCAAAATTTACAAATTGTTTAGACTTTGGCATAAAAACATGCCATTAAAATGTGAAAATGTAGAACGGTCTCAAAACATCCCTGTATAGGATGAACACCTCGAACGAAACCATTGTAACCCATAGGAACTGATCGCGTAGTCACGGGACCCCCAATTTGAGAGCACGAGCAAAATTTGCAAACTGTGAGATTAGGCTTAAAAGCATGCCATCAAAGGGTGAAAATGTAAAACAACCATAAAATGGCACGGTAAGAAGCACAAACACATCGCATGGAAATAATGTAACCGGCAGGAACCAACCGCGTAGTCACGGGACCCCCGGTTTGAGAGCATGAGCAAAATATGAAAATCTTTAGACTTAGGCTTGAAAACATACTGTCAATGCGTGAAACTGTAAAATAACCTCAAAATGGTCCTTTAAAAGGTACAAAAACCTCGCATGTGACCAATGTAACCCGTCGGAACTAACCATATAATCACGGGGGCCCCGATTTGAGAGCATGTCCAAAATTTATGAAATACCAAGAGTTAGGCTTAAGAACATGCAGCCAAAGGGTGAAAACACAAAACAACGATAAAATTCCCTATAAGAGGCACAAACACCTAGCATGGAACAAATGTAACCCCCAGGAACCGCATAATCATGGGACTCCCTATTTGAGAGCATGACCAAAATTTATAAACTGTTAGACTTAGGCTTCAAAATATGCCATCAAAGAGAGAAAATGTAAAACATCCACAAAATGGCCCCATAAGAGGCACGAACACCTCATACGGGACCAATGTAACCCATTGTAATCGATTGCGTAGTCACGGGATCCTCGATTATAGGGCACGACCAAAATTTGTAAACCATTAGACTTCGGCTTAAAAAATATGTTGTCAAAGGATGAAATCATAAAAGGGACTCAAAACGGCCTCGTAAGAGGCACGAAGACCTCGCACGAGACCCCCGATTTGAGAGCACAACCAAAATTTGTAAAATATCAAGACTTGGTTTAAAAACATGCCGTCAAAAGGGGAAAACATAAAACAACCTCAAAATGGTCTCCTAAGAGTCACGAACACCTCACACCGGGCAAATGTAACCCATAGGAAGCGACCGTTTAGTCGTGGGATCCCCTGCGTGAAAGCAAGACAAAAATTTGCAAACTATTAGACTTGGGCTTAAAAGCATGTCGTCAAAGGGTGACAACGTAAAACAGTAATAAAATGGCCCCATAAGAGGCAAGAACACCTCGCATGGGACCAATGTAACACCCAAGAACCGATCGCATAGTTACGTGACCCCTAGTTTGATAGAATGACTAAAATTTGCAAACTGTTAGACTTAGGCTTAAAAACATGTCGTGAAAGGGTGAAAACGTAAAATAGCCACAGAACGGCCCCGTAAGAAGGACAAACACCTCGCATGGGACCAATGTAACCGACAAGAACCGACTGCATAGTCGTAGGACCCCCGATTTAGGAGCATGACCAAAATTTTCAAAATCTCTTGACTTAGGCTTAAAAACATATCGTCAAATGGTGAAAACAAAAATGATCCACATAACGTCCCCATAAGAGGCACAAATGCCTCACACGTAACCAATTTAACCCGCATGAACAAATCGATTTGTCAGGGGACACCCGATTTGAGAACACGACAAAAATTTCCAAACTGTTAGACTTAGGCTTAAAACATGTCATGAAAGGGTGCAGAAGTAAAACACTCACAAAACGGCCGCGTAATAGGCAGAAACACCTCACACGAATGTTACTCGTGAGAACTAACTGCATAGTCACGGGAACCCCAATTTGAGAGCACGACCAAAATTTTCAAAATATCAAGACTTATGCTTAAAAACATGACGTTAAAGAGTGAAGCATAAAATAGCCATAAAACGACATTGTAAGAGGAACAAACACCTCGCATGGGACCAAAGTAAGCCACAAGAACCGATCGTGTAGTCACGGGACCTTCTATTGGAGAGCACGACCAAAAACAAAATTATTAGACTTAGACTTAAAAACAAGTCGTCGAGGGATAAAAATATAAAATAGCGATAAAACGGCCCTGTAAGATGCACGAAAACCTCATACGAGATCAAAGTAACCCATAGGAACCAACCACGTAGTAACGGAACCCCATTTCAGAGTACGAAGAATATTTGCAAGACTGTTAGAATTAGGCTTATAAATAAGATGTCAAAGGGTGAAAATGTAAAGCAACCACAAAATGGCCCCGTAATAGGAACAAAGACCTGGCACGGACCAATGTAACCACAAGAACCAATCGCAATGCCATGAGACCCCCGGTTTTAAAGAAAGATCAAAATTTATAAAATGCTAGACTTTGGCTTAAAAACATGCCGCCAAAGGATGAAAATGTAACACAGCCCAAAAACGGCCTCTTAAGAGGCACAAACACCTCGCACATGACCAATGTTACTCGCAGGAGCCGAACGCTAAGTCATGGGACCCTTGATTTAAGAGCAAGAGCAAAATTTCCAAACTGTTAGATTAGGCATAAAAACATTTCGTCAAATAGTGGAAACCAAAATAGCCATAAAACAGCCCCTTAAGATGCACGAATACCTCGCATGGGACCAATGTAATCTGTAGGAATTGATCATATAGTTACGGTACCCTCAATTTGAGACAACGACCCAAATTTCCAAACTCTCTAAACATAGGCTTAAAAACAAGCCGTGAAAGGGTGAAAATATAAAATAGACACAAAACATTCTCACAAGAGGCACGACCACCTTGTACGAGACCAATGTAACTCGCAGGAACAGACCGCATAGTGATGGGACCCCCGGTTTGACATCACTACCAAAATTTGAAAACTGGTAGATTAGGCATAAAAATAAGTCGTCAAAGGGTGAAAATGTAAAACAACGACAAAACGGACCTATAAGCAGTACGAACCCCTCATATGGGACCAATGAAGTCTGCAGGAACCAACCACATAGTCATGGGACCCGCGATTTGAGAGAATGACCAAAAATTGCTAATTGTCTATACATTGACTTAAAAACATGTTGTTAAAGGGTGAAAACATAAAACCGCCACAAAACTTCCCCATAAGAGGCACAAAAATCACGCATGGGACTAATGTAATCCATAGGAACTGACAATGTAGTCAGAGGACCCTCGTTCGAGAGCACGACCAAAATGTACAAACTATTAGACTTAGACTTAAAAATAGGTCATCAAAGGGTGAAACATAAAACACACACAGAACGGTCCCATAAGAGGCTCGAACACCTCGCACGGGACTAATATAACTCGCAGGATCCGACCTCATAGTCATGGAACCCCCAGTTTGAGAATAAGACCAAAATTTGCAAATTATCTAGACTTAGGTTTAAAGACATGCCATCAAAAGTTTGAAAACATAGAACGGCCTCAAAATAGCCCTGTGTGAGAATGAACACCTTATACAAGACCAATGTAACCCGTAGGAACCGACCACGTAGTCACGGGACACCCAATTTGAGAGCACGGCCAAAATTTATAAATTGCTAGATTCAACTTAAAATCAAGCCATCAAAGGATAAAACAACCACAAAATAGCTTTGTAGGAGGCACGAACACCTCGCATGGGACCAATATAACCCGCTGGAACCAAACATGTGGATATGGGACCCTCGATTTAAGAGCATGACCAAAATTTTCAAACTGTTAAACTTAGACTTAAAACATACTGTCAAAGGGTAAAACTGTATAACAACCACAAAATGGCACCATAAGAGTCACAAACACCTCACAGGTGACCAATGTGACCCGAAGGAACTGACCGTGTAGTCACGGGACCCCAAGTTTGAGAGAACGACTAAAATATGTGAAATATCTAGACTTAGGCATAAAAACATACTATCAAGGGGTGAAAATGTAAAATAACCATAAAATGGCCCGTGTAAGAGGCACAATCACATCGCTTGGAATCAATGTAACACGCAGGAACTGACCATGTAGTCTCAGGACCCCCAGTTCTAGAGCACAACCAAAATTTATATACTTTCTATAGCTAGGCTTAAAAACTTGTCATCAAAGGGTAAGAAGGTTAAAAAGCCATAAAACAGCCCCATAAGGGGCACGGACACCTCGCACGGGACCAATGTAACCCGCAGGAAATGACCGCCTAGTCACGGGACCCCCGGTTTGAGAGCACGACCAAAATTTACAAACTCCTAGACTTAGACTTAAAAATAAGTCATCAAAGGGTGAAAACATAAAACAGACACAAAAAGACTCCGTAAGAGGCACGAACAGCTCGAATGGGACCTACGTAACCCGCAAGAACTGACCTCGTAGGGGACGGGACCCCCGGTTCTAGAGCATAATCAAAATTTGAAAAATATCTAGACTTAGGCTAGAAAATTGCCGTCAAAAGGTGAAAATGTAAAACGGACTCAAAAAGGTTCCATAAGATCCATTAACACCTCGCAAGGGATCGATGTAACCCATAGGTACCGACCGCATAGTCACAGGACTCCTGGTTTGACAGCATGACATAAAAATTATCTATAGTTAGGCTTAAAAACTTGTCATCAAAGGGTGAGAAGGTTAAATAGTCATAAAATGTCCACGTAAGGGGAAAAAACACCTCTCACGGGACCAATGTAACCCACAGAAAATGATCGCCTACTCACAAGATCCCTGATTTAAGAGCATGGCCAAAACTTGCAAACTCTTAAACTTAGGCTCAAAAACACGTTGTGAAAGGTTGAAAATGTAAAATAGCCAGAAAATAGCCCCATAAGAGGTAGGAACACCTTGTATGGGACCAATGTAATTCGAAGGAACTGACCGCATAGTAACTGGACCCTCGGTTTGAAAGCACGACCAAAATTTACAAACTCTTAGGCTTACGCTTTTAAACATGTCGTCAACGAGTGATAATATAAAACAGCCACAAAACGACCGCATAAAAGGCATGAACACCTCGCATGGGATCAATGTAACCCATAGGATCCGACCGCGTAGTCATAGGACCCCTAATTTGAGAGCACGACCAAAATTTGTGAAATATCTAGACTTATGCTTAAAAACATGTCATCAAAGGGTGAAAACATAAATCAGCCTCAAAACGGCCCCCAAAAGGCACGAACACCTCGCCACCTACCCTCGGTTTGAGAGCACGACCAAAATTTGTGAAATATCTAGACTTAGGGTTAAAAACATGCTACCAAATGGTAAAAATGTAAAATAGCCACAAAACGGCCTCATAAGAGCCATCAACACCTCGTGTGTGACTAATGTAATGCGTAGAAACTGATCACATAGTCACGGGACTCCCAATTTGAGAGCACGATCAAAATTTTCAAACTATCTAGACTTAGGCTTAAAAATATGCTTTCAAATGGTGAAAACATAAAATAGCCACAAAATGACCTGGTAGGCTTAAGAGCACGACCATAATTTGCAAAATATCCAGACTTTTACGGGTGAAATATAACCCATAGTAACTGACCGCTTATTCTCCCAAGGGGCCAATGTAACCCAAGGGGCACTGGCAGCAACTGACTAATTAGACTCGCGATTCGAGGACAAATTCTTTTTGTAATTATTAAAAATAGTCACGGCTTTAGGCGATGACCATTTTTATTTTTGTAGAGAACATGGTCACTGCCTCTAGCCATGACCAAATTTTTTGTAAAAATAAAATGGCCACTGCCCAAATTCATGACCACCTTTTATTTTAAAAATAAAATAGTCACGGCCCAAATCCGTGACTATTTTAATTTTAGAATAAAAGGTGGTCACGGATTTGGGTCGTGACCATGTTTTCTGAACACAAAATAGTGGGTCGCAAATAAGGGCCATGACCATGTCTATAACCATCCTAGACCGTGACCAATGGTGGTGGTCACGGATTTGGGCTGTGACCACTGAAAATAGTCACGACCAAATCCGCGACCCACCACCAATGTTCAGGGATTTGGTTTGTGACCATGCTTAGTATTTGGTGTAGTGAGTCCTCCCTAGTTGACCAATATCTCACCAACGAAGCAATTAAAGAAGAAATCGACTTATCTAACGAAACGAGAGAGTTATCCCTTATAAAGGTTGCCTCATATCAAAAGTAGTTGGCTAAGAAATATAACTGGGGGTCAAGGCAAGGAGCTTCAACATCTGGGACTACTTTCCAAGGACGATTATGGGCAACTCAAGAAAATCCTTCACTAGAAAACTCGAGTGCTACTAGGAAGGTCCATTAAAAATTGTCAAATATAACTTGTAAGTAGCGTAACACTTAGAGAAAATAAAGGGCAAGGAAGTTCCCCGAGCTTGGAACATAGCTAAACTAAAAAAGGTTTTACTTTCGAACATGAATTCATTTCAATTTTTAATTATTTTTAAACCCTTTTCAAGATTTTCGAATATATTTCATTATGTCAGAATCTATTTATTTTCATTGTTCAAAGTGGCATGCAATGAGTTTTTAATAAAGGAGATATATTAGTCAAATGGATTATGTTTGGCATATTATTTATCACTTTGATGATTATCTTCTTTTAAAATGTCTTCTTCAAAACTAATTGGTCAGTCGAGCAAAGACCACCATTTGGTCCCCAAGAAGGGACACTTATATTTTAAATGTATTTTATAATACTGATTAATTGGTCGACCAGAGACCATCACTAATCAGAGTGATTGTATATAAACAGGCTGGACGGTCAACCATTAGACGACCAGACCAACAATGTTTTAACAATTAACAAGACATGAAACAATTACTCACTGCTAATAAAAGGCCTACAGGTAACCTTAGGCACCAACGACTGACCATGTCAACAAAATAGTAGCTAGGAGATGACTCCACAAACAGGTTCATATTTGTTTTGTTGGATCTAGGCCAAAGGTTTAGTGTGACAACATCATCTAAAAGGTAAGACTAGGGACCACAAAACGTAAAGGAAAAAAATGTACAATTTTCCATTGATACTCAAATCTATTACAAGGCAATCAAAACGGTGAATAATTTATAATGAAGAAGTAAATATAGATGGATTAGTTGGGAGACTGGAGCTATTCATTCTTCGAAGGTTCATCCCTAGCAGACGAAATGTCCAATGCAGAAGGCTGAACAACCTCATCTAAGTCCTTAATTCTCGAGGGCCCTCCAGGGGTCACCCATTTGACCAAGTGTGAAGGTCATTAAAACCCATCATCACCATCAAGCCCCTAGTTATGCAGGTACTTCCTTATCAGACTAATTAGAATAACATCGATTAGGATCCATAAAGTATCATGCTGGTATGAAATATTTTGATAGTGAGGGAACTTAGGATCATATACGTACCATAATTTAGAATCCTTTAGTATCTTTGTAAAGGCCAAGGAATTGAGCCAATTATTATTACAGGAAACATTTTAAGCATCACCCAAAGAATCATCCAGACTAAGAATACACTCATCGTCGTCATGCATCCATATATAGTAAGGATATATATGGAACTAAAATCTTTGGCAATCAAGTTTATCTAACAAGCTCTTGATGGTTTCCTCTTTATCATGCAAAGGCTTCTTCATCTTCCCTAGTTCCTTCCCTAAACAATCACTCTCATTTTCATGAGAGGAAGAAAAACTTTTGATGGTAGAATCCTTGTCATGCAAGGATTTTTGGGCCTTATCTAACACTTCTCTAAGATATCCATTCTCTTATTTAAGTAAGGAATCTCCTTCTCTAGCTTTCTTGTTCAATTGGGACTTGCTAGCCCTCCCAAACTCAGATCTTAAATAACTATTCTCCTTCTCGAGGAGAGCGACAAACTCTCTCTCCTAAGAGGTCAGTGTATAGTATAAAGCTCTTCCTTATGTGCACAGACTCAATATTGGCCAGATTATGATCAAAATACCTTTCTCTATGCAGTTTAACCAAGTCCTTACCAATATTATCCCCTATTTTATCTAATGCTTAATTATGACTGGCTTGAGTATCATGAATCGAGTCATGATAGCATTATCCTCTACATCTTAATGAAAAAATTAATGCAGATTCATGTAGGCCTCTTTTACCCATAAGGACCCATCAGGGACCAATATTTGGTTGAGATTATCAACATCATCAAAATTGGCAACAAAAATTCTTCCAATATTTTCCTCAAAATTGTGTTCAGACGCAATGAGCATTGCGAGCCTTTCATCGAACTGAAAAGGGTAAGGATAGATGGTCAATCATGTGAGCTCAAAAAAAGAGAAAAACATACAGATTTTTGCAAGAGATATGAATAGATAAAGTTGAATCAAACTTTGAATTTCATTAAAGGATTGAAAATGGGTAAAACCCCTATATTAAAGATTGAAAGGAAATAAGTACAATATTTCATAAACTCTTAGTTGCTTTCTCTCCCACATTTTCCTTCTCTATAGCTTGAACAAAGGTTTTATCCTCTAATTGGGTGGTCTCTCCCTTATCCTTTTCAGTATCTAAGTCTTCCCAGAGGTTTTCCTCTGTAACCTCACCATCTTGATAAGTGATGACTTGTTAAAGAACCTTATAATCTATGGGGATATCCATATCCTTCTAAGCGTCCTGGTAAGATCCAACCACTTTAATGCCATCACTAACAGACTCAAGACTAGAAAACTTCTCATTGAATATTCCTTCCTCATCCTTATCCTCATCATCTTCCTCTTCAACTTGAGGAATAAAATCTACTTTGTGCTCTTGGAAAAACTCAAAGCCCTCTGAGACACCCACCTCGAAAAGGCCCTCATCTTAACCACTCTTGAAAAATACCTTCCTCGGGTATCTGATTCTCTCTTGGTCCTTAACAAAGGTCTTATACCCATAACGAGTATAGGTGTCATACTAAGGTTGTGTAACTTCATCAAGGGCTCTCTCAGCCTTGGTAATCTCCTCATCAGCCTGGGCCTTATCATTCTCAGCCTCATCCTTACCCTTCTCAACATCCTCCTTGGCCTTTTTGGTAGTGGTGACAAAATTAGAGTACTCATTGATCTTACTTATGAGGTATGCCTTATTAATCTCCCAACTCTTGACATTTTGATCAAATTTATACATCTTAACTACCTTACTAGAACCAGTTGAAGATGTTAAATCCATGTCCAGCCCATCAAAGGCTACCTCCACATCCTGGGAGGACTTATTCAACACAACATTTCTCTCTAATAATTAGTTGTAATCAACCAGTAACTTCAAAGAACATGATAAAATTTAGTAACGTCATATTCCACCAACAAATGACTGGTTAAGGAAGCAGTAAATGACTTGCTAGAAAGAAAGACTACGGACCAGATCAACCCTCGAGATAAATTGTGACGAACAGTAATAAAATGGGCAATGACCTTGTCCTTGTCCATTATAACTTTTCCCACAACAGTTAGTGGGGAAGGGGTATGTAATCCTTCTAATTATTCTTACAAGGTGGATCCATGTCCTTGGCAGGGAAATCCCTAATATCCAAGGGGTTGGCAGGACCCTACTTCACTTCTCTTACTCTATGACTAGACATACTCTTTATCTTTGCTCATTGGGAGAGAAGGAGAAGACTTTGGGGTGAGGAAGGAAGTTATTATGTTCATAACATTTATCTTGGGGGCCATGGTACTAGGATATTTCTTAGCATCAAGGATGGATGAAATGTCTAGAGACTCGAAGGAAGAAGATCACCCCTCCTCATTTGAGTCCTCAATATTTGAACCTTTGTAGGTGGAGGCTTCTGGGTCATCCATGTTAAGTAGGATGACCAGATTCATGTCGACTAGCCTCATAATAAAGGAGGTATTTGAATTTTTATAGACGAGAAGAAATGCGATTGATCTAGGGTGGACACCAGTTCTAATTTTTGTCTAAAGAGAACAAACCTTCTGAATATTTACAAAATTCACGTCTTGATCATGAGGAGGCTTCTTCTTGTTGTTAACTATTAAAAATAGAGAAAAATAATTCCAAATCAATCAAATGAAAAGAAAAATAGGGAGAAAAGGGCTGATTGCAACCTAATTGATTCCTTTCCCCTCTTGGGGAACTTTGGCCCATCATATTCTTCACCCTCTAGAAGGGGAGTGTATTGTATATTCTTCACTATAATGTTGTGATCCCAGTAGTCTTTGTTAGAATTAATAAAGTGCATGACCAAAGATCGATTGGATACCTTCTTCTTCAAACAATATATATTTTTGGGGTTAATACCCAATGTTAATAATAGCTAATGTCATTAATACCAAGATTATTCTCGTAGAACTCATAACCCCATTAACTATCATGCACATATTTGGAGTGGCATGAGATGGGACCACATTAATGAATTTACAAAATTTAATAAATAGTTTGTTTGGGTGAAAAGTTACCCCACACTTAACTGTAAAGATCAAAGGTGGCCAATGGCCTTTAGGAAGCTTATAGAGATCACATGGGCCTTCCATTAATTCTATCGTGGACCATTGAGGAATATAGTCAAGTTTTAACTTTTTATTTTACTTTTATTATAGATATACACCATTTATGAAGAATGGTGGAAACTCGGAGAAAATAATTAAAGAAGAGTAGCTTAGAAATGCAGAGGAATGAAAGAGACGGAGTTAAGATTCTTACAAATAGGAGTAATGAAAGTCCTTCTTCAAATGCTTGTGTTTTGAAATGAAAGGGAAAGAGAGGGAATAAATGTTTTAAGGTGGAAACGGACTATATGGTTCCTAAAAATACTTATTTCATGCATGTGAGGGATATCAAAGTGACGATGGAATTACCCCAAGACTAAGTAAAGACGTTAAATTTACGAGCGTTCCCCTGGGTCACTCAATAGATAAAAAAATATTAAGCTCTCAGGGCATTTATGAAATTACCTTCTAACCAATGCGCAAAAACTTTAGACAGTTGTCGACCTCCGACCAAAAAAGGAATCTTATTATTCCTGTAGAGTATGAATATATGTTAGACATCAACATTCGATAAATATCACAAATCTTAGCGACCTCAAAGATCACCTGGACTTTAGGGGTAATTATGGGGCCAAGAATTGCATTAACACATGCTTGATCGTGTGTGCCCCATCCATGCGTGCCTATCATTAATAAAGGCTCCCAGTAAATAAAAAATTATTTAAAGATATCACTTATAACTACAGATCATTATCAACGATAAGTCCGAACTCCTAGGGATAGTTATTAAGGGGGCCCAAGACTCTCCTAGGATGCCTTATAAATGTAAACTCTCTGCATATAAGAGGGGCACGCTTATTGTAACGTCATACAGTACTACAACTCTGCCAACTTTAGTTCTTGAGCAATAGAGAACAAACCCTAGACCCCCATGGACATATGTACATTGTTGTAAGAATATTTTTTTTATCATTGGTCATAGCATAGCCTCAGGCTAGTTTGGCGTATCCCATTACAAATCGTCATGCACTGTCAAGATGAATCGAACTCAAGCATCTCTAAGTCTAAAGACTTTTTAACATCCCGATGAGGTATAAAATGATTTAGAGTTTGAGTTAATTTACGAAATTAATTTTTGCGATGTTTATTTTTTCAAAATACGAACAAGAACTTTTTATTTTTGAAAAAGAAAAAATGTTTTTTAGAGTTTAATGTAGGCGGAGTTTAAAATTTTTGTTTGGCTCGTTCATTTCACATCACTATGTCGTTTGCATGACATGTCAAGGCAGTTTGATGTCTACTTTCAAACGAACATCAAACAAATATTCCTATTTGGGTTTTGTTCCGGAATAACCAAAGGGAGAGATTTGTAAGGAAAATTTTCCATATAGTATCAATTTGTATTTATTAGCATTATTCCGAATAAAAATCCACTTTGAGTCATAGGATATATTTTACTTGTCATCATTCCCATTTAGCCTATGACATTGTGTTGAAGACATAGCAGCAAAGCTTCAAAGATATATCATGTCGAGTTTCTGCGCTCGTTTCACGTCTTCACTTTGTTTTTCGATATTATCTCAGGTATGAATGCATAATGATTTATGAATTCTCGATAAAGTTTTTTAAGGATGTTATTCTATTTAAATCTGATTTTAAAATGATTTTTTTGAGTTATTTAGAGTTTAAAGTCGTATGAACTTTCCTTTGTTTTTATATGTTTCAAGTGTCTTTAAGGCTCGTTCAAACGACATGGCTCTGTCATTAAAGCGAGGTGGTATTCTTATTCTAATGAGATGGTCGATAATCTCGTTTTGTTCGAATGATGCGCCGCCTCAAAAATATTATTTGAGACATCTTTTGCTCAAAAAAATGTGTGTGCAGAATATACATAATAATACAGAATCTATACGTTTTTTTTTATTGTTTACCAAAGCTTTTCAAAGAAAAAACATCCTTCCTTGTTTAGAATATCCGAGTTTACATAACCATATGTCAAAGAATTTTTTTTTTGCACCAATGTTTGATTCTTCATCATTTGAAGAATGTGTTTCGTGCAGTGGACTCCGTACTTGCCGATCGACGGTTATTGTGATTGTATCGGTGGATACCTGAGGTACACGTGGACTCATGTGTTGTGGACCTTACATGGGTAGTCTCCTACATTGCACTGTGGAGGAGAAGTTTAAGAAAAGCAGAGGCGTCAAGACTTATGGAGAACCAGTCGTTGAGTAAGACTGTAATTCTTCCTTTGTAATTGTCGTATCATAGTAATTATTTGGACTGGGCCATCTAAAGCCTTGTCTCTTTGTGGTTTCCTCGTACATCGGCGTGTTCTCGTGTTTTGTGAGAATTATTTACTTTATCTTGCTTAATATCACCTAGATGCATGTTTAGGTTAAGAAGATAAAATTGTCTTAATTAAAATTAGTTCCCAAAATTAGTGCTTAATAAAATTGGAAAAAGTTTTGAAAAAATTATTTTCACCTAAAGGGCACACACTTAGAGGGACCCCATTTTTACAAATTGGTATCAGAGATTTTATCTCGATTTTTACCCTTCTAAAATACAAATCAGAGTGGGTTGCACTCAATTAATATGTAGACCCTTTTTTACAGATTTTTGGGTGGTTATTTTTTTTTCTCTCTTGTCTTGTTTTGTTTTTCTCTCGATAGATTTTCTTAGTTGTGACGAGTTAAATCATTTGAATTTGAAGTTTGCAAAAAGAATTGAAATTCTTGATGAAGAAAATTCCCATTTTAAAAATATGATTAACTATTTGCAAACGTTTTAAACTCAAAAAGATATCATTCCTGATAAGTTTGATGCATTATATGATGGCTTTAAATCTTTAAAATTAGCCAATGAAGAGATTGAGAATTGAGTCCTTATTTTGGAGAAAGAGTTAGAGGGCTTTAAAAATTCTAGGGTTTGTTCCAAAGAAGATAGTATATTAATTAATGACTTTAAGGTAAGTGAAAAGACACTTAGGGAAAAGTTTGTTTTCATTGAGGGGGAGTGAGATAGCCTTCTAGGAATGATTAAAAATATGAAGGAGTCTGTAGGAGGGTAGTGAGACTGGGGTCTATGAATAACTGGAAAGGGTGAGGCGTGACCTACTCCAATGGACGCTGTTTGTAAGGTTCTCAAGAACTTCTGGAGCAACTTCTGATGAGACCTTCTCCTTTTGGTAAAAATGGAGCTCAAGGTGGAACTCCCTCCATACAAGAAGATGAACTTCCACAATAATAGAATTAATTTTCTTAAGAGTATCTCTTGAGAGTGATGGCTGTTGATGGGGGGTGAAAGAATAAGTCACTTAGCACTTAGAGAAAGCAGGGAGAGAATACTAGAGAGGTTCTGGTGTGATTTTGACAGAGTGACTTTGATATTGAGTTTTTCTCTCTTTCATGACCTTGCCCATGGGTCCTATTTATACTTGGGCACGAGGGCTAGATTGGCACTTTTGGCACCAAAACTTAGAGTGTTGGTGAGGGACAAAGTCTGTAGTGTACTAATTATCCCTACCTGCAGGAAGCTCTGCATGTCCCCTCTGGAAGGTGCCACTTGGTGCCAACAAAAATCAAAAAGCAAATATGTCTTCTAATGGAGACAAAAAATTTGATTTGATAAATATCTTCTGAAATGGTAACTTTTCGTACAAACTTTGTAAACTTAAGGGGGGTCTCGAGGACCACATCCTCTAAAATTTTTGTAATCTTGAGGGGGATTGATATACCTATATTTACCCTCGGCCAGGCCGAGGGTGTACTCCACTTGGACGAGGTGAGGATGATCTCTCAGCCAATACAAGACGACCCTTCATCAGGCCCCAGACGACCCCTCGGGGGGCCGACCCTTCATCAAGCCTCAGATGACCCCTCAGGGGCTGACGCTTCATCAGGTCCCAGATGAGGCCTCAGGGGGCAGACCCCACATCAGGCCACAGATGACCCTCCAAGGGGCCGACCCCTCATCAGGCCTAGACGACCCCTCAGGGGGTTGACCCCACATCAGGCCATAGACGACCCTCCAAGGGGCTGACCCCTCATCAGGCCGGGACGACCCTCCGAGGGTACGACAGTACGAGGCCCAAATTGGTCCAAACTCACTACTAAAAGGAACTTTTCCCTCGGCCTCACATCACAGGCCGAGGGTGACATCATCACAGCGCGTGGCTTGGGAGACGCGTGGAACAGTGTGCATGAGGCTCACGTGGCACGTGGAAGACCGTTATAACAAAATCACCCCCTCACGCGACGGAATATTATGTCATCATTTGGCATCTATAGGTGTCAATAAGAGATTGGCTAAATCATCATTCACATGCACCATACATACTTTAGGGGTACACTACACCCCCAAGACCTATATATACTTGTCACTTATAACCCTACAAAAGGATCAATCGATAATTATTACCCTAGTTGAAACTCTTCTTGTACACACAGTAGAGAGAGAAAGTGATCTTATGTGCATTGTATCCAAGGCCATTAGTGCCCATACTTAGTGGATCACACACTCACAGTTGATGTAGGCCTAATTGGCTGAACCACTATACATTATTATCTTATTCCTCTTATACTCATCTCCTTCTACACACTTACACACATACATCTCCATGGCTTCCATGGTTTCTACTATTTGAGCTCATCATCACTTATCTGGTGGTGCTAGATTTCAGCATCATCATGGATCTTAAGGACCCCCTTCTAAAATAATTTTTCTTGAGGGGGGTCTAGAGGACCCTCTCCTTTAAAATCATTTTATAAATAGTTCTTTTCTTGTGAGCAGCCATCCCTTTGGCTGCTCACTTCACTTATGACTAAGTATGAGGTGTGTGAGCACTGGGTGACCCTAGGGTCTCCTACTAGTATTCTCTCAATCCTATAGTGCTAAGTGGTTGAGCTTGCTCAACATACCTTGTCCTTAAGACGCTAAGCTAAAACTCCTAAGAGATCCCAATTGGCCTACTTGAGCCCTGCTTGCTCAACTAGACAACCTGTACAAGAAAATAAGTGTTAGTACTTCTGTTCTTTTTTCATGATGAAGGGTTGCTTATGGTAGACACCCCATCATCCTAACTTAGTTTTCTGGGAGCTGAGGGGGGAGGACCCTGTGGATCCCTCCTCCCAAGTAAGTTTCTTCTCTTGAGGAACCCTAGTAGGGTTCCTTCTCAAACATTATTTTTTCTGTTGAGGAAGCCTTGGGGGGTTCCTTCTCAAATGTCATTTCTGCATGGACCCTTGCAGAGTCCCTCACAACTTGGTATTCTTCAGGGACCCTTGTGATGACTCTTCTCAATTTGAGTTTCTGTAAGTACCCTTGCGGTGGTCCTTCTCAATTTGGACTTCTTCGGTGACCCTTGGAGTGCCCCTTTTCAACTTGAGATTCTACAGTGACCCTTGTGGTGGCCCTTCTCAACATGGTCTTCTGGAGGGACCCTTGTAGTGGCCCTTCTCGACTTGAGTTTCTGTAGTGACCCTTGTAAGAGCCCTCCTCAAATGTCATTTCTATGGTGACCCTTGCAGTGAATCTTCCCAAACTTGGAATTATGAAGTTACCCTTGCAGTGGACCTTCTAAGCTTGAGTTTTTGTAGTGACCCTCACAAGGAACTTCTCAACTTGGACTTCTGTAGTGGCCCTTCTCAGCTTGGACACTTGCAGTGCCTCTTGCAGGGTACTTCTCAAATGTAATTTTTGCAGTGACCCTTGCGGTGGCCCTTCTCAACTTTGAATTCTACAGTGGCCTTTGTGGGGTACTTCTCAGGTGTCATTTCTGCAGTGACCATTGCGGTCACCCTTCTCAACTTGGACTTTTGCAGTGGCCCTAGCGGGGCACTTCTTAAATGTCATTTCTACAGTGACCCTTGTGGCAGCCATTCTCAACTTGGACTTCTGTAATGGACCTTATGGGGAACTTCTCAAATTTCATTTCTGTAGTGACCCTTGCGGCATCCCTTCTCAACTTGAACTTCAGCAGTGGCCCTTTTGGGGAACTTCTCAAATGTCATTTCTGCAGTGGCCCTGGTGGGGAACTTCTCAAATGTCAATTCTATAGTGACCCTTACGGTGGCCCTTACCAATTTAGACTTCTGCAGTGTCCCTTGCGGGGAACTTCTTAGATGTCATTTCTACAGTGACCCTTGTGGTGGCCCTTCTCAACTTGAACTTCTATAGTGGACCTTATGGGGAACTACTCAGAAGTCATTTCTGCAGTGACCCTTGGGGTGGCCCTTCTCAACTTGGACTTCTGTAGTGCCCCTTACAGGGCACTTCTCGAATGTCATTTCTGCAGTAACCCTTGCAGTGGCATTCTTCTATTGTGGCCCTTGCGAGGCACTTCTCAAATGTCATTTCTACAGTGGCCCTTATGGGGCACTTCTCGAATGTTATTTCTGTAGTGGCCCTTGTGGGGCCCTTCTTAACTCTAGTTTCTGTAGGGACCCTTGCGGTGGCCCCTCTCAACTTGGGCTTCTACAGTGGAGGGACCCTGGGGGTTCCTTCTCTAATATGGCACTTCTACAGTGGGGGGACCCTAATGTTCCCTCAACCTCATATTTTCTATAAGCTGAAGGGGGAGGTCTTTGAGGGACCCTAACTCACAAATATAGTGGTGAAGCTTGAAACACCTTTCTACATTGGCCCCTCGTGTAAAGTCTTTTGTGTTGGGCAGACCAAAAGGCTTTGTACCCCATAAATTCCTTTTTTTATTTTGAGGGACCCTAGGGTTCCTTCATCATCACCCTTAGGGTCATTAAATGTTATGTCACTTCATCCCAAGTTTTATAGATGAGGCCACTTATAATAGACCTCCTTATCTGGGTATCAACTTAGGCGAAGGGGTTACTCATGGTCAGCCCCTCATTCTTGTCTTTCTTATATAGCCTTCTACTTTCTCTAGAGGGGTTGTTCATGGTGAGACCCTCGTCCTTGACCTTTTTTTGTGGCCTTCTATCTTGGGTAGAGGGGTTGCTCCAAGTGAGCCCCTCGCCCTTGGCCTTCTTCTGTGGCCTTCAATCTTGGGCGGAGGGGTTTCTCCCTGTGAGCCCCTCACCCCCGGCCTTCTTATGTGGCCTTTTATTTTGGCCAGAGGGTTTACTCGCGGTGAGCCCCTCGCCCTTAGCCTTCTTATGTGGCCTTTCAGCTTGGGTAGGGGGATTGGTCACGGTGAGACCCTCAATCTTGGCCTTCTTCTGTGGCCTTCTTTCTTGGGTAAAGGGTTAGCTTGCGGTGAGCCCCTCACACTTGGCCTTCTTCTATGACCTTCTTTCTTGGACAAAGGGATTACTCGCGATGAGACCCTTTCCATTGGCCTTCTTGTGTGGCCTTCTTTCTTGGGCCGAGGGATTGCTCGCGATGAGTCCCTCACTCTTGGTCTTCTTTTGTGCACTTTCATCTTTGATGGAGGGGTTACTCATGGTGGGCCCCTCGCCCTTGGCCTTCTTCTGTGGCCTTCTATCTTGGGCGGAGGGGTTATTCACGGTGAGTCCCTCACCCTTGGCCTTCTTTTGTGGCCTTTCATCTTGGGCAGAGGGGTTACTTGCGGTGATCCCCTCGCCATTGGTCTTCTTCTATGGCCTTTCATCTTGGGTGGAAGGGTTACTCGCGATGGGCCCCTCGCCCTTGGACTTCTTATGTGGCCTTCTATCTTGGGCAGAGGAGTTACTTGCGGTGGGCCCCTCGCCCTTGGCCTTCTTCTGTGGCCTTCTATCTTTGACGGAGGGGTTACTCGTGGTGGGCACCTCGCCCTTGGCCTTTTTCTATGGACAGAGGGGTTACTCGCGGTGAGCCCCTCTCCGTTGGCCTTCTTCTATGGCCTTTCACCTTAGGAGGAGGGGTTACTCGTAGTGGGCCCCTCGCCCTTGGCCTTCTTCTGTGGCCATCTATCTTGGGCAGAGGGATTACTTGCGGTGGGCCCCTCTCCATTGACCTTCTTATGTGGCCTTCTATCTTGGACAGAGGGGTTACTCGCAATGAGCCCTGGCCTTTGTCCTTCTTCTGTGGCCTTTCACCTTAGGCAGAGGGGTTACTCGCGGTGATCCCCTTGCCCTTGGCCTTCTTCTGTGGCCTTTCACCTTGGGCGGAGGGATTACTCATGGTGAGCCCCTTGCCCTTGGCCTTCTTCTGTGGCCTTTCACCTTCTCGATGGGTACCTCACCGTTGTCCTTCTTCTGTGAACTTATATCTTGGGTAGAGGGGTTACTCGTGGTGGGCCCCTCTCCCTTGGCCTTCTTATGTGGCCTTCTATCTTGGGTGGAGGGGTTACTCGCGGTGAGACCTCGCCCTTGGCCTTCTTCTGTGGCCTTTCACCTTAGACGGAGGGGTTACTCGCGGTGGGCCCCTCTCCCTTGGCCTTCTTTTATTGCCTTTTATCTTGGCTAGAGGGGTTGCTCGTGGTGAGCCCCTCACCCCGAGTCCTTTTCTGTAGCATCAAATTTGTGAAGAGGGGTCACTCAAGGTGGATCCCCTCACCCTAGGCTATTTTCTATCAAACTTGCAATCTTGAGCAGGTGGATCCACTCTAAGTGGATCTCCACACTCCAAGCTATTTTATTATTTGTTCACTTGGTTAAGGACTTCTCAATATTAGCCCCCTAGCGCAGAAGTGTCTTGTAATGTTGAGAGACTTGTGCACAAAACTATCGTACCTTTTATTTATACTTGGCAGTTACTCAAGACTATGAGCGCTCCGGTGCCCTTGGAGCATTAGGTGCTAAACTATCGCACCTTATATTTATACTTGACACTTTCTCAAGACTGAAAGCGCTCCGGTGCCCTTGGAGCCTTAGGTGCTAAATTGTCTCACCTTATATTTATACTTGGCACTTGCTCAAGACTGTGAGCGCTCCGGTGCCCTTGGAGCCTTAGGTGCTCATCTGGAGCACTTTACGTTTATACTCGGCACTTGCTCAAAACTATGAGAGCTTCGATGCCCTTGGAGACTTAGGTGCTCAACTGGCGCACCTTATATTTATACTTGGCACTTGCTCAAGACTGCGAGCGCTTCAGTGCCCTTGGAACCTTAGGTGCTCATCTGGAGAACCTTATGTTTATACTTGGCACTTGCTCAAGACTGTGAGCGCTCCGGTGCCCTTGGAGCCTTAGGTACTAAGAAGTTATACCTTATATTTGTATTTGACACTTGATCTATACTGTGAGCTCTTCGGTGCCCTTGGAGCCTTAGGTACTTAACTGTTGTTCCTTATGTTTATACTTATCCTTTGCTTAAGACTGTGAGCGCTTCGGCGCCCTTGGAGCCTTAGGTGCTAAACTGTCGCACATATACTTATACTTGGCAATTGCTCAGTATTGTGAGCGCTCTGGTGCCCTTGGAGCCTTAAGTACTAAACTTCCGTACCTAATATTTATATTTATATTTGGCACTTGCTCAAGATTGTGAGCGCTCCGGTGCCCTTGGAGCCTCAAGTGCTCATCTGGAGCACCTTATATTTATATTTGGTTCTTGCTCAAGACTATGAGTGCTCTGGTGCCCTTGGAGCCTTAATTGCTCAACTGGCGCACCTTATATTTATACTTTGGCACTTGCTCAAGACTGTGAGCGCTCTGGTGCCCTTGGAGCCTCAGGTGCTCATTTAGAGCACCTTATATTTATATTTGTCACTTGCTCAAGATTGTGAGCGCTCCGGTGCCCTTGGAGTCTTAGGTGCTCAACCGGAGCACCTTATATTTATACTTTAATAAATATTTTTTGTGTTCTCACACCTATTTCCTTATTTTATTAGGTGGAGATGTACTATCGAGTAAAAAATACATAGGGAGGCACCTTGTCCCATATAGAATAACTTGTCATTTCATAAGCATTAAACTTTGCTGAGAAGGTATAATTGATACCTCATACTTTTTGTTACTAGATCTTGCCTTCCACATTAAGTGAGAATGCTTATGAAGAATGTTGGAGTCAAGTATACTTCCATAAAGTCAATACTTTTATCAAGGCTTCATACATTTGCCTGCTAGCCCCACAGCTTGAATCCAAGCATGCGAGAGAATAAAATGTCCACTAAAGGAACTATGATATTTTAGCTGCACAACATAACTTTTCGAACTGCAACACTGAGCATCTTTAAACAATTAATATGACTGAAATAATGATACCCGTGGTATAGTAATAAATACTTTCAAAGTCATTTATACTTTGAACAAATGGGGCAAACGTGTTCGAGTGAAGGATTAGGAGGTCTTATCTTTCTTCACATAATGAATTACTCGTATTCAAACTATTTAACATTAATCCAATGTGAAATTACTCACATGAACTATTCTGAATAAATAAATATGAGGCTTTTAGGATTATCGACCGAAACTTGAATATTCCTAAAACAAACTTTGTTAAAACACGCAAATATGGGAGCTATGAGTTTGGACAACACTATTCTTGTGCACTCAAGTGTACAAATTTGGTTTGTAAATTCTAGCAACCCCTGGCCACATAAACGCTCTGGTCATAAATTAAAGCAACCTCTATTTTTTTCATGTGAACTTAAAAGCATAAACATATGGATTGTAAATTCGAGCAATCCTTATTTGTGATACTTTCTTATAAATGAACACTTATATTTTTCTAGAAAGTTTAGACGGAGAAAATTACGAGTATATGTACTTGGACTTCTTTCCATTTTACGCTGCATTTGAAATCAAATGATAATATTATGTGAAATTAATCACATACACTATTTCTAGGATACAACTTGAGAAATTCCAAAGTATCTCAATTATTGAATAATAATAATAATTTTATTATTATATCAATTATTTTTCTGGGCATAAGGTGCTTCATATTGTATGGGTGTCTCGCTTGTATTTTGACAAATGGATAAGAAACATACCAATCTTATCTTACTTTCGAGGAAGGCAAGAATTTGCCAAAACACTTATCTTATCATGTGTCCCTTGTTAAAATACAAAATTTAGGAGACGAGGGGTCCTTACAAATTTTCTTGGAAACGTGTATCTTTACTCGAAACAGGAGAGGACCCATATTTCTATTTCTTTGGGACACGACATCTTTTTTTTCATTATCCGAGAACCCTCTCACTTCATTCTGTTGATTTTTTTAAAGTTGAACAGAAGTCAAGTCTGAGACATGAGAGAGAGAGAGAGAGGTATACTCGTCACCCTCTTTGGTGATCAGAATTGGCATCACTGGGTCAATCTTTAGCTTTGATGTATCATTAAAAGTATGATCTTCTCATCTCATCTTTAGCCAAGGAGATCTATCGTCGAGAGTTAATTTAGATTGAAATAATTCCAATTTCGTGCTTGCTGACGAGATGGACATGGAAACAGAATGATTCTGCTCGCTCCATATTATAGTAGATATCTACTGTCGCTATGGCCGTTCATTCTGGTAGCCTCAAACCAAAACCCTCTGATGAAGTTTCGAGGAGGCGGGGGTTAAAATTTTAGGGCTTGACATTTTTTCATTCACAGTGGTTGCTCAGTTAATTTCAACCTTGATCTGGAAATTCATGTATCACACCTCAGGTGGTCGATAAAAATGTCACGGGTTATAATTTTCCAACTGCTTTGATTTGAGCAAACAGATTTGGTTCAAGCAGGTTGTGTGAGATGAGACATTTTGGTTCGAGCTAGGGGCTAGACCCGCCCCCTTTTTTTTAGTAAGGATCTACCTTGCAAGTCTAAAATTCAGTATATATGTGTCCAGGTCACCCAATTTTAATTTCTGGGGGGGTACTCACCCAACAGTTAGGTTATTTGGAATTTTTTTACTTCTTCTGCTCCCTCTTTTTTTCTTTCAAGCTCCGTGTTCTTTCTTCCATAAGCTTTTGTCGAAGACTTTACTGTTCCAAATGGGTTCATAGGTACATACGAGCAACGGTAGCTAAATGGATTTTAATTTTACGATTTGAGAAAACCATTTGGCTTGGGTTATTGATTGAAAGCTATTAGCTCCATTTCTAAGAAATGAACTCACGAAAAGGAAATCAAGCCACTTTGAAACTTTTAATTTTTTGAATCTCTTTTTTTTCAGTTATTGTTAAGGAAATGAGGAATGATGGGACATATTTTGGTGGTTGACGAATGATCAAGCGAAATTTATGTGAATACTTTAGCTTTTGGTGTGTGAAATCAAGTCAGAACTTGTTGTGTGATTTGGATCAACCAGTTCGAAGGAGGCATTTCTTACTTTGAGTAGCAGCCGTTTGGGAACTAGATTTATGTTGCCAACCAATTCAAGGGTTCCTCGTGCTGTGAATGTTTGTACGCCACTGGAGACACAGGTAGATGTCGAGGAAGTCTAAAGTTTCTAATGTATTTTATCTCTTTTTTTAGAGAGAGATTTGGTCGAGCGACTACTAGTCTACTGGTATTGTATATTTTTATTTTATTCCATTGAATTTCTCATCTCATTTTGACCCACTCGAACAGAATTAACTGTTATAAGAAAGAGGTATGAATACTTTCGGCTTTGCTTTGTTTGGACGAGCAGGTCTTCCAAATCTTACGGTTGGGGCGAGCAGTCTTGATTGTTTGTACATATGAGGTGGGTTATTTTCTTTTTTTTCTTTACTTTGCTCCCATTTGTAAACCTGGGAAAACTTGTACCCAAGTTGATTCAAATAGTGGAGATTGTTGTTTGCCTGAATTTGACTAGGGGGTCTCTTATTTGATTGTCGAGGGACCTCACCAAGATGGTTCTGTATTTTGAGAAATTTTATCCTAGCAAGTCTTGTCGAGGAACCACATATGGGCTTTAGCTAATTTTGCCTCTTATCTAATTGTCGAGCAATCCAATCTTTTGTGGTAAAGCATCTGTGACACCCCGCCTAATAAAATACCGGCTGATCAGTCCTATACAAAATTAAAACTGGAATCCCAGTTGGATCATCCTTAGCATCACTGTCGAAAACTTTTTAAAACTTACTAACCACCTAGTATTCCAAAAAAAACTGGTGCCAATTTTAACTTTTTAATTAAACCAAAACTGTACATGCGGAATTAAAGTATAAACCATTCACACAACTGAATGAAAGTAAATAGAATAATAATTACACAACTTGCCGAATAAATCACCGGCCACCAAATAAATAATCCAAATACAATTATTCAACACCTGAATAAATTACACCTGAAAATTGTACCGAGAAGTCTGGGTTACAAGCCCCAACTAAAACTGAAACTGATACAAGATTCCTACTCTAGGAATGAATGAATGATGCGTCTAATCCAAACTCCTGCTAGCATCCACATATGCCGCAGCTCCATGTCCCTGGAATAGGATATCAATCTTAGCGTCCCTGTGGATGGACACCTAAAAGGTTTTGAAAATAGTTTTATAGCAAGGGTTAGAACCCAAAACATTTTGAAAATATTTAGCTAGTGAATTAACTGCAGTAATTTAAAATGCATGAATGGGCTTCATATTTAAGTTAGTGTCGCACTC
The DNA here is from genome assembly GCA_949130495.1 of Sambucus nigra. NCBI lineage: Eukaryota > Viridiplantae > Streptophyta > Magnoliopsida > Dipsacales > Adoxaceae > Sambucus > Sambucus nigra. Next base: position 351,171,736 of record OX422207.1, on the reverse strand, counting down.
CCTTGTGGACATACTCACCCCTCCACTATTGTGCACACCTACCGGTTATCTTAACCCTGCCTAGTTGTGCTACCCTGTCCAACTAGTCCTGGTATAACCTTCCCTTGCCATACTACTCTAACCCGAGTATAATGATTCTTGAATTATAAGTTATTTCACAATTAACTTAATTAATTCCTCTTCAATAATAGCATATAACCGTGTCACAAGTTATGTAAAGTACATATATCGCACACTGTATTATTTCCACCAATGATTAACTCAATTAATTTCCCATTAATTAACTGCATATAACTATAACCCGAGTTATATAAAGTAAATACATCACACACTGTATTATCACCTACATATAATATTTACTACCATATTATACGTACCTTTACTAACAATCACACATATATCATACGTATATCCATCATTCCGAGTTTACCCTCACCGGATGATTCCCTCTAAAATGCTATCTCACTAGGTGTGCTCACAAAACCTAGTTTCCCCAAGTTAGAATCTCTCACCAACTTGGACCAAAATATAAACGAAATGGAGGCGGTCATATTCCTTCCTGAAAGTGAGATAATCTCCTCACCCATGTACCGGACGCTATAACCTGGGGATATACTCGCCCTACTCCTCAAGCTAGGGGATTCACCCACATCGCGCAACCTCCCTTGATAGCATTAGAGTATTTAAATTGAATAAATATCTAGTCACTGATATTTACTATCACACACAATATATACACACATATATATATACTATCACTACACCGTATATATATATTAATAACCCCGGCTTTACCATGTACTCAACATCCCATACACTGCCTGTAATTTCCTGAGTCTATGGCCCGACTCAATGTAATTAATTCTCTCACTTAATAACTTATCCTTTTCCCGAATCTATGGTCCGACTCTATAATAATTAATTATCACATTAATTAATACGTACCATTCACGAGTCTACAATCTGATTCTGATTAAACTAAGTATCCCACCCATTAATTTAATCATACCCGAGTCTATAAACCGACTTTAATTAAATTAATTAACACCCTTGTTAATTTAAATCCTACCCGAGTCTACAAACCGACTCTAATTAAATTAATTAATACACTTATTAATTTAATACTACCCGAGTCTACAATCCGACTCTTATTAAATTAATTATCACTCTTATTAATTTAATATTACCCGAGTCTACAATCCGACTCTAACTAAATTAATTAACGCATTTATTAATTTAATAACTTGGTATCACCCAACCTTTATCCCCGGAATTTCTCACTTGGCCCGTACCTCAACATTTCCCGAGTCAATGTTCCAACTCCAAACTAATTATTGTCTCTCAATAATTAATTTAATGCCTTGATGTCACTTAACCAACATACCCGGACTCACTCACTTGGTCCAATTTACATCTCATAATTTCTTTCCCACATTTTTCGCCCCCAATGTGTCACATATTTATTTCCATAATTTTCCCAACTATATTTACCTATAATTACCAATATACCCGGACTCGCCCACTTGGTCCATAATTAAATATTCACCCGAGTCTATATCCCGACACAAAATTATTTAGTTTATCTCCAAACTTAATTCACTACCTTGGGGTCGCATGAACAATATACCCGGATTCACTCACTTGATTCGTACCTCACTATTTTGGAATAAAGTCTCTCAATTTCATCCATTAAATGCCCCACATAAATTCATCCTAGTCCCAATTACTTTCTCCCATAATTGCTAGGAATAATTGTTTCATATTTATTTATCACTAAATAAATGCTTGGGAGTTAAATTTAATTAATTTTACCCTTATACTTCACCCAAGGCCGAACTGCCCAGAATTTCCCATCGTCGATCGATCGATGCCCCCGATCGATCGATCGACCCCTTCGTTACAGCTCTTCTTTCCCCCTGTTTTACACCATCAACGAATTTTACGGTTTTTAAACCATAATTTACCTCTAATTACATCATCCCATCATCTAGACATGGTTAATCCACATCCTACTCATCATAGAGATCATTAATATAATCAACCCCTCTAATTATCTCATAATTTTTGAAATGGGTCTTTCTCCCTAAAATTTAATTATCTGTTTTAAATCCCAATTTCCAGATTCGATTTCCACTCTTTTATGTTCTGAATTTCTCGTTCAAATCATAAATACATATTCAGATTTCAATCACCCATCTAAATTTTACTTTGAATCTCATTCAAGTATTTCAAAAACAAAAACCCCATTTTGTACCCATTTACACCCAAAAACGAATTTTGGTTTACACATCACTATGATATGAATTGATTATCTTGCTTTAAGAATCAAAACAGTTAACCACTTGCCTCAAAGTGTTCGTAGTGTCTGATTCCGTTGGCGTAGTCCCTCGATTTGGCTCCAAAATCCTCAATTTGGCTTTTGCTAAGCTTTCCCCCAATTTCCCTCTCAAGCCCTAGGCTTAGATTCGTGATGGCTGCTGATTTCCTAATCTCCCCATTAGGTTAAAAACCCTTAATCCCGTTTTTCACCTAATGGGCTTAATTAAAGTGGCCCAACTCACCCCGCGTGGGCCCGGCTATGCCCAAAAATATCCCGAGACCCAATTACTACCCCGGGTACTCTTTTCTGACTATCTCGACCCATTCGGACTCAACCGCGCAGTCAGAATTGACATCCGAATTAATTTATAAAAATCCTTATCTCACACCCCATTTAGTCTACACCGACTCCCGACTTGGATAAGTGTATACCTCGTCATTAATACTCGAAATGACGTAATTAAATTATTACTATTCACTTAGTAAATAAATTTCCCTAAATATTAACCATTTACTCCCCAATTAATATTTAAATAAATATATTGTCATAATTAATTCAATTAAAATTACAACACACAAGTAATTTAAAATCCCAAATTAATTAAATATTAAATGCACAAAAATACGGGATGTTACATACTTCCCCCCTTACAAAGGAATTTTGTCCTCGAAATTAAGATAAACTTAGTGTTCCAATATTCACATACTACTCACTAGTAATGCGCCTCCAAGATCTCTATATCTATCACATCCGCTTCTAACCATACGTTACACTAGTATGCATTTAAAATTTGCCAGGGCGCCCATACACCCTATACCCGCGCTTAACCGCACAATATTTGCCTTAATTAACCCGGGTGCCCATACACCTTATCCCCGTGCCCTACCACACGAAAGTTACCCAACTATGCTAGTCGTAACCCATAATATAACTCCGAACCCGTAGTCATATTACCTATATATATATATATACATATATAATTACTGCTCGGGTACTCAACCCATGCTACGTCCAACTATCTCCCCATAAATACTTGTCTCTCAACACAAAGGAATATACGCTTACCCTTATGCTATCAAAGACAACATAATACCGCGCCCTTACTACCACTATTCCTTGCGCAAAATAAACCCCGAGCTATCTCTCTTTGCTCAAAATTAAATCTAACCACCCTAATTCACTTCAGTAAACATCACCACTTACCGGAATAAAATGTGAGAACACAAAACCTCACTATGTGCCATCGTACCACGCAATACAACATATATATATATATATACATATATCCACATATATAGGCTATACTCCCTCTCAGGTGATACCTAGTACTAACCATACCCTGGTGTCGCGAACATCAAAATTTAGCTCCACTATCCACAATAGTTAAATTCCATCGCTATCCAGCCGATGTTTAAAAAATATTATCAACCCTACTCCCATAATTCTCAAAAGTAGTAATTCCTCACATAATTCAACAAATCACTCAGTGTACGCCTCCACTCTCCTATGAAGAACACTAAGGAACTCCGTTACCCTACGGAAGGTTTACCCACATGCTATGGCTGCTATCGCCAACGCACCCACTAAGTTCGACTCACCTGCGAACTCTAGTGAAAAATAAGTCTTATACTGTGACATCCTCTTTGTCACTCAACAATATACCCCACGCCCCTAGGGTAAAATAATTACTTCTATACTCCAGCTACATCGGCTGGTTCTCGATTTTTGGAGCAGCTTCTCCCTGCCCGAATGCACCCGTGATTTGCTTTAATGGCTGTACATCCAGGACCTCATCCTGTAGTTGACCCCTGCCTCACTTAAGGTAATATCTCTTCATGTGTCTCTCTTTTCCCATAAACGAAACACTTTCTAATATGTTCACCCTGCCACTGATCCCTTCCATGCTAACCTTGTTGGAATTCCTGGCCATCCCACCAATAGCCTCCAGTTCTAGATCGTTTGGCATGATTTCCTTGCTGGAAATCCTGCCCCTGATCTCTCCCCAGTCTGCTGCTGGGATACCCACTGGTATTGTTCCCTTCTGCCTCATCCGAATGGTTAATCCCCACTCCCTTCCCGCTTCCATTCACGTGGAAGCGATATTCCCAACAGTGTCGGAGTGTTGCGTTAATGACATCAGTATAACCAACTAATGCGGAATTATTAATTAAATGTTGTCTGATTCTCCAGACTAACCCATCCATAAACTTTGCTTTCTTTCTCTTATCCTTGCCTACCTCATCCGGTACAAAATTTTGCCAACAAGTGAATTCTTCCTCGTAATCGGCCACTTAATAGTCTCCCTTTGAGTCTTCTCACAAAATTTTCTCCTCATTTCGGTCTCGACTGCTGAGGGAAAATACTTGCGGTCGAACCGCACCCAAAACTCTGCAGTAGCTAGTGTGTCCCTTTCCTCATCTGTGGTGATCGACCCCCACTACTGTAGCGCCGCTCCTACTAACTAAAAGTGGTTATCATTTATTTTCGCACCCCATCGCAATCTCCCATGCGTAGGTGACGTTGGATACCTCTCTTCCTTGACACGCTAGTACTACACCTGAACCTCCTCGCAACTCTGGTGGGTTCCCACTAAAAATAACTTCTCTTTCTTATTTGCACGCCAACGACCCCGCGTGAGTCTGAACATCCGACGCCACTAACATTTGTGGTGGATTCCGTGGAAAGTACCTTGTCGTTTGCGACTACCGTCGTTTCAATCGCCCACGCCATTAGTTCGGTTACCTGTGCTGCCAAAATTATCTTTGGCAGTTGCTGCCGTAACTCTTACTCCTGACGAGCCTCCCCCGTCTCATTTTTCCTTACTGCCCTAGCTGCTCTCTCTCCTGGGCGTCATCTGGAATGAGAATCAAATTTTGTATGAGTTCACTTTCAAATATAAATTCGCAGAAGAACGTATATGCGCATACGTATGAGAATACAACAATCCTATGATAGGGCTCTATATCAAATATTGCTAAGCCGAAGAGTGAAAAGTCGAATAGATCCTAAGGACACTAGAACCTGATGCTCTGATACCATCTGTGACACCCCGCCTAATAAAATACCAGGTGATCAGTCCTATACCAAATTAAACAGGAATCCCAGTTGGATCATCCTTAGCATCACTGTCGAAAACTTTTTAAAACTTACTAACCACCTAGTATTCCAAAAAAAACTGGTGCCAATTTTAACTTTTTAAATAAACCAAAACTGTACATGCGGAATTAAAGTATAAACCATTCACACAACTGAATGAAAGTAAATAGAATAATAATTACACAACTTGCCAAATAAATCATCGGCTACCAAATAAATAATCCAAATACAAATATTCAACACCTGAATAAATTACACCTGAAAACTGTACCGAGAAGTCTGGGCTACAAGCCCCAACTAAAACTGAAACTGATACAAGATTCCTTCTCTAGGAATGAATGAATGATGCGTCTAATACAAACTCCTGCTAGCATCCACATATGCCGCAGCTCCGTGTCCCTGGAATAGGATATCAATCTTAGCGTCCCTGTGGCTGGACACCTAAAAGGTTTTGAAAATAGTTTTATAGCAATGGTTAGAACCCAAAACATTTTGAAAATATTTAGCAAGTGAATTAACTGCAGTAATTTAAAATGCATGAATGCGCTTCATATTTAAGTCAGTGTCGCACTCCCTTGTGGACATTCTCACCCCTTCACTATTGTGCACACCTACCGGTTATCTTAACACCACCTAGTTGAGCTACCCCATCCAACTAGTCCTGGTATAACCTTCCCTTGCCATACTACTCTAACCCGAGTATAATGATTCTTGAATTATAAGTTATTTCACAATTAACTTAATTAATTCCTCTTCAATAATAGCATATAACCGTGTCACAAGTTATGTAAAGTACATACATCGCACACTGTATTATTTCCACCAATGATTAACTCAATTAATTTCCCATTAATTAACTGCATATAACTATAACCCGAGTTATATAAAGTAAATACATCACACACTGTATTATCACCTACATATAATATTTACTACCATATTATACGTACCTTTACTAACAACCACACATATATCATACGTATATCCATCCTTTCGAGTTTACCCTCACCGGATGATTCCCTCTAAAATGCTATCTCACTAGATGTGCTCACAAAACCTAGTTTCCCCAAGTTAGAATCGCTCACCAACTTGGACCAAAATATAAATGAAATGGAGGCGGTCATATTCCTTCCTGAAAGTGAGATAATCTCCTCACCCATGTACCAGACGCTATGACCTGGGGATATACTCGCCCAACTCCTCAAGCTAGGGAATTCACCCACATCACGCAACCTCCCTTGATAGCATTAGAGTATTTAAATTGAATAAATATCTAGTAACTGATATTTACTATCACACACAATATATACACACATATATATATATACTATCACTACACCGTATATATATATTAATAACCCCGGCTTTACCATGTACTCAACATCCCATACACTGCCTGTAATTTCCTGAGTCTATGGCCCGACTCAATGTAATTAATTCTCTCACTTAATAACTTATCCTTTTCCCGAATCTATGGTCCGACTCTATAATAATTAATTATCACATTAATTAATACGTACCATTCACGAGTCTACAATCCGATTCTGATTAAACTAATTATCCCACCCATTAATTTAATCATACCCGAGTCTATAAACCGACTTTAATTAAATTAATTAACACCCTTGTTAATTTAATCCTACTCGAGACTACAAACCGACTCTAATTAAATTAATTAATACACTTATTAATTTAATACTACCCGAGTCTACAATCCGACTCTTATTAAATTAATTATCACTCTTATTAATTTAATATTACCCGAGTCTACAATCCGACTCTAACTAAATTAATTAAAGCATTTATTAATTTAATAACTTGGTATCACCCAACCTTTATCCCCGGAATTTCTCACTTGGCCCGTACCTCAACATTTCCCGAGTCAATGTTCCGACTCCAAACTAATTATTTTCTCTCAATAATTAATTTAATGCCTTGATGTCACTTAACCAACATACCCGGACTCACTCACTTGGTCCAATTTACATCTCATAATTTCTTTCCCACATTTTTCGCCCCCAATGTGTCACATATTTATTTCCATAATTTTCCCAACTATATTTACCTATAATTACCAATATACCCGGACTCGCCCACTTGGTCCGTAATTAAATATTCACCCGAGTCTATATCCCGACACAAAATTATTTAGTTTATCTCCAAACTTAATTCACTACCTTGGGGTCGCATGACCAATATACCAGGATTCACTCACTTGATCCGTACCTCACTATTTTGGAATAAAGTCTCTCAATTTCATCCATTAAATGCCCCACATAAATTCATCCTAGTCCCAATTACTTTCTCCCATAATTGCTAGGAATAATTGTTTCATATTTATTTATCACTAAACAAATGCTTGGGAGTTAAATTTAACTAATTTTCCCCTTATACTTCACCCAAGGCCGAACTGCCCAGAATTTTCCATCGTCGATCGATCGATGCCCCCGATCGATCGATCGACCCCTTCGTTACAGCTTTTCTTTCCCCCTGTTTTCCACCATTAACGAATTTCAAGGTTTTTAAACCATAATTTACCTCTAATTACATCATCCCATCATCTAGACATGGTTAATCCACATCCTACTCATCATAGAGATCATTAATATAATCAACCCCTCTAATTATCTCATAATTTTCGAAATGGGTCTTTCTCCCTAAAATTTAATTATCTGTTTTAAATCTCAATTTCCAGATTCGATTTCCACTCTTTTATGTTCTGAATTTCTCGTTCAAATCATAAATACATATTTAGATTTCAATCACCCATCTAAATTTTACTTTGAATCTCATTCAAGTATTTCAAAAACAAAAACCCCATTTTGTACCCATTTACACCCAAAAACGAATTTTGGTTTACACATCACTATGATATGAATTGATTATCATGCTTTAAGAATTAAAACAGTTAACCACTTGCCTCAAAGTGTTCGTAGTGTCTGATTCCGTTGGCGTAGTCCCTCGATTTGGCTCCAAAATCCTCAATTTGGCTTTTGATAAGCTTTCCCCCAATTTCCCTCTCAAGCCCTAGGCTTAGATTTGTGATGGCTGCTGATTTCCTAATCTCCCCATTAGGTTAAAAACTCTTAATCCCATTTTTCACCTAATGGGCTTAATTAAAGTGTCCCAACTCACCCCGTGTGGGCCCGGCTATGCCCAAAAATATCCTGAGACCCAATTACTACCCCTGGGTACTCTTTTCTGACTATCTCGACCCATCCGGACTCAACCGCGCAGTCAGAATTGACATCCGAATTAATTTATAAAAATCCTTATCTCACACCCCATTTAGTCTAGACCGACTCCCGACTAGGATAAGTGTATACCTCGTCATTAATACTCGAAATGACGTAATTAAATTATTACTATTCACTTAGTAAATAAATTTCCCTAAACATTAACCATTCACTCCCCGGTTAATATTTAAATAAATATATTGTCATAATTAATTCAATTAAAATTACAACACACAAGTAATTTAAAATCCCAAATTAATTAAATATTAAATGCACAAAAATACGGGGTGTTACAGCATCTTGTTAGAGGATAGCTATAAAGTTGATGCGAACATTTATTTTTAATATACCTTTTAGACTTGTCCCAATAAATGTGATTACACCATTGCTTATCATAATCAACTTATCGGTCTTTGCCTTTTTATTTTATATTATTTTATTTTATTCATCATAATATAAATAAAATAATTAACAACATGCTTTGGATGTCTCTTTTAAGATTCCCAATATTTAACAAGAGGACATGTGGCTTTAAAAACTGCAAACATTTATGTGGATAAAATCCATAAAATTAATTATGGATAATACTTTTTTTTAGTTAACTACACCAATAAAAGAAAAAGAAAAAACAACTATTATGCATGTTTTTGCATTTTCTCACTTGGCATCTAAAAAATTATAGCATGTGTGATTTTTTTTATGAAGTAAATCATCTAGCATATATATGAAATGCTCATAAAACACAAATCAATATTGGTGAAATGAACATATTTGACAAATAATAAAGCAAGTCAAGTTTACTTAGCTGATCGAGAATAAGATATGTACTACAAGTGGGTAGAGTCTCCTTTAAGGTGTCCTTAAGGGTGAATCCTCCACAGTCCCTTTCTTTGTTAGAGGTTTACTCAATCACCATTATTTTTTTATCGGTGCTACCTCTGGCGTCACTGCTCTATGTCACGATAGTCGTCACAGATGCAACTATTTTCTCTGGCGTCGTCTTCCATGACGGACCGACTTTTGCTATTGCTGGTGCTGTAGCGGCTACCCCTTTAGAGGGGCTAATGTTGTTGAACTAGTTGGACCTCATTGAGGCATAGGTACGCAAGCTACGGTCCTTACCACCTCCTCTTGGGTGGTATGTCCACTCTGAACTCCATTTCCAGTTGGAGTGTCTTCAAAGACTACATGCTTAGAAATATTATAACCTTCTTTGTCCTTGAAAGTGAGGATACCTCCCCAGCAGAGTCGCCAAATATAGGAGGTTAGTGAGACTGGGGTCTATGAATAAATGGAAAGGGTGAGGCGTGATCCACTCCAATGGCGTTGTCTCCAAGGTTCTCAAGAACTTCTGGAGCAACTTCTGATGAGACCTTCTCCTTTTGGTAAAAATGGACCTCAAGCTGAAACTCCCACCCTGCAAAAAGATGAACTTCCACAATAATAATAGTAATTTTCTTAAGAGGAGCTCCAGAGTGTGATGGCTGTCAGGGGGGAGTGAAAGAACAAGGAACTTAGCACTTAAAGAGAGCAGGGAGAGAATACTAGAGAGGTTCTGGTATGATTTTGACAGAGTGACTATACTATTGAGTTTTTCTCTCTTTCATGACCTTGCCCAGGGGTCGTATTTATACTTGGGCACTAGGTATACGTTGGCACTTTTGGCACCAAAACTTAGAGGGTTGGTGAGGGACAAAGTCTACAGTGTACTATTTATTCCTACCTGTAGGCAGCTCTGCATGTCCCCTTTGGAAGGTTCCACTTCGTGCCAACAAAAATCATAAAGCAAATATGTCTTCTAATGGAGACAAAAATATGATTTGCTAAATATCTTTTGAAACGGTAACTTTTGGTACAAACTTTGTAAACATGAGGACGGTTCGAGGACAACCTCCTATAAAATCTTTGTAAGCTAGAGAGGGATCTTGAGGACCCCCTTCTAAAATCATTTTTCTTGAGAGGGGTCTAGAGGACCCTCTCCTTTAAAATCATTTTATAAATAGTTCTTCTCCTGTAAGTAGCCAGCTCTTTGGCTGCTCACTTCACTTGTGACTAAGTGTGAGGTGTGTGAGGACTGGGTGACCCTAGGGTCTCCTACTAGTATTCTCTCAATCCTATAGTGATAAGTGGTTGAGCTTGCTCAACATACCTTATCCCTAAGTCGCCAAGCTAAAAATCCCAAGAAATCCCAACTGGCCTACTTGATCCCTGCTTGCTCAACTATATAACCTGTACAAGAAAATAAGTGTTTGTACTTCTGTTCTTTTTTCATGATGAGGGGTTGCTTATGGTAGACACCCCACCATCCTAACTTAGTTTTCTGGGAGCTGAGGGGGGGAGTACCTTGCGAATCCCTCCTCCAAAGTAAGTTTCTGCTGTTGAGGAACCCTAGTAGGGCGGTTCCTTCTCAAACATCATTTTTGCTGTAAAGGAAGCCTTGGGGGGTTCTTTCTCAAATTCCATTTCTGCAGGGTCCCTTACAGAATCCCTCACAACAACTTGGACTTCTACAGGGACCCTTGCGGTGACTCTTCTCAATTTTAGTTTATGCAGGGACCCTTATGATAGTCCTTCTCAATTTGGACTTCTGCGGTGAGCCTTGCAGTGGCCCTTTTCAACTTGAGTTTCCGCAGTGACCCTTGCGGTGGCCCTTCTCAACTTGGACTTCTGTACGGACCCTTGCAGTGGCCTTTCTCGACTTGAGTTTCTATAGTGACCCTTGCAGTAGCCCTTCTTAAATATCATTTCTGCGGTTACCCTTACGGTGACTCTTCTTAAACTTGGACTTCTACAGTGACCCTTGCAGTGGCCCTTCTGATCTTGAGTTTTTACAGTGACCCTTGTGGTGGCCCTTCTGGCCCTTGCGGGGCACTTCTCAGATGTCATTTCTGCAGTGACCCTTGCGGTGGCCCTTCTCAACTTGTACTTTTGCAGTGGCCCTTGTGGGGCACTTCTCAACTGTAATTTCTGTAGTGACCCTTGTGGCGGCCCTTGAACTTGGACTTCTGCAGTGGCCCTTTTGGGGCACTTCTCACATGTCATTTCTGCAGTGACCCTTGCAGCGACCCTTCTCAACTTGGACTTCTGCAGTGGCCCTTGCGGGGCACTTCACAAATTTCATTTCTACAGTGCCCTTGCGGGGCACTTCTTAAATGTCATTTCTACAGTGACCCTTGCGGTGGCCCTTCTCAACTTGGACTTGTGTAGTGGCCCTTGCGGGGTACTTCTCAGATGTCATTTCTGCAGTGACCCTTGCGGTGGGCCTTCTTAACTTGGACTTCTACAATGGCCCTTATGGGGTACTTCTCAGATGTCATTTCTGTAGTGACCCTTGCGGTGGCCCTTCTTAACTTGGACTTCTGCAGTGGCCCTTACGGGGCACTTCTCGAATGTCATTTTTGCAGTTACCCTTACAATGGCGTTCTTCTGCTGTGGCCCTTGTGGGGCACTTCTCAATTGTCATTTTTACAGTGGCCCTTGCGGGTACTTTCTCAACTTGGGCTTCTGTAATGGCCCTTACGGGGCCCTTCTTAACTTGATTTTCTGTAGGGACCCTTGTGGTGGCCCCTCTCAACTTGGGCTTCTGTAGTGGAGGGACCCTGGGGTTCCTTCTCCAATAAGGCACTTCTACGGTGGAGGGACCCTGGGGGTTCCTTCTCCAATATAGCACTTCTGCGGTGGAGGGACCCTGGTGTTCCCTCAACCTCATATTTTCTATAAGCTGAAGGAGGGTCTTTGAGGGACCCTCACTCACAAATATAGTGGTAAAGCTTGAAACACACTTCTATAGAGTCCTTAAAATTGGAAGAGTTTAATTCTCTTCTTGATTCCACAATTTTAAATTTAAAAGAAGATTTAAAAGTCTCAAGGAGTTTGAGTAGTGATTATAATGGCTTGTCTTGTTCTTATGCTTCATGTGTCAAAGAAAAAAATCATTATTTGTTTTACAAAGTTAACCAAAACCAATGACAATAGAAAAGGACAAGCCATAGGTAACATTCCTCCCGTTTACACATGTTCACATTGTGGTAGGAAAGGTCACTTTCGGAGTTTTTATTTTGATATTAGAAGAAATCCTAGGAAGTTTAGGGATAGTGTCCCGTCAGTTCCCATAACCGCTAGATTTAGGTATACACCTGTTTGGTTTAGGATATCAGTTTTGGAGGCTCTATATGTTAGACTAATTGATTCTCACATGTTTGCACATGATGCTTCACATACTATTTCTTATGGATGATTTCTTGCACGACTTTGTTTATCATATGCTAGTTGTGCTTCATGGTATATTTTTACTAGTTTTATCACATGTGTACTTTTTGTATATATTTTTATTTTATTGAGTCATCTTTGAAAAATACAAGAAGATTTTATTTTTTGATAATTTTTTTTGAAAAACATAAAACGATTTTCTTTTCTTGTGTATTTGTTTTTTACACAATTGGTATGGCATATTGGTGTGTTTGAATCCAATTGACTTTGCAATTTCAAGTAGCTAGGACATTTGATTATGACTTTAGATTCTTAGGTTGTTCTTAACAATGTGTATGGAGTTTTTTCGAACTTGATCTGCTTTACGAATTCGACTTTTTATACACCTCCACACACATGCACGAGGTTATTAGATTTTGACTTCATGGTGTATATTTGAGCTTGGTAAGATTTTCTTCTATCAATTTTTTCATCTATATATTTATTTGACTATGGAGATTTGTTCAACCATTTCCCGTGAGGATATGTTTATGATTAAAATATGAGTCTACGCAGGAAGGGCTGGGAGAGGCAAGTGTACTCGTCGTGAAAGCTCTCGTTTGAAAAGAGCCCGAGAGAAAATTAAGGCAATAAAAAGAACAATATATCAAAAAGGGGACAAATAGTATAGTTTGATTGATCATTCAAAAGAAATCACTTCATAAGAAAATAAATTAAAAGAATAGAATATATGATCATGTTTATCTTTTGAGGGTGTTTAGTTGTAGATCAATGGATTTTCACAGTGATACCTAGTTATTCTTATTTTTTTTCATGACACTATTCATTTATAAAATCATCAATATTCTAATCTTGTGTGCATTGAGCTTATTGTATTCATTAAGTTAAAATTTTATTTTTCAATTTAGGCTAAAGCTTAGTTTGATAAGGTTTTGGGATCAATTAGAACTTCTTGAACATATTTGAGCGTTTGGGTTTTAATTCTTTTGTTACTAGTTCACACCCATTCATTCCATTACACATATCTGAACACATCAATACTATGCTAGTGTGTAAAGCTTATGTATTTTTTGTCATGTTTTCAGTCATTTATACCTATCTATGTGTGTCAGGGTTACTTTGATATATTTCGCATATATTATATATGGTATTGTTTGTTGTAATTATGAAATTTGTTTTTTTTTAATTTTGAATTTTTAAAAAAATAATGGATTGTCTTTGCCTTTGAGATGATTATTACATGTTCTTGATTTATATCTTTTTGTGATGATATCTCATCTTTGATGTGATGCTTCGTATTTCATGTTTGTTTGTTTCTACGTCTTTATCTATTTTGGATAAAAATAATTAGGGAGATCAATTTAAAATGAGTTTGAATTATGGGGAATAATTTATTTATGTTTTACTTTGTTTCAAACTCGATGTGTCACGAGGTATATTTCTTGTTTCATGTGTGTAGGTTTCCCAAACTTTGTGATGGATCAAGAAGATTCAAGAAAAGAAGAAGAATTTTGAAGACAAAGGAACTTATGTTGTTCCGTTCTAGGGTTAGGAAAGGTGTTAGGATTTTTGTCATACGTCATAGGACATTTTGACTTATATTTGGTGTTCAGTCATGTTTGTTGGTTTGTACCGGAATAACCAAAGGAGGAGATTTGTAATAATAATTTTTCTAGCATTGTTCATAGTATAGCTTTAGGCTAGTTTAGTTTATCTCATTACAAATCATCAGGCAGAGTCAAGATGAACCGAACTCAAACATCTCCAAGTTTGAAGACTTCTCGACATCCCAATGAGGTATAAAATGATTTAGAGTTTGAATTAATTTATGTGATTAATGTTTGGGATGTTTATTTTTTAAAATATGAACATGAACTTTTTGTTTTCAAAAAAGACAAGAGTTTTCCAAGTTTAATGTAGGAAAAGTTTTTAATTCTCATTTGGCTCGTTCAAGAGACATCACAATGTAGTTCGAATGATATATCAAGGTCGTTCGATGCCTACTTTCAAACGAGCATCAAACGACGCTTACAATTTTGATTTTTTTAGGTTGTTAGAAGCGATATTAGATCTCATTCGAATGAGATCAACATCTAGATTGAACGACTCTGTATTATCGTTCAAAAGACGGGTTATCTTAAGTTTTGTATAAGTACTTGTTTCATGTTCCAAACATTTAAGACTTTTGTCCGATTCGAAAGTGCATAACTTGTATGTAATTTCTTCAATTGTTGTGTTTAAAAACACTTATTTAATTCACAACAAAACATCCTTTAATATTGTTCTTGTGGATTATTTAAACCCTAGAAAGTTTTGTATCTTTGCATACACCTTTTGTGGAGAATGCATCTTCATTTTTTACTTATGATATATACAGGGATTCCCTACTGAAGACGAAGGCTGAGGCTGACAGAGGACTGCGGTCGTTTAATTCTTGGGAGGATCAAATTTCTTCATTAGAGATTTGCGAAGATTAGCGCATTATGCTTGTGGTGGTTATCAAGTAATCTGTCAGTTGACTACCTTGTAAATTTCTAAGTGAATAAAGGTTTTTTATTTTGGAGTTTTTTCTTGGAACTTGGCATGAATTGATTTCTTGTTTAATTTATCTGTTTTATCACCATAAATGCATGATTAGGATAAAAAGACAAAATTTGTTTAAAATTGGCTTTTGCATTTGAATTGGTGTTGTAATTCTTCTTTGGAAGACCCTAGAATTTTTGCGTTTACAAATTGGTATCAGAGATTTTATCTCGGTTTTTACCCTTCTCAGTTATCGAACCATGGACATCTTGCATTGCGTGAGATTTCATTATCTTTGAAATCATCATCTCTGCTTAGCTTGTGTGCATTGAATATTATTACTTGTAGGATATTACCATATATATTGTTCATATAAGATCATATGAATATTGATGGAGGAAGTAAAGGAGATTTTAAGTTAAAAGGAAGCATGGTTTGGAGTCCTAGTAGGTAGGTTAGAAGCTTTTTGAAGATCTTCTCGACGAATGGAATTGGGAAGTTTGAGTTGCAAAAGAAAGTTGGCATCCCAATGCATAATTCCTTTTCATGATATTGGATAGGATGAGGCCGGTGTCATTTAACCTTACTCGATCATCGTCAACATGTGTATGATGTATTCCACGGGTATATGATAGAGGGAGTTTTGTTAGACTAATTTGGTTTGAGTATTAGTCGAACACGATTTACAATGAGAGACCTTAGTGTGTATTAGTGAATCAAATTTCGAGGATGAAATTACTTATTTGAGGGGGAAGAATGTAATATGCTCTATTTTCGTAGAAATTAATTTATATGTTAAATTTATTATATTTTCATGTGATTTGTGGTATGTAACTCATTATATTTGTTGAATGTTGGTATGTGGTTCTTATATGTGGTTGTACATATGTTTCGTGAATTAACACTATAATACATGATAGTTCAGTAATTAAATATTGTAAGTGACTTAATATTATGGAAGATTGTCGAATGGTCAGGGATTAGGTGTCAGGGATTTTCTTATCTAGATTATTCCTCTGGTATTAGGTTACACCGATCGTGATGTACTTTATTATAGGGCTGAGTGACACATAACAGTTTAATAATTAACTTTTATCTTAATTGTCTCATATCGGTTTAATAAATTAACTTACAGATGAGATTAATTTATCGTGATGTTCGTTTTTATTTAAAATTGTTGGATTTAAGTACACTGTGTTAGTAGATGACTTGGATATAGTTTCGATCCATTGGGAATGTTTTTTGGGTTCATTAGGTTGGGGCTTAGGTTAGTTCAAATACTAATTTTAAGGAAAACTTGCTTATTAGGTTATTAGGAAAACTTAAGAACACATTTTAGATACTTGGAGTAACCATAGGAAACTTTTGAGAAGAGACAAATGAGGGTAAAGAGAAATTCGAAGGATTTAGGATTTTGATTCGTCAGTCATTCCTAAGGAAAGTTTATATCAATTAAGAATATAATTGGGATTATGTTGTAGTAGAAGTCAATGGAAACTAGACTAAACTTGTATAAATCTAATTTTAATCATCAAATTCATATTTTGTATAAATTAACTCAAATTGGATATTAATCCTTAATCCTATTAATAAACTCGAGTACTTTAATGTTAGATCCTTTGGTTTAGAATATAATATTGTATAATCGGTTAAATTAGTGTAGATCTTAATCATATTTGATAATTCATAAAAACCCTCATATTAATATCGTACTTGAATTAAATTTGAGAATAAATTGTTCATTTATGAACTTAAGAGGTTAAGTTTTGATCTATAGGGGTTTATATATCATAATAAGTAGTTCTTGATGTGTTAGGAACCTTAGTTGGGTCATCAATGAAAGACTAGGGTTTTTTGGTTCGTATTTAGGGATTTGGGGTTGAAGAAACTCCTAACATTTGGAAATATAGTTTGTGGCGTCCGTGCGCCCGGTTGGGATTAACCTCAGTCACATATCAAGTGGAGGAAACTATGTGTTGGATGTTTTTATGGTAATCGTTGTTGAAGGTTACGAAAAAAAATCGAAGAGAGATACTAGGAGGCGATTTAGAACAAATATGTAATGTTTTAGTTCAATTAGTGTATATCAAGTTTCCAGGTTAGTTCTTAATTAATTAAAAATATTAATCTAAAACATAAGATCCTTTAAGGAACACGAGAGTTGATGGGATTTCTCTAGGATTGTTTGATAACCTTGAGTATAGAACTGGGTATTGAGATATTTTATGAGAACGATAGATGATTAGGTATTGTGTAGATCACACATTAGTTTATAATGTCTTTATCACTCTAAAGTACGGTAGTGATTATATTCAAACAATTATTGTAAAAATTAGGTGTGAGATGATGCCTAGATTTGAAAAGAATTAGGTGTTCAAGTTAATATTGTATACAATCGATTATAGTTAATGTGCATATTCACTAATAATAATAATAAGAGACTTTATGTAACCCAGTTGATTAGGGTTTGTAGTTATTTGCTTGAACTGGTTGTATAAGTTCATAAATATTTTATGTGCGATCAAACCAGGGTGGTGTATATACCCATGGAGAACGTATAAGGAGGTATTTTGATGGGGCGCGTATGACGTTGACCATGCGTGTTATTCCTAGTCATGATACGGGATCTAAGTATATCCTATTTACATTGATCCTACAGTTGACGTACCCATGTTTCCTGAGGGAGAATTAATAAGGGATTTCTAGCGTTTAACCTTTGGTATGGAGGTCGTGCATTATAAAGGGAATGGATAGTGATTATCCCTTACTGAGGCGTTATGGTTATAGAGTTGGGACAACCTATAACTATGCCTAGTATGCAAGAGTAATACCCAAAGTTAATAAGGATTGGCCTTCGTACTTTTATTTGTAGGCTCTGATGCAGCCCGTGATATTTGATATGGGTTAAGTACACTCACAAATATTCGGGATTATGTGATTCTGTGTTACAATATTTGAGATGTGTGTATTATTTTATGAGTTATACTATCAATGTATGTTCATGTGTTTATGACTCAGGAATATTATGGTAATTATATACTATATATGTATACAGTGATCTGTGACTTGAAAATGTTACAAATTATTACGTTAGAGATGTACATATTTTACAAGATAAAGTATGACATTAAAACAAGATAATTGTGTTTAGTAAGAGAACTACTATTACTGTATAAATCTATAATATGGTACAACCATCTTAAGTTGAGGATTAAACTTAAAAAATGTTAAAATAAAGATACTTAATTTGTGATGAAATTATATCACATTAGGTCATATATGGGTTTGGGAGTATAACTGCATGTTTATTTAGGTTATTTGGGTTGGCTAACTTAAATAACATAAAATCCATTTAATATGGGATGAAGATGTATTATTATTATTCTAGTCCAACTTTGGTCAAATTCTTACTCTTTGTAGACTTGTTATAACATTCGTTATTGAATTGTTTTCTACACATATTAGGCAATTGTTGTTGTCATTGACTTGAGTTATTCATTGGAGGAGTGTCTCTAGAAACATTCTATCCATCAGTTCTAGGATGTAAAAGCCGAGAAATGTAGCTCATTTGCTTCTTTGTATTTTGTTATATTTCTATACAGGCATTTGTATTTCTTTTCATTTATTCAAGGACAAATATTGTACATGCGTACTTGTATTCAGATGGATATTTTATAGTTGAGATTTTTTATTCCAAAGTTGTATTTGTTTTCTTTTGGTTGTGATTGGTATTAGAGATGTTGTATTTGATTCAGTAATTGTTATATTGTTGTGTATTTAATTATTTCTTTTTATTCAGATTTCTTATGCTTAGAATGTTGCCAAAAAAAATTATATTTATGGATTTTATGGGGTATTACACCTACCATGACAAAAATGAGGATGCAGGTCAAAGTCACGTTATTGTCCATGATGAAGAACTTCATCATTTGCATACTACATTTCAGTCATATCCCTACTATAACCTCAATTTCAATGGTTCCTAGGGGTAGACCTTCCCGCCTAAGAACTCGATAAGTGGGTGGTGATAAGCCTGCAACTTTCTTTTAGACAATTTCAACCTCTTCAAAGAGTCATAAAATAGGACATCTGTCGAAATTCCGTTATCAACCAAGATTCTCTGCACATTGTGTTCATATCCCATAATGCTCATTACTAATGGGTCATCATGCGGATATAAAAAACCACTCAGGCCGTCCTTAGAAAATCATGTCCGATGATTTTCATTAACCTTGCGAGGTCAGTTGTTCAATGCTTCAGCTAGATTCACTTCATCTCGGCCATAGCGTGAACAAGCCTTTTCTTCATTTAAATATGCCTTCCTCTCTATAAGCCCATGTCTGACTCCTATTCGTCCTCCAGTAAAGAAATGCATCTGTGAAGATATGATACTGAATGTCTCTTTTGGTTCCTAAGGATTTTTCGTCAGATCATATGTGCGTCCTTCATTTGAATCATCTTTATCGCACGTATACTTTTGATCATCTATCTCCTTGCAATAAGACTTTGATTGCATTCTCTGCCTTAGACCTTCCCTAGGTTCAGTTGCTCGGGCATACTTATCAATATACTTCTTCAACTTACCTCTTTTGATCAGAACTTCAATCTCAATTTTTAAAGACAATCATTTATCGTTCGTGTGCCCGTGGTCTTTGTGAAAGTCGCACCACTTACTTTTGTCTCACCTGCCAATAGGAGTTTTAAGTTTATCTATCCAACTTTTTTTTCACTTTCTTGGATCTCATTGAGGTTGTAGTGTACCCCGACAGTAAGGGGTGCGTACTCATCAAACTTCTTTTGCTTATCCTTCTTTGGCTTCTTGGACTTGTCCCTCTTATTCGACCTTCCTCCATCATTGAATTTTATTTGACCAGATTCCTTGGCTACCATAGCCTCTTTAGAATTCATTATCCTCCCAATTTTATACAAGAGTTAGGTCATTATATCAAGTGGATACTTTGTAGGCGCACAATATATCTTTCTTATTATAAGGTCACTCATAATAACGGTAACCGTTATTTTATCATCATATTCCTCTGCTTCCAATTTTTTATTTTTGAACCTGGTATTGTACTTTCTCATCGTCTCACCTTCTTTCTTCCTAACACTAAGAAGATGAGAAACTCTTTTTCCAGGTTTTATGTCGAAGAAGAAATTTCTGATAAACTCATCGTCCAACTCATTGTATTTGGTTATCTAACCGCTTGGTAGCCCAATGCACCACATGTGGACTGACCCGATTAAATTACTAGAGAACTCCCAGCATCTTATTTCATCGGGGACAGACTATATGTTCAAATCATCTTGGTAGTGCTTGATATGATGCATGGGATTAGTTTTCCCATCATAACTTAGTGTGATCACAAGTGATTTAACTTTCTTAGGGTCGAGTATCTCAAGATGGATGCAAAAAAGGGAGATCCTTCCTCATAACCCCTTTGTAAATAATTTTTTATTTTGATCAAATCTCGTGGCAGATCTTCTAATCACTGGACGAAACCCTTGCACAGGTGATCCTTCTTTGTCTTCTCTCCCTCTATTGACAGTTTGGCTCGTTATTGACTATCTACTGAACTCTTTTCCTGCCTATGGGTGCGCTTGAACCTTGTTGAGGCCCGTACATTGTGTCAGGATCTGTTCGAGAAAGTATCTCCTTTAAGCTATCGACCGCTAATATTCTTCCTTATATTTTATACAAGAGTGTCCCCTGGCCACCCATGGATTGGGTCCCATATGATCAAAGGAGCTTCCCCTAATCAATATTTTTAGGATGCTGGGACGGGGAAATTCAATTGTGTAGAATATCCCTTTTGTTGTTTTAATAGTTGAGGTGCTTCCTTGTCTGTAGGACTCATTCCCTCAATCGAACTCAGTATTGCTTCCTGACCTTCTCCTCTCACCTATTGAAACTAGATCCAAGTGCCTATGGTGCTCCAAAGCTTATTTTTTGTGTAATTGCTTCATGTTTCTATATGGTGCTCGTGGTGGCATTTCCATCATTCAGTATGAATTAACCCCAATATCTGGCGTGGTGGAATTCAATTATGGTTAGGTTTGTCATGGCCTATTTTACTATGCCATGAGACTTTAGGTCAATAACTTATTTTTCTCCAATATAGCATCTTGACTTTTAGCCAAGCTTCATAGATTGCTCTCGAAATTACCCATTCTAATTGGGGTGGAAGGTATAGTCTCCTCCACTGTACGATTACTCGTAGGATTGTTAGACATTTCAAGTATAAAATAGGGGTATCGCAATATAGAATGAAATGGTTTGCATCAAATGTAAATAAATGTAGAAAAATAAAAATCTAAGAAGAGATCTAAGGGGTTTCTAAGAATAAAATGAAAATTTCTTTTAAAATAGCTTTAACCCTTCGAGACTATGAGAAATCATCTTGTGATTAATTGGCTCATTAAAAATGAGTATCCTTGAGCCTTATAAATTCAAAATTAGGGAAAACAACATAGTTACCCATTTCCCAAAGACGACACTATTCTGTTATAACCACAAATTGCCATGGATCTTGGCAAAATTCACTAATTACTAGTCGATAAACCAGATAAAAGACATGATTATTGAAATAAAAACACATAATAGACTTAGAGAGTAAGGAGAAAAGGGGAAAAATGAACTTATATGATTTGACCCCAATTGATGCCTAGGTCATAGGTGTTGTTCTAACTATTGATTACTGGTCAAATGCCATTGAAGAGTATAAGTTACAAGCTCTCAAGTTCGTTCGAGGTTCGGGCATTATAACACTAAGATAAATTCTCACACCACACACGAGTTTGTGTGGGCTATTTATAAGATGTTATAAGAGAAAAAAAAAAGGAGGACACATGTCTCACCCTTATAGGTGAGGGGAACATGTTTTATAAACTAAGTGAAAGAATAATCACAAGTTAGTTATTGGCACGTGGGGGATAATGTAAGACCAAATGTATTCAACCAAAAGTAATTTGTACAATGATAACACATCTAATATAAGATCATAACTTCACTATCTTCTCTCTAATTTACTTAATATTAAAACAAACACTCAATACATTTTTACGATATGCACTTTATCTATGAAAACCATGCAACCATCCCATGCAAGACAATGAACCCCTCAAAACAAAGACAATAATGAACATGTACTAAAGGCAATGAACTTCACAAAATTGAATTGAATCTTGAAACCTCATATATTTTCACTCAACCACTCAAGCATCAACCAGTATTTTCACGTGAAGCTTGATCAACCAATGTACCTCATACATGTATCAAATAACTAGTCCAAAATCATTTAGCATACAACTTCAAGATTGTTTCAAAACACCCATTCAAATACAAGTTTTTCCATCTCAACACACCCTATTATTCAGTTCAAGCAAGTAAATCACCACAATATCTTAATTGATGTCTCTAGGGATGCGCACGCACCCGAATGGACCGAACGAATCAAAAAAATTGATCCGGACTAGACTTGCTTTTGTGAGTTTTTAGAAAGTCGATCTTAATTTGGTCTGAAAATGTGGAGGACCGTGTTATACGGTTTGGTCTCAGTCTTGGATATTATAAAGTAGTTTTGGACCGAATGAGACCGCTTTTATTAGATATCTATATATTTTATATATATATATTTAATTTCGTAAACCCAGCCCAAAATAAAACGTAACCCTAACAAAAATAAAAGACCCGCGCTTCACTTCTCACTTCTCACTCCTCGTTGCCATCCTCCTTTCCTTATCACTTCACTTCTCACTTCTCTCACTTCTTCATCTTATCTCTCTCTCTTTCTCTCTCTCTCTCTCTCTCTCCCCCCCCCCCCCCCCCCGCCCCCCGTCCGTCCAAAACCCTCTAGTCAATTTTCTATTTTCTATTTTCTGTTGTTCATCTACTCTATTGTTTTCTATTTTCCTTTATTCTCCTCCATAACCAAAAGACCCAACAACAAAAACCACCCATCCAAACCAACAAATCAATACCCAATAACCCCATAACCCGTATACCCACCAACCCGAGCTCCTCTGCTCGATCCCTAAAACTCGGAAAGAAAGTCGCGACCTCCCCGATACCCACCCAACCCGGACGCAACCTTCAACGCAGGGGAGGACCTCCTACCGGAGCTCAATCCCGCACACATAGCTCCAGCCACCTTCCCGATTCGAAGCCCCAAACCGAATCCGCGAACCAAACCTGAGACTTCTCCGTACCCGATTCAAAATCAACCTACAAATCAGAGCTAGGACTCACTTGAACTAAGCTATCAAAGCCATCAAAATAGGAGTCTCCCATATTTAATTGAGGAATAAAAGAAAACCCACATTGATTTTATTTGGTCAAAAAGAATCCCTAGAAAATCTCCCAAAAGAAAAACCAAGAATCGTGGGTTATTTAAAGATGGAAGGAGCTCATTTGTTAAAAGGGGAGTCTCATATCTACACATAACAGATGAGAGAGACGGAAAATAGAGAGACAGTGTGTATATAATGTACATAGTAGGTACATAAAAAAATTCCAAAATTTTTTTTAAAAAAAATATTTTATCATTAGAATAATTTTTAGGTTTAGTTTATATTTTTTTTTTGTAATCAAGTTCTGGATTTGTGGAAGCATTAAGACACGCGTGCATGAACGCGATTTAAGGAATCAATTCAAATGGAGACTTTTGTGTATTGTATTTCTTGCTCTACTTTTTAATTTGTTGTTCTATGTTTGTGACTCTGATTAATTATTTTATTATGCTTGGCTAGTCACCATGTTCAAGGGGTGGGATGCACTGCGTATGATATTAATTTAATTGATTGATTTCATTAATGCTACATTTCTAGAAAAATTAAATTTTGACTGTCACCAATTAATTTATGTAACGAGAGTAAATTAATTGTACAAATTAATGTTTGAATTTAGGAATCAAACTAGAGATATTTTTTTCGATATTTGAATATTAATTATGTGTTGAAATATGAGAATTCATACTATTTTTACTAAATTGATCATAGCGGGTCATTTTGTTGAACATAGTATAGTTCTTAATTTTTCATCGTGTGATGTTTTTAAATTAGTTTTCTGAAAAATATATCATTAAATCTATAATTGTAATTAGAGTTACATTATCGATTTAATATTATCTCGAAATACTTCAAATTAAGAAATTAAGAAATTAAAATAACTGAATACGTGGTGTAATCCCATCTCTTGACATTCTCACATTTTTCACACTCGATTGCACATTATTTTTCCTTATTTAGTCATTTCATAATTTTTAGCATGTATTAGTTAATTCTCTCTTGAAAAAATATATAAAAAAAGACTTTAATTAAAAAAAATTTGAAATTGCAAGTATTTACATTAATTGTTTCACCTCGAAAGATGGATTGATACTCGTACTTACTGCAATACGAGTTGTTTTAAACAAGTTTTGTAGGTACTCAAGGATATTTTGAGAGTGGCTTTTGAAGACAACGACAAATACACAAAAAGCTTATTATCAAATGGCGTCGTTGTCGCTTTCTTGATGTGGAGACAAGTTGAAGACTTGTCATTTTTATTTTTTTTAGTTGTAATTATTATTCCTCCCCCATCCTCCTTAGAATGGTTGTATAGGATTTTTTAAGCTCTATATTTATTTGGGGTGCATTTTGACACCGATTTATTTGTAATAATTATTCATACAATTAAAAAAAGCGAAAAGGGAAACCGGACAAGGTAGAGAGAGGGCGTCCAAAGGCGGGGATTTTAAAGCATCTCTACTTTTGGTCGGTAGGACTACCGGGGATGATTGAAGTTAAGCGAGCTTCCCCCTGATCGACTCAACTTGGTCTTCAGTCCACGTGTGTAAAAACGTGGGAGGTACATTTCTTTATCCCTCGCGAATCTCCTGCAAGCGAGTTCAATTTTTGTGTGATTACTTGCTCATGTGTGCTTTTAATTTTTGCATCGCACTTAAATTGAATGGTTTGATGAAATAATTTACCTAAGACTTGGACCCGATCATTGAAACGAGAAGGGGTTTCATCACCTAACTCACTCTCTTATCCATTGTGTGCTAGCCTAGTTGTCAGTAAATTTAAAATCAATCCACTAGCTAGCCTCATAGGAACACATTTTTGCAACATGCAATCACAAAGATAAATTTCATGATTTTTATCGCCTGTGGACTTAATTAAAATTTGACTACACCTTTCACTAATTTTGTAAATAATAATTGGCTACATGCTCGTTAGGATATATCCTTTACCCGTATGTGGCCAATTCAATTTTTTCGGTAGTCGATTTTAGTTTCGTAGTCCAAATCACGAGTCCATTTTGAAAAAAAAAATCCTTTTTTAAAAACATCTTCAAAAATCCCAAAAAGAATTTTTATTCCATATTTAAAATGCCAAAATTATTTTCCTTTTCTTATTTTCAAAAATCACAACAAGATTTTCTTTTCTTTTGAAAAATATATTAAAATCCAAACATATTTCTCTCGTCGTGTCTTATGAACGTCCTTTCCGGGAATACTTTGTCCATTTCCCTTTCTCTCGAAGCTTGTTTGAAGTTGAGCCCAAATCCAACCTCCATTCATTACTTTATGTCTTTAACTTTCGAACACCCACCATTGCTACTCGTGTGTCGTCCACGCACACATCTCCTACTCCACTACCTATGGTGATGAGTGTCAACACATCCTATGATTCGCCATGAACACACTGCTTTCTTGTCGATCACTTGTCCCATGAGTGCCCATTTATTTTCTCTCCATATGAACCCACCATGGAATATGTGTATCCGTATGACACTGTTTCGGAACCGCCCTCGACGTATTCCAACGACATATCTAATGTCGAGGGGTATAAGTACCCCAACTATTCATGGCACCCTGATCACCCTTCCATGCAATATGAATCCCAACACCATGTTGTGGATCGTTACAGTTTCCACAGTCGTCATCGCCACCTCGTGCACCTCATACATATGAGTCCCCTCACTATCCTCCTCATGTTGATCCACCTTTTATCTCTCACGGATATGCTTCTCCCATGTATGACCAACTTGACCCCCATTACACACACTTTATATGAGTATTCTCCGCCTCCTAGTGTCTACAGCGAGTTGTGTCCTCCTCACCCACCACCGCCACCCACTGACATCTCCCCACCACCTTGCACATCCTCTATCGAGAGCCTCTTACAAAAGTTTGCACACACTCTTCAATCTCAAAATGAAGTCCTTCAATGGATTGAACACAGGTTTACTGCATTTAAGTTTGAGTACGACTAGAATTTCACCTGAAGTCAACCCGTTGTTGCCCCCACATGGAGTGATGACGCATCTTCTTGTGCCACTGATTTTGAGTATGACCAACCTTACCCCCCCCCCCCCCCCGCGAGAATCTCGAAGTTGAGACCATTCCATAGTCCCAGCCTCAAGTTGACTTGCCTTTAATTAGTGAGACTGATTTGCTCCTGTCATATCCAAATTAACCCACACTTGAGGTTCACAGTCCCTTTTCCCGTTGAATACAAAACAATAACCGAGTCTATAGCTATTGAGCCCACTGCGTGTGCTCCAGAGGAACCAGTTCATCCTAGGTTAGCTTCGGCTACAAGTGCTCATAATTTTCTCGATATTGAATCCGAGATGGTTTCTACCCCTCTGTATATGGATCTTGTCCCACCATGCTTGTCTCCCATGGAGTCAGATATTAATGTTGATTCATCTATCTCGAATTTGGATGCCTCGTTAGATTTTTCCACCACTTCGACCGGTGTTGTTCGGGTGGATAAGTTGATCACTCTATCATTTACTTTCAGATCTCCTCCTACGAGTGCCCTTGAGGATCATTACAAGCCTCGTGAGGAGTGTGTCTCTCCTACTCGTAAGTTAGATCATCTTCCCCACCCTTTGTCCCACCCGACCCACCCACTATCCTTACCACCCCACCACTTGATTTGGACCTTGCTAGTCTACATTTCCTGTTCACATCTAAGCATTTAGGTCCTCCCCTACACCCACCCTCCACCCTAGTGCTCCACAAGCCCACTTTTGCATTTTTCTTACACCTTGATTTCTATAAGAGTAGTTGTGTTTCTCTCCCCATACGTGACACCGAGCTTGTTACTCTATGCACATCACTTCCTTATGGTGTTGATTTTTTCCATCTAACACTCCTTGGTGTGTCATGGCGCGACCATTATCATCTTCCATCTATAGAATGGTCGTGCCCTTTCTATGAGGACCACCCCTTCACTATTGCCGCACCATTTTGCCTCCCTAACCAATTGGAGCCCCATTCTTATATGCCTTTTTCCCATCACCTTTTAGCTCAATAAGGCACGCGACCGGTGCCTATTCACCCTCACCCTTGCCCATCTTCGCCTTACTCTAATCCCCACTCGTCCATGGTCCACCGATGCTTTTTATCATGTGAAACACTTTGCTATACATGTGCATTGATCCTTTGTGGCCTTTCTCCAACAAGACTATCGTTTCAGTCTTGTTTGGGGGTGATTATAATCACCCCAATTTTCTGTCACCCTACACTTTCATAGATCTTATCTTTAGGGTGAGATTGGTTCGGTCTGGCTGAAGACATTAAACTTAGCACTATCAGGAGGCAACATGTCATTCATTATTTCTGAGTACGAGTCTTATCCTTTTTAGGGTTGGTGTTTCACCTCACCCAATGATTTTCACATTCTTTATAGACTTGTACGGATTTGTATCGCATTTTTTCTTCAGGTTCTATCTCTACTCCCACCATGCAGTACAATTTTCATTAGTGGTTCATTATGGTAATATCTTTCCTCCCTTGAGCTTTTTTATTTTTATATATTGTTTTAAACATCGAGGACGATGCTTTCTTTTGTTTGGGGGTGGGAAATTTATCAAAAACGTACCTCGTTTGAAAAAAATTCAGAAACAAGTGATTTTAAACCTTTTGTGAAGTTAAAAAATAATTTTTTATGACATTAATTGTCTATCATTCCTCTTTTAGAAGTCTTGAAATACATGTGTTCGACCATAAAGTTACACTTTTTATCATGAAATTAACTAATACCTCTAAAAGCATATTTACACTACGAATTCCTAAACTCAACAATTTTACTCTATCACGTTTACAATCAAAAGTTTAAGAGTAATTATATTCTCGAGAGAGCCTTAAAAGTTCACTAGTGGCGACTTAAACCCGTGAGATTTGATCTTTTCACTTTTTTGAGAGATTTTATGTATGTCCGAGTCACAAGTTGACTCAACTTTCTTTGGATACTGCACTTAGTCGTTGCATGGTCTCATTATTTTTTTTTTCAAATTTATCTTAATCACTTAGAATGAAATTGCTTTCGAGTTGTAAGAAACATGTATCTTGTAGTTTTAACTAGCACTAAACCGATTTTATCATACACATACCATTTTTACCCCACACTCCACCTATTATCATTCCATTTTTTCCTTACCCATATATGTCCCATATACCGTCCATATGTCATTTCCCATCATTACCATCATTTTTTAGAAAAAGAGTGTTTGAAATTGTCTTCATTTTCGTTATGAAAAGAAAAAAAATGCATCGCAAATATAAAGACAAAAACAAAAAAGAAATAGAAAAAGAAAAAGAAGCAGAAAAGAAAAAGGAAAAAAATAGAAAAGAAGAAAAGAAATCATGCGATCATAAATTCAAAAGATGAAGACATTAGTTATTCAAAGTGTGTCACTCTTCTCAAAAACCCTACATCTTCTTAATTTCCCCCTTATACCTTACATAAACCCTATTTTCACCCTTGGTAAAGTGTTTGGGCAAATGAGAAGTCTATATGGTTAATAACTCGACATTCTCGACATAGTGGTTAGCATTCCTTCATGAGATTAGATTTTTTTCATGTATCCATCCTTTTTTATAAAGTGTGTGAGATGTTTGAACTTGTTTACATTTACTCACCTCCTCACACACTAGAGAGATACACTTAGCCAATTCTCTGAGAGTTCAATTTAGAGAGATATATCGAGTGAGAATTGAAGTCAAAATGTTGATTCTATAAAGGCGATCTAGGAATTACTCTAATGATACTTAAGATTTTTTTCACTCAAACAACATGCTAAGTTTTAATAAGGATTACGCTTTTAGTATTAAGTAAATTTATATCTTATTTTGAAAGTTGAATACGGTGTTCCTTGATGTCCTTTTATGTTGGGTTTTATAGCATTTCATTGTAAAATAAGAGACTATATTTTAACAAATTTTGAATTTTGTGGGTATATTCACTGCAAACCCTCACGAGACACCACTCATCCTATAGGGCAGTCTATAGGTTTAACGGCTTGTTGCACATGCTAAGTGAAATTGCGAGTGCTTGCGAAAGTGATACACTTTTGGTTGATTATCTCTTTTTTCCCTCTATTTTTGCTTAAGGACTAGCAATGTTCTGTTTGGGGGTAGTGTGATAAGCACCCAAAAGTGTGTAATTTATTTCCCGAATAGATGCATTTTAGCCATTCATTTTAATTAAAATTGACCTTATGTTCATATTTTATCATTTTGCAGGTCAGTACGCAGTCGTAACATCAAATACTACCAAATCCAGTTAATTGCGACAAAGTAGTGGTTAAAAAGCGATCAACGAAGAAATCAAAGTCGCTGCAAAGTCCGTAGTCTTATTTGAGCTTTTCGAGATTATTTTCGATGCCTCGAGCTCTTTTTGTAACCAAACCAAAGCCTAAACCGAGCCCAGACCATCACCCGAGCCTATGTGTGTTGAGTTTATACCTTCATTATTTTTCTAATTTTTATTTTGAGTCGTTTTATTTTTAGGATTTATTTTAGATTTATTTAGGATTTATTTTCAATTTTTCTATTACTTTTATGTTGTGTGATTTTGATTTTTAGTTTTTAGTCTTTATTTTATTAGGATTAGATTTTTTTTAGGAATTTATTTTTTATTTTATTATATTTTTTATTTTTAGGACTTTAATTTTTCTTTTTTTATTTTGTTTTTCATTTTTTTTATTTAGAGTTTTTTTTAGTTAATAGATTTTATTAGTTTAGTTTAGTTTGATTTTTATTTTATTTTATTTGACTTCTTTTTTTATCAGGATAAGTTTTATTTTTAGTGTTGTTATTATTTTTAGGGGTCACAAACTAACACACACACACAAACAAATCTTACACTCGCCCACACATTAAAACACCACTCATCCACACCTTAACCCATACACCACACCACACACAACTTCACCTCACTCCATCTTCTACACCCCCCCCCCCCCCCCCCCCAACACCTTCTCTCTCTCCTCCATAACCAAAAGACCCAACAACAAAAACCACCCATCCAAACCACCAAATCAATACCCAATAACCACATAACTCATATACCCACCAACCCGAGCTCCACTGCTCGATCCCCAAAACCCGGAATGAAAGCCGCGACTTCCCCTGTACCCACCTAACCTGGTCACAACCTGCCACGCCGGCGAAGACCTCCGACCCGATCTCAAACCGCTGCCCGATCTGAAGCCCCAAACTGAATCCGCATTCCAAACCTGAGACTTCTCCATACCCGATTCAAAACCCACCTACAAAGACTCACTTTAACTAACCTGATAAATCTATCAAAATAGGAGTCTCACATATCCATTTAATTGAGGAACAAAAGAAAACCCACATTGATTTTATTTGTTCAAAAAGAATCCCTAGAAAATCTCCCAAAAGAAAAAACAAGAATCGTGGGTTATTTAAAGAGGGAAGGAGCTCATTTGTTAAAAGGGGAGCCTCATATCTACAGAGAACAGACGAGAGAGACAAAAAATAGAGAGATAGTGTGTATATTATGTACATATTAGGTTACAAAAAAAAATACAAAAAAAAATTGTTTAGCATTAGAACAATTTTTTGGTTTAGTTTTTATATTTTTTTTGTAATCGAGTTATGGATTTGTGAAAGCATTGGGATACACGTGCACGAACGCGATTCAAGGAATCAATTCAAATGGAGACTTTTGTGTATTGTATTTCTTGATCTACTTTTTAATTTGTTGTTCTATGTTTGTGACGGTGATTAATTATTTCATTATGCTTGGCTAGTCACCCTGTTCAAGGGATGGGATACACTGTTATGATATTAATTTAATTGATTGATTTCATTAATGCCATGTTTCTAGGAAAATTAAATTTTGACTGTCACCAATTAATTTATGTTATGAGAGTTAGTAAATTAATTGTACCAATTAATGTTTGAATTTAGGAATCGAACTAGAGATAGGTTTTTTCCATATTTGAATATTAATTCTGTGTTGAAATATGAGAATCCATACTATTTTTACTAAATTGATCCTAGCGGGTTATTTTGTTGAACACATTATATTTCTTAATTTTTCATCATGTGACGTTCTTAAATTAGTTTTCTGAAAAATATATTATTAAATTTATAATTGTAACGAGAGTTAGATTATCGATTTAATATTATCTCAAAATATTTTAAATTAATAAATTAAGAAATTAAAATAACTAAATACGCGGTGTAATCCCATCTCTTGACATTCTCACATTTTTCATACTCGATTACACATTATTTTTCCTTATTTAGTCATTTCATAATTTTTAGCATTTATTTGTTAATTCTCTCATGAAATTGTTTTTAAAAAAATATTAAAAAAAGAGTTTAATAAAAAAAATTGAAATTGCAAGTATTCACATTAATTATTTCACCTCGAAAGTTGGATTGATACCAGTAGTTACCACAATACGAGTTGTTTTAAACAATTTTTGTAAGTACTAAAGGGAATTTTGAGAGTGGTTTTTGAAGACAACGATAGATACGCAAAAAGCTTATTATCAACCAACAAGGAAGCCCGACCAACAGGGCAGCCTGACCATTTGGGAAGACCGACCAATGGTCGGAAATCCAACATGTATAGCCAACTAAGCGACAATAATTTAATAACTTGTACAAACCAGTGAAGCGACACCAGTAGTATATTTAATTCTCATTATGTATTGATGTAAAGCCTAACAAATGAAGGCATTCCATCCTTTCACATGACAATTATCAACACCCCTCTTGGGTTATAAATACATTATATCAACCTCATTGCAGGGTAAGGGAAAAACTAGTCAAGGCAATCAATACATAATAGTGGACATAGGCTTTTCCATTGAGTCGAACCACTTTAAAAATCTATTTGCCTTATTTGTTTTTTATTATTTATCTGTGATAATTCAATTAGGCCTAGTATAGTTTTTTGCATTAATAGATTGGCGTTGTCTGTGGGAACGTATTGTTAAACATTTTCACTCATTCATCATCTATGGGCGATATTCCTGAATCAAGAATTCTGCCCACTCCCCCTCCCCTTCCAAACAACAATGATTTAACTGGAATTTTGGCTATCTAGGCCAAGGGTCAAGAAGCTGCAGGATACGATACGATAGTTAGCCCAAACTCTGCAAGATGGAGTCCTTACCCAATTCAATTAAAGGAGTATCCCACCGTTGCCAATAAGGATTGTTGGGCGTATCCATTCTCTAACTTCAAGGGATCCTTCGTACCTTCCGAGAGAAACTTCTTCTATCAGGATTACTAATTCCTTTGACGAAAATTCCCTCATCCCGGAGAGGTTGAATGCCTTAGAAAGGCTTAGTAAGGCCTCTCCTTTCGATCATTTGGGACCCAAGGAAAATGTCCTCTAGGTTTCTTCGGGAAATACTCGTTGACCAAGTGACCTGAGGGAAGCTTCAGCCCAATCCAGATTGAACACCCGATCAACTGCTCGATTCAGTTAAAGAGAAGGTTCTCAAGAAGAAAGCTCGGCATGATCAATTGGTCGACATAAAAAAGTCGCCACCCATAGATCCGGTGCTGGCAGTGATCACTTAGAAGGGTTCCATTCAGCGTTTGGAAGACATGTTGGGAAAAATGTCCAAGGCTAAGAATCCTCTCCAGAGAAATTTTATTAAGGGATCTCCCTTTGTGCAAACCATTGTAGATTTTCCAATGCCGATCAAGTTTAAAGCTCCAGTGGTCACTTCCAAGTATGATGGGAAGACTGATCTAGTTCTTCATATAGAACAATACCAAGCGGTGGATGATATATATGTTGTTCCTGATGAGATGAGGTGTAGGGAATTTTTAGGAACAATCACTGAATTTGCACAAATTTGGTATAAAAGTCTTCCTCGGGGGCATATTTCTTGCTTCCGACAACTCACCAAGCTATTCATTGGTAATTTTTTCTTTGGAGCAAAACCAGTGAAGCGAGTATCTCATTTTCTTAGTGTGAGACAGAAGGTGGGAGAAAGTACCAGGGATTATATCACTCATTTAAACAACCAGAAATTCGAAGTCATTGATTACGAAGAGAAGACTGTAATCACTTCCCTCATGGGTGGTTTGCTCCCAGACAACTATATTATACTTTGGCAAAAGATCCCCCCGAAGATAATGACAAAATTAATGGCCAAAGCAACGAATATTATGAACACCGAGAAAGCAATGGCTGATAAAAAGAATTCAGATGCGAAGGCAAAAGCGAAGATAGAGGGGAAGTCCGATAAGAAGGAATATAAGAATCATAATTCGAAAGTAAAAGAAAGCCTAGATAGGCTCAGAAAATTTACCAATTACACTCCCTTAATAGTACATATACATCATGTTTTGGAAGATATCAAGCATAATAATGATTTGAGTTGGCTTGAAAAATTAAGGTCATCTGTTGATAAGAGGGATAAGTCCAAGTATTGGAAGTTTCACAAAGATCATGGTCATACGACTAATCGGTGTATTGCTTTCCATATTGTGATAAAGGCAGTCATTCGAAAAGGAAAACTAGATATTTTTATTGATCGGCAGACTGGTGGAAGAATTGGAGGTAGAGGTTGACAGAGATCTAAATCACCTGTTAAGCCTAGAGAAGATAAAAAGAGGAACCATAACGATGATCCACAAGATGATCATGATCTCCTCAAGAAGCCTATACAACCTGAAGGTGAGGTATTCACACTCAGTTTTGGATCCTTTGATTCCCATATGATTAATGGTGGAGATGCATGAGGAAAAGATCATACAGCTAAAAGGAAGGCTTACCTCAATGAGGTTCAAGCCTGTTCCTATATCTAGCGAATAAACCTCACCAAGGAAGATCGACCAAGGAAAGTTAATAAGGATAAACTCGTAATTGGATTTTCCAAGAACGATATATCCGAAATATTGTATCCTCGTGATGATCCTTTAGTGATTAGAGTTAGGATGAAAGAGATATCGATCGCAAGGACACCAGTGGATAATGGCAGTTTGTCGAACATTATGATCTACCCCTATTTTGATAGTTTGGGTTTAAAACTCAACCAACTGGAGCCTTACCATAGGCCACTCATTAGATTATCTATCAAGAAAGTATTTTTATTGGGAACAATCAATCTAGATGTGTTGATCGGGACATGGTCGGCGATCAAAATAGAGAAAGTGAGATTCTTTGTAATGCACAAAAATATTCATTCTGCCTATAACATGATCATAGGAAGAGTTGGTCTGAAAAAGTTTGAAGTTATACCTTCTACTGTCCATCAATGCCTGAAGTTCCCAATCAACTTTGGAGTGGGAGTAGTAAAAGGAGATCATAATGTAGCTCAGGAATGCTGTTATTCATCTACTGAGGAGGAAGATATGTTAGAAGTAAAGCGAAAAACAACCACTTATCTAGTGGATATATCTGAGCTGAACAACGAATTTGAGGTTGAAACCTTATATCCAAGAGATGAATCTGAGCTCGTAAACGGCCAGGTGATGGAGGCAACATAAATAATTATTCTAGACACTAATAAACCAGAATGAACCACTCAAATAGGAGCGTCATTGGATCCAATCCTTAAACAGGAGTTGGTGGCCTTCTTGATAAAAAAAAAGCAGGTGTTCACATGGATCCATGAAGATATGTATGGTATAGACCTGGACTTCCTATGCCATGAGATTAATGTGAATAAGGAGGTTAAACCTGTAAAGCAAGAAAGAAGAGTTTTCAGCCCGAAGAAGAACCATGCTATACAAGAAGAGGTGAAGAAGCTTCAAAAGGCTTCCTTTATTGAAGATGTGAAGTACCCAAACTAGTTGGACAATGTAGTTATGGTCAAGAAGAAAAAGAATAAGTGGAGGATGTGTGGGGATTTTACTGACTTGAATAAGTTATGCCCAAATGATCATTTTCCTTTACCACGAATTGATCAACTGGTGAATGCTACTTCTGGGCACAAGCTAATGAGTTTTATGGATGCATACTCTGGCTATAAACAGATCAAAATGAAGTTAGAAAGTAGAGAAAGTACTTCCTTTATTACTCCCTAAGGAACTTATTGCTATAATGTTATGCCATTTGGTCTAAAAAATTCAGGTGCTAATTATCAGAGACTGGTGAATGAAGTATTTGAGTATAATAAAGGCAAGCACATGGAGGTGTATGTTAATGATATGCTGGCTAAGATAAAAAAAAGTTGGTGATCATATCGTCGGCCTCAACCAGACGTTTGATCAATTGGAGAAGCACCATATGAAGTTTAACCCACCAAATGCATCTTCGGAGTTCAGGAGGGAATGTTCCTTGGGTATATAGTAAATCAAAGGGGAATTGAAACTAATCTGGATAAGATCAAAGCCCTGATAGAAATGCAATCCCCAATAAGTAAAGAAAATGTTCAAAGGCTAACAGGGCGTGTAACAGCACTCAACAGATTTGTGTCCCAAGCAACGGAATTTTTTTTACCATTCTTTAAGGTACTCAGAAAAAACTTCGAATGGAATGATGAATGTGAAAAAACATTCCTGTAATTGAAGAAGTACCTAAGAGAATCCCCACTACTATCCCGACCAGTGTTGGGAGAAAATTTATATTTATATCTGGTTGTATCTGAATCAGCTGTTAGTTATGCCTTGATCGGGGAGGATAATGGAGTTCAAAAGCCAGTTTATTACACTATAAAATCTTTTCAAGGAGTAGAAGTCAGATATCCCACACTGGAAAGTTAACATTGGCTTTAATTGAGGCTAGTAGACGAATGAAGCCATATTTTTAAGCTCACACCATAGTGGTATATACTGACATGCCACAGAGGCAAGATGTGCATAAGACACTACTCTTCCCACCAGTGTTGGAAGAAAAGTTGTATTTGTATCTGAATGTATCTGAATCAGCTGTTAGTTATGCCTTGATCAGGGAGGAGAATGGAGTTCAAAAGCCAGTTTATTACACTAGCAAAGCTTTTCGAGGAGCAAAAGTCAGATATCCCAGACTCGAGAAGTTAGAATTGTCTTTAATTGAGGGTAGTAGATGAATAAATCCATATTTCAAACTCACACCAAAGTGGTATATACTGATATGCCACTGAGGCCAGCTTTGCATAAGCCAGAGAAATTCAGGATATTAATGTATTGGGCTATGGAGTTGGGGGAATATGACCTTCTATATGAACCAAGGTATACTTTAAAAGGCCAAGTTATGGTGGATTTTATTGTAGAATTCACTTACCCAGAGGTTCCTGAGCAACAAGGGACTCTCACCGAGCAATATTCAGGAGTCAGCAAACCTACTGGATATAGTCCCGACCAACTTCATGCAAGGGAAGCTGCAGAAGAAGTTACCACCGCTCAACTAGAACCCTCCATCAGAGTATAAGAGATGAAAAAGAAATATGAGGAGGTAAAGGATAAAATCTTCCATCAAGGGATTCTGACAAACCAAGCATTTCACAGTAATATTCCCATATGGAGTCTGTATGTTGATGGGTCATCCTGTTTAATTGTATGTGGAGTAGGAATCATTCTTAATACTCTAGCTGAAATAGATATAAAGTACTCTCTACGATTCCAATTTTAAGCCTCCAATAATGAGGTAGAGTATGAAGCTGTGATTGTTGGTTTATGTCTAGCTAAATCACTGAATGCTAGGCAAGTTGTGGTATAAAGTGATTCACAGTTAGTGGTAAATCAGGTGTTGAACATATATGGAGCTAAAGGAGAATTTATGTACAGATACTTAAATAAAGATTTGGAGGTAATTTCCACTTTGCTAGATATTCAGATGATAACAATTCTAAAATTGGAAAATGCTCGAGCAGACGCACTTGTTCGGCTAGCTTCAGCAACCAGAACTGAGCTATGAAGAACTATTCCCATTGAGCTACTTGTTAATAGGATCATTGATGAAGATATAATGGTTAATTTTATTGCGGTTGATCTGGGACCATCTTGGATGGATCCTATAAGAACCTATATTGAAGATGGAATTTTGCCAGCCGACCTACTCGAAGCTAAGAAGTTCAAATACAAATCTATGAGGTATGTGCTAATAAATGGTGTGTTATATAAAAGAGGATTGACTGCTAGTCTGCAACGATGTGTGCATCTAGCTGAAGTAAACGATTTACTTAAAGAAGTCTATGAGAGTCATGTGGGACCCATGTAGCAGGGATAACTTTGTTACAAAGAATCAACACATAAGGGTACTACTATCTAATTATGCGAGCAGATTGTACATTTTTTGCCAAGAAGTGTGATAAGTCCCGGAGGTTTTCTAGAATATGAAAGACTCCACAAGATCTCCTAGCATAAATTACTTCACCTTGGACCTTTGATATATGGGGAATTGACTTGATCGGGCCTCTGTCAACCTCCCGAGGAAGGTTCAAGTAACTGGTTGTAGCTATTGATTACTTTACCAAATGGGTGGAAGATGAACCCATGATCGATATGTCCTATAAGAAGGTGTATAAGTTCATTTGAAAGAATACCATTTGTAGGTATGGCTTGCCCTATACCTTTATCAATGATTATGGCACACAATTTGATAACGATGAATTTGTTGATTATTGTACCCAATCAATGTCCAAAAATTCACTCTGCTCCTGGCCACCCTCAGAGCAATGGACAAACAGTGGTAACTAATAGAACCTTTTTTAATGGGTTAAAGAAAAGGCTGGAAAATGTGAAAGGGAATTGGATCAATAAACTACATCATGTCTTGTGGGCTTACCGAACAACCCATAGAACAGCTACTGGAGACACTCCCTACATGTTAGCATTTGGTACTGAACATGTGATTCCTATCGAGCTAGGTTTACCTAATCATAGAGTTCTTAACTTCAATACCCCAATCAGTGATTTGATAAGAAGGCTGGACTTGGACATGCTAGAAGAGGTACGTGAAGATGTAGCTTTATGGAATGCACCCTTTCAACAATGGACTGCATGTTTTTATAATAAGAGGGTAAATCCGAGCAACTTAAAAGAAGGTGATTATGTTTTGAACATGGTAATTTACACTAAGAATAATCTTGAATCCAATTGGCATGGGCCTTATCGCATTACAG
Source organism: Sambucus nigra (assembly GCA_949130495.1). Classification (NCBI taxonomy): domain Eukaryota; kingdom Viridiplantae; phylum Streptophyta; class Magnoliopsida; order Dipsacales; family Adoxaceae; genus Sambucus; species Sambucus nigra. The sequence goes on along the minus strand of OX422207.1, from coordinate 351,133,029 downwards.
CAGTCACCCGACCAGGCACATATCGAATTGAGACCTCAGAAGGTGAAGAGTTTAAGAAACCATGGAATGCAAAACACTTGAGGAAATATTATGAGTGATGTAATCATGTTGTATTCAATTCATTTCAATATTAATGAGAATATGATTTCCCCAAAATTGTTATGTATTTTTTCGGAGTACTAGTGCAATGCACTACACAACAAATATGACAACAAAACCACCAACGAAATGTTGGTCGGTATTAGGGGTGCAACCGGTATGTGTTTTTACCGTACCGTATCATTTTGGAAAGAGGAAAAATGGTTTTTGTTTCATATTATGAAATACCGAAAGTCGATTTTATCGAACTCGAAAATACCGTAAATTTTTTTATTGATTTTGGTTTTTAGATATAAAAATCCAATTTATCGTACCGACTTATCGTACCAAATTTACCGTACCAAAATTATCGAATTTACCATACCAAAATACCTTACCAAACTTACCGAATTTATCGTACCGAAATACCATACCAAATTTACCGCATATTACCATATCATTTTCCAAATAAAAATTATATTTGAAAAATTAAAAATACCCAATTATCTAGACCCCTTTTTTAAAACCAATCTCATTCGTTCAATTCCTTTATTATAAATCCCACCAACCAAAGCAAACAAAACCCTAAACACACAAATTAGCCCCTCTCTCCAAATATCAGGTACCTTCTTCTCCCAAAGTACACACACACACCTGTTAGAAGGATTTTTTTCTCATTCAGAAGATTTTTGGGGAGTCATCAATCAACAAAACTGAAACATTCAAAATTACCTCATCTGATCAAATCAAAGCAATAGAATAAAAGCTATCAAACCCTTAAATCAAATCGCTTAGTCCATTCGGACACAGCAGGTGTGATAGGGGTTGCGGGTTGGGGACACAGGGTTGTGGGACAAAGCGGGTTGGGGACACAGCGGGTTGTGGTGTGACAGGGGTTGCTCGTTTGCGACACATTCGGACACAGCGGGTTTGGGACACAGGGGTTGCAGCTATTGGAGAGGGGTAATTACCATAAGAAGATCCATGAGTTTAGGAGCAGGAAATGGAGTGATAACCCTAGGTTTATGATCGTCATCATCTTCCAAGTTTTTATTAAAAAGCCAGTGAATGAAAAATAGTGCAATTAATAATGAGATAAGGCCAAACCCTAAAAGAGCTGCTCTCTTTTCTCTTTGGGAATTGAAGTTTGGGTTGGGGGGTATTGTTTGTGTCTGTAGGGGTTTTGATTCTTCTTCGTGTGCTGTTCCTAGAAGTTCTGGCCATTTTTAGCTCGATAAATGTTTTACAGAATCATCACACCCAAACTTTTAGGCTTGGGGTGGATCTAAATGAACATTGAATTAATGTACGAGTGTCGCTTTGTGGGAATCCACATTCATAAGGGAATAATCGATCACGACATGGCACATCAATGTATCGCGATCAACACATAAAATCACAAATCTTTATAGTCTTATTGGTAATATATTTAGTCATGTTTAGACACATCAATGTGTTTTTTTTAGAATAATCCCTCCATGTTGTTTTTTTCAGCATAATCCCTCCCTGTTGTTTAAGATGTGTCCCCGGGAGAGTTAAAGAAAGAGTGAAGTGTATCTCTTGTACTTAATCATTGCTCCTTAGTTATGTTATAAGACAGAAATTTATCACACTTATTTTGATTGTTGTCTATATTTGAAACTATATATTTGATAAAATCTTAAAAAGTTCCAAATTAATTTATAATTTTTTTTATTTGTAGGTTTTAATCAACAATGGTTTTGAAAGGCAATATTTGTACGCTTATAGCAACCTCTGAGGTGTTGGGAAAGAGAAAATGGAACAAAAAAATTAGGAGTACGATAATAATGAATATTTTGACCATTATTAAAAGATTGAGAGAAAGGGACAGATTGAGTTCATATATTGTAAACAACGTTTTCCGGAGATTGAACCAACAGATAAACTTTGGGCTCATTTGGGAGATTGCGTAGAATGGAATCATGTTGATCGTGTTTAGACTAATAAAAAATTATATGATAAGAATCAACTTTACAAGTGGTCTGTTAAGGACCTCTACACTCAAAAACGCATAAAATTTGCTAAGTTACTAAAAATGTTGACAATGGGGCTTAATAACACAGATTAGAGTATCACGTGGGATTATTTTTTGAGAGAGTTTAGAAATAGTGTCTTTTCAGAAGATGAATTAAATAGTATCTTTTTTTGTTAATACTTCCAAATTTTTCTACGCTCTAACCTTCTAACTTGTATTGGAGAACTACATGACATTTTATGTCTTTTTATAACGAAATATTAAGTATATCTTTCTTGTTTAGCATATCCCTTATTTATTATTTGTTGTTACTCATACTTATTATTTGTTTAATATTTTGTATTTGTTATTAGATGTCAGCGATGGATGAAACAAATAATAATAATGCTGAAATAAGCAAGGGTAGCACTGAAGTGAGTCAAAAATGAACAAAGGGAGGTACTAAAACTGTCACAAAGTCAAACCAATGTAGTTCTCTCATTTGGACTCATATGAATAGACATATTCTTGATGCTAAATATATGGGTACCTATGATTTTGTTCATTACGGAGCAAAGTTTAATGCTCCTTCAGCTAACGAGACTACTTTGTTCTAGAATCATCTTAAAAGGAGATGTAAAAAATATTTACAATCCGAAATAACCGATAAACATATAATTTTATCAATGGAAGAAACTCAAAAAACTAATTGGAAGTTTGATCAAGATATAGCCCGCAAGACTCTTGCGAAAATGATTATTCTTTGTGAACTTCCATTTACTTTTGTTGAAAAGGAGGGTTTTCGGTTATTTGCCAAAGAGTTAAATCCTAGGTTTTATGTAGTTTCTCGAACTACTATCACAAAAGATTGTTGGAAAATTTGTCTTGAAGAACATGCAAAATTAAAGCATTATTTTATGACATCCTCTACACGTGTTTCCCTGACCACTGATTTATGGACATCTATTCAAAATTTGGGATATATGTGTTTGACCGCTCATTATGTGGATAAGGATTGGAAGTTACAAAAGAAAATCATTAATTTTTGTGTCCTTCCACACCCACATAAAGGTGAGGCAATTTCTAAAGCAGTGGAGTCATGATTGTTAGGGTGGGGTTTAGAAACGTTGACAACAATTACCCTTGATAATGCAAAAAATAATGATAGGTGTGTTGGTGATTTGAGAAAAAGATTTAACAAAAGAAATGGGTTATTGTTGGGTGGGGAGTTTTTTCATGTGAGATGTTTTGTACACATTATCAACCTTGTTGTAAGGGATGCAATTTTTGAAATTAAGGAGACAGTGAAGAGACTTCGTAGGAGTGTGAAATATGTGAGAAGTTCTCCCTCAAGGTTGCAAACATTTAAAAAGTGTGCCGCAGAAGAAAGGATATCATCAATAAAGTGGGTATGCCTAGACGTGAAACAAGGTGGAATTGTACATACCTTATGATTGGTGCGGCAATCCAATATCAAAAGGCATTTGAACTCCTTGATGACAAATATGATATGTACAAAGTAGAGGTTAGTAGCAAAGGAGATGGTGTCATGTGTGAGAGTGATTGGAAGACATTGAAAGCTTTGCACGCATTTTTTGAAGAATTCTATCTTCTAACAAAATGTATTTCCGGTTCTCATTACATCACTTTAAATTCTTACTTTGGTGAAGTAACTTCCACTAAAGACTTACTCTTAGAATATTTAGAGAGTGATAATCCTTTTTATCGTAACATGGCTATTAAAATGAATGTCAAATTTGACAAGTATTGTGACATTTCTTCTTTAAACTTACTCTTCGTTATTGCTATTGTCTTGGACCCTCGGCATAAATTGTAATATGTAGAGTATTGGTATAATGAATATTTTACTAAGGATCACACACTTTCTCAAGTAGAAAGAGAGTGTAAAGTGCTTGACTTCATTAAAAGATTGAAAGGGTTAATGCCACAAATGTATTATGACTACAAGTTGGAAAATGACTCTTTTGTTGAAAGTGAGTCAAGTGTGGTTCATTGTGATGGTGATATTTGGGGTAATTTAGTTGGAAATGTTGACAAGCGTGCTTTGAAGAAAAAAGAATTTTCAAAATATTTGAAAAGGAAGGATAATGTTGAATTGACGAATGATTTGGATCAATACTTGCATGATGGTATAGAGGCTCTTGTTGATCAATTTTTTAATGTTTTGACTTGGTGGAAGGGAAAGATTCCAACATACCGTGCACTTGCATTGATGGCATGTAATTTCTTGGTCATTCCTTTGATATCGGTGGCTTTCGAGTGTGCTTTTAGTACAAGCAAAAGAGTCCTTGATCCATTTCATAGCTCTTTGATACCAAAAACGGTGGAATGTTTAGTATGCGCCCAAGATTGGATTAGAAGATCCACAACTCTTGAAATTGAAGAATCACTTGAAGCACTTGAAGGCATTGAAGCTTGTATATATTTTATATTCATAAGTTTTAAGTTGACTTATTTTGTTCACTTATTTATTTGTATTTATTGATATGCATTTGTTGTTGTGCTTGTAGGTGTGATGGATGAGTTCAATGGATTGAACATTTGTTCGGATTAATAGACATTGATCTTTCGAAAAATGAGGTATTTTATGGTTGTTTTAATGTTGTATTTAAGGTTCTTTAGTGTTGTTTTTAGTTGTTTTTAATGTGTTTTAGGACTATTTTTAATGCGTTTAGGTGCTCTTTTAAGTGTTGTTTTTAGTGTATTTGAGGTGTTGTTTTTAGTGCGTTTTAGGTGCTATTTTGATTGCTTTTTAGGTGCTGTTTTTAGAGCTATTTTTAGGGCTATTTATGGTTGTTTTTAGTGCGTTTTAGGGTTGTTTTAGTGCGTTTTAGGTGTTGTTTTTAGGGTTGTTTTTAAGTCATTTTAGGACTGTTTTTTGAGCTGCTTTTAAGGAGTTTTAGGGCTGTTTTAAGGTGTTTTATGGACTGTTTTAGGAATGTTTTTAGGGATATTTTTAAGGCGTTTTAAGACTATTTTATGGTTGTTTACAAACTTTTTAATGTTGTTTTTAGGAAAGATTCTCTAAGTTTTTTCTAATATTATTTTTTCTTGTCTTTATTTACAAGTGAAGTGAAAAAATTGGAGGCAATAGAGAAGAATAATGGTGTTGTTTATTGTGAATGGTGGTGGTGTTTTATTTTGTCTTTTGAATGATGGTGTCTTTTAGAGGCAAGAATTATTTACGTCAAGCTTTTTTCTTTTGTCTTTTGTAGTTTATTTTACATGATGGTGTTGTTTTATTTCGCTACTGTATTGTAATAATGTGTATTAATATAAAAAAACGCAATTAACTGTGAAATATAAGTTGTTTCTTCATGATCTTTATTTTATTTTTGGGGCAATTTGTATTATATTTTAGTTTCAAGTAATGCATTTAACCGATTAAATGATTTCAAAATTTTACTGGAATCATATTGTCGAAATACAGAATTTAATGAATGCACAAATCGATATGAAATTCTGGTATTTATCGGGAAAAAAACGAATTGAAACCAAAATTATCGAAACCAAAAAAAACTGAAAAAATGAAATACCGGTCGGTTTGGTTTTGGTTTTTGTTTTTATGTACTGGTCGGTAAATTGGTAGGGTACGATTTTACCATTTAGATTGTGGTTCTGGTATTGGTAAGCGGTCGTTACTGACTATACTGTACCTAGTCGGTATCAATAAAAACACCAAAAATATTGGTCGGCATCAACAAAGTTAGCTGTCAATACAAACTACCAACAAAAATGTTGGTCGGTATCAATAAAAACACCAACAATGTTGGTCGACATCAATAAAGGCACCAACAAAGTTGGTTGTAAAAAAACCATACAAGGCAAAATTGTAAGTCCCAAATGCTTTGTTAACGAAGACCCATATGAATAATTTTCATCTAAACTGGGCTAAAACATGGACAAATGTTCCACTCACGCCTAGGAATCAAGGTAACTAATGCAATTACCTAAAAATTGAGGTACATTAGTAGAACCATGGTGATGCATTGGTAATTGGTATGATAATTAGGATAATCCTAAGGATATCAATAGAACCGGTGAAAAACTACTGATTGACAAATCGTCAACCCAAAATTAGATTTTGACTAAAAGTTGATCCATTCACAGTCAAAGACTATGAAGATAATCATATACGAAGACTAACTAAAAATTGATGATAAAATAAGATTTTCATTAAGTCAATTAAATGATTACATATTGTTGATTAACAACCAGAAAGAAAATACAAATCCTTATTCTACAGGGCGTTTTCCTTCAGCCTTAGAAACAAGATTCATGCCAACTAGAGGATCATTCAATGTATAAGGAGAGTTGATGAAGTTAAAATCTTGAAGCATAGTAGCATTACTGCTACTAGGTAGATCAAGCAGATGAGGAGGTCGAACGATCTCTAGTTCATCATGTAGCTCGTAATCTCCTAAGTACCTCAAAATCAAGCATTGAGGAATACGATGAATAGGAATCCAATTAACATCTAACTTGAATGGAGTATTGCCAAGCTCCAGAAAACATGGGTTATACGAATCCCACAATGAATTGTTCTGATCCACATTCATCACAGTTAAAGTGTTCATCAAACCCCATTTATAGGATTCATTCTTAGCCTGTTGCAGCTTATCATCAAAATTCCCTAGAGATTCATTATACCCATCCATCAAAACCTCCCTTAGATGCTTATGGAATTAAAAGGTTAATTTATCAACTTGATACTACATCTTCTTCAGTACCCCATCCTTAATCTGTAATTGGGAAGATTGAGTGGATAGTTATTTAGACAAGGTCTGCAGCTTCTGGGACATCTCAATAATAGCTCGGTCTTTGGCTTTTAACTGTGCATCTTGATTGGCAAGGGTCTGTTGAGTCCTAATGTCTTTTATGGTTCCTCGTCCAGGCTTATTCCTTGCTCAGGAAGAGGATGCACGCTTAATATTTTTTAAGGATTCCAACTCGTCCCTCAATGTTGCATTTTTAGTAGCTAAAATGGAGTGTCCCTCATTAATAGTAGCAATAATTGTTCTAGAGGAAGACTTTAAAAGATTCACTTCATCCCTTAAATTATTATTCTCCTCTCCTATAAGTTTGGCAACAGTTCTAGTTTCTTCAACTTCAAGCTTAAGTAAAACTTCCTTTTTGTTATAAATAGAAATAAAGTTGTCAAAACCCCAACCTACACTCAAGCTTCGATATTTCTACTCATAGCTCTTGCATAACAGCGCATTGGACTCTTTATATTGTTCTTGAAGTTCTTATGTCATCTCATAATACACAACATTGTTTGATATTGCTTTATCAAGTAAGTACTTTAAATATTTGTAGGCCTCCTTAGCCTGCTCTGATGCATTGTCACCAAGAAACTTAACAATTTCTTCCTCGGATAAGTCTGTATGACCTTCTTTGAAAAAAGCATTGCATTTTATCAGTAGCTCGGTACCATTGGAAGACAGTTGTTCCATCTTTGTTATAAACTAGAAAGAAGAAATGACCACCAATCAACAATAAGAATGAGCAACAAGAGACAAAAAGGAACAAAATATTTCTTTTATTGATAATAAAGAAGTTCAAATACAATAAAAATAAAGAAAAGGGAACAAAAAGAAAAAAGGAAAATTCTTAATAACTTTACACCTTCTACCTATTAATCTCAATCTTCTCAGAAGAAGGGGCTACGGGCTGGAATTGCTCGGTGTTCTCAGATTGAAGAAGTGAAGACTTAGTGATTTTAGGCTGGTCGATGGCAGATTCAACCACTAGAGAAGACTCCCCAGAACCAACTTCAATTCTTTCAAATTTACTTCAGTCTCTTTCGAGGATTTTATTTTCTTATCAACTACAATTAAATTTATAAAGCAACAGTCAGTATGATATTTAATCAACTATAAACAGCTCAAAATTACTAAAACACAAAACAACTTATTCTGTTGCCAAAGAGTGGGCATCTAGGTCCTTGGTATTTAGCACCTCCAATTAAAGGGACATGTTGCCAATTTTTTACAACTACCCCGTGATCAAAATAATCCCTATTAGAATTAGGGAGGTTAACTACTAAATCTTAACTAACTTCCCTAGTTTTCAAATAATAAGTGGTATCATTAGTTACCCATTTATAACAAAACATTATTTCTGTAATCCCTAATTAGGTTTCATGGATTTGATTTAACCTATATACTCTATTCACGACTCTCCATGTGTTAGGAGCTACTATTGAAGGTACAATGTCAAATTATTGACAAAACTCCAGACATAGGGTATTGTGAGGAAATTTGAACCCACATTCAGCAATAAAGATGAAAGGGAACCAATGGCCTTCAGTAAGAAAAAAAACATCAGAAGGAAAAGTGGGATGTTCTAGTACAACACAAGATGGAATGTTAAAATCACTCATGAACTTATCAATCGGCTCAATAGAATAAACCATGATGAAGAAATAAAGAAGAAGAAATGAAAAATTCTTGCAAGGGTTTAAGGATTCATCAAGAACTAAAGACAGAAAAGAAAACGATCGTATTAAAGTCCAAAGAACACAGCAGCAAAATAAAAAATGAGAGATAGAAGATGATCGAAGTTTTACCGCTCTTTTTATAAGTCGTCTTAAAAACTAGAAAAAGTAATGATTAGAGTAAACGAAGATTGAGTTTACGGTGGCTAATAAGGTAAAAGATGAAGATACCCCAGAAAGGTTCGCTAAAACTTGAAATATTTACAAAATTGCCATTCGCACTCAAAAATTGTCAATTATGTGGATATATTTCACGAGTCTGGAAGGTCTGCAGTCAACCAAGCAACCTGAACTACTTTTAAAGCATAATATTACCCACTTTCGCATCAGCTCCAAGTATGAAACATTGGGGGCTTCTGTTGATACCAAAATTTACCACCTGACATGGACCAGTTATAAGCCAACACGTGTCATCCAATGTGGCATAAGTCCAAGACAGCATGATGCAAAACTCGACGAAAAAGGAAGCCTAACGAACAAGGCAACCCGACCAACTGAGAAGACCAACCAACAGACTAAAATCCAACCTGTATAGCCACCTAAGCGACAACAATTTAACAACCTATACAAACTAGTGAAGCGACATCAGTAGTATATTTAATTCTCATTATGTATCGATGTAAAGGCCTAAAAAATGACGGCATTCCATCCTTTCACACGATAACTATCAGCACCCCTCTCGGGTTATAAATACATTATATCACCCTCATTCTAGGGGAAGGGAAAAACAAGTCAAGGCAATCAATACATAACAATGGACGTAGGCTTTTCCATTAAGCCGGACCACTTTAAAAATCTCTTTGTCTTATTTGTTTTTGATTATTTATCTGTGATCAATCAATTATGCCAAGTCTAGTTTTTTTCATCAATCATTATAATGGACAAATAGTTAGATTACACATATTTCAAAAGATTTTTAAAAGGTGATATATGTAATAAGAATATATTTCAAAGAAAATATTGAAAAAGATTTGAAGAAAATAAAGGTTGGGGAAAATTTATGAAAATTCTGACTTGGAAAAGAAATTGATTTTGAAAACTATGTGGAGAAATAAAAAAAAGGTTGAAAAGAAAGAAAAGTCATTCTTGAGATATCATTTATCTCTCCCTTATCACAAATAGTTATAATGAATATTTGAAAGGAAAATATGGATAGTATACCCTTTAGGAATCATAATAAAAGATTAAACGAGTTATTGTCTAAAATAAAACGTGAAAACCTGTGAACATTAAAAATGAAACTTGTACCTAAAAAGAAATAAGGGATCTTACACTTGTACCCCCCACATTAGAGTTCACATAAAGTTGTACAACCTTAAATTCATAAAAACTCCGAATAAACTCACAAGGTATGATGATACTGATTAAAAATATATGATTTCATGAAAAACCTCCCAACATCCTTCACATGAAACAAGATTAAATGGCACTCACTTGATCTCATTACAACAACCAAGTTTATGATGAGATTTCATATTATCCTCAATACACATTTGAAACCTATTGTTCTTACACAAAATAATCACATATAATTTCTTAAAGACAAATTATACATGATTCACCATTTACCTACACTATTTTTGCATCTAATGAAACAAAAGAAAAGAAACTTACATTAAAAAAATTGGAAAATCATAGAACACAAAAACCTTGTTTAACAACTTATGAAAGATTGGAGAAATAAATAGTGTTGTTGGATAACTGAAAACCCTTAAGAATATTGAAACAACATTGACCAATTCTTCACCTTAATTTAACTACAATCAATAATACTATATCCTACACTCTCCACCAAATCACTTACATAGAATATGAATATGGTGCATCCCTCATAATTATCGGAATAAAATGTGAACATTACATGATACATAAAATATCAAAACAGGAAGAAAATTAACCAAGCCCTTGTGAATTTCTAAGAAGAAAGATGCAAAACATTAAGTATTTCAAAGATTTTGTGCTGATATGTTTTATTCAAAATAATCACTATTAGTTTAGCAAACGTGATCCAAAATTCATCAAAGAAATACTCTTAGGGTAAATAGTCAAGCCTATAATATTTTACACAAAATCCCGCGTCATCTAAAAAAACATACATATCACATTTGATGGAACCGATAAATATTTCTCTAAAAACAAGGATTGAAACCAAGTATAAAAAGAAAGAGACACCCTTTATATAGGACCAACTAAGAATCGAACAAGGAAGAAAATATCACTGGAAGATATAATCCCACCTAGACATACCAAAAGGTTGGAATTCATATACCAAAACCATCCTAGGCATCTCATGGATTTTTGAATATTTTCTTACCAAAATTTCAATTTTATGTGATAATTCAAGTACGATGTCTATAATAAAGATCCAGTGCAACATTATTGGACCAAATGTATTAAACATCAAACACCACTTCAAATGGGATGTGATACCTCAATTTACTTGCTGGCATCTTTACCAAATAGGATTTTCACCTTCCAATGTTACCTTGGCATCAAAACTCCAATTGACATTTTTTAGAAACATCTGCAATGCAACTACATTATATGTTATGCCATACTTTTCATTGTTTTAAAAACTTCACTTTCGCACACAGCAACTACCTATGATATTTAAAAAAATAATTTCAAAATACCTTCTCACCAGTAACTCAATATATCCACTATATAAACCTCACATGTGCTTCTAATTTAGAAATACTTCAACCACAACAATATAAGTAAACCCTGATATGATTCTTACTCAATCTCTGCATGAACAAATATTATCATGATATTATTGTCGCGTGATCATGAAAAATATTATCCACTAATTACCTTAATAATCTAGACCCATGATGGTAAAAGGTATTGCCTCCTAGTATTTCCACATTACCTCTTTTCAGGAGAAAACCGTCAGAAAAGTACACTCACCTAACCACAACAATAAGAGTAAACCCTGGTATGATTTTTACTTATTCACTTCATAAAAAAATATTATCATGATACGACTCTCTCCTGATAAAATGTTATGCATCCATATAGATTATGAAAAGTATTATCAACTAATTACCTTAATTTTCTAGACCCATGATAGTAAAGGGTATTGCCTCCTAGTACTTTCACACTACCTCTCTTTTGGAAAAAGTCATCAGAAAAGTATCATCACCCTTTTCATTAATGACAAGGGGGGAGAACCACGATATAAGAAAACGTGATTCTATAATGAAGGGGGAGAAAATAGTTTTTCTAAAACCAAGTCTCAAAGTAAGGGGGAGACTGTCAAACATTTTCTCAAACTATATCATATGTACTCTCATCGTCAAAAATGGGGAGATTGTAAAACCTAATGTATTTCAACCAAAAGTATTTTATTTGATGAAAACACATCTAATATAAGATCAGCACTTCACTATCTTCTACCTAATTTACTTGATGTTAAATAAAGCACTCAATACATTATGAGATATGAAACCAAGACCACTTCATCCGGGAAAATCATGCAACCATCCCATGCAAGAAAATAAAGCCCTAAAATCTAAGACAATGATGAACATATACCAAAGGCAATGAAGTTCATAATATTGACTTGAAGCCTTCAACCTCACACATTTTCAATAAACAATCAACCAGTATTTTCACCCAAATCTTGCATCAACCTGTGTACCCCATATATGTTTCAATCAACTAGTATGAAATCATCCAACATCCAAGTTTAAGATATTTATAATAAAATCATTTATATACAAGTTTTTCCATCTCAACACAACCTATTATTCAGTTCATGCAAGAAAATCATCATAATCTCTTTATTGACGCCTCAAGCCAGTCAAAGAAATACTCAAAAGATCCAGACAACTTTTACTTTATTTTGTTGTACTTTAGGAACCAATGTACAAAAGTAAAGTAATTATTTTGATCATGTTTAAGATCATCTCCACTGACCTAAATCTAAACCTTCCCTAAGGTCTGGACCCTAAGAAAACTTGATGTTGAGCAAAACCAAGAGTTTCAGCCGACTCAAAGTCACTTTTAGTGGATAGAAAGTCTCATAAATCACTTTCATCCATGACACCTTCACTTCGAGACATCTCATATTTTCCAAAGTATTATTTGTGATATTTAGTCAACTGGACTCTACTTCTAGTCAACTGAATGTTCCAAAATGTGAGCATTAATGTTGAGAACTTCTTCCAACCTTTCAACCTATTATCCCGTGAGTTTCTAAACTTCTACCAACTATTATACCAACATTTAGCTTCCCTAAACTTCATCCCAACCCTATATGTACCCACCTCCTCTTTCATACCAAGACACATAAACAACAATGATACTCTCTCAAATAATGTTCTATTATCTCAAAGTTTGTGCCATCCCCACTCTTAAGTATTTAGTGAGAGAAATTCCTTATGATTTTTAAACCCCCAAAACTCTCATCATACCTTATCTTCAAGAAAAATCATTTGAACCTAAATTCCCATTCCCTCTTTAGCAGAGTTACAATCCCAATACCCCCTTATGCTAATGCTATACCCAAAACCCCAATTGAGTTATATACTTGTGAAACTAGTTAGCTTGTTTTTTTAGCGAGAAAAAGTAAACTTATAATTATATTATTTTCGTAAAGCAACTTTGATTTACATTAGGTTACAAATATCATTGTTGTGACTCACGGTTAACTTCACTGTATCTTCTCAGTCAGTAGTGCCATTATTGTGAATAGTTAAGGCATTTAATGTCCTTGGGCTATTGTCTGGGTACTGCTTCGGTATTAACGAGTTTAGTGTCTTATTGGTTAAAGTTTGCAAGGTAGTGTTTCTTGGGAGGTTTTGGCTCCCCCGTAAGTTAACCGTAGATAGTGAAGTTCTCGAGTACCGTCTTGAGTGTGGACGTAGGCAGAGGTCAAACTACGTTAAAATCTTCGTCTGGAAAGTTTCATTTATCCCACTATCTCTTAACTGATTATATTTATTATTTATTATTTTTTTACTTATAATTAGATTTATCCTATTGCAATTAATCATTACAAAAAAGTAAAGAACGTTTTTAAAATTCTCATTTAACTCGTATAACCAATTCACCCCCCCTATTGGGTATATTTTTGGGCCAATGGAGAATATTTTCATATCTCTTCCAGTTGCACGTATATAAAAATGTTAACATCATTCAATCATGATGTGCACGCTTACTCTAATAGTTCTATCTTCACTTATCAAACTGGGTACAATACGAACTGAGTGCCTGAGTTTCTCAGCTCCTTCCATATGAGAGGTCTTTATCTTCCATATTAATGAATCTAGGTGTAACCTTTTGGTTAGTCCACGAGTCACCCTATATTAAGTGTATAAGAATAAGTGTTGTCTTCGGTGTATTCCATAGTGATATCATTTAAGGATTTAGAACTAGTGGCATATACTAAATTGGAAGTTTTAATCATTTGCATCATCTAAGGAATGTCTTTTAAATTATTAACCCAACACCCATTTTATGTAATGAAACAAGTTCACTTGATGTAAAAAAAAACACGTATATATAAAGAAAGTAATGGATATTTTCATTGATAGCTAACGAGTAAACTCAATACATTACCCTATAAAGATAAATTCATTACATCAGTCTAGTGATAGTATTTCTTGAGATAATTTGTGTTTTAAGGGTTAGCAAAAGTCCCTCCTTCCAGGCTTTCCAACTGATAGGTGCTAGATAAGTCCTCCTTTGTGATTTGAAGTGGTCAATGCCACTTAGGATGCAATATGTTAGACTTTTGAATGACCTTCATGGGAATATAATCCCCATCTTTTAAGAGTCGACTTTTAGCCCTTTTGTTATAGTACCAACCTGCGCTTTGTTGGTAGGCAGTCTGATATATCAAAGCATAATATTGTCTTTCTTCTAATAAGTCCAAATTAATTTGACACTCTTCATAATTGTTTTCTTCATTGAAAATTCTAGATTTTATGGATTTGTAAGCTAATTTCTATTAGGACCACATATTTTGAGCCAAAAGACAACATGGATGGGGTTTCACCCTATCATCATTCTAGGAATTATTATGTAGTCCCAAAGTATGATATATAACTCAATAATGTTTCCCCCACTGCCCCACCAATGGTTACTTCAACCTTGGCTGCGGGAACCCCTGTACTAGTGTAGTGTAGGTCCGATAGGTGCAACACCAACGATGATCGCTAACATAGGAGGGAGTATACCGATTGCGCCAATAACTCTTATTGATGTGGTACCACTATTAACCAGTTATCCACCCTCAAGCATGGAGGAAATGAAAAAGAATATGTTAAAGTTCATAGCGGTGTCTAAAGGCTAAGGAGGCAATTCCTCAGTTTATGATGATTTTTTTACTCCTTACACAGAGGAGTACAATAATGAACCATATCCAGTAGATTATATATACCCATATTTGAGAAATAAATGGGAAAAGGTACTAATCCCAACAAGCATGTGAAATGGTTCATCAAGAGTCTGGGGACTTAATGTAATGATAAAAAGCTAAGACTGGGGGAGTTTTCAAAATCCCTGACATAAAAGGCTTGTACTTAGTACTCCCACTTGGTGTCAGGAAACGTGGCCTCTTTGGAGGAATTGCACATGTTATTTGTGCAAAAGTTATTTTTGTAAAAGACGAGTTTACACTTAAGTAACTGACTCACGAGAAACAAAAGTCAGTGGAGAATATTGTTTCTTACATTAGAAGATTTTGCGAATGCTCTCTAGATGTGAGAGGGGAATTTCGAGAAGATAAAATTTTACAAGTTTGTACTGAAGGGCTACTGCCCGAGTTTATTTTCCACCTGATCAATGATACATGCGAAGGAACATTTTCTTCATGTTTAAAGGCAACAAGGTATATTGCTCTAATGGTAAAACCCGCACCATCTCCACCTGCCTTGTCAAGTTTGTTGTTAAGGCCATCAGATAACTAGGGAAGGGAGTACCCCTGAGGGTAAACTATGTCGATGACGGGGGAAGAGGGTAACGAGGTGGAAATCGAGGAAAAAGAGATAGGGGCAATAAGAGGAGATTTGAAGGGGAAAAGTACTCTCCCGAGCAACCATGCACAGTGGAACAAGCATTAAACATATATGACCCCATGGTTCATGTGACACCCCGCATTTTTGGTGAATTAAAATTATGGGATTAATTATTATTGTTCGATTAATTAAATTAAAAAGTGAGAAATTAATTTGTTAATTGATTAATTCGGATTAAAATAATTATTAGCTAGTGTGCCAAAGGTTAATACTTATTGATAAAAATATTTTTTAATATCATTGTGTGGATATGTAATATGGAATTATGAAATTTTATAAATTGTCGAGAGTGAGAAATACGTCAGTTTGGTATACTAAGTCAGCACGTGCGTGCGAGTCATGTTGGGACTAATTTAATGGATCAAAGAAGTGAATTATTTTTAAGTGACTCGTATGGTCATTTTGAGTGAGCCATTGAGTTCGGAAGGGTCGATATAGTCAAAATGGTGTACCCGGGGGTTTAGTTTGGGTCCCGGGCAATTTTAGGCCTAACCGGCATCTCGGGATGGCATTTTGGTAAATTGCATTTTTGGGGTTTAATTAATGACAAAAATTGGAGATGGTTAATATCAGTTATGTAAAGGAAAAGTTATAGTATTATGCACAAACTTCATGGGAGAGCCACAGAGGGTGAGAGAGAACAAGCCCCAAGAGATTAAGGCAAAAAACACATCATCTTCCACCACCGTGACCACCTTTGTGTAAATAGAAAGATGAGAAACAAGACTATACCAAATTCATCAGTGGATCAGAACATCAATTCGAGGCAAGTGTTTATTACTTGATTTCATTCTTTTAGCAAACTTTATGCTCATGTTAGTATAGGACTAGAAACCATGTTTATATATGATTTTGAGGAAATTAGGAAGTGTAAATTCTTAATCTGATGTAAAATAAATATAGGTTGATTCATCCATTTATGTAGAGGAAAAACCATGAAGTTTTATATTGACTGATGAACGAATCTGTGAATTACATGTTCTTGAGTTGGAGGTTAATGAACTAGGGTTTTAGTGAGTTAAATTGGGGATTTCGGGTTTATGGGTGAATTGTGATGATTTGATGCTTCTAAGTTGGGGGAAATCATCTAAACATGTTAGGATATCAATTAGATTTGCTGATTTGGTGTTTGTCTTGAGAATTTAGAGGCTTTAGGATTGGTAATCTGGAGAAAACAAAACTGAAAGAGGAAAAAACATAATAAGTCTGGTGGAGAAGAATACTACTCAATCTCATTTAAACGAGATTGAGATTCTTTTGAACGAGATAAGAACTCGCGAGATTTCATTCAAACAACATCTGACCTGGTTCGAACGATAGGTCCAAAACTTGGAAAAATTACAATTTTTCCCATTTAGGTTTACGCAGTTTTTTTGAGATATGGAAGTGTCATTTGGTGATTGTAGCATGGTGCAGAATTGTTAGGGAATATTCGTAGAGTAATACCTTAAATATATTGAAAGGTGAATTAACCTTGGAAATTTTGAGAGAGGGAATAACGAAAGTAACTATATTATAAGTACTAATGAGAGGATACTACATATGGAAAATACGTATAATGGTTGGGTGGATACCTTAAATTTTAATAGGATATGTGTATGTCTATTATATGTTTATTATTATGCGTATAGCATACCTATACTGCTTGCTATCAGGTGGAGGTTTTCACGCAGTGGACAATCTTATCCTGGGTGACCCAATGGGGGGATATTTGACTTGTACCTAGAGTATATTAACTTGGTTAAGTGCCATTTAAGATAGAGGATAGTTTCGTTGGCTGAATGGGAGCGTAGGTATGTGCGTGACCCATTTGGATGGGGAATATACTCGCCTCCAATATTTGTGTTTTGAATTCATGGTTTGTGAGAGATCGAACCAGTTGTCCTTTATGAAGTGTGTGATGCACCGGGATATGATAGAAAAGTATGCATTGCGCTAAGTGGTCTTAACCAAGGGGTGCATGATTAGTATATATATGTATAGGGATGATGTGACTGTGCGTGTGTGTGTGTGTGTGTGTGTGTGTGTGTGTGTGTGTGTGTGTGTGTGTGTGTATGTGTGTGTGTGTGTGTGTGCGCGCGCTTGTGGTTATGAATTTATTTATTGTGTGTAACTAGTAGATATGGTAATAATAATAATTGATTTGCGCCAAGTGGTATTAACAAAGGCGTGAATGTGTAGTATACATATATAGGGATGATGTGACTATATATATGAATAAACTTGGGGAAAATTCTACTGTGTGAAATTAGTAGATATAGTAATAATGAGAAATAAAATAATCTTAGTGGGTAAAAGATTAATCGGTCGAACGGTGAATAATGATATTTAGTTATGTGGGATAAACTATTTCAATAACGTATTGTATGGGCGATACGGGTATACTACTAGTGACGTAGATGGTGGTATGGTGACTTCGAACTAGTTAGGATGGGTAGCATAACTAATATGGGGTAGTTGTGCGTTAGGCGTGAACAATAGATGAGAAGTGAGAATCTCATGTGAGAGTCCGACAAGCTAACAAGCACATAATACTTGCTTTATGGCAAATTTTAAATACTTTCTAAAACAAATATTTTTACAACTCGGGTTGTGACTCGTTTCTTGCTATTGTACTCTCTTTGGCTATATTTAAATTATATATAAGGTTCCTAGCCATGGGTTACCACACATAGAGGCGTGGATCGTTTAGTAAGCTGAAGCAGTTGTGGGAGTTGCAGGTTCTTCTACTTAGTCGCCTCTATCAGTTTCTTCTGTTCTATTTAGACACTTCATTCATGGCATATTTCGCCCATTCTGAGTCATTTTATTAGAGATTGTACTCAGTTTACTTTAGTATTTTGTTTTTGATATACTTGAGGATTTTTATGGTTTGTTGGTTTGAGACTTTGAGCTGGAATGTTTTATCTAGTCTTATTTATTTCAGTAGTTGATTCGTGTTCAATTTTTATTATATTTATGTGGAATGTAAATAGCTTATATCTTAAAGAATGGATATTTATAAATGGACTATTTGAGTATAATTAAAATTAAATGTTTTGACACTTAGCTTAATTATCTATTAGGTGATAAATAAAGAAAAATTATTTTTCGGCAGTGATGCTAAGAATGAACCAACCGGCCAATTCAGTTTAATTTAGTAAAGGGCTGATCACCCAATATTTAATTAGGCGGGGTGTCAGAGGTAGTATCAGAGCATCAGGTTCTAGTGTCCTTAGGATCTATGCGGTTTTTTACGTTTCAGCGTAATATTCTTTGATGTAGAGCCTTACTATAGGATTGTTGTATTCCCTTACGTATGCGACTTACGTTCTCCTTCTATGAGTTATAATGGATGTGACTCATTATACGAAATCGTGTGTGCTTCGAGCACCAAACAATATAGGATGACCAGTGAGGTCCATAAGAAGGACTGCAGGAGAAGAAGCCCGACAGAAGACATAGAATAATTTGGGAATGGTGATCACGACAAAAGTCACCAAGAGTAATATTTAAGCAAGTGATAATAGAATTATCACTCGGGAACAAAGGTTTCCCTAGGCACAGTCGTAGGTAATAGTGGAGGGATTTCAGGACCACCTAGCATAGTCGACAAGGGGGAAATCCGAAAGACTCTTTTGAAAAGTCATCGATGAAGAAAGAGATAAAGTGTAACCTGTTAATGGAAGTAGAAAATCCGAAGGCAATTGTGTAGAATGGAGTGCTGTGACACTCAAAATTAAATTTAGAGTTAAAAGTGTAAATCTTAGGAGCGACATAAAGTGATTAGAGTCATTCACCACATATAAAGAAGTGTGTTTGAAATTTAAATAGAAGTTTCGGTACGGTTCGACCGTGGGGTCTTCCATTCGATGTTATACGAGAGTTGCAAGTGAAATCTTGAAACTTAGAACAATGGGTAATTTAAAGACCAATCGTGAGAGGAAAGTTGAATTGCATAATGAACTTCGTACGTGGAAAAAGGGCATAACATATAAAAGGGCCTATAGTTGACAAAGGATCGTGAGTAGAATACGAGGATGGATGAGAAATCCAGCTAGGAGAACTAATTTTGATGTTGTAAAGGTTATATGTTTGCAAGTTATTTCAGCGCTTCTATAAGAAGTGAGCCAAGAGGGTTAGAAAATTTGACAAAAAGCAAAACTGAACTTAACGGTGTTAGTGAACCACTACATGAGAGTATGCCTAATAGGAAACTCATTTAGATAATTTTGATTTATTGATTCCCTATAAAGTGACGATGAAGTTAATCAGGGCTGTAGAGGCCAACAATAGTTCCGAAAGTCCCGCATAGACAAAGGGACAACTGGAGGACAATTGGGAGCTAAGGTTGCCCGGTCCGAGAGAAGGACATGCTAAATGGTTAGTGGGACCAATAACTAGAAGTTTCCATATGCGTAAAGAATGGGACTACTAGGGTTGAATGTGTCCACATTAAGAAGTGAGATCGATAATATTAGAAATGGTAAGCCATGCCAGTTAGGCATAACAACTGGAGGAGTGAGATTTCCAGAGGAGGAACTAGGTCAAGATAATTGGGCCCAAGAAGTTACAACCCGAGACTGGTAGGTTTAGGCAGGACCAGTGGAGGTAACAGTAGCATATCAATCCTCAGGGTCAGTGGGGACCAGGAAGAAATAGGGTAACCAGTAAAGCCATAAGTGAGTCCTAGAGACGTTAGGTCAATGTTTAAGTGATGGGTGTGTAAGCCGTAGAATATAATAATGTTCCCATAACGAGGAAGTGGCAACTATTAGATGAAATCCCAAATGTATAACGAGTGCAAGTGATTATGAGTTGTTTTGGCCACGAGAAGTGCATGTAAGGACCATATGATTAGGAAAGATTGATGAAGTTTTGTTTCATCCTTACGAGAAAAGGATTAGGTCAAGTGACATGGGTGTGTCACAATACATATATGAATTGTTTACACTAAAGTTGGCATGTGAGTTAAGTTTAGTAGATACATTAATTGTGGACAATCTAGTTATAAGTATATTAATCATGGGTGATAGAACTTTTTAGATGTCATCAGTGAGTAAGTCGGGTGGGCACTAAAAGCATATTTTATTGTTATAATTTACTCTTGCCTTGAGGTAGGAAATTAGAGCTTATTATGGAAGTGTGTAGTGATATTTACCGAATGTTTTAACAATAGTGGATGGAGTGATAGACTATCGCGTTGGGTACTCCGGGGGAATAATATTATTTTGGTAAGGCTTCACCCAAAATAGGGTTGGGCTTATATATACATATACATATATGAAAAATTTATGATATCATATACTTTAATGAGTTTGTTGTCTCGTTAGATGTAATTTCGGTGCGTAGGGATTTAATTATTGATGTACCTCCGAATACATTGTGTTATTTATCAAGCAGTGAGATATAGCTCGTCATAGTTATTGCACCGAAACTTTGGATAGTGAGAGCACCATGTTTCATGTTATTTTAAGGTCATACGTAGATTAATATGTTAACATACGGAAAATTTTAGGAAGGTAAATATTATGGACTGAAGACCTTATGGATCTCTACGACCGAAAATGTTAGGTAGAAGTGTATTGAGGGGGTTCCTTGTTTGGATTTTGCTTCGCGAGACATCCCACGCATGAAACTGGCAAACTTTGGGAGTTAGAGAGAAGTTTGGTCGATAGTACATGGGTTTCATACCTTAGTTATTGTAAATATATGAGAATATAATTGAGAGTTGATAATTCAATTATGACTTAAACTCGGTAGAGCCGCCTAGTCCAGATATCATTTTGAATAGAATAATGACGCCACTAAAAGAGTGATTAAGTTATGACTGGTGGGGTGGTTGAGTACACCCCTACCTTATCAGCATGTCGAGTGCGTGAATATTGATTTAAGCGTAGAATATATTTCATTGATACAATAATACACGAGCCATAGGGTGTAAAAGCACCCTAGGTAATTGAATCTTGATTTTGTCTCCGCTTGGAACGTATGGGATAAGGTAAATGAAGATAGAGGTGGAGATATCAGGACTTGATTGTACGCTCACGAAAATGGTATGGTATTAAATAGTAGGTTGTGATTGTCATGTTAATTCAATAGCATTTATCCCGAGGAGTAGAAGTTTATTCTGTAATATTGTTAGAGGCTTATGTTTCATGAGAAACTGATTATTAGAGCGGGGGAAGAACCTGTGACCCGTGGTGGGGGCAAAGTCACATGGATCACGATTATAGGTACATTTGAGAGAATATAAGATGTATCATGTTATATATGATAATAGTGATAGGATTTAATGAAGAGAAATATTATTAAATTCATTTTTCAATGGGTCACCTGTCCGTTGGAAAAGGGTGAACCATCCGAAACTAATAAGGGTTTCTTTAACCATTAGGGATTCTTAAGTAGTAGTAATGAGCATTCCCAAGGATTTTATCGTGAAGGGAGTTATGATCCTATATTGGTGATAATGGATTGGTTGACTAAAGTAGCAATCGAGATAGTGAGGTTATATAGGGTACCGCTTGATATCGTGTACGAATGGGACAAGATTTTTATCTTTCGATTTTAGGAGAGTGTTCATGAGGCTTTGAGTACCGAGTAGTGATTTAGTATGACCTATCATCCACAGACAAATGGACAGAATGAGCGGACTAGTTAGATGTTGGAGAATAAATTATATGTGTACCTTTGAATATCAAGGGAGGACAAGAGTAGCCCTTTCCATTAATGGAGTTTGTGTACAATAACTAATATAAGTTCACTTTTGGTCATTGTGCAAGTTGAGGTATGGCACAGTAAGCCTTGTAGTTCTCCTGTTTGTTAGTTAAAGGTGGGGGACCAGGTACTATTGCAAAGATCGGAGTTGAGTTAATACTTATAGTATGGTTGTGCAAAATATATACTGCGCAAATGACCTACTTGTGTGCGATCATCGCGAGACAAAATCATATGTATCTAAAGAATGACTAATCTACTAAGGTGCGAATAGTAAATCTAGATAAGACTTGAGAAAGAACCTACATGACATGGTAACATTGAGTTTAGAATGAGCATATGTGGACTGTTCATTATTAAGGGTATTGAATAGCGTACTATATGGATGGTACGGAGTAGTTTACTTGGGAGTGCAATGATACGATGCGCAACATATATTTAACGTTGTTTGTACCTCATATACTTTTTCCGAATTTTAGGATGAAATTTCATTGTAAGGGGGAAGTATGTAACACCCCACATTTTTGGCGATTTAAATAATTATGTGATTAATTATTATTGTTGGATTAATTAAATTAAAAAGTGAGAAATTAATTTGTTAATTGATTAATTTGGATTAAAATAATTATTAACTAGCGTGACAAGGGTTAATACTTATTGATGAAAATATTTTTTTAATATCATTGTGTGGATATGTAATATGGAATTTTGAAATTTTAGAAATTGTCGAGAGTGAGAAATATAACAGTTTGGTATACTAAGTCGGGACGCGCGTGTGAGTCGTGTCAGGACTAATTTAATGAATTATAGAAGTTAATTATTTTTAAGTAACTCGTATAGTCATTTCGAGTGATCCATTGAGTTCGGAAGGGTCGAGATAGTCAGAATAGTGTACCCCGAGGTTTAGTTTAGGTCCCCAGGCAATTTTAGGCCTAACCGGCATCCTGGGAGGACGTTTTGGTAAATTGCATTTTTGGGGTTTAATTAATGACAAAAATTAGAGATGATTAATATCAGTTATGTAAAGAAAAAGTAAGGGTATTATGCACAAACTTCAAGGGAGAGCCATAGAGGGTGAGAGAGAACAAGCCCCATGAGATTAAGGCCAAAAACACATCATTTTCCACCATCGTGACCACATTTGCATAGATTGGAAGACGAAAAGAAAGCCTATACAAAATTCATCAGCAGATCAGAACATCAATTCGAAGAAAGTGTTTATTACTTGCTTTATTTTAGCACCATTTATGCTCATGTTAGTATAGGCTAATAGAAACCAAGTTTATATATGATTTTGAGGAAATTAGGAAGTGTAAATTCTTAATCTGATGTAAAAATAAATATAGGTTGATTTATCAATTTATGTAGAGGAAAAACCATGAAGTTTTATATTGATTGATGAACGAATTTTTGAATTACATGTTCTTGAGTTGGAGGTTAATGAACTTGGGTTTTAATGAGTTAAATTGGGGATTTGGGGTTTATTGGTGAATTGTGATGATTTGATGCTTCTAAGTGGGGAAATCATCTAAACATGTTAGGATATCAATTAGGATTGCTGATTTGGTGTTTGGGTTGAGAATTTAGAGGTTTTAGGACTAAAAATCTGGAGAAGACAAAACTGAAACACACAAATACGTAACAGGTCTAGTGGGGAAGAATACTGATCAATCTCGTTCAAACGAGATTGAGCTTCGTTCGAACGAGATAAGATCTCGCGGGATGTCGTTCAAACGACATCTGACCCAGTTCGAAGAACAAGTACAAAACTTGAAAAAATTATAATTTTGCCCAATTAGGTATACACAGTTGTTTTGAGATAAGGAAGTTTCATTTGGTGATTGTAGCATAGTGTAGAATTGCTAGGGAATATTCGTAGAGTAATACCTTAAATATTTGGAAAGGTGAATTAACCTTGGAAATTTTGAGAGAGGGAATAATGAAAGTAACTATAATATAAGTAGTAATGAGAGGATATTACGTATGAAAATTACATATAATGGTTGGGTGGATACCTTAAATTTTAATGGGATGTGTATATGCTTATTATATGTTTATTATTATGTGTATAGCATACCTACGCTACTTGTTATCAGGAGGAGGTTTTCGCGCAGTGGATAGTCTTATCCTGGGTGACCCAATGGGGGGGATATTTGACTTGTACCCAGAGTATATTAACTTGGTTACGTGCTATCTGAGACGTAGAATAGTTTTGACGGTTGAATGGGAGCGTAGGTATGTGCGTGACCCATTTTGTAGGGGAATATACTTGCCTCCAATATTTGTGTTTTGAATCTATGGTTCGTGAGAGATCGAACCAGTTGTCCTTTATGCAGTGTGGGACATGATAGCAGAGTATGCATTGCGCCAAGTGGTCTTAACCAAGGGGTGCATGATTAGCATATATATGTATAGGGATTATGTGACTATATATATATATATATATATATATATATATATATATATATATATATATATATATATATATATATATATATATATATATGTTTGTGCTTATGATTTTGTCTACTGTGTGTAACTAGTAGATATAGTAATAATTATAATTGCTTTGCGCCAAGTGGTATTAGCCGAGGGGTGCAGGTGTAGTATACATATATAGGGATGATGTGACTATCTATATGAATAAAATTGGGGAACATTCTATTGTGTAAAATTAGTAGATATAGTAATAATGAGAAATAAAATAATCTTAGTGGGTAAAAGATTAACCAGTCGAACAGTGAATAATGATATTTAGTTATGTGGGATAAACTATTTCAATAACGTATTGTATGGGCGATACAGGTATACTAATAGTGTCGTAGATGGTGGTATGGTGACTTCGAACTAGTTAGGCTAGGTTGCATAACTAATATGGGGTAGATGTATGTTAGGCGTGCACAATAGATGAGAGGTGAGAATCTCATGTGGGAGTTCGATAAGCTAACATGCACATACTACTTGCTTTATTGCAAATTTTAAATACTTGTTAAGACAAATATTTTGACAACTCGGGCTCTGACCCGTTTTTTTCTATTGTACTCTCTTTTGCTATATTTATATTATATATCAGGTACCCATCCACAGGGTTACCAAACGTGGATGCATGGATCGTTTAGCGAGCTGCAGTAGTTGTGGGAGTTGCGGGTTCTTATACTTAGACGCTTCTATCTGTTCCTTCTGTTCTATTCAGACACTTCATTTAGGGTATATTTCTCCCATTCTCAGTCATTTTATTATAGATTGTAATCCTTTTACTTTAGTATTTTATTTTTGATATATTTGAGGATTTTTATGGTTTGTTGGTTTGAGACTTTGAACTAGAATGTTTTATCCAGTCTTATTTATTTCAGTAGTTGATTAATGCCCAGTATTTATTATATTTATGTGGATTGTAAATAGCTTATATCTTAAAGAACGGAAATTTATAAATGTACTATTTAATATAATTAAAATGAAATGTTTTGACACTTAGATTAATTATTTATTAAGTGATAAATAAAGAAAAATTGTTTTTCCACAGTGATGCTAAGTATGAACCAATCGGTCACTTCGGTTTAATTTAGTAAAGAAATGATCACCTGGTATTTAATTAGGTGGTTTGTCACAGTGCAAGATAAACTTTAGAGATTAGTTAATGGTAGTATGGCTTAGGCATCTCGACAAGACAGAGAAGACAAACTTTTGTGTGGTACACAATAAAGTGAATCACCCAACTAGGGAATGTTTTTTTGTTAAGGAAGTTGATTCTCCATCACGTGAAGAAATGGAATATTGAACTTGCCCAAGGCAATGTGAATGACGACCCTCTACTAGCTAATGAAGCACACATAACTAGTTACTTTGATGAAGAAGCCGAGCAACTACTAAGGGAATAGTGGCTCCTAGAGGAGGACTTTGAAAAATCTCTGGAGGAATGTACCTTCAAACTGGATCAGTTGCAATTTAAAGATGAGGCAGACAAATAAAAAGAATATGAAGATGAAAAAAACATCATCAAGAGCTTGAGTATACAGATGGAGGCCTAATCTCTAGAGACTGTGAAAGTTATAATAGCCTTTGATGAGTCTACCTATAGAGACATGGAAGAAGTGTATAAACGTGAGGAGGATCAAATTGATCCTTGGATTAAATGTGCAGTAGTAGCACGCTCACAGAAGTTTGGTTGGTTATTCGACAAGTTAGTCTTCGCGAGAACTCATGATTGGAGGTTACGCGAGCTATCTTAGAGATTGCTAAGAAGAATATGGCTCTGTACTTGAAATGAAAAGGTCCTGTAGATAATCCTATAAGGAGGTAACTCTTTGAGGTTACTTTTTCGGAGGCCGACGGATCGATCAGGTACCCTCACAACAGGCCTCTTTATGTCGCAGCCACTGTGAATGATTGTGTTTTTACTTGTGTTTTGTTAGATGGTGGGGCATCCATCAATATAATTCCCATTGTGTCCTTTTATGCTACCGTCCTATCTGAGACACGGCTAGTACTATATAGTTTGTCAATCTCGGGGTATGACAACAATCGTCCAAATCCATGGGGTATCTTAGCGTGGGCATTACAATGGGGAAAATTACTTGTCACATAAAATTACACATTATGAACTGTGAGCCATCGTATCAATTATTAGTGAGAAGAGTGTGGATGCATAACCACGGGTTGGTTCATATACCTATCACCAATGTTCCAAAGAAAATGTAAAAGGCAAGGATGTGGTGATTCAAGCATCAAAAAAGCCGTTCGCAAAAGAGAAAGCTCACTTGTTAGATGTTTCCTTCAATACTGAGCTGGAAGAAGAGGCTATGGTGGTTACAAGGTACACTGGAGGCATCAGGATCCTGATCAATCGAGAAAGAATGCACGCACTAGCTCACCTAGTGGTAGTTTATCAAGAAGAACATGAGAAGGAGAAAATAAGGCCTCATATTTATTGAGGCAGTTGCATAATCAAATGACACCACGAATTGATCCTATAAAACATCAGGTCCAGCGCCAGAGTGTGCTCAGCATACACTCTGTAGGGAGTTAGAAGAAAATTTTCATAAAAGGTATCATAGGTAAGAAAACCTCCAACACTGCAAAAGAGTAGTTTTGCGTAACGGCATAATTATTTACAAATTATGAAGGTGTGAGCGGGTAGCTAAAGGCATGGGTGATGAATCCGATTTGGTTTATGAATTTTTCTTGGTGGAAAACCAAGGACAATGTTTGGTGATTGATAACTCGAGCATTTAAGAGTTTGTAGAAGAAGTGGTTGAAGAGCTAGAATGCATGAAATACAGACCTAGGACACAAACTCAAGATTTAGAAAAAATAAATATGGTTAAGGAGGGTGATGACCCTATCCCTATTTTTATCTTGAATGACCATAAAGGGCATCGTGAGAGGGTTTGATCGAGCTGCTACAAGAATTTAAGGACGTCTTCACATGGAAGTACACTGAGATGCCTAGGGTTGATAAGGAAGTGAGCTTCCACAAGATGAATATTTTTCCCTCAGCCATCCTAATGAAATAGGCTACTCGAATATATAAAGCAGAGCTGAATTTAAAGATCAAAGAAGAAGTGGAAAGTCTTCTCATAGTCGGTTTCATTGTCCCTATTTAGCATCTTATTTTGTTATCTAGCATTGTGCCAGTAGAAAAAAAATACAAGAGTCAGATTAGGATCTGTGTGAACTTTAGGGATATGAACTGTGCATGCCCCGAAAGATGAGTTTTCGTTGCCCTCTATAAACATCTTGATAGATACAACTGCGGGGGTATTAGATGTATAGCTTCATGGATGATTATGTGGGGTATAACCAGATCAATATGAATCTGGCTGACACTGAGAAGATTGATTTTTTAACACCTTTGGGTAACTTCATGTACACGGTCATGTCTTTCGATCTAAAAAATATGAGAGCCACTTATTAGAGAACCATGATGGTCATATTCCATGTCCCCTTCCATAAGATTGTGGAGTTTTATATTAATGACTCGGTAATTAAATCCAGGAAGTAGACTACTCACTTGGAAGATTTGAGGAGAGCGTTCACCCGATGTAGGAAGTACAAGCTGAAAATGAATCCCCTCAAATGTGCATTTGAGGTGACAAGTGAGAAGTTCATTGAGTTTGTGGTGAATAAGTAAGGAGTTCAGACGGATCTTGAAAAGCAGCGATCCATCCTTGAGATGCCAAGGACAACATCAGGGAGGGAGTTGAAGAGATTCTTAGGAAAAGTTTCCTACTTGAGGCGGTTTGTGCCCGAACTTGCTGAAGTGGACCAACCACTAATGGAATTATTGCGAAAAGGGTCCAAGTTTGCGTGGGAGAAGATCCACCAAGAGTCCATGAACAATCTTAAAACACTCCTCACGTCACCCCGAGCAATCATCCCTCTGAAGGCAGGAATTCATTTACATTTGTATCTTACATCTACTTAAAGATATATCAGGGCACTATTAGTCCAAGAGATGGATGGTATAGAGAAACATGTTGATTACTTGAGCCAAATTATACATGGGCCAGAGGTCTGATATAATAGTGTTGAGAGGCATTGTTTGGATCTTGCATTTGTAGCATAAAAACTTAGGCATTATATGTTATCATTTGCAGTACACATTGTAATTATATGTGATCCTATAAAGTTTTTGCTTGTTAGAACTCTATTTATAGGCAAGATAACAAGATGGTTTCTAAGCCTTTCAGAGTATGACCTCAAATGGATAGTTCCTCAAGCTATCAAAAGTCAATCTTACACAGATATTTTAGCCATTTTTCCTTTTGGGACGTTAGAGCCACCTGTGGAAGAACTCTCGGGCGATGATTTCCAGGCTAATTTTTTGAAAGCCCACCTAGACAAATGGAGCATAGAATTTGATGACTCTTTGATTGAAAATAAGGGAGGAGCGGGTGTGATTTTAATAAAGAATGGGGAAGAAGTTCTATTGTCCTTCAAGTTGGACTTCAGATGCTCGAATAATGAAGTTGAGTTATGCTAGGACTACTCGAAGCTCTTAGAAGGGGCATCCAGGTGCTCACGATAAAGGAGGACTCAAACTTGGTGGTTAAACAAGAAACTCACGAATTTTCTCTGAAGCACATGAGTTTGGCACCCTACCGAACAATCATACAAAAGTCGATTAGGCAATTCGAAGTGGTAAAGATAAAAATGCACCCATGAATAATGAACAAGCATGCTGACGCTTATGCTATGATTGCTCAAAAGATTACTTTTTTTGGAGAGTCAGCGATGGTTTGCATTATTAAGAGGATAGCTCCCTCAATAATACTAGAAATGCTACCCACCGATGACAGTAATGAATAAAGAGGAAAAATAAAGAAGCAGATAGAAAAAGGGGTAGGATTGCTGAGTTTGGTTGACCTCATGTAGTATTTCACCACTAGAGGCAACTTGTACTATAAAAACAAAAGGGGTTCGCTATCCAGATATGTGAATCCCGAAGAGGCCAAGAAAATAATGATAGAAGTCCATGAAGTCAGTTGCGAAGCCACGGAGATCCCTTTGTATAGAAGAGTCTAGTGATAAGGTTACTTCTGGCCTTCGCCGAGGTAGGATACTACGATGTTATAGAGGTATTATGGGAAATGTCAGTTATTTTACCAAGTGGCAGAGTGCAACTTTATTAATCGACCTCAAGATTGGAGGCAACCATATATGGACATGCTGATAGATGGAGTGATGCCGACAGACAAAGATGATGCCACAAGACTGAAGAGACGAGTGCTTAGATATTATGTCCAAGAAGGGAAGTTATACCGAAACGGATATCATGACAGGCCCCTGAGGTACATCAGGAGGGAAGAAGTTGAAGAAATGTTAAAGCAGTCCCACGAGTCGGGTCACATTACAGGGGCCAAACTTTATCACCAACTTATGACTTTGGGATAATTTTGGCCTATAATGGAAAAGGACTCTATGGAGTTTGTTCGCAAGTGTAAGGCTTGCCAATTTCACGTGAATAAGATTCATGCCCCTTCGTGGACCTACATTCCCTATCTACTACCTTCCCATTCCACACATGGGCGTTCGACCTAGTAGGGGTAATAAATCCCTCCTCACGAGTAAAGATTGGGATAATTATTACAACCAAATGTTTTACGAAGTGAATAGAGGCCATACCGCTAAAAAGATCCACAGCGGGGGCAGTTGCTCGATTCATGAAGGAGTACATCATTTTCTATTTTAGTATCCCAAAGGTATTCCTCTCAGATAATGGCACCCATTGTAAACAATGAAGTAAGTCTGCTCACAGACATATATTCCATCATGAGAGCCTCCTTGAACCACTAAAGGACGTTGCTCCACCTGAACAACAAGATCACCCCTAGGGTAGCAGCACCTTCTTGCCCCAATCCTGCCTGGTCAGCAGAAGCAACGACCTCGCATCCCTCAGGGTTAAGGATTGAGGGCCCAAATAGAGTGACTAATACTTGGTCATTCGTGGGAGGATGCACCACAAGGGGAGTTTGTTTGGGCAACCCGACCTATGAAGAAAGAATCAAAATTAGAGCCAAGAATAGAGAAAAAGGATGAAAATGCTAGAATAAGTTCAGGAGTTACCATCACAAAAGGTACAACCGAAGGAGACTTCCTAACACTGGATTACATAATACCTTCTTTGGGGACACCCTCCTTAAGGGTTGCCTTATTATGCAAAAAGGTAGGGTCAAGCGAATAGCCACTACTGTACTGAATAGAATAATGGTTAATATTTGCCTCTAGCGGAAAAGTTGTGGTTACCTTCGAGGTTGTAAGGGAAGATATACCTTTTGTCAAAACGTCTACAGAAATGGGAAAAACTTTTATTTTCTCCAAATCCACTAGAGGTCCCTCAAAATTATTGCCCACCCTAACATCCTCGTGGGGATCACCTTGGAAACTAACCTAAAGTTAAAGGGCAAGAGTCAATATCATAAGAAGAAATTTGAGAAGTTACAAGTAAAAGGGAAATATCCACACCGCCTCGTTAACAAGGGTATCCTCTAAGATAGTGTAATCCCGTGGAGGTAAAGAAGTCTTCGAAGGAGAAACTATTCGCCGCAGTCGACGTCTTCGGATGAGCTTGGAATCATCATTAACTTGCTTTTTCCAGCTTCTTCTTCCTCTCCCTCTTTTCCTTCCGCTTCTTCCTCTCCTCCTTCTGCCTCGTTAACTTCTTCTTCTTTAGACTCCCCATCTACTCTCGTATCCTCAGCAACTTCTTCGAAAACTATATTAATTGGGTTGATTAACTCGGTGGTGGACCTGCTGCATTTCCTACATCCCTCGATAATAAGAGGAGAGTAAATAAATCCATGTGCAACTATGTGATAAGACATAGAAGCCCTATCCATCAATCAAAAAATGTCCCAAGTTCAGTGAAGGTCAGTCCAAATTTGAGCCACCTACTTGGCCAATTTCGGGTCAAAAACCACAACAGGAGGGGTAACCTAGGCTATAATAGGAGAAATCACTTGGTTGGTTTTAATATTCTTCAAAGGATCCTTTCTTTTGGCTGTAACAGTTGCCCCAGTCGAGGCATCGTGAGGAGTGTCCCCCTTCAACTGATCATGAGGTACCAGGGGAAGCAAAGGCCCCCTCACCCAGACTTGACGTTTGAACACCTTTCTTCTTATTATTCACTATGGCCTGTTCCAAAGGGGCCAAATGAGGCAGCTCAAAACGGGTGGAATCATTAATAATACTAAAAGGAAACAAATAATTAGAGGTAGAATAACTTCTCAGTCCTAGATCTGTAGGGGAGATCTCTTAACGTTTCGATAGTGAGGTTATTTAAGGATGTTGCTAAGAAATTGACCCAATTGATTCTACCACATACAGACAAATACTCGGTTGATCGGACTCCTTGAGATTCCTTGCTTGGGATGATGGGGTTAGAAAAATAGTTGGAACAAAGGCTGACAACAGTCGAGGTCTAGAAAATTTCTACACGCAAAGGAAAAATTAGTGGGTTTCTCGCGCGTAAAGTGACTGATCATGGGATTTACTTAATCATATTAGAATTTTATGGCCACACGGCTGGGACAATAAATGGTGTAATTAGAGGTCACTCAGTATACGAGGATAAATATAAAGGAACCAAGAGCAAAGGAACGTTGTTCGCAAGGAAGTTCCTATCTAATAACTCCTCTATTGGGGCAATAAGATGCTGTTCCTCTGTAAAGAAATTATTGGTAAATAATTTATCAACACCCATATAGGGATGACAGACAAACTCTTATGATTCTAGCAGCAGACCTAGAAAACCTTAATGGCTTGAGAACGGGGGTAATTACTAGGTGGAGCATACTCGGGAAAGTGGGCATACATGAAAGATGTCAACATTACATGGTTAGCATAATTCGAAACATCAAACCTATTGATGCTTCTAAGAGATCCCACCTGAACACGATCCAACCACGTATACAGGGAACCCAAGGTAATTATAGCCAAGGGAATCTTAATGCCATGGGCCATGAAAACCTCCATATTGATCAAGTCCTTCCTAGGACAATCGTAGGGCCTTTTCTAAGAGATATCTTGGAAATGAAGACCCGTATATAACCTTCCAATTCAATCTTTGAACCATAAACCTTACCAATGGGGGGAGTCTCGAACACTTGTTTCCCTTTTGGGTTCTTCTTAGCCTCCTCGCGGGCCTTAATAATCGCTTTGTCCTCAATAAAGTAAAAATAATGAAATACCTCCAAATATGTGCACTTGTTGTAAGTTATCATGAAGTCCTTCACCACTACCTCTAACTCCATTCGGGTGGCCTTTTCAGCATTAGAAGTGGCCTCCTCAAAGAAAGTGTCGAAGCCAGCTGCCTCTAGGCCCAGGAGCTCGCAAACATCTTCAAGGATAATGGTAAACTCACCCCAAGAAGCCACAAATGTATGAGTTCGGTGACTCCATCATGAAAAAAGAAGTTGGAGAGTGTTATTGTTCTTGGCAAGGGTGAGATCACCTATCCAACAGGTGAAGAACAAACCGACCAAGGCCAACTGTACAGAGAACTTGGCGTGAATGCAATCTGTCCATGGGCCCAAACACTCGCAAGCACCAAAGGTGGACTCAAAATCCACCTAGAGAAAGGATAGTCACCTCGTTCAATCCTAAAATGGATCATAATTATAGTAGGGATGTAATAGAAGTCATTCGCATCATCACTTTCATCCATCAGTAGGTTCACCGGCTCCGCTGGAATGAGATCCCAAGGGAAATGCTCAGCCACAGTCCAAAAATGGTCGGGCTCAACAAAGTAAGGCGCACGATGGTACCATCATGACCATTGATTCTGATGGGCTTGAGTACGAGGAGAAATGCCTATGGTGGAGGGATCCTTTTCACTACAGGTGCCATGAGCAAAAATGAAGAAAAGAGAATAGAATGAATTGTTTGGTTGAAGAAAGAAGACAAACACAAACACACTCTCTCTCTCTCTCAGACGAATGAAAATAACAATTAACCCAATGGTAGTAGTTTGGAAGTGCCAAGTACACCTTTTATAGAGGAAACTAAAAAATACAAAAGATAATAGATTAAAATGCCGCAGGAAATGTGGCAACAGTTGGAGTACCACTCGCATGTAGGGGCACGAATTAAAAAACTATAATGATGACAACCTAAGAGTAACGCTTAAAAATCCTCGCATGGAAGAACGTGCTAGCCCCAACCGCCACGTTTAAAAGGCAAATATACAAATGCCAGTCTCATTAAATGAAATACAACATTAGGAGTTGAAGAACTTTGGGGGGAATTTGAAAGTCTCTTCACTCCCCAAGGAAACTGTCACACGCAATATTGAGGTTCCACCAAGAAATAGTGCCATCAGATAAGGCCACATGGCAGTCAAACATGAAGTAACACCCAAAAAAGGCTAAATAAGTCCCTCACTAACACTTCTCTGCACTGACTAAATGATTTAATAGTTATCATGATGTGTTATTTTTCTATGGAAAATAGTCTTTCTTTACAGGATGGTTCGAGGGAGATCCAAAGATTTTGTATAGATATCTCTTAATGCAATAGACAAATATCTCTACGAAGGGGTAAATGTAGGTGGGGTCCCCACCCAGGTTTGATTAACTGAGATGATTTTGTACCTAACAAAAGACTAATAAGAAAATAAAGCCAGAAACCGCTTGAAGGACCTCTTACAGAGACCACTCGAGAGATCGCCCACAGATGTTAAGGCTATTCAAAAGATAATTTTTATAATAAGAAATATGATGTTATCATCTATTTATTTTCACACTTGTAAAAGTTCATTTTGTAATATGGGCGATGACGTTCAGAACCCTCGAGGGACCATGCCGAGCATGGCATGGGAGAGCTTACATGCTCTATCGAACGACCTCCTTATGGGAACCTCATAGAGATTTGGTTTGGAGGATTGAGAGCAAGGCAGCGTTAGGAAATCAATAACCAACCCTCTTGGCACACTTGGAAAAAATTTCGTCTAGCACAAGAAGTCGCTCAAACCACCATAGTCGATGGGGAACCTCCTCGAGGGACCCCAATCCCGGATGATCGCCTAGAGATAATGTAAGATGCTAACAAACAGTATAATTAGTGCTCGAGCTACTTCCAACCGAGCAATCTCAACGTTACGAATCATCTCTTTAATTGATGTAACCACACATCTGGTGTAGGTTACTATTCACCCACTTCATGACGTCATGACATCTGACATTTAGGATCTCGAAGTAGTAGCACTCAAGTGGGTTTATCCTTAGGATGACTGGCTCATTGAATCAATTAATACCATCTAGCTGTTATAAAATAAACCTACGTGCTGACACATCACATCCCCATTAATGCCTCCATGATTTATAAGCGAAAGGCAGTTTCCCGCCAAAAGATAACATCTCATGATTTAATGCAAAATCTCTAACATTGATACCACATTACTATAGAATTTAATTTTAGTAAATCACATTTAATGCCAGCAAGGTCGCTCAAATGACTTTGCATTCATATAAATAGATCAACCAAACAGTTTATAAGGCGCGACAATTCGAACCTATAACTGTTGTTGGATTTTTCTCATATGCGAGAGCTTCTGTGAGAACATTTATTATCCAAACATTCCCCTTATTTCCATTGAGACCATTATCACTGAGCATTAATTGAGCCACAAGTTCCTTCCTTGCTTTTATTGTGACAAGATTGCTTGCTCTTTCTCTCTCCGACCAAGTTGCTTGCTGGTTCCAATTATTTATTGTATTCACAGTTCATTTATGGTGTAAAGACCTTATTTAATACCAACTTGAGTATTGGATGATATTGTCCCTTTCACCCTCATTTATTGTCATTATCAAACATAGACTTGAGCATTAATCATGATCTTGATAAGGGGTTACACCTCGCTTGATACTAATCGTATTCCAAGAACCCGCATCTTATAGAGCCCAAATCGACTAAATTGTTACTTCGATGTGCCCATTGGTTTGTGGGCGAGGGAACGGGAGTGATGGTTTATGACTTGGCTATCACAATACACCTTCAACTTTTGGGTATCAAACTGTGACTCATGATAACTTTGGTATCCCATATTTGCATATTACATTTTTCCATATGAACTAAAAGCACTTGGTGTCTATGATCTTGATCATGCGTTCAACACTACTCATTTAGTAAAATAATCAATTGAGACTAAGATAAATCTAGGGATGACAATTTAACTCACCCGTCCTGCCCCCTCCCCTAATGGGGCGG
This sequence comes from Sambucus nigra, assembly GCA_949130495.1. Taxonomy (NCBI): domain Eukaryota; kingdom Viridiplantae; phylum Streptophyta; class Magnoliopsida; order Dipsacales; family Adoxaceae; genus Sambucus; species Sambucus nigra. Next base: position 351,097,031 of record OX422207.1, on the reverse strand, counting down.
GTTAAAAATTCGTTTAAAATAAACGGGGCGGGTATGATTTTTTTTTAAAACCTGTTTATTAAATGGGGTAGCTTCGGGTTTACTATATATAAGCATACCCGCCCCGCTCCGTTTATTTCTTATACTTACTAAAATACTCATATTTAATATATTACTTATACTAAAAATTTATATATTTAAATTATATATGCGGTATGAGGGTTTTAACCCGTCCCGAGAGGATTTTTGACCCGTTTAATCTAAGGGGGCCGAGGGCGGATTTAGGGGAGGTTACGCTTAAACGGGTTCGGGGCGGGTTAAAAAAAAACGTCGCAGGCATGGGGCGGGACATGTTTGAATTATGACAAACCCGTTCCAAATCCGACCCGTTGCCATTCCTAAATTAATCTAAACATCCCCTTTGTATTTGGAAGTGAGGACACCAAATTCATCTCTCATTGGACAAAAGTCCTAGGGGTCGTAATTAGTGTAAACTCTTGACGAGGTTGATGAGGGTTGTTGTCATGAAATTTACGGACATCAATTTTTTGTGCCTAAGCTTTACCAATTTTCTTTCATATTTGCCAATAGTATTCTTGAGTAACAATACGTTTAGTTAAGCATCTCTTGGTTATATGACTCTCACATGATCTTTCATGGACTTCTCTTCGAATGTACATTACCTCTATGAGGTGCACTCATCTAAGGAGGGGCAAGAGGAAACTTCTTTTGTACAAAAATCATCGATGATAACAAAACGTGTTAGGTAAATTAAAGTTTGACCATTTTGGAGGGAGTGATATTGAACTTATCATTTTGCAAGTCGGCGTATAGTTGGTCAAATAAAGCAGCGACGGCTAACTATAAAGCATGGAGACCAATAGTGTCCCCCTAAAACTAAAGAAAAATAAGTGAAACGTTGTGTAGTAAATGTACGATGATAAGCACTCCTCATAGTGGGGCCCTGGATCAGAATCACATGGGGATAGGGGCCTTTCAAAGAACACTAGATAGTGGACTGCCAGTGGTCTTATCTCAACAGATGATGACGATGACGATGACGATGTAACACATCAACCTTTTTGTTTCATTCTATTTCTCGTGTTGCCTTAGTCCATATACTGTCACAGGTTAGTGTCCAAATCAATTGCTAATATGTGATTAAAAGAGAGTCATTACAGGAAAATATTAACCACTTTATACAAGTGCTGATATCTAAGATATTGGTGTCTTCTACTTTAACGACAACCAAGACTATCAATTGTCAATACCATGGATTATGGAACTAGCCACATGCTTCTCGAATATTACTCATTAATTTATACCGGAAGACTTCGGAAAAAAGAATGCTTTCATAATGAATTTTATTATTTTTAATATTATTATACAACCACCAAAAGCGTTGGGTTGTAAATTCAATATAGGTTCCATGGGAATAAAATGACGGTGTGTAAAGGTAAAATTTTGAGTCTTTTATTTGAAAAATGCAATTATATTTTATATTTATATAAATAATGCACATTTAAACATATTAACAAGAACATTGCATTTTTCAATTACGAACAACGAATTGAAATTGGATTAAATTTTTTATTAACTAAGTTCAATTACGAGATTAATGTTGACGCTGTAATTATAAACATCTGTAATACTCCGCCTAATAGAATAACGGATGATTAGTCCTATACCAAATTAAAACATGAATTTCAGTTGGTTCATTTTTAGCATTACTGTCGAAAACCTTTTTAAAAGTTACTAACCACCTAGTATTCCAAAAAGTCGGTGCCAAATTTTATCTTTTTAATTAAACAATCAATAACATGCGAAAAGATAATAAGAGTCATACACAACGACTGAATTAAATCAACTGAATAAATAATTAAACTACATGCCGAATAAACCATCGGCTAACAAAATAAATAGTCCAATACAAACATCCAACAGTTGAATAATTAAATCTAAACTGTACTGAAAAGTCTGGGCGACAAGCCCTAAACAAAACTGAAACTGATAAATAATTCCTACTCTAGGAAGGAATGAACGATGCATCTAATCCAAACTTCTGCTAGCATCCACATGTGCCGCAACTCCGTGTCCCTGGAATAGAATATCAAGTCTGACGTCCATGTGGCTGGACACCTAAAAGGTTTTGAAAATAATTTTATAGCAAGGGTTAGAACCCAAAACATATTGAAAATATTTAGCAAGTGAATCAACTGCAGTAATTTAAAATGTATGAATGCGCTTCATATTTAAGTTAGTGTCGCACTCTCTTGAGTACATACTCACCCATCCACTATTGTGGACACCTAACGGTTTTCTTAACCCTACCTAGTTGTACTGCCCTGTCCAACTAGACCTGGTATAATCTCCCATTGACATTCTACTCTAAACCGAGTATTATTATTAATGGGTTAAAAGTTATCTCACCAATTAACTTAATTAATTCCTTTTAAATAATATCATATAACCGTGACACAAGTTATATCAAGTAAATACATCACACACTTTATTACTACCCGCATGTAATATTTACTACAATTATATACATACCTTTACTAAGAACATCCACACATATATCATATGTATATCCATCCCTTCGAGTATACTCTCTCCGGATGATTCCCTCTAAAGTGCTATCTCACTAGGTGCGCTCACATAACCTAGTTACCCAAGTTGGAATCACTCTCCAACCTGTTCCAAAACATAAACGTAGTGGAGACGGTCATATTCCTTCCCTGAAAGTGAGATAAACCCCTCAACCCATATACCGGACGCTATGACCTGGGGATATACTCACCTTACTCCTCAAGCTAGGGGATTTACCCTCAATGCGCAACCTCCCTTGATAGCACTAGAGTACATAAATTAAATAAATATCTAGTCCCTGATATTTAATAGCACACACAAAGTGCACACACACACACACACACACACACACACACACACACACACACATATATATATATATATATACTATCACCACACCGTATAGATATAATATAAATTCCGGCTTTACCGTGTACCAAAACCCGTAACACTAGCCTGTATATTCCCGAGTCTATAATCCGACTCAAATTAGTTAATTTCTCATTAATTAATTTATTACCTTACCGAGTCTATCGTCCGACTCTAATTTAATTAATTTACACATTAAATAATTTAATACTTTGTGTCGCCCAACCATTATACCAGGACTCGCTCACTGGGCCCGTACCATCGTTAATACCCGATTCTATATTTCACCGCATAACTAATTAATTACACCTTAATTCCTTTAATAACGTAATGCCACTCAATCACAATACCGGACATTTTCCCTCGATCCGAAAATCAATACCTACGAATTATTTCCTGAAATTTATTCATCTCGTGACGTACAATTATCACCCTCCTAAACCCAATTATATCCCCTTATAATTTCTAAGGAATATGTGATACATATGCATTTATCACTAAACAAGAAGTAGGGGAAAAATCTTTAAATTAATTTCCCTTTATATATATATTAAACAAGCCGATCTGCCAAAAATCTAGGACCATCGATCGATTGATCCCCTGGGTCGATCGACTGATCAAACAGGTCCCTTTCTTCTCCGCTTTTCTGCTCAGCCATTAACGACTTCCTCCAAGGTTTCATCTCCTCCCCTACTCTAACCTAAGCACAACTAACGATATCTCCACAAAAGAAAAAGTTCCTAAACATCCTAGAGACCTAAATTTATCATCAAATTTATATATAACTCTGGGTATATCCAATTTGGGGTTTTCACCCGGGTCTCGTTTTACCGAATTCGACCACATCATTTTCAGTCAAATTAATCGCTAATACATACTCTAATTCACCATACATTTCAATCTCAATAGTCCCAATTCATAACTTAGCATCCATTGAGTAATTAAATCTATCCATTACTCTATTTCAGAAAAACCCATTTTCAATTATGGTTAGAAACCCAAAACGAATTTTCATATACACCTATCATAATATGAATTGGTTATCACTTATTTTAAGAATCACAACAGTTAACCACTTTCCTGGAATTGTTCGTAGAGTCTGATCCGTTGGTGTAGAGAAAGTGTTGATAAAGAACACCCAATTAGTCCCTTAAATTGACTCCAAAAAAATCCCCAATTGGCTCTTGATTAGCTTCCTCTATTTTTCTCTCAAACCCTAGGTTTAGAATTTTCTGACTGCGGTTCAACACTCCCTCAATTAGGTTTAAAACCCCTAATCCCATTTTTTACCCCATGGGCCTAATTAAAATGGTCCAAATCATCCCGTGTGGGCCCGTCTATGCCCAAAAATGATCCAAGAGCCGATTACTACCCCCGGGTATGCTTTTCTGACTATCTCGACCCATCCGGACTCAACCGCCCACTCAGAATTGTCATTCGAAATACTTTATAACATTCTCCAATGCGACACACGAAATTTCGAATAATTAAACTTAAAGTTGCCAAATATAAATAATTCTTTCCACTCAAATAAATTCTCCAAATCATAAATTTAAGTTTCTCCAATTTAAATATTTTTGTATCTCCCAAAAATAATTAAATACTAAATCCACAATATTACAGGGTGTTACATACTCCCCCCCTTACAAAGGAATTTCGTCCTTAAAATTAAGATAGGCCTCGTGCTTTAAGCTTTAAATATCACTCTCTAGTCCTATACCTCTAAGCTCGCTAAATCTATCTCTCCCGCCTCTAACTAAGAGTTACACAAATATGCATTTTAATTAACTAGGGCGCTTATGCACCCTGTACCCATGCTTAGCCGCACGAAAGTTACCCTTATTAACCAGGGTGTCCATACACCCTATCCCCGTTCTTAACCGCACGAAAGTTACCCGACTATGCTAGTCGTGACCCGTAATATAACTTCCAACCTGTAGTCATATCACATATATGAATAATAGCCAGGGTACCCAACCTATGTGCTAACGACCAAACATCTCCCCACTCCCAACGTTGCGCTAAGTTTCATGTGTGGGATGTCTCGCAAGCGAAATCCAAACAAGGAACCCTCCTGATACACTACTACCTAACATTGTCAATCGTTGAGATCTGTTAGACCCTCAGTCCATAGTAGTACCCCCAAATACTTATCTCTGAACATAAAAGCGTTCACTCTTACTCTTACGCTACAAAAGACAACATCCAATACCACGCCCTTACTATCACTAGTTCTTGCGAAAAATAAATCCCGAGCTATCTCTCCCTGCTCAAAAATAAATCTAACCACCCTGTTTCACTTCAGTAGACACCCCTACTTACCGAGATAAAATGTGAGAACATAATACCTCACTATGTGTCTATCGCACCACACACTACACTATATATACAGACATATATAGGCTAGACGCCCTCTCAGGTGATACCTAGTAAAAAACATTCCTACCCTGGTGTTGCGAACACCAAAACTTACCCTCACTATCCACAATAGTTCAAATCCATCGCTATTCAGCCGATATTTGTAAAATCATCTACCCTACTCCCATAATCCTCGAAAGTAGTAATCTCCTCTCATAATACCAATCCCCTCTTTGTGTACACCCCCACTCTCTCGTGGTTAACACTAAACAAATCCACTAACCCACAGAAATATATATATGTAATTTGGCTGCTATAACCAGCGCACCCACTAAATTCGACTTACTCGCGAACTCTAGTGAAAATAATTCTTATATTATGACACCCTTAGTGTCACTCAAAACATACCCCATGCCCATAGGATAAAATATAATTACCTTTATACTCTAGCTGCAATGGCTGATCCTCGGGTTCCTGAGCAGCTTCCCCCATCCGAACGCACACCCATGACTTGTTGTAGTGGTTGTACATCCAGGACCTCATTCTGTAGTTGACCCCAGCCTCGCTTAAGACAATCTATTTTCTTGTGTCCCACTTCCCCAAAAACGAAACACCTCCTAATAATTTCACCCTGCCACTGATCCTTTCCTTACTGGCCTTGTCGAAAGTCCTGGCCATCCTGTCGATAGCCTCCAGACCTAAATCGCTTGGATTGATTCCCCTGCCAGAAATCTTGTCCCTGATGTCCTCCTGTCTGCTGCTAGGATACCACATTGGTATTGTTCCCTCCTGCTTCATCCGACTGGATGGGTTCCACTCCCCTCCTACTTCCTTTCATGTGAAAGCGATATTCCTAGCAGTGCAGGAATGCTGCATTAACAACGTCCGTATAAACTACTAATGCGGGATTACCAATCAAATGTTTCCTGATCCTCCAGACTAACCCATCCATGAACCTCGACTTCTTTATTTCTTCGTTGTGTAGCTCATTCGGTACAAAATTTGCCAAACGAGTGGATTCTTCCTCGTAATCGGCCACTGAACGGTCACCCTGAGTCACCTCATTGAATTTTCTCCTCATTTCGTCCTCAACTACTGGCGGGAAATACTGGCGATCGAACCGAACCTAAAACTCCTCAATAGTTAATGCATCCCTTTCCTTAACTGTGGTGATCGACTCCCACCACTGTAGCACTGCTCCCACTAACCTAAAAGTGACTAGCATTTGCTTCCGCACCTCATTGCAATCCACCATGCGTAGGTGACGCTGAATATCTCTCTGCCACTGACATGCTAGAACCACTTAGGAACCCCATCAAAACTCTGGTGGGTGGCCTTTTTGAAAGACCTCTTGTACTTGTTTACATTCCGACGGCCCCGGGTGGGCCTGAACATCCGGTACCACTAACACCTATGGCTGATCTCGTGAAAAGTACCTTGCTATTGCGATCATCATCGTTTGAACTTCCTGTGCTACTAATTCAGTTACATGTGCAGCCGAAATCATCTCTGGAAGTTACTGCGATAACTCTGGCTCCTGATGAGCCTATCTAGTCTCATCTCCCCCTGTTGCCCTAGCTGCTCTCTCTCTCCTGGGCGGCATCTGAAATGAGAATCGAATCATATGAGTTCACCATCAAATATAAAGCAATTGGCAGAAGAACATAAATGCACATACGTATAAGAATACAACAATCCTATGATAGGGATGTACATCAAAAGACGCTAAGCTGAAAAGTGAAAAGCCGCACAAATCCTAAGGACACTAGAACCTGATGCTCTGATACCATCTGTGACACCCCGCCTAACAAAATACCGGGTGATCAGTCCTATACCAAATTAAACCATAAATTCCAGTTGGTCCATTCTTAGCATCACTGTCGAAAACCTTTTTTAAAAGTTACTAACCACCTAGTATTCCAAAAAGCCGGTGCCAAATTTTATATTTTTAATTAAACAACCAATAACATGCGGAAAGATAATATGAGTCATACCCAACGACTGAATTAAATCAACTAAATAAATAATTAAACTACATGCCGAATAAACCATCGGCCACCAAAGTAAATAGTCCAATACAAACATCCAACAACTGAATAATTAAATCTGAAAAGTGTACTCAAAAGTTTGGGCGACAAGCCCTAAATAAAACTAAAACTGATAAATGATTCCTACTCTAGGAAGGAATGAACGATGCATCTAAACCAAACTCCTGCTAGCATCCACATGTGCCGCAACTCCGTGTCCCTGGAATAGGATATCAAGTCTGGCGTCCCTGTGGCTAGACACCTAAAAGGTTTTGAAAATAATTTTATAGCAAGGGTTAGAACCCAAAACATATTAAAAATATTTAGCAACTGAATCAACTGCAGTAATTTAAAATGCATGAATGCGCTTCATATTTAAGTTAGTGTCGTACTCTCTTGAGGACATACTCACCCCTCCACTATTGGGCACACCTAACGGTTTTCTTAACCCTACCTTGTTGTACTGCCCTTTCCAACTAAACTTGTTATAATCTCCCCTTGCCATTCTACTCTAAACCGAGTATTATTATTAATGGCTTATAAGTTATCTCACCAATTAACTTAATTAATTCCTTTTAAATAATATCATATAACCGTGACACTAGTTATATCAAGTAAATACATCACTGTGACACCCCGCCTAATTAAATACCGGCCGATCACTCCTTTATTAAATTTAAATCAAGGTGAACAGTTGGTTCATTCTCAGCATCACTGTCGATAAAAATAAATTTTCCAATTTAACACCCTAAATAATTAAGCTAAGTGTCAAAAACATTTTCATACATAACTTCCCAAATTCTATTTAAAGAAAAAGATTTATTTATTGATTAACAACATTCAATAAGTAAGAATCACACCACATTAAATTCTGCAACATAAACCGATTAATAGAATACATTCGTCAATCGAATGTCAACATGCGAAATCTAAAATCACATAACCAAACTGAATAAATCCCATAGTAATAATGCTGGCAACAACTGAAATACAATTGTCCCAATAACAATGAAATAATGGAAAGGGCGACACATGCCCAATAGATGAGAATGCTAGAAGTGGAGTCAATAAAGGAAGCCGTCTACGCGAGTGACCTGCAACTCCCACCTAAGCTGCAGCGCGTTCCTGCCAAGAGATCCTAAGCAAGTCGCCCCTGTGGCTGGGCACCTGTAATACATACATATATATACAGGAGAGAGAGAGAGAAAAAGAAACGGGTCAGAGCCCGAAAGTGTGTTTGATTTAAAATACGTTTAGCAAGTATTTAAATTGATACAGGCCAATGCAACAACATATTAGTGCGACACTCTCTCGAGAAAATCTCACCTCTCTTCTAATGTGCACACCTATCGCACTAACCTTCCCAACGGTTTGTCTTATCAATCATCGCACTAGTCTTTCTAAATGATTTAACTTATCTTAGATTACTCGTAAGATTTACAATTCAACGATTCCATTTTAAAAAGGATGTTCGAATTAGTAACCAAGGTTCTCCATTTTAACTTTATAAAATCAATAAAGTTTTCCAGTGACATATTATACTTTCTCAAAACAAGTATTTATAATTTATAGTCCAAAATTATTTCTCACTTACTACGTTTCAGTAACAGTTTAAATTCCCCAATTCAGATATATATATTAAGCACTCGTATAATATATATATATCCTAACAGCACCAACATACAAACTATGGTGCAGGCATACTCTGGTATCCAATCCCCGTATCGCTCACACTAAGGGGTATACAAGTTCGGAATCACTTTCGAGCTGTAATAACATAAATACACAAAACAAGATTGAGGCGAAGCATAGATTCCAAGTCTCTAAGAGGTCAGTACATACCCTCACGTCTCTTAGGAATGTCTGAACTATCGGTCCGATAGCCTGTACCAAGGATATCTATCTTCTAGGGTACAAGTCAATATCCCCCATAAAGGTCCCATCGAGATAAGACTGTCCCAGCGCGGTAACCTCAAGGATAGCAAGTAGCGCGGGTACGTTTTTCACACGTATATAATATATGCATACACAACCATATAAATATACTACTTATCATTATATCAATATAGGTTTCTCTCATCACCCATAATTACGATATTTATCCTTAATTTTCACATTATTAGAATTACGTATAAGGTTTCATCTCTAACCTTAACTCGAAGGGTTTTCTCACTTATTACATGACACTAGTGGACTCTATCCTTTCAAGTAGAAAATTCAGTAGGTATACCTCTATTCCCTATCGTAGCTATTCGCCGTAATTCTCTCGCTTGAATTACGTAGTTTCATCGTTCATTATATAATTGTCCCAAAAGCAAAGTTCTCGACTTATAATAAAGTTCTCAACACTCATTCATATGTCCTACTGGTCCTTCCTATCTCCCAAAACATTTTATGAAGAATACCCAAGAATTATTTCACGATAAATTCAATTTAACTAATTAAAAAAGGGAAATCGGAGTCTGCCAGGAGGGGTCGATCGATCGAGGTCTGGGGCTCGATCGATCGAAGCTCTAGGCTCGATCGATCGATCAAGCAGGTCTGCGAAAATCTGGAGAAATGCAGTTACGGGTTCTACCAATTTTCTTCATCCAAAACCATGTTTTTCCATTGTAAACGTCCCAAAAATCCTACTACTATCATTATAACAATATACAAGATGTTTTCCACGTAAAGCATGTGTATATCTAACATTAAACATGGATAATTAACCCAAAATTCCATCTAATCATCAAGAACCCTAGAGTTTTTCTTAATCATGGTTCTAATCTATTTTTACCAAAATTTCCTTCTAATATATCATCAAAATTTCGTGGGTTATATTCCTCTACATGGCAAGGATTCCAGAATTTTCATATAATCAATACTACATGCATCTTCCTAACACAAATTGGGTTTTCTTCCATAGTTTTCATCTCTAATCAATCCTAAACCAATATGAAGATTGCACTAACGAAAATACGCAAGATAAATACTTGCCTGGGATTTTCAGAAGTCTGGATTGCGGCTGATTTTGGTGTGGTTGTGTTCCCCTTCTCGCGATCTACACGTTGGTGGTGGCGGCGACGCAAACCGGTGACTTTTTGGCCTTGAATTTCCTTGGAGCTCTCTCCTCTCTTCTACAATGGCCGTCACTTATGTTCTGAATATTCTAACCCTAAAAGATTAACCTAGATGGCTGATATAGGTTGCTGAAATTCGTGGGTTTAATTACCCAAAAAGGTGAAATGACTAAATTGCCCTCCCGGGGTACCAATTAGGCCTAAAAACGCCCCGAGACTCAAACTAAACCCCCGGGTACACTTTTCTGACTATCTCGACCCTTTCGGACGCGTTGGCGCACTCAAAACGACCATACAAACAACTTATAAAATATTCACTTTTTATTTAACAAAATTAGTCCCGACGTGACACGGGCACGTCCCGACTTAAATTTCCGACATTGTCATTTTATTCACTCGTGGCATTCAATATAATCAATATCATATATTACTTTGCTCATTAGTAATATTCAATAAATTTTTCCATAATTACTAACTCTCGTCACGTTAATAATTATAACATAATTAATTTCCGAATTTTTATTAAATAATTCACTCGCATTAAATTTAATAAATTCCCAAATTAATATAGCATAAAAATACGGGGTATTACAATCACACACTTTATTATTACCCGCATATAATATTTACTACCATTATATACGTACCTTTACTAAAAACATCCACACATATATCATATGTATATCCATACCTCCGAGTATACTCTCTCCGGATGATTCCCTCTAAAGTGCTATCTCACTAGGTGCGCTCACATAATCTAGTTACCCAAGTTGGAATCACTCACCAACCTGGCGATCATATTCCTTCCCTTAAAGTGAGATAAGCCCCTCACCCATATACCGGACGCTATGACCTGGGGATATACTGACCCTACTCCTCAAGCTAGGGTATTCACCCACCACGCGCAACCTCCCTTGATAGCACTAGAGTACATAAATTAAATAAATATCTAGTCCGTGATATTTAATAGCACACACAAAGTACACACATATATATATACTATCACCACACCGTATATATATAATATAAATCTCGGCTTTACCGTATACCAAAATCCGTAACACTAGCCTGTATATTCCTGAGTCTATGGTCCGACTCAAATTAGTTAATTTCTCATTAATTAATTTATTACCTTCCCGAGTCTACCGTCCGACTCTAAGTTAATTAATTTATTCATCAGTTAATTTAATATTTGGTGTTGCCCAACCATTATACCTGGAATCGCTCACTTGGCCTGTACCATCGTTAATACCCGATTCTATATTTCGCCCCATAACTAATTAATTACACCTCAATTCCTTTAATAATGTAATTGCACTAAACCACAATACCGAAAAAATTTCCCTCGGTCCAAAAATCAATACCTACTAATTGTTTCCCGAAATTTATTCATCTCGTGACGTACAATTATCAGCCTCCTAAACCCAATTAAATACCCTTATAATTGCTAAGGAATATGTGCTACATATGCATTAATAACTAAATAAGAAGTAGGGGAAAAATCTTAAATTAATTTCCCTTTATATATTAAACAAGTCGATCTGCCAAAAATCTGGGACCATCAATCGATCGATACCCTGGGTCGATCGAACAGGTCCCTTTCTTTTCCGCTTTTCTCTTCAGCCATTAATGACTTCCTCTAAGGTTTCATCTCCTCACCTGCTCTAACCCAAGCACAACTAAAGATATCTCCACGTAAGAAAAAGTTCCTAAACATCCTAGAGACCTAAATTTATCATCAAATTTATATATAACTCTAGGTATATCCGATTTGGGTTTTTCACCCGAGTCTCGTTTTACCGATTTCGACCACATCATTCTCAGTCAAATTAATCGCTAATACATACTGCAATTCACCCTACAATTCAATCTCAACAGTCCGAATTCATAACTTAACATCCAATGAGTAATTAAATCCATATATTACTCTAATTCAGAAAAACTCATTTTCAATTATGGTTACACACCCAAAATGAATTTTCATATACACCTACCATAATATGAATTGGTTATCACTTATTTTAAGAATCACAACAGTTAACCACTTGCCTGGAATTATTCGTAGAGTCTGATCTATTGGTGTAGAGAAAGTGTTGATGAAGAAAACCCAATTGGTTCCTTAATTTGACTCCAAAAGATCCACAATTGGCTCCTGATTAACTTCCTCTATTTCTCTCTCAAACCCTAGGTTTAGAATTTACTAACTACTGTTCAACACTCCATCAATTAGATTTAAAACCCCTAATCCCGTTTTTGGCCACATGGGCCTAATTAAAATGGCTCAAATCATCCTGTGTGGGCCCGACTATGCCCAAAAATTACCTGAGACCCTATTACTACCCCGGGTACTCTTTTCTATCTATTTGGATCCATTCGGATTCAATCGCACACTCAGAATTGTCATTCAAAATACTTTATAACATTCTCCAATTTTGACCTCAAAATACGACACACGAAATTTTGAACAATTAAACTTAAAGTCGCCAAATATAAATAATTCTTCCCACTCTAATAAATTCTCCAAATCATAAATTTAAGTTTTTCTAATTTAAATATTTTTATATCTCCCAAAAATAATTAAATACTAAATCCACAAAATTACGAGGCGTTACAACCTCGTATATATTATTTATGTTATAACTATAAAAAAGAGTATTATAATTAAGTCTCCTATTAAACTCAAGCTTCATGTGGCAACTCATTTGAGAGTCATCTATTGAACCCTCTCATATGACATTTCATCACTTCTCATCCATTAAACAATCTATTTATAACAAACCACCTGACTCTCCCTAGTACCACCTTATTTCATATTTCTTCAAACCCTCCATTATTCTCTTAAATGCCAATCTTAATTATAATCTGAAAATGGACTCTCCTCTACATGTTGGTACCATTGGAGAAAACCAAAGGTCTGGAAATCCATCTTTATGATTTAGTTTAATATTAGACTTAATTGTATATAGATATATTGACGTTTATATACCATCTCTCTTTATTTACCACCAACTCAGACCTCCAATCAAGTCTCAAGCCTCTTGAATATTTTCATCTATTTCAATGCCATTCTACAAATAAACAACCAATGTCGTACTCCCGCAACAATCGCTTCGTTAACTACAGGGTAATCCTTTTTTCTACGTTTCTCTATTAGGTCGCCCCCAATATGTCATATTAATATGTATGTTCCATTGGTGTAGTGGGTTTGTTTGATTTATACATGTTGATTTGGGATTTAATATTGGTAATTATTTATATCTAGGTATCGTTATTGGGTTGTTTTTATGTCTTTTCACAATTTGTTCTATCATTGTTCTTCATTTATCTCAATATACTTATATGTGAGTCACTTTGTGTCAGTTCATTGTAGATTTGGGAGTTTTACCAACTTTAGCTTTAATTCGAGATTCAATTTTTTATTGTTCTACTTCCATATTGAGGGTCTCCTCATTGATTCATTTCTATATTTTTAAAAAAATTATCAAATGAATGTATATTATTTTTCCTTTGGCCGTTCACTCATTTTTCCACTGTGCAACTATTCTGTTTGTGAAAATTCATATTCTTAATGCATAGCTCTTGTTAAATACCTCGCTCCTTATCAAAATTTGTTTGTTATTTGCATAATTTGTTTGTTATTTTTAGTACAAATACACTATTTAAGTTATTATAATTTGATGTTTATTAAACATATTACATGCTTGCTTCCAGTTATGATCGCTATAAATATTTTAGGTACGTCAAATATGTTGTGTTGTTGTTGTTGTTACAACTTGGTGTTTATCAAACTCTGATTTATATATCTATAGTGGAAACTCTTTCAAACCTATTTGATGAAGAAATACTACTTGAATATGTTTAATCAAATTTAATTCATTTAAATTTATATGTAAATTCACCCCTCAAAACAGTCGAAAAGGTAATTGTTTAATGGATAAAATATCAAGTTTTCAAAATTGTAATAAATTCATTAATGGAATAATTCTTTTATCCAAGACAGTGAGAGTTCATTTTAGAATTTGTCAATATTTTTATATAATATTACTATTTAAAACAATTGTGTTTGAATTTAGGATTAGATTCAGTGTAAGAAGTAATATATTCATATGTAATTACCATTATATGTGCATTCTGTTGTTAACTTATTATATATATATATATATATATATATACTAGGGTATGCCCGTTCCTGAAGGCACGCTGATAATTTTAAAAAGTATAAAGTCGTGTATAATATAAATAGTAAAATAGTAAAAAAAATTCTTACTCAGCATCATCGGCATCAAGGGACTTCACATCTTCAAATTGTAAAAAAAAGTGAAAATTAATTAAAAAATGGAAAAAGATATATCATATAGATTTTAGCATCCCTCACTAAAGGAAAATTAAGTTCAAAACAATATAACACAGAAAATCCCAACAAATAATGAATACAATTGCTTTTTGGTAGAGTAAAAAAGTAAATACGATGAATTAGGAACAACCGTGAGGATGGGTGAACCCCGAATGAGTGTTGTACTAACAAAGTAATCTATAATGCCCCAAAATGGGATCAAATTGGAAAGTAAGGTAATAAAATATGCAAAGTAATCTAATGAAAAACATAAAGAATGCATGAAGTTACTTTAAAAATTCCATGAAATATTGTACAATATAGTGTTGTATCCTTGCTCCATCTTTGTCGTAAAAGAGGTTTTACTAAGAACTGAATATAAATTATAAACGAAGTCATCCAATTATTAGAAAAGTTATTAAGAACAAAAAACAACATATTTCTTTCAAAAAATTAGCAAATAAAAGCTGAAAAGGGAAAACAGTTGTATTTTAAACGACATATTGTATAATATAACTACATATTTTTTTAACAACATTTGTTGTCTTCTCCCAACCTCACTATAAGATTGTGATGAATGGACTGCAAGTGACTCAAATTTTATTCGTGAGGGAGGGAGATCTTTAAAATGAAACCCCACAATATTAAATGCTTAACAATTTACTTTTAAAATGAGGCATATCAAATATTCTTTCTAATGGCTATTGCATAAGTTTAAAAAAAACACTTGCCATTATTGGCTTTTGATGTCTCGTTACGTGATTAATTCTATCATTATATCCACTCGTTCAAAGACTACTTTCTACCATCAAATATTTTTGACAGTGTTTCGACCACCGCAATCCATACCAAACCAATTTTCTAACTAACATAAATGATACAAAATTGTCCGCAACATCCTCAAATTCAGAAAACTACTATCATTTTAGCCCCATAAACCACCAATCACATTTCCACGACATTACTCACGTACTTATTGTTTACTGCGTCAACATCATACTCAAATCTTCATATAATTCTACATTCTTAATTATTCAACATCTTAACCTATCAATCACAAATGTAATGGGACAGAGAAAATGAAATGAAGAGGATAAGACATTAAAAATTTAGCAGGGTTGAAAAGTGAAATGACAGTACGTAAATCTTCATATGTGTCAAACATCTTCATATATCTTCATATATTCTCACTTTTAAACACTAAATCTAATAATCTTTTGACCATTTGTCAAACATCTGGAATGCAAATAATAAAATGTCAAAAATTTCCAAATCTATCAACTTATCTAATACAAATATTTGTTGATATGTAAACACTTCAAACACGTAAAAGAATAAGACTTCAAGCCTTTAAGCATTGTGAACCAAAAACAACAAAGGATGGCACCGGTGACCGTTGAAATAACTATTAACATTGACACAGTTGCTGCCAACACAGAAGTTTCAACTTGGGTCTCACCATAAACTTGTCCGTGAGTAGTAAATATAAGGGTTTAAAACAGTTAAAGTGCAGAGAGAACCAAAACTAAAAAAAAAAATACCCTTGTTAAGATCCCTTGGGAATGAAATCCCCATGCTGCAACGAACCTTATAATAGGAGTGTAAAGATAATGGTAAAACTTCACCTTTGAGATGAAACTGCATAACCCCCAACAGTTTCCCAGTAGCTTTAATTGAACACCCTTGCCTTTCTACTGCTTCTTGATCTAAAAAACTATGAGTACCGTCCATATCTAACAGTACATTTAATGTCTTCCATATCTGATAACACCCCATACTCACATTGCCTGATAAGGCATGTACAGAGATTTATATATCTGATTCAGTCTTCCCTGCTTCCTTTTCTTTACTCTCTTCAATAATTTATTCTGAAATTTCAATTTATTCTTTGATCACATACAATTGTCTTGATATATATTAATGCCTAGGTTTATAAACTTCCTCACAGTAATATAAAATCCCCTTTTATCTTCTTGCCTCTATATCCTTTTTAGAAATAAATTTATCAGGTAAAAAAGTGATTTTTTGTTGAAGTTATTTAAATTATTGTTTGGGTAGAAATAAATATTGTGGTTTCTTTTTGAGAGCGTTCACTATCTGGATAGTATTTTTGCAACCTCAGTTGCCTCTGTATCAGGAACACTGACGATTTCCTCCTCTTCTCTTCTCAGCTCCTTAAAGTAATGATCTGCCTCACTTTTGTGTCACGAGGTACCCATCGAGTCCCATGGAAATTGCACCAGCGGCGACCTTAGCGATACTGGTAGTGACAATGATAGTTGAGGAGGCATTGGCACCGGACAATTTGACCGCGAGTGAAAAGGGAACAGTAAGGTCGTCCGATACGCTGATGATGATGTCACGCATAATCTAAGAAAAAAAATGTTGATCAACATGATAGATAATCAAATGTAAAATAAGTCTAAACCACCACACCTAATATATAAACCAAACCACGAAATGATATAATCAAAGAAAACATATGCTTAGTATTTAACTGATCTCCAGTAGGCTTGCTCACTTGTATCTTAGAGCCATCAATATCTCTGAAAATAAAGCTATTAGCATCGTAGCCAATAGGTGCCTGTAAGTCCCCCTTGTCAGTTGACCAACTGAGCCTGATCTGATTAATAAATAGTTAAAAAGTGGGCTCTTAATTATTAAGCAACATAAACACCATAACTAATACCTGCATTATAAACACCATAATTAATAAGAACCAAAAATTAAAATATGTACCAAAACCAAATAGAAATCAAAAGAAGCCCATGTTCGTGTAAAGTGAAAGAAGTCTTGATTGAAAGTATAAATAGAAATCAAAAGAAGCCCCTGTTCGTGTAAAATCATACATTTTACAGAACTCTACAACCACCTCATGTAAACCTATTTCATATAAATCTAGTTCATGTTAACCCATAAACATAGTAACCTAAAGAGACACCCGGTCTGTGTACCATAAACACCATTCATGATAATTTTTCAAAGTACTAAGTCATGTGTAATATAAGTCGAAAATGTTTTATATGACACAAGTAACTGTAAAAAAAATATACTTTCCTCTATTTATAGAATTATTCACCTTGTTTAATAAAATAAATATTCCCAAAAAATATTAATAGTTCATTTCGGTACTACATTAACATCTATAACATATAAACACACCTGAAATTAAGAAAGGAAACCTATAGATCAATACACCATTACCATAAAGGGGTAAAGCCTTGAGGCACGTATTGTTTTTTCCAAAAGTTTGAATAGTGAATAATTAAGTCAAATTGTTTTTTAAACACAAATAAAATGACATTAAAAAAGGACATGATAACACTGTAATAAAATGAATTGCATAGGAGGTATTAAAATGACTACTCAAGTATGTGGAAAAGACTCCTAGAAAAATAAACTTTAAAAATGACTACTTATTTATGGTTACTTGATGTACTTTTCTTACAACATCTAAAAGAATGTCCACTAAAAAAACAAACGTCAACGAAATAACTCCTAGAAAAAGAACTTTAGTAGTTTCCCAATATTTGGATTGCAGAGAAGGTATTATAATGACTCGTGAATATGAGTACCAAAACTTTCAACATTTTCATAAGTCATAAGACGTCACCAACTTTAAACATTAAATAAAAAGAAAGCACTAAACCACATACTTGGTAGCTTTATAAAAACAGGGCACCTCAACCTTTTCATCCAACATTATACCCGGAAAAAAAAATTGTAAAACAGGACATAAACAATGGATGTATTAGCTTATCATTAAAAGGGTTTAAATACACAGAATACGAAAAATCCAACAATGCACACTTCGGGCCACAAACCATCAACAAAAAGGAAAAACAACAATTCATGACTTCGTTCAACAAATGAAAGAAAAAAAATGGTATTTCAACTTTTACAATGAATATTTCAATTTGAAGGAATAAAGTATATTGGTCACATAAATCATAAATTATGGGTTTCTTGAATAACCCATACATTATGTTAATATACAGTTTTTTGAATTAGAAACAAAGGAAAACCATTAACAAAGGAAATATAGATGCTCAATTATCCCACAAAGAAAATAAAAATGAACTTCTATCAGATGCTACAATAAAAATGAACTTATATCAGACCCTACAATAAAAATGAACTTCTATTAGACGCTACAATAACAAATGAACTTCTTGCCAATCACAAAGGAGATATCAGACGCTACAATAACAAATGAAAATTATATAAAAATTAGAGGGCGAGAATAAAAATTAAAAATCAGAGGGCAAGAACAGTATGTACAAATGAATAGTATATAAAAATCAGAAACAAAGGAAAACCAGTCAGACGCTACAATAACAAATGAACTTCTTGCCAATCACAAAGGAGATATCAGATGCTATAAACATTCCGATCACAACAGAAGAATGTCAACATGTTTTCCCCTAATTCCTTCCTTTGGTAAAGACTCAAATAACAAATGCTAATAGAGCAGTCAAATGTTTATCCATAACTTCTATGCCATGGTGATGATGCCTCTAACTTAGACAGTAGAATCCCAGAGCAATTATTTAATAACCAATGCATCTTGGATATAAATAATTCACCCTTGTTTAAAAAGAACCAAAATTCAAACAGTACCTAAACCAAAACTTCAGAGTCTGAAAACAAATACTATCACAACTGTAATTAAATGAAGAAATCTATACCAATAATAACAATAAGAGAATCAATTTTTATTTGCACGCGTCAATAATACCAAATGTCGTTTAACATTAGGACACAAACAAATCATGATTTAGTCAACTTCTTACAAATAAACATACAACATGTTCACCCCACATCACAATAGGGCATATAAGATTTCCAAATCACTGAACCTGTGTCATAGAAATAAAGATACATAAATATCAGTCTCTTGTTATTAGTCCCTAATATTAAAACACCCAAAGACTACAAAAAATTGAAAAACTTTGTTCAGACTACTAAACTAAATACAAAAAGTCAATTATAAGACACAAAAAATCAAAAAATCAAATTAATATATGCTCACATTCCAAATAACTACTCCAACAAAACATAAATCTAAAATCAAATGCATTAAAAATATTTTCAAAGAAGCAATAAATTATAATAAAACTAAAATTGGGACAGACAAAGCGCACGACTGATAAAATGCAAAATTTAGAACTATCATCAATGTTTTGGGAAACAATAAAATGTAAAGGGGCTGATAAAAATTCTAAAGTGAGCACAAATTCGACCCAAAATCAAACCACATACATTCCCAATAATTGAAAGTTATACCCTTTTTGGGACAATCGTAAAGGGGTTGTAAAACGGGGGTTTACCGAGTTTAAGGTCATACTTAAGTCGCTAAAATAGAACAAAATTGAACTTGAAACAACTAAAACAATACCTCTAAACTTGGTGTTTCTTGCGAAAGGTGAGAGAGAGAAAGTAGATAACAAAAACCTATAGACCATTAATTTTGTAACTATAACAAAAAACTAAAATAATAAAAAACTACGCTAACAACCCAAAAAACCTAAGATCTGTAAAATACGTGGGGGGTTGATAACAGTGACTGGAGGTGGAAGGAGAAGTGTGAAAATACCTTTGAATCTAACATTAAAAACCCAGATTTGTAACTATAGACAAAGAAAAATATAAAATATTTCACAAAGATGTAAGAAATCAGAATAATGAAAATAACATTAAACACTCACCCAAATAGTCTCCGATTTGAGAGAAAGAAAGGAGAGAAAACCCCATTGTCGAGGGTTTGAGATACAGAGACCGAGAGCGAGAGAGAGAGAGAGAGAGAGAGATTGTATAGATCCCCACATACATGATATTACAACAAAAAACATATAAACAAAATTAGGATGAACAATTTTGGTGGGAAAAAACAAACCCGTAAAAGTTAATAAAGTAAATAGCCACAACAAAAAGCTTCAAGTGGGTTTAGTAGTAGTGGTGAATTTGGTAGAGAATGTGGGAGGGTTTGGAATGAGAGTGAGCTGGGAAGTGGGTCTTTGAATGTAGAAGTTATTTTATGAAAGAGAAAGAGAACATGTAAATTCAGAGTAAAGTACATCTCTATTGAATGCGTCGCTCTCGAACTTGTGAGAGAGACATAAAATGGGTCAAGTACAATTTTATACTTCATTTTGAATTTTGAAAATAAGGGAGAAATAAATTAGTGTGTCAATAGATGGGGAACTCAAATGTTTAAGGGGTAAATTAGGAAGTACAAAAAAAATTCATATGGATGACATCATCGATTAAGCTTATGACATACATAAGTTTCCTACTTTATTATATATATATATATATATATATATATATATATATATATATATATATATATATATATATATATATATATATATTATTTAAAGTGGTTTTAGACTTAATTATTTTATTTACTATCTCTAATATTATATTAGGAAAACTATAAAAAAATCCTAATTTTTAGTTTTGCATTATATGGTTGTGTTTTGATTCAAAAGGGAAATAGGTATGTTGTATATTACTCTCATTGAGGCCAAGTTTTTTAAGGTATTTTTATGTTCTATGTTTTTGTGTTGGTCCTTTAGATTTTTATTTATAGGTTTAACATAAATGAAGACATATTTCTTATATGATAATTTCTTATTTCTTTAATATAGTTATTTTGTTTTTATCGGTATGAACTCTTATAAAGAAATAATTATATTAGTTTATCAATTACACCTGGAAGTTATCATTTTTCACATAACATGTTTTTAAAGAATCGGATTATATACGTAATTAAACTATTAAAATTATTAAATTCACTGTAATACATAACTCTCTAATCAATTTTCAAGTTCATGTAGCCACTCACGTGTCACTCTACGACTATCTTTATATATCCACTCATTTTCTCTCTTTTATATCTCACATAATAAATATGGTGTTCCTTGGAAATGGAAAGTAGGGACGAACCAAAAAAAATTATTATGTCGGTTCTTTTTCTCTCTCAGTAAATATGTGTTTTCTGAAAACCAAAAGAGGAGATGAACTAAATGTTTTTATTATATCTATTCCTTTCCTCTCTCACTCTCTGTGGGTGCCTTTTGGTTAATTGGAATCCATTAAAGTAGCGGAATAAAGTCCAAATAGGAATAAAAGGCACCCGACCCAATTAATAAGTTCAAAGTGACGAGAGATGTGACCAAGTCCATCCCCAAAAATCTCGAATGAGATATTCAATGGATATTGTGACGACCCCGTCCCAAAATAGTAGTGGGGAACGAGTGTCTTGACATGCTACCAAGGCAACAAATATTCTGACTTGAATTGTTTCCTTAATTAAATGCAACGAAAATACATTTACATGGTTATGAATCGTAAAATACTGAAATTAAAGGAATTACATCATTAGATCTTTCTAAAAGGAGACTTCATTTATATTAGAAGTAACAACGAGTTATAACTTTAAATGAAATTTAAAACTCATTACAAAAGGGCCAAACATGCTCTATATGATATAACAAACTTTTTACTTAAAATAACAAAAAGATCTCTAAAAGCTGAATCTTCCATATAGCCCTTTTACGTTCCCTCCAAGCCTACTTATTTTTTGAAAAATGGTTTGTTATACAACATCAGCTAAAAATCGAGTGAGGTTTAATCTCTAGACATTCCAAGGTTTTGTTCAGAAAATTGATACACATTCAAATCAAAAGATAGACATATACATATATGGATAGGAATTTGTTGTATAAAATTTGAGATGACAATATATAGAAATGAATAGCACAGAATGTAACAGATATGACAAATCAATTTGTAATATCTTTTTCTCTTAATCATATCATTTTAATGGCCAAGTACACTCTAATATCGTATTCTTCTACCATATTATTCCCCTATAGTTGAGGGTCAATCGAACTTATTCGTCACAATGCCTTATTTAGGGCACACCAGGGATAACTTAGCTGGGAAGGTCAGTCAGTAAGAGAGGCCCCTTAGGCCGAATCTTATTTCCAATATTCAATATCATTTTCAAAACTCTTTTTAATCAGTATGTCTATATGGACAAATATAAGCATATCAGAAGGATTCAATTATCGGTATCAAATGAATTTTGAAAATAAAAGAAGTTCACAAAATATATATAGTCTGCATGATATCATATAATTAAAACAACAAAGAATGTCAGAATACTCACCTAGAACAGAAGTCCGAAGCTATAGATACAGAGTCTTGGATCACTCGTTAATCTTCAGACGAAACTTATCTTAAACTTTCCCCGCACTTTCTCTCACTATTTCTTTGTAAGATTTTGGTATAATTTCGTGTAATGGCTAATCCAAAGGCTTTATTTATAGTTTTTCAATGGTATTTAGGTGCTAACACGTGTCTGAGTGATAAGGCGTTCATTTTGGGGACTCGGCGTTCACGTGTCATGTAACGGAGCAGCCTTGCATTCTTGGTTCACCAAATGGTGACGCGTGTTTTAAATTTTTCTAAGGTATTGACATGTGTTTTATCCTTTCCTATAAAGGTGACACGTGTGCGATGCAGGGGTCCAAAATAAAGCACGAGGTGGAAAGTTATTAAGGGTACATGAAGGGTATTTTAGTAATTTTACACCATACATTTTAAATATTTCTTAGAGGTCCTTGAAAATAATTTCATTTACAAAATAGTACTTTATATATTTTCATTTTTCATCCGTGAAACTTTCATTATTTAAAATTAAGTCAACAAAGTTTCATAAAATTACATTTTCTACCCCAAAACTTATCTTTTAACTTAGGATATGCTATTAGACTTTGATTGATCCATTTTGCTGAAGAAAAAGGTCATTTTAAGGTGTTTAAGTAGGCCTAACTAGCCTCCCCTTCCAACCAATCAAAACATAACACATGGTGTGGTAATAAGACAAAATACGACTTAAAGGATGGACATATTTGCCCTTATTTCATAATTTTGGTATAACTTCTTGCTCAGACATCCGTTTAACACACCGTTTGTTTTGTTACAAACCTAATTCATATATATACAACTTTTTAGTTTTTTTACCTCGAGTCAATTATAATATTATAATAGTCAAAACTAGTCTCTAATATGAGCATTCCTACCGAAAACTTTAAAATTTTATGTTTGTAACAAATTTGATATTTCATGATTTATGAAGGGAGGATTAGACTAAAGATAATAAATTAAAATTATCCATATCACATATGAAATAATACAATATTTAAAACGTTATATGAACATCTAAAAATGAGGTCATTACATCCTACCCTCCTTATAAAAAGTTTGGTCCCTAAATTTTACTTACATTAATTTCTAAACAAGTATGGATATTTCTCCTTTATTTCATCTTCCTGCTCCCAAGTAGCTTCTTCAATGGAATGATTATGCCATAACACTTTGACTAATTGAATTACCTTGGTTAGTAATATTTGATCTTTGTGGTCCACAATTTCTATCGGATTCTGATTGTATGACAAATCTTCTCTAACTTGAAGAGGTTCATGACATAGGATATGCATTTGATCTGGGACATATTTCTTCATTATTGACACGTGGAACACATTATTGACACCAAAGAGTTCAGGTAGTAAAGCTATTATATATGCAATATCTCCTATCCTTTAAAGGATTTCAAAAGGTCCTATGTATCTTGGACTCAATTTACCTTTCTTTCCAAATCGGATCACTCCTTTTGATGGTGATACTCGTAAGAACACATAATATCCTCTTTGGAATTACAACTCTCATCGGTGATTGTCAACATAACTCTTTTGACGGCTTTGAGAGATTCGAAGTCGGTCTTGTATCAATTTCACTTTCTCTGTTGTGATCTGAATCAATTCTGGTCCCAGTAATTTTCTTTCTCCAACTTCTACCCACCATGTAGCGGAACAAAACCTTCTACCATAGAGTGCCACATACGGAGCCATTTGAATACTTACTTGATAACTATTATAATACACAAATTTCACTAACGGTAAATGATCATCCCAATTCCCTTTCAAATCAAGTACACATGTCCTAAGCATATCCTCTAAGGTTTGAATGGTTCTCTCAGATTGTCCATCCATTTGAGGGTGAAAAGAGGTGCCAAAATTCAATTTTGTTCCCATGGGTGCTTGTAGGCTTTTCCGGAAGAGAGACATGAATCTAGGGTCATGATCAGAAATAATTGAAACTGGGGTTCCATGAAGCCTAATAATTTCCCGCACGTACAACTTAGTTAACTTTTCTAAAGAATGGGTAATCTTAATGGCATGAAAATGAGCAGATTTAGTTAACCTATCAATAATTACCCAAATAGGATCATTACCATTTGAACTCCTCGGTAAACCTGTTACAAAATCCATAGTAATATGTTCCCATTTCCACTCAGGGATATGTAGAGGTTGTAATAATCCTGATGGTTTCTGATGTTCAGCTTTTACTTGTTGACAAACCAAACACTGAGATACAAATTCTTCTATCTGCCTTTTCATATTATTCCACCAAAATACTTCTCGAAGATCTTTATACATCTTGGTATTTTCGGGATGAAACATAAATATTAAGCAATGTCTTTCTTCCAAAATTTGTATCTTTAGTTGGGCATCGCATTGCACACACACTCAATTTCCAAACCTCAATATATCATCTCTTATCACAAATTCAGTTCTCTTACCCTCGATGGCTTCTTCTCTAATCTTCTTCAGTTGTGGGTCATTTACTTGTGCAATTTTGATCCTTTCCATCAACATGGGTTGGACTTGTAAGTTTGCGATTATTACTCCTTTGCTATAAATATGTACATCTATTTCCATACTTCTCAAATCCCTTAACAAAGGTTCCTGATTTGTAATGAGACAGGCTAAATTTATTGTAGACTTACTACTTAAAGAGTTGGCTACTACATTAGCTTTCCTGAGTGATAATGAATATTTAAATCATAATCCTTCATTAATTCTAACCACATCCTTGTCTCATTTTCAATTCTTTTTGGATAAATATATATTTCAAACTCTTATGATCGGTATAAATCTCACAAGTCTCACCATACAAATAATGTCTATAAATCTTAAGAGCAAAAATTACAGCTGCTAATTCAAGGTCATGGGTTGGATAATTCTGCTAAAGTGTTTTTAACTGTCTTGAGGCATAAGCTACTACTTTTCTATTTTTCTTAAGTACACATCCTAAAACATTTTTAGAAGCATCACTATAAATCGAAAGTCCCCCTGTCCCGGAAGGAATGGTCAAAATTGGGGAAGTTACTAATCTATTCTTAAGTTCTCAAAAACTATTCTCAACTTTCTTAGACCATTCATATTTCACCTTCTTTTGTGTTAACCTAGATAGAGGTTTGGCAATAATGGAAAATCCTTCAACAAATCTTCTATAATAATCTGCTAATCCAACGAAACTATGAATCTCCATCACATTAGTTGGCCTAGGCCAATCTAGTATAGCCTTGATCTTTTGAGGGTCGAACGACACTCCATCCTCAAAAATGACATGTCCTAGAAAAGAGACACTAGGCAACCAAAACTCACACTTCTTTAATTTCACGTATAATTTCTCCTTCCTAAGGATTTGCAACACTATCTTTAAATGCTTTTCATGTTCTTCAATACTTTTGGAATAAATATAGATGTCATCAATGAAAATAACCACACACTAATCCAAATATTTCCTAAACACTCTATTCATCATATCCATAAAAGCGGCTAGTGCATTAGTCAGTCCAAATGGCATCACAAGAAATTCATAGTGACCATATCTAGTACGAAAAGCTAATTTTGAAATATCATCCTCCTTAATCTTCAATTGGTGATAGCCTGACCTAAGGTCAATCTTAGAAAATTCATTGCACACCTTGCAGTTGGTCAAACAAGTCATCTATACGAGGTAAGGGGTATTTATTCTTAATGGTCACCTTATTAAGTTCATGATAATCTATACATAACCTCATCGTCCTTCTTTTTAACAAATAACACTAGAGCACCCCAAGGGGATATACTTGGTCTAATAAAACCCTTATCTAACTGATCTTGTAATTGAACTTTTAATTCCCTTAGTTCTAAAGGTGCCATGCGATACGGTGGTTTTGAGATTGGTATAGTTCCAGGAATAAGGTCAATCATAAACTCTATTTCTTTACTAGGAGGAAGACCGGGTAAATCATCTAGAAAAACATCTGGAAAATGTTTAGCTATGGGTATATCTTCTAAACTAAGCTATTTTGTTTGCAAATCAATAACACTTGCAAGATATCCTTGACATCCCTTCTTAAGAAAAATACAAGCTTGCATTGCAGAGATAATATATATGAGAGACAGGATGTCAGTTCCTTCAAAACTAAATTCTGGATGGTTAGGAATTTGGAAAGTAACTCTCTTCTCAAAATAATCTACCTTATCATGGTACTATGCTAACCAATCCATCCCCAAAATTACTTCAAAATCTCTTATGTCTAAAATTATCAAATTGGCGAATAGTTTATGACTACTCACCTTTATAGGGCAAGACTTATATACCAATGTTACCGTCAATAACTCACCCGAAGGAGTAGAAACGTGTATACTATGTTTCAAGGGTTTAGGAATATTAGGAAAGAGATTAACAAAACGTACAGACACAAATGAATGGGTAGAACTAGGATCAATTAAAACTTGAAAATGTTGTGCACATATAGAAAGTGTACCTGACACTACTGCATTAAAAGCTTTTGCATTAGAAAGATTAAAATCTCTACCTTGTCTTCCATAATCCTTGTTGTCTTTAAAGGTCTTTGTTGGAGCCTTCCCTTTGTTAGGGCAATCTTTCATTTTATGTCCCTTTTGGCCACACCCAAAGCAACTTCCCGTCTCTAAGTAACATGGTTGCCCCCTATGAATATTACCACATCGCTGGCATCTATCAACATTAAAGGGTTTGTTATTAGGGTTCCTTCCTCTTTGTTATCCAAACTTCCTCTTTCCCTATCTAACTTGATTATATTCTTAACTATCCTTCTCAGGTATCGTTGCCCTAACCACCACGTCATTATATGAGGTCAATTTCAGGATGGAAATTTGACTACGAATATTCAATCTCAACCCACGTTCAAACATCTTGGCTTTTAAGACATCGGTTATCACAACATGATGTGAAAAACGGGATAACTCAGTAAACTTTGCCTCATATTTACTGACCGTCATATTCCCTTGAACCAGACTCATGAAGTTAGATACTTTTTGGTCTTTCACCGTTTCGAGAAATTATTTCTCATAGAAGATTACTAAGAAGTCATTCCAACCTATGGCATTATTCCTTTCCTCGTGTATTCTCTTAGTCATTCTCCACCAATGTTTGGCTTCACCTTCTAACATGAATGTTCCAAATGAAACTCGTTGTTCATATGTACACTTAAGAACATCGAACATCTTTTCCATTTGCATCACCCAATTTTCTGCTTTAATGGGGTTATGATTACCTTTAAAAGATAGCGGGTTCAATTTTTTGAACTGTTCAATAGTACAACTACTTGGTTCAAGATTCCTTGGTGCTCCATTATTCACCTGATGCTCCACAATTCTTGTTAAACTTTCAATTGCCTTGTATGCACCTTCCAGTCCTTCCATATTTGAACAACTAGTTCTCGCAGTTGATCTCGTCTTTGTCATTTTCTACAGTCATGGCCAAACATATATACTATCTCAAGATTGCAATTGAGAAGAATAATTTTATATAAACAATTCTATGTATACTATAAGACATATGGTGGATTATCACATAAGTCGAATATTTAATCCTATATCCTATGTATGGAAATTTAAAATCGATAACGTTCAAAACTTATGTTCAGTAGTCTACGGTTACATAACCTATGCTCTGATACCACCTCTTTCACGACCCCGTCCAAGAATAGTAGTGGGGAACGAGTGTCTTGACATGCCACCAAGGCAACAAATATTCGGACTTAAATTGTTTTCTTAATTAAATACAACGGAAATACAATTACATGGTTATGAGTCGTAAAATACTGAAATTAAAGGAATTACGTCATCGGAGCTTTCTAATAACTATGCTTTTTGTATGTCGTTGTTGAAAGCCAAGTTAGTCAAAACTTCAAATACCTACAAAATATAGCAATCTCAAGTGTAGCAGTAAGTAAGGGTATCAATCCACTTCCAAGTGGGTAAGCTAGAGACAAATTCAATTGTAATTCACTTTTTATTTTCTTTTTGTGCTTTTTCACTTTTCTACTTTTTTTTAGCTTTTTCAAATATTAAAACAATTGGGTGAGGTGATGATTTAAACTAAACTAAACTAAATGTAATATGATAATAACTAACTAGAAAATGACTAAAATGAAAACAAAGTCTAACACTAAAATAACAGATAAAATGAGGTAAATAATTGTGAGAACAATCAAGGAATGGGATTACACCACAAATTTTAGTTATTCAAATTAATTAATTTAATTAATTGAATTCTCCCAAATTAATATCAATATTACAAATCAACTCTCGTTGCAAGTGTAATTTTAATAGTAATCTTTTAAAAAATTAAGTTTAACACCCCACAACTATAGTAAAATAGATCAACACTCCTTTTAATTAATCACCCGCTAGGATCGATCAATTAAAATTTATGTCAATCTTAGAAAATAGAAATTAGAGTTGAAATTCAAGTTATAATACCCCACTTAAGAAACCTCTATCTTTAGTTCGAATCTAAAATGGGTATTATAACTAGAATTTTGATTTTCTCTCGAAAATCATTTACCCTCTCTCGAGGCGTAAATTTAAGGGTGAGGGATCAAAATTAACAATCAAGGGAAATTTTCAAGTAATCAAACTAATTAAACTAAAATAACATCAAATAAGGGTTTTATCCCACCCCTTGAAAGGGGATTTAGCCTAACATGATAAGAAATATGACAAATTAATAATCAAAGGCATAAAATAAATGAGAAGAGAAGAGAATAATCAAACCCAATCTCTTGAAGTGAAATTGAACAATTATTTCCTTAAAATCAAGCACAATCCATCCAATATAAGCATCCAATAATAATTAACTCAATAATCAACTCAATTGAATTTCACACATTTATCACTCACAAATATCCCAAAAAAATGAAAATAAAACTATTTACAAATATTTCTACCTAATTTATTCTAACCTAACTCTCTACTTTTCTCTAAAATTTTCTCTCTATATTTAATGATAAGTCTCCCTTTCAAATGGGGTCTTCAGTCTTCTTTTATAGTAGATGCATGTCACACATGGGTTAAGGGGTATTTTTGGGAAGGTTTAATGTGCATGGAAAAGAGGTGTGAGGTCATGTCGGTGAGGGGATTTGACAATAAAATATGATTTAGTTAAAGGGGGTATAATCGGAAGTTGGGGTAGAAGAGTTAGTTGGGGGTATTTGGGTAAAAGGGTTTATGTGAGTTATTTGGCATGTGGGGTTTAATTGAGTTTTGGTTTTGTTGTTGGTTTAGAAATTGGCAGGTGACATCGTGGAATTTGTGGAAATGGGTTTAGGTATGGGTTTTGGGATTGAAATGGGTAAGATGGGATTTAATTGGTTTTGTTTTATTGTTTTGGCAGAAGGTAGAAATCGGGTTCAGGAGGTCGGATGAGAGTTTAGGGTGGGTTTTAGGGCTGGCCGGAGATGGAGGGACAAAGGGGGCAAGGGCTGCTGCGGCGCCGTAGGGGGTGCAGGTCGAGCTTGGAGGGCACCGCCGGAGTTAGGGGTTCCGACAGGTATGGTTTCAGTAGAAGTGGTGATGGTGGATGATGAGAGAGAAGAGTGAAGGGTTGTTGAAAATGGAGGTAGAGGAGAGAGAGTATGGGTGTGGTGAGGAAGAAGGAGTGGTGTAGGATAGAGTGTGTGTGAGGTGTATGGTGTTAGGGTGTAGATGATGAGGTGTTTGTGTGTATTAGGGTGTAGGATAAGTTTGTGTGGTGGTTATGGTGTGAGTGTGTGTTAAATTTGTGACCCTAAAATAACATAATAAAGACTCAACTAAAAAAACTAAAAAAATAAAATCTAACTAAAAATAAAACAAACTAAAGAAAATAAAAAATAAAAATATTAAAACTAAAAAATAAAATCCTAAACTTATAAAAACAAAAATAAAACAAAAGAAATAAAAACTTAAAATCTAAATGAAAACTAAAGTCCTAAAAAAATATAAAATCTAATAAACTAAAAGTAAACTCCTAAAACTAATCCTAATAAAACTAAAAAATAAGAAAAATCAAAATAAAATAAAATTATACTAATAAAATAAAATAGAAAAATAGAAAATAAAACCTGAAAAATACTAAATAAATCCTAAAAATAAAAATGACTCAAACTAAAAATCTAAAAAAATAATAAAAAGACACAAACAAAGCACACATAGGGTTTGGGGTAGGTTTAGGGTAGGCTAGGGTTACGGGATAAGGGAATTAGCTCCATTTTAACTGCAAATTGCTTGGAAATATAGCTTTTGACACCACAACTGCAATTAAGCCTGCATATTGAACAATTAAGCGCATAAGACCCATATTGCCGAGAATTAGCAACTACAGTACGTCTCTTCGGGTATAAAATGTATAGTTTTGGGTGCTTATCACTTTCTAAAAGGAAACTTCATTTATATTACAAGTAACAACGAGTTATAACTTAAAACAAAATTTAAAACTTATTATAAGAGAGACAAACATGCCCTATATGATATAACAAACTTTTTACTTAAAGTAACAAAAAGATCTCTAAAAGATGAATCTTCCATATAGTCCTTTTACGTTCCCTCCAAGCCTACTAATTTCCTGAAAAATGGTTTGTTATAAAAAATTAGCTAAAAGCCGAGTGAGGTTTAATCTCTAGACATTCCAAGGTTTTGTTCAGAAAATTGATACCTATTCAAATCAAAAGAGTAGACATATACATATATAGATAGGAATTTGTTGTATAAAATTTGAGATGACAGTATATAGAAATGAATGGCACAAAATAAAACAGATGCGACAAATAAATTTGTAATATCTTTTTCTTTTAATCATATCATTTTAATGGCCAAGTACACTCTAATAAAGTATTTTTCTATCGTATTATTCTCCAGTAGTTGAGGGTCAATCGAACTTGTGCGTCACAACGCCTTATTTAGGGCACACCAGCGATAACCCATTTCTCCCTCGGTGGCTCGACTTTTGGTTACTAGAGGGCTATTGCTCTTTAGGAAGTTATGTATTTAGTGCGCTTGAGAGGTTTTGTAATGTTGGATTTTCTGGAGATGTCACCTTTATCCTTACTGTGAGGCTTTTGATGGTGACGAGGAACTTGATAGCAGGATAATGGTCATAATCCTGGTTGGGATAATGGAGTGGATGCTTTCCTTCCATAATTCTGCGATGGTGGTTCTGATTGAGAGCCCTTGAATGGTCCGGTTGCTTGGAAGGAGGGTTGTTTTGACTTTCTGAGGGGGAGCCCAGTAATGTTGTTCATGTGGCTTGTAGAGAGGTTTTGTCTAGCGGCCCCTCCTGAGTATCCCTTGGCAGTTGTGCCTAATTTTTTAATCCGAACTTTCTTTAGCTTTAGCCCATCTATCGAGAGATAGGTTAGCTGGTTTGTACAATACATAGCCTGGTGTCTTCATTAGTTAGTGAAATGGTGGGGGAACTTACAACCTGTCTTGTAGCTTGGAGAGTATCGGTATGTGAAATTAGTGGGCCTTTGGAAGACTTCTTTCTATTTTCCCCTGGCGACTTCGACGCGAATTCGAGTGGGGACAAATTATTCCCCATCACATAAAAAACTTCTTCCCGGTGGAAGATTTGACTGAATCACTGAGAATGATGTTGGGCTCTTTATGGCAGCACTGTCGATCATCTATCCGTCCATTAAAATCTATGGAAGGAGCATGGCATGTGTCTTAGGACTACCTAAAATGCTTATGGAAGTGAGTTCTAGAGAAAATTATGGCGAAAGAGATCAATCAAAGGTGGTTCATTGCTTTTGACACAATGGAATATGGTATTCTGGTTCTTTCTAGGCTTGTTAGGGCGTACCGCTCCTCCATGGAGCACATACGGAGTTTTAACTAGGAGTGGGAAACTTGGGGACCTCCAGGGGCTCGTAACGATGATGAAGTGGAGTCGTCTGGTAGTTGAAGGCAATGTCTTATGAAGATTTTGGTGATTTTTGTGAAGCTATGGTTATTTTTGTGAAGCTATGGTGATTTTAGTATTTTGGGTTTGGGAATAATTTTTGTTGTAGCTTAGTTTTAGGGTTAAGCTTGTTTAAGAATGGTTTAGTTAGTGGAAGGGGGTGGTTTGTTTAGCTCATTTGCCTGATACTTTATGTAACACCATTGTATTTTGTAATAGAAATAAAAAATAATTTTGATCATATTTTGTTGCGCGTCTTGATGTGTTTTTCATTTAAGTTATCTATGCCAATCGCTAAGGCATACATAATCCTTTTATTCATATAAATGATAAAATGGACCACCGTGTTCTCGGAGGTTAGTAAAGAATATCATTTTATGAAAAAGAAGGGGACCACACCCATGTATGGCGTATGGGTTGCCTACGCACCTCTGGAGATTTTGAAAACTTTCATGAGTATCACTTTGAAAAGAAAATATTTTTTAGAGGATCAGGTTCCATGTAGTTTGGGGTAGGGTAAATGAAGAATTTTTTTTAGAATAGCAAGGGGATTGGTGTGACACACCACATAACAAAATACTAGGTGATCACTCCTTTTTACATTAAAATAGAATATCCAGTTGGTTCATTCTTAGCATCACTGTCGAAAACTTTTTAATATTTAATAACCACCTTGTATTTGAAAAGCTAGTGCCAAATTTTATCTTTATAATTAACATGCAACCACATAAATTTGTAATATCACATTCAACTTTCAATAATCAAACACATAATGAACATAGTGACAGAATAATACAAAAGTATCTGGAATACACAATCTAGTCTGAAATAATAATACAATCATCCCTAATAAAAACTAGCCCAACAGTCTGAGAAATAAAATAAAATGAAAATCCTCTATCTCTGAATGGAGTCTGAATAAAATGGGCAACATACCTAACTAAAATAAGTAGCTCACAAGTAAGGAATGGTGAATATGGAGGCGTCTAATATCAAGGTCCTGCAACTTTCAGAGCAGCTGCAGCATGCCAATTGCTAAAATCTGCTAAGCCTGGTGTCCCTGTGGCTGGGCACCTAAAATGTTTTATAAAAAAATAGATTTGGAGAAAACGGGTCAAATCCCGAGTAAAACAGTTTAAAAAGGTTTGGCAAGTATTTAAAATACAAAATCAACAGATATTATATACATGTTAGGTTTACATTCCCTCACTTGAGGTCCTCACCTCTCAACTAATGTGCAGAACTAACGTATGTTATCTAACCCATCCTAGTCATGCTACCCCGCCTAACTAGTACAAACCAAATCCATTACTTCACAATCTATCTCGTTATGGCCACCCGTTTCTCCCATACTATACATTACCAAAATCTTTATATCAATTAGCCAATTATAAAGTTCTCAATATACGTTTAATTCTCCATATACTAGGGTTATTTTAGATATCACTATCTTTATCATCTACTAGGCACACACAACAAAATACATCACAAGTATATATATATATACGGCACCCCTAGACCAAGATGCGGTGCATGCATACTCTGCTATCAAGTCCCGGTACATCACGTACTCAATAAAGGACCATTGGTTCAGTATCTCACTCGAACCATAATTATAAATCACACATATTGGAGGCGAGCATAGTTCTAGGCCTTTGGGCT
Organism: Sambucus nigra; assembly: GCA_949130495.1. Lineage (NCBI taxonomy): Eukaryota > Viridiplantae > Streptophyta > Magnoliopsida > Dipsacales > Adoxaceae > Sambucus > Sambucus nigra. The sequence continues at coordinate 351,062,538 of OX422207.1, read as the reverse complement.
ACGCACATACCTGCGCACCCAAATGACCGTGAACACCATCATTCACATAGATAGTGTTCCAACCTAAGTCCTATGTTGAAACATACAAGTCAATATCCCCCCAAATGGGCTCATCAGAATAAGACTTTCCACGTCGCGTAACCTCCCGTGAGTGCAAGCAGTGTAGGTATGTCAATACACATAATATCACAATCAACATAATATCTACATACACCAGTCCTATACATATATAGAGTATATTTAAAGTTTATCCCATAAACTAATAATTCACATTTTATTCCCATTTCCCATTGTTCCTAACATCTCTTGTTAACCGAAATGATATAAATAATTTAAATAATTATTTCAGTAGCTACCTTGAACCCATACTTATTTGTCCAAAACCTCGAATCATTATAACGAGCTCGAATTATATTTTGATTCCCAATAATCCTATTTCTCGATAAAGTTACATTCTGCCTAGAAATATAAAATTATGAATTGAGGCTTATCTGATCCGATTTTGGAAAAACTTAAAAATACAAAGTTGTTCAGAACATGATTTTATACAAGAACTCGTGTGCACACTACCGATTTCCACTTAAAATGGTCATAAAATTATCATATAATGTTCATCTTTTTTCTAAAACGATTTTACATGCATTTGACTTTCGAATTCGTATGAGTTCACTTCATTTCTAGTTAGATAGTTGAATCACCAATTTAATCACAGGCTTTTCTCATATTTTAAAATCATTAATATATTATATAAGCCTAATCATGAGTTCTAAAATCCCAAATGATGTTATCTCAAATCAAAACCTTCATTGCATAATCCCATACTCCCAACCAAACCTACCAAACACCATCCCTACCTATATACATGATTTCTAACATTTCATAATCATCAAATCATCAAGAAACATTATATAATTGGAATTAAATCTAGAATCATTTCCAAAAAAACCTAGTTTATAATTTATCATCAGGAACCTCTATAAAACCCAAATTTTCTTCATGTTTAATCTTCTAAAATTCATCCAAATTTGTCATATTACATAAGGGAATAAATTCCAATATTAATTCAACCCACAACATGATTTAATCTCCTAATTGAGTCATCAAAACACATAAAATCAAGATATTAAATATCCTATTCTAACATGGATGATATATCCTTCATGAATTGAGCAAAGATAAATACTTGCCTTTGTGTGTAGGTCTGAATTCCACAAAATTACTGATATGGTTGTGTTCATCTACCTTCGATCTACGCAATAGTGGTGTTTGGTGGTGGCTCAAGTTTGCGGTAGGTGTTGCTCCTCCTCTAAGACCTTTAACCTTTTTGAGAAACTCTTCATTTTCTAGTAAAAGCCCTCACACTTTCTCTCCTTTGGTTTCCTCTCACTTTGATTTTTCAATTCCCCGTTTGTTTAGCTAAAGAGTTGGTTTTAAAGTAGAAAATCCCACATCTCTTCATAGGTTGGAAATTCAAAGGTCAAAAATTGACTTCTCACTTGCCAGGTTGACCCAGAAATGACCCGAGACCCTATACATATGCCCGAATATAGTTTTCTGAATATTTTGACCCTTTAGTAGACTTTGGTACACTCAAAATGACCATTTGAATTTCCTAAAATTCAGTTATATTTTATTCTCCAAAATTAAGTCCGGACACGACTAACACGGGCGTCCCGACTAAATTTATCGTAAATGTCGTATTTCTCACTCACGACAATCATAATACTTTTACTCATTCAGTAAGTAATATTTAATATAAATAAATATTAACCATTGTCTCGCTGATTAATATTTATTTTAATTAGGATTAATTTCCCAATTTAATTTAATTAATCCTAATTAATTTACAATACAAAAATCAATAAAATAACGGAGTGTTACATACTTCCCCCCTCTAATAACGAAATATCGTCCCCAAATTTTAAAAAAATAACTTGTATAGAGAACTCTGGATATTTGTTACGCATCTCATCCCCGCGCTCCTCAATAGACTGATCGGCATTATGATGCCTCATAATATCACCTCAGATTCTTATACACAACTGCGTTCGACCGTATTCTATATTTACTCGTAATGATCTTTTGGTATTTCCACTATACCTACACTAATGGTACCATTTCGATAGAAGGTCTACTTACTATAACCCACGATTTAGCGACAAAATCATTCAAGCCCTTACATACCGATATATTTTCTTACACTTAATGTCTCAATTATATAATCACACGCAAAACTATCATGAATTCGATAAAAATGTCTCAAAAAGACGAGCCCATACTTATTTATGGAAATTTTTGACATGATAACCCGTTTATGGTAATAACCCAAACATGAGCTCGAAAATGACACGACTAGCCCGAGTTTTCATCCTGATATCAAGACACTTATTCCTTTTACGAGTGGCGAAGTTGAAAATAGTTCCACTATGTCTCACTCACCCTGATATCAACACACTTAACACCTCACATCACGTGGAATATCTTACTCCATTAATTCTGAGTTGGACAAAAATTATGGCCCGTATTTTTACTATAAAACTGCGCACTTCCTAAGCCCTTTTTTCGTCTATTATAATTTTAATACCCTATCTATGCGCAAACAACTCTACGTATTCGACAAGGTGATACTCCGCTCCCCCTTCAAAAGTTATGGGGTTCTCTTTTATCAAAGGATACCTTTTGCATTTGATTCCAACGTCTTTCGACTCACCTCTGTTGTGGGACTTTTCTTGTGACATACACACAGTCAGACTATATTCTTTTCTCTGATGAAGTTTAACCTCTTCTACATTTCCACTTATTTTCCTACCTGCCCCCACACACATTTAAAACATCTCTAAGCCTCCTTATCACAAATGATACCGAAAGTTAAATTGACAATGTCTCCCATACACCCTATATCCCGTCCACAACTTCACAATCCTATCTAAAGTTCCACATATGACATCCTTATCTCAAAATCCGACCCCTCATTCTTAGTGTGGATTTACACTATGGCTAACCTATGTTATATTATTAAAATGATTTAATTCCCCCCGAGACGGCCCCTCCCATCAACTAGTGGTGCAAATTTTTTTTCCTAGTGCTCCCCACAAACAGTATTACTCAACTCACCGATCTTATGTCATAGAATAACTCTCAGGTCATGCTTCACCCACATACACGTGTAATAATTTAAATTGATAAAAACATACCCTAATGACCAATACATCTCTCGACTCCCGACATTCATTGGGATTCATGCATGGGACGTCTTGCAAGCGAAGTCCAAAGAAGGAACCCCCCGATACACTACTACCTAGCATTGTCGGTAATCGAGATCCGTAGGTCCTAGACACATATGATTAGAACATCCAAAATTCTATTCGTGGATGTACAAGTCTAACCGTCCACTCCCACATCATTAAAGGAGTTATACAACATGGTTCGCTCACTATCACTAGTTTTTCTAATGCTAAGTCGATAAGGAGTTAAATATCTCCACTCGATAGTAAGTCTAATAAACCCCGAATCATATCAATACAGTCCGACACATTGGGATAAAATATAATGAAACAACTATAACCTCCGAAGTCTCCTCCACGATATAATATAAACGAGAGGTCAACTTTCTTCCAGTTCACACATTTCTAATCAACATATCCTGTCCTAGAATAAAAAACACGATAGCCTTGCTGTAACAGCCCAGTATCGCTCATCCCATCACTAACCAACACATCCCAATACATCATACGCAAATATCATCTCTCGAAACGAGATGAAAAACTAAAATATATCCTCTCAGCGATTATACTCACTTTCCTACAAATGCTACCAAAAGTCCCGTATTGAATAGTAAAATTATAGGCACATAATAGTAATACTAACAATACACCCACTAAACTCGTCTCATATACGAATTAGTGCTAACGAAATATTGTGACTCTCTTGTGTCACACAATCATAAGCCATTTACCTTAGGATAAAACTCACACTTTTAATTATCAATAGCACTGGCGGTGCAAATGATTTCTGGACATAACACTCTCATCTATACTGATTAAAAAAAAACTTTCACAACTATTGCCCCCTAGTGGGCATCCCGTTCTTATCCCCTAATGCATTACGGACAAGGTCGATACATGTGGCCCTACACTCCACACATAGGACACCTCTTGGTTTCATTTTCCTATCTCTAGCACCACTGGCCATATAAGGATTGCCCTTCTCTCATATCTGGTAGTCTTGGCCCCGATTGCTAGCCCCTTTGTACCTTTGACTTGGCTGGTCCTGTGGAACATACTATTGTCCTTAGCGTCCCTACTTGAATCCATTGTCACTCGATAGAATTTCCATTGATCTACATCATTTAAATATATCCCCTACTAAGCATCCCTTTGTGAAGCATTAGTATCACCAATTATCTTTAGTATTTCCCTTCTGATTATGCTCTCCAACCCCCTTGGCTCCATTCCCATGGAAGCATTGATATAAATTTGTAAAAGTGCATCATAAATACCATGTGCATAAGTCTTCCAATATTGACTTCCTATAAATACTAGGGACTCCTACTCGTAAGTCCATCATCGCTTTTCAGAACCTTCCTCTCCAATACCCATCTCACTAAGTATGAAGTTCACTTACATAAATAAATTCTTCATCATAACCAACCTCTGTTCGTCCCTCTCGTCAAAAGTCCATAGACTTCATTCGCACCTCCGTGTGAGCAGAAAATGAAAAAACTTATGGTTAGATCGCGACCAAAATTTCTCGATTAATTACTTATCTACTTCCTTATATGTGGTGACTATCTCCTATTGATGATGTTGTAAATAGCACCACCAGATGAGGTGTTCATAAGCTCAAGCTATCAATAACAATGACAACACAAGAGTAAATATCTAGTAGAAGGAGGTGAGGTGAAGAGGAGAAAGACTTGTATATAAGAGGTTTAGCCAATTTTGACTACGTCCAATGTGAGTGTGTTAGTAAGTTTCACTAGAATGAGGGCACTATTAGCCTGTGATACAATCTCTCACTTTCTCTATATACTGTATATTTTTCCAGGGCTCCCGCTAGGGTTACAATTATGTATCCTTTCCAAGGTAGGAGAAGATAGATATTTATAGTGCTTGGGGGGTGTAGTGTACCCCCTGAGCATGCTATGAGCATGTGTGGGTTGAATACACTAATCATAGGTGGACACCTCGGTAGGCCACATGTAAGGCATGATGACCAAATATTCCCTTATGTGAGGGGAATTATTTGGTTATAACTGACTTGCTCACATATTCCAAGCCTTCCACGTGCTTATGTGTGCTCGGACTTGTGTCATCATCTGATGGAACCTCGGCCTATCCGAGTACGAGGTTGGAGAATCCCGATAATGCTTTGTACTATCAATCATCAATATGATCTGGACCTAGGAGATTGGTTAAGGTTAGGTAGAGGGTTGGAGACAGTGTTAGTTGAAGCAGAGGACGAGATTGGGAGTAGTTTAAACCCATAAGATGTTGTTGACCTCAGCTGCTGGCCAATCGAGGTTAGTCAATGAGGATAGATGTCACGAAGGATGACCTCCCTAATGGCTATTATAAGCTTCCTGTCAACTCGGCTGTGAGACAGGCCGAGGTTAGTGACCCTGAGTACAAGGGTACACTTTGGTCATATCACCTATTATGGCACTAGACTCTTATGAGAAAAAAATTACACCAAAATTTATACATTAGTTGCCTCTGTACCACAGTATACGTAATAACCATTGAGTTACCTCCTTCCATTGGCCCATCTCACTTCTTCTTTTACTCGAATCCTTACAGGTGACTTTTAGAGAAAGTTCCTCTAACTTCCCTTTGCCAACTACAGTGGGTGAGCCTGAATTTTCACTATTGTTATATACTATAGTGATTGGGGAAGCTACTTCCCTCGAGTCATTATCCCCTCGTTGTATGATTAAGGAATAATCATGGTCAATTCTATTACTATCATCGTTCCTGGTTTTTGCTAAGCCTGTCCTCCTGCAGTCCTTCTAATGACCCTCACTGGTTGTCCTATACTGTTCTATTTATGAAACCCAACCGAGATCGCATATGATTCGTATCAATTATACATAGTAGCAAGAGAACATAGACGTGCATACATAGAGGAATGTAACAATCCTATAATAGGGCTCTGTATCAAAAAATGCTACGCTGAAACGCAATAAGGCCCACAGATACTAAAGACACTAGGACTTGTTGCTCTGATACCATCTGTGACACCCCGCCTGACAAAATACTGTGTGATCAGTATTTTATTAAATTAAAATAGAATATCCAGTTGGTTCATTCTTAGCATCACTGTCGAAATTTTTTTAATATTTACTAACCACCTAGTTTTTGAAAAGCTGGTGCCAAGTTTTATCTTTATAATTAACACACAACCATATAAACTTGTAATATCACATCCCACATTCAATAATCAAACACATAATGAATATAGTGACAGAATAATGCAAAGGTGTCTAGAATACACAATCCCGTCTGAATTAATAATACAGTCATCCATAATAAAAATTGGCCCAACAGTCTGAGAAATAAAATAAAATGAAAGTCCTCTATCTCTGAATGGAGTCTCAATAAAAGGGCCAACATGCCCGAATGAAGTAAGTAGCTCACAAGTAAGGACTGATGAATTTGGAGGCATCTAATATCAAGGTCCTGCAACTTCCACACCAGCTGCAGCACGTCAATTGCTAAAATTTGCTAAGCTTGGTGTCTCCGTGGGGCACCTAAAAATGTTTTACAAACAATATAGATTTAGAGAAAATGGGTCAAATCCCGAGTAAAACATTTTAAAAAGGTTTAGCAAGTATTTAAAATGCAAAATCAGTAGATATTATATACATCTTAGGTTTATGTGCCCTCATTTGAGGCCCTCACCTCAACTAATGTGCACACCTAACGTATGTTATCTAACCTGTCCTAGTAATGCTACCCTGCCTAACTAGTTCGAACCAAATCTATTTCTTCATAATCTATCTCGTTATTCCCACCCGTTTCACCCATACTATACATTATGAAAATCTTTATATCAATTATCCAATTATGAAGTTCTCAATATATGTTTAATTATCCATATACTAGGGTTATTTTAGATGTCACTATCTTTATCATCTACTAAGCACATATAGTAGAACACATCACAAGTATATATATTTATTACTCTATTATATATATACAAATAGGTCATCCCTAGGTTGAGCTGCGCTGCATGCATACTCTGCTATCAAGTCCCAATACATCATGTACTTAATAAAGAACCATTCGTTCAGTATCGCACTCGAACCATAATTACAAATCACACATATTTGTGGCGAAGATAATTCTAGGCCTTTGGGCTATGCACATACCTATGCACCCAAATGAATGTACCCACCATCGTTCACACAGATAGTGTTCCAACCTAAGTCCTATGTTCAAAGGTACAAGTCAATATCCCCCCAAAATGGGCTCATCAGAATAAGACTGTCCATGCTAAGTAACCTCCCGTGATAACAAGCAGCGTAAGTATGTCAATACACATAATATAACAATCAATATAATATATGCATACACCAATCCTAAACATACATAGATTATATTTCAACTTTATCCCATAAACTAATAATTCACATTTTATTCCAATTTCCCATTGTTACTAACATCTCTTATTAACCGAAAGGATATAAATAATTTAATTAATTATTTCAGTAGCTACCTTCAACCCATACTTATTGGTCCAAAACCTAGAATCATTATAACAAGCCCAAATTATATTTTAATTTCCAATAATCTTGTTTCTCAATAAAGTTACATTCTACCTAGAAATATAAAATTACGATTTGAGCCTTTTCTGATCTAATTTTGAAAAAACTTAAAACTACAAAGTTATTTAGAACATGATTTTATACAAGAACTCGTGCACACACTACCGGTTTCCGCTTAAAACGGTCCTAAAATTATCATAAAATGTTCGTCCTTTTTCTAAAATGATTTTACATGCATTTGACTTTCGAATTCGTATGAGTTCACTTCATTTCTAGTTAGATAGTTGAATCTCCAATTTAACCACATGTTTTTCTCGTATTTCAAAATCATCAATAAACTATATAATCCTAATCATGAGTTATAAAATCCCAAATGATGTTATCTCAAATCAAAACCTTGATTACATAGTCCCATACTCCCAACCGAACCTACCAAACATCATCCCTAGCTATATACATGATTTCTAACATTTCATAATCATCAAATCATTAAGAAACCTCATATAATTGGAATTAAATCAAGAATCATTTTCAAAACACCTAGTTTATCATGTACCCTCAAGAACCTCTATAAATCCCGAATTTTCTTCATGTTTAATCTTTTAAAATTCATCCAAATTCTTCATATTACATAAGGGATTAAATTCCAATATTAATTCAACCCAAACATGATTTAATCTCTCAATTGAGTCATCAAAACACATAAAATCATGATATTAAATATCCTATTCTAACATGGATGATATGTCCTTCGTGAATTATGCAAGATAAATACTTGCCTTTGTGTGTAGGTCTGAATTTCACAAAATTATTGATATGGTTGTGTTCCTCTCCCTCCGATCTACGAAACGGGGGTGTTTGGTGGTGGTTCAAGATTGCTCTAGATGTTGCTCCTCCTCTAAGACACTTCACCATCTTTAGAAACTCTTCACTTTCTGGTGAAAGCTCTTGCACTTTATCTCATTCGGTTTTCTCTCACTTTGAATTTTCAATTCCTCATTTGATTGGCCAAAGAGTTGGTTTTAAAGTAGAAAATCCCGTATCTCTTCATAAGCTAGAAATCCAAAGGTTAAAAATTGACTTTTCACTTACCAGGTCAACCTAGAAATGATCCAAGACCCTATACATATGGATGAATATTTTTTTTTGACTATTTCGACCCTTACGGACACTTTGGTGCACTCGAAATGAACATTTGAATTTTCTAAAATGCACTTATATTTTATTTCCCAAAATTAAGTCCCGATACGACTAACACAGGTGTCCCGACTAAATTTACATTAACTGCCGTATTTCTCATTCTTGACAATCGTAATAGTTTCTTATCAATTTATTACTCATTCATTAAATAATATTTAATATAAATAAATATTAACCCTTATCTCAATAATTAATATTTATTTTAATTAGGATTAATTTCCCAAATTAATTCAATTAATACCAATTAATTCCTAATATAAAAATCAATAAAATTACGGGGTGTTACAATGATAAGAGTCGTAGCGTGCCGAGATTTCAGACAAAGGGTAAAATTTATTGAGACTGTCTAGGTTGACTGGACGTATCATCTCTTCTCCATTAAGGTCTGTGAGTATAGTGGTGCCTCTTGAGAGAATTCTCTTCATGATGTAGCAATCGCTCCAATTTCTTTTAGATTTCCCTCTAGGGTCCCATACGACTTCTATGATATCTTTCTCCTTCTTGGACACCAAAGTGCTTGACTTTCGATTGAATAATCATGCTATTCGGTGACGGTACCCCTGTATATGATATAGAGCCTTCAGCCTCTTTTCATCCAAGAGTGATAATTCATCAAAGCGGCTCTGATGCCATTTTTTTCCCCAACTTTGCTTTCAAGTACGATGCTGAGGTAAGGTATTTCCAACTCAATGGGGAAAACTACTTTCATGTCGTATACTAGAGAATAAGGGGTAGCCCTAGTAGTTGTTCTTCTTGAAGTGCGGTATCCCCATAGGGCATAAGGTGTTCTTTCAGCCCAATCTCTACAACTTTCAATCATCTTGCTGATTATAGTTTTGAGGCTTTTATTGGAAGATTCGACGTCACCATTGGTTTGGGGTCGGTAGAGAGAATATTTGTGTCTGTGAATCCCATACTCCTTGACTAGTTTCGTTACCTCAACTTCAAAATAGAGCCCATTAACTGACATTAACTCGTAGGGAACTTCATATCGATAAATGATGCCCTTTCTCATAAACTTTGCCACTTTCTTTGCATTTAGTTTCGCGTATGACTTGGCTTTGACCCACTTGGTGAAGTAATAAATGGATACAAGGATGAATTTGTGATCGTTTGAAGCTTTGGGATTAACCTTCCCTGTGATACCAACGCCCCAAATGGAGAAGAGCCAGAGAGAGGTCATATTATATAGTTCTCGAGGAGGTAAGTGTTGGAGATTGACAAACTATTGGCATTTGAGGCATCTTCGAACGTAGGCAGTGACATCTTTAACCATGGTAGTCCAATGTTACCTATGACAAATGATCTTTTTAGCAAGCATGTGATCGTTCATATAGGGCCTGCATTCCCCACTATGGATCTTTTTCATTATTTTTTCAACATCAACCCCTTCCATGCAGTGCAAATGGGTTCCATCAAAGCTTCTCTTGAATAATTCTTTATCGCAGATGATGTACTGGGCAACTAGTTTGTGAAGGGTTGCACGGCCTTTCTTATTGGTGTCTTGGGTATACCTACCATGTTTGAGGAGACTCCAAATGTCATATTACCATGACTCGACCATATCATAATCTTCCTTAGTAATGAGTTCAATGTGGTAGCAGTGAGTGGGATTATCTTGTTTCTGAACTAGGAAAGGGGCCATTTTCATTCCCTCAGGCTTGTCGACCATGGATCTAGGGTAGCAAGGGCGTCAACACAGTTTTCTTTCATAAGGAAGGTATTGGAAGGTGGAATCTTTAAACAGGGAAGCCAACTCTTCTAGATAGTCATGGAAGGGTGGGATCTTCTCGTCTTTAACTTTCCATTTTTTGAGGATTTAGTCGCCGATGAGGGCAAAGTCTTTGTAGACGTCTAGGTGCCAGATTCCTTTTTTGAGGGAGATCTTCAGGCCTATAGTGCATGCCTCATACTTGACCATATTATTAGTGCAAGGGATGTCTAGTTTGATTGTAACGGGGGTATGAGAATAATCAGGGGAGATTAAGATTATCCCAATGTCGTATCCTTTCTTATTGGAATCTCCATCAAAGAACATTTTCCATATGAGGTCCTCCTAAGAGGTGCAAAGAATATACTCATCCCATAATTTAGAGACCCAAACATCAGCTTCTTCCATGGGGTAATCAATAAGGGAGTCGAAGATGCATCTCCCTTTTATAGTTTTTTGTATGACGTACGCAATATTGAATTTGGCTAGGAACATCAACTAACGGGCCATTCGATTGGACAGAGTGAGATTTTTTAGCAAGTACTTGATGGGATCCATATGGGATACTAGTCTGATGGTAAAGGCAAGCATGTAGTGTCGTAACTTCTGCATGACCAGGGCGACGCATGCTTTCTCCAAAGCAGTGTAATTGACTTCGTACCTGGCTAATTTCCCATTTTCATAATAAATGGCCTTTTCCTTATGGGATTCTTCAATGTATTGGGCGACCAAAGCCCTTTCTATAATATCTGTGATAGTTAAGTACAAGAGTAGGGGGATACCTGGCTGAGAAGGCATAAGCATTAGAGGCCGGGTAAGGTATCGGTTGATCGGTCAAAGTCCTCTTGGAAGGACTCATTCCATAATTTAGATAAATCATTTCAGAGAAGTTTAAAAATGGGTTCGCAAATAGAAGTCAGCTAGTTGATGAACCAACTGATGTACTAAAGTTTACCTAGGAATCCTCGGACTTCCTTCTCCATCAGTGGAGGTGGCATCTCAAGTATGGTTTTAAGTACGACGGGGTCTTCTTAAATTCCCTTTTTACTGACCATGAATCCCATGAGTTTTACTTTCTTTACACTGAAAATGAATTTCTATGGGTTTAGTAGCATCTAGTATTACCGTAGTTGCTCGAAAAACTTTCGGAGGGAGAGAATATGAGCTTCTCGAGTTCTAGACTTAATGATCATATCCTCTAAAGATACCTCAACCTTTTTGTTAATAAGGTCGTATAGTATGGTTATGGTAGTCCATTGGTTGGTATCCCATGCTCTCTTGAGTCCGAATGGAATAACAGTGTATCAGAAGGTTCCTCATGGGATGATGAAGGCGGTTCTCTCCTGATGGTCAAGGTGCATCTTGATTTGGTTGTAATAAAAAAATCTATCGGTAGATGACTTGAGGGAATGTCTAGCCATGTTTTCCATGATGATGTCGATGTTGGGAAATGGGTAATCATCCTTTGGGGATGCATTTTTCAAATCTAGGTAATCGACACACATGAAGACATTTCCTCCCGACTTGAGTACGAGGACGATATTAGTGAGCAGTGTAGGATATTAAACTATGCGAATGATACCCTTGTTCAATTATTTTCCTCTTTAACTTTGAGCAACCATTCAGTGTAGAGCTTCCTTACCTTTTGTTTGACCTACTTATATTCTGGGAATATTGGGATCTTGTATTGAGCTATTTTTGGGTCTATGTTGAGCATGTCATCATAGGACCATGCAAAGACATCTAAGAATTCTTTCAATAGCTCTACAAATTGCGTACGCTCATGCTCGTTAAGGGTGGAATCTATCCTATTCTCGCGTTGGTAGCTACTAGAATCGAGATTAATAACAGCAGTCTCACCATCATTAATTTGAATGCAGTTATGTTATTTGTTATTCTCCTTATTAAGATCGATTAAGACTTATTCATTTTCTAAATTATCATCATAAAAGGTTTGATTATAATCAATACGATTGATGTAAGGTATAACAAGATATTTAAAATCTTTATTTATTTTATTTTTGAGAAAAACAACATGAAGAACCTCGTCAATAAAGTTTTCAGTTACATTGATATCAGAAAAAGGCATAACAAGATTTGTTAAGGGGATTATGATATGGTAGACATCAGGGTCAAGTTGAATCTAAGAAGGTTCGATAGGCACAACATTCTAGTTGAGGAGAGGCATGTCACTAGATTTTATTTGAGTAGACGGGTCCAATAATGCAGTATCTGAGTAGATCATGCAGAGACTTAGCCCTAGTGTTTGCAAGTTGAATGAGTCCTTAAAATCACTTTCCTTAAAATCCTCGATAACTGTCACGACTTTCTCAGTGAGAGGTTGTATTTCATATTGGCAGTCTTTTTGATGATGTTGTAAATAGCACCACTAGGTAAGGTGTTATCAAGCTCAAACTAGTAATAACAATGGCAGCATAAGAGTGAATTTATAGTAGAATGAGGTGAGGAGAAGAGGATGAGCACTAGTATATAAGTGTTTCAGCTAATTTGGTCTACGTTCACTGTGAGTGTGTGAGTAATATCACTAGCTGAAGGAACTAACGGCCATAAATACAATCTCTCAAGCTTTCTCTCTCTACTGTGTAAACCAACAGAGTTTTAGCTAGGTTTGCAATTATAGATCCCTTAACAAGGTAGAGGATGACCTCTATATATAATAATTGGGGGGGTGTAATGTACCCCCAAATAATGAAATGAGCATGTGCATAGGGATCAAACCGGTATGAGAATGACACATAGCTGATCTTATGTAGATAATGATGACCTCAATATTCCCTCACGTGAGGGGAATGATTCGATTATAACGGATTTGTCCACATGTTCCAAACCTTACATGTCTTAAAAATGCTCGGCCATGTGTCCTTGACTGATGTAACCTTAGCCTAAATGAGTACGAGGTTGGTGAAGTTCGAAAGTATTACTTCGTCTTGTTAATATCCATGATAACCTCAGCCAGGAGGGCTGGCCGAGGTTAGGTATGAGGTAGCTATAACGTCGGCTGAGGAAGATGATGATGTTGGCAGTTACTTGAGCTCATGAGACTCTGTCGACTCGGGATCATGTCCAATCGAGGTTGGTATATGAGGGTCCGACCTTACAAAAGATGACCTTACTGATGGTTGTCATAAGCTTCTTATCGACTCGGCTGTGAGTCTGGCTGAGGTTAGTCATTTTGAGTAAGAGGGTGCATTTTGGGCATATCAATCACCCCTTCGCCCTTAGTCTTTGTGGGTACCCAAAATTTAGAGCCATGGGCCTGGACGAGTAGCCCAGTCCTGGCGGCCCAAAGTCCGGGCCCCTCATCTCTTATTAATTCGGTCTCCCCCACGTTCCCATAATTGGAAGTTATAGGGGAGATGGAAAACATGGAGAAACCCATAACCTCCACTTACCTACATGTACATGTATATATTAAACCCTAGGTCAGGGGCAAAAAAATAAGATATATTCTCTGTAATTACTCTCCAGAGTAGATAGAAATAATATCGACTGCACCACCGTGGACGTAGGCACATGTTTGCTGAACCACGTACATCCTTTGTTATGTGATTGGCATCTTATATTCCTTGTTCTTCCTTGATAATTACTTCTCTTGTATTTATTTGTGTTGCATAATAATTGTCACCATAATAGGTGCCATCTGTGGGAACGTTCATCTTTCCCTGAGAAGAGCCCATGTCAAGAAAGGAGTTTAAGATGTCTGGTCACAGCAGCAATGCCCCCCAAGCAGGAGATATTCAAGAGCCACTTGCTCCTCGCAGGATTAGGTCTAAAGTTCGACGTTCAGATCAGAGAGCTCTCTTGGAAAGACCAGCCTCAAAATAAAGTCAAGGACCAACGAGGTCCACGCAGATATCCAGATTGATTGATGCGTATGAGGTAAGGCTCCAAGAGCAGAGGGAGTCTTCTCGCAGATACGAGGCTGAGAATGCTCGCTTGAAAAAAAGACTGGAATGACTGGAGAGGGAGCTTCGTCCTGATAACAGGAGATGCCCATATCGTACTCCTAGCCCTTAGGCGAGCAAATCTCACAGCCGAGGAAGGAGCCCTAGATGAGAATCTCAAAGGGACGAAAGAGGCGAGTCAGACGACGACCTCCGTGAACAGCTGTGAAGATCTCGCCGCTACCAGAGCCTTGCTCGCAGTGATGAGAACATACAAAACATGGTCCGCAGGGAGATGGACCAGCATCCCGCTCACCACGGAACAAGATCAATCAGAGAACTCGCAAGGCGAGCTCTCAAAACCCAGATGAAGTCACCTTTCGTAAGGGAAATTGAAGAGGAGGAAGCTCCCAAGAAATTTGCCATTCCAAGGTTCAAGATTTACGACGGAAAAATTGATCCCATCGATCACGTCAGGCAATACCAATAGGCCATGACCCTCTAGAGTCACCGAGATGCCCTGATGTGCCACATTTTTCCCTCGAGCCTTCATGATGTAGCACAGAAGTGGTTCTAAAGGCTCCCCCACCGGTCGATCAAGAACTTCAAATCCCTAGCCAAACTTTTTACGGCCCGATTCATTACCAGTAGCTCCCATCCCAAAAGGATGGATGCTCTGCTGACAATGAAGAAAACGCCTCAAAAGACCCTTCGAGATTACGCAAAGAGGTACTGGGAGTTATTCAATGAGATTGAGGACTGCGCGGAGGAAGTGGCAGTGGACTCCTTCAAAATTGGGTTCCCTAGTTCTTCCCTCCTCTACCAGTCCCTGACAAAGAAGGAAGCTATGACTATTGACGACCTAATGGCCCGAATCAAGAAATACGCAAAGGTGGAGGATGTCACTCGCCCTAATACAGGAGAGAACGGTCGAGCTAAACTCACTACCAAGGGAAGTGAGAAAACTGAGAACCATAAGAAAGGAGGAAAGAACGGAGGCAAAAATGGCTCCAAGAACGGAGGAAACCATGACGCGTCGAAAGTATTCCAGGCGGTCAACACCATCTTCAAAGAACCAATCTACAAAATTCTCACGAAGATCAAAGATGAGCCATTCATCAAGTGGCCCAGGAAAATGGGAGGAGATCCCTCGAAGAGAAACAATGCTTTAAGATGTGCTTTTCACAAAGAGGGAGGACATAAAACTGAGCACTGCAATGCTCTTAAGTCTCACCTCGAGGAGTTGGTCCAGTACGGGCATTTGAATGACTTTGTGGAAACGAGGGCAGAGAAAGTGGCTGCCAACAGAGAGGAGAGGCCCGACAACGTGCTGGAGGATGATGCTGGGCATGAGTTCGCAGTAATCCACGGAGTATCTGACGTCAAGAAGATACAAGGGAACTCAGGTCGAATGGAAATGAAAAAACTTACAGCGGTAATGCAGGCTTTTCAAATTGATGCAGCAAAGTCACAGTCAGGAAAGCATCGACGAGCAAAGGACGTCAACTATAACAGGCATATTGTTTTCATGGATGAAGATTTGGTGGGAGTAAGGACCCCACACCATGATGCCCTGGTCATTACACTCAGGATAGCCAACTTTGACATCGACAAGCTGCTCGTCGATCAAGGAAGTTCATCCGAAGTAATGTACCTCGACCTATTCAGGAAATTGAAGTTGAGCGTCGCCGACCTAAAGGAAGCTACTGTTCCCTTGGTCGGCTTCGCTGGAAAAATGACCATGCCCCTCGGCAAGATAGTGCTACCAGTTCGTGCTGGGAAAGTCTCCAAGATGATTGAGTTTTTGGTAGTTGACATCTAATCACCGTACCAGGCCATCCTCGGCAGAGGATGGCTTCATACGATGAAGGTGGTCTCCTCGACCTACCATCAGAAGCTCAAGTATGTAACCGAGCGAGGAGTAATGGAGATCTACAGCGACCAAGTGATGGCGAGGAAGTGCTTCATAGTAGCCATCTGACCAAATCCAGAGAAGAAGGCCGGTCAACCCAGTAAGAAAGTTGAAGAGGGTGTGATACCTTCCAAGTAGCAATTAAAGTATGGAAGACCTGGAGTAGAGGAGACCAGGCTCCTCCCTCCGAGCGTGTCATCGAGGACCTGGTAGAAGTTATAGCTGAAATTGCTGACAGTAGTAGAGTCTTCTTGATTGGAGCATCTCTCACCAACCAAGAACAAAAGGAGTTGATGACCTTGCTGAGACACAACGTAGATGTTTTCGCATAGGAACCATACGAGCTGCCTGGAATCGATCCTAGTATGGTCTGTCATCAGCTGCACGTCGACCCCACATTCAAGCCAGTCACGCAGAAGGCACGGAGAATTGCACCTGAGAAGTATAAAGCGATCGAAAAGGAAGTCAAAAAACTGCTGGATACAGGATCCATACGGGAAGTGCAATTCCCCAAGTGGTTGTCCAACCCAGTAGTAGTTCCGAAGAATAATGGGAAGTGGAGTGTTTGCATCGAATTCTCTGACCTCAACAAAGCATGCCCTAAGGATAGTTCCCCCCCCCCCCAAAGATAGACCAACTCGTAGATGCCACTGCAGCTCATGAGCGAATGAGTTTCCTGGACGCATACTCAGGATATCACCAGATCCCCTTGTATGCCCCAGACCAGGACAAAACGGCATTCATCACGACAGTTGGGTTATATTGCTACAAGGTCATTCCATTTGGGCTCAAGAATGCGGGGGCAACCTATCAGCGACTGGTAACAAAAATGTTAAAGGATCAAATGGGAGATACAATGGAGGTCTAGATCGATGACATGCTCGTTAAGAGCAAGAAGAAGGAAAATCAGCTCTCGGACCTGTCAAAGACCTTCGAAATCCTCAGGAAGTACCGAATGAAACTTAACGCGAGCAAATGTTCCTTCGGTGTCCAGTCAGGAAAATTTCTTGGATATTTGGTCAGTAAGAGAAACATAGAAGCTAATCCAGACCAGATCGATGCAATCAACAGGGTACAACCCCCCGAACAATCCGCGACGTGCAGAAGCTCACTGGAATGCTCGCCGCCTTAAATCGCTTCATCTCCAAATCCTCCGAGAAGTACAAACCTTTTTTCTAGCTTCTAAAGGGGAGTAAACTCATAGAGTGGAACCCAGACTGCTCACGAGCTTTGGACGAGCTCAAGTCCTACTTAAGCTCTCCACCTCTGCTTGTCATACCACATCAAATGGATTCTTTGTACCTGTACCTCTCGGTATCCAATCACACTGTCAGCTCTGCGCTAATATGCGAGGTTACAGGAATCCAACACCCCATTTACTACGTGAGCAAGACCTTATTAGACGCCGAGCAAAGGTACCTGCCATTGGAAAAGCTCACCTTTGCACTTGTAATAGCCTCGAGGAAGCTGAAGCATTATTTTGAAGCTCATACTATCATCGTCCTTACATCACATCCCCTTAAGGTGGTCGTAAGGAAAGTGGACTTATCGAGCAGACTGTCTAAGTGGTCAGTCGAGCTCGATCGATTTAACATCCAATTTCAACCAAGGACAGCAATCAAGGGTCAGATCCTTGATGATTTCATAGCCGAATTCACGGGAGAGGAACTCGTCGACCAACCTCAACCAACAAGGTAAGAAAAGAACCAGGCAACAGAGAGAACCTGGAGACTCTTTGTTGATGGAGCCTCCAACTCAAAGGGGGCAGGGGTAGGCATTGTCCTCATCACTCTAGAAAACACAATCCTCGAACAAGGAATCAGGCTTGGATTTACAACCTCCAACAACGAGGTAAAGTACGAAGCCCTAGTAGCCGGTCTCCAAAAGGCACAAACTCTAGGAGAAAAATGTTTACAGGTGTTCGGCGACTCTCAACTAGTCTCCAATCAGATAAGTGTAGATTACAGTGCAAAGGATTAAAGAATGGCAGCCTACCTCGCCTTAGTGAGAGAATTAATGTCAAGCTTTGAAGAGATCAACATCCAGCAGTTTCCCAGGGGGCAAAACAACCATGCTGATGCCTTAGCAGCCTTGAGTTTGGCAGTTAACTTTGACCTTAAGAGGGTCATCCCCATCGATTTCCTCATTTGTTCGAGCATTAACCACAACAACAAGTTACCAAACGCGGAATAAATACTCCAGGTGGGATCAGCCCCCAGCTGGATAGACCCCTTAAAGGACTATTTAAAGGATGGCATGCTCCCAGATGACAAGAAAACTTCCCACCAGATAAGAGTCAAAGCTGCTCGCTTTCACTTATCCACAGGAGGCGACTTGTATAAGAAATCCTTCTCCGGTCCCTACCTTAGATGCGTCCACCCAGGTGATGTCGAGCAAGTGTTACGCGAGCTTCATGAAGGAATCTGTGGAAGTCATATCGGAGGAAGGTCTCTAGCCTTTCGAGCAATGAAGGAAGGCTATTGGTGGCCATACATGCAGAAGGACTCCACAGTATATGTCCGCAAATGCCTGAAATGCCAATCCCACGCTCCTACGGCCCACCAACCCACCAGCGACCTAAAGTCCCTGTCCAGACCATGGCCCTTCGCACAATGGGGAATGGACATCATAGGACCGCTTCCTACCACCATCGACAATCATAAATACCTGTTGGTTATGACTGATTGCTTCACCAAATGGATCGAGGCTGAATCCCTGGCGAACATCCGAGATGCTGATATAATAAGGTTCATGTGGAGAAATATAACTCGGTTTGGAATCCCCAGAACCATCATCACCGACAATGGGACGTAGTTCGAAAGTGGCCCCTTTCAGAGCTTTTGTAATGAACACGGGATCAGACACCACTTTCGCTCGGTGGCCTACCCTCAGAGCAATGGCCAAGATGAAGCTTTCAATAAAACTGTGATTGATGGATTGAACAAGCGATTAGAGCGAGTCAAAGGCGCATGGGTAACAGAGCTACCCCATGTTCTATGGGCGTACCGAACCACTCCTCGGCGAACAACAGGAGAAACCCCATTTTCGCTGACATATGGCATGGAAGCAGTCATCCCACTAGAAGCAGGTTTGCCAACACTGAGATCCAACCTTGTCGACCAAGGCCTGAATGATGAAGCATTGCTCGCCGAACTCGACCTAGCCGACGAGCGTAGAGAGCTGGCCTTGGTGAAGCTAGCGAACTATCAGCAACAGCTCGCGAAGCATTACAACAAAAGGGTTAGCCCAAGGATGTTCCAAGTTTGGGACTATGCCCTAAGGAAAATCCTGGGCAGCACAGTGAAGTCATCAGACGGCAATCTAGGCCCAAACTGGGAAAGACCCTTTAAAGTAACTAAAGACGATCTGGAAGGTGCTTATCACTTGGAAACGATGGAGGGCAGAGAAATACCACGAGCATGGAACGCAGCTAATCTCAAGAAATTCTATTTTTAGATCTTTTTCTTGTATTATTTTGTTATGAAAATAGAAGTTCATTTTCCTTATTACTAATGAAAGTTACTTAGTTGGTTACACTCTGATTGGTGATAGCTGCATTCATCACACATCTTTTCCAAATAATAAGCACATTGATCACTATAGCAGGGGAATACCCCTCCTCAGGTCATCGTCATAAAACACGAGAGACCTCTTAGCATTGCCCCTGACAATATATAAAGCCCTACAGAGGATTCTTAGGCAATACGACCAAATCTTATACTGGTCATCAAACCTACTTCGGTTGAACAAAATCCTGATCAGATGAAGACATCCAACACCAGGTGTGTCCTCACCAATTTCCCTACTTAGGCCTAAGGGAGTGTGACGACACAACCTCAAAGGTAAAGTGGGGCACAATGGTACTTTGGTATTATACTGGACTAGGGGGACACTTGCATGATAAAACAGAAGAGATCATAAAGCAACAAGGATATGAAAAGTAGGATATACACGTTTAGTTGACAAAATTGTCCAAAAACAAAAACTTTTCATTAATCCATCTTATTTACAACAATGATAATACATGTTTAGTCGGCGAGCTCGCCCAAAGCATTTACATTATCAAAAATAATAAAATAGCAACTGGCAAAATCTCAAGGGGGTGGAAGCCTCCGAGGAAGATAATCAGCCACTCGAGTTCTTCGTCTGTCATCAGGAGCAGGAGCAAACTCTTCCACAACCTCCTTCGCATCCGACTCCAATAACTGCCGAGGAATAGCATCGATGGGGATCCATAGATCGTCCCTCCTGAATGGGTTGGGCACCAGAGTGGAGGAAGACATCTCATGACAATACATAGCACCGAGTTCCTTGGGACTTGCAGCTTCTTCAAGGCACTTAGCCATCCCCTGATGAAAGAAAGCTCCTCGAACTCAAATAGCCTTGTTGGAGCATCCAACCAGCCTTGATCATAACGGTCGGCCCACGCTTGCCGAGGACCTTTCTTGAACAAGTGACGCAATCGGGTGACGTCCCTTTGAAGCCCAGCAGCGATTACATATGATCGCTAAACATCACCGCGGAGTTCTTCCATTTCCCTATCGCAAAGTTCTTCTCCTTCCCTGCTTCTGCTCCTGGTGCTCCTACTAGCTCGCGGAAGGGGAGGGCGAGTGAGACTTCGCGACATAGGAGGGGTAACATTATCAGCTCTAGCTCGCGATAATAAGGAGCCTTATAATACTGCTCGAACAGTGCTCGGCGCATGCTCCCTGAGTCGTAAGACTTCTCTCCTCAGATCTTCATTCTCCTGCTGAAGAACCTCCCCTACTTGGTTGATCTCGAAGGCCTCTAATAGTTTTGTCTTCAGCACATTAATCTCCTCTTGCACTGAAGCACCAATATCCTCCATCTCCTGAAGCCTGTCCTTCAGCTTGACCACGAGCTCAGATTGCTCCTTATACTTCTTATTTCTAGACCTAAGGGACTTGCAGATCTTAACGAAGGCCTGGCGAACTTTGGGACTCGCATTGGGACCAAGGGTCCTACCCAACTGGGAAGTAGCAGGAATGTAACCATCCACATCAACTAACTATAAGCAATAGAAAGAAAAGGGAGAGAAAGGGACAAATCAGTACAAGCAGAAATGAAGCCTTTTTCATTAATGAAGATTGAAGTTACATCGAACTAGAAAAATAAAAGTTTACAGAATGGAAAAAACAAAAATACAGAGCAATTCTAGTCGATAACTAGTTGACAACCTCAGGCAGCCCAGAGGTCGATGGCCCCTTCCCCTTGTCAACATCAGCAGGAGCACCTCCCTAAGTAGGGATAATCTCTGTCCCCACAACCAGAGAAACATCAGCAGGGGTCACTTGAGGAACAGGATCGACGCCTTCAACAACTGGGGCAGGAACTTCATTCACAGTTGGCTTCGGACCTCGGTCATGCTCGTCAAATAAGGGGGAATCGATGTCAACGCTAGCAGCCAAAAGGGCCTTGTTCCAGCCTTTCTTGAAGTTTAGACGACTAATATAGTCTATCTGAACTTTAGCATCCTCATATGCTGCAGCCCAACCGGAATTGTATGAGTCCTCCTTTGCAGTGACAGACTCAGACTCTTTCTTTTTCAACTCTACAGACAGCATCCTATTGTCCTCAACAACCGCTAGATTTCTCGAGCAAACCAGGTCATAGGCCTGCTGTAGCTCCTTCAAGTCCTTGACTGCTACGCCCTTCTCCTTGTTGGAAGTAGCAAGAGCCAGATCGGATGAAATCTGAGCAGTGTCAATGGCTTTAATGCTAGCCTCGAGCTCTTTACCCTTCAGCTTTAGGGCAGCATTTTCCTCCTCCAGCTCGCTGTTTCTCTTCACCAGCTCGTCGCATGAACGATAGAGCACGACGAAGTCAGTAACGAACTGCAGAAAAAAGAAGGCATCAGAAGAGAAAAATGAGGTAATTCAGAATAACATAGGAGGAAAAGGAAAAACCTTACCAGATCAAGTCTTTGACTAGCCTGAAGGGCCAACTGCTCCGACCTTATCGCCCTTTGGCGATCATCCGGGAGAATAGCTCTCTCGATCAGAGCTGGGGCCAACTGAGGAGAAATTTCCATAGAAGCCCCCTCGGGCAGCGCAGACACCGGGACTAAGGCCTGCCCGGCCTTCGTCCTCGCTTCTGCCCTCCTTCTCTCCTCTTCCTTCTCACTCTCCTTCCTCTTCCTCTCCTCCACCCTCCTCTTCTCTTCCATCTTCTTCCTCTCCTCTTCATTTTCTCTCTCTCTCTCTCTCTCTCACCTACTCCTCTTCCCTCCTTCTCCTCTCCTGCTCCTGAGCGGAGGACCGGGAACCAGTAGCCACGGCCCCAGAAGTAGCTTTTTGCTTCTTTGACCTCTGTGCAAGGAGCACGTTGTCCTCATCATCATCATCTCTAATCAAGTTCTTCCTTAGAGGAACCATCTCTTCACTTGAACTGCTAGAAGTGCTCGACGATCTTCGAGCTTCAGAAACCTCCTCACGGTCAGAGGAACTGCTACTATCAAAGATCCCTCCACCCAGATTACTTACAGCTCGTGAAAAGTCACTTTCAGAGCTTCTCTCCTCCTCGTCCAATTGGATAGGCTCTGCATCAGTCTCTTCGAAGGAGTCAAACTCTGGTATATTATTCACAGGCCTCGCTATGAAGCTGGAGCCAACATTTTTATACTCGAGCAGGAAGGCAGCAGATCTAGGGTGCTCGCCGTCACCTAAGGGCTCCCTGATTTTCCAATCCTTTACCAATTTTGAAAGGCGGACCTCGTTAAGTGCAGGTTCCAAGTTCGTTGACTTCGCTGGGAAAGAAAAAGCAAAGAAGAGTTAGAAAGGTCACAAATCAGCAAAAGTTGGAACAACAATACAATGTCTACCTATGTATTCCTCCCCATAAAAAGGAACAGAGAACCTCTCAGACCTTGACCCTTCAAATTTGGGAGGGAACTGCCAATTCCTAACAAGGAAACCTTCTTGCAAGTAGTCCTTGTGGGAATCAAGTAGATTTACTACCAATACCCTGTCAGGGCTCCTAGCTTTGAGGTAAAGGACATCTGAGCTAGTTCGAGAAAAGGAGTAACAGATCAGACCTCGGCAAGTCCTAACCTAGTACCATACAATTGATTTATCCTATGGACACCATTTACTATTTTCCACACATTAGGCGAGCATTGTGCAGGAACAATATTGAAATATCCAAAGAAATGCAGGAACAAATCATTGGGAGGGAAAGTGAGTCCCCCCTGGGAAAGCAACAGAACATGGATCCAATGAGCATCATCTATATCCCTAACATTCCTAGGAGGGGAGGCACAACATTCAATATCTACCCACTCAGGAATGTTATAAAACTTCCTAAATTCAGAGATTGACCTATTCCCAATCTTCGCCACAAACCAAACAAAAAGTATAAGGAAAGGGCACAGGAAACTTACAAAATAGAAGATCAGTTCAAGTGATGAAGAAGCACAAGCTCAGATAATCGGTTCAAGTGATAAAGAAGCACGAGCTCAGACAACTAAGAAACAGTGGGAATGTAAACTGAGAGAAGAAGGAACGAGGCGTTAGAGTTCTCAGAAGATAGAAGAGTAGTGGAAAGGCTGAAGCGACGGGAGAAAAAGTGTCTATCCTAACAAGCCTTCAAATTCTAATCATAGCGCAC
Source organism: Sambucus nigra (assembly GCA_949130495.1). Classification (NCBI taxonomy): domain Eukaryota; kingdom Viridiplantae; phylum Streptophyta; class Magnoliopsida; order Dipsacales; family Adoxaceae; genus Sambucus; species Sambucus nigra. The sequence continues at coordinate 351,038,419 of OX422207.1, read as the reverse complement.
AATAAGCGAAGCGGGTGCCGCCAAATCAACTTCATAGCTTTCGAGGAATCACAAATCAGCCATAATGGCTGATCATTTAAATCCATTGAGCCCATAAACATTGCCCAACAAATTTAGGGGCAATTGTGGGTACCCAAAATTTAGAGCCATGGGCCTGGACGAGTAGCCCAGTCCTGGCGGCCCAAAGTTCGGGCCCCTCATCTCTTATTGATCCGGTCTCCCCCACGTTCCATAATTGGAAGTTATAGGGGAGATGGAAAATGTGGAGAAAACCATCACCTCCACTTACCTACATGTACATGTATATATTAAACCCTAGGTCCGGGGCAAAAGAACAAGATATATTCTCTGTAATTACTCTCCGGAGTAGATAGAAATAATATCGACTGCACCACCGTGGACGTAGGCACATCTTTGCTGAACCACATACATCCTTTGTTGTGTGATTGGCATCTTATATTCCTTGTTCTTCCTTGATAATTTCTTTTCTTGTATTTATTTGTGTTGCATAATAATTGTCACCACAGTCTTCTGTGTTAATAGACGATGGAGGGGTACGTGTGTTATGTCGAGACTGTGTCTCTTTAGGTGCCAATGTTTTCTTAACACATGTCACTTATTGAAATGACACACGTATTCCCCAAGGTGAGACGATTATGACTTGTCTTTTGAATCCCTAGGGAAATGATGGGGGCACTAGGAATCGTGCCCCATCATTGAGTATGTTTAAAAACACCATCTCTTTTTCTCATTCTCTTTTTCTTTCTCCCGCCTAAGCTTTTCTTCCATTACAAATTTCTTAAAACCCCCCATTGTTCGTTGTATTTCAGAGTCTCCTACTTCTAGTCTTTTCCTTCTTAAATTATACTCTAAGGTATTGCTTCTTAACCTGTCATTTTCCATTTCTGGTTGCAATTTTTATAGCTTCAATTTTCCGACGAGTTCTTCATTTTTGGGAGAGGGTTTCCACCACTCCCAAGTGGTTATTAGCTTAGGCTTGTAGCAATTAGGTGGTTTTAGGACTATTGTAGGATGATCCTCGGTTGTTTCATCCACAAATAACCCTTTTTAGGTTTACCGGTGGACTTCTGGTCACCTTATCCGATGACCTGCCCTTGAGTGTTCTTGGTGTTTTCTGATCAAGTGTTTCAACTTCCTCATTTTGATCTTTAGTTTGGGTTCTTTTAAGTTGTGTACCTATTTGTGGTTTGGGTCCTCCCTTTTAAGTGTAGTCTCGTCTCACTTATGCTCATACCCTTGTACCAGCTTATAGAAGAGTTCCCCTCTTGTCATGAGAAGACCTTTGAGAAAATTAGGCAAATAGAGCTAGCCCAAGAGGAAGCTCATAGGGATGAGGCCTTTCCCCTCAAACCCATCTTTCCTCCACTCCTGAAGGTTATATACACTGAGCCAGCCGATCCTACTGAGCTCGCAGAGGTTCCTCAGGGTCCTGCCCCAATGTCTGAGTCTAAGTCATCTTCCTCAGACCCCATGTCAACCTCTGAAGTAGGGTAATCTGTATACTCTTTTCAAGTGGTTATGGACTATTCTCCTAGACAGGGTGAGGTTCCTGAGGAAGTCGAGGTTAAGGTCTTCTGATGTTGAAATCTTAAGTCCAATTTTGGCAGTTACCCCTCCTAATGACGCTATTCCTTTCTCGGTTGCCACTGGGGATGAATTTGCTCAGCGGTTTCCTAGTGGTGCTCCAACACCTGCCCAGGCCGATGCTGCTGGGGATGGTGATGATGGTGAGGAGAGTGAGCTCGATACATCTGAGGAGATGGAGTATAAGAGCACCATCATCGAGTACGACCTTCTTACTTTTAGGCACCTTTATTCCATAAATTCTTCCATCATCCTTAGGAAACCTCTAAGAGATGAGAGGGCCTTTGATGGTCGATATGGAGAGATCTATGTCTCTGAGCAGATGTTGAAGTTGGGCTTTCCTATCCACCCATCCATCAGAGCTATACTCTCCTATATAAATATTGCCCCTTCTTAACTATCCCCTAATGCCTGGAGAGTTATGGTTGGGGCCATCATCCTTTGGAGGGTTATCCACCACTTAGACCTTCCAGTTAGAGTTTTCACTGGCTATTATGTTCCCTCCTCTGCAAAAAAACCACCCTTGCTATTACCACTTCTTATCTAGGAAATCAGAGAAGAAAATGCTCTTGGTTACCAAAACTTCGAATCATAACTAGAAACCTCGGTATTTTTTTGTTTTCGGGGCATGGGAATTTGGTTCAAATGAGTCCTCTGGAACGTCGGTTCCAAGGACCCCTCTGAGATGGGGGAAGGTCACCCTTGCTGCCAAAGCCGATCGTGGACTTAGCCAGGACAATTATAAAAATGTTGAAGACCTTCGCAGTTGGGGCGAGAAGGGTCAGCTTGTTAAATATAAACATCTGATGACCCCCTACTACCTCTCTTAGATAGGTTTATGTGGTGGTCCCTTGGAATATCTTCATAAGTCTTAATTTTTTTTACACACAAGTTATACCTCTTATGTTTTATATCTATGACTGACTAACTCAGAGACTTGTCTTATGTAGAGCGCCTAGCAGGCATATCAGACGACCTTTGGGAAATGTCTGCTCCTGGTCTTGTGAAGCTAATGGAGAAAAGGGGTGGAAATAATGTACCCCCTCATACCACCAAGAATAATGTCACCACCTCCAAGATCGATACTAATAAAAAAGTGAAGACCATAGCTGACCCGGAGCATACGAGGCTGGGTAAGACTTGGGCCATGGATCGTGCCATTCCCATCTCTACAGATGATGCCCTGGTTTCTCATCTTGCTCAGCTTAAAATTAGTGATAGCTTTATCGGGCATAGTCTAAAGTCTATCGATGCTATCAGTACAATAATGATTGAAGATGACAAGCATTTCTTATGCGCATTGGACGTCCCATTATTTGTCGAGTTTGTTTCCACAAGTTAATTCAGGTGCCATTTTTTTTATCATTTGATCATTTTCTCTTCACAAGTGTAACCTCGACTTTTTAGAAATTATAGCTCATATATTCTTACACATGTCCTTCTTTTGCCGGGTGTCTTGTCTTTCCATCACTTTGTTAGTTGGACTCTAAAAAAGATTCCCCTTATAGAGAAGGGTCAGGAAGCTGAGAAGGTTTAGGGCTCTTTGAATGCAGAGGTTGAAAGGCTGAAGGAAGTTGTTAAGCAGAGGGATAATGACATATGCAAGCTCAAGAAGGACCATGACGTATCTCTGAAGGTCAAAGATGATTCCATTCAGTCTAAGGTTGATGCTGCAGTCAAGGATGCTTTGGAAGATGCTGCTGAGAACACCATCGAAGACTACAAGGTCTCTGATGAATTTTTCAGCTTTGGTTTTGAATATCTTAAAAGAGGTATCAAAGCGACTGGAAAATGGGCACCCATGAAGGAGAATGAGTCTCGTGTCTTGACTGCATCAGACTTTATGGGTCTCGACTTTGGAGAGCCTCGGTTCGCTTAGGCCTTACGGGAAGTTGAGGAGGCTGATGCTGCTCCAGCCGAGAATGCTCCTCTCAAATCACTGAAACTGAAGACGCTACTCATGATGATGATGAAGCTGAAGTGACAAACATCGACAATGAACAGACGACTGCAGCTACAGAGACATAGGCCCTTTCTTATGAAGCTTTTCAAAGTAGTAATTTTTATTTCCCTTTTATCTGTACCTTTTATTTTTTCAACTCTGATGGCCTCTTGATACTCCTGATTTGTAACTAAATATTTTTAATCATAATCATTAGTCTAGTCTTCTTTAGATTCTATTGCTTTATGCGATGTTTTGCTTGAAGTCTTACCTCTTAAGGTCTGAGGTCACCATATTATGACATTAACCCTCATAAATTTTCACAAAATAATGATGTTTAAGGTCATAGGTCACCATATTATGATGATTTCCTCTTGAATTTTCACCAAACTAATGATTTTTAAGGTTTGAGGTCACCGTATTATGATGTTTTCCTCTAGAATTTTCAAAAAATTAATGATGTTTAAGGTCTGAGGTCACCATATTATGATGTTTACCCTCATAAATGTTTCACCAAACTAATGACGTGGAAGGTCCGAGGTCACCATATTATGATGTTTCACCTCATAAAGTTTCACCAAATAATAATGTTTAAGGTCTGAGGTCACTATATTATGATGTTTCACCTCATAAATTTTCACCAAATAATGATGTTTAAGGACTGAGGTCACCATATTATAATGTTTCACCTCATAAATTTTCACCAAATAATGATGTTTAAAGGGTCCGAGGTCACCAAATTATGATGTTTCACCTCATATCTCACCAAACTAATGATGTTTAAAGGGTCTGAGGTCACCAAATTATGACGTTTTACCTCATATTTCACCAAATAATGATGTTTAAAGGGTTTGAGGTCACCAAATTATGATGTTTTACCTCATATTTGACTAAACTAATAATGTTTAAGGACACAATAAAAGTAACAACACAACATTGCTATCTCTTCACTAACATCCTCTGTAGAAATTGATACACGTATTACAAAATGATAGGAACTGCAACATCATATGTAATATTTCTTTAAATGATCAGCATTCCAAGGGTTGGATAAAGGTTCTCCTTCAAGATTTTTTAGCCGGTAGGTACCAGGAACAACCTCATCAATTACCCCATAAGGACCCTGGCAATTTGGATGGATTTTATTTTCCTTTTGCCATGTCTTCTTTAGGACTAGGTCTCCCACAGCTATAGGCCTTGATTTCACCCTTTGATTGTCGAATTTTGCAGTTCTCTGCTGGTATGCTGCCTATCTTATCTCTGCATCCTCTCTTTTTTTCCTCGATCAAATCAAGATCAAGTCTTCTCCCTTCCCCATTCCTCTGAGGGTCATAGGTCTGAACTTTATGAGTGGGAAGTCCTACCTCTATTGGGATGATAGTTTTTGAGCCATGGTCTAGCATAAATGGAATTTCTCTTGTTGACGTCCTTACTGTCATACTGTAGGCCCATAACACATCATATACCTCCTTTATCCATCTTTCTTTGGCCTCTTCCAACCTCTTTTTTATCCCATCAAGGATTGTTCGATTTGTGACCTCGGAGGACCATTTTCCCGGGGTCAACCAAGAGAAGAGAAGAACTGATTGATCCCTACTTTTTTGCAGTATTTTTCTAAGGATATATTCTTGATTTGGGGTCTATTTTTTTAGACGAGGGTGTTTGGAAGACCATACCTGTATATGATGTTCTTTCAGATGAACTGGAAGGTCTTCTGCTCAATGATTATGATTATTGGCTCAGCCTCCACCCACTTGGAGAAATAATTAATTTCCACTATTAAGAACCGATAGTTGTTTACAGCTCATGGCATGGGTCCTACCAAGTCAAAGCCCCATATTGCAAATGGATATGGGGAGCTGAGAGAAGTAAGAGTTTGGTGTTGCTGATGAGGTATGGTGGAGAATCTCTGACACTTATCACACTTCTTTACATATGCAGCTGCATCTTTGGCCAAGGTCGGCCACCAATACCCCTAAGTGATTAATCTTTTAGCCAATGACCTCCCTCTTATATGACTTGAACAAGAGCCCTCATGCACATCGTGCAAGATTTATGGAACCTCTGAAGGGTGAACACATATGAGGAGAGGGAGCAGGAACCCTTTTTTATACAGGACATCTCCTACAATTGAGAATTTAGCAGCTCTGAACCTTAGCTTTCTCCTTTCTAACTTTGACTCTGACAACTCTTCCTCTCTAATGTATCTAACAAGAGGGTTCATCCATGATGCTCCTATATTCAGATTTAGGCAAGGTCTAGCAACCTCTTCCTCTTTTGATGGTCGGATTGAGCAGAACCTCAACTGGTACTGTTCTCCTTATGTCTGTTCTTATTGTTGAGGCCAACCTCGCGAGTGCATCAACTCGGCTGTTGTCTAGCCGAGGTATCCTCTTCATCTTTACTTCCCTGAAGCTTTATAGCATCGTTCTCATCCTCTTCAGGTATCTGGACATACTTTTGTCTTTAGCCTCATACACCCCTAGGATTTGGTTCACGACTAACCTAGATCACTATGGACTAGGAGCTGGCTGACATTGAGGGATTTTGGTAAAAAGAAACCTGCTATTAATGCCTCTTACTCCGACTCATTATTGGAATCTTTGAAGTTGAACCTCAACACATATTCAATATCGGTACCATCTCGTGCTGACACTATCAGCCCTGCTCCTCTTTTTCTTTCATAAGACGACCCATCCACGAAGAGGTTCCAAATGGTTGAATTTGAAGAAAAGTTTCCCTCTGATAGGGTCCCTTGCTTGAAGAGGTATCTCTCTTCCTCATTCACAACTATTCTTTTTTTTACTTTTCTTGACTCAACCTCGCCTGGATCTTGGAAAACATTTCTGTTCGGTTCCTCTGCAGCCTTTTGACTAATCTCAACCTCGGCCTCTTCCCAAGTAAACTCGGCTACAAAGTTTACGAGTGTCTGCCCCTTGATTGTCACCCTGGGTTTATAAATAATGTCATATTACCCTAGCTCGATTGACCAGGTCATTAGCCTACCTGAACTCTCAGGCTTATGGAGGACCTGTCTGAGTGGGGAGTCAGTAAGGACAACTATGGAGTGGCCTTGAAAGTATAGCTTCATTTTCCTAAAATCATGTATCAAAGCATAGGTTAAATTTTATATCCGATGGTAATTCTGCTCAGACCCTTAGAGAGCTTTACTATTTAAGTACATTGATCTCTGCACTCCATCCTCTTCTCTTACAATAGCAACACTAATGGATGATTCTGAGACAGTAAAGTACACGTATAACTTTAATCCATGAATTGGCCGAGATAGGAGTGGAAGATATCCAAGGTAGAACTTGAGCTCTTTGAAAGCCTTGTCACATTCCTCATTCCATTCGAAGGCCTTTCAAAAAACCTTGAAAAAGGGAAGACATTTATATATTCCTCTTGAGACAAACCTGTTAAGTGTTGTGACTCGTCCGGTTAGCCCCTGAACATCTTTGATGGTTCTGGGTGTCTTCATTTCCAATAAAGCCTTGATCTTCTCAGGGTTAGCCTCTATTCCCCTTTGGTTGATGATAAATCCCTGAAACTTTCCTGCTCCTACCCCAAAGACACATTTGTCCTGGTTGATCTTTATTCTGTATTTATCCATGGTGTCAAAAGTTCTTCCAAGGCCAGCCACATAAGTGTCGGCCTTTAAACTCTTCGTTAGCATGTCGTCCATATAAACTTTCATGGATTTGCCTATCTGCTCTTCAAACATCTTATTTATAAGATGTTGTTAAGTAGCCCTAGTATTCTTCAGGCCGTAGGGTGAGACATTGTAGCAATGGGTCCCTTTGTTTGTAATGAAGGTTGTTTTCTCTGAGTCTACCGAGTCCATGAAGATTTTATTGTACCTTGAATATGCATCCATGAAGCTCATGAGCTCATGTCCTGCCATGGCATCAACCATTTAATCTATTTATGGGAGGGGAAAACTGTGTTTTGGGGAGGACTTTTTTAAATCAGTGAAATCTACACACATCCTCCATTTCCCATTAGCTTTGGGCACAATGACAACGCTAGGAAACCTCTCTATGTAATAGACCTCTTTGATGAACTTGGCCTCTTCAAGCTTTCTAACCTCGTCTATGATGACATCATACTTTTCCCTTGAGTATACTCTTCTTATCTTCTTGATGGTCTTGGCATCTTCTATAATATTGAGTTTATGGAACATAATCTCAGGATCAATACCTGGCATGTCTGCATGGCTCCATGCAAAGATACACTGTCTCTTCCTTAGCAGCTTTACTAGTTCCTCCTTGATCTCAGGTCTTAGGTCTTTACCGATTTGGATGTTTTTTTTTCTCATCCTCATTAAGGACGATAGATTCTACCTCCTCTCCGGCCTCTCCCTTTTTGATCTTTGTTTTATCTCTAGGATTAAGTGTGTCGATGTTGTATGTGGTTGTTTCCCTCTTATGAGCCTCTCTTTCTTTTGCAGGGTTGAAGTAGCATTGATGTGCCGATGTCTGGTCACCTTGCACTTCCCCTACTCCATAAGGAGTCGAAAATTTTAGCATTTTGTGGACCGTTGAAGGAACGGCCTCAAATTCCTTGAGGGCTACTCGACCTATGATGAGGTTATAAGTTGAGAAGACATTTTCATCCATCACAAATAAATTGATTTTTATGGTCAACCTCTTAGGCCATTCGTCTCCCATTCTCCCATCTATTTCATACATACCCAATGGATGGACCTTATCACCGCTAAAGCGAATCAAGGAATGATGATATGGGACAAGCCTAGCTCTGCTGAGGCCCAAACTCTAGAAACAGGGCCAAAATATAACGTCTACAGAACTTCCTCCCCTTGTACCCTTGTGGTGATGACTAAAGGGCCATCATGGGTAGCTTATATTCCCTTGAAGTCAAGTCGTGAGAAGCCAACCATGTGGGTGTCCATATCTACCATCTTTATCTTCTTATGCTAAACCTTCGTAGATGCCAAGTTCACAACCTCGACTTTAGTCACTGCCTTAGCGTCTGCCACATGAGGCTTGCGATCTACTACCTCTGAGCCACCCCCTTCTAGTCCCTCACAGATAATGTTCACACCGACAGAGTGTGACACCCCGCCTAATTAAATAACGGGTGATCAATCCTTTATTAAATTAAAATCAAGGTAAACAGTTAGTTCATTCTTAGCTTCACTGTTGCAAAATAAAATTTCCAATTTAAACACCCTAAATAATTAAGCTGAGTGTCAAAATAATTTTTAAAACCTTATTTCCATTTTATTAAATCCGAATATGAAAACCTCTTTAAATAACTAACAATTTAAGAACTCCGATATACTAAAGATGGTTAATAACACACAAGAATTAAATTCATCCAGATAAACCAAACCAGTTTAAACTATAAACAAAACTATCCGGACAGTAATTAAATCCCAAAGAGTACCAACCAATGGGAATATAAAGGAACATAAATCTATGACAAAAATCCAAACTGAATAGAGAAACGTGCGACACATGCCCTAACTAATAGGAACTAAAATTAGGAGTAGAATCAACAATGAGGTCGTCTAAGCAATGGCCTGCAACTCCCACATAAGCTGCAGCGTGTCCGGTCCAAAGAATCTAAGCATGACACCCTTGTGGCTGGGCACCTGTATTATATGCATATATATAAAAGATAGAAGAAATAACAGGAAATGGGTCAGAGCCCGAGTGTAAAATAGTTTAAAATTAGTTTAGGAAGTATTTAAAATGCTTGCCGACTAATGTAACAACCATGTTAGTATGCGACACTCTCTTGAGAATTCTCACCTCTCATTCTAGTGTGGACACACACCGTACTAATAAATCTCATAAGTTTCTCTAACTTATTCTCCATAAGGTTTTATCAGGTGAAAAGCGAGGTTATGATATTTACTTTAGGAAATCATTCGCTTCAATATTTATACGTCATTTAGAACAAGTCATTTCCCTTATAAAGTTCCCGAACACTTATAATAAAATTGAAGCATTTATTTATTACTTATCTACTTATACGCACAGTAGGAAGTTACCATATAGATATACGTATATATATTAGTCACACATATAATATAGATACTATCGGCACCCCACATAAAAACTATGGTGCTGACATTCTTTGCTATAAAGTCCCTGTATCACCCAAACTATGGGAATTACTAGTCCACAATCACTCTCGAACTGTATTAACACAATACATAAACAAATGGAGGCAAAGCATATAGTTCCAGGTCCTAAGAGGTCAGTACATACCCTCATGTCTCTTAGAACATCTGACTATCATTTTCGGATAGCCTATATCGAGGATACTATCTTCTAGGGTACAAGTCAATATCCCCCATAAAGGTCCAATCTTGATAAGACCGTCCCAACACGGAAACCCCCGTGATAACAAGTAGTCCGGGTATGATTTTTACACAGATATATAATATGCACAATCACACAGTCATATATATAAATATTCACATTTCAAAATTAGGTGCGCCTACGACCCATAATTACAATTATCCGTTATTAACACATTTCACTCGATTATTTCGCATAATAGGCTCGTTATTTTTATTTTCATTTATAATTCGCGTCATACTCACTTATCCTCCCTTGAAGTATTGTAAGAATAATTTCAGTAGACACACACTCACTCAACTTCTAGTCTAACTTCCTTATAAGTCTCGACCTTTTATTAAACGTACTCATGATTTCATATGTGTGAATAACTCCTTGTTAACCCTTAATTTTATTTACATTAAATTCTCACTCAACGGAGTTTACCTAGACCCTACTGGTCCTCTTTATATCCCATTATGCTCCAACAATAATAATCAAGGGTTACTATGAATTTTTAATCGGATTAAATCATCATAAGGGGAATATGCAATTTTCCAGGAGTGGTCGATAGATCGAGGAAATGGGGTCAATCGATCAATCAATCGATGTTCTTGGGTCGATCGATCGATAAAGCAGTTATGAGAAAAACTGCATTAACCTAGTTACGGGTTTGCCTCTCCAACCTCAACCAAATCTCTATATATCATTCCCAAACTCCCAACAAACGTTACTACAAGTACTATATACCAGAACACATAATTTTCTACGTAAAATATGTCCCAATTCATCAATTACAACAATTTAATGGGTAAATTTTTTCCTGAACTTCAAGAACCCCAATTTTTCATTTTCTTTCAATTCTTCTAATTCTTTTCCAGATTTTCTACTTCTAAATCCATACAATTTCGTGGTTTATCCTCTACATGCGATTTAGATGTCCAGAACATAATTACTTCTTCTACAACATGTGATTTCAAGTCTCAAAACTATACTTTCTTCCATGAAACAAGTTCTAAACAACCCTAGACTAACATGATTGAGACATCAACTAAAAGTAAAGCAAGATAGATACTTTACTGGAATTTGGGTTCCTTAATTTTGGACGAAAGTGGTATGGTTTCCTTCCTTGTCGCGCGATATACGCTTTGGCAGTGGTGGGGGTGTAAACGGTCGAGTCCTTAGCCTGTAGTTGCTTGGAAAGCTCTCCAACCCCTTCTCTAATGGCTGTTCTTTGATTTTGGTTTTTTTACCCCTAGCAGGAAACTCCCGAAGGCTTATTTATCCTTAGGAAATTCGTGGGTTTAATTACCTAAAAATGTATAATGTAATAAATACCCTCCCGGGATGCCAATTAGGCCTTAAAACGCCCCGAGACCCAAACTAAATCCCCGGGTACATTATTTTGACTATCTCGACTCTTCTGGACACACTGGGACGCTCGAAGCGACCATACGGGCGACTTATAATTTATTCACTATTAATAATAATGATTTAGTCCCGACACGACACGGACGCATCCTGACTTAGTAAATATTCAATAAATATCCAATAATTACTAACTCACATCATGTTAGTAAATATATAAAAATATTTTCGGATTAATATTAAATTAATAACTCAATTAAATTTAATAAATCCCCAATTTTAAAAGCCATAAAAATATGGGGTATTACATACTCCCCCCCTAATAACGGAATTTCGTCCCGAAATTCAGAAAATGAAGCACACCTTGTAAAAACAATTCTGGATACCTTATTAGTATGTAAACTAACTTCAAAGTAATGCTCTCAATTACTATAGCCCCAGTTTCACATTAAGCTTGTTTAACACTCTCATTAACGACACTTCACAGTATGCTCCTATCCAAAAACATTCGCATAAGAATGGCCTATAGACCATTGGCTCCCAATATTTCAATGTTATTGGGAGGCCGCACCTCACTACATAACAACTACTCGTATTTATCTAAACATACAACTCCCATTATGAGAGAAACCATGCGAACATCTGACCACAACTTGCCAAAAGTAGCCGTGGTGATTTCACCATAAACATCACACTCTAAATTGACCAACTCCAACATATTTGATTATTTATCCATCTCTTAACATTCAGAGTGAGAAAAGATAAGGTTTTTCCACACTCGAAACCTCAATAAGTACCTTGTTCACAATAAGTAGATATGAGTATTCAGACGGAACCCTACCATTAGGTAATATCTTCCCTCAATTACCGTATTATACTCCACTTGTTAGCTATAACCATTGTGGGGATTAAACAATCACAAAAAATCAAAAATTTATTTCACATAGCTCCACTAATCGTTAATCACCGTTCGCCTACTCCTCGGCTATGGGTGATACATCCTCCTCAAAACGTAATGTAATTCCCGTTGTTTCATAAAATCCCATTTTGAAGGTGGGTTTCAAAAATCTTATCCTAATTTACAAAAAAATATAATGTGTAGGACCACGTATCGGCGCGATCCTTCCTTTCAAAGGAAGACTAGGGCATACGAGTTAATGTTGGCAACCACTCCAAAGGAATATTAATTACTTACTTCTTGGGCATCTTGTTCCACACATTTGAAGGAACTCTTGATCTTACCTTGGGGTTGGGAACTCATCCAATAAACTTTATCGACTTTACTGGCCTCTTCCACTATAGGAATTGTCAATAGCCACAAAACTCTCTGGTTGGTTCTCTTGTTCCAACCGATTTCTATCTATAAGTGGTGCATGTGGAGACCACTCACTATATCCAGCACAACATCGACTTATACTTGAAATTTCTCACATTAAGTGACACTAAATACTGCCCTTCTTTCCTTGGCATATACCAAAAGTTCCGACCCGTGCACTTTTCTCCACGATGTGCACTTCTGGACTTTTTATACCATACTAACATCATCATTTTTTGTATGCGCAACTCACTCTCAACATTTGACTAATTACAACTTCGCTTTGGGTTTTCTCCATATGGTTAAATTCTACCCTTCTCAAGAAATACCCCTTTGTAAATGGCTTCCCACAGCCTTCCAACCAAATTCGGGTGTGCTACTCAAATTGCACACGTATATATGGATTATTATCTTCACGAGATGCTTAATCCACTCTGTCACTTCCACCTCGTCATGTTAGTCCCACAAACATATATTCCACGTGTATATTCCCACATCCATACAACTCGAACGATTCTAACATCAGCAAACCAGGATGCCCACACACCCTATAAACTGTGCATACTAGCGTAGGCATGACATACGCTTCACACATAACACCCAATTCTTTCTTTTCGTGCTCACAACATGATTACAACACTTGGGTACTCTCAATCACCCTAGAAATTGAAATTTTAAATCCTTCTTATCATCGTTCCACCCCTCAACTCGAGGTGATGAGACAAAACTTTCAATGCTTTCTTTCCACATAATCGGCTCCACTGACCTTAATTCCTAATTCAACTTTCGATTTACAGATATAATTACCAGCTCCTACTGCGACCGAGGTACCAAACTCATAGACTAATGACCAAACATCTTCTTACTTCCAACCTTACGTTAAGTTTCATGCATGGAATGTCTCGCAAAGAGAAATCCAAACAAGGAACCCCCCGATACACTACTACCTAGCATTGTCGGTTATCAAAATTCGTTAGGCCCTCTGTCCATAACATGTACCCTGTTATTTTGTCTCTCGATAGAAAAAGTTACATCTCCTCCCGTAAGTAAACTTAAAAAAGAACATTTCACCAATTGTACAATCGTTCAGTATTGGTGGAAATCACATTCTATAAACCTTGAATACATAAAATCGGGATTCTCAAAATCCCGTTCCCAATCATATGAGTGTAACTCTCAACTCACACATCTCTAAAGGATAGGTATATCAATGCGCTCCTCCTATTACCAAGTCGTAATAGCTAAACATAATATTGAGTTAAATCTTTTAGCTCAATGGTAAACCCAGTACACACTGAACCATGGCAACAAGGTCCCTAAACACTCCGAGATTAAAACAATTTGATACTACTATACCCTTCGAAGTCCATACAGTAGATAATATAAGTATGTGTTCGGCCCTCTCGCAGGTGAGGCCTCGCCAGAACAAAACATGCTGCCCTAAGGCAACCACTCCGATAGCCTTGAAATCACTGTCCACTATTATTTTAACCATTTTTTATAAACCATAATTAGTATAATGTCGTACTCACATATGAAATCACTAATACGAGAATTCTCAATAAAGAATATGAATCACTAATAGTACACCAATTTGTCCTCCGCGGATAACACTAAGGACAATCTCACTTTACCAAGGGAACATATACATATTAATAACGCTATAGATATACGCACTAATTTATTCTCACATGCGAATCCAAAAATAAACAAAAATATAATGACTTGCTCATGTCACATAAAACACTCTTCATCCTCCGAGGATAAAATTCATACTTCTATTTTGCCAATCGCCTTGGCTACTTAATCGTCTTCCAGACATAACACATCTATCTGAACCAAATCAGAAATTATATTAACCATTTCCCTTTTAAGTTCCATGCCCCTGCCCCTTATTCTCACTTCGGAAAATTTTAACTCCTGTGGTTTTACTCTCCACAAAATACCTCAACACATAACCCACTTATCTCCTGAAATACATTTGAAAACTCACGAAAGATTGGAATCGAATCATGGAGAATCACAATCTCCTTAGAGGTATCCTTATTTATGTAATACAAGTAGGTGGAAGATCCCCCTTCTGGGGGAGGCATCGCCACCAAAATATCTCCTTCCCCGCAATGGAAAAGATAATACTCCTACTGAATCAATATTTCATGGCTCTATACGTAGCGAGCCAATCCATGCCAATAGTGACGTCGTGATCACGTATGACTAAACTAGTATGATTGTAGGTAAAACCGAACTACCAAACTATATATCTACACCCCGAAGTATAAAGAAAATTAATAACCCTTTCCCAATGATGAGTCTAAGCATAACACCGTACTCTCAGTAGTGTAAAAAAATACTAAGGTCCGTGCAAAGTGAGTATCTATGAAACAGTATGACGCCCCAGTATTGAATAAAATATGTCCCATAGTACTAGAAGGAAGGAACGTACCATTAATGGCCAAGGATGCCTGCTGGATTACAGTATGCTGGTCATTGTAAACACATTCGTGCTATTTTTGTCCCTTCTGCTGGGGTATCTTACTCTTATCTGGGCAATCCTGTCTCCGGTGACCCATCCTGTCGCAATTGAAGCATCTACCTCTAAACTATTTCATTTTACAGCTCTTGTGGTTTTGGCCCGATTGTACAGTTCCACTTTTTCCTTGGCCTTGTTGGCCTTGTTGAGCATCTTGATGAAAAACGACATCTGGTTAAGGACAGTCCCTCCATTTATGACCCGTTTGTACACACTTAGAGCAGAGTCCTGAAAGTTCTCGCTGGTTGGGTTAGAGTTCCTCTCCAGTCTAATCCGAATAAGTTCGACGTTCATGACCGTCCATCCCACATTTAAAACACCTCTTTGTGACTTCACTCTGACCCCAACTTCGTTGGCCCTGACGCTTTTGGGTTTCCCTGAACAATTTGTTACCTTCGTGGTTTTTACGGTCTTGAGGAGCTTGTTGTTACGATTTTAGTGTCTTCACACACTTGTTTTTTCTAGTCATGACAATTTGACTATATTCTATGAATCTTTTGCCCCCTATAAGTTGTGTGCCATGTTCTTGATACTGTAAGACCGCAGTGGTAACTATCTATGCTACAATACCTGCTAACTCGGTGGTTGATACTCTCTCTGGAAACACCTGAGGTGTGAACTAACCTTGCTCATTAACTCCGCTTACGACCTTAGCTTGTTCTTCTTGACTATCCATCCGAAAATTTAAATAATCTGGATGCGTTCATCATTCACATAAACAAATCACAGAAGCACGAATTTGAATCGCATAAAAATGGATCAAACATTCCTAATATTAGGGCTCTAAATCAAAGACACTAAGCTGGAAACATAATAAGCCGTACAGATCCTAAAGGACACTAGAACCTGATGCTCTGATACAACATGTGACACCCCGCCTAATTAAATACCGGGTGATCCGTCCTTTATTAAAATAAAATTAAGGTGAACGGTTGGTTCATTCTTAGCATCACTGTCGCAAAATAAAATTTCCAATTTAAACACCCTAAATAATTAAGCTAAGTGTCAAAACAATTTTTAAAACCTTATTTCCATTTTATTAAATCCGAATGCGAAAACTTTTTAAATAACCAACAATTTAAGAACTCCGATATACTAAAGATGGATAATAACACACAATTAGATTCATCCAGATAAATCAAACCAGTCTAAACTATAAATAAAACTATCCTGACAGTAATTAAATTCCAAAGAGTACCAACCAATGGAAATATAAAGGAACGTAAATCTCTTACGAAAATCCAAACTGAATAGAGAAACGGGCAACACATGCCCTAACAAATAGGAACTAAAAGTAGGAGTAGAATCAACAATGAGGTCATCTAATCAATGACCTGCAACTCCTACATAAGCTTCAGTGCGTCCGGTCCAAAGAACCTAAGCATGATGCCCCTGTGGCTGGGCACCTGTATTATATACATATATATACAAGGGAGAAGAAATAACAGGAAAGGGGTCAAAGCCCGAGTGTAAAACAATTTAAAATTAGTTTAGCAAGTATTTAAAATGCTTACCGGCTAATGTAATAACCATGTTAGTATGCGACACTCTCTTGAGAATTATCACCTATCATTCTAGTGTGCACGCCTACCGTACTAATAAATCTCATAAGTTTCTCCAACTTATTCTCCATAAGGTTTTATCAGGTGAAAAGCGAGGTTATGATATTTACTTTAGGAAATCATTCGCTTCAAGATTTCTACGTTATTTAGAATAACTCATTTCCCTTATAAAGTTACCGAACACTTATAATAAAATTGAAGCATTTATTTATTACTTATCTTCTTATACGCATAGTAGGAACTTCCCATATAGATGTACGCATATATATTAGTCACACATATAATATATATACTATCGGCACCCCACATAAAAACTATGGAGCTGGCATTCTTTGCTATCAAGTCCCCGTATCACACAAACTAAGGGAAATACTAGTCCGGAATCACTCTCGAACAGTATTAACACAATACACAAACAAATGGAGGCGAATCATAGTTCCAGATCCTAAGAGGTCAGCACATACCCTCACCTATCTTAGAACATCTGACTATCATTTTTGGATAGCCTGTATCGAGGATACTATCTTCTAGGGTACGAGTCAATATCTCCCATAAAGGTCCAATCGAGATAAGACCGTCCCGACGCCGAAACCCCAATGATAGCAAGTATCCCGGGTATGATTTTTACACATATATAATATGCATAATCACACAGTCATATATATAAATATTCACATTTCTAAATTAGGTGCACCCACGAACCATAATTACAATTATCTGTTATTAACACATTTTACTCGATTATTTCGCATAACGGGCTTGTTATTTTTATTTTCATTTATAATTCACGTCATACTCACTTCTCCTCCCTCGAAGTATTCTAAGAATAATTTCAGCAGGCACACACTCACTCAGCTTCTAGTCTAAATTTTCTACAAGTCTCGACCTTTTATTAAACGTACTCATGATTTTATATGTGTGAATAACTCCTTGTTAACCCTTAATTTTATCTTACATTAAATTCTCACTCAACGGATTTTACCTAGACCCTACTGGTCCTATTTATATCCCATTATGCTCCAACAATAATAATCCACGGTTACTATGCATTTTTAATCGGATTAAACCATCATAAGGGGAATATGCAGTTTTTCAGAAGGGGTCGATCGATCGAGGAAATGGGATCGATCGATCGATCAAGCAGTTATGATGAAAATTGCATTAACCTAGTTACGAGTTTGCCTCACCAACCTCAACTAAAAGTCCATATATCAATCCCAAACTCCCAACAAACGTTACAACAAGTACTATATACGAGAACACATAATTTTCTACGTAAAATATGTCCCAATTCATCAATTACAACAATTTAGTGGGTAAAATTTTTCCTGAACTTCAAGAACCCTAATTTTTCTTTTTCTTTCAGTTCTTCCAATTCTTTTACAGATTTCCACTTCTAAATCCATACAATTTCGTGGTTTATCCTCTACATGTGATTTAGATGTCCAGAATATAATTACTTCTTCTACAACATGTGATTTCAAGTCTCAAAACGATACTTTCTTCCATGAAACAAGTTCTAAACAACCCTAGACTAATATGATTGAGACATCAACTGAAAATAAAGCAAGATAGATACTTGCCTGTAATTTGGGTTTCTGACTTTGGGATGAAAATGGTATGGTTGCGTTCCTTATCGCGCGATCTATGCTTTGGCGGTGGTTGCAGTATAAACGGTCGAGTCCTTGGCCTTGAGTTGCTTGGAAAGCTCTCCAACCCCTTCTCTAATGGTCATTCTCTGATTTTATTTTTGTTAAACCTAGAAGGAAACTCCTAAAGGCTAATTTATCCTTAGGAAATTGGTGTGTTTAATTACCCAAAAATGTAAAATGTCTAAAATACCCTCCCGGGATGCCAATTAGACCTACAAATGTCCCGAGACCCAAACTACACCCCGGGGTACATTATTTTGACTATCTCGACCCTTTCGGACTCATTGGAACACTCGAAATGACAATACGAGTGACTTATAATTTATTCACTTTTAATAATAATGATTTAGTCTCGATACGACACAAGCGCGTCTTGACTTAGATTTTCATAATTGCCATTTTATTCACTCGTGACAATTTTAATAAAATAAATTTCATATATTACTTTACTCATCCAGTAATATTCAATAAATATGTAATAATTACTAAATCACATCACGTTAGTAAATACATCAAAATATTTTCGGGTTAATATTAAATTAATAACTCAATTAAATTTAATAAATCCCAAATTTTAAAAGCCATAAAAATACGAGGTATTCCAAAGAGATCATACCAACCCTCTTCAGTAGAGCATTGTCATATTTTGGTGGGAGGTTAAGGTCATCGTCATCATCATCTGAGTCATCAACTATTCTGCCAGTGACATCTTCATGACATTTATCATTTCTTTTCTTTTTGGGGTGGTCTCTTCCCCCTTAGAAGCTCTACTATCCACATACTTTTTGATATTTCTAAACTTCAACATCTTCTCAATCTCATCCTTTAGGGAAAAGCACTTGTCAGTCAGATGGTCATGATCCTGATGGAACTCGCATCATAGATTCTCATTTCTCTTATGTGGAGGGGACTTCAGCTTCTTCGGCCATCTCAGGGATCTATCATTCTTTATTTCATTTAGGATATGTTCGCAACTCAGAATTAGAGGAGTGTAGTGTGAAAACTTATCGTCTGCAATCCTCTTCTTTCCATACTTCTTCCTTTGAAACTTCCCAGTACTACTTCCATTCTCATCCTCATACTTCGTGGACATTGCTTCTTCTGTGTTCATGACTTTTCCATCTGTTGCTAACAGCTCGGCCATAGACTTAGGAGTGTC
This sequence comes from Sambucus nigra, assembly GCA_949130495.1. Lineage (NCBI taxonomy): Eukaryota > Viridiplantae > Streptophyta > Magnoliopsida > Dipsacales > Adoxaceae > Sambucus > Sambucus nigra. The sequence continues at coordinate 351,018,975 of OX422207.1, read as the reverse complement.
TTCAGCAAGATTCTCAAGTAGCTTTCCCTTTTGAAGTCCTCCAATAAGGGTTGTCATGGCTATGCTCTCTTCATAATCTTATACCTCCAATTTCTCCTTTTTGAACCTCACGATGTAGTCTCTGGGGATTTCATTATTCCCTTGCTTTACATAAAGAAAGTGAGTCATCTTCTTCTAAGGTCTTACCCCAAAACAAAAGTTATGAATAAATCGCTCGGCCAAGCCTTTGAAATTTTCAACTGAATTTTTAGGAAGAGACATGAACCCATATTGTGCAGCCCCAGTCAAAGTGCTTGAGAAAGCTCGGCACCTCATCTCATCAGAGATTGAATAAATGTCTGCTACAGATTGGTATATTTAAAAAAGATGGACTTGCTTAGTACTACCATCGTACTTAGGAGACACCATCCGAGGTTTAAATTTGGCAGGGGTTGGAAAGTTGACAATCCTTGCCACAAAGGTTGAACCCTCTGAGTACGCCCTCTATAATGGGTCTTGAATTTTTATGAGGTTCCCTATCTTCTCTTCTAACCTCTAGATAGAGTTATTACACGGCCTAGAAACATTTCCCTGGATGAGGTTATCCCCAGCCACTTCTAAAGGGTGAACTGAAGGTTCCCCAGCTGCTACGTAATGTCGATTGTTGACCTCCCCCTGACCATAGTCTCGGCCATGTGGGGGTCCTACATGACGAGGGTGATGATTACCATCTCCCCTTTGTGATCCATCTATGATTCTTGACCTGGATAGCCTCTACCTCATATCATTAACTGGGATGAGACTTTTAAAGGCCGACCCTCTACTTAAGCAATCAAAAGCCGACCCTCTTTGTTGTGCATCATCGTCTCACCTTTCACACTGACCTCAAACCTATTATATAGGATGTACAATGTTGTTTAAAACCTCATACGGCTTCCAACAGTTTGTAGGGACATCTTTTCCCTCAATATAATCGTATTTATCCTTAGGGAAAGGTTTTCCTTGCCTCCCAGGCATAAACGCCTAGGGTCAGCAACATCCCTCCTCTGTTGAGAAGTAGGTTGGTCCTTTCATGGTGCATGGGGTGGTCCACTTACCTCATGTTGTAGCTGAGAAGCCACCGGTGTAATCATCTCCTATGAGACCCCACGTGGTCTAATTATGTTTTGGCTTAGCTGGGAAAATTTCTCCTGCATCACTTGCTGGGTTGTAACCAAGGACTTCAAGGCCGCTGCCACCTCAGCCATCTCGAACCGGGGTGGTGCTTAGCTCGAACTAGGTCCTCTAACACCAGATGGCGGAGGAGATGGTGGTAACTCTGGTTCCATGTGATAAGACTAGAGAGCTTTCAATGTAAATATTAGAAAGCTTGATACCTTAAAGGACCTCTTTCAATGGTGACACAGCTTCACGCGAGGGGTGAGACCTGGTTCACCCCCAGAGTCTCCAGTGAGGTTAAGAAACAAATGAGGAAGAGATGAATATTCTCGTTCCCACAGACGGTGACAAAATGATAATGTTGTAAATAGAACAACTAGGTAAGGTGTTGTCAAGCTCAAACTATTAATAATAATGGCAGCATAAGGGTGAATATATAGTAGAATGAGGTGAGAAGAAGAGGATGAGCACTAGTATATAAGTGGTTTAGCCAATTTGGCCTACATCCACTATGAGTGTGTGAGTAATATCACTAGGTGAAGGCACTAATGGCTATAGATATAATCTCTCAAGATTTCTCTCTCTATTATGTAAACCAACAGAGTTTTAACTAGGGTTGAAATTATGGATCCCTTTACAAGGTAGAGGATGACCTCTATATATAATGTTTGGGGGTGTAATATACACCCCAAGAATGTAATGAGCATGTGCATAGGGATCGAACCAGTATGAGAATAACACATGGTTGATCTTATGTAGATAATAACGACCTTAATATTCCCTCACGTGAGGGGAATGATTCGATTATAACGGATTTGTCCACGTGTTCCAAACCTTATATATCTTGCAAATGCCCGACCATGTGTCCTTGACTGATGTAACCTCGGCCTCAACGAGTATGAAGTTGGTGAAGTCCGATAATATTGCTTCATCTTATTAATATCCATGATGACCTCGGCTAGAAGGGCTGACCGAGGTTAGGTATGAGGTAGCTGTAACATCAGATGAGGTAGATGATGATGTTGGCAGTTACTTGAACCCATGAGACTCTTTCCACTCGATCTGATGGCCAATCGAGGTTGGTATCTGAGGGGCCGACCTTACAAAAGATGACCTTGTTGATGGTTGTCATATGCTTCTTGTCAACTCAGTTGTGAGATTGGCTGAGCTTAGTCATTTTGAGTAAGAGGGTGCACTTTGGGCATATTAGTCTTCGACCCAAATGTTACTGTCTTGAATGAAAATTTCCATCCCCGATTTCATCTTCTTCTCAATATGGTCACACCATAATTTATGGAAGCCGTAGAAAGGGAAGTTTTCACCCTCCTTAATAAACATTCCATTCAAAGAGTCTCTTAAAACAATCTTTTCATCTTCTAAGCTTGTTTTTGGTCGTGGTTTCCAGAGTGATTTTAATTCTTTTGGTGATGGCTCTTACCCCAGGTAAGATAGGACAAAGGCCTCCTTCAGGACTATGGGCTCAAGGATACCTTACTGGCCTCTCCCTAGCACTATATCAGGCATTAAGTGCATGTTTTTGAACATTTAAATCACATTAATGTTGCCATAAGGATTTTCTAGACAAACTTGATCTTTAAATTTTTTTTCCTACTATAAGGGGAAGTGGATTAACTTTGAATCCATAGAGGAGCATGTCATTCATCCCATACTAGATTTCTAATATTGGGTTACTAGTGTTGGCATTATCTGTGCTATCATCGTCTCCCAAGATGGTGGTAACTTGGCCTTTGATGAAGAATTTTAATTTTTAATGAAGAGAAAAAGATACCCCACGGATGTTGTGGAGCCATGGATGACCAAGGAGTATATTGAAAGATTTAGGTATGTTAATGACTTGAAACTCGGTGATAGGACTGATAGGGTTAACCCCTACTGTGAGTTTTATGGATCCCATTACCTCCCAACGGGTATTATCGTAAGCACGTATGGCGGCATAAGTGGGTGTGAGATCACTTACTTTTAATCAAAAGAGATTGAAGGTTTTGAGAGGACATACATTAAGAGCATATCCGTTGTCAATAAGTGAGAGTCGGATTTTCTTTTCTAAGACTTCAAGAGATGGTTAGGTCATAATTATGATTAGGGCCGATCTTTGGTATCTTTGCTTCAAAAAAGGAGAGGAGTCTAGAAGAAGTAAAGGACCCAATCATATTTACGGCTTCTTAAAGAGTAGTAGAAAGATGGAATATAGGATCGATGATGAGTTTTATCAGAGCATTTCGGTGAAACTGAGAGGATATCAAAAGCCCACATAAGGTGATATTGTCTTGGGTTCTATTGAGTTGGTCAAGGAGTTTACTTTCTTCGATGGTCATTTTTTTCATAAGAAGTTCTTTTGTAACTCTCTTTCCCTTATTTATCTCGATCAAATGAGGAATCGAATCTTTGTAGTGTCACCCTGACCTGGTTATATGATTTACTAAGGCGGGGAAGAATAATAACCATGTGTCCTCATCTACCTCTGGCTGAATGGATACCTTATTGATTTCCCCTAATAGATCTTTGAAGGATATTATTCTACACAGACTGGCTACTAGAGTAGTTTCTTATCAACTGGGTTCGTCATCTGAGCTATCAAAGTCATCCCCCTATCTGGTGGTGACTATGTCCTCTTATCAAGAGAGATCAATACAATCAAAAACCTTAATGACTTCATTATAAAAATCTCCCCACTTAGCAAGGAGGTGCAGGAATGAAGGGACCAATCATCTGTAAAGTTTCAAAATGATGAGGAACTCATCCATACGGCAAATTTCACTTTTCTATCGAAATGCATCGACCATTATCTATACCACATCATCTAAACTAACTTCTTCAACAGGTACCACCCATTAATTTGATTCCATACCTCATTTTTGGTCTTTTGTGAATAAGAAACTGAATTTGTAATAATCAAAGGTCATTTTAGCAGGCAGTTTCATCCCGAACACCAATAGTTGGTTCCATACAACTAGAAAGTCCATATCTTTCCCTTCATACCGGGTACTAATGACAATGCAGGCCCATGTTAGGAGTGACGAAGCTTAATCGATGAAACAGGTAGGGTGTAGAAGAAAATATGGGCAAGCTTTGAGAGGTTTAGGTGAGATTATGTGTATGATGGGTGCTTTGTTGGGCACAATTTGATAAGATGGATCAAATTCTAGATCACACTCTAGAAAGATGGAATTTGTATATGATGGAAATGGGTTATGAGTGATATTGGGTTTAGAATTAGTTGGTGGAGCAATGATATCCCGATCAATTAAACCTTGGATCACATTCTGAAGGTGGAAGCCTTGGTCGATAGTATGACCGACGGACTGGTGGAAATCATAAAAGGGCGTCGGATTTGAAATTTTTATGTAGAAAATTTGGCAATAGACGATGGTCCAAGGTAGGCTTTTGCTCAACTGGGCCTGGTAAACTTTAGATAGGGGAGCGTGAAGCTCAGTGTAGTCTTTCTTGGCAGGGTTACGGCGACTTTTCGATGCCCAAGAAGTAGTAGGTTGGGAAATATTATTAATAGTTGAGACTGTAGCATAGGCGAGCTTCTCATACTTTTGGGGAGTGAACTGTTTGATCACTTTCTTTGGCTCAGATTCGACTTTGGTAATGCCTTCCTCAATTTCTACACCAGCCTCTCAAAGGGCTCAAAAGTGTGGGTAATATTGTCCTTCCATGAATGCCCAGATATGAGGTAAGAAGTTTTTCTTCATGATACTGAATTATTCCTCCTTTGAGGGTCTGTTGGTCATCGTAATGACTTTCTATCTCCACCTTTCAATGACTCTACAAATTATTTCCCCAAGGTTCTGCCTAAGAAGATCTAGAAGTCGGTGCATAACCTCTAGCTCCTCATTGTACTTGTACTCATATATGAATTCTCGTGCAACTTCCTCCTAACTATGAATTTTGAATTCTTTGAAGGACAGAAACTAATGGAGGGTGGTGCTTTATTTCAAGGTTTGATGGAATATCTGGGCCATTATCTCTTCGGAGTTACCAAGGAGGGTCATGGCTTTGTGATAGCTTCGACGGTGAACAGTTGGGAATCTGCTTCCCCCAAACTTCTCTATGTCTAGTATCTTAAACTTATCTGGCACTCTGGCTTTAGGATACGAAGACATATGGGTGTAGTCCATGTAGTTCCCGGAGATCTTGACTTGGTCAGAATTATTTGATAGTAGTTTGAGGTCTTCCTTTACCTTGTTCAGTTTCTCCTCCATAGGATCCGTGGGTACTAACACATTATCCCCTGGTTGGGTAAGGCTCGAAATAGGGAGTTGATTTGGTAGCAACCCATTAGCAGGCGGGGCACGCGGAGCATGTTGATACTCTTTTAGGACTTAAACAAGCTCGAAAACGAGTAGACCCATGGCATAAGGAAAGATAACCTTAGGATCTTCAAGAATCTAGGCCCGATGACGCTGCATCTCATGGACCTCAATTTGAAGGTTGTCAATCTTGGCATTGAGCTGGTCTAAGACGGTCATCAGATTGGGATACACATTTAGTGCTTGTTCGGTATTCTCCATGAAGATCCCAAACTTGGATGAAATAGCAGTAGAACTAGTGGAGCTTCGATTTGATTTAATGGAAGATCGAAGACAATAGGGAGCTAGGCCAAAATCTGTATGCAGTCGACCTAAGAGGGAAAATGGTTCGAATTTATTTTTGAAAAAAGAAGAAAATTTTGTTGATATATTGGGAAAAGGAGGAAAAAGGATTTGGTCTTTATAAGTTCAAAAAAGGAGGGAAAATGAAAGAAATATTGGCATGATTATTATTATTAATGTTATTATTAAGTTCACACTTTTATTAGGTTTGCCTAAATGCAGAAAAATATAAAACAGGACTCGAGCCTGGGAAAATTGGGTTTTGAAAATATATAAGACACAGTTGGACTCATTTTCAGGCTCACGAATGATGTATCATTTTAAAAAAAAGGTAAAATCGCACAAAAATTCAGGCAGTATGCCAACACAAAATTTTGACAGAGTTTTGCATGGTAACAAACAAACTAAATTAGTGTCCTAGGTTTGAAACCTATATGACGTTTATGCAATTATTGGGTTAGTGGAAGGGTTCCCCCCTTTGGCATGACTTCCACGATATACGTCTTGCCTATAAAGGCAATCATTCATGTGTACATATGGACAAGGCATTTAATATACCTGAGTGTACATGAATTGCCTCACTATATACCTCATGGGGACAGTATGTGTGAGAGAAAATTCAATATACTCGACGTACGTGAATGAGTTCCCTTCTATACACCTCCCGTCATGAGTTCGGTCAAGCAGTACGATGCAGGGGAACCTTTCGATCTATATCGAAGGTACGAGGCCAATGGAAGGTGAAAGCCATAACATTTCGACTAACTGTGACCCGTAGGACCAGCGCCCATCACAAGATGACCCCAGTATGGGATAAAATTTTGCTCAATATACACTTCACCAAAAATAGCATTTTGGCACATCCTGATATTAAAAATCTGGCACAGTTTAAAACTGTGCCAGATTTTGGCACGGTTTAATGACAATTTGGCACACTTTAAAACAATGCTAAATTTTGGCACTGTTTTAAAGTGTGCCAAAATTAAGAACACTTGACTAGAATATAAAATGCCTTAAAATTTTGACACACTTTAGTTTCCCTCTTCTATCTCCTCCCTCGTCTTCTCCCCCGCTCCCCCCTCTCTCTCGACCAAAAGCCCTACCCTCTCTCTTCGAGATCAGCTCACCGACAAGGACACTCTAATCGCCGACCTTCAATCCCGACTTCACTCCCTCGGCTCATCTCTCTCCGGCACTGCTGATAAGCTCGCTCAAGCCGACTGCGAAAAGGTTCATCCCAATCCCCTCCCTCTCTCTCTCTCACACACTAACAGACATAATATTGGTTGTTATTTTTTGAGCCCAGGAGAGGTTGTTGAAAGAGAACGAATTGCTCTCCAACACTGTAAAGAAGATCAATCGCGATGTTGCTAAGGTACTATATGTGCTGCTTTTCAGAATGTCACCTTATTTTTTCGTTTCAAAACTCTATCGTCCAACTCACTTGATAAAGAGCTACTTCATATTTTACCCACCTCCACTGGGATTGTACATGATGCTACTTAAATTTTACTAGTTTTTGTAACAAAAATAATGTGCACAAATTCTGAAAATACAGAAATTCAAAATGCACAAGAAAATTCAATCAACTTATTTGTAGGCTGCTAAACACTTAAACTTGTCGCAACTCTCCAAATTTTTTTACACATCTTTGTTTTGACATTCCTCCTCTCATTCTTCGAAGTCGCACGTGGTCGACAATCAAATCGGCGTCTCCATTGCCATCGCGGGTCTCATCACCGATGATCGTGCCCCCTCCCCATCGGCCGACTCGTTGTTCAAAGTGGTGATTCGCAGAGTACTCGACTGCTGAGTTGATGGTGAGTTTTGATTTAGGTTTTTGGTTTAGTTGGTTTTGAATTTTTTTTGTGGTGTTTAGACCATACATGTTTATTACTCTCTCAGTCCTAAATTAAGAGTCATACCACTATTCTCTTTTGGTTCGTACTCCACTTTTCCTTTTTGGACATAATTAACGTACCAAATTTCATCATAGTGAACGAATGTTAACCTTGGCAATTAATTTAGAGTATCCTTAATCTATGCGAAAAAAGGATAAGGACTCTTAATTTGGGACGGAGGGAGTAATTAGGGTGTGTTTGGGAAACCCAATACCGTGCTTTGGAATTGGAATCGGAATCGGAATTGGTAAATTTTTAAACTTGGACTGAATATTTTTCATCCATGGCATGGAATTTAAATTATGATCATGGTTGATTTTTGCGGATTCTTGTGTGTAGGATGATAAAGCTTCTTTGCTTAATTTGTCTTATTTTGGTGGGTATGAGTTGTTAGTTTCTATGTGTTAGGCAACGGTAATATACACACAAGCCCTACCCTCTTTTGACGCAACCTCTCCGTTTCCTCTAACATCAAGCGCAGTAGCGCCAAGGTCCAACTTAAGGGTGTTGGTCAGCCCTTAGCTCCGACAGCTAAAGCTCACCATTACATCGTCCTCTGGCTCAGGCAGGTTTCTCCATCACGAGTAGGACCACTTCTGGGGGTTTAAGGAGCGTGGGGGAGTACATTGGCGGTGTTGTATTTTTTTCTTCTGTACAAAAAAACCATATTCCAGTATATTTATTTATATAATCATTTCAGTTTAACTACTAGAGTACATGTATTCTTATTCTTGAGTAACATTGACCATATGTATTTTTGCAGCCATAGGGAATGGCTAGATTTAATTACTGATTCAGTACGCCCTTTCAATTATAAGTAATTAATTCTATGAATATCATTAATTTATTTAGGTTTGATTATACATTTACCCTTCATCTTTTTATCGACTTTAGATTGCAGACGAAAGTGTTAAAATGTATGTAGGAATTACCGATGAAACTCTCAATTTGGTTGACAAGGTAACCTTTGATTTTATCTATTTGACACAATCAAATTGGTCTCATTCATATCATCTTACAAAAATAGCATTCACTTTGTGTTCTGTAACAGTTTTTTAAGATGCAGCGCCATGATACCGTTAGAGCACTTGAAATTTATAAGAAATCAGGAGATCAGGTATATATATCATATAGTGTTATTTGTGTCTTGTTAGAGCATTCATAATGGTTTTCCAAACAGAAGGAACCATATAGCTTAAATGTGTCATATCCCTGTCGCAGTAGCACAATGGTGGAGGATAGGATAGATAATAAATGACCTCAGAATACACACAATCGTCCTGATACTAAGATGTTCAAGAAGATGAATGTTAACCATCCCAGGTTGGATAGTTCAAACTAGTGACAATCAACCGTTCCAACTTTTATCCACCACTCACCCATCCCACTTTGTTGTTTTACTCACGAAGTTAACCTTGCCAACTTTTAATACTGCAGCTGATTATTACTTGTTCATGCGATAATCCAGTACCTAATCCCCCTAAACGGAAAAAAAATCTTGTCATTGATATTCACGTTTGAGTTCGCCCCCACTCCGCCCCCGGTAGAACAATCTATGGTGCCTCTCTTATACTGAATTGTTTGCATAAGGCTTGTCTACCTGTTAAGATGTTATATTGTCCTATATTTAAAATCATAGTACTGCTGAACATTATGGCTTTGCATGGAGTATCAATGACATGCAAGTAGTATCCTTGTTTTGTTAAAAGTCATGATATTTTCCAACTCCTTATCTCATTCAAAGAAGGCATTTATAAATTTATAAATGAAGACGCAACATGTATAATTTTCTGGTCGTAATTACATATTTTCTTTATATTTATTGTATTTTCCTTGTCAACGAAAGATTTCAGAATTTGTAGACATTGTTGGACCAAATGGGATACTTTCGAGAAGTTATGTCATGAAGAGTTCATCGGGTGGCTATCAAAATACAAATGAAATCTGGTTATTCTCAAATTCTCTTTGAATGTTGCAGCATTAAATAAAAAAATAGCCGGAAATAGCGGTGACAAGTAGCCAAACATAAAATGGCTTACTTTATGAGATTATTTAGTTAAATTGGTGGAAGGGATTTGCTGGTGGTTTCGTTTTGGAATATGCTGATGCTGTTGAGTTTTTTTTTAAATGTTAAAGCATGCTGGATTTAACGAATAAACAAATGAAACTACGTCAAAATTTTCTAAACTCAAACAACGTTCTAAATTGATTAAAAACATATCGTTATAGGATAAAAACCCAATGTAACATGTAGGAACTGACCGCATAGTCCCGGGTCTCCCGGTTTGAGAGTATGACGATAATTTGCAAAAATCACACTTAGACTAAAAAACAAGCTGTTAAAGGGTGAAAACCCAAACGACCCCGTAAGAGGCACGAACACCTCGCGCGGGACCAATGCAACTTGTAGGAACTACCGCGTAGTCCCGGGTCTCTCAGTTTGAGATTATGACGATAATTTGCAAAAACCACCACTTAGACTTAAAAATAAGGCGTTAAAGGGTGAAAACCCAAACCAGTCCCCAAACGACCCTATAAGAGGCACGAACACCTCGCACGGGACCAATGCAACTTGTAGGAACTGACAACGTAGTCCCGGGTCTCCCGATTTGAGTGTATGATGATAATTTGCAAAAATCACCACTTAGACTTAAAAACAAGGCGTTAAAGGGTGAAAACCCAAACCAGCCCCCAAACGACATCGTAGGTGGCACGAACACCTCGCACGGGACCAATGCAACTTATAGGAACTGACCGCGTAGTCCCGGGTCTCCCGGTTTGAGAGTATGATGGTAATTTGAAAAAATAACACTTAGACTTAAAAATAAGCCGTTAAAGGGTCAAAACCAAAACTTGGACCCAAACGACCCCGTACGAGGCATGAACACCGTGCACGGGACCAATGCAACTTATAGGAATTGACCGCGTAGTCCCGGGTCTCCCGATTTGAGAGCATGACGATAATTTGAAAAAATCACAATTAGACTTAAAAACAAGTCGTTAAAGGGTGAAAACCCAAACCAGCCCCCAAACGACCCTGTACGAGGCACAAACACCTCGTAGGGGACCAATGCAACTTGTTGCAACTGACCACATAGTCCCGAGTCTCCTGGTTTGAGAGTATGACGATAACTTGAAAAAATCACACTTGGATTGAAAAACACGCCGTTAAAGGGTGAGAACGCAAACCAGGCCCCAAATGGTCCCGTAGGAGGCACGAACACCTCACACGGGACCAATGCAACTTGTAGGAATTGATCGTGTAGTCCCGGGTCTCCCGGTTTGAGAGTAAGATGATAATTTGGAAAAATCACACTTAGACTTAAAAACACGTCGTTAAAGGGTGACAACCCAAACCAGGCCCAAACAACCCCGTAGGAGGCACGAACACCTCGCATGGGATGAATACAACTTATAGGAACTGACCGCGTAGTCACAGGTGTCCCGGTTTGATAGTATGACGATAATTTGCAAAAATAATCACTTAGACTTAAAAATAAGGCGTTAAATGGTGAAAACCCAAACCATCCCCCAAACGACCCCGTAGGAGGCAGGAACACCTCGCATGGGACCAATGCAACTTATAGGAACTGACCGCGTAGTCCCGGGTCTCTCAGTTTGAGAGTACGATGATAATTTGCAAAAATAACACTTAGAAAAAAGATAAGCCGTTAAAGGGTCAAAACCCAAACGAGGCGCTAAACGACCCCGTAAGAGGCACGAACACCTCGCACGGGACCAATGCAACTTGTCAGAACTGACCGCATAGTCCCAGGTCTCCTGATCTGAGAGTATGACGATAATTTACAAAAATCACCACTTAGACTAAAAAACAAGCCGCTAATGGGTGAAAACCGAAACCAGACCCCAAACGACCCCGTAGGAGGCACGAACACCTCGCACGGGACCAATGCAACTTGTTGGAACTGACCGCGTAGTCCCGAGTCTCTCGGTATGAGAGTGACGATAATTTGTAAAAATCACACTTAGACTTAAAATGAAGCCATTAAAGGCTAAAAACCCAAACCAGGCCCCAAACGACCCCGTAGGAGGCACGAACACCTCGCACGGGACCAATGCAACTTGTAGGAACTGACCACGTAGTCCCGGGTCACCCGATTTGAGAGTATGACGATAATTTGTAAATATCACCACTTAGACTTAAAAACAAGGCGTTAAAGTGTGAAAACCCAAACCAACCCCCAAACGACCCCGTAGGAGGCACAAACACCTCGGAAGGGACCAATGCAACTTATAGGAACTGACCACGTAGTCCCGGGTCTCCCGGTTTGAAAGTATGATGATAATTTACTAAAATAACACTCAGACTTAAAAATAAGCCGTTAAAGGGCGAAAACCCAAACCAGCCCCCAAACGACCCCTTACGAGGCCCGAACACCTCGTAAGGGACAAATGCAACTTGTAAGAACTGACCGCATAGTCTTGGGTCTCCCGATTTGAGAGTATGACGATAATATGCAAAAATCACACTTAGACTTAAAAACAAGCCGTTAAAGGGTCTAAACCCAAACCAGCCCCCAAACGACCCCGTAAGAGGCCCGAACACCTCCCACGGGACCAATGCAACTTTTAGGAACTGACCGCATAGTCCCGGGTCTCCCGATTTGAGAGTATGATGATAACTTGAAAAAAATCACACTTAGACTTAAAATCAGGCTGTTAAAGCGTGAAAACCCAAACTAGCCCCCAAACGGTCCCGTATGAGGTACGATCACCTCGTACGGCTCCAATGCAACTTGTAGGAATTGACCGTGTAGTTCCGGGTCCCCCAATTTAAGAGTATGATGATAATTTGCAAAAATCACACTTAGACTTAAAACACGCCATTAAAGGGTGAAAACCCAAACCAGGCCCCAAACGACCCATACAAGGCACGAACACCTCGCACGGGATGAAATCTACTTATTGGAACTGACCGCGTAGTCTCGGGTCACCCAGATTGAGAGTATGATGATAATTTGCAAAAAGCACCACTTAGACTTACAAACAAGGCGTTAAAGGGTGAATACCCAAACAAACCCCCAAACGACCCCGTAGGAGGCACGAACACCTCGCATGGGACCAATGCAACTTATAGGAACTGATCGCTTAATCCTAGGTCTCCCAGTTTGAGAGTATGATGATAATTTGCGGAAATAACACTTAGACTTAAAAATAATCTGTTAAAGGGTTAAAACCCAAACCAGGCCCCAAACGACCCCGTGAGAGACACTAATACCTCGCACGGGACCAATGCAACTTGTAGGAACTGACCGCGCAGTCTCGGGTCTCCCGGTTTGGGAGTATGATGATAATTTGCAAAAATCACCACTTACACTTAAAAATAAGGCGTTAAAGGGTGAAAACCCAAACTAGCCTCCAAACGACCCCGTAGGAGGCACGAAACCTCGCACGCGACCAATGCAACTTTTAGGAACTGACCGCGTAGTCCCGGGTCTCTCGGTTTGAGAGTATGACGATAATTTGCAAATATCACACTTAGGCATAAAAAGAAGTCATAAAAGGGTGAAAACCCAAACCAGGCCTCAAACGACCCCGTAGGAGGCATGAACACCCCGCACGGGACCAATGCAAATTGTAGGAACTAACCGCGTAGTCTCGGGTCTCCCGGTTTTAGAGTATGATGATAATTTGTAAAAATCACCACTTAGACTTAAAAATAAGGCGTTAAAGGGTCAAAACCCAAAGCAGCCCCCAAACGACCCCGTAGGAGGCACGAACACCTCGGACGGGACCAATATAACTTGTAAGAACTGATCACGTAGTCCCGGGTCTCCCAGTTTGAGAGTATGACGATAATTTGCAAAATCACACTTTAAAACAAGCAGTTAAAGGGTGAATACCCAAACCAGTCCCCAAACGACCCCATAGGAGGCACGGACACCTTGCATGGGACCAATGCAACTTGTACAAACTAACCGCATAGTCCCGGGTCTCCTGGTTTGAGTGTATGACAATAAATTGCAAAAATCACACTTAGACTTAAAAACAAGCCGTTAAAGGGTGAAAACCCAAGCCAGCCCCTAAACGACCCCGTAGGAGGCTTGAACACCTCGCACGGGACCAATGCAACTTATAGGAACTCATCGCGTAGTATGATGACAATTTGCAATTATCACACTTAGACTGAAAAATACGCCGTTAAAGCGTGAGAACCCAAACCAGGCCCCAAACGATCCCGTAGGAGGCAGAACACCTCACACAGGACGAATGCAACATGTAGGAACTGACCGCGTAGTCCCGGGTCTCCCGATTTGAGAGTATGACGATAATTTGCAAAAATCACCACTTAGACTTAAAAATAAGGTGTTAATGCATGAAAACCCAAACCCACCCCCACACGACCCCATAGGAGGCACGAACATCTCGCACGGGACCAATGTAACTTATAGGAACTGACCGCATTGTCCCGAGTCTCCTCGTTTGAGAGTATGATGATAATTTACAAATATAACACTTAGACTTAAAAATAAGCGGTTGAAGGTTCAAAACCCAAACTAGGCTCCAAACGACCTCTAAGAGGAACAAACACCTCGCACGAGTCCAATGTAACTTGTTGGAACTGACCGCATATTCCCAGGTCTCCCGATTTGAGAGTATGGCGAGAATTTGCGAAAATCACCACATAAACTTAAAAACAAGGCCTTAAAGGGTGAAAACCCAAACCAGCCCCCAAGCGACCCCGTAGGAGGCACGAACACCTTGCACGGGACCAATGCAACTTGTAGGAACTGATCGTGTAGTCCCGAGTCTCCCGATTTGAGAGTATGATGATAATTTGAAAAAAATCACACTTAGACTTAAAATCAAGCCGTTAGAGGGTGAAAACCCAAACCACGCCCCAAACGACCCCGTAGGAGGCACGAACACCTCTCACGGGACCAATGGAACTTGTAGGAACTGACCCCGTAGTCCCGGGTCTCCCGATTTGAAAGTATGATGATAATTTGCAAAAATCACCACTTAGACTTAAAAAATGGCGTTAAAGGGTGAAAACCCAAACCAACCCCCAACGACCCCGTAGGAGGCACGAACACCTCGGACGGGACCAATGAAACTTGTAGGAACTGACCTCATAGTCCCGGGTCTACCGATTTGAGAGTATGATGATAATATGAAAAATCACACTTAAACTTAAAAATAAACCGTTAAAGGGTGAAAACCTAAACTATCCCCCAAATGGTCCCGTAGGAGGAATGAACACCTCGCACGGGACCAATGAAACTTGTACGAACCGACGGCGTAGTCTCGGGTCTCCCGATTTGAGAGTACAACGATCATTTGCAAAATCACATTTAGATTGAAAAATAAGCCGTTAAAGGGAGAAAACCCAAACCAGGCCCCGAACGACCCCGTAGGAGGCACGAACACCTCGTACGGGACCAATGCAACTTGTAGGAACTCACCGCGTAGTCCCGGGTCTCCCGATTTTGGAGTATGACGATAATTTGCAAAAATCACCACTTAGACTTAAAAAAAAGGCGTTAAAGGGTCAAAACCCAAACTAGGCCCCAAATGACCACGTAGGAGGCACGAACACCTCGCACGGGACCATTGCAACTTATAGGAACTAACCGTGTATTCTCGGGTCTCCCGATTTGAGAGTATGATGATAATTTGAAAAAATAACCACTTAGACTTAAAAATGAGGTGTTAATGGATGAAAACCCAAACCGGCCCCCAAACGACCCCGTAGGGGGCACGACACCTCGCATGGGACCAATCAAACTTATAGGAACTGACCGCGTAGTCCTCGGTCTCCCGTTTTGTGAGTATGATGATAATTTGAAAAAATCACCAATTAGACTTAAAAATAAGGCGTTAAAGGGTGAAAACCCAAACCAACCACCAAATGACCCCGTTGGAGGCACGAACACCTCAGACGGGACCAATGCAACTTGTAGGAACTGACCGTGTAGCCCTAGGTCTCCCGGTTTGAGAGTGTGATGATATTTTGGAAAAATGACAACTTAGACTTAAAAATAAGGCGTTAAAGGGTGAAAAACCAAACTAGCCCCCAAATGACCTCGTAGGAGGCACGAACACCTCGCACGGGACCAATGCAAGTTGTAGGAACTGACCATGTAGTCCCGGGCCTCCTGGTTTGAGAGTATGATTATAATTGGAAAAAATCACACTTTGACTAAAAAATAATTTGTTAAAGGGTGAAAACCCAAACCAGGCCCCAAATGACCCCGTGGGAGGCACAGACACCTCGCACGGGACCAATGCAACTTGTAGGAACTGACCGCGTAGTCCCAGGTCTCCCGATTTGAGAGTATGACGATAATTTGCAAAAATACCACTTAGACTTAAAAATAAGGCGTTAAAGGGAGAAAACCCAAACCAGCCCCCAAACGACCCCGTAGGAGGCACGCACACCTCGCACGGGACCAATGCAACTTGTAGGAACTCACCGCGTAGTCCCGAGTCTTCCTGTTTGAGAGTATGATGATAATTTGCAAAAATCAAACTTAGACTTAAAAACAAGCCGTTAAAGGGTGAAAGCCCAAACCAACCCCCAAATGACCCCGTAGGAAGCACGAACACCTCGGACGGGACCAATGCAACTTATAGGAACTGGCCGTGTAGTCCCGTGTCACCCGATTTGAGAGTATGATGATAATTTGCAAAAATCACACTTAGACTTGAAAATAAGCCGTTAAAGGGTGAAAACCCAAACCAGCCCCCAAACAACCCCGTAGGACGCAGGAACACCTCGCACCGGAGAAATGCAACTTATAGGAACTCACCGCGTTGTCCCTTGTCTCCCGATTTGATAGTATGATGGTAATTTGATAAAATAACACTTAGACTTAAAAATAATCCGTTAAAGGGACAAAACCCAAACCAGGCTCCAAACGACCCCGTTGGAGGAACGAACACCTCGCACGTGACCAATGCAACATGTAGGAACTCACAGCGTAGTCTCGGGTCTCCCAGTTAGAGAGTATGAGGATAATTTTCAAAAAATCACCACTTAGACTTAAAAACAAGGCGTTAAAGGGTGAAAACCCAAACTAGCACCCAAACGACCCCGTAGGAGGCACGAACACCTCGCACGGGACCAATGCAACTTGTCAGAACTGACCGCGTAGTCCCGAGTCTTCTTAATTGAGAGCATGATGATAATTTGCAAAAATACACTTAGACTTAAAAACAAGCCGTTAAATGGTGAAAACCCAAACCAGGCCCCAAATGACCCCATAGGAGGCACGAACACGTCGCACGGGACCAATGCAACTTGTAGGAACTGACCACATAGTCCCGGGTCTCCCAATTTGAGAGTATGACGATAATTTGCAAAAATCACACTTAGACTTAAAAACGCACCGTTAAAGCGTGGAAACCCAAACTAGCCCCCAAACGACCCCATAGGAGGCACGAACACTTCGCACGGGACCAATGCAACTTATAGGAACTGACCGTGTAGTCCCGGGTCTACCAATTTGAGAGTAGGATGATAATTTGCAAAACTAACACTTAAACTTAAAAATAATCCGTTAAAGGGACAAAACCCAAACAAGGCCCCAAACGACACCGTAAGAGGCACAAACACCTCACCCGGGACCAATGCAATTTGTAGGAACTGACCGCGCAGTCTTGGGTCTCCCGGTTTGGGAGTACGACGATAATTTTCAAAAATCACCACTTAGACTTAAAAAGAAGGCGTTAAAGGGTTAAAACCCAGACCAGCCCCCAAACGACCCCGTAAGAGGCACGAACACCTCGGACGGGACCAATGCGACTTGTAGGAACTGACCGTGTAGTCCCGGGTCTCCCTATTTGAGAGTATGATGATAATTTTCAAAAAATCAGCAGTTAGACTTAAAAACACGGCGTTAAAGGGTGAAAACAAAAACCAGCCCCCAAACGACGCCGTAGGTGGCACGAGTAGATCGCACGGGACCAATGCAACTTGTAGGAACTGACCGCGTAGTCCCGATTCTCCCGGTTTGAGAGTATGATGATAATTTGAAAAAATTACACTTAGACTTAAGAATAAGTCGTTAAAGGGTGAAAACCCAAACCAGACCACAAACGACCCCGTAGGAGGTACGAACACCTCGCACGGTACCAATGCAACTTGTAGTAATTGACCGCGTAGTCCCGGGTCTCCCGGTTTGAGAGTATGGCGATAATTAGCAAAAATCACATGTAGATATAAAAACAAGCCGTTAAAGGGTGAAAACCCAAACCAACCCCCAAACGACCTTGTAGGAGGCACGGAAACCTCGGAAGACTAATGCAACTTGTAAGAACTGACCGCGTAGTCCCGGGTCTCCCGATTTGTGAGTATGACAATAATATGCAAAAATCACACAGACTAAAAAACAAGTCATTAAAGGGGGAAAACCCAAATCAGCCCCAAATGACCCCATATGAGGCCCGAACACCTCGCACGGGACCAATACAACTAATAGGAACTGACCGCATCGTCCCGGGTCTCCCGATTTGAGAATATGACAATAATTTAAAAAAAATCACACTTAGACTTAAAATCAAGCCGTTAAAGCGTGAAAACCCAAACTATCCCCCAAACGGTCCCGTAGGAGGCACGAACACCTCGTACAGGACCAATGAAACTTGTAGGAACTGACCGCATAGTCCCGGGTCTCCCGGTTTGAGAGTGTGACGATAATTTTCGAAAAGCACATTTAGACTAAAAAATAAGCCGTTAAAGGGTGAAAACCCAAACCAGGCCCCAAACTACCCTGTAGGAGGCAGGAACACCTCGCACGGAACCAATGCAACTTGCAGGATCACACCGCGTAGTCCCGGGTGTTCCAGTTTGGGAGTATGATGATAATTTGTAAAAAATCACCACTTAGACTTAAAAATAAGGCGTTAAAGGGTGAAAACCCAAAACATCCCCAAACGACCCCATAGGAGGCACGAACACCTCGCACGGGACTAATGCAACATGTAGGAACTAATCGCGTAGTCTTGGGTATCCCGGTTTTAGGGTATGATGATAATTTTCAAAAATCACACTTCAACTAAAAAACACTCCTTTAAAGGGTGAAAACCCAAACCAGGCCCCAAACGACCCCGTAGGAGGCACAAACACCTCGCACGGGATGAATGCAACTTGTAGGAACTGATCGCATAGTCCCGGGTCTCTCGGTTTGAGAGTATGACTATAATTTGCAAAAATCACCACTTAGACTTAAAAATAAGGTGTCAAAGGGTGAAAACCCACACCGGACCCAAACGACCCCGTAGGAGGCACGAACTCCTCGAACGGGACCAATGCAACTTATAGGAATTGACCGCGTAGTCCAGGGTCGCCTGGTTTGAGAGTATGATGATAATTTGAAAACATCACACTTAGACTTAAAAACTAGCCGTTAAAGCATGAAAATCCCAACCAGCTCCCAAACGGTCTCATAGGTGGCACGAACACCTCGCACGGGACCAATACAACTTGTAGGAACTGACCGTGTAGTCCCGGGTCTCCCGGTTTGGGAGTCTGACGATAATTTATAAAAATCAGCACTTAGACTTAAAAACAAGGCGTTAAAGGGTCAAACCCAAACCAGGCCCCAAATGACCCCATAGGTGGCACGAACACCTCGCACGGGACCAATGCAACTTGTAGGAACTGAACGCGTAGTCCCGGGTCTCCCAATTTTAGAGTATGACGATAATTTTCAAAAATTACACTTAGACTTAAAAACACGCCGTTAAAGGGTGAGAACAAAAACCAGGCCCCAAACGACCCCGTAGGAGGCACGAACACCTCGCACGGGACGAATGCAACTTGTAGGAACTGACCGCGTAGTCCTGGGTCTCCCTATTTGAGAGTATGACTATAATTAGCAATAATCACCACTTAGACTTAAAAATAAGGTGTTAAAGGGTGAAAACCCAAGCCGTCACCCAAACGACCCTGTCGGAGGCACGAACACCTCGCACGGGACCAATGCAACTTATAGGAACTGACCACGTAGTCCAGGGTCTCTCGATTTGAGAGTATGACGATAATTTGAAAAAATCACCACTTAGACGTAAAAATAAGGCATTAAAGGGTGAAAACCCAAACAAACCCCCAAACGACCCCGTATGAGGCACGACACCTCGGACGGGACCAATGCAGCTTGTAAGAACTGACCGCGTAGTCCATGGTCTCCCAGTTTGAGAGTACGATGATAATTTGCAAAAATCACCACTTAGACTTAAAAACAGGGCGTTAAAGGGTGAAAACTCCAACCAGCCCCCAAACGACCCCGTAGGAGGCACGAACACCTCGCCCAGGACCAATGCAACTCATAGGAACTGACCACTTAGTCCCGGGTCTCCCGATTTGAGAGTAAGACGATAATTTGCAAAACTCACACTTAGACTTAAAAATAAGCCGTTAAAGGGTGAAAACACAAACCAGGCCCCAAACGACCCCATAGGAGGCTCGAACTACTCGCACGGGACTAATGCAACTCATAGGAACTGACCGCGTAGTCCCGGGTCCCACGATTTGAGAGTATGACGATAATTTGCAAAAATCACATTTAGACTTAAAAACAAGCTGTTAAAGGATGAAAACCCAAACCAGCCCCCAAACGACCCTATATGAGACACGAACACCTCGGACGGGACCAATGCGACTTGTAGGAAGTGACCGTGTAGTCCCGGGTCTCCCGATTTGTGAGTATGATGATAATTTTCAAAAAATCAGCAGTTAGACTTAAAAACACGGCGTTAAAGGGTGAAAACAAAAACCAGCCCCCAAACGACGCCGTAGGTGGCACGAATAGATCGCACGGGACCAATGCAACTTGTAGGAATTGACCGCGTAGTCCCGAGTCTCCCGTTTTGAGAGTTTGACGATAATTTGCAAAAATCACACTTAGACTTAAAAATAAGGCGTTAAAGGGTGAAAACCCAAACCAGCCCCAAATGACCCCGTAGGAGCACGAACACCTCGGACGAGACCAATGCAACTTATAGGAACTAACCGCGTAGTCCCGATTCTCCCGGTTTGAGAGTATGATGATAATTTGCAAAAATCACACTTAGACTTAAGAATAAGTAGTTAAAGGGTGAAAACCCAAACCAGGCCCCAAACGACCCCGTAGGAGGTACGAACACCTCGCACGGTACCAATGCAACTTGTAGTAATTGATCGCGTAGTCACAGGTCTCCCGGTTTGAGAGTATGGCGATAATTTGCAAAAATCATATGTAGATATAAAAACAAGCCGTTAAAGGGTGAAAACCCAAACCAACCCCCAAACGACCTTGTAGGAGGCACGGACACCTCGGAAGAGACTAATGCAACTTGTAAGAACTGACCGCGTAGTCCCAGGTCTCCCGATTTGTGAGTATGACAATAATATGCAAAAATCACACAGACTAAAAAATAAGTCATTAAAGGGGGAAAACCCAAACCAACCCCAAATGACCCCATATGAGGCCCGAACACCTCGCACGGGACCAATACAACTTATAGGAACTGACCGCATCGTCCCGGGTCTCACGATTTGAGAGTATGACAATAATTTTAAAAAAATCACACTTAGACTTAAAATCAAGCCGTTAAAGCGTGAAAACCCAAACTATCCCCATAACGGTCCCGTAGGAGGCACGAACACCTCGCACAGGACCAATGAAACTTGTAGGAACTGACCGCATAGTCCCGGGTCTCCCGGTTTGAGAGTGTGACGATAATTTTCAAAAAGCACATTTAGACTAAAAAACAAGCCGTTAAAGGGTGAAAACCCAAACCAGGCCCCAAACGACCCTGTAGGAGGCAGGAACACCTCGCAAAGAACCAATGAAACTTGCAGGATCACACTGCGTAGTCCCGGGTGTCCCAGTTTGGGAGTATGATTATAATTTGTAAAAAATCACCACTTAGACTTAAAAACAAGGCGTTAAAGGGTGAAAACCCAAAACATCCCCAAACGACCCCATAGGAGGCACGAACACCTCGCACGGGACCAATGCAACTTGTAGGAACTAATCTCGTAGTCCCGGGTATCCCTGTTTTAGGGTATGACGATAATTTTCAAAAATCAAACTTAGACTAAAAAACACGCCGTTAAAGGGAGAAAACCCAAACCAGGACCCAAACGACCCCTTAGGAGGCACAAACACCTCGCACTGGATGAATGCAACTTGTAGGAACTGATCGCATAGTCCCGGGTCTCTCGGTTTGAGAGTATGACTATAATTTGCAAAAATCACCACTTAGACTTAAAAATAAGGTGTCAAAGCGTGAAAACCCACACCGGCCCCAAACGACCCCGTAGGAGGCACGAACTCCTCGAACGGGACCAATGCAACTTATAGGAATTGACCGCGTAGTCCAGGGTCGCCTGGTTTGAGAGTATGATGATAATTTGAAAACATCACACTTAGACTTAAAAACTAGCCGTTAAAGCATGAAAATCCCAACCAGCTCCCAAACGGTCTCATAGGTGGCACGAACACCTCGCACGGGACCAATGCAACTTGTAGGAACTGATCGTGTAGTCCCGGGTCTCCCGATTTGGGAGTCTGACGATAATTTGTAAAAATCAGCACTTAGACTTAAAAACAAGGCGTTAAAGGGTCAAACCCAAACCAGGCCCCAAATGACCCCATAGGTGGCACAAACACCTCGCCCGGGACCAATGCAACTTGTAGGAACTGAACGCGTAGTCCCGGGTCTCCCGATTTTAGAGTATGACGATAATTTTCAAAAATTACACTTAGACTTAAAAACACGCCATTAAAGGGTGAAAACAAAAACCAGGCCCCAAACGACCCCGTAGGAGGCACGAACACCTCGCACGGGACGAATGCAACTTGTAGGAACTGACCGCGTAGTCCTGGGTCTCCCGATTTGAGAGTATGACTATAATTAGCAATAATCACCACTTAGACTTAAAAATAAGGTGTTAAAGGGTGAAAACCCAAGCCGTCCCCCAAACGACCCTGTCGAAGGAACGAACACCTCGCACGGGACCAATGCAACTTATAGGAACTGACCACGTAGTCCAGGGTCTCTCGATTTGAGAGTATGATGATAATTTGAAAAAATCACCACTTAGATGTAAAAATAAGGCATTAAAGGGTGAAAACCCAAACAAACCCCCAAACGACCCCGTATGAGGCACGAACACCTCGGACGGGACCAATGCAGCTTGTAAGAACTGACCGCGTAGTCCATGGTCTCCCGGTTTGAGAGTACGATGATAATTTGCAAAAATCACCACTTAGACTTAAAAACAGGGCGTTAAAGGGTGAAAACTCCAACCAGCCCCCAAACGACCCCGTAGGAGGCACGAACATCTCGCCCAGGACCAATGCAACTCATAGGAACTGACCACTTAGTCCCGGGTCTCCCGGTTTGAGAGTAAGACGATAATTTGAAAAACTCACACTTAGACTTAAAAATAAGCCGTTAAAGGGTGAAAACCCAAACAAGGCCCCAAACGACCCCATAGGAGGCTCGAACTCCTCGCACGGGACTAATGCAACTTATAGGAACTGACCGCGTAGTCCCGGGTCCCCCGATTTGAGAGTATGACGATAATTTGCAAAAATCACACTTAGACTTAAAAACAAGCTGTTAAAGGATGAAAACCCAAACCAGCCCCCAAACGACCCTATATGAGACACGAACACCTCGGACGGGACCAATGCGACTTGTAGGAAGTGACCGTGTAGTCCCGGGTCTCCCGATTTGAGAGTATGATGATAATTTTCAAAAAATCAGCAGTTAGACTTAAAAACACGGCGTTAGAGGGTGAAAACCAAAACCAGCCCCCAAACGACGCCGTAGGTTGAACGAATAGATCGCACGAGACCAATGCAACTTCTAGGAACTGACCGCGTAGTCCCGAGTCTCCCGGTTTGAGAGTTTGACGATAATTTGCAAAAATCACACTTAGACTTAAAAATAAGGCGTTAAAGGGTGAAAACCCAAACTAGCCCCCAAATGACCCCGTAGGAGCACGAACACCTCGGACGAGACCAATGCAACTTATAGGAACTGATCGCGTAGTCTCGAGTCACCCGATTTGAGAGTATGACGATAATTTGCAAAAATCACACTTAGACTTAAAAACAAGCTGTTAAAGGATGAAAACCCAAACCAGACCCCAAACGACCCCGTAGGAGACCCGAACACCTCGGACGGACCAATGCAACTTGAAGTAACCTACCGCGTAGTCCCGGGTCTCCTAATTTCAGAGTATGATAATAATTTGTAAAAATCACACTTAGACTTAAAAACACACCGTTAAAGGGTGAAACCCCTAACCAGGCCCCAACGACCCCGTAGGAGGCACGAACACCTCGCACGGGACGAATGCAACTTATAGGAATTTTAAAATCCGTCCCATTTTGTATAGTAAAAGAGACGGTTTAAAAATCCGTCCCTTTTGGTATATCCCAAACCTTTAGTTTTTTTGCCAAACAAAAATAAGGGACGGATTTTAAAACCGTCCCTTTTGATGTAGCAAAAGGGACGGTTTTTAAAATCCGACCCTTTTGCTACACTAAAAGGGACGTATGTTTCCGATCCTTTTGTGTATTTTTCCCTCCAAAATTTTCATTCCTCCAATTTCCCTAACATTTCACTCCCGTTCTCTCTCTCTTTCTTTCAGCTCTCAAATCGTTTCCATCCCGATCTCTCTTTCCCCTCTCTCCGCCGCCCGACCTTCCTCTCCCCTGCGCCGCCCCACCCCGCCCCATCCCTGCGCCTCCCACCCCTACCTCACCCCTGCGCTGCCCAACCCCGTCCCATCCCTGCGCCCACCCCGCTGTACCCCTGCTCCGCCCCACCCCGCCGCATCCCCCATCCTCCTCTCCATGAGCTCCCCAAATCAGGTACTCTCTCTCTCTCTCTCTATATATATATATATATATATATATATATATATATATATATATATATATATATATATATATATATATATATATATATATATATATATATATATATGAATGTATTTACTATATCGTTTAGATTATTGCAGTAATCCCATTTGCCTCAAAGGTAGGGTTATTTTTTACAGGCGTATGAGAAATTCCATTTGCCTCAAATGGAATTTATTTTTTACAGGAGTATGAGAAAGGTTTGATGATTGCAGTAATTCAATTTGCCTCAAAGGTAGGGTTATTTTGTGTTGAAAATGTTTAGGGCTATGGATTTTTCATTTAAAGTTGTTCATTTTTCATATTTTGTGTTTTGGTTTTGCAGGTACTGATTTGGTGATTATATTTGAATTTATATGGTTTAGCAAATCAGGTATATTCATATATTTCTCCCCATTTTTTGAACGCATGATGCTATATAAGAGGTTTTCAGGTTAAAATGAAGTATCATGATACAAAAATTAGTTTAACCTCAAAATTTGTGTGTTTTCTTTGTAGATGAGAATAGTAATCCCAGGTGTGGATTGAGTTCTATAAATCTGGTAGTGATGTGGAAACAGTTTATTGGCATCTACTGAATGATTTAGATGTTTAAGATACTACAATTTTTTTAATGTTGTTTCAAGTTCACAATTTCTAGCGCTATATCAAGAAGTTAGGTGTGTGTGTGCCCCCCTTTTGAAAAAGCTATGGTTTTCTTCCTTTGGTTTTGAATTTGTTTTTTTTTTGTTCTACCATTTTTTTAATTGACCAAAACTGTTTGCATAAAATTCATTATTTTTTTTACTGTCATAGGATACATTGATGTTGGGGGCGAACTACTATCAAACATAATCTGAAATTGCATCGCTGCTGGCATAAGGAAGGTTCTGATTGGCGTTGGGTGTAATAAAATATTCAGGTAATGGACAAACCTATGATGAACTTTATTATAAGGTTAAATATGCATTGATTCAATTTTTTAATTATTTTGGGTTTGGATCCTATTTATTTCTAAACCCCATAATTTTAATTCTTTTGGATTTAGATCCTATTTATGCCCAATATGTTTGAGATGTGCTAATTTGCAAGTAGAACCAAATTGGAGTAAAGGTACGAAATAATTGTCACTTCTTGGCGGTATTGTTGGCGCACTTGTTTCTTGTCACTTCCGGGGGGGGGGGGGGGCAGTACATAACTTTTGAACAAAGAATAGTTAGGGTGAACATTAGAAGAAGAAGGCATTATCCAATGGAATACCACTTTCTACGTTTAAGGCGTGTCAATTTCTCTGCAATAGTCCACATTAAACTAATTGGTAACCATTTGTTTATTACCTTAAAGTTATTCTTGATTAGTCCGCGCTGAATAGGAGAGATGTGAAAAATGGGAATACAAATTAGTCATGGTTCGAAAGTTATTCTTGGGTTTGTAATTTGTGACTGCCCATCTTATTCACTTGTCGCCCGGGATCAATGTGACTCGTAGAAACCGACCACCTAGCCATGGGGATCCCGATTTGAGTTTACGACGTAAATTTGCAAAAAGTTAGACTTAAGCAAAAAAACATGCCATCGAAGGGTGAAAACATAAAAAAACACAAAACGGTCCGCTAAGAGTCACGAACTCCTTGCACGGGACCACTGTGACTCGTAGGAACTGACCGCGTAGTCACGGGGCTCCCGGTTGGAGTGTACGATGTAAATTCGCAAAAATTTAGACTTAAGCAAAAAAACGTGCCACTGAAGGGTGAAAACGTAAAAGAGCCATAAAACGGTCCCGTAAGTGTCACGAACACCTCGCACGGGACCAATGTGACTCGTTGGAACCGACCGCGTAGTCACGGGGATCCCGGTTGGAGTGTACGACGTAAATTTGTAAAAAATTACACTTAAGCATAAAAACATGCCATCAAAGGGTGAAAACATAAAACAACCATAAAACGGTCCCGTAAGTGTCACGAACACCTCGCATGGGAGCAATCTGACTCGTAGGAACCGATCGCGTAATCACGGGGCTCCCGGTTTGAGTGTACGACGTAAATTTGCAAAAAATTAGACTTAAGCATAAAACCTGCCATCGAATGGTGAAAACGTAAAACGAGCATAAAACGGTCCCGAAAGTGTCACGAACACCTCGCACGGGGCCAATGTGACTCGTAGGAACCGACCGCGTAGTCACGGGTCTCCCGGTTGGAGCGTACGACGTAAATTTGTAAAAATTTAGACTTAAGCATTAAAACATGCCATCGAACGGTGAAAACATAAAACGGGCATAAAACGGTCCCGTAAGAGTCACGAACACCTCGTACGGGACCAACGCGACTCATAGGAACCGACCGCGTAGTCACGGGGATCTCGGTTGGAGTGTACGACGTAAATTTGTAAAAATTTAGACTTAAGCATGAAAACATGCCATCGATGGGAGAAAACGTAAAACAGCCATAAAACGGTCCCGTAAGAGACACGAACACCTCGCACAGGACCAATGTGACTCTTAGAAATCGATCGCGTAGTCACGGGGCTTCCGGTTGGAGTGTACGACGTAAATTTGACAAAGATTAGACTTAAGCATAAAAACATGCCATCGATGGGTGAAAACGCAAAACAGACATAAAACTATCCCATAAGAGTCACGCAAACCTCGCACGAGACCAATGTGACTCGTAGGAACCGACCGCGTAGTCACGGGGATCCCGGTTGGAGTGTACGACGTATATTTGTAAAAAATTACACTTAAGCATAAAAACATGCCATCGAAGGGTAAAAACATAAAACAACCATAAAACGGTCCCATAAGTGTCACGAACACCTCGCACGGGACCAATGTGACTCGTAAGAACCGACCGCGTAGTCACGGGGCTCCCGGTTTGAGTGTACGACGTAAATTTGTAAAAAATTAGACTTAAGCATAAAACATGCCATCGAATGGTGAAAACGTAAAAGGAGCATAAAACGGTCTCGAAAGTGTCACGAACACCTCGCACGGGACCAATATGTCTCGTAAGAACCGACCGCGTAGTCATGGGGCTCCCGGTTGGTGTGTACGACGTAAATTTGCAATAAATTAGACTTAACATAAAATATGCCATCCAATGGTGAAAATGTAAAACGAGCATAAAGCGGTCCCGAAGGTGTCACGAACACTTCGCACGGGTCCAATGTGACTCGTAGGAACCGACCGCATAGTCACGGGGATCTCGGTTGGAGTGTACGACGTAAATTTGCAAAAATTTAGACTTAAGCATTAAAACATGCCATCGATGGGTGAGAACATAAAACAACCATAAAACGGTCCCGTAAGAGACATGAACACCTCGCACGGGACCAATGTGACTTGTAGGAACCGACCGCGTAGTCACGGGGCTCCCGGTTGGAGTGTACGACGTAAATTAGCAAAAATTTAGACTTAAGGATAAAAACATGCCATCGATGGGTGAAAATGCAAAACAGCCATAAAACGGTCCCGTAAGAGTCACGATCACCTCGCACGGGACCAATGTGACTCCTAGGAACCGACCGCGTAGTCACGGGGCTCCCGGTAGGAGTGTACGACATAAATTTGTAAAAAAATAGACTTAAGCATAAAAACATGTCATCGATGGGTGAAAACATAAAACAACCTTAAAACGGTCCCGTAAGTGTCACGAACACCTCGCACGGGACCAATGTGACTCGTAGGAACCGACCGCGTAATCACGGGGCTCCCGGTTGGAGTGTACGACATAAATTTGTAAAAAAATAGACTTAAACATAAAAACATGCCATAGAAGGGTGAAAACATAAAACAGCCTTAAAACGTTCCCGTAAGTGTCACGAACACCTCGCACGGGACCAATGTGACTCGTAGGAACCGATCGCGTAATCACGGAGCTCCTGGTTGGAGTCTACGACGTAAATTTGTAAAAAAATAGACTTAAGCATAAAAACATGCCATCGAAGGGTGAAAATGTAAAACGAGCATAAAACGGTCCCACAAGTGTCACGAACACCTCGCACGGGACTAATGTGACTCGTAGGAACCGACCGCATAGTCACGGGGCTTCCGGTTGGAGGGTACAATGTAAATTTGCAAAAATTTAGACTTAAGCATATAAACATGCCATCTACGGGTGAAAACGTAAAACAACCATAAAACGGTCCCGTAAGTGTCACGAACACCTCGCACGGGACCAATGTGACTCGTAGGAACCGACCGCGTAGTCATGGGGATCCCGGTTGGAGTGTACAACTTAAATTTGCAAAAAGTTACACTTAAGCTTAAAAACATGCCACCGAAGGGTGAAAACATAAAACCAGCATAAAACGGTCCCGAAAGTGTCACGAACACCTCGCACGGGACCAATGTGACTCGTAGGAACCAACCGCATAATCACGGGGCTCCCGGTTGGAGTGTACAACGTAAATTTGCAAAAAATTAGACTTAAGCATAAAAACATACCATCGATGGGTGAAAACGTTAAACAACCATAAAACGGTCCCGTAAGAGTCACGAACACCTCGCACGGGACCAATGTGACTCGTAGGAACCGACCGCGTAGTCACGAGGCTGCCGGTTGGAGTGTACGACGTAAATTTACAAAAAAATAGACTTAAGCATAAAACATGCCATCGAATTGTGAAAACGTAAAATGAGCATAAAACGGTCCCGAAAGTGTCACGAACACCTCGCACGGGACCAATGTAACTCGTAGGAACCGACCGCGTAGTCACGGGTCTCCCGGTTGGATTGTACGATGTAAATTAGTAAAAATTTAGACTTAAGCATTAAAACATGCCATCGAAGGGTGAAAACATAAAACGAGCATAAAACGGTCCCGTAAGAGTCACGAACACCTCGTACGGGACCAATGCGACTCATAGGAACCGACCGCGTAGTCACGGGGCTCCCGGTTGGAGTGTACGACTTAAATTTGCAAAAATTTAGACTTAAGCATAAAAACATGCCACCGATGGGTGAAAATGCAAAACAACCATAAAATGGTCCCGTAAGAGTCACGATCACCTCGTACGGGACCAATGTGACTCGTAGGAACCGACCGCGTAGTCACGGGGCTCCCGGTTGGAGTGTACGACATAAATTTGTAAAAAAATAGACTTAAGCATGAAAACATGCCATCGATGGGAGAAAACGTAAAACAGCCATAAAACGGTCCCGTAAGAGACACGAATACCTCGCACAGGACGAATGTGACTCTTAGAAATCGACCGCGTAGTCACGGGGCTTCCAGTTGGAGTGTACGACGTAAATTTGAAAAAATTTAGACTTAATCATAAAAACATGCCATCGATGGGTGAAAATGCAAAACAGACATAAAACTATCCCATAAGAGTCACGAAAACCTCGCACGGGACCAATGTGACTCGTAGGAACCGACCGCGTAGTCACGGGGATCCCGGTTGGAGTGTACGACGTATATTTGTAAAAAATTACACTTAAGCATAAAAACATGCCATCGAAGGGTAAAAACATAAAACAACCATAAAACGGTCCCATAAGTGTCACGAACACCTCGCACGGGACCAATGTGACTCGTAAGAACCGACCGCGTAGTCACGGGGCTCCCGGTTTGAGTGTACGACGTAAATTTGCAAAAAGTTAGACTTAAGCAAAAAAACATGCCATCGAAGGGTGAAAACATAAAAAAACACAAAACGGTCCGCTAAGAGTCACGAACTCCTTGCACGGGACCACTGTGACTCGTAGGAACTGACCGCGTAGTCACGGGGCTCCCGGTTGGAGTGTACGATGTAAATTCGCAAAAATTTAGACTTAAGCAAAAAAACGTGCCACTGAAGGGTGAAAATGTAAAAGAGCCATAAAACGGTCCCGTAAGTGTCACGAACACCTCGCACGGGACCAATGTGACTCGTTGGAACCGACCGCGTAGTCACGGGGATCCCGGTTGGAGTGTACGACGTAAATTTGTAAAAAATTACACTTAAGCATAAAAACATGCCATCGAAGGGTGAAAACATAAAACAACCATAAAACGGTCCCGTAAGTGTCACGAACACCTCGCATGGGAGCAATCTGACTTGTAGGAACCGATCGCGTAATCACGGGGCTCCCGGTTTGAGTGTACGACGTAAATTTGCAAAAAATTAGACTTAAGCATAAAACCTGCCATCGAATGGTGAAAACGTAAAACGAGCATAAAACGGTCCCGAAAGTGTCACGAACACCTCGCACGGGGCCAATGTGACTCGTAGGAACCGACCGCGTAGTCACGGGTCTCCCGGTTGGAGCGTACGACGTAAATTTGTAAAAATTTAGACTTAAGCATTAAAACATGCCATCGAACGGTGAAAACATAAAACGGGCATAAAACGGTCCCGTAAGAGTCACGAACACCTCGTACGGGACCAACGCGACTCATAGGAACCGACCGCGTAGTCACGGGGATCTCGGTTGGAGTGTACGACGTAAATTTGTAAAAATTTAGACTTAAGCATGAAAACATGCCATCGATGGGAGAAAACGTAAAACAGCCATAAAACGGTCCCGTAAGAGACACGAACACCTCGCACAGGACCAATGTGACTCTTAGAAATCGATCGCGTAGTCACGGGGCTTCCGGTTGGAGTGTACGACGTAAATTTGACAAAGATTAGACTTAAGCATAAAAACATGCCATCGATGGGTGAAAACGCAAAACAGACATAAAACTATCCCATAAGAGTCACGCAAACCTCGCACGGGACCAATGTGACTCGTAGGAACCGACCGCGTAGTCACGGGGATCCCGGTTGGAGTGTACGACGTATATTTGTAAAAAATTACACTTAAGCATAAAAACATGCCATCGAAGGGTAAAAACATAAAACAACCATAAAACGGTCCCATAAGTGTCACGAACACCTCGCACGGGACCAATGTGACTCGTAAGAACCGACCGCGTAGTCACGGGGCTCCCGGTTTGAGTGTACGACGTAAATTTGTAAAAAATTAGACTTAAGCATAAAACATGCCATCGAATGGTGAAAACGTAAAAGGAGCATAAAACGGTCTCGAAAGTGTCACGAACACCTCGCACGGGACCAATATGTCTCGTAAGAACCGACCGCGTAGTCATGGGGCTCCCGGTTGGTGTGTACGACGTAAATTTGCAATAAATTAGACTTAACATAAAATATGCCATCCAATGGTGAAAATGTAAAACGAGCATAAAGCGGTCCCGAAGGTGTCACGAACACTTCGCACGGGTCCAATGTGACTCGTAGGAACCGACCGCATAGTCACGGGGATCTCGGTTGGAGTGTACGACGTAAATTTGCAAAAATTTAGACTTAAGCATTAAAACATGCCATCGATGGGTGAGAACATAAAACAACCATAAAACGGTCCCGTAAGAGACATGAACACCTCGCACGGGACCAATGTGACTTGTAGGAACCGACCGCGTAGTCACGGGGCTCCCGGTTGGAGTGTACGACGTAAATTAGCAAAAATTTAGACTTAAGGATAAAAACATGCCATCGATGGGTGAAAATGCAAAACAGCCATAAAACGGTCCCGTAAGAGTCACGATCACCTCGCACGGGACCAATGTGACTCCTAGGAACCGACCGCGTAGTCACGGGGCTCCCGGTAGGAGTGTACGACATAAATTTGTAAAAAAATAGACTTAAGCATAAAAACATGTCATCGATGGGTGAAAACATAAAACAACCTTAAAACGGTCCCGTAAGTGTCACGAACACCTCGCACGGGACCAATGTGACTCGTAGGAACCGACCGCGTAATCACGGGGCTCCCGGTTGGAGTGTACGACATAAATTTGTAAAAAAATAGACTTAAACATAAAAACATGCCATAGAAGGGTGAAAACATAAAACAGCCTTAAAACGTTCCCGTAAGTGTCACGAACACCTCGCACGGGACCAATGTGACTCGTAGGAACCGATCGCGTAATCACGGAGCTCCTGGTTGGAGTCTACGACGTAAATTTGTAAAAAAATAGACTTAAGCATAAAAACATGCCATCGAAGGGTGAAAATGTAAAACGAGCATAAAACGGTCCCACAAGTGTCACGAACACCTCGCACGGGACTAATGTGACTCGTAGGAACCGACCGCATAGTCACGGGGCTTCCGGTTGGAGGGTACAATGTAAATTTGCAAAAATTTAGACTTAAGCATATAAACATGCCATCTACGGGTGAAAACGTAAAACAACCATAAAACGGTCCCGTAAGTGTCACGAACACCTCGCACGGGACCAATGTGACTCGTAGGAACCGACCGCGTAGTCATGGGGATCCCGGTTGGAGTGTACAACTTAAATTTGCAAAAAATTACACTTAAGCTTAAAAACATGCCACCGAAGGGTGAAAACATAAAACCAGCATAAAACGGTCCCGTAAGTGTCACGAACACCTCGCACGGGACCAATGTGACTCGTAGGAACCAACCGCATAATCACGGGGCTCCCGGTTGGAGTGTACGACGTAAATTTGCAAAAAATTAGACTTAAGCATAAAAACATACCATCGATGGGTGAAAACGTTAAACAACCATAAAACGGTCCCGTAAGAGTCAGGAACACCTCGCACGGGACCAATGTGACTCGTAGGAACCGACCGCGTAGTCACGAGGCTGCCGGTTGGAGTGTACGACGTAAATTTACAAAAAAATAGACTTAAGCATAAAACATGCCATCGAATTGTGAAAACGTAAAATGAGCATAAAACGGTCCCGAAAGTGTCACGAACACCTCGCACGGGACCAATGTAACTCGTAGGAACCGACCGCGTAGTCACGGGTCTCCCGGTTGGATTGTACGATGTAAATTAGTAAAAATTTAGACTTAAGCATTAAAACATGCCATCGAAGGGTGAAAACATAAAACGAGCATAAAACGGTCCCGTAAGAGTCACGAACACCTCGTACGGGACCAATGCGACTCATAGGAACCGACCGCGTAGTCACGGGGCTCCCGGTTGGAGTGTACGACTTAAATTTGCAAAAATTTAGACTTAAGCATAAAAACATGCCACCGATGGGTGAAAATGCAAAACAACCATAAAATGGTCCCGTAAGAGTCACGATCACCTCGCACGGGACCAATGTGACTCGTAGGAACCGACCGCGTAGTCACGGGGCTCCCGGTTGGAGTGTACGACATAAATTTGTAAAAAAATAGACTTAAGCATGAAAACATGCCATCGATGGGAGAAAACGTAAAACAGCCATAAAACGGTCCCGTAAGAGACACGAACACCTCGCACAGGACCAATGTGACTCTTAGAAATCGACCGCGTAGTCACGGGGCTTCCAGTTGGAGTGTACGACGTAAATTTGAAAAAATTTAGACTTAATCATAAAAACATGCCATCGATGGGTGAAAATGCAAAACAGACATAAAACTATCCCATAAGAGTCACGAAAACCTCGCACGGGACCAATGTGACTCGTAGGAACCGACCGCGTAGTCACGGGGATCCCGGTTGGAGTGTACGACGTATATTTGTAAAAAATTACACTTAAGCATAAAAACATGCCATCGAAGGGTAAAAACATAAAACAACCATAAAACGGTCCCATAAGTGTCACGAACACCTCGCACGGGACCAATGTGACTCGTAAGAACCGACCGCGTAGTCACGGGGCTCCCGGTTTGAGTGTACGACGTAAATTTGTAAAAAATTAGACTTAAGCATAAAACATGACATCGAATGGTGAAAACGTAAAACGAGCATAAAACGGACTCGAAAGTGTCACGAACACCTCGCACGGGACCAATATGTCTCGTAAGAACCGACCGCGTAGTCAGGGGGCTCCCGGTTGGTGTGTACGACGTAAATTTGCAATAAATTAGACTTAACATAAAATATGCCATCGAATGGTGAAAATGTAAAACGAGCATAAAGCGGTCCCGAAGGTGTCACGAACACTTCGCACGGGTCCAATGTGACTCGTAGGAACCGACCGCGTAGTCACGGGGATCTCGGTTGGAGTGTACGACGTAAATTTGCAAAAATTTAGACTTAGGCATTAAAACATGCCATCGATGGGTGAAAACATAAAACAGCCATAAAACGGTCCCGTAAGAGACATGAACACCTCGCACGGGACCAATGTGACTTGTAGGAACCAACCGCGTAGTCACGGGGCTCCCGGTTGGAGTGTACGACGTAAATTAGCAAAAATTTAGACTTAAGGATAAAAACATGCCATTGATGGGTGAAAATGCAAAATAGCCATAAAACGGTCCCGTAAGAGTCACGATCACCTCGCACGGGACCAATGTGACTCCTAGGAACCGACCGCGTAGTCACGGGGCTCCCGGTAGGAGTGTACGATATAAATTTGTAAAAAAATAGACTTAAGCATAAAAACATGTCATCGATGGGTGAAAACATAAAACAACCTTAAAACGGTCCCGTAAGTGTCACGAACACCTCGCACGGGACCAATGTGACTCGTAGGAACCGACCGCGTAATCACGGGGCTCCCGGTTGGAGTGTACGACATAAATTTGTAAAAAAATAGACTTAAGCATAAAAACATGCCATAGAAGGGTGAAAACATAAAACAGCCTTAAAACGGTCCCGTAAGTGTCACGAACACCTCGCACGGGACCAATGTGACTCGTAGGAACCGATCGCGTAATGACGGAGCTCCTGGTTGGAGTGTACGACGTAAATTTGTAAAAAAATAGACTTAAGCATAAAAACATGCCACCGAAGGGTGAAAATGTAAAACGAGCATAAAACGGTCCCACAAGTGTCACGAACACCTCGCACGGGACCAATGTGACTCGTAGGAACCGACCGCATAGTCACGGGGCTTCCGGTTGGAGGGTACAATGTAAATTTGCAAAAATTTAGACTTAAGCATATAAACATGCCATCGACGGGTGAAAACATAAAACAGCCATAAAACGGTCCCGTAAGTGTCACGAACACCTCGTACGGGACCAATGTGACTCGTAGGAACCGACCGCGTAGTCACGGGGATCCCGGTTGGAGTGTACAACTTAAATTTGCAAAAAATTACACTTAAGCTTAAAAACATGCCACGGAAGGGTGAAAACATAAAACCTGCATAAAACGGTCCCGTAAGTGTCACGAACACCTCGCACGGGACCAATGTGACTCGTACGAACCAACCGCATAATCACGGGGCTCCCGGTTGGAGTGTACGACGTAAATTTGCAAAAATTTAGACTTAAGCATAAAAACATACCATCGATGGGTGAAAACGTTAAACAACCATAAAACGGTCCCGTAAGAGTCACGAACACCTCGCACGGGACCAATGTGACTCGTAGGAACCGACCGCGTAGTCACGAGGCTGCCGGTTGGAGTGTACGACGTAAATTTACAAAAAAATAGACTTAAGCATAAAACATGCCATCGAATTGTGAAAACATAAAATGAGCATAAAACGGTCCCGAAAGTGTCACGAACACCTCGCACGGGACCAATGTAACTCGTAGGAACCGACCGCGTAGTCACGGGTCTCCCGGTTGGAGTGTACGATGTAAATTAGTAAAAATTTAGACTTAAGCATTAAAACATGCCATCGAAGGGTGAAAACATAAAACCAGCATAAAACGGTCCCGTAAGAGTCACGAACATCTCGTACGGGACCAATGCGACTCATAGGAACCGACCGCGTAGTCACGGGGCTCCCGGTTGGAGTGTAGGACTTAAAGTTGCAAAAATTTAGACTTAAGCATAAAAACATGCCACCGATAGGTGAAAATGCAAAACAACCATAAAATGGTCCCGTAAGAGTCACGATCACCTCGCACGGGACCAATGTGACTCGTAGGAACCGACCGCGTAGTCACGGGGCTCCCGGTTGGAGTGTACGACATAAATTTGTAAAAAAATAGACTTAAGCATAAAAACATGCCATCAAAGGGTGAAAACATAAAACGAGCCTAAAAAGTCCCGTAAGAACCACGAACACCTCGCACGGGACCAATGTGACTCGTAGGAACCGACCACGTAGTCACGTGGCTCCCGGTTGGAGTGTACGACGTAAATTTACAAAAAATAGACTTAGGCATAAAACATACCATCGAATTGTGAAAATGTAAAATGAGCATAAAACGGTCCCGAAAGTGTCAAGAACACCTCGCACGGGACCAATGTGACTCGTAGGAACCGACCGCGTAGTCACAGGTCTCCCGGTTGGAGTGTAGGACGTAAATTTATAAAAATTTAGACTTAAGCATGACAACATGCCATCGATGGGTGAAAACGTAAAACAACCATAAAACGGTCCTGTAAGAGACACGAACACCTCGCACGGGACCAATGTGACTCGTAGAAACTGACCGCGTAGTCACGGGGCTCTCGGTTGGAGTGTACGGCGTAAATTTACAAAAATTTAGACTTAAGCATAAAAACATGCCATCGATGGGTAAAAATGCAAAACAACCATAAAATGGTCCCGTAAGAGTAACGATCACCTCGCACGGGACCAATGTGACTCGTAGGAACCGACCGCGTAGTCACGGGGCTCCCGGTTGGAGTGTACGACGTAAATTTGTAAAAAAATGGACTTAAGCATAAAAACATGCCATGGAAGGGTGAAAACATAAAACGAGCCTAAAAAGTCCCGTAAGAGCCACGAACACCTCGCACGGGACCAATGTGTCTCGTAGGAACCGATCGCGTAGTCACGGGGCTCCCGGTTGGAGTGTACGACGTAAATTTGCAAAACTTTAGACTTAAGCATAAATACATGCCATCGAAGGGTGAAAACGTAAAACAACCATAAAATGGTCCTGTAAGAGTCACGAACACCTCACACGGGACCAATGTGACTCGTAGGA
This sequence comes from Sambucus nigra, assembly GCA_949130495.1. Lineage (NCBI taxonomy): Eukaryota > Viridiplantae > Streptophyta > Magnoliopsida > Dipsacales > Adoxaceae > Sambucus > Sambucus nigra. Next base: position 350,981,660 of record OX422207.1, on the reverse strand, counting down.
TCGACCGCGTAGTCACGGGGATCCCGGTTGGAGTGTACGACGTAAATTTGTAAAAAATTACACTTAAGAATAAAAACATGCCATCGAAGGGTAAAAACATAAAACAACCATAAAACGGTCCCGTAAGTGTCTCGAACACCTCGTACGGGACCAATGTGACTCGTAGGAACCGACCGCGTAGTCACGGGGCTCCCGGTTTGAGTGTACGCTGTAAATTTGCAAAAAATTAGACTTAATCATAAAACAATCCATCGAATGGTGAAAACGTAAAAGGAGCATAAAACGGTCTCGCAGTGTCACGAACACCTCGCACGGGACCAATGTGACTCGTAGGAACCGACCGCGTAAAAACGGGTCTCCCGGTTGGAGTGTACGATGTAAATTTGTAAAAATTTAGACATAAGTATTAAAACATGCCATTGAAGGGTGAAAACATAAAACGAGCATAAAACGGTCCCGTAAGAGTCAGGAACACCTCGTACGGGACCAATGTGACTCGTAGGAACCAACCGCGTAGTCACGGGGATTTCGGTTGGAGTGTACAACGTAAATTTGCAAAAAATTAGAGTTAAGCATGAAAACATGCCATCGATGGGTGAAAACGTAAAACAACCATCAAACGGTCCCGTAAGAGACACGAACACATCGCACGGGACCAATGTGACTCGTAGGAACCGACCGCGTAGTCACGGGGCTCCCGGTTGGAGTGTACGACGTAAATTTGCAAAAATTTAGACTTAAGCATAAAAACATGCCATCGATGGCTGAAAATGCAAAACAACAATAAAATGGTCCCGTAAGAGTCACGATCACCTCGCACGGGACCAATGTGACTCGTAGGAACCGACCGCGTAGTCACGGGGCTCCCGGTTGGAGTGTACGACGTAAATTTGTAAAAAAATAGACTTAAGCATAAAAACATGCCATCGAAGTGTGAAAACATAAAACGAGCATAAAAAGGTCCCGTAAGACCCACGAACACCTCGCACGGGACCAATGTGTCTCGTAGGAACCGATCGCGTAGTCACGGGGCTCCCGGTTGGAGTGTACGACCTAAATTTGCAAAACTTTAGACTTAAGCATAAATACATCCCATCGAAGGGTGAAAACATAAAACAACCATAAAACGGTCCTGTAAGAGTCACGAACACCTCGTACGGGACCAATGTGACTCGTAGGAACCGACCGCGTAGTCACGGGCATCCCGGTTGGAGTGTACGGCGTAAATTTGCAAAAATTTAGACTTAAGCATAAACACATGCCATCGAAAGGTGAAAATGTGAAACAACAATAAAACGGTCCGGTAAGAGTCATGAACACCTCGCACGAGACCAATGTGACTCGTAGGAATCGACCGTGTAGTCACGGAGCTCCCGGTTGGTGTGTACGACGTAAGTTTGTAAAAAATTAGAACTTTAGTATAAAAACATGCCATCGAAGGGTGAAAACATAAAACCTCCATAAAACGGTCCCGTAAGTGTCACGAACACCTCGCACGGGACCAATGTGACTCGTAGGAACCGACCTCGTAGTCACGGGGATCCCGGTTGGAGTGTACGACTTAAATTTGCAAAAAATTAAACTTAAGCATAAAAACATGCCAATGAAGGGTGAAAACGTAAAACGATCGTAAAACAGTCCCGTAAGTGTCACGAACACCTCGCACGGGACCAATGTGACTCGTAGGAACCAACCGCGTAATCACGGGGCTCTCGGTTGGAGTGTACGACGTAAATTTGCAAAAAATTAGACTTAAGAATAAAAACATGTCATCGATGGGTGAAAATATAAAACAGCCATTAAACGGTCCCGTAAGAGTCACGAACACCTCGCACTGGACCAATGTGACTCGTAGGATCCGACCGCGTAGTCACGGGGCTCCCGGTTGGAGTGTATGACTTAAATTTGTAAAAAAATAGACTTAAGCATAAAAACATGCCATCGAAGGGTGAAAACATAAAACAGCCTTAAAACGGTCCCGTAAGTGTCACGAACACCTCGCACGGGACCAATGTGACTCGTAGGAACCGACCGCGTAATCACGGAGCTCCCGATTGGAGTGTACGACGTAAATTTGCCAAAAATTAGACTTAGGCATAAAACATGCCATCGAATGGTGAAAACATAAAACGAGCAGAAAACGGTCCTGTAAGAGTCACGAACACCTCGCACGGGACCAATGTGACTCGTAGGAACCGACCGCGTAGTCACGGGCATCCCGGTTGGAGTGTACGACGTAAATTTGCAAAAATTTAGACTTAAGCATAAAAACATGCCATCGAAGGGTGAAAACGTGAAACAACCATAAAACGGTCCGGTAAGAGTCACGAACACCTCGCACGGGACCAATGTGACTCGTAGGAATCGACCGTGTAGTCACGGAGCTCCCGGTTGGAGTGTACGACGTAAATTTGTAAAAAATTAGAACTTTAGTATAAAAACATGCCATCGAAGGGTGAAAACATAAAACTGCCATAAAACGATCCCGTAAGTGTCACGAACACCTCGCATGGGACCAATGTGACTCGTAGGAACAGACCGCGTAGTCACGGGGATCCCGGTTGGAGCGTACGACGTAAATTTGCAAAAAAATAGACTTAAGAATAAAAACATGCCATCGTAGGAACCGACCGCGCAGTAATTCCATTTGCCTCAAAGGTAGTGTTATTTTTTACAGGCGTATGAGAAATTCCATTTGCCTCAAAAGGAATTTATTTTCTACAGGAGTATGAGGAAGGTTTGATGATTGCAGTAATTCCATTTGCCTCAAAGGTTGGGTCATTTTGTGTTGAAAATGTATAGGGCTATGGATTTTTCATTTAAAGTTGTTCATTTTTCATATTTTGTGTTTTGGTTTTGCAGGTACTGATATGGTGATTATATTTGAATTTATATGGTTTAGCAAATCAGGTATATTCATCTATTTCTCCCCATTTTTTGAATGCATGATGCTATATAAGAGGTTTTCAGGTTAAAATGAACTACCATGATACAAAAATTAGTTTAACCTCAAAATTTGTGTGTTTTCTTTGTAGATGAGAATAGTAATCCCAGCTCTGGATTGAGTTCTATAAATCTGGCAGTGACGTGGAAACAATTTATTGGCATCTACTGAATGATTTAGATGTTTAAGATACTACAATTTTTTTAATGTTGTTTCGAGTTCACAATTTCTAGCGCTATATCAAGAAGTTAGGTGTGCGTGTGCCCCCTTTTTGAAAAATCTATGGTTTTCTTCCTTTGGTTTTGAATTTGTTTTTTTTGTTCTACCATTTTTTTAATTGAACAAAACTGTTTGCATAAAATTCATTATTTTTTTTACTGTCATATGATACATTGATGTTGGGGGCGAACTACTATTAAACATAATTTGAAATTGTATTGCTGCTGGCATAAGGAAGGTTCTGATTGACGTTGGGTGTAATAAAATATTCAGGTAATGGACAAACCTATGATGAACTTTATTATAAGGTTAAATATGCATTGATTCAGTTTTTAATTATTTTGGGTTTGGATCCTATTTATTTCTAAACTCCATAATTTTAATTCTTTTGAGTTTCGATCCTATTTATGCCCAATATGTTTGAGATGTGCTAATTTGCAAGTAGAACCAAATTGGAGTAAAGGTACGAAATAATTGTCACTTCTTGGGGGTATTGTTGGCGCATTTGTTTCTTGTCACTTCCGGGGGGGGAGGGGGGGGGGGGGGGGAGTACATAACTTTTGAACAAAGAATAGTTAGGGTGAACATTAGAAGAAGAAGGCATTATCCAATAGATTACCACTTTCTAGGTTTAAGGCGTGTCAATTTCTCTGCAATGGTCCACATTAAACTAATTGGTAACCATTTGTTTATTACCTTAAAGTTATTCTTGAATAGTCCGCGCTGAATAGGAGAAATGTGAAAATGGGAATAAAAATTAGTCATGGTTCGAAAGTTATTCTTGGGTTTGTAATTTGTGACTGCACATCTTATTCACTTGTCGCCCGGGATCAATGTGACTCGAAGAAACCGAACGTGTAGTCATGGGGATCCCGATTTGAGTTTACGACGTAAATTTGCAAAAAAATAGACTTAGGCATAAAACATGCCATCTAATGGTGAAAACGTAAAACGAGCATAAAACGGTCCCGAAAGTGTCAAGAACACCTCGCACGGGACCAATGTGACTTTTATGAACCGACCGCGTAGTCACGGCTCTCCCGGTTGGAGTGTATGACGTAAATTTGCAAAAATTTAGACTTAAGCATAAAAACATGACATAGAAGGGTGATAACATAAAATGAGAATAAAAAGGTCCCGTAAGAGCCACGAACACCTCGCACGGGACCAATGTGTCTCGTAGGAACCGATCGCGTAGTCACGGGGCACCCGGTTGGAGTGTACAACGTAAATTTGTAAAAATTTAGACTTAAGCATAAATACATGCCATCGAAGGGTGAAAATGTAAAATAGCCATAAAACGGTCCTGTAAGAGTCACGAACACCTCGCACGGGACCAATGTGACTCGTAGGAACCGACCGCATAGTCACGGGCATCCCGGTTGGAGTGTACGGCGTAAATTTGAAAAAAATTAGACTTAAGCATAAAGACATGCCATCGAAGGGTGAAAATGTGAAACAGCAATAAAACGGTCCGGTAAGAGTCACGAACACCTCGCACGGGACCAATGTGACTCGTAGGAATCGACCGTGTAGTCACGGAGCTCCTGGTTGGAGTGTACGACGTAAATTTGTAAAAAAATATAACTTTAGTATAAAAACATGCCATCGAAGGGTGAAAACATAAAACAGCCATAAAACGGTCCCGTAAGTGTAACGAACACCTCGTACGGGACCAATGTGACTCGTAGGAACCGACCGCGTAGTCACGGGGATCCCGGTTGGAGTGTACGACTTAATTTTGCAAAAAATTGCACTTAAGCATAAAAACATGCCATCGAAGGGTGAAAACGTAAAACCAACATAAAACGGTCCCGTAAGTGTCACGACCACCTCGTACGGGACAAATGTGACTCGTAGGAACCAACCGTGTAATCACGGGGCTCCCGGTTGGAGTGTACGACGTAAATTTGCTAAAATTTAGACTTAAGCATAAAAACATGCCATCGATGGGTGAAAATGTAAAACAGCCATAAAACGGTCCCGTAAGAGTCACGAACACCTCGCACGGGACCAATGTGACTTGTAGGAACCGACCGCGTAGCCACGGGGCTCCCGGTTGGAGTGTATGACGTAAATTTGTAAAAAAATAGACTTAAGCATAAAAACATGCCATCGAAAGGTGAAAACAAAAAACAACCTTAAAACGGTCCCGTAAGTGTCACGAACACCTCGCACGGGACCAATGTGACTCGTAGGAACCGACCGCGTAATCACGGGGCTCCCGGTTGGAATGTACGACGCAAATTTGCAAAAAATTAGACTTAGGCATAAAACATGCCATCGAATGGTGAAAACGCAAAACGAGCATAAAACGGTCCCGAAAGTGTCAAGAACACCTCGCATGGGACCAATGTGACTTTTAGGAACCGACCGCGTAGTCACGGGTCTCCCGGTTGGAGTGTACGACGTAAATTTGCAAAAATTTGACTTAAGCATAAAAACATGCCATCGAAGGGTGAAAACAAAAAACGAGCATAAAAACGTCCCGTAAGAGCCACGAACACCTCGCATGGGACCAATGTGTCTCGTAGGAACCGATCGCGTAGTCCCGGGGCTCCTGGTTGGAGTGTACGAAGTAAATTTGTAAAACTTTAGACTTAAGCATAAATACATGCCATCGAAAGGTGAAAACGTAAAACAACCATAAAACGGTCCTGTAAGAGTCACGAACACCTCGCACTGGACCAATGTGACTCGTAGGAACCGACCGCGTAGTCACGGGCATCCCGCTTGGAGTGTACAACGTAAATTTGCAAAAATTTAGACATAAGCATAAAAACATCCCATCGAAGGGTGAAAACGTGAAACAGCCATAAAACGGTCCGGTAGGAGTCACGAACACCTCGCACGGGACCAATGTGACTCGTAGGAATCGACCGTGTAGTCACGGGGATCTCGGTTGGAGTGTACGACGTAAATTTTTAAAAAATTAGAACTTTAGAATAAAAACTTGCCATCGAAGGGTGAAAACATAAAACTGCCATAAAACGGTCCCGTAAGTGTCACGAACACCTCGCATGGGACCAATGTGACTCGTAGGAACCGACCGCGTAGTCACGGGGATCCCGGTTGGAGTGTACGACGTAAATTTGCAAAAAATTAGACTTAAGAATAAAAACATTCCATCGAAGTGTGAATATGTAAAACAAGCATAAAACGGTCCCGTTAGAGTCACAAACACCTTGCACGGGACCAATATGTCTCGTAGGAACCGACCACGTAGTCATGGGGCTCCCGGTTGGAGTGTACGACCTAAATTTGCAATAAATTAGACTTAACATAAAATATGCCATCGAATGGTGAAAATGTAAAACGAGCATAAAACGGTCCCGAAGGTGTCACGAACACTTCGCACGGGTCCAATGTGACTCATAGGAACCCCCCACGTAGTCACGGGTCTCCCGGTTGGAGTGTACGACGTAAAATTGCAAAAAATTAGACTTAAGCATAAAAACATGCCATCGAAGGGTGAAAACATAAAACGAGCATAAAACGGTCCCATAAGAGTCACAAACACCTCGCACGGGACCAATGTGACTCGTACGAACTGAACGCGTAGTCACGGGGCTCCCGGTTAGAGTGAATGACGTAAATTTGCAAAAATTTAGATTTAAGTAAAAAAATATGCCATCGATGGGTGAAAATGTAAAACAACCATAAAACGGTATCGTAAGAGTCACGAACACCTCGCACGGGACCAATGTGACTCGTAGGAACCGACCGCGTAGTCACGGGGCTCCCGATTGGAGTGTACGACGTAAATTTGTAAAAAAATAGACTTAAGGATAAAAACATACCATCGAAGGGTGAAAACATAAAACAGCCTTAAAACGGCCCCGTAAGTGTCACGAACACCTCGCACGAGACCAATGTGACTAGTAGGAACCGACCGCGTAGTCACAGGGCTCCAGGTTGGAGTGTACGACGTAAATTTGCAAAAATTTAGACTTAAGCATAAAACGTGCCATTGAAAGGTGAAAACATAAAACGAGCATAAAACGGTCCGTAAGTGTTAAGAACACCTCGCACGGGACCAATGTGACTCGTAGGAACCGACCGCGTAGTCACGGGCCTCCCGGTTGGAGGGTATGACATAAATTTGAAAAAATTTAGACTTAAGCACAACAGCATGCCATCGATGGGTGAAAACGTAAAACATCCATAAAACGGTAACGTAAGAGTCACGAACACCTCGCACGGGACCAATGTGACTCGTAGGAACCGATCGCGTAGTCACGGGGCTCCCGGTTGGAGTGTACGACGTAAATTTGCAATAAAATAGACTTAAGCATATAGACATGACATCGAAGGGTGAAAATGCAAAACATCCATAAAACGGTCCCGTAAGAGTCACGAAGACCTCGCACGGGACCAATGTGACTCGTAGGAACCGACCGCGTAGTCACGGGGCTCCCGGTTGGAGTGTACGACGTAAATTTGTAAAAATTTAGACTTAAGCATAAAAACATGTCATCGATGGGTGAAAAAGTAAAACTGACATAAAACGGTCCCGTAAGAGACACGAACACCTCGAACGGGACCAATGTGACTCGTAGGAACCGACCGCGTAGTCACGGGGCTCCGGGTTGGAGTGTACGACGTAAATTTTCAAAAAATTAGACTTAAGCATAAAAAAATGCCATCGAAGGGTGAAAACATAAAACAACCATAAAACGGTCCCATAAGAGTCACGAACACCTCGCACTGGACCAATGTGACTCGTAGGAATCGACCGTGTAGTCACGGAGCTCCTGGTTGGAGTGTGTGACGTAAATTTGCAAAAAATTAGACTTAAGCATATTACATGCCATCGAAGTGTGAAAACATAAAACGAGCATAAAACGGTCCCGTAAGAGTCACGAACACCTCGCATGGGACCAATGTGACTGGTAGGAACCGACCGCGTAGTCACGGGGCTCCCGGTTGGAGGGTATGACGTAAATTTGCAAAAATGTAGACTTAAGCACAAAAACATGCCATCGATGGGTGAAAACTTAAAACATCCATAAAACGGTCCCGTAAGAGTCACGAACACGTCGCACGTGACCAATGTGACTCGTAGGAACCGACCACGTAGTCACGGGGCTCACGGTTGGAGTGTACGACGTAAATTTGCAAAAATTTAGACTTAAGCATAAAAACATGTCATTAGTGGGTGAAAACTTAAAACAGCCATAAAACGGACCCGTAAGAGACACGAACACCTCGCACGGGACCAATGTGACTCGTAGGAATCGACCGCGTAGTCACGGGGCTCCCGGTTGGAGTGTACGACGTAAATTTGCAAAAAATTAGACTTAAGCATAAAAACATGCCATCGAAGGGTGAAAACGTAAAACAACAATAAAACTGTCCCATAAGAGTCACGAACACCTCGCACGGGACCAATGTGACTCGTAGGAATCGATCGTGTAGTCACGGAGCTCCTGGTTGGAGTGTACGACGTAAATTTGCAAAAAATTAGACTTAAGCATAAAAACATGGCATCAAGAGTTGAATAAGTACAACATCCATAAAATTTGACTTAAGCATATTATTTGATTACTGATATCTTTTTTGTTTTGTTTCTTGTGTTTTTTTTGCAGGATAACATTTTTGGGTTATATTTTATTCGCGTGGAACACATGAACAAAGCGATGGTTTGCGACTGGTAGATTGCTTATTTATTATTGTTGTTGATATGCGAGATTGTTGTTTTATTTTTTTTTACTGGCCGTTCGGGCTTTTGTGTTGATTAAACAGGTTGGTTTTCATGTATAAGTAAAGGAGACTCTGCCGAATTTTTTTAAAAATTGTATTGAATTGTTGATTTAGGAGATTTTTCAATTTTTTAAAGTCGTTCGGCTTTTGTGTTCATTAAACACGTTGGTTTTCATGTATAAACAAAGGAGGCTCTGTCGAATTTTTAAAAAAATTGTATAGAATCGTTGATATGCGAGATTCTTATAGTTGTGCGGGCTATTTTATTGATTAAACATGTTGGTTTTCATGTATAAACAAAAGAGTATCTGTCAAATTTTTTTAAAATTTGTAAAAAGTTGTTGGTACGATTAACTAATATATTTGGATATTTTATTTTACTATAATATTATTTTGATAAAATGATTATTTATTGATTGCAGGTTGTGCACAAGAAGTTGAAGAGACGTGATTTTGAGTGTGTCTACTATATGCGGCACTACGAGAAGTTTTTGAAGCGTGACAACCATATTTATCATCTGAATTTAGGGATGATATTTTATTTGATAATTGTATATCTTATTAATTAGTATGATTTTGTACTCATTTAAATATTTCGACTTGAATATAGTTTAATGGAAGAAATTATTATTGGATTCGTGCTTCAATGAATGTGGCTGATATATTGTGTTTTTGATCGAATGATTTGATTTGTAATGCATATTAGGCGTCAATTATTATTGCAACATAAAACATATAATATTATAACTGTTTACGATACTTTTTTATTTATTAATTGGGACGGTTATAAACCATCCCTAATACTTATTTGTATTAATTGAGAATACCTTTTGGGACGGTTTTTACCGTCCCTAATACCCATTTTTGCATCAATTGAAATTACCTTTAGGGACGGTTTTTACCGTCCCTAATTGGGTTGCCAGTATCTCAGTAGTATTAGGGACGGATAAACCGTCCCTAATACTATTTGCGGGAGAGGGAATTTTTTCGCGGGAACACCATTTGGGACGGTAAAATCCGTCCCTAATGTCAAATGCAGAGTGTCCATGAATTAAAATTTAGGACGGTAAAATCCGTCCCTAAAATACTTAGGACGCCTAGTATAAGAGACAAATTTTTGCCGTTGCAACAACCGGCCCTAATACTCTTTAGGGACGGTTTTTGTACTTTTAGTGACGGTTTTTTACCGTCCCTAATACTCATTTTTCTTATAGTGGACCCCGTAGGAGACCCGATCACCTCGGACGGGACCAATGCAACTTGTAGGAACTGACCGCGTAGTCTCGGGTCTCCCAATTTGAGAGTATGATAATAATTTGTAAAAATCACACTTAGACTTAAACACACGCCGGTAAAGGGTGAAAACCCTAACCAGGCCCCAAACGACCCCATAGGAGGCACGAACACCTCACACGGGACGAAGCAACTTCTAGGAACTGATCGCGTAGTCCCGGGTCTTCCAGTTTGAGAGTATGATGATAATTTACAAAAATACCACTTAGACTTAAAAACAAGGCGCTAAAGGGTGAAAACCAAGACCAGCCCCCAAATGACCCCGTAGGAAGCACGAACACCTTGCACGGGACCAATGCAACTTATAGGAACAGACCGCGTAGTCCCGGGTCTCCTGGTTTGATAGTATGATGATAATTTGATAAAATAACACTTAAACTAAAAAATAATTCGTTAAAGTGACAAAACCCAAACCAGGCACCAAACGACCCCGTAGGAGGCACGAACTCCTCGCACGGGACCAATGCAACTTGTAGGAACTGACCGTGTATTCCCGGGTTTCCCTGTTTGAGAGTATGACGATAATTTTCAAAAAATCACCAGTTAGACTTAAAAACAAGGCATTAAAGGGTGAAAACCAAAACCAGCCCCCAAACGACCCCGTTGGTGGCACGAACACATCGCACATGACCAATGCAACTTGTAGGAACTGACAGCGTAGTCCCGACTCTCCCGGTTTAAGAGTATGATGATAATTTTCAAAAATCACACTTAGACTTAAAAACAAGGCGTTAAAGGGTGAAAACCCAAACTAACCTCCAAATGACCCCGTAGGAGGCACGAACACCTCGGACGGGACCAATGCAACTTGTTGGAACTGCCCGCGTAGTCCAGAGTCACCCGATTTGAGAGTATGACGATAATTTGCAAAAATCACACTTAGACTTAAAAACAAGCTGTTAAAGGATAAAAATCCAAACCAGCACCCCAAATGACCCCGTAGGAGGCACGAACGCCTCGCACGGGACCAATGCAACTTGTACAAACTGACGGTGTAGTCCCGGGTCTCCCGGTTTGAAAGTATGACGATAATTTGCAAAAATCACACTTAGACTTAAAAACACGCCGTTAAAGGGTGAAAACCCAAATCAGTCCCCAAACGACCCCGTAGGAGGCACGAACACCTCGCATGGGACCAATGCAACTTATATGAACTAACCGCGTAGTCCCGGGTCTCCCGGTTTGAGAGTAGGATGATAATTTGCAAAAAAAACACTTGGATATAAAAATAATTTGTTAAAGGGACAAAACCCAAACCAGGCCCCAAACGATCCCGTAAGAGGCACGAGCACCTCGTACGGGACCAATGAAACTTGTAGGAACTAATCGCATAGTCCCAGGTCTCTCGGTTTGAGAGTATGTTGATGATTTTAAAAAATCACCACTTAGACTTAAAAACAAGGCGTTAAAGGGTGAAAACTCAAACTAGACCCCAAACGACCTTGTAGGAGGCACGAACACCTCGCACGGGACCAATGCAACTTGTAGGAACTGACCGCTTAGCCTCGAGTCTCCCGGTTTGAGAGTATGACGATAATTTGCAAAAATCACACTTAGACTTAAAAACAAGTCGTTAAAGGGTGAAAATCCAAACCAACCCCCAAACAACCCCTTAGGAGGCGCGAACACGTCGCACAGGACCAATGCAGCTTGTAAGAACTGACCGCGCAGTCCCGGGTCTCTCAGTTTGAGAGTATGACGATAATTTTAAAAAATCACCACTTAGACTTACAAATGAGGCGTTAAAGGGTAAAAACCCTAACCAACCCTCAAACGACCTGACAGGAGGCCTAAACACCTCGCACGGGACCAATGCAACTTCTAGGAACTGACCGCGCAGTCTCGAGTCTCCCGGTTTGAGAGTATGACGATAATTTGCAAAAATCACTACTTAGACTTAAAAACAAGGCGTTAAAGGGTGAAAACCCAAACTATCCCCCAAACGACCCCGTAGGAACTGACCAATGCAACTTGTAGGAACTGACCACGTAGTCCCGGGTCTCTCAGTTTGAGAGTATGACGATAATTTGCAAATATCACACTTAGGCTTAAAAACAAGTCATAAAAGGGTGAAAACCCAAACCAGGCCTCAAACGACCCCGTAGGAGGCATGAACACCCCGTACGGGACCAATGCAAATTGTAGGAACTAACCACGTAGTCCCGGGTCTCCCGGTTTGAGAGTATGATGATAACTTGCCAAAATCACCACTTAGACTTAAAAATAAGGCATTAAAGGGTCAAAACCCAAACCAACCCCCAAACGACCCCGTAGGAGGCACGAATACCTCGGACGGGACCAATGTAACTTGTAGGAACTGATCACGTAGTCCTGGGTCTCCCAATTTGAGAGTATGACGATAATTTGCAATATCAAACTTTAAAACAAGCCGTTAAAGGGCGAATACCCAAACCAGTCCCCAAATGACCCCATAGGAGGCACGAACACCTTGCATGGGACCAATTCAACTTGTACAAACTAACAGCATAGTGCCGGGTCTCCCGGTTTGAGTGTATGATAATAAATTGCAAAAATCACACTTAGACTTAAAAACAAGCCGTTAAAGGGTGAAAACCTAAGCCAATCCCTAAACGACCCCGTAGGAGGCATGAACACCTCGCACGGGACAAATGAAACTTATAGGAACTCATCGCGTAGTATGACTATAATTTGCAATTATCACACTTAGACTGAAAAATACGCCGTTAAAGCGTGAGAACCCAAACTAGGCCCCAAACGACCCCGTAGGAGGCGGAACACCTTACACATGATAAATGAAGCATGTGGGAACTGACCGCGTAGTCCCGGGTCTCCCGGTTTGAGAGTATGATGATAATTTGCAAAAATCACCACTTAGACTTAAAAACAAGGTGTTAATGCGTGAAAACCCAATCCAATCCCCAAACGACCCCATAGGAGGCACGAACACCATGAACGGGACCAATGTACCTTATAGGAACTAACCGCATTGTCCCGGGTCTCCTGGTTTGAGAGTATGACGATAATTTACAAATATAACACTTAGACTTAAAAATAAGCGGTTAAAGGGTCAAAACCCAAACTAGGCTCCAAACGACCTCTAAGAGGAACGAACGCCTCGCACGAGTCCAATGCAACTTGTTGGAACTGACCGCGTAGTCCTGAATCTCCCGATTTGAGAGTATGCCGAGAATTTGCGAAAATCACGACATAAACTTAAAAACAAGGCCTTAAAGGGTGAAAACCCAAACCAACCCCCAAACGACTCCGTAGGAGGCAAGAACATCTCGCACGGGACTAATGCAACTTGTAGGAACTGATCGCATAGTCCCGAGTCTCCCGATTTGAGAGTATGATGATAATTTGAAAAAAATCACACTTAGACTTAAAATCAAGCCGTTAGAGGGTGAAAACCCAAACCAGGCCCCAAACGACCCCGTAAGAGGCACGAACACCTCTCACAGGACCAATGGAACTTGTAGGAACTGACCCCGTAGTCCCGGGTCTCCCGGTTTGAAATATGATGATAATTTGCAAAAATCACCACTTAGACTTAAAAAAAGGCGTTAAAGGGTGAAAACCAAAACCAACCCCCAAACGAACCCGTAGGAGGCACGAACACCTCAGACGGGACCAATGCAACTTGTAAGAACTGACCTGATAGTCCTGGGTCTCCCGATTTGAGAGTATGATGATAATATGAAAAAATCACACTTAGACTTAAAAATAAACCGTTAAAGGGTGAAAACCCAAACTATCCCCCAAACGGTCCCGTAGGAGGCACGAACACCTCACACAGGACCAATGAAACTTGTAGGAACCGATGGCGTAGTCCCGGGTCTCCCGATTTGAGAGTACAATGATCATTTGAAAAATCACATTTAGATTGAAAAACAAGCCGTTAAAGGGAGAAAACCCAAACAAGGCCCCAAACGACCCCGTAGGAGGCATGAACACCTCGTACAGGACCAATGAAACTTGTAGGAACTCACCGCGTAGTCCCGGGTCTCCCGGTTTGAGAGTATGATGATAATTTTAAAAAATCACCACTTAGACTTACAAATAAGGCGTTAAAGGGTAAAAACCCAAACCAGCCCCCAAGGACCTGGCAGGAGGCCTGAACACCTCGCACGGGACCAATGCAACTTGTAGGAACTGACCGCGCAGTCTCGAGTCTCCCGATTTGAGAGTATGATGATAATTTTTAAAAATCACCACTTAGACTGAAAAACAAGGCGTTAAAGGGTCAAAACCCAAACTAGGACCCAAACGACCACGTAGGAGGCACGAACACCTCGCACGGGACCACTGCAACTTGTAGGAACCAACTGTGTATTCCCGGGTCTCCCGGTTTGAGAGTATGATGATAATTTGAAAAAATCACCACTTAGACTTAAAAACAAGGTGTTAATGGATGAAAACCCAAACCGGCCCCCAAACGACCCCGTAGGGGGCACGAACACCTCGCACGGGACCAATCAAACTTATAGGAACTGACTGCGTAGTCCTCGGTCTCCCGTTTTGTGAGTATGATGATAATTTGAAAAAATCACCAATTAGACTTAAAAATAAGGCGTTAAAGGGTGAAAACCCAAACCAACCACCAAATGACCCCGTTGGAGGCACGAACACCTCGGACGAGACCAATGAAACTTGTAGGATATGACCGTGTAGTCTCGGGTCTCCCGGTTTGAGACTGTGATGATAATTTTCAAAAATGACAACTTAGACTTAAAAACAAGGCGTTAAAGGGTGAAAAACCAAACCAGCCCCCAAATGACCTCATAGGAGGCACGAACACCTCGCACGGGACCAATGTAAGTTGTAGGAACTGACCATGTAGTCCCGGGCCTCCTGGTTTGAGAGTATAATAATAATTTGAAAAAATCACACTTAGACTTAAAAATAATTCGTTAAAGGGTGAAAACCCAAACCAGGCCCCAAATGACCCCGTGGGAGGCACGAACACCTCGCACGGGACCAATGCAACTTGTAGGAACTGACCGCGTAGTCCCTGGTCTCCCGGTTTGAGAGTATGACTATAATTTCCAAAAATACAACTTAGACTTAAAAATAAGGCGTTAAAGGGAGAAAACCCAAACCAGCTCCCAAACGACCCCGTAGGAGGCACGCACACCTCGCACGGGACCAATGTAACTTGTAGGAACTGACCGCGTAGTCCCAAGTCTCCCGGTTTGAAAGTATGATGATAATTTGCAAAAAATCACACTTAGACTTAAAAACAAGCCGTTAAAGGGTGAAAATCCAAACCAACTCCCAAATGACCCCGTAGGAGGCACGAACACCTCGGACGGGACCAATGCAACTTATAGGAACTGGCCGCGTGGTCCCGAGTCACCCGATTTTAGAGTATGACGATAATTTGCAAAAATCACACTTAGACTTAAAAACAAGCCGTTAAAGGGTGAAAACCCAAACCAGCCCCCAAACAACCCAGTAGGAGGCAGGAACACCTCGTACGGGACAAATGCAACTTATAGGAACTCACCGCGTTGTCCCTTGTCTCCCGGTTTGATAGTATGATGGTAATTTGATAAAATAACACTTAGACTTTAAAAAAAATCCGTTAAAGGGACAAAACCCAAACCAGGCTCCAAACGACCCCGTTGGAGGAATGAACACCTCGCACGTGACCAATGCAACATGTAGGAACTCACAGCATAGTCCCGGGTCTCCCGGTTAGAGAATATGAGGATAATTTTCATAAAATACCCACATAGACTTAAAAACAAGGCGTTAAAGGGTGAAAACCCAAACCAGCACCCAAACGACCCCGTAGGAGGCACGAACTCCTCGCACGGGACCAATGCAACTTGTCAGAGCTGACCGCGTAGTCCCGAGTCTTCTTGTTTGAGAGTATGATGATAATTTGCAAAAATCCCACTTAGACTTAAAGACAAGCCGTTAAATGGTGAAAACCCAAACCAGGCCCCAAATGACCCCATAGGAGGCACGAACACCTCGCACGGGACCAATTCAACTTGTAGGAACTGAACGCACAGTCCCGGGTCTCTCGGTTCGAGAGTATGATGATAATTTGTAAGCATCACCACTTAGGCTTAAAAACAAGTCGTTAAAGGGTGAAAACCCAAACCAAGCCCCAAATGACCCCGTAGGAGGCATGGACAACTTGGACGGGACCAATGCAACTTGTATGAACTGATCACGTAGTCCCGAGTCACCCAGTTTGAGAGTATGACGATAATTTGTAAAAATCACACTTAGATTTAAAAACACACCGTTAAAGCGTGAAAACCCAAACTAGCCCCCAAACGACCCTGTAGGAGACACGTACACCTCGCACGAGACCAATGCAACTTATAGGAACTGACCGTGTAGTCCCGGGTCTCCCAATTTGAGAGTAGAACGATAATTTGCAAAAATAACACTTAAACTTAAAAATAATCCGTTAGAGGGACAAAACCCAAACAAGGCCCCAAACGACACTGTTAGAGGCACAAACACCTCGCACGAGACCAATGCAACTTGTAGGAACTGACCGTGCAGTCTTGGGTCTCCCGGTTTGAGAGTATGCCGATAATTTTCAAAAATCACCACTTAGACATAAAAAGAAGGCGTTAAAGGGTTAAAACCCAAACCAGCCCCCAAACGACCCCTTAAGAGGCACAAACACCTCGCACGGGACCAATGTAACTTGTAGGAACTGACCGCGTAGTCCCGATTCTACCGGTTTGAGAGTATGATGATAATTTGCAAAAATCACACTTAGACTTAAGAATAAGTTGTTAAAGGGTGAAAACCCAATCCAGGCCCCAAACGACCCCGTAGGAGGTACGAACACCTCGCACGGTACTAATGCAACTTGTAGTAACTGACCGCGTAGTCCCGGGTCTCCCGGTTTGAGAGTATGACGCATATTTGCAAAAATCACATGTAGACATAAAAACAAGCCGTTAAAGGGTGAAAACCCAAACGAGCCCCCAAATGACCTCATATGAGGCCCGAACACCTCGCACGGGACCAATACAACTTATAGGAACTGACCGCATCGTCTCGGGTCTCCCGGTTTGAGAGTATGACAATAATTTAAAAACAATCACACTTAGACTTAAAATCAAGCCGTTAAAGCGTGAAAACCCAAACTATCCCCCAAACGGTCCCGTAGGAGGCACGAACACCTCGCATAGGACCAGTGAAACTTGTAGGAACTGACCGCGTAGTCCCGGGTCTCCCGGTTTGAGAGTGTGATGATAATTTTCAAAAATCACATTTAGACTGAAAAACAAACCGTTAAATGGTGAAAACCCAAACCAGGCCCCAAACGACCCCGTAGGAGGCAAGAACACCTCGCACAGGACCATTGCAACTTGTAGGAACAGACCGCGTTGTCCCGGGTGTCCCAATTTGGTAGTATGATGATAATTTGTAAAAAATCACCACTTAGACTTAAAAATAAGGAGTTAAAGGGTGAAAACCCAAACCATCCACAAACGACCCCATAGGAGGTACGAACCCCTCGCACGGGAGCAATGCAACTTGTAGGAACTAATCGCGTAGTCCCGGGTATCCCAGTTTTAGGGAATGACGATAATTTTCAAAAATCACACTTAGACTAAAAAACACGCCGTTAAAGGGTGAAATCCCAAACCAGGCCCAAACGACCCCGTAGGAGGCATGGACACCTCGTACAGGATGAATGCAACTTGTAGGAACTGATCGCATAGTCCCGGGTCTCTCGGTTTGAGAGTATGACTATAATTTGCAAAAATCAACACATAGACTTAAAAATAAGGCGTTAAAGGGTGAAAACCCAAACCATCCCCAAACGACCCCGTAGGAGGCACGAACACCTCGAACGGGACCAATGCAACTTATATGAACTGACCGCGTAGTCCAGGGTCTCCTGCTTTGAGAGTATGACGATAATTTGAAAACATCACACCTGGACTTAAAAACTAGCCATTAAAGCGTGAAAATCCCAATTAATTGCCAAACGGTCTCTAGGTGGCACGAACACCTCGCACGGGACCAATGCAACTTATAGGAACTGACCGTGTAGTCTCGGGTCTCCCGGTTTGGGAGTCTGACGATAATTTGTAAAAATCAACACTTAGACTTAAAAACAAGGCGTTAAAGGGTCAAACCCAAACGAGGCCCCAAATGACCCCATAGGTGGCACGAACACCTCGCACGGGAGCAATGCAACTTGTAGGATCTGATCGCGTAGTCCCGGGTCTCCCAATTTTAGAGTATGCTGATAATTTTCAAAAATTACACTTAGACTTAAAAACACGCCGTTAAAGGGTGAAAATAGAAACCAGGCCCCAAACGACCCCGTAGGAGGCACGAACACCTCGCACGGGATGAATGCAACTTGTAGGAACTTACCGCGTAGTCCTGGGTCTCCTGGTTTGAGAGTATGACTATAATTAGTAATAATCACCACTTAGACTTAAAGATAAGGTGCTAAAGGGTGAAAACTCAAGCCGTCCCCCAAACGACCCCGTAGGAGGCACGAACACCTCGCACGGGACCAATCCAACTTATAGGAACTGACCGCGTAGTCCAGGGTCTCTCGATTTGGGAGTATGACGATAATTTGAAAAAATCACCACTTAGACTTAAAAACAAGGCATTAAAGGGTGAAAACCCAAACAAACCCCCAAACGACCCCGTATGAGGCACAAACACCTCGGACAGGACCAATGCAGCTTGTAAGAACTGACCGCGTAGTCCAGGGTCTCCCGGTTTGAGAGTACGATGATAATTTGCAAAAATCACCACTTAGACTTAAAAATAGGGCGTTAAAGGGTGAAAACTCCAACCAGCCCCCAAACGACCCCGTAGGAGGCACGAACACCTCGCCCAGGACCAATGAAACTTATAGGAACTGACCAATTAGTCCCGGGTCTCCCGGTGTAAGAGTAAGATGATAATTCGCAAAAATCACAATTAGACTTAAAAATAAGACATTAAAGGGTGAAAACCCAAAACCAGCCCCCAAATGACCCCGTAGGAGCACGAACACCTCGGACGAGACCAATGCAACTTATAGGAACTGGACGCGTAGTCCCGAGTCACCCGATTTCAGAGTATGACGATAATTTGCAAAAATCACACATAGACTTAAAAACAAGCTGTTAAAGGATGAAAACCCAAACCAGCCCACAAACGACCCCGTAGGAGACCCGAACACCTCGGACGGGACCAATGCAACTTGTAGGAACTGACCGCGTAGTCCCGGGTCTCCTAATTTGAGAGTATGATAACAATTTGTAAAAATCACACTTAGACTTAAGAACACGCCGTTAAAGGGTGAAACCCCTAACCAGGCTACAAACGACCCCGCAGGAGGCACGAACACCTCGCACGGGACGAATACAACTTCTAGGAACTGATTGCGTAGTCCCGAGTCTTCCAGTTTGAGAGTATGACGATAATTTGCAAAAATACCAATTAGACTTAAAAACAAGGCTCTAAAGGGTGAAAACCAAGACCAGTCCCCAAATGACCCCGTAGGAGGCACGAACACCTTGCACGGAACCAATGCAACTTGTAGGAACTGACCGCGTAGTCCCGGGTCTCCCGATTTGAGAGTATGACGATAATTTGATAAAATAACACTTAGACTAAAAAATAATCCGTTAAAGGGACAAAACCCAAACCAGGCACCAAACGACCCCGTAGGAGACACGAACACCTCGCACGGGACAAATGCAACTTGTAGGAACTGACCGAGTAGTCCCGGGTCTCCCTGTTTGAGAGTATGATGATAATTTTCAAAAAATCACCAGTTAGACTTAAAAACAAGACATTAAAGGGTGAAAACCAAAACCAGCCCCCAAACGACCCCGTTGGTGGCACGAACACATCGCACGGGACCAATGCAACTTGTAGGAACTGACCACGTAGTTCCGAGTGTCCCGGTTTGAGAGTATGATGATAGTTTGCAAAAATCACACTTAGACTTAAAAACAAGGCGTTAAAGGGTGAAAACACAAACCAGCCCCCAAATGACCCCGTAGGAGGCACGAACACCTCGGATGGGAGCAATGCAACTTATAGGAACTGGTCGCGTAGTCCCGAGTCACCCGATTTGAGAGTATGACAATAATTTGTAAAAATCACACTTAGAGTTAAAAATAAGTTGTTAAAGGATGAAAACCCAAACCAGCCCCCAAATGACCCCGTAGGAGACCCGAACACCTCGGACGGGACCAATGCAACTTGTAGGAACTGACCGCGTAGTCGCGGGTCTCCCAATTTGAGAGTATGATAAGAATTTGTAAAAATCACACTTAGACTTAAAAACACGCTGTTAAAGGGTGAAAACCCTAACTAGGCCCGAAACGACCCCGTATGAGGCACGAACACCTAGCACGGGACGAAGTAACTTCTAGGAACTGATCGCGTAGTCCCAGGTCTTCCAGTTTGAGAGTATGACGATAATTTGCTAAAATACCACTTAGACTTAAAAACAAGGCGCTAAAGGGTGAAAACCAAGACTAACCCCCAAATGACCCCATAGGAGGCACGAACACCTTGCACGGGACCAATGCAACTAATAGGATCAGACCACGTAGTCCCGGGTCTCCTGGTTTGATAGTGTGATGATAATTTGATAAAATAACACTTAGACTAAAAAATAATCCGTTAAAGGGACAAAACCCAAACCAGGCACCAAACGACCCCGTAGGAGGCACGAACTCCTCGCACGGGACCAATGCAACTTGTAGGAACTGACCGTGTACTCCCGGGTCTCCCTGTTTGAGAGTATGACGATAATTTTAAAAAAATAACGAGTTAGTCTTAAAAACAAGGCATTAAAGGATAAAAACCAAAACCAACCACCAAACGACCCCGTTGGTGGCACGAACACATCGCACGGGACCAATGCAACTTGTAGGAACTAACCGCGTAGTCCCGGGTTTCTGAGTTTGAGAGTATGACGATAATTTTCAAAAATCACCACTTAGACTTAAAAACAAGGCGTTAAAGGGTAAGAACCCAAACCAGCCCCCAAATAACCTGGTAGGAAGCACGAACACCTCGCACGAGACCAATTCAACTTGTAGGAACTAACCGCGCAGTCCCGAGTCTCCCGATTTGAGAGTATGATGATAATTTGCAAAAATCACTTCTTAGACATAAAAACAAGGCGTTAAAGGGTGAAAACCCAAACCAGCCTGCAAATTTTCCCGTAGGAGGCACGAACACCTCAAACGGGACCAATGCAACTTGTACGAACTGACCGTGTAGTCTCAAGTCTCCTGACTTGAGAGTATGACGATAATATGCAAAAATCACACTTAAACTTAAAAATAAGCCGTTAAAGGGTGAAAACCCAAACCAACCCCCAATCGACCCCGTAGGAGGTACGAACACCTCGCACGGGACCAATGCAACTTGTACATACTGACCGCGTAGTCTCGGGTCTACCGATTTCAGAGTATGATGATAATTTGCAAAAATCACACTTATACTTAAAAATAATCCGCTAAAGGGTGAAAACCCAAACCATCCCCCAAACGACCCCGTTGGAGGCACGACAACCTCACACGGTAAAAATGTAACTTGTAGGAACTGGCCGCGTAGTCCCGGGTCTCACGATTTGAGAGTATGACGATAATTTATAAACATCACCACTTAGATTTAAAAACAAGCCGTTAAAGGGTGAAAGCCCAATCCAGCCCCCAAATGACCCCGTAGGAGGCACGAACACCTTGGACGGGACCAATGAAACTTGTAATAACTGACCGTGTAGTCTCGGGTCTCTCGGTTTGAGAGTATGACGATAATTTTCAAAAAATCATGAGTTTGAGTTAAAAACACGGCGTTAAATAGTGAAAACCAAAACTAGCCCCCAAACGACACCGTAGGTGGCACGGACACATCGCACGGGACCAATGTAACTTGTAGGAACTGGCCATGTAGTCTCGGGTCTCTCGGTTTGAGCGTATGAAGATAATTTTAAAAAATCACCACTTAGACTTAAAAATAAGGCGTTAAAGGGTGAAAACCAAAACAAACCCCCAAACAACTCCGTAGGAGGCACGGACACCTCGCACGGGACCAATGCAACTTATAGGAACTGGCCGTGTAGTCCCGGGTCTTCCAATTTGAGAGTAGGATGATAATTTACAAAAATAACACTTAGACTTAGAAATAATCCGTTAAAGGGTCAAAACCCAAACAAGGCACCAAACGACACCGTAAGAGGCACAAACACCTCGTACGGGACCAATGCAACTTGTAGGAACTGACCGCGTAGTCCTAAGTCTCTCGGTTTGAGAGTATGACGATAATTTTCAAAACTCACCACTTAGACTTAAAAAGAAGGCGTTAAAGGGTGAAAACCCAAACTAGCTCCCAAATTGTTCCGTAGGAGGCACGAACACCTCGCACGGGACCAGTGCAACTTGTAGTAACTGACCGCATAGTCCCGGGTCTCCCGGTTTGAGAGTATGATGATATTTTGCAAAAATCACACGTAGATATAAAAACAAGCCGTTAAAGGGTGAAAACCCAAACCAACCCCCAAACGACCCTGTAGGAGGCACGGACACCTCGGACGAGACCAATGCAACTTGTAAGAACTGACCGCGTAGTCCCGGGTCTCCTAATTTGTGAGTATGACAACAATATGCGAAAAGCACACTTAGACTAAATAACAAGGCGTTAAAGGGTGAAAACCCAAACCAGCCCCCAAATAACCCCATACGAGGCCTGAACACCTCGCACGGGACCAATACAACTTATAGGAACTGACCGCATAATCCCGGGGCTCCCGGTTTGAGAGTATGACAATAATCTTAAAAAAATCACACTTAGGCTTAAAATAAAGCCGTTAAAGAATGAAAACCCAAACTATCCCCCAAACGGTCCCGTAGGAGGCACGAACACCTCGCACATAACCAGTGAAACTTGTAGGAACTGATCGCATAGTCCCGGGTCTCCCAGTTCGAGAGTGTGACGATAATTTGCAAAAATCACATTTAGACTGAAAAATAAGTCGTTAAAGGGTGAAAACCCAAACCAGGTCCCAAACGACCCCGTAGGAGGCACGAACACCTCGCACGGGACCAATGCAACTTGTAGGAACTGATCGCATAGTCCCGGGTCTCCCAGTTTGGGAGTATGGAGATAATTTGTAAAAATCACCACGTAGACTTAAAAATAAGGCGTTAAAGGGTCAAAACCCAAACCAGGCCCCAAATGACCCCATAGGAGGCACGAACACCTCGCACGGGACCAATTCAACTTGTAGGAACTAATCGCGTAGTCCCGGGTATCCCGGTTTTAGGGTATGATGATAATTTTCAAAAATCACACCTAGACTAAGAAACACGCTGTTAAAGGGTGAAAACCCAAACCAGGCCCCAAACGACCCCGTAGGAGGCACGAACACCTCGCACGGGACCAATGCAACTTGTAGGAACTGACCGTGTAGTCCCGGGTCTCCCGATTTGAGAGTATGACGATAATTTGCAAAAATCACACTTAGACTTAAAAATAGGCCGTTAAAGGGTGAAAACCTAACCAACCCCAAAACGTCCCCATAGGAGGCACAAACACCTCGCACGAGACCCATAAAACTTGTGGGAACTGACATCGTAGTCTCGAGTCTCCCGGTTTGAGAGTATGATGATAATTTGAAATATCACACTTAGACTTAAAAACTAGCCGTTAAAGCGTGAAAATCCCAACCAGCTCCCAAACGGTCCCGTAGGAGGCACGAACACCTCGCACGAGACCAATGCAACTTGTAAGAACTGACCGTGTAGTCTCGGGTCTCCCGGTTTTGGAGTATGACGATAATTTATAAAAATTAGCACTTAGACTTAAAAACAAGGCGTTAAAGGGTCAAACCCAAACGAGGCCTCAAATGACCCCATAGAAGGCTCGAACACCTCGCACGGGACCAATGCAACATGTAGGAACTGATCGCGTAGTCCCAGGTCTCCCGATTATAGAGTATGACGATAATTTTCAAAAATTACACTTAGACTTAAAAACACGCCGTTAAAGGGTGAAAACCGAAAATAGGCCCCAAACAACCCCGTAGGAGGTACGAACACCTCGCACGGGACGAATGCAACTTGTAGGAACTGACCGCGTAGTCCCGGGTCTCTCGGTTTGGGAGTATGCCTATAATTTCCAATAATCACCACTTAGACTTAAAAATAAGGTGTTAAAGGGTGAAAACCCAAACCGGTCCCGACCCCGTAGGAGGCACGAACACCTCGCACAGGACCAATGCAACTTATAGGAACTGACCGCGTAGTCCAGGGTCTCCCGATTTGAGAGTATGATGATAATTTGAAAAAATCACCACTTAGACTTAAAAAGAAGGCATTAAAGGGTTAAAACCCAAACCAACCCCCAAACGACCCCGTAGGAGGCACGAACACCTCAAACGGGACCAATGCAACTTGTAATAACTGACCGCGTAGTCTAGGGTCTCCCGGTTTGAGAGTATGATGATAATTTGCAAAAATAACACTTAGACTTAGAAATAATCCGTTAAAGGGTCAAAACCCAAACAAGGCCCCAAACGACACCGTAGGAGGCACGAACACCTCGCCCAGGACCAATGCAACTTATAGGAACTGACCACTTAGTCCCGGGTCTCTCGGTTTGAGAGTAAGACGATAATCTGCAAAACTCACACTTAGACTTAAAAACAAGCCGTTAAATGGTGAAAACCAAAACCAAGCCCCAAACGACCCCGCAGGAGGCACGAACTCCTCGCACGGGACTAATGTAACTTGTAGGAACTGACCGCATAGTCCCGGGTCCCCCGATTTGAGAGTATGACGATAATTTGTAAAAATCACACTTAGACTTAAAAACAAGCTGTTAAAGGATGAAAACCCAAACCAGCCCCCAAACGACCCCGTAAGAGACACGAACACCTCGGACTGGACCAATGCAACTTGTAGGAACTAGCCGTGTAGTCTCGGGTCTCTCGGTTTGAGAGTATGATGATAATTTTCAAAAAATCACGAGTTAGACTTAAAAACACGGCGTTAAAGGGTGAAAACCAAAACTAACGCCCAAACGACCCCGTAGGTGGCACGAACACATCGCACGGGACCAATGTAACTTGTAGGAACTGACCGCGTAGTCCCAAGTCTCTCGATTTGAGAGTAGGACGATAATTTGTAAAAATCACACTTAGACTTAAAAATAAGGCGTTAAAGGGTGAAAACCCAAACCAGCCCCCAAATGACCCCGTAGGAGGCACGAACACCTCGGACGGGACCAATGCAACTTATAGGAACTGGCCGCGTAGTCCCGAGTCACCCGGTTTGAGAGTATGATGATAATTTGCGAAAATCACACTTAGACTTAAAAACAAGCGGTTAAAGGATGAATACCCAAACCCGCCCCCAAACGACCCCGTAGGAGACACGAACACCTCGGACGAGATCAATGCAACTTGTAGGAACTGATCGTGTAGTCTTGGGTCTTCCAGTTTGAGAGTATGACGATAATTTGCAAAAATACCACTTAGACTTAAAAACAAGGCACTAAAGGTTGAAAACCAAGACCAGCCCCCAAACGACCCCGTAGGAGGCACGGACACCTTGCACGGGACCAATGCAACTTATAGGAACAAACCGCGTAGTCCCGGGTCTCCTGGTTTGATAATATGATGATAATTTGATAAAATAACACTTAGACTAAAAAATAATCCGTTAAAGGGACAATACCCGAGCCAGGCACCAAACGACCCCGTAGGAGGCATGAACACCTCGCACGAGACCAATGCAACTTGTAGGAACTGACCGTGTAGTCCTGGGTCTCCCTGTTTGAGAGTATGATGATAGTTTTCAAAAAATGACCAGTTAGACTTAAAAACAAGGCGTTAAAGGGTGAAAACCAAAACCAGACCTCAAACGACTCTGTAGGTGGCACGAACACATCACACGTGACCAATGAAACTTATAAGAACTGACCGAGTAGTCCCGAGTCTCCCGGTTTGAGAGTATGATGATAATTTGCAAAAATTACACTTAGACTTAAAAACAAGGCTCTAGAGGTTGAAAACCCAAACCAGCCCCCAAATGACCCCGGAGGAGGCACGAACACCTCGGACGGGACCAATGCAACTTGTTGGAACTGGCCGCGTAGTCCAGAGTCACCCGATTTGAGAGTATGACGATAATTTGCAAAAATCACACTTAGACTTAAAAACAAACTATTAAAGGATGAAAACCCAAACTCGTACCCAAACGACCCCGTATGAGGCATGAACACCTCGCACGGGACCAATGCAACTTGTACAAACCGACGGCGTAGTCCCGGGTCTCCCGGTTTGAGAGTATGATGATAATTTGCAAAAATGACACTTAGACTTAAAAACACGCCGTTAAAGGGTGAAAACCCAAATCAGCCCCCAAACGACCTCGTAGGAGGCACGGACAACTCGCACGGGACCAATGCAACTTATAGGAACTAACCGCGTAGTCCTGGGTCTCCCGATTTGAGAGTAGGATGATAATTTGCAAAAATAACACTTGGACGTAAAAATAATCCGTTAAAGGGACAAAACCCAAACTTGGCCCCAAACGACCCCGTAAGAGGCACGAACACGTCACACGGGACCAATTCAACTTGTAGGAACTAATCGCGTATTCCCGGGTCTCTCGGTTAGGGAGTATGACGATAATTTGCAAAAATCACACTTAGACTTAAAAATAAGCCGTTAAACGGTGAAAACCCAAACCAACTCCCAAACGACCTCGTAGGAGGCACGAACACCTCGCACGGGACCAATGCAGCTTGTAGGAACTGACCGCGTAGTCCTGGGTGTCTCAGTTTGAGAGTATGATTATAATTTTAAAAAATAACCATTAGACTTAAAAATAAGGCGTTGAAGGGTGAAAACCCAAACCAGCCCCCAAACGACCTCGTAGGAGGCACGAACACCTCGCACGGGACTAATGCAACTTGTAGGAACTGACCGCGTTGTCCCGGGTCTCTCGATTTGACAGTATGACAATAATTTGCAAAAATCACTACTTAGACTTAAAAACGAGGCGTTAAAGGGTGAAAACCCAAACCTCCCCGCAAATGACCCCGTAGGAGGCACGAACACCTCGGACGGGATCAATGGAACTTGTGGGAACAGACCGCGTTGTCCCGGGTCTCCCGATTTGGGAGTATGACGATAATTTGCAAAAATCACACTTAAACTTAAAAATAAGCCGTTAAAGGGTCAAAACCCAAACCAACCCCCAAACGACCCCGTAGGAGGCACGAACACCTCGCACGGGACCAATGCAACTAATACAAACTGACCGCGTAGTCCCGGATCTCCCAGTTTCTGAGTACGACGATAATTTGCAAAAATCACACTTAGACTTAAAAACAAGCCGTTAAAGAGTGAAAACCCAAACCAGCCCCAAAATGACCCCGTTGGAGGCACAACAACCTCACACGGGACAAATGTAAGTTGTAGGAACTGATCGCATAGTCCCGGGTCTCCCGATTTTAGAATATGATGATAATATGCAAAAATCACCCTTATACTTAAAAACAAGGCGTTAAAGCATGAAAACCCAAACCATCCCCCAAATGACCCCTTAGAAGGCACGAGCACCTGGCACAGAACCAATGCAACTTGTAGGAACTGACCTCATAGTCCCGGGTCTCCCGATTTCAGAGTACGATGATAATTTGCAAAAATCACACTTAGACTTAAAAATAAGCCGTTAAAGGGTGAAAACCCAAACCAGCCCCCAAACGACCCCATTGGAGGCACGACAACCTCACACGGGACAAATGTAACTTGTAGGAACTGACCACATAGTCCCGGATCTCCCAATTTTAGAGTATGACAATAATATGCAAAAATCACCCATAGGCTTAAAAACAAGGCGTTAAAGCGTGAAAACCTAAACCAACCCCCGAATGACCCCGAAGGAGGCACGAGCACCTTGCACAGAACCAACGCAACCTGTAGGAACTGATCGCGTAGTCCCGAGTCTCTCAGTTTTAGAGTATGACGATAATTTATAAAAATCACACTAAGACTTCAAAACAAGCCATTAAAGGGTGAACACCCAAACTAGCCCCAAACGACCCCGTACGAGGCACGAACACCTCGTACGGGACAATGCAACTTGTAGGAACTGACCGCATAGTTCCGGGTCTCTCGGTTTGAGAGTATGACGATAATTTGAAAAAATCACACTTAGACTTAAAAACTAGTCGTTAAAGTGGGGAAGCCCAAACCAGCTCCCAAACGGTCCCGTAGGAGGCACAAACACCTCGCACGGGACCAATGTAACTTGTTGGAACTGACCGCGTAGTCCTGGGTCTCCCGGTTTGAGAGTGTGACGATAATTTGCAAACATCACCACTTAGACTTAAAAACAAGCCATTAAAGGGTGAAAACAAAAACCATCCCCCAAATGACCCGGTAGGAGGCACAAACAGCTCGGACGGGACCAATGCAACTTGTAGGAACTGACCGCGTAGTCCCGGGTATCCCGATTTGAGAGTATGACGATAATTTGCAAAAATCACACTTAGACTAAAAAATAAGCAGTTAAAGGGTGAAAACCCAAACCAGCACCCAAACGGACCCGTAGGAGGCCCGAACATCTCACATGGGACAAATGCAACTTGTACAAACTGATCGCGTAGCCGTGGGTCTCCCGGTTTGAGAGTATGACGATAATTTTCAAAAAATACAAGTTTGAGTTAAAAACAAGGCGTTAAAGGGTGAAAACCAAAACCAGTCCCCAAATGACCCCGTAGGTGGCACGAACACATCGCACGGGACTCAAGCAACTTGTAGGAACGGACCGCGTAGTCCCGAGTCACCCGATTTGAGAGTATGATGATAATTTGAAAAAATCACACTTAGACTTAAAAACAAGGCATTAGAGGGTGAAAACCTAAACCAGCCCCCAAATGACCCCGTAGGATGCACGAACACCGGACGAGACCAATGCAACTTATTGGAACTGGCCGCGTAGTCCAGAGTCACCCTATTTGAGAGTATGATGATAATTTGAAAAAATCTCACTTAGAGTTAAAAATAAACTGTTAAAGGATGAAAACCCAAATCAGCCCCTAAACGACCCCGTAGGAGGCACGAACAACTCGCACGGGACCAATGCAACTTATAGGAACTAACCGCGTAGTCCTGGGTCTCCCGATTTGAGAGTAGGATGATAATTTGTAAAAATAACACTTGGACATAAAAATATTTCGTTAAAGGGACAAAACCCAAACTTGGCCCCAAACGACCCCATAAGAGGCACGAACACCTCACACGGGACCAATGCAACTTGTAGGAACTAATCGTGTAGTCCCGGGTCTCTCAGTTTGAGAGTATGACGATAATTTGCAAAAATCACACTAAGACTTCAAAACAAGCCATTAAAGGGTGAACACCCAAACTAGCCCCAAACGACCCCGTACGAGGCACGAACACCTCGTACGGGACAATGCAACTTGTAGGAACTGACCGCATAGTTCCGGGTCTCTCGGTTTGAGAGTATGACGATAATTTGAAAAAATCACACTTAGACTTAAAAACTAGTCGTTAAAGTGGGGAAGCCCAAACCAGCTCCCAAACGGTCCCGTAGGAGGCACAAACACCTCGCACGGGACCAATATAACTTGTTGGAACTGACCGCGTAGTCCTGGGTCTCCCGGTTTGAGAGTGTGACGATAATTTGCAAACATCACCACTTAGACTTAAAAACAAGCCATTAAAGGGTGAAAACAAAAACCATCCCCCAAATGACCCGGTAGGAGGCACAAACAGCTCGGACGGGACCAATGCAACTTGTAGGAACTGACCGCGTAGTCCCGGGTATCCCGATTTGAGAGTATGACGATAATTTGCAAAAATCACACTTAGACTAAAAAATAAGCAGTTAAAGGGTGAAAACCCAAACCAGCACCCAAACGGACCCGTAGGAGGCCCGAACATCTCACATGGGACAAATGCAACTTGTACAAACTGATCGCGTAGCCGTGGGTCTCCCGGTTTGAGAGTATGACGATAATTTTCAAAAAATACAAGTTTGAGTTAAAAACAAGGCGTTAAAGGGTGAAAACCAAAACCAGTCCCCAAATGACCCCGTAGGTGGCACGAACACATCGCACGGGACTCAAGCAACTTGTAGGAACGGACCGCGTAGTCCCGAGTCACCCGATTTGAGAGTATGATGATAATTTGAAAAAATCACACTTAGACTTAAAAACAAGGCATTAGAGGGTGAAAACCTAAACCAGCCCCCAAATGACCCCGTAGGATGCACGAACACCGGACGAGACCAATGCAACTTATTGGAACTGGCCGCGTAGTCCAGAGTCACCCTATTTGAGAGTATGATGATAATTTGAAAAAATCTCACTTAGAGTTAAAAATAAACTGTTAAAGGATGAAAACCCAAATCAGCCCCTAAACGACCCCGTAGGAGGCACGAACAACTCGCACGGGACCAATGCAACTTATAGGAACTAACCGCGTAGTCCTGGGTCTCCCGATTTGAGAGTAGGATGATAATTTGTAAAAATAACACTTGGACATAAAAATATTTCGTTAAAGGGACAAAACCCAAACTTGGCCCCAAACGACCCCATAAGAGGCACGAACACCTCACACGGGACCAATGCAACTTGTAGGAACTAATCGTGTAGTCCCGGGTCTCTCAGTTTGAGAGTATGACGATAATTTGCAAAAATCACACTTAGACTTAAAAATAAGCCGTTAAAGGGTGAAAACCCAAACCCACTCCCAAACGACCCCGTAGGAGTCACGAACACCTCGCACGGGACCAATGCAGCATGTAGGAACTGATCGTGTAGTCACGGGTGTCTCGGTTTGAGAGTATGACGATAATTTTCAAAAGTCACCACATAGACTTAAATACAAGGCGTTAATGGGGGAAAACCCAAACCAGCCCGTAAATGACCCCGTAGGACGGGACCAATGCAACTTGTAGGAATAGACCGCGTAGTTCCGGGTCCACCGATTTGAGAGTATGACGATAATTTGCAAAAATCACACTTAAACTTATAAACAAGCCGTTAAAGGGTGAAAACCCAAACCAGCCCCCAAACGACCCCGCAGGAGGCATGAACACCTCGCACGGGACCAATGCAACTTATACAAACAGACCGCGTAGTCCCGAGTCTCTCGGTTTCAGAGTATGATGATAATTTGCAAAAATCACACTTAGACTTAAAAACAAGCCGTTAAAGGGTGAAAACCCAAACCATCCCCAAAACGACCTCGTTGGAGGCAAGACAACCTCACACGGGACAAAAGTAAGTTGTAGGAACTGACCGCATAGACCCGGGTCTCCCGATTTTAGAGTATGACGATAATATGCAAAAATCATCCTTAGACTTAAAAACAAGGCGTTAAAGCGTGAAAACCCAAACCATCCCCCAAACGACCCCGTAGGAGGCACGGGCACCTCGCACTGAACCAATGCAACTTGTATTAACTGACCGCGTAGTCCCGGGTCTCCCGGTTTCAGAGAATGACGATAATTTGCTAAAATTACACTTAGACTTAAAAATAAGCCGTTAAAGGGTGAAAACCCAAACCAGCCCCCAAACGACCCCGTTGGAGGCACGACAACCTCACACGGGACAAATGTAACTTGTAGTAACTGACCACATAGTCCTAGGTCTCCCAATTTTAGAGTATGACAATAATATGTAAAAATCACCCTTAGACTTAAAAACTAGGCGTTAAAGCGTGAAAACCCAAACCAGCCCCCAAACGACCCCGTAGGAGGCACGAGCACCTCGCTAGAACCAGTGCAACTTGTAGGAACTGACCGCGTAGTCCCGGGTCTCTCGGTTTTGGAGTATGATGATAATTTTCAAAAATCAGACTTAGACTTCAAAACAAGCCGTTAAAGGGTGAACACCCAAATTAGCCCCCAAACGATCCCGTACGAGGCACGAACACCTCGTACGGGATAATGCAACTTGTAGGAACTGACCGCATAGTCCCGGGTCTCCCGGTTTGAGAGTATGACGATAATTTGAAAAAATCACACTTAGACTTAAAAATAAGCAGTTAAAGCGTGGAAACCCAAACCAACTCCCAAACGGTTCCGTAGGAGGCACGAACACCTCGCACGGGACCAATGTAACTTGTTGGAAATGACCGCGTAGTCTCAAGTCTCCCGGTTTGAGAGTGTGACGATAATTTGCAAAAATCACCACTTAGACTTAAAAACAAGCCGTTAAAGAGTGAAAACAAAAACCATCCCCCAAATGACCCTATAGGAGGCACGAACACCTCGGACGGGACCAATGCAACTTGTAGGAACTGACCGCGTAGTCCCAGGTCTCCGGATTTGAGAGTATGACGATAATTTGCAAAAATCACACTTAGACTTAAAAATAAGCAGTTAAAGGCCGAAAACCCAAACCAGCACCCAAACGACCCCGTAGGAGGCCCGAACACCTCGCATGGGACAAATGCAACTTGTACAAACTGACCGCGTAGCCCGGGGTCTCCCAGTTTGAGAGTATGATGATAATTTTCAAATATCACACTTAGACTTACAAACACGCCGTTAATTGGTGAAAACCCAAACCAACTCCCAAACGACCCCGTAAGAGGCACGAACACCTCGCACGGGACCAATGCAACTTGTAGGAACTGACCGCGTGGTCTCGGGTCTCCCGATTTGAGAGTATGACGATAATTTGTAGCAATCACCACTTAGACATAAAAATAAGGCGTTAAAGGGTGAAAACCCAAACCATCCACCAAACGACCCCATAGGAGGCACGAACACCTCGTAGGGGACCAATGCAACTTGTAGGAACTAACCGCGTAGTCCTGGGTCTCTCAGTTTGAGAGTATGATGATAATTTTCAAAAATCACCATCTAGACTTAAAAATAGGGGGTTAAAGGGTGAAAACCCAAACCAGCCCCCAAACGACCTCGTAGGAGGCACGAATACCTCGCACGGGACTAATGCAACTTGAAGGAACTAACCGCGTAGTCTCGGGTCTCCCGATTTGAGAGTATGACGATAATTTGCAAAAATCACTACTTAGACTTAAAAATAAGGTGTTAAAGGGTGAAAACCCAAACCAACCTGCACATGACCCCGTAGGAGGCACAAACACCTCGGACGGGACCAATGCCACTTGTAGGAATTGACCGCGAAGTCCCGGGTTTCACGATTTGAGAGTATGATGATAATTTGCAAAAATCACGCTTAAACTTAAAAACAAGCCGTTAAAGGGTGAAAACCCAAACCAGCCCCCAAACGACCCCGTAGGAGGCAAGGACACCTCGCACGGGACCAATGCAACTTGTACAAACTGACCGCTTAGTCCCGGGTCTCCCGGTTTCAGTGTATGAAGATAATTCGCAAAAATCACACTTAGAATTAAAAATAAGTCGTTAAAGGGTGAAAACCCAAACCATCCCCCAAATGACCCCGTTGGAGGCACGACAACCTCACACGGGACAAATGTAACTTGTAGGAACTGACCGCATAGTCCCGGGTCTCCCGATTTGAGAGTATGACGATAATTTTCAAAAATCACACTTAGACTAAAAAATAAGCAGTTAAAGGGTGAAAACCCAAACTAGCACCCGAACGACCCCGTAGGAGGCCCGAACACCTCGCATGGGATAAATGCAACTTGTAAAAATTGATCGCGTAGCCCCGGGTCTCCCGGTTTGAGAGTATGACGATAATTTGCAAAAATCACACTTAGACTTACAAACACGCCGTTAATGGGTGAAAACCCAAACCAGACCCCAAACGACCCCGTAGGAGGCACGAACACCTCGCACGGGACCAATCAAACTTATAGGAACTGACCGCGTAGTCCCGGGTCTCCCAGTTTGAGAGTAGGTTGATAATTTGCAAAAATAATACTTAGACTTGAAAATAATCCGTTAAAGGGACAAAACCCAAACCAGGCCCAAATGACCCCGTAAGAGGCACGAACACCTCGCACGAAACCAATGCAACTTGTACGAACTGACCGCGTAGTCTCGAGTCTCCCGGTTTGAGAGTATGACGATAATTTGCAAAAATGACACTTAGACTTAAAAATAAGCCGTTAAAGGGTGAAAACCCAAACCAGCCCCCAAACGACCCCGTTGGAGGCACGACAACCTCACACGGGACAAATGTAACTTGTAGGAAGTGACCGCATAGTCCCGGGTCTCCCAATTTTAGAGTATGATGATAATATGAAAAAATCACCGTTAGACTTAAAAACAAGGCGTTAAAGCGTGAAAACCCAAACCAGCCACAAATGACCCTGTAAGAGGCACGAGCACCTCGCTAGAACCAGTGCAACTTGTATGAACTGACCGCGTAGTCCCGGGTCTCTCGATTTTAAAGTATGATAATAATTTTCAAAAATCAGACTTAGACTTCAAAACAAGCCGTTAAAGGGTGAACACCCAAATTAGCCCCCAAACGATCCCGTACGAGGCACGAACACCTCGTACGGGATAATGCAACTTGTAGGAACTGACCGCATAGTCCCGGGTCTCCCGGTTTGAGAGTATGACGATAATTTGAAAAAATCACACTTAAACTTAAAAATAAGCAGTTAAAGCGTGGAAACCCAAACCAACTCCCAAACGGTCTCGTAGGAGGCACGAACACCTCGCACGGGACCAATGTAACTTGTTGGAACTGACCGCGTAGTCTCAAGTCTCCCGGTTTGAGAGTGTGACGATAATTTGCAAACATCACCACTTAGACTTAAAAACAAGGCGTTAAAGAGTGAAAACAAAATCCATCCCCCAAATGACCCTATAGGAGGCACGAACACCTCGGATGGGACCAATGCAACTTGTAGGAACTGACCGCGTAGTCCCGGGTCTCCCGATTTGAGAGTATGATGATAATTTGCAAAAATCACACTTAGACTTAAAAATAAGCAGTTAAAGGATGAAAACCCAAACCAGCACACAAACGACCCCGTAGGAGGCCCGAACACCTCGCATGGGACAAATGCAACTTGTAAAAACTGATCGCGTAGCCCCGGGTCTCCCGGTTTGAGAGTATGACGATAATTTGCAAAAATCACACTTAGACTTACAAACACGCCGTTAATGGGTGAAAACCCAAACCAGACCCCAAACGACCCCGTAGGAGGCACGAACACCTCGCACGGGACCAATCAAACTTATAGGAACTGACCGCGTAGTCCCGGGTCTCCCAGTTTGAGAGTAGGTTGATAATTTGCAAAAATAATACTTAGACTTGAAAATAATCCGTTAAAGGGACAAAACCCAAACGAGGCCCAAATGACCCCGTAAGAGGCACGAACACCTCGCACGAAACCAATGCAACTTGTACGAACTGACCGCGTAGTCTCGAGTCTCCCGGTTTGAGAGTATGGTGATAATTTGCAAAAATGACACTTAGACTTAAAAACAAGCCGTTAAAGGGTGAAAACCCAAATCAGCCCCCAAACGACATGGTTGGAGGCACGATAACCTCACACGGGACAAATGTAAGTTGTAGGAACTGACCGCATAGTCCCGGGTCTCCCGATTTTAGAATATGATGATAATATGCAAAAATCACCCTTATACTTAAAAACAAGGCGTTAAAGCATGAAAACCCAAACCATCCCCAAATGACCCCGTAGAAGGCACGAGCACCTGGCACAGAACCAATGCAACTTGTAGGAACTGACCGCATAGTCCCGGGTCTCCCGGTTTCAGAGTACGATGATAATTTGCAAAAATCACACTTAGACTTAAAAATAAGCCGTTAAAGGGTGAAAACCCAAACCAGCCCCCAAACGACCCCATTAGAGGCACGACAACCTCACACGGGACAAATGTAACTTGTAGGAACTGACCACATAGTCCCGGATCTCCCAATTTTAGAGTATGACAATAATATGCAAAAATCACCCATAGGCTTAAAAACAAGGCGTTAAAGCGTGAAAACCTAAACCAACCCCCGAATGACCCCGAAGGAGGCACGAGCACCTTGCACAGAACCAACGCAACGTGTAGGAACTGATCGCGTAGTCCCGAGTCTCTCGGTTTTAGAGTATGACGATAATTTTCAAAAATCACACTAAGACTTCAAAACAAGCCATTAAAGGGTGAACACCCAAACTAGCCCCAAACGACCCCGTACGAGGCACGAACACCTCGTACGGGACAATGCAACTTGTAGGAACTGACCGCATAGTTCCGGGTCTCTCGGTTTGAGAGTATGACGATAATTTGAAAAAATCACACTTAGACTTAAAAACTAGTCGTTAAAGTGGGGAAGCCCAAACCAGCTCCCAAACGGTCCCGTAGGAGGCACAAACACCTCGCACGGGACCAATGTAACTTGTTGGAACTGACCGCGTAGTCCTGGGTCTCCCGGTTTGAGAGTGTGACGATAATTTGCAAACATCACCACTTAGACTTAAAAACAAGCCATTAAAGGGTGAAAACAAAAACCATCCCCCAAATGACCCGGTAGGAGGCACAAACAGCTCGGACGGGACCAATGCAACTTGTAGGAACTGACCGCGTAGTCCCGGGTATCCCGATTTGAGAGTATGACGATAATTTGCAAAAATCACACTTAGACTAAAAAATAAGCAGTTAAAGGGTGAAAACCCAAACCAGCACCCAAACGGACCCGTAGGAGGCCCGAACATCTCACATGGGACAAATGCAACTTGTACAAACTGATCGCGTAGCCGTGGGTCTCCCGGTTTGAGAGTATGACGATAATTTTCAAAAAATACAAGTTTGAGTTAAAAACAAGGCGTTAAAGGGTGAAAACCAAAACCAGTCCCCAAATGACCCCGTAGGTGGCACGAACACATCGCACGGGACTCAAGCAACTTGTAGGAACGGACCGCGTAGTCCCGAGTCACCCGATTTGAGAGTATGATGATAATTTGAAAAAATCACACTTAGACTTAAAAACAAGGCATTAGAGGGTGAAAACCTAAACCAGCCCCCAAATGACCCCGTAGGATGCACGAACACCGGACGAGACCAATGCAACTTATTGGAACTGGCCGCGTAGTCCAGAGTCACCCTATTTGAGAGTATGATGATAATTTGAAAAAATCTCACTTAGAGTTAAAAATAAACTGTTAAAGGATGAAAACTCAAATCAGCCCCTAAACGACATCGTAGGAGGCACGAACACCTCGCACGGGACTAATGCAACTTGTAGGAACTGACCGCGTTGTCCCGGGTCTCTCGATTTGACAGTATGACAATAATTTGCAAAAATCACTACTTAGACTTAAAAACGAGGCGTTAAAGGGTGAAAACCCAAACCTCCCCGCAAATGACCCCGTAGGAGGCACGAACACCTCGGACGGGATCAATGGAACTTGTGGGAACAGACCGCGTTGTCCCGGGTCTCCCGATTTGGGAGTATGACGATAATTTGCAAAAATCACACTTAAACTTAAAAATAAGCCGTTAAAGGGTCAAAACCCAAACCAACCCCCAAACGACCCCGTAGGAGGCACGAACACCTCGCACGGGACCAATGCAACTAATACAAACTGACCGCGTAGTCCCGGATCTCCCAGTTTCTGAGTACGACGATAATTTGCAAAAATCACACTTAGACTTAAAAACAAGCTGTTAAAGAGTGAAAACCCAAACCAGCCCCAAAATGACCCCGTTGGAGGCACAACAACCTCACACGGGACAAATGTAAGTTGTAGGAACTGACCGCATAGTCCCGGGTCTCCCGATTTTAGAATATGATGATAATATGCAAAAATCACCCTTATACTTAAAAACAAGGCGTTAAAGCATGAAAACCCAAACCATCCCCCAAATGACCCCTTAGAAGGCACGAGCACCTGGCACAGAACCAATGCAACTTGTAGGAACTAACCTCATAGTCCCGGGTCTCCCGATTTCAGAGTACGATGATAATTTGCAAAAATCACACTTAGACTTAAAAATAAGCCGTTAAAGGGTGAAAACCCAAACCAACCCCCAAACGACCCCATTGGAGGCACGACAACCTCACACGGGACAAATGTAACTTGTAGGAACTGACCACATAGTCCCGGATCTCCCAATTTTAGAGTATGACAATAATATGCAAAAATCACCCATAGGCTTAAAAACAAGGCGTTAAAGCGTGAAAACCTAAACCAACCCCCGAATGACCCCGAAGGAGGCACGAGCACCTTGCACAGAACCAACGCAACCTGTAGGAACTGATCGCGTAGTCCCGAGTCTCTCGGTTTTAGAGTATGACGATAATTTTCAAAAATCACACTAAGACTTCAAAACAAGACATTAAAGGGTGAACACCCAAACTAGCCCCAAACGACCCCGTACGAGGCACGAACACCTCGTACGGGACAATGCAACTTGTAGGAACTGACCGCATAGTTCCGGGTCTCTCGGTTTGAGAGTATGACGATAATTTGAAAAAATCACACTTAGACTTAAAAACTAGTCGTTAAAGTGGGGAAGCCCAAACCAGCTCCCAAACGGTCCCGTAGGAGGCACAAACACCTCGCACGGGACCAATGTAACTTGTTGGAACTGAC
Organism: Sambucus nigra; assembly: GCA_949130495.1. NCBI lineage: Eukaryota > Viridiplantae > Streptophyta > Magnoliopsida > Dipsacales > Adoxaceae > Sambucus > Sambucus nigra. The sequence goes on along the minus strand of OX422207.1, from coordinate 350,943,003 downwards.
CGCGTAGTCCTGGGTCTCCCGGTTTGAGAGTGTGACGATAATTTGCAAACATCACCACTTAGACTTAAAAACAAGCCATTAAAGGGTGAAAACAAAAACCATCCCCCAAATGACCCGGTAGGAGGCACAAACAGCTCGGACGGGACCAATGCAACTTGTAGGAACTGACCGCGTAGTCCCGGGTATCCCGATTTGAGAGTATGACGATAATTTGCAAAAATCACACTTAGACTAAAAAATAAGCAGTTAAAGGGTGAAAACCCAAACCAGCACCCAAACGGACCCGTAGGAGGCCCGAACATCTCACATGGGACAAATGCAACTTGTACAAACTGATCGCGTAGCCGTGGGTCTCCCGGTTTGAGAGTATGACGATAATTTTCAAAAAATACAAGTTTGAGTTAAAAACAAGGCGTTAAAGGGTGAAAACCAAAACCAGTCCCCAAATGACCCCGTAGGTGGCACGAACACATCGCACGGGACTCAAGCAACTTGTAGGAACGGACCGCGTAGTCCCGAGTCACCCGATTTGAGAGTATGATGATAATTTGAAAAAATCACACTTAGACTTAAAAACAAGGCATTAGAGGGTGAAAACCTAAACCAGCCCCCAAATGACCCCGTAGGATGCACGAACACCGGACGAGACCAATGCAACTTATTGGAACTGGCCGCGTAGTCCAGAGTCACCCTATTTGAGAGTATGATGATAATTTGAAAAAATCTCACTTAGAGTTAAAAATAAACTGTTAAAGGATGAAAACCCAAATCAGCCCCTAAACGACCCCGTAGGAGGCACGAACAACTCGCACGGGACCAATGCAACTTATAGGAACTAACCGCGTAGTCCTGGGTCTCCCGATTTGAGAGTAGGATGATAATTTGTAAAAATAACACTTGGACATAAAAATATTCCGTTAAAGGGACAAAACCCAAACTTGGCCCCAAACGACCCCATAAGAGGCACGAACACCTCACACGGGACCAATGCAACTAGTAGGAACTAATCGCGTAGTCCCGGGTCTCTCAGTTTGAGAGTATGACGATAATTTGCAAAAATCACACTTAGACTTAAAAATAAGCCGTTAAAGGGTGAAAACCCAAACCCACTCCCAAACGACCCCGTAGGAGGCACGAACACCTCGCACGTGACCAATGCAGCATTTAGGAACTGATCGTGTAGTCACGGGTGTCTCGATTTGAGAGTATGACGATAATTTTCAAAAGTCACCACTTAGACTTAAAAACAAGGCGTTAATGGGGGAAAACCCAAACCAGCCCGTAAATGACCCCGTAGGACGGGACCAATGCAACTTGTAGGAATAGACCGCGTAGTTCCGGGTCCACCGATTTGAGAGTATGACGATAATTTGCAAAAATCACACTTAAACTTATAAACAAGCCGTTAAAGGGTGAAAACCCAAACCAACCCCCAAACGACCCCGCAGGAGGCATGAACACCTCGCACGGGACCAATGCAACTTATACAAACAGATCGCGTAGTCCCGAGTCTCTCGGTTTCAGAGTATGATGATAATTTGCAAAAATCACACTTAGACTTAAAAACAAGTCGTTAAAGGGTGAAAACCCAAACCATCCCCAAAACGACCTCGTTGGAGGCAAGACAACCTCACACGGGACAAAAGTAAGTTATAGGAACTGACCGCATAGACCCGGGTCTCCCGATTTTAGAGTATGACGATAATATGCAAAATTCATCCTTAGACTTAAAAACAAGGCGTTAAAGCGTGAAAACCCAAACCATCCCCCAAACGACACCGTAGGAGGCACGAGCACCTCGCACTGAACCAATGCAACTTGTATTAACTGACCGCGTAGTCCCGGGTCTCCCGGTTTCAGAGAATGACGATAATTTGCTAAAATTACACTTAGACTTAAAAATAAGCCGTTAAAGGGTGAAAACCCAAACCAGCCCCCAAACGACCCCGTTGGAGGCACGACAACCTCACACGGGACAATTGTAACTTGTAGTAACTGACCGCATAGTCCCCGGTCTCCCAATTTTAGAGTATGACAATAATATGTAAAAATCACCCTTAGACTTAAAAACTAGGCGTTAAAGCGTGAAAACCCAAACCAGCCCCCAAACGACCCCGTAGGAGGCACGAGCACCTCGCTAGAACCAGTGCAACTTGTAGGAACTGACCGCGTAGTCCCGGGTCTCTCGGTTTTGGAGTATGATGATAATTTTCAAAAATCAGACTTAGACTTCAAAACAAGCCGTTAAAGGGTGAACACCCAAATTAGCCTCCAAACGATCCCGTACGAGGTACGAACACCTCGTACGGGATAATGCAACTTGTAGGAACTGACCGCATAGTCCCGGGTCTCCTGATTTGAGAGTATGACGATAATTTGAAAACATCACACTTAGACTTAAAAATAAGCAGTTAAAGCGTGGAAACCCAAACCAACTCCAAAACGGTCCCGTAGGAGGCACGAACACCTCGCACGGGACCAATGTAACTTGTTGGAACTGACCGCGTAGTCTCAAGTCTCCCCGTTTGAGAGTGTGACGATAATTTGCAAAAATCACCACTTAGACTTAAAAACAAGTCGTTAAAGAGTGAAAACAAAAACCATCCCCCAAATGACCCTATAGGAGGCACGAAGACCTCGGACGGGACCAATGCAACTTGTAGGAACTGACCGCGTAGTCCCAGGTCTCGGGATTTGAGAGTATGACGATAATTTGCAAAAATCACACTTAGACTTAAAAATAAGCAGTTAAAGGCCGAAAACACTAACCAGCACCCAAACGACCCCGTAGGAGGCCCGAACACCTCGCATGGGACAAATGCAACTTGTACAAAATGACCGCGTAGCCCGGGGTCTCCCAGTTTGAGAGTATGATGATAATTTTCAAATATCACACTTAGACTTACAAACACGCCGTTAATTGGTGAAAACCCAAACCAACTCCCAAACGACCCCGTAAGAGGCACGAACACCTCGTACGGGACCAATACAACTTGTAGGAACTGACCGCGTAGTCCCGGGTCTCTCGATTTGAGAGTAGGCTGATAATATGAAAAAATAATACTTAGATTTGAAAATAATCCGTTAAAGGGACAAAACCCATACCAGGCCCCAAACGACCCCGTTAGAGGCACGAACACCTCGCACGGGACCAATGCAACTTGTAGGAACTGACCGCGTAGTCTCGGGTCTCCTGATTTGAGAGTATGACGATAATTTGTAGAAATCACCACTTAAACATAAAAATAAGGCGTTAAAGGGTGAAAACCCAAACCAGCCACCAAACGACCCCATAGGAGGCACGAACACCTCGTAGGGGACCAATGCAGCTTGTAGGAACTAACCGCGTAGTCCTGGGTCTCTCAGTTTGAGAGTATGATGATAATTTTCAAAAATCACCATTTAGACTTAAAAATAGGGGGTTAAAGGGTGAAAACCCAAACCAGCCCCCAAACGACCTCGTAGGAGGCACGAATACCTCGCACGGGACTAATGCAACTTGAAGGAACTAACCGCGTAGTCCCGGGGCTCCCGATTTGAGAGTATGACGATAATTTGCAAAAATCACTACTTAGACTTAAAAATAAGGAGTTAAAGGGTGAAAACCCAAACCAACCTGCACATGACCCCGTAGGAGGCACAAACACCTCGGACGGGACCAATGCCACTTGTAGGAATTGACCGCGAAGTCCCGGGTTTCACGATTTGAGAGTATGATGATAATTTGCAAAAATCACACTTAAACTTAAAAACAAGCCGTTAAAGGGTGAAAACCCAAACCAGCCCCCAAACGACCCCGTAGGAGGCAAGGACACCTCGCACGGGACCAATGCAACTTGTACAAACTGACCGCTTAGTCCCGGGTCTCCCGATTTCAGAGCATGACGATAATTTGCAAAAATCACACTTAGAATTAAAAATAAGCCGTTAAAGGGTGAAAACCCAAACCATCCCCCAAATGACCCCGTTGGAGGCACGACAACCTCACACGGGACAAATGTAACTTATAGGAACTGACCGCATAGTCCCGGGTCTCCCGATTTGAGAGTATGACGATAATTTGCAAAAATCACACTTAGACTTAAAAATAAGCAGTTAAAGGGTGAAAACCCAAACTAGCACCCAAATGACCCCGTAGGAGGCCCGAACACCTCGCATGGGATAAATGCAACTTGTAAAAATTGATCGCGTAGCCCCGGGTCTCCCGGTTTGAGAGTATGACGATAATTTGCAAAAATCACACTTAGACTTACAAACACGCCGTTAATGGGTGAAAACCCAAACCAGACCCCAAACGACCCCGTAGGAGGCACGAACACCTCGCACGGGACCAATCAAACTTATAGGAACTGACCGCGTAGTCCCAGGTCTCCCAGTTTGAGAGTAGGTTGATAATTTGCAAAAATAATACTTAGACTTGAAAATAATCCCTTAAAGGGACAAAACACAAACCAGGCACAAATGACCCCGTAAGAGGCACGAACACCTCGCACGAAACCAATGCAACTTGTACGAACTGACCGCGTAGTCTCGAGTCTCCCGGTTTGAGAGTATGACGATAATTTGCAAAAATGACACTTAGACTTAAAAACAAGCCGTTAAAGGGTGAAAACCCAAATCAGCCCCCAAACGACCCCGTTGGAGGCACGACAACCTCACACGGGACAAATGTAACTTGTAGGAACTGACCGCATAGTCCCGGGTCTCCCAATTTTAGAGTATGATGATAATATGAAAAAATCACCGTTAGACTTAAAAACAAGGCGTTAAAGCGTGAAAACCCAAACCAGCCCCAAATGACCCTATAAGAGCCACGAGCACCTCGCTAGAACCAGTGCAACTTGTATGAACTGACCGCGTAGTCCCGGGTCTCTCGATTTTAAAGTATGATAATAATTTTCAAAAATCAGACTTAGACTTCAAAACAAGCCGTTAAAGGGTGAACACCCAAATTAGCCCCCAAACGATCCCGTACGAGGCACGAACACCTCGTACGGGATAATGCAACTTGTAGGAACTGACCGCATAGTCCCAGGTCTCCCGGTTTGAGAGTATGACGATAATTTGAAAAAATCACACTTAGACTTAAAAATAAGCAGTTAAAGTGTGGAAACCCAAACCAACTCCCAAACGGTCTCGTAGGAGGCACGAACACCTCGCACGGGACCAATGTAACTTGTTGGAACTGACCGCGTAGTCTCAAGTCTACCGGTTTGAGAGTGTGACGATAATTTGCAAACATCACCACTTAGACTTAAAAACAAGCCGTTAAAGAGTGAAAACAAAAACCATCCCCCAAATGACCCTATAGGAGGCACGAACACCTCGGACGGGACCAATGCAACTTGTAGGAACTGACCGCGTAGTCCCGGGTCTCCCGATTTGAGAGTATGATGATAATTTGCAAAAATCACACTTAGACTTAAAAATAAGCAGTTAAAGGATGAAAACCCAAACCAGCACACAAACGACCCCGTAGGAGGCCCGAACACCTCGCATGGGACAAATGCAACTTGTAAAAACTGATCGCGTAGCCCCGGGTCTCCCGGTTTGAGAGTATGACGATAGTTTGCAAAAATCACACTTAGACTTACAAACACGCCGTTAATGGGTGAAAACCCAAACCAGACCCCAAACGACCCCTTAGGAGGCACGAACACCTCGCACGGGACCAATCAAACTTGTAGGAACTAACCGCGTAGTCCCGGGTCTCTCGATTTGAGAGTAGGCTGATAATATGAAAAAATAATACTTAGACTTGAAAATAATCCGTTAAAGGGACAAAACCCAAACCAGGACCAAATGACCCCGTAAGAGGCACGAACACCTCGCACGAAACCAATGCAACTTGTACGAACTGACCGCGTAGTCTCGAGTCTCCCGGTTTGAGAGTATGGCGATAATTTGCAAAAATGACACTTAGACTAAAAAACAAGCCGTTAAAGGGTGAAAACCCAAATCAGCCCCCAAACGACCCCGTTGGAGGCACGACAACCTCACACGGGACAAATGTAACTTGTAGGAACTGACCTCATAGTCCCGGGTCTCCCAATTTTAGAGTATGATGATAATATGAAAAAATCACCCTTAGACTTAAAAACAAGCCGTTAAAGCGTGAAAACCCAATCCAGCCCCAAATGACCCTGTAAGAGGCACGAGCACCTCGCTAGAACCGGTGCAACTTGTATGAACTGACCGCGTAGTCCCGGGTCTCTCGATTTTAAAGTATGCTAATAATTTTCAAAAATCAGACTTAGACTTCAAAACAAGCCGTTAAAGGGTGAACACCCAAGTTAGCCCCCAAACGATCCCGTACGAGGCACGAACACCTCGTACGGGATAATGCAACTTGTAGGAACTGACCGCATAGTCCCGGGTCTCCCGGTTTGAGAGTATGACGATAATTTGAAAAAATCACACTTAGACTTAAAAATAAGAAGTTAAAGCGGGGAAACCCAAACCAACTCCCAAACGGTCCCGTAGGAGGCACGAACACCTCGCACGGGACCAATGTAACTTGTTGGAACTGACCGCGTAGTCTCAAGTCTCCCGGTTTGAGAGTGTGACGATAATTTGCAAACATCACCACTTAGACTTAAAAACAAGCCGTTAAAGAGTGAAAACAAAAACCATCCCCCAAATGACCCTATAGGAGGCACGAACACCTCGGACGGGACCAATGCAACTTGTAGGAACTGACCGCGTAGTCCCGGGTCTCCCGATTTGAGAGTATGATGATAATTTGCAAAAATCACACTTAGACTAAAAAATAAGCAGTTAAAGGATGAAAACCCAAACCAGCACACAAACGACCTCGTAGGAGGCCCGAACAACTCGCATGGGACAAATGCAACTTGTACAAACTGACCGCGTAGCCCGGGGTCTCCCGGTTTGAGAGTATGATGATAATTTTTGAATATCACACTTAGACTTACAAACACGCCGTTAATTGGTGAAAACCCAAACCAACTCCCAAACGACCCCGTAAGAGGCACGGACACCTCGCACGGAACCAATGCAACTTGTAGGAACTGACCGCATAGTCCTGGGTCTCTTGATTTGAGAGTAGGCTGATAATATGCAAAAATAATACCTAGATTTGAAAATAATCCGTTAAAGGAACAAAACCCAAAACCAGGCCCCAAACGACCCCGTAAGAGGCACGAACACCTCGAACGGGACCAATGCAACTTGTAGGAACTGATCGCGTAGTCTCGGGTCTCCCGATTTGAGAGTATGACGATAATTTGCAGAAATCACCACTTAGACTTAAAAATAAGGCGTTAAAGGGTGAAAACCCAAACCAGCCACCAAACGACCCCATAGGAGGCACGAACGCCTCGTAGGGGACCAATGCAGCTTGTAAGAACTAACCGCGTAGTCCTTGGTCTCTCAGTTTGAGAGTATGATGATAATTTTCAAAAATCACCATTTAGACTTAAAAATAGGGGGTTAAAGGGTGAAAACCCAAACAAGCCCCCAAACGACCTCGTAGGAGGCACGAATACCTCGCACGGGACCAATGCAACTTGTAGGAACTAACCGCGTAGTCCCAGGTCTCCCGATTTGAGAGTATGATGATAATTTGCAAAAATCACTACTTAGACTTAAAAATAAGGTGTTAAAGGGTGAAAACCCAAACCAACCTGCAAATGACCCCGTAGGAGGCACAAACACCTCGGACGGGACCAATGCCACTTGTAGGAATTGACCGCGAAGTCCCGGGTTTCACGATTTGAGATTATGATGATAATTTGCAAAAATCACACTTAAACTTAAAAACAAGCCGTTAAAGGGTGAAAACCCAAACCAGCCCCCAAATGACCCCGTAGGAGGCAAGGACACCTCGCACGGGACCAATGCAACTTGTACAAACTGACCGCTTAGTCCCGGGTCTCCCGGTTTCAGAGTATGATGATAATTTGAAAAAATCACACTTAGAATTAAAAATAAGCCGTTAAAGGGTGAAAACCCAAACCATCCCCCAAATGACCCCATTGGAGGCACGTCAACCTCACACGGGACAAATGTAACTTGTAGGAACTGACCGCATAGTCCCGGGTCTCCCGATTTGAGAGTATGATGATAATTTGCAAAAATCACACTTAGACTTAAAAATAAGCAGTTAAAGGGTCAAAACCCAAACTAGCACCCAAACGACCCCGTAGGAGGCCCGAACACCTCGCATGGGACAAATGCAACTTGTAAAAACTGATCGCGTAGCCCCGGGTCTCCCGGTTTGAGAGTGTGACGATAATTTGCAAAAATCACACTTAGACTTACAAACACGCCGTTAATGGGTGAAAACCCAAACCAGACCCCAAACGACCCCGTAGGAGGCACGAACACCTCGCACGGGAACAATCAAACTTATAGGAACTGACCGCGTAGTCCCGGGTCTCCCAGTTTGAGAGTAGGTTGATAATTTGCAAAAATAATACTTAGACTTGAAAATAATCCGTTAAAGGGACAAAACCCAAACCAGGCCCCAAATGACCCCGTAAGAGGCACGAACACCTCGCACGAAACCAATGCAACTTGTACGAACTGACCGCGTAGTCTCGAGTCTCCCGGTTTGAGAGTATGATGAATATTTTGAAAAAATCACACTTTGACTTTAAAATTAGCCGTTAAAGCGTGAAAACCCAAACCAGCTCCCAAACGATCACGTAGGAGGCACGAACACCTCGCACGGGACCAATGCAACTTGTACAAACTGATCGCGTAGCCCCGGGTCTCCCGGTTTGAGAGTATATCGATAATTTGCAAAAATCACACTTATACTTACAAACACGCCGTTAATGGGTGAAAACCCAAACCAGACCCCAAACGGCCCCGTAGGAGGCACGAACACCTCGCACGGGACCAATCAAACTTATAGGAACCGACCGCGTAGTCCCGGGTCTCCTAGTTTGAGAGTAGGTTGATAATTTGCAAAAATAATACTTAGACTTGAAAATAATCCGTTAAAGGGACAAAACCCAAACCAGGCCCCAAATGACCCCGTAAGAGGCATGAACACCTCGCACGAAACCAATGCAACTTGTACGAACTGACCGCGTAGTCTCAAGTCTCCCGGTTTAAGAGTATGATGAATATTTTGAAAAAATCACACTTAGACTTTAAAATTAGCCATTAAAGCGTGAAAACCCAAACCAGCTTCCAAACGATCACGTAGGAGGCACGAACACCTCGCACGGGACCAATGCAACATATAGGAACTAACCGCGTAGTCCCGGCTCTCCCGGTTTGAGAGTAGGATTATAATTTTCAAAAATAACACTTGGACATAAAAATAATCCGTTAAAGGGACAAAACCAAAACCAGATCCCAAACAACCCCGTAAGAGGCACGAACACCTCGTACGGGACCAATGCAGCTTGTAAGAACTGACCGCGTAGTCCCGGCCGGGTCTCTCAGTTTGAGTGTATGACGATAATTTTCAAAAATCACCACTTAGACTTAAAAACAAGGCATTAAAGGGTGAAAACCAAACCAGCCCCTAAACGACCTCGTAGGAGGAACGAACACCTCGCACGGGACCAATGCAACTTGTAGGAACTGATCGCGTAGTCCCGAGTCTCTCGATTTGAAAGTATGATGATAATTTGCAAAAATCACTACTTAGACTTAAAAACAAGGCATTAAAGGGTGAAAACCCAAACCAGCCTGCAAATGACCCCGTAGGAGGCACGAACACCTCGGACGGGACCAATGCTACTTATAGGAACTGACCTCGTAGTCCCGAGTCTCCCGATTTGAGAGTATGACGATAATTTGTAAAAATCACACTTAAACTTAAAAACAAGCCGTTAAATGTTGAAAATCCAAACCAGCCCCCAAACGACCCCGTAGGAGGGACGAACACCTCGCACGGGACCAATGCAACTTATACAAAATGATCGCGTAGTCCCGGGTCTCCTGATTTTAGAGAATGATGATAATTTGCAAAAGTCACACTTAGACTTAAAAACAAGCTGTTAAAGGGTGAAAACCCAAACCAGCCCCCAAACGACCCTGTTGGAGGCACGACAACCTCACACGGGACAAATGTAAGTTGTAGGAACTGACCGCATAGTCCCGGATCTCCTGATTTTAGAGTATGACGATAATATGCAAAAATCACCCTTAGACTTAATAACAAGGCGTTAAAGCGTGAAAACCCAAACCAGCCCCCAAACGACCCCGTAGGAGGCACGAGCACCTCGCACAGAACCAATGCAACTGTAGGAACTGACCGCGTATTCCCGGGTCTCCCGGTTTTAATCTATGACGATAATTTTCAAAAATCACACTTAGACTTCAAAACAAGCCATTAAAGGGTGAACACCCAAACTAGCCCCCAAACGACCCCGTACGAGGCACGAACACCTCGTACGGGATAATGCAACTTGTAGGAACTGATCACACAGTCCCGAGTCTCCCGGTTTGAGAGTATGACGATAATTTGAAAAAATCACACTTACACTTAAACACTAGTCATTAAAGCGTGGAAACCCAATCCAGCTCCCAAACGGTCCCGTAGGAGGCACGAACACCTCCCACGGGACCAATGTAACTTGTTGGACCTGACCGCGTAGTCACGGGTCTCCCAGTTTGTGAGTGTGACGATAATTTGCAAACATCACCACTTAGACTTAAAAATAAGGCGTTATAGGGTGAAAACCCAAACCATCGCCCAAATGACCCCGTAGGAGGCACGAACACCTCGAACGGGACCAATTCAACTTGTAAGAACAAACCGCGTAGTCCCAGGTCTCCCGATTTGAGAGTATGATGATAATTTACAAAAATCACACATAGACTTAAAAATAAGCAGTTAAAGGGTGAAAACCCAAACCAGCACCCAAACAACCCCGTAGGAGGCCCGAACACCTCGCATGGGACAAATGCAACTTGTACAAACTAACCGCGTAGCCCCGGGTCTCCCGATTGGAGAGTATGAAAATAATTTGCAAAATTCACACTTAGACTTACAAGCACGCCGTTAATGGGTGAAAACCCAAAGCAGCCCCCAAACGACCCCGTAGGAGGCACGAACACCTCGTACGGGACCAATCAAACTTCTAGGAACTGACCGATTAGTCCCGGGTCTCCCGAATTGAGAGTAGGTTGATAATTTGCAAAAATAATACTTGGACTTGAAAATAATCCGTTAAAGGGACAAAACTCAAACCAGGCCCCAAACGACCCCGTAAGAGGCACGAACACCTCGCACGGGACCAATGCAACTTGTAGGAACTGACCGCGTAGTCCCGAGTCTCCCGGTTTCAGAGTATTACGATAATTTGAAAAAAATCACACTTAGCCTTAAAAACAAACCGTTAAAGGGTGAAAACCCAAACCAACCCCCAAACATGCCCGTAGGAGGTCCGAACACCTCGCACGAGACCAATGCATCTTGTAGGAACAGACCGCGTAGTCCCGGGTCTCTCAGTTTGAGAGTATGATGATAATTTTCAAAAATCACCACTTAGACTTAAAAACTAGGCGTTAAAGGGTGAAAACCAAACCAACCCCCAAATGACCTCGTAGGAGGCACAAACACCTCGCACGGGACCAATGAAACTTGTAGGAATTTATCGTGTAGTCCCGGGTCTCCCGATTTGAGAGTATGATGATAATTTGCAAAAATCACTACTTAGACTTAAAAATAAGGCGTTAAAGGGTGAAATCCCAAACCAGCCCGCAAATGACCTCGTAGGAGGCATGAACACCTCGGACGGGACCAATGCAACTTTTTGGAATTGACTGCGTAGTCCCGGCTCTCCCGATTTGAGAGTATGACGATAATTTGCAAAAATCACACTTAAACTTAAAAATAAGCCGCTAAAGGGTGAAAACACAAACCAACCCCCAAACGGCCCCGTAGGAGGCACGGACACCTCGCACGGGACCAATGCAACTTGTACAAACTGACCGCGTAGTCCCGGGTCTCCCGGTTTTAGAGTATGGCGATAATTTGCAAAAATGACCCTTAGACTTAAATACAAGCCGTTAAAGGGTGAAAACCCAAACCAGTCCCCAAACGACCCCGTTGGAGGCACGACAACCTCACACGGGACAAATGTAACTTGTAGGAACTGACCGCATAGTCCCGGGTCTCCCAATTTTAGAGTATGATGATAATATGCAAAAATCACCCTTAGACTTAAAATTAAGGCGTTAAAGCGTGAAAACCCAAACCAGCCCCAAACGACCCTATAAAAGGCACGAGCACCTCAGACAGAACCAATTCAACTTGTAGGAACTGACCGCGTAGTCTCGAGACTCCCGGTTTTAGAGTATGAAGATAATTTTCAAAAATCACACTTAGACTTCAAAATAATCCGTAAAAGGGTGAACACCCAAACTAGCCCCCAAATGACCCCGTACGAGGCACGAACACCTCGTACGGGACAATGCAACTTGTAAGAATTGATCGCATAGTCTCGGGTCTCCCGGTTTGAGAGTATGACGATAATTTGAAAAAAATCACACTTGGACTTAAAAACTAGCCGTTAAAGCGTGAAAACTGAAACCATCTCCCAAACGATCCCGTAGGAGGCACGAACACCTCGTACGGGACCAATGTAACTTGTTGGAACTGACTGCATAGTCCCAGGGCTTCCGCTTTGAGAGTGAGATGATAATTTGCAAACATCACCACTTAGACTTAAAAACAAGGTGTTAAAGGGTGAAAACCCAAACCATCCCCCAAATGACCCCGTAGGAGGCACGAACACCTCGGACGGGACCAATGCAACTTGTAAGAACTGACCGCGTAGTCCCGTGTCTGTCGATTTGAGAGTATTACAATAATTTGCAAAAATCACACTTAGACTTAAAAAATAAGCAGTTAAAGGGTTAAAACCCAAACCAGGACCCAAACGACCCCGTAGCAGGCCCGAACACCTCGCATGGGACAAATACAACTTGTACAAACCGACCGCGAAGCCCCGGATCTCCCGGTTTGAGAGTATGATGATAATTTGAAAAAATACACTTAGACTTACAAACACGCTGTTAATGGGTGAAAACCCAAACCATCCCCCAGACGACCCCGTAGGAGGCACGAACACCTCGCACGGGACCAATCAAACTTATAGGAACTAATCGCGTAGTCCCGGATCTCCCAGTTTGAGAGTAGGTTGATAATTTGCAAAAATAATACTTAGACTTGAAAATAATCCGTTAAAGGGACAAAACCCAAACCAGGCCCCAAACGACCCCGTGAGAGGCGCGGACACCTCGCACGGGACCAATGCAACTTGTAGCAACTGACCGCGCAGTCCCGAGTCTCCCGATATGAGAGTATGATGATAATTGGAAAAAATCAGACTTAGCCTTAAAAATAAGCCGTTAAAGGGGGAAAACTCAAACCAACCACCAAACGAGCCCGTAGGAGGCCCGAGCACCTCGCACGGGACCAATGCAACTTGTAGGAACTGATCGCGTAGTCCCGGGTCTCTCAGTTTGAGAGTATGATGATAATTTTCAAAAATCACCACTTAGACTTAAAAATAAGGCGTTAAAGGGTGAAAAGTCAAACCAGCCCCCAAACAACCTCGTGGGATGCACGAACACCTCGCACGGGACCAATGCAACTTGTAGGAACTGACCGAGTAGCCCCTGGTCTCCCGATTTGAGAGTGTGACGATAATTTGCAAAAATCACTACTTTGACTTAAAAACAATGCGTTAAAGGGTGAAAACCCAAACTAGCCCCCAAATGACCCCGTAGGAGGCACGCACACCTCGCACGGGACCAATGCAACTTGTAGGAACTGACCGTGTAGTTCCGAGTCTCTCGGTTTGAGAGTATGATGATAATTTGAAAAAATCAGACTTAGACTTAAAAACAAGCCGTTAAAGGGTGAAAACCCAAACCAATCTCCAAACGACCCCGTAGGAGGCACGAACACCTCGTACGGGACCAATACAGCTTGTAAGAACTGACCGCGTAGTCTCGGGTCTCTCAGTTTGAGTGTATGACGATAGTTTTCAAAAATCACCACTTTGTCTTAAAAATAAGGTGTTAAAGGGTGAAAACAAAACCAGCCCCCAAACGACCTCGTAGGAGGCACGAACACCTCGCACGGGACCAATGCAACTTGTAGGAACTGACCGCGTAGTCCCGAGTTTCCCGATTTGAGAGTATGACGATAATTTGAAAAAATCACTACTTAGTCTTAAAAACAAGGTGTTAAAGGGTGAAAACTCAAACCAGCCCGCAAATGACCCCGTAGGAGGCACGAACACTTCGAACAGGACCAATGCAACTTATACAAACTAACCGCATAGTCTCGGATCTCCCGATTTCAGAGTATGACGATAATTTGCAAAAATCACACTTAGACTTAAAAACAAGCCGTTAAAGGGTGAAAACCCAAGACAACCCCAAACGACCCCGTTGGAGGCACGACAACCTCACACGGGACAAATGAAACTTGTAGGAACTGACCGCATAGTCCCGGGTCTCTCGATTTTAGAGTATGATGATAATATGCAAAAATCACCCTTAGACTTAAAAATAATGCGTTAAAGCATGAAAACCCAAACCAGCCCCCAAACGACCCCGTAGGAGGCACGGGCACCTCACACAGAACCAATGCAACTTGTAGGAACTGACCGCGTAGTCCCGGGTCTCCCGATTTTAGAGTATGATGATAATTTGCAAAAATCACACTTAGACTTCAAAACAAGCCGTTAAAGGGTCAAAACCCAAACTAGCCCCCAAATGACCCCGTACGAGGCACAAACACGTCATACGGGACAATGCAACTTGTAGGAACTGACCGTATAGTCCCGGGTCTCCCGGTTTGAGAGTATGATGATTATTTGAAAAATCACACTTAGTTTTAAAAACTAGACGTTAAAGCGTGAAAACCCAAACTAGCTCCCAAACGGTCCCGTAGGAGGCACGAACACCTCGCACGGGACCCATGCAACTTATTGGAACTGACGCGTAGTCCTAGGTCTCCCGGTTTGAGAGTGTGACGATAATTTGTAAACATCACCACTTAGACTTAAAAACAAGGCGTTAAAGGGTGAAAACCAAAACCATCCCCCAAATGACCCCGTAGGAGGCACGAACACCTCGGACGGGACCAATGCAACTTGTAGGAACTGACCGCGTAGTCCCGGGTCTCCCGATTTGAGAGTATGACGATAATTTGAAAAAATCACACTTAGACTTTAAAATAAGCAGTTAAAGGGTGAAAACCCAAACCAGCACCAAAACGACCCCGTAGAAGGCCCGAACACCTCGCATGGGACAAATGCAACTTATGCAAACTGACCGCGTAGCCCCGGGTCTCCCGATTTGAGAGTATGACGATAATTTGCAAAACTCACACTTTGACTTACGAACACGCCGTTAAAGGCTGAAAACCCAAACCATCCCCCAAATGACCCCGTAGGAGGCACGAACACCTCACACGGGACCAATCAAACTTATAGGAACTGACCGCGTAGTCCCGGGTCTCCCAATTTGAGAGTAGGTTGATAATTTGCAAAAATAGTACTTAGACTTGAAAATAATCCGTTTAAGGGACAAAACCCAAACCAGGACCCAAACGACCCCGTAAGAGGCACGAACACCTCGCACGGGACCAATGCAACTTGTAATAAATGACCGCGTAGTCTCGGGTCTCCCGGTTTGAGAGTATGCCGATAATTTTCAAAAATCACCACTTAGACTTAAAAACAAGGCGTTAAAGCGTGAAAACCCAAACCAGCCCTAAACGACCCCGTAAGAGGCACGAACACCTCGCACGAGGCCAATGAAACTTGTTGGAACTGATCACGTAGTCCCGGGTCTCCCGGTTTAAGAGTATGATGATAATTTGAAAAAACCACATGTAGACTTAAAAATTAGTTGCTAAGGATGAAAACCCAAACGAGCCCCCAAACGACCCCGTAGGAGGCACGAACACCTTACACGGGACCAATGAAACTTGTACAAACTGATGGCGTAGTCCCGGGTCTCCTGATTTCAGAGTATGATGATAATTCACAAAAATCACACTTAGACTTAAAAACAAGCCGTTAAAGGGTGAAAACCCAAATCAGCACCCAAACAACCCCGTAGGAGGCACGAACACCTCGCACGGGACCAATGAAACTTATAGGAATTGACCGCATAGTCCCGGGTCTCCCTATTTGAGAGTATGACAATAATTTGCAAAAATATACTTAGACTTAAAAATAAGCCGTTAAAGGTTGAAACCCCAAACCAGCCCCCAAACGACCTCGTAGGAGGAACGTACACCTCGCACGGGACCAATATAACTTGTAGGAACTGGTCGCGTAGTCCCGGGTCTCCCGATTTCAGAGTATGATGATAATTTGCCAAAATCACTACTTAGACTTAAAAACAAGGCGTTAAAGGGTAAAAACCCAAACCATCCCCCAATGACCCCGTAGGAGGCACGAACACCTCGAACGGGACCAATACAATTTGTAGGAACTGATTGCGTAGTCCCAAGTCTCACAATTTAAGAGTATGACGATAATTTGTAAAAATCACACTTAGACTTAAAAAATAAGCTGTCAAAGGGTGAAAACCCAAACCAGCCCCCAAAGGATCCCGTAGGAGGCACGAACACCTCACACGAGACTAATGCAACTTGTACAAAATGACCGCGTAGTCCCGGGTCTCCCGGTTTGAGAGTATGACGATAGTTTGCAAAAATCACACTTAGACTTAAAAACAAGCCGTTAAAGGGTGAAAAGCCAAACAAGCCCCCAAACGACCCCGTAGGAGGCACGACAACCTCGTACGGGACAAATGTAACTTGTAGGAACTGACTGCATAGTCCCCGGTCTCCTAATTTTAGAGTATGATGATAATATGCAAAAATACACTTAGACTTAAAAATAAGGCGTTAAAGCGTTGAAACTTAAACCAGCCCCCAAACGACCCCGTAGGAGGCACGATCACCTCGCACAAAACCACTGCAACTTGTAGGAACTGACCGCATAGTCTCGGGTCTCCCGGTTTGAGAGTATAACGATAATTTTCAAAAATCACACTTAGACTTAAAAACAAGCCGTTAAAGGGTGAACACCCAAACTAGCCCCCAAATGACCCCGTACGAGGCACAAATACCTCGTACGGGTCTCCCGGTTTGAGTGTATGATGATAATTTGAAAAAATCACACTTAAACTTAAAAACTAGCCGTTAAAGCATGAAAACCCAAACCAGCTCCCAAACGGTCCCGTAGGAGGCACGGACACCTCACACGGGACCAATGCAACTTGTAGGAACTGACCGCGTAGTCCAATGTCTCCGGGTTTGAGAGTATGATAATAATTTGAAAAAATAACATTTAGACTTAAAAATAAGCCGTTAAAGGGTGAAAACCCAAACCAGGCCCCAAACGACCCCGTAAGAGGCACAAACACCTCGCACGAAGCCAATGCAACTTGTAGGAACTGACCGCGTAGTCCCAAGTCTCTCGGTTTAAGAGTATGACGATAATTTGCAAAAATCACCACTTAGACTTTAAAATAAGGCATTAAAGGGTGAAAACCCAATCCAGCCCCCAAATGACCCCGTAGGCGGCACGAACATTTCGCACAGGACGAGTGCATCTTGTAGGAACTGACCGCGTAGTCCCGGGTCTCCCGGTTTTGAGAGTATGATGATAATTTGGAAAATTTACATTTAGACTTAAAAATAAGCCGTTAAAGGGAGAAAACCCAAACGAGGCCCCAAATGACCCCGTAGGAGTCACGAACACCACGCACGGAACCAATGCAACTTCCAGGAACTGACTGCGTTGTCTCGGGTCTCTCGATATGAGAGTATGATGATAATTTGCAAAAATAATACTTAGACTTAAAAATAAGCCGTTAAAGGGTGAAAACCCAAACCAGCCCCCGTAAGAGGCACGAACACCTCGCACGGGACCAATGCAACTTATAGGATCTGACACGTTGTCCCGGGTCTCCTGATTTGAGGGTGTGATGATTATCTGAAAAAATAACACTTAGACTTAAAAACAAGCCGTTAAAGGGTGAAAACCCAAAACAGGCCCCAAAAGGCCCCGTAGGAGGCATGAACACCTCGCACGGGACCAATGCAACTTGTAGGATCTGATCACGTTGTCCCGGGTCTCCTGATTTGATAGTGTGATGATAATCTGAAATAATAACACTTAGACTTAAAAATAAGCCGTTAAAGGGTGAAAACCTAAACGAGGCCACAAACGACCCCTTAAGAGGAATGAACACCTCGTACGGGACCATTGCAACTTGTAGGAACTGATTGGTAGTCCCGGGTCTCTTGGTTT
Source organism: Sambucus nigra (assembly GCA_949130495.1). Taxonomy (NCBI): domain Eukaryota; kingdom Viridiplantae; phylum Streptophyta; class Magnoliopsida; order Dipsacales; family Adoxaceae; genus Sambucus; species Sambucus nigra. The sequence continues at coordinate 350,924,725 of OX422207.1, read as the reverse complement.
GAGAGCATGATGATAATTAGCAAAAATTACACTTGGACTTAAGAATAAGGCATTAAAGGTTGAAAACGCAAACCAGGACCCAAACGACCCCGTAAGAGGAATGAACACCTCGCATGGGACCAATGCAACTTGTAGGAACTGACCCGTAGTCCCGGGTCTCTTGGTTTGAGAGCATGACGATAATTTGCAAAAATAAGACTTAGAATTAAAAATAAGGCATTAGAGGGTGAAAACCCAAACCAGCCCCCAAACGGCCCAGTAGGAGGCACGAACACCTCGCACGGGACCAATGCAACTTGTAGGAACTGACTGCGTAGTCCCGAGTCTCCCGGTTTGAGATTACGATGATAATTTGCGAAAATAACACTTAGACTTAAAAACAAGCCGTTAAATGGGGAAAACCCAAACCATTCCCAAAATGGCCCCGTAGGAGGAACGAACACCTCGAACGGGACCAATGTAACTTGTAGGAACTGACTGAGTAGTCCCGGGTCTCCCGGTTTGGGAGTATGATAATAATTTACAAAAAAAACACTTAGACTTAAAAATGAGCCGGTAAAGGGTGAAAACCCAAACCAACCCCCAAACGACCCCGTAGGAGGCACGAACACCTCGCACGGGACCAATGTTGATTGTAGGAACTGGCCGCGTAGTCCCGGTTCTCCCCGTTTGAGAGTATTATGATAATTTGCAAAAACCACACTTAGACTTAAAAACTAGCAGTTAAAGCATGAAAACCCAAACTAGCTCCCAAACGGTCCCATTGGAGGCACGAACACCTCGCACGGGACCAATGCAACTTGTAGGAACTGACCGCGTAGTCCCGGGTCTCCCCATTTGAGAGTACGACGATAATTTACAAAAATAACACTTACTAAAAAATAAGCCGTTAGAGGGTGAAAACCTAAACCAACCCCCAAATCAGCTGCCAAACGACCCCGTAGGAGGCCCGAACACATCGCACAGGACAAATGCAACTTGTACAAACTGACCGCGTAGTCCCGGGTCTCCCCGTTTGAGAGTATGACGATAATTTGCAAAAATTACACTTAGACTTAAAAACACGCCGTTAAAGGGTGAAAACCCAAACCAACCCCCAAACATCCCCATAGGAGGCACGAACACCTCGCGCGGGACCAATGTAACTTATAGGAACTGACCGCGTAGTCCCGGGTCTCCCGATTTGAGAGTGGGTTCATAATTTGCAAAAATAATACTTAGACTTAAAAATAATCATTTAAAGGGACAAAACCCAAACCTGCCCCCAAATGACCCCGTAGGAGGCCCGAACACCTCGCACGGGACTAATGCAACTTGTAGGAACTGAATGCGTTGTCCCGAGTCTCCCGATTTGAGAGTATGAGGATAATTTGTGAAAATAACACTTAGACTTAAAAACAAGCCGTTAAATGGGGAAAACACAAACCGGCCCCTAAACGACCCCGTAGGAGGATCGAACACCTCGCACGGGACCAATGCAACTTGTAGGAACTGACTGCATAGTCCCGGGTCTCCCGATTTGAGAGTATGATAATAATTTTCAAAAATAACAATTAGGCTTAAAAATAAGTTATTAAAGGGTGAAAACCCAAACCAGACCCCAAACGACCCCATAAGAAGCACAAACACCTCGTACGGGAGTAATACAACTTGTAGGAACTGACCGCGTAGTCCCAAGTCTCTCGATTTGAGAGTATGATGATAATTTTCAAAAATCTCCACTTAGACTTAAAAATAAGGCGTTAAAGGGAGAAAACCCAAATCAGCCCCCAAACGACCCCGTAGGAGGCAAGAAAACCTCGCACGAGACCGATGAAACTTAAAGGAACTGACCGCATAATCCCGGGTCTCCTAATTTGGGAGTATGATGATAATTTGCAAAAATCAAACTTAGGCTTAAAAATAAGTCGTTAAAGGGTGAAAACCCAAACCAGCCCCCAAACGGCCCCCTAAGAGGCACGGACATCTCGGATGGGACCAATGCAACTTGTAGGAACTGACCACGTTGTCCCGGGTCTCCTGATTTGAGAGTGTGATGATAATTTGAAAATATAACACTTTGACTTAAAAACAAGCCGTTAAAGGGTGAAAGCACAAAGCAGGCCCCAAACTGCCCCGTAGGAGGCACGAACACCTCGCACGGGACAAAAGAAACTTGTAGGAACTGACCGCGTAGTCCCGGGTCTCTTGATTTGAGAGTATGACGATAATTTGAAAAAATAACACTTACTAAAAAATAAGTCGTTAAAGGGTGAAAACCCAAACCAGGCCCCAAACGACCCCGTAAGAGGAACGAACACCTCGCACGGGACCATTGTAACTTGTAGGAACTGACCCGTAGTCTCGGGTCTCTTGGTTTGAGAGCATGATGATAATTAGCAAAAATAACACTTACTTAAAAATACGGCATTAAAGGGTGAAAACCCAAACCAGGCCCCAAACGACCCCGTAAGAGGAATGAACACCTCACACGGGACCAATGCAACTTGTAGGAACTAACACGTAGTCCCGGGTCTCTTGGTTTGAGAGCACGATGATAATTTGCAAAAATAACACTTAGACATAAAAATAAGGCATTAAAGGGTGAAAACCCAAACCATCCTCTAAACGGCCCCGTAGGAGGCACAAACACCTCGCACGGGAACAATGCAAATTGTAGGAACTGACTGCATAGTCCGGAGTCTCCCAGTTTGAGAGTATGACGATAATTTGCAAAAATAACACTTAGACTTAAAAACAAGCCGTTAAATGGGGAAAACCCAAACCATCCCCTAAACGGCCCCGTAGGAAGAACGAACACCTCGAACGGGACCAATGTAACTTGTAGGAACTGACTGCGTAGTCCCGAGTCTCCCGATTTGAGAGTATGATAATAATTTACAAACATAACACTTAGACTTAAAAACAAGCCGTTAAGGATGAAAACCCAAACCAACCCCCAAACGACCCGTAGGAGGCACAAACACCTCACACGGGACCAATGCAGCTTGTAGGAACTGACCGCGTAGTCCCGGGTCTCCCCGTTTGAGAGTATGATGATAATTTGCAAAAATCACACTTAGACTTGAAAACAAGCCGGTAAAGGGTGAAAACCCAAACCAATCCCCAAACGACCCCGTAGGAGGCACAAACACCTCACACGGGACCAATGCAACTTGTAGGAACTGACCGCGTTGTCCCAGGTCTCTCGATATGAGAGTATGATGATAATTTGCAAAAAAATATTTAGACTTAAAAAGAAGCCGTTAAAGGGTGAAAACCCAAACCTGCACCCAATTGGCCCCGTAAGAGGCACGAACACCTAGCACGGGACCAATGCAACTTGGTGGAACTGACCACGTTGTCCCGGGTCTCCTGATTGGAGAGTGTGAGGATAATTTGAAAAAATAAAACTTTGACTTAAAAACAAGCCGTTTAAGAGTGAAAACCCAAAGCAGGCCCCAAACGGCCCCGTAGGAGGCACGAACACCTCGCACGGGACCAAAGAAACTTGTTGGAACTGACCGCGTAGTCCCGGGTCTCCCCGTTTGAGAGTACGATGATAATTTGCAAAAATCACACTTAGACTTCAAAATAAGCCGGTAAAGGGTGAAAACCCAAACCGACCCCCAAACGACCCCGTAGGAGGCACGAACACCTCGTACGGGACCAATGGAGCTTGTAGGAACTGACCGCGTAGTCCCGGTTCTTCCCATTTGATAGTATGACGATAATTTACAAAAATCACACTTAGACTTAAAAAATAAGCCGTTAAAGGATGAAAACCCAAACCAACCCCCAAACGACCTCGTAGGAGGCACGAACACCTCGCATGGTTCCAATAAAACTTACAAGAACTAACCGCGTAGTCCCGGATCTCCCGATTTGAGAGTATGACGATAATTTAAAAAAATCACATTTAGACTTAAAAACTAGCCGATAAAGCGTGAAAACCCAAACCAACTCCCAAACGGTCCCGTAGGAGGCACGGACACCTTGTACGGGACTAATTCAACTTGTACAAACTGATCGCGTTGTCCTGTGTCTCTCGGTTTGAGAGTATGATGATAATTTGCAAAAATCACACTTAGACTTAAAAACACGCTGTTAAAGGGTGAAAACCTAAACCAGCCCCCAAACGACCCCGTTGGAGGCACGAACACCTCGCACGGGACCAATGCAACTTATAGGAAGTGACCGCGTAGTCTCGGGTCTCCCGGTTTGACAGTAGGTTGATAATTTGCAAAAATAATACTTAGACTTAAAAATAATCCATTAAAGGGAAAAAATCCAAACCTGCCCCCAAACGACCCCGTAGGAGGCCCGAACACCTCGCACGGGACTAATGCAACTTGTAGGAACTGAATGCATAGTCCCGGGTCTCCCTATTTAAGAGTATGATAGTAATTTGTAAAAATAACAATTAGACTTAAAAATAAGCTGTTAAAGGGTGAAAACCCAAACCAGGCCCCAAACGACCCAGTAAGAAGCACAACACCTCGCACGGGACTAATGCAACTTGTAGGAACCGACCGCGTAGTCCCGAGCCTCTTGGTTTTCGAGTATGATGATAATTTGCAAAAAACACCACTTAGACTTAAAAATAAGGCGTTAAAGGGTGAAAACCCAAACCATCCCCCAAACGACCCCGTAGGAGGTAAGAACACCTCGCATGGGACCAATGCAACTTGAAGGAACTGACCGTGTAGTCCTGGGTCTCTCAGTTTGAGAGTATGATGATAATTTGCAAAAATCAAACTTAGACCTATAAATAAGCCGTTAAACGGTGAAAACCCAAACCAACCCCAAACGACCCCGTAGAAGGTACGAATACCTCACACGGGACTAATGCAACTTGTAGGAACTGACTGCATTTTCCCAGGTGTCTTGATTTGAGAGTATGTTGATAATTTGCAAAAATAACACTTAGACTTGAAAACAAGCCGTTAAAGGGTGAAAACCCAAAGCAGCCCCCAAACGGCCCCGTAAGAGGCACGAACACCTCGCGCGGGACCAATGCAACTTGTAGGAACTGACCACGTTGTCCCCGGCCTCCTCATTTGAGGGTATGTCGATAATTTGCAAAAATCACACTTACTAAAAATAAGCCGTTAAAGGGTGAAAACCCAAACCAGCCCCCAAACGACCCCGTAGGAGGCCCGAACACCTCGCACGAGAAAAATGCAACTTGTACAAACTGACCGCGTAGTCCCGGGTCTCCCGGTTTGAGAGTATGATGATAATTGGCAAAAATCTCACTTAGACTTAAAAACATGACGTTAAAGGATGAAAACCCAAACCAGCCCACAAACGACCCCGTAGGAGGCACGAACACGTCGCACGAGACCAATGCAACTTATAGGAACTGATCGCGTAGTCTCGGGTCTCCCGATTTGAGAGTAGGTTGATAATTTGCAAAAATAATACTTAGACTTAATAATAATCGTTTAAAGGGACAAAACCTAAAACGTGCCCCCAAACGACCCCGTAGGAGGCCCGAGCACCTCGCACGGGACCAATGCTACTTGAAGGAACTGACCGCGTAGTCTTGGGTCTCCCGATTTGAGAGTATGATGATAATTTGAAAAAATAACACTTAGACTTAAAAACAAGCCGTTAAAGGGTGAAAACCCAAACGGGCCCCCAAACGACCCCGTAGGAGGCACGAACACCTCGTACGGGACCAATGAAACTTGTCTGAACTGACCGCATTGTCCCGGGTCTCTCGGTTTGAGAGTATGGCGATAATTTGAAAAAATAACACTTAGACTTATAAATAAGCCGTTAAAGGGTGAAAACCCAAACGACCCCGAAGAAGGTACGAACACCTTGCACGGGACCAATGCAACTTGTAGGAACTGACCGCGTTGTCCCGGGTGTCTTGATTTGAGAGTATGACAATAATTTGCAAAAATAAGACTTAGAATAGAAAACAAGCCGTTAAAGGGTGAAAACCTAAAGCAGCCCCCAAACGGCCCCGTAAGAGGCACGAACACCTCGCGCGGGACCAATGCAACTTGTAGGAACTATCCACGTTGTCCCGGGTCTCCTCGTTTGAGGGTATGACGATAATTTTCAAGAATCACACTTACTAAAATTTAGCCGTTAAAGGGTGAAAACCCAAACCAGCCTCCAAACGACCCCGTAGGAGGCCCGAACACCTCGTACGGGACAAATGCAACTTGTACAAACTGACCGCGTAGTCCCGGGTCTCCCGGTTTGAGAGTATAATGATAATTGGCAAAAATACACTTAGACTTAAAAATAAGCCGTAACAGGGTGAAAACCCAAACCATCCCCCAAACGACCCCGCAGGAGGCATGAACACCTCGCACGGGACCAATGCAACTTATACAAACAGACCGCGTAGTCCCGAGTCTCCTGGTTTGAGAGTAGGTTGATAATTTACAAAAATAATACTTAGACATAAAAATAATCTGTTAAAGGGACAAAACCTAAAACGTGCCCCCAAACCCGTAGGAGATCCGAGCACCTTGCACGGGACCAATGCTACTTGAAGGAACTGACCGCGTAGTCTGGGGTCTCCCGATTTGAGAGTATGATGATAATTCAAAAAAATCAAACATAGACTTAAAAACAAGCCCTTAAAGGGTGACAACAAAAACTAAGACCCAAACGACCCCGTACGAGGCACGAACACCTCGCACGGGACCAATGCAACTTGTAGGAACTGATCGTGTAGTCCCGGGTTTCTCGGTTTGAGAGTATGACAATAATTTAAAAAAATAACACTTAGACTTATAAAGAAGCCGTTAAAGGGTGAAAACCCAAACCAACCCCCAAACGACTCCATAGGAGGCACGAACACCTTGCACGGGACCAATAAAACTTATAGGAACTAACCACGTAGTCCCGAATCTCCCGATTTGAGAGTATGACGATAATTTAAAAAAATCACATTTAGACTTAAAAACTAGCCGATAAAGCGTGAAAACCCAAACCAACTCCCAAACGGTCCCGTAGGAGGCACGGACACCTTGTACGGGACTAATTCAACTTGTACAAACTGACCGCGTTGTCCTGTGTCTCTCGGTTTGAGAGTATGATGATAATTTGCAAAAATCACACTTAGACTTAAAAACACGCTGTTAAAGGGCGAAAACCTAAACCAGCCCCCAAACGACCCCGTAGGAGGCACGAACACCTCGCACGGGACCAATGCAACTTATAGGAAGTGACCGCGTAGTCCCGGGTCTCCCGGTTTGACAGTAGGTTGATAATTTGCAAAAATAATACTTAGACTTAAAAATAATCCATTAAAGGGAAAAAACCCAAACCTACCCCCAAACGACCCCGTAGGAGGCCCGAACACCTCGCACGGGACTAATGCAACTTGTAGGAACTGAATGCATAGTCCCGGGTCTCCCGATTTAAGAGTATGATAGTAATTTGTAAAAATAACAATTAGACTTAAAAATAAGCTGTTAAAGGGTGAAAACCCAAACCAGGCCCCAAACGACCCAGTAAGAAGCACAACACCTCGCACGGGACTAATGCAACTTGTAGGAACCGACCGCGTAGTCCCGAGCCTCTTGGTTTTCGAGTATGATGATAATTTGCAAAAAACACCACTTAGACTTAAAAATAAGGCGTTAAAGGGTGAAAACCCAAACCATCCCCCAAACGACCCCGTAGGAGGTAAGAACACCTCGCATGGGACCAATGCAACTTGAAGGAACTGACCGTGTAGTCCTGGGTCTCTCGGTTTGAGAGTATGATGATAATTTGCAAAAATCAAACTTAGACCTATAAATAAGCCGTTAAATGGTGAAAACCCAAACCAACCCCAAACGACCCCGTAGAAGGTACGAATACCTCACACGGGACTAATGCAACTTGTAGGAACTGACTGCATTTTCCCAGGTGTCTTGATTTGAGAGTATGTTGATAATTTGCAAAAATAACACTTAGACTTGAAAACAAGCCGTTAAAGGGTGAAAACCCAAAGCAGCCCCCAAACGGCCCCGTAAGAGGCACGAACACCTCGCGTGGGACCAATGCAACTTGTAGGAACTGACCACGTTGTCCCCGGCCTCCTCGTTTGAGGGTATGTCGATAATTTGCAAAAATCACACTTACTAAAAATAAGCCGTTAAAGGGTAAAAACCCAAACCAGCCCCCAAACGACCCCGTAGGAGGCCCGAACACCTCGCACGAGAAAAATGCAACTTGTACAAACGGACCGCGTAGTCCCGGGTCTCCCGGTTTGAGAGTATGATGATAATTGGCAAAAATCTCACTTAGACTTAAAAACATGACGTTAAAGGATGAAAACCCAAACCAGCCCACAAACGACCCCGTAGGAGGCACGAACACGTCGCACGAGACCAATGCAACTTATAGGAACTGATCGCGTAGTCTCGGGTCTCCCGGTTTGAGAGTAGGTTGATAATTTGCAAAAATAATACTTAGACTTAAAAATAATCGTTTAAAGGGACAAAACCTAAAACGTGCCCCCAAACGACCCCGTAGGAAGCCCGAACACCTCGCACGGGACCAATGCTACTTGAAGGAACTGACCGCGTAGTCTCGGGTCTCCCGATTTGAGAGTATGATGATAATTTGAAAAAATAACACTTAGACTTAAAAACAAGCCGTTAAAGGGTGAAAACCCAAACGGGCCCCCAAACGACCCCGTAGGAGGCACGAACACCTCGCACTGGACCAATGAAACTTGTATGAACTGACCGCATTGTCCCGGGTCTCTCGGTTTGAGAGTATGGCGATAATTTGAAAAAATAACACTTAGACTTATAAATAAGCCGTTAAAGGGTGAAAACCCAAACGACCCCGTAGAAGGTACGAACACCTTGCACGGGACCAATGCAACTTGTAGGAACTGACCGCGTTGTCCCGGGTGTCTTGATTTGAGAGTATGACAATAATTTGCAAAAATAAGACTTAGAATAGAAAATAAGCCGTTAAAGGGTGAAAACCTAAAGCAGCCCCCAAACGGCCCCGTAAGAGGCACGAACACCTCGCGCGGGACCAATGCAACTTGTAGGAACTATCCACGTTGTCCCGGGTCTCCTCGTTTGAGGGTATGACGATAATTTTCAAGAATCACACTTACTAAAATTTAGCCGTTAAAGGGTGAAAACCCAAACCAGCCTCCAAACGACCCCGTAGGAGGCCCGAACACCTCGTACGGGACAAATGCAACTTGTACAAACTGACCGCGTAGTCCCGGGTCTCCCGGTTTGAGAGTATAATGATAATTGGCAAAAATACACTTAGACTTAAAAACAAGCCGTAATAGGGTGAAAACCCAAACCATCCCCCAAACGACCCCGCAGGAGGCATGAACACCTCGCACGGGACCAATGCAACTTATACAAACAGACCGCGTAGTCCCGAGTCTCCTGGTTTGAGAGTAGGTTGATAATTTACAAAAATAATACTTAGACATAAAAATAATCTGTTAAAGGGACAAAACCTAAAACGTGCCCCCAAACCCGTAGGAGATCCGAGCACCTTGCACGGGACCAATGCTACTTGAAGGAACTGACCGCGTAGTCTCGGGTCTCCCGATTTGAGAGTATGATGATAATTCAAAAAAATCAAACATAGACTTAAAAACAAGCCCTTAAAGGGTGACAACAAAAACTAAGACCCAAACGACCCCGTACGAGGCACGAACACCTCGCACGGGACCAATGCAACTTGTAGGAACTGATCGTGTAGTCCCGGGTTTCTCGGTTTGAGAGTATGACAATAATTTAAAAAAATAACACTTAGACTTATAAAGAAGCCGTTAAAGGGTGAAAACCCAAACCAACCCCCAAACGACTCCATAGGAGGCACGAACACCTTGCACGGGACCAATAAAACTTATAGGAACTAACCACGTAGTCCCGAATCTCCCGATTTGAGAGTATGACGATAATTTGAAAAATCACACTTAGACTTAAAAACTAGCCGTTAAAGCGTGAAAACCGAAACCAGCTCCCAAACGGTCCCGTAAGAGGAACGAATACCTCGCACGGGACCAATGCAACTTGTAGGAATTGACCACGTAGTCTAGGGTCTCCCGGTTTGAGAGTATGACGATAATTTGCAAAAATAACACTTACTAAAAAATAAGCCGTTGAAGGGTGAAAACCCATACCAACCCCCAAACGACCCTGTAGGAGGCCCGAACACCTCGTACGGGACAAATGCAACTTGTACAAACAAACCGCGTAGTCCCGGGTCTCCCAGTTTGAGAGTATGATAATAATTGGCAAAACTCACACTTAGACTTAAAAACATGTCGTTAAAGGGTGAAAACCCAAACCATCCCACAAACGACCCCATAGGAGGCACGAACACGTCCCACGGGACCAATGCAACTTATAGGAACTGATCGCGTAGTCTCGGGTCTCACGGTTTGAGAGTAGGTTGATAATTTTCAAAAATAATACGTAGACTTAAAAATAATCCGTTAAAGGGACAAAACCCAAACCTGCCCCCAAACGACCCCGTAGGAGGCCCGAACACCTCGCACGGGACTAATGCAACATGTAGGAACTGAATGCGTAGTCCCGAGTCCTCCGATTTGAGAGTACGAGGATAATTTGCAAAAATTACACTTAGACTTAAAAATAAGTCGTTAAATGGGGAAAACCCAAACCAGCCCCTAAACGGCCATGTAGGAGGCGCGGACACCTCGCACGGGACCAATCCAACTTGTAGGAACTGACTGCGTAGTCCCGGGTCTCCCAGTTTGAGAGTATGATAATAATTTGCAAAAATAACACTTAGACTTAAAAACAAGCCATTAAAGGTTGAAAACCCAAACCATCCCCCAAACGACCCCGTAGGAGGCACGAACACCTCACACGGGACCAATGCAACTTGTACTCACTGACCGCATTGTCCCGGGTCTCCCCGTTTGAGAGTATGACGATAATTTTCAAAAATCACACTTAGACTTAAAAATAGGCCGCTAAAGGGGGAAAACCTAAACCAACTCCCAAACGGTCCCGTAGGAGTCACGAACACCTCGCACGGGACTAATGCAACTTACATGAACTGACCATGTAGTCTCGGGTCTCCCGGTTTAAGAGTGTGACAATAATTCGAAAAAATAACACTTAGACTTAAAAATAAGCCGTTAAAGGGTGAAAACCCAAAGTAGGCCCCAAACGGCCCCGTAGGAGGCACGAATACCTCGCACGGGACGAAATTAACTTGTTGGAACTGACCGCGTAGTCCCGGGTCTCCTGATTTGAGAGTATGATGATAATTTGCAAAAATAACACTTACTAAAAAATAATTCGTTAAAGGGTGAAAACCCAAACCAGGCCCAAAACGACCCCGTATGAGGAACGAACACCTCGCACGGGACCAATGCAACTTGTAGGAACTGACCCGTAGTCCCGGGTCTCTTGGTTTGAGAGCATGATTATAATTAGCAAAAATAACACATAGACTTAAAAATAAGGCATTAAAGGGTGAAAACCAAAACCCGGCCCCAAACAACCCCATAAAAGGAACAAACACCTCACGCGGGACCAATGCAACTTTTAGGAACTAACCCGTAGTCCCGGGTCTCTTGGTTTGAGAGCATGATGATAATTAGCAAAAAAAAAACACTTAGAATTAAAAATAAGGCATTAAAGGGTGAAAGCCCAAACCAGCTCCATAGGAGGCATGAACACCTCGTACGGGACCAATGCAACTTGTAGGAACTAACTGCGTCGTGTCGAGTCTCCCGGTTTGAGAGTATGATGATAATTTACAAAACTAACACTTAGACTTAAAAACAAGCCGTTAAATGGACAAAACCCAAACCAGTCCCTAAACGGCCCCGTAGGAGGCACGAACATATCGCACGAGACCTATGCAACTTATAGGAACTGATTGCGTAGTCCCGGGTCTCCCGATTTGAGAGTATGATAATAATTTACAAAAAAAACACTTAGATTTAAATACAAGCCGTTAAAGGGTGAAAACCAAAAGCAGGCCCCGAACGGCCCCGTAGGAGGCACGAACACCTCTCACGGGACCAATGCAACTTGTAGGAACTGACCGCGAGTCCAGGGTCTCCCAATTTGAGAGTATGACGATAATTTACAAACATAACACTTAGACTTAAAAATAAGCCGTTAAAGGGGAAAAACCCAAACCAGCCCTCAAACGACCCCGTAGGAGGCACAAACACCTCGCACGGGACCAATAAAACATATAGGATCTAACCGCGTAGTCACGGATCTCTCGATTTGAGAGTATGATAATAATTTACAAAAATCGCGCTTAGACTCAAAAACACTCCGCTAAAGGGTGAAAAACCAAACTAGGCCCCAAATGACCCCGTAGGAGGCACGAACACCTCACACGGGACCAACACAACTTGTAGGAACTGACCGCGTAGTCTCGGTTCTCTCAGTTTGAGAGTATGTCGATAATTTGCGAAAATCACACTTAGACTTGAAAATAAGCCGTTAAAGGGTGAAAACCCAAACCAGCCCTAAATGGCCCCGTAGAAGGCACGAACACCTCGCACGGGACCAATGCAACTAGTAGGAACTGATCGCGTAGTCCCGGGTCTCCCGGTTTGAGAGTATGACAATAATTTGTAAAAATCACACTTAGACTTAAAACACGTCGTTAAAGGGTCAAAACCAAAACCAAGCCCCAAACGACCCCGTAGGAGGCACGAACACCTCGCACGGGACCAATGTAACTTGTAGGAACTGACCGTGTAGTCCCGGGTTTCTCGGTTTGAGAGTATGACAATAATTTAAAAAAATAACACTTAGACTTATAAATAAGCCGTTAAAGGGTGAAAACCCAAACCAACCCCCAAACGACTCCATAGGAGGCACGAACACCTTGCACGGGACCAATAAGACTTATAGGAACTAACCACGTAGTCCCGATTCTCCCGATTTGAGAGTATGACGATAATTTGAAAATTCACACTTAGACTTAAAAACTAGCCGTTAAAGCGTGAAAACCCAAACCAGCTCCCAAACGGTCCCGTAAGAGGCACGAACACCTCGTACGGGACCAATGCAACTTGTAGGAACTGACCACGTAGTCTAGGGTCTCCCGGTTTGAGAGTATGACGATAATTTGAAAAAATAACACTTACTAAAAAATAAGCCGTTGAAGGGTGAAAACCCAAACCAGCCCCCAAACGACCCTGTAGGAGGCCCGAACACCTCGCACGGGACAAATGCAACTTGTACAAACAAACCGCGTAGTCCCGGGTCTCCCAGTTTGAGAGTATGATAATAATTGGCAAAAATCACACTTAGACTTAAAAACATGCCGTTAAGGGGTGAAAACCCAAACCATCCCACAAATGACCCCATAGGAGGCACGAACACATCGCACGGGACCAATGCAACTTATAGGAACTGATCGCGTAGTCTCGGGTCTCACGGTTTGAGAGTAGGTTGATAATTTGAAAAAATAATACGTAGACTTAAAAATAATCCGTTAAAGGGACAAAACCCAAACCTGCCCCCAAACGACCCCGTAGGAGGCCCGAACACCTCGCACGGGACTAATGCAACATGTAGGAAGTGAATGCATAGTCCCGAGTCCTCCGATTTGAGAGTATGAGGATAATTTGCAAAAATTACACTTAGACTTAAAAATAAGCCGTTAAATGGGGAAAACCCAAACCAGCCCCTAAACGGCCATGTAGGAGGCACGGACACCTCGCACGGGACCAATCCAACTTGTAGGAACTGACTGCGTAGTCCCGGGTCTCCCAGTTTGAGAGTATGATAATAATTTGCAAAAATAACACTTAGACTTAAAAACAAGCCATTAAAGGTTGAAAACCCAAACCATCCCCCAAACGACCCCGTAGGAGGCACGAACACCTCACACGGGACCAATGCAACTTGTACTCACTGACCGCATTGTCCCGGGTCTCCCCGTTTGAGAGTATGACGATAATTTTCAAAAATCACACTTAGACTTAAAAATAGGCCGCTAAAGGGGGAAAACCTAAACCAACTCCCAAACGGTCCCGTAAGAGTCACGAACACCTCGCACGGGACTAATGCAACTTACATGAACTGACCATGTAGTCTCGGGTCTCCCGGTTTAAGAGTGTGACAATAATTCGAAAAAATAACACTTAGACTTAAAAATAAGCCGTTAAAGGGTGAAAACCCAAAGTACGCCCCAAACAGCCCCGTAGGAGGCACGAATACCTCGCACGGGACCAAATTAACTTGTAGGAACTGACCGCGTAGTCACGGGTCTCCCGATTTGAGAGTATGATGATAATTTGCAAAAATAACACTTACTAAAAAATAATTCGTTAAAGGGTGAAAACCCAAACCAGGCCCAAAACGACCCCGTATGAGGAACGAACACCTCGCACGGGACCAATGCAACTTGTAGGAACTGACCCGTAGTCCCGGGTCTCTTGGTTTGAGAGCATGATGATAATTAGCAAAAATAACACATAGACTTAAAAATAAGGCATTAAAGGGTGAAAACCAAAACCCGGCCCCAAACAACCCCGTAAAAGGAACAAACACCTCACGCGGGACCAATGCAACTTTTAGGAACTAACCCGTAGTCCCGGGTCTCTTGGTTTGAGAGCATGATGATAATTAGCAAAAAAAAAACACTTAGAATTAAAAATAAGGCATTAAAGGGTGAAAGCCCAAACCAGCTCCATAGGAGGCATGAACACCTCGTACGGGACCAATGCAACTTGTAGGAACTAACTGCGTCGTGTCGAGTCTCCCGGTTTGAGAGTATGGCGATAATTTACAAAACTAACACTTAGACTTAAAAACAAGCCGTTAAATGGACAAAACCCAAACCAGTCCCTAAACGGCCCCGTAGGAGGCACGAACATCTCGCAGGAGACCTATGCAACTTATAGGAACTGATTGCGTAGTCCCGGGTCTCCCGATTTGAGAGTATGATAATAATTTACAAAAATAACACTTAGATTTAAATACAAGCCGTTAAAGGGTGAAAACCAAAAGCAGGCCCCGAACGGCCCCATAGGAGGCACGAACACCTCTCACGGGACCAATGCAACTTGTAGGAACTGACCGCGAGTCTAGGGTCTCCCAATTTGAGAGTATGACGATAATTTACAAACATAACACTTAGACTTAAAAATAAGCCGTTAAAGGGGGAAAACCCAAACCAGCCCCCAAATGACCCCGTAGGAGGCACAAACACCTCGCACGGGACCAATAAAACATATAGGATCTAACCGCGTAGTCACGGATCTCTCGATTTGAGAGTATGATAATAATTTACAAAAATCGAGCTTAGACTCAAAAACACTCCGCTAAAGGGTGAAAAACCAAACTAGGCCCCAAATGACCCCGTAGGAGGCACGAACACCTCGCACGGGACCAACACAACTTGTAGGAACTGACCGCGTAGTCTCGGTTCTCTCAGTTTGAGAGTATGTCGATAATTTGCGAAAATCACACTTAGACTTGAAAATAAGCCGTTAAAGGGTGAAAACCCAAACCAGCCCTAAATGGCCCCGTAGAAGGCACGAACACCTCGCACGGGACCAATGCAACTAGTAGGAACTGACCGCGTAGTCCCGGGTCTCCCGGTTTGAGAGTATGACAATAATTTGTAAAAATCACACTTAGACTTAAAAACACGCCGTTAAAGGGTCAAAACCCAAACCAAGCCCCAAACGACCCCATAGGAGGCACGAACACCTCGCACGGGACCAATGTAACTTGTAGGAACTGGCCGTGTAGTCCCGGGTCTCCCCATTTGAGAGTACGACGATAATTTGCAAAAATCACACTTAGACTTAAAAATAGGCCGTTAAAGGGTGAAAACCTAACCAGCCCCAAAACGTCCCCATAGGAGGCACGAACACCTCGCACGAGACCCATAAAGCTTGTAGGAACTGACATCGTAGTCTTGAGTCTCCCGGTTTGAGAGTATGATGATAATTTGAAAAAATCACACTTAGACTTAAAAACTCGTCGTTAAAGGGTCAAAACCCAAACCAAGCCCCAAACGACCCCGTAGGAGGCAGGAACACCTCGCACGGGCCGGGTCTCCCCATTTGAGAGTATGACGATAATTTGCAAAAATCACACTTAGACTTAAAAATAGGCCGTTAAAGGGTCAAAACCTAACCAGCCCCAAAACATCCCCATAGGAGGCGCGAACACCTCGCACGGGACCAATGCAACTTGTAGGAACTGACCGCGTAGTCCCGGGTCTCCCGATTTAAGAGTGTGATGATAATTTGAAAAAATAAAACTTAGACTTAAAAACAAGCCGTTAAAGGGTGAAAACCCAAACCAGGCCCCAAACGACCCCGTAGGAGGCACAAACACCTCGCACGGGACCAGTGCAGCTTGTAGGAACTCACCGCGTAGTCCCGGGTCTCCCCGTTTGATTGTATGTTGATAATTTGCAAAAATCACACTTAGACTTAAAAATAAGCCTTTAAAGGGTGAAAACCCAAACCAGGACCCAAACGACCCCGTAGGAGGCACGAACACCTCGCACGAGACCAATGCATCTTGTAGGTACAAATCGCGTTGTCTCGGGTCTCTCAATTTCAGAGTATGATGATAATTTGAAAAAATAACACTAAGACTTATAAATAAGCCATTAAAGGGTGAAAACCCAAACCAGCCCCCAAATGACCCCGTAGAAGGTACGAACACCTCGCACGGGACCAATGCAACTTGTAGGAACTGGCCGCGTTGTCCCGGGTCTCTCGATTTGAGAGTATGATGATAATTTGCAAAACTACACTTAGACTTAAGGATAAGCCGTTAAATGGAGAAAACCCAAACTAGCCCCTAAACGGCCCCGTAGGAGGCACGAACACCTCACTCGGGACCAATGCAACTTATAGGAACCAACTGCGTAGTCCCGGGTCTCTCGGTTTGAGAGTATGATAATAATTTACAAAAATAACACTTAGACTAATAAACAACCGTTAAAGGGTGAAAACCCAAAGCAGGCCCCAAACAGCCTCGTAGAAGGCACGAACGCCTCGCACGGGACCAATGCAACTTGTAGGAACTGACCGCGTAGTCCCGGGTCTCCCGATTTGAGAGTATGATGATAATTTACAAACATAACACTTAGACTCAAAAACAAGCCGTTAAAGGGTGAAAACCAAAACAAACCCCCAAACGACCCCGTAGGAGGCACGAACACCTAGCAAGGGACCAATACAACTTGTAGGAACTGATCGCGTAGTCCCGGGTGTCCCCATTTGAGAGTTTGACGATAATTTGCAAAAATCACACTTAGACTTAAAAATAAGCCGTTAAAGGGTGAAAACCCAAACCAGCCCCCAAACGACCCCGTAGGAGGCACAAACACCTTGCACGGGACTAATAAAACATATAGGAACTTTCCGCATTGTCCCGGATCTCCCGATTTGAGAGTATGACGATAATTTGAAAAAATCACACTTAGACTTAAAAACTAGTCGTTAGAGCGTGAAAACCCAAACCAGCTCCCAAACGGTTTCGTAGGAGGCACGAACACCTCGCACAGGACCAATACAACTTGTAGGAACTGACCACGTAGTGTCTGGTCTCGCGGTTTGAGAGTATGACGATAATTTGCAAAAATAACACTTACTAAAAAATGAGCCGTTAAAGGGTAAAAACCCAAACCAGCCCCAAAACAACCCCGTAGGAGGCATGAACACCTTGCACGGGACCAATGCAGCTTGTAGGAACTAAGCGCGTAGTCCCGAGTCTCCCCGTTTGAGAGTATGTCGATAATTTGCAAAAATCACACTTAGACTTAAAAATAAGCCGTTAAAGGGTGAAAACCTAAACCAATCCCCAAACGGCCCCGTAGGAGGCACGAACACCTCGCACGGGACCAATAAAACTTGCAGGAACTCACCGCATAGTCCCGGGTCTCTCAGTTTAAGAGTATGACGATAATTTGTAAAAATCACACTTAGACTTAAAAACTAGCCGTTAAAGCATGAAAACCCAATCCAGCTCCCAAACGGTCCCGTTGGAGGCACGAACACCTCGCACGGGACCAATTCAACTTGTAGGAACTGACCGCGTAGTCCCGGGTCTCCCCATTTGAGAGTATGCCGATAATTTGCAAAAATCACACTTAGACTTAAAAATAAGCCGTTAAAGGGTGAAAACCCAAACCAGCCCCCAAACGACCCTATAAGAGGCACAAACACCTCGCACGGGACCAATAAAACATATAGGAACTTATCGTGTAGTCCCGGGTCTCCCCATTTGAGAGTATGATGATAATTTGCAAAAATCACACTTAGACTTAAAAACCCGTCGTTAAACGGGGAAAACCCAAACCATCCCCTAAACGTCCCCGTTGGAGGCACGAACACCTTGCACGACACCAATGCAACTTGTAGGAACTGACAGCGTAGTCCCGAGTCTCCCATTTTGAGAAGATGATAATAATTTATCAAAAATAACACTTAGACTTAAAAACAAGCCGTGAAAGGGTGAAAACCCAAAGCAGGCCCCAAACGGACCCGTAGGAGGCACGAACACCTCGCACGGGACCAAAGAAACTTGTGGGAACTAACCGCGTAGTCCCGGGTCTCCCAGTTTGAGAATATGACATTAATTTACAAAAATAACACTTAGACTTAAAAATAAGCCGTTAAAGGGTGAAAACCCAAACCAGCACCCAAATGACCCCGTAGGAGGCACGAACACCTCGCACGGGACAGCTTGTAGGAACTGACCGCCTAGTCCGGGGTCTCCCGATTTGAGAGTACGACGATAATTTACAAAAATAACACTTAGACTTCAAAACAAGACGTTAAAGGGTGAAAACCCAAACCAGCCCCCAAACAACCCCATAGAAGGCACGAACACCTCGCACGGGACCAATCCAGCTTGTAGGAACCGACCGCGTAGTCCCGAGTCTCCCCGTTTGAGAGTATGATGATAATTTACAAAAATCACACTTAGACTTATAAACAAGCCGTTAAAGGGTTAAAACCTAAACCATCCCCCAAACGACCCCGTAGGAGGCATGAATAACTCGCACGGGACAAATAAAACTTATAGGAACTAACAACATAGTCTCGAATCTTCCGATTTGAGAGTAAGATGCTAATTTGCAAAAATCACACTCAGATTTTAAAACAAGCCGTTAAAGGGTGAAAACCGAAAACAGCCCCCAAACGACCCCGTGAGAGGCACGAACACCTCACATGGGACCAATGCACCTTGTAGGAACTAACCGCGTAGTCTTGGGTCTCTCGGTTTGAGAGTATGACGATAATTTGTAAAAATCACCACTTAGACTTAAAAATAAGGCATTAAAGGGTGAAAACCCAAACCAGCTCCCAAACGACCCCGTAGGAGGCAAGAACACCTCGCACGGGACCAATGCAACTTGAAGGAACTGATCACGTAGTCCCGGGTCACCCGGTTTGAGAGTATGATGATAATTTTCAAAAATCAAACTTAGACTTAAAACAAGTCGTTACAGGGTGAAAACCCAAACCTGGACCCAAACGACCCCGTAGGAGGCACGAACACCTCGCACGGGACCAATGCAACTTGTAAGAACTGATCGCGTTGTCCCGAGTCTGTCAGTTTGAGAGTATGATGATAATTTGAAAAAATAAAACATAGACTTATAAATAAGCCGTTAAAGGGTGAAAACCCAAACCAGGCCCCCAAACGACCCCGTAGAAGGTACGAACACCTCGCACGTGACAAATGCAACTCGTAGGACCTGATCACGTTGTCCCGGGTCTCTCGATTTGAGAGTATGATGATAATTTGCAAAAATAACACTTAGACTTGAAAACAAGCCATTAAAGGGTGAAAACCCAAAGCAGCCCCCAAACGGCCCCGTAAGAGGTACGAACACCTCCCGCGGGACCAATGCAACTTCTAGGAACTGACCACGTTGTCCCGGGTGTCCACGTTTGAGGGTATAACGATAATTTGAAAAAATCACACTTAGACTTAAAAATAAGCCGTTATTGGGAGAAAACCAAACCAGCCCCCAAACGACTCCATAGGAGGCATGAACACCTCGCACGGGACCAACAAAACTTATAAGAACTAACCGCGTAGTCCCGGATCTCCCGATTTGAGAGTATGACAATAATTTGAAAACATCACACTTAGACTTAAAAACTAGCCGTTAAAGCGTGAAAACCCAAACCACCTCCGAAACGGTCCCGTAGGAGGCACGAACACCTCGCACGGGACCAACGCAACTTGTAGGAACTGACCACGTAGTCCCGAGTCTCTCGGTTTTAGAGTATGATGATACTTTGCAAAAATCATCACTAAGACACAAAAATAAGGCGTTAAAGGGAGAAAACCCAAACTAGCCCACAAACGACCCCGTAGGAGGCCCGAACACCTCGCACGGGACAAATGCAACTTGTACAAACTGACCGCATAGTCCCGGGTCTTTCGATTTGAGAGTATGATGATAATGGGCAAAAATGACACTTAGACTTAAAAACATGCCGTTAAAGGGTGAAAACCCAAACCAGCCCACAAACGACCTTGTAGGAGGCACGAACATGTCGCACGGGACCAATGCAACTTATAGTAACTGATCCCGTAGTCCCGGGTCTCCCAATTTGAGAGTAGGTTGATAATTTGCAAAAATAATACTTACACTTAAAAATAATCCGTTAAAGGGACAAAACCCAAACCTGCCCCCAAACGACCCCGTAGGAGGCCCGAACACCTCGCACAGGACTAATGCAACTTGTAGGAACTGAATGCGTAGTCCCGAGTCCTCCGATTCGCGAGTATGAGGACAATTTGCAAAAATTACACTTAGACTTAAAAATAAGCCGTTAAATGGGGAAAACCCAAACCAACCCCTAAATGGCCCCGTAGGAGGCACGAACACCTCGCACGGGACCAATGCAACTTGTAGGAACTGACTGCGTAGTCCCGGGTCTCCCGATTTGAGAGTATGATAATAATTTGCAAAAATAACACTTAGACTTAAAAATAAGCCATTAAAGGGTGAAAACCCAAACTAGCCCCCAAACGACCCCGTAGGGGGCCCGAACACCTCGCACGGGACCAATGCACCTTGTAGGAACTGACTCCGTAGAGTATGACGATAATTTGCAAAAATCACATTTAGACTTAAAAATAAGTTGTTGAAGGGTGAAAACCTAAACCAGCCCCCAAACGGCTTGTAGGAACTAACTGCGTAGTCCCGGGTCTCCTGATTTGAGAGTATGACGATAATTTGAAAAAATCACACTTAGACTTAAAAACTAGCCGTTAAAGCATTAAAACCCAAACCAACTGCCAAACGGTCCCGTAGGAGTCACGAACACCTCGCACGGGACCAATGCAACTTACAAGAACTGACCGCGTAGTCTCGGGTATCCCGGTTTGAGAGAGTGACGATAATTTAAAAAAATAATACTTAGACTTTAAAATAAACCATTAAAGGGTGAAAACCCAAGGTAGACCCCAAACGGCCCCGTAGGAGGCACAAATACCTCGCACGGGACCAAATTAACTTGTATCAACTGACAGCGTAGTCCCGAGCCTCCCGATTTGAGAGTATGACGATAATTGGCAAAAATAACACTTATGAAAAAATAAGCCGATAAAGGGTGAAAACCCAAACCAGTCCCCAAACGACCCCGTATGACGAACGAACACCTTGCACGGGACCAATGCAACTTGTAGGAACTGACCCGTTGTCCTGGATCTCTTAGTTTGAGAGCATGACGATAATTAGCAAAAATAACACTTAGACTTAAAAATAAGACATTAAAGGGTGAAACCCAAACCAGGCCCCAAACGACCCCGTAAGAGGAACAAACATCTCGCACGGGACCAATGCAACTTGTAGGAACTTACCTATAGTCCCGGGTCTCTTGGTTTGAGAGCATGACAGTAATTTGCAAAAATAACACTTAGAATTAAAAATAAAGCATTAAAGGGGGAAAGCCCAAACCAGCCCCATAGGAGGAACGAACACCTCGCACGGGACCAATGCAACTTATAGGAACTGACTGCGTAGTCCCTGGTCTCCCGATTTGAGAGTATGATAATAATTTACAAAAATAACACTTAGACTTAAAAACAAGTCGTTAAAGGGTCAAAACCCAAAGCAGGCTCCAAACGGCCCCGTAGGAGGCAGGAACACCTCGCACGGGACCAATGCAACTTGTAGGAACTGACCGCGTCGTCCCGAGTCTCCCGATTTGAGAGTATGACAATAATTTACAAACATAACACTTAGACTTAAAAACTAGCCGTTAAAGGGTGAAAATCCAAACCAACCCCTAAAGGACCCCGTAGGAGGCACGAACACCTCGCACGGGACCAATGCAGCTTGTAGGAACTGACCATGTAGTCCCGGGTCTCCCCGTTTGAGAATATGACAATAATTTGCAAAAATATAACTTAGACTTAAAAATAAGCCGTTAAAGGGTGAAAACCCAAACGAGCCCCCAAACGACCCCGTAGGAGGCAAAAACACCTCGCACGGGACCAATAAAACATATACGAACTAACCGTGTAGTCCCGGATCTCCCGATTTGAGAGTATGACGATAATTTTAAAAAATCACACTTAGACTTAAAAACTAGCCGTTAGAGCGTGAAAACCGAAACCAGCTCCGAAACGGTCCTGTAGGAGGCACGAACACCTCGTACGGGACCAATGCAACTTGTAGGAACTGACCACGTAGTCACGGGTCTCGCGATTCGAGAGTATGAAGATAATTTGCAAAAATAACTCTTACTAAAAAATGAGCCGTTAAAGGGTGAAAACCCAAACCAGCCCACAAACGACCCCGTAGGAGGCACGAACACCTTGTACGGGACCAATGCATCTTGTAGGAACTGACCGCGTAGTCCCGGGTCTCCCCGTTTGAGAGTATGACGATAATTTACAAAAATCACATTTAGACTTAAAAATAAGTCGTTAAAGGGTGAAAACATAAACCAACCCCCAAACGGCCCCGTAGGAGGCACGAACACCTCGCACGGGACCAATAAAACGTATAGGAACTCAGTGCGTAGTCCCGGGTCTCTCGATTTGAGAGTATGACGATAATTTGAAAAAATCACACTTAGACTTAAAAACAAGCCGTTAAAGCATGAAAACCCAATCCAGCTCCCAAACGGTCCCGTTGGAGGCACGAACACCTCGCACGGGACCAATGCAACTTGTAGGAACTGACCGCGTAGTCCCGGGTCTCCCCATTTGAGAGTATGCCGATAATTTGCAAAAATCACACTTAGACTTAAAAATAAGCCGTTAAAGGGTGAAAACCCAAACCAGCCCCCAAACAGCCCCGTAGAAGGCACGAACACCTCGCACGGGACCAATGCAACTTATAGGAATAGACAGCGTAGTCTCGAGTCTCCCGTTTTGAGAGTATGGCGATAATTATCAAAAATCACACTTAGACTTAAAAATAAGCCGTAAAAGGGTGAAAACCTAACCAGCCCCCAAACGGCCCCGTAGGAGGCACGAACACCTTGGACGGGACCAATAAAATATGTAGGAACTCACCGCGTAGTCTCGGGTCTCCCGGTTTGAGATTATGATGATAATTTGAAAAAATTACACTTAGACTTAGAAATTAGCCGTTAGAGTGTGAAAACCCAAACCAGCTCCCAAACGGTCCCGTAGGAGGCACCAACACCTCGCACGGGACCAATGCAACTTGTAGGAACTGACCACGTAGTCCCAGGTCTCCCGATTTGAGAGTATGACGATAATTTGAAAAAATAACACTTACTAAATAATGAGTCGTTAAAGGGTGAAAACCCAAACCAGCCCCCAAACGACCCTGTAGGAGGCACGAACACCTTCCATGGGACCAATGCAGCTTGTAGGAACTGACCGCGTAGTCCCAGGTCTCCCCGTTTGATAGTATAACGATAATTTGGAAAAATCACACTTAGACTTAAAAATAAGCTGTTAACCGGTGAAAACCTAAACCAGCCTCCAAACGGCCCCGTAGAAGGCACGAAAACCTCGCACGGGACCAATGCAACTTATAGGAACTAACTGTGTAGTCTCGGGTCTCCCAGTTTGAGAGTATGATAATAATTTTCAAAAATAACACTGAGAGATAAAAATAAGCCATTAAAGGCTGAAAACCCAAAGCAGGCCCCAAACGGCCCCGTAGGAGGCACAAACACCTCTCAAGGGACCAATGCAACTTGTAGGAACTGACCTCGTAGTCCCGGTTCATCCAACTTGAGAGTATGACGATAATTTACATACATAAAACTTAGACCTAAAAACAAGCCGTTAAAGGGTGAAAACCCCAACCAACCCCCAAACGACCCCGTAGGAGACATGAACACCTCGCACGGGACCAATGCAGCTTGTAGGAACTGACCGCGTAGTCCCGGGTCTCCCCGTTTGAGAGTATGATGGTAATATGGAAAAATCACACTTAGACTTAAAAATAAGCCGTTAAAGGGTGAAAACCCAAACCAGCCCCCAAACAACCCCGTAGGTGGCACAAACACCTGGCACGAGACCAATAACACATATAGGAACTTACCGTGTAGTCCCGAATCTCCTAATTTGAGAGTATGACGATAATTTTAAAAAATCACCCTTAGACTTAAAAACTAGCCATTAGAGCGTGAAAACCCAAACTAGCTCCCAAACGGTCCCGTAGGAAGCACGAACACCTTGCACGGGACCAATACAACTTATAGGAACTGACCACGTAGTCTCGAGTCTCCCGATTTGAGAATATGATGTTAATTTGCAAAACTAACACTTACTAAAAAATGAGCCGTTGAAGGGTGAAAACCGAAACCAGCCCCCAAACGACCCTTTAGGAGGCACGAACACCTTGCACGAGACCAATGCATCTTGTAAGAACTGACCGCGTAGTCCCAGGTCTCCCCGTTTGTGAGTGTGGAGATAATTTGCAAAAATCACACGTAGACTTAAAAATAAGCCGTTAAAGGGTGAAAACCTAAACCAGCCGCCAAACGGCCCCGTAGGAGGAACGAACACCTCGCACAGGACCAATAAAACTTATAGGAACTTACCGCGTAGTCCTGGGTCTCCCGGTTTGAGAGTATGATGATAATTTGAAAAAATCACACTTAGACTTAAAAACTAGTCGTTAAAGCGTGAAAACCCAAACCATCTCCCAAACGGTCCCGTCGGAGGTACGAACACCTCGCATGGGACCAATGCAACTTGTAGGAACTGACCGCGTAGTCCCGGGTCTCCCCGTTTGAGAGTATGACTATTATTTGCAAAAATCACACTTAGACTTAAAAAAAAGTCTTTAAATGGGGAAAACTCAAACCAGCCCCTAAACGGCCCCGTAGGAGGCACGAACACCTCCCACGGGACCAATGCAACTTGTAGGAACTGACAACGTAGTCCCGAGTCTCTCGGTTTTAGAGTATGACGATATTTTTCAAAAATCACTACTAAGACATAAAAACAAGGCGTTAAAGGGTTAAAACCCAAACTAGCCCACAAACGACCCCATAGGAGGCCCGAACACCTCGCACAGGACAAATGCAACTTGTACAAACTGACCGCATAGTCCCGGGTCTCCCGATTTGAGAGTATGATGATAATTGGCAAAAATCACACTTAGACTTAAAAACATGCCGTTAAAGGGTGAAAACCCAAACCAGCCCACAAACGACCTCGTAGGAGGCACGACCACATCGCACGGGACCAATGCAACTTATAGGAACTGATCGCGTAGTCCCGGGTCTCCCGATTTGAGAGTAGGTTGATAATTTGCAAAAATAATACTTAGACTTAAAAATAATCCGTTAAAGGGACAAAACCCAAACCTGCCCCCAAACGACCCCGTAGGAGGCCTGAACACCTCGCACGGGACTAATGCAACTTGTAGGAACTGAATGCGTAGTCTCGAGTCCTCCGTTTCGCGAGTATGAGGAAAATTTGCAAAAATTACACTTAGACTTAAAAACAAGCCGTTAAATGGGGAAAACCCAAACCAGCCCCTAAATGGCCCCGTAGGAGGCACGAACACCTCGCACGGGACCAATGCAACTTGTAGGAACTGACTGTGTAGTCCCGGGTCTCCCGATTTTAGAGTATGATAATAATTTTCAAAAATAACACTTAGACTTAAAAATAATACATTAAAGGGTGAAAACCCAAACCAGCCCCCAAACGACCCCGTAGGAGGCACGAACACCTCGCACGGGACCAATGCACCTTGTAGGAGCTGACTACGTAGTCCCGGGTCTCCCCGTTTATGACGATAATTTGAAAAAATCAAATTTAGACTTAAAAATAAGTTGTTGAAGGTTGAAAACCTAAACCAGCCCCCAAACGGCTTGTAGGAACTAACTGCGTAGTCCCGGGTCTCCCGATTGGAGAATATGACGATAATTTGAAAAAATCACACTTAGACTTAAAAACTAGCCCTTAAAGCATTAAAACCCAAACCAGCTCCCAAACGGTCCTATAGGAGTCACGAACACCTCGCACGGGACCAATGCAACTTACAAGAACTGACCGCATAGTCTCGGGTATCCCGGTTTGAGAGTGTGACGATAATTTGAAAAAATAGTACTTAGACTTTAAAATAAACCATTAAAGGGTGAAAACCCAAAGTAGACCCCAAACGGCCCCATAGGAGGCACAAATACCTCGCACGAGACCAAATTAACTTGTAGCAACTGACAGTGTATTCCCGAGCCTCCCGATTTGAGAGTATGACGATAATTTACAAAAATAACACTTACAAAAAAATAAGCCGTTAAAGGGTGAAAACCCAAACTAGGCCCCAAACGACCCCGTATGACGAGCAAACACCTCGCACGGGACCAATACAACTAGTAGGAACTGACCCGTTGTCCTGGGTCTCTTAGTTTGAGATCATGACGATAATTAGCAAAAATAACACTTAGACTTAAAAATAAGACATTAAAGGGTGAAACCCAAACCAGGCCCCAAACGACCCCGTAAGAGGAACAAACATCTCGCACGGGACCAATGCAACTTGTAGGAACTTACCCATAGTCCCAGGTCTCTTGGTTTGAGAGCATGATGGTAATTAGCAAAAATAACACTTAGAATTAAAAATAAGGCATTAAAGGGGGAAAGCCCAAACCATCCCCATAGGAGGCACAAATACCTCGCACGGGACCAATGCAACTTATAGGAACTGACTGCGTAGTCCCTGGTCTCCCGGTTTGAGAGTATGATAATAATTTACAAAAATAACACTTAGACTTAAAAATAAGTCGTTAAAGGGTGAAAACCAAAAGCAGGCTCCAAACGGCCCCGTAGGAGGCAGGAACACCTCGCACGGGACCAATGCAACTTGTAGGAACTAACCGCGTCGTCCCGAGTCTCCCGATTTGAGAGTATGACGATAATTTACAAACATAACCCACTTAAAAACAAGCCGTTAAAGGGTGAAAATCCAAACCAACCCCCAAAGGACCCCGTAGGAGGTACGAACACCTCGCACGGGACCAATGCAGCTTGTAGGAACTGACCCCGTAGTTCCTGGTCTCCCCGTTTGAGAATATGACGATAATTTGCAAAAATATAACTTAGACTTAAAAATAAGTCGTTAAAGGGTGAAAACCCAAACCAGCCCCCAAACGACCCCGTAGGAGGCAAAAACACCTCGCACGGGTCCAATAAAACATATAGGAACTAGCCGCGTAGTCCCGGATCTCCCGATTTGAGAGTATGACGATAATTTTAAAAAATCACACTTAGACTTAAAAATTAGCCATTAGAGCGTGAAAACCCAAACTAGCTCCAAAACGGTCCTGTAGGAGGCACGAACACCTCGTACGGGACCAATGCAACTTGTAGGAACTGACCACGTAGTCCCGAGTCTCCCGATTCGAGAGTATGACGATAATTTTCAAAAATAACACTTACTAAAAAATGAGCCGTTAAAGGGTGAAAACCCAAACCAGCCCCAAAAATGACCCCGTAGGAGGCACGAACACCTTGCACGGGACAAATGCATCTTGTAGGAACTGACCGCGTAGTCCCGGGTCTCCCCGTTTGAGAGTATGGCGATAATTTACAAAAATCACACTTAGACTTAAAAATAAGTTGTTAAAGGGTGAAAACCTAAACCAACCCCCAAACGGCCCCGTAGGAGGCACGAACACCTCGCACGGGACCAATAAAACTTATAGGAACTCAGCGCGTAGTCCCGGGTCTCCCGATTTGAGAGTATGACGATAATTTGAAAAAATCACATTTAGACTTAAAAACAAGCCGTTAAAGTGTGAAAACCCAAACCAACTTCCAAACCGCCCCGTAGGAGGCACGAACACCTCGCACGGGACCAATGGAACTTGTAGGAACTGACCGCGTAGTCCTAGGTCTCGCCGTTTGACAGTATGATGATAATTTGTAAAAATCACACTTAGACTTAAAAATAAGTCGTTAAATTGGGAAAACCCAAACCAACCCTTAAATAGCCCCGTAGGAGTCACGAACACCTCGCACGAGACCAATGCAACTTATAGGAATAGACAGTGTAGTCCCGGGTCTCCCATTTTGAGAGTATGGCGATAATTTGCAAAAATCACACTTAGACTTAAAAATAAGCCGTTAAAGGGTGAAAACCTAAACCAGCCCCCAAACGGCCCCATAGGAGGCACGAACACCTTGCACGGGACCAATAAAACTTGTAGAACCTCACCGCGTAGTCCCGAGTCTCCCGGTTTGAGAGTATGATGATAATTTGAAAAAATTACACTTAGACTTAGAATTAGCCGTTAGAGCGTGAAAACCCAAACCAACTCCCAAATGGTCCCGTAGGAGGCACGAACACCTCGCACGGGACCAATGCAACTTGTAGGAACTGACCATGTACTCCCGAGTCTCCCGATTTGAGAGTATGATGATAATTTGAAAAAATAACACTTACTAAATAATGAGTCGTTAAAGGGTGAAAACCCAAACCAGCCCCCAAACGACCCTGTAGGAGGCACGAACACCTTGCATGGGACCAATACAGCTTGTAGGAACTGACCGCGTAGTCCCAGGTCTCCCCGTTTGATAGTATAACGATAATTTGCAAAAATCACACTTAGACTTAAAAATAAGCCCTTAAATGGTGAAAACCTAAACCAGCCCCCAAACGGCCCCGTAGAAGGCACGAAAACCTCGCACGGGACCAATGCAACTTAAAGGAACTAACTGCGTAGTCTCGGGTCTCCCAGTTTGAGAGTATGATAATAATTTACAAAAATAGCACTGAGACATAAAAATAAGCCGTTAAAGGCTGAAAACCCAAAGCAGGCCCCAAATGGCCCCGCAGGAGGCACGAACACCTCGCACGGGACCAATGCAACTTATGGGAACTGACCGCGTAGTCCCGGGTCTACCAATTTGAGAGTATGACGATAATTTACACACATAACACTTAGACTTAAAAACAAGCCGTTAAAGGGTGAAATCCCAAACCAACCCCCAAACGACCCCGTAGGAGGCACGAACACCTCGCACGGGACCAATGCAGCTTGTAGGAACTGACTGCATAGTCCCGGGTTTCCCCATTTGAGAGTATGACGGTAATTTGGAAAAATCACACTTAGACTTAAAAATAAGCCATTAAAGGGTGAAAACCCAAACTAGCCCCCAAACGACTCCGTAGGAGGCACAAACACCTGGCACGAGACCAATAAAACATATAGGAACTTACCGTGTAGTCCCGAATCTCTCGATTTGAGAGTATGACGATAATTTTAAAAAATCACCCTTAGACTTAAAAACAAGCCATTAGAGCGTGAAAACCCAAACTAGCTCCCAAACGGTCCCGTATGAGGCACGAACACCTCGCACGGGACCAATGCAACTTGTAGGAACTGATCACGTAGTCCCGAGTCTCCCGATTTGAGAATATGATGATAATTTGCAAAACTAACACTTACTAAAAAATGAGCCGTTGAAGGGTGAAAACCCAAACCAGCCCCCAATGAGCCGTTGAAGGGACCAATGCAGCTTGTAAGAACTGACCGCGTAGTCCCAGGTCTCCCCGTTTGAGAGTATGGCGATAATTTGCAAAAATCACACGTAGACTTAAAAATAAGCCGTTAAAGTGTGAAAACCTAAACCATCCACCAAACGGCCCCGTAGGAGGCACGAACACCTCGCACAGGACCAATAAAACTCGTAGGAACTTACCTATTAGTCCCGGGTCTCCCGGTTTGAGAGTATGATGATAATTTGAAAAAATCACACTTAGACTTAAAAACTAGCCGTTAAAGCGTGAAAACCCAAACCATCTCCCAAACGGTCCCGTCGGAGGCACGAACACCTCGCACGGGACCAATGCAACTTGTAGGAACTGACCGCGTAGTCCCGGGTCTCCCCGTTTGAGAGTATGATGATTATTTGCAAAAATCACACTTAGACTTAAAAAAAAGTCGTTAAATGGGGAAAACCCAAACCAGCCCCTAAACGGCCCCGTAGGAGGCACGAACACCTACCACGGGACAAATGCAACTTGTAGGAACAGACAGCGTAGTCCCGGGTCTCCCATTTTGAGAGTATGATAATAATTTGTAAAAATTACATTTAGACTTAAAACCAAGCCCCTAAAGGGTGAAACCCAAAGCAGGACCCAAACGGCCCCGTAGGAGGCACGAACACCTCGCACGGGACCAAAGAAACTTGTGGGAACTAACCGCGTAGTTCCGAGTCTCCCGGTTTGAGAGTATGATAATAATTTACAAAATAACACTTATACTTAAAAACAAGCCGTTAAAGGGTGAAAACCCAGACCAACCCCGAAACGACCCCGTAGGAGGCACGAACACCTCGCACGGGACAACTTGTAGGAACTGACCGCGTAGTCCCGGGTCTCCCCGTTTGAGAGTATGACGATAATTTGCAAAAATCACACTTAGACTTAAGAACAAGCAGTTAAAGGGTGAAAACCTAAACCATCCACCAAACGACCCCGTAGGAGGCACGAACACCTCGCACGGGACCAATAAAACTTATCAGAACTAACAGCGTAGTCTCGGATCTTCCGATTTGAGAGTATGACGATAATTTGAAAAAATCACACTTAGACTTAAAAACAAGACGTTAACGGGTAAAAACCAAAAATAGCCCCCAAATGACCACGTAAGAGGCACGAACACCTCCCACGGGACCAATGCAACTTGTAGGAACTGATCGCGTAGTCCCAGGTCTCCCGATTTGAGAGTAAGACGATAATTTGCAAAAATCACACTTAGACTTAAAAACAAGCCGTTAAAGGCTGAAAACCTAAGGAGGCCCCAAATGGCGGGTAGGACGCACAAACACCTCGAACGGGACCAATGCAACTTGTCGGAACTGAACGCGTAGTCCCAGGTCTCCTGGTTTGAGAGTATGACGATAATTTCCAAAAAAACACTTAGACTTAAAAATAAGCCGTTAAAGGGTGGAAACCCAAACCAGCCCCCAAACGACCCTTAAGAGGCACGAACACCTCACACGGGACCAATGCAACTTGTAAGAACTGACCATGTAGTCCCGTGTCTCCCGATTTGAGAGTGTGACAATAATTTGAAAGAATAACACTTAGACATAAAAACAAGGCGCTAATGGGTGAAAACTATAACCAGCCCACAAACGACCCCGTAGGAGGCACGAACACCTCGCACAGGACCAATGCAACTTAGAGGAACTGACCGCGTAGTCCCGGGTCTCCCCGTTTATGAGTATGATGATAATTTGCAAAAATAAAACTTAGACATAAAAATAAACCGTCAAAGGGTCAAAACTCAAAACAAGACCCAAACGACCCCGTAAGAGGCACGCACACCTCGCACGGGGACCAATGCAGCTTGTAGGAACTGATCGCGCAGTCCCGGGTCTCCCTGTTTGAGAGTATAATGATAATTTGCAAAAGTCACACTTAGGCGTCAAAATAAGTCGTTAAAGGGTGAAAACCCAATCCAGGCCCCAAACGACCCCGTAAGAGGCACGAACACCTCGTACGGGACCAATGCAGCTTGTAACAACTGACCGTGTAGTCCTAGATCTCCCAGTTTGAGAGTATGAAGATAATTTGAAAAAATCATCACTTGGACATAAAACACGCCGTTAAAGGGGGAAAACCCAAACCAGCCCCCAAACGACCCCGTAGGAGGCACGAACACCTCGCACGGGACCAATTCAACTTATAAGAACTGACCGCGTAGTCCCGGGTCTCCCCATTTATGAGTATGATTATAATTTGAAGAAATAACACTTAGACTTAAAAATATGGTGTTAAAGGGTGAAAACCCAAACCATCCCCCAAACGACCCCGTAGGAGGCACGACAACCTCGCACGGGACCAATGCAACTTGTAGGAACTGACCGCATAGTCCCGGGTCTCCCAGGTCTCCCGGTTGAGAGTGTGACGATAATACACAAAAATTACACTTAGACTTAAAAACAAATCGTTAAAGGGTGAAAACCTAAACGATATCCCAAACGGACCCGTAGGAGGCACGAACACCTCGTACGAGACCAATGCAACTTTTAGGAACTGATCGCGTAGTCCCGGGTCTCCCGGTTGGAGAGTAAGATGATAATTTACAAAAATCACATTTAGACTTAAAAACAAGCCATTAAAGGGTGAAAACCCAAACTAGCCCCCAAACGACTCCGTAGGAGGCGCGAACACCTCGCACGAGACCAATGCAACTTATAGGAACTGACTGCGTAGTCCCGGGTCTCTCAATTTGAGAGTATGATGATAATTTGGAAAAATCACACTTAGACTTAAAAACAAGCCGCAAAAGGGTGAAAACCCAAATCAGCCCCCAAACGACCCCGTACGAGGCACGAACACCTCGTACGAGACCAATGCAACATGTTGGAACTTACCGCATAGTCTCGGGCCTCCCGATTTGAGAGTATGACGATAATTTGAAAAAAACTCACACTTAGACTTAAAAACAAGCCGTTAAAGCCTGAAAACCAAAACTAGCCCCCAAATGGTCCCGTAGGAGGCAGGAACACCTCGCACGGGACCAATGCAACTTGTGGGAACTGACCGCGTAGTCCCGATTCTCTTGATTTGAGAGTATGATGATAATTCACAAAAAATCACATTTGAGACTTAAAAACACACTGTTAAAAGGTAAAAACCCAAACCAGCCCTCAAACGACCCCGAAGGAGGCACGAACACCTCGCACGGCACGGGTGCAACTTGTAGGAACTGACCACGTAGTCCTGGGTCTCCCGATTTGAGAGTATGATGATAATTGGAAAAAATCAAGACTTAGACATAAAAATAAGGCGTTAATGGGTGAAAACCCAAACCAGCCCACAAACGACCTCGTAGGAGTCACGAACACCTCGCACGAGACAATGCAACTTATAAGAAGTGACCGCGTAGTCTTGGGTCTCCCCGTTTTTGGGTATGATGATAATTTGCGAAAATAACACTTAAACTTAAAAATAAGACGTTAAACGGTCAAAATCCAAACCAGGCCCCAAACGACCCCGTAAGAGGTACAAACACCATGCACGGGACCAATGAAAATTATAGGAACTGACCGCGTAGTGCCGGGTCTCCCGGTTTGAGAGTACGATGATAATTTCCAAAAATCACTACTTAGACTTAAAAATAAGGCGTTAAAGGGTGAAAACCCAAATGAGCCCCCAAACAACCCCGTAGGAGGCACGAACACCTCGCACGGGACCAATGCAACTTGTAGGAATTGATAGCGTAGACCCGGGTCTCCCGGTTTGATAGTATGATGATTACATGCAAAAATCACACTTAGAATTAAAAATAAGTCGTTGAAGGGTGAAAACCCAATCCAGGCCCCAAACGACCCCGTAGGAGGCTCGAACACCTTGTACGGGACCAATAAAAGTTGTAGGAACAGACCGCGTAGTCCTGGGTCTCCCCGTTTGAGATTACGACAATAATTTGAAAAAATCACCACTTAGACTTAAAAATAAGGCGTTAAAGTGTGAAAACCGAAACCAACCCCCAAACGACCCCGTAGGAGGCACGAACACCTCGAACGGGATCAATGCAACTTGTAGGAACTAACCGCGTAGTCCCGGGTCTCCGGGTTTGAGAGAATGACAATAATTTGCAAAAATAACACTTAGACTTAAAAACAAGCCATTAAAGGGTGAAAACCCAAACCAGTCCCCAAACGACCCCGTAGGAGGCACGAACACCTCGCACGGGACCAATGCAACTTGAACGAACTAACCGCATAGTCCCGGGTCTCCCGATTTGAGATTATGATGATAATTTGCAAGAATCACACTTAGACTGAAAAACAAACCGTTAAAGGGTGAAAACCCAGACGAGTCCCCAAACGGCCCCGTAGGTGGCACGAACACCTTGCAAAGGACCAATGCAACTTGTCGAAACTGATCGCGTAGTCTCGGGTCTCCCGGTTTGAGAGTATGATGACAATTTGGAAAAATAACACTTAGACTTCAAAATAAGCCGTTAAAGGGTGAAAAGCCAAACCAGGCCCCAAACGACCCAGTAAGAGGCATGAACACCTCGCACGGGACCAATGAAACTTGTAGGAACTGACCCCGTAGTCTCGAGTCTCTCGGTTCGAGAGTATGACGATAATTTGCAAAAATCACACTTAGACTCAAAAACAAGACATTAAAGGGTGAAAACCCAAACAAGCCACCAAACGACCCCGTACGAGGCACGGACACCTCGTACGGGACTAATGAAACTTGTTGGAACTTATCGCATAGTCCCGGTCTCATGGTTTGAGAGTATGAAGATAATTTGAAAAAATCACACTTAGACTTAAAAAAAAGCCGTTAAAGCGTTAAAACCCAAACTAGACCCCAAACCGCACGGGACAAATGCAACTTGTAGGAACTGACCGCGTAGTCCTGGGTCTCCCGATTTGAGAGTATGACGAAAATTTGCAAAAATCACACTTAGACTTAAGAACACGCCGTTAAAGGGTGAAAACCAAACCAGGACCCAAACGACCCCGTTGGAGGCACGAACACCTCGCACGTGACCAATGGAACTTGTAGGAACTTACTGCGTAGTCCCGGGTCTATCGATTTGAGAGTATGGCGATAATTTGCAAAAATCACACTTAGACTTAAAAATACGCCGCAAAAGAGTGAAAACCCAAATCAGCCCCCAAACGACCCCGTACGAGGAACGAACACCTCGTACGGGACCAATGCAACTTGATGGAACTGAGCGCATAGTCCCAGGTCTCCCGGTTTGAGAGTATGATGATAATTTTAAAAAATCACACTTAGACTTAAAAACAAGCCGTTAAAGCGTGAAAACCGAAACTAGCACCCAAATGGTCCCGTAAGAGGTAGGAACACCTCGCACGGGAGCAATGCAACTTGAAGGAACTGACCGCGTAGTCTCGATTCTCCCGATTTGAGAGTATGATGATAATACGCAACAATCACACTTACGACTTAAAAACACGCCGTTAAAAGGTGAAAACCCAAACCATCCCCCAAACGACCCCGTAGGAGGCATGAACACCTCGCACGGCACGAATGCAACTTGTAGGAACTGACCACGTAGTCCCGGGTATCCCGGTTTGAGAGTATGATGATAATTTGCAAAAATCACTACATAGACATAAAAATAAGGCATTAATGGGTGAAAACCCAAACCAGCCCACAAACGACCCCGTAGGAGGCACGAACACATCGCACGGGACCAATGCAACTTATAGAAACTGACCGTGTAGTCTCGGGTCTCCCCACTTTTTAGTATGATGATGATTTGCAAAAATAACACTTAGACTTAAAAATAAGCTGTTAAACGGTCAAAACCCAAACCAGGCCCCAAACGACCCCGTAAGAGGCACGAACACCTTGCACGGGACCAATGAAAATTGTAGGAACTGACCGCGTAGCCCCGGGTCTCCCGATTTGAGAGTATGAAGATAATTTGCAAAAATTACTACTTAGACTTAAAAATAAGGCGTTAAAGGGTGAAAACCCAAACCAGCTCCCAAACGACCCCGTAGGAGGAACCAACACCTCGCACGGGACCAATGCAACTTGTAGGAACTGACCGCGTAGTCCCGGGTCTCCCGATTTGAGAGTATGACGATAATTTGCAAAAATTACTACTTCAACTTAAAAACAAGGCGTTAAAGGGTGAAAACACAGACCATCCCCCAAACGACCCCATAGGAGGCACCAACACCTCGCACGGGACTAATGCAACTTGTTGGAACTGACAACGTAGACCCGAGTCTCCCGATTTGAGAGTTTGATGAGTTTTTGCAAAAATCACACTTAGACTTAAAAACAAGTTGTTGAAGGGTGAAAACCCAATCCACGCCCCAAAGGACCCCGTAGGAGGCTCGAACACCTCGTACGGGACCAATAAAGCTTGTAGGAACAGACCGCGTAGTCCTGGGTCTCCCCGTTTAAGAGTACGAGGATAATTTGAAAAAATCACCACTTAGACTTAAAAACAAGGCGTTAACGGGTGAAAACCCAAACCAACCCCCAAACGACCCCGTAGGAGGCACGAACACCTCGGAAGGGATAAATACAACTTCTAGGAACTATCCGTGTAGTCCTGGGTCTCCTGGTTTCAGAGTATGCCGATAATTTGCAAAAATAACACTTAGACTTAAAAATAAGTCATTAAAGGGTGAAAACCCAAACCAGTCCCCACACGACCTCGTAGGAGGCACGAACACCTCGCACGGGACCAATGCAACTTGTACGAACAAACCGCGTAGTCCCGGGTCTCCCGATTTCAGAATATGATGTTAATTTGCAAAAATCACACTTAGACTTAAAAACAAACCGTTAAAGGGTGAAAACCCAGACGAGGCCCCAAACGGCCCCGTAGGTGGCACGAACACCTCGCACGGGACCAATGCAACTTGTCGAAACTGACCGCGTAGTCTCGGGTCTCCCGGTTTGAGAGTATGACGATAATTTGAAAAAATAACACTTAGACTTAAAAACAAGCCGTTGAAGGCTGAAAACCCAAACCATCCCCCAAACGACCCCATAGGAGGCGCAACACCTCGCACGTGACCAATGCAATTTTTAGGAACAGATCGCGTAGTCCCTGGTCTCCTGATTTGAGAGTATGACAAAAATTTGCAAAAATCACACTTACACTTAAAAACACGCCGTTAAAAGATGAAAACCAAACCAGGACCCAAACGACCCCGTTGGAGGTATGAACACCTCGCACGGGACGAATGCAACTTATAGGAACTCACCACATAGTCCGAGGTCTCTCGGTTTGAGAGTATGATGATAATTTGCAAAAATCACCACTTAGACTTAAAAACAAGCCGTTAAAGGGTGAAAACCCAAACCATCCCCCAAACGACCCCGTAGGAGGTACGAAACCCTCGCACGGGACCAATGCAACTTATAGGAACTGATCGCGTAGTCTCGAGTCTCCCGGTTTGAGCGTATGATGATAATTTTCAAAAATCACACTTAGACTCAAAAACATGACGTTGAAGGGTGAAAGCCTAAACCAACCCCCAAACAACCCTGTAGGAGGCAAGAAAACCTCGCACTGGGCCAATGCAACTTGTAGGAACTGACTGCGTAGTCCCGGGTCTCCCGGTTTGAGAGTATGGCGATAATTTGCAAAAATCACAATTAGACTTAAAAACAAGCCGTTAAAGGGTGAAAACCCAAACCAGCCACCAAATGACCCCGTACAAGGCACGAACACCTCGTACGGGACTAATGCAACTTGTTGGAACTTATCGCATAATCCTGGGTCTCCCGGTCTGAGAGTATGACGATAATTTGAAAAAGTGACACATAGACTTAAAAACAAGCCGTTAAAGCTTGAAAACCCAAACTAGACCCCAAACGGTCCCGTTGGAGGCACGACCACCTCGCACGGGACCAATGCAACTTGTAGGAACTGACCGCGTAGTCTCGGGTCTCCCGATTTGAGAGTATGATGATAATTTGCAAAAATCACACTTAGACTTAAAAACACGCCATTAAAGGGTGAAACCCCAAACCATGACCTAAACGACCCCGTAGGAGGCACGAACACCTCGCACGGGACGAGTGCAACTTGTAGGAATTGACCACGTAGTCCCGGGTCTCTCGGTTTGAGAGTATGATGATAATTTGCAAAAATCAACACTTAGACTTAAAAACAAGGCATTAAAGGGTGAAAACCCAAACTAGCCCACAAACGACCCCGTAGGAGGCACGAACACCTCGTATGGGACAAATGGAACTTATAGGAACTGACTTCATAGTCACGGGTCTCCCGATTTATGAGTATGATGATAATTGGCAAAAATAACACTTAGACTTAAAAATATGCCATTAAAAAACCAAAACCAGGCCCCAAATGACCCCGTAAGAGACACGAACACCTTGCACGGGACCAATGCAACTTGTAGGAACTAATCGCGTAGTCCCGAGTCTCCCGGTTTGAGAGTATGACGATAATTTCCAAAAATAATACTTAGACTTAAAAACAAGCCATTAAAGGGTGAAAACCCAAACCCACTCCCAAACGACCCCGTAGGAGGCACGAACACCTCGCACGTGACCAATGCAGCATTTAGGAACTGATCGTGTAGTCACGAGTCTCCCGGTTTGTGAGTGTGATGATAATTTTCAAAAAATCACACATAGACTTAAAAATAAGCCGTTAAAGGGTGAAAACCCAAGCCATCCCCCAAACGATCCGGTAGGAGGTCCGAACACCTCGCACGGGAAAAATGCAACTGGGAGGAACTGACCGCGTAGTCTCGAGTCTCCCAATTTGAGAGTATGACGATAATTTGAAAAAATCACACTTGGACTAAAAAAATAAGACGTTAAAGGGTGAAAACCCAAAGCAGCCCCCAAATGACCTCGTAGGAGGCATGAACACCTCGCACGGGGCCAATGCAAGTTAAAGGAACCCATTGCGTAGTCCCGGGTCTCCCGGTTTGATATTTTGGCGATAATTTGAGAAAATAACTCTTAGACTTAAAAATAAGCCGTTAAAGGGGGAAAACCCAAACCAGCCCCCAAACGACGCCTCGTACGGGACTAATGCAACTTGTTGGAACATATCACATAGTCCCTGGTCTCCCAGTTTGAGAGTATGACGATAATTTGAAAACATCTCACATAGACTTAAAAATAAGCCGTTAAAGCGTTAAAACCCAAACTAGTCCCCAAACGGTCCCTAGGAGGCACGAACACCTCGCACGAGGCCAATGCAACTTGCAGGAAATGACCGTGTATTCCCGGGTCTCCCGATTTGAGAGTATGATGATAATTTGCGAAAATCACACTTAGACTTAAAAACACATCATTAAAGGGTGAAAACCCAAACCAGGACCTTAACGACCCCGTAGGAGGCACGAACACCTCGCACGGGACGAAGGTATGAACACCTCGTTGGAGGTACGAACACCTCGTATGGGACCAATGCAACTTATAGGAACTCACCGCATAGTCGCGGGTCTCCCGATTTATGAGTGTGATGATAATTGGAAAAAATAACACTTAGACTTAAAAATTTGCCATTAAAAAACCAAAACCAGGCCCCAAACGACCCCGTAAGAGGCACGAACACCTCGCGCGGGACCAATGTAACTTGTAGGAGCTGACCGCGTAGTCCAGGGTATCCCGGTTTGAGAGTATGATGATAATTTGCAAAAATCACCACTTAGACTTAAAAAAAGGCGTTAAAATGTGAAAAACCAAACTAACCCCCAAAATGACCCCGTAGGAGGCACGAACACCTCGGACGGGTCCAATGCAACTTGTAGGAACTAACCGCCTAGTCCCGGGTCTCTCGGTTTGAGAGTATGACGATAATTTGCAAAAATAACGCTTAAACTTAAAAACAAGCCATTAAAGGGTGAAAACCCAAACCAGTCCCTAAACGACCCCGTAGGGGGCACAAACATCTCGCACGGGACCAATGCAACTTGTACGAACTAACCGTGTAGTCCCGGGTCTCCCGGTTTGAGATTATGATGATAATTTGCAAAAATAACACTTAGACTTAAAAATAAGCCATTAAAGGGTGAAAACCCAAACGAGGCCCCAAACGGCCCCGTAGGTGGCACGAACACCTCACACGGGACCAATGCAACTTGGCGAAACTGATCGCATAGTCTCGGGACTCCTGGTTAGAGAGTATGAAAATAATTTGCAAAGATAACACATAGACTTAAAAACAAGACGTTAAAGGGTGAAAACCCAAACCATCCCCCAAACGACCCCATAGGAGGTACGAACACCTCGCACGGGACCAATGCAACTTGTAGGAACTGACCACGTAGTCTCGAGTCTCCCGGTTTGGGAGTATGATGATAATTTGCAAAAATCACACTTAGACTAAAAAATAAGACGTTAATGGGTGAAAATCCAAACCAGCCCCCAAACGGTCCTGTAGCAGGCGCGAACACCTCGCACGGGACCAATGCAACTTGTAGGAACAGACCGCACAGTCCCTGGTCTCCCGATTTGAGAGTATGACGAAAATTTACAAAAATCACACTTAAACCTAAAAACACGCCGTTAAAGGGTGGAAACCAAATAGGACCCAAACGACCCCGTTGGAGGCACGAACACCTCGTACGGGACAAATGTAACTTGTAGGAACTCACCACGTAGTCCCGGGTCTCTCGATTTGAGAGTATGGCGATAATTTGCAAAAATCACCACTTAGACTTAAAAACACGATGTTCAAGGGTGAAAACCCAAACCAACCACCAAACGACCCCGTTGGAGGCACGAACACCTCACACGGTACCAATGCAACTTATAGGAACTGACGGCGTAGTCATGGGTCTCCCGATTTATGAGTATGATCATAATTGGCGAAAATAACACTTAATAATAAGCCGTTAAGAAATCCAAACCAGGCGCCAAACGACCCCGTAAGAGGCATGAACACCTTGCACGGGACCAATGCAACTTGTAGGAACTGACCGCGAAGTCCTGGGTCTCCCGATTTGAGAGTATGATGATAATTTGCAAAAATCACCACTTAGACTTAAAAACAAGGCGTTAAAGGGTGAAAACCCAAACCAACCCCTAAACGACCCTGTAGGAGGCACGAACACCTCGCACGGGACCAATGCAACTTGTAGGAACTGATCGCGTAGTCCCAGATCTCCCGATTTGAGAGTATGATGATAATATGCAAAAATCACACTTACACCTAAAAATAAGTCGTTAAAAGGTGAAAATGCAAACCAGGACCCAAACGACCCCGTAGGAGGCACGAACACCTCGTACGGGACCAATGCAACATGTAGGAACTGACCGCGTAGTCCCGGGTCTCGCAATTTGAGAGTATGATGATAATTTGTAAAAATCACCACTTAGACTTAAAAACAAGGCGTTAAAGGGTGAAAACCCAAACTAACCCCCAAACGACCCCGTAAGAGGCACGAACACCTCGGACGGGACCAGTGCAACATTTAGGAACTAACTGCGTAGTCCCGGGTCTCCCGGTTTGGGAGTATGGCGATAATTTGCAAAAATCACCACTAAGACATAAAAACAAGACGTTAAACGTTAAAAATCCAAACCATCCCCCAAACGGTCCCGTAGGAGGGGCGAACACTTCGCACGGGACCAATGCAATTTGTGCGAACAGACCGCGTAGTCCCGGGTCTCCCGATTTGAGAGTATGACGAAAATTTTCAAAAATCATACTTAAACTTAAAAACACACCGTTAAAGGGTGGAAACAAAACCAGGACCCAAACGACCCCGTTGGAGGCACGAACACCTCGTACGGGACGAATACAACTTGTTGTAACTTATCGTATAGTCCTGGGTCTCCCGGTCTGAGAGTATGACGATAATTCGAAAAAATCACACTTAGACTTAAAAACAAGCCGTCAAAGCTTGAAACCCAAACTAGACCCAAAACGGTCCCGTTGGAGGCACGAACACGTCGCACGGGACCAATGCAACTTGTAGGAACTGATCGCGTAGTCCCGGGTCTCCCGATTTGAGAGTATGGTGATAATTTGCAAAAATCACACTTAGACTTAAAAACACACCGTTAAAGGGTGAAAACCCAAACCAGGACCTAAATGACCCCGTAGGAGGCACGAACACC
Source organism: Sambucus nigra (assembly GCA_949130495.1). NCBI lineage: Eukaryota > Viridiplantae > Streptophyta > Magnoliopsida > Dipsacales > Adoxaceae > Sambucus > Sambucus nigra. The sequence continues at coordinate 350,882,761 of OX422207.1, read as the reverse complement.
TCGCACGGGACAAATGCAACTTATAGGAACTGACCACATAGACCCGAGTCTCTCGGTTTTAGAGTATGACGATAATTTGCAAAAATCACCACTAAGACATAAAAACAAGTCGTTAAATGGTGAACACCCAAACTAGCCCACAAACGACCCTGTAGGAGGCACGAACACATCGTATGGGACCAATGCAACTTGTAGGAACTGACCGCGTAGTCACGGGTCTCCCGATTTATGAGTATGATGATAATTGGTAAAAATAACACTTAGACTTAAAAATATGCCATTAAAAAACAAAAACCAGGCCCCAAACGACCCCGTAAGAGGCATAAACACCTCGCACAGGACCAATACAACTTGTAGGAACTGACCGCGTAGTCCCGGGGTATCTCGGTTTGAGAGTATGATGATAATTTGTAGAAAATCATACTTAGAGTTAAAAATAAGCCGTTAAAGGGTGAAAACCCAAACCAGGCCCAAACGATCCCGTAGGAGGGACGAACACCTCGTATGGGACCAACGCAACTTGTAGGAACTGGTCGCGTAGTCCTGGGTCTCCCAGTTTGAGAATAAGACAATAGTTTGCAAAAATCACCACTTAGACTTAAAAGCAAGGCGTTAAAACGTAAAAAGCTAAAACTAACCCCCAAACGACCCCGTAGGAGGTACGAACACCTCGGATGGGACCAATGCAAGTTGTAGGAACTAACCGCGTAGTCCCGGGTCTCCCGGTTTGAGAGTAAGATGATAATTTGCAAAAATCACACATAGACTTAAAAATAAGCCGTTAAAGGGTGAAAACCCAAGCCATCCTCCGTAGGAGGTCCGAACACCTCGCACGGGAGCAATGCATCTGGTATAAATTGACCCCGTAGTCTCGAGTCTCCCGATTTGAGAGTATGACGATAATTTGCAAAAATCACACTTAGACTAAAAAATAAGACGTTAAAGGGTGAAAACCCAAACCAGGCACCAAACGACCCCGTAGGAGGCACGAACACCTCAAACGGGGCCAATGCAGCTTATAGTAACTCACTGCGTAGTCTCGGGTCTCCCGGTTTGAGGGTTTGGCGATAATTTGAAAAAAATCACTCTTTGACTTAAAAATAAGCTGTTAAAGGGTGAAAATCCCAACTAGCCCTCAAACGACCCCGTACGAGGCACGAACGCCTCGTACGGGACTAATGCAACTTGTTGGAACTTATCACATAGTCCCGGGTCTCCCGGTCTAAGAGTATGGCGATAATTTGAAAACGTCTCACTTAGACTTAAAAATAAGTCGTTAAAGCGTGAAAACCGAAACTAGACCCCAAACGGTCCCGTAGGAGGTACGAACACCTCGCACGGGACCAATGCAACTTGTAGGAACTGACCGCGTAGTCCCGGGTCTCCCGATTTGAGAGTATGATGATTATTTGTAAAAATCACACTTAGACATAAAAACACGCCGTTAAAGGGTGAAAACCCAAACCAGGATCTAAACGACCCCGTAGGAGGCACGAACACCTCGCACGGGATGAATGCAACTTGTAGGAATTGACCACGTAGTCCCGGGTCTCTCGGTTTGAGAGTATGATGATAATTTGAAAAAATCAACACTTAGAATTAAAAACAAGGCATTAATGGGTGAAAACCCAAACTAGCCTACAAACGACCCCGTAGGAGGCACGGACACCTCGTATCGGACCAATGCAACTTAGAGGAACTGACCGCGTAGTCACGGGTCTCCCGATTTATGAGTATGATGATAATTGGCAAAAATAACACTTAGACTTAAAAATATGCCATTAAAAAATGAAAACGAGGCCTCAAACGTCCCTGTAAGAGGCACGAACACATCGCATGGGACCAATGCAACTTGTAAGAACTGACTGCGTAGTCCCGGGTCTCCCGATTTAGAGTATGACTATAATTAGCAAAAATCACACTTACACTTAAAAACACGCCGTTAAAGAGTGAAAACCCAAACTAGGACCCAAAAGACCCCGTAGGAGGCACGAACACCTCGCATGGGATGAATGCAACTTATAGGAACTGACCACGTAGTCCCGAGTCACTCGGTTAGAGAGTATGACGATAATTTGCAAAAATCACACTTAAACTAAAAAATAAGACATTAAGGGGTGAAAACCCAAAGCAACCCCAAAATAACCCCGTAGGAGGCACGAACACCTCGCACGGGGCCAATGCAACTTTTAGGAACTGACTGCGTAGTCCCGGGTCTACCGGTCTGAGTGTATGACGATAATTTGAAAAAATCACACTTAGACTTAAAAACAAGCCGTTAAAGCGTGAAACCCCAAACTAGACCCCAAACAGTCCCGTAGGAGGCACGGACACCTCGCACGGGACCAATGCAACTTGTAGGAACTGACCGCGTAGTCCCGGGTCTCCCGATTTGAGAGTATGATGATAATTTCCAAAAATCACACTTAGACTTAAAATAAGCCGTTAAAGGGTGAAAACCCAAACCATCCCCTAAATGACCCCGTAGGAGGCACAATCACCTTGCACGGGACGAATGCAACGTGGAGGAACTGACCACGTAGTCCCGGGTCTCTTGATTATAGAGTATGAAGATAATTTGCAAAATCACCACTTAGATTTAAAAACAGGGCATTAAAGGGTGAAAACCCAAACTAGCCCACGAATGACCCCGTAGGAGGCACGAACACCTCGTATGGGACCAATGCAACTTATAGGAACTGACCGCGTAGTCACGGGTCTCTCGATTTATGAGTATGATGATAATTGGTGAAAATAACACTTAGACTTAAAAATGTGCCATTAAAAACCAAAACCAGGCCCCAAACGACCCGTAAGAGGCACGAACACCTCGCACGGGACCAATGCAACTTGTAGGAACTGACCGCGTAGTCCCGGGTATCCGGGTTTGAGAGTATGATGATAATTTGCAAAAATCACCACTTAGACTTGAAAACAAGGCGTTCAAATCTGAAAACCCAAACTAACCCCCAAACAACAACTAGGAGGCACGAACACATCGGACGGGTCCAATGCAACTTGTAGGAACTAACCGCGTAGTCCTCTATCTCCAGATTTGAGAGTATGATGATAATTTGCAAAAATAACACTTAGACTTAAAAACAAGCCATTAAAGGGTGAAAACCCAAACCAATCCCAAAATGACCCCGTAGGAGGCACGAACACCTCGCGCGGTACCAATGCAACTTGAACGAACTAATCGCGTAGTCCCGGGTCTCACGATTTGAGATTATGATGATAATTTGTAAAAATCACACTCACACTTAAAAACAAACCGTTAAAGGGTGAAAACCCAAACTAATCCCCAAACGGCCCCGTAGGTGGAATGAACACCTCACACGGGACCAATGCAACTTGTCGAAACTGACCGCGTAGTCTCGGGTCTCCCGGTTTGAGAGTATGACGGTAATTTGCAAAAATAACACTTAGAATTAAAAACAAGCCATTAAAGGGTGAAAACCCAAACCATCCCCCAAACGAACCCGTAGGAGGTACGGACATCTCGCACGGGACCAATGCAACTTGTAAGAACTGACAGCGTATTCTCGAGTCTCCCGGTTTGAGAGTATGACGATAATTTGCAAAAATCACACTTAGACTCAAAAACAAGACGTCAAACGTTAAAAATCCAAACCAGCCCCCAAACGGTTCCGTAGGAGGCGCGAACACCTCGCACGGGACAAATGCAACTTGTAGGAACAGACTGTGTAGTCCCTGGTCTCCCGATTTGAGAGTATGACGAAAATTTGCAAAAATCACACTTAAACTTAAAAACACGCCGTTAAATGGTGGAAACCAAACCAGGACCCAAACAACCCCATTAGAGGTACGAACACCTCGCACGGGACGAATGTAACTTTTTAGGAAGTCACCACGTAGTCCCGGGTCTCTCAATTTGAGAGTATGACGATAATTTGCGAAAATCACCACTTAGACTTAAAAACAAGGCATTAAAGGGTGAAAACCCAAACCAACCCCCAAACGACCCCGTTGGAGGCACGAACACCTCGCACGGAACCAATGCAACTTATAGGAACTGACCGCGTAGTCTCGGGTCTCCTGGTTTGAGAGTATGATGATAAATTGTAAAAATCACCACTTAAACTTAAAAACATGGCGTTAAAGGGTAAAAACCCAAACTAGCCCCCAAACGACCCGATAGGAGGCATTAACACCTCGTACGGGGCCAATGCAACTTGTAGGAACTGACTACGTAGTCCCGGGTCTCCCGGTTTGAGAGTATGGCGATAATTTCCAAAAATCACACTTAGACTAAAAAATAAGACGTTAAACGTTAAAAATCCAAACCGGCCCCCAAACGGTCCCGTAGGAAGGGTGAACACCTCGCACGGGACCAATGAAAATTGTGGGAACAGACCGCGTAGTCCCGGGTCTCCAGATTTGAGAGTATGACGAAAATTTACAAAAATCACACTTAAACTTAAAAACACGCCGTTAAAGGGTGGAAACCAAACTAGGACCCAAACGACCCCGTTGGAGGCACGAACACCTCATACGGGACGAATGCAACTTGTTGTAACTTATCGCATAGTCCTGGATCTCCCGGTCTGAGAGTATGACAGTAATTTGAAAAAATCACACTTAGACTTAAAAACAAGCCGTTAAAGCTTAAAAACAAAAACTAGACCCCAAACGGTTCCGTAGGAGGCACGAACACGTCGTACGAGACCAATGCAACTTGTAGGAACGGACCGCGTAGTCCCGGGTCCCCCGATTCGAGAGTATGATTATAATTTGCAAAACACACTTAGATTTAAAAAGACGCCGTTAAAGGGTGAAAACCCAAACCTGGACCTAAACCCCCGTAGGAGGCACGAACACCTCGCACGGGACGAATACAACTTGTAGGAACTGACCATGTAGTCCCGAGTCTCTCGGTTTTAGAGTATGACGATAATTTGCAAAAATCACCACTAAGACATAAAAACAAGGCGTTAAAGGGTGAAAACCCAAACTAGCCCACAAACGACCCCGTAGGAGGCGCGAACACCTCGTATGGGACCAATGCAACTTATAGGAACTGACCGCGTAGTCACGGGTCTCCCGATTTATGAGTATGATGATAATTGGCAAAAATAACACTTAGACTTAAAAATATGCCATTAAAAAACCAAAACCAGGCCCCAAACGACCCCGTAAGAGGCATAAACACCTCGCACAGGACCAATAATACTTATAGGTACTGACCGCGTAGTCCCGGGGTAACTCGGTTTCAGAGTATGATGGTAATTTGTAAAAATCACCACTTAGACTTAAAAACAAGGCGTTAAAGGGTGAAACCCAAACCAGCCACCAAACGACCCCGTAGGAGGCACGAACACCTCGTACGGGACCAATGGAACTTATAGGAACTGACCGCGTAGTCCCGGGTCTCTCGGTTTGAGAGTATGATGATAATTTGCAAAAATCACACTTAGACTTAAAAATAAGCCGTTAAAAGCTGAAAACCCAAACCAGGCCCAAACGATCCTGTAGGTGGCACGAACACCTCGTACGGGACCAAAGCAACTTGTAGGAACTGACCGCGTAGTCCTGGGTCTCTCGATTTGAGAATATGATGTTAATTTGCAAAAATCACCACTTAGACTTAAAAGCAAGGCGTTAAAACGTAAGAACCTAAAACTAACCCCCAAACGACCCCATAGGAGGTACGAACACCTCGGACAGGACCAATGCAAGTTGTAGGAACTAACCGCATAGTCCCGGATCTCTCGGTTTGAGAGTATGATGATAATTTGCAGAAATCACACATAGACTTAAAAATATGCCGTTAAAGGGTGAAAACCCAAGCCATCCTCCGTAGGAGGTCCAAACACCTCGCACGGGAGCAATGCAACTGGTATCAACTGACCGCGTAGTCTCGAGTCTCCCGATTTGAGAGTATGACGATAATTTGCAAAAATCACACTCTGACTAAAAAATAAGACGTTAAAGGGTGAAAACCCAAACCAGCCACCAAACGACCCCGTAGGAGGCACGAACACCTCGCACGGGGCCAATGCAACTTATAGTAACTCATTGCGTAATCCCGGGTCTCTCGGTTTGAGAGTTCGGCGATAATTTGAAAAAATCACTCTTTGACATAAAAACAAGCCGTTAAAGGGAGAAACCCAAACCAACCCTCAAACGACCCCGTACGAGGTACGAACGCCTCTAATGGGACTAATGCAACTTGTTGGAACTTATCGAATAGTCTCGGGTCTCCCGGTCTGAGAGTATGACGATAATTTGAAAATGTCTCACTTAGACTTAAAAATAAGCCGTTAAAGCGTGAAAACCCACACTAGACCCCAAACGGTCCCGTAGGAGGCACGAACACCTCGCACTGGACCAATGCAACGTGTAGGAACTGACTGCTTAGTCCCGGGTCTCCCGATTTAGAGTATGACTATAATTTGCAAAAATCACACTTAGACTTAAAAACACACCGTTAAAGGGTGAAAACCTAAACTAGGACCCAACCGACCCCGTAGGAGGCACGAACACCTCGCACGGGACGAATGCAACTTGTAGGAACTGACCACGTAGTCCCGAGTCTCTCGGTTAGAGAGTACGACGATAATTTGCAAAAATCACACTTAGACTCAAAAACAAGACATTAAAGGGTAAAAACCCAAACCAACCCCCAAATAACCCCGTAGGAGGAACGAACACCTCGTATGGGGCCAATGCAACTTGTAGGAACTGACTGCGTAGTCCCGGGTCGACCGGTTTGAGAGTACGACGATGATTTGCAAAAATCACACTTAGACTTAAAAACTAGCCGTTAAAGGGTGAAAACCCAAACCAGCCCCCAAATGACCCCGTACGAGGCACGAACGCCTCGTACGGGACTAATGCAACTTGCGGTAACTTATCGCATAGTCCCAGACCTCCCGGTCTGAGAGTATGACGATAATTTGAAAAAATCACACTTAGACTTAAAAACAAGTCGTTAAAGCGTGAAAACCCAAACTAGACCCCAAACAGTCCCGTAGGAGGAACGAACACCTCGCACGGGACCAATGCAACTTGTAGGAACTGACCGCGTAGTCCCGGGTCTCCCGATTTGAGAGTATGATGATAATTTGCAAAAATCACACTTAGAATTAAAAACACGTCGTTAAAGGGTGAAAATCCAAACCAGGACCTAAACAACCCCGTAGGAGTCACGAACACCTTGCACAGGATGAATGCAACTTGTAGGAACTGACCGCGTAGTCCCAGGTCTCTCGGTTTGAGAGTATGATGATAATTTGCAAAAATCACCACTTAGACTTAGAAACAAGGCATTAAAGGGTGAAAATCCAAACTAGCTCACAAATGACCCCGTAAGAGGCAGGAACACCTCGTATGGGACCAATGCAACTTATAGGAACTGACCGCGTAGTCACGGGTCTCTCGATTTATGAGTATGGTGATAATTGGAAAATATTAGACTTAGACTTAAAAATGTGCCATTAAAAAACCAAAACCGGGCCCCAAACGACCCCGTAAGAGGCACGAACACCTCGCACGGGACCAATGCAACTTATAGGAACTGACCGCGTAGTCCCGGGTATCCCGGTTTGAGAGTATGATGATAATTTGCAAAAATCATCACTTAGACTTAAAAACAAGGCGTCAAAATGTGAAAACCCAAACTTACCCCCAAACGACCCCTAGGAGGCACGAACACATCGGACGGGTCCAATGCAACTTGTAGGAACTAACCGCGTCGTCCTGGATCTCCAGATTTGAGAGTGTGACGATAATTTGGAAAAATAACACTTAGACTAAAAAACAAGCCATTAAAGGGTGAAAACCCAAACCTGTCCCCAAACGACCCCGTAGGAGGCACGGACACCTCGCGTGGGACCAATCCAACTTGTAGGAACAGACCCCGTAGTCCCTGGTCTCCCGATTTGAGAGTATGACGAAAATTTGCAAAAATCACACTTAAACTTAAAAACACGCCGTTATAGGGTGGAAACCACATCAGGACCCAAACAACCCCATTGGAGGCACGAACACCTCGCACGGGACGAATGTAACTTTTAGGAAGTCACCACGTAGTCCCGGGTCTCTCAATTTGAGAGTATGACGATAATTGGCAAAAATCACCACTTAGATGTAAAAACAAGGCATTAAAGGGTGAAAACCCAAACCATCCCCCAAACGACCCCATTGGAGGTACGGACACATCGCACAGGACCAATGCAACTTATAGGAACTGACCGCGTAGTCACGTGTCTCCCGATTTATGAGTATGATGATAATTGGCAAAAATAACACTTAGACTTAAAAATAAGCCGTTAAAAAACCCAAACCAGGCCCCAAATGACCCCGTAAGAGGCATGAACACCTCGCACGGGACCAATACAACTTGTAGGAACTGACCGCGAAGTCCCGGGTCTCCTGGTTTGAGAGTATGATGATAATTTACAAAAATCACCACTTAAACTTAAAAACATGGCGTTAAAGGGTGAAAACCCAAACTAGCCCCCAAACGACTCCGTAGGAGGCACGAACACCTCGCAAGGGACCAATACTACTTGTAGGAACTGATCGCGTAGTCTCGAGTCTCCCGGTTTGAGAGTATGACGATAATTTGCAAAAATCACACTCAGACTCAAAAACAAGACGTTAAACGTTGAAAATCCAAACCAGCCCCCAAACGATCCCGTAGGAGGTGCGAACACCTCGCACGGGACCTATGCAACTTTAAGGAACAGACCGTGTTGTCCCTGGTCTACCGATTTGAGAGTATGACAAAAATTTGCAAAAATCACACTTAAACTTAAAAACACGTCGTTAAAGGGTGGAAACCAAACCAGGACCCAAAGACCCAGTTGGAGGCACGAACACCTCACATGGGACGAATGTAACTTTTAGGAAGTCACCACGTAGTCCCGGGTCTCTCAATTTGAGAGTATGACGATAATTTGAAAAATTCACCACTTAGACTTAAAAACATGGTGTTAAAGGGTGAAAACCCTAACCAGCCCCCAAACGACCCTGTTGGAGGTACAAACACCTCGCACGGGACCAATGCAACTTATAGGAACTGACCGCGTAGTCACGGGTCTCCCGATTTGTGAGTATGATGATAATTGGCAAAAATAACACTTAGACTTAAAAATAAGCCGTTAAAAAACCCAAACCAGGCCCCAAATGACCCCGTAAGAGGCATGGACACCACGCATGGGACCAATGCAACTTGTAGGAACTGACCGCGAAGTCCCGGGTCTCCCGGTTTGAGAGTATGATGATAACTTTCAAAAATCACACTTAGACTTAAAAATAAGTCGTTAAAGGGTGAAAACCCAAACCAGGACCCAAACGACCTCGTAGGAGGCATGAACACCTCGTATGGGACTAATGCAAATTATAGGAATTAACCACGTAGTCCCGGGTCTCTCGGTTCGAGAGTATGATGATAATTTGCAAAAATCACCACTTAGACTTGAAAATAAGGCGTTAAAGGGTGAAAATCCAAACCAGCCCTCAAACAACCCCATAGGAGGCACGAACACCTCGCACGGGACCAATACAACTTACAGGAACTGACCGCGTAGTCCCAAGTCTCCCGGTTTGAGAGTATGATGATAATTTGTCAAAATAACACTTAGACTTAAAAATAAGCCGTTAAAAGGTCAAAACCAAAACCAGGCCCCAAACGACCCCGTAAGAGGTACGAACACCTCGCACGGGACTAATGCAACTTGTAGGAACTGACCCCGTAGGAGGCACAAAAACCTTAGACATGACCAATGCAACTTGTAGGAACTAACCATGAAGTCCCGGGTCTCCCGGTTTGAGAGTATGACGATCATTTACAAAAATCACACTTAGATTTAAAAACAAGTCGTTAAAGGGTGAAAACCCAAACCAGCCCTCGAACGACCCCGTCGGAGGGACGAACGCCTCACACGGGACCAATGCAACTTGTACAAACTAACCGCGTAGTCCCGGGTCTCTCGGTTTGAGATTATGATGTTAATTTGCAAAAATCACACTTAGACTTAAAAACAAGTCATTAAAGGGTGAAAACCAAAACAAGTCCCCCAAACGACCCCGTCGGAGGCACGATAACCTCGCATGGGACCAATGTAACTTGTTGGAACTGACTGCGCAGTTCCGAGACTCCCGGTTTCAGAGTAGGACGATATTTGCAAAAATAACACTTAGACTCAAAAACAAGTCGTTAAAGGGTGAAAACCCAAACCAGCCCCCAAACAACCCCATAGGAGGCACGAACACCTCGGACGGGACCAATACAACTTATAGGATCTGACCGCGTAGTCCCGAGTCTCCCGGTTTGAGAGTATGATGATAATTTGTGAAAATCACACTTAGACTGAAAAACAAGCCGCTAAAGGGTGAAAACCCAAACCAGCCCCTAAATGGCCCCGTAGGAGGCACGAACACCTCGCACGGGACCAATGTAACTTGTCAGAACTGACCGCGTAGTCCCGGGTCTCTCGATTTGAGAGTATGACGATAATTTGCACAAAATAACACTTAGACTTAAAAATAAGCCGTTAAAGGGTGAAAACCCAAACCATCCCCAATACGACCCTGTAGGAGGCACGAACACCTCGTACGGGACTAACACAACTTTTAGGCACTGACCGCGTAGTCTCGGTTCTCCCGATTTGAGAGTATAATGATAATTTGCAAAAAACACACTTAGACTTAAAAACAGGCTGTTAATGGGTGAAACTCTAAACCAACCTCCAAATAACCCCGTAGGAGGCACGAACAACTCGCACGGGACCAATACAACTTGTAGGAACTGATCGCGTTGTCCCGGGTCTCCCGATTTGAGAGTATGACGATAATTTGCAAAAATCACACTTAGACATAAAAACATGCCATCAAAGGGTCAAAAACAAAACCAGGCCCCAAACGACCCCGTAGGAGGCACGAACACCTCGTACGGGGCCAATGCAACTTCTAGGAAATGACCACATAGTCCCGAGTCTCCCGGTTTGAGAGTATGACGATAATTTGACCAAATCACCACTTAGACTTAAAAATAAGGCATTCAAGGGTGAAAACCCAAACCAGCCCCCAAACAACCCAGTAGGAGGCACAAACACCTCGTACGAGACCAATGCAACTTATAGGAACTGACCACGTAGTCCCAGGTCTCTCGGTTTGATTTTATGAAGATAATTTGCAAAAATAATACTTAGACTTAAAAATAAGTCGTTAAAGGGTCAAAACCCAACCCAGGCCCCAAACGACGCCATAAGAGGCACGAATACCTCGCACGGGACACATGCAACTGGTAGGAACTGACCGCGTAGTCCCGGGTATCCCGGTTTGAGAGTATGACGATAATTTGCAAAAATAACACTTAGACTTAAAATCAAGCCGTTAAAGGGTGAAAACCCAAACCATCCCCAATACGACCCCGTAGGAGGCACGAACACCTCGCACGGGACCAACACAACTTGTCGGACCTGACCGCGTAGTCTTGGTTCTCCCGATTTGTGAGTATGACGATAATTTGCAAAAATCACACTTAGACTTTAAAACAAGCCGTTAACGGGTGAAAACCCAAACCAGCCCCCAAACGACACCGTATGAGGCCCGAACACCTTATACGGGACCAATGCAACTTGCAGGAACTGACCGCATAGTCCCGGGTCTCCCAGTTTGAGAGTATGACGATAATTTGAAACATCGCACTTAGACTTAAAAATAAGGGATTAAAGCATGAAAACCCAAACTACCCCCCAAATGGTCCCTTAGGAGGCACGAACACCTCACACGGGACCAATGCAACTTGTAGGAACTGATCGCGTAGTCCCGGGTCTCCCGGTTTAAGAGTATGATGATAATATGCAAAAATCACACTTAGACTTAAAAACACGCCGTTAAAGGGTCAAAACCCAAACCAGGCCCCAAACGACCCCGTAGGAGGCACGAACACCTTGCACGGGACCAATGCAACTTGTAGGAACAGACCACGTAGTCCCGAGTCTCCCGGTTTGAGAGTACAAGGATAATTTGCACAAATCACCACTTAGACTTAAAAACATGATGGTAAAGGTTGAAAACCCAAACCAGCCCCCAAACAACCCCGTAGGAGGCACGAACACCTCGTACGGGACTAATGCAACTTATAGGAACTAACCGCGTAGTCCTGGGTCTCCCGGTTTGATTTGATGATGATAATTTGCAAAAATAACACTTAGACTTAAAAATAAGCCGTTAAAGGGTCAAAACCAAACATAGGCCCCAAACGACGCCGTAAGAGGCACGAATTCCTTGCACGGGACACATGCAACTTGTAGGAACTGACCGCGTAGTTCCGGGTCTCTCAGTTTGAGAGTATGATGATAATTTACAAAAATCTCCTCTTACACTTATAAATAAGGCGTTAAGGGGTGAAAACCCAAACCAGCTCCCAAACGACCCCGTAGGAGGCACAAACCCCTCGAACGGGATAATAAAACCTATAGGAACTAACCGCGTAGTCCCGAGTATCCTGGTTTGAGAGTATGACAATAATTTGCCAAAATCACACTTAGACTTAGAAACAAGCCGTTAAAGGGTGAAAACCCAAACCAGGCCCCAAACGACCCGTAGGAGGCACGAGCACCTCGCACTTGACCAATGCAAGTTGTAGGAACTGACCGGGTAGTCCCAGGTCTCTTGGTATGAGAGTATGACGATAATTTGCAAAAATAACACTTAGACTAAAAACAAGCCATTAAAGGGTGAAAACCCAAACCTATCCCCAAACGACCCCGTAGGAGGCACGAACACCTCGCGTGGGACCAATGCAACTTGTTGGAACAGACCGCGTAGTCCCTGGTCTCCCGATTTGAGAGTATGACGAAAATTTGCAAAAATCACACTTAAACTTAAAAACATGCCGTTAAATGGAGGAAACCACACCAGGACCCAAACAACCCCGTTGGAGGCACGAACACCTCGCACGGGACGAATGTAACTTGTAGGAAGTCACCACGTAGTCCCGGGTCTCTCAATTTGAGAGTATGACGATAATTTGCAAAAATCACCACTTAGACTTAAAAACAAGGCATTAAAGGGTGAAAACCCAAACCAACCCCCAAACGACTCCGTTAGAGGCACGAACACTTCGCACGGAACCAATACAACTTATAGGAACTGACCGCGTAGTCACGGGTCTCCCGATTTATGAGTATGATGATAATTGGCAAAAATAACACTTAGACTTAAAAATAACCCGTTAAAAAACCCAAACCAGGCCCCAAATGACCCCGTAAGAAGCATGAACACCTCGCACGGGACCAATGCAACTTGTAGGAACTGACCGCGAAGTCTCGGGTCTCCTGGTTTGAGTGTATGATGATAATTTGCAAAAATCACCACTTAGACTTAAAAACATGGCATTAAAGGGTGAAAACCCAAACTAGCCCCCAAACGACCCCGTAGGAGGCAAGAACACCTCGCACGGGACCAATACAACTTGTAGGAACTGATCGCGTAGTCTCGAGTCTCTCGATTTGGGAGTATTATGATAATTGGCAAAAATAACACTTAGACTTAAAAATAAGTCGTTAAAAAACCCAAACCAGGCCCCAGATGACCCCGTAAGAGGCATGAACACCTCGCACGGGACCAATGCAACTTGTAGGAACTGATCGCGAAGTCTCGGGTCTCCCGGTTTGAGAGTATGATGATAATTTTAAAAAATCACACTTACACTTAAAAATAAGTCGTTAAAGGGTGAAAACCCAAACCAAGCCCCAAAGGACCCGGTAGGAGGCATGAACACCTCATATGGGACCAATGCAAATTATAGGAACTAACCACGTAGTCCCGGGTCTCTCGGTTCGAGAGTATGATGATAATTTGCAAAAATCACCACTTAGACTTAAAAATAAGGCGTTAAAGGGTGAGAATCCAAACCAGTCCCCAAACAACCCCATAGGAGGCACGAACACCTCGCACGGGACTAACACAACTTTTAGGAACTTACCGCGTAGTCTCGGTTCTCCCGATTTCAGAGTATAATGATAATTTGCAAAAAACACACTTAGACTTAAAAACAGGCTGTTAACGGGTGAAACTCTAAACCAGCCCCCAAACAACCCCGTAGGAGTCACGAACACCTCGCACGGGACCAATGCAACTTGTAGGAACTGATCGCGTTGTCCCGGGTCTCCCGATTTGAGAGTATGACGATCATTTGCAAAAATCACACTTAGACATAAAAACATGCCATTAAAGGATCAAAACCAAAACTAGGCCCCAAACGACCCCGTAGGAGGCACGAACACCTCGTACGGGACCAATGCAACTTGTAAGAAATGACCACGTAGTCCCGAGTCTCCCGGTTTGAGAGTATGACGATAATTTGCCCAAATCACCACTTAGTCTTAAAAATAAGGCATTCAAGGGTTAAAACCCAAACCAGCCCCGAAACGACCCAATAAGAGGCACGAATACCTCGTACGAGACCAATGCAACTTATAGGAACTGACCACGTAGTCCCGGGTCTCTCGGTTTGATTTTATGAAGATAATTTGTAAAAATAACACTTAGACTTAAAAATAAGTCGTTAAAGGGTCAAAACCCAACCCAGGCCCCAAACGACGCCATAAGAGGCACGAATACCTCGCACGGGACACATGCAACTGGTAGGAACTGACCGCGTAGTCCCGAGTATCCCGGTTTGAGAGTATGACGATAATTTGAAAAAATAACACTTAGACTTAAAATCAAACCGTTAAAGGGTGAAAACCCAAACCATCCCCAATACGACCCCGTAGGAGGCACGAACACCTCGCACGGGACCAACACAACTTGTCGGAACTGACCGCGTAGTCTTGGTTCTCCCGATTTGTGAGTATGACGCTAATTTGCAAAAATCACACTTAGACTTAAAAACAAGCCGTTAACGGGTGAAAACCCAAACCAGCCCCCAAACGACACCGTACGAGGCCCAAACACCTTGTACGGGACCAATGCAACTTGCAGGAACTGATCGCAAAGTCCCGGGTCTCCCAGTTTGAGAGTATGACGATAATTTGAAAAATCGCACTTAGACTTAAAAATAAGCGGTTAAAGCATGAAAACCCAAACTAGCCCCCAAATGGTCCCTTAGGAGGCACGAACACCTCACACGGGACCAATGCAACTTGTAGGAACTGATCGCGTAGTCCCGGGTGTCCCGATTTAAGAGTATGATGATAATATGCAAAAATCACACTTTGACTTAAAAACACGCCGTTAAAGGGTCAAAACCCAAACCAGGCCCCAAACGACCCCGTAGGAGGCACGAACACCTTGCACGGGACCAATGCAACTTGTAGGAACTGACCGCGTAGTCCCGAGTCTCCCGGTTTGAGAGTACAAGGATAATTTGCACAAATCACCACTTAGACTTAAAAACATGGTGTTAAAGGGTGAAAACCCAAACCAGCCCCCAAACAACCTCGTAGGAGGCTCAAACACCTCGTACGGGACTAATGCAACTTATAGGAACTGACCGCTTAGTCCTGGGTCTCCCGGTTTGATTTTATGATGATAATTTCCAAAAATAACACTTAGACTTAAAAATAAGCCGTTAAAGGGTCAAAACCAAAAATAGGCCCCAAACGAGACCTTAAGAGGCACGAATACCTCGCACGGGACACATGCAACTTGTAGGAACTGATCGCGTAGTTCCGGGTCTCTCGGTTTGAGAGTATGATGATAATTTGCAAAAATCTCCTCTTAGAGTTAAAAATAAGGTGTTAAGGGGTGAAAACCCAAACCAGCTCCCAAACGACCCCGTAGGAGGTACAAACCCCTCGAACGGGACAATATAACATATAGGAACTAACCGCGTAGTCCCAGGTATCCTAGTTTGAGAGTATGACGATAATTTGCAAAAATCACACTTAGACTTGGAAACAAGCCATTAAAGGGAGAAAACCCAAACCAGGCCCCAAACGACCCGTAGGAGGCACGAGCACCTCGCACGTGACCAATGCAACTTGTAGGAACTGACCGGGTAGTCCCGGTCTCTTGGTATGAGAGTATGACGATAATTTGCAAAAATCACAACTTAAACTTAAATACAAGGCGTTAAAGGGTGAAAACCAAAACCCGCCCCCAAACAACCCCGTAGGAGACACGAACACCTCGGTCGGGACCAACGCAACTTGTAGGAACTGACCGCGTAGTCCCGGGTCTTCCGGTTTGAGAGTATGACAAAAATTTGCAAAAATCATACTTAGACTTAAAAGAAATCCGTTAATGGGTGAAAACCCAAACCAACCCCCAAACGACGTCATAAGAGGCACGAACACCTCGCACGGGACCAATGAAACTTGTAGGAACTGATCCCGTAGGAGGCACAAAAACCTTAGAGGAGACCAATGCAACTTCTAGGAACTGACCACAAAGTCTCGGGTCTCCCGATTCGAGAGTATGACGATCATTTGCGAAAATCACACTTAGATTTAAAAATAAGCCGTTAAAGGGTGAAAACCCAAATCAGCCCCCAAACGACCCCGTCAGAGGGACGAACACCTCGCCCGGGACCAATGCAACTTGTACGAACTAATCGCATAGTCCCGGGTCTCTCGGTTTGAGATTATGATGTTAATTTGCAAAAATCACACTTAGACTTAAAAACAAGCCGTTAAAGGGTGAAAACTGAAACTAGTCCCCCAAACGACCCCGTAGGAGGCACGATAACCTCGTACGGGACCAATGTAACTTTTAGGAACTTCCCGCGCAGTACCGGGACTCTCGTTTTGAGAGTAGGATGATAATTTGCAAAAATAACACTTCGACTTAAAAACAAGCCGTTAAAGGGTGAAAACCCAAACCATCCCAAAAATGACCACATAGGAGGCACGGACACCTCGCACGGGACCAACACAACTTGTAGGAACTTACCGCGTAGTCTCGATTCTCTCGGTTTGAGAGTATGAAGATAATTTGTGAAAATCACACTTAGACATAAAAATAAGCCGCTGAAGTGTGAAAACCCAAACCAGCCCCTAAACGGCCCCGTAGGAGGCACGAACATCTCGTACGGGACCAATGCAACTTGTAGGAAGTGACCGCGTAGTCCCGGGTCTCCCGGTTTGAGAGTATGATGATAATTTGCAAAAATCTCCTCTTAGACTTAAAAATAAGGTGTTAAGGGGTGAAAACCCAAACCAGATCCCAAACGACCCTGAGGAGGCACAAACCCCTCGAACGGGACCAATAAAACATATAGGAACTAACCACGTAGTCCCGGGTATCCTGGTTTGAGAGTATGACGATAATTTGTAAAAACCACACTTAGACTTAGAAACAAGCCGTTAAAGGGTGAAAAGCCAAACCAGGCCCCAAACGACCCGTTGGAGGCCCGAGCACCTCGCACGTACCAATGCAACTTGTAGGGACTGACCGGGTAGTCCCAGCTCTCTTGGTATGAGAGTATGACGATAATTTGCTAAAATCCCCACTTAGACTTAAATACATGGCGTAAAAGAGTGAAAACCCAAACCCGCCCCCAAAGGACCCCGTAGGAGACACGAACACCTCGGTCGGGACCAACACAACTTGTAGGAACTGACCGTGTAGTCCCGGGTCTCCCGGTTTGAGAGTATGACAAAAATTTGCAAAAATCATACTTAGACTTAAAAGCAATCCGTTAATGGGTGAAAACCCAAACCAACCCCCAAACGACCTCATAAGAGGCACGAACACCTCGCACGGGACCAATGAAACTTGTAGGAACTAACCCCGTAGGAGGCACAAAAACCTTAGACGGGACCAATGAAACTTGTAGGAACTGACCACGAAGTCTCGGGTCTCTCGATTCGAGAGTATGACGATCATTTGCGAAAATCACACTTAGATTTAAAAACAAGCCGTTAAAGTGTGAAAATCGAAACCAGCCCCCAAACGACCCCGTCAGAGGGACGAACACCTCGCACGGGACCAATGCAACTTGTACGAACTAACCGCATAGTCCCGGGTCTCTCGGTTTGAGATTATGATGTTAATTTGCAAAAATCACACTTAGACTTAAAAACAAGCCGTTAAAGGGTGAAAACCTAAACCAGTCCCCCAAACGACCCCGTAGGAGGCACGATAACCTCGCACGGGACCAATATAACTTGTAGGAACTGCCCGCGCAGTACCGGGACTCCCGTTTTGAGAGTAGGATGATAATTTGCAAACATAACACTTAGACTTAAAAAGAAGCCCTTAAAGGGTGAAAACCCAAACCATCCCAAAAACGACCCCATTGGAGGCACGTACACCAGGCACGGGACCAACACAACTTGTAGGAACTTACCGCGTAGTCTCGATTCACTCGGTTTGAGAGTATGACGATAATATGTGAAAATCACACTTAGACATAAAAACAAGCCGCTAAAGGGTGAAAACCCAAACCAGCCCCTAAACGGCCCCGTAGGAGGCACGAACACCTCGTACGGGACCAATGCAACTTGTAGGAAGTGACCGCGTAGTCCCGGGTCTCCCGATTTAAGAGTATGATGATAATATGCAAAAATCACATTTAGACTTAAAAACAAACCGTTAGAGGGTGAAAACCCAAACGAGGTCCCAAACGACACCATAGGAGGCACGAACACCTCGCACGGGACCAATGCAACTTGTCGGAACTGACCGCGTAGACCCGGGTCTCTCGATTTGAGAGTATGATGATAATTTTCAAAAAATAACACTTAGACTTAAAAACAAGCCGTTAAAGGGTGAAAACCCAAACGATCCACAATACGATCCCGTAGGAGGCACTAACACCTCGCACGGGACCAATGCAACTTGGGGGAACTGATCGCGTAGTCCCGGGTCTCCCGAATTGAGAGTAAGATGATAATTTGCCAAAATCACCACTTAGACTTAAATACAAGGCGTTAAAGGGTGAAAACCCAAACCCGCCCCCAAACGACCCCGTAGGAGACACGAACATCTCGGTCGGGACCAACGCAACTTGTAGGAACTGACCGCGTAGTCCCGGGTCTCCTGGTTTGAGAGTATGACAAAAATTTGCAAAAATCATACTCAGACTTAAAAGCAATCCGTTAATGGGTGAAAACCCAAACCAACCCCCAAACGACCTCATAAGAGGCACGAACACCTCGCACGGGACCAATGAAACTTGTAGGAACTGACCCTGTAGGAGGCACAAAAAACTTTGACGGGACCAATGCAACTTGTAGGAACTGACCACGAAGTCTCGGGTCTCCCAATTCGAGAGTATGACGATCATTTGCGAAAATCACATTTAGATTTTAAAACAAGCCGTTAAAGGGTGAAAACTCAAACCATCCCCCAAATGACCCCGTCAGAGGGACGAACACCTCGCACGGGACCAATGCAACTTGTACGAACTAACCGCATACTCCCAGGTTTCTCGGTTTGATATTATGATGTTAATTTGCAAAAATCACACTTAGACTTAAAAACAACCCGTTAAAGGGTGAAAACCGAAACCAGTCCCCCAAACGACCCCGTAGGAGGCACGATAACCTCGCACGGGACCAATGTTACTTGTAGGAACTGCCAGCGCAGTACCGGGACTCCCGTTTTGAGAGTAGGATGATAATTTCCAAAAATAACACTTAGACTTAAAAACAAGCCGTTAAAGGGTGAAAACCCAAACCATCCCAAAAATGACCCCATAGGAGGCACAGACACCTCGCACGGGACCAACACAACTTGTAGGAACTTACCGCGTAGTCTCGATTCTCTCGGTTTGAGAGTATGATGATAATTTGTGAAAATCACACTTAGACTTAAAAAAAAGCTGCTAAAGGGTGAAAACCCAAACCAGCCCCAAAACGGCTCCGTAGGAGGCACGAACACCTCCTACGGGACCCATGCAAGTTGTAGGAAGTGACCGTGTAGTCCCGGGTCTCCCAATTTAAGAGTATGATGATAATATGCAAAAATCACATTTAGACTTAAAAACAAACCGTTAGAGGGTGAAAATCCAAACGAGGTCCCAAACGGCCCCATAGGAGGCACGAACACCTCGCACGGGACCAATGCAACTTGTCGGAACTGATCGTGTAGTCCCGGGTCTCTCAATTTGAGAGTATGACTATAATTTGCAAAAACTGACTTAGACTTAAAAACAAGCTGTTAAAGGGTGAAAACCCAAACCATCCCCAATACGATCCCGTAGGAGGCACTAACACCTCGCACGGGACCAATGCAACTTGTAGGAACTGATCGCGTAGTCCCGGGTCTCCCGGTTTGAGAGTAAGACGATAATTTGCACAAATCACCTCTTAGACCTAAAACTAAGGCGTTCAAGTGTGAAAACCCAAACCAGCCACCAAACGACCCCTTAGGAGACACGAACACCTCGTACGGGACAAATGCAACTTATAGGAACTGACCGCGTAGTCCCGAGTCTCCCGGTTTGATTTTATGATGATAATTTGCAAAAATAACACTTAGACTTAAAAATAAGCCGTTAAAGGGTCAAAACCCAAACCAGGCCCCAAACGACCCCGTAGGAGGCACGAACACCTAGCACGGGACCTATGTAACTTGTACGAACTGACCGCGTAGTCTCGGGTATCCAAGTATGAGAGTATGAGGATAATTTTCACAAATCACCACTTAGACTTAAAAACAAGATGTTAAAGGGTGAAAACCCAAACCATCCCCCAAACGACCCCGTAGGAGGCACGAACACCTCGTACGAGACCAATGCAACTTGTAGGAACTGACCGCGTAGTCCCGGGTATCCCAGTTTAAGAGTATGATGATAATTTGCATAAATCACACTTAGACTTAAAAATAAGCCGTTAAAGGGTGAAAACCCAAACCATCCCCAATACGACCCCATAGAAGGCACGAACACCTCGCACGGGACCAACACAACTTGTAGGAACTGACGCGTAGTCTTGGTTCTCTCGGTTTGAGAGTATGACGATAATTTTCAAAAATCACACTTAGACTTAAAATCAAGCCGTTAAAGGGTGAAAACCCAAACCATCCCCAATACGACCCCGTAGGAGGCACGAACACCTCGTACGGGACCAATACAACTTGTCGGAACTGACCGCATCGTCTTGGTTGTCCCGATTTGTGAGTATGACGATAATTTGTAAAAATCACACTTTGACTTAAAAACAAGCCGTTAACGGGCGAAAACCCAAACAAGCCCCCAAACGACACCGTACGAGGCCCGAACACCTTGTATGGGACCAATGCAACTTGTCGGAACTCACCGCATAGTCCCGGGTCTCCCAGTTTGAGAGTATGACGATAATTTGAAAAATCCCACTTAGACTTAAAAATAAGCGGTTAAAGCATGAAAACCCAAACTAGCCCCCAAATGGTCCCTTAGGAGGCACGAACACCTCACACGGGACCAATGCAACTTGTAGGAACTGATCGCGTAGTCCCGGGTCTCCCGATTTAAGAGTATTACGATAATATGCCAAAATCACACTTAGACTTAAAAACACGCCGTTAAAGGGTCAAAACCCAAACCAAGCCGCAAACGACCCTATAGGAGGCACGAACACCTCGCACGGGACCAATGCAACTTGTAAGAACTGACCGCGTAGTCCCGAGTCTCCCGATTTGAGAGTACAAGGATAATTTACACAAATCACCACTTAGACTTAAAAACATGGTGTTAAAGGGTGAAAACCCAAAATAGCCCCCAAACAACCCCGTAGGAGGCACGAACACCTCGTACGTGACCAATGCAACTTATAGGAACTGACCGCGTAGTCCTGGGTCTCCCGATTTTATTTTATGATGATAATTTGTAAAAATAACACTTAGACTTAAAAATAAGCCGTTAAAGGGTCAAAACAAAAAACAGACCCCAAACGACACCGTAAGGGGAACGAATACATCGCACGGGACACATGCAACTTGTAGGAACAGACCGCATAGACCTGGGTCTCCCGGTTTGAGAGTATGATGATAATTTTCAAAAATCTCCTCTTAGACTTAAAAATAAGGCATTAATGGGTGAAAACCAAAACTAGCCCCCAAACGACCCCGTAGGAGGCACAAACCCCTCGAACGGGACCAATAAAACATATAGGAACTAACCGCGTAGTCCCGGATATCCTGGTTTGAGAGTATGACGATAATTTGCGAAAATCACATTTAGACTTAGAAACAAGCCGTTAAAGGGTGAAAACCTAAACCAGGCCCCAAACGACCCCGTAGGAGGCACGAGCACCACGCACGGGACCAATGCAACTTGTAGGAACTGATCGGGTAGTCCCGGGTCTCTTGGTATGAGAGTATGATGATAATTTGCAAAAATCATTACTTAGACTTAAAGACAAGGCGTTAGAAGGTGAAAACACAAACCAGCCCCCAAACGACGCCGTAGGAGACACGAACACCTCAGCCGGGATCAACGTAACTTATAGGAACTGACCGCATAGTCCCGGGTCTCCCGGTTTGAGAGTAAGATGAAAATTGGCAAAAATCATACTTAGACTTAAAAGCAATTTGTTAATGGGTGAAAACCCAAACCAACCCCCAAACGACCTCGTAAGAGGCACGAAGACCTCGCACGGGACCAATGCAACTTATAGGAACTGACCCCGTAGGAGGCACAAAAACCTTAAACGGGACCAATGCAACTTATAGGAACTGACCATGAAGTCTCGAGTCTCCCGATTCGAGAGTATGCCGATCATTTGCAAAAATCACACTTAGATTTAAAAACAAGCCGTTAAAGGGTGAAAACCCAAACCAGCCCCCAAATGACCCCGTCGGAGGGGCGAACACCTCGCACGGGACCAATGCAACTTGTACGAACTAACCGCATAATCCCGAGTCTCTCGATTTGTGATTATGATGTTAATTTGCAAAAATCACACTTAGACTTAAAAACAAGCCGTTAAAGGGTGAAAACCGAAACCAGTCCCCCAAACGACCCCGTAGGAGGCACGATAACCTCGCACGGGAATAATGTAACTTGTAGGAACCGACCGCGCAGTACCGGGACTCCCGTTTTAAGAGTAGGATAATAATTTGCAAAAATAACACTTCGACTTAATAACAAGCCGTTAAAGGGTGAAAACCCAAACCATCCCAAAAATGACCCCATAGGAGGCACGAACACCTCGCACGGGACCAACACAACTTGTAGGAACTTACCGGGTAGTCTCGATTCTCTCGGTTTGAGAGTATGATGATAATTTGTGAAAATCACACTTAGATGTAAAAACAAGTCGCTAAAGGCTGAAAACCCAAACCAGCCCCTAAACGGCCCCATAGGAGGCACAAACACCTCGTATGGGACCAATGCAACTTGTAGGAAGTGACCGCGTAGTCCCGGGTCTCACGATTTAAGAGTATGATGATAATATGCAAAAATCACATTTAGACTTAAAAAAAACCGTTAGAGGGTGAAAATCCAAACGAGGTCCCAAACGGCCCTATAGGAGGCACGAACACCTCGCACGGGACCAATGCAACTTGTTGGAATTGTCTGCATAGTCCCGAGTCTCTCGATTTGAGAGTATGACGATAATTTGCAAAAAATAACACTTAGACTTAAAAACAAGCCATTAAAGGGTTTAAACTGAAACCATCCCCAATACGATCCCGTAGGAGGCACAAACACCTCGCACAGGACCAATGCAACTTGTAGGAACTGATCGTGTAGTCCCGGGTCTCCCGATTTGAGAGTATGATGATAATTTGCACAAAGCACCACTTAGACTTAAAAACAAGGCGTTTAAGGGTGAAAACCCAAACCAGCCCCCAAACGATCCCGTAGGAGGCATGAACACCTCGTACGGAACTAATGTAACTTATAGGAAATGACCGCGTAGTCCCGAGTCTCCCGATTTGATTTTATGATGATAATTTGCAAAAATAACACTTAGACTTAAAAATAAGTCGTTAAAGGGTCAAAACCCAAACCAGGCCCCAAACGACCCCGTAGGAGGCACGAACACCTAGCACGGGACCAATGCAACTTATAGGAACTGACCGCGTAGTCCCGGGTGTCCAAGTTTGAGAGTATGATGATAATTTGCAAAAATCACCACTTAGACTTAAAAACAAGATGTTAAAGGGTGAAAACCCAAACCAGCCCCCAAACGACCCCGTAGGAGGCACGAACACCTCGCACGGGACCAACACAACTTGTAGGAACTGACGCTTAGTCTTGGTTCTCCCGGTTTGAGAGTATGACGATAATTTGCAAAAATCACACTTAGACTTAAAAACAAGCCGTTAACAGGTGAAAACCCAAACCAGCCCCCAAACGACACCGTACGAGGCCCGAACACCTCGTACGGGAGCATTGTAACTTATAGAAACTGACCGCATAGTCCCGGGTCTCCCGATTTGAGAGTATGACGATAATTTGCAAAAATCACACTTAGACTTAAAAACAAGGAGTTAAATGGTGAAAACCCAAACCAACCCCCAAACGACCCCGTACGAGGCATGAACACCTCGCACGGGATGAATGCAACTTGTAGGAACTGACCAGGTAGTCCCGGGTCTCCCGATTTGAGAGTATGAAGATAATTTGCAAAAATCACACTTACACTTAAAAACAAGTCGTTAAAGGGTGAAAACCCAAACCAGCCACCAAACGATCCCGTAGGAGGCACGAACACCTCACACGGGACCAATGCAACTTGTACGAGATAACCGCATAGTCCCGGGTCTCCCGGTTTTAGAGTATCGCGATAATTTGAAAAAATCACACTTAGACTTAAAAACAAGCCGTTAAAGCGTCAAAACCCAAACTAGCCCCCAAACGGTCGCGTAGGAGGCACGAACACCTCGCACGGAACCAATTCAACTTGTAGGAACTGACCGTGTAGTCCCGGGTCTCCTGATTTGAGAGTATGATGATAATTTGCAAAAATCACTCTTAGACACAAAAACACGTCGTTGAAGGGTGAAAACCCAACCCAGGCTCCAAACTACCTCGTAGTAGGCATGAACACCTTGCAGGGGAGGAATACGAATTATAGGAACTGACCACATAGTCCCGGGTCTCTCGGTTCGAGAGTATGATAATAATTTGCAAAAATCACCACTTAGACTGAAAAATAAGGCATTAAAGGGTGAAAATCCAAACCATCCCCCAAACGACCCCATAGGAGGCACGAACACCTCGCACGAGACCAATACAACTTATAGGAACTGACCGCGTAGTCCCGGGTCTCCCGGTTTAGACTTAAAAATAAGTCGTTAAAAGGTCAAAACCATAACCAGGCCCCAAACGACCCCGTAAGAGGTACGAACACCTCGCATGGGACCAATGCAACTTGTAGGAACTGACCCCGTAGGAGGCACAAAAACCTTAGACGGGACCAATGCAACTTTTAGGAACTGACCACGAAGTCCCGAGTCTCCCGGTTTGAGAGTATGACGATCATTTTCAAAAATCACACTTAGATTTAAAAACAAGCCGTTAAAGGGTGAAAACCCAAACCAGCTCCCAAACGCCCCGTCGGAGGGACGAACGCCTCACACGGGACCAATGCAACTTGTACGAACTAACCGCATAGTCCTGGTTCTCTCAGATAGAGATTATGATGTTAATTTGCAAAAATCACACTTAGACTTAAAAACAAGCCATTAAAGGGTGAAAATTGAAACCAGTCCGCCAAACAACCCCGTAGGAGGAACGATAACCTCGCACGGGACCAATGTAACTTGTAGGAACTGACCGCGCAGTCTCGGGACTCCGGGTTCGAGAGTATGATGATAATTTGCAAAAATCACTACTTAGACTTAAAAATAAGCAGTTAAAGGGTGAAAACCCAAACCATCCCAAAAACGACCCTGTAGGAGGCACGAACACCTCGCACGGGACCAACACAACTTGTAGGAACTTACTGCGTAGTCTCGGTTCTCTCGGTTTGAGAGTATGATGATAATTTGTGAAAATCACACTTAGACTTAAAAGCAAGCCGCTAAAGGGTGAAAACCCAAACCAGCCCCTAAACGGCCCCGTAGGAGGCACGAACACCTCGTACGGGACCAATGCAACTCGTAGGAAGTGATCGCGTAGTCCCGGGTCTCCCGATTTAAGAGTATGATGATAATATGAAAAAATCACATTTAGACTTAAAAACAAATCGTTAGAGGGTGAAAACCCAAACGAGGTCCCAAACTGCCCCATAGGAGGCACGAACAACTCGCACGGGACAAATGCAACTTGTCAGAATTGATCGCGTTGTCCCGGGTCTCTCGATTTGAGAGTATGACGATAATTTGCACAAAATAACACTTAGACTTAAAAACAAGGCGTTAAAGGGTGAAAACCCAACCCATCCCCAATACGACCCCGTAGGAGGCATGAACACCTCGCACGGGACTAACACAACTTTTAGGCACTGATCGCATAGTCTCTGTTCTTCCGGTTTGAGAGTATGATGATAATTTGCAAAAAACACACTTAGATTTAAAAACAAGCCATTAACGGGGGGAAATCCAAACCAGCTCCCAAACAACCCCGTAGGAGGCACGAACACCTCGCACGGGACCAATGCAACTTGTAGGAACTGATCGCGTTGTCCCGGGTCTCCGGTTTGAGAGTTTGACGATAATTTGCAAAAATCACACTTAGACTTAAAAACAGGTCATTAAAGGGTCAAAACCAAAACCTGGCCCCAAACGACCCCGTAGGAGGCAAAAACACTTCGCACGGGACCAATGCAACTTGTAAGAAATGACCACGTAGTCCTGGGTCTCCCGGTTTGAGAGTATGATGATAATTTGCACAAATCACCACTTAGACTTAAAAATAAGGCGTTCAAGGGTGAAAACCCAAACCAGCCCCCAAACGACCTAGTAGGAGGCACGAACACCTCGTATGGGACCAATGCAACTTATAAGAACTGACTGCGTAGTCCCGGGTCTCTCGGTTTGATTTTATGATGATAATTTGCAAAAATAACACTTAGACTTAAGAATAAGTCGTTAAAGGGTCAAAACCCAACCCAGGCCCCAAACGACGCCGTAAGAGGGACGAATACCTCGCACGGGACACATGCAACTTGTAGGAACTGACCGCGTAGTCCTGGGTCTCCCGGATTGAGAGTATGATGATAATTTGAAAAAATCACCACTTAGACTTAAAAACAAGACGTTAAAGGGTGAAAACCCAAACCAGCCCCCAAATGACCCCGTAGGAGGCACAAACCCCTCGAACGGGACCAATGCAACTTGTAGGAACTCACCGCGTAGTCCCGGGTATCCCGATTTGAGAGTATGATGATAATTTTCAAAAATCACACTTACACTTAAAAATAAGTCGTTAAAGGGTGAAAACCAAAACCATCCATCAAACGATCCCGTAGGAGGCCCGAACACCTCACACGGGACCAATGCAACTTGTACGAACTAACCGCATCGTCCCGGGTCTCCCAGTTTGAGAGTATCATGATAATTTGAAAAAATCACACTTAGACTTAAAAATAAGTCGCTAAAGCGTTAAAACCCAAACTAGACCCCAAATGGTCCCGTAGGAGGCACGAACACCTCACACGGAACCAATGCAACTTGTAGGAACTGACCACGTAGTCCCGGGTCTCCCGATTTTAGACTATGATGATAATTTGCAAAAATCACTCTTAGACACAAAAACACGTCGTTAACGGGTGAAAACCCAAACCAGGCTCCAAACTACCTCGTAGGAGGCATGAACACCTCGCACGGGAGGAATGCAAATTGTAGGAACTGACCACGTAGTCCCGGGTCTCCCGGTTCGAGAGTATGATGATAATTTGCAAAAATAACACTTAGACTTAAAAACAAGTCGTTAAAGCGTTAAAACCCAAATTGGACCCCAAACGGTCCCGTAGGAGGCACGGACACCTCGCACGGAACCAATGCAACTTGTAGGAACTGACCACGTAGTCCCGGGTCTCCCGATTTTAGACTATGATGATAATTTGCAAAAATCACTCTTAGACACAAAAACACGTCGTTAACGGGTGAAAACCCAAACCAGGCTCCAAACTACCTCGTAGGAGGCATGAACACCTCGCATGGGAGGAATGCAAATTGTAGGAACTGACCACGTAGTCCCGAGTCTCCCGGTTCGAGAGTATGATGATAATTTGCAAAAATCACCACTTAGACTTAAAAATAAGGTGTTAAATGGTGAAAATCCAAACCAGCCCCCAAACGACCCCATAGGAGGTACAAACACCTCGCACGGGACCAATACAACTTGTAGGAACTGACCGCGTAGTCCCGGGTCTCCCGGTTTGAGTGTATGACGATAATTTGCAAAAATCACCACTTTGACTTAAAAATTAGGCGTTAAAGGGTGAAGACCCAAACCATCCCCCAAATGACCTCGTAGGAGGCATGAACACCTCGCACGGGACCAATGCAACTAATAGGAACTGATCGCCTAGTCCCGGGTCTCCCGATTTGAGAGTATGATGATAATTTGCAAAAATAACACTTAGACTTAAAAATAAGCCGTTAAATGGTCAAAACCAATAGCAGGACCCAAACGACCCCGTAAGAGGCACAAACACCTCGCACGGGACCAAAGCAACTTGTACGAACTAACCGCGTAGTATCGGGTCTCCCGGTTTGAGAGTATAATAATAATTTCCAAAAATCACCACTTAGACTTAAAAACATGGCGTTAAAGGGTGAAACCCCAAACTAGCCCCCAAACGACCTTGTCGGAGGCACGAACACCTTGCACGGGACCAAAGCAACTTGTACGAACTAACCGCGTAGTACCGGGTCTCCCGGTTTGAGAATAAGATGATAATTTGTATAAATAACACTCAGACTTAAAAACAAGCCGTTAAAGGGTGAAACCCCAAACTAGGCCCCAAACGACCCCTTAAGAGGCACGAACACCTCGTAGGGGACCAATGCAACTTGTAGGAACTGACTGCGTAGTCCCGGGTCTTCCGGTTTGAAAGTATGACGATAATTTGCGAAAATCACCAGTTAGACTTAAAAACAAGGCGTTAAAGGGTGAAAACCCAAATCAGGCCCCAAATGACCCCGTAGGAGGCACGAACACCTTGCACAGGACGAATAAAAATTGTAGGAACTAATCGCATAGTCTCGGCTCTCCCAGTTTGAGAGTATGATGATAATTTGCAAAAATCACACTTAGATAAAAAAATAAGACGTTAAACGTTGAAAATACAAACCAACCCGCAAACGGTCCCGTAGGAGACGCGAACACTTCACAGGGGACCAATGCAACTTGTAGGAACTGACCGCGTAGTCCCGAGTCTCCCGGTTTGAGAGTACGGGGATAATTTGCAAAAATCACCACTTAGACATAAAAACATAGCGTTAAAGGGTGAAAACCCAAACTAGCCCCCAAACAACCCCGTAGGAGGCACGAACACCTCGTACGGGACCAATGCAACTTATAGGAAATGACCGCGTAGTCCCGGGTCTCCCGATTTGATTTTATGATGATAATTAGCAAAAATAACACTTAGACTTAAAAATAAGCCGTTAAAGGGTCAAAACCAATAACAGGCCCCAAACGACACTGTAAGAGGCACGGATACCTCGCACGGGACACATGCAACTTGTAGGAACTGACCGCGTAGTCCTGGGTCTCTCGGTTTGAGAGTATGATGATAATTTTCAAAAATCACCTCTTAGACTTAAAAACGAGGCGTTAAGGGGTGAAAACCCAAACCAGCCCCCAAACGACCCCGTAGGAGGCACAAACCCCTCGAACGGGACCAATAAAACATATAGGAACTAACCGCATAGTACCGAGTATCCTGGTTTGAGAGTATGATGATAATTTGCAAAAATAACTCTTAGACTTAGAAACAAGTCGTTAAAGGGTGAAAACCCAAACCAGGACCCAAACGACCCCGTAAGAGGCACGAGCACCTCGTACGGGACCAATGCAACTTGTAGGAACTGACCGCGTAGTCCCGGGTCTCTTGGTATGAGAGTATGACGATAATTTGCAAAAATCACCACTTAGACTTAAAAATAAGTCGTTAAAGGGTGAAAACCCAAACCAACACCCAAACGACCCCGTAGGAGACACGAACACCTCGATCGGGACCAACGAAACTTGTAGGAACTGACCGCGTAGTCCCGGGTCTCCCGGTTTGAGAGTATCGTGATAATTTCAAAAAATCACACTTAGACTTAAAAACAAACAGTTAACGCGTGAAAACCCAAACTATCCCCCAAACGGTCCCGTAGAAGGCACGAACACCTCGCACGGGACCAATGCAACTTGTAGGAACTGACCGCATAGTCCCGGGTCGCCCGGTTTTAGAGTACGATGATAATTTGTAAAAATCACTCTTAGACTCAAAAACACACCGTTAAAGGGTTAAAACCCAAATCAGGCCCCAAATGACCCCGTAGGAGGCAGGATCACCTCGCACGGGACAAATGCGAATTGTAGGAACTAACCGCGTAGTCCCGCATCTCCCGGTTTGAGTCTATGATGATAATTTGCAAAAATTAGAACTTTGACTTAAAAATAAGGCGTTAAAGGGTGAAGACCCAAACGACCCTGTAGGAGGCACGAACATCTCGCACGGGACCAATGCAACTAATAGGAACTGATCGCCTAGTCCCGGGTCTCCCGATTTGAGAGTATGATGATAATTTGCAAAAATAACATTAGACTTAAAAATAAGCCGTTAAAAGGTCAAAACCAAAACCAGGCCCCAAACGATCCCGTAAGAGGCACGAACACCTCCCACGGGACCAATGCAACTTGTAGGAACTGACCGCGTAGTCCCGATGCTCCCGGTTTGAGAGTATAATAATAATTTGCAAAAATCACCACTTAGACTTAAAAACACGGCATTAAAGGGTGAAAACCCAAACTATCCCCCAAACCACCTCGTCGGAGGCACGAACACCTCGCACGGGACCAATGCAACTTGTACGAACTAACCGCGTAGTATCGGGTCTCCCAATTTGAGAGTAGGACGATAATTTGTATAAATCACACTCAGACTTAAACATAAGCCATTAAAGGGTGAAAGCCCAAACCAGGCCCTAAACGACCCCATAAGAGGCACGAACACCTCGCAGGGGACCAATGCATCTTGTAGTAACTGACTGCGTAGTCTCGGGTCTCCCGATTTGAGACTATGATGATAATTTGCGAAAATCACCACTTAGACTTAAAAACAAGGCTTTAAAGGGTGAAAACCCAAATCAGGCCCCAAATGACCCCGTAGGAGGCACGAACACCTCGCACAGGACGAATTAAAATATAGGAACTAATCGCGTAGTCCCGGCTCTCTTGGTTTGAGAGTGAGATGATAATTTGAAAAATCACACTTAGACTTAAAAACAAGCGGTTAAAGCGTGAAAACCCAAACTAGCCCCCAAATGGTCCCGTAGGAGGCACGAACACCTCACACGGGACCAATGCAACTTGTAGGAACTGAACGCGTAGTCCCGGGTCTCCCGGTTTGAGAGTATGACGATTATATGCAAAAATCACACTTAGACTTAAAAACACACTGTTAAAGGGTCAAAACCAAAACCCGGCCCTAAACGACCCCATAGGAGGCTTGAACACCTCGCACGGGACCAATGCAACTTGTAGGAACTGATCGCGTAGTCCCGAGTCTCCCGGTTTGAGAGTATGAGGATAATTTGCACAAATCACCACTTAGACTTAAAAACATGGTGTTAAAGGGTGAAAACCCAAACCAGCCCCCAAACAACCCCGTAGGAGGCACAAACACCTCGTACGGGACCAATGCAACTTATAGGAAATGACCGCGTAGTCCCGGGTTTCCCGGTTTGATTTTATGATGATAATTTGCAAACATATCACTTAGACTTAAAAATAAGTCGTTAAAGGGTCAAAACAAAAAATTGGCCCCAAACGACACCGTTAGAGGCACGAATTCCTCGCACGGGACACATGCAACTTATAGGAACTAACTGCGTAGTCCCGGGTCTCCCGGTTTGAGAGTATGATGATAATTTGCAAAAATCACCTCTTAGACTTAAAAACAAGGCGTTAAGTGGTGAAAACCCAAACCAGCCCCCAAACGATCCCGTAGGAGGCACAAACCCCTCGAACGGGAACAATAAAACATATAGGAACTAACCGCGTAGTCCCGGGTATCCTGGTTTGAGAGTATGAAGATAATTTGTAAAAATCACAATTAGACTTTGAAACAAGTCGTTAAAGGGTGAAAACCCAAACCGGGCCTTAAACGACCCCGTAGGAGGCACGAGCACCTCGCACGGGACCAATGCAACTTGTAGGAACTGACCGCGTAGTCCCGGGTCTCTTGGTATGAGAGTATGATGATAATTTGCAAAAACCACCACTAAGACTTAAAAATAAGGCGTTAAAGGGTGAAAACCCAAACCAGCCCCCAAAGGATCCCGTAGGAGACACGAACACCTCAGTCGGGACCAACACAACTTGTAGGAACTGATCGCGTAGTCCCGGTTCTCCCAGTTTGAGAGTATGACGATAATTTGTAAAAATGATACTTAGACTTAAAAGCAATCCGTTAATGGGTGATAACCCAAACCAACCCCCAAACGACCTCGTAGGAGGCATGAACACCTCGCACGGGACCAATGCAACTTGTACGAACTAACAGCATTGTACCGGGTCTCTTAGTTCGAGCGTAAGACGACAATTTGTAATAATCACACTCAAATTTAAAAACAAGCCATTAACGGGTGAAACCCCAAACCAGGCCCCAAACGACCCCGTAAGAGGCACGAACACCTCTCAGGGGACCAATGCAACTTGTAGGAACTGACTACGTAGCCCTGGGTCTCCCGATTTGAGAGTATGATGATAATTTGCAAAAATTACACTTAGACTTAAAACCAAGCGGTTAAAGCATGAAAACACAAACTATCCCCCAAACGGTCCCGTAGGAGGCACGAACACCTCGCACGGGACCAATGCAACTTGTAGGAACTGACCGCGTAGTCCCGGGTCGCCCGATTTAAAGGGTCAAAACCCAAACTAGGCCCCAAGAGACCCCGTTAGAGGCACGAACACCTGGCACGGGACCAATGCAACTTGTAGGAACTGATCGCGTAGTCCGGGATCTCCCGGTTTGAGAGTATGACTATAATTTGCAAAAATCACCACTTAAACATAAAAACAAGGCGTTAAAAGGTGAAAACACAAACCAGCCCCCTAACGACCCCGTAGGAGGCACGAACACCTCGCACGGGACCAATGCAACTTGTAGGAACTGACCGCGTAGTCCCGGGTCTCCCGATTTGAGAGTATGATGATAATTTTCAAAAATCACCACTTAGACTTAAAAACTAACCGTTATAGGGTGACAGCCCAAACCAGCCCCTAAACGACCTCGTAGGAGACACGGACACCTCACACGGGACCAATACAACTTGTACGAACTGACTGCATAATCCCGGGTCTCCCGGTTTGAGAGTATGATGATAATTTGCAAAAATCACACTTAGACCTCATAGGAGGGACGAACACGTCGCACGGGACCAATGCAACTTGTACAAACTAACCTCGTAGTCCCGAGTCTCCTAGTTTAAGAGTATCATGATTATTTCAAACAATCACACTTAGACTTAAAAATAAGCTGTTAGAGCGTGAAAACCCAAACTATCCCCCAAATGGACACGTAGGAGGCACGAACACCTCGCACGGGACCAAAGCAACTTGTAGGAACTGACCGCGTAGTCCCGGGTCACCCGATTTGAGAGTATGATGACAATTTGCAAAAGTCACGCGTAGACTAAAAAACAGGCCGTTAAACGGTGAAAATTCAAATCAGGCCCCAAATGACCCCGTAGGAGGCACGAACACCTGGCACGGGACAAATGCAAATTATAGGAACTAACCGCGTAGTACCGGGTCTCCCGGTTTGAGTGTATGATGATAATTTGCAAAAATCACCACTTTGACTTAAAAACAAGGCGTTAAAGGGTAAAGACCCAAACTAGCCCCCAAACGACCCCGTAGGAGGCACGAACACCTCGCACGGGACCAATGCAACTTATAGGAACTGATCGAGTAGTCCCGGGTCTCCCGATTTGAGAGTATGATGATAATTTGGAAAAATAACACTTAGACTTAAAAATAAGCCGTTAAAAGGTCAAAACCAAAACCAAGCCCCAAATGACCTCGTAAGAGGCACGAACACCTCGCACCGGACCAATGCAACTTGTAGGAACTGACCGCGTAGTCCCGGGTCTCCTGGTGTGAGAGTATGACGATAATATTCAAAAATCACCACTTAGACTTAAAAATAAGGCGTTAAAGGGTGAAAATACAAACCAGGCCCCAAACGACCCCGTTGGAGACACGAATACCTCGCCCGGGACCAATGCAGTTCGTAGGAACTAATCGCGTAGTCCCGAGTCTCACGGTTTGAGAGTGTGATGATAATTTGCAAAGATCACACTTTGACTGAAAAATAATCCGTTAATGGGTGAAAACCGAAATCAGCCCCCAAACAACCTCTTAGGAGGCACGAACACCTCGTACGGGACCAATGCAACTTGTACGAACTAACCGCGTAGTCCCGGGTCTCCCGGTTTGAGAGTATCACGATAATTTCAAAAAATCACACTTAGAATTAAAATTAAAAGTTAAAGCGTGAAAACCCAAACTATCCCCCAAACGGTCCCGTGGGAGGCACGAACACCTCGCACGGGACCAATGCAACTTGTAGGAACTGATCGCGTAGTCTCGGGTCGCCCGGTTTGAGAGTATGACAATAATTTGCAAAAATCACCACTTAGACTTAAAAATAAGGCATTGAAGGGTGAAAACCCAAATCAGGCCCCAAATCTCCCCGTAGGAGGCATGAACACCTCGGATGGGACGAATGAAACTTATAGGAACTAACCGCATAGTCCCGGGTCTCCCGATTTGAGAGTATGACGATAATTTGCAAAAATCAGCACTTAGACTTAAAAATAAGGCGTTAAAGGGTGAAAACACAAACCATCCCCCACACGACCCTATAGGAGGCACAAACACCTCGCACGAGACCAATGCAACTTATAGGAACTGACCGCGTAGTTCGGGGTCTCCCGGTTTGAGAGTATGACGATAATTTGCAAAAATCACCACCTAGACATAAAAACAAGGCGTTAAAGGTTGAAAACCCGAACCAGCCCCCAAACGACCCCGTAGGAGGCACGGACACCTCGCACAGGACCAATGCAACTTGTAGGAATCGATCGCGTTGTCTCGGGTCTCCCGGTTTGAAATTATGATGAAAATTTGAAAAAATCACCACTTAGACTTAAAAATAAGGCGTTAAAGGGTGAAAACCCAAACCAGCCCCCAAACGATCTCGTAGGAGGCACGGACACCTCCCACGGGACAAAGCAACTTGTAAGAACTAACCGTGTACTCCCGGATCTCTCGATTTTAAAGTATCACGAAAATTTGCAAAAATCACACTTAGATTTCAAAATAAGCCGTTAAAGTGTGAAAACCCAAACGAGCCCCAAAACGACCTCGTAGGAGGCACGAACACCTCGCACGGGACCAATGCAACTTGTTCGAACTAACGGCGTAGTCCCGGGTCTCCCGATTTGAGAGTATGATGCTAATTTGCAAAAATAAACCTTAGACTTAAAACTAAGCCGTTAAAATGTCCAAACCCAACCAGGACCCAAACGACACCTTAAGAGGCACGAACACCTCGTACGGGACCAATGCAACTTGTAGGAACTGATTGTGTAGTCCCGAGTCCCCCGGTTTGAGAGTATAACGACAATTTGCAAAAATCACCACTCAGAATAAAAAAACAAGGCATTAAAGAGTGAAAACCGAAACCAGCCCCCAAACGACCCCGTAGGAGGCACGAACACCTTGTACGGGACCAATGCAACTTGTTGGAATTGACCGCGTAGTCCTGGGTCTCCCAATTTGAGAGGAAGATGATAATTTGCAAAAATCACACTTAGACTTAAAAACAAGTCGTTAAAGGGTGAAAACCCAAACCAGCCCCCAAACGACCTCATAAGAGGCACGAACACCTCGCACGGGACCAATGCAACTTGTACGAACTTACTGCGTAGTCCCGGGTCTCCCGATTTGAGTGTATGATGATAATTTGCGAAAATCACGCTTAGACTCAAAAACACGTCGTTAAAGGGTGAAAACCCAAATCAGGCCCCAAATGATCCCGTAGGAGGCACGAACACCTCGCACCGGACGAGTGAACATTGAAGGAACTAACCGCGTAGTCTTGGGTCTCCCGATTTGAGAGTATGACGATAATTTGTAAGAATCACCACTTACACTTAAAAACAAGGGTGAAAACCCAAACAAGCCCCCAAACGACCCCGTAGGAGGCACGAACACCTCGCACGGGACCAATGCAACTTATAGGAACTGACCGCGTAGTCCCGGGTCTCTCTATGATGATAATTTGTAAAAATAACACTTAGACTTAAAAATAAGCCATTAAGGGGTCAAAACCTAAACCATTCCCCAAACGACCACGTAAGAGGCCCGATCACCTCGCACGGAACCAATGCAACTTATAGGAACTGACCGCGTAGTCATGGATCTCCCGGTTTGAGAGTATGATGATAATTTGCAAAAATCACCACTTAGACATAAAAACAAGACGTTAAAGGGTGAAAACCCAAACCAGCCCCTAAATGACCCCGTAGGAGGCACAAACACCTCGCATGGGACCAATACAACTTTTAGCAACTGACCGCATAGTCCCGGGTCCCCCGGTCTGAGAGTATGATGATAATTTGCAAAAATCATCACTTAGACTTAAAAATAAGGTGTTAAAGGGTGAAAACCCAAACCAGCCCCCAAACGACCCCGTAGGAGGCACGAACACCTCGCACGGGACCAATGGAACTTGGAGGAAATGACCGCGTAGTCCCAGGTCTCTTGGTATGAGAGTATGACGATAATTTGCAAAAAGCACACTTAGACTTGAAAATAAGCCGTTAAAGGGTGAAAACCCAAACCAGCCCTTAAACGGCCCCGTAGAAGGCCCGAACACCTCGCACGGGACCAATGCAACTAGTAGGAACAGACCGCGTAGTCCCAGGTCTCTCGTTTTAGAATATGATAATAATTTGTAAAGATCACACTTAGACTTAAAATCACGTTGTTAAAGGGTCAAAACCCAAACTAGGCACCAAACGACCCCGTAGGAGGCACGAACACCTCGCACGGGACTAATGCAACTTGTAGGAACTAATCGCGTAGTCGCGGGTCTCCCGATTTGAGAGTATGATGATATTTTGTACAAATCACCACTTAGACTTAAAAACAAGGCGTTAAAGGGTGAAAACCCAAACCAGCACCCAAACGACCCCGTAGGAGGCACGAACACCTCGTATGGGACCAATGTAACTTATAGGAACTGACCGCGTAGTCCTGGGTCTTTCGGTTTGATGTTATGATGATAATTTGAAAAAAGAACACTTAGTCTTAAAAATAAGTCGGTAAAGGGTCAAAACCCAAACCAGGCCCCAAACAACGCCGTAAGAGGAACGAATACATCGCACGGGACACATGCAACTTGTAGGAACTAATCGCGTAGTCCCGGGTCTCCCAGTTTGAGAGTATGATGATAATTTATAAAAATCACCACTTAGACTTAAAAAACAAGGCGTTAAAGGATGAAAATCCAAACCAGTCCCCAAACAACACCGTAGGAGGCACGAACACCTCGCACGAGACCAATACAACTTGGAGGAAATGACTGCGTAGTCCGGGGTCTCCTGGTATGAGAGTATGTTGATAATTAGCAAAAATCACCACTTAGACTTAAAAAAAGGCGTTAAAGGGTGCACAAGCAAACCATCTCCCAAACGACCCCGTAGTAGGCATGAACACCTCGCACGGGACCAATGCAATATATAGGAACTGACCGCGTAGTCCCGGATCTCCCGATTTGAGAGTGTGATGATAATTTGCAAAAATCACACTTAGACTTATAAACAAGCCGTTAAAGTGTGAAAACCCAAACTTGCCCCCAAACAGTCCCATAGGAAGCACGAACACCTTGCGCGGGACGAATGCAACTTGTAGGTACTGATCGCGTAGTCCCGGGTCTCCCGGTTTGAGAGTATGACAATAATTTCCCAAAATTACACTTAGACTTAAAAACATGCCCTTAAAGGGTTAAAACCCAAACCAGGCCCCAAACGACCCCGTAGGAGGCACGAACACCTCGCACGGGACAAATGCAACTTGTAGGAACTGACCGCGTAGTCCCGAGTCTCCCGATTTGAGAGTACGACGATAATTTGCACAAATCACCACTTAGACTTAAAAATAAGGCGTTAAAGGGTGAAAACCCAAGCCAGCCCCCAAACGACCCCGTAGGAGGAACGAACACCTCGTACGGGACCAATGTAAC
Organism: Sambucus nigra; assembly: GCA_949130495.1. Taxonomy (NCBI): domain Eukaryota; kingdom Viridiplantae; phylum Streptophyta; class Magnoliopsida; order Dipsacales; family Adoxaceae; genus Sambucus; species Sambucus nigra. The sequence continues at coordinate 350,844,479 of OX422207.1, read as the reverse complement.
TTATAGGAACTGACCGCATAGTCTCGGATCTCCCGATTTTGGAGTATGATGATAATTTGCAAAAATAACACTTCAACTTAAAAATAAGCCGTTAAAGGGTCAAAAACCAAACTAGGCCCCAAACGACCCCGTTAGAGGCAAGAATACCTCGCACGGGACCAATGCAACTTGTAGGAACTCACCGCGTACTCCCGGGTCTCCCGGTTTGAGAGTACGATGATAATTTGCAAAAATCACCTTAGACTTAAAAACAAGGCATTAAAGGGTGAAAACCCAAACGACCCTGTAGGAGGCATGAACACCTCGCATGGGACCAATGGAACTTGTTGGAACTGACTGCGTAGTCCCGGGTATCCCGATTTAAGAGTATGACGATAATTTGCCAAAATCACACTTAGACTTAAAAACAAGTCGTTAAAGGGTGAAAACCTAAACCAGACCCTAAACGACCCCGTAGGAGGCACAAATACCTCGCACGGGACCAATGAAACTTGTAGGAATTGACCGCATAGTCACGGGTCTCCCGGTTAGAGAGTATGACGATAATTTGCAAAAATCACCACTTAGACTTAAAAAAAGGGTTTAAAGGGTATACACCCAACCCAACCCCCAAACGACCCCGTAGGAGACATGAACACCTCGGACGGGACCAATACAACTTGTAGGAACTGATCGCGTAGTCCCGGGTCTCCCGATTTGAGAGTATGATGATTATTTGCAAAAATCACACTTGCACTTAAAAACAAGCCGTTAAAGGGTGAAAACCCAAACCAACCCACAAATGATCCCGTAGGAGGCACGAAAATCTCACACCGGACCAATGCAACTTGTACGAACTAACCGCATATTCCCGGGTCTCCCAGTTTGAGAGCATCAGGATAATTTGAAAAAATCACACTTAGACTTAAAAACAAGTCGTTAAAGCGTTAAAACCCAAACTAGCCCCCAAACAGTCCCGTAGGAGGCACGAACACCTCGTACGGAAGCAATACAACATGTTGGAACTGACCGCGTAGTCCCGGATCTCCCGATTTGAGAGTATGAAGATAATTTGCAAAAATCACACTTAGACACAAAAACACGGCGTTAAAGGGTGAAAACCCAAACCAGGTCCCAATCGACCTCGTAGCAGGCAAGAACACCTCGTACAGGACAAATACAAATTGTAGGAATTGACCACGTAGTCCCGGGTCTCCCGGTTTGAGAGTATGATGATAATTTGCAAAAACGACCACTTAGACTTAAAAACAAAGCGTTAAAGGTTGAAAACCCAAAGTAGCCTCCAAATGAACCCGTAGGAGGCACGAACCCCTCGCACGGGACCAATGCAACTTATAGGAACTGACCGCGTAGTCTCGGGTCTCTCGGTTTGAGAGTATGATGATAATTTAAAAAAATCACATTTAGAATTAAAAACAAGCCGTTAAAGGGTGACCCCGTAGGTGGCATAAAAACCTTGGACGGGACCAATGCAACTTGTAGGAACTGACCGCGAAGTCCCGGGTCTCCCGGTTTGAGAGTATGACGATCAATTGCAAGAATCACACTTAGATTTAAAAACATCCAGCTAAAGGGTGAAAACCAAAACTATCCCCCTAATGACCCCGTAGGAGGGACGAACACCTCGCACGGGACCAATGCAACTTGTACGAACTAACCGCGTAGTCCCAGGTCTCCCGGTTTGATATTATGACGATAATTTGCAAAAATCACACTTAGACTTAAAAACAAGCCATTAAAGGGTGAAAACCGAAACCAATCCCCCAAACGACCCCGTAGGAGGCACGATAACCTCACACGGGACCAATGTAACTTATAGGAACTGACCGCGCAGTCCCGGGCCTCCCGGTTTGAGAGTAGGACGATAATTTGCAAAAATAACACTTAGACTTAAAAACAAGTCGTTAAAGGGTGAAAACCTAAACCATCCATAAAACGACCCCGTAGGAGGAATGTTCACCTCGCACGGGAGCAACACAACTTGTTGGAACCGATCGCATAGTCTCGGTTCTCTCAGTTTGAGAGTATGACGATAATTTGCAAAAATCACACTTAGACTTGAAAATAAGCCGTTAAAGGGTGAAAACCCAAACCAGCGCCTAAACGGCCCCGTAGGAGGCACGAACACCTCATACGGGACTAATGCAACTTGTAGAAAGTGACCGCGTAGTCCCGTGTCTCCCGGCTTGAGAGTATGATGATAATTTGCACGAATCAGCACTTAGACTTAAAAACAAGGCGTTAAAGGTTGAAAACCCAAACTAGCCCCCAAACGACCCCGTGGGAGCCACGAACACCTCGTACGAGACAAATGGAACTTATAGGAACTGACCGCGTAGTCCCGGGTCTCCCGGTTTGATTTTACGATGATAATTTACAAAAATAACACTTAGACTTAAAAATAGGTCGTTAAGGGGTCAAAACCCAAACTAGGCCCGAAACGACGCCGTAAGAGGCACGAATACCTCACACGTGACACATGAAACTTGTAGGAACTCACCGCGTAGTCCCGGGTCTCCCGGTTTGAGAGTATGATGATAATTTGCAAAAATCGCCGCTTAGACTTAAAAATAAGGCATTAAAGGCTGAAAACCCAAACAACCCCGTAGGAGGCACAAACTCCTCGAACGGGACCAATGCAACTTCTAGGAACTGATCGCGTAGTCTTGGGTCTCTCGATTTGAGAGTATGACGATAATTTGAAAAATCACACTTAGTCTTTAAAACAAGCGGTTAAAGCATGAAAACTGAAACTGGCCCCCAAATGGTCCCGTAGGAGGCACAAACACCTCGCATGGGACCAATGCAACTTGTAGGAACTGACCACGTAGTCCCGGGTCTCCCGGTTTCAGTGTATGATGATAATTTGCAAAAATCACACTTAGACTTAAAAACACACCGTTAAAGGGTCAAAACCCAAACCCGGCCCCAAATAACCCCGTAGGAGGTACGAACACCTCGCACGGGACCAATGCAATATGTAGGAACTGACCGCGTAGTCCCGGGTCTCTTAGTTTGAGAGTATGATGATAATTTGCACAAATCACCACTTAGACTTAAAAACAAGGCGTTAAAGGGTGAAAACCCAAACCATCCCCCAAACGACCCCGTAGGAGGCACGAACACCTCGTACAGGGCCAATGTAACTTATAGGAACTGACCGCGTAGTCCCGGGTCTCCCGATTTCATTTTATGATGATAATTTGCAAAAATAATACTTAGACTTAAAAGTAAGCCGTTAAAGGTTCAAAACCCAAACCAAGCTCCAAACGACCCCGTAGGAGGCACGAGCACCTCGCACGAGACTAATGCAACTTGTAGGAACTGACCGTGTAGTCTCGAGTCTCCTGGGATGAGAGTATGTCAATAATTTGCAAAAATCACCACTTAGACTTAAAAACAAGGCGTTAAAGGGTGAAAACCCAAACCAGCCCCCAAACGACCCCATACGAGACACGAACACCTCGGCCGGGACCAATGCGACTTGTAGGAACTGACCGCGTAGTCCCGGGTCTCCCGGTTTGAGAGTATGATGATAATTTGCAAGAATTACACTTAGACTTAAAACCAAGCCGTTAAAGCATGAAAACACAAACTATCCCCCAAACGGTCCCGTAGGAGGCACGAACATCTCGCACGGGACCAATGCAACTTGTAGGAACTGACCGCGTAGTCCCGGGTCGCCCGATTTGAGAGTATGATTATAATTTGCAAAAATCATGCTTAGACTCAAAAACACGCCGTTAAAGGGTGAAACCCCAAATCAGGCCCCAACTGACCCCATCGAAGGCACAAACACCTCGCACGGGACAAATGCAAATTATAGGAACTAACCGCGTAGTCCCGGGTCTCCCGGTTTGAGTGTATGACAATAATTTGCAAAAATCACCACTTTGACTTAAAAATAAGGCGTTAAAGGGTGAAGACCCAAACCAGCCCCCAAACGACCCCGTAGGAGGCACGAACACCTCGCACCGGACCAATGCAACTTATAGGAATTGACCGCCTAGTCCCGGGTCTCCCGATTTGAGAGTATTATGATAATTTGCAAAAATGACACTTAGACTAAAAAAATAAGCCGTTAAAAGGTCAAAACCAAGACCTAAACGACCCCGTAGGAGGCACGAACACCTCGCACGGGACCAATGCAACTTGCAGGAACTGACCGCGTAGTCCCGGGTCTCCTGGTACGAGAGTATGTCGATAATTTGCAAAAATCACCACTTTGACTTAAAAATAAGGCGTTATAGGGTGAAGACCCAAACCAGCCCCCAAACGACCCCGTAGGAGGTACGAACACCTCGCACGGGACCAATGCAACTTATAGGAACTGACCGCATAGTCCTGGGTTTCCCGATTTGAGAGTATGATGATAATTTGCAAAAATAACACTTAGACTTTAAAATAAGCCGTTAAAAGGTAAAAACCAATACCAAGCCCCAAACGACCCCGTAAGAGGCACGAACACCTCGCACGGGACCAATGCAACTTGTAGGAACTGACCGCGTAGTCCCGGTGCTCCCGGGTTGAGAGTATAATAATAATTTGCAAAAATCACCACTTAGACTTAAAAGCAAGGCGTTAAAGAGTGAAAACACAAACAAGCACCAAACGACCCTATAGGAGGCATGGACACCTCGCACGAGACCAATGCAACTTGTAGGAACTGACCGCGTAGTCCCGGGTCTCCCGGTTTGAGAGTATGATGATACTTTGCTAAAATCACCACTTAGACTTAAAAACAAGGCGTTAAAGGGTGAAAAATAAAACCAGCCCCCAAACGACCTCGTAGGAGGCACAAACACCTCGCACGTGACCAATGCAACTTGTACGAACTAACCGCGTAGTATCAGGTCTCCCAATATGAGAGTAAGATGATAATTTATAAAAATCACACTTAGACTTAAAAACAAGCCGTTAAAGGGTGAAAACCCAAACCAGGCCCCAGACGACCCCGTAAGAGGCACGAACACCTCGCACGGGACCAATGCAACTTGTAGGAACTGATCGCGTAGTCTTGGTTCTCCCAGTTTGAGAGTATGATGATAATTTGCAAAAATCACACTTAGACTTAAAAACAAGCCGTTAACGGGTGAAAACCCAAACCAGCTACCAAACGACACCGTACGAGGCCCAAACACCTCGTACGGGACCAATGCAACTTGTAGGAACTGACCGCATAGTCTTGGGTCTCTCAGTTTGAGAGTATGACGATAATTTACAAAAATCACAATTAGACTTAAAAACACGCCGTTAAAGGGTCAAAACCCAAACCAGGCCCCAAACGACCCCGTAGGAGGCACGGACACCTTGCACGGGACTAACACAACTTGTAGGAACTGATCGCGTAGTTCTGGTTCTCCCAGTTTGATAGTTTGACGATAATTTGAACAAATCACCACTTAGACATAAAAATAAGGCGTTAAAGGGTGAAAACCCAAACCAGCCCCCCAACGACCCCGTAGGAGGCACGAACACCTCGTACGACACTAATGCAACTTATAGGAACTGATCGCGTAGTCCCGGGTCTCCCGGTTTGATTTTATGATGATAATTTGCAAAATAACACTTAGACTTAAGAACACGCCGTTAAAGGGTCAAAACCCAAACCAGGCCCCAAACGACCCCCGTAGGAGGCACAAAACACCTCGCACGGGACCAATGCAACTTCTTGGAACTCACCGCGTAGTCTCGGGTCTCCCGGTTTGAGAGTATGATGATAATTTGCACAAATCACCACTTATACTTAAAAACAAGGCGTTAACTTGTGAAAACCCAAAATAGCCCCCAAACAACCCCGTAGGAGGCACGAGCACCTCGCACGAGACAAATGAAACTTGTAGGAACTGATCGCGTAGTCTCGGGTCTCCTGGTATGAGAGTATGATGATAATTTGCAAAAATCACCACTTAGACTTAAAAACAAGGCTTTAAAGGGTGAAAACCCAAACCAGCCCCCAAACGACCCCAGAGGAGACACGAACACCTCGACTGGGACCAACGCAACTTGTAGGAACTGACAGCGTAATCCCGAGTTTCCCGGTCTGAGAGTATGACGATAATTCTCCAAAATCACACTTAGACTTAAAAACAAGGCTTTAAAGGTGAAAACCCAAACCAGCCCCCAAACGACCCGGTAGGAGACACGAACCCCTCGGTCGGGACCAATGCAACTTGTAGGAACTGACCGCGCAGTCCCGGGTCTCCCGGTTTGAGAGTACGATGATAATTTGCAAAAATCACACTCAGACTTAAAAATAAGCCGTTAAAGGGTGAAAACCCAAACCAAGCCCCAAATGACCCCGTAGGAGGCACGAGCACCTCGCACGGGCCCAATGCAACTTGCAAGAACTGACCGCGTAGTCCCGGGTCTCCTGGTATAAGAGTTTGATGATAATTTGCAAAAATCACACTTAGACACAAAAACACGCCGTTAAAGGGTGAAAACCCAAACCAGGCCCCAAACTACCTCGTAGCAGGCTAGAACACCTCGTACGAGATGAATACAAATTGTAGGAACTGACCACATAGTCCCGGGTCTCCCGGTTTGAGAGTATGATGATAATTTGCAAAAACCACCACTTAGACTTAAAAATAAGGCGTTAAAGGGTGAAAACCCAAACCAGCCCCCAAACGACCCCGTAGGAGGCACGGACACCTCGCACGGGACCAATACAACTTATAGGAACTGCCGCGTATTCCCAGGTCTCCCGGTTTGAGAGTATGATGTGATTTGAAAAAATCACACTTAGACTTAAAAACAAGCCATTAAAGGGCAATCCCGTAGGAGGCACAAAAACCTTGGACGGGACCAATGCAACTTGTTGGAACTGACCGCGAAGTCTCGGGTCTCCCGGCATGAGAGTATGACGATCATTTGCAAAAATCACACTTAGATTTAAAAACAAGTAGGTAAAGGGTGAAAACCCAAACCAGCCCCCAAATGACTCCGTAGGAGGGACGAACACCTCGCAGGGTACCAATGCAAATTGTACGAACTAATCGTGTAGTCCCAGGTCTCCCGGTTTGCGATTACGATGTTAATTTGTAAAAATCACACTTAGACTTAAAAACAAACCGTTAAAGGGTGAAAACTGAAACCAATCCCCCAAACCACCTTGTAGGAGGCACGATAACCTCGCACGGGACCAATGTAACTTGTAGGAACTGACTGCGCAGTCCCGGGCCTCTCGGTTTGAGAGTAGGACGATAATTTGCAAAAATAACACTTAGACTTAAAAACAACCGTTAAAGGGTGAAAACCCAAACCATCCCCAAAACGGCCCCGTATGAGGCACGAACACCTCGCACGGGACCAACACAACTTGTAGGAACTGACCGCGTAGTCTCGGTTCTCTCGGTTTGAGAGTATGACAATAATTTACGAAAATCACACTTAAACTTGAAAACAAGCCGTAAAAGGTTGAAAACCCAAACCAGCCCCTAAACGACCACGTAGGAGGCACGAACACCTCGCACGTGACTAACACAACTAGTAGGCACTGACCGCGTAGTCTCGGTTCTCCCGGTTTGAGAGTATGACGATAATTTGCAAAAAGCACACTTAGACTTAAAAATAAGCTGTTAACGGGTGAAAACCCAAACCAGCCCCCAAACGAACCCGTATGAGGCCCGAACACCTCGTACGGGACCAATGCAACTTGTAGGAACTGATCGCGTAGTCCCGGGTCTCTCGATTTGAGAGTATGATGATAATTTGGAAAAATCACACTTAGACTTAAAAACACACCATTAAAGGGTGAAAACCCAAACCAGGCCCCAAACGACCCCCGTAGGAGGCACGAACACCTCGCACGGGACCAATGCAACTTGTAGGAACTGACCGTGTAGTCCCGGGTCTCCCGGTTTGAGGGTATGACGGTAATTTGTAAAAATCACCACTTAGACTTAAAAACAAGGCGTTAAAGGGTGAAAACCCAAACCAGCCCTCAAACGACCCCATAGGAGACACGAACACCTCCACTGGGACCAACGCAAGTCGTAAGAACTGACCGCGTAGTCCCGAGTCTCCCTATATGAGAGTACGACGATAATTTGCAAAAATCACACTTAGACTTAAAAACAAGGCGTTCAAGGATGAAAACCCAAACCAGCCCCCAAACGACCCAGTAGGAGACACGAACACCTCGGCCGGGACTAATGCAACTTGTAAGAACAAACCGCATAGTCCCGGGTCACCCGGTTTGAGAGTATGACGATAATTTGCAAAAATTACACTTAGACTTAAAAACAAGCCGTTAAAGCATGAAAACCGAAACTATCCCCCAAACGGTCCCGTAGGAGGCACGAACACCTCGCACGGGACCAATGCAACTTGTAGGAACTAACCGCGTAGTCCCGGGTCGCCCGGTTTGAGAGTATGATGATAATTTGCAAAAATCACGCTTAGACTCAAAAACACGCCGTTAAAGGGTTAAAACCCAAATCAGGCCCCAAATGACCCGATCGGAGCCACGAACACCTCGCACGGGACAAACGCAAATTATAGGAACTAACCACGTAGTCCCGGGTCTCCCAGTTTGAGTGCATGACAATAATTTGGAAAAATCACCACTTTGACTTAAAAACAAGGCGTTAAAGGGTGAAGACCCAAACTAGCCACCAAACGATCCCGTAGGAGGCACGAAAAACTCGCACGGACCAATGCAACTTATAAGAATTGACCGCGTAGTCCCGGGTCTTCCGATTTGATAGTATTATGATAATTTGCAAAAATGACACTTAAACTAAAAAATAAGTCGTTAAAAGGTCAAAACCAAAACCAGGCCCCAAACGACCCCGTAAGAGGCACGAACACCTCGCATGGGACCAATGCAACTTCTAGGAACTGATCGCGTAGTCTTGGGTCTCTCGGTTTGAGAGTATGACGATAATTTGAAAATTCACACTTAGACTTTAAAACAAGCGGTTAAAGCGTGAAAACCCAAACTAGCCCACAAATGGTCCCGTAGGAGGCACACACACCTCACACGGGACCAATGCAACTTGTAGGAACTGACCGCGAAGTCCCGGGTCTCCTGGTTTCAGTGTATGACGATATTTTGCAAAAATCACACTTAGACTTAAAAACACTCCGTTAAAGGGTCAAAACCCAAACTCGGCCCCAAATAACCCCGAAGGAGGAACGAACACCTCGCACGGGACCAATGCAACATGTAGGAACTGACCGCGTAGTACCGGGTCTCTCAGTTTGAGAGTATGATGATAATTTGCACAAATCACCACTTAGACTTAAAAACAAAGCGTTAAAGGGTGAAAACCCAAACCATCCCCCAAACGACCCCGTAGGAGGCACGAACACATCGTATTGGACCAATGTAACTTATAGGAACTGACCGCGTAGTCCCGGGTCTCTCGATTTGATTTTATGATGATAATTTGCAAAAATAACACTTATACTTAAAAGTAAGCCGTTAAAGGGTCAAAACCCAAACCAAGCTCCAAACGACCCCGTAGGAGGCACGAGCACCTCGCACGGGACCAATGCAACTTGTAGGAACTGACCGTGTAGTCTCGAGTCTCCTGGTATGAGAGTATGAGAATAATTTGCAAAAATCACCACTTAGACTTAAAAACAAGGCGTTAAAGGGTGAAAACCCAAACCAGCCCCCAAACGACCCCGTACGAGAGACGAACACCTCGGCCGAGACCAATGCAACTTGTAGGAACTGACCGCGTAGTCCCGGGTCTCCCGATTTGAGAGTATGATGATAATTTGCAAAAATTACACTTAGACTTAAAACCAAGCGGTTAAAGCATGAAAACACAAACTATCCCCCAAACGGTCCCGTAGGAGGCACGAACACCTCGCACGGGACCAATGCAACTTGTAGGAACTGACCGCGTAGTCCCGGGTCGCCCGGTTTGAGAGTATGATGATAATTTGCAAAAATCATGCTTAGACTCAAAAACACGCCTTTAAAGGGTGAAAACCCAAATCATGCCCCAAATGACCCCATCGAAGGCACAAACACCTCGCATGGGACAAATGCAAATTGTAGGAACTAACCGCGTAGTCCCGGGTCTCCCGGTTTGACTGTATGACAATAATTTGAAAAAATCACCACTTTGACTTAAAAATAAGGCGTTAAAGGGTGAAGACCCAAACCAGCCCCCAAACGACCCCGTAGGAGGCACGAACACCTCGCACGGGACCAATGCAACTTATAGGAATTGACCGCGTAGTCCCGGGTCTCCCGATTTGAGAGTATTATGATAATTTGCAAAAATGGCACTTAGACTAAAAAATAAGCCGTTAAAAGGTCAAAACCAAAACCAAGCCCGAAACGACCCCGTAAGAGGCACGAACACCTCGCACGTGACCAATGCAACTTGTAGGAACTGACCGCGTAGTCCCGGTGCTCCCGATTTGAGAGTATAATAATAATTTGTAAAAATCACCACTTACACATAAAAATAAGGCGTTAATGGGTGAAAACCCAAACCAGGCCCAAACGACCCCGTAGGAGGAATGGACACCTCGCACGAGACCAATGCAACTTGTAGGAACTAACCGCGTAGTCCCGGGTCTCCCTGTTTGAGAGTATAACGATAATTTGCAAAAATCACCACATTGATTTAAAAATAAGGCGTTAAAGGGTGAAAACCCAAACCAACCCCCAAATGACCTCGTTGGAGGCACGAACACATCGCACGGGACCAATGCAACTTATACGAACTAACCGCGTAGTACCGGGTCTCCCCGTTTGAGAGTAAGACGATAATTTTTAGAAATCACACTTAGACTTAAAAAGAAGCCATTAAAGGGTGAAAACCCAAACCAAGCCCCAAACCACCCTGTAAGAGGCACGAACACCTCGCACGGGACCAATTCAACTTGTAGGAACTGACCGCGTAGTCTTGGTTCTCCCGGTTTGAGAGTATGACGATAATTTGCAAAAATCACACTTAGACTTAAAAACAAGCCGTTAACGGGAGAAAACCCAAACCAGCCTCCAAACGACACCGTACGAGGCCCAAACACCTCGTACGGGACCAATACAACTTGTAGGAACGGACCGTATAGTCTCGGGTCTCTCGATTTGAGAGTATGATGATAATTTGAAAAATCACACTAATACTTAAAAAAAAGCGGTTAAAGCATGAAAACCCAAACTGGCCCCCAAATGGTCCCGTAGGAGGCAGGGACATCTCACACGGGACTAATGCAACTTGTAGGAACTGACCGCGTAGTCCCGGGTCTCCCGGTTTGAGAGTATCACGATAATTTGCAAAAATCACACTTAGACTTAAAAACACACCGCTAAAGGGTCAAAACCAAAACCAGGCCACAAACGACCCCGTAGGAGGCACGAACCCCTAGCACGGGACCAATGCAACTTGTAGGAACTGACCGCGTAGTCCTGGGTCTCCAAGTTTGAGAGTGTGACGATAATTTGCACAAATCACCACTTAGACTTAAAAATAAGGCGTTAAAGGGCGAAAACCCAAACCAGCCCCCAAACGACCACGTAGGCGGAACGAACACCTCGTACGAGACTAATGAAACTTATAGGAACTAATCGCGTAGTCTAGGATCTCCCGGTTTGATTTTATGATGATAATTTTAAAAAATAACACTTAGATTTAAAAATAAGCCGTTAAAGAGTCAAACCCAAACCAGGCCCTAAACAACGCGGTAAGAGGCACGAATACCTCGTACGGGACACATGCAACTTGTATGAATCGACGGCGTAGTCCCGGGTCTCTCGATTTGAGAGTATGATGATAATTTGCAAAAATCACCTCTTAGACTTAAAAACAAGGTGTTAAGGGGTGAAAACCCAAACCAGACCCAAAACGACCCCGTAGGAGGCACAAACCCCGCGAACGGGACCAATGCAACTTGTAGGAACTTATCGCGTAGTCCCGGGTATCTCAGTTTGAGAGTACGATGATAATTTGCAAAAATCACACTTAGACTTAAAAATAAGTCGTTAAAGGGTGAAAACCCAAACCAAGCCCCAAACGACCCCGCAGGAGGCACGGGCACCTCGCACGGGACCAATGCAACTTGTAGGAACTAATCGCATGGTCCCGGGTCTCCTGGTATGAGAGTATGGTTATAATTTGCAAAAATCACCACTTAGACTTAAAAACAAGGCGTTAAAGGGTGAAAACCCAAACCATCCCCCAAATGACCACATAGGAGACACGAACACCTCGGTCGGGACCAACGCAACTTGTAGGAACTGACAACGTAGTCTTGGGTCTCCCGGTCTAAGAGTATGATGGTAATTTGCAAAAATAATACTTAGACTTAAAAACAAGCCGTTAAAGGGTGAAAACCCAATCCATCCCCCAAACAACCCTGAGGAGGCCCGAACACCTCGCACGGGACCAATGCAACTTGTAAGAACCGATCGCGTAGTCCCGGGTCTCCTGGTATGAGAGTATGACGATAATTTGCAAAAATCACGACTTAGACTTAAAAATAAGCCGTTAACGGGTGAAAACCCAAACCAGCCCCCAAACGAACCCGTATGAGGCCCGAAGACCTCGTACGTCACCAATGCAACTTGTAGGAACTGACTGCGTAGTCCCGGGTCTCTCGATTTGAGAGTATGATGATAATTTGGAAAAATCACACTTAGACTTAAAAACACACCGTTAAAGGGTGAAAACCCAAACCAGGCCCCAAACGACCCCCGTAGGACACACGAACACCTCGCACGGGACCAATGCAACTTGTAGGAACTGACCGTGTAGTCCCGGGTCTCCCGGTTTGAGGGTATGACGGTAATTTGCAAAAATCACCACTTAGACTTAAAAACAAGGCGCTAAAGGGTGAAAACCCGAACCAGCCCCCAAACGACCCCATAGGAGACACGAACACCTCGACTGGGACCAACGCAACTCGTAAGAATTGACCGCGTAGTCCCGGGTCTCCCTATATGAGAGTATGACGATAATTTGCAAAAATCACACTTTGACTTAAAAACAAGGCGTTCAAGGGTGAAAACCCAAACCAGCCCCCAAACGACCCCGTAAGAGGCACGAACACCTCGCACGGGACCAATGCAACTTCTAGGAACTGATCGAGTAGTCTTGGGTCTCTCGATTTGAGAGTATGACGATAATTTGAAAAATCACACTTAGACTTTAAAACAAGCGGTTAAAGCGTGAAAACCCAAACTAGCCCCCAAATGGTCCCGTAGGAGGCACACACACCTCGTACGGGACCAATGCAACTTGTAGGAACTGACCGCGAAGTCCCGGGTCTCCCGGTTTCAGTGTATGATGATAATTTTCAAAAATCACACTTAGACTTAAAAACACACCGTTAAAGGGTCAAAACCCAAACTCGGCCCCAAATAACCCCGTATGAGGTACGAACACCTCGGACGGGACCAATGCAACATGTAGGAACTGACCGCGTTGTACCGGGTCTCTCAGTTTGAGAGTATGATGATAATTTAAAAAATCACCACTTAGACTTAAAAACAAGGCGTTAAAGGGTGAAATCCCAAACCATCCCTCAAACGACCCTGTAGGAGGCACAAACACCTCGTACTGGACCAATGTAACTTATAGGAACTGACCGCGTAGTCCCGGGTCTCCCGATTTGATTTTATGATGATAATTTGCAAAAATAACAGTTAGACTTAAAAGTAAGCCGTTAAAGGGTCAAAACCCAAACCAAGCTCCAAACGACCCCGTAGGAGGCACGAGCACCTCGCACGGGACCAATGCAACTTGTAGGAACTGACCGTGTAGTCTCGAGTCTCCCGGTTTGAGAGTATGATGATAATTTGCAAAAATTACACTTAGACTTAAAACCAAGCGATTAAAGCATGAAAACACAAACTATCGCCCAAACGGTCCCGTAGGAGGCACGAACACCTCGCACGGGACCAATGCAACTTGTAGGAACTGACCGCGTAGTCCCGGGTCGCCCGGTTTGAGAGTATGATGATAATTTGCAAAAATCATGCTCAGACTCAAAAACACGCCGTTAAAGGGTGAAAACCCAAATCAGGCCCCAAATGACCCCATCGAAGGCACAAACACCTCGCATGGGACAAATGCAAATTGTAGGAACTAACCGCGTAGTCCCGGGTCTCCCGGTTTGACGGTATGACAATAATTTGCAAAAATCACCACTTTGACTTAAAAATAAGGCGTTAAAGGGTGAAAACCCAAACCAGCCCCCAAACGACCGCGTACGAGACACGAACACCTCGGCCGGGACCAATGCAACCTGTAGGAACTGACCGCGTAGTCCCGGGTCTCCCGGTTTGAGAGTATGATGATAATTTGCAAAAATTACACTTAGACTTAAAACCAAGCGATTAAAGCATGAAAACACAAACTATCCCCCAAACGGTCCCGTAGGAGGCACGAACACCTCGCACGGGACCAATGCAACTTGTAGGAACTGACCGCGTAGTCCCGGGTCGCCCGGTTTGAGAGCATGATGATAATTTGCAAAAATCATGCTTAGACTAAAAAACACGCCGTTAAAGGGTGAAAACCCAAATCAGGCCCCAAATGACCCCATCGAAGGCACAAACACCTCGTATGGGACAAATGCAAATTATAGGAACTAACCGCGTAGTCCCGGGTCTCCCGGTTTGACTGTATGACAATAATTTGCAAAAATCACCACTTTGACTTAAAAATAAGGCGTTAAAGGGTGAAGACCTAAACCAGCCCCCAAACGACCCCGTAGGAGGCACGAACACCTCGCACAGGACCAATGCAACTTATAGGAATTGACCGCGTTGTCCCGGGTCTCCCGATTTGATAGTATTATGATAATTTGCAAAAATGAGACTTATACTAAAAAATAAGCCGTTAAAAGGTCAAAACCGAAACCAAGCCCGAAACGACCCCGTAAGAGGCACGAACACCTCGCACGGGACCAATGCATCTTGTAGGAACTGACCGCGTAGTCCCGGTGCTCCCGATTTGAGAGTATAATAATAATTTGTAAAAATCACCTCTTAGACATAAAAATAAGGCGTTAATGGGTGAAAACCCAAACCAGCCCCAAACGACCCCGTAGGAGGCATGGACACCTCGCACGAGACCAATGCAACTTGTAGGAACTAACCGCGTAGTCTCGGGTCTCCCTGTTTGAGAGTATAACGATAATTTGCAAAAATCACCACATAGATTTAAAAATAAGGCGTTAAAGGGTGAAAACCCAAACCAACCCCCAAATGACCTCGTAGGAGGCACGAACACATTGCACGGGACCAATGCAACTTGTACGAACTAACCGCGTAGTACCGGGTCTCCCCGTTTGAGAGTAAGACGATAATTTTTAGAAATCACACTTAGACTTAAAAAGAAGCCGTTAAAGGGTGAAAACCCAAACCAAGCCCCAAACGACCCTGTAAGAGGCACGAACACCTTGCACGGGACCAATTCAACTTGTAGGAACTGACCGCGTAGTCTTGGTTCTCCCGGTTTGAGAGTATGACGATAATTTGCAAAAGTCACACTTAGACTTAAAAACAAGCCGTTAATGGGAGAAAACCCAAACCAGCCTCCAAACGACACCGTACGAGGCCCAAACACCTCGTACGGAACCAATGCAACTTGTAGGAACTGACCGCATAGTCTCGAGTCTCTCGGTTTGAGAGTATGATGATAATTTGAAAAATCACACTAAGACTTAAAAAAAAGCGGTTAAAGCATGAAAACCCAAACTGGCCCCCAAATGGTCCCGTAGGAGGCAGGGACATCTCGCACGGGACTAATGCAACTTGTAGGAACTGACCGCGTAGTCCCGGGTCTCCCGGTTTGAGAGTATCACGATAATTTGCAAAAATCACACTTAGACTTAAAAACACACCGCTAAAGGGTCAAAACCAAAACTAGGCCACAAACGACCCCGTAGGAGGCACGAACCCCTTGCACGGGACCAATGCAACTTGTAGGAACTGACCGCGTAGTCCTGGGTCTCCAAGTTTGAGAGTGTGAAGATAATTTCACAAATCACCACTTAGACTTAAAAATAAGGCGTGAAAGGGCGAAAACCCAAACCAGCCCCCAAACGACCACGTAGGAGGAACGAACACCTCGTACGAGACTAATGAAACTTATAGGAACTAATCGCATAGTCTAGGATCTCCCTATTTGATTTTATGATGATAATTTTCAAAAATAACACTTAGATTTAAAAATAATCCGTTAAAGGGTCAAACCCAAACCAGGCCCCAAACAACGCCGTAAGAGGCACGAATACCTCGTACGGGACACATGCAACTTATAGGAATCGACGGCGTAGTCCCGGGTCTCTTGATTTGAGAGTATGATTATAATTTGCAAAAATCACCTCTTAGACTTAAAAACAAGGTGTTAAGGGGTGAAAACCCAAACTAGACCCAAAACGACCCCGCGAACGGGACCAATGCAACTTGTAGGAACTTATCGCGTAGTCCCGGGTATCTCAGTTTGAGAGTACGATGATAATTTGCAAAAATCACACTTAGACTTAAAAATAAGTCGTTAAAGGGTGAAAACCCAAACCAAGCCCCAAACGACCCCGCAGGAGGCACGGGCACCTCGCACGGGACCAATGCAACTTGTAGGAACTAATCGCATGGTCCCGGGTCTCCTGGTATGAGAGTATGGTTATAATTTGCAAAAATCACCACTTAGACTTAAAAACAAGGCGTTAAAGGGTGAAAACCCAAACCATCCCCCAAATGACCACATAGGAGACACGAACACCTCGGTCGGGACCAACGCAACTTGTAGGAACTGACAACGTAGTCTTGGGTCTCCCGGTCTAAGAGTATGATGGTAATTTGCAAAAATAATACTTAGACTTAAAAACAAGCCGTTAAAGGGTGAAAACCCAATCCATCCCCCAAACAACCCTGAGGAGGCCCGAACACCTCGCACGGGACCAATGCAACTTGTAAGAACCGATCGCGTAGTCCCGGGTCTCCTGGTATGAGAGTATGACGATAATTTGCAAAAATCACGACTTAGACTTAAAAATAAGCCGTTAACGGGTGAAAACCCAAACCAGCCCCCAAACGAACCCGTATGAGGCCCGAAGACCTCGTACGTCACCAATGCAACTTGTAGGAACTGACTGCGTAGTCCCGGGTCTCTCGATTTGAGAGTATGATGATAATTTGGAAAAATCACACTTAGACTTAAAAACACACCGTTAAAGGGTGAAAACCCAAACCAGGCCCCAAACGACCCCCGTAGGACACACGAACACCTCGCACGGGACCAATGCAACTTGTAGGAACTGACCGTGTAGTCCCGGGTCTCCCGGTTTGAGGGTATGACGGTAATTTGCAAAAATCACGCTTAGACTCAAAAACACGCCGTTAAAGGGTGAAAACCCAAATGACCCCGTCGGAGGCACGAACACCTCGCACGGGATAAATGCAAATTGTAGGAACTAACCGCGTAGTCCCGGGTCTCTCGGTTTGAGTGTATGATGATAGTTTGCAAAAATGACCACTTTGACTTAAAAACAAGGCGTTAAAGGGTGAAGACCCAAACCAGCCCCCAAACGACCCCGTAGGAGGCACGAACACCTTGCACGAGACCAATGCAACTTATAGGAACTGACCGCGTAGTCCCTTGTCGCCCGATTTGAGAGTATTATGATAATTTGTAAAAATAATACTTAGACCTAAAAATATGCCGTTAAAAGGTAAAAACCAAAACCAAGCCCCAAATGACCCCGTAAGAGGCACGAACACCTCGCACGGGACCAATGCAACTTGTAGGAACTGAACGCGTAGTCTCGGTGCTCCCGGGTTGAGAGTATAATAATAATTTGCAAAAATCACCACTTACACTTAAAAACAAGGCGTTAAAGAGTGAAAACACAAACCAACCCCAAACGACCCCGTAGGAGGTATGGACACCTCGCACAAGACCAATGTAACTTGTAGGAACTGACCGCGTAGTTCCGGGTCTCCCGGTTTGAGAGTATGACGATAATTTGCAAAATCACCACTTAGACTTAAAAACAAGGCGTTAAAGGGTGAAAAATAAAACCAGCCCCCAAACGACCTCGTAGGAGGCACGAACACCTCGCACGTGACCAATGCAACTTGTACGAACTAACCGCGTAGTATCGGGTCTCCCAATTTGAGAGTAAGACGATAATTTATAAAAATCACACTTAGACTTAAAAAAAAGCCGTTAAAGGGTGAAAACCCAAACAAGGCCCCAAACGACCCCGTAAGAGGCACGAACACCTCCCACGGGACCAATGCAACTTGTAGGAACTGATCGCGTAGTCTTGGTTCTCCCAGTTTGAGAGTATGACGATAATTTGCAAAAATCACACTTAGACTTAAAAACAAGCCGTTAACGGGTGAAAACCCAAACCAGCCCCCAAACGACACCGTACGAGGCCCAAACACCTCGTACGGGACCAATGCAACTTGTAGGAACTGACCACGTAGTCTCGGGTCTCTCAGTTTGAGAGTGTGATGATAATTTACAAAAATCACACTTAGACTTAAAAACACGACGTTAAAGGGTCAAAACCCAAACCATGCCCCAAACGACCCCGTAGGAGGCACGAACACCTCGCACGGGACTAACACAACTTGTAGGAACTGACCGCGTAGTTCTGGTTCTCCCAGTTTGATAGTTTGACGATAATTTTCACAAATCACCACTTAGACTTAAAAATACGGCGTTAAAGGTTGAAAACCCAAACCAGCCCCCCAACGACCCCGTAGGAGGCACGAACACCTCGTACGAGACTAATGCAACTTATAGGAACTGATCGCGTAGTCCCGGGTCTCCCGGTTTGATTTTATGATAATAATTTGCAAAAATAACACTTAGACTTAAAAACACGCCGTTAAAGGGTCAAAACCCAAACCAGGCCCCAAACGACCCCCGTAGGAGGCACAAAACACCTCGCACGGGACCAATGCAACTTGTAGGAACTCACCGCGTAGTCTCGGGTCTCCCGGTTTGAGAGTATGATGATAATTTGCACAAATCACCACTTAGACTTAAAAACAAGGCGTTAACAGGTGAAAACCCAAAATAGCCCCCAAACAACCCCGTAGGAGGCACGAGCACCTCGCACGGGACCAATGCAACTTGTAGGAACTGATAGCGTAGTCTCGGGTCTCCTGGTATGAGAGTATGATGATAATTTGCAAAAATCACCACTTAGACTTAAAAACAAGGCGTTAAAGGGTGAAAACCCAAACCAGCCCCCAAACGACCCCATAGGAGACACGAACACCTCGATTGGGACCAACGCAACTTGTAGAAACTGACAGCGTAATCCCGGGTCTCCCGGTCTGAGAGTATGATGATAATTCACCAAAATCACACTTAGACTTAAAAACAAGCCACTAAAGGGTGAAAACCCAAACTAGGCCCCAAACGACCCCGTAAGAGGGACGAGCACCGCGCACGGGACCAATGCAACTTGTAAGAAATGACCGCGTAGTCCCGGGTCTCATGGTATGAGAGTATGATGATAATTTGCAAAAATCACCACTTAGACTTAAAAACAAGGCTATAAAGGTTGAAAACCCAAACCAGCCCCCAAACGACCCGGTAGGAGACACGAACCCCTCGGTCGGGACCAATGCAACATGTAGGAACTGACCGTGTAATCCCGGGTCTCCCGGTTTGAGAGTACGATGATAATTTTGCAAAAATCACACTTAGACTTAAAAATAAGCTGTTAAAGGGTGAAAACCCAAACCAAGCCCCAAATGACCCCGTAGGAGGCACGAGCACCTCGCACGGGACCAATGCAACTTGTAAGAACTGACCGCGTAGTCCCGGGTCTCCTGGTATGAGAGTATGATGATAATTTGCAAAAATCACACTTAGACACAAAAACACGCCGTTAAAGGTTGAAAACCCAAACCAGGCCCCAAACTACCCCGTAGCAGGCAAGAACACCTCGCACGGGATGGATACAAATTGTAGGAACTGACCACGTAGTCCCGGGTCTCCCGGTTTGAGAGTATGATGATAATTTGCAAAAACCACCACTTAGACTTAAAAACAAGGCGTTAAAGGGTGAAAACCCAAACCAGCCCCCAAACGACCCCGTAGGAGGCACGGACACCTCGCACGGGACCAATGCAACATATAGGAACTGACCGTATAGTCCCAGGTCTCCCGGTTTGAGAGTATGATGTAATTTGAAAAAATCACACTTAGACTTAAAAACAAGCCATTAAAGGGCGATCCCGTAGGAGGCACAAAAACCTTGGATGGGACCAATGCAACTTGTAGGAACTGACCGCGAAGTCCCGGGTCTCCCGGCTTGAGACTATGACGATCATTTGCAAAAATCACACTTAGATTTAAAAACTAGTAGCTAAATGCTGAAAACCCAAACCAGCCCCCAAATGACTCCGTAGGAGGGACGAACACCTTGCAGGGTACCAATGCAAATTGTACGAACTAATCGTGTAGTCCCAGGTCTCCCGGTTTGAGATTACGATGTTAATTGGCAAAAATCACACTTAGTCTTAAAACCAAGACGTTAAAGGGTGAAAACCGAAACCAATCCCCCAAACGACCCTGTAGGAGGCACGATAACCTCGCACGGGACCAATGTAACTTGTAGGAACTGACTGCGCAGTCCCAGGCCTCTCGGTTTGAGAGTAGGACGATAATTTGCAAAAATAACACTTAGACTTAAAAACAACCGTTAAAGGGTGAAAACCCAAACCATCCCCAAAACGGCCCCGTATGAGGCACGAACACCTCGCATGGGACCAACACAACTGTTAGGAACTGACCGCGTAGTCTCGGTTCTCTCAGTTTGAGAGTATGGCAATAATTTACGAAAATCACACTTAAACTTGAAAACAAGCCGTTAAAGGGTGAAAACCCAAACCAGCCCCTAAACGACCCCGTAGGAGGCACGAACACCTCGCACGTGACTAACACAACTAGTAGGCACTGACCGCGTAGTCTCGGTTCTCCCGGTTCGAGAGTATGATGATAATTTGCAAAAATAACACTTAGACTTAAAAATAAGCCGTTAATGGGTGAAAACCCAAACCAGCCCCCAAACGAACCCGTATGAGGCCCGAACACCTCGTACAGGACCAATGCAACTTATAGGAACTGACCGCATAGCCCCGGGTCTCCCGGTTTGAGAGTATGATGATAATTTGAAAAATCACACTGAGACTTAAAAACAAGTTGTTAAAGCGTGAAACCCCAGACAATCCCCCAAATGGTCCTGTAGGAGGCACGAACACCTCGCACGGGACCAATGAAACTTGTAGGAACTGACCGCGTAGTCCCGGGTCTCTCGATTTGAGAGTATGACGATAATTTGGAAAAATCACACTTAGACTTAAAAACACACCGTTAAAGGGTGAAAACCCAAACTAGGCCCCAAACGACCCCCGTAGGAGGCACGAACACCTCGCACGGGACCAATGCAACTTGTAGGAACTGACCGTGTAGTCCCGGGTCTCCCGATTTGAGGGTATGACGATAATTTGCAAAAATCACCACTTAGACTTAAAAACAAGGCGTTAAAGGGTGAAAACCCAAACCAGCCCCCAAATGACCCCATAGGAGACACGAACACCTCGATTGCGACCAACGTAACTCGTAAGAACTGACCGCGTAGTCCCGGGTCTCCCTATATGAGAGTATGATGATAATTTGCAAAAATCACACTTAGACTTAAAAATAAGGCGTTCAAGGGTGAAAACCCAAATCAGCCCCCAAACGACCCCGTAGGAGACACGAACACCTCGGCCGGGACCAATGCAACTTGTAAGAACGGACCGCATAGTCCCGCGTCACCCGGTTTGAGAGTATGACGATAATTTACAAAAATTACACTTAGACTTAAAAACAAGCCGTTAAAGCATGAAAACCGAAACTATCCCCCAAACGGTGCCGTAGGAGGCACGAACACTTCGCACGGGACCAATGCAACTTGTAGGAACTAACTGCGTAATCCCGGGTCGCCCGGTTTGAGAGTAGGATGATAATTTGCAAAAATCACGCTTAGACTCAAAAACACGCTGTTAAAGGGTGAAAACCCAAATCTGGCCCCAAATGACCCGATCGGAGGCATGAACACCTCGCACGGGACAAATGCAAATTTTAGGAACTAATCGTGTAGTCCCGGGTCTATCGGTTTGAGTTTATGACAATAATTTGGAAAAATCACCACTTTGACTTAAAGACAAGGCGTTAAAGGGTGAAGACCCAAACCAGCCCCCAAATGACCCCATAGGAGACACGAACACCTCGATTGCGACCAACGTAACTCGTAAGAACTGACCGCGTTGTCCCGGGTCTCCCGATTTGAGAGTATTATGATAATTTGCAAAAATGACACTTAGACTAAACAATAAGCCGTTAAAAGGTCAAAACCAAAACCAGGCCCCAAACGACCCCGTAAGAGGCACGAACACCTCGCACGGGACCAATGCAACTTGTATGAACTGACTGCATAGTCCCGGTGCTCCCGGTTTGAGAGTATAATAAAAATTTGCAAAAATCACCACTTAGACATAAAACAAGGCGTTAAAGGGTGAAAACCCAATACAACACCAAACGTCCCCGTAGGAGGCACGGACACCTCGCACGAGACCAATGCAACTTGTAGGAACTGACCACGTAGTCCCGGGTCTCCCGGTTTGAGAGTATGACGATAATTTGCAAAAATCACCACCTTGATTTAAAAAGAAGGCGTTAAAGGGTGAAAATCAAAACCAGCCCCCAAACGACCTCGTAGGAGGCACGAACACCTCGCACGGGACCAATGCAACTTGTACGAACTAACCGCGTAGTACCGGGTCTTCCGGTTTGAGAGTAAGACGATAATTTGTAGAAATAACACTTAGACTTAAAAATAAGCCGTTAAAGGGTGAAAACCCAAACCAACCCCAAACGACCCCGTAAGAGGCACGGACACCTCGCACGGGACCAATGCAACTTGTAGGAACTGATCGCATAGTCTTGGTTCTCCCGGTTTGAGAGTATGACGATAATTTGCAAAAATCACACTAGACTTAAAAACAAGCCATTAACGGGTGAAAACCAAAACCATCCCCCAAACGACACTGTACGAGGCCCAAACACCTCGTACGAGACCAATGCAACTTGTAGGAACTGACCGCATAGTCTCGGGTCTCTCAGTTTGAGAGTATGACGATAATTTGAAAATTCACACTTAGACTTGAAAATAAGCGATTAAAGCGTGAAAACCCAAACTAGCCCCCAAATGGTCCCGTAGGAGGCAGGAACATCTCGCACGGGACTAATCCAACTTGTAAGAACTGACTACGTAGTCCTAGGTCTCCCGGTTTGAGAGTATGATGATAATTTGCAAAAATCACACTTAGACTTAAAAACACGCCGTTAAAGGGTCAAAACCCAAACCAGACCGCAAACGACCCCGTAGGAGGCACGAACACCTACCACGGGACCAATGCAACTTGTAGGAACTGACCGCGTAGTCCCGGGTCTCAAAGTTTGAGAGTATGATGATAATTTGCACAAATCACCAATTAGACTTAAAACCAAGGCGTTAACGGGTGAAAACCCAAACCAGCCCCCAAACGACCCCGTAGGAGGCACGAGCACCTCGAACGCGACCAACGCAACTTATAGGAACTGATTGCGTAGTCCCGGGTCACCCGGTTTGATTTTATGATGATAATTTGCAAAAATAACACTTAGATTTAAAAATAAGCCGTTAAAGGGTCAAACCCAAACTAGGCCCCAAACGACGTCGTAAGAGGCACGTATACCTCGTACGGGACACATGCAACTTGTAGGAACTGACCGCGTAGTCCCGGGTCTCCCGATTTGAGAGTATGATGATAATTAGCAAGAATAACCTCTTAGACTTAAAAACAGGGTGTTAAGGGATGAAAACCCAAACCAAACCCAAAACGACCCCGTCGGAGGCACAAACCCCTCGAACGGGACCAATGCAACTTCTAGGAACTGACTGCGTAGTCCCGGGTATCCCATTTTAGAGTATGACGATAATTTGCAAAAATCACACTTAGACTTAAAAATAAGCCGTTAAAGGGTGAAAACCCAAACCAAACCCCAAACGACCCCGTAGGAGGCACGAGCATCTCGCACGGGACCAATGCAACTTGTAGGAACTGATCGCATAGTCCCGGGTCTCGTGGTATGAGAGTATGATGATAATTTGTAAAAATCACTACTTAGACTTAAACACAAGGAGTTAAAGGGTGAAAACCCAAACCAGCCCCAAACAACCCCATAGGAGGCACGGACACTTCGGCCGGGACCAGCGCAAGTTGTAGGAATTAACAACGTAGTCCCGGGTCTCTCGGTCTGAGAGTATGACGATAATTTGCAAAAATCACACTTAGACTTAAAAATAAGCCGTTAAAGGGTGAAAACCCAAACCAGCCCCCAAACCACCCCGTAGGAGGCACGTGCACCTCGCACGGGACTAATGCAACTTGTAGGAACTGATTGCGTAATCTCGGGTATCCTGGTATGAGTGTATAACGAAAATTTGCAAAAATCACCACTTAGACTTAAAAACAAGGCGTTAAATGGGGAAAACCCAAACCCTCCCCCAAACGACCCCGTAGGAGACGCGAACCCCTCGACCAAGACGAATGCAACTTTTAGGAACTGACCGCGTAGTCCCGGGTCTCCCGATTTGAGAGCATGACGATAATTTGCAAAAATCACACTTAGACTTAAAAGTAAGCTGTTAAAGGGTGAAAACCCAAACCAAGCCCCAAACGACCTCGTAGGAGGCACGAGCACCTCGCACGGAACTAATGCAACTTGTAGGAACTGACCGCGTAGTCCCGGGTCTCCCTGTATGAGAGTATGACGATAATTTGCAGAAATTGCACCAAGACTTAAAAACAAGTCGTTAAAGGGTGAAAACCCAAACCAAGCCCCAAACAACCCCGTAGGAGGCACGAACACCTCGCACGGGACCAATGCAACTTGCAGTAACTGACCACGTAGTCCCGGGTCTCCTGGTATGAGAGTATGTCGATAATTTGCAAAAATCACCACTTAGACTTAAAAACAAGGCATTAAAGGGTGAAAACCCAAACCAGCCCCCAAACGACCCCGTAGGAGACACGAACACCTCGGTCGGGACCAATGCAACTTGTTGGAACTGACCGCGTAGTCCTGGGTCTCCCGATTTGAGAGTATGATGATAATTTACAAAAATCACACTTAGACTTAAAAACAAGTTGTTAAAGCATGAAAACCAAAACTATCCCCCAAACGGTCCCGTATGAGGCACGAACACCTCGCATGGGACCAATGCAACTTGTAGGAACTGACCGCGTAGTCCTGGGACGCTCGGTTTGAGAGTATGATGATAATTTGTAAAAGTCACGCTTAGACTCAAAAACACGCCGTAAAAGGGTGAAAACCCAAATGACCCCGTCGGAGGCACGAACACCTCGCACGGGACAAATGAAATATGTAGGAACTAACCGCGTAGTCCCGGGACTCCCGGTTTGAGTGTATGACGATAATTTGCAAAAATCACAACTTTGACTTAAAAACAAGGCGTTAAAGGGTGAAGACCCAAACCAGCCCCAAAACGACCCCGTAGGAGGCACGAACACATCGCACGGGACCACTGCAACTTATAGGAACTAACCGCGTAGTCCCGGGTCTCCCGATTCGAGAGTATGGTGATAATTTGCAAAAATAACACTTAGACTTAAAAATAAGCCGTTAAAAGGTTAAACCAAAACCAGTCCCCAAACGTCCCCGTAAGAGGCACGAACACCTCGCACGGGACCAATGCAAATTGTAGGAACTGACCGCGTAGTCCTGGTGCTCCCAGTTTGAGTGTATAATAATAATTTGCAAAAATCACCACTTAGACTTAAAAACAAGGCGTTAAAGGGTGAAAACCCAAACCAGCCACAAACAACCCCATAGGAGGCACGGACACCTCGCACGAGACCAATGCAACTTGGAGGAACTGACCGCGTAGTCCCGGGTCTCCCGCTTTGAGAGTATGACGATAATTTGCAAAAAAACACCACTTAGACTTAAAAATAAGGCGTTAAATGGTGAAAAGCCAAACCAGCCCCCAAAACGACCTCGTAGGACGGACGAACACCTCGCACGGGACCAATGCAACTTGTACGAACTAACCGCGTAGTACCGGGTCTCCCGGTTTGAGAGTAAGACTATAATTTGTAGAAATTAAACTTAGACTTAAAAATAAGCCGTTAAAGGGTGAAAACCCAAACCAACCCCAAACGACCCCGTAAGAGGCACGGACACCTCGTACGGGACCAATGCAACTTGTAGGAACTGATCGCATAGTCTTGGTTCTCCCGGTTTGAGAGTATGGCGAAAATTTGCAAAAATCACACTTAGACTTAAAAACAAGCTGTTAACGGGTGAAAACCTAAACCAGCCCCCAAACGACTCCGTACGAGGCCCAAACACCTCGTTCGGGACCAATGCAACTTGTAGGAACTGACGGCATAGTACCGGGTCACCCGGTTTGAGAGTATGACGATAATTTGAAAAATCACACTTAGACTTAAAAATAAGCGGTTAAAGCGTGAAAACCAAAACTAGCCCCAGAATAGTCCCGTAGGACGCAGGAACCTCTCGCACACGACTAATGCAACTTGAAGGAACTGACCGCGTAGTCCCGGGTTTCTCGATTTGAGAGTATGATGATAATTGGCAAAAATCACACTTAGACTTAAAAACACGCCGTTAAAGGGTCAAAATCCAAACCAGGACCCAAACAACCCCATAGGAGGCATGAACACCTCGTACGGGTCTAAAACAACTTGTAGGAACTGACCACGTAGTCCTGGTTTTCCCAGTTTCAGAGTATGACGATAATTTTCAAAAATCACAACTTAGACTTAAAAACAAGGCGTTAAAAGGTGAAAACTCAAACTTGCACCCAAACGACCCCGTAGGAGGCACGAACACCTCGTACGAGACCAATGAAACTTATAGTAACTGATCGCGTAGTCCCGGGTCTCCCGGTTTGATTTTATGATGATAATTTGCAAAAATAACAGTTAGACTTAAAAACACTCCGTTAAAGGGTCAAAACCCAAACCAAGCCCCAAACGACCCCCGTAGGAGGCACGAACACCTCGCACGGGACCAATGCAACTTGTAGGAACTGATCGCGCAGTCTCGGGTCTCCCAGTTTGAGAGTATGATGATAATTTGCACAAATCACCACTTAGACTTAAAAATAAGGCGTTAACGGGTGAAAACCCAAAGCAGCCCCCAAACGACCCCGTAGGAGGCAAGAGCACCTCGCACGGGACCAATGCAACCTGTAGGAACTGATCACGTAGTCCCGGGTCTCCTGGTATGAGAGTATGACAATAATTTGAAAAAATAACCAACTAGACTTAAAAACAAGGCGTTAAAGGGTGAAAACCCAAACCAGCCCCCAAACGAGCCCAATGAGACACGAACACCTCGGCCGGGACCAACGCAACTTGTAGGAACTAACAGCGTAGTCCCGGGTCTACCACTCTGAGAGTATGATGATAATTCACTGAAATCACACTCAAAATTAAAAACAAACCATTAAAGGGTGAAACCCCAAACCAGGCCCCAAACGACCCCGTACGAGGCACGAGCACCTCGCACGGGACCAATGCAATTTGTAAGAACTGACCTCATAGTACCGAGTCTCCTGGTATGAGAGTATGATGATAATTTGTCAAAATCACCACTTAGATTTAAAAACAAGGCTTTAAAGGGTGAAAACCCAAACCAAGCCCCAAACTACCTCGTAGCAGGCAAGAAGACCTCGTCCGGGACGAATACAAATTGTAGGAATCGACCACGTAGTACCGGGTCTCCCGGTTTGAGAGAATATTGATAATTTACAAAAACCACCACTTAGACTTAAAAATAAGGAGTTAAATGGTGAAAACCCAAACCAACCCCCAAACGACCCCGTAGGAGGCACGAACACCTCGCATGGGACCAATGCAACTTATAGGAACTGATCGCATAGTCCCGGGTCTCCCGATTTGAGAGTATTATGATAATTTGAAAAAATCACACTTAGACTTAAAAACAAGACGTTAAAGGATGACCCCGTAGGAGGCACAATAACCTTGGACGGGACCAATGCAACTTGTAGGAACTGACCGCGAAGTCCCGGGTCTCCCAGTTTGAGACTATGACAATCATTTGCAAAAATCACACTTAGATTTAAAAACAAGCAGCTAAAGGGTGGAAACCCAAACCAGCCCCCAAACGACCCCGTAGGAGACACGAACACCTCGGCCAGGACCAATGCAACTTGTAGGAACTGACCGCGTAGTCCTGGGTCTCCCGATTTGAGAGTATGACGATAATTTGAAAAAATCACACTTCGACTTAAAAACAAGCCGTTAAAGCATGAAAACCTAAACTATGACCCAAACGGTCCCGTAGGAGGCACGAACACCTCGCACGGGACCAATGCAACTTGTAGGAACTGACCACGTAGTCTCGGGCCGCTCGATTTGAGAGTATGATGATAATTTGTAAAAGTCACGCTTAGACTCAAAAACACGCCGTTAAAGGGTGAAAACCCAAATGACCCCGTCGGAGGCACGAACACCTCACACGGGACAAATGAAAAATGTAGGAACTAATCGCGTAGTCCCGGGTCTCCCGGTTTGAGTGTATGACGATAATTTGCAAAAATCACAACTTTGACTTAAAAACAAGGCGTTAAAGGGTGAAGACCCAAACCAGCCCCAAAACAACCCCGTAGGAGGCACGAACACCTCGTACGGGACCACTGCAACTTATAGGAACTGACCGTGTCATCCCGGGTCTCCCGATTTGAGAGTATGATGATAATTTGTAAAAATAACACTTAGACTTAAAAATAAGCCGTTAAAAGGTTAAACCAAAACCAGGCCGCGAACGACCCCGTAAGAGGCACGAACACCTCGCACGGGACCAATGCAACTTGTAGGAACTGACCGCGTAGTCCTGGTGCTCCCAGTTTGAGTGTATAATAATAATTTGAAAAAATCACCACTTAGACTTAAAAGCAAGGCGTTAAAGGGTGAACACCCAAACCAGCCCCAAACAACCCCATAGGTGGCACGGACACCTCGCACGAGACCAATGCAACTTGTAAGAACTGACCGCGTAGTCCCGGGTCTCCCTCTTTGAGAGTACGACGATAATTGGCAAAAATCACCACTTAGACATAAAAATAAGGCGTTAAATGGTGAAAAGCCAAACCAGCCCCCAAAACAACCTCGTAGGAGGGACGAACACCTCGCACAGGACCAATGCAACTTGTACGAACTAACCGCGTCGTACCGGGTCTCCACGTTTGAGAGTAAGACGATAATTTGTAAAAATCACACTTTGACTTAAAAACAAGATGTTAAAGGGTGAAAACCCAAACCAGGCCCCAAACGACCCCGTAATAGGCACGAAGACCTCGTACGGGACTAATGCAACTTGTAGGAACTGACCGCGTAGTCTTTGTTCTCCCGATTTGAGAGTATGATGAAAATTTGCAAAAATCACACTTAGACTTAAAAACAAGCCGTTAACGGGTGAAAACCCAAACCAGCCCCCAAACGACTCCGTACGAGGCCCAAACACCTCGGATGAGACCAATGCAACTTGTAGGAACTGACCGCGTAGTCCCGAGTCTCCCTATATGAGAGTATGACGATAATTTGCAAAAATCACACTTAGACTTAAAAACAAGTCGTTAAAGGGTGAAAACCCAAACCAGGCCCCAAACGACCCCGTAGGAGGCACGAGCACCTCGCACGGGACCAATGAAACTTGTAAGAACTGACCGCATAGTACCGGGTCTCCTGGTATGAGAGTATGATGATAATTTGCCAAAATCACCACTTAGACTTAAAAACAAGGCTTTAAAGGGTGAAAACCCAAACCAAGCCCCAAACTACCTCGTAGCAGGCAAGAACACCTCGCAAGGGACGAATACAAATTATAAGAACCAACCACGTAGTCCCGGGTCTCTCGGTTTGAGAGTATGATGATAATTTACAAAAACCACCACTTAGACTTAAAAACAAGGAGTTAAATGGGGAAAACCCAAACCAGCCCCCAAACGACCCCGTTGGAGGCACGAACACCTCGCACGGGACCAATGCAACTTATAGGAACTGACCGCGTAGTCCCGAGTCTCCCGATTTAAGAGTATTATGATAATTTGAAAAAATCACACTTAGACTTAATAACTAGACGTTAAAGGACGACCCCGTATGAGGCACAAAAACCTTGGACGGGACCAATGCAACTTGTAGGAACTGACCGCGAAGTCCCGGGTCTCCCAGTTTGAGAGTATGACGATCATTTGCAAAAATCACACTTATATTTAAAAACAAGTAGCTAAAGGGTGAAAACCCAAACCAGGCCCCAAACGACCCCGTAGGAGGGACGAACACCTCGCACGGGACCAATGCAACTTGTAAGAACTAACCGCGTAGTCCCAGGTCTCCCGGTTTGAGATTATGATGTTAATTTGCAAAAATCACACTTAGACTTAAAAACAAGCCGTTAAAGGGTGAAGACCGAAACCAATCCCCCAAACGACCCTGTAAGAGGCACGATAACCTCGCACAGGACCAATGTAACTTGTAGGAACTAACCGCACAGTCCCGGGCCTCCTGGTTTGAGAGTAGGATGATAAAATGCAAAAATAACACTTACACTTAAAAACAACTGTTAAAGGGTGAAAACCCAAACCATCACAAAAACGACCCCGTAGGAGCCACGAACACCTCGCATGGGACCAACACAACTTGTAGGAACCGACCGCGTAGTCTCGGTTCTCTCGGTTTGAGAGTATGACGATAATTTGCGAAAATCACACTTAGACTAGAAAACAAGCCGTTAAAGGGTTAAAACCCAAACCAGCCCCCAAACGACATCGTACTAGGCCCGAACACCTCGTACGAGACTAATGCAACATGTAGGAACTGATCGCATAGTCCCGGGTCTGCCGGTTTGAGAGTATGATGATAATTTGAAAAATCACACTTAGACTTAAAAACAAGCTGTTAAAGCGTGAACACTCAAACAATCCCCCAAATGGTCCTGTAGGAGGCACGAACACCTCATACGGGACCAATGCAACTTGTAGGAACTGACCGCGTAGTCTTGGGTCTCCCGGTTTGAGAGTATGATGATAATTTGTAAAAATCACACTTAGACTTAAAAACAAGCCATTAATGGGTCAAAACCAAAACCAGGCCCCAAACGACCCCCGTAGGAGGCACGAACACCTCACACGGGACCAATGCAACTTGTAGGAACTGACCGCGTAGTCCCGGGTCTCCAAGATTGAGAGTATGATAATAATTTGCACAAATCACCACTTAGACTAAAAAACATGGCGTTAAAGGGTGAAAACCCAAACCAGCCCCAAAACGACCCCGTAGGAGGAACGAACACCTCGTACGGGACCAATGCAACTTATAGGAACTGATCGCGTAGTCCAGGGTCTCCCGATTTGTTTTTATGATGATAATTTACAAAAATTACACTTAGACTTAAAAATAAGTCGTTAAGGGGTCAAAACCAAACTAGGCCACAAACGACGCCGTAAGAGGAACGAATACCTCGCACGTGACACATGCACTTTGTAGGAACTGACCGCGTAGTCCCGGGTCTCCCGGTTTGAGAGTATGATGGTAATTTGCAAAAATCACCACTTAGACTTAAAATTAAGGCGTTAAAGGGTGAAAACCCAAACAACCCGTAGGAGGCACAAACTCCTCGAACGGGACCAATGCAACTTGTAGGAACTAACCGCGTAGTCCCGGGTATCCCGGTTTCAGAGTATGACGATAATTTGCAACAATCACCACTTAGACTTAAAAACAAGCCCTGAAAGGGTGAAAACCCAAACCATCCCCAATACGAACCTGTAGGAGGCACGAACACCTCGTACGGGACCAACACAACTTCTAGGAACTGACCGCGTAGTCTTGGTTCTCCCGGTTTGTGAGTATGACGATAATTTGTAAAAATCACACTTAGACTTAAAAACAAGCCGTTAACGGGTGAAAACCCAAACCAGCCCCCAAACGACACCGTACGAGGCCCAAAGTTCTCGTACAGGACCAATGCAACTTGTAGGAACAGACCGCATAGTCCCGGGTCTCCCAGTTTGAGAGTATGACGATAATTTGCAAAAATCACACTTAGACTTAAAAATAAGCGGTTAAAGCGTGAAAACCCAAACCAGCCCCCAAATGGTCCCGTAGGAGGCACGAACACCTCGCACTGGACCAATGCAACTTGTAGGAACTAACCGCATAGTCCCGGGTCTCCCGATTTGAGAGTATGATGATAATTTGCACAAATCTACACTTAGACTTAAAAATAAGGCATTAAAGGGTGAAAACCCAAACCACCCCAAAACGACCCTGTAGGTGGCACGAAAACCTCGTACGGGACCAATTCAACTAATAGGAACTGACCGCGTAGTCCTGGGTCTCCCGATTTGATTTTATGATGATAATTTGCAAAAATAACACTTATACTTAAAAATAAGTCGTTCAAGGGTCAAAACCCAAACCAGGCCCCAAACGACGCCGTAAGAGGCACGAATACCTCGCACGGGACACATACAACTTGTAGTAACTGAGCGCGTAGTCCCGGGTCTCCCGGTTTGAGAGTATGATGATAATTTGCCAAAATCACCTCCTAGACTTAAAAATATGGCGTTAAGGGGTGAAAACCCAAACAAGACCCAAAACGACCCGTAGGAGGCACAAACCCCTCGAACGGGACCAATGCAACTTGTAGGAATTGACCGCGTAGTCCCGGGTATCCCGATTTGAGAGAATGACGATAATTTGCAAAAATTACACTTACTCTTAAAAACAAGCCGTTAAAACATGAAAACCCAAACTATCCCCCAAACGGTCCCGTAGGAGGCACGAACACCTCGCACGGGACCAATGCAGCTTGTAGGAACTGACCGCGTAGTCCCGGGTCGCCCAGTTTGAGAGTATGGTGATAATTTGCAAAAATCACGCTTAGACTCAAAAACACGCCGTTAAAGGGTGAAAACCCAAATCATGCCTCAAATGACCACATCGAAGGCACAAACACCTCGCACGGGACAAATGCAAATTGTAGGAACTAACCGCGTAGTCCCGGGTCTCCCGGTTTGAGTGTATGATGATAATTTGCAAAAATCACCACTTTGACTTAAAAATAAGGCGTTAAATGGTGAAGACCCAAACCAGCCCCCAAACGACCCCATAGGAGGCACGAACACCTCGTACGGGACCAATGCAACTTGTAGGAATTGACCGCTTAGTCCCGGGTCTCTCAGTTTGAGAGTATGACGATAATTTGCAAAAATCACATTTAGACTTAAAAACGCGTCGTTAAAGAGCCAAACCGAAACCAAACCCCAAACGACCCCGTAGGAGGCACGAACACCTAGCACGGGACCAATGCAACTTGTAGGAACTGACCGCGTAGTCCCGGGTCTCCAAGTTTGAGAGTATGATGATAATTTGCAAAAATCACCACTTAGACTTAAAAATAATGCGTTAAAAGGTGAAAACCCAAACCAGCCCCCGAATGACCCCGTAGGAGGCACGAACACCTCGTACGAGACCAATGCAACTTATAGGAACTGATCACGTAGTCCCGGGTGTCCCGATTTGATTTTATGATTATAATTTGCAAAAATAACACTTAGCCTTAAAAATAAGCCGTGAAAGGGTCAAGCCCAAACTAGTCCCCAAACGACGCGGTAAGAGGCACGAATACCTCGCACGAGACACATGCAACTAGTAGGAACTTACCGCGTAGTCCCGGGTCTCTCGATTTGAGAGTATGATGATAATTTGCAAAAATCACCTCTTAGACTTAAAAACAAGGTGATAAGGGGTGAAAACCCAAACCAAACCTAAAACGGCCCCGTAGGAGGCACAAACCCCTCGAACGGGACCAATGCAACTTGTAGGAACTGACCGCATAGTTCCATGTATCCCAGTTTGAACGTATGACGATAATTTGCAAAAATCACAGTTAGACTTAAAAATAAGCCGTTAAAGGGTGAGAACCCAAACCTATCCCCCAAATGGTCCCGAAGGAGACTGGAACATCTCGCACGGGACTAATGTAACTTGTAGGAACTGACCGTGTAGTCCTGGGTCTCCCGGTTTGAGAGTATGACGATAATTTGCAAAAATCACACTTACACTTAAAAACACGTCGTTAAAGGGTCAAAACCGAAACCAAGCCCCAAACGACCCCGTAGGAGGCACGAACACCTAACACGGGAACAATGTAACTTGTAGGAACTGACCGCGTAGTCCCGGGTCTCCCAATTTTAGAGTACGACGATAATTGGTAAAAATCACACTTAGACTTGAAATAAAGCCATTAAAGGGTGAAAACCCAAACCAGGCCCCAAACGACCCCGTAGGAGGCACGAGCACCTCGCACGGGACCAATGCAACTTATAAGAATGGACCGCGTAGTCCCGGGTCTCCTGGTATGAGAGTATGATGATAATTTGCAAAAATCACCACTTAGACTTAAAAACAAGGCTTCAAAGGGTGAAAACCCAAACCAGCCCCCAAACGACCCCGTAGGAGACACGAACCCCTCGGTCGGGACCAATGCAACTTGTAGGAACTGTCCGCGTAGTCCCGGGTCTCCTAGTTTGAGAGTATGATAATAATATGCAAAAATCACATTTAAACTTAAAAATAAGCGGTTAAAGGGTGAAAACCCAAACCAAGCCCTAAACGACCCCGTAGGAGGCACGAGCACCTCGCACGGGACCAATGCAACATGTAGGAACTGACCACATAGTTATGGGTCTCCTGGTATGAGAGTATGATGATAATTTGCAAAAATCACCACTTAGACTTAAAAATAAGGCGTTAAAGTGTGAAAACCCAAACCAACCCCCAAACGACCCCGTAGGAGACACGAACACCTTGGCCGGGACCAACGCAACTTGTAGGAACTGACCGCGTAGTCCCGAGTCTCCCTGTATGAGAGAATAACAATAATTTGTAAAAATCACACTTAGACTTAAAAACAAGTCGTTAAAGGGTGAAAACCCAAACCATGTCCCAAACGACCCCGTCGGAGGCACGAGCACCTCGCAGGGGACCAATGCAACTTGCAGGAACTGACCGCGTAGTCCCGGGTCTCCTGGTATGAGAGTATGTCGATAATTTGCAAAAATCACCACTTAGACTTAAAAACATGGCACTAAAGGGTGAAAATCAAAACCAACCCCCAAACGACCATGTAGGAGACACGAACAACTCGGCCGGGACTAATGCAACTTGTAGGAACTGACCGCGTAGTCCCGGGTCTCCCGGTTTGAGAGTATGATGATAATTTGCAAAAATCACACTTAGACTTAAAAACAAGCCGTTAAAGCATGAAAACCCAAACTATCCCCCAAACGGTCCCGTAGGAGGCACGAACACCTCGCATGGGACCAATGCAATTTATAGGAACTGACCGCGTAGTCTGGGGTCGCCTGGTTTGAGAGTATGATGATAATTTGCAAAATCACGCTTAGACTCAAAAACACGCCGTTAAAGGGTGAAAACCCAAATGACCCCGTCCGAGGCACGAACACCTCGCACGGGATAAAGGCAAATTGTAGGAACTAACCGCGTAGTCCCAGGTCTCTCGGTTTAAGTGTATGATGATAGTTTGCAAAAATCACCACTTTGACTTAAAAACAAGGCGTAAAGGGTGAAGACCCAAACCAGCCCCGAAACGACCCCGTAGGAGGCACGAACACCTTGCACGGGACCAATGCAACTTATAGGAACTGACCGCGTAGTCCCTTGTCTCCCGATTTGAGAGTATTATGATAATTTGCAAAAATAAGACTTAGACTTAAAAATATGCCATTAAAAGGTCAAAACCAAAACCAGGCCCCAAACGACCCCGTAAGAGGCACGAACACCTCGCGCGGGACCAATGCAACTTATAGGAACTGGCCGCGTACTCCTGGTGCTCCCGGTTTGAGAGTATAATAATAATTTGCAAAAATCACCACTTAGACTTAAAAACAAGGCGTTAAAGGGTGAAAACCCAAACCAGGCCCAAACGACCCCGTAGGAGGCACAAACACCTCGCACGAGACCGATGCAACTTGTAGGAACTGACCACGTAGTCCCGGGTCTCCCGGTTTGAGAGTATGATGATAATTTGCAAAAACCACCACTTAGACTTAAAAACAAGGCGTTAAAGGGTGAAAACCCAAACCCGCCCCCAAACGACCCCGTAGGAGAGACGAACACCTCGGCCGGGACCAACGCAACTTGTATGAACTGACCCCGTAGTCTCGGGTCTCCCAGTTTGAGAGTAAGACGATAATTTGTAGAAATCACACTTAGACTTAAAAATAAGTCGTTAAAGGGTGAAAACCCAAACCAGGCCCCAAACGACCTCGTAAGAGGCACGAACACCTCCCACGGGACCATTGCAACTTGTAGGAACTGACCGCGTAGTCTTGGTTCTCCCGGTTTGAGAGTATGATGATAATTTGCAAAAACCAGACTTAGACTTAAAAATAAGCCATTAACAGGTGAAAACCCAAATCAGCTCCCAAACGACACCGTACGAGGCCCAAACACCTCGTACGGGACCAATGCAACTTGTAAGAACTGACCGCATAGTACCGGGTCTCCTAGTTTGAGAGTATGACGATAATTTGAAAAATCACACTTTGACTAAAAATAAGCGGTTAAAGCGTGAAAACCCAAACTAGCCCCCAAATGGTCCCGTAGGAGGCAGGAACATATCGCACATGACTAATGCAACTTGTAGGAACTGACCACGTAGTATCGGGTCTCCCGATTTGAGAGAAAGATGATAATTTGCAAAAATCACACTTAGACTTAAAAACACACCGTTAAAGGGTTAAAACCCAAACCAGGACCCAAACGACCCCGTAGGAGGCACGAACACCACGCACGGGACCACTGCAACCTGTAGGAACTGACCTCGTAGTCTCGGGTCTCCAAGTTTGAGAGTATCATGATAATTTGCACAAATCACCACTTAGAGTTAAAAACAAGGCGTTAAAGGGTGAAAACCCAAACCAGCCCCCAAACGGTCCCGTAGGAGGCACGGACACCTCGTACGAGACCAATGCAACATATAGGAACTGATCTCATAGTCCCGGGTCTCTCGGTTTGATTCTATGATGATAATTTGCAAAAATAATACTTAGACTTAAAAATAAGCTGTTAAAGGGCCAAACCCAAACCAGGCCCCAAATGGTCCCGTAGGAGGCAGGAACATCTCGCACAGGACTTATGCAACTTGTAGGAACTGACCGCGTAGTCCCGGGTCTCCCAGTTTGGGAGTATGACGTTAATTTGCAAAAATCACACTTAGACTTAAAAACACGTCGTAAAAGGGTCAAAACCCAAACCATGCCCCAAACGATCCGTAGGAGGCACGAACACCTCGCACGGGACCAATGCAACTTGTAGGAACTGACCGCGTAGTCCCGAATCTCCAAGTTTGAGAGTATGACGATAATTTGCACAAATCACCACTTAAACTTAAAAATTAGGCGTTAAAGGGTAAAAACCCAAACCAGCCCCAAAACGACCCCTGAGGAGGCACGAACACCTCGTACGAGACCAATGCAACTTATTGGAACTGATCGCGTTGTCCCGGGTCTCTCGGTTTGATTTTATGATGACAATTTGAATAAATAACACTTAGACTTAAAAATAAGCCGTAAAAGGGTCAAACCCAAACCAGGTCCAAAACGACGCCATAAGAGGCACGAATATCTCATACGAGACACATGCAACTTGTAGGGACTGATCGCGTAGTCCCGGGTCTTCCAATTTGAGAGTATGATGATAATTTGCAAAAATCACCACTTAGACTTAAAAACTAGGCGTTAAAGGATCAAAACCCAAACCAGACCCTAAACGACCCCGTAGGAGGCACGAACACCTCACACAGGACCAATGCAACTTGTAGGAACTGACCGAGTAGTCTTGGGTCTCTCGGTTTGATAGTATGACAATAATTTACAAAAAACACCACTGAGACTTAAAAACAAGGCGTTAAAGGGTGAAAACCCAAACCATCCCCCAAACGACCCCATAGGGGGCATGAACACCTCGTACGGGACCAATGCAACTTATAGGAACTGACCGCATAGTCCCGGGTCTCTCGGTCTTATTTTAAGATGATAATTTGCAAAAATAACACTTAGACTTAAAACTAAGCCGTTAAAGGGTCAAAACCCAAACCAGGCCCCAAACGACGTCGTAAGAGGCACGAAAACCTCGCACGGGACACATGCAACTTGTAGGAACTGACCGCGTCGTCCCGGGTCTCCCGATTTGAGAGTATGATGATAATTTGCAAAAATCACCTCTTAGACTTAAAAACAAGGCGTTAAGGGGTGAAAGCCCAAACCATACCCAAAATGACCCCGTAGGAGGCACAAACCCCTCGAACGGGACCAATGCAACTTGTAGGAACTGACCGCGTAGTCCTAGGTATCCCGGTTTGAGATTATGATTATAATTTGCAAAAATCACACTTAAACTTAAAAATAAGCGATTAAAGCGTGAAAACCCAAACTAGCCCCCAAATCGTCTCGTAGGAGGCACGAACACCTCGCACGGGACCAATGAGACTTGTAGGAACTGGCCGCGTAGCCCGGGCCTCCCGATTTGAGTGTATGATGATAATTTGCAAAAATCACACTTAGACTTAAAAACACGCCGTTAAAGGGTCAAACCCAAACCAGGCCCCAAATGACCCCGTAGGAGGCACGAACACCTCACATGGGACCAATGCAACTTGTATGAACTACCCGCGTGGGCACGGGTATCCCGGTTTGTGAGTATCACGATAATTTCAAAAATTGACACTTAGACTTAAAAACAAGCCGTTAAAGCGTGAAAACCCAAGCTATCCCCCAAACGGTCCCGTAGGAGGAACGAACACCTCGCACGGGACCAATGCAACTTGTAGGAACTGATCGCATAGTCCCGGGTTGCCCGATTTGAGATTATGATGATAATTTGCAAAAATCACGCTTAGACTCAAAAACATGCCCTAAAAGGGTGAAAACCCAATCCAGGGTCCAAATGACCCCGTAGGAGGCACGAACACCTCGCACGGGACAAATGCAAATTATAGGAACTAACCGCGTAGTCCAAGGTCTCCCATTTTGAGTGTATGATGATAATTTGCAAAAATTACCACTTTGACTTAAAAACAAGGCGTTAAAGGGTGAAGACCCAAACCAGCACCCAAACGACCCCGTAGGAGGCAATTACACCTCGCACGGGACCAATGCAACTTATAGGAACTGACCGCGTAATCCCGGGTCTCCCGATTTGAGAGTATGATGATAATTTGAAAAAATAACACTTTGACTTAAAAATAAGCCGTTAAAAGGTCAAAACCAAAACCAGGCCCCAAACGACCCCGTTGGAGGTACGGACACCTCGCACGAGGCCAATGCAACTTGTAGGAACTGACCGCATAGTCCCAGGTCTCTCGGTTTAGACTATGACGATAATTTGCAAAAATCACCACATAGACTTAAAAACAAGGCGCTAAATGGTGAAAACCCAAACCAGCCCCCAAACGACCGCATAGGAGGCACGAACACCTCGCACGAGACCAATGCAAGTTGTACGAACTGACCGTGTAGTACCAGGTCTCCCAGTTTGGGAGTAAGACGATAATATGTAGAAATCATACTTAGACTTAAAAACAAGCCAATAAAGGGTGAAAACCCAAACCAGGGCCCAAATGACCCCGTAAGAGGCACAAACACCTCGCACGGGACTAATGCAACTTGTAGGAACTGACTGCGTAGTCTTGGTTCTCCCGGTTTGAGAGTATGATGATAATATTTAAAAATCACACTTAGAATTAAAAACAAGCTGTTAACGGGTGAAAACCCAAACCAGCCCCCAAACGACACCGTAATAGGCCCAAACACCTCGTACGGAACCAATGCAACTTGTAGGAACTGATCTCATAGTCCTGGGTCTCCCGGCTTGAGAGTATGATGATAATTTACAAAAATCACACTTAGACTTAAAAATAAGCGGTTAAAGCATGAAAACCCAAACTAGCCCCCAAATGGTCCCGCAGGAGGCACGAACACCTCACACGGGACCATTGCAACTTGTAGGAACTGACCACGTAGTCCCGGGTCTCCCGGTTTGAGAGTATGAAGATAATTTGAAAAATCACACTTAGACTTAAAAACGCACCGTAAAAGGGTCAAAACCCAAACCAGGCCCCAAAAGACCCCGTAGGAGGCACGCACACCTCGCACGGGACCAATGCAACTTGTAGGAACTGACCTCGTATTCTTGGGTCTCACGGTTTGAGAGTTTGACGATAATTTACAGAAATCACCACTTAGACTTTAAAACAAGGCGTTAAATGGTGAAAACCCAAACTAGCCCCCAAACGACCCCGTAGGAGGCACGAACACCTCGTACGGGACCAATGCAACTTATAGGAACTGACCGCGTAGTCTCGGGTCTCTCGGTTTGATTTTATGATGATAATTTGCAAAAATAACACTTAGACTTAAATATAAGCCGTTAAAGGGTCAAAACCCAAATCAGGCCCCAAACGACGCAGTAAGAGACACGAAAACCTCGCACGGGACACGTCCAACTTGTAGGAACTGATCGCGTAGTCCCGGGTCTCCCGGTTTGAGAGTATGATGATAATTTGAAAAATGATACTTTAACTTAAAAATAAGCGATTAAAGCGTGAAAACCCAAACTAGCCCCCAAATGGTCCCATAGGAGGTAGGAACATATCGAACAGGACTAATGCAACTTGTAAGAACTGACCGCATAGTCCCGGGTCTCCCAGCTTGAGAGTATGATGATAATTTGCAAAAATCACCTCTTACACTTAAAAACAAGGCGTTATGGGGTGAAAGCCCAAACAAGACCCAAAACGGCCCTATAGGAGGCACAAACCCCTCGAACGGGACCAATTCAACTTGTAGGAACTGACCGCGTAGTCCCAGGTATCCCGATTTGAGAGTATGACGATAATTTGCAAAAAACACACTTAGACTTAAAAATAAGTCGTTAAGGGGTGAAAACCCAAA
Organism: Sambucus nigra; assembly: GCA_949130495.1. NCBI lineage: Eukaryota > Viridiplantae > Streptophyta > Magnoliopsida > Dipsacales > Adoxaceae > Sambucus > Sambucus nigra. The sequence continues at coordinate 350,803,391 of OX422207.1, read as the reverse complement.
CCAAGCCCAAAACAACCACGTAGGAGGCACGAGCACCTCGCACGGGACGAATGTAACTTGTAGGAACTGATCGCATAGTCCCGGGTCTCCTGGTATGAGAGTATGATGATAATTTACAAAAATCACCACTTACACTTAAAAACAAGGCGTTAAAGGGTGAAAACCCAAACCAACCCCCAAACGACCCCGTAGGAGACACGAACACCTCGGCCGGGACCAATGCAACTTGTAAGAACTGACCGCGTAGTCCCAGCTCTCCCGGTTTGAGAGTATGACGATAATTTGCAAAAATCACCAATTAAACTTAAAAATAAGGCGTTAAAGAGTGAAAACCCAAACCAGCCCCCAAACAACCTCAAAGGAGGCAAAACAACTCGCACGAGACCAATGCAACTTGTATGAACTGACCACGTAGTACCAGGTCTCCCGATTTATGAGTAAGACGATAATATGTAGAAATCACACATAAACTTAAAAACAAGCCGTTACAGGGTGAAAACCCGAACCAAGGCCCAAACGACCCCGTAAGAGGCACGAACACCTCGCAGGGACTAATGAAACTTGTAGGAACTGACCGCGTAGTCTTGTTTCTCCCGGTTTGAGAGTATGACAATAATTTGCAAAAATCTCACTTAGACTTAAAAACAAGCCGTTAACGGGTGAAAACCCAAACTAGCCCCCAAACGACACCGTACGAGGCACAAACACCTCGTACGGGACCAATGCAACTTGTAGGAACTCATCGCATAGTCCCGGGTCTCCCGATTTGAGAGTATGACGATAATTTGAAAAACCACACTTAGACTTAAAAATAAGTGGTTAAAGCGTGAAAACCCAAACTAGCCCCCAAATGGTCCCGTAAGAGGCAAGAACATCTCGCACAGGACTAATGCAACTTGTAGGAACTGACGACGTAATCTCGAGTATCCCGGTTTGAGAGAATGAAAATAATTTGCAAAAATCACACTTAGACTTAAAAACACACCGTTAAAGGGTCAAAACCCAAACCAGACCCCAAACGACCCCGTATGAGGCACGAACACCTCGCACGGGACAAATGCAACTCTTAGGAACTGAACGCGTAGTCCCGGGTCTCCAAGTTCGAGAGTATGATGATAATTTGCATAAATCACCACTTAGACTTAAAAATAAGGCTTTAAAGGGTGAAAACCCAAACCAGCCCCCAAACGACCCCGTAGGAGACACGAACCCCTCGACCGGGACCCATGCAACTTGTAGGAACTGACCGCCTAGTCCCGGGCCTCTCGATTTGAGAGTACGACGATAATTTGCAAAAATCACACTTAGACTTAAAAATAAGTCGTTAAAGGGTGAAAACCCAAACTAAGCGCCAAATGACCCCATAGGAGGCACGAGCACCTCGCACGGGACCAATGCAACTTGTTAGAACTGACCGCAGAGTCCCGGGTCTCCTGGTATGAGAGTATGACAATAATTTGCAAAAATCACACTTAGACACAAAAACACACCGTTACAGGGTGAAAACCCAAACCAGGCCCCAAACTACCTCGTAGCAGGCAAGAACACCTCGCACGGGATGAATACAAATTGTAGGAACTGACCACATAGTCCCGGGTCTCCCGGTTTGAGAGTATGATGATAATTTGCAAAAACCACCACTTAGACTTAAAAACAAGGCGTTAAAGGGTGAAAACCCAAACCCGCCCCCAAACGACCCCGTGGGAGAGACGAACACCTCGGTCGGGACCAACGCAACTTGTACGAACTGACCCCGTAGTCTCGGGTATCCCTGTATGAGAGTATGATGATAACTTGCAAAAATCACACTTAGACTTAAAAATAAGTCGTTAAAGGGTGAAAACCCAAACCAAGCCCCAAACGACCCCCTAGGAGGCACGAACACCTCGCACGGGACCAATTCAACTTGCAGGAACTGCTGTGTAGTCCCGAGTCTCCTGGAATGAGAGTACGTCGATAATTTGCAAAAATCACCACTTAGACTTAAAAACAAGGCGTTAAAGGGTGAAAACCCAAACCAGCCCCCAAACGACCCCGTAGGAGGCACGAACACCTCGCACGGGACCAATGCACCTTATAGGAACTGACCGCGTAGTCCCGGGTCTCCCGGTTTGAGAGTATTATGATAATTTGAAAAAATCACACTTAGACTTAAAATCAAGCCGTTAAAGGGCGACCCCGTAAGAGGCACAAAAACCTTGGACGGGACCAATGCAACTTGTAGGAACTGGCCGCGAAGTCCCGAGTCTCCCGGTTTGAGAGTATGATGATCATTTGCAAAAATCATAATTAGATTTAAAAACAAGCAGCTAAAGGGTGAAAACCCAAACAAGCCCCCAAACGACCCCGTAGGAGGGACGAACACCTCGCACGGGACCAATGTAACTTGTAAGAAGTAACCGCGTAGTCCCAGGTCTCTCGGTTTGAGATTATGATGTTAATTTGCAAAAATCACACTTAGACTTAAAAACAAGCCGTTAAAGGGTGAAAACCGAAACCAATCCCCCAAACGACCCTGTAGGAGGCACAATAACCTCGCACGGGACCAATGTAAATTGTAGGAACTGACCGTCCACTCCCGGGCCTCCCGGTTTGAGAGTAGGATGATAATTTGCAAAAATAACACTTAGACTTAAAAACAACCGTTAAAGGGTGAAAACCAAAACCATCCCCAAAACGACCCCGTAGGAGGCACGAACACCTCGCACGGGACCAACACAACTTGTAGGAACTGACCGCGTAGTCTCGGTTCTCTCGGTTTGAGAGTATGACGATAATTTGCAAAAATCACACTTAGACTTAAAAACAAGCTGTTAAAGCGTGGAAACCAAAATAATCCCCCAAATGGTCTCGTAGGAGGCACGAACACCTCGCACGGGACCAATGCAACTTGTAAGAACTGACCGCATAGTCCCGGGTCTCCCGGTTTGAGAGTATGACGATAATTTATAAAAATCACACTTAGACTTAAAAACACGTCGTTAAAGGGTCAAAACCCAAACCAGGCCCCAAACGACCCCCATAGGAGGCATGAACACCACGCACGGGACCAATGCAACTTGTAGGTACTGACCGCGTAGTGCTGGGTCTCCCGGTTCGAGAGTATGATGATAATTTGCACAAATCACCACTTAGACTAAAAAATAAGGCGTTAAAGGGTGAAAACCAAAACCAGCCCCCAAACGACCCCGTAGGAGGAACGAACACCTCGTATGGGACCAATGCAACTGATAGGAACTGACCGCGTAGTCCTGGGTCTCCCGATTTTATTTTATGATGATAATTTAGAAAAATAACACTTAGACTTAAAAATAAGTCGTTAAGGGGTCGAAACCAAACTAGGCCCCAAACGATGCCGTAAGAGGCACGAATACCTCGCACGTGACACATGAACTTTGTAGGAACTGATCGCGTAGTCCCGGGTCTCACGGTTTGAGAGTATGATGATAATTTGCAAAAATCACCACTTAGACTTAAAAATAGGGTGTTAAAGGGTGAAAACCCAAACGACCCCGTAGGAGGAACAAACTCCTCGAACCAGACCAATGCAACTTGTAGGAACTAACTGCCTAGTCCCGGGTATCCCGATTTCAGAGTATGATGATAATTTACAAAAATCACTACTTAGACTTAAAAACAAGCCCTGAAAGGGGGAAACCCAAACAATCCCCAATACGACCCTGTAGGAGGCACGAACACCTCGTACGGGACCAACACAACTTCTAGGAACTGACCGCGTAGTCTTGGTTCTCCCGATTTGAGAGGATGACGATAATTTGCAAAAATCACACTTAGACTTAAAAACAAGTCGTTAACGGGTAAAAACCCAAACCAGCCCCCAAACGACATCGTACGAGGCCCAAAGTTCTCGTACGGAACCAATGCAACTTGTAGGAACTGATCGCATAGTCCCGGGTCTCCCGATTTGAGAGTATGACGATAATTTTCCAAAATCACACTTAGACTTAAAAACAAGCGGTTAAAGCGTGAAAACCCAAACTAGCCCCCAAATGGTCCCGTAGGAGGCACGAACACCTCACACGGAACCAATGCAACTTGTAGGAACTGACCTCATAGTCCCGGGTCTCCCGGTTTGAGAGTATGATGTTAATTTGCAAAAATCACACTTAGACTTAAAAACACGCCGTTAAAGGGTCAAAACCCAAACCCGGTCCCAAACAACCTCGTAGGAGGCACGAACACCTCGTACGGGACCAAAGCAACTTGTAGGAACTAACCGCGTAGTCTCGGGTCTCCGGGTTTGAGAGTATGACGATAATTTGCACAAATCAATACTTAGACTTAAAAACAAAGCGTTAAAGGGTGAAACCCCAAATCGCCCCCAAACGACCCTGTAGGTGGCACGAACGCCTCGTACGGGACCAATTCAACTTATAGGAACTGACCGCGTAGTCCCGAGTCTCCCGATTTGATTTTATGATGATAATTTTCAAAAATAACACTTATACTTAAAAATAAGTCGTTAAAGGGTCAAAACCCAAACCAGGCCCCAAACGACACCGTAAGAGGCACGAATACCTCGCACGGGACACAAGCAACTTGTTGGAACTGAGTGCGTAGTCCCGGGTCTCCCTGTTTGAGAGTATGATGATAATTTGCCAAAATCACCTCTTATACTTAAATATGGCGTTAAGGGGTGAAAACCCAAACAAGACCCAAAACGACCCCGTTGGAGGCACAAACCCCTCGAACGGGTCCAATGCAACTTGCAGGAACTGATCGCGTAGTTCCGAGTATCCCGGTTTGAGAGTATGACAATAATTTGCAAAAATTACACTTAGACTTAAAAACAAGCCATTAAAACATGAAAACCCAAACTATCCCCCAAACGATCCCGTAGGAGGCACGAACACCTCACACGGGACTAATGCAACTTGTAGCAACTGACCGCGTAGTCCCGGGTCGCCCGGTTTGAGAGTATGATGATAATTTGCAAAAATCACGCTTAGACTCAAAAACACGCCGTTAAAGGGTGAAAACCCAAATCAGGCCTCAAATGATCGCATCAGAGGCACAAACACCTCCCACGGGACAAATGCAAATTATAGGAACTAATCGCGTAGTCCCGGGTCTCCCGGTTTGAGTGTATGATGATAATTTGCAAAAATCACCACTTTGACTTAAAAATAAGGCGTTAAAGGGTGAAGACCCAAACCAGCCCCCAAACGACCCCGTAGGAGGAACGAACACCTCGTACGGGACCAATGCAACTTGTAGGAACTGACCGCGTAGTCTTGGTTCTCCCAATTTTAGAGTATAACGATAATTTGCAAAAATCACCCTTAGACTTAAAAACAAGCCGTTAACGGGGGAAAACCCAAACCAGCCTCCAAACGACACCTTACGAGTCCCAAACACGTCGTACGGGACCAATGCAACTTGTAGGAACTGACCGCATAGTCCCGAGTCTCCTAGTTTGAGAGTATGATCATAATTTGAAAAATCACACTTACATTTAAAAATAAGCGATTAAAGCGTGAAAACCCAAACTAGCCCCAAATGGTCCCGAAGGAGGCGGGAACATCTCGCACGGGACTAATGCAAATTGTAGGAACTGACCGCGTAGTCCCGGGTCTCTCGATTTGAGAGTATTACGATAATTTGCAAAAATCACACTTAGACTTAAAAACACGTCGTTAAAGGGTCAAAACCCAAAACAGGCCCCTAACGACCCCGTAGGAGGCACGAACACCTAGCACGGGACCAATGCAACTTGTAGGAACTGACCGTGTAGTCCCGGGTCTCCAAGTTTGAGAGTATGACGATAATTTGCACAAATCACCACTTAGACTTAAAAATAAGGCGTTAAAGGGTGAAAGCCCAAACCATCCCCGAAATGACCCCGTAGGAGGCACGAACACCTCGTACGAGACCAATGCAACTTATAGGAACTGATCACGTAGTCCCGGGTCTCTCGATTTGATCTTATGAAGATAATTTGCAAAAATAACACTTAGACTTAAAAATAAGCCGTTAAAGGGTCAAACCCAAACTAGGCCCCAAACGATGCCGTAAGAGGCACGAATACCTCGCACGGGACACATGCAACTTGTAGGACCTGACCGCGTAGTCTCGGGTCTCCCTATTTGAGAGTACGATGATAATTTGCAAAAATCACCTCTTAGACTTAAAAACAAGGTGATAAGGGGTGAAAACCCAAACCAGACCCAAAACGACCCCGTAGGAGGCACAAAACCCTCGAACGGGACCAATGCAACTTGTAGGAACTGACCGCGTAGTCCCGGGTATCCCAGTTTGAAAGTATGACGATAATTTGTAAAAATCACACTTAGACTTAAACATAAGCCATTAAAGGGTGAAAACCCAAACCATGCCCCAAACGACCCAGTAGGAGGCACGAGCACCTCGCACGGGACTAATGCAACTTGTAGGAACTGATCGCATAGTCCCGGGTCTCCTGGTATGAGAGTATGACGATAATTTGGAAAAATCACCACTTAGACTTAAAAACAAGGCGTTAAAGGGTGAAAACCAAAACCAGCCCCCAAACGACCCCATAGGAGACACGAACAACTCGACCGGAACCAACGCAATTGTAGGAACTGACCGCGTAGTCCCGGGTCTCCTAATTTGAGAGTACGACGATAATTTGTTAAAATCACACATAGACTTAAAATAAAGCCATTAAAGGGTGAAAACCCAAACCAGGACCCAAACGACCCCGTAGGAGGCACGAGCACCTCGCACGGGACCAATGCAATTTATAAGAACTGACCGCGTAGTCCCGGGTCTCCTGGTATGAGAGTATGATGATAATTTATAAAAATCACCACTTAGACTTAAAAACAAGGCTTTAAAGGGTGAAAACCCAAACCAACCCCCAAACGACCCCGTAGGAGACACGAACCCCTCGGCCGGGACCAATGCAACTTGTAGGAACTGACCACGTAGTCCCGGGTCTCCCGGTTTCAGAGTAAGATGATAATTTGCAAAAATCACAATTAAACTTTAAAAAAGCCGTTAAAGTGTGAAAACCCAAACCAAACCACAAACGACCCCGTAGGAGGCACGAGCACCTCGCACGGGACCAATGCAACTTATAGGAACTGACCCCGTAGTCCCGGGTCTCCTGGTATGAGAGTATGACGATAATTTGCAAAAATCACCACTTAGACTTAAAAATATGGAGTTAAAGGGTGAAAACCCAAACCAGCCCCCGAACGCCCCCATAGGAGACACAAACACCTTGGTCGGGACCAACGTAACTTGTAAGAACTGACCGCATTGTCTCGGGTCTCCCTGTATGAGAGTATGACAATAATTTGTAAAAATCACACTTAGACTTAAAAACAAGTCGTTAAAGGGTGATTTCCCAAATCAGGCCCCAAACAACCCCGTAGGAGGCAGAAACACCTCGCACGGGCCAACGCAATTTCCAGGAACTGACCCCGTAGTCCCGGGTCTCCTGGTATGAGAGTATGTCGATAATTTCCAAAAATAACCACTTACACTTAAAAATATGGCGTTAAAGGGTGAAAATCCAAAACCAGCCCCCAAACGACCCCGTAGGAGACACGAACAACTCGGCCGAGACCAATGCAACTTGTAGGAACTGACCACATAGTCTCGGGTCTCCCAGTTTGAGAGTATGACGATAATTTGCAAAAATCACACTTAGACTTAAAAACAAGCCGTTAAAGCATTAAAACCCAAACTATCCCCCAAACGGTCGCGTAGGAGGCACGAACACCGCGCACGGGACCAATGCAAATTTTAGGAACTGACCGCATAGTCTCGGGTCGCCCGGTGTGAGAGTATGATGATAATTTGCAAAAATCACGCTTAGACTCAAAAACACGCCGTTAAAGGGTGAAAACCCAAATGACCCCGTTGGAGGCACGAACACCTCGCACGGGACAAATGCAAATTGTAGGAACTATCCGTGTAGTCCCGGGACTCCCGATTTGAGAGTATGATGATAATTTGAAAAAATCACCACTTTGACTTAAAAACAAGGCGTTAAGGGGGAAGACCCAAACCAGCCCCCAAACGACCCCGTAGGAGGCACGAACACCTCGCACGGGACCAATGCAACTTATAGGAACTGACCGCGTAGTCCCGGGTCTCCCGATTTGAGAGTAATATGATAATTTGCAAAAATAACACTTAAACTTAAAAATAAGCCATTAAAAGGTCAAAACCAAAACCAGGCCCCAAACGACCCCGTAAGAGGCACGAACACCTCGCACGAGATCTATGCAAGTTGTAGGAACTGATCGCGTACTCCCGGTGCTCCCAGTTTCAGAGTATAATAATAATTTGCAAAAATCACAACTTAGACTTAAAAATAAGGAGTTGAAGGGTGAAAACCCAAACCAACCCCAAATGACCCCGTAGGAGGCACGGACACCTCGCACGAGACCAATGCAACTTGTAGGAACTGACCGCGTAGTCTCGGGTCTCCTGGTTTGAGAGTATGACGATAATTTGCAAAAATCAGCACTGAGACTTAAAAACAAGGCATTAAAGGGTGAAAACCCAAACCAGCCCCCAAACGACCTCATAGGAGGCACGAACACCTCGCACGAGACCAATGCAACTTGTTCGAACTGACCGCGTAGTACCGGGTCTCCCGGTTTGGGAGTAAGACGATAATATGTAGAAATCATACTTAGACTTCAAAACAAGCCAATAAAGGGTGAAAACCCAAACCAGGGCCCAAATGACTCCGTAAGAGGCACGAACACCTCGCACCGGACTAATGCAACTTGTAGGTACTGACCGCGTAGTCTTGGTTCTCCCGGTTTGAGAGTATGATGATAATATTTAAAAATCACACTTAGAATTAAAAACAAGCTGTTAACGGGTGAAAACCCAAACCAGCCCCCAAACGACACCGTAATAGGCCCAAACACCTCGTACGGGACCAATACAACTTATAGGAACTGATCGCATAGTCCCGGGTCTCCCGGTTTGAGAGTACGATGATAAGTTACAAAAATTACACTTTGACTTAAAAATAAGCGGTTAAAGCGTGAAAACCCAAACTAGCCCCCAAATGGTCCCGTAGGAGGCACGAACACCTCACACGGGACCAATGCAACTTGTAGGAACTGACCACGTAGTCCCGGGTCTCCCGATTTGAGAGTATGAAGATAATTTGAAAAAATCACACTTAGACTTAAAAACACACCGTAAAAGGGTCAAAACCCAAACCAGGCCCCAAAAGACCCCGTAGGAGGCACGAACACCTCGCACGCGACCAATGCAACTTGTAGGAACTGACCGCGTAGTCTTGGGTCTCACGGTTTGAGAGTATGACGATAATTTACAGAAATCACCACTTAGACTTTAAAACAAGGCGTTAAATGGTGAAAACCCAAACCAGCCCCCAAACGACCCCGTAGGAGGCACGAACACCTCGTATGGGACCAATGCAACTTATAGGAACTGACCGCGTAGTCCCGGGTCTCTCGGTTTGATCTTATGATGATAATTTGCAAAAATAACAATGAGACTTAAAAATAAACCGTTAAAGGGTCAAAACCCAAATCAGGCCCCAAACAACGCCGTTAGAGACACAAAAACCTTGCACGGGACACATGCAACTTGTAGGAACTGATTGCGTAGTCCCGGGTCTCCTGGTTTGAGAGTATGATGATAATTTGAAAAATGACACTTTGACTTAAAAATAAGCGATTAAAGCGTGAAAACCCAAACTAGTCCCCAAATGGTCCCATAGGAGGTAGGAACATATCGCACAGGACTAATGCAACTTGTAAGAACTGACCGCATAGTCCCGGGTCTCCCGGTTTGAGAGTATGATGATAATTTGCAAAAATCACCTCTTACACTTAAAAACAAGGCGTTAAGGGGTGAAAGCCCAAACCAGACCCAAAACGACCCTGTAGGAGGCACAAACCCCTCGAACGGGACCAATGCAACTTGTAGGTACTGACCGCGTAGTCCCAGGTATACCGGTTTGAGAGTATGACGATAATTTGCAAAAATCACACTTAGACTTAAAAATAAGTCGTTAAGGGGTGAAAACCCAAACCAAGTCCAAAACGACCACGTAGGAGGCACGAGCACCTCGCACGGGACGAATGCAACTTGTAGGAACTGATCGCGTAGTCCCGGGTCTCCTGGTATGAGAGTATGATGATAATTTACAAAACTCACCACTTACACTTAAAAACAAGGCGTTAAAGAGTGAAAACCAAAACCAACCCCCAAACGACCCCGTAGGAGACACGAACACCTCGGCCGGGACCAATGCAACTTGTAAGAACTGACCGCGTATTTCCGGCTCTCCCGGTTTGAGAGTATGACGATAATTTGCAAAAGTCACACTTAGACTTAAAAACACGTCGTTAAAGGGTCAAAACCCAAACCAGGCCCCAAACGACCCCGTATGAGGCACGAACACCTCGCACGGGACCAATGCAACTTGTATGAACTGACCGCGTAGTACCGGGTCTCCCAGTTTATGAGTAAGACGATAATATGTAGAAATCTCACATAGACTTAAAAACAAGCCGTTAAAGGGTGAAAACCCGAACCCGGGCCCAAACGACCCCGTAAGAGGCACGAACACCTCGCACGGGACTAATGCAACTTGTAGGAACTGACCGCGTAGTCTTGTTTCTCTCGGTTTGAGAGTTTGACGATAATTTCCAAAAATTACACTTAGACTTAAAAACAAGCCGTTAACGGGTGAAAACCCAAACTAGCCCCCAAACGACACCGTACGAGGCCCAAACACCTCGTACGGGACCAATGCAACTTGTAGGAACTGATTGCATAGTCCCGGGTCTCCCGATTTGAGAGTATGACGATAATTTGAAAAATCACACTTAGACTTAAAAATAAGTGGTTAAAGCGTGAAAACCCAAACTAGCCCCCATATGGTCCCGTAGGAGGCAAGAACATCTCGCACAGGGCTAATGCAACTTGTAGGAACTGACGGCGTAATCTCGGGTCTCCCGGTTTGAGAGTATGACGATAATTTGCAAAAATCACACTTAGACTTGAAAACACACTGTTAAAGGGTCATAACCCAAACCAGGCCCTAAACGACCCCGTATGAGGCACGAACACCTCGCACGGGACCAATGCAACTCTTAGGAACAGAACGCGTAGTCCCGGGTCTCCAAGTTTGGGAGTATGATGATAATTTGCATAAATCACCACTTAGACTTAAAAATAAGGCTTTAAAGGGTGAAAACCCAAACCAACCCCCAAACGACCCCGTAGGAGACACGAACCCCTCGACCGGGACCAATGCAACTTGTAGGAACTGACCGCGTAGTCCCGGGTCTCCCGATTTGAGAGTATGACGATCATTTGCAAAAATCACACTTAGATTTAAAAACAAGCAGCTAAAGGGTGAAAACCCAAACCACACCCCAAACGACCCCGTAGGAGGGACGAATACCTCGCACGGGACCAATGCAACTTGTAAGAACTAACCGCGTAGTCCCAGGTCTCTCGGTTTGAGATTATGATGTTAATTTGCAAAAATCACACTTAGACTTAAAAACAAGCCGTTAAAGGGTGAAAACCGAAACCAATCCCCCAAACGACCCTGTAGGAGGCACGATAACCTCGCACGGGACCAATGTAACTTGTAGGAACTGACCGTGAAGTCCCGGGCCTCCCGGTTTGAGAGTAGGATGATAATTGGCAAAAATAACACTTCGACTTAAAAACAACCGTTAAAGGGTGAAAACCCAAACCATCCCCAAAACGACCCCGTAGGAGGCACGAACACCTCGTACGGGACCAACACAACTTGTAGGAACTGACCGCGTAGTCTCGGTTTTCTCGGTTTGAGAGTATGACGATAATTTGTGAAAATCACACTTAGACTTAAAAACAAGCCGTTAAAGGGTGAAAACCCAAACCAGCCCCCAAACGACACCGTACTAGGCCCGAACACCTCATACGGAAGCAATGCAACTTGTAGGAACTGACCGCGTAGTCCCGGGTCTCCCGATTTGAGAGTATGACGATAATTTATAAAAATCACACTTAGACTTAAAAACACATCGTTAAAGGGTCAAAACCCAAACCAGTCCCCAAACGACCCCTGTAGGAGGTACAAACACCACGCACGGGACCAATGCAACTTGTAGGTACTGACCACGTAGTCCTGGGTCTCCCAGTTCGAGAGTATGATGATAATTTGCACAAATCACCACTCGGACTAAAAAACAAGGCGTTAAAGGGTGAAAACCAAAACCAGCCCCCAAACGACCCCGTAGGAGTAACGAACACCTCGTACAGGACCAATGCAACTGATAGGAACTGACCGCGTAGTCCTGGGTCTCCCGATTTGATTTAATGATGATAATTTACAAAAATAACACTTAGACTTAAAAATAAGTCGTTAAGGGGTCGAAACCAAACTAGGCCCGAAACGATGCCGTAAGAGGCACGAATACCTCGCACGTGACACATGCACTTTGTAGGAACTGATCGCGTAGTCCCGGGTCTCACGGTTTGAGAGTATGATGAGAATTTGCAAAAATCACCACTTAGACTTAAAAATAAGGTGTTAAAGGGTGAAAACCCAAACGACCCCGTAGGAGGCACAAACTCCTCGAACGGGACCAATGCAACTTGTAGGAACTAACCGTGTAGTTTCGGGTATCCCGATTTCAGAGTATGACGATAATTTACAAAAATCACTACTTAGACTTAAAAACAAGCAATGAAAGGGGGAAACCCAAACCAACACAACTTCAACTTCTAGGAACTGACCGCATAGTCTTGGTTCTCCCGGTTTGAGAGGATGACGATAATTTGCAAAAATCACACTTCAACTTAAAAACAAGTCATTAACGGGTGAAAACCCAAACCAGCCCCCAAACGACACCGTACGAGGCCCAAAGTTCTCGTACGGGACCAATGCAACTTGTAGGAACTGACCGCATAGTCCCGGGTCTCCCGGTTTGAGAGTATGACGATAATTTATAAAAATCACACTTAGACTTAAAAACAAGCGGTTAAAGCGTGAAAACCCAAACTAGCCCCCAAATGGTCCCGTAGGAGGCACGAACACCTCACACGGAACCAATGCAACTTGTAGGAACTGACCGCATAGTCCCGGGTCTCCCATTTTGAGAGTATGATGATAATTTGCAAAAATCATACTTAGACTTAAAAACACGCCGTTAAAGGGTCAAAACCCAAACCCGGTCCCAAACGACCTCGTAGGAGGCACGAACACCTCGTACGGGACCAATGCAACTTGTAGGAACTAACCGCGTAGTCTCGGGTCTACCAGTTTGAGAGTATGATGATAATTTGCACAAATCAATACTTAGACTTAAAAACAAGGCGTTAAAGGGTGAAAACTCAAATCGCTCCCAAACGACCCCGTAGGTGGCACGATGCCTCGTACGGGACCAATGCAACTTGTAGGAACTAACCGCGTAGTCCCGGGTCTCCCGGTTTGAGTGTATGATGATAATTTGCAAAAATCACCACTTTGACTTAAAAACAAGGCGTTAAAGGGTGAAGACCCAAACCAGCCCCCAAACGACCCCGTAGGAGGCACGAACACCTTGTACGGGACCAATGCAACTTGTAGGAACTGACCGCGTAGTCTTGGTTCTCCCGATTTTAGAGTATGACGATAATTTGCAAAAATCACACTTAGACTTAAAAATAAGCCGTTAAACGGTGAAAACCCAAACCAGCCACCAAACGACACCGTACGAGGCCCAAACACCTCGTACGGGACCAATGCAACTTGTAGGAACTGACCGCATAGTCCCGAGTCTCCCAGTTTGAGTGTATGATGATAATTTGAAAAATCACAATTAGACTTAAAAATAAGCGATTAAAGCGTGAAAACCCAAACTAGCCCCCAAATGGTCCGCATCAGAGGCACAAACACCTCGCACGGGACTAATGCAAATTGTAGGAACTGATCGCGTAGTCCCGGGTCTCCCGGTTTGAGAGTATGATGATAATTTGCAAAAATCACACTTAGACTTAAAAACACGTCGTTAAAGGGTCAAAACCCAAACCAGGCCCCAAACGACCCCGTAGGAGGCACGAACACCTACCACGGGACCAATGCAACTTGTAGGAACTGACCGTGTAGTCCCGGGTCTCCAAGTTTGAGAGTATGATGATAATTTGCACAAATCACCACTCAGACTTAAAAATAAGGCGTTAAAGGGTGAAAGCCCAAACCAGCCCCGAAATGACCCCGTAGGAGGCACGAACACCTCGTACGAGACCAATGCAACTTATAGGAACTGATCACGTAGTCCCGGGTCTCCCGATTTGATTTTATTATGATAATTTTCAAAAATAACACTTAGACTTAGAAATAAGCCGTTAAAGGGTCAAACCCAAACTAGGCCCCAAACGATGCCGTAAGAGGCACGAATACCTCGCACGGAACACATGCAACTTGTAGGACCTGACCGCGTAGTCTCGAGTCTCCCGATTTGAGAGTACGATGATAATTTGCAAAAATCATCTCTTAGACTTAAAAACAAGGTGATAAGGGGTGAAAACCCAAACCAAACCCAAAACGACCCCGTAGGAGGCACAAAACCCTCGAACGGGACCAATGCAACTTGTAGGAACTGACCGCGTAGTCCCGGGTATCCCAGTTTAAAAGTATGACGATAATTTGTAAAAATCACACTTAGACTTAAAAATAAGCCATTAAAGGGTGAAAACCCAAACCATGCCCCAAACGACCCCATAGGAGGCACGAGCACCTCGCACGGGACCAATACAACTTGTAGGAACTGATCGCATAGTCCCGGGTCTCCTGGTATGAGAGTATGACGATAAATTAGAAAAATCACCACTTAGACTTAAAAACAAGGCGTTAAAGGGTGAAAACCCAAACCAGCCCCCAAACGACCCCATAGGAGACACGAACAACTCGACCGGGACCAACGCAATTGTAGGAACTGAACGCGTAGTCTCGGGTCTCCCAACTTGAGAGTACGATGATAATTTGTTAAAATCACACATAGACTTAAAATAAAGCCATTAAATGGTAAAAAAGCAAACCAGGCCCTAAACGACCAATGCAATTTATAAGAACTGACCGCGTAGTCCCGGGTCTCCTGGTATGAGATTATGATGATAATTTACAAAAATCACCACTTAGACTTAAAAACAAGGCTTTAAAGGGTGAAAACCCAAACCAGCCCCCAAACGACCCTTTAGGAGACACGAACCCCTCGGCCGGGACCAATGCAACTTTTAGGAATTGACAGCGTAGTCCCGGGTCCCTCGGTTTCAGAGTATGATGATAATTTGCAAAAATCACACTTAAACTTAAAAATAAGCCGTTAAAGTGTGAAAACCCAATCCAAGCCCCAAACGACCCCGTAGGAGGCACGAGCACCTCGCACGGGACCAATGCAACTTGTAGGAACTGACCCCGAAGTCCCGGGTCTCCTGGTATGAGAGTATGACGATAATTTGCAAAAATCACCACTTAGACTTAAAAATAAGGAGTTAAAGAGTGAAAACCCAAACCAGCGCCCAAACGCCCCCGTAGGAAACACGGACACCTTGGCCAGGACCAACGCAACTTGTAGGAACTGATCGCATTGTCCCGGGTCTCCCTGTATGAGAGTATGACAATAATTTGTAAAAAACACCACTTAGACTTAAAAACAAGGCGTAAAAGGGTGAAAACCCAAATCGGCCCCCAAACGAGCCCGTAGGAGACACGAACACCTCGGTCGGGATCAACGCAACTTGTAGGAACTCACCGCGTAGTCCCGGGTCTCCCGGTTCGAGAGTATGAAGATAATTTGACAAAATCACACTTAAACTTATAAACAAGCCATTAAAGGATGAAAACCCAAACTAGGCCCCAAACGACCCCATAGGAGGCACGAGCACCTCGCACGGGACCAATGCAATTTGTAGGAACTGACCGTGTAGTCCCGAGTCTCCCGGTTTGAGAGTATGACGATAATTTGCAAAAATCACACTTAGACTTAAAAACAATCCGTTAATGGGTGAAAACCCAAACCAGCCCCCAAACGACCTCGTAGGAGGCATGAACACCTCGCATGGGACGAATTCAAAATGTAGGAACTAACCGCGTAGTCCCGGGTCTCCCGGTTTGAGTGTATGATGATAATTTGCAAAAATCACCACTTTGACTTAAAAACAAGTCGTTAAAGGGTGAAAACCCAAACCAGGCCCCAAACAACCCCGTAGGAGGCACAAACACCTCGCACGGGACCAACGCAACTTGCAGGAACTGAGCCCGTAGTCCCGGGTCTTCTGGTATGAGAGTATGTCGATAATTTCCAAAAATCACCACTTACACTTAAAAATACGGCGTTAAAGGGTGAAAATCCAAACCAGCCCCCAAACGACCCCGTAGGAGACACGAACAACTCGGCCGAGACCAATGCAACTTGTAGGAACTGACCACATAGTACCGGGTCTCCCGGTTGGAGAGTATGACGATAATCTGTAAAAATCAGACTTAGACTTAAAAACAAGCCGTTAAAGCATGAAAACCCAAACTATCCCCCAAACGGTCCCGTAGGAGGCACGAACACCTCGGACGGGACCAATGTAAATTTTAGGAACTGACCGTGTAGTCTCGGGTCTCCCGGTGTGAGAGTATGATGATAATTTCCAAAAATCACGCTTAGACTCAAAAACATGCCGTTAAAGGGTGAAAACCCAAATGACCCCGTCGGAGGCACGAACACCTCGCACGGGACAAATGCAAATTGTAGGAACTAACCGTGTAGTCCCGGGTCTCGCGGTTTGAGTGTATGACGATAATTTGCAAAAATCACCACTTTGACTTAAAAACAAGGCGTCAAAGGGGGAAGAACCAAACCAGCCCCCAACCGACCCTGTAGGAGGCACGAACACCTCGCACGGGACCAATGCAACTTATAGGAACTGACCGCGTAGTCCCGGGTCTCCCGATTTGAGAGTAATATGATAATTTGCAAAAATAACACTTAAACTTAAAAATAAGCCATTAAAAGGTCAAAACCAATACCAGGCCCCAAACGACCCCGTAAGAGGCACGAACACCTCGCGCGGGACCTATGCAACTTGTAGGAACTGACTGCATACTCCCGGTCCCAGTTTGAGAGTATAATAATAATTTGCAAAAATCACCACTTAGACTTAAAAACAAGGAGTTGAAGGGTGAAAACCCAAACCAACCCCAGACGACCCCGTAGGAGGCACGGACACCTCGCACGAGACCAATGCAACTTGTAGGAACTGCCCGCGTAGTCTCGGGTCTCCTGGTTTAAGAGTATGACGATAATTTGCAAAAATCAGCACTTAGACCTAAAAACAAGGCGTTAAAGGGTGAAAACCCAAACCAGCCCCCAAACGACCTCATAGGAGGCACGAACACCTCGCACGAGACCAATGCAACTTGTACGAACTGACCGCGTAGTACCGGGTCTCCCAGTTTGGGAGTAAGACGATAATATGTAGAAATCACACTTAGTCCTAAAAACACGCCGTAAAAGGATCAAAACCCAAACCAGGCCCCAAACGACCCCGTAGGAGGCACGAACACCTCGCACGGGACCAATGCAACTTGTAGGAACTGACCGCGTAGTCTTGGATCTCTCGGTTTGAGAGTATGACGATAATTTACAAAAATTACCACTTAGAATTTAAAACAAGGCGTTAAATGGTGAAAACCCAAACCAGCCCCAAACGACCCCATAGGAGGCACGAACACCTCGTAAGAGACCAATGCAACTTATAGGAACTGATCACGTAGTCTCGGGTCTCCCGGTTTGATTTTATAATGATAATTTGTAAAAATAACACCTAGATTTAAAAATAAGCCGTTAAAGAGTCAAACCCAAACTAGGCCCCAAACGACGCCATAAGAGGCACGAATACCTCATACGCGACACATGCAACTAGTAGGAACTGACCGCGTAGTCCCGGGTCTCCCGGTTTGGGAGTATGACGATAATTTGAAAAATCACACTTTGACTTAAAAATATGTGGTTAAAACTAGCCCCCAAATGGTCCCGTAGGAGGCAGGAACATATCGCACAGGACTAATGCAACTTGTAGGAACTGACCGCATAGTCCCGGGTCTCCCGATTTGAGAGTATATTGATAATTTGCAAAAATCACCTCTTACACTTAAAAACAAGGCGTTAAGGGGTGAAAGCCCAAACCAAACCCAAAATGATCCTGTAGGAGGCACAAAACCCTCGAACGGGACCAATGCAACTTGTAGGAACTGACCGCGTAGTCCCAGGTATCCCGGTTTGAGAGTATGATGATAATTTGCAAAAATCACCACTTACACTTAAAAACAAGGCATTAAAGGATGAAAACCCAAACCAGCCCCCAAACGCCCGTAGGAGACACGAACACCTCGGCCGGGACCAACGTAACTTGTAAGAACTGACCGCGTAGTCCCGGCTCTCCAGGTTTGAGAGTATGACGATAATTTGCAAAAATCACCACTTAGACTTAAAAATAAGGCATTAAAGGGTGAAAACCTAAACCAGCCCCCAAACGACCTCATAGGAGGCATGAACACCTCGCACTGGACCAATGCAACTTGTACGAACTGACCGCGTAGTACCGGGTCTCCCGGTTTAGGAGTAAGATGATAATATGTAGAAATCACACTTAGACTTAAAAACAAGCCGTTAAAGGGTGAAAACCCAAATCAGGGTCGAAACGACCCGGTAAGAGGCACGAACACCTCGCACGGGACTAATGCAACTTGTAGGAACTGACCGCGTAGTCTTGGTTCTCCCGGTTTGAGAGTATGAAGATAATTTGCAAAAATCACACTTAGACTTAAAAACAAGCCGTTAACGGGTGAAAACCCAAATTAGCCCCCAAACGACATCGTACGAGGCCCAAACACCTCGTACGGGACCAATGCAACTTGTAGGAACTGATCGCATAGTCTCGGGTCTCCCGATTTGAGAGTATGACGATAATTTGAAAAATCACACTTAGACTTAAAAATAAGCGGTCAAAGCGTGAAAACCCAAACTAGCCCCCAAATGGTCCCGTAGGAGGCAGGAACATCTCGCAGAGGACTAATGCAACTTGTAGGAACTGACGGCGTAATCTCGGGTCTCCCGATTTGAGAGTATGACGATAATTTGCAATAATCACACTTAGACTTAAAAACATGCTGTTAAAGGGTCAAAACCCAAACCAGGCCCCAAACGACCCCGTATGAGGCACGAACACCTCGTACGAGACTAATGCAACTTATAGGAACTGATCGCGTAGTCCCGGATCTCCCGCTTTGATTTTATGATGATAATTTCCAAAATGAACACTTAGACTTAAAAATAAGCCCTTAAAGGTCAAACCCAAACCAGGTCCCAAATGACGCCGTAAGAGGCACGAATATCTCACACGGGACACATGCAACTTGTAGGAACTCATCGCGTAGTCCCGGGTCTCCCGATTTGAGAGTATGGTGATAATTTGCAAAAATCCCCACTTAGACTAAAAAATGAGGCATTAAAGGGTCAAAACCCAAACTAGGCCCTAAACGGCCCCGTAGGAGGCACGAACACCTCGCACGTGACCAATGCAACTTGTAGGAACTGACCGCGTAGTCTTGGGTCTCCCGGTTTGAGAGTATGACTGTGACAACCCGTATATAATTATGATAAACTGTATTTAAATTATACTTATCTTATGTGATATGAATAATGTGTTATTCGTATATCTAATGTTAAGTGATTATGGTTAGTATAATTCTACTTTCATAAATCCTGAAATGTCGAATTATTTACGAACACAAGATTTGGTTATTTTTTATAGAAATGTTCCTGTTTAAGACTAGTTTTGACCCTTGTGACATTACAATTGACTTGAGGTGAAAACTACATAGTTGTAGATATGTGAGTTAGGGTTGTAACACAACAAACGTTACATCAAACGGATGTTCGAGTAAGAAGTTAAGTCGAAATTACGAGAAGGTGCGAATCTGTCAATTCCCTTGAGTGGTAAATTGTCTTTTATTAAACCAAACGTTTTAATTTGATTGGATGGATTGGGAGGCAGCCTTGGCCGACTTAAAAATCTCCCTTAACCTTATTTCTTCAGAAAATAAGTCCCTAGGTTCAGTTTGAGGTGTTATTAGCTTGAAGAAAGAGAGGTAGAAGTTAGGGAAGAAAGGGTTACAAGGAAAATCTAGGAAAACAATTCCAAGAAAATCCTTAAGGTGTTTCCAAGGTAATATTATGTGTTAATATTGTTTTAATCTTCTATTATACTTATTTCAAAGTATATAAATCGTGAAGTATTGATCCAAATTCCATCGTCCTTTGTGATAATATGTATTGGTTCATATGTGAGATAAGTGGTGTTATAGGTCATATTGCTTTGTATTGAAACCCTTTGTATTCAAACTTTCATATCTCTTTGTGTGTTTTCTGGAATTCATAAATTCCAATTGTATATGAAAATAGACTTATATATTCATATCATATCCGAAAATAAGAATTTAAATCCTTATGGTTAGGTCTTAGTGATGGTTTCAATTGGTATATAGTTGCTGTTTGAATATTTCATTTCGGTATGCCCTGAAATTGGTCAAGCTTTTGAGATAGAAAATGAAGTCCAAATATTTTGAAACTTTAATTATGTACTATTCAGTATGTCTACTGAAAGTTTGTTGAAAATCATGGAAATTTATACTGTATAAAAATTATGAAAATTCTTGGAAGTCGAAGGAACAATAGAGGAGTTTGTAGGGAAGATTTATTGTGTTGTAAAGAAATGGCCATAACTTGCCCTAGGAAGCTTGAAAAATTAAACCGTCACTTGTAACGGAAAGTATATTCAGATGTGTTTTCAGATTGATAAGCTTGAACACCTATATGTGTACTATTTATGAATATGGGATGGTTAAGTATGGAGGACAATGATTTGACGCCGTATTGGATACCCCATGAAAGAATGTTTGTATCTACTCCTTCCCAATGGTATTTTGAGTACATATTTCATGTGTATATATATTCATAAGTATAATTTCATGTTTAATTGAGTTTAGTTATAAATTCATTACGAGGTAGTTTCTAGGGTTGAATGTTCATGACCTTATCAACATATATACCATCGTTTCGTCTTTACATATGTTTCATGGAATATGACTTGAGTAGAATCATATTGTGGTTGTGTACTTATTTAAAGTTACATAATTATATTAAGATAATACTTATGATTGAGTTTCAATACTAATTTAGTTGGATTAACAGGTGTAAGGTCAAATCAACCAAGTTCAGCTCCAACCGAGGGAAACGTGAATGCATAGTTGACAACACAAGGTGAGTGTACTTACTGAGTTGATTTTGGATATGACATATATGTATCATATGTTGAGATGATATGGATTATTTAAAAGCCAAGAGATGTTGAGATGTTATGGCTTATTTAAAAGCCAAGAGATGTTGAGATGTTATGGCTTTATAAAAGTCAAGATATGTTGAGTTGCTATGCAATTCAGGAGATGTTAGGTTTTTTTTTAAACCTATGGATATGATTATTGCCTACGGGAAGGAGATGTGGGGTTTATTAACTCCGGATATGTATATGGCCTAATTTGGCACAGATATGTATATATTGTTATGTTGAGATGTTAATATAGTGCTTTTACTATAGATAGCTGTAGTACATTCACTGAGTTTTTAAACTCATGGTTTTATATGTTTACATTTTCAGGTTTTCCAGCTGCCACTGCCAGGTCTAGGAGGTTGAGTACATAGAAGTAGGGTCTTGTTAGTTTGTTTTATAAACTGCACTAGTTGTAAATAAGATAAATGATATGTGAGTTCTGTTGAAATTGTCTCCTTAAAACGATTGGATTTTTTTTTATATTCCGCATTTTAATCTGGAAGTTGTTTCAATATGTATTGCCTAAATAATAAATAAATTATAATTGTGGTTTGTAAACTATTTAGTTAATTATATCCTAATAGGGTTAGGGTGTGACAATGATGATAATTTATGAAAATCACCACTTAGACTTAAAAACAAGGCGTTAAACAGTGAAAATACAAACCAGCCCCCAAACGACCCCATAGGAGCCACGAACACCTCGTATGGGACCAATGCAACTTATTGGAACTGACCGCGTAGTCCCGGGTCTCTCGGTTTGATTTTATGATGATAATTTGCAAAAATAACACTTAGACTTAAAAATAAGCCGTTAAAGGGTCAAAACCCAAACCAGGCCCCAAACGACGTCGTAAGAGGCACGAGAACCTCGCATGGGACACATACAACTTGTAGGAACTGAACGCATAGTCCCGGGTCTCCCGATTTGAGAGTATGATGATAATTTGCAAAAATCACCTCTTAGACTTAAAAACAAGGTGTTAAGGGGTGAAAGCCCAAACCAGACCCAAAATGACCCTGTAGGAGGCACGAACCCTTCGAACGGGACCAATGCAACTTGTAGGAACTGACCGCGTAGTCCCAGGTATCCCGGTTTGAGAGTATGATGATAATTTACAAAAATCACACTTAGACTTAAAAATAAGCGGTTAAATCGTGAAAACCCAAACTAGCCCCCAAATGGTCCCGTAGGAGGCACGAACACCTCGCACGGGAGCAATGCTACTTGTAGGAACTGGCCGCGTAGTCTCGGGTCTCCCGGTTTGACAGCATGATGATAATTTACAAAAATCACACCTAGACTTAAAAACACGCTGTTAAATGGTCAAACCCAAACCAGTCCCCAAACGACCCCGTAGGAAGCACGAACAACTCGCAGGGGACCAATGCAACTTGTACGAACTAACCGCGTAGTCCCGGGTCTCCCGGTTTGTGACTATCACGATAATTTCAAAAAATGACACTTAGACTTAAAAACAAGCCGTTAAAGCATGAAAACCCAAACTATCCCCCAAACGGTCCTGTAGGAGGCACGAACACCTCACACGGGGCCAATGCAACTTGTAGGAACTGATCGCCTAGTCCCGGGTTGCCCGATTTGAGAGTATGATGGTAATTTGCAAAAATCACGCTTAGACTCAAAAACACACCCTAAAAGGGTGAAAACCCAAAGCAAAGCCCAAATGACCCCATAGGAGGCACGAACACCTCGCACGGGACAAATGCAAATTAGAGGAACTAACTGCGTAGTCCCGAGTCTGCCGTTTTGAGTGTATGACGATAATTTGCAAAAATCACCACTTTGACTTAAAAATAAGGCGTTAAAGGGTGAAGACGCAAACCAGCCCCCAAACGACCCTGTAGGAGGCACGGATACCTCGCATGGGGCCAATACAACTTATAGGAACTGACCGCATAGTCCCGGGTCTCCCGATTTTAGAGTATTATGATAATTTGCAAAAATAACACTTAAACTTAAAAATAAGCCGTTAAAAGGTCAAAACAAAAACCAGGCCCCAAACGACCGCGTAAGAGGCACGAACACCTCGCACGGGACCAATGCAACCTGTAGGAACTGACTGCGTAGTCCCGGTGCTCCCGGTTTGAGTGTATAATAATAATTTGCAAAAATCACCACTTAGACTTAAAAATAAAGCGTTAAAGGGTGAAAACCCAAACCGGCCCCAAACTACCCTGTAGGAGGCACGGACACCTCGCACGAGACTAATGCAACTTATAGGAACTGATTGCGTAGACTCGGGTCTCCCGGTTTGAGAGTATGATGATAATTTGCAAAAATCACCACTTAGACTTAAAAATAAGGCGTTAAAGGGTGAAAACCCAAACCAGTCCCCAAACGACTTCGTAGGAGGCACGAACACCTCGCACGGGACCAATGCAACTTGTACGAACTAACCGCGTAGTACTGGGTCTCCCGGTTTGAGAGTAAGACGATAATTTGTAGAAATCACACTTAGACTTAAAAACAAGCTGTTAAAGGGTGAAAACCCAAACCAGGCCCCAAACGACCCCATAAGAGGCACGAACACCGCGCACGGGACCAACACAACTTGTAGGAACTGACCACGTAGTCTTGGTTCTCCCGGTTTGAGAGTATGACGATAATTTGCAAAAATGACACTTAGACTTAAAAACAAGCCGTTAACGGGTGAAAACCCAAACCAGCCCACAAACGACACAGTACGAGGCCCAAACACCACGTACGAGACCAATGCAACTTGTAGGAACTGACCGCATAGTCCCGGGTTTCTCAGTTTGAGAGTATGAGGATAATTTGAAAATTTACACTCAGACTTAAAAATAAGCGGTTAAAGCGTGAAAACCCAAACTAGCCCCCAAATGGTCCCGTAGGAGGCACGAACACCTCGCACGGGACCAATGCGACTTGTAGGAACTGGCCGCATAGTCCCGGGTCTCCCGGTTTGAGAGAATGATGATAATTTGCAAAAATCACACTTAGACTTAAAAATACGCCGTTAAAGGGTCAAACCCAAACCAGGCCCCAAACGACCCCGTAGGAGGCACGAACACCTCGCACGGGACCAATGCAACTTGAACGAACTAACCGCGTAGTCCCGAGTCTGCCAGTTTGTGAGTATCAAGATAATTTCAAAAAATGACACTTAGACTTAAAGCGTGAAAACCCAAACTATCCCCCAAGCGGTCACATATGAGGCACGAACAGCTCGTACGGGACCAATGCAACTTGTAGGAACTGATCGCGTAGTCCCGGGTTGCCCGATTTGAGAGTATGATCATAATTTGCAAAAATCACGCTTAGACTAAAAAACACGCCCTAAAAGGGTGTAAACCCAAAGCAGGGCCCAAATGACCCCGTATGAGGCACGAACACCTCACACGGGACAAATGCAAATTATAGGAACTAACCGCGTAGTCCCGGGTCTCCCGTTTTGATTGTATGACGATAATTTCCAAAAATCACCACTTTGACTTAAAAACAAGGTGTTAAAGGGTGAAGACCCAAACCAGCCCCCAAACGATCCCGTAGAAGGCAATAACACCTCGCACGGGGCGAATACAACTTATAGGAATTGATCGTGTAGTCCCGGGTCTCCCGATTTGAGAGTATGATGATAATTTGAAAAAATAACACTTTGACTTAAAAATAAGCCGTTAAAAGGTCAAAACCAAAACCAGGCCCCAAACGACCCCGTAAGAGGCACGAACACGTCGCACGCGACCAATGCAACTTGTAGGAACTGACTGCATAGTCCCGATGCTCCCAGTTGAGAGTATAATAATAATTTGCAAAAATCTATACTGAGACTTAAAAATAAGGCGTTAAAGTGTGAAAACCCAAACCATCTCCAAACGGCCCCGTAGGAGGCACGGACACCTCGCACAAGACCAATGCAACTTGTAGGAACTGACCTTTTAGTCCCTAGTCTCTCGGTTTGGGAGTATGATGATAATTTGAAAAAATCACCACTTAGACTTAAAAACAAGGACTTAAAGGGTGAAAACCCAAACGACCTCCTAGGAGGCACGAACACCTCACTTGGGACCAATGCAAGTTGTACGAACTGACCGCGTAGTACCGGGTCTCCCGGTTTAGGAGGAAGACGATAATATGTAGAAATCATACTTAGACTTAAAAATAAGCCAATAAAGGGTGAAAACCCAAACCAGGGCCCCAATGACCCCGTAATAGGCACGAACACCTCGCACGGGACTAATGCAACTTGTAGGAACTGACCGCGTAGTCTTCGTTCTCCCGGTTTGAGAGTATGACAATAATATTTAAAATTCACACTTAGAATTAAAAACAAGCTGTTAACGGGTGAAAACCCAAACCAGCCCCCAAACGACACCGTAATAGGCCCAAACACCTCATACGGGACAAATTCAACTTGTAGGAACTGATCGCATAATCCCGGGTCTCCCGGTTAGAGAGTATGATGATAATTTCCAAAAATCACACTTAGACTTAAAAATAAGCGGTTAATGCATGAAAACCCAAACTAGCCCCCAAATGGTCCCGTAGGAGGCACGAACACCTCACACGGCACCAATGCAACTTGTAGGAACTGACCTCGTAGTCCCGGGTCTCCCGGTTTGAGAGTATGAAGATAATTTGAAAAAATCACACTTAGACTTAAAAACACGCCGGAAAAGGGTCAAAACCCAAACTAGGCCCCAAACGACCCCGTAGGAGGCACGAACACCTCGCACGGGACCAATGCAACTTGTAGGAACTGACCGCGTAGTCTTGGGTCTCCCGGTTTGAGAGTATGATGATAATTTATATAAATCACCAGTTAGACATTAAAACAAGGCTTTAAATGGTGAAAACCCAAACCAGCCCCCAAATGACCCCATAGGAGGCACGAACACCTCGTACGGGACCAATGCAACTTATAGGAACTGACTGCGTAGTCTTGGGTCTCTCGGTTTGATTTTATGATGATAATTTGCAAAAATAACACTTAGACTTAAAAATAAGCCGTTAAAGGGTCAAAACCCAAACCAGGCCCCAATCGACGCCGTAAGAGGCACAAACACCTCGCATGGGACACATGCAACTTGTAGGAACTGACCGCGTAGTCCCGGGTCTCCCGGTTTGAGAGTATGATGATAATT
Organism: Sambucus nigra; assembly: GCA_949130495.1. NCBI lineage: Eukaryota > Viridiplantae > Streptophyta > Magnoliopsida > Dipsacales > Adoxaceae > Sambucus > Sambucus nigra. The sequence goes on along the minus strand of OX422207.1, from coordinate 350,776,898 downwards.
TGAAAAAATCACCTCTTAGACTTAAAAATAAGGGATTAAGGGGTGAAAGCCCAAACCAGACCGAAAACGACACTGTAGGAGGCACAAACCCCTCGAACGGGACTAATGTAACTTGTAGGAACTGACCGCGTAGTCCCAGGTATCCCAGTTTGAGAGTATGACGATAATTTGCAAAAATCACACTTAGATTTAAAAATAAGTCGATAAAGGGTGAAAACCAAAATCAAGCCCCAAACGACCTCGTAGGAGGCTCGAGCACCTCGCACGGGACCAATGCAACTAGTAGGTACTAATCGCATAGTCCCGGGTCTGCTGTTATGAGAGTATGATGATAATTTGCAAAAATCACCACTTACACTTAAAAACAAGGAGTTAAATGGTGAAAACCCAAACCAGCCCCCAAATGACCGCGTAGGAGACACGAACACCTCGGCCGGGACCAACGCAACTTGTAGGAACTGACCCCGTAGTCCCGGCTCTCCCGGTTTAAGAGTATGAGGATAATTTGAAAAAATCACCACTTAGACTTAAAAAGAAGGCGTTAAAGGGTGAAAACCCAAACCAGCCCCCAAAAGACCTCATAGGAGGCACGAACACCTCGTACGGGACCAATGCAACTTATACGACTGACCGCGTAGTACCGGGTCTCCCGGTTTGGGAGTAAGACGATAATATGTAGAAATCACACTTAGACTTTAAAACAAGTCGTTAAAGGGTGAAAACCCAAACCAGGGCCCAAACGACCCCGTAAGAGGCATGAATGCCTCGCACGGGACTAATGCAACTTGTAGGAACTGACCGCGTAGTCTTGGTTCTGCCGATTTGAGAGTATGACGATAATTTGCAAAAATGACAGTTAGACTTAAAAACAAGCCGTTAACGGGTGAGAACCCAAACTAGTCCCCAAACGACACCGCACGAGGCCCAAACACCTCGTACGGGACCAATGGAACTTGTAGGAACTGATCGCATAGTCCCGGGTCTCCCTATTTGAGAGTATGACGATAATTTGAAAATTCACACTTAGACTTAAAAATAAGCGGTCAAAGCGTGAAAACCCAAACTAGCCCCCAAATGGTCCCGTAGGAGGCAAGAACATCTCGCACCGGACTAATGCAACTTGTAGGAACTGACGGCGTAATCCCGGGTCTCCCGGTTTGAGAGTATGACGATAATTTGCAAAAATCACCACTTAGACTTAAAAATAAGGCGTTAAAGGGTGAAAACCCAAATCAGTCCCCAAACGACCTCGTAGGAGGCACGAACACCTCGCACGGGACCAATGCAACTTGTACGAACTAACCGCGTAGTACTGGGTCTCCCGGTTTGAGAGTAAGACGATAATTTGTAGAAATCAAACTTAGACTTAAAAACAAGTTGTTAAAGGGTGAAAACCCAAACCAGGCCCCAAACGACCCCATAAGAGGCACGAACATCGCGCACGGGACCAACACAACTTGTAGGAACTGACCGCGTAGTCTTGGTTCTCCCGGTTTGAGAGTATGACGATAATTTGAAAAAATGACACTTAGACTTAAAAACAAGCCGTTAACGGGTGAAAACCCAAACCATCCCACAAACGACACAGTACGAGGCCCAAACACCTCGTACGGGACCAATGCAACTTGTAGGAACTGACCGCATAGTCCCGGGTTTCTCAGTTTGAGAGTATGAGGATAATTTGAAAATTCACACTCAGACTTAAAAATAAGCGGTTAAAGCGTGAAAACCCAAACTAGCCCCCAAATGGTCCCGTAGGAGGCACGAACACCTCGCACGGGACCAATGCGACTTGTAGGAACTGCCCGCATAGTCCCGGGTCTCCCGGTTTGTGAGTATGATGATAATTTGCAAAAATCACACTTAGACTTAAAAATATGCCGTTAAAGGGTCAAACCCAAACCAGGCCCCAAACGACCCCATAGGAGGCACGAACACCTCGCACGGGACCAATGCAACTTAAACGAACTAACCGCGTAGTCCTGGGTCTGCCAGTTTGTGAGTATCAAGATAATTTCAAAAAATGACACTTAGACTTAAAGCGTGAAAACCCAAACTATCCCCCAAGCGGTCACGTATGAGGCACAAACACCTCGTACGGGACCAATGCAACTTGTAGGAACTGATCGCGTAGTCCCGGGTTGCCCGATTTGAGAGTATGATCATAATTTGTAAAAATCACGCTTAGACTAAAAAACACGCCCTAAAAGGGTGTAAACCCAAAGCAGGGCCCAAATGACCCCGTAGGAGGCACGAACACCTAACACGGGACAAATGCAAATTATACGAACTAACCGCGTAGTCCCGGGTCTCCCGTTTTGAGTGTATGACGATAATTTCCAAAAATCACCACTTTGACTTAAAAACAAGGTGTTAAAGGGTGAAGACCCAAACCAGCCCCCAAACGATCCCGTAGGAGGCAATAACACCTCGCACGGGGCGAATGCAACTTATAGGAACTGATCGTGTAGTCCCGGGTCTCCCGATTTGAGAGTATGATGATAATTTGAAAAAATAACACTTTGACTTAAAAATAAGCCGTTAAAAGGTCAAAACCAAAACCAGGCCCCAAACGACCCCGTAAGAGGCACGAACACGTCGCACGCGACCAATGCAACTTGTAGGAACTGACCGCATAGTCCCGATGCTCCCAGTTGAGAGTATAATAATAATTTGCAAAAATCTATACTGAGACTTAAAAATAAGGCGTTAAAGTGTGAAAACCCAAACCAACCCCAAACGACCCCGTAGGAGGCATGGACACCTCGCACAAGACCAATGCAACTTGTAGGAACTGACCTTGTAGTCCCTAGTCTCTCGGTTTGGGAGTATGATGATAATTTCAAAAAATCACCACTTAGACTTAAAAACAAGGACTTAAAGGGTGAAAACCCAAACGACCTCCTAGGAGGCACGAACACCTCACTTGGGACCAATGCAAGTTGTACGAACTGACCGCGTAGTACCGGGTCTCCCGGTTTAGGAGGAAGACGATAATATGTAGAAATCATACTTAGACTTAAAAATAAGCCAATAAAGGGTGAAAACCCAAACCAGGGCCCCAATGACCCCGTAATAGGCACGAACACCTCGCACGGGACTAATGCAACTTGTAGGAACTGACCGCGTAGTCTTCGTTCTCCCGGTTTGAGAGTATGACAATAATATTTAAAATTCACACTTAGAATTAAAAACAAGCTGTTAACGGGTGAAAACCCAAACCAGCCCCCAAACGACACCGTAATAGGCCCAAACACCTCATACGGGACAAATTCAACTTGTAGGAACTGATCGCATAATCCCGGGTCTCCCGGTTAGAGAGTATGATGATAATTTCCAAAAATCACACTTAGACTTAAAAATAAGCGGTTAATGCATGAAAACCCAAACTAGCCCCCAAATGGTCCCGTAGGAGGCACGAACACCTCACACGGCACCAATGCAACTTGTAGGAACTGACCTCGTAGTCCCGGGTCTCCCGGTTTGAGAGTATGAAGATAATTTGAAAAAATCACACTTAGACTTAAAAACACGCCGGAAAAGGGTCAAAACCCAAACTAGGCCCCAAACGACCCCATAGGAGGCACGAACACCTCGCACGGGACCAATGCAACTTGTAGGAACTGACCGCGTAGTCTTGGGTCTCCCGGTTTGAGAGTATGATGATAATTTATATAAATCACCAGTCAGACATTAAAACAAGGCTTTAAATGGTGAAAACCCAAACCAGCCCCCAAACGACCCCATAGGAGGCACGAACACCTCGTACGGGACCAATGCAACTTATAGGAACTAACTGCGTAGACTTGGGTCTCTCGGTTTGATTTTATGATGATAATTTGCAAAAATAACACTTAGACTTAAAAATAAGCCATTAAAGGGTCAAAACCCAAACCAGGCCCCAAACGACGCCGTAAGAGGCACAAATACCTCGCATGGGACACATGCAACTTGTAGGAACTGACCGCGTAGTCCCGGGTCTCCCGGTTTGAGAGTATGATGATAATTTGAAAAAATCACCTCTTAGACTTAAAAAATAAGGGATTAAGAGGTGAAAGCCCAAACCAGACCGAAAACGACACTGTAGGAGGCACAAACCCCTCGAACGGGACTAATGTAACTTGTAGGAACTGACCGCGTAGTCCCAGGTATCCCAGTTTGAGAGTATGACGATAATTTGCAAAAATCACACTTAGATTTAAAAATAAGTCGATAAAGGGTGAAAACCAAAATCAAGCCCCAAACGACCCCGTAGGAGGCTCGAGCACCTCGCACGGGACCAATGCAACAAGTAGGTACTAATCGCGTAGTCCCGGGTCTGCTGTTATGAGAGTATGATGATAATTTGCAAAAATCACCACTTACACTTAAAAACAAGGAGTTAAATGGTGAAAACCCAAACCAGCCCCCAAATGACCGCGTAGGAGACACGAACACCTCGACCGGGACCAACGCAACTTGTAGGAACTGACCCCGTAGTCCCGGCTCTCCCGGTTTAAGAGTATGACGATAATTTGAAAAAATCACCACTTAGACTTAAAAAGAAGGCGTTAAAGGGTGAAAACCCAAACCAGCCCCCAAAAGACCTCATAGGAGGCACGAACACCTCGCACGGGACCAATGCAACTTGTACGACTGACCGCGTAGTACCGGGTCTCCCGGTTTGGGAGTAAGACGATAATATGTAGAAATCACACTTAGACTTTAAAACAAGTCGTTAAAGGGTGAAAACTCAAACCAGGGCCCAAACGACCCCGTAAGAGGCATGAACGCCTCGCACGAGACTAATGCAACTTGTAGGAACTGACCGCGTAGTCTTGGTTCTGCCGATTTGAGAGTATGACGATAATTTGCAAAAATGACACTTAGACTTAAAAACAAGCCGTTAACGGGTGAAAACCCAAACTAGCCCCCAAACGACACCGCACGAGTCCCAAACACCTCATACGGGACCAATGGAACTTGTAGGAACTGATCGCATAGTCCCGGGTCTCCCTATTTTAGAGTATGACGATAATTCGAAAATTCACACTTAGAGTTAAAAATAAGCGGTCAAAGCGTGAAAACCCAAACTAGCCCCCAAATGGTCCCGTAGGAGGCAGGAACATCTCGCACAGGACTAATACAACTTGTAGGAACTGACGGCGTAATCCCGGGTCTCCCGGTTTGAGAGTATGACGATAATTTGCAAAAATCACACAGACTTAAAAACACGCCGTTAAAGGGTCAAAACCCAAACCAGGCCCCAAACTACCCCTTATGAGGCACGAACACCTCGTACGAGACTAATGCAACTTATAGGAACTGATCGCGTAGTCCCGGGTCTGCCGGTTTGATTTTATGATGATAATTTGCAAAAATAACACTTAGACTTAAAAATAAGCCGATAAAAGGTCAAACCCAAACCAGGTCCCAAACGACGCCGTAAGAGGCACGAATATCTCACACGGGACACATGCAACTTGTAGGAACTGATCGCGTAGTCCCGGGTCTCCCGATTTGAGAGTATGATGATAATTTGCAAAAATCACCACTTAGACTTAAAAACAAGGCGTTAAAGGGTCAAAACCCAAACTAGAAGGAACTGACAGCATAGTCCCGGGTCTCCCGATTTGAGAGTGTGACGATAATTTGAAAAATCACACTTAGACTTAAAAATAAGCGGTTAAAGCGTGAAAACCCAAACAAGCCCCCAAATGGTCCCGTAGGAAGGAGGAACATCTCGCACAGGACTAATGCAACTTGTAGGAATTGACCGCGTAATCCCAGGTCTCCCGGTTTGAGAGTATGATGATAATTTGCGAAAAACACAGTTAGACTTAAAAACACGCCGTTAAAGAGTCAAAACCCAAACCAGGCTCCAAACGACCCCGTAGGAGGCACGAACACCTCGAACGGGACCAATGCAACTTGTAGGAACTGATCGCGTAGTCCGGAGTCTCCAAGTTTGAGAGTATGACAATAATTTTCACAAATCACCACTTAGACTTAAAAACAAGGCGTTAAAGGGTGAAAACCCAAACCAGCCCCCAAACGACCCCGTAGGAGGCACGAACACCTCATACGAGACCAATGCAACTTATAGGAACTGATCGCGTAGTCCCGGGTCTCCCAGTTTGATATTATGATGATAATTAGTAAAAATAACACTTAGACTTAAAAATAAGCTGTTAAAGGGTCAAACCCAAACTAGGTCCCAAACGACGTCGTAAGAGGCACGAAAACCTCGCACGAGACACATGCAACTTGTAGGAACTGATCGCGTAGTCCCGGGTCTCCCGATTTGAGAGTATGATTATAATTTGCAAAACTCACCTCTTAGATTTAAAAATAAGGCGTTAAGGGGTGAAAGCCCAAACCAGACCCAAAATGACCCTGTATGAGGCACAAACCCCTCGAACGAGACCAATGCAACTTGTAGGAACTGACCACATAGTCCCGGGTCTACCAATTTGAGAGTATGATGATAATTTGAAAAAGTAACACTTTGACTTTAAAAAAAGCCGTTAAAAGGTCAAAACCAAAACCAGGCCCCAAACGACCCCGTAAGAGGCACGAACACCTCGCACGGGACCAATGCAACTTGTAGGAACTGACCGCGTAGTCCCGATGCTCCCAGTTTGAGAGTATAATAATAATTTGTAAAAATCACCACTTAGACTTAAAAACAAGGAACTAAAGTGTGAAAACCCAAACCAACCCCAAACGACCCCGTAGGAGGCACGGACACCTCGCACGAGACCAATGCAACTTGTAGGAACTGACCGCGTAGTCCCGGGTCTCCCGGTTTGAGAGTATGACAATAATTTGAAAAAATCACCATTTAGACTTAAAAACAAGGCGTTAAAAGGTTAAAAGCCAAACCAGCCCCCAAACGACCCCATAGGAGGCACGAACACCTCGTACGGGACCAATGCAACTTATAGGAACTGACCGCGTAGTCCCAGGTCTCTCGGTTTGATTTTAGGATGATAATTTGCAAAAATAACACTTTGACTTAAAAATAAGTTGTTAAAGGGTCAAAACCCAAACCAAGCCACAAACGACGTCGTGAGAGGCACGAAAACCTCGCACGGGACACATGCAACTTGTAGGAACTGATCGCGTAGTCCCGGGTATCCCGATTTGAGACTATGATTATAATTTGCAAAAATCACCTCTTAGACTTAAAAATATGGCGTCAAGGGGTGAAGGCCGAAACCAGACCCAAAATGACCCCGTATGAGGAACAAACCCCTCGAACGAGACCAATGCAACTTGTAGGAACTGACCGCGTAGTCCCAGGTATCCCGGTTGGAGAGTATAACGATAATTTGCAAAAATCACACTTAGACTTAAAAATAAGCGGTTAAAGCGTGAAAACCCAAACTAGCCCCCAAATGGTCCCGTAGGAGGCAGGAACACCTCGCACGGGACCAATGCGACTTGTAGGAATTGGCCGCGTAGTCCCGGGTCTCCCGGTTTGAGAGTATGATGATAATTTGCAAAAATCACACTTAGACTTAAAAATACACCGTTAAAGGGTCAAACCCAAACCAGGCCCCAAACGACCTCGTAGGAGGCACGAACACCTCGTACGGGACCAATGCAACTTGAACGAACTAACCGCGTAGTCCCGGGTCTGTCGATTTGTGAGAATCACGATAATTTCAAAAAATGACACTTAGACTTAAAAACAAGTCGTTACAGCGTGAAAACCCAAACTATCCCCCAAACGGTCACGTAGGAGGCACGAACACCTCGCACGGGACCAATGCAACTTGTAGGAACTGATCGCGTAGTCCCGGGTTGCCCGATTTGAGAGCATGATCATAATGTGCAAAAATCACGCTTAGACTCAAAAACACGCCCTAAAAGGGTGAAAACCCAAAGCAGGGCCCAAATGACCCCGTAGGAGGCACGAACACCTCGCACGAGACAAATGCAAATTATAGGAACAAACCGCGTAGTCCCGGGTCTCCCGTTTTGAGTGTATGACGATAATTTCCAAAAATCACCACTTTGACTTAAAAATAAGGTGTTAATGGGTGAAGACCCAAACCAGCCCCCAAACGACCCCGTAGGAGGCAATAACACCTCGTACGGGGCGAATGCAACTTATAGGAACTGATCGCGTAGTCCCGGGTCTCCCGATTTGAGAGTATGATGATAATTTGAAAAAATAACACTTTGACTTAAAAATAAGCCGTTAAAAGGTCAAAACCAAAACCAGGCCCCAACGACCCCGTAAGAGGCATGAACACCTCGCACGGGACCAATGCAACTTGTAGGAACTGACCGCGTAGTCCCGATGCTCCCAGTTTGAGAGTATAATAATAATTTGCAAAAATCACCAATTAGATTTAAAAATAAGGGGTTAAAGTGTGAAAACCCAAACCAACCCCAAACGACCCCGTAGGAGGCACGGACACCTCGCACGAGACCAATGCAACTTGTAGGAACTAACCGCGTAGTCCCGGGTCTCCCGGTTTGAGAGTATGACAATAATTTGCAAAACTCATCACTTAGAATTAAAAACAAGGCGCTAAAGGGTGAAAACCCAAACCGGCCCCCAAACGACCCCATAGGAGGCACGAACACCTCGTACGGGACCAATGCAACTTATAGGAACTGGCCGCGTAGTCCCAGGTCTCTCGGTTTGATTTTTTGATGATAATTTGCAAAAATAACACTTAGACTTAAAAATAAGTCGTTAAAGGATCAAAACCCAAACCAGGCCCCAAACGACGTCGTGAGAGGCACGAAAACCTCGCACGGGACACATGCAACTTGTAGGAACTGATCGCGTAGTCCCGGGTATCCCGATTTGAGACTATGATTATAATTTGCAAAAATCACCTCTTAGACTTATAAATAAGGCGTTAAGGGGTGAAAGCCCAAACCAGACCCAAAATGACCCCGTATGAGGAATAAACCCCTCGAACGAGACCAATGCAACTTGTAGGAACTGACCGTGTAGTCCGAGGTATCCCGGTTTGAGAGTATAACGATAATTTGCAAAAATCACACTTAGACTTAAAAAGAAGCGGTTAAAGCGTGAAAACCCAAACTAGCCCCCAAATGGTCCCGTACGAGGCACGAACACCTCGCACGGGACCAATGCGACTTGTAGGAACTGGCCGCGTTGTCCCGGGTCTCCCGGTTTGAGAGTATGATGATAATTTGCAAAAATCACACTTAGACTTAAAAATACGCCGTTAAAGGGTCAAACCCAAACCAGGCCCCAAACGACCCCGTAGGAGGCACGAACACCTCGCACGGGACCAATGCAACTTGAACGAACTAACCGAGCAGTCCCGGGTCTGCCGGTTTGTGAGTATCACAATAATTTTAAAAAATGACACTTATAATTAAAAACAAGTCGTTAAAGCGTGAAAACCCAAACTATCGCCCAAACGGTCATGTAGGAGGCACGAACACCTCGCACGGGACCAATGCAACTTGTAGGAATTGATCGCGTAGTCCCGGGTTGCCCGATTTGAGAGTATGATCATAATGTGCAAAAATCACGCTTAGACTCAAAAACACGCCCTAAAAGGGTGAAAACCCAAAGCAGGGCCCAAATGACCCCGTAGGAGGCACGAACACCTCGCACGAGACAAATGCAAATTATAGGAACTAACCGCGTAGTCCCGGGTCTCCCGTTTTGAGTGTATGATGATAATTTCCTAAAATCACCACTTTGACTTAAAAACAAGGTGTTAAAGGGTGAAGACCCAAACCAGCACCCAAACGACCCCGTATGAGGCAATAACACCTCGTACGGGGCCAATGCAACTTATAGGAACTGATCGTGTTGTCCCGGGTCTCCCGATTTGAGAGTATGATGATAATCTGAAAAAATAATACTTTGACTTAAAAATAAGCAGTTAAAAGGTCAAAACCAAAACCAGGCCCCAAACGACCCCGTAAGAGGCACGAACACCTCGCACGGGACCAATGCAACTTGTAGGAACTGACCGCGTAGTCCCGATGCTCCCAGTTTGAGAGTATAATAATAATTTGCAAAAGTCACCACTTATATTTAAAAACAAGGAGTTAAAGTGTGAAAACCCAAACCAACCCCAAACGACCCCGTAGGAGGCACGGACACCTCGCACGAGACCAATGCAACTTGTAGAAACTAACCGCGTAGTCCCGGGTCTCTCGGTTTGACAGTATGACAATAATTTGCAAAAATCACCACTTAGACTTAAAAACAAGGCGTTAAAGGGTGAAAACCCAAACCGGCCCTCAAACGACCCCATAGGAGGCACGAACACCTCGTACGGGACCAGTGCAACTTATAGGAACTGGCCGCGTAGTCCCAGGTCTCTCGGTTTGATTTTATGATGATAATTTCTAAAAATAACACTTAGACTTAAAAATTAGTCGTTAAAGGGTCAAAACCAAAACCAGGCCCCAAACGACGTCGTAAGAGGCACGAAAACCTCGCACGGGACACATGCAACTTGTAGGAACTGATCGCGTATCCCGATTTGAGACTATGATTATAATTTGCAAAAATCACCTCTTAGACTTATAAATAAGGCGTTATGGGGTGAAAGCCCAAACCAGACCCAAAATGACCCCGTATGAGGCACAAACCCCTCGAACGAGAACAACGCAACTTGTAGGAACTGACCGCATCGTCCCAGGTATCCCGGTTTGAGAGTATGACGATAATTTGCAAAAATCACACTTAGACTTAAAAATAAGTGGTTAAAGCGTGAAAACCCAAACTAGCCCCCAAATGGTCCCGTAGGAGGTACGAACACCTCGCACGGGACCAATGCGACTTGTAGGAACTTTCTGCGTAGTCCCGGGTCTCCCGGTTTGAGAGTATGATGATAATTTGCAAAAATCACACTTAGACTTAAAAATACGCCGTTAAAGGGTCAAACCCAAACCAGACCCCAAATGACCCCGTAGGAGGCACGAACACCTCGCACGGGACCAATGCAACTTGAACGAACTAACCGCGTAGTCCCGGGTCTGCCGATTTGTGAGTATCACGATAATTTCAAAAAATGACACTTAGACTTAAAAACAAGTCGTTAAAGCGTGAAAACCCAAACTATCTCCCAAACGGTCACGTAAGAGGCACGAACACCTCGCACGGGACCAACGCAACTTGTAGGAACTGATCGCGTAGTCCCGGGTTGCCCGATTTGAGAGTAGGATGATAATTTTCAAAAATCACGCTTAGACTAAAAAACACGCCCTAAAAGGGTGAAAACCCAAAGCAGGGCCAAAATGACCCCGTCGGAGGCACGAACACCGCGCACGGGACAAATGCAAATTATAGGAACTAACCGCGTAGTCCCGGGTCTCCCGTTTTGAGTGAACGACGATAATTTCCAAAAATCACCACTTTGACTTAAAAACATGGCGTTAAAGGGTGAAGACCCAAACCAGCCCCCAAACGACCCCGTAGGAGGCAATAACACCTCGCACGGGACCAATGCAACTTATAGGAACTGATCGCGTAGTACCGGTTCTCCCGATTTGAGAGTATGATGATAATTTGAAAAAATAACACTTTGACTTAAAAATAAGCCATTAAAAGGTCAAAACCAAAACCAGGCCCCAAACGACCCCGTAAGAGGCACGAACACCTCGCATGGGACCAATGCAACTTGTAGGAACTGACCGCGTAGTCCCGATGCTCCTAGTTTGAGAGTATAATAATAATTTGCAAAAATCACCACTTAGACTTAAAAATAAGGCGTTAAAGTGTGAAAACCCAAACCAATCCCAAACGACCCCGTAGGAGGCACGGACACCTCGCACGAGACCAATGCAACTTGTACGAACTGATCGCGTAGTCCCAGGTCTCCCGATTTGAGAGTATGACAATAATTTACAAAAATCACCACTTAGACTTAAAAACAAGGCGTTAAAGTGTGAAAACCCAAACCAACCCCAAACGACCCCGTAGGAGACACGGACACCTCGCACGAGACCAATGCAACTTGTAGGAACTGACCGCGTAGTCCCGGGTCTCTCGGATAGAGAGTATGACAATAATTTTCAAAAATCACCACTTAGACCTAAAAACAAGGCGTTAAAGGGTGAAAACCAAAACCAACCCCCAAACAACCTCATAGGAGGCAGGAACACCTCGCACGGGACAAATGCAAGTTGTACGAACTGATCGCGTAGTACCGGGTCTCCCGGTTTGGGAGTAAGATGATAATATGTAGAAATCATGCCTAGACTTAAAAACAAGCCAATAAAGGGTGAAAACCCAGACTAGCACCCAAATGACCCCGTAAGAAGCACGAACACCTCGTACGATCTAATGCAACTTGAAGGAACTGATCGCATAGTCTTGGTTCTCCCGGTTTGAGAGTATGACGATTATATTTAAAAATCACACTTAGAATTAAAAATAAGCTATTATTGGGTGAAAACCCAAACCAGCCCCCAAACGACACCGTAATAGGCCCAAATACCTCGTACAGGACCAATGCAAGTTGTAGGAACTAATCGCATAGTCCCGGATCTCCCGGTTTGAGAGTATGATGATAATTTGCAAAAATCACACTTAGACTTAAAAACAAGCGGTTAAAGCGTGAAAACCCAAACTAGCTCCCAAATGGTCCCGTAGGAGGCACGAACACCTCACACGGCACCAATGCAAGTTTTAGGAACTGACCACGTAGTCTTGGGTCTCCCGGTTTGAGAGTATGAAGATAATTTGAAAAAATAACACTTAGACTTAAAAACACACCGTAAAAGGGTCAAAACCCAAACGAGGCCCCAAACGACCCCGTAGGAGGCACGAACACCTCGCACGGGACCAATGCAACTTGTAGGAACTGACCGCGTAGTCTTGGGTCTCCCGGTTTGAGAGTATGACGATAATTTACTTAAATAACCACTTAGACTTTAAAACAAGGCGTTAAATGGTGAAAACCCAAACCATCCCCCAAACGATTCCATAGGAGGCACGAACACCTCGTACGGGACCAATGTAACTTATAGGAATAGACCGCGTAGTCCCGGGTTTCTCGGTTTGATTTTATGATGATAATTTGCAAAAATAATACTTAGACTTAAAAATAAACCATTAAAGGGTCAAAACCCAAACCAGGCTCGAAACGACGCCGTAAGAGGCACGAAAACCTCGCACGGGACACATACAACTTGTAGGAACTGACCGCGTAGTCCCGGGTCTCCCGGTTTGAGAGTATGATGATAATTTGCAAAAATCACCTCTTACACTTAAAAACAAGGCGTTAAGGGGTGAAAGCCCATACCAGACCCAAAACGACCCTGTAAGAGGCACAAACCCCTCGAACGGGACCAATGCATCTTGTAGGAACTGACCGCGTAGTCCCAGGTATCCCGTAGGAGGCACGAGCTCCTCGCACAGGACCTATGCAATTTGTAGGAACTGATCGCGCAGTCCTGGGTCTCCTCGTATGAGAGTATGATGATAATTTGCAAAAATCACCACTTACACTTAAAAATAAGGCGTTAAAGGGTGAAAACCCAAACCAACCCCCAAACGACCCCGTAGGAGACACGAACACCTCGGTCGGGACCAACACAACTTGTAGGAACTGACCGCGTAGTCTCGGCTCTCCCGGTTTGGGAGTATGACGATAATTTGCAAAAATCACCACTTAGACTTAAAAACAAGGTGTTAAAGGGTGAAAACCCAAACCAGCCCCCAAACGACCTCATAGGAAGCACGAACACCTCGCACGGGACCTATGCAACTTGTACGAACTGACCGTGTAGTACCGGGTCTCCCAGTTTGGGAGTAAGACGATATTATGTAAAAATCACACTTAGACTTAAAAACAAGCCGTTAAAGGTTGAAAACCCAAACCAAGGCCCAAACGACCCCGTAAGAGGCATGAACACCTCGCACGGGACTAATGCAACTTGTAGGAACTCACCGCGTAGTCTTGGTTCTCTCGGTTTGAGAGTATGATGATAATTTACAAAAATCACACATAGACTTAAAAACAAGCCGTTAACGGGTGAAAACCCAAACTATCCCCCAAACGACACCGTACGAGGCCCAAACACCTCGTACGGGACAATGCGACTTGTAGGAACTGACCGCATAGTCCCGAGCCCGCCGATTTAAGAGTATGATGATAATTTGAAAATTCACGCTTAGACTTAAAAATAAGCGGTTAAAGCGTGAAAACCCAAACTAGCCCCTACAATGGTCCCGTAGGAGGCAGGAACATCTCGCACATGACTAATGCAACTTGTAGGAACTGACCGCATAATCCCGGGTCTCTCAGTTTGAGAGTATGACGATAATTTGCAAAAATCACACTTAGACTTAAAAACACGTCGTTAAATGGTCAAAACCCAAACCAGGCCCAAAACGACCCCGTATGAGGCACGAACACCTCGCACCGGACCAATGCAACTTGTAGGAACTGACCGCGTAGTCCCAGGTCTACAAGTTTGAGAGTATGACGATAATTTTCATAAATCACCACTTCGACTTAAAAACAAGGCGTTAAAGGGTGAAAACCCAAACCAGGCCCCAAACGACCCCGTAGGAGGCACGGACACCTCGTACGAGACCAATGCAACTTATAGGAACTGATCGCGTAGTCCCAAGTCTCCCAGTTTGATTTTATGATGATAATTTGCAAAAATAACACTTAGACTTAAAAATAAGTCGTTAAAGGGTGAAAGCCAAACCAGGTCCCAAACGACGTCGTAAGAGGCACGAATATCTCACACGGGACACATGCAACTTGTAGGAACTGATCGCGTAGTCCCGTGTCTCCCGATTTGAGAGTATGATGATAATTTGCAAAAATCACGCTTAGACTCAAAAACACGCCCTAAAAGGGGGAAAACCCAAAGTAGGGCCCAAAGGACCCCGTAGGAGGCACGAACACCTCGCACGGGACAAATGCAAATTATAGGAACTAACTGCGTAGTCCCGGGACTCCCGTTTTGAGTGTATGATGATAATTTCCAAAATTCACCACTTAGACTTAAAAACAAGGCGTTAAAGGGTGAAAACCCAAACCAGCCTCCAAACGACCCCATAGGAGGCATGAACACCTCGTACGGGACCAATGCAACTTATAGGAACTGACCGCGTAGTCCCGGGTCTCTCGGTTTGATTTGATGATGATAATTTGCAAAAATAACACTTAGACATAAAAATAAGCAGTTAAAAGGTCAAAACCCAAACCAGGCCCCAAACGACGTCGTAAGAGGCACGAAAACCTCGAACGGGACACATGCTACTTGTAGGAACTGACCGCGTAGTCTCGGGTATCCCGGTTTGAGAGTATGATGATAATTTTCAAAAATCACCACTTAGACTTAAAAAACAAGGCGTTAAAGGGTGAAAACCCAAACCATCCCCCAAACGACCCCATAGGAGACACGAACACCTCGGCCAGGACCAACGCAACTTGTTGGAACTGACCGCATAGTCCCGGGTCTCCCGGTCTTTGAGTATGACGATAATTTGCAAAAATCACACTTAGACTTAAAAACAAGCCGTTAAAGGGTGAAAACCAAATCCAGGCCCGAAATGACCCCGTAGGAGGCACGAGCACCTCGTACGGGACCAATGCAACTTCTAAGAACTGACCGCGTAGTCCCGAGTCTCCTGGTATGAGAGTATGATGATAATTTGCAAAAATCACCACTTAGACTTAAAAACAAGGCTTTAAACTGTGAAAACCCAAACCAGCCCCCAAACGACCCCGTAGGAGGCAAGAACACCTCGCACGGGACCAATGCAACTTATAGGAACTAACCGCGTAGTCCCGAGTCTCCCGATTTGAGAGTCTGACGCTAATTTGCAAAAATAACAGTTAGACTTAAAAATAAGTCGTTCAAAGGTCAAAACCGAAATCAGGCCCCAAACGACCCCGTAAGAGGCACGAACACCTCACACGGGACCAATGCAACTTGTAGGAACTGACTGCGTAGTCCAGATGCTCCCAGTTTGAGAGTATAATAATAATTTGCAAAAATCACCACTTAGACTTAAAAACAAGGCGTTAAAGGGTGAAACACAAACCAACCACAAACGACCCAATTGGAGGCACGGACACCTCACACGAGACCAATGCAACTTGTAGGAACTGACCCCGAAGTCCCGGGTCTCCCGGTTTGAGAGTATGATGATAATTTGCAAAAATCACCACTTAGACTTAAAAACAAGGCGTTAAAGGGTGAAAACCCAAACCAGCCCCCAAACGGCCCCGTAGGAGGCACGAACACCTCGTACGAGACCAATGAAACTTATAGGAACTGATCGCGTAGTTCCGGGTCTCCCGGTTTGATTTTATGATGACAATTTGCAAAAATCACACTTAGACTAAAAGTAAGCCGTTAACGGGTGAAAACCCAAACCAGCCCCCAGACGACACCGTACGAGGTCCAAACACCTCGTACGGGACCAATGCAACTTGTAGGAACTGATCGCATAGTCTTGGGTCTCCCGGTTTGAGAGTATGACGATAATTTGAAAAATCACAAGTAGACTTAAAAATAAGCGGTTAAAGCGTGAAAACCCAAACTAGCCCCCAAATGGTCCCATAGGAGGCACGAACACCTCGCACGGGACCAATGCGACTTATACGAACGGAGCGCGTAGTCCCGGATCTCCCGGTTTGAGAGTATGATGATAATTTGCAAAAATCACACTTAGACTTAAAAACACGTCGTTAAAGGGTCAAACCCAAACCAGGCCCCCAATGACCCCGTAGGAGGCACGGACACCTCGCACGGGACCAATGCAACTTGTACAAACTAACCACGTAGTCCCGGATCTCCCGGTTTGTGAGTATCACGATTATTTCAAAAAATCACACTTAGACTTAAAAACAAGCCATTAAAGCGTGAAAACCCAAACTATCCTCCAAACGGTCCCGTAGGAGGTACGAACACCTCGCAGGGGAGCATTGCAACTTGTAGGAACTGATCGCGTAGTCTCGGGTTGCCCAATTTTAGAGTATGATGATCATTTAAAAAAATCACGCTTAGACTCAAAAACACGCCCTAAAAGGGTGAAAACCCGAAGCAGGGCCCAAATGACCCCGTAGGAGGCACGAACACCTCGCACGGGACAAATGAAAATTATAGGAACTAACCGCGTAGTCCCGGGTCTCCCGTTTTGAGTGTATGGCGATAATTTGCAAAAATCACCACTTTGACTTAAAAACAAGGCGTTAAAGGGTGAAGACCCAAACCAGCTCCCAAACGACCCCGTAAGAGGCAAGAACACCTCGTACGGGACCAATGCAACTTATAGGAAATGACCGCGTAGTCCCGGGTCTCCCGATTTGAGAGTATGATGATAATTTGCAAAAATAACACTTAGAATTTAAAAATAAGCCATTAAAAGCTCAAAACCAAAACCAGGCCCCAAACGACCCCGTAAGAGGGACGACCACCTCGAACGGGACCAATGCAACTTGTAGGAACTGACCGCGTAGTCCCGATGCGGCCAGTTTGAGAGAATAATAATAATTTGCAAAAATCACCACTTAGACTTAAAAACAAGGCGATAAAAGGTGAAAACCCAAAGCAACCCCAAACGACCCCGTAGGAGGCACGGACACCTCGCAGGAGAGCAATGCAACTTGTAGGAACTGACCGCGTAGTCCCGGGTCTCCCAGTTTGAGAGTATGACGATAATTTGCAAAAATCACCACTTAGACTTAAAAACAAGGCGTTAAAGGGTGAAAACCCAAACCAGCCCCCAAACGACCTCATATGTGGCACGAACACCTCGCACGGGACCAATGCAACTTGTACGAACTGACCGCGTAGTTCCAGGTCTCTCGGTTTGGGAGTAAGACGATAATATGTACTAATCACACTTAGACTTAAAAACGAGCCGTTAAAGGGTGAAAACCCAAACCAGGGCCCAAACGACTCTGTAAGAGGCACAAACACCTCGCAAGGGACTAATGCAACTTGTAGGAACTGACCGCGTAGTCTTGGTTCTCCCGGTTTGAGAGTATGATGATAATATTTAAAAATTATACTTAGACTTAAAAACAAGCTGTTAACTGGTGAAAACCCAAACCAGCTCCCAAACGACACCGTACGAAGCCCAAACACCTCGTACGGGACCAATGCAACTTGTAGGAACTGATCGCATAGTTCCGGGTCTCCTGATTTGAGAGTATGACGATAATTTGAAAAATCACACTTAGACCTAAAGACAGGCGGTTAAAGCGAGAAAACCCAAACTAGCCCCCAAATGGTCCCGTATGAGGCACGAACACCTCGCACGGGACCAATGCAATTGTAGGAACTGACCACGTAGTCCCGGGTCTCCCGATTTGAGAGTATGAAGATAATTTGCAAAAATCACAATTAGACTTAAAAACACGCCGTTAAAGGGTCAAAACCCAAACCAGGCCCCAAACGACCCCGTAGGAGGCACGAGCACCTCGCACGGGACCAATGCAACTTGTAGGAACTGACCGCGTAGTCTTGGGTCTCCCGGTTTGAGAGTATGATGATAATTTATAGAGATCACCACATAGACTCAAAAACAAGGCGTTAAAGGGTAAAAACACAAACCAACCCCCAAACGACTCCATAGGAGGCACGAACACTTCGCACAGGACCAATGCAACTTGTAGGAACTGACTGCGTAGTCTCGGGTCTCCCAGTTTGATTTTATGATGATAATTTGCAAAAATAACATTTAGACTTAAAAATAAGCCGTTAAAGGGTCAAAACCCAAACCAGGACCCAAACGATGCCGTAAGAGGCACGAAAACCTCGCACGGGACACATGCAACTTGTTGGAACTGATCGCGTAGTCCGGGGTCTCCCGGTTTGAGAGTATGATGATAATTTGCAAAAATCACCTCTAAGACTTAAAAACAAGGCATTAAGGGGTGAAAGCACAAATCAGACCCAAAACGACCCCGTAGGAGGCACAAACCCCTCGAACTGGACCAATGAAACTTGTAGGAACTGAACGCGTACTCCAAGGTATCCCGATTTGAGAGTATGATGATAATTTGCAAAAATCACGCTTAGACTTAAAAATAAGCAGTTAAAGGGTGAAAACCCAAACCAAGCCCCAAACGACCCCGTAGGAGGCACGAGCACCTCGCACGGGACCAATGCAACTTGTAGGAACTGATCGCTTAGTCCCGGGTCTCCTGGTATGAGAGTATGATGATAATTTGCAAAAATCACCACTTAGACTTAAAAACAAGGCGTTAAAGGGTGAAAACCCAAACCAGCCCCCAAACGACCCCGTAGGAGACACGAACACCTCGGTCGGGATCAACGCAACTTCTAGGAACTCACCGCGTAGTCCCGGGTCTCCCGGTTCGATAGTATGATGATAATTTGACAAAATCACAATTAAACTTAAAAACAAGCCGTTAAAGGGTGAAAACCCAAACTAGGCCCCAAACGACCCCATAGGAGGCACGAGCACCTCGCACGGGAGCAATGCAACTTGTAGGAACTGACCTCGTAGTCCCGGGTCGCCCGATTTGAGAGTATGATGATAATTTGGAAAAATCACACTTAGACTTAAAAATAGGTCGTTAAAGGGTGAAAACCCAAACCAAGCCCCAAACGACCCCGCAGAAGGCACGCGCACCTCGCACGGGACCAACGCAACTTGTAGGAACTGACCGCGTAGTCCCGAGTCTCCCGGTTTGAGAGTATGAAGATAACTTGCATAAATCACACTTAGACTTAAAAACAATCCGTTAATGGGTGAAAACCCAAACCAGCCCCCAAACGACCTCGTAGG
Organism: Sambucus nigra; assembly: GCA_949130495.1. Taxonomy (NCBI): domain Eukaryota; kingdom Viridiplantae; phylum Streptophyta; class Magnoliopsida; order Dipsacales; family Adoxaceae; genus Sambucus; species Sambucus nigra. The sequence goes on along the minus strand of OX422207.1, from coordinate 350,757,169 downwards.
AGGCACGAACACCTCGCACGGGACCAATGCAACTTGTGTGAACCAACCGCGTAGTCCTGGGTCTCCCATTTTGAGTGTGTGACGATAATTTGCAAAAATCACCACTTTGACTTAAAAATAAGGCGTTAAAGGGTGAAGACCCAAACTAGCCACCAAATGACCCCGTAGGAGGCACGGACACCTCGGACGGGACCAACGCAACTTGTAGGAACCGACCGCGTAGTCCCGAGTCTCCCGATTTGAGAGTATGATGATAATTTGTAAAAATCATGCTTAGACTTAGAAACAGGTCGTTAAAGGGTGAAAACCCAAATCAGGCCACAAATGACCCCATGGGAGGGACGAACACCTCGCACGGGACAAATGCAAATTGTAGGAACTAACTGCGTACTCCCGAGTCTCCCGATTTGAGTGTATGATGATAATTTGCAAAAATCACCACTAACTTAAAAATAAGGCGTTAAAGGGTGAAGACCTAAACGAGCCCCCAAGCGACCCCGTAGGAGGCACGAACAGCTCGCACGGGACCAATGCAACTTATAGTAACTGACCGCGTAGTCCCGGGTCTCCCGATTTGAGAGTATGATGATAATTTGCAAAAATAACACTTAGACTTAAAAATAAGCCGTTAAAAGGCCAAAACCAAAACCAGGCCGCAAACGACTCCATAAGAGGCACGAACACCTCGCACGGGACCAATGAAACTTGTAGGAACTGACCACGTAGTCCCGGTGCTCCCAGTTTAAGAGTATAATAATAATTTGCAAAATTCACAACTTAGACTTAAAAACAAGGCGTTAAAGGGTGAAAACCCAAACCAGCCCCAAACGACCCTATAGGAGGCACGGACACCTCGCACGAGACCAATGCAACTTGTAGGAACTGATCGCGTAGTCCCGAGCCTCCCGGTTTGAGAGTATGATTATAATTTGCAAAAATCATCACTTAGACTTAAAAATAAGGCGTTAAAGGGTGAAAACCCAAACCAGCCACCAAACGACCTCGTAGGAGACACGAACACCTCACACGGAACCAACGCAACTTGTACGAACTAACCAAGTAGTACCGGGTCTCTCGGTTTGAGAGTAAGACGATAATTTGTAGAAATCACACTTAGACTTAAAAACAAGACTTTAAAGGGTGAAAACCCAAACCAGGCCCCAAACGACCCCGTAAGAGGCATGAACACCTCGCACGGGACCAATGCAACTTATAGGAACTGACCTCGTAGTCCCGGGTCTCCCTGTTTTTTACTATGACGATAATTTGCGAAAATCAACACTTAGACTTAAAAATAAGGCGTTAAAGGGTGAAAACCCAAATCAGGCCCCAAATGACCCCGTAGGAGGCACGAAGACCTCGCACGGGACGAATGAAAATTATAGGAACTAATCGCGTAGTCCCGGCTCTCTCGGTTTGAGAGTATGACAATAATTTGCAAAAATCACCACTTATACTTAGAAACAAGGCATTAAAGGGTGAAAACACAAACCAGCCACCAAACGACCCCGTAGGAGGCACGAACACCTCGCACGGGACCAATGCAACTTATAGGAACTGATCGCGTAGTTCCGGGACTCCCGATTTGAGAGTATGATGATAATTTTCAAAAATAACACTTAGACTTAAAAAATATGCCGTTAAAGGGTCAAAACCCAAACTTGGCCCCAAACGACCCCGTAAGAGGCACGAACACGTCGCACGGGACAAATGCAACTTATAGGAACTGATCGCGTAGTGCGGGGTCTCCCGGTTGAGAGTATGGCGATAATTTTCAAAAATCACACTTATACTTAAAAATAAACCGTTAAAGGGTCAAAACCCAAACAAGGAACCAAACGATCCCGTAAGAGGCACGAACACCTCGCACGGGACCAATGCAACTTATAGGAACTGACCGCATTGTCCGGGGTGTCCCGGTTTGAGAGTATGACGATAATTTGCAAAAATCACCACTTAGACATAAAAGCAAGGCGTTAAAGGGTGAATACCTAAACCAGCCCCCAAAGGACCCCGTAGGAGGCACGGACACCTCGCACGGGACCAATGCAACTTGTAGGAACTGACCGCGTAGTCCAGGGTCTCCCAGTTTGAGAGTATGATGATAATTTGCAAAAATCACCACTTAGACTTAAAAATAAGGCATTAAAGGGTGAAAAACCACACCAGCCCCCAAACGACCTCGTAGGAGGCACGTACACCTCGCACGGGACAATGCAACTTGTACGAACTAATCGTGTACTCTCGGGCCTCCCAGGTTCATAGTATCACGATAATCTTATAAACATGCCGTTGAAGGGTGAAAACCCAAACGAGCCCCCAAACGAACTCGTAGGAGGCACGAACACCTCGCACGGGACCAATACAACTTGTGTGAACTGACTGCGTAGTTCTGGGTCTCTCGGTTTGAGAGTATGATGATAATTTGCAAAAATCACGCTTAGACTAAAAAACACGCCCTTAAAGGATGAAAACCCAAACTAGGCCCCAAATGACCCCGTAGGAGGCAAGAACACCTCGCACGGGACGAATGAAAATTGTAGGAACTAGCCGCGTATTTCCGGGTCTCCCGTTTTGAGAGTATGACGATAATTTGCAAAAATCACCACTTAGACTTAAAAAGAAGGCGTTAAAGGGTGAAAACCCAAACTAGCCCCCAAACGACCCCGTAGGAGGCACGAACACCTCGCACGGGACCAATGCAACTTATAAGAACTGACCACGTAGTCTCGGGTCTCCCGATCTAAGAGTATGATGATAATATGCGAAATAAAAACCTAGACTAAAAAATAAGCCGTTAAAGGGTCAAAACCCAAACCAGGACCCAAATGACCCCGTAAGAGGCTCGAACACCTCGCACGGGACCAATGCAACTTGGAGGAACTGAGTGCGTAGTCCCGCGTCTCTCGGTTTGAGAATATAAGCATAATTTACAAAAATCACCACTCAGACTTAAAAACTAGGAGTTAAAGGGTGAAAACCCGAATCAGCCCCCAAACGACCCCGTAGGAGGCACGAACACATCGTACGGGATCATTGCAACTTGTAGGAACTGATCGCGTAGTCCCGGGTCTCCCGATTTGAGAGTATGATGATAATTTGCAAATATCACCACTTACACTTAAAACAAGGCGTTAAAGGGTGAAAACCCAAACCAGCCCCCAAACGACCCCGTAGGAGACACGAAACACCTCGTACGGTACCAATGCAACTTGTAGGAACTGACCGCGTAGTTCAGGGTCTCTCGTTTTGAGAGTGTGAAGATAATTTGCAAAACTCACCACTTAGACTTAAAAGTAAGGCATTAAAGGGTGAAAACCCAAACTAGCCCGCAAACGACCCCACAGGAGGCACGACAACCTCGCACGGGACCAATGTAACTTGTAGGAACTGACCGCGTAGTCCCGGGTCTCTCGGTTTGAGAGTACGATGATAATTTGCAAAAATTACACTTAGACTTAAAAATAAGACGTTAAAGGGTGAAAACCCAAACCAGCCACCAAATGACCTCGTAGGAGGGACGAAAACCTCGCATTGGTCCAGTGAAACTTGTAGGAACTGACTGCGTAGTCCCGGGTCTCCAGATTTGAGAGTATGATGATAAATTGCAAAAATCACCACCTAGACTTAAAAACAAGGCGTTAAAGGGTGAAAACCTAAACCAGCCCCCAAACAACCCTGTAAGAGGCACGAACACCTAGCACGGGACCAGTGCAACTTGTAGGAACTGACCGCGTGGTCCCGGGTCTCCCGATTTGAGAGTATGATGATAATTTGCAAAAATCACACTTAAGACTTAAAAACACGCTGTTAAAGGGTCAAAACCCAAACCAGCCCCGGAACGACCCCGTATGAGGCACGAACACCTCGCACGGGACCAATGCAACTCTTAGGAACTGAGCGCGTAGTCCCGGGTCTCCAAGTTTGAGAGTATGATGATAATTTGCATAAATCACCACTTAGACTTAAAAATAAGGCTTTAAAGGGTGAAAACCCAAACCAACCCACAAGCGACCCCGTAGGAGGCACGAACACCTCGCACGGGTCCAATGCAACTTATAGGAACTGACCGCGTAGTCTCGGGTCTCCCGATTTGAGAGTTTGATGATAATTTGCAAATAACACTTAGAGTTAAAAATAAGCCGTTAAAGGCTGAAAACCCAAACCAGCCCACAAACGTCCCTGTAGGAGGCACGAACACCTCGCACGGGACCAGTGCAACTTGTAGGAACTGACCGCGTGGTCCCGGTGCTCCCGATTTGAGAGTATGACGATAATTTGTAAAAATCACCACTTAGACTTAAAAACAAGGCCTTAAAGGGTGAAAACCCAAACCAGCCCCAAACGACACCGTAGGACGCACGGACACCTCGCACGGGACCAATACAACTTATAGGAATTGACCGTGTAGTCCCGGGTCTAACTGTTTGAGAGTACGGCGATAATTTGCAAAAATCACCACTTAGACTTAAAAATACGGCGTTAAAGGGTGAAAATAAAAACCAGCCCCCAAACGACCTCATAGGAGGCACGAACACCTCGCACGGGACCAATGTAAAGTGTATGAACTAACCGCCTAATCCCGGATCTCCCAGTTTGAGAGTAAGACGATAATTTAGAAAAATCACACTTAGACTTAAAAATAAGCCGTTAAAGGATGAAAACCCAAACCAGGCCCAAAACGGCCCCGTAAGAGGCAGAAACACCTCGCACGGGACCAATGCAACTAGTAGGAACTGACCGCGTAGTCCTGGGTCTCCCGATTTGAGAGTATGACGATAGTTTGAAAAAATCACCACTTAGACTTAAAAATAAGTCGTTAAAGGTTGAAAACCCAAACCAGCCCCCAAACGACCCTGTAGGAGGCACGAACACCTCGCACGGGACCAATGCAACTTATTGGAACTACCCGCGTAGACCCGGGTCTTCCGGTTTGAGAGTATGACGATAATTTGCTAAAATCACACTTAGACTTAAAAACAAGACATTAAATGGTGAAAACCCAAACCAGGCTCCAAACGAACCCGTAGGAGGCACGAACACCTCGTACGAGAACAATGCAACTTGTAGGAACTGATCGCATATTCTCGGGTCTCCCGGTTTGAGTGTATGATGATAATTTGCAAAAATCATCACTTTCACTTAAAATAAGGTATTAAATGGTGAAAACCCAAACCATCCCCCAAACGACCCCGTAGGAGACACGAACACCTCGCACGGGACCAATGCAACTTATAAGAACTGACCGCGTAGTCCCGGGTCTCCCGGTTTGAGAGTATGATGATAATTTGTAAAAATAACACTTAGACTTAAAAATAAGCCGTTAAAGGGTCAAAAACCAAACGAGGCCCCAAAGGACCCAATAGGAGGCACGAACACCTCGCACGGGGCCCATGCAACTTGTAGGAACTGACCGCGTAGTCCCGGGTCTCCCGATTTGGGAGTAAGACGATAATTTGCAAAAATCACACTTAGACTTAAAAACAAGTCGTTAAAGGGTGAAAACCCAAACCAACCCCCAAACGACCTCGTAGGAGGCACGAACACCTCGCACGGGACCAATGCAACTTGTCCGAACTGACTGCATAGTCTAGGGTCTCTCGATTTGAGAGTATGATGATAATTTGTAAAAATCTCACTTAGACTCAAAAACACGCCGTTAAAGGGTGAAAACCCAAATCAGGCCCCAAATGATCCCGTAGGAGGCACGAAAACCTCGCACGGGATGAGTGAAAATTGTAGGAACTAACCGCGTAGTCCCGGGTCTCCCGGTTCGAGAGTATGACGATAATTTGCAAGAATAACCACTTACACTTCAAAATAAGGCATTAAACCGTGAAAACCAAAACCAGCCCCCAAATAACCCCGTCGGAGGCACGAACACCTCGAACGGGACCAATGCAACTCATAGGAACTGACCGCGTAGTTTCGGGTCTCCCGATTTGAGATTATGATGATAATTTGCAAATAAAACTTAGACTTAAAAATAAGCCGTTAAAGGGTCAAAATGCAAACCAGGACCCAAATGACCCCGTAAGAAGCACGAACACCTCGCACGGGACCAATGCAAGTTGTAGGAACTGACCGCATAGTCCCGGGTCTCCTGATTTGAGAGTATAACGATAATTTGCAAAAATCACCACTCAGACTTAAAAATAAGGCATTAAAGGGTGAAAACACAAACCAGCCCCCAAACGACCCCATAGGAGGTACGAACACCTCGTACAGGACCAACGTAACTTGTAGGAATTGGTCGTGTAGTCCCGGGTCTCCCGATTTGAGAGTATGACGATAATTTGCAAAAATCACCACTTAGAAATAAAACAAGGCGTTAAACGGTGAAAACCCAAACCAGCCCCCAAACGACACAGTAGGAGACACGAACACCTCATACGGGACTAATGCAACTTGTAGGAACTGACCGCGTAGTCCTGGGTCTCACGGTTTGAGAGTATAACGATAATTTGTAAAAATCACCACTTTCACTTAAAACAAGGCGTTAAAGGGTGAAAACCCAAACCAGCCCCCAAACGACCCTGTGGGAGACACGAACATCGCGCACGGGACCAATGTAACTTATAAGAACTGACCGCGTAGTCCCGGGTCTCCCGGTTTGAGAGTATGATGATAATTTGCAAAAATAATACTTAGACTTAAAAATAAGCCATTAAAGGGTCAAAACCCAAACAAGGCCCCAAACGACCCAATAGGAGGCACGAACACCTCACACGGGACCAATGCAACTTGTAGGAACTAATCGCGTAGTCCCGGGTCTCCCGGTTTGAGAGTATGATGATAATTTGCAAAAATTGCCACTTAGACTTAAAAATACGGCGTTAAAGCGTGAAAACCCAAACCAGCCCCCAAACGACACCGTAGGAGGAACGGACACCTCGCACTGGACCAATGCAACTTGTAGGAACTGATAGCATTTTCTCGGGTCTTTCGGTTTGAGAATACGATGATAATTTGCAAAAATAACACTTACACTTAAAAATAAACCATTAAAGGGTCAAAACCCAAACCAAGCCCCAAACGACCCCGTAAGAGGCACGAACACCTCTCACGGAACCAATGCAACTTGTAGGAACTAACCGCATAGTCCCGGGTCTCTCCCGGTTTGAGAGTATGACGATAATTTGTAAAAATAACCACTTAGACTAAAAAACAAGGCGTTTAAGGGTGAAAACCCAAACTAGCCCCCAAACGACCTCGTAGGAGGCACGGACACCTCGCACGGGACAATACAACTTGTATGAACTAATCGTGTATTTTCGGGTCTCTCGGTTTCAGAGTATCACGATAGTTTGAAAAAATAATACTTAGACTTAAAAACAAGCCGTTAAAGGGTGAAAACGCAAACCAGCCCCCAAACGACCTCGTATGAGGCACGAACACCTTGCACGGGACCAATGCAACTTGTACGAACTCACTCCGTAGTCCCCGATCTCCCGGTTTGAGAGTATGATTATAATTTGCAAAAATCGCGCTTAGACTCAAAAAAATGCCATTAAAAGGTGAAAACCGAAACTAGGCCCCAAATGACCCCGTAGGAGGCTCGAACACCTCGCACGGGACGAATGAAAATTGTAGGAACTAACCGCGTAGTCTCGGGTCTCCCGGTTTGAGAGTATGACGATAATTTGCAAAACTTACCACTTAGACTTAAAAACAAGGCGGTAAATGGTGAAAACCCAAACTAGCCCCCAAACGACCCCGTAGGAGGTTCGAACACCTCGCACGGGACCAGTGCAACTTATAAGAACTGACCGCGTAGTTTCGGGTCTCCCGATTTGAGAGTATGATGATAATTTGAAAAAATAAAACTTAGACTTAAAAATAAGTCATTAAAGGGTCAAAATGCAAACCAGGACCCAAACGACCCCGTAAGAGGTACGAACACCTCGCACGGGACCAATGCAACTTGTAGTAACTGACCGCGTAGTCCCGGGTCTCCCGATTTGAGAGTATAATGACAAATTGCAAAAATCACCACTCAGACTTAAAAACAAGGCATTAAAGGGTGAAAATCCAAACAAGCCACCAAACGACCCCATAGGAGGCACGAACACCTCGTACGGGACCAACGCAACTTGTAGGAATTGGCCGTGTAGTCCCGGGACTCCCGATTTGAGAGTATGACGATAATTTGCAAAAATCACCACTTAGACATAAAACAAGGCGTTAGAGGGTGAAAACCCAAACCAGCCCCCAAACGACCCAGTAGGAGACACGAACACCTCATATGGGACCAATGCAACTTGTAGGAACTGACCGCGTAGTCCTCGGTCTCACGGTTGGAGAGTACGAAGATAATTGGCAAAAATCACCACTTAGACTTTAAAATAAGGCGTTAAAGGGTGAAAACCCAAACCAGCCCCCAAACGACCCCATAGGAGGCACGAACACCTTGCACGGGACCAATGTAACTTGTACGAACTGACCGCATAGTCCCGGGTCTCCCGGTTGAGAGTATGATGATAATACGCAAAAATTACACTTAGACTTAAAACCAAACCGTTAAAGGGTTAAAACCCAAACGAGGCCCCAAACAACCCCGTAGGAGGCAAGAACACCTCGTACGGGACCAATGTAACTTGTCAAAAATGATCGCGTAGTCTCGGGTCTCCCGGTTTGAGAGTACGACGATAATTTGCAAAAATAACACTTAGACTTAAAAACAAGCCATTAAAGGGTGAAAACCCCAACCAGCCCCCAAACGACCTTGTAGGAGGCACGAACACCTCGCACTGTACCAATGCAAGTTGTAGGAACTGATTGCGTAGTCCCGGGTCTCCCAGTTTGAGAGTATGATGAAAATTTGCAAAAATCACACTTTGAATTAAAAAGATGTCGTTAAAGGGCAAAAACCCAAACCAGCCCCAAAACAACCCCGTACGAGGCACGAACACTTCGTACGGGACCAATTCAACTTGTTGGAACTTACCGCACAGTCCCAGGTCTCCCGATTTAAGAGTATGACGATAATTTGAAAAAATCACACTTAGACTTAAAAACAAGTTGTTAAAGCGTGAAAGCCAAAACTAGCTCCAAAACGGTACCGTAGGAGCCACAAACACCTCGCACGGGACGAATGCAACTTGTAGGAACTGACCGCGTAGTCCCGGGTCTCCCGATTTGAGAGTATGACGATAATTGGCAAAAATCACACTTAAGACTTAAAAACACGTCCTTAAAGGGTGAAAACCCAAACCAGACCCCGTAGGAGGCACGAACACCTCGCGCGGGATGAATGCAACTTGTAGGAACTAACCACGTAGTCCCAGGTCTCCCGGTTTGAGAGTATGATGATAATTTGCAAAAATCACGACCTAGACTTAAAAATAAGGCGTTAAAGGGTGAAAACACAAACCAGTCCCCAAACGACCCCGTAGGAGGCATGGACACCTCGCACGGGACCAATGCAACTTGTAGGAACTGATCGCATAATCCCGGGTCTCTCGGTTTGTGAGTATGATGATAATTTGCAAAAATCACCACTTGGACTTAAAAACAAGGCGTTAAAGGGTGAAAACCCAAACCAGCCCCCAAACGACCTCGTACGAGGCACGAACACCTCGCACGGGACCAAAGAAACTCATACGAACTAATCACGTAGTCCCAGGTCGCCCAAGTTGAGAGTAAGACGATAATTTGCTCAAATCACACTTAGACTTAAATATAAGCCATTAAAGGGTGAAACCCCAAATGACCTCATAGGAGGCATGAACACCTCGCACGGGACCAATGCAACTTGTACGAACTAACTGCATAGTCCCGGGTCTCCCGATTTGAGAGTATGATGACAATTTGCAAAAATCACGCATAGACTCTAAAACACGCCGTTAAAGGGTGAAAACCCAAATCAAGCCCCAAATGACCCCGTAGGAGGCACGAACAACTCGAACGGGACGAATGACAATTATAGGAACTAACCGCGTAGTCCCGAGTCTCTCGGTTTGAGAGTATGATAATAATTTGCATAAATCATTGGTTACACTTAAAAACAAGGCGTTAAAGGGTAAAAACCCAAACCAGCTCCCAAACGACCCCATAGGAGCCACGAACACCTCGCACGGGACCAATGCAACTTATAGGAACTGATCGCATAGTCCCAGGTCTCCCAGTTTGAGAGTATGACGATAATTTGCAAAAATAACGCTTACACTTAAAAATAAGCCGTTTGAGGGTCAAAACCCAAAATAAGCCCCAAACGACCCCGTAAGAGGCAGGAACACCTCGCACGTGACCAATGCAACTTGTAGTAACTGACCGCGTAGTCCCGGGTCTCCCGATTTGAGTGTATGACGATAATTTCAAAAAATCACACTTAGACTTAAAAGCAAGCCGTTAAAGCGTGAAAACCCAAACTAACCCCCAAATGCCCCGTAAGAGGCACGAACACCTCGCACGGGACCAATGCAACATGTAGGAACTGATCGCGTAGTCTCGGGTCTCCCGATTTGATAGTATGATGATAATTTGCAAAAAGCACCACTTAGACTTAAAAACAAGGCGTTAAAGGGTGAAAACCCAAACTAGCCCCCAAATGACCCCGTAGGAGGCACGGACACCTCGTACGGGACCAATGCAACTTGTAGGAACTGACCACGTAGTCCCGGGTCTCCCCATTTGAGAGTATGATGATAATTTGCAAAAATCACACTTAGACTTAAAAATTAGCCATTAAAGGGTGAAAACCCAAACCAGCCCCAAACGACCCCGTAGGAGGTACGAACACCTCGGACGGGACCAATGCAACTTGTAGGAACTGACCGCGTAGTCCTGGGTCTCCCGGTTTGAGAGTATAATGATAATTTGAAAAAATCCCACTTAGACTTAAAAACTAGCCGTTAAAGCGTGAAAACCCAATCCAGCACCCAAAAGGTCCTGTAGGAGGCACGAACACCTCGCACGGGACCAATGCAACTTGTAAGAACTGACCACGTAGTCCCGAGTCTCCCGATTTGAGAGTATCATGATAATTTGAAAAAATCACACTTAGACTTAAAAACTAGACGTTAAAGCGTGAAAACCCAAACTAGCCCCCAAACGGTCCCGTAGGAGGCACGAACACCTCGTACAGGACCAATACAACTTGTAGGAATTGACTGCGTAGTCCCGAGTTTCCCGATTTGAGAGTATGATGATAATTTACAAAAATCACACTTAGACTCATAAACACGCCGTTAAAGGGTGAAAACCCAAACCAACCCCCAAACGACCCCGTAGGAGACACGAACACCTCGTACGGGACCCATGCAACCTGTAGGAACTAACCGCGTAGTCGTGTGTCTCTCGATTTGAGAGTATGATGATAATTTGCAAAAATCACCACTTAGACTTAAAAATATAGCGTTAAAGGGTGAAAACCCAAACCCAACCCCAAAGGACCCCGTACGAGGCACGAACACCTCGTACGAGACTAATGCAACTTGTTGGAACTTACTGCATAGTCCCGGGTCTCCCGGTTTGAGAGTATGACGATAATTTAAAAAAATCACACTTAGACTTAAAAACAAGCTGTTAAAGGGTGAAAACCCATACCAGCCCCCAAACGACCCCATAAAAGGCACGACAACCTCTCACGGGACCAATGTAACTTGTGGGAACTGACCGCATAGTCTCGGGTCTCCTGGTTGAGAGTGTGACGATAATACGCAAAAATTACACATAGACTTAAAAATAAACCTTTAAAGGGTGGAAACCCAAACGAGACCCCAAACAGCCCCGTAGGAGGCACGAACACCTCGCACGGGACCAATGCAACTTGTCGAAATGACCGCGTAGTCCCGGGTCTCCCGGTTTGAGAGTACGACAATAATTGGAAAAAATTACACTTAGACTTAAAAACAAGTCGTTAAAGGGGGAAAACCCAAACCATCCCCCAAATGACTCCGTACGAGGCACGAACACCTCGTACGGGACCAATGCAACTTGTTAGAACTTACCGCATAGTCCTGGGTCTCCCGATCTGAGAGTATGACGATAATTAGAAAAAATCACACTTCGACTTAAAAACAAGCAGTTGCAGAGTAAAAACCAAAACTAGCCCCCAAACGGTCCCGTAGGAGGCACGAACTCCTCGCACAGGACCAATGCAACTTATAGGAACTGACCGCGTAGTCCTGGTTCTCTCGATTTAAGAGTATGATGATAATTTGCAAAAATCACACTTAAGACTTAAAAACACGCCGTTAAAGGGTGAAAGCCCAAATCAGGCCCCAAACGACCCTGTAGGAGGCACGAACACCTCGCAAGGGATGAATGCAACTTGTAGGAATTGACCACGTAGTTTTGGGTCTCCCAGTTTGAGAGTATGATTATAATTTTCAAAAATCACCATTTAGACTTAAAAACAAGGCATTAAAGGGTGAAAACCCAAATTAGCCCACAAACGACCCCGTAGGAGGCACAACAACCTCGCACGGGACAAATGTAACTTGTAGGAACTGACCGCGTAGTCCCGGGTCTCCCAGTTCATGAGTATGATGATAATTTGCAAAAATAACACTTAGACTTAAAAATAAGCCGTTAAAGGGTCAAAACCCAATCCAGGACCCAAACGACCCCGTAAGGTGCACGAACACCTCCCACGGGACCAATGCAACTTGTAGGAACTGATCGCGTAGTCCCGGGTCTCCCGATTTGAGAGTATGATGATAATTTGCAAAAATCACCACTTAGACTTAAAAGCAAGCCGTTAATGGGTGAAAACCAAAACCATCCCCCAAACGACACCGTAGGAGGCACGAACACCTCGGACGGAACCAATGCAACTTGTAGGAACTAACCGCGTAGTCCTGGGTCTCTCGGTTTGAGAGAATGACGATAATTTGCAAAAAGCACACTTAGACTTAAAAATAAACCGTTAAAGGGTGAAATTCCAAATTAGGTCCCACACGGCCCCGTAGGTGGCACGAACAACTCGGGCGGGACCAATGCAACTTGTCGGAACTGACCGTGTAGTCTCGGGTCTCCCGATTTGAGAGTGTGACGATAATTTGCAAAAATAACACTTAGACTTTAAAACAAACCGTTAAAGGGTGAAAACCCAAACCATCCCCCAAACGCCCCCATAGGAGGTACGAACACCTCGCACGGGACCAATGCAACTTGTAGGAACTGACCGCGTAGTCTCGAGTCTCTCAGTTTGAGAGTATGATGATAATTTGCAAAAATCACACTTAGAGTAAAAAACAAGCCTTTAAGGGGTGAAAACCCAAACCAGCCCCCAAACGACCCCGTACGAGTCTCGAACGCCTTGCACTGGACCAATGCAACTTATCGGAATTGATCGCGTAGTCCCAGGTCTCTCGAATTATTAGTATGATGATAATTTACAAAAATAACACTTAGACTTAAAAACAAGCCGTTAAAGGGTGAAAACCCAAACCAGCCCCCAAACGACCCCGTACGAGGCACGAACACCTCGTACGGGACCAATGCAACTAGTTGGAACTTATCGCATAGTCCCGGGTCTCTAGGTTTGAGACTATGACGATAATTTGAAAAAATCACACTTAAACTTAAAAACAAGTCGTTAAAGTGTGAAAACCCAAACTAGACCCCAAACGGTCCCGTAGGAGGCACGAACACCTCGCACGGGACCGATACAACTTGTAGGAACTGACCGCGTAGTCCCGGGTCTCTTGATTTGAGAGTATGATGATAATTTGAAAAAATAACACTTAGACTAATAAACAAGCCGTTAAAGGGTGAAAACCCAAACCATCCCCCCGAACGACTCCATAGGAGGCACAAACACCTCACACGGGACCAATGCAACTTTTAGGAACTGACCGCATAGTCTCGGTTCTCCTGGTTTGAGAGTATGACAAAAATTTGCAAAAATTACACTTAGACATAAAAATAAGCCGTTGAAGGGTGAAAACCCAAACCAGCTCCCAAACGACTCCATACGAGGCCCGAACATCTCGTACGGGACCAATGCAACTTGTAGGAATTGATCGCATAGTCCCGGGTCTCTCGATTTGAGAGTATGACAATAATTTAAAAAAATGACACTTAGACTTGCAAATAAGCCGTTAAAGCGTGAAAACCCAAACTAGCCCCCAAACGGTCCAGTAGGAGGCACGAACACCTCGCACGAGACCAATGCAACTTGTAGGACTTGACCGTGTAGTCTCGGGTCTCCCGATTTGAGAGTATGACAATAATTTTTAAAAATCACACTTAGACTTAAAACACCCCACACGGGACCAATGAAACTTGTAAGAACTGATCGCGTAGTCCCGGGTCTCACGGTTTGAGAGTATGACGATAATTTGCAAAAATCACACTTAGACTTAAAAACAAGTCGTTAATGGGTGAAAACCCAAACCAGCGCCCAAACGGTATGAATACAACTTGTAGGAACTGACCACGTAGTCCCGAGTCTCTCGGTTTGAGAGTATGACGATAATTTACAAAAATCACCACTTAGACTTAAAAACAAGGCATTAAAGGGTGAAACCCCAAACCAACCCACAAACAACCCCTTAGGAGGCATGAACACCTCGTACAGGACCAATGCAACTTGTTGGAACTTATCGCATAGTCCTGGGTCTCCCGGTTTGAGAGTATGATGATAATTGGAAAAAATCACACTTAGACTTAAAAATAAGCCGTTAAAGCGTAAAAACCCAAACTTGCTCCCAAACTGTCTCGTAGGAGGCACGAACACCTCGCACGGGACCAATGCAACTTTCAGGAACAGATCGCGTAGTCCCGGGTCTCCCCATTAAAGAGTATGACGTTAATTTGCAAAAATCACAATTAATTCTTAAAAATACGCCGTTAAAGGGTGAAAACCCAAACCAGGCCCCAAACGACGCCGTACGAGGCACGAATACCTCGCACGGGACAAATGCAACTTGTAGGAACTGACCACGTAGTTTAATGTCTCCCGATTTGAGAGTATGATGATAATTTTCAAAAATCACCACTTAGACTTAAAAACAAGGCGTTAAAGGGTGAAAACCCAAACCAGCCAACAAACGACCCCGTAGGAGTCACGAACACCTCGCACGGGACCAATGAAACTTATAGGAACTGACCGCGTAGTCCCGGGTCTCCCAATTTATAAGTATGATGATAATTTGCAAAAATAACACTTAGACTTAAAAATAAGCCGTTAAAGCGTAAAAACCCAAACTAGCCCCCAAACGGTCCCGTAGGAGACACGAACACCTCGTTCGGGACCAATGCAACTTGTAGGACATGACCGCATAGTACCGGGTTTCCCGATTTGAGAGTATGACGATAATTTGCAAAAATCACACTTAAGACTTAAAAACACGTCATTAAAGGGTGAAAACCTAAACCAGGCCCCAAACGACCTCGTCGGAGGCACGAACACCTCGCACGGGATGAATGCAACTTATAGGAACCGATCGCGTAGTCCCGGGTCTCCCGGTTTGAGAGTAAGATGATAGTTTGAAAAAATCACGACTTAGACTGAAAAACTAGGCGTTAAAGGGTGAAAACCCAAACCAATCCACAAACGACCCCGTTGGAGGCACGAACACCTCGCACGGGACCAATGCAACTTATAGGAACTGACCGCGTAGTCCCGGGTCTCCTAGTTTGTGAGTATGATGATAATTTGCAAAAAAAACACTTAGACTTAAAATAAGCCGTTAAAGGGTGAAAACCCAATCCAGGCCCCAAACGACCCCGTAAGAGGCACGAACACCTCGCATGGGACCAATGCAACTTATAGGAACTGACCGCGTAGTCCCGGGTCTCCCGGTTTGAGAGTATGATGATAATTTGCAAAAATCACCACTTAGACTTAAAAACAAGCCTTTAAAGGGTGAAAACCTAAACCAGCCCCCAAACCAGCCCATAAGAGGCACGAACACCTCAGACGGGACCAACGCAACTTGTAGGAACTAACCGCGTAGTCCCAGGTCTCTCGGTTTGAGAGTATGATGATAATTTGCAAATTCACACTTAGACTTAAAAACAAACCGTTAAAGGGTGAAAATCCATACAAGGACCCATAGGTGGCACGAACACCTCGGGCGGGACTAATGCAACTTGTCGAAACTGACCGCGTAGTGTCGGGTCTCTTGATTTGATTGTATGACGATAAATTGCAAAAATAACACTTAGACTAAAAAATAAGCCGTTAAAGGGGGAAAACTCGAACCAAACCCAAACGACCCCGTACGAGTCCCGAACGCCTTGCACGGGACCAATACAACTTGTAGGAACTGACCGCGTAGTTTTGGGTCTCCCGGTTTGAGAGTATGATGATAATTTGGAAAAATAACACTTAGACTTAAAACCAAGTCGTTAAAGGGTGAAAACCCAAACCAGGCACCAGACCAATGCAACTAGTTGGAACTTATCGCATAGTCCCGGGTCTCTCGGTTTGAGAGTATGACGATAATATGAAAAAATAACACTTAGACTTAGAAACAAGTTGTTAAAGCGTGAAAACCCAAACTAGTTCCCAAAGGGTCCCGTAGGAGGCACGAACACCTCGCACGGGACCAATGAAACTTGTAGGAACTGATCGCGTAGTCCCGAGTCTCTCGATTTGAGACTATGATGATAATTTCCAAAAATAACACTTAGACTTATAAACAAGCCGTTAAAGGGTGAAAACCCAAACCATCCCCCAAACGACTCCGTAGGAGGCACGAACACCTCACACGAGACAAATGCAACTTGTAGGAACTGACCGCATAGTCCCGGGTCTCTCAATTTGAGAGTATGACAATAATTTGAAAAAATCACACTTAGACTTGAAAATTACCGTTAAAGCGTGAAAACCCAAACTAGTCCCCAAACGGTCCCGTAGGAGGCACGAACACCTCGCACGAGAACAATGCAACTTGTATGACTTGAACGCGTAGTCTCGGGTCTCCCGACGATAATTTTCAAAAATCACACTTAGACTTAAAACACCCCGCACGGGACCAATACAACTTATAGGAACTGACCGCTTAGTCCCGGGTCTCCCGGTTTGAGAGTATGACGATAATTTGCAAAAATCACACTTAGACTTAAAAACAACACGTTAAAGGGTGATAACCGAAGCTAGCCCCCAAACGACCCCGTACAAGGCATGAACACTCGTACGGGACCAATGCAACATGTAGGAACTGATCGCGTAGCCCCGGGTCTCCCGGTTTTAGAGTATGACGATAATTTGCCAAAATCACATTTAGACTTAAAAACAAGCCATTATAGGCTCAAAACCCAAACCGACCCCCAAACGACCCCGTAAGAGGCACGACAACCTCGCACGGGACCCATGTAACTTATAGGAACTGACCGCATAGTCTCGGTTCTCCCGGTTTGAGAGTATGATGAAAATTTATAAAAATCACACTTAGACTTAAAAACAAGGCATTAAAGGGTGAAAAGCCAAACTAACCCCCAAAACGACCCCGTAGGAGACACGAACACCTCGCACGGGACCAATGCAACTTGTAGGAACTGATCGCGTAGTCCCGGGTCTCCCGATTTGAGAGTATGACGATAATTTGAAAAAATCACCACTTAGACTTCAAAATAAGGTGTTAAAGGGTGAAACCCAAACCAGCCTCCAAATGACCCCGTAGGAGGCACGAACACCTCGCACGGGACCAATGCAACTTGTAGGAACAGACTGCGTAGACCCGGGTCTCCCGGTTTGAAAATATGACGATAATTTGCAAAAATCACACTTAGACTTAAAAACTAGGTGTTAAAGGGTGAAAAGCCAAACCAATCCCAAAACGACCCCGTAGGAGGCACGAACACCTCGCACGGGACCAATGCAACTTGTAGGAACTGACCGCATAGATTCGAGTCTCCCAGTTTGAGAGTATGATGATAATTTGCAAAAATCACACTTAGACTTAAAAACAAACCATTTAAGGGTGAAAACCCAAACCACGCTCCAAACGACCTCGTAGGAGGCACGAACACCATGTACGGGACCAATGCAACTTGTAGGAACTTACCGCGTACTCCTGGCACTACCGGTTCGAGAGAATGATGATAATTTGTAAAAATCACCACTTAGACTTAAAAACAACTCGTTAAACATTGAAAACCCAAACTAACCCCCAAACGACCCCGTAGGAGGCACGAACACCTCGAACGGTGCCAATGCAACTTGTAGGAACTAACCGCGTAGTCCCGGGTCTCTCGATTTGAGAGTATGAAGATAATTTGCAAAACTCACACCTAGACTTAAAAATAAGCCGTTAAAGGGTGAAAACCCAAACCAGCCCCCATCCCGTTGGAGGCACTAACACCTCGCATGCGACCAACGCAACTTCTAGGAACTAACCGCGTAGTCTCGGGTTTCCCTATTTGAAATTATGATGATAATTTGCAAAAATCACACTTAGACTTAAAAACAAGCCGTGAAAGGGTGAAAACTAAAACCAACCCCCAAACGACCCCGTAGGAGGCACGACTACCTCGCACGGGACCAATGTAACTTGTAGGAACTGACCGCATGGTCCCCGGTCTCCCGATTTGAGATTAAGATGATAATATGCAAAAATACACTTAGATTTAAAAATAAACTGTTAAAGGGTGAAAACCTAAAAGAGGACCCAAATGGCCCCGTAGGAGGCACGGACACCTCGCACGGGACCAATGAAACCTATCGGAACTGACCGCGTAGTCCCGAGTCTCTCGATTTGAGAGTATGATGATAATTTGCAAAAATAACACTTAGACTTATAAACAAGCCGTTAAAGGGTGAAAAACCAAACCATCCCCCAAACGACCCCGTAGGAGGCACGAACACCTCACACGGGACCAATGCAACATGTAGGAACTGACCGCGTAGACTCGGTTCTCCCGATTTGAGAGTATGACAAAAATTTGCAAAAATCACACTTAGACTTAAAAATAAGCCGTTGAAGGGTGAAAACCCAAACCAGCTCCCAAACGACCCCATACGAGGCCCGAACACCTCGTACGGGACCAATGCAACTAGTAGGAACTGACCGCATAGTCCCAGGTCTCTCGATTTGAGAGTATGACAATAGTTTGAAAAAATCACACTTAGACTTGAAAATAAACTGTTAAACCGTGAAAACCCAAACTAGCCCTCAAACGGTCCCGTAGGAAGCACGAACACCTCGCACGAGACCAATGCAACTTGTAGGACTTGACCGCGTAGTCCTGGGTCTCCCGATTTGAGAGTATGACGATAATTTGCAAAAATCACACTTAAACTTAAAACACCCCGCACGGGACCAATGCAACTTATAGGAACTGACCGCTTAGTCCCGGGTCTCCCGGTTTGAGAGTATGACGATAATTTGCTAAAATCACACTTAGAGTTAAAAACAAGATGTTAAAGGGTGAAAACCCAAACTTGCCCCCAAATGACCCCGTACGAGGCAGGAACACTCGTACGGGACCACTACAACTTGTAGGAACTGATCGCGTTGTCCCGGGTCTCTCGGTTTGAGAGTATGACGATAATTTACAAAAATCACACTTAGACATAAAAATAAGTCGTTAAAGGGCGAAAACCCAAACCAGCCCCCAAACGACCGCGTACGTAGCACGGACACCTCGCACGGGATGATGCAACTTGTAGGAACTGACCACGTAGTCCCGGGTCTCTCGGTTTGAGAGTATGATGATAATTTGAAAAAATCACCACTTAGATTTAAAAACATGGCATTAATGGGTGAAACCCAAACTAGCCCACAAACGACCCCGTTGGAGGCACGAACACCTTGCACATGACCATTGTAACTTATAGAAACTGACCGCGTAGTCCCGGGTCACCCGATTTATGAGTATGATGATAATTGGCGAAAATAACACTTAGACTTAAAAATAAGCCATTAAAAAACCCAAACTAGGACCAAAGCGGCCCCGTAACAGGCACGAACACCTCGCACGGGACCAATGTAACTTGTCAGAACTAACCGCGTAGTCCCGGATCTCCCAATTTGAGAGTATGATGATAATTTGAAAAAATCACCACTTAGACTTAAAAACAAGGCGTTAAAGGGTGAAACCCAAACCAGCCTCCAAATGACCCCGTAGGAGGCACGAACACCTCGGACGGGACCAATGCAACTTGTAGGAACTGACCGCGTAGACCCGGGTCTCCCGGTTTGAGAGTATGACGATAATTTGTAAAAATCACACTTAGACTTAAAAACAAGCCGTTAAAGTGTGAAAACCCAAACCAGGCTCCAAATGACCCCGTAGGAGGCACGAACACCTCGTACGGGACCAATGCCACTTGTAGGAACTTAACGCGTAGACCTGGGCTCTCGATTTGAGAGTATGATGATAATTTGCAAAAATCACCACTTGGACTTAAAAACAAGGCGTTAAAGGGTGAAAACCCAAACTAACCCCCAAACGACCCCGTAGGAGGCACGAACACCTCGGACGGGACCAATGCAACTTGTAGGAACTAACCGCGTAGTCCCAGGTCTCCCGGTTTGAGAGTATGACGATAATTTACAAAAATCACTCTTAGACTTAAAAATAAGCCTTTAAAGGGTGAAAATCCAAAGCAGCCCCCAAATGATCATGTACGAGGAAGGAACACCTCGCACGGGACCAATGTAACTTGTAGGAACTGACCGCATAGTCCCGGGTCTCCCGTTTTGAGATTATTACGATAATATGAAAAAATCACACTTAGACTTAAAAACAAACCGTTAAAGGGTGAAATCCCAAACGAGGACCCAAATTGGCCCATAGGAGGAACGAACACCTCGCACGGGACCAATGAAACTTGTCGGAACTGACCGCGTAGTCTCGAGTCTCTCGATTTGAGGGTATGATGATAATTTGAAAAAATAACACTTTAACTTATAAACAAGTCGTTAAAGGGTGAAAACTCAAACCATCCCCCAAACGACCCTGTAGGAGGCACGAATACCTCACACGGGACCATTGCAACTTGTAGGAACTGACCGCGTAGTCTCGGTTCTCCCAGTTTGAGAGTATGAAGAAAATTTGCAAAAATCATACTGAGACTTCAAAATAAGTCGTTAAAGGGTGAAAACTCAAACCAGCTCCCAAATGACACCATACGAGGCCCAAACACCTCGTACGGGACCAATGTAACTTGTAGGAACAGACCGCATAGTCCCGGGTCTCTCCATTTGAGAGTATGACACTAATTTGAAAAAAAATCGCTATTAGACTTAAAAATAAGCCGTTAAAGCGTCAAAACCAAAACTAGCCCCCAAACCGTCCCGTAGGAGGCACGAACACCTCGCACGGGACCAAAGCAACTTGTAGGACTTGACCGCTTAGTCCCGGGTCTTCCAGTTTGAGCGTATGACAATAATTTGCAAAAATCACCACATAGACTTAAAACACCCCGCACGGGACCAATGCAACTTATAGGAGCTGACCGCATAGTCCCGGGTCTCCCGGTTTGAGAGTATGATGATAATTTGCAAAAATAACACTTAGACTTAAAAATAAGCCGTTAAAGGGTCAAAACCCAAACCTGGCCCCAAGCGACCCCGTAAGAGGCACGAATACCTTGCACGGGACCAATGCAACTTGTAGGAACTGACCGCGTAGTCTCGGGTATCCCGATTTTAGAGTATGATGATAATTTGCAAAAATCACCTTAGACTTAAAAATAAGTCGTTCAAGGGTGAAAACCCAAACCAGCACCCAAACGACCCCGTAGGAGGCACGAACACCTCGTACGGGACCAATGCAACTTGTAGGAACTGACCGCATAGTCTCGGTTCTCCCAGTTTGAGAGTATGACAATAATTTGCAAAAATCACCACTTAGACTTAAAAACAAGCCGTTAAAGGGTGAAAACCCAAACTAGGCCCAAAACGACCCCGTAGGAGACACAAACACCTCGCTGGGGACCAATGCAACCTGTAGGAACTGACCGCATACTCCCGATTCTCCCGATTTGAGTGTATGATTATAATTTGCAAAAATCACCACTTAGACTTAAAAAAAGGCGTTAAAGGGTGTACACCCAAACCAGTCCCAAAACGATCCCGTAAGAGACTCAAACACCTCGGACGGGACCAATACAACTTGTGGGAACTGACCGCGTAGTTTTGGGTCTCCCGGTTTGAGAGTATGATGATAATTTGCAAAAATCACACTTAGATTAAAAATAAGCCGTCAAAGGGTGAAAAACCAAACCGGCCCCCAAAGGACCCCTTAGGAGGCACGAACACTTCTCACGGGACCAATGCAACTTGTACGAACTAATCGCATAGTCCTGAGTCTCCCGGTTTAAGAGTATCACGATAATTTTAAATAATAACACTTAGACTTAAAAACAAGCAGTTAAAGAGTGAAAACCCAAATTAGCCCCCAAACGGTCCCTTAGGAGGCACGAACACCTCGCACGGGACCAATGCAACTTGTAGGAACTGAGTGCCTAGTCCTGGGTCTCACTGTTTGAGAGTATGATGATAATTTACAAAAATCACACTTAGACTAAAAAACACGCCGTTAAAGGGTGGAAACCCAAACCATGACCCAAACGACCCCGTAGGAGGCACGAACACCTCGCACGGGACGAATGCAAATTGTAGGAACTGACCGCGTACGCTCGGGTCTATCGGTTTGAGAGTATGACGAGAATTTGCAAAAATCACCACTTAGACTTAAAAATAAGGCGTTAATGGGTGAAAACCCAAACCAGCCCCCAAACGTCCCCGTAGGAGACACAAATACCTCACACGGGACCAATGCAACTTATCGGAACTCACCGCGTAGTCCCGGGTCTCCCGGTTTGAGAGTATGATGATAATTTGCAAAAATCACATTTAGACTTAAAAACAAGTCGTTAAAGGGTGAAAACCCAAACCAGGCCACAAGCGACCCCGTAGGAGGCACAAACACCTCGCACGGGACCAATGTAACTTGTAGGAACTAACCGCGTAGTCTCGGGTCTCCTGGTTTGAGAGTATGATGATAATTTGCAAAAATCACCACTTAGACTTAAAAACAAGCCGTTAACGGGTGAAAACCCAGACCAGGCTCCAAACGACCCTGTAGGAGGCACGAACAACTCGTACGGGACCAATGAAACTTGTAGGAACTGATCGCGTAGTCCTGGGTCTCTCAATTTGAGAGTACGATGATAATTTGAAAAAATACCACTTAGACTTAAAAATAAGGTGTTAAAGGATGAAAACCCAAACCAACCTCCAAACGACCTCGTTGGAGGCACGAACACCTCAGACGGGACCAATGCAACTTGCTGGAACTAACCGCGTAGTCCTGGGTCTCCGAGTTTGAGAGTATGACGATAATATGCAAAAATAACACTTAGACTTAAAAATAAACTGTTAAAAGTAAAAACCCAAACGAGGCCCCAAACGGCCCCATAGGAGGCACGAACACCTCGTACGGGACCAATGCAACTTATAAAAACTGACCACGTTGTCCCAGGTCTCCCGTTTGAGAGTATGATGATAATTTTCAAAAATAACACTTAGACTTCAAAACAAGCCATTAAAGGTTGAAAACCCAAACCATCCCCAAAACGACCCCGTAGGAGACACAAACACCTTGCACGGGACCAACACAACTTGTAGGAACTGACCGCGTAGTCTCAGTTCTCCCGATTTGAGAGTATGACAATAATTTGCAAACATCACACTTAGACTTAAGAACAAGTCGTTAAAGGGTGAAAACCCAAACCAGCCCTCAAACGACCCCGTACGAGGCCCGAACACCTCGTACGGGAACAATGCAACTTGTAGGAACTGATCGCATAGTCCCGGGTTTCCCGGTTTGAGAGTATGACAATAATTTGAAAAAATCACACTTAGACTTAAAAACAAGCCGTTAAAGCGTGAAAACCCAAACGGTCCCATAGGAGGCACGAACAGCTTGCACGAGACCAATGCAACTTGTAGGAACTGACCGCGTAGTCCCGGGTCTCCCGGTTTGAGAGTATGATGATAATTTGCAAAAATCCCACTTAGACTTAAAAACACGTCGTTAAAGGGTGAAACCCCAAACTAGGTCCTAGACGACCCCATAGGAGGCACGAACACCTCTCACGGGATGAATGCCACTTTTAGGTACTGACCGCGTAGTCCTGGGTCTCCCGATTTGAGAGTATTATGACAATTTGCATAATTCACCTCTTAGACTTAAAAACAAGGTGTTAAAGGGAGAAAACCCAAACAAGCCCCCAAACGGCCCCGTAGGAGGCACGAACACCTCGCACAGGACCAATGCAACTTGTAGGAACTGACTGCGTATTCCCGGGTCTCCTGGTCTGAGGGTATCACGATAATTTGCAAAAATAACACTTAGATTTGAAAACAAGCCGTTAAAAGGTGAAAACCCAAACTAGCCCCCAAACGACCCCGTAGGAGGCACGACAACCTCGCACGGGACCAATGTAACTTTTAGGAACTGACCACGTAGTCCCAAGTCTCCCAGTTTTAGAGTATGACGATAATATGTAAAAATCACACTTAAACTTAAAAACAAACTGTTAAAGGGTGAAAACCCAAACGAGGCCCTAAACGGCCCCATAGGAGGCACGACCACCGCGCACGGGACCAATGCAACTTGTAGGAACTGACCGTGTAGTCCCGGGTCTCCCGATTTTAGAGTATGATGATAATTTGCAAAAATAACAGTTAGGGCTAAAAACAAGCCATTAAAGGGGGGAAACCCAAACCATCCCCTAAACGACCCCGCAGGAGTCACGAACACCTTGCACGGGACCAATGCGACTTGTAGGAACTGACAGCGTAGTCTCGGATCTCCCGGTTTGAGAGTATGATAATAATTTGCAAAAATCACACTTAGACTTGTAAACAAGCCGTTAAATGGTGAAAACCCAAACCAACACCTAAACGGCCGCGTAGGAGGCCTGAACACCTCACACAGGACCAATCCAACTTATAGGAACTGACCGCGTAGTCCCGAGTCTCCGTTTCGAGAGTATGATGATAATTTGCCAAAATCACACTTAGACTTAAAAACAAGTCGTTAAAGGGTGAAAACCCAAACCATCCCCCAAACGGCCCCATAGGAGGCACGAACCCCTCGCACGGGACCGATGCAACTTGTAGAAACTGATTGTATAGTCCCGGGTCTCCTGGTTTGAGAGTATGACAATAATTTGCAAAAATCACACTTAGACTTAAAAATAAGCCTTTAAAGGGTGAAAACCCAAACCAACCCCCAAACGGCCCCGTAGGAGGCACGAACACCTCGCACGGGACCAATGCAACTTGTACGAACCGACAGCGTAGTCCCGGGTCTCCCGGTTTGAGATTATGATGATAATATGCAAAAATCACACTTAGACTTAAAAACAAACCATTAAAAGGTGAAAACCCAAATGAGGAGCCAAATGGCCCCATAGGAGGCATGAACACCTCGCACAGGACCAATGAAACTTCTAGGAACTGACCGCATAGTCCCGGGTCTCTCGATTTGAGAGTATGACAATAATTTGAAAAAATCATACTTAGACTTAAAAATAAGCCGTTAAATCATGAAAACCCCAAATAGCCCCCAAATGGTCCCGTAGGAGGCAGGAACACCTCGCATGGGACCAATGCAACTTGTAGGACTTTACCGCATCATCCCGGGTTTCCCGATTTGAGAGTATGACGATAATTTGCAAAAATCACACTTAGACTTAAAACACCCCGCACGGGACCAATGCAACTTATAAGAACTGACCGCTAAGTCCCGGGTCTCCCGATTTGAGGGTATGACGATAGTTTGCAAAAATCACACTTAGATTAAAAAACAAGATGTTAAAGGGTGAAAACCCAAACTAGCCCCCAAACGACCCCGTACGAGGCACGAACACTCGTACGGGACCACTGCAACTTGTAGAAACTCATCGCATAGTCCCAGGTCTCCCGGTTTGAGAGTATGATGATAATTTACAAAAATCACACTTAGACTTAAAAACAAGCCGTTAAAGGGTGAAAATCCAAACTAGCCCCCAAACGACCCGTACGAGGAACGGACACCTCGCACGGGGTGAGTGCAACTTGTAGGAACTGACCACATAGTCCCGGGTCTCTCGGTTTGAGAGTATGATGATAATTTACAAAAATCACCACTTAGACTTAAAAATAAGGCATTAAAGGGTGAAAACCCAAACCAACCCACAAACGACCCCGTAGGAGGCACGAACACCTCGCACGGGACCAATGCAACTTATAAAAACTGATCGCGTAGTCCCGGGTCACCCGATTTATGAGTATGATGATAATTGACGAAAATAACACTTAGACTTAAAAATAATCCACTAAAAAACCCAAACTAGGACCAAAGCGGCCCCGTAAGAGGCACGAACACCTCGCACGGGACCAATGCAACTTGTAGGAACTGACCGCGTAGTCCCGGGTCTCCCGATTTGAGAGTATGATGATAATTTGAAAAAATCACCAGTTAGACTTAAAAACAAGGCATTAAAGGGTGAAACCCAAACCAGCCTCCAAACGACCCCGTAGGAGGCACGAACACCTCGCACGGGACCAATGCAACTTGTAGGAAATGACCGCATAGACCCGGGTCACCCGATTTATGAGTATGTTGATAATTGACGAAAATAACACTTAGACTTAAAAATAAGCCACTAAAAAACCCAAACTAGGACCAAAGCGGCCCCGTAAGAGGCACGAACACCTCGCACGGGACCAATGCAACTTGTAGGAACTGACCGCGTTGTCCCGGGCCTCCCGATTTGAGAGTATGATGATAATTTGAAAAAATCACCACTTAGACTTAAAAACAAGGCATTAAAGGGTGAAACCCAAACCAGCCTCCAAACGACCCCGTAGGAGTCACGAACACCTCGCACGGGACCAATGCAACTTGTAGGAAATGACCGCGTAGACCCGGGTCTCCCGGTTTGAGAGTATGACGATAATTTGCAAAAATCATACTTAGACTTAAAAACAAGCCGGTAAAGGGTGAAAACCCAAACCAGTCTCCAAACGAGCCCGTTGGAGGAACGAACACCTCGTACGGGACCAATGCAACTTATAGTAACTTACCGCGTAGTCCTGGGTCTCCCGGTTTGAGAGTATGACGATAATTTGCAAAAATCACCACTTAGACTTAAAAACAAGGCGTGAAAGGGTGAAAACCAAAACTAACCCCCAAACGACCCCATAGGAGGCACGAACACCTCGGACGAGACCAATGCAACTTATAGGAACTAATCGCATAGTCCCGGGTCTCCCGGTTTGAGATTATTACAATAATATGAAAAAATCACATTTAGACTTAAAAATAAACCGTTAAAGGGTGAAAACCCAAACGATGACCCAAATGGCCCCATAGGAGGCACGAACACCTCGCACGGGACCAATGAAACTTGTCGGAACTGATCGCCTAGTCTCGGGTCTCTCGATTTGAGAGTATGATGATAATTTGCAAAAATAACACTTAGACTTATAAACAAGCCGTTAAAGAGTGAAAACCCAAACCATCACCCAAACGACCCCGTAGGAGGCACGAACACCTCACACGGGACCAATGCAACTTGAAGGAAGTGACTGCGTAGTCTCGGTTCTCCCGATTTGACAGTATGAAGAAAATTTGCAAAAATCACATTTAGACTTAAAAATAAGTCGTTAAAGGGTGAAAACCCAAACCAGCTCCCAAACGACCCCATACGAGGCCCGAACACCTCGTACGGGACCATTGTAACTTGTAGGAATTGACCGCATAGTCCCGGGTCTCTCGATTTGAGTGTATGACACTAATTTGAAAAAAATCACACTTAGACTTAAAAATAAGTCGTTAAAGCATGAAAACCGAAAATAGCTCCCAAACGGTCCCGTAGGAGGCACGAACACCTCGCACGGGACCAATGCAACTTGTAGGACTTGACCGCATAGTCCCGGGTCTCCTAGTTTGAGAGTATGACGATAATTTGCAAAAATCACACTTAGACTTAAAACACCCCGCACGGGACCAATGCAACTTATAGGAACTGACCGCATAGTCCCGGGTCTCCCGGTTTGAGAGTATGATGATAATTTGCAAAAATAACACTTAGACTTAAAAATAAGCCGTTAAAGGGTAAAAACCCAAACCTGGCCCCAAGCGACCCCGTAAGAGGCACGAATACCTCTCACGGGACCAATGCAACTTGTAGGAACTAACCGCGTAGTCCCGGGTATCCCGGTTTTAGAGTATGATAATAATTTGCAAAAATCACAACTTATACTTAAAAACAAGTCATTAAACCGTAAAAGCCCAAACCAACCCCCAAACGACCCAGTAGGAGGCACGAGCACCTCGTACGGGACCAATGCACCTTGTAGGAACTGACCACGTAGTCTCGGTTCTCTCGGATTGAGAGTATGACGATAATTTGCAAAAATCACACTTAAAAACAAGCCGTTAATGGGTGAAAACCCAAACCAGGCCCAAAACGACCCTGTAGGAGGCAGGAACACCTCGCAGGGGTCCAATGCAACTTGTAGGAACTGACCGCATAGTCACGGGTCTCCCGATTTGAGAGTATGACGATAATTTGAAAAAATGACCACTTAGACTTAAACAAAAGGCATTAAAGGGTGTACACCCAAACCAGCCCCCAAACGACCCCGTAAGAGACACAAACACCTCAGACGGGACCAATAAAAATTATAGGAACTGACCGCGTAGTCACGGGTCTCCCTGTTTGAGAGTATGACGATAATTTGCAAAAATCACACTCAGACTTAAAAACAAGCCGTCAAACGGTGAAAACCCAAACCAGACCCCAAAGGACCCCATAGGAGGCACGAACACCTCGCACGGGACCAATGCAACATGTACGAACTAATCGCATAGTCCTGAGTCTCCTGATTTGAGAGTATCACGATAATTTTAAAAAATCACACTTAGACTTAAAAATAAGCCGTTAAAGAATGAAAACCCAAACTAGCCCCCAAACAGTCCCGTAGGAGTCACGAACACCTCGCACGGGACCAATGCAACTTATAGGAACTGACTGCGTAGTCCTGGGTCTCACGATTTGAGAGTATGATGATAATTTACAAAAATCACACTTGGACTAAAAAACACGCCGTTAAAGGGTGAAAACCCAAACCAGGATCCAAACGACCCCGTATGAGGCACGAACACCTCGCAAGGGATGAATGCAAATTGTAGGAACTGACCGCATACGCTCGGGTGACCCGGTTTGAGAGTATGAAGAGAATTTGCAAAAATCACCATTTAGACTTTAAAACTAGGCGTTAAAGGGTGAAACCCCAAACCATCCCCCAAACGACCCCGTAGGAGACACGAACACCTCACACGGGACCAATGCAACTTATATGAACTCACTAATAGTCCGGGGTCTCCCCGTTTGAGAGTATGATGATAATTTCAAAAAATCACACTTTGACTTAAAAATAAGCCGTTAAAGGGTGAAAACCCAAACCAGGCCACAAGCGACCCCGTAAGAGGCACGAACACCTCGCACGGGACCAATGTAACTTGTAGGAACTAACCGCATAGTCCCAGGTCTCCCAGTTTGAGAGTATGACGATAATTTGCAAAAGTCACCACTTAGACTTAAAAACAAGCCGTTAAAGGGTGAAAACCCAAACCAGGATCCAAACGACTCTGTAGGAGGCACGAACAACTCGTACGTGACCGATGAAACTTGTAGGAACTGATCGCGTAGTCCTGGGTCTCTCGGTTTGAGAGTACGATGATAATTTGAAAAAATCACAACTTAGACTTAAAAATAAGGCGTTAAAGGGTGAAACCCAAACCAACCCCCAAACGACCTCGTTGTAGGCACGAACACCTCGGACGGGACGAATGTCACTTGCTGGAACTAACCGCGTAGTCTTGGGTCTCCCAGTTTGAGAGTATGACGATAAAATGTAAAACTCACACTTAGACTTAAAAACAAACCTTTAAAGGGTGAAAACCCAAACGAGGCCCCAAACGGCCCCACAGGAGGCACGAACACCTCGTACGGAACCAATGCAACTTATAGAAATTGACCACGTAGTCCCGGGTCTACCATTTGAGAGTATGACGATAATTTTGAAAATAACACTTAGACTTCAAAACAAGCCATTAAAGGTTGAAAACCCAAACCATCCCCAAAACGACCCCGTAGGAGGCACAAACACCTTGCACGGGACCAACACAACTTGTAGGAACTGACCGCGTAGTCTCAGTTATCCCGGTTTGAGAGTATGACAATAATTTTCAAACATCACACTTAGACTTAAAAACAAGTCGTTAAAGGGTGAAAACCCAACGCAACTCCCAAACGACCCCGTACGAGGTCCGAAAACCTCGTACGGGACCAATGCAACTTGTAGGAACTGACCGCATAGTCCCGGGTCTCCCGGTTTGAGAGTATGACGATAATTTGAAAAAATCACACTTAGACTTAAAAATAAGTCGTTAAAGCATGAAAACCCAAACAAGCCCCCAAATGGTCCCGTAGGCGGCACGAACAACTCGCACGAGACCAATTCAACTTGTAGGAACTGACCGCGTAGTCTCGGGTCTCCCGATATGGGAGTATGATGATAATTTGCAAAAATCACACTTAGACTTAAAAACACACCGTTAAAGGGTGAAAACCTAAACCAGGCAACACACAACCCCATATGAGGCACGAACACCTCGCACGGGATGAATGCAACTTCTAGGAACTGCCCGCGTAGTCCCGGGTCTCCTGGTTTGAGAGTATGATGATAATTTGCAAAAATCACCACTTAGACTTAAAAATAAGGCGTTAAAGGGTGAAAACCCAAACCAGCCCCCAAACGGCCCCATAGGAGGCACAAACACCTCGCACGGGACCAATGCAACTTGTAGGAACTGACCGCGTAGTCCCGCGTCTCCTGGTTTCAAAGTATCACGATAATTTGCAAAAATAACACTTAGACTTAAAAACAAGCCGTTAAAGGGTGAAAACCCAAACGAGCCCCCAAACGACCCCGTAGGAGGCACGAACACCTCGCACGAGAACAGTGCAATATGTTGGAACTGACGGCGTAGTCCCGGGTCTCCCGATTTGAGAGTATGACAATAATTTGCAAAAATCACACTTAGACTTGAAAATAAGCCGTTAAAGGGTGAAAACTCAAACCAGCCCCCAAACGACCCCGTAAGAGCACGAACACCTTGCACGGGACCAATGCGACTTTTAGGAACAGATCGCGTAGTGTCGGGTCTCTCGGTTTGAGAATATGATAATTATTTGCATAAATCACACTTAGACTTAAAAACAAGCAGTTAAATGGTGAAAATCCAAACCAGCCCCCAAACGGCCGCGTAGGAGGCCTGAACACCTCGCACAGGACCAATGCAACTTGTAGGAATAGACCACGTAGTCTCGAGTCTCCCGTTTTGAGAGTATGATGATAATTTGCAAAAGTCACACTTAGACTTAAAAACAAGTCATTAAAGGGTGAAAACCCAAACTAGCCCCCAAACGGCCCCGTAGGAGGCATGAACACCTCGCACGGGACCAATGCGACTTGCAAGAACTGACCGCATTGTCTCGGGTCTCTCGGTTTCAGAGTATGATGATGATTTGCAAAAATCACAACTTAGACGTTAAAACAAGCCCTTATTGGGTGAAAACCCAAACTAGCCCCCAAACAACCTCGTAGGAGGCACGAACACCTCGCACGGGACCAATGCAACTTCTAGGAACTAACCATGTAATCCCGGGTATCCCGGTATGAGAGCATGATGATAATTTGTAAAAAGCACACATAGACTTAAAAATAAGTCGTTAAAGGGTGAAAACCCAAGCCTGCCTCCAAACGTCCCTGTAGGAGGCACGAACACCTCGCACGGGACCAATGCAACTTGTAGGAACTGACTGCGTAGTCCCGGATCACCCGGTTTGAGAGTATGAGGATAATTTGCCAAAATTAGACTTAGAATTAAAAACAAGACATTAATAGGTAAAGACCCAAACCAGCCTCCAAATGACCCCGTAGGAGGTATGAACACCTCACACGGGATCAATACAACTTGTAGGAACTGACCTGGTAGTCCCAGGTGTTTTGGTTTGAGAGTATGACGATAATTTGCAAAAATCACACTTAGACTTATAAATAAGGCGTTAAAGGGTTAAAACCCAAACTAGCCCCCAAACGACCCTGTAGGAGGTACGAAAACCTCGCACGGGACCAATGCAACTTGTAGCACCTGACAGCGTAGTCCCGGGTCTCCCGATTTGAGGGTATGACTATAATTTACAAAAATCTCCACTTAGACTTTAAAACAATCCGTTAAAGGGTGAAAACCCAAACCAGCCCCCAAACGACCCCGTACGAGGCGAAAACACCTCGCACGGGACCAATGTAACTTGTAGGAACTGACCACGTAGTCCCGGGTCTCCTGGTTTGAGAGTATGATGATAATTTGCAAAAATAAAACTTAGATTTCAAAACAAGTCGTTAAAGGGTGAAAACCCAAACTAGCCCCCAAATGACCCCATAGGAGGCATGAACACCTCGCATGGGACAAATGCAACTTGTAGGAACTGACCGCGTAGTCCCAGATCTCCCGGTTTGAGAGTATGACGATATTTTACAAAAATTAGACTTAGACTTAAAAACAAGTCGTTAAAGGGAGAAAACCAAAACTAGCCCCCAAACGACCCCGTAGGAGGCACGGACACCTCGCACGGGAAAACTGTAACATGTTGGAACTGACTGCATAGTCCCGAGTCTCTCGGTTTGAGAGTATGATGATAATTTGCTAAAATCACTCGTAGACTAAAAAATAAGTTGTGAAAGGGTGAAATCCCAAACTAACCCCCAAACGTCGCCGTAGGAGGCACGAACACCTCGGACGGGACCAATACGACTTGTAGGAACTGACCGCGTAATCCTGGGTCTCCCGATTTGAGAGTATGATGATAATTTGCAAAAATCACACTTAGACTTAAATACAAGACGTTAAAGGGTGAAAACCCAAACCAGACCCCAAACCCCCCGCAGGAGGCAAGAACACCTCGCACGGGACCAATGCAACTTATAGGAACTCACTGCGTAGTCCCGGGTCTCCCGGTTTGAGAGTATGATAATAATTTGAAAAAATCACAACTTAGACTTAAAAACAAGTCATTAAACCGTAAAAGCCCAAACCAACCCCCAAACGACCCACTAGGAGGCACGAACACCTCGTACGGGACCAATGACCTTGTAGGAACTGACCGCGTAGTCTCGGTTCTCCCGGTTTGAGAGTATGACAATAATTTGCAAAAATCACCACTTAGACTTAAAAACAAGCCGTTAAAGGGTGAAAACCAAAACCAGGCCCAAAACGACCCTCTAGGAGGCACGAACACCTCGCAGGGAACCAATGCAACTTGTAGGAACTGACCGCCTAGTCACGGGTCTCCCGATTTGAGAGTATGACGATAATTTGCAAAAATCACCACTTAGACTTAAACAAAAGGCGTTAATGGTGTACACCGAAACCAGGCCCCAAACGACCCCGTAAAAGACACAAACACCTCGGACGGGACCAATACAAATTGTAGGAACTGACCGCGCAGTCCCGGGTCTCCCTGTTTGAGAGTATGACGATAATTTACAAAAATCACACTCAGACTTAAAAACAAGCCGTCAAAGGGTGAAAACCCAAACCAGACCCCAAAGGACCCCGTAGGAGCCACGAACACCTCGCACAAGACCATTGCAACTTGTACGAACTAATCGCATAGTCCTGAGTCTCCCGATTTGAGAGTATCACGATAATTTTAAAAAATCACACTTAGACTTAAAAACAAGTCTTTAAAGCATGAAAACCCAAGCTTGCCCCCAAACAGTCCCGTAGGAGGCACGAACACCTCACACGGGACCAATGCAACTTGTAGGAACTGACTGTGTAGTCCTGGGTCTCACGATTTGAGAGTATGATGATAATTTACAAAAATCACACTTGGACTAAAAAACACGTCGTTAAAGGATGAAAACCCAAACCAGGACCCAAACGACCCCGTAGGAGGCACGAACACCTCGCACGGGATGAATGCAAATTGTAGGAACTGACCGCGTACGTTCGGGTGACCGGGTTTGAGAGTATGAAGAGAATTTGCAAAAAGCACCACTTAGACTTTAAAACAAGGCGTTAAAGGGTGAAACCCCAAACCAGCCCCATAACGACCCCGTAGGAGACACGAACACCTCACACGGGACCAATGCAACTTATAGGAACTCACCGCGTAGTCCTGGGTCTCCCGGTTTGAGAGTATGATGATAATTTGAAAAACTCACACTTTGACTTAAAAACAAACCGTTAAAGGGTGAAAAACCCAAACCAGGCCACAAGCGACCCCGTAGGAGGCACGAACACCTCGGACGGGATGAATGCAAATTGTAGGAACTGACCGCGTACGCTCGGGTGACCCGGTTTGAGAGTATGATGATAATTTGCAAAAATCACCACTTAGACTTAAAAACAAGCCGTTAAAGGGTGAAAACCCAAACCAGGCTCCAAACGACCCTTTAGGAGGCACGAACAACTCGTACGTGACCGATGAAACTTGTAGGAACTGATTGTGTAGTCCTGGGCCTCTCGATTTGAGAGTACGATAATAATTTGAAAAAATCACCACTTAGACTTAAAAATAAGGCGTTAAAGGGTGAAAACCCAAACCAACCCCCAAACGACCTCGTTGTAGGCACGAACACCTCGGACGGGGCGAATGCCACTTGCTGGAACTAACCGCGTAGTCTTGGGTCTCCCAGTTTGAGAGTATGACGATAAAATGCAAAAACTCACACTTAGACTTAAAAACAAACCTTTAAAGGGTGAAAACCCAAACGAGGCCCCAAATGGCCCCATAGGAGGCACGAACACCTCGTACGGGACCAATACAACTTATAAAAATTGACCGCGTAGTCCCTGGTCTCCCATTTGAGAGTATGACGATAATTTTCAAAAATAACACTTAGACTTCAAAACAAGCCATTAAAGGTTGAAAACCCAAACCATCCCCAAAACGACCCCGTAGGAGGCACAAACACCTTGCACGGGACCAACACAACTTGTAGGAACTGACCGCGTAGTCTCAGTTCTCCCAGTTTGAGAGTATGACAATAATTTGCAAATATCACACTTAGACTTAAAAACAAGCCGTTAAAGGGTGAAAACCCAACGCAACCCCCAAACGACCCCGTACGAGGTCCGAACACCTCGTACAGGACTAATGCAACTTGTGGGAACTGACCGCATAGTCTCGGGTCTCCCGGTTTGAGAGTATGATGATAATTTGAAAAAATCACACTTAGACTAAAAAACAAGCCGTTAAAGCATGAAAACCCAAACAAGCCCCCAAACGGTCCCGTAGGCGGTACGAACAACTCGCACGAGACCAATGCAACTTGTAGGAACTGACCGCGTAGTCCCGGGTCTCTCGATATGAGAGTAAGGTGATAATTTGCAAAAATCACACTTAGACATAAAAACACGCCGTTAAAGGGTGAAAACCTAAACCAGGTAACAAACGACCCCATATGAGGCACGAACACCTCGCACGGGATAAATGCAACTTGTAGGAACTGCCCGCGTAGTCCCGGGTCTCCTGGTTTGAGAGTATGGCGATAATTTGCAAAAATAACACTTAGACTTAAAAATAAGCCGTTAAAGGGTGAAAACCCAAACGAGCCCCCAAACGACCCCGTAGGAGGCACGAACACCTCGCACAGGAACAGTGCAACATGTTGGAACTGACCGCGTAGTGCCGGGTCTCCCGGTTTGAGAGTATGACAATAATTTGCAAAAATCACACTTAAACTTGTTAATAAGCCGTTAAAGGGTGAAAACTCAAACCAGCCCCCAAACGACCCCGTAAGAGCACGAACGCCTTGCAGGGGACCAATGCGACTTTTAGGAACAGACCGCGTAGTGTCGGGTCTCTCGGTTTGAGAGTATGATAATAATTTTCAAAAATCACACTTAGACTTAAAAATAAGCCGTTAAATGGTGAAAACCCAAACCAGCCCCCAAACGGCCGCGTAGGAGGCCTATACACCTCGCACAGGACCAATGCAACTTGTAGGAATAGACCGTGTAGTCTCGAGTCTCCCGTTTTGAGAGTATGACGATAATTTGCAAAAGTCACACTTAGACTTAAAAACAAGTCGTTAAAGGGTGAAAACCCAAACCAACCCCCAAACGGCCCCGTAGGAGGCACGGACACCTCGCACGGGACCAATGCAACTTGTCGGAACTGATCGCATAGTCCCGAGTCTCCCGGTTTGAGAGTATCATGATAATTTGCAAAAATCACACTTAGACTTAATAATAAGCCTTTAAAGGGTGAAAACCCAAACCAGCCCCCAAACGGCCCCGTAGGAGGCACGAACACCTCGCACGGGACCAATGCAACTTGTACGAACCGACCGCGTAGCCTCGGGTCTCCCGGTTTGAGAGTATAATGATAATTTGAAAAAATCACAATCAGACTTAAAAATAAGGCGTTAAAGGGGCGAAACCCAAACCAGCCCCCAAATGACCTCGTAGGAGGCAAGAGCACCTCGCTTGGGACCAATGCAACTTGTAGGAACGGATCGCGTAGTCCTGGGTCTCTCGGTTTGAGAGTATGATAATAATTTGAAAAAATCACCACTTAGACTTGAATACATGTCATTAAATCGTAAAAACCCAAACCAGCCCCCAAACGACCTCGTAGGAGGCACGAACAATACGCACAGGACCAATGCAACTTGTAGGAACTGACCGTGTAGTCCCGGGTCTCTCGATTTGCCAGTATGATGATAATTTGAAAAAATCACACTTAGACTTATAAACAAGACGTTAAAGGGTTAAAACCCAAACTAGCCCCCAAACAACCTCGTAGGAGGTACGAAAACCTCGCACAGGACCAATGCAACTTGTAGGTACTGACAGCGTAGTCCCGGGTCTCCCGATTTGAGGGTATGACGGTAATTTACAAAAATCACCACTTAGACTTTAAAACAAGCCGTTAAAGGGAGAAAACCCAAACCAGCCCTCAAACGACCCCGTAGGACGCACGAACACCTCGCACGGGACCAATGCAACTTGTAGGTACTGACAGCGTAGTCCCGGGTCTCCCGATTTGAGGGTGTGACTATAATTTACAAAAATCACCACTTAGACTTTAAAACAAGCCGTTAAAGCGTGAAAACCCAAAACAGCACCCAAACGACCCCGTACGAGGCGAAAACACCTCGCACGGCACCAATGTAACTTGTAGGAACTGACCGCGTAGTCCCGGGTCTCCTGGTTTGAGAGTATGATGATAATTTGCAAAAATAAAACTTAGATTTCAAAACAAGCCGTTAAAGAGTGAAAACCCAAACTAGCCCCCAAATGACCCCAAATGAGGCATGAACACCTCGCATGGGACTAATGCAACTTGTAGGAACTGACCGCGTAGTCCCAGATCTCCCGGTTTGAGAGTATGATGATATTTTAAAAAAATTAGACTTAGACTTAAAAATAAGTCGTTAAAGGGTGAAAACCAAAACTAGCCCCCAAACGACCCCGTAGGAGGCACGGACACCTCGCACGGGAAAATTGTAACATGTTGGAACTGACCGCGTAGTCTCGAGTCTCCCGGTTTGAGAGTATGATGATAATTTATTAAAATCACACTTAGACTTAAAAACAAGTTGTGAAAGGGTGAAAACCCAAACTAGCCCCCAAATGACCCTGTAGGAGGCACGAACACCTTGGACGGGACCAATACGACTTGTAGGAACTGACCGCGTAGTCCTGGGTCTCCCGATTTGAGAGTATGATGATAATTTTCAAAAATCACACTTAGACTTAAAAATAAGGCGTTAAAGGGTGAAAACCCAAACTAGACCCCAAACCCCCCGCAGGAGGCAAGAACACCTCGCATGGGACCACTGCAACTTGTAGGAACTGACCGCATAGTCCCGGATCTCTCAGTTTGAGAGTATGACGATAATTTTCAAAAATCACCACTTAGACTTAAAAATAAGCCGTTAAAGGGTTAAAACCCAAACCAGACCCCAAACGTACTCGTACGAGGCGCGAACACCTCGTACGGGACCAATGCAACTTGTAGGAACTGACCACATAGTCTCGGGTCTCCCGGTTTCTGAGTATGATGATAATTTGATAAAATCACCACTTAAGCTTAAAAATAAGGCGTTAAAGCGTGAAAACTCAAACCAGCCGCCAAACGACCCCGTAGGAAGCACGAACACCTCGCACGGGACCAATGCAACTTGTAGGAACTGAAAGCATAGTCCCGGGTCTCCCAGTTTGAGTGTATGACTATAATTTACAAAAATCACCACTTAGAATTAAAAAACAAGTCGTTAAAGGGTGAAAACCCAAACTAACACCCAAACGGCCCCGTTGGAGGCACCCACACCTCGCACGGGACCAATGCAACTTGTAGGAAGTGACCGCGTAGTCCCGGGTCTCCTGGTTTGAGAGTACGACGATAATTTTCAAAAATAACACTTAGATTTAAAACCAACCCGTTAAAGGGTGAAAACCCAAACTAGCACCCTAACGACCACGTATGAGGTACGAACACCTCGGACGGGACCAATACAACTTGTAGGAACTGACCGCGTAGTCCCGGGTCTCCCGGTTTGAGAGCATGACGATAATTTGCAAAAATCACACTTAGACTTAAAAACAAGTCGTTAAAGGGTGAAAACCCAAACTAGCCCCAAACGACCCCGCAGGAGGCACGAACACCTCGCACGGGAACAATGTAACATGTTGGAACTAACCGCGTAGTCCCGGGTCTCCCGGTTTGAGAGTATGACGATAATTTACTAAAATCACACTTAGACTTAAAAATAAGATACTAAAGGGTGAAAACCAAAACCAGCCCCCAAACGACCCCGTAGGAGGCACGAACACCTCGCACGGGACCAATGCGACTTATAAGAACTGGCCGCATTGTCTCGGGTCTCTCGGTTTCAGCGTATGATGATGATTTGCAAAAATCACAACTTAGACGTAAGAACAAGCCGTTATTGGGTGAAAACCCAAACTAGCCCCCAAACAACCCCGTAGGAGGCACGAACACCTCGCACGGGACCAATGCACTTCTAGGAACTAACCGTGTAATCCCGGGTATCCCGGTATGAGAGCATGACGATAATTTGAAAAAATCACACATAGACTTAAAAATAAGTCGTTAAAGGGTGAAAACCCAAACCTGCCCCCAAATGTCCCTGTAGGAGGCACGAACACCTCGCACGGGACCAATGCAACTTGTAGGAACTGACCGCGTAGTCCCGGATCACCCGGTTTGAGAGTATGAGGATAATTTGCCAAAATCAGACTTAGAATTAAAAATAAGACATTAAGAGGTAAAGACCCAAACCAGCCCCCAAATGACCCCGTAGGAGGTACGAACACCTCACACGGGATCAATACAACTTGTAGGAACTGACCTCATAGTCCCGGGTGTCTTGGTTTGAGAGTATGACGATAATTTACAAAAATCACACTTAGACATTAAAACAAGCCGTTAAAGGGTGAAAACCCAAACCAGCCCTAAATAACACCGTGAGAGGCACGAAAACCTCGCACGGGACCAATGCAACTTGTAAGAACAGATCGCGTAGTCCCGGGTCTCCTGGTTTGAGTGAATGATGATAATTCACAAAAATCATCACTTAGACTTAAAAACAAGACGTTGAAGGGTGGAAACCCAAACCAACCCCCAAACGGCCCCGTTGGAGGCACGAACACCTCGCACTGGACCAATGCAACTTGTAGGAACTGATCGCATAGTCCCGGATCACCTGGTTTGAGGGTATGATGACAATTTGCCAAAATCGCACTTAGAATTTAAAATAATCCATTAACAAGTAAAAACCCAAACCAACCCCCAAACGACCCCATAGGAGGCATAAACACCTCGCACGGGACCAATTCAACTTGTAGGAACAAACCACATAGTCCCGGGTGTCCCGGTTTGAGAGTATGACGATAATTTACAAAAATCACACTTAGACATTAAAACAAGTCGTTAAAGGGTGAAAACCCAAACCAGCACCAAACATCCCCGTGAGAGGCACGAAAACCTCGCACGGGACCATTGCAACTTGTCGGAACTGACCGCGTAGTCCCGGGTCTCCCGGTTTGAGTGTATGATGATAATTTAAAAAAATCACTACTGAGACATAAAAATAAGGGGTTAAAGAGTGAAAACCCAAACCATCCACCAAATAATCCCGTAGGAGGCAAGAACACCTCACACGGGACCAATGCAACTTGTAGAAACTGACCGCGTAGTCTCGGGCCTCCTGATTTGAGAGTATGACAATAATTTGAAAAAATCACCACTTAGACTTCAAAATAAGGTGTTAAACCGTGAAAACCCAAACCAACCTCCAAACGACCCCGTAGGAGGCACGAAAACCTCGCACGGGGCTGAAGTAACTTGCAGGAACAGATCGCGTAGCCTCGGGTCTCCCGATTTGAGAGTATGACGATAATTAGCAAAAATCACACTTAGACTTAAATACAAGACGTTAAAGGGTGAAAACCCAAACTAGCCCCAACACGACCCCGTAGGAGGCACGAACACCTCGTACGGGACCAATGAAAATTGTAGGAACTGACCGCGTAGTCCCGGCTCTCCCGATTTGAGAGAATGATGATAATTTGCAAAAATCACCACTTAGACATAAAAATAAGGTGTTAAAGCATGAAAACCCAAACCCGCCCCCAAACGACCTCGTAGGAGGCACGAACACCTCGCACGGGACCAATGAAACTTTTAGGAACTGACCACATAGTCCCGGGTCTCTCGGTTCGGGAGTATGACGCTAATTTGCAAAAATAACACGTAAACTTAAAAACAGGCCGTTAAAGGGTGAAAACCCAAACCAACCCCAAAACAACCCCGTAGGAGGCACGAACACCTCGAACGGGACCAAAGTAACTTGTACGAATTGACCGCGTAGTCTCGAGTCTCCCGGTTTGAGAGTATGATGATAATTTTCAAAAATCACACTTAGACTTAAAAACAAGTCGTTAAAGGGTGAAAACCCAAACCAGCCCTAAATGGCCCTATAGGTGGCACGAACACCTCGCACGGGACCAACGCAACTTGTAGGAACTGATCGCATAGTCCCAGCACACACGATTTGCAAGTATGACGATAATTTTACAAAATCACCCTTAGACTTAAAAATAAGCCGTTAATGGGTACAACCCAAACCATCCCCCAAACGACCCCGTAGGAGGCACGAACAACTCGCACGGGACCAATGCAACTTTTAGGAACTGACCGCATAGCCCCGGGTCTCTCGGTTTGACAGTATGATGATAATTTGCAAAAATCACCTTAGACTTAAAAATAAGGCGTTAAAGGGTGAAAACCCAAACCAGGCCCCAAACGACCCCGTAGGAAGCACAAACACCTCGCCGGGACCAATGGAACTTATAGGAATTAACAGCGTAGTCCCGAGTACAACGGTTTGAGAGTATGACAATAATTTGCATAAATAACACTTAGACTTAAAAACTTGCCGTTAAAGGGTGAAAACCCTAACCATCCCCAAAACGGCCCCGTAGGAGGCACGAACACCTTGCACATAACTTGTAGGAACTGACCGCGTAGTCTCGGTTCTCTCGGTTTGAGAGTATGACGACAATTTGTAAAAATCACCACTTAGACTTAAAAACAAGTCGTTAAAGGGTGAGCCCCCAAACCACCCCGTAGGAGGCACGAACATGTCACACGGGAACAATGCAACTTGTTGGAACTAACTGCGTAGTCTTGGGTCTCCCGGTTTGAGAGTATGACGATAATTAGCAAAAATCACATTTAGACATAAAAATAATCTATTAAATGGTGAAAACCCAAACCAGCCCGTAAAGGACCCCGTAAGAGGCACGAACACCTCACACGGGACCAACGCAACTTTTAGAAACTGATCACGTATTCCCGGGTCTCCCGATTTGAGAGTATGATGATAATTTCCAAAAATCACACTTAGACTTAAAAACATGCCGTTAAAGGGTGAAAACCCAAACCAGCCCCCAAACGACCCCGTAAGAGGCACGAAAACCTCGCACAGGACCAATGCAACTTGTAGAAACTGATCGCGTAGTTTCGAGTCTTCCATTTTGAGAGTATGACGATAATTTGCAATAATCACCTCTTAGACTTAAAAACAAGTCGTTAAAGGGTGAAAACCCAAACCAGCCCCCAAACGGCCCCGTAGGAGGCACGAACACCTCGCACGGGACCAATGCAACTTGTCGGAACTGATCGCATAGTCCCAGGTCTCCCGATTTGAGAGTATGACGATAATTTGCAAAAATCACACTTAGACTTATAAATAAGCCTTTAAAGGGTGAAAACCCAAACCAGCACCCAAACGGCCTCGTAGGAGGCACAAACACCTCGCACGGGACCAAT
Source organism: Sambucus nigra (assembly GCA_949130495.1). Classification (NCBI taxonomy): domain Eukaryota; kingdom Viridiplantae; phylum Streptophyta; class Magnoliopsida; order Dipsacales; family Adoxaceae; genus Sambucus; species Sambucus nigra. The sequence goes on along the minus strand of OX422207.1, from coordinate 350,714,823 downwards.
GCAATTTGTACGAACTGACCGCATAGTCTCGAGTCTCCCGATTTGAGAGTATGATGATAATTTTCAAAAATCACACTTAGACTAAAAAATAAGGCGTTAAAGGGTTTAAACCCAAACCAGCCCCCAAACGACCCCGAAGAAGGTAAGAACACCTCGCACGGGACCAATGCAACTTGTAGGAACGGACCGCGTAGTCCTGGGTCTCCCGGTTTGAGAGTATGATAATAATTAGCAAAAATCACCACTTAGACTTAAAAATAAGGGGTTAAACCGTAAAAACCAAAACCAGCCCCCAAACGACCCCGTAGGAGGCACGAACACCACGTACCGGACTAATGCAACTTGTAGGAACTGATCGCCTACTCCCGGGCCTCTCGATTTGCGAGTATGATGATAATTTGAAAAAATCACACTTAGACTTAAAAACAAGCTGTTAAAGGGTGAAAACCCAAACTAGCCCCCAAACGGCCCGGTAGGAGGCAAGAACACCTCGCACGGGACCAATGCAACTTGTAGGAACGGACCGCGTAGTCCTGGGTCTCCCGGTTTGAGAGTATGACAATAATTTGCAAAAAATCACCACTTAGACTTAAAAAGAAGGCGTTAAATTGTAAAAACCCAAACCAGCCCCTAAACGACCCCATAGGAGGCACGAACAACACGCACGAGACTAATGCAACTTGTAGGAACTCACTGCGTAGTCTTGGATCTCTCGGTTTGAGAGTAGGATGATAATTTGCAAAAATCATACTTAGACTTATAAATAAGCCGTTAAAGGGTGAAAACCCAAACTAGCCCCCAAACGACCCCGTAGGTGGTACGAAAACCTCGCACGGGACCAATGCAACTTGTAGATATTGATAGCGTAGTCCCGGATCTCCCGATTTGAGGGTATGACTATAATTTATAAAAATCACCACTTAGACTTTAAAACAAGCCGTTAAAAGGTGAAAACCCAAACCAGCCCTCAAACGACCCCGTACGAGGCACGAACACCTTGGACTGGACCAACGCAAATTATAGGAACTGACCGCATATTCTGAGGTCTCCCGATTTGAGAGTGTGATGATAATTTGCAAAAATCACACTTAGACTTAAAAACAAGCCGTTAAAGGGTGAAAACCCAAACCATCCCCCAAACGGCCTTGTAGGAGGCACAAACACCTCGCACGTGACCAATGCAACTTGTAGGAACTGACCGCGTAGTCCCGGGTCTCCTGGTTTGAGAGTTTAAGAATAATCTGCAAAAATAAAACTTAGATTTAAAAACAAGCCGTTAAAGGGTGAAAACCCAAACTCGCCCCCAAACGACCCCGCAGGAGGCATGAACACCTCGCACAGGACCAATGCAACTTGTAGGAACTGACCGCGTAGTCCCGAGTCTCCCATTTTGAGAGTATGCTAATAATTTGCAAAAATACACTTAGACTTAAAAACACGCAGTTAAAGGGTGAAAACCCAAACCAGCCCCCAAACGACCCCGTTAGAGGCACGAACACCTCGCACAGGACCAATGCAACTTGTAGGAACTGACCGCATAGTCCCGAGTCTCCCATTTTGAGAGTATGACGATAATTTTCAAAAATCACACTTAGAATTAAAAACAAGCTGTGAAAGGGTGAAAACCCAAACCAACCCCCAAACGGCCCCGTAGGAGGCACGAACACCTCGCACGGGACCAATGCAATTTGTCCGAACTGACCGCGTAGTCCTGGGTCTCCCGGATTGAGAGTAAGATGATAATTTGCAAAAATCAGACTTAAACTTAAAAACAAGCCGTTAAAGGGTGTAAACCCAAACCAACCCCCAAACGACCCCGAAGGAGGCAAGAACACCTCGCATGGGACCAATGCAACTTATAGGAACGGACCGCGTCGTCCTGGGTCTCCCGGTTTGAGAGTATGATAATAATTTGAAAAAATCACCACTTAGACTAAGAAATAAGGCGTTAAATCCTAAAAACCCAAACCAGCCCCCAAATGACCCCGTAGGAGGCACGAACACCGCGCACGGGACTAATGCAACTAGTAGGAACTGACCGCCTGGTCCCGGGTCTCTCGGTTTGCGAGTATGATGATAATTTGAAAAAATCACACTTGACTTAAAAACAAGTTGATAAAGGGTGAAAACCCAAACTAGCCCCCAAACGACCCCGTAGGAGGCAAGAACACCTCGCACGGGACCAATGCAACTTGTAGGAATGGAACGCGTAGTCCTGGATCTCTCGGTTTGAGAGTATGACAATAATTTGCAAAAAATGACCACTTAGACTTTAAAAGAAGGCGTTAAATTGTAAAAACCCAAACTAGCCCCAGAACGACCCCATATGAGGCACGAACAACACGCACGAGACTAATGCAACTTGTAGGAACTGACCGCGTAGTCCCGGATCTCTCGGTTTGAGAGTAGGACGATCATTTGCAAAAATCATACGTAGCCTTATAAACAAGCCGTTAAAGGGTGAAAACCCAAACTAGCCCCCAAACGATCTCGTAGGAGGTACGAAAACCTCTCACGGGACCAATGCAACTTGTAGGTACTGATAGCGTAGTCCCGGATCTCCCGATTTGAGGGTATGACTATAATTTACAAAAATCACCACTTAGACTTTAAAACAAGCCGTTAAAGGGTGAAAACCCAAACCAGCCCTCAAACGACCCCGTACGAGGCACGAACACCTCGCACGGGACCAACGCAAATTATAGGAACTGACCGCATATTCTCAGGTCTCCCGATTTGAGAGTGTGATGATAATTTGCAAAAATCACACTTAGACTTAAAAACAAGCCGTTAAAGGGTGAAAACCCAAACTAGCCCCCAAACGGCCCACTAGGAGGCACAAACACCTCGCACGGGACCAATGCAACTTGTAGGAACTGACCGCGTAGTCTCGGGTCTCCTGGTTTGAGAGTTTAAGGATGATTTGCAAAAATAAAACTTAGATTTAAAAACAAGCCGTTAAAGGGTGAAAAACCAAACTCGCCCCCAAATGACCCCGTATGAGGCATGAACACCTCGCACGGGACTAATGCAACTTATAGGAACTGAACGCGTAGTCCCGTGTCTCCCGCTTTGAGAGTATGCTAATAATTTGCAGAAATCACACTTAGACTTAAAAACACGCTTAAAGGTTGAAAACCCAAACCAGCCCCCAAATGACCCCGTTAGAGGCACGAACACCTCGCACAGGACCAATGCAACTTTTAGGAACTGACCGCGTAGTCCCGAGTCTCCCGTTTTGAGAGTATGTCGATAATTAGCAAAAATCACACTTAGACTTAAAAACAAGCTGTGAAAGGGTGAAAACCCAAACCAGCCCCCAAACGGCCCCGTAGGTGGCATGTAAACCTCGCACGGGACCAATGCAACTTGTCGGAACTGACCGCGTAGTCCTGGGTCTCCCGGATTGAGAGTATGATGATAAGTTTCAAAAATCAGACTTAGACTTAAAAACCAGCCGTTAAAGGCTGAAAACCCAAACCAGCTCCTAAACGACCCCGTAGGAGGCACGAACACCTTGTACAGGACCAGTGCAACTTGTAGGAACTGATCGCGTAGTCCCGAGTCTCCCGGTTCGAGATAATGACTATAATTTGCAAAAATCACCACTTAGAATTAAAAACAAGTCGTTAAAGGGTGAAAACCCAAACTAGCCCCCAAACGACCCTGTAGGACCTCGCACGGGACCAATGCAACTTTTAGGAACTGATCGCGTAGTCCCGGGTATCCCGGTTTGAGACTATGACGATAGTTCAAAAAAATCACACTTAGACTTAAAATAAGCCGTTAAAGGAATAAACCCAAACCCGACCCTAAACGATCCCGTAGGAGGCACGAACACCTCGTACGGGACCAATGTAAATTGTAGGAACTGACCGCATGGTCCCGGGTCTCTCGGTTTGAGAGTATGATGATAATTTGCAAAAATCACAACTTACACTTAAACAAAAGGCGTTAAAGGGTGCACACCCAAACCAGCCGCCAAACGACCTCGTAGGAGACACGAACACCTCGGAGGGGACCAATAAAACTTGTAAGAACTGACCGCGTAGTCCCGGGTCTCCTGATTTGAGAGTATGACGATAATTTACAAAAATCACACTTAGACTTAAAAACAAGCCGTTAAAGAGTGAAAACCCAAACTAGCCCCCAAACGACCCCATAGGAGGCACGAACATGTTGGAACTAATCGCGTAGTCCCGAGTCTCCCGGTTTGAGAGTATAACAAAAATTTGTTGATATCACACTTAGACTTAAAAACAAGATGTTAAAGGGTGAAAACCGAAACCAACCCCCAAACGACCCCGTAGGAGGTACGAACAACTTGCACGGGACCAATGCAACATGTACGAACTGACCGCGTAGTCCCAGGTCTCCCGTTTTGAGAGTATGACGATAATTTGCAAAAATCACACTTGGACTTGAAAATAAGCCGTTAAAGGGTGAAAACCCAAACCAGCCCCAAAACGACCCCGTACGAGGCATGAACACCTCGCACGGGACCAATGCAACTTGTTGCAACTAACCTCTTAGTCCCGGGCCTCCCGATGTGAGAGTATGACGATAATTTACAAAAATCTCACATAGACTTAAAAACAAGCCGTTAAAGGGTGAAAACCCAAACCTGCCCCCAAACGTCCCCGTAGGAGGCACAAACACCTCGCGCGGTACCAATGCAACTTGTAGGAACTAACCGCGTAGTCCTGCGTGTCCCGGTTTGAGAGTATGATGATAATTTGCAAAAATCAGACTTAGACTTAAAAACAAGCCGTTAAAGGGTGAAAGCCCAAACTTGCCCCCAAACGACCACGTAGGAGGCACGAACACCCCGCACGGGAACATTGTAACATGTTGGAACTGACCGCGTAGTCCCGGGTCTCCCGATTTGAGAGTATGACGATAATTTCCAAAAATCAGACTTAGACTTAAAAACAAGTCGTTAAAGGATGAAAGCCCAAACGAGCACCTAAATAACCCTGTGAGACGCACGAAAACCTCGTACGCGACCAATGCAACTTGTAAGAACTGACTGCTTAGTCCCGGGTCTCCCGGTTTGAGAGTATGATGATAATTTACAAAAATCACAACTTTGACTTAAAAACAAGCCATTAAAGGGTGAAACCCCAAACCATCCCCCAAATGGCCCCGTAGGAGGCACGAACACCTCGCATGGGACCAATGCAACTTGTAGGAACTGACCGCATAGTCCCGGATCACCCGGTTTGAGAGTATGATGATAATTTTCCAAAATCACACTTAGAATTAAAAACAAGCCGTTAACAGGTAAAAACCCAAACCTGCGCCCAAACGTCCTCGTAGGAGCCACGAACACCTCGCACAGGACCAATTCAACTTATAGGAACTGATCGCGTAGTCCAGGGTTTCCCGGTTTGAGAGTATGATGATAATTTAAAAAAATCACACTTAGACATTAAAACAAGCCCTTGAAGGTTGAAAACCCAAACCAACACCCAAACAACCCCGTGAGAGGCACGAAAACCTCGCACGGGACCATTGCAACTTGTCGGAATTGACATCGTAGTCCCGGGTCTCCCGATTTGAGAGTATGATAATAATTTACAAAAATCACCACTTAAACTTCAAAACAAAGCATTAAACTGTGAAAACTCAAACCAGCACCCAAACGACCCTGTAGGAGGCACGAACACCTCGCACGGGACCAAAGTAACTTGTAGGAATAGATCGCGTAGTCCCGAGTCTCTCGGCTTGAGAGTATGACGATAATTTGAAAAAAATGACACTTAGACTTAAAAACAAGCCGTTAAAGGGTGAAAACCCAAACTAGCCCCCAAATGATCCCGTAGGAGGCACGAACACCTCGTACGGGACCAATGCAACATGTAGGAACTGACCCCATAGTCCCGGGTCTCCCGATTTGAGAGAATGATGATAATTTGCAAAAATCACCACTTAGACTTAAAAACAAGGCGTTAAAGCGTGAAAACCAAACCAGGTCCCAAACGACCTCGTTGGAGGTACGAACACCTCGCACGGGACCAATGCAACTTCTAGGAACTGACCACATAGTCCCGGGTCTCCTGATTTGAGAGTATGATGATAATTCGCAAAAATAACACTTAGACTTAAAAACAAGCCGTTAAAGGGTGAAAACCCAAACCAGCCCCCAAACGACCCTGTACGAGGCACGAACACCTCGCACGGGACCAAAGTAACTTGTACGAATTGACCGCGTAGTCCTGGGTCTCCCGGTTTGAGAGTATGATAATAACATGCAAAAATCACACTTAGACTTAAAAATTAGCCATTAAACAGTGAAAACCTAAACTAGCGCCCAAATGGCCCCGTAGGTGGCACGAACACCTCGTACGGGACCAACGCAACTTGTGGGAACTGACCGCGTAGTCCCAGCTCACACGATTTGAGAGTATGATGATAATTTGCCAAATCACCCTTAGACTTAAAAACAAGCCATTAACGGGTAAAACCCCATACCAGCCCCCAAACGACCCCGTAAGAGGCACGAACACCTCGCACGGGACCAATGCAATTTTTAGGAACTGACCGGGTAGTCCCGGGTCTCTCGGTTTGAGAGTACGATGATAATTTGCAAAAATTGCACTTAGACTTAAAAATAAGCTGTTAAAGGGTGAAAACCCAAACCACCACCAAACAACCCTGTGAGAGCCACGAAAACCTCGAATGGGACCAATGCAATTTGTAGGTACTGATCGTGTAGTCCAGGGTATCCCGGTTTGAGAATATGATGATAATTTACAAAAATCACCACTTATACTTAAAAATAAGGTCTTAAAGGGTGAAAACCCTCACCAACCACCAAACGACCCCGTAGGAGGCAAGAACACCTCACACGGGAACAATGCAACTTGTAGGAACTGGCCACGTACTCCCGGGTCTCCCGGTTTGAGAGTATGACGATAATTGGCGAAAAATCACACTTAGACTTAAAAACAAGCCGTTAAAGGGTTACAACCCAAACCAGCCCCCAAACGGCCCCAAAGGAGGCACGAACACCTCGCACGTGACCAATGAAACCTGTAGGAACTGACCGTGTAGTCCCAGCTCACATGGTTTAAGAGTATGACGATAATTTGTCAAAATCACACTTAGACTTAAAAACAAGCTGTTAACGGGTAAAAACCCAAACCAACCCCGAAACGACCCCGTAGGAGGCTCGAACACCTCGCACGGGACCAATACAACTTGTAGGAACTGACCGCGTAATCCCGGGTCACCCGGTTTGAGAGTATGACAATAATTTGCAAAAATCATGACTTAAACTTAAAAACAAGTCGTTAAAGTGTGAAAACCCAAACCAGCCCCCAAACGACCCTGTACGAGGAACGAACACCTCGCACGGGACCAATGCAACTTGTACGAACTGACCGCGTAGTCCCGGGCCTCCTGGTTTGAGAGTACGACAATAATTTGCAAAAATCACCACTTAGATATAAAAACAAGGCGTTAAATCATGAAAACCAAAAGCAGCCCCCAAACGACCTCATAGGTGGCACGAACACCTCGCACGGGACCAATGCAACTTGTACAAATTAACCGCGTAGTCTCAGGTCTCCCGGTTTGAGAGTATGATGATAGTTTGCAAAAATCACACTTAGATTTAAAAACAAGCCGTTAAAGGGTTAAAACCCAAACCAACCCCCAAACGGCCACGTAGGAGGCACCAACACCTCGTACGTGACCAATGCAACCTGTAGGAACTGACCGTGTAGTCCCGGGCAACCTGGTTTGAGAGTATGACAATAATTTGAAAAAATACCACTTAGACTTAAAAATAAGGCGTTAAATCGTGAAAACCCAAACCAGCCCCCCAAACGACCTCGTAGGAGGCACGAACACCTCGCATGGGACCAATGTAACTTGTAGGAACTTATTCCGTAGTCCCGGGTCTCTCGATTTGAGAGTATGACGATAATTTGTAAAATTCACACTTACACTTAAAAATAAGTCCTTGAAGGGTGCAAACCCAAACTAGCCCCCAAACGACCCCGTAGGAGGCACGAACACCTCGTACGGGACCAATTCAACTTGTAGGAATTGATCGCGTAGTCCCGGCTCTCCCGGTTTGTGAGTATGACGATAATTTGCAAATATCACCACTTAGACTTAAAAATAAGGCGTTAAAGCGCGAAAACCCAAACTAGCCCCCAAACGACCTCGTAGGTGGCACGAACACCTCCCACGGGACCAATGCAACTTGTACAAATTGACCGCGTAGTCTCGGGTCTCCCGATTTGAGAGTATGACGATAATTTGCAAAAATCACACTTAGACTTAAAAATAAGCCGTTAAAGGGTTAAAACCCAAACCAGCCCCCAAACGACCCTGTACGAGGCACGAACACCTCCCACGGGACCAATGCAACTTGTTGAAACTGACCGCGTAGTCCCGGTCCTCCTGGTTTGAGAGTATGACAATAATTTGCAAACATCACCACTTAGACTTAAAAACAAGGCGTTAAATCGTGAAAACCCAAACGAGCCCCCAAACGACCTCGTAAGAGGCACGAACACCTCGCACGGGACCAATGTAACTTGTAGGAACTGATTCCGTAGTCCCGGGTCTCTCGGTTTGAGAGTATGACGATAATTTGAAAAAATCACACTTAGACTTAAAAATAAGCCCTTAAAGGGTGAAAACCAAAACTGACCCCAAACGACCCCGTAGGAGGCACGAACACCTCGTACGGGACCAATGCAACTTGTAGGAACTGACCGCGTAGTCTCGGGTCTCCCGGTTTGTGAGTATGACGATAATTTCAAAAAATCACCACTTAGACTTAAAAATAAGGCATTAAAGCCCGAAAACCCAAACCAGCCCCCAAACGACCTCGTAGGTGGCACGAACACCTCGCACGGGACCAATGCAACTTGTACAAATTAACCGCGTAGTCTCAGGTCTCCCGGTTTGAGAGTATGATGATAATTTGCAAAAATCACACTTAGACTTAAAAACAAGCCGTTAAAGGGTTAAACCCCAAACCAGCCCCCCAAACGGCCACGTAGGAGGCACTAACACCTCGCACGTGACCAATGCAACCTGTAGGAACTGACCGTGTAGTCCCAGCTCACATGGTTTAAGAGTATGACGATAATTTGTCAAAATCACACTTAGACTTAAAAACAAGCTGTTAACGGGTAAAAACCCAAACCAACCCCGAAACGACCCCGTAGGAGGCTCGAACACCTCGCACGGGACCAATACAACTTGTAGGAACTGACCGCGTAATATCGGGTCTCCCGGTTTGAGAGTATGACAATAATTTGTAAAAATACCACTTAGACTTAAAAACAAGGCGTTAAATCGTGAAAATCCAAACCAGCCCCCAAACGACCTCGTAAGAGGCACGAACTCCTCGCACGGGACCAATGTAACTTGTAGGAACTGATTCCGTAGTCCCGGGTCTCTCGGTTTGAGAGTATGACGATAATTTGTAAAATTCACACTTAGACTTAAAAATAAGTCCTTAAAGGGTGAAAACCCAAACTAGCCCCCAAACGACCCCGTAGGAGGCACGAACACCCCGTACGGGACCAATGCAACTTGTAGGAACTGACCGTGTAGTCCCGGGTCTCCCGATTTGTGAGTATGACGATAATTTGCAAATATCACCACTTAGACTTAAAAACAAGGCGTTAAAGCACGAAAACCCAAACCAACCCCCAAACGACCTCGTAGGTGGCACGAACACCTCGCACGGGACCAATGCAACTTGTACAAATTGACCGCGTAGTCTCGGGTCTCCCGGTTTGAGAGTATGAGGATAATTTGCAAAAATCACACTTAGACTTAAAAATAAGTCGTTAAATGGTTAAAACCCAAACCAGCCCCCAAACGACCCCGTAGGAGGCACGAACACCTCGCACGTGACCAATGGAACTTGTAGGTTCTGACCGTGTAGTCCCAGCTCACACGATTTAAGAGAATGACGATAATTTGACAAAATCACACTTAGACTTAAAAACAAGCCATTAACGGGTTAAAACCCAAACCAACCCCCAAACGACCCCGTAGGAGGCACGAACACCTCGCACGGGACCAATGCAACTTGTAGGAACTGACCGCGAAGTCCCGGGTCTCTCGGTATGAGAGTATGATGATAATTTGCAAAAATCACCACTTAGACTTAAAAACAAGGCGTTAACTCGTGAAAACCCAAACTAGGCCCCAAACGACCCCGTAGGAGGCACGAACACCTCGCACGGGACCAATGCAACTTGTAGGAATAGATTGCGTAGTATCGAGTCTCTCAGTTTGAGAGTGTGACGATAATTTACAAAAATCACACTTAGACTTAAAAACAAGCCGTTAAAGGGTAAAAACCCAAACTAGCCCCCAAATGGCCCCGTAGGTGGCACGAACACCTCGCACGGGACCAATGCAACTTGTAGGAACTGACCGCGTAGTCCCAGCTCACACGGTTTGAGAGTATGATGATCATTTGCCAAAATCACCCTTAGACTTGAAAACAAGCCGTTAACGGGTAAAAACCCAAACCAGCCCCCAAACAACCCCGTAGGAGGCACAAACACCTCGCACCGGACCAATGCAACTTTTAGGAACTGATCGCGTAGTCGCGGGTCTCCCGATTTCAGAGTATGATGATAATTTGCAAAAATTGCACTTAGACTTCAAAACAAGCCGTTAAAGGGTGAAAACCCACACCATCCCGACAATAACCCCATGAGAGGCACGTAAACCTCGCATGGGACGAATGCAACTTGTAGGAACTCACCGTGTAGTCTAGGGTCTCCCGGTTTGAGAGTTTGATGATAATTTACAAAAATCACCACTTAGATTTAAAAATAATTTGTTAAAGGGTGAAAACCCTAACCATCCACCAAAAGACCCCGTACGAGGCAAGAACACCTCGTACGGGACCAATGCAACTTGTAGGAACTGACCGCGTAGTCCCGACTATCCCGGTTTGAGAGTATGACGATAATTTGCAAAAATCACCACTTAGACTTAAAAACAAGTCGTTAAAGAGTGAAAACCCAAACCAGTCCCCTAAACGACCCCATAGGAGGCACAAACACCTCGCACGGGACCAATGCAACTTGTAGGAACTGACCGCATAGTCCCGGGTCTCTCGGTTTGAGAGTATGACGATAATTTGGGAAAATAACACTTAGACTTAAAAACAAGTCGTTAAAGGGTTAAAACCCAAAACGGCCCCGTAGGAGGCACGAACACCTCGCACGTGACCAATGTAACTTGTAAGAACTGACCGCATAGTCCCAGCTCACACAGTTTACGAGTATGACGATAATTTGTCAAAATCACACTTAGACTTAAAAACAAGCCGTTAACGGGTAAAAACCCAAACCAACCCCCAAACGACCCCGTAGGAGGCACGAACACCTCGCACGGGACCGATACAACTTGTAGGAACTGACCGCGTAGTCGCGGGTCTCCCGGTTTGAGAGTATGACAATAATTTACAAAAATCACCACTTAGACTTAAAAACAAGCCCTTAAAGTGTTAAAACCCAAACCAGCCCCCAAACGACCCTGTACGAGGCACGAACACCTCGCACGGGACCAATGCAACTTGTAGGAACTGACCGCGTAGTCCCGGGCCTTCTGGTTTGAGAGTATGACAATAATTTGCAAAAATCACCACTTAGACCTAAAAACAAGGCGTTAAATCGTGAAAACCCAAACCAGCTCCCAAACGACCTCGTAGGAGGCACGAACACCTCGCACGCGACGAATGTAACTTATAGGAACAGATTCCGTAGTCCCGGGTGTCTCGGTTTGAGAGTATGACAATAATTTTAAAAAATCACACTTAGACTTTAAAACAAGCCCTTAAAGGCTGAAAACCCAAACTGGCCCCCAAACGACCTCGTAGGTGGCACGATCACCTCGCACGGGACCAATGCAACTTGTACAAATTAACCGCGTAGTCTCGGGTCTCCCGGTTTGAGAGTATGATGATAATTTGCAAAAATCACACTTAGACTTAAAAACAAGTCGTTGAAGGGTTAAAACCCAAACCAGCCCCCAAACGGCCCCGTAGGAGGCACTAACACCTCGTACGTGACCAATGCAACCTGTAGGAACTGACCGTGTAGTCCCAGCTCATACGGTTTGAGAGTATAACGATAATTTGCAAAATCACACTTAGACTTAAAAACAAGCCGTTAACGGGAAAAAACCCAAACCAACCCCCAAACGACCCCGTAGGAAGCACAAACACCTCGCACGGGACCAATGCAACTTGTAGGAACTGACCGCGAAGTCCTGGGTCTCTCGGTATGAGAGTATGATGACAATTTGAAAAAATCACCACTTATACTTAAAAACAAGGCGTTAACTCGTGAAAACCCAAACCAGGCCCCAAACGACCCCGTAGGAGGCACGAACACCTCGCACGGGACCATTTAAACTTGTAGGAATAGATTGCGTGATACCGGGTCTCTCAGTTTGTGAGTATGACGACAATTTGCAAAAATCACACTTAGACTTAAAAACAAGACGTTAAAGGGTGAAAACACAAACTAGCCCCCAAATGGCCCCGTAGGTGCAGGAACACCTCGCACGGGACCAACGCAGCTTGTAGGAACTGACCGCGTTGTCGCAGCTCACACGATTTGTGAGTATGACGATAATTTGCAAAAATCACCACTTACTCTTAAAAATAAGGCGTTTAAGTGTGAAAACCCAAACTAGCCCCCAAACGACCCCGTAGGAGGCACTAACACCTCGGACGGGACCAATGCAACTTGTAGGAACTTACCGCGTAGTCCCGGGTTTCCCAATTTTCGAGTATGACAACAATTTTCAAAAATCATACTTAGACTTAAAAATAAGCCGTTAAAGGGTGAAAACTGAAACCAGCCCCCAAACGACCCTGTAGGAGGCACGAACACCTCGCACGGGACCAATGCAATTTGTAGGAACGGATCGCGTAGTCCCGGGTCTCCCGGTTTGAGAGTATAACGATAATTTGTAAAAATCACACTTAGACTTTAAAACAAGCCATTAAAGGGTGAAAACCCCAACCAACCACCAAACGACCCCGTACGAGGCATGAGCACCTCGCTCCGATCCAACGTAACTTATAGGAATAGGCCGCATTGCCCCGGGTATCTCGGTTTGAGAGTATGATGATAATTTGAAAAAATCACACTTAGACTTAAAAATGAGCCGTTAAAGGGTGAAAACCCAAACTAACCTCCAACAACCCTGTACGAGGCATAAACACCTCATACGGGACCAATGCAACTTATAGGAACTGACCACGTAGTCCCGGGTCTCCCAGTTTGAGAGTATGACGATAATTTGCAAAAATCACACTTTGACTTAAAAACAAGCCGTTAAAGGGTTAAAACCCAAACCAACCCCCAAACGGTCCCGTAGGAGGCACGAACACCTCGCACGTGACCAATGCAACTTGTAGGAACTGACCGCGTAGTCCCAGCTCACACGGTTTAAGAGTATGATGATAATTTGTCAAAATCTCACTTAGACATAAAAACAAGCCGTTAACAGGTAAAAACCCAAACCAACCCCCAAACAACCCCGTAGGAGGCGCGAACACCTCGTACGAGACCAATGCAACTTGAGGAACTGACCGCATAGTCCCGGGTATCCCGATTTGATACTACGACAATAATTTGCAAAAATCACCACTTAGACTTGAAAAAAAGTCGTTAAAGTGTGAAAACCCAAACCAGACTCCAAACGACCGTGTACGAGGCACGAACACCTCTCACGGGACCAATGTAACTTGTAGGAACTGACCGCGTAGTCCCAGCTCACACGATTTAAGAGTATGACGATAATTCGTCAAAATCACACTTATACTTAAAAACAAGCCGTTAACGGGTAAAAACCCAAACCAACCTCCAAACGACCCCGTAGGAGGCACGAACACCTCGCACGGGACCAATGCAACTGGTAGGAACTGACCGCGTAGTCCCGGGTCTCCCAGTTTGAGAGTATGACAAAAATTTGCAAAAATCACCACTTAGACTTAAAAACAAGCCGTTGAAGTGTGAAAACCCAAACCAGCCCTCAAACGACCATGTACGAGGCACGGACACCTCGCACGGTACCAATGCAACTTGTAGGAATTGACCACGTAGTCCCGGGCCTCTTGGTTTGAGAGTATGACAATACTTTTCAAAAATCACGCCTTAGACTTAAAAACTAGGCATTAAAGCGTGAAAACCCAAACCAGCCCCCAAACGACCTCGTAGGTGGCACGAACAGCTCTCACAGGACCAACGCAACTTGTACAAATTGACCGCATAGTCTCGGGTCTCCCTGTTTGAGAGTATGATGATAATTTGCAAAAATCACACTTAGACATAAAAACAAGCCGTTAAAGGGTTAAAACCCAAACCAACCCCCAAACGGCCCCGTAGGAGGCACGAACACCTCGCACGTGACCAATGCAACTTGTAGGAACTGACCGCGTAGTCCCAGCTCACACAGTTTAAGAGTATGACGATAATTTGTCAAAATCACACTTAGACTTAAAAACAAGCCGTTAACGGGTAAAAACCCAAACGAACACCCAAACGACCCCCTAGGAGGCACGAACACCTCGCACGGGACCATTGCAACTTGTAGGAACTGACCGCATAGTCCTGGGTCTTTCGGTATGAGAGTATGATGATAATTTGCAAAAATTGCACTTAGACTTAAAAACAAGCCGTTAAAGGGTGAAAACCCAAACCAGCCCCCAAACAACCCCGTGACAGGTATGAAAACCTCGTACGGGACCATTGCAACATGCAAGAACTTACCGTGTAGTCATGGATCTCCCGATTTGAGAGTATGATGATAATTTACGAAAATCACCACTTAGACTTAAAAATAAGGCGTTAAAGGGTGAAAACCCTAACCATCCCCCAAACGACCCCGTATGAGGCAAGAACACCTCGCATGGGACCAATGCAACTTGTAGGAACTGACAACGTAGTCCCGAGTCTCCCGATTTGAGAGTATGACGATAATTTACAAAAATCACCACTTAGACTTAAAAATAAGCTGTTAAAGGATGAATACCCAAACTAGCCCCATATGACCCCCAACGAGGCACGAACACCTCGTACGGGACCAATGCAAATTTTAGGAACTCACCACGTAGTCCCGAGTCTCCCGGTTTGAGAGTATGAAGATAATTTGTGAAAATCACAACTTAGACTTACAAATAAGGCGTTAAAGCGTGAAAAATTAAACTAGCCCCCAAACAACCCCATAGGAGGCACGAACACCTCGCACGGGACCAATCCAACTTGTAGGAACAGACCGCGTAGTCCCGGGTCTCCCGATTTGAGAGTATGACAATAATTTGCAAAAATCACACTTAGACTTAAAAATAAGCCGTTAAAGGGTGAAAACCCAAACCAGCCCCCAAAACGACCCCGTAGGAGGCACGAACACCTCGTACGGGACCAATGCAACTTGTAGGAACTGACCGCGTAGTCCCGGGTCTCTCTGTTTGAGAGTATGACGATAATTTGCAAAAATAACACTTAGACTTAAAAACAAGGCGTTAAAGGGGGAAAACCCAAACCAGGCCCTGAAGGACCCTATAGGGGGCACGAACATCTCGCACGGTACCAATGAAACTTGTAGGAATTGACCGCGTAGTCCCGAGTCTCCTGATTTGAGACTATGATGAAAATTTACAAAAATCACCACTTAGTCTTAAAAATAAGCCGTTAATGGATGAAAACCCAAACCAGCCCCCAAATGACCCCCAACGAGGCACGAACACCTCGTACGGGACCAATGCAAATTTTAGGAACTCACCACGTAGTCCCGATTCTCCCAGTTTGAGAGTATGAAGATAATTTACAAAAATCACAACTTAGACTTAAAAATAAGGCGTTAAAGCGTGAAAACCCAAACTAGCACCCAAACAACCCCGTAGGAGGCACGAACACCTCGCACGGGACCAATGCAACTTGTAGGAACAGGCCGCGTAGTCCCGGGTCTCCCGATTTAAGAGTATGACAATAATTTGCAAAAATCACACTTAGACTTAAAAATAAGCCGTTAAAGGGTGAAAACCCAAACCAGCCCCCAAACGACCCCGTAGGAGGCACGAACACCTCGTTCGGGACCAATGCAACTTGTAGAAACTGATCGCGTAGTCCCGGGTCCCCCGGTTTGAGAGTATGAGGATAATTTGCAAAAATCGCACTTAGACTTAAAAATAAGTCGTTAAAGGGTGAAAACTCAAACCACTCCCAAACGACCCCGCACGAGGCACGAACATCTCGCACGGGACTAATGAAACTTGTAGGAACTGACAGTGTAGTCCCGAGTCTACCGATTTGGGAGTGTGACATTAATTTTCAAAAATCGCTACTTAGACTTAGAAAAAGCCGCTAAAGGGTGAAAACCCAAAGCAGCCCCCAAATGACCCCGTTGGAGGCGCGCACACCTCGTACGGGACCAATGAAACTTATAGTAATATGTCGCGTAGCCCCGGGTCTCTCGGTTTGAGAGTATGATGATTATTTGCAAAAATCTCACTTAGACTTAAAAACGAGCCGTTAAAGGGTGAAAACCCAAACTAGCCCTAAAACGACCCCGTACGAGGCACGAACACCTCGTACGGGACCAACGCAACTTGTAGGAACTGACCACGTAGTCTCGGGTCTCCCGGTTTGAGAGTATGACGATAATTTGTAAAAATCACCACTTAGACTTGAAAATAAGGCGTTAAAGCGTGAAAACCCAAACCAGCCCCAAAACGACCCCGTAGGAGGCACGGACACCTCGTACGGGACCAATTCAACTTGTTAGAACTGAACGAGTAATCCCGGGTCTCCCAATTTGAGAGTATGCCGATAATTTGTAAAAATAACACTAAGACTTAAAAAAAAGCTGTTAAAGGCTAAAAACCCAAACCATCCCGCAAATGACCCTGTAGGAGGCACGAACACCTCGCACGGGACCAATGCAAGTTGTACGAACTAACCACATGGTTTCGGGTCTCCCGATTTGAGAGTCTGACGATCCTTTGCAAAAATCACCACTTAGACATAAAAACAAGGCGTTAAAGGGTGAAAACCCAAACCAGCCCCAAAACGATCCCGTAGGAGGCACGAACACCTCGCACGGAACCAATGCAACCTATAGGAACTGACCGCGTAATCCGGGGTCTCCCGATTTGAGAGTATGACGATAATTTGTAAAAATAACACTAAGACTTAAAAACAAGCCGTTAAAGGTTGAAAACCCAAACCATCCCCCAAATGACCCTGTAGGAGGCACGAACACCTCGCACGGGACCAATGCAAGTTGTACGAACTAACCACATAGTCCCGGGCCTCCCGTTTTGAGAGTTTGACGATAATTTGCAAAAATCACCACTTAGACTTAAAAATAAGCCGTTAAAGGGTGAAAACCCAAACTAGCCCCCAAACGACCCCATAGGAGGCATGACCACCTCGCACGGGACCAATGCAACCTATAGGAACTGACTGCGTTGTCCAGGGTCTCTCGGTTTGAGAGTATGATGATAATTTTCAAAAAGCACACTTAGATTTAAAAATAAGGCGTTAAAGAGTGAAAACCAAAATCAGACCCCAAACCCCCCGTAGGATGCTAGAACACCTCGCACGGGACCAATGCAACTTGTAGGAACTGACCGCATAGTCCCGGATCTCTCGGTTTGAGAGTATGACGATAATTTGCAAAAATCACCACTTAGACTTAAAAATAAGCCGTTAAAGGGTGAAAACCCAAACCAACCCCCAAATGACCCTGTACGAGGCACGAACACCTCGTACGGGACCAATGCAACTTGTAGGAACTCATCACGTAGTCTCGGGTCTCCCGGTTTGAGAGTATGATGATAATTTGATAAAATCACCACTTGGGCTTAAAAACAAGGCGTTAAAGCGTGAAAACCCAAACTAGCCCCCAAACGACCCCGTAGGAGGCACGAAGACCTCGCACGGGACCAATGCAACTTGTAGGAACTGACCGAGTAGTCCCGGGTATCTAGGTTTGAGAGTATGACAATAATTTTCAAAAATCACCACTTGGACTTAAAAACAAGCCGTTAAAGTGTGAAAATCCAAACAAGCCCCCAAACAACCCTGTATGATGCACGAACACCTCGCACGGGACCAATGCAACTTGTAGGAACTGACTGCGTAGTCCCGGGCCTCCTGGTTGGAAAGTATGACAATAATTTGCAAAAATCACCACTTAGACTTAAAAATAAGGCGTTAAATCGTGAAAACCAAAACCAGCCCCCAAACGACCCCGTAGGTGGCACGAACACCTCGCACGAGACTAATGTAACTTGTAGGAACAAATTGCGTAGTCCCGAGTCTCTCGGTTTGAGAGTATGACAATAATTTTCAAAAATCACCACTTAGACTTAAAAAAAGCCGTGAAAGTGTGAAAACCCAAACAAGCCACCCAAACGACCCTGTACGATGCACAAACACCTCGCCCGGACCAATGCAACTTGTAGGAACTCACCGCGTAGTCCCGGGCCTCCTGGTTTGAGAGTATGACAATAATTTTCAATAATCACCACTTAGACATAAAAATAAGGCGCAAAATCGTGAAAACCCAAACGGCCCCGTAGGAGGCACGAACACCTCGCACGGGACCAATGTAACTTGTAGGAACAGAGTGCGTAGTTCCGAGTCTCTCGGTTTCAGAGTATGACGATAATTTGCAAAAAACACACTTAGACTTAAAAACAAGCCGTTAAAGGGTGAAAACCCAAACTAGCCTCCAAACGACCCCGTAGGCGGCACAAACACCTCGTACGGGACCAATACAACTTGTAGGAACTGACCGCGTAGTCCCGGGTCTCCCGATTTGTGAGTATGATGATAATTTGGAAAAATCACCAGTTAGACTTAAAAACAAGGCGTTAAAGCGTGAAAACTCAAACCAGCCTCCAAACGACCTCGTAGGTGGCACGAACACCTCGCACGGGACCAATGCAACTTGTACGAATTGACCGCGTAGTCCCGGGTCTCCCTATTTGAGAGTATGACGATAATTTGCAAAAATCACACTTAGACTTAAAAACAAGTCGTTAAAGGGTTAAAACACAAACCAACCCCAAAACGGCCGCGTACGAGGCACGAACACCTGTACGTGACCAATGCAACTTGTAGGTACTGACCGCGTAGTCCCAGCTCACATGGTTTAAGAGTAAGAAGATAATTTGTCCAAATCACAATTAAACTGAAAAATAAGTCGTTAACGGGTAGAAACCCGAACCAACCTCCAAACGACCCCATATGAGGCACGAACACCTCGTACGGGACCAATGCAAATTTCAGGAACTCGCCACGTAGTCCCGAGTCTCCCGGTTTGAGAGTATGAAGATAATTTGCAAAAATCATAACTTAGACTTAAAAATAAGGCGTTAAAGCGTGAAACCCCAAACTAGCCCCCAAACAACCCCGTAGGAGGCACGAACACCTCGCACGGGACCAATACAACTTGTAGGAACAGACCACGTAGTCTGGGGTCTCCCGATTTGAGAGTATGACAATAATTTGCAAAAATCACACTTAGACATAAAAATAAGCCGTTAAAGGGTGAAAACCCAAACCAGCCCCCAAACGACCCCGTAGGAGGGACGAACACCTCGCACGGGACCAATACAACTTGTAGAAACTGATCGCGTAGTCCCGGGTCTCCCGGTTTGAGAGTATGACGATAATTTGAAAAAATCACACTTAGACTTAAAAATAAGCCGTTAAAGGGTGAAAACCCAAACCACCCCCAAACGACCCCGTACGAGGCATGAACACTCGTACAGGACCATTGCAACTTGTAGGAACTGACCGTGTAGTCCCGAGTCTACCGATTTGGGAGTATGACATTAACTTTCAAAAATCGCCACTTAGACTTAAAAACAAGCCGTTAAAGGGTGAAAACCCAAACCAGCCCCCAATGACCCCGTTGGAGGCCCAATCCTTGTACGGGACCAATGCAGCTTATAGTAATAGGTCGCGTAGCCCCGGGTCTCTCGATTTGAGAGTATGATGATAATTTGCAAAAATCACACTTAGACTTAAAAATGAGCCGTTAAAGGGTGAAAACCCAAACTAGCCCCCAAACGACCCCGTACGAGGCACGAACACCTCGTACGGGACCAATGCAACTTGTAGGAACTGACCACGTAGTCTCGGGTCTCCCGGTTTGAGAGTATGACGATAATTTGTAAAATCACCACTTAGACTTGAAAATAAGGCGTTAAAGCTTCAAAACCCAAACCAGCCCCCAAACAACCTCGTAGGAGGCACGAACACCTCGCACGGGACCAATGCAACCTGTACGAACTGACCTCGTAGTCCTGGGTGTCCCGGTTTGAGAGTATGATCATAATTTGCAAAAATAACACATGACTTAAAAACAAGCCGTTAAAAGGTGAAAACCCAAACCACCCCCAAACGACCCCGTAGGAGGCACGAGCACCTCGCACAGGACCAATCAAACTTGTAGAAAATGATCGCGTAGTCCCGGGTCTCCCAGTTTGAGAGTATGATGATAATTTGTAAAAATCACCACTTAGACTTAAAAATAAGGCGTTAAAGCATGAAAAGCCAAACAATCCCAAAAATGACCCCGTAGGAGGAACGAACACCTTGCACGGGACCAATGCAACTTGTAGGAACTGACCGAGTAGTCCCGGGTCTCCCGATTTGAGAGTATGATGATAATTTGTAAAAATAACACTAAGACTTAAAAACAAGCCGTTAAAGAGTGAAAACCCAAACCAGACCCCAAACCCCCCGTAGGATGCAAGAACACCTCGCACGGGACCAATGCAACTTGTAGGAACTGGTCGCATAGTCCCGGATATCTCGGTTTGAGAGTATGACAATAATTTGCAAAAATCACCACTTAGACTTAAAAATAAGCCGTTAAAGGGTGAAAACCCAAACCAACCCCCAAATGACCCCGTACGAGGCACGAACACCTCGTACGGGACCAACGCAACTTGTAGGAACTGACCACGTAGTTTCGGGACTCCCGGTTTGAGAGTATGCTGATAATTTGATAAAATCACCACTTGGGCTTAAAAACAAGGCGTTAAATCGTGAAAATCCAAACCAGCCCCCAAACGACCCCGTAGGAGGCACGAACACCTCGCACAGGAACAATGCAACTTGTAGGAACAGACAGCGTAGTCCCGAGTCTCCCGATTTGAGAGTATGACGATGGTTTACAAAAATCACCACTTAGACTTAAAAATAAGCCGTTAAAGGATGAAAACCCAAACTAGCCCCCAAATGACCCCTAACGAGGCACGAACACCTCGCACGGGACCAATGAAAATTTTAGGAACTCACCACGTAGTCCCGAGTCTCCTGGTTTGAGAGTATGATGATAATTTGCAAAAATCACACTTAGCCTTAAAAACAAGCCATTAAAGGGTTAAAACCCAAACCAGTCTCCTAACGGCCACGTAGGAGGCACTAACACCTCGCACGTGACCAATGCAACCTGTAGGAACTGACCGTGTAGTCCCGGGCAACCTGGTTTGAGAGTATGACAATAATTTGAAAAAATACCACTTAGACTTAAAAACAAGGCGTTAAATCGTGAAAACCCAAACGAGCCCCCAAACGACCTCGTAAGAGGCACGAACACCTCGCACGGGACCAATGTAACTTGTAGGAAATGATTCCGTAGTCCCGGGTCTCTCGGTTTGAGAGTATGACGATAATTTGTAAAATTCACACTTAGACTTAAAAATAAGTCCTTAATGGGTGAAAACCCAAACTAGCCCCCAAACAACCCCGTAGGAGGCACGAACACCTCGTACGGGACCAATGCAATTTGTAGGAACTGACCGTGTAGTCCCGGGTCTCCCGATTTGTGAGTATGATGATAATTTGCAAATATCACCACTTAGACTTAAAAACAAGGCGTTAAAGCGCGAAAACACAAACCAGCCCCCAAACGACCTCGTAGGTGGCACGAACACCTCGCACGGGACCAATGCAACTTGTACAAATTGACCGCGTAGTCTCGGCTCTCCCGGTTTGAGAGTATGAGGATAATTTGCAAAAATCACACTTAGACTTAAAAATAAGTCGTTAAATGGTTAAAACCCAAACCAGCCCCCAAACGGCCCCGTAGGAGGCACGAACACCTCGCACGTGACCAATGCAACTTGTAGGTGCTGACCGTGTAGTCCCAGCTCACACGGTTTATGAGTATGATGATAATTTGACAAAATCACACTTAGACTTAAAAATAAGCCATTAACGGGTTAAAACCCAAACCAACCCCCAAACGACCCCGTAGGAGGCACGAACACCTCGCACGGGACCAATGCAACTTGTAGGAACTGACCGCGAAGTCCCGGGTCTCTCGGTATGAGAGTATGATGATAATTTGAAAAAAACACCACTTAGACTTAAAAACAAGGCGTTAACTCGTGAAAACCCAAACTAGGCCCCAAATGACCCCGTAGGAGGCACGAACATCTCGCACGAGACCAATGCAACTTGTAGGAATAGATTGCGTAGTATCGAGTCTCTCAGTTTGAGAGTATGACAATAATTTACAAAAATCACACTTAGACTTAAAAACAAACCGTTAAAGGGTAAAAACCCAAACTAGCCCCCAAATGGCCCCATAGGTGGCACGAACACCTCGCACGGGACCAACGCAACTTGTAGAAACTGATCGTGTAGTCCCAGCTCACACGGTTTGAGAGTATGATGATCATTTGCCAAAATCACCCTTAGACTTGAAAACAAGCCGTTAACGGGTAAAAACCCAAACCAGCCCCCAAACAACCCCGTAAGAGGCACGAACACCTCGCACGGGACCAATGCAACTTTTAGGAACTGATCGCATAGTCGCGGGTCTCTCGATTTGAGAGTATGATGATAATTTGCAAAAATTGCACTTAGACTTCAAAACAACCCGTTAAAGGTTGAAAACCCATACCATCCCGACAATAACCCCATGAGAGGCACGAAAACCTCGCATGGGACCAATGCAACTTGTAGGAACTGACCGTGTAGTCTAGGGTCTCCCGGTTTGAGAGTTTGATGATAATTTACAAAAATCACCACTTAGATTTAAAAATAATTTGTTAAAGGGTGAAAACCCTAACCATCCACCAAAAGACCCCGTACGAGGCAAGAACACCTCGTACGGGACCAATGCAACTTGTAGGAACTGACCGCGTAGTCCCGAGTATCTCGGTTTGAGAGTATGACGATAATTTGTAAAAATCACCACTTAGACTTAAAAACAAATCGTTAAAGAGTGAAAACCCAAACCAGGCCCCTAAACGACCCCGTAGGAGGCACAAACACCTCGCACGGGACCAATGCAACTTGTAGGAACTGACCGCGTAGTCCTGGGTCTCTCGGTTTGAGAGTATGACGATAATTTGGGAAAATAACACTTAGACTTAAAAACAAGTCGTTAAAGGCATAAAACCCAAAATGGCCCCGTAGGAGGCACGAACACCTCGCACGTGACCAATGCAACTTGTAGGACCTGACCGCGTAGTCCCAGCTCACACAGTTTAAGAGTATGACGATAATTTGTCAAAATCACACTTAGACTTAAAAACAAGCCGTTAACGGGTAAAAACCCAAACCAACCCCCAAACGACCCCGTAGGAGGTACGAACACCTCGCACGGGACCAATACAACTTGTAGGAACTGACCGCGTAGTCCCGGGTCTCCCGGTTTGAGAGTATGACAATAATTTACAAAAATCACCACTTAGACTTAAAAATAAGTCGTTAAAGCGTGAAAACCCAAACCAGCCCCCAAACGACCCTGTACGAGGCACGAACACCTCGCACGGGACCAATGCAACTTGTAGGAACTGACCGCGTAGTCCCGGGCCTCCCGGTTTGTGAGTATGACGATAATTTTGAAAAATAACCACTTAGACTTAAAACTAAGGCGTTAAAGCCCGAAAACCCAAACCAGCACCCAAATGACCTCGTAGGTGGCACGAACACCTCGCACGGGACCAATGCAACTTGTACAAATTAATCGCGTAGTCTCGGGTCTCCCGATTTGAGAGTATGATGATAATTTGCAAAAATCACACTTAGACTTAAAAACAAGTCGTTGAAGGGTTAAAACCCAAACCAGCCCCCAAACGGCCCCGTAGGAGGCACTAACACCTCGTACGTGACCAATGCAACCTGTAGGAACTGACCGTGTAGTCCCAGCTCATACGGTTTAAGAGTATAACGATAATTTGCAAAATCACACTTAGACTTAAAAACAAGCCGTTAACGGGAAAAAACCCAAACCAACCCCCAAATGACCCCGTAGGAGGCACAAACACCTCGCACGGGACCAATGCAACTTGTAGGAACTGACCGCGAAGTCCTGGGTCTCTCGGTATGAGAGTATGATGACAATTTGAAAAAATCACCACTTATACTTAAAAACAAGGCGTTAACTCGTGAAAACCCAAACCATGCCCCAAACGACCCCGTAGGAGGCACGAACACCTCGCACGGGACCAATTAAACTTGTAGGAATAGATTGCGTGATACCGGGTCTCTCAGTTTGTGAGTATGACGACAATTTGCAAAAATCACACTTAGACTTAAAAACAAGCTGTTAAAGGGTGAAAACCCAAACTAGCCCCCAAATGGCCCCGTAGGTGGCAGGAACACCTCGCACGGGACCAACGCAGCTTGTAGGAACTGACCGCGTTGTCCCAGCTCACACGATTTGTGAGTATGACGATAATTTGCAAAAATCACCACTTACTCTTAAAAATAAGGCGTTTAAGTGTGAAAACCCAAACTATCCCCCAAACGACCCCGTAGGAGGCACTAACACCTCGGACGGGACCAATGCAACTTGTAGGAACTGACCGCGTTGTCCCAGGTTTCCCAATTTTTGAGTATGACAATAATTTGCAAAAATCATACTTAGACTTAAAAATAAGCCGTTAAAGGGTGAAAACTGAAACCAGCCCCCAAAACGACCCCGTAGGAGGCACGAACACCTCGCACGGGACCAATGCAATTTGTAGGAACTGATCGCGTAGTCCCGGGTCTCCCGGTTTGAGAGTATGACGATAATTTGCAAAAATCACACTTAGACTTTAAAACAAGCCGTTTAAGGGTGAAAACCCCAACCAGCCACCAAACGACCCCGTACGAGGCATGAGCACCTCGCTCCGATCCAACGTAACTTATAGGAATAGGCCACATAGCCCCGGATATCTCGGTTTGAGAGTATGATGATAATTTGAAAAAATCACACTTAGACTTAAAAATGAGCCGTTAAAGGGTGAAAACCCAAACTAGCCTCCAACGACCATGTACGAGGCACGAACACCTCATACGGGACCAATACAACTTATAGGAACTGACCACGTAGTCCCGGGTCTCCCGGTTTGAGAGTATGATGATAATTTGCAAAAATCACACTTTTACTTAAAAATAAGCCATTAAAGGGTTAAAACCCAAACCAACCTCCAAACGGTCCCGTAGGAGGCACGAACACCTCGCACGTGACCAATGCAACTTGTAGGAACTGACCGCGTAGTCCCAGCTCACACGGTTTAAGAGTATGATGATAATTTGTCAAAATCTCACTTAGACATAAAAACAAGCCGTTAACAGGTAAAAACCCAAGCCAACCCCCAAACAACCCCGTAGGAGGCACGAACACCTCGCACGAGACCAATGCAACTTGTGGAACTGACCGCATAGTCCCGGGTATCCCGATTTGAGACTACGACAATAATTTGCAAAAATCACCACTTAGACTTAAAAAAAACTCGTTAAAGTGTGAAAACCCAAACCAGCCTCCAAACAACCGTGTACGAGGAACGAACACAACTCACGGGACTAATGTAACTTGTAGGAACTGACGGCGTTGTCCTAGCTCACACGGTTTAAGAGTATGATGATAATTCGTCAAAATCACACTTATACTTAAAAATAAGCCGTTAACGGGTAAAAACCCAAACCAACCCCCAAACGACCCCGTAGGAGGCACGAACACCTCGCACGGGACCAATGCAACTTATAAGAACTGGCCGCGTAGTCCCGGGTCTCCCAATTTGAGAGTATGACAATAATTTGAAAAAATCACCACTTAGACTTAAAAATAAGCCGTTGAAGTGTGAAAACCCAAACTAGCCCTCAAACGACCATGTACGAGGCACGGACACCTCGCACGGGACCAATGCAACTTGTAGGAATTGACCATGTAGTCCCGGGCCTCTTAGTTTGAGAGTATGACAATACTTTTCAAAAATCACCACTTAGACTTAAAAACTAGGCGTTAAAGCGTGAAAACCCAAACTAGCCCCCAAACGACCTCGTAGGTGGCACGAACAGCTCTCACAGGACCAATGCAACTTGTACAAATTGACCGCGTAGTCCCGGGTCTCCCGATTTGAGAGTATGACGATAATTGGCAAAAATCACACTTAGACATAAAAACAAGCCGTTAAAGGGTTAAAACCCCAACCAGCCCCCAAACGGCCCCGTAGGAGGCACGAACACCTCGCACGTGACCAATGCAACTTGTAGGAACTGACCGCATAGTCCCATCTCACACAGTTTAAGAGTATGACGATAATTTGTCAAAATCACACTTAGACTTAAAAACAAGCCGTTAACGGGTAAAAACCCAAACGAACCCCCAAACGACCCCCTAGGAGGCACGAACACCTCGCACGGGACCAATGAAACTTGTAGGAACTGACCGCATAGTCCTGGATCTTTCGGCATGAGAGTATGATGATAATTTGCAAAAATTGCACTTAGAGTTAAAAACAAGCCGTTAAAGGGTGAAAACCCAAACCAGCCCCCAAACAACCCCGGGACAGGTATGAAAACCTCGTACGGGACCACTGCAACATGCACGAACTTACCGTGTAGTCATGGATCTCCCGATTTGAGAGTATGATGATAATTTACGAAAATCACCACTTAGACTTAAAAATAAGGCATTAAATGGTGAAAACCCTAACCATCCCCCAAACGACCCCGTATGAGGCAAGAACACCTCGCATGGGACCAATGCAACTTGTAGGAACTGACAGCTTAGTCCCGAGTCTCCCGATTTGAGAGTATGACGATAATTTACAAAAATCACCACTTAGACTTAATAAGCCGTTAAAGGATGAAAACCCAAACTAGCCCCCAAATGACCCCCAACGAGGCACGAACACCTCGTACGGGACCAATACAAATTTTAGGAACTCACCACGTAGTCCCGAGTCTCCCGGTTTGAGAGTATGAAGATAATTTGCGAAAATCACAACTTACACTTACAAATAAGGCGTTAAAGCGTGAAAAATGAAACTAGCCCCCAAACAACCCCGTAGGAGGCACGAACACCTCGCACGGGACCAATGCAACTTGTAGGAACAGACCGCGTAGTCCCGGGTCTCCCGATTTAAGAGTATGACAATAATTTGCAAAAATCACACTTAGACTTAAAAATGAGCCATTAAAGGGTGAAAACCCAAACCAGCCCCCAAAACGACCCTGTAGGAGGCACGAACACCTCGCACGGGACCAATGCAACTTGTAGGAGCTGACCGCGTAGTCCCGGGTCTCTCTGTTTGAGAGTATGACGATAATTTACAAAAATCACACTTAGACTTAAAAACAAGTCGTTAAAGGGGGAAAACCCAAACCAGCCCCTGAAGGACCCTGTAGGGGGCATGAACACCTCGCACGGTACCAATGCAACTTGTAGGAATTGACCGTTTAGTCCCGAGTCTCCTGATTTGAGACTATGTTGAAAATTTACAAAAATCACCACTTAGGCTTAAAAATAAGCCGTTAATGGATGAAAACCCAAACCAGCCCCCAAATGACCCCCAACGAGGCACGAACAACTCGTACGGGACCAATGCAAATTTTAGGAACTCACCACGTAGTCCCGATTCTCCTAGTTTGAGAGTATGAAGATAATTTACAAAAATCACAACTTAGACTTAAAAATAAGGCGTTAAAGCGTGAAAACCCAAACAACCTTGTAGGAGGCACGAACACCTCGCACAGGACCAATGCAACTTGTAGGAACAGGCCGCGTAGTCCCGGGTCTCCCGATTTAAGAGTATGACAATAATTTGCAAAAATCACACTTAGACTTAAAAATAAGCCGTTAAAGGGTGAAAACCCAAACCAGCCCCCAAACGACCCCGTAGGAGGCACGAACACCTCGTACGGGACCAATGCAACTTGTAGAAACTGATCGCGTAGTCCCGGGTCCCCCGGTTTGAGAGTATGAGGATAATTTGCAAAAATTGTACTTAGACTTAAAACTAAGCCGTTAAAGTGTGAAAACCCAAACCACCCCCAAACGACCCCGTACGAGGCACGAACACCTCGTACGGGACTAATGCAACTTGTAGGAACTGACCGTGTAGTCCCGAGTCTACCGATTTGGGAGTATGACATTAATTTTCAAAAATCGCCACTTAGACTTAGAACAAGCCGCTAAAGGGTGAAAACCCAAAGCAGCCCCCAAATGACCCCGTTGGAGGCGCGCACACCTCGTACGGGACCAATGAAACTTATAGTAATAGGTCGCGTAGCCCCGGGTCTCTCTGTTTGAGAGTATGATGATTATTTGCAAAAATCTCACTTAGACTTAAAAACGAGCCGTTAAAGGGTGAAAACCCAAACTAGCCCCCAAACGACCCCGTACGAGGCACGAACACCTCGTACGGGACCAACGCAACATGTAGGAACTGACCACGTAGTCCCGGGTCTCCCGGTTTGAGAGTATGATGATAATTTGTAAAAGTCACCACTTAGACTTGAAAATAAGGCATTAAAGCATGAAAACCCAAACCAGCCCCAAAACGACCCCGTAGGAGGCACGAACACCTCGTACGGGACCAATGCAACTTGTAAGAACTGATCGAGTAATCCCGGGTCTCCCAATTTGAGAGTATGCCGATAATTTGTAAAAATAACACTAAGACTTAAAAAAAAAGCCGTTAAAGGCTGAAAACGCAAACCATCCCCCAAATGACCCTGTAGGAGGCACGAACACCTCGCACGGGACCAATGCAAGTTGTACGAACTAACCACATGGTTTCGGGTCTCCCGATTTGAGAGTCTGACGATCCTTTGAAAAAATCACCACTTAGACATAAAAACAAGGCGTTAAAGGGTGAAAACCAAACCAGCCCCAAAACGACCCCGTAAGAGGCACGAACACCTCGCACGGGACCAATGCAACCTATAGGAACTGACTGCGTAATCCCAGGTCTCCCGATTTGAGAGTATGACGATAATTTGTAAAAATAACACTAAGACTTAAAAACAAGCCGTTAAAGGTTGAAAACCCAAACCATCCCCCAAATGACCCTGTAGGAGGCACGAACACCTCGCACGGGACCAATGCAAGTTGTACGAACTAACCACATAGTCCCGGGTCTCCCGTTTTGAGAGTCTGACGATAATTTGCAAAAATCACCACTTAGACTTAAAAATAAGCCGTTAAAGGGTGAAAACCCAAACTAGCCCCCAAACGACCCCGTAGGTGGCACGACCACCTCGCACGGGACCAATGCAACCTATAGGAACTGACTGCGTTGTCCAGGGTCTCTCGGTATGAGAGTATGATGATAATTTTCAAAAGGCACACTTAGACTTAAAAATAAGGCGTTAAAGAGTGAAAACCCAAACCAGACCCCAAACCCCCCGTAGGATGCAAGAACACCTCGTACGGGACCAATGCAACTTGTAGGAACTGACCGCATAGTCCCGGATCTCTCGGTTTGAGAGTATGACGATAATTTGCAAAAATCACCACTTAGACTTAAAAATAAGCCGTTAAAGGGTGAAAACCCAAACCAGCCCCCAAATGACCCCGTACGAGGCACGAACACCTCGTACGGGACCAATGCAACTTGTAGGAACTCATCACGTAGTCTCGGGTCTCCCGATTTGAGAGTATGATGATAATTTGATAAAATCACCACTTGGGTTTAAAAATAAGGTGTTAAAGCGTGAAAACCCAAACCAGCCCCCAAACGACCCCGTAGGAGGCACGAACACCTCGCACGGGACCAATGCAACTTGTAGGAACTGACCGAGTAGTCCCGGGTATCTAGGTTTGAGAGTATGACAATAATTTTCAAAAATCACCACTTAGACTTAAAAACAAGCCGTTAAAGTGTGAAAATCCAAACAAGCCCCCAAACGACCCTGTATGATGCACGAACACCTAGCACGGGACCAATGCAACTTGTAGGAACTAACTGCGTAGTCCCGGGCCTCCTGGTTGGAGAGTATGACAATAATTTGCAAAAATCACTACTTAGACTTAAAAATAATGCGTTAAATCGTGAAAACCAAAACCAGCCCCCAAACGACCCCGTAGGTGGCACGAACACCTCGCACGGGACCAATGTAACTTGTAGGAACAAATTGCGTAGTCCCGAGTCTCTCGGTTTGAGAGTATGACAATAATTTTCAAAAATCACCACTTAAACTTAAAAAAAGCCGTGAAAGTGTGAAAACCCAAACAAGCCCCCCAAACGACCCTGTACGATGCACAAACACCTCGCACGGGACCAATGCAACTTGTAGGAACTCACCGCGTAGTCCCGGGCCTCCTGGTTTGAGAGTATGACAATAATTTTCAATAATCACCACTTAGACATTAAAATAAGGCGTTAAATCGTGAAAACCCAAACCAGCCCCCAAACGGTCCCGTAGGAGGCACGAACACCTCGCACGGGACCAATGTAACGTGTAGGAACAGAGTGCGTAGTCCCGAGTCTCTCGGTTTGAGAGTATGACGATAATTTGCAAAAAACTCACTTAGACTTAAAAACAAGCCGTTAAAGGGTGAAAACCCAAACTAGCCCCCAAACGTCCCTGTAGGAGGCACAAAACACCTCGTACGGGACCAATACAACTTGTAGGAACTGACCGCGTAGTCCCGGGTCTCCCGGTTTGTGAGTATGATGATAATTTGCAAAAATCACCAGTTATGACTTAAAAATAAGGCGTTAAAGCATGAAAACCGAAACCAGCCCCCAAACGACCTCGTAGGTGGCACGAACACCTCGCACAGGACCAATGCAACTTGTACGAATTGACCGCGGAGTCCCGGGTCTCCCTATTTGAGAGTATGATAATAATTTGCAAAAATCACACTTAGACTTAAAAACAAGTCGTTAAAGGGTTAAACCCCAAACCAGCCCCCAAACGGCCCCGTACGAGGCACGAACACCTGTACGTGACCAATGCAACTTGTAGGTATTGACCGCGTAGTCCCAGCTCACATGGTTTAAGAGTAAGAAGATAATTTGTCAAAATCACAATTAAACTGAAAAATAAGCCGTTAACGGGTAAAAACCCAAACCAACCCCCAAACGACCCCATATGAGGCACGAACACCTCGTACGGGACCAATGCAAATTTCAGGAACTCACCACGTAGTCCCGAGTATCCCGGTTTGAGAGTATGAAGATAATTTGCAAAAATCACAACTTAGACTTAAAAATAAGGCGTTAAAGCGTGAAACCCCAAACTAGCCCCCAAACAACCCCGTAGGAGGCACGAACACCTCGCACGGGACCAATGCAACTTGTAGGAACAGACCACGTAGTCCGGGGTCTCCCAATTTGAGAGTATGACAATAATTTGCAAAAATCACACTTAGACATAAAAATAAGCCTTTAAAGGATGAAAACCCAAACCAGCCCCCAAACGACCCAGTAGGAGGCACGAACACCTCGCACGGGACCAATGCAACTTGTAGAAACTGATCGCGTAGTCCCGGGTCTCCCGGTTTGAGAGTATGACGATAATTTGAAAAAATCACACTTACTTAAAAATAAGCCGTTAAAGGATGAAAACCCAAACCACCCCCAAACGACCCCGTACGAGGCATGAACACCTCGTACGGGACCAATGCAACTTGTAGGAACTGACCGTGTAGTCCCGAGTCTGCCGATTTTGGAGTATGACTTTAATTTTCAAAAATCGCGACTTAGACTTAAAAACAAGCCGTTAAAGGGTGAAAACCCAAACCAGCCCCCAATGACCCCGTTGGAGGCGCAAACCTTGTACGGGACCAATGCAACTTAGAGTAATAGGTCGCGTAGCCCCGGGTCTCTCGGTTTGAGAGTATGACGATAATTTGCAAAAATCACACTTAGACTTATAAATGAGCCGTTAAAGGGTGAAAACCCAAACTAGCCCCCAAACGACCCCGTACGAGGCACGAACACCTCGTACGGGACCAATGCAACTTGTAGGAACTGACCACGTAGTCTCGGGTCTCCCGGTTTGAGAGTATGATGATAATTTGTAAAATCATCACTTAGACTAGAAAATAAGGCGTTAAAGCTTCAAAACCCAAACCAGCCCCCAAACGACTTCGTAGGAGGCACGAACACCTCGCACGGGACCAATGCAACTTGTACGAACTGACCTCGTAGTCCTGGGTGTCCCGGTTTGAAAGTATGATCATAATTTGCAAAAATAACACATGACTTAAAAACAAGCCGTTAAAAGGTGAACCCCCAACCGACCCCGTAGGAGGCACGAGCACCTCGCACGGGACCAATGAAACTTGTAGGAAATGACCGCGTAGTCCCGGGTCTCCCAGTTTGAGAGTATGATGATAATTTGTAAAAATCACCACTTAGACTTAAAAATATGGCGTTAAAGCATGAAAAGCCAAACCGTCCCAAAAACGACCCCGTAGGAGGCACGAACACCTCGCACGGGACCAATGCAACTTGTAGGAACTGACCGAGTAGTCCCGGGTCTCCCTGATTTGAGAGTATGATGATAATTTGTAAAAATAACACTAAGACTTAAAAACAAGCCGTTAAAGAGTGAAAACCCAAACCAGACCCCAAACCCCCCGTAGGATGCAAGAACACCTCGCACGGGACCAATGCAACTTGCAGGAACTGACCGCATAGTCCCGGATATCTCGGTTTGAGAGTATGAAGATAATTTGCAAAAATCACCACTTAGACTTAAAAATAAGCCGTTAAAGGGTGAAAACCCAAACCATCCCCCAAATGACCCCGTACGAGGCATGAACACCTCGTACGGGACCAATGCAACTTGTAGGAACTGACCACGTAGTTTCGGGTCTCCCGGTTTGAGAGTATGGTGATAATTTGATAAAATCGCCACTTGGGCTTAAAAACAAGTCGTTAAATTGTGAAAATCCACACCAGCCCCCAAACGACCCCGTAGGAGGCACGAACACCTCGCACGGGAACAATGCAACTTGTAGGAACTGACCGCGTAGTCCCGGGTATCTAGGTTTGAGAGTATGACAATAATTTTCAAAAGTCACCACTTAGACTTAAAAACAAGCCGTTAAAGTGTGAAGACCCAAACAAGCCCCCCAAACGGCCCTGTACGATGCACGAACACCTCGCACGGGACCAATGCAACTTGTAGGAACTGACCGCGTAGTCCCGGGCATCCTGGTTTGAGAGTATGACAATAATCTTCAATAATCACCACTTAGACATAAAAATAAGGCGTTAAATCGTGAAAACCCAAACCAGCCCCCAAACGGCCCCGTAGGAGGAACGAACACCTCGCACGGGACCAATGTAACTTGTAGGAACAGAGGGCGTAGTCCCGAGTCTCTCGGTTTGAAAGTATGACGATAATTTGAAAATTCACACTTTGACTTAAAAACAAGATGTTAAAGGGTGAAAAACCAAACTAGCCCCCAAACGACCCCGTAGGAGGCACGAACACCTCGTACGGGACCAATG
The DNA here is from genome assembly GCA_949130495.1 of Sambucus nigra. Taxonomy (NCBI): domain Eukaryota; kingdom Viridiplantae; phylum Streptophyta; class Magnoliopsida; order Dipsacales; family Adoxaceae; genus Sambucus; species Sambucus nigra. The sequence goes on along the minus strand of OX422207.1, from coordinate 350,681,093 downwards.
CAACTCGTAGGAACTGACCGCGTAGTCCCGGGTCTCCCGGTTTGTGAGTATGATGATAATTTGCAAAAATCACCACTTAGACTTGAAAACAAGCCGTTAAAGCCTGAAAACCCAAACCAGTCTCCAAACGACCTCGTAGGTGGCACGAACACCTCGCGCGGGACCAATGCAACTTGTACGAATTGATCGCATAGTCCCGAGTCTCCCTATTTGAGAATATGACGATAATTTGCCAAAATCACACTTAGACTTAAAAACAAGTCGTTAAAGGGTTAAAACCCAAACCAACCCCAAAACGGACCCGTAGGAGGCACGAACACCTCGTACGTGACCAATGCAACTTGTAGGAATTGACCGCGTAGTCCCAGCTCACACGGTTTAAGAGTATGACGATAATTTGTCAAAACCACACTTTGACTTAAAAACAAGTTGTTAAACGGGTAAAAACCCAAACCAACCCCCAAACGACCCCGTTGGAGGCAAGAACACCTCGCACGGGACCAATGCAACTTGTAGGACCTGACCGCATAGTCCCGGATATCCCGGTTTGAGAGTATGACAATAATTTGCAAAAATAACCACTTAGACTTAAAAACAAGTCATTAAAGAGTGAAAACCCAAACCAGCCCACTAACAACCCCGTAGGAGGCACGAACACCTCGCACAGGACCAATGCAACTTGTAGGAACTGATCGCGTAGTACCGGGTCTCTCGGTTTGAGAGTATGATGATAATTTGGAAAAATAACACTTAGACATAAAAACAAGCCGTTAAGCGGTAAAAACCCAAACCAGCCCCCAAATGACCCCGTAGGAGGCACGAACACCTCGCACGGGACCAATGCAACTTGTAGGAACTGACCGCATAGTCCCGAGTCTCACGGTTTGAGAGTATGACGATAATTTAAAAAAATCACCACTTAGACTTAAAAATAAGTTATTTAAGGATGAAAACCCAAACCAGCCCCCAAATGACCCCCAACAAGGCTCGAACACCTCGTACGGGACCAATGCAAATTTTAGGAACTCACCACGTAGTCCCGAGTCTCCCTGTTGGAGAGTATGACGATAATTTGCAAAAATCACAACTTAGACTTAAAAATAAGGCTTAAAGCGTGAAAACCCAAACTAGCCCCCAAATAACCCCGTAGGAGGCACAAACATCTCGCACGGGACCAATGCAACTTGTAGGAACTGACCGCGTAGTCCCGGGTCTCCCGATTTGAGAGTATGACAATAATTTGAAAAAATCACACTTAGACTTAAAAATAAGTCGTTAAAGGGCGAAAACCCAAACCATCCCCCAAACGACCCCGTATGAGGCACGAACACCTCGCACAGGACCAATGCAACTTGTAGAAACTGATCGCGAAGTCCCGGGTCTCCCGGTTTGATAGTATGACGATAATTTGCAAAAATCACACTTAGACTTAAAAACAAGGCATTAAAGGGTGAAAACCCAAACCACACCCCAAACGACCCCGTACAAGGCACGAACACCTCGCACGGGACCAATGTAACTTGTAGGAACAGAATGCGTAGTCCCCAGTCTCTCGGTTTGAGAGTATGAGGATAATTTGAAAATTCACACTTAGACTTAAAAATAAGCTGTTAAAGGGTGAAAACCCAAACTAGCCCCCAAACAACCCCGTAGGAGGCACGAACACCTCGTACGGGACCAATGCAACTTGTAGGAACTGACCGCGTAGTCCCGGGTCTCCCGGTTTGTGAGTATAATGATAATTTGCAAAAATCACCACTCAGACTTAAAAACAAGGCGTTAAAGCGTGAAAACCCAAACCAGACCCCAAACGACCTCATTGGTGGTACGAACACCTCGCACGGGACCAATGCAACTTGTACGAATTGACCGCGTAGTCCCATGTCTCCTTATTTTAGAGTATGACGATAATTTAAAAAAATCACACTTAGACTTAAAAACAAGCCGTTAAAGGGTTAAAACCCAAACCAGACCCCAAACGACCCCGTAGGAGGCACGAACACCTCGCACGTGACCAATGCAACTTGTAGTAATTGACTGCGTAGTCCCAGCTCACACGATTTACGAGTATGACGATAATTTGTCAAAACCACACTTAGACTTAAAAACAAGTTGTTAAACGGGAAAAACCCAAACCAACCCCCAAACGACCCCGTAGGAGGCACGAACACCTCGCACGGGACCAATGCAACTTGTAGGACCTGACCGCGTAGTCTCGGGTCTCTCGGTATGAGAGTATGATGATAATTTGCAAAAATTGCAGTTAGACTTAAAAATAAGCCGTTAAAGGATGAAAACCCAAACTAGCCCCTAAACAACCCCGTGACAGGTACAAAAACCTCGCACGGGACCATTGCAACTTGCAGGAACTTAGCGTGTAGTCCTGGGTCTCTCGATTTTAGAGTATGATGATAATTTACAAAAATCACCACTTAGACTTAAAAATAGGGCGTTAAATGGTGAAAATCAAAACCAGCCCCCAAACGACCCCGTAGGAGGCAAGAACACCTCGCACGGGATAATTGCTACTTAAAGGAACTGACTGCGTAGTCCCGGATCTCCCGATTTGAGAGTATGACGATAATTTCTAAAAATCACCACTTAGACTTAAAAACAAGTTGTTAAAGGGTGAAAACCCAAACCATCCCCCAAAACGACCCCGTAGGAGGCAAGAACACCTCACACGGGACTAATGCAAGTTGTAGGAACTGACCGCGTAGTCTCGGGTCTCTCGGTTTGAGAGTATGACGATAATTTGCAAAAAGCGCACTTAGACTTAAAATTAAGGCGTTAAAGGGTGAAAACCCAAACCAGCCCCCAAAGGACCCCGTAGGAGGCAAGAACACCTCGCACGGGACCAATGCAACTTATAGGACTTTACCGTATTGTCCCGAATCTCCCGGTTTGAGAGTATGACGATAATTTGCAAAAACCACCACTTAGACTTAAAAACAAGTGTCATTAAAGAGTGAAAACCCAAACCAGCCCCCAAACGACCCCGTAGGAGGCACGAACACCTCGCACGGGACCAATGCAACTTTTAGGAACTGACCGCATAGTAATGGGTCTCTCGGTTTGAGAGTATGATGATAATTTGGAAAAATCACACTTAGACTTAAAAATAAGCCGTTAAAGGGTGAAAACCCAAACCAGTCCACAAACGACCCCGTAGGAGGCACGAACACCTCGCACGGGACCAATGCAACTTGTAGGAACTGACCGCGTAGTCCCGAGTCTCCCGATTTGAGAGTATGACGATAATTTACAAAAATCACCACTTAGACTTAAAAATAAGTCGTTAAAGGAGGAAAACCCAAACCAGCCCCCAAATGACCCCCAACGAGGAACGAACACCTCGTACGGGACCAATGCAAATTTTAGGAACTCACGACGTAGTCCCGAGTCTCCCGGTTTGAGAGTATGAAGATAATTTGTAAGAATCACCACTTAGACTTAAAAATAAGGCGTTAAAGTGTGAAAACCCAAACTAGCCCCCAACAACCCCGTAGGAGGCACGAACACCTCGCACGAGACCAATGCAACTTGTAGGAACTGAACGCTAAGTCCCGGGTCTCTCAATTTGAGAGTACGAAAATAATTTTCAAAAATCACACTTATACTTAAAAATAAGCCGTTAAAGGGTGAAACCCAAACCAGCCCTCAAACGACCCCGTAGGAGGCACGAACACCTCGCATGGGACCAATGCAACTTGTAGAAAATGATCGCGTAGTCCCGGGTCTCCCGGTTTGAGAGTATGATGATAATTTACAAAAATCACACTTAGACTTAAAAACAAGCCATTAAAGGGTGAAAATCCAAGCCACCCCCAAACGACACCGTACGAGGCACGAACACCCTCGCACGGGACCAATGCAACTTGTAGGAACTGACCGCGTAGTCCCGAGTCTACCGATTTGGGAGTATGACATTAATTGTAAAAAATCACCGCTTAGACTTAAAAGCAAGCCGTTAAAGGGTGAAAACCCAAACTAGACCCCACACGACACCGTACGAGGCACAAACACCTCGTACGGGACCAATGCAACTGGTAGGAACTGACCACATAGTCCCGGGTCTCCCGATTTGAGAGTATGATGATAATTTGCAAAAATCACCACTTAGACTTAAAAATAAGGCGTTAATGCGTGAAAACCCAAACCAGCCCCCAAACAACCTCGTAGGAGGCACGAACACCTCGCACGGGACCAATGCAACTTGTACGAACTGACCGCGTAGTCCTGGGTCTCCCGGTTTGAGAGTATGATCATAATTTGCAAAAGTAACACTTTACTTAAAAACAAGTCGTTAATGGGTGAAAACCCAAACCACCCCCAAACGACCCGTAGGAGGCACGAGCACCTCACACGGGACCAATAAAACTTGTAGGAACTGACCGAGTAGTCCCGGGTCTCTCGATTTGAGAGTATGATGACAATTTGTAAAAATAACACTAAGACTTAAAAACAAGCCGTTAAAGGCTAAAAACCCAAACCAGCCCCCAAACGACCCTGTAGGAGGCAAGAACACCTCGCACGGGACCAATGCAACTTGTACGAACTAACCGCATAGTCTCGGGTCTCCCGGTTTGAGAGACTGATGATAATTTGCAAAAATCACACTTAGACTTAAAAACAAGCCGTTAAAAGGTGGAAACCCAAACTAGCCACCCAAATGACCCCGTAGGAGGCACGAACACCTCGCACGGGACCAATGCAACTTGTAGGAACTGATCGCGTAGTCCCGGATCTCTCGATTTGAGAGTATGATGATAATTTGCAAAAAGCACACTTAGACTTAAAAATAAGGCATTAAAGAGTGAAAACCCAAACCAGACCCCAAACCCCCCGTAGGAGGCAAGAACACCTCGCACGGTACCAATGCAACTTGTAGGAACTGACCGCATAGTCCCAGATCTCTCGGTTTGAGTGTATGACGATAATTTGCAAAAATCACCACTTAGACTTAAAAACAAGCCGTTAAAGGGTGAAAACCCAAACCAGCCCCCAAACGACCCCATACGAGGGACGAACACCTCGTACGGGACCAATGCAATTTGTAGGAACTGACCACGTAGTCCTGGGTCTCCCGGTTTGAGGGATGATGATAATTTGATAAAATGACCACTTAGGCTTAAAAACAAGGCATTAAATCGTGAAAACCCAAACCAGCCCCCAAACGACCCCGTAGCAGGCACGAACACCTCGCACGGGACCAATACAACCTATAGGAATTGATCGCATAGTCCCGGGTCTCTAGGTTTGAGAGTATGACAATAATTTGTAAAAATCACCACTTTGACTAAAAAACAAGCCGTTAAAGTGTGACAACCCAAACAAGCCCCAAAATGACCCTGTACGAGGCACGAACACCTCCACGGGACCAATGCAACTTGTAGGAACTGACCGCGTTGTCCCGGGCCTCTTGGTTTGAGAGTATGACAATAATTTGCAAAACTCACCACTTAGACTTAAAAACAAGGCGTTAAATCGTGAAAACCCAAACCAGCCCCCAAATGACCCCGTAGGAGGCACGAACACCTCGTACGGGACCAATGTAACTTGTAGGAACAGATTGCATAGTCCCGAGTCTCTCGGTTTTAGAGTATGACGATAATTTGCAAAAATCACACTTAAACTTAAAAACAAGTCGTTAAAGGGTGAAAACCCAAACTAGCCCCCAAACGACCCCGTAAGAGGCACGAACACCTCGTACGGGACCAATGCTACTTGTAGGAACTGACCGCGTAGTCCCGGGTCTCTTGATTTGAGAGTATGACGATAATTTGCAAAAATCACACTTAGACTTAAAAACAAGCCATTAAAGGGTTAAAACCCAAACCAGCCCCCAAACGGCCCCGTATGAGGCACGAACACCTCGTACGTGACCAATGCAACTTATACGAACTGATCGCGTCGTCCCAGCTCACACGGTTTAAGAGTATGACGATAATTTGTCAAAATCACACTTAGTCTTAAAAAAAGCCGTTAACGGGTAAAAACCCAAACCAACCCCCAAACGACCCTGTAGGAGGCACGAACACCTCGCACGGGACCAATTCAACTTGTAGGAACTGACCGCGTAGTCCCGGGTGTTTTGGTTTGAGAGTATGACGATAATTTGCAAAAATCACACTTAGACTTAAAAACACGTCGTTACGGGTGAAAACCCAAACCAGCCCCCAAACGTCCCCGTACGAGGCACGAACACCTCGTACGGGACCTATGAAACTTGTAGGAACTGACCACATTGTCTCGGGTCTCCCAGATTTAGAGTATGATGATAATTTGATAAAATCACCACATAGTCTCAGGTCTCTCGATACGAGAGTTTGATGATAATTTGCAAAAATTTTACTTAGACTTAAAAATAAGCAGTTAAAGGCTTAAACCCAAACCAGCCCCAAAACAACCCCGTGACAGGTACGAAAACCTCGTACGGGACCATTGCAACTTGCAGGAACTTACCGTGTAGTCCTGGGTCTCCCGGTTGAGAGTATGATGTTACTTTACAAAAATTACCACTTAGACTTAAAAATAAGGCGTTAAAGGGTGAAAACCCAAACCAACCCCTAAACGACCTCGTAGGAGGCAAGAACAACTCACACGGGACAATTGCAACTTTTAAGAACTGGCCGCGTAGTCCCGAATCTCTCGGTTTGAGAGTATGACGATAATTTCAAAAAACCACCACTCAGACTTAAAAACAAGCCGGTAAAGGGTGAAAACCCAAACCAGCCCCCAAACAACCACGTAGGAGGCACGAACACCTCGCACGGGACCAATGCTACTTGTAGGAACTGATCACGTAGTCCCGGCTCTCTCGATTTGAGAGTACGATGATAACTTGCAAAAAGCACACTTAGACTTAAAAATAAGACGTTAAAGGGTGAAAACCCAAACCAGCCCCCAAACGACCCCGTAGGAGGCAAGAACACCTCGCACGGGACGAATGCAACTTGTAGGAACTGACCGCATAGTCCTGGATCTCTCGGTTTGAGAGTATGATGATAATTTGCGAAAATCACCACTTAGACTTAAAAACAAGTCGTTAAAGAGTGTAAACCCAAACCAACCCCCAAAAGACCCCTCAGGAGGCATGAACACCTCGCACGGTACCAATGCAACTTGTAGGAACTGACCGCATACTCCCGGTTCTCTCGGTTTGAGAGTATGATTATAATTTGGAAAAATCACACTTAGACTTAAAAACAAGTCGTTAAAGGGTGAAAACCCAAACAAGCCCCCAAACGACCCCGAAGGAGGCATGAACACCTCGCACGGGACTAATGCAACTTGTAGGAACTGACTGCGTAGTCCCGGGTCTCTCGGTTTGAGAGTATGACGATAATATGCCAAAAGCACACTTAGACTTAAAAATAAGGCGTTAAAGGGTGAAAACCCAAACCAGACCCCAAACCCCTCGTAGGAGGCAAGAACATCTCGCACGGTTCCATTGCAACTTGTAGGAACTGACCGCATAGTCCCGGATCTCTTGGTTTGAGGGTATGATGATAATTTGCAAAAATCACCACCTAAACTTAAAAACAAGCTGTTAAAGGGTGAAAACCCAAACTAGCCCCCAAACGACCCCGTAAGAGGCACGAACACCTCGTACGGGACCAATGCAACTTGTAGGAACTGATCGTGTAGTCCCGGGTCTCCCGATTTGAGAGTATGACGATAATTTGCAAAAATCACACTTAGACTTAAAAACAAGCCGTTAAAGGGTTAAAACCCAAACCAGCCCCCAAACGGCCCCGTAGGAGGCACGAACACCTCGCACGTGACCAATGCACTTTATAGGAACTGGCCACGTAGTCCCAGCTCACATGGTTTAAGAGTATGTTGATAATTTGTCAAAATCACACTTAGTCTTAAAAACAAGCCGTTAACGGGTGAAAACCGAAACCAACCCCCAAACGACCCTGTAGGAGGCACGAACACCTCGCACGAGACCAATGCAACTTGTAGGAACTGACCGCGTAGTCCCGGGTCTCCCAATTTGAGAGTATGACGATAATTTGTAAAAATAACACTAAAACTTAAAAACAAGCCGTTAAAGAGTGAAAACCCAAACCAGACCCCAAACCCCCCGTAGGATGCAAGAACACCTCGCACGGGACCAATGCAACTTGTAGGAACTGACCGCATAGTCCCGGATATCTCGGTTTGAGAGTATGACGATAATTTGCAAAAATCACCACTTAGACTTAAAAATAAGCCGTTAAAGGGTGAAAACCCAAACCAGCCCCCAAATGACCCCGTACGAGGCACGAACACCTCGTACGGGACCAATGCAACTTGTAGGAATTGACCACGTAGTTTCGGGTCTCCCGGTTTGAGAGTATGGTGATAATTTGATAAAATCACCACTTGGGCTTAAAAATAAGGCGTTAAATCGTGTAAACCCAAACCAGCCCCCAAAAGACCCCTTAGGAGGCATGAACACCTCGCACGGTACCAATGCAACTTGTAGGAACTGACCGCATACTCCCGGTTCTCTCGGTTTGAGAGTATGATTATAATTTGGAAAAATCACACTTAAACTTAAAAACAAGTCGTTAAAGGGTGAAAACCCAAACCAGCCCCCAAACGACCCCCAAGGAGGCATGAACACCTCGCACGGGACTAATGCAACTTGTAGGAACTGACCGCGTAGTCCCGGGTCTCCCGGTTTGAGAGTATGATGATAATTTGCCAAAAGCACACTTAGACTTAAAAATAAGGCGTTAAAGGGTGAAAACCCAAACCAGACCCCAAACCCCTCGTAGGAGGCAAGAACATCTCGCACGGTTCCATTGCAACTTGTAGGAACTGACCGCATAGTCCCGGATCTCTTGGTTTGAGGGTATGATGATAATTTGCAAAAATCACCACCTAAACTTAAAAACAAGCTGTTAAAGGGTGAAAACCCAAACTAGCCCCCAAACGACCCCGTAAGAGGCACGAACACCTCGTACGGGACCAATACAACTTGTAGGAACTGATCGCGTACTCCCGGGTCTCCCGATTTGAGAGTATGACGAAAATTTACAAAAATCACACTTAGACTTAAAAACAAGTCGTTAAAGGGTTAAAACCCAAACCAGCCCCCAAACGGCCCCGTAGGAGGCACGAACACCTCGCACGTGACCAATGCACTTTATAAGAACTGACCACGTAGTCCCAGCTCACACGGTTTAAGAGTATGTTGGTAATTTGTCAAAATCACACTTAGCCTTAAAAACAAGCCGTTAACGGGTAAAAACCGAAACCAACCCCCAAACGACCCTATAGGAGGCACGAACACCTCGCACGGGACCAATTCAACTTATATGAACTGACCGCGTAGTCCCGGGTGTTTCGGTTTGAGTGTATGACGATAATTTGCAAAAATCACACTTAGACTTAAAAACACGTCGTTAAAGGGTGAAAACCCAAACCAGCCCCCAAACGTCCCCGTACGAGACACGAACACCTCGTACGGGACCTATGAAACTTGAAGGAACTGACCACATTATCTCGGGTCTCCCGGTTTAAGAGTATGATGATAATTTGATAAAATCACCACGTAGTCTCAGGTCTCTCGGTACGAGAGTTTGATGATAATTTGCAAAAATTGCAGTTAGACTTAAAAATAAGCCGTTAAAGGCTTAAACCCAAACCAGCCCCAAAACAACCCCGTGACAGGTACGAAAACCTCGTCCGGGACCATTGCAACTTGCAGGAACTTACCGTGTAGTCCTGGGTCTCCCGGTTTGAGATTATGATGATAATTTACAAAAATTACCACTTAGACATAAAAATAAGGCGTTAAAGGGTGAAAACCCAAACCACCCCCTAAACGACCTCGTAGGAGGCAAGAACACCTCACACGGGACAATTGCAACTTGTAGGAACTGACAGCGTAGTCCAGAATCTCTCGGTTTGAGAGTATGACAATAATTTCAAAAAATCACCACTTAGACTTAAAAACAAGCCGGAAAAGGGTGAAAACCCAAACCAGCCCCCAAACGACCCCGTAGGAGGCACGAACACCTCGCACGGGACCAATGCTACTTGTAGGAACTGACCGCGTAGTCCCGGCTCTCTCGATTTGAGAGTACGACGATAATTTTCAAAAAGCACACTTAGACTTAAAAATAAGGCGTTAAAGGGTGAAAACCCAAACCAGCCCCCAAACGACCCCGTAAGAGGCAAGAACACCTCGTACGGGATGAATGCAACTTGTGGGAACTGACCGCATAGTCCCGGATCTCCCGGTTTGAGAGTATGATGATAATTTGCAAAAATCACCACTTAGACTTAAAACCAAGTCGTTAAAGAGTGTAAACCCAAACCAGCCCCCAAAAGACCCCTTAGGAGGCACGAACACCTCGCACGGTACCAATGCAACTTGTAGGAACTGACCGCATAGTCCCAGTTCTCTCGGTTTGAGAGTATGATGATAATTTGGAAAAATCACACTTGGACTTAAAAACAAGTCGTTAAAGGGTGAAAACCCAAACCAGCCCCCAAACGACCCCGTAGGAGGCATGAACACCTCGCACGAGACTAATGAAACTTGTAGGAACTGACCGCGTAGTCCTGGGTCTCTCGGTTTGAGAGTATGACGATAATTTGCCAAAATCACACTTAGACTTAAAAATAAGGCGTTAAAGGGTGAAAACCCAAACCAGACCCCAAACCCCTCGTAGGAAGCAAGAACATCTCGCACAGGACCATTGCAACTTGTAGGAACTGACCGCATAGTCCTGGATCTCTCGGTTTGAGAGTATGATGATAATTTGCAAAAATCACCACTTGGACTTAAAAACAAGCCATTAAAGGGTGAAAATCCAAAGTAGCCCCCAAACGACCCCGTACGAGGCACGAACACCTCGTACGGGACCAATGCAACTTGTAGGAACTGACCATGTAGTCTCGGGTCTCCCGGTTTGATAGTATGATGATAATTTGATAAAATCACCACTTAGGCTCAAAAATAAGGCGTTAAAGCGTGAAAACCCAAACCAGCCCCCAAACGACCCCGTAGGAGGCATGATCACCTCGCACGGGACCAATGCAACTTGAAGGAATTGACTGCGTAGTCCTGGGTCTCTTTGTTTGAGAGTATGACAATAATATGAAAAAAGCACCACTTAGAGTTAAAACCAAGCCGTTAAAGTGTGAAAAACCCAAACCAGCCCCCAAACGACCCTGTACGAGGCACGGACACCTCGCACGGGACCAATGCAACTTGAAGGAACTGACCGCGTAGTCCCGAGCCTCCTGGTTTGAGAGTATCACAATAATTTGCAAAAATCACCACTTAGACTTAAAAACAACCCGTTAAATCGTGAAAAGCCAAACCAGCCCCAAAACGACCCCGTTGGAGGTACGAACACCTCGCAAGGGACCAATGTAACTTGTAGGAAAAGATTGCATAGTCCCGAGTCTCTCGGTTTGAGAGTATGATGATAATTTGAAAAAATCACACTTAGACTTAAAATCAAGCCGTTAAAGGGTGAAAACCCAAACCAGCTTCCAAACGACCTCGTAGGTGGCACGAACACCTCGCACGGGACCAATGCAACTTGTACGAATTGACCGCATAGTCCCGGGTCTCCCGATTTGAGAGCATGACGATAATTTGCAGAAATCACACTTAGACTTAAAAATAAGCCGTTAAAGGGTTAAATCCCAAACCAGCCCCCAAACCGCCCCGAAGGAAGCACGAACACCTCGCACGTGACCAATGCAACTTGTAGGAACTGAACGCGTAGTCCCAGCTCACACGATTTAAGAGTATGATGATAACTTTTCAAAATCACACTTATACTTAAAAACAAGCCGTTAACGGGTAAAAACCAAAACCAATCCCCAGACGACCCCGTAGGAGGCACGAACACCTCACACGGGACCAATGAAACTTGTAGGAACTGATCGCGTAGTCCTGGGTCTCTCGGTATGAGAATATGATGATAATTTGCAAAAATTGCACTTAGACTTAAAAATAAGCCGTTAAAGGCTTAAACCCAAACCGGCCCCCAAACAACCCCATGACATTTACGAAAACCTCGCACGGGACCATTGCAACTTGCAGGAACTTACCGTGTAGTTCTGGGTCTCCCGGTTTGAGAGTATGATGATAATTTACAAAAATCACCACTTAGAATTAAAAATAAGGCGTTAAAGGGTGAAAACCCAAACCAGCCCCCAAACGTCCCCGTAGGAGGCAAGAACACCTCGCACAGGACAATTGTAACTTTTAGGAACTGGCCGCGTAGTCCTGGATCTCCCGATTTGAGAGTATGACGATAATTTGCAAAAATCACCACTTTGACTTAAAAACAAGTCATTAAAGAGTGAAAACCCAAACCAGCCCCCAAACGACCCCGTAGGAGGCAGGAACACCTCGTACGGGACCAATGTAACTTGTTGGAACTGACCGCGTAGTCCCGAGTCTCCCGCTTTGAGAGTGTGATGATAATTTGCAAACATCACCACTTAGACTTAAAAACAAGGCGTTAAAGGGTGAAAACCCAAACCAGCCCCCAAACGACCCCGTAGGAGGCACGAACACCTCGCACGGGACCAATGAAACTTGTAGGAACTAACCGCGTCGTCCCGGGTCTCCCGATTTGAGAGTATGATGATAATTTGCAAAAATCACACTTAGACTTAAAAATAAGCCGTTAAAGGGTGAAAATCCAAAACTGCCCCCAAACAACCCCGTATGAGGCACGAACACCTCGCACGGGACCAATGCAACTTTTAGGAACTGATCGTGTTGTCCCGGGTCTCCCGGTTTGAGAGTATGATGATAATCTGCAAAAATCACACCTGGACTTAAAAACAAGTTGTTAAAGGGTGAAAACCCAAACCAACCCCCAAACGACCCTGTAAGAGGCACGAACACCTCGCACGGGACCAATGTAACTTGTAGGGACTGGCCGCATAGTCCTAGGTCCCCTGATTTAAGAGTATGACGATAATTTGCAATAATAACACTTAGATTTAAAAATCAGTTGTTAAAGGGTGAAAACTCAAACTAGCACCCAAATGACCCCGTAGGAGGCACGAACACCTCGCACTGGACCAATGCAACTTGTAGGAACTGATCGCATAGTCCTGGTTCTCCTGTTTTGAGAGTATGACGATAATTTGCAAAAATCACACTTAGACTTAAAAACAAGTCGTTAAAGGGTGAAAACCCAAACTAACCCCCAAACGACCCCGTACGAGGCACGAACTCCTCGTACGAGACCAATGCAACTTGTACGAACTGACCATGTAGTCCCGGGTCTCTCATTTAGTGTGCAATCCTACCGTTCTACTTATCTCATAAGTCTATCTAACTTATTTTCCAAAAAACTTTATCCCGAGAAGCGCTAATACTTTGATATTTAGTTTTAGAAAATTAATCTCTTCCATTTTCTTACGTTATTTAGAATCACCGAGTACCATTACAAAATTCACCAGCACTTGTTATAAATCTTAGGCATTTATTCATTAATCACTCATGTAATATATATATATATATATATATACTATCGGCACCCCACATAAATCTATGGTACTGGCATACTCTGCTATCAAGTTCCCGTTTCACTCATACTAAGGGAAATACTAGTTAGGAATCACTCTCGAACTGTATTAACAAAATACACATACAAATGGAGGCAAAGCATAGTTGTAAGTCCTAATAGGTCATCACATACCCTCACGTCTCTTAGGACCATCTGACTATCATTTTCAGATAGTTTGTATTCGTGGATAATATCTTCTAGGGTACGAGTCAATATCCCCCATAAAGGTCCAATCGAGATAAGGCTGTCCCGGCGCAGAAACCCCTGTGATAGCAAGTAGCCCGGGTATGATTTTTACACAGATACATAATATATGCACAGTCACACAGTCATATATATAAATATTCACATTTACCAAATTAGGTTCACCCACGACCCATAATTATTATTATCCGTTCTTAGCACAACTTTTACTCAACTATCTCGCTTAACGGATCTTTCTCTTTTATTCTCATTTATAATTTGTTTCATACTCATTTCTCATCTCTCGAAGTATTCTCTCTCACTAAGTAAAATTTCAGTAGGTATACCCTCACTTACCTTCTAGTATAAATCTTTCACGAGTCTCAATCTTTCAGTAAACATATGCATAATTTCCAAGCTATCAATAACTCTCCGTTAATCCACAATTTCATCCCATATTAAATTTCACTCAACCGAGTCTACTTAGACCCTACTGGTCCTCTTCATAACCCATTATAATTTATAAATAATAATCAAGGGTTCCTACGTATCTTAACCGGATTAAACAAAAAGGAGAAAAATATGCACTTTTCCAGGAGGGATCGATCGATCGATGAATGGGGTCGATCGATCGATCAAGCAGTTCTTGCCCAGTTTTCTACGAATGTCAACCTATGGGTTCAATCATTCCAACCCCTCCAAACCTCTATAATTTCATCATAAACTCCCATCAAAGTTACCCAAATGTATAAGCAATACATATAAACAAGTTCTAACGTAACAACATCAATAAATCCTCAACGAATCAATCAAAAAGGGGTTTAATCCCAAATTTCTTTGTAAAACCAAATTTTGCATGAATAATCACAAACCTCTATTTTAATCTAGATTTTCTTCCCAAATAACATAATAATTTCATGGGTAATCCTCTACATATGATCACGATTTCAGACTATATGGATTCTCCCTACAACATATATAAATTCTCTTCCAAAACATATAATTCTTCAATTAAAAAATGTGATTTTCATTCCTAGACTAACATGGAAGGAATATCAACTAGAAATTAGCAAGATAGGTACTTGCCTGGAATTCAATGGTCTGATTTGTTGATGAAAAAGGTATAGTTGTGTTCCTCGTCCTGCGATCTACGTTTTGGTGGTGGTAGCGGTGCAATCGAGTGAGTTCTTGGCCTTGGGTTACTAAGAGAACAATCCACCTTCTTCTTTAATGGTTGTTCTCATGTTGTGTGATTGATAGTCCTAAAAGACAACTCCTAATGGCTGATATAACTTAAAAAATTTCGTGGGCTTAATTAACCAAAAATATAAAATGTCTATAATACCCTCCCGGGATGTTAATTAGGCCTAAAAATGTCCCGATACCAAAACTAAATCCCCGGGTACACTTTTCTGACTATCTCGACCCTTCTGGACACTTTGGCTAACTCAAAACGACCATACGGGCGACTTATAATTTATTTACTTTTATAATAATAATTTAGTCCTGAGACGATACAGGCGCGTCCCGACTTTAATTTCCATAATTGCCATATTATTCACTTGTGACAATACTAATAAAATCAATATCATATATTACTTTACTCATCCAGTTATATTCAACAAATTACCAATAATTACTAACTCTCATCCCACTAGTAAATATTTAAAAAGAAATTTCGGATTAATATTAAATTAATATCTCAATTAAATTTAATAAATCCCCAATTTTAAAAGCCATAAAAATACGGGGTATTACATACTTCCCCCCTAATAACGGAATTTCTTCCCCAACTCATAACCCACTTATCTCCTGTCATGCTGACCCTATTAGGGTTGTCCTTCTCTTAAACTTAAATAGTCTCGATCCTGATGGCTACTCCCGTCATTCCCTTATCTTTGTTGGCCCTAAGGAACGTGCTACTGACTTCAATAACCCCTACTGAATTCACCATCGCTTGGTAAGAATTCATCTATCCGAATTATTTAAATTTTTCCCCCTGATGGGTCTCCCCCTTGCGGCGCGTTGCTAACTGCGTTTCATCAAGTCTCACTTCCAATAAATCTTTCGATTACTTTATCTCATTTCACATAAGAGCGTTAACATCTCTACGGACAATGTGTGACATTATCACCATATGGATCGACTGTCCAACAAAATTCTCTGTAAGTGTTGTCAACTGTCCTCATGAGTTGATCTCCCACTTGAAATCTTCTCTACCATTGGTATCCACTTTCGCTGATACAAGATTGGCTAAAAGCCTAAATTCATTTACAAATGGACCCCTATCCGGTCCTTCCGTGATGGGTTCCAAACAATGTTCACATCTTAATGAAGGAATGTGTGGTTAACTATACCTAAGGTCCTTCCATTGACGCGACATTTCACTATTAAATGTGGTGGTTGCCTCCTACTATTATAACTTTGCTCCGATGAGTCAAGAAAACTTTTACCCCAAAATTTTCACTTATACTTAACCACACTCTGCCATATGCCCAAGTCTTTGAATATATTACCTTCACTGGGTAACACGCACAATTCTCGCATTTCTAGAATTTCGGATGATGACTCTCCTCAATTTACCATTTGACCCTCTCCCAAGTTTGCTACGTTGGGTGAGTCTAATTTTTTACATCACTTTTGACTGAAGCAGCACTCGAAATTTGTAGTCTGTGTCCTAGCCATCTTTACAGTCCTGGTCTCTTGTGCCATAATAGGGGTGACCTCGACTACTATCGTCATCCTTGAATATACTTCACATCCTCACTAAGCCCTGCCTCTCACTACTCACACAACGGCCCTTATCTTCCATACTTCATTGTTCAAACATGCCCGAACGTAAATAAGATTCACTGATATATACATGATAGCAAGAGAACAAAGTTTCACCAAAGAAATCGATAATCCTAAACATAGGGATCTATATCAAAGAAAGCTACGCTGAAATCATAATAAGCCACACAGATCCTAAAGGACTAGAACCTGATGCTCTGATACCACCTGTAACACCCCGCCTAATTAAATACTGGGTGATCATTCCTTTATTAAATTAAAATCAAGGTGAACGTTTGGTTCATTCTTAGCATCACTCTTGCAAAATAATATTTGCAATTTGAACACCCTAAATAATTAAGCTAAGTGTCAAAACGATTCAAAGTCTTATTTTTACTTAATTAAATTCCATTATCAAAATCTTTATAATAACCAACAGTTTACGAATCACATACATACTAAGGATGGCAATTAACACACAAGAATTAAACCATCTAGATTAAACCAAACCAAGTTTAAGAACTATACATGAAATCATCCTGACAAGAGTTAACTCTCGAGGAGTACTGAATACTGGAAATATAAATGAACATAAATCTTTGACAAATCCAACTGGAATAGGAAATCGGGCGACACATGACCTAACTAAACAGAGCTAAACTAAGAACTGAATCAATGAACAAGTCGTCTAGAGTAATGGCCTGTAAGTTCCATATAAGCTATATCACGTCCCTTCCAAAGAACCTATACATGATGCCCCTGTGGCTGGGCACCTTTAATACATACATATATATATACAAGAGAGAAAGAATTGACAAAAAACGGGTCAGAGCCCAAGTGTAAAATAATTTTAAAAATAGTTTAGCAAGTATTTAAAAAGCTTACGGACTAATATCACAACCATGTTAGTATGAGACACTCTCTTAAGAATCCTCACCTCTCATTTAGTGTGCACTACTACCATTCTACTGATATCATAAGTCTATCTAACTTATTTTCCATAAAGTTTTATCCCGAGAAGTGCTAATACTTTGATATCTAGTTTTAGAAAATTTATCTCTTCCATTTTCTTGCATTACTTAAAATCACTCAGTACCGTTACAAAATTCACCAACACTTGTTATAAAGTTGAGGTATTTATTCATTACTTAATTACTTTTACACACAGCAGAAAGTTTCAATATATATAAGTGTGTATATATATATATATATATATATATACTATCGGCACCCCACATAAATCAATGGTGCTGGCATACTCTGCTATCAAATCCCCGTTTCACTCATACTAAGGGAAATACTAGTTCAGAATCACTCTCGAACTGTATTAACAAAATACACATACAAATGGAGGCAAAGCATAGTTTTAAGTCCTAATAGGTCATCACATACCCTCACGTCTCTTAGGACCATCTGACTATCATTTTCAGATAGTTTGTATTCGTGGATAATATCTTCTAGGGTACGAGTCAATATCCCCCATAAAGGTCCAATCGAGATAAGACTGTCCCGGCGCAAAAACCCCTGTTATAGCAAGTAGCCCGGGTATGATTTTTACACAGATACATAATATATACACAGTCACACAGTCATATATATAAATATTCACATTTTCCAAATTAGGTTCACCCATGACCCATAGTTATTATTATCCATTCTTAGCACAACTTTTACTCAACTATCTCATTTAACGGATCTGTCTCTTTTATTCTCATTTATAATTTGTTTCATACTTATTTCTCATATTTCGAAGTATTCTCTCTCACTAAGTATAATTTCAGTAGGTATACCCTCACTTACCTTCTAGTCTAAATCTTTCACGAGTCTCAATTTTTTAGTAAACGCATAATTTCCAAGGTATGAATAACTCCCCGTTAATCCACAATTTCATCCCATATTAAATTTCACCTAACAGAGTCTACTTAGACCCTACTGGTCCTCTTCATAACCCATTATACTCTATAAAAAATAATCAAGGGTTCCTACGTATCTTAACCGAATTAAACAAAAAGGAGAAAAATATGCACTTTTCCAGGAGGGATCGATCGATCGATGAATTGGGTCGATCGATCGATGCTCTTGGTCGATCGATCGATCAAGCATTTCTTGCCTAATTTTTTGGCAATTTCAACCTAAGGGTTCAATCATTCTAACCCCTCCAAACCTCTATAATTTCATCCCAAACTCCCATTAAAGTTATCCAAATGTATAATCAATATATATAAAGAAGTTCTAACGTAACAGCATCAATAAATCCTCAATGAATCAATCAAAAAGGGGTTTAATCCCAGATTTCTTTGTAAAACCAAATTTCTCATGAATAATCACAAACCCATATTTTAATCCATATTTTCTTCCCAAATAACATAATAAATTCGTGGGTAATCCTCTACATATGATCACGATTTTAGACTATATGGATTCTACCTACAACACATATAAATTCTCTTCCAAAACATATAATTCTTCCATTAAAACATATGATTTTCATTCCTAGACTAACATGGAAGGAATATTAACTAGAAATTAGCAAGATAAATACTTTCCTAGAATTCAAGGCTCTTATTTGTTGATGAAAAATGTATAGTTGTGTTCCTCATCGTGCGATCTACGTTTTGGTGGTGGTAGCCATGCAATCGGGTGAGTTTTTGGCCTTGGGTTGCTAGTAAAACTCTCCACCTTCTTCTCTAATGGTTGATCTCGTGTTGTGTGATTGATAATACTAAAAGACAACTCCTAATGGCTGATATAACATAGGAAATTTTGTGGGTTTAATTACCCAAAAATATAAAATGTCTGAATACCCTCTTGGGATGTCAATTAGCCCTAAAAACGCCTCGAGACCCAAACTAAACCCCCGGGTACAATTTTTTGACTACCTCAACCCTTCCAGACACTTTGGCTCACTCAAAATGACCATACAGATCACTTATAATTTATTCACTTTTATAATAATAATTTAGTCCTGACACGACACAGGCGCATCCCGACTTAAATTTCCATAATTGCCCTATTTTTCACTTGTGACAGTACTAGTAAAATCAATCTCGTATATTACTTTACTCATCCATTAATATTCAACAAATCCCCAATAATTACTAACTCTCATCACGCTAGTAAATATTTAAAAAGAAATTCCGGATTAATATTAAGTTAATATCTCAATTAATTAATAAATCCCCAATTTTAAAAGCCATAAAAATATGGGGCATTACACAAGTGATGTGTGATATGTGTATGTGAGCATATATACAAGTGTAGGAAGTGTGGTTGTGTGCTAATGAAGCTTAAGCATGGATATTTTAAGTGGTGAGTGAAGCATTTGAGTATAAATAGAAGCTAAGTGTAAGTGTGTCATGTGTACATAGAGAGTATATACTAGTGTGTGAAGTTTATAAGTGAGTGAAAAGTGATATATGCATGAGAGAGATATATAAATAGCTAAATAAAGGAGAAAAGGTAACATACAAGTAGGTGCATATGAAAATAGAGTCTAATCCTCTTAAAGTGTCCCCAATAGAGTCGCCATTGTGGCCATCTCGAGGTTTTTCTAGGCTATTTTATCTCCCAAGGTGGATCCCTCCTTCCTTACCATATTTAGCCATGTGTGGGTATTGCGTCCTTTCTCGGGGAGCTTAGTCGTCGTCGATGTGGGGTGACATGTAGAGATAGAGTATCCAGCCAATTTTGCACAATATAAGAAAAAGAAATGTTACCGCTTTGAGAGAACGGCTTCAAGGACAACACTGATTCTTACTAAACCAAGTAGTTCAAGGGTTAGGGGGACTAAGTTATGTTATGGGAAGTTGTTAGGCACCCATCATGGTCTTTCGATCTATCATGGGCATGTATTAATCTTCTCCTATTAAACGTCGGTATGTGTGTGCTAATGTGCATATTATAAACGTAGGACAAAATCACTCGGATCGCATCGTGGATAAAGGCGGAGCGATGTCATCCTTAGGAGTGTTCCCAAAATAGTAATTCAAAGTATGATATAAGTGTTTGCACATTCGCAGGTCACTATAGAAGAATGAATGTGTATACCAGACAGGACACAAGAAAGCAAGCATATAATATATATATATATATATAGAGAGAGAGAGAGAGGCAGGCTCAAGTGCACACTAAGTTTGCACATCATTTTTTTAAAATAGTAAAAAAAAAATTTGAGCTCACTTTTTTATGTGATATCTAAACATTTCAACAGACCCATGTAAAAAAAATCAGCCCAAAAAAGCTTTTTTTGCTATTTTTAAAAAAATCGGTCAAACTTTTGCATCTTTTAAGCACTTTAAAAGCTACGAAAGTTTGACCGGTTTTTTAAAAATAGTAAAAAAAGTGTTTTTGAGCTGATTTTTTTTACATGGGTCCGTTGAAATGTTTAAATATCACATAAAAAAATCAACTCATAAATATATTTTTTTAGTGTTTTAAAAAAATTGGTGTGCGCCAGCACTATGCAAACTTAGTGTGCACAGGAGCATCTCTCTCTCTCTCTCTCTCTCTCTCTCTCTCTCTCTCTATATATATATATATATATATATATATATATATATATTAAGAACTTATGATAAGAACAAAGTAACCAATGTATGTGGGAGGACTCGAGTCTAGGAATTTACCCAAGATGCCTACGTTGCCTAGGGGGCGTCAAAGTCCATGCTGTTTAAAGACAATACGAGGTGGGGTTTAACCCATAAATTGAGCTTGAGACTTTGACTATATGTGTGTGTATGTGTGTAGAAAAAGGTGTTTTAGTGTGAGAAAAGATGATGAGAAATCCCCGTTTGGAATTTATAATCCTTTTCTTATTTTTGGGTTTTTCTTATGAAAATAAAGTATGTGCAAATACTAATAATAAAAAGTATCAAATTAAGATATGTGATGTAATGAAGTAAAATACTAAAGCTAAAATGAAGTGATTAATGCAAAAATAAGAGAATTTAAAGACAAACGGGAAGAATTAGACCTCCTTATAATGACTTGAAGTGGATTTTGAATGTAGATGCGTTGATCTCTAGATGAGGTGATGGTGGTTTGAGGAGATGGGTGGGAAATTACTCAAAAGAGTATGAAAAGGATGGAAAGAATGTGGGAAATGGGCTTTTAAGGAAGGAACAACTCTGAATTCAAGGAAATTCTCTCTGAATTAATGAGAGGGATGTTCAGGGGTACTTTTTAAAGTGAGTTCATGGACTCTATACATAGGTATAAGGGGGTGTCAATAGACATGGTCATAAACCTTCCTATCGGCATAGAACCCTAGACACTCTGCCGATAGGCAAGATTCTGGGATTTTCATTTGACTATTTGAGACATGTTTTTTGGGAAAATGGTCGTAAAATGTGAACCATAAGTCAGAATCATGAACGAGGTGAGCCATTAGAATATTTATTTAGATCCCTTTGAGAATACATTGAGCCACTCCCGAGTTTGGGGGTTAACCAAAGTCAAATGGGGCTGGGATGTGACCCTTGGTCATTAGATAAGAAATTCCTTAAGGAAAATAGATAGTTGGTTTGGATCGTAAGGACAATTCGTACACGGGATGGACCATTGAAAAGGATATTTAGTTCCCTTCAAGATTTCATTTAGCTTCGTTTTGTTCAAAGAGTTGACCTGGGTCAAATGGAACAGGAAACGCCCGGTGACCCTTCGAAATAAAAAGGGTCATTCATCCGTACCATAAGGCTAATTCATGCAAGGGGTAGATCATTGGAAAGATGATTTTGATCCCTTTAAATATTCTTTCAGAATCATTTAAGCTGAAGTGATGACAGGATTCATACGGAGACCGGGAGCACCCGATGGCCTCCAGATCAATTTTTGACGTAAAAGGAATCGTTTGTCTGAATTATAAGGCCGATTTACACACGAGGTGAACCGTTAGAAAGGGTATTCAGATACCTTTGAAGATTAATTGATCTTTCACTTAGGTGGGAAAGTTGACCGAGGTCAAACGGGGCTCGAGAGCACCCCAGAGGCCTCTAGATCAGTTTTGATAGTAAAATGGACCATTCATCCGAACTGTAAGGTAGATTAGCGTATGGGGTAGATGGTTGGAAATGGGATTCAAATCCCTTCAAAGATTTATTGAGATTTTTCTGAGATGAAAAAGTTAGTTGGACTCAAACGAGGCCCGAGTGGGCCAATGGCCTCTAGATCAGTACTCTGAGTATGATTTAGGATTTGTAGTGAATGAATGAGTGATAGGGATCTACGGAGGTACTTTGGGGGTACTAGTATTAGGTTCCGATAAGCACCAACTTCCTATAGGCCTTTAATGACCCTATCGGGGGGATGGATCCTGGTCTTTTACACCCTTGGTCGGTCATACCGTAGTTGTTATATAGAGGGTGTAGACCCATTTTGGGCTTCCTCTAGAGTGAAATTTGGTTCCTTTTTCATCTCTTTTTAAGGGAGAATGGCAGTGATGAAGAATTTTCTTAAAGTGCCCTAGTTTCCCCGAATCTTGGCCACACCCCAATCGATGACACTCATGAGCTTTTGGTGGTATGTAAATGATACGGCTTTCATGGTGTGTAGCCAGCCTATGCCTAGAATGGAATGATATGGTGTTTCTATGTTTACCTCCAGGAATTCAATCAACTTTAAAATATTATGTGCCTTGACTGGAAAGACTATCTTTCTTAATGGCATCATGATTTTCCCCACGAAGCTAACAAACATAATTGTGGCCTCTTTGAGGTTGGCTAAGTTAAGCTTCAACTTCAGGAACACCTCTAGGTACATTACTTCTGATGTTGATGTCCCAATTCATGATCCTGAGAGTGATCATGAGTGCATCATTGTTCGGAGTCCTCACTCTAATCAAATCTTCCGCTATGAAGATGATATGTTTAGTGTAGTCGACATCTTCTGGTCACTGGCGCTTGCCAGTTTGGCTTTTGCAGGGTTAATTTGGAATGCCTCCATGGCAGCTGTGATCTTTTTCAGATCCATCCGAACACAATTCCTTTAGATGTTCTTCAGGTCAGATGCTCTATAAATCACTACGAACTCTTATCCTATATCATCATCAAGGATATTATCTGATTTCTAGTCACCATTGGTTGTAACCTTGTAGGCTTTATTTTCTATATACTCATTTAAATCTCCTTCTTGGTCCAACTCTTCTAAGTGAGACTTCAATGCTTTGCAATTCTTTGTTATATGGCTGCCCTCCTTATGGAATGCACATCTCAGCGCGTTATTCCTTTTTATTGGGTTACCACCCATCTTCTTGGTCCACTTGATAATGGATGCTCCTTGATTTTGATTAAGATCTTGTGGATTGGTTCTTTGAAGACTGTGTTAACAACCTGGAATGCCTTCAAATGATTGACCTTTCTCCCATTCTTAGAGCCACTCTTGCCCCTATTTTTGTTCCATTTCTTTGGAGTGTCACTTTTTCTTCATCATTGGACTGTTTTTGCATGACCATTGTCTCTGGGGTAGAGTGAACCACGTCCTTAACCTTAGTTTATTTTTGGATATGCGCCATGAGGTCATCAATGGTGCTATCATATTTCTTCATTAGGGTATGGTGTAGTGATTAGGCACATATTCTTCACATTTATCCCCTTAATTTTGGTATTTTTATGATCCTGTGCAGTGTAAATAGCTTGGATTTGTCTCGTATTTATGCTACTAACCTATTTTGGCAAGTATTCTGTGTTTTTTGTATTTCTCATGTGCTTTATAGGTATTTCATGCAAGTTAGTGTGAAAGAGAACGCAAAACAGTGAAAAAAACCAAGAAATGGAGAGTTGAAGGGCATTTTCGTAATTTTTTAGCCTTAGTCCAGAGGTGGGGCCAACTATAAAGTTGAATATATTCCAATTACAAGAACACTGGAAAAAACGGCACCTCAATCCGAGATACGGTGAAGAAGTTATGATGTTTTGACGTTGCGAGATAATGAAGAGAAATTGACCAGAAAAACAGGATCGATCCGGATGGAACCAAACCGGTCCGATCAGAAAAAAAAGAACTGATGTGGTACCAAATGGATCCGGTTCGGACCAGTCTGGATGTGCGAATTCCTGGCATTAATTATGAAGCTCAAGAGGTGCATATCTTGGAAAATCTTGTACAACTCATCAATTTAAGCTATCAAATTCGTGCTACTTGGTGCTATAAAAGACCAAGCCCTACCTCATTCCAAGGGGGAGTCAAATTCTAGAGAGAGAGAGAGTTAGATTTTAGAGAGTCTTTTTAGTTTTATTTGGTAGAAGTTGTCATAAACCCTAGTTTGTAAGTTTGAAGAAGAAGAATTTTTCTGGATTCAAGTTCATCTCTTTCCCTATTGCTGAATAGAAGTATCAATTTTTCATTCTCTTATTTATTCTCTATTTTATTTTCGATTCAATTCTCAATTATCTTGCAAATTTGTTACGAATGTTTGCTAGATCCATAATTCCATGTATTGGTATGAATTTGTTTTCTAGAAAAATCATGTCCAGCTAAATTCTCAAGGGCTGGGGTACATGAATTCATCCTGAGGTGAATTACCCATGTAGAAAATAGAGGGTAAATTAAATATTGACCGAATCGTGTATGGAAATTATACGAACATAGCCAATCTTTTAATCTCTCTTGCCCTGGGTACTTGGGATGTTTAAGAATGCTATGCAAGTGTAATTGTCCATTCACCGCTTTATATTTGCTTTTGATTTCATATGATGCGGGCTAGTTCCCTCATATATGTAATTCTTAGGATCTATAAAGACTGGATTTAGTCAAAATTTCAATTTACAATTCTAGTATTCTATACGGTAATTTACTAAGGTTTGAGGGATTGTACCCCACCCTATTTTCTCTCATTTTCAAATCTAATTTCTTTACAATTCTTAGTGTTTTTGTGCACATTTTATTTCATCACCAATTGGAAATTTAAACCCATCAATCATCTTTTTCTTTTATTTTATTTTAACATCAACTTTAGGATTAAACTACCTTACCTTTATCGTCACGTTCACACATCCTAATTCCATGTGGGTTCGATACCCAGACTCACCACTATACTCCTTTAGAAGTGTAGTTACAAGTTTAGGTTTTTTGTATTGAGGTTGGAAGCCGATAACAACGACTAGCGTATTACACGGACGCTCGGTTTTTTTCCACTCGATCATGTAGCAGAGACATGGTTAGAAGACCAATCTTGAAGGATTACATAATAATCTGTTTTGAAAAATCCTCCACTTAATTGAAAACCTCCTAATACCTTTTGGCGTATTCGTGAAGGCTCACTTGTGGCTATTTCTTCCTCGCAAGAAATGAATCCATCATTTTAGGGTGGAAACTGTTTGTTATTAAATGAGAGGTGAAGGCATCTATTAAGGCCTTGAAGCTCTTGACCGGCATGTGGGGTATCTTCTTGAACCACTTCTGAGCAACATTATGTAGATTAGAATGGAAGATTCGACACATCAAAGTGTCATTATGGCTCCACAGGGTCATTACCTACTTGTACTACCGAACATGGTCTATGGGATATGTCTTGTCATTATAAATTTTGAATCTGGGAATGGCAAACTTGTTCATGGGATCCTCTTCTTCAATCGCCCTTGAAAAAGGGGATTTCATCTTAGTGGTAACAGCTCTTCTTGCTAGCACTCTTGCGAACCTATCCCCTCGATGGGATGGATGTTGGTCCATCTCTCTACGAACTAATATTATGATGTCTTCATCCTGATGATCATTACTTTTGTGGTGCCTCTCTGATCGGCCATGCTCTAATCGATCACTCTCTGACCTTTCATGCTCGAATCGATTCTGATCGTGCCTGGATCTCCTCTCTCAGTTGCGAGTCTTGTTCGTCTGAGGACTAGGAGACCTATCACAATGTTTTCTGGTATCTTTATGGAGATCTCTCTAAAAATCTCATGCTTCTTATGTTGGCTCAATTTTGAGACAAACAATTTTATATGCTTCTGCTTTTTTTGCATGTGTTAAAATCTATTTTCATAACCTTTATATCATAATTTCTTATTTTTGTCTTAATACATAAATTATTCTTTAAATTACTTTTCATGTGTATTTTTATCTTAAATAATTTACAAATTTAAAATTATGAGTTCAATTATTTTTAGACCTTATAAAACTAATTCTTGACTTATTTTATGAGGTTTGAATTTTTGGTTTAAGTGCTAAATAATCATATTAATTAAACATAACTTTTTTTTAACTATTATCATTTAACAAAAAAGTAATTTGGCATCTTCCTTTTTATTCTGTACCATTGGCATTTGGTTTCCTTTGTGGTTTGTGTAGGGAGCATTTGGTTCCAACGGCTTTGTCCCCTCTGTTACCGTTATACCCATTAGTTCTCTGGTATTTTTTATCGTGCCATGGTTGTTATGTTCAAGTCTTTTTAATCCATGTTTTTAGTTGGTTGGAGTTAGGGTTTTCTATTTCATCTCTCTCTCTCTCTCTCTTGTTTTAAGCGGATGATATTTTTTTTCAAGTTCTTTCTCTATCAAAATTTCAGCAATCTAGTTTGTTGTTGTGAGTTCCTCTTCGGTCGACTCTATACCGATCTATATATACACATATCGATTTTTATGGGTTGTTTGTTGACGGCTTGAAGAATTTTGAGATTTGGGTGTTTGCTTTCAGAAGAAGCTCTTGTGCATTTCGGATCTGTATTCAGATCTATTAGGTTTAAAAATGATTTTTCGTGTTTGGGGATTTTTTGTGAAGATCTATTTTGGGGTTTTCCCTCTTTTGGATTGGTGCGGTATTGGACCCTCAGTCTCCGATGTCTTTTCTATACCCGAGGTTTTCGATTTTGAGGCAATATCTCTATACTCTCTCTCTCTCTCTCTCTCTCTCTCTCTCTCTATATATATATATATATATATATATATATATATATATATATATATATATATATATATATATATAGTTATAGTTATAGTTATATTTACATACATATTTTTGTACCTCTAAATATACACATATAGACTTGTTTGTTTTGTTTTATCTGGTTATACACTGTTTGTGTTTCTTTTGATTCCTATTTGTTTGGTTGTCAGGATAAACTCGGTCTAATCATTTGGGATCTTTTAAATTAAAATATTATCGGTTGCTCTTGTTGAAACAAGAGCTCATTTTCTTAAAATTTAAAACGTTTACTGTTTTGATTGTTGGTGTTTGTTCGGATCAGTTTAACATATTTTGTGTTGTTAGTGGTTTAGATCTTTTTGTTTAAGTCTGGATCTGATTTAGTCTCTTGTTGTTTGGTTTTGGACTTTGAGTTTAGTTTGGGTATTTGTTGTTTGAGATTTTTGTTACACCCATTTTAGTGTGTCACACACTGTGTGCCTTTGTTAAGCTGGACTTAGCATTTTAATAATTAAAAAATTACTTAAGCTAAGATTTTTTTTGTCACATTTGTTTTATGATTAAAATATTTGCTATTTAAAATTTGTTCCAATTTAATTATTTGGGCTTAGTCCTTAATCTCTGTTTTTATTTTCAGAGTAATTGTTTTTAGGACTGGAAAATTTTGGACCGAGATTATTTAGTCCTTTTAGACTAAGTCTAATTTTTTCTTTATTTTTTATTATTGTGAAATCAGTTTTTTATTAAAATAAATTTTATTTTAAATCTGATTTAAATTTAATTTATCTGGGATTAAAGATAATATATTTTTTCCTCTAACTATTTATATCCTCTAAGTTGAACTTTGGTGTGTTCACTTTATTTAGTTGGGTGTAATTAGTGTGTGGACTTTAAATAATTATCTTTATTTATTTAATTTTTTTAAACCCATCCTAATTTATTGAGTCGAGTGCTACACTATTTATCTCGAACTCATTTGACTTGGACTGAATCAATTGACTCGTGTACTTTTTATTGTCTATGTTAAATACTTTTTTTTATTCTTTTATACTTAAATGGTGTTTGTGTGTGTATGAGTTTTTGATCCAAACCTTGTTATAGTATTGGTTTGAACTAAAATTAGACTTTAATCTTTGTGATTAATTTTTTGTGTTATAAAATTTTGCCATTTGGCCTTAACTAAAATATTTATAACTTTCTTGTGTTGACTTGAATTGAGTCCTACTTTGTATGAGCTAAGTGCTACACATGTTTATCGTTTGCTCATTTTACTTGGACTTAATATTTTAATATAACACCGATTTAAATTGATTCATTCTCTATTTGGTGTTAAGTTATTTTTTATTTTTGTTGCACGACACAATTGTTGGAATTTTATTTTTCATATTATTTGAGGTCATTTGCGCAAACTAAATTGTTTTAGGATTAATCTTTACTTGAATATTAATTATTAAGGAAGACCTGGCTTGTGTCTTGTGATTTAATATTTAATCCTTTTTTTAGTACTGATTAATTCAATATCATCTTGTTATATTTATTTATGTTGTCTATATTATTCACATATTTAAGTTTTGTACTACCCCATTTAAGACTGTATTTCCTATTGTTAAATCTAAGTGGATTAAAATAAATAAATTAGGTTATGAAATGGATAGTACCAAAATTTCACACTAGTTTATTTTAGGTTGTTTATTGGTACATTTTTATCTGTATATTATATTATACTAACTTTTATTTAGTAGGGTTCTTCCCTACCCGTTGTCCCTTCGAGACAAACAAGTGAATAATTTGAGACTATTTTATTATTGTATTTACACTTTTTGATCATTTTTTAGGAATCCTTGTTGTTAGTTGAGTTATGTACTCTTTTATTTTTAGGATTGTTTATTGTTAGTTGAGTTACGTAATTATATTGTTTATTGTCATTGAGTTTCAGTTTAGTTTGTCTCAAAATTGGCCAAAGGGGGAGATTGAAAATCTCATGCTTCTTCCGTTGGCTCAATTTTGAAACAAATAATTTTATATGCTTCTCCATTTTTTTTTTGCGTGTGTTAAAATCAATTTTTATAACCTATATATCATAATTTCTTATTTTTGACTTAATACATAAATTATTATTTAAAGTAGTTTTCATGTGTATTTTTATCTTAAATAATTTATATATTTGAAATTATGAGTTTTAGTATTTTTAGACCTTATAAAACTAATTTTTGATTTATTTTATGAGGTTTGAATATTTGGTTTAAGTGTTAAATAATCATATTAATTAAACATAACTTTTGTTTAACCATTCTCATTTAACATAAAATTAATTTGGCAGCTTTCTTTTTATTGTGTACCATTGGCATTTGGTTTCCTTCATGGTTTGTGTAGGGAGCATTTGGTTCCAACGGCTTTGTCCCCTCTCGTGTTACCGTTTTACCCTTTAGTTCTCCGTTATTTTCGATCGTGCCATGGCGGTTGTGTTCAAGGCTTTTTAATCCATGTTTTTAGTTGGTTAGAGTTAGGGTTTTCTATTTTATATCTCACTCTAGTTTTGAGCGGATGATATTTTTTTTCAAGTTCTTTTTCTCTCAAAATTTCAGCGAGCTAGTTTGTTGTTGTGAGTTCCTCTTTGGTCGACTCTATACCGATGTATATATACACATATTGTGGGTTGCTTTTTAATGGCTTGAAGCATTTAGAGATTTGGGTTTTTGGTTTGAGAAGAAGCTCCTTTGCATTTCGGATATGTTGGGTTTAAGCACGATTTTTCGTGTTTGGGGATTTTTTTTGTGAAGATTGATTTTGGGGTTTCCCCTCTTTTGGACTGGTGTTGTATTGGACCCTCAGTCTCGGATTTCTTTTCCATACCCGAGGTTTTCGATTTTGAGGTAATAATCTTTATATCCTCTCTCTCTCTCTCTCTGTATATATATACTAGCGGATACCCGTGCCTGAAGGCACGGAAAAAATTTCCAAAGTACATAATCGCGAAACAAAAAAAAATTCAAAAGTACGTAATCGCAAAACTACAAAAATATCGTTCCCCCAAGAAAACATCTATATATCACCGCCCAATATATATAAGTGCATAATTGTTACATGTAACTTGACTCTTTTACACCATACATCCAATTGTGATTCTTAATATAACTGTTACATGATGTTAATTTTACACGATGCTAATTTTCAAAAGTGTAAACAATTTACAACACAACTAAGTGTAAACAATTTACAAAATTTGGGCAGAGTTCCTTCTGTTTATAGGACTATCCACCCTGTTTAACAAATAAAAATTACTCAAACAACAATAGTAATAGCCCATCCTGGACCTCGTATAAACAACATAATCAATTCCACAAAATCGTCAATTCGTATATAACATTTTCAAATATAAACATGGTTGGACACAATAAAAAATTTAATCTCTTCGACACCATGTCTTCTTGAAATCCAATGAAGTGAAAATATAAACACCTACTGAGATACAAAGTTGAGTTGCTGCTCGAGATCACGCAACCTCTCCTCTTCCAAAAATTCATTGTCTTCTTCTTCCACCACGTGCTCCAAACCTCCCCAATCATTACTCATTGACTGCCTCAACTCCTTAAACACCCTCAACCAATCCCTCCCACCCTTTCCAGCCACACTCCCTGAATCAACAAACAACTGTTGTGGCAGCCTCACATTGTTCATTGGCAATTGAAATAAATCCCTACCCTGAGCCTGCAAAAATAAAGGAATCAAGTCTCTGTGAACACCAGTTTAGAATGAAGGCAGGAAACAGACAAAGTCTCTGTGAACACCTTCAAAAATATTGATGTTTATAGTATTATAGGTATAAACTGTGCATAAAACACACTACAATGATACCTATAGTACTATATGTTGGTTTTGTGAAACCATTTTAAGTCAAATTTAACAAATTTGTATTAACAATTGATTGTATTCACAATTGAATCAATATTTGGCTTAAATGTCTCCATTTCTAAGAA
The DNA here is from genome assembly GCA_949130495.1 of Sambucus nigra. Lineage (NCBI taxonomy): Eukaryota > Viridiplantae > Streptophyta > Magnoliopsida > Dipsacales > Adoxaceae > Sambucus > Sambucus nigra. Next base: position 350,649,760 of record OX422207.1, on the reverse strand, counting down.
GAGTTCCATTTGATCCAAAACTAATACCCTTAGTTAAAAGCATAATTACATAGCCTAGTTTAAAAAAAATATACAACTCAATTGTATCCTTCATAAAAGAAAGTGAAACCAATGCCTTGATCGGAATCAAAATACATGTAATAACAACTTTATATTTACGTCAACAATGATATAACATTCCCTCACAATCAAATGATATAGCTCTCAATTAAATGATATAGCTCTCAATTACAGTAAAAAAACATAACTATAATTGAACTAATTGGGAAATATGATAACTTTATATTTACCTCAACAATGATATAACATTCCATGGTGATTAGCACCGTTTCTTGAAAATAAAAATCAGGTGTGTGACCTGCAATAGTACACTCGAAATCAAAACAATAACTAACCAACCTCAAATTGAATAAATACATATGTAGACTGATCAGATAAAACCAAAGCATTACATATCTATCTTTGAGAGCCTCGACTCCCCAAACAAAACATTATCCTGAGAACATAAAGCACAAACATTCAAATAAAGTCCGTAACTATATTAACATAACTATTATACAATGATATCTTAAACTTGTAACATTTCAAATTGTTATCATAAAGTTATGTCATTTCAACTGTTATCATAACAGTTATAACATAATTCAAATACATGTTACCAACTGCTATCATAGAACCATCATTGATAAAGTTAAAAAAGATGTGCTATAGATATGGATATAACACTGTGTAAACTAAAATGGTACTATAACTATTGGAATGGAATTGACTTAGGAAAACAAAAAAATGTGCTACAGATATGAATTTTCTCAAGTATACAAATATGAATCTCTAATATTGATAACACCGTGTAAACTGAAATGATACTATAAATGAATGCTTAAAACCAAGCAGTTCCTAATAATCCTATAGTAATGATATGCCTGCTACAAAATAAGGAAGAATGAGCTTAGGCATCGTTAATGAATTTTCTTCAACGAATGATTCCAAAACTTCATTGACAGCACATGCCCATATTGGAGGTTCATATTTTTGCAGAAGAAATATGGACACCTGAGAAATTCATCATATAGTCATTAGGAGAACTATCAAGAGTCCAAGGACACGGGTCATTAGGTGAAGTGTCAAGAGTCCAAATGAGCATATGTATTGATAGCGTTACCCGCCCTCTCAAACACCTAAATTAATTGTTGCCCAAATAGTATCACTGCTTTCTTGTCCTTAATCATTGTCAATTTACTACTTATTAGAAGAATCTTGTGTATAAATTTGGACTCCTCAATGGATAACATAGCGACCTGGATCGAAATACATACGTTTACTGTAATAACAGAGCAAGTAAGCATTTTTCGAGCTATCATAAGCAGTGCAGTAAGCTCATACAGTTTCCTCTCCATTGCATATTCTGAATTTCCTCTTAGGTCTCCTTTGTTGCCCATGAAAGAATTGCAATTGACTCCGTTTTATTTTTCTGCAACACACAAATACAAATATATGTTTATGTTTATGTTTAAACAATCAAAAGGTTCCTTTGAAATATACCATATTTGAGATACAAAGCACCATAAGAAGCTTAAAGATTGATTGTTTAGGAGTACAACAACTCACTTCTTTAAAAAAAAATGTGAGAAGAAAAACAGAAAATTTTCTGAAAACGGTGGGGGAATCAAAGCATCGTAAAGATATAAAGGAAAAAGAATACCACATATATACCTCAAGGATTCAACAGCTATTTTGAGCAGGAGTTTTTGGTTGAACATTGCTTGGTTGTGCTTGAATCTGATAACTGTTGGAGCCCCATGGTAAAGAAGTATCTCAATTATTTCAAGAAAACATGTAAAGATTGCGAAATGGAATGGAAAATTCCCTTCCTATGGCGAGCGTTAAGATCCACATTGTGACCAGTTTCTCCATCTATCAGAGCAGTGGAACATATAACTGTGTTACCATCGCAAACAACCATCAAAAGTTCAAACAGGCGCACTGGAAATTTTCGCGTCACTGGTATAACAGAAGATTCCACACATTAGATGAAAGATAAAATTGTAGTCGCGTCACTGGTATAATATTTTCTGTCCCCAGGCAAGGAACCTATAACATATATTAATGTGTCCAATTTGAATCATCATTTTATATAAACCCATATAGACAAATAAGTTAAGAAAAGTTTATTACATTTAGACACCATGTTTGTAACTAATGTCATTTAGATACATTTACGTAAGCTATATTGACATGCATATGAGTCGCGGATGACCAACTATAAAGTTTAAAAAATGCAGAAGCTGTGTGTTCAAGAAATCCTAAAAATGTCGTCAAGAACTGTCAACCCGAGGATAAGGTAGCAGAACAATATGCAGTAGTGGAGGAATTAGAAGAAGGGGAATTATTTATGTCTAATTAGACGGTTAAGGCCAAACATAACCAAGATAATAATCCAAAATCTCAGCAGATATTTCAAAGACAGATTAAGGAGCACATCCAAAAAGTTCATAACCAAGAAATCAATTCCAATTTTTATAATTGACCATTGTTCCATTTCCCCAAGAGTTATTGATATCCCTCCTTATGATCCGAACCATGATGCACATCATTTCTATGCCCCTGATGGAGATGTAGAGGAAGAGACAACAGTTCCTTTCGTAGAATTAAAAAGAGGATACATTTTTGCACACAGTATTGAAAAAAGGATAAATTTTTATAAGGAGAAGAATATTGAAACCCTCGGAGGGAATAAGTATCAAGCGGATCGTAAGTAAACCACAAACTTAGGTGTTTAGAAGTTGTATTAAGAAAAAAAAGTATTATTATGCACCACATGCTAACTGTGCAACAAAAAGGAAATAAAAAGGAAAGCATCCCACATGTTAACTGTGCAACAAATTTGCACTTCACTCAAAAACGCTCGCACACCAGTCATCTCTTAATCCTCATAAGCTCCTACAACTTGCCCGTGATTTTTTCACAAAACCTGAAAATTGTAAATTAAATATTTGGACTTGGTTGACTGTTTCTGTTTTCAAGGATTTCTCTATGGCCAAAAAATTGCTTGATCAATGTGAGTCATTTCCAGAACCAGATGCGTTCTGTTGGTTAGAGTTTGATCAAAATTCATCCCTGTGTCCTTCATTCAAACATCAGTATATTATTCTATTTTGAACATGAGCCTATTTAGATGAGTATTTTGAACATGCTCCTATTTCAAAATTCAAACATGCGTCCTTCATTTGAACATGAGTACAACAGAGCCATGGCCAGCTATTGAATTTAGTAGCCTGTTTACATGGTCTTGCATTTGATCATGAGAATATTAAGTACTGAGGAATATAAACATTAGTTAAATGAACTTACAAAACAGAGCCATGGTAGGAAAGAGAACGTGACATATTCATGCTTAGATATGCATCCTACAAAAAAGTATAAATTGAGAAGTCTCCATCCTACAAAAAAGTTAGATCTGCAAAAGCAAACAATATAGACCAAATGAGATAAGAAAAAGGGTTGTGGTAGAATTTGAACAATACAATTGAAAAAAAAAGGAAAAGGTATAAGGAAGTACCTTAAAATGATGCTATAAGAGAACTTCGGGATACACAATATTAGTTGTGGAATTCGAACCGTCTTGAGGAAGAAGTATGCATAGAGAATTAGCACTTTTGCAACGGGATAAAGCAACATATAATTGCCCGTGACTAAATACGGGTGTTCGCAAATCAATTCCAACGTATTTAACTGATTGGCCTTGTGATTTATTCATGGTCATTGCGTACGCCAATCTAACTGGAAATTGGCACCTTGTCATTTGTATTGGCACTTCGTAAGACGATGGTGTTAAAGAAATTCTTGGGATGAAGGCAAAACTGCCTTTATGATCTCCGTTCAAGATTAGAACTTCAATAACATGCTTTGCGCAATTAACCACTATTAACCTTGTGCCATTACAAAGACCGTCTTTTGGCGAAATGTTTCTTAAAAGCATTATTGGGCATCCTATTTTTAGTTCTAGCTTAAACAAAGGCAACCCAGACGGATTAATCGAGTTCAAATATTCATTGGGAAATCCATTAGTTATTGAACTATTAGTGTCATCTAGGCATAACTTGTCAGCTGCCAAGTACGTTATTGTCTCTCCGGGAAAAATATTCAACGCGGAAGTATTAATTATATTGACATCATCATTCCGTGCTGATAGAATTGTTCTTTCTTCAAAGTAGTTAGGGGTAACATTTTCCATAACATTTAGCATTGGATAAACCATCGACATTAACTCATTCAAATCTTTACATTTATGTATCGTCGATGGCAATTGAACATTTTCTTCGGGATTTGACCCAATCTAAACAAATGTTTAAAAAATAATATGAATAAAATTCATACAATTAATATTTGGTATTATTAATAAAATTAATACAAATAATATGAAAGCCAAGGAAATAATGAAAGGAATAATACCTCTGTCAAAAACCCCGAAAATTGAATGCTTTCCACTTCTGCAATATTAAGTCGCATGTTAAGGTGTACTGTTAAAACATGAATATTAACCCATAAAAATGAGCGCCTTAACGACGCAACAACAATTTGTTCACGGACACCTCTTGGAATCACAGGTAGAATTTGTCGAAAATCACCGCCAAGAAGAACAGTGATACCCCCAAAAGGCTTTTTATTATCACAAATATCCTGAAGAGTTCGATCAACAGCTTCAACACAATACCGATGTTGCATTGGGACTTCATCCCATATAATTAATTTGGTTAATCTGAATAGCTCTGCATGAATTGATTGCTTTGTAAACCCACATACAGAATTTTCAAGAATATCTAAAGGAATACAAAACGTTGAATGTGCAGTTCTACCACCCACCAATAGTAAAGAGGCAATTCCAGAAGAGGCGACGGTAATGACAATATGGCCAAGACAGCGTATTTTGGTGGCTATTGTATTGTAGAGAAACGTCTTTCCAGTTCCCCCTCCTCCATTCAAAAAGAAAGTCGTTCCCCTATTTTCAAGTACCGAAGTAGTTATTTCAGCATATGCATCGCGTTGGCCATCATTTAGACGATCAACATCACTTTGAGGAGCAGCTTGTTCAGCGTCGCTTTGTAATTGTCGATGTTCATTAATCAGCTTGTTACCCAAAGTTGTGCACCAATTTCCAACCGCCATTGGCATGGGAGGAAAATCTGATAAACTCTTGCCCGATTCTTGCAACATCTGGTTAAGGAGATACAAACCGTAATCTTGAATTTGAGTCTCAGTGGGAGTTCGTATGCCATATGACATTTGAATCTTATGGGCCAAGTCGTCACAAATATGCATTGCAAATTGTCTCGACAACAAATGTGGATATAAAGGGGAACATTATGTGAGTATAACAACAAATAAACGTCTTAACTGATAACCAGTTTTAAGAATAGCTGCCTCTTGCAAACATTGCACCCATTCCCCATCATCCTCCAGAAGGCCTAACGCAATACATGTGGACTTGAATGTATCACATAAGATATTGTTAACCGTCCTCAAGGCTTCATATGATTCTGGGCCCTTGACGACAGTTAAAAGCAACCGTAAGTAATATAGTTCGCCCGAATTAGGGCTCGCAAAATACAACCTACCAATAGAATAGCCTTCAATTTTTCTACGCGTCCATGTCTTTGGTTGCGAATTCCAAACAAAATGCTGAGGAAATTCTTGATATGTGAAAGCACGTGCGGAGGCATTTGATGCACATGTTGCAAAAAATTCAGTTAAAGACGTTTTTTGAGCAGCAGCCCTGGAAGTTATCGTTTCCACAGAATCTTCGGGATTAAACCTTACTTGATGCATTCCAGGCAAGTGAAGCGCCAATCGTACAACTTTTGGTTCCTCTTCGTGCATTGGATTACGAAATAAATGCCAAGCGGCTTCGGGTGGTCCAATGTATCTAGCATCAAGATATTGTTGGATTTCATCAATTGCTCCCAAAACTATTGTTGTGCGATCAGAACCGTTGTATATGTATTTATTAATGTATTTAACACATCTCAATCCTGCACAAACTTCAACATTGATATGACAATCAAACATTAGAGAAAGGTATGGATTATATGGCACCACATCTTTGTTGCATACAACTTTCCCCCCTGCAATAGTGTACTTTCGACCATCATTTCGCCGTCGATAGAGTGGATATCCATTTTGGTCCATAGTCGTTGAATCAGCCCAATCTCTAGGGTATTTCTTTGTGCATCTATCGTTATCCATGCATGGTGCATTTGGGTTTTGGGAACCGCAGGGGCCATGTACCATACAACCCAAGACTGTCTCAAACAGGGCAGGATCTTCTTTGGGATCCGTAATCTCAGCACACACAATCTTGTCAACCTGTTCACATGTCTTTATTTTGCTTCTACTTTCTAAGAAAAATAGCACATGTACATGCGGCAAACCCCTCTTTTGGAATTCGGTAGTAAATACGTGTGCCACCTTCCGACCAAAAATATTTTTATCTTTCACTACCTTCATCATAGCCTTTCGCTTCAATTCAAATACGCGAGCGACTATATCTGGACGATCCGTTGAATTTTGATTCGGCAATAAAGCTTTTGTAATTTCAGACCAATTGGGATTCGCAGTCATTGTGAGGAAGATATCAGGATGCTGATTGTAACGGGTGATGGCCATAGAATCTTGAAAGATTTCAAACATGTACCTCGCACTACCCGTGAAGGAGGAAGGTAAAATTGTGCGTTTCCCAATTCCATCTGCATTGAGCCCATCCATTAACCCCTCGTTAAGTCGCGTATACAGATCAGCGCGTAATTTGGATTGATTGAGCTTATAATAAGTCAAACGATTTTGCTCAGTTGAAGCCCACGCATCCACAATGAACTCCTGAAATAGTTTTCCCGCTCTTAAAATTGTTGAGTATTCATTAACGCGTTGGAAAATACGATAGCTATAAAAATTCAGTTGGGTAAGTCGGTGTTTTAAATCAGGTCTCTCATTTTCAACATCCCATTGTGTCATAATTGGTTCCCACCCAAGCTCACCGCGAGGAAAAAGTAAAACATAATGAAGTGGTAGGTACGCCGGGTGGCATTCACTAATTCACATCAACTGGCTATCTCCTTGCAAATGAAGAATAATATCTCTCATCACACTCAAATTAGTTCCATCTCCAGGAAGTACAACTGCTATCTCATCAATTGAAGGTAAATTGTATCTTCTTCGGTCTGCAGCCCTACTGTAATGCAAGTATGCAGGAACATCCACATTTGCAGAGTTCTCTAGAATAGCAAAAGCCTGGCAAAATTTAGATGTAAATGCATTTTCATTCAACAAACAACCTTGAATGATTTCAAGAACATCCCGTCGTAATTGCGGATTTCTGCGCTCTCGAGTATCCAATGAAGCTACTGGATCATAAATATAAAGTTGAGCGTAACTTCTATCATGTCCCTCTTGCGGTAATAAGCTTCCTGTTTGGTGTCGTAATTCTCCATGAATGGTGAACGACGTAGGACCCCTACCCGTGAGTACTCTTTCATCCATTTGAACTCCAAGACTGGTGAATGCATTAGCAACGTTGTATTGTCTAGTAAAACACCGAAATGATTGTGATTGGGCATCATTACCGTCATATAGAGCTTTTATATCGGATGGTGGTTCATTTAAGGTTGGTAGCTTGATCTTTCCTTGCAAACAACATTTACCAAACAAAGGACGTCTGATGGACGTTATGCTTAACTTTTCACTAATCCAATGTAACGCTGAACAATGAGGACACTCAACATTCATCGCTCCAAGAAAATGTCTACTGAAATGTCCTGGATGTGCCCTATAAAAAGAAATTATAATATTGTGAATGTCTACTAAAAACATTTTAATATCATGAAATGAACTGGACTGGATGTCAACTGAAACTATAAATGAACTGGATGTCTACCGATTAATTTCAGCAGCTACAACACCATTATATTCTGGAGGCATGCGAGCATTTTCATCGCCGCCACTGTATGAAACCTGATCAACTGGATCTGGTAGTTGTTCATATATGGCACCCACATCATGTGAAGCAAATTCGTGGTGAAGATGTCTACCGAAATCAAGTGGATGTGTCCTATAAAAAGTTAGAAACCATTCTAATGCCAATTATTATTCAATTATCAAATGAAAGTGCCATTTTAATATCATGAAAATAATTGGACTGGATGTCTACTGAAACCATTTTAATGTTACCTGTTAATTTCAGCAGCTACAACACCAATATATTCTGGAGGCCTGCAAGCATTTTCCTCGCCGCGACTGTATGAAACCTGATCAACTGGATCTGGTAGTTGTTCATATATGGCACCCACATCATGTGAAGCAAATTCGTGGTGAAGATGTCTACCGAAATCAAGTGGATGTGCCCTGTAAAAAGTTAGAAACCATTCTAATGGCAATTATTATTCAATTATCAAATGAAAGTGCCATTTTAATATCATGAAAAGAATTGGAATGGATGTCTACTGAAACCATTTTAATGTTACCTGTTAATTTCAGCAGCTACAACACCAGTATCTTCTGGAGGCATGTGAGAATTTTCCTCGCCGCCACTGTATGAAACCTGATCAACTGGATCTGGTATTTGTTCATGTCTAACACCCACATCAATTGACAAATTATTGGTGAGTGGAGTTGAAGTACGAATAATACGCTCGACATGGGCAGGTGTTTGAAGAGATGGATTTTGGGATAGAGCAACCCTATTTGCCTCTCTAAGAGCACTACCTCGGGACCGACCTGATTGGGGTAGGTTAGGGAAGGGCATTGGTTGATGATGACCCAATGATTCACGTTCAAATCGTTCACGTTCACGTCGTCGACGTTGGCCACATGCTGCCTTCGAGATGCCAGTTTCATTTGGATCCTAAATATCAACAAAAGAGCTCAATAAATTGAGATTTTGTTAAAGTATGCAAAAATAAAATATTACGAAGATACAAAAATAAAATATAATATTACGAAGATATAATAGTACGAAGATACAAAAATAAAATATACCACATCATAAGCAACTTTCTCTTTGCCTTTTCTATTCCCATTCTCTTGGCAGGAACTATTTGCAATGTACTGATTGCGTTGAGCCTTCACATAATGACAATTGAATAAAAAAAATTATAATTGGAATCTAATTAAATAACTAAAAAATGTAGAATCAAACTACATACCTCAATATGAATAGCGTTTAGTTCAGATTCATCTCGAATAACCACCCCGAGGTTTTGACGGCGCAATAATTGAACCTACGATAGTGAACACAAATGATACAAAACTTTGATGTACATGAAAAATATATTAATTATAATTTTGAAAGGGAGATGTATGCTTACAGATCTATGAACTTTAGAATTCACCTAGGTTCGTCAAAGAAAAACATCATAGTCACAAAAAAGTAAAATTATTACATAGCCTAATATACAAAATAGAGTTTAGATTTAACTTACAGAGCCAAATGTAGTAGTAGTATTATCCATGAATGTTAGAGCGGAATTCAAATACCAAGCTATTCCCAGATACGAAATGAAAGCTGCTGAAATCAAGGTCCTTGAATGAAAGCTGCTGTGAAAGTGAATAGGACAGACCTGTTGCAATTTACAAAACAACAAAGAACATGACAAATTTATGTAAATATATGCAACTTCTTACTCATCCATATAATAAGGATGCTTATTGAATCCCCTGTTTTTTTAATATGTAGTGCTTCAAAATGTAAGGGATAAAAATATATCAGGCTTCAATATTTTCTTAAGCATTTCGTTACACACCAAAAAGACCAGTTTCTTGAAACAACTAATGGTAACCACGCCTAATGGAAGCAAGTTTGCTTCCAACTAAACATTCATAATTCTATCAACAATAATTTCATGAATTCATATCGCGACAATTCGAATACAAAAAAACGGGTAGGAAAAATGAATTACAAAAAAAATGTGGTAATTATAGTTACACACATAGGAAATTCATATCGCGACAACTCGAATAGAAAATAATGGGTAGGAAAAATGAAGTACAAAAAAAACTGTGGTAATTATAGTTACACACATAGGATCTCATTATTATTTACAAACAAAGAAATTATATGAAAACTGAGTGCACCAACATGGCCAACCCATAAAGCCAAGGTAGTATGCAAACTGCGTATACCAAAAGTGCAAAAAAAAATTGGAGAACATAGTAAACGTAAAGAAACATAAAGACCATAATAGACTTGCACACACCAAACAAAAAGCAAGGAAAAATCTTAGCAATGTTGGGCACATTCTAAACTCAACATTAATATTTTAGGACCTTTATAGTGCAAACTCAACAATTTATAAATTGCCACATTGGCATTTCATCAAACAATTTATAAACTCAACAATTAATGTAAAAACTACTAACTACAACAATCTTAATATTGTCCATTAAACTCAAAAAAAATCCTATTCACAAACATATTCAGAACTTGAGTGACAAACATATTAAAAAAAGATATTTTTCTTGCAGAGTCAAGAATACCACTAATACAATAATCAATAGCATTATGTAAAGTCAGTTAACAAACACAAACATATTAAATAACTTGAGTGGCAAACATATTAAAAAAATGTATGTTTCTTGGAATTTATGATATCAAAAAATAAAGCATCGGACCTCCAAAAAAAAGCATCGGGCATATAAAAAAAACATCAGACCTAAAAAATGAAGCATCGGACCTCCAAAAAAAAAGCACCAGGCCTGTAAAAAAAACAAACTTCGGGCAAAAAATACCCTTATTTGAATCTGCAAGAAAACGAAAATGTATTAGCAAAAACAAAAATAGTCTAAAAACAAAAATAGTCTAAAGGGGAGATAGAGAAAGAGCTGGGAAATGAAATAACCTGAGAGGAGGGATTCGTGAGAGAGTGAGAGGAGGATTCGTGAGAGAGTGAGAGGAGGGATTCGTGAGAGAGAGTGGAGAAACCTCGGGAATGGGGAGATAGAGAAAGAGGGGGAAAATGAAATGTGGGGTGTGGGGGGAATCAGAAGGGGGAAATGAAATGTGGGGGGGGAAATCAGAATTTTCAAATTTTAAATGAAATTTGAAGATTTAATCTAAGCCCTTCATTTTTAGTGGGAGATGTGGCAAGATCTAGACCGTTATTGTGCTTAGACAATTCAAAATCCATGCCATCTTATTATATGGATATACACACATATTTTTGTACCTCTAAATATATACATATAGATTTGTTTGTTTTGTTTTATCCGGTTATACATTTTTTGTGTTTCTTTTTATTCATATCTATTTGGGTGTGGGGATAAACTCACACTAATCATTTGGTATCTTTTATATCAAAATCTTATTGGTTGCGCTTGTTGAAACAAGACCTCATTTTCTTAAAATTCAAAACGTTTACTGTTTTGATTGTTGGTGTTTGTTCGGATTAGTTTAACATATTTTGTGTTGTTAGTGGTTTAGATCTTTTTGTTTAAGTTTGGATCTGATTTAGTCTCTTGTTTTTTGGTTTTGAACTTTGAGTTCTGTTTGGGTATTTGTTGTTTGAGATTTTTGTTACACCAATTTTAGTGTGTCACACACTGTGTGCCTTTGTTAAGCTGGACTTAGCATTTTAGTATTTAAAAAATTACTTATGCTATGTTTTTTTGGTCACATTTATTTTGTGATTAAAATATTTTCTATTTAAAATTTATTTCAATTTAATTATTTGGGCTTAGTCCTGAATCTCTATTTTGTTTTCAGGATAATTTTTTTTAGGACTGAAAATTTGGTCTAAGATTATTTAGTCCTTTTAGACTAAGTCTTATTGTTTGTTGTTGTTGTTGTTGTGAAATCAATTTTTTATTAAAATAATTTTTATGTTAAATCGGATTTAAGTTCAATTTATTTGGGATTAAAGATAATCTGTTTTTTTCCTTTAACTACTTATATCCTCTAAGTTGAACTATTGTGTGTTCACTTTATTTAGTTGGGTGTAATTATTGTGTAGACTTTAAATCATTATCTTTATTTATTTAAATTTTTTTAAACCCATCCCAATTTATTGAGTCGAGTACTACACTCTTTATCTCATACTCATTTGATTCGGATTGAATCAATTGACTCATGCACTTTTTATTGTCTAAATTGAATACTTTTTGTTGTATTCTTTTATACTTAGGTGGTGCTTGTGTGTGTATGAGTTTTTTATGCAAACCTTATTATAGTATTGGTTTGAACTAAAATTAGACTTTAATCTTTGTGATTAATTTTGTGTGTTAAGTTAAATCTATTCATTCTCTATCTGATGTTAAGTTAATTTTTATTTTAGTTAGGCGACACAATTGTTGAAATTTTATTTCCTATTTTATTTATGGTCATTTACACCAACTAAATTGTTTTAAGATTAATCTTTACTTGAATATTAATTATCAAAGAAGACATGGCTTGTGTCTCGTGAATAAATATTTAATCATTCTTTTAGTACTGATGAATTCAATATCATCTTATTATATTTATTTGTATTGTGTACATCTACACAGGGTCTCAGGTTTGAATGTGTGGTTGTACGTGTGGTATAGTTGTTATTACCTATGTATTATTGGGTTGACGGATTGTAAATCAAGTTGGGTTGTATTCAGACTAGGTTTGATGTACGGGGTTGCATTTGCTTAGTTTAAATCATTATAAACTTGTGGAATGTAATATGTAGCTTATAATTGGTAATAGTGGACTTGGGTGTGTGAGTTGTCCTAGGAATAGGGACACGGGGTTATAACCACGGTGGGTTACTCGAGAACAAATATTGTGTCACCTTCCACTTTTCCTCATCTCATTCTTAAAGGGAATTATTTTTATATCTTGTGTCACCACGTTTACTTACTAGTGTGGGTGAGTATTTTTAATTTATAAATTTTAATAGATTTTATATCAAACAGTTTAAAAGAGTTTTAAATAACCTAATACGCATTAGCGAGTACCCTTTGGTCCTTTTAAGTTACCCTTAGGTTGTTTCACTCTCTCCGTCCTTTCTAGTCGTCTCTGTAGGCGAGAATTCCCTTCCATCTGGAGGCGTATTACCTCTTTCTTCTCTTGAAGCATGTTTTCATAAGCGTTGACTAGCCTGGAGATCTGAGTAGACCTAGGTGGTCCCTGAATTTCCTAAGAAGGTTGACTCTCTTGAAGAAACTTAGGATTTGGTGGTTGGTGAATATCTTTCCTGACACTAGGTAGGACTAGATCAACCTGCACGCCGCCAATTTGAGGGAGGTTGCTGCTTTGCTGACGAATCACGGGCTTTCTTTCGATTATTGCTTTTGTATGGAAAAAATCATTTCTTATAGGCAGCGCCAATTGTGAGTGCAAGAATTACCATAATGAGAAATCAAAAAGAAATATCGAGATGAAAATAAATTATCACACACACAACACGGATATGTTTCTTATAGACCTACGTCCACGGATATGCTACTGTTTTTTATTAGTGTCTCTCAAATAATCGAAGTTATATCCTCCTTAGCTCGAGTCAAAATTTACATTTATGTATGTGATTATAAGTGATTCAATTATACAAGCAACTCAGTCAGATTGTGGATAGCTATTAGGTGTCCTCAAATATCTCCCTAGGATTATTGGTAACCGATTTGGGTTTATCTCCATGCATTTAAGCACATGTTAGATACACAGGTTTAAAATAAATATTTGAGCTGCGTCGAACAGTCCACTTTACATGCTGGGCTGGTCGGCTATATCCGTGGGATTGAATAAATAAGACACCACAACCATCTTCAATTCAATTGAAAAGAAAACTATCCACATGATTGGCATCAAATTCTTATAATTCATTTGTTCTAGGTAAATAATACTATTTGTATTTATGTTTCTGATTGTTTAAGTTTTTGGACAAAAAAATTATGTCTGCTAATATTTGTTATTTTTCTTTATTGTTCAAAAAATTATTCATGCAAGAAAACATGTCTCATTCATATTGATGAATAATTTGTGTTTAAGTTCACCTCAACATAAAAGGATTTGTGAAATAGATGAATCAAATAAGATAAGTCTTTAAAGTAAAACAACCTACATTTTGTAAACTATCGATAAAGCCTATTAAGTGTGAGAGGAGAATGTGAGGTATGTGGAAAACGTGAAAGGGTGTGTATAATTTATATTATTATGATAAGTTTTATAATTTATTTTTAGAGGAAATCAATAAATATTATTTTTATAGGCATGGTTATTTGTCCCCAAACATAACATATTCCTCTATTTTTATAAAGGTTGTCCCTTTTTCCTTCTAAAAATCAAGTTTCTCTAGCAAATGGTTTATGGACATTTTAATATCAGTTGTTTAAAAAATACCATTGATAAGAACCTTCACATCGGGCGGGTTGGATGCTAGTTAATATTGAATCTTCGATCAACAATAATAATATTGAATATGCTATCAACAATTGCATATTCAACTGAATAAAAGTGTGCTCTTTGTATTCACAAATTTCTTTCTTAACATTTAAAAAAAACACCTAGCGATTTTTCTCCTCTTCCGGCCTTCCATCCTTATGAAGACAAGATTTTTGTTTTGGTATCTTTTGTCAACTTTTGGTCACCAAGATTCAAACCTTCCATCCTTCTCCTCTTCTCGCTAGCAGTTAGGTTACGTAATACATTTTTTTAAAATACTTATTCTGATATAAGTTGTTAATACTAAATTTAGTCTGCTGACGTGGATCAATTATGTGGAGACACGTGTCAATTTACCTGGTACCCGCAAACATTTTTTGAACAACACCTTGACTCTGAGGAGCTCAATCTCCCCGACCAACTCAGGTGCTCCGAGCAACAAGTGTTCCCCGAGGAACTTTATTGCACCGAACAACTCATGTATGCCGAGCTATTTAGGCGGTCCGAGCTACATCTCGTACAGAGCACTCATATTCGGATAATTAACAGGATGACTGCGCATTAAATGCTTATTATTATCATACAAATGAACATGTCTACTAGAGAACAGCGCATTGTCCTTTCATTTGTACAGCCTCAAAGCTATAAATACTTTGTAACCTCTTCATCAAAAGGGGACTCAAAATTTCTTGATAAAAACTTGTTATCGAGAATTCCCAACAAATATCAATAACAAAAACAGTGGACGTAGGTCATTCTTTCAAGGCTGAACCACTTTAAAATTCTTTGTCTTATTTATTTTTATCTGTGATTGAATAATTAGAGATAATCTAATTGTTTACATCAACATAAGTGTTTATTCATGTTAGATTGAATATAAATGTTTGTTATAGGTGTTACTTTGTGTGGTATTGTTGATGTTTGTTGAAAATTCAAAAACTTGTGATGTTCATTTGGGACATTTATTGTGATTTCTTTTTGTGTAATTTTTGCACTGGAACGTTGTAATATTGATAGTTTGTCACCAATTGTATACTTTTTTTGTATAAATTAAGGTTTTTTTTGTATAATTTGTGGGTAATATATTGTATAATAGTTGAGCTATTTTTTGGGGAGAGTTGCCACTTTAGGGATATTGGGCTTGATTAAAACTTGAACCAAAATTCCAGACAATCCATCTACAACAACTTCGGGATAGTTTGCAAAGAATTCTGACCAATCTTTGATGAATTTGTGACAACTTGTGAAGAAATATATATTATACCTCTAATACAATAGTATTAGAGTTGTAAATGCATGATTAATGCTCCCCCGCTCAAAATAAAATTCAGATTCCTTTTCTACTCCCGTGTATATTCTCCTCTATTTGGACCTTTATCTAACCCATTTCTTTATTCATATTTTCACCCATTTGTTTTCTTATATTTTCCTCTATAAAATTCTTCATCAACAATGGCGATTCAAAACCACCAAAGGCAAATAAAACCCTTCCAAGAATTCCACACTGTATCACACCACACTATAAACCAGATAACTCTCAAAGACAGAAAGTTAGACCCAATAAAGCAAGCATCTTTAGGACAAAGGATACCTTAATACTATAGAAATAAAAACATGGGAGAACTTAAAAGAATCTCACAAAAACATCAACGCCCGGTCTTTAAAAACCCATATATTCTCCCAAAAATCTCAAACACCCATCCAACTATCCATCCAGATACCAGCCATCAAGACAAAATACAAAAGAAGAGGCATTTCCAGCAACCCATGAATAAAACTAACATGGGAAACAAAATGCACACCAATCTATCAAGGGAGAAGACATGCAAATAAAGATCCAACAATTTGACCATTGTTGATAAACATGCGGAAGAAATCAACTACTTATCCAACTGCTAGAGACTTGAATCAACCATCTAGATGACAAGCGATAGAAGATCTTCCTAAAACTGCTAAAAAGGAACAAAGGCTTGAATTAACTATATAGAAGACAAGTATTGACGATCTTTAAAAAACCACACACCAACAAGAAACGATACTGGGATAAACAACACCAAAAGGACCTCTCAGCCCAAACAGGATGTTGAAGATGAACAGAGACTTTAAACAACCCAAAGGCAAGAGCATGAAACCAACAAAAGGACCTAACATGTAAGCTTGACACAACACCTATTTAGGAATTACGCTCAAAGCTAAGTATACCTTCCGAGATCCCCCAATTAGATATTAATTGCATAGGAATAGGTTTCGATACCAAGATTAATTCTAATTTATGTGTTTATAGAATTGAAAATATTAATGTCTAGAGGCATGAAGGTACGGATTTATATATTTTTCTCATTTATTTTTCCTTTCTCTAATCAATTTTTTCGATTCTTTTTTGAAAAATGACGACTTGCACTCTCTTAAAGGTTAACGAGAACAGTTGCTTTTTTTCATTTCTTTAATAAGTGTTTGTGTTTATAATCTCTCTCTCCCGACCATCAGGTATTCAAATGTTTATTAAGTATTTAGATTTGTGGTAATGTTATATAAGTTATTTTGATTATTTTAGTTAAAGTTTACGAGCTACTTCTTGGAAACAACCCTGCTTTTGTGTGAATTATGAGTAAGAAAATGGAGACCTCTCTTAAATGAAAGCAAATTGAAGAAAGTTAGTGTGCATTAACTGTTTGTTAAAAAACCTTATAGAAGAGACCTTATGTTAGTATTGAATTTTTTTCATCCTTCTTACAAGTCACTTTTTCAAATAAATTTACTATTTTTTTAAAACCAATATGATGAACATTTTTAATCATTATCTCTTAATATGTTATACTTTTTTCATAAAAAATGGTGGTATTTTTTTCCATATGAAGTTTGAAAACTTAGGAGTTCTTATTCTTTTAAATCATTTCATTCCCTCCATCCATAAAAAAAAATCATATTTTTATACTTAATTTTTATTTTTTGTACAAGAGTATATTCATTTCTTAAATTATCTTTGCAACAAACTATCACTATAAAGTTAAACAGGTTTTTAAGAAAAATATTAAAAAAAAATTATAAAATTCCCACGCATCACTCGGGGTACATGCTAGTAATATGAATATATGTAATTAATCTTAAAACATTAATTTCATCCAACTAACTTAATTTAATTTTACAAAAGCACTTCCTTTAAAATATTCAAATAGATTTCATAGTTATTTGCATAGTTATTTTCAACCCACTAACTCAATTTAAAAAGTTTTACATACAAAAATAAAATAAAAACATTTCAGTTACATAATGTCCCAAATAAAAAATTACATAGTTATTTCCAACCAATTAAGTCAAATTAAAATATTTTTACATAAAATAAATAAATAAAATAGTAAAGTTACTAAATAAGTTCATGAAAATAGTAATAATTTTAGTTGTATAAAAACACTCTTTAATAAATTTTAATAGAGATAGTAACAGTTTTAATAAAAACAGTTGATATTAATTAAAATAGTAACAATTAATTTACTTGTGTAGTAATAGTAATTATTCTTTATTGTGTAGTAATAGTAATTAAAATAGTAACAATTAATGTACATTACTGTGTTGTGTGATTGGCATCTCATGTTCTTTATTTTTCTTGGTGATTGCGCTTTTCTCATTTATTTGTGTTGAATATAATTGTCACCACAATTGGTGCTGTCTGTGGGAACGTTTGTCTTCCCTGAGAAAGCCCACACTAACAAAAGAAGTTCGAAATGTCTTATCAGAGCAGTAATGCCCCTCAGGCAAGAGATATCCAAGAACAATCTGCTCCTCGCAGGATCAGATTTGAAGTTCGGCGTTCACCTCAGAGGGCTCGCCTAGAGAGGCCCACCTCAGAGGAAAGCCAAGGACCAACAAGGTCCACACAAATCTCCAGACTAATTGATGCCTATGAGGCAAGGCTCCAAGAGCAAAGGGAGTCCGCTCGCAAGCAAGAGGATGAGAATGCTCGCCTCAAAAGTAAATTAGAAAGGATGGATAAAGAGCTCCATCGCAGCAATAGGCGACGCCCATACCGCACTCCTAGACCTCAGGCGAGAAAGTCTCGCAGCCGAGGAAGGAGCCCTAGGCATGGATCCCAAATGAGTGAGAAGCACGATTCAAGCGATGACTCCCTCGAGCACCAACGATCGGCTCGTCGTTATAGGAGCCCAGCTCGTAGCAATGAGAACATATGAAATTTGGTCCGAAGGGAGATGGACCAACACCCAGCACATCGCAGCGCAAGAAGAAGAGGAAGCCCCCAAGAAGTTTGTTATTTTGAGATTTAAGATTTATGACGAAAAAACTGACCCCATTGATTACGTTAGGCAATACAGGCAAGCCATGACTCTCTGGAACCACCGGGATGCACTAATATGCTGGATTTTTCCCTCGAGCCTGCATGACGTGGCACAGAAATGGTTCGAAAGGCTCCTTTAGAGGTCTATCAGAAGCTTTGATTCCCTGGCCGATCTCTTTACGACCCACTTCATTACTAGTAGCTCTCATCCCAAAAGGATGGATGCTTTACTAACAATGAAAAAGATGCCTCAGGAGAGCCTCCGAGACTACGCGAAGAGGTACTGGGAGTTTTTCAATGAGGTCGAGGACTTCTCAGAGAAGGTAGCAGTGGCCTCTTTCAAAATTGGACTACCTAACTCTTGCCTTCTACACCAATCCCTGACGAAGAAAGAGGCCACGACCATCGACGACCTGATGCATCACGTCGAGAAGTACGCCAAAGTGGAGGATGTAACCCGCCTCAGCACAAGGGAAAACGGTCGAACTAAGCTCGCTGCCGAAGGAAACAACAAAGTTGAGAACCAGAAGAAAGGAGGCAAGTGGCTCCAAGAATGGAGGCAAGAACGATGTTTCAAAAGCATTTCAGGCAGTCAACACTTTCTTCAAAGAACGAATTTACAAGATTCTGGCGAAGATCAAATATGAGCCATTTATTAAGTGGCCCAGAAAGATAGGAGGAGATCCCTCAAAGAGAAATAACGCGCTGAGATGCACTTTTCATAAAGAGGGAGGATATAATACTGAGCACTGGAAAGCTCTTAAGTCCCACCTCGAAGAGCTGGCCCAGTCTGGGCACTTGAACGAGTTTGTGGAGAAGAAGGCAGAGAAAGTTGCTACCAATGGAGAAGCAAGACCTGACAACGTACTCGAAGATGATACTGGCCATGAATTTGCAGTAATTCACGAGGCATCTGATATGAAGCAGATTCAGGGGAATTCAGCTTGGATGGAAGTAAAAAAGCTTACAACAGTAATGCAAGCTTTTCAGATTGATTCAGCAAAGACCCAATTAGGGAAACGTCAGCGAGCAGATGACGTCGACTATAGCAAACATACCGTGTTCACAGATGAAGATCTGGTGGGAGTGAGAACCCCACATCATGATGCCTTGATCATTACGCTCAGGATAGCCAACTATGACGTCGATAAGTTGCTCGTCGACCAAGGAAGCTCATCCGAGGTAATGTATCTCGACCTATTCAGAAAATTGAAGTTAAGCATCGTTGACCTGAAGGAAGCAAC
Source organism: Sambucus nigra (assembly GCA_949130495.1). Classification (NCBI taxonomy): domain Eukaryota; kingdom Viridiplantae; phylum Streptophyta; class Magnoliopsida; order Dipsacales; family Adoxaceae; genus Sambucus; species Sambucus nigra. Next base: position 350,629,836 of record OX422207.1, on the reverse strand, counting down.
TGTCTCTCTAGTTGGCTTCGCTGGAAAAGTGACTATTCCACTGGGAAAGATTGTGCTACCAGTAAGGGCAAGAAGTATCTCCAAGATGATTGAGTTTCTGGTAGTCGACATTGACTCGCCATACCAAGCTATCCTCGGCAGAGGATGGCTGCATGTGATGAAGGCAGTCCCCTCGACTTACCATCAGAAACTCAAATATGTGACAAGGAAAGGAGTAATGGAGATCCATGGCGATCAAGCGATGGCAAGAAGGTTCTTCATAGCGGCCATCCACCAAAAACCATAGAAGAGGGCCGAAAAGACCAATAAGAAGGTCGACAAACAAGAAGGTATGATACCTTCAAAATAGTAGTTAAGGTACGAAAGTCCCGAAGTGGAAGGTACCAGGCTCCTCCCCTCTGAGCGGGTCATCAAAAACCTGGAGGAAGTTATAGCTGGTGTTAGCGAGAAGGATGATAAGCACCCAAAACTATACATTTTATACCCCGAATAGACGTACTTTAGTTGCTAATTCTCGACACTATGGGTCTTATGCGCTTAATTGTTCAATATACAGGCTTAATTACAGTTGCAGTGTAAAAAGCTATAATTCGAGGCAACTTGCAGTAAAATAGAGTTAATTCCCTATACCTTGTCCCTAAACCTACCTAAACCCTTACCCGAGCCTAAACCTAGCCTAAATCTACCCCCACCCCTTTGTGTGTTTTGTTTGTATCTTTTTATCATTTTTTAGATTTTTAGTTTGAGTCATTTTTATTTTTAGGATTTATTTAGTATTTTCTAGGTTTTATTTCATTTTATTAGTATAATTTTATTTTATTTTGATTAGTTTTTAGTGTAGTCTTATTTTGTCAGGATTATTTTTTAGGAGTTTATTTTTAGTTTTTTATATTTTTTTAGGACTTTAATTTTCATTTAGATTTTTTTGTTTTTATTTCTTTTGTTTTATTTTAGTTTTTATATAAGCTTAGGATTTTAATTCTTAGGTTTTAATATTTTTATTTTTTATTCTTAGTTAGATTTAATTTTAATTTTTTTTAATTTTATTTTAATTGAGTCTTTATTATTTTAGTTAGGTATCCAAATTAAACACACACACACATAAACACCCTCACACCTAACTAACCTACACACAAACACCCTCTCACCCACACCCACATTTCCATACACTCACACACACCCTATACCTCCCCACTTCATCTTCTCCAACAACCTTTCTTTCTCCTCTAAACCCAAAACTTCCCACCAAATATTCTCTCTCCTAAAAACCTCCATTACCACACCAAGCTCCACCCACCATCCATGGTGGGTCTTCCACCTCAAAAATTTCCAACCCGAAACCATACCCAGTGCAACAAACCAAAACCACGGACCTGCTCCCCCAGCTCCGAACCCATCCTGTCCGACCTTTGCATTTCCAAACCACTCTCCATCTCTAGCCCAAAGACCCATTTCTCCAAATAAAATCCACTACTTCTACCTACCAAATGCAAACCAAAACCAAAGCCAAACCAATAAATCCCCACGTGTGCTTTTAACTTCTTTTAACCCAAAATTCCAAAAATACCCCCAAATAAACCACTCCACTTGCACCTTTCAAAACCCATGACCAAATAAGATTTTATCACCTCACTCACCCCACGCTCCTCTCACCATTTCCATGCACACTCAATTTTACCAATACCCAATTTACCCCTAGCCTCCATGTGCACCATATAAATTGAAGACTTTGGCCATTTTCAAAAGATCTCAAAATTAATTTTAAGCTTTGTGCGATAAAATTCTCTCCACCCCTCTATGTTGAGTATTTGCATTTTTAGCAAATACCTCAATATAGAGGTGTGTAGTGAAAATTATCTCCAGGATAAATTTCACCCCACCCCTCTATTATGAATTTTTGCATTTTTAGCAATTATTCATAATAGATTGATGTAGTGAAATTCATACCTTATGGGAAGTAAATTCTAATACATTCCTTTATGTTGAGATTTTGCATTTTTAGCAATTATCTTAATATAAAGTAATGATCTAGAATTTATTTCTTTGGATGAGTTCTAATGTACAATTTTATAATGTTAGGATTTGCATTTTTAGCAAATCTTTTTTATTATTTAATTGTTCGTTATGAATTTATCCACTATCCTTTTTATTTTTATTTTGTAATTTTTAGTTTAGATTCAATAAGAGCTTTAAGAGATAGGAATTTGTAGAGAGAGAAAATAATATTTTAGTGTAGGTTTTTTTATTAGAATTTTTATTTTATTTTTTTTAGATAGTAAGGAGAAAATAAATTGTTGTGAGGATTAATTTGAGTGAAATTTTTATGTAATATTGTTTGGAACACTCAAGTTGATGGATTATGAATTTCAACTCAGGGATTGAAGATCAATTAAGCATCAAGAGATTGGGGTTTGATTGTTCTTTTCCCATCTCATTTATTTTATGCCTTTGATTATTAATTTGTCATATTTCATATCATGTTAGGGTAAATTCCCTTTCAAGGGGTGGGGTAAAATCCTTATTTGATGTTATTTTATTTTAATTAGTTTAACTACATGAAAAGTCCATTTGAATGTTAATTTTAATCCCTCACCCTTAAATTTACGCCTCGAGAGAGGGTAAATGATTTTCGAGAGAAAATCAAAATTCTAGTTATAATACCTATTTTAGATTCGAACTAGAGATAGGGGTTTTTTAAGTGGGGTATTATAACTTGATATTCAACTCTAAATTTATTTTTTAAGATTGACATAAATTTTAATTGATCGATCCTAGCGGGTGATTGATTAAAAGGAGTGTGGATCTATATTCTAGAGTTGTGGGGTGTTAAACTTAATTTTCTAAAAGGTTACTATGAAAATTACACTTGCAACGAGAGTTGATTTGTAAGTTTGATATTAATATGGGAGCATTCAATTAATAAATTAATTAATTAGAATAGTTAAAATTTGTGGTGTAATATCACTCCTTAATTGTTCTCACAATTATTTACCTCAGTTTATCTCTTATTTTAGTGTTAGCCTTTGTTTTCATTTTTGTCACTTTCTAGTTAGTTATTTTCATCTTAGTTTACTTTAGTTTAAAACCTCACCTCACCCAATTGTTTTAATATTGAAAAAGCTTAAAAAAAGTAGAAAAGTGAAAAAGAACAAAGAGAAAATAAAAAGTGAATATCAATTGAATTTGTTCCATTTACTTTACAACCTTGAAAGTGGATTGATACCCTTACTTACCTCTACACTTGAGTTGATATTATTTTGTAGGTATTTTAAGGTTTTTATTAGAAGGAGCTTGTAAAACAACGACAAATACACCAAAAAGTTCTTTCTATCAAAGGACAGGATATTCTTGATTGAAGCTTCTCTCCCAGGTCAAGAAAGGAAAGAATTGACGATTCTGCTGAGAAGCAACATAGACGTTTTTGCATGGGAACCATACGAACTGCCTGGAATTGATTTCAGTGTGGTTTGTCATCGGTTGCATGTTGACCCCACTTTCAAACCTATCACGCAGAAGGCATGGAGAACTACGCCCGAGAAGGCAAAAGCCGTAGAAAAAGAAGTTGAAAAATTACTGGCGGCAGGATCTATACGGGAGGTTCAACCCTAAATGGTTATCCAACCCAGTAGTAGTTCCAAAGAATAACGGAAAATGGAGAGTCTGCATTGACTTCACTGACCTTAACAGTTTCCCTCTCCCAAAAATTGACCAATTGGTGGACGCCACAGCAGCTCACGAAAGAATGATTTTTCTGGATGCATATTCGGGGTATCACCAGATCCCTCTGTATGCACCAGACTAGGACAAGACCGCATTCATCGCCACTATCAGATTATACTGTTACAAATTCATGCCCTTCGGGCTCAAAAACGCAGGGGTAACCTACCAGTGGCTGGTCACCTAGATGTTCAAAGACCAAATGGGAGACACTATGGAAGTCTACATCGATGATATGCTCGTCAAAAGCAGGAACAAAAAAGACCACCTCTCAGACCTGTCGAGAACCTTCGAAATCCTCGGGAAATACCGAATAAAGCTCAATGCGAGAAAATGTTCCTTCGATGTCCAGTCCGAAAAATTTCTTGGGTACTTGGTCAGTAAGAGAGGCATCGAGGCTAATCTGGACCAGATTGATGCAATCAACAGGGTACAGCCTCCTCGTACAATACGGGACATACAGAAGCTCACTCGCATGCTCGCTGCCTTGAACCGTTTCATCTCGAAGTCCTTTGAGAAATGCAAACCATTCTTCCATCTCTTTAAGGGAAACAAGATAGTATAATGGAATCAATATTGCTCGTAAGCATTGAACGAGCTTAAGGCTTACCTTGGCTCACCACCTCTGCTCGTCATACCTCAATAAGAAGATTCCTTGTACTTATACCTCGTCATTTCCAACCACGCCGTCAGTTCTGTGCTGGTGTGCGAGAAAGCAGGAATCCAGCACGTCGTTTATTACGCGAGCAAGACCTTATTAGAGGCTGAGCAGCGATACCTGCCACTAGAGAATCTTGCCTTTGCACTTGTAGTAGCTTCAAGGAAGTTGAAGCACTGCTTTGAAGCTCACACCATCATCGTCCTTACATCATATCCTCTTAAAGCAATCCTGAGGAAAGAGGATTTGTCGGGCAGACTGGCTAAATGGTTGGTCGAGCTCGAACGATTTGACATCCAATTTCAACCAAGGAATGCAATCAAAGGACAAGTCCTTGCTGATTTCATAACTGAATTCACAGGCGAGCATCCTCTCGACCAACTTCAACCCATGAAGCAAAGAGAAAACCACGCAACAGAGGGAGTTTGGGAGTTATTTTTTTATGGAGCCTCCAACTCAAAGGGGGCAGGAGTAGGCATTGTGCTTGTTACTCCAGAAAATAAAATCCTCGAATAGGGAATCTGGCTTGGATTTGAAGCCTCCAACAATGGGGCAGAGTATGAGGCTTTGATAGTCGGCCTCCAGAAGGCACACACATCGTGGGCGAAGTAGTTACAGGTGTTCGACGACGACTCATAATTAGTCTCCAATTAGATAAGTGGGGACTACAACGCAAAAGATAGAATAATGGCAGCCTACCTTGCCTTGGCAAAGAGGCTAATGGACAGCTTCGAGGAAGTCAGTGTCCAATAATTTCCCAGAGGAAAGAATAGCCATGTTGACGCCCAGGCAGCCCTGCATTCGGCAATCAATTCCGACTTGAAAAAAATGATCCCCATTGACTTCCTCGCTCATCCGAGAATCAACCAGAGAGATGAGCTTCCAGGCGTGGAACATATGCTTCAGATTGAGTCAGCACCCAGTTGGATGGACCCTTTATGGGACTATTTGAAAGATGGAGCACTTCCAAGCGATAGGAAGACCGCTCATCAAATAAGAGTCAAATCTTCTCACTTTCACTTATCTCCTGAGGGAAAGCTGTATAAGAGATCCTTCTCTGGCCCTTACCTACAATGTGTTCACCCGAGGGATGTTGAGAAAATTCTACACGAGCTCCATGAAGGAATCCGTGGAAGCCATATTGGAGGAAGATCACTAGATTTTCGAGCTGTGAAGGAAGGCTACTGGTGGCCATATATGCAAAAAGATTCGACAGTGTACGCTCGCAAATGTAAGAAATATCAGCTACATACTCCTATGGTTCACCAACCTGCCAGCGACCTAAGATCACTCACCAGCCCCTGGCCTTTCGCCCAATAGGTAATGAACATCATAGGACCATTTCCTACCGTGGCTGGCAACCGTAAGTATCTGTTGGTCGTAACAGATTATTTTACCAAATGGATCGAGGTAGAGCCACTGGAAAACATCCGAGATGAAGATATGATGAGATTCATATGGAAAAACATAATTACCCATTTTGGAATCCCCAGAACCATCATCACTGACAACGAAACACAGTTCGAGAGTGTCCCTTTCCAGAACTTCTACAATGAACACATGATCAGGCACTATTTCAGCTCGGTAGTGTATCCTCAGAGCAACGGTCAAGTTGAAACTTCCAATAAAACTATGATCGATGGGTTAAAGAAACGATTAGAGCAAGACAAAGGCGCATGGGTGAACGAGCTATCGCATATTCTGTGGGCTTACCGCACTACCCCACGTCGGGGAATGGGGGAAACCACATTCTCACTAATGTATAGAATGGAAGCAATCATCCCATTGGAAGCAGTCCTACCAACAATGAGGTCCACCCTTGTCGACCATAGCCATAATGATGCAGCATTACTCGCTGAACTCGACCTATCCGACGAACGCAGAGAACTTGCCTTAGTGAAACTAGCAAGCTATCAGCAACAGCTCGTAAACCGCTATAACAAAAAGGTCAATCCAAGGGCATTCTGAGTTGGAGACTATGTCGTAAGGAAAGTCCTTGGCAGCACAGTAAAACCATCAGATGGCAAGTTGGGACCAAACTAGGAAGGACCATTCAAGATAACAAGAGAAGATTTACAAGGAGCCTATCACTTAGAAACACTGGAGGGTAGAGAGATACCCCGAGCATGGATTGCAGCCAATCTTAAGAAATTCTATTTTTAGTTTTTTCTTTCATCTTTTACTAGCTTTATGAAACTGGCAGCTCATTTACTTGTGATTAATAAAAGTTGTTTGGCAGTTGAATTCTGTGAGGTGTCGGTTAACTAATATATCAATTTTATAACTTGCACACCCTTTCTAAGTGACAGGCACACTACTTAGTACACGATAGTAGGGAAAATATCTTCCTCAGCTTTTCGTTATGATGCACGAACAACCTCATAGCATTGCCCCTAGCAATATATGAAGCCATACAGGAGATCCTTAGGTAATTCGACCAAGTCAAATTGGTCGCCAAATAATGTTTGGTTAACAAAACCCTGGTCGGATAGAGCATTCAACACCAGGTGTGTCCTCACCAATTGCCACACTTAGGCCTAAGGGAGTGTGACAACATGACCTAAAAGGTAAAATAAGGTAGAATGGTATCTCATAAGCATACTGGACTGGAGGGACACTGACTCAACAATGCAAACTTACCAATCTAGTCGTCCACGAGATGCCCAAGATTATTAAGTGAAGAATAAATGATGTAAAAAATATAGAACACTTGTTTAGTAGGCGAGTTCGCCCAAAACATAAATTTTATATTACTTCATCACATTTATAACAAGAACGCACAACCTATGTTTAATTGGCGAGATCACCCAAATCATCAATATTACATTACTTCATTACATATGTATACAAAGTTACAACTGGTAAAATCTTAATGAGGTTGAGGCCTCTGAACAAGATAATCAGCCACTTGTGCTCTTCGACTGTCATCCGAATGAGGAGTTAATTCCTCCTCGACCTCATTCGTATCTGACTCCAACAGCTAATGAGGGATGGCATCGATAGGGATCCACTGATCATCGCTCTTGAAGGGGTTAGGCCTTAAAGTGGAAGGATATATCTCGTGACGGTACTAGAGTATTGAGTTCCTTGGAACTTGCAACTCCCTGAGGGCACTCAACCATCCCTTGATAAATTCGAGCTCTTCAAACTCTGTCAGCCTTGTCGGAGCATCTGCCCAACCTTGGTCGTAACTATAAGCTCATACTCATCGACGTACTCTCTTAAACAGATGCCTCAGCCGTGTGACATCCCTTTGAATCCCAGCAGTAATCACGTATGCTCGATGGACATATTTACGGAGCTCATCCATTTCCCTAGCTGCTTACGTTTGTACCAGCTCACAGAACAGTCAATGGGGTAGAACCCCGTAGTACTGGGGGAGCATCGCTAGGTCCTGTGCCAGCTCGTGATGAGGAGGAACCACTTAAAATACGAGGCGCAGTGCTCGGCGTGTCCCTGAGGCGCAACACTTCCCTCCTCAAGGACTCATTTTCCTGTTGCAGAACTTCTCCGACTTGGTTAATCTCAGTAGCATCGAGGAGTCTTGATCTCAGAGTATTCACTTCCTTTTGAACAGAAGCTCCAACTTCTTCCATTTCCAGAAGCCTATCTTTCAGTTTAGCAACGAGTTCCGTTTGATCTATGAACCACTTTTTCCTCAATCGCAGCGATTTGTAAATTCTTACAAAGGTATGACGAACTTAAGGACTCACATCAGGACCAAGAATTCTTCCCAGTTGAGAAGTGGCTAGTATATATTCATCTACATCAATCGACTATAGGCCATAAAAGAGCAGTAAAGGATAAAATGAATCAGTACACTAAGGGAAAAAGTCTTTTCATTCATACATAAAGGACCAAAGTACATTGAGAATCAGAAAGGAACATTATAAACAAGTTAAAAACACAAAAGAAATAATAAGATTAGATCAGCTGGCGACTTCGATTTATTCAGAAGAAACTGGTTGCTTCCCCTTATCAGCAGCAGTAGGGGCATCTCCCTTAGGAGGGACAACTTATGTCGCCCTAGTAGGAAGGGCATCAACAGGAATTAACTGAGAAGTGGGGTCAATACCTTCAATGTCTGGGACAGGAGCTTCATCTACGATAGGCTTTGGGCCTAGATCATGCTCCTCAAACAAGGGAGAAGTAAAATCTACCCCGGCAGCCAAGAGGGCCTTGTTCCAGCCCTTTTTGAAATTTAGACGGCTGATGTAGCCTATTTGAACCTCAGCATCTTCATATGCGGCAGCCCACTCAGAATTATATGAATCTTCCCTAATGGTGGTTGCCTCGAAATCCTTCTCCTTCAGCTTCCCCACCAGCACTTTATTCTCATCCACCACCGCTAGCTTGCTCGAGTAGACTAAATCATAGGCCTGCCGCAGTTCATTCAGTTCTTTGACCGCTGCCTCCCTCTCTCGATTGGCTTCCATGAGGGCCAGATCAGAATAACTCCGAACAGCGTCAGTAGCCTTCAAGATGGCCTCGAGCTCGATACTCTTCCCTTTTAGAGCTACACTCTACTTCTCCAGCTCATCATTCTTATTCACCAGCTCGTCGCGAGAGCAATACAGCATGGCAAAATCAGTCATGAACTGTAAGAAAAGGAAGGCATTAGAAGAAAGCAACAAACACAATTTTACACGTGTTAAAGAGAAGAAATAGACCTACCAAGGTTATCCTCTGACTCACTTGCAAGGCTAATTGGTCAGTCCCCATTGCCCTTTGGCGATCAGCGAGCACGACTGCTCTTTCGAGAAGTGCAGGAGCTAGTTGGGGAGAGATGGCAACCGAGGCCCCCTCTGGCAACGCTCACATGGGCACTAAGGCCTGCCCAGCCTTCGTCCTCTCTTCCATTCTCCTCCTCTCCTCCTCTTTCTCCTTCTCCTTCTCTACCCTCTTCCTCTCCTCAACCTTCTTTCTCTCTTCAGTCTTCTTCCTCTCCTCTTATCTCTTCCTATCTCTCTCTCAATTGCTCTTCTTCTTTTCTCTTCTTCTCTTACTCATGAGCAGAAGATGGAGAACCAGTGGAAATAGCCCCACTACTGGATTTCTGCTTCTTCGACCTCTGAGCAAGAAGCACATCATCCTCCTCATCATCATCACGGATCAAGTTTCTTTTAGGGGGAACCATTTCCTCGTTAGAACTACTAGATGTACTTGAAGACTCTTGAGCCTCAAAATCCTCTTCTGAGCTTGAGGAACTGTCACTACTAGAGATCGCCTCACCAGAACCACCATCAGCACCTCCTCTGATATCACTCTTCGAACTACTCTCTTCCTCATCCAAATGAATGGGATCGGTAGCAGCTTCTTTAGAAATATCTAAGTCATGAATGTTGTCCACAGGCCTCGCAATGAAACTGGACCTGATGTTCTTGTACTCGATAAGGAAATCAGCTGATCGGGGATGTTCACCGCCAACCAAAGATTCCCTGATATTCCAAGCTTTCATTAGCTCGGCAGCTCGAACCTCGCTAAGGGCAGGTTCCAAGTTCTTTGTCCTCGTTGAAAAGAAAATAAGAAAATGTCAAAAAAATCAAACATTAACGAGGAGATTGAAAGGGACGAGCAAAGACTACCTGTGTATTCTTCCCCATAAAAGGGAATAGTGAATCTATCAGACCTCGCCCCCTCGGTCTGGGGGGAGAACTTCCAATTCCTAGCAGGAAATACATCTTACCAGTAGTCCTTATGGGAATCAGGTAAATTTACTACCGATACCCTGTCAGGACTCTTGGCCTTGAGGTAAAGAAGACCAGAGCTCGTTCGAGAGAAGGAATAACAAAAACAAATTTCAGCGAGCCCTAATTTAGTGCCATAAAGTTAATTTATTCTATGAACACCATTGACTATCTTCCAGACATTGGGCGAACATTGTGCAGGGACAATGTTGAAATAACCAAAGAAATGAAGAAACAAGTTGTTTGGAGGAAAAGTAAGCCCCCTTAGGAAAGAAACATGACATGAATCCAATGAGCGCCCTCTACCTCTCTAACATTTTTAGGGAGAGAGGCACACTCAATCTCTACCCACTCTAGAATATTATAAAACTTCCTAAACTTAGACACTGATGTATTACCTATCTTTGTCATTTGTAAAACCGAAATTGCAAATTCAAAGAAAACTCAATAGAGAAAGCACAGAGAGAGAGCAAAGGGGACTTACGAGATGAGAGTTTGACCTGGACGATGCAAGATCACAAGCCCAGATGGCGAGGGAGATTGAAAACGGAGAAAATAAATACTTGGAGAAGAGGACGCAACAGCTAAAACTCGCAGAAGATGAAGGAACACTAAGAAGTTTGAAATGACAACTAAGGAATGCTGCTCGAAATAACTTTTAAATGTTCCCAATCATCACGCACAGGACACGAAGCAACTTCCAATTAAATCAGTTCTCGACTTTGGGAAGAGTTACACGATTTACAAAAGAGCCATTATGACAAATCATTTAAATTTATTGAGCCCAAATTGTGGCCCAACAACTTTAGGGGCAATTGTGGGTACTCGAATTTCCCATCATGGGCCCGAATGAGTAGCCTAATAAAAACGTCCCAAAGTTCGGACCCCTCGCACCTTAACTAAATTCCCTTATGACTTAGTCTTCTCCTAGGATCTCGTATAGAGATATTCCATGAGAAAAAAATGGATATGGGGGAGTCCAACATCCCCACTCCCCGAAGATAAACATGTGTATAATAAACCCTAAGCCTGGGGTAAGAGGCTCGCACTGTATTCTCTGTAAACGCTCCCCGGAGTATATAAAAATAATATTGCTGCACCACCGTGGACGTAGGCATTCTTGCTGAACCACGTACATTACTGTGTTGTGTGATTGGCGTCTTATGTTCTTTATTTTTCTTGGTGATTGCGCTTTTCTAATTTATTTGTGTTGAATATAATTGTCACCACACTAATCATGCCACAAATACCTAATATGAGAGCTAGACGAATAACATCGACTAAGAGAACAAAACCAACATAAGTCCAAAGTATGCAAAGTGTAGCTAATACATGCTATACTAAAAGTAAAGAGTACATAAGCCATGGCAACAGGCCCAAAGTAAACCTTGGACCATCCCTAATTAGAGGAGAATGAAACAAGCGTCTAATGCAAAATCTTGCAACACGTACATGTACCACAACTATATACCATGTATCGAGATCAAGCCTGGCGCCCTTGTGGTAGGACACCTAAAAGGTTTTCAAAATGTTTTATAGCAAGGGTTAGAACCCAAAACATTTAAAAATATTAATAGGTGAATTCAATTGCAGTAAATTAAAATGCATGAATGCTCTTCATATTTAAATTAGTGTTGCACACTCTCTTGAGGACCTCCTCACCCCTCAACTAATGTGCAAACCTAATGTATTTCTATATAACCCATCTAGCTATCTACCCCGTAACTAGCCTTGTCATATGGACCCTACTACTCCCACTACTCTAACATGAGTAATTTTAGTATATAAGTTCTTAATCCCATCACTTAACTCATTGAAATCATACAACATTCTCACGATTTATATATCTTCAATATAAGTCTCAATATGTATTTTGTCCGTGTATATTTATTTACACTATATATACGTATCAACTATTTACAACATTCACACACATTAAGTGTGTATATATATATATATATATATATATATATATATATATATATATATATATATATATATATATATATATATATATATATATATATATATATATATACATATTACCATCCTCCAAGTATTCCACTCATCGGATGCTCTCTAACTGCTATTATCACAAGGTATACTCATCCACCCGAACCCCTGACGCGGCTCATCACCTGAGTAAGAAAAACAACAAATCCTAAACGTATTGGAGGTGGCCATAGTTTTCCCCGGAATGAGACCGAATCATACCCAAAACGTCTCATTCTTGACTTTGAACCCTATGATCTGGGGACTATACTCACCCTGAATTCATTAACCAGGGGATTCACCCACATCTCGTAACCTTCCATGATAGCACTGGAGTGGGTATGCTTTCCTATAAATATTATTCACACAAATATTTATAAATCATATATATATATATACTACACATCATTGCATACACACACATACACACACACACACACACACACATATATATATATTAAATTCAGGCTACCCGTGTACAATATCCGTAATACTTAGCCTAACCTTTTCAAGTCTATAATCCGACTCAAATTCCATTAATCATATGCTAATTAATTTCATTATCTTAGTGTCACTCAACCAAAAATACCCGGACTATCTCGCTTGGCCCGAAATATAATATTTAGGAATTATTTCTTCGAAATCCATCCATAACGTGTCACCCATTTAATCCTCTGAAATCCATATCATATTTACCTATAATTGCTAGGATTCAACCCCATATTATATTTTCATTGATTTAATAATGTATAAATAATTCATAAATAAGATTCCCCATATTTAAAAGTGGCATCACTATCAGATTTCCTGGTGAGTCGATCGATCGACCCCTGGAGTCGATTGATCGCTCGTACATGTGTTAGAGAAATAGACTAAAATCATGCTTTATGTAATAATTTTAGTTATGGATTTATTGTTATAATAAAATCATTTATTCCAATTTTAATGAGAATCATGTATGGACATAATGTTTGCAGTATTTATATATTACCGATGTCTTTTATTCTACTCAGTAGGTGTTATGGTGTGTAGAGTATAACATACACACAGAGAATCAGATCACCAGTTCTTGTGGAATATAAGTTGTATCGTTCGCAGTCTCAGATGGAACTGGACACACCATCAGTAGGACTGTAGCACAATATTATAGTAAGCCTATCTTGATTACGAGAAACTGTATAGTTTCAACTTATTGTGCTAGTATACTTTGTGTGTATTGAACGAGACCAATTTGAGGTCATTGTTTTTATACTGATTTTATAAGACAATGTACACCTCATGATTATTAGGTTTACTTAAGGCGCTTAATTCGGATATGATTGATGGACACATGGACTATTTATTTATTGCTTTGACTTATCAGGTGAGATTCATTATTGGATTAATAATCTTGATAAATTGGGTAATGGTGATTAATGTATGGTGAAAGTCTTTTATAAATGGAATTCACTCGCGAAATAAATATTGGTGATACCCCCTTGAGATATTTATAAGTTTTGTATGAGTCAAACCCTGCAGGTGGATTATATTAATCCGACACTACAAATAAGTTAAGTTGAATCGCTCAAGGACTTAAAGAACTTAATTAAATAAATTATCAGTAATTTATTTTATTAGCGGTTATCTATAAGCTTAATGTGGGGAGAATTAATTAATTAATAATGAGGAGGAGGTAGAAATATAATTTTGAGTTAAGGAGTGGAGTTGCAATTATAATTATTTAGTGGAATTAATTATAATTAAAGCACTGAGATTAGAATTCGGGGTGGATTAGGTTTTCTCATGCCCATTAGGAGCCACATCCTTATCTCTCCTTAGGGTCCCTACTGTAACCTATATATATGCACCTAAGTCTCATTCTTTCATAACCTAGTCATCACTCTTGGATGCTCATAAGACACGATTTTTGACTTGTGAAAAAGTAAGGTAGTAGGGAAGAAGGTGGTCACTAAATGAGAGCCCACCTTCTACTCCTGGTTGTCCATATCAGGCATACAGTAGAAGACTATGAGGTGAGTCGATCCATCACACATTCTATTCGTGCAAAGGAGAGATAAAATCAAATAGATCTGGAAAGGTAAGTCCTAATTTCGCTTTGTAAGATTTCACGCATGTGTAATTTTTTTGTAATTCGATATATATGCATTTTCAATAGACCCTTGAACTCCCATCTAAGATAGAGTTATATATTGATCATAATAGTCAGGAATCCTTATTTATCTGATTTTTTTTATTTATGTCTTTATGATTCATGTTTTAATTATTGGGTTGTTAATACGTGTTAACGACTCCCTTATAATTAAGGACAACATGGAATACCAACCAGACTTAAATCACATACATGCTAAATGTGAATAATTCATAATTATTTTGAATTGTGAACATTAATATGTGTGGTTAGAGAACAAACAAATTGGGTATTCTTTTTTTATAACGATTAAGGGTTTTTGAATTTTTTTTATTTATCCACATTTTCTTGATATATTAAAATAGGGAAATCCCGGTATTTTTGGAAATATATCAAATGTTCTAGATTTTTAAAATTAATTAAACATTACACACATTTTTTTTATAACCCTCACAAATTTTTTTAAATCACTAAGAGGGAGAGGGATTTCTTCAATAGAAAATCCCGTCGTCTCCATCAACGATTTATAGACTTTCAATAATAAGTAGGTCCTCCAACGAGGAATGAAAATTATTGTGGTACTCGGTATAAATTTCCTTAAAGGTAATTTTGGATTCATTATTCACATAGGTAGCCCCAAAGGAGGAGTTTATATGATATGAGATAATTTAAAATTAGTTGGTGGTATACACTTAGACATAAAATAATGGTAGGTTCTCCAAAGAGGAATGTTATGATTTTGTGGGACCAAAGTCTCGGTTATTTAATTTTATTTGACATAGGTTTTGTATAGATAATAAAATTAAAAGGAATAGTCCTGCGTAATTTTTTTTGGAAATTAGGTTCTTTAAAGAGGAATACTATTCAAATGGTAATCGGGATGCCGCTGAATTTTTTAAAATTGATAGAGGGAACATTAATTTTAATTTAGAATTCAAAAGGTTTTATGCCCTATAATAATTCATTTTATTATAGGATTCTCAGTATTAAAATGGGAAGATCTTTAAATCCACTTACTGTCATTCTCAAGGAAAACAAATTAACTATACCTAATTACATTGACTGGAAAAGGAATTTGGATATTTTGTTGAGTGATAAAGGGTACAAGTTTGTGCTATATGAGATCTGTCTTGAGAAACTTAGTGAAGGGGCAACTGAAAAGGAAACCCAGGATTACCAGAAATGGATAAAGGCTGATGAGATGGAACGATGTTACATTTTGGCATCTATGTCAAATGCTCAGCAATATCAGCATCAGTCGATGGACACTGCCTATGGCATGATGCTGAACCTCAAAGATATGTTTGGGGATCAGAATCGTGCGGCAAGGCAAGTTTCCATGAAAGAACTCGTGAACAAAAACATGACTGAAGGGACCCCAGTGAGGGAACATGTTTTAATGATGATGTCTCTTCTCAATCAGCTTGAAATCTTTGGAGTGGAAATCGATGGGGAAACCCAGTCGATATTATTCTCCAATCGCTACATGAGTCCTTTAAGTAGTTTCGCCTAAATTACAACATGAACAAACTTTCTTATTCTTTGGCGGAACTACTTAAAGAACTACAAGCAGCTGAGGGTGTCATCAAAAAGTCAGGAAGCACTTTTATTACTGAGAAAGGTTATAATTCTAAGCCTATGGGCAAGAATAAAAAGAAAAAGAAGTCCCAAAAATAGGCTATGGTCCCTCAGGTAGCTCGTGGGCCTCAGGGAGGTGTGAAAAAGCCTAAGGGAAAGTGTTTACATTATAAGTTGTCAATACACGGGAAGAATAATTGCCCCATATTTTGCAATAAACAGAACAACCCAAGTAAATTCCATACATTTGTTATTGAATCATGTTTTGTGGTTTGTACTACCACTACCTGGTGTATAGATACGGGAGCCACTAATCATGTATTCAATCCTTTGTAGGGGTTCCAGGAAACCAGGCGGCTAAGAGATGGAGCGATTTATCTGACTATGGGATATGCTACGAGAGTAGAGGTAGCTACTATGGGAGATGTTCATTTTAGCTTCACTAATGATAGGAATTTACTGTAAAAAGATCGTCTTTATGCACCTTCCATTAGGAGGAATTTGATTTCCGTTTCTTTTTTAGCCTTTCATGGATATTCAGTTTCTTTTTATAAACTCGTGGTTATTAAGAAAAATAAATATTTTATTTGTTCTAATACATTAATTGATAATCTTTATATTGTTAATCCTATCTCTCCCACACAACAAATTAATATTTTGCATAATTCAATTGGACCAAATTTAAAGAGAAGGGAATCCTACTTATCCAACCAAATGTATCTTTGGCACTTATGCCTAGGTTATATTAATCTAAAAAGGATTCGTAGACTGGTAGCAAGTGGGCAATTTAGCTCACTATAAGTGGAGGTGCTTCCAGTTTGTGAATCTTATTTAGAAGGTAAAATGAACAAGAGGCCTTTCTCGGCTACGGGTTATAGAGAAAAAGAACTGTTGGAATTGGTTCATTCTGATTTACGTGGACTGATGACAAACCGAGAAAGAGGGGGCTTTGAGTATTTTATCACTTTCATAGATGATTACTCAAGGTATGGGTATGTTTACCTAATTCATCATAAGTCTGAAGCCTTTGAGAAATTCAAAATGTAAAGGGAAGAAGTGGAGAAGCATCAAGGTAAAAGTATCAAGACAGTACGATTTGATCATGGTGGCGAGTATCTCTTAGTGGAGTTTAGGAAATATCTATAAGATCAAGGGATGACATCCCAATTTTCTGCACCCAGAATGCCTCAGAAAAATGTTGTAGTAGAAAGGAGAAACATGACACTTTTGGATATGGTTAGGTCCATGATGAGTTATACAGATCTCCCACATTATTTTTGGGGACATTATTTAGAAACAACCACTTATTTATTAAACTTGGTACCTTCAAAGGCAGTCTCTACTATACCCAAGGAAATGTGGATTGGGCACAAGCCTAGTATGAAACATATTTGGATCTGGGGTAGTCCATCACATGTGTTGAAGGGAGATCCTAGTAAGTTAGAATCAAGATAAGAAGTTCCTTTATTTATAGTATATCCTAAGGAAACGAAGGGTTTTTTATTTTATGATCCTAAGGATCAGAAGATCATTGTGAGCACCAATGACCGATTCTTCGAAGAGGATTATATGATAGATCATAAACCCAAAAGTAAAGTTATTCTTAAAGAAATAAGAGGAAACTAACATGATTCTTCAACACCACCAATACATG
The DNA here is from genome assembly GCA_949130495.1 of Sambucus nigra. Taxonomy (NCBI): domain Eukaryota; kingdom Viridiplantae; phylum Streptophyta; class Magnoliopsida; order Dipsacales; family Adoxaceae; genus Sambucus; species Sambucus nigra. Next base: position 350,612,422 of record OX422207.1, on the reverse strand, counting down.
ATGAAGTAACACAATGTGTTGACACTAGTACACCAGCACGGGGACTAACTCGTCGTAGTGAGAGGGTTATACATCAACCTAAATTATTTATATTTTTGGGAGAGTCATTTGAAAAGGTCCCTAATGAACTTGAAACTGATCCTTGTAACTACAACGAGGCTATCCAAGATAAAGATGCAAAACTTTGTCTTAAATCTATGAATTCTGAGATGGAATTTATGTACTCTAATCAATTCTGGAGTCTTGTAGATCCATCCGGAGGGATAAAACCAATAGGATGCAAGTGGGTCTATAAGAGGAAAAGAGGGGTGGATGGAAAGGTTGAAACCTTTAAGGCACGGCTTGTTGTGAAAGGATTTAGTAGGAAAGAGGGAATCAATTATGAGAAAACCTTCTCACCGGTAGCGATGATGAATTCCATTAGAATTCTCTTATCCATTGAGGCTCATTTCGATTATTAAATTTGGAAAATGGACGTCAAGACTGAATTTCTTAATGGAAATCTTGGTGAATGTATCTATATGGTGAAGCCATATGGTTGTATTGCCCAAGGCCGAGAGCATAAATTTTGTAAGCTTAAGAAGTCCATTTATGGACTCAATCAATCATCTAGAAGTTGGAACATTTATTTTGATCAGGAAATCAAATCTTTTGGTTTTGATCGATGGGCAAATGAATCTTGTGTGTACAAGAAATGCAATGGAAACGTAGTTATTTTTTTAGTATTATATGTGGATGACATTCTGCTCATTGAAAATGATATTGGAGTGTTCTCTTCAATTAAAGTGTGCTTGTCCAGCCAATTCAATATGAAAGACTTTTGAGAAGTTAGTCACATCCTTAGGATCAAGCTTATGCGTGATCACAAGAATATAGTGTTGGGTTTATCGAAAGCAACTTATGTTGATTCCATTCTTGCCAGATTTAGCATAAAAGATTACAAGAAAGGGTTCCTCCCTTTCAGACATGGAATATCTCTTTCCAAGGATCAGTTCCCTAAGACACCTGATGATATAGAGAAGATAAAAGGCATACCTTATGCTTCAGTAGTTGGGAGCCTTATGTATGCTATGATATGCACTAGACCTGATATCTTCTTTGCGATTAGCATGGTTAGTAGATATCATTTTAATCTTTGGTAAAAACACTAGACTACGGTATAGCATATACTTAAATACCTAAAGAGAACACGAGATTATATGCTAGTTTACCAGGCAAAGAGTCTAGTATCCATTGGGTACACTAACTCAGATTTTTAGTCTGATAGAGATTGTAGGAAGTTTACCTCTGGATATGTGTTTACCCTAGGAGGTGGAGCCATGAGTTGGAGGAGTATCAAATAATCTTGCATTGATGATTCCATCATGGAAGCTGAATATGTGGCAGCCTCCGAGGCAGCCGAGGAAGTAGTATGGCTTAGAAACATCCTAATAGATCTAGGAGTGGTGCCTTTAGTTCAATAGGATATTACACTTTATTGTGATAATAGCAATGCGTTTTCTAACTCAAAGGAACCCTGGAGCCATAAGAGAGGTAAATACATTGAGTGTAAGTATCATCTCATTCGAGAATTTGTGTAGCGGGGTGATGTCATAGTTATGAAGATTGCATCACAGAACAACCTGGCACACCCTTTCACAAAGAGCTTATTTGCCAAGACTTTTGATAGTCACGTAGAGGGGATGGGAGTGAGATGCATTGCATTATGGCTTTGAGTCTAAGTGGGAGATTGTTAGAGACATAGACTAAAACCATGCTTTATGTAATAATTTTAGTTATAGATTTATTGTTATAATAAAATCAATTATACCTATTTTAATGAGAATCATGTATGGACATAATGTTTGTAGTATTTTATATATTACATGTGTCTTTTATTATACTCAGTAGGTGTTGTGGTGTGTAGAGTATGACTTACACATAGAGGATCAGATCACCAGTTAACAGTGTTAGATGTAACTAGACACACCATCAGTAGGAATCTAGCATAATATTTTAGTAGGTCTATTTTGATTATAGGAAACTATATAGTTTCAACTTATTGTGCTAGTACACTTTGTGTGTATTGAACGGGACCAATTTGAGGTCATTATTTTTATACTGATTTTGTAAGACAATGTACACCTCATGATTATTAGGTTTACTTAAGGCTCTTAATTCGGATATGATTGATGGGCACATGCACTACTTATTTATTGCTTTGACTTATCTGGTGAGATTCATTATTGGATCAATAATATTGATAAATTGGTTAATGGTGATTAATGTATGGTGGAAGTCTTTTATAAATGGAATCCACATCGCGAAATAGAGATTGTTGATACCACCTTGAGATACTTGTAAGTTTTGTATGTGTCAACCCCTGCAGGTGGATTATATTAATCTGACACTACAAATAAGTTAAGTTGGATCTCTCAATGACTTGAAGAAGTTAATCAAATAAATTATCAGTAACTTATTTTATTAACGGGTATCAATAACCTTAATGTGGGGAGAATTAAGTAATTAATAACGAGGAGCTCGGAATATAATTTTGAGTTAAGGAGTGGAGTTGCAATTATAATTATTTAGTGGAATTAATTATAATTAAAGGAGTGAGATTAGAATTCAGGACGGATTAGGTTTTCTCATGCCCATTAGGAGCCACATCCTTATCTCTCCTTAGGGTCCCTATTGTAGCCTATATATGTGCACCTAAGTCTCATTCTTTCATAACTTAGCCGTTACTCTTGGATGCTCATAAGACACGATTTCAGACTTGTGAAAAAAGTGAGGCAGTAGGGAAGAAATAGAAGACAAGAAGGTGGTCACGAAATAGGAGACCACCCTCTACTCGTGGCTGTCCATATCAGGCATACAGTAGAAGACTGTGAGGTAAGTCAAGCCATCACATATTCTATTCGTACAAATGAGAGATCAAATCAAATACATCTTGAATGGTAAGTCCTAATTCCACTTTGTAGGATTTCACGCATGTGTAATTTTTTTGTAATTCGATCTATACGCATCTTCAATAGACCCTTGGACTTCCGTGTCAACAATAGGATCTTGTCTTCTCCAAGTTTCTATTTCTGCCATTAATGAAATTGTAAGGTTTTGTTTCCCCAAATTCTAACCCTAATCAAACATTTTCATCAGCCATTCACTACAAAAAGTTCTAATCATCCTCTCACAGTTTTAATGTCATTAATTCTCAAGAAGTCGCAAATCCCAAAAGTGGGTTTCTACAGTTTAACACCCAGTTGTCACCAAAGTTCTTATTCAACAATCCCACATAATTCATATCATGAATCATAGAAACCCCAAATTCAATTATAGAATTAACCCTAACATCCTAATCAAATCACACCTTATATAATATGAATAGGAAAAATGCATAAATCAAAATGCAAGTTAAACCACTTGCCTTAGGGTTTGTAAAATCAGATTCTTTGATGAAGATGATGAGTTGATTGGATGATATCCTTTCCTGTTCTTGGTTTAATCTGTCAAAATCTCTTCCAATTGCTCCCTTATTTTGCTCTCCATGATTAGGTCTTCTAAAAATGAATTAAGGTTCCCACACCCTCTCACAATTAAGATTATTTACTTAAACCATTTTTGGGCTTATGGGCCTACTAAAAAGGCCCAAACACTTATTTGGAAGCTCAAATGTGTCTAGAAAAGTCTTGAAACCCATATTATACCTATGGCCATTCTTTTCGGACTATTTCGACTCTACCGGACTCAACCGTCTGCTCAAAATCTCCATCCGAGTAATTATCTTTTAAAGTTAACATTCACTCATTAACTAATTAAATTCCCTCGCTATTTAAATATCACTAATTAATTTAATTCTTATTAAATTATGGCACTTAGTAATTCAATAATTACTGAATTAACTAATTAAAATAAAAGCCCAAAAATTACGAGGTGTTACATACTCTCCCCCTTACAAGGGAATTTCGTCCCCAAAATTAAGACATATATGCAGTAAATAACTCTGGATACTGCTCCAACATGTCCTCCTCCCGCTCCCAAGTGGACTCGTCGGCACTATGATGACCCCACTGAACGCAGATTAGCGGTACAACTGTAGATCATAATTTCCTCTCACTGCGATCTAAGATAGCCACTGGCCTCTCCTCATATGAAATATCGGGCTGCAAGTCTATCTCCTCAAGTGGGACGTGCCAAAACGCCCTCGGAATACTCTTATATTTCTTCAGCGACGCTATATGAAACACTGGATACGCTAAAGGTGATCTGGCAAACCCAATCGATAAGCTACCATATTAACTCTCTCAATAATGGGGAATGGTCCCACATACCTTGCTGCTAATTTTCCATTCTTGCCAAATCTCATCACCCCTTTCATAGGGGATACTTTCACTAATACGTGGTCTCCAATCTCCAACTCTACATGCCTCCTATTCGCATCCACATAGCTCTTTTGTTTATCTTGGGCTATACGGATACACCCACGGATTAACTCAATATTGCCTGACGTGTCCCGAATCATCTCCGACCCCAATAGCTAGTTGTTCCCCTCCTCTAATTAACAAGATGGTGAGTGACAAGGTCTCCCATACAACGCCTCAAAATGGGTCTATGGCAATAGTGAATTGGTACAAGTTCTTATATGTGAACTCTACCAAAGTAAGGTATTGTGCCCAACCTCCCCCAAAATCAAGGATACGCATTCGTAGCATATCTTCGAGTATCTGATTCACCCTCTTCATCTGCCAATCTGTCTAGGGGTGATAGACGGTGCTCGACCTCAACTCGGTGCCCATAGCCTCTTAAAGGCTCTGCCAGAAGTGCGATACAAAAATCTTATCCCTATCGGACACTATATTTATCGGGACCCCATGGAACCTGACTATCTCTGATATGAATACACTCTCAAACTGCATAGTCTCAAAGCCTGTACGAATCGACAAGAAGTGGGCCACTTTGTTCAACCGATCTACTATAACCCATATAGAATCGTGACCCCTCTATGATACAGGCAACCCCATAATGAAATCAATAGAGATGCTCTCACACTTCCATACCAGTATTTCAAGCAGCTGTAACATCCCTGGTGGCCTTTGGTGATTTACCTTCACAAGATGACACGTGGCACACTTTGAGACAAACTCTGCAATGTTTTGTTTCATCCCTGTCCACCAGTATTGCCTCCTCATATCTTGGTACATCTTGTCCCCATCGGGATGTACCGCGAAACTAGATCCATGGGCCTTAGTCAAAACAGCGTGTCTCAAGTCCTCATCCTATGGCACGACCAACCTCCCATTAAAGCGTAGCTCTCCCTCGGAGCTAATGGAGTAGGAATCTACAGCCTCTGCTAGTAACTGCCTCACCCTGACCTGGAAATATGAATCCTCCGCCTGAGCCCTCACCACCCACATGATAACCTCGGGCGTGGTCGCTAGAACCGCCATACATGCCCTGGAAATCTCATCGTCGTGCCAGAGTTTTCTCCATTTGGCCTTCCAAACTGCTGCCAAGTCCTCCTTGGGTCGTCGGTTCATTGCGTTTGCAACAACGTTGGCCTTACCAGGATGATATTGAATGTCAAATTGGTAATCCTTCATGAACTCCATCCACCTCCCCTTCTGCATGAACAAATACTGGAGTGTCTGGTGATCCATGAATAAGGTGAACGTCTCTCCCAAAAGGTACTACCTCCAAATCCTCAAGTAAAAAACAATAGTTGCCAACTAAAGATCATGAGTGGGGTAATTCATCTCGTTGGGATTAAGCTTTCAGGACGCATAAGCTACAGACCATTCTTCTTGCTGTAACACACCTCTGAGTCCCTGCAAGGACGCATCTGTATAGACCTGATAATCCAGTACTGCCCTTGGTAATTCCAATACGGGTGCTAATGTTAGCTTGTCCTTTAACTCGTTGAACGCTAACTAAAACTGCTCGCTCCGTATGAAGCGCACCCCTTTTAGAGTCAAATTCTTCAACGGTCCAATAATCTTGGAGAACCCCATGATGAAACGGTGGTAGTACCCAGCTAACCCCAAAAAGCTCCTAACCTCTGTAGGTGTCGTGGGATGTCCCCACTCCCTCATAGATGATACCTTGCTAGGTTCCACAACATTACCCTGCTCTGAAATAATATGTCCAAGGAACTGCACTTCCCGAAGCCAAAACCCACATTTCTCAAACATGGCGTATAACTGGTGATCTCGCAATGTCTGTAGAATCATACGGAGATGCTCGGTATGCTCCTCTTCCATGTATGAGTGTACCAAAATATCTTCTATGAACACTATAACGAACTGATCGAGAAACTCTCTGAAAACCCAATTCATAAGGTTCATGAATACCGTTAGTCCATTAGTGAGACCGAATGGCATCACCCGAAACTCAGAAGAACCATACCGCAATAGAAAGGTAGTTTTTAGGACGTCCTCCTCTCAAATCCATAACTAATGGTTCTCGGACCATAAAGGAGAAATATGCCGCCCCTTGCAACTGGTCGAGCAGATCATCAATCGCAGGCAGTGGGTACTTATTTTTTATCGTAACTTTATTCAGCTCCCTGTAGTCGACACATAAACAGAGCGAGCCGTTTCTCTTCTTCATAAATAGCATGGGAGTACCCCATGGTGATGTTCTCCATAAAATAACCTAGCCCAAGTGTTGCTAAATTTATTCCCTCAACTCACGCATCTCTGAAATAGTCATGCGGTAAGGCATTCGGGCTATTGGTCTAGTACCTGATGCTAGATCAATGACGAACTCAATTTCCTGACTCGGTTGCAAACCTGGTATGTCCTGGAATACGTCCTCAAAGTCCATCATGACCGGAATCAGGTGTATCCATATCACCACCTCCTGTGAGGTCTCCTCCTCAATGTAATATAAATGAGTTCGCGGTCCTCCTTCGAGAAGGGCCATCGCCACAAAAAACATCTCATGCCCCTGGATGCCGAATACTATGGCTCTCTCATTACAATCCACCATTTCCCTATAACCGGCTAACATATATATGCCCAAGATAACATCGTAGCCCTCCAAATCTAATACCAAGAGGTCTACCGCAAAACTTAATCCTCCAATAACAATGTCCACCCCCTTACAAATTGAGTGAATGAGTGATCCACCCCGTATCCGTGACTCCACACACATGAGTAAACTATCGATCGTATCCATTAACACAATGACTTTAGCAAATCTGTTCCTAACAAATGAATGTGATGTACCAGTATAAAAAAAAGATTATACCTTCATGTCCATGGATAGGGAACATACCCTTGACTACCGGCGGTGCTTGTGGTGCTGGAGGAATCGAAACATCTCGGAAGTTATACACACATCCGTAGTGCAATTATCCCAAGTGCTGTGGAACCTGAGGAGCTGGTACTGCTGAAGACCTCTGAACCTACTGTTACGGGGCATCCTACTACTGTCCCTTACCTCTATGTGGACAATTCCTCCTTAAATGGTCTATCTAGCCGTAAATGTAATAGCGCCTCAGCATGTCTCCCTGATACTGGCCGTACTGACCCTGATGCGGATGCCCCTGGTGGTGGCTCTATTGGCACTGACGAGGCTATCCCTAGTGTTGGCCATGATGGCCACACCCATTGTTCCCCTGACCTTGGTGGCCCTGAGGAACCACTTATTGATTTGAGCCCTGCTAGCCTTGCCGGAACCCCTTTCTTCCAAACCGAAATCTCTTAGTATGATTCCCCTGGAGCGTATCCTGCCCCTTCTGTGCTCCACTAGTATAACTCCCATTCGCCTTACCTAGCTGGCTCGGCTCACCACTCCTCTTGAATTCCTTAACATGGAAGCGATGATCCTGACAATGAAGCAAGGCAGCATTGACCACGTCAATGTAAGTAAACAAAGCAGGATTCCCAATTAGATGTTACCTGATCCTCCAGGACAAATAGTCCATGAACTTAGCTTTCTTCCTCTCTTCCTTACTTACCTCGTATGGAATGAGCTTTGCCAAACGGGTGAACTCCTCGTACTCTGCTACGAATCGATGACGTTGAATCACCTCCCGAAACCTCCTCCTTATCTCAATCTCAACATCTGGAGGAAAGTACTTACGGTCGAACCTTGACTAAAACTTGATAACAGTCATTGAATCTCTCTCTGTAATAGTGGTCATGGACTCCCACCACTGCAAGCCTACCCCAATCAGCCTGAATGTTGCTAGCATTAGTCTTTGAACCTCGCTACAATCAACCATACACAAATGTCTCTGCATATCCCTCATCTACTGGTAGGCCAAAATCATGCCTGCACCTCCCTGAAACTCCGAAGGATGGCCCTTCTGAAAGTCCTCCCTAACACGCTGCAACTCAGACGGCCCCGAGTGGGCCTACACTACTAGGGCCATGGGTTGTTATAGTTGAGGCTGAGGGAAGTGGGCCGCTATAGCGGTTATGGTCACATTGACCGCCTGGGCCATAATACCAGCTACCTACTCTATGGATACGAATTCCTGTGGGTCCTGGGGCTATAAGACATTGGGATCTTGAGGATCATCTCCCTCTCTGCCTCTGGCGGCTACCCTCGGAGGTCTGCCCCTCCCTCTCTTGGGCAGCATCTGAAATGGAGAAAAAGTTTTATTAGTTCACGAGTAAAACAAATCTTAAAATAGCAGAAGTGCGATAGCTAATACGCATAAAGATGAGTCAGCTGTCCTAATAATAGGGCTCTATGCCAAAGAGCGCAACACTGAAACTAAAGCAAGTTGTACATATCCAAGGGACACTAGAACTTGATGCTCTGATACCATCTGCGACACCCCGCTTAATTAAATTCTGGCATATCAGACCTTTATCGAATTAAATCAGGATTTACATATGGTTCATTCTTAGCATCACTATCGCAATATTATTAATTACTAATCACCCAATCTTTAATTAAGCCGGTGTCAAATTTTATCTTATAATTTAATCCAAAACCAATAAGTGTAATAAGAATCCAAATAACCAAACACAATATAAGATAATCTAATCATGCCATAAATATCAGATCTGAGAGCTAGCCGAATAACATCGACTCAGACTAGCAAACAACCATAAGTCCAAAGTATGCAAAGTGTAGCTAATACATGCTAAACCAAAAGTAAAGAGTACCTAAGCGAGGGTAACATGCCCAAAGTACAACTCGGACCATCCCTAACTAGTGGAGAATGAAACAAGCGTCTAATGCAAAGTCCTGCAGCACCCACATGTACCACAACAACATACCTCGTATCGAGATCAAGCCTGGTGCCCATGTGGTAGCACACCTAAAAGGTTTTGAAAATATTTTATGGCAAGGGTTATAACCCAAAACATTTAAAAATATTAGCAATTGGATTTAATTGCAGTAAATTAAAATGCATGAATGCTCTTCATATATAAGTTAGTATCGCACACTCTCTTGAGTACCTCCTCATCCCTCAACTAATGCACACAGCTAATGTATTTCTATATAATCCATCTAGCTATCTACCCCATAACTAGCCTTGTCATATATACCCTACTACTCCCACTACTCTAACCCGAGTAATTTTAGTATATGAGTTATAAGATAATAATGTGATTACTTAACTCATTAAATCATATAACATTCTCACAAGTTATATATATTCAATAAAACTATCAATATGTATTTCGCCTATATATTTATTTACATTGTATATATACATATCAACTATTTACAACATTCACACACATGAAATATATATATTTACAATATTTCCAAGATTGAGCAGGTGGCTGAGGCCTTCGAATTTCCAGAAAATTTGATGTGCTCAGCTCCTACCGCTAACCAAAGACCGTGCATGGTCTATCCGATGATGTATTTTCCTTCCCTTTGCATGCCTTTATCTACGGGTTGCGGCTGCCTGTTCCAGTTCCTATCCGCCGCATTTTTCAGACAATGAAACTGGCCCCAGCCCAGTTGGATCCAAATGGCTGGAGAGCCATTCTTGGCGCAGTTGTCCTTTGGGAGAACTTGTTCAAAAAGGATATTACTCCCGCAGAATTCTTCCACTTCTACCGCCCGAAGGAGAACACGGTGAAGTTCGCGGGCTACTACTACTTCTCAAGCCGCGGTAGGGACGAGACCCTTTATACTGGGAGACCGACCAGTGTGAAGAACTGGAAGGGAAAATATTTTAACATCTCCGACGAAGGCTGGGAGATGTGCCCAGATGAGAAAGAGAGAGAAAGGTCGTATAAAATGCCGCGGCAGTGGGGATCTCCTTCCAAATTAGGTAATAAGACTATAGACGCGTCCTTTCACATAAATTTTCACATTAATTTCCACTAAACTTTACATTGTTTTTTCTGTACCCCTTGATAATCTGCATTTGAACAAGCGGCAGGGAAAGAGAGTAGCTGAGGCCGCGGCAATCCCTACTGAACATAAGAAGTTCATCACACTTGTAACGTCAGCAACCATATTTGAAGCGGGATTTTTCCCAAACAAGTCCATTCCTCAACAAATGGGCGTGGAAGGTAATTAACTGCACCATAACTTTTACTTCGCGGTCATTTACACTCTTGAACTCATGCTGTTGCTTTTTCAGGTGAAGAAGTTGACAGGGAACTGCTAGAGGCACAACTAGCAGAGATGGATGAGGATGCAGTCGTCCTAAACAACACTGCACGGAGTAGAAAGAGGAAGAGGTCCAAGGCCAAAGGACCTGCCGTGGCTCACTCTGCGGAAATAAATGCTACTCCTGTCGCGGCACATTCCGCCGACAAAAATACAACTCCTGCCGCAGATAAAGTGATTAATGATGAGAACCTTCTGCATGACCATTTTGATGATGACATAGAGTAAATCCTGGTTGCGACGGGCTTGATGTCAACTGATGGGCCCCTTCATTTATCCTCTCCTCCTCCACCACCTGTTGTTGCGATTAACGCGAACTTGCCACCTCCTTAATTCCGCGGAGAGTCTAGGCCTAATGGTAGACCAAGGCCCCAATTAAGGCAGCCTGACCCCAATTCTTCTTGGGACACTACCGCTAAGACTGCGCGGAGAATAAAAAGAGCCTTGGATGCCGCGGACCTTGACAGGCTAGTGGGAGAAGATAATGATGATCTGGAGGACTGTGGCCTCCATAGTCTTCTGAGGGTACGTGCCAGTTGTCATTATTTAACTTTTGCATCCCATATTTTTTCCATAATTTTTCTTCTTTTATTTCAGGCCGCGGATGTGATGGTGGTCCAGAAGAGGAAGTACGAGGCCTTCTACAAATTGAAGGAGGCCGAGAAGACTACTCATGTCGCAGACTTGCAGGCTGCACGGACCTCTTCATTTGAGGCTGGGAAGATGTCTGCTGTCGCGGCACTTCAAGCGACCCAAATGAACTTGGAGGCAGCAGAAAAGGCAAGGGAGGAGGCGGAGCAAAACTTCATACAGGTCGCAGAATCCCTTAAAGCCTCCCAGGCTCAGACCGCAAAAGTTGCCCAAGCTGCAGAGATTGCTAATAACAAGCTCCAATTTCTTCAAAAGAAGTACGATGAGCTGGAGTCCAAGTCTGCCCAGGATGCATTAGACCATGCCGCGGAAATAAAAAGGTTAGAGTTTGATCATGGTAACGCCCTCCAACTAGCCATAGATCATGCCGTGGAGTCATTTAAAGGCTCCAAGGGCTTCTTCCTTGTCAACAACAGGGCCTACCTCCGCGGCTACCAGGAGTTGTGGCAGAGATTTATAAAGAGCTTCCCTGAGACCAAGGAGAGGGTCATGGCTTGGAAGTTAAGTGATGCTGAACATCAAGAGTGCATTGCTGAACTTAAGTCCGCGGCGGAAGAGAGAGAAAGGCTCAGGGCTGAGGCGGAAGCAGCGGCTACAGACGGAGAGATAAAGACTGTCGCGGACGGAGAAGAGGCTGATGATGATGATGACGCGGCCTCTTAAACTCATTCAATTTCTGTTATCATTAACATAGGGCTGCGTCCCTCCTTTTTGTAATCTTAATTTCTACTATGGCTGCGACCTCCTTTCTGTAATCTTGACGACAAATATCAAGGCTGCGGCCATATTTTTACCACTTTGTATACGATTGACTGCTTGATTTTCCTTGTTCTTTTACATTGTATGTTTTACATTGCTTGCTATAATGAATGGTTGAACATAACTGCCTCATATTTGAAAATGCATCCTTGTCTAGATAAACATAACATTTTAAGTCAGCGGACAGAGATCGATTTCTTCGTAGAATGATTATTTGCCAATGTCCGCGCCCACATAAATGGTGCAATTTTACTCCCGGAGATAGACTGCTGCGTGCAAGCCGCGGCCCTTTATTATGCCGCGTCATGTAAACGTCTTCACTTGATTGCTGCGGACATGATTTCAAGGCTGGGGATTGCTGATTACATGGATCCCCAGCTGCTTTCATTGCACCTGGTTGTCAAAATTGCTTATCTTTTGTCATCCCATAACCAACATGGAATATGTAGAGAAAGCCTTTCCTTAGACTTGGTACAATTGATTCTCTTCCACCGTGGCATTTGACATTGTAGCTTTCTCATGCTTTAAGATGTCAGTGCCTCAGCACATTCATGAATGAATAGCATCTAGAGCTCTGCAACCGTATCGGTGGGCTGCGGCACATTTCTGGTGCATCTGAACAATGTGCCTTTGTAGATATACGTTGGTATTTCCAAGTCTTCTCGGGCTGTGTCATGTTACCAAGCCACCCATAGCTAATATGCGAGACATTATCAAACCTCTCCAGGCCGGGTTATGTTATTAAGCCACCCACAGCTAATATACGAGACACTATCAAGCCTTTCCAGCCCGGGTTATGTTATTAAGCCACCCACAGCTAATATGTGAGACACTATTAAGCCTCTCCAGCCTGGGTTATGTTATTAAGCCACCCACAGTTGCTGATATATATAAATCCATACCTGGCTGGATATTATAAGCCTCCCGGTTCGATGACGCATCCCGAAAGCTAAGAGCGAGCATTGTAGGCCCCCGCGGCTAATTATGATTTCCAAAAGCTGAGAACGGGCATTGTAAGCCCCCTTGGCTAATAGGAACTCCTTGAATTCTCAAATGCTTTCGCGAATATGATCATCAGAAGATGAGATATAGTTGCACATCGTGAGGGGAACTTCTGAGCTAATTAAGATCTCAATCCCTCCATAAGTGCATCCCGAAGTAAAATAATCCTTCGAGATAATTTTATTATTATTCCTCTTGAATCTGTTTAAGACAAAAAGTCTTTTTGTGAGATAACAAATTATGAAACCAAGAGAGATATCAGATATGGCAAAATTTTCTAATTCATATATTTATATATGTATGCTTCAGCTAATGACTTTATTAACAAAACATAAAGTCTTGAGTATTAAGGTTATAATGAGCTTCATAAAACATAAACAGAAATAGTTGAAATTGGAAAGACTAAGGATGAGATGCGGCATGCAGCCTCTATCAGGTCAGGCTGAGTCCTTTATGCATTCTTTAGGAATCGCTGCAGCATCCCCTGCCCAATTAGCCTTTCAACTTCATCCTTTAGAGCATAGCATTTCTCTATGTTATGGCCATGGTCCTGATGGAATTTGCACCAGGTAGCTTTGTTCCTCTTGTGGGGTGGAGCTCTCAACTTTTCTGGCCACCTCAAAAGCTTGTCCTCTTTGATGAACTCAAAGATCTCTTCAATCGGGAAGGTCTATGGAGTATAGAGACCCAATTTTTTCTCTGGCTTCTCTGTTCTCCTTTACTGACTTCTGTCGATTGATTTCGCAACTTCTTTAACTGTCGCGATGAACAAGGCTGGTTAAGTTGTTTCCTCCGCACCCACGACTATATTCTGAGAGGCCGTGGCCTCTAGCATTAGCACCCTCTGAGTTAGATAATTGACCTGGGTCTGAAGTGAGGCATGGCTGTCATAGAGGTGATTAAGGTGATTGTACAGTTGCACAATCTCATCCTTGACTTCTGCGCTCTGGCTAGATTCTCCTTCCATTTCGTCTTTTGTTAGTCTTTATAAAGTATATAGAATCTGAGACAAAACCAACAGAAGTGAGTAATCACTGAAATATTGGGAAGGAAGATTTGAACTCCTCCATGATATTCTGGCAAGGCCGCGGCCAGTATGGCACGCAAGTGCACTGCCGCAGCCCTTTAATGTTATTCACCAAGGTCGATCTGAAGGCCACCCAAGTCCTTCCCACGGTGATTTTGAGTTGTTGTAATAGGTCCGTGCTAGTAGGGGTCGCGGAACGAGAGGCTATTGAACTTACAGGTCGCACCCCTGTCTAGGCAGTGGAGAGATCCCAAGACAGGAACCCAATAATTGATTATTCTCCCCCAACACAAGAAAACCTACTAGGGTCCATCGATGAGAGAATCCCTTGCGGTGCGCAAGATGACACAACTTCAATGATAACCCCTAGATCATAGGCCGATGGCAACAAAAAAGGCGAGTAAATATAACCCTTCCCTAATCATCCACATTTTCGGGACTAAAGTCCACCATGCTTTTCAGCATTATCTAGATGGAATGATATCACAGGGGTATGTAAAAATAGATCCAAAGCCATCAAATGAAGATCCAAAGACAGATCCAGAAATATGAAATACCCATTAAAGGGGGCGAATGTAAATCGGAGCCCAATAACCAATAATCGACCCGTGAGAAGATGATCCATCATACCCTCAGGGGTAGAATAAGGTGTTTGAGAACTCATATATGTAGAGAAAGAAGATTGAAATGTCTTGGTTCCACAGACGGTGCCAACCTGATGATACGAGAAATCGCCCACATGTCGTTCTCGTATCAGCAAGTCAAAGTGTAAAATACGTAATGAATAAGTAAAGCAAGTAAATAGAGAGAAGACAAGATATAGAGTGGTTCAGCCTTTAAAATAGGCCTACGCCCACTGTGTTTCTCTGTTCTCATTATATGGTTGCATTGTACAACATAATCATGCCTAAAGAGGCGTATAAGTATGAGAATAAAGGAGAGTACATGGTAGTATTGAAGATCCCGGTGAGCCGGGAAGGTGGCTATGATGTAGATTCGTGGCCTCCCAGAAGTATGTTGAGGTTGTGTAGTGAGAATCTGTACTGTAGAGCCTGCCTCGGGCGTGTGTGGAATCACCTTCCTCTTGCGAGGTGTGGTCCTCTACTTATGAGGAAATATCTCGTGTCACGTGCCCTGAGCACGTGACTTATACCAAGTCTGCAGTAGTTGCGGATGAAGGGGGCGCATCCTGCAAAGCAAGAAATGTTGTATGCAGCTGCTGGAGGCATGTCGCGCATCATACGGAGGAGTGCCACGGCCTATAATGGACAGGGACACACCCTGCGTCGTGGCATCCTGAAGAGATGTCGCGCCCTGAGCAAGGTCTGGCCGCGCCCTGAGTGAGGTCTGGTCGCGCCCTGTATGACCTATGAGGTATGTTTGCGAACTGAATAGAGAAGAATACATTCCGCGGTAGGGTGCTATATTTGTACTATCAATAATAATGACGAAATGTCCTAGACACATGAATAATGAAATGATGGGGGGGAGGGGGGTCTAAGCACACCAATATGCCACATCAAACATGTAAACTCAAAAACAAAAACCTAAAATCTTTTTGGCTTTTCAAAAGTTTTCTCAAAAACAAAATCTTCCTGTATTTTTCAAATAAGACTTAAATAAGTGAAAAATAAAATACAAAGAGATAAACATGTCATAACACTAGCAAATTATAAACATGATGCAAGGGCTAGCGTATGACAAAACATTCAACATACTATCCATAAGAAATAGAAGAGATGAATCATGAGTATGCATGTGAGAATCAACCAACGAAGCATTTATCATCTCCAAAACGGATTTCCTAACCCAAACAGGTTTATAACTAACAAAACGAGTTTTGGGAAACAATGGGACACTACGTTGAATCTTCCTAGGGTCTTTTCTAAGATCAAAACAAAAACTCCTAAGGTGACCTTCCCTACCAAAATGCGAACATGTGAAAACACAATGAGGAACGGAAACTTTAGGTTGAACTTTTCTAATACCCTCGGATGTGGTTGATGCTCTAAAACAAACTTTGTTTTTTGCTTTTACATTCGAACCATTAGAACAAGATAGCCTCTACCATCACTACTCGAGCCATTTAAATCATTTTTTAACTTCAAAACTTTCGACTCAAGAAAACGATTAGACTCCTCAAACTTTCGAGACTCCTTCTTTAAATTTTTAATTTCCCCTAAAAGGTTATCTCGCTCCCCCTCAATGTAAGCAAACTTATCCCTAAGAGCCTTTTTTCTCGCCACAAAATCATTAATTGAATTATTTTCCTCAACTGCACAAACTTTAGAATTTTTTAAATCCTCTAACTCTTTTTCTAAAATAAGGACTCTATCATCACTCTCCTTTTTGCCCAATTTTAATATATTAAAATCTTTAAACAAGTAACGAAAGTGCTCGCGACAAATATCTCTTTGATTTTAAAACGTTTGCAAATACTCAATCCTATTTTTGAAACCGAAGTTTTCTTTCTCCAAAACTTCAATACGTTTTTCAAACTTTAAATTCAAACGATGTAAATCATAAAATCTTAGAGAATCCCTCGATAGAAAACAAACACATGAGAGATAAACAAACACACGGGATCACAAAATAAATAAAATATGTTTTCTAGCTCTCATACCAATTTGAAAGAGTGCCCAATATGTGTGTTTCAAATCAAACCAATTTTTCACCAAAACTATCCAACTTTTAATATGCACCAAAGCAAGTTGTGAAAACCCAATTCTTACTTTAAACCAATTTTATCTTGATTAATCCTAAACATGCATCTAGTGATTAAAGAAAGTAAAATAAAGTAAAGAATACTCACAATGCCGGATGTACGAGGAAAAAACCCAAAGCGGGATAACAACCTCGGATGGCCCAAGCCAGACAATCACTATGAATAATGGTTTTACAAAGACGGATTAGCCTTACACAATGACTCGATCCCCACGGGTATTGACACTCCTTCGGATCTTCAATAGTTCTTCAACAGTGCATCGCAGAAATTCCATCTTCCACGATACCTGTCCAAAACACACGCGTCCACGTATGTCTCGGTGTCCATCGAATGGCTTTGATTCGTCTACGATGTTTAACAAGAATTCCTTTTCTTTTCTTCACTGCAAAACCCTTGATGTTAAATGATAGAACAAACTTCTTTAGTGCTGCAAGATCACTTAAACATATAAGAATGATAACTCGGATCTTTGCAAACTTCTAAGGATGTGTTTAAGCTTTGAAACCTTAGAAAAAAATGTGCAAACAAGTTTCTGGTTCGAATACTGTTTTCCAGAATGCACACTTACGAAACTCTGATAGAAACACGCTTTAAATAATAATTTAGCGCCGCCTCTAAAAACATGTCATTCGAACGATAATGCCACGTCGTTCATGTGACATAGGCATCTTGTTCAAATGATATCCTTATGTCGTTTGAACGAACTGACGTGGCAGTTTGACTTTTTGACTTTTAGTTCAAAACGTCTCTTGAAAGGAGATCCAAATTAGTCAAACTCTATTTAGAGTATATCAGAATAAAGCGTAGTATAAAGACTTAAAACACTTTTAAAACATTTTAAAATATTTTTCTTTATAAAAATAACATCCTTATCTTTGATGAAATAATTTCAATCACCATTAATTATATGCATTCATACCTGAGTGATCTCAGAATGCAATTAACTTTGAAGACGAGTAAACTTGCACCAATTTAAACATCGGCATGATTATTTCTTTGAAGCTTTGTCGTAACGTCTTCAATTTCTTCAATACGTCATAGACCAAGTGGGATCATGACAAAATAAAAATCTCCCTATGACATATTACAAACACAGTTTTGTTAACGGAATTAAGTCAAAACAATACAGGGACTCAATTGAAAATTTATGTCCTTACATAAGGTACGAATAGTGTAAGGCTAGATAGTGAATATCAAAAATAAGTTTAAGTTTAAGTAGTGAAACTTAAACGGTAAGGCTTGGGCAAGAACGTACGTGACCTGGGGTTTAAAAAATAACTTTTGTGAGGTGTTCATTATTAAGGGCATTTGATAGCGTACTGTATGGGCAGTACAGAGTAGTTTATTTGTGAGCGCAAGGTTGATATGCGCAACATATAACCGAGTTCTTCTTATCTAGTATAATTTTTTCGAATTTTGGGATGAAATTTTGTTGTAAGGGGGGAAATATGTAACACCCCATATTTTAATGATTTTTAAAATGGGATTAATTAGACTTACTTATGGGATAATTGAAAATTAATCCGAATTTAAATATTACTCGAGAATAGAGTAATATGTGATTTGCGGTTAATATTATTTGGTGATTAAAAATAATATATATGATTATGACTTTACATATGATTATTATTTTTATAAAATTATCGCGAGTGATGAATACGACAATTACGATAATTAAGTCAGGACACGCGTGTGAGTCATGTCGGGACTATATTTAAATGGAATGAACAGTAAATTATTTTTATGTCATCTGAATGGTCATTTTGACAACACCAAAGTGTCCGAAATGGTTTAAATAGTCGAAAAAGTCAACCTGGGGGATTACTTTGGGTCTCGGGGCAATTTGGAACTAAACAGACACCCCGGAGGGGTATTTTGGTCATTTTCCAAAATGAGTGAATAGTACTATGGGTACCTGGATTTGCCATCAATAGGCCCAGACGAGTAGCCCAATAGAATCTCCCCAAAGTCTGGGGCCCTCGTATCTTTCTGGATTCCTATACGACTTCGTCTACTCCTAGAATCTCGTAAGGAGATATTCTAGGAGAAGAAGATGGACGTGGAGGAGTACAACATCCCCACTCCCCGAGAACAAACATGTATATAAAAAACCCTAGGCCTGGGGAAAAATGAATGCGATATATTTTCTGTAAAGCACTATCCAGAGCATATAGAAATAATATTGAGAACACCACCGTGGACGTAGGCATTCTTGTTGAACCACGTACATATTGTGTTGTGTGATTGACATTTTCTATTCTGCATTTCCTTTGGTGATTGTGTTCTCTCATTTATTTGTGTTGAACATAATTGCCACCATAATTGGCGCCGTCTGTGGGAAATGTTTATCTCCCTTGAGAAAGCCCTCACCAACGAAGAAGCTAGAATGTCTGGTCCCAGTAGCAACGCCCCTCAGGCAGGGGATATCCAAGAACAGCCTACCCCTCGCAGGATCAAATCTGAAGTTTGACGTTCAGATCAGAGGGCTCGCCCGGTGAGAGACAGGGACCAGCGAGGTCCATGAAAATCTCCAGATTGATTGATTCCTATAAGGCAAGGCTCGAAGAGAAAAAGGAGTTCGCTCGCAAGCAGGAGGCTGAGAATGCTCATCTCAAAAGGAAATTACAGAGGTTGGAGAAAGAACTCCATCGCAGCACTAGGCGACGTCCATACCACACTCCTATACCTCAGGTGAGCAAGTCTCGCAGCCAAGGAAGGAGCCCAAAATGCGGATCCCAAAGAAGTGAGAAGTTTGAGTCAGATGATGACTTACTCAAGCAACAGTGACCAGCTCATCGTTATAGTATCCCAACTCGAGGTAATGAGGATATACGGAATTTGGTTGGAAGAGAAATGGACCAACACCCAGCGCATCGGGGTGCCAGATTAACCAGGGAGCTTGCTCAGCGAGCTCTCAAGACTCAGATGAAATCCCCATTTTCAAGGGAGATAGAAGAAGAGGAAGCCCCTAAGAAATTTGCCATTTTGAGATCAAGATCTATGATAGAAAAACTGACCCTATCGATCATGTTAGGCAGTACAGGCAGGCTATGACTCCATGGAACCACCGGGATGCACTAATGTGTCAAATTTTACCCTCGAGCCTACATGACGTGACCCAGAAGTGGTTCGAGAGGCTCCCTCATAGGTCCATTAGGAGCTTTGAGTCCCTGGCTGAGCTCTTTATGACTCACTTCATTACCAATATCTCCCATCCGAAGAGGATTGATGCTTTACTAACAATGAAGAAAATGCCTCAAGAGAGCCTCCGGGACTACGCAAAGAGGTATTGGGAATTGTTCAACGAGGTCGAGGATTGCTCGGAGCAGGTAGCAGTGGCCTCTTTCAAGATTGGCCTACCCAGCTCGCACCTTCTGCACCAATCCCTAACAAATAAGGAGGCCATAACCATATATGACCTGATAGCTCGTATCGAGATATATGCCAAAGTGGAGGATGTAACCCACCTCAATACAGGGAAAAACGGTCGAACTAAGCTCACTACCAAGGGTAACGACAAGATTGAAAACCAAAAGAGAGGAGGCAACAATGGGGGCAAGAATGTCTCCAAGAAGGGAGGCAAGAACAATGCTTCAAAAGAATTTCAGGCAGCGAACACTGTCTTCAAAGAACCAATCTACAAAATCCTTGTAAAGATAAAAAACGAGCCATTCGTTAAGTGGCTCAGAAAGGTGGGAGGAGATCACTCAAAGAGAAATAACGTGTTAAGATGCGCTTTTCACAAAGGGGGGGACATAAGACCGGTCATTGTAAGGCTCTTAAGTCCCACCTCGAGGAACTGGCCCAGACTGGGCACCTGAACGAGTTTGGGAGAAGAACGCAGAGAAAGTCGCTGTGAATGGAGAGATAAGACCCGACAATGTACTTAAAGATGTTGTTGGCCATGAATTTGTAGTAATTCATGAGGCATCTAAAATGAAGCAGATTCAAGGAAATTCATCTTGGATGGAAGTAAAAAATCTTACAGCAGTAATGCAAGCTTTTCAGATCGATCTAGCGAAGATGCAGTCAGGAAAGCGTCGATGAGCAGGTGACGTCAAATACAGCAAGAACATCATGTTTATAGATGAAGACCTGGTGGGGGTAAGAACTCCACATCATGACGCCTTGATCATTATGCTTAGGATAGCCAACTATGACATCGACAAGTTGCTCATCAACCAGGGAAGCTCATCCGAGGTAATGTATCTCGACCCATTTAAGAAGTTGAAACTAAGCATTGCCGACCTGAAGGAAGCCATTGTCCCTCTAGTTGGCTTCGCCGAAAAAGTGACTGTTCCACTAGGGAAGATTGTGCTGCCCGGAAGGGTGGGAAGTGTATCCAAGATGATTGAGTTTTTGGTGGTCGACATCGACTCGCCATATCAAGCTATCCTCGAAAGAGGGTGGTTACATGCAATGAAGGCAGTCCCCTTGACCTACCATCTGAAACTCAAGTACGTGACTGAGCGAGGAGTGTTGGAGATTCACGAGATCAAGCGATGGTGAGAAGGTGCTTCATAGCAGCCATCCGTCCAAAACCAGAGAAGAAGGTCGAGAAGGCCCAAGAGAAAGTCGAGGAGCAAGAAGGTTTGATACCTTCAAAATAGGAGTTAAGATATGGAAGGCCCGGAGTGGAGGAGATCAGACTCCTCCCCTCTAAGAGGGTCGTTGAAAACCTGGAGGAGATACCAGCCAGTGGAAGCGAGAAAGACATGAGTTTCTTGATCGAAACTTCTCTTACAGATCAAGAAAAGAAAGAATTGACGGTACTACTAAGGAGCAACCTAGACGTTTTTGCGTGGGAACCATACAAACTGCCTGTCATTGATCCCAGTGTGGTTTGCCATCGGCTACACATCGACCCCACCTTCAGGCCTATCGCGCAAAAAGCACGATGAACTGCGCTCGAGAAGGCTAAGGCCGTAGAAAAAGAAGTTAAAAATCTGTTGGATGCATGATCCATACGGAAAGTTCAATTCCCCAAATGGTTATCCAACCCAGTAGTTGTTCCAAAGAACAATGGGAAATGGAGAGTCTGCATAGACCTCACTGACCTTCACAGGGCCTGCCCCAAGGACAGTTTCCCTCTACGAAAGATCAACCAATTGGTGGACGCCACAGCAGCTCACGAGAGAATGAGTTTTCTGGACGCATATTCTGGGTATCATCAGATCCCTTTGTATGCACTAGACCAAGACAAGACAACGTTCATCACCACTGTCGAATTATACTGCTACCTTTGGGCTCCAGAATGCAAGAGCAACCTACCAGCGGCTGGTCACCAAGATTTTCAAAGACCAAATGGGAGATACCATGGAAGTCTACATTGATGATATGCTCATCAAGAGAAATTAAAAATAAGACCATCTCTTAGACCTATCAAATACATTCGAGATCTTCAAGAAATACTGAATGAAGCTCAACGCAAGCAAGTGTTTCTTCGGTGTCCAGTCAGGCAAATTCCTCGGATATTTGGTTAACGAGAGAGGCATTGAGGCCAACTCGGACCATATCGATACAATCAATAGGGTACAGCCCCCTGGCATGATACAAGACGTACAGAAGCTCACACGCATGCTCGCCGCTTTGAACTATTTTATCTCGAAGTCCTCTGAGAAATGCAATTCGTTCTTCCAGCTCTTGAGAGGGAACAAGACAATAGAATTGAATCAAAATTTCTCACAAGCACTGGAGGAGGTCAAGGCTTACCTTAGCTCACCGCCTCTACTCATTATACCTCAGGAAGATGACCCCCCTATATTTATATCTCACCGTCTCGAGTTACGCCATCAGTTTTGCACTAGTATGCAAAAATGTAGGAGTCCAGCACCCAGTTTACTATGCAATCAAGACCTTATTGGACGCCGAGCAGTGCTACCTACCACTAGAGAAGCTCGCTTTTGCACTAGTGATAGATTCGAGGAAGATGAAACACTACTTTGAAGCTCATACTATCGTCGTCCTCACATCACACCCCCTCAGAGTAGTCCTACGAAAAGCGGATCTGTTTGGAAGATTGTCCAAATGGTCAGTCGAGCTCGGACAATTTGACATCCAATTTCAACCTAGGAATGCGATCAAGGGGCAGGTACTCACCGATTTCATCACAGAATTCATATGAGAATAGCCTTGCGACCAGGCTCAACCGATGAAGCAAATGGAAGATCACCTGTCAGTCAGAATCTGGAGATTGTTTATTGATGGAGCCTCCAACTCAAAGGGGGAAGGAGTAGGCATTGTGCTCGTTACACCAGATGACACTATCCTCAAGCAAGGAATCAGGCTTGGATTTGGAGTCTCCAATAACAAGGCAGGATATGAAGCTTTGATAGCCGGCCTACAGAAGGCACTGGCGTTGGGGGCAAAGAAGCTGCAGGTGTTCGGTGACTCATAACTGGTCTCCAACCAGATAAGTGGGGACTTCAATTCAAGGGACAAAAGAATGGAAGCCTACCTCGCCTTAGTAAGGGAGCTAATGTACAGCTTTGAAGAAGTCAGTGTCCAATAGTTTCCTAAGGGATAGACCAGCCATGCCGACGCCCTGGCAGCCCTAGGTTCAGCAATCGATTCTGACTTAAAAAGGATGATCACAATCGACTACCTCACCCATCTGAGCATCAACCAGAGAAACGAGCCGCTACACAGGGAGCATATGCTCCAGATTGAGTCAGCACCTAGTTGGATGGACACTTTGAGGAACTATTTAAGAGATTGTGCACTTCCAAACGATAAGAAGGTCGCTCATCGGATAAGAGTCAAAGCTGCTCGCGTTCACCTATCTCCTGAGGGCTATATAAGAAATCATTCACTGGCTCTTACCTACAAGGTGTTCACTCGAGGGACGTTGAGCAAGTTCTACAAGATATCCACGAAGGAATCTGTGGAAGTCATATTGGAGGGAGGTCGTTAGCTTTCGGAGTAATAAAGGAAGGCTACTGGTGGCCATATATGCAAAGGAATTCTGCAGCATATGCTCGCAAGTGTGAGAAATGTCAACTACAGGCTCCTATGGTCCACCAACCTGCCAGCAACATAAGGTCACTTACCAGCCCCTGGCCTTTTGCCCAGTGGGAGATGGACATTATAGGCCCTCTTCCTACCGCCACTGGCAACCGCAAGTATCTGTTAGTCACAACAGATTACTTCACAAAATGGATCGAAGCAGAGCCACTGGAAAAAATTCGAGATGCAGATATGATGAGGTTCATATGGAAGAATATAATCACCCGTTTTGGAATCCCAAGAACCACATCACCGATAATAGAACGCAGTTTGAGAGTTCCCCTTTCTAGAACTTCTGTAAAGAACACAGGATCATGCACTATTTCACCTCGGTGGCCTACCCCCAGAGCAACGGTTAAGCCAAAGCTTCTAACAAAACAATGATCGATGGGCTGAAAAAATGACTAGAGTGAGCCAAAGGTGCATGGTTAAGTGAGCTGCCACATATTTTATGGGCCTACCGCACCACCCCATGGCGAGAAACAGGGGAAACCCCATTCTCCCTAACGTATGGAACGGAAGAAATCATACCCTTGGAAGCTGGCCTACCAACCATGAGAACCACCCTTATCAACCAAGGCCAAAATAATGCAGCATTACTCGATGAACTTGACCTAGCCGATGAATGCAGAGAACTAGACTTAATAAGGCTGGCGAGCTATCAGCAACAGCTTGCCAAACACTATAACAAAAAGGTCAATCCAAGGGCATTTTAGATTGGGAACTACGTCCTAAAGAAAGTCCTTAGTAGCGCAGTAAAATCATCAAATGGCAAGATGGGTCCAAATTAGGAGGGACCATTCAAGGTAACAAGGAACGACCTACAAGGGGCCTATCACTTAGAAACGCTGGAGGGCAGAGAGATACCCCGAG
Organism: Sambucus nigra; assembly: GCA_949130495.1. Lineage (NCBI taxonomy): Eukaryota > Viridiplantae > Streptophyta > Magnoliopsida > Dipsacales > Adoxaceae > Sambucus > Sambucus nigra. The sequence continues at coordinate 350,587,808 of OX422207.1, read as the reverse complement.
CTTGGAACGTAGCCAATCTGAAGAAATTCTACTTCTAGTTTTTTTTTTTCAATCATCTTTTTTGGAATTGACAACTCAGTTTTTGTAGCATATGATTAATAAAATATTATTTGGCAGTGATATTCTGAAGTGTAACATTCTGAAGTATAAGTTTTGTATTATAAACTTTATGACTTGCACACCTTTTGCAAGTGACAGGCATATTACTAAGTATGCAAAAGCAGGGAATCACCCTCCTCAGGTATTCGTCATGAAACACGAACAACCTCTTTGAATTTCCCCTGGAAATATATAAAGCCCTACAGGGGACCCTTAGGCAGTTCGGCCAAATAAAATTAGTCGCCAAACAATGTTTGCCTCAAAGGCCCTGCTCGGATGGAACATCTAACGCCAGGTATGTCCTCTCCATTGCCATACTTAGGCCTAAGGGAGTGTGACGACACGACCTAAAAGGTAAAGTAGGGAAGAATGGTATCTTATAAGCATACTGGACTGGGAGGACAATTACTCAACAAAATAACCCTATCAATCTAGTCGACCACGAAGGGCCCAAGATAGTCAAGTCAGAAATAAATGAAGTAAAAACATACAACACATGTTTAGTCGGAAAAGTCGCCCAAAGCATAGACATTATATTACTTCATCACATTTACAACAAGAATATACAACAAGAATATAATCGTCAAGATCGCCTAAAACATCGATATTACATTACTTCATAAACAATGAGTTGCATCCGGTAAAATCTTAATGAGGCTGAGGCCTTTGAACAAGATAATCAGCCACTTGTGCTCTTCGACCATTGTCCGGATAAGGAGCCAATTACTCTTCGACCTAGCATCTATGGGGATCCATTAATTGTACCTCTTGAAGGGATTAGGCCTCAAAGTTGAAGGAGATATTTCATGAATGTACCAGAGTACTGAGTTCCTTGGGACTTGCAGCTCCCTGAGGGCACTTAACCATCCCCTAATAAAGGCAAGATCCTCAAATTTTGCCAGCCTCGTCAGAGCATCCGTCTAACCTTAGTCATAACCATCATCCCACACTAACCGAGGACCTTTCTTAAATAGATGCCTCAGTTGTGTGACAACCCTTTAAAGCCCAGCAGCAATCATATATGCTCGACAAATGTCTTCTCGAAGCTCATCCATCTCCCTAGTTTGGCCCCCTGTATCTGGACCATCTCGTGGAGTAGCCGATGAGGTAAAACCTCGCAAGACTGGAGGAGCACCGCTCGGCCCTGCACCATCTCGCAGAATAGCCATTGAAGAGGAACCTTGTAAAATATGAGGTGCGACGCTCGGTGCATGCTCCCCGAGCCACTACACCTCCCTCCTTAGAGTCTCATTCTCCTGCTAAAGAACTTCTCCGACTTGATTGATTTCAGAGGCATCTAAGAGCTTAGCTCTCAAAGTATTTACTTTTTATTTGACAAAGGAACCAACCTCTTCCATCTCCTGAAGTTTATCCCTCAATTTGGCGATAAGCTCGGACTGGTCCTTAAAGCTCTTATTTCTCAACCTCAAAGACTTACAAATCCTGACGAAGGCCTGGTGAACTTGGGTGCTCGCGTTAGGTCTAAGGATCCTTCCTAATTGATAAGTAGCAGGTATATACTCGTCTACATCAATCAATTACAAGCCATACAAGTAGTAGAAAGAAAAATTAATACCCACAAAAGAAGGTATTTTCATTTCATTGAAATAAAGGGGTCCAATTACATCGATAAATAAAAAAAAGCAGTACAAATAAAGAAAAAATACAGAGAAGTCCTAAGAGCAGACTAGCTAGAAACCTTGGTTTATTCAGAGGAAACTGGTTGCTTTCCCTTATCAGCAACAGTAACAGCATCTCCCTCGGAAGGAATAACTGTTGTTCCTCGAGCAGGAAGAGCACCAATAGGAACAGTTTGGGAGGCAAAGGTAACACCCTCGATGGCTAGGGCAAGAGCTTCATCCATAACTGGCTTTGGGCCTGGATCATGCTCATCGAACAAGGGTGAATCAACATCCACCCTGACAGCTAAAAGAGCCTTATTCTAACCCTTTTTGAAGTTCAAACGGCTGATGTAGCCTATCTGAGCATCAGCATCCTTATATGCGATATCCCACCCGGAGTTGTATGAACTTTCCTTAATGGTGGCCGTCTCAGACTCCATCCTCTTTAGCTTTTTTGCCAGCACTTTGTTCTCCTCAACCACAGCGAGCTTGCTCATGCAGACCAAGTCATAGGACTGCCTTAGCTCGTTCAGTTCCTTTATCGCCGCTTCCTTCATTCTATTATCATCAATAAGGGCGAGATCGGAGGATTTCTATGCCTCGTTGGAGGCCTTCATGCTGGCCTCCATCTTGGCACCCTTCCTCTTCAATTCAACATTCTGCTTCTCCAAATCCATATTCCTACACACCAGCTCATCGCGAGTACGGTAGAGAATGGTGAATTTGATCATAAACTGTAAATAAAAAGGAAGCATTAGGAAAAAGCACGGAACAAAATATTACAAATATTAAAGTACATAAATAGACTTACCAAGGCTAGCCTCTAGGTCGCTCACAGGGCTAACTGGTCAACACCGAGCTCACTGCATTTTCTAAAACTGTCAGGTACAAGTATAGTCTTTCTCCCATCACTGGTCTAGATAATAATGGAGGTGTCCCCAAATACTTCTTTAACTCTTGAAAGGCTTCCTCGCATTCATCATTCCACTCAAAAGTTTTTCGGAGTGTTTTGAAGAATGGGAAACATCTGTCTGTTGCTCGTGACACAAATCTATTAAGTGCTGCAACTCGCCCTGTGAGGCTTTGCACTTCCTTCTTGGTGGTTGGAGATCGCAGCTCCAATAGAGCCTTGATCTTTTCAGGGTTCGCCTCAATACCTAATTGATTAAAAATGTACCCGAGAAACATTCCTTCTCGCACTCCAAATATGCACTTAGTGGGATTTAATTTCATTTGGTATTTCTCTAGCTGATCAAAGGTCTGACCTAGGTCAACTAGATGATCAGCATTTTTCTTGCTCTTCGTTATAAACCTCCATATTATTATTGATTTGCTCTGCAAATACCTTGTTCATCAGCCGTTGATATGTTGCACCTGCATTTTTCAGTCCAAAAAGCATAACATTATAGCAATAAGTTCCCCTTGGGGTGATAAAAGAGGTACTCTCCCTATCCTCAGGCTTCATTTTAATTTGGTTGTAACCAGAATAAGCATCCATAAAACTCAACAATTCAAGCCCCGAGGTAGCATCCACTAGTTGATCGATTCGGGGTAAAGGAAAATGATCTTTTGGGAATGCCTTATTAAGATCAGTGAAATCCACACACATCCTCCACTTGTTATTTTTCTTCTTTACCATCACCACATTTGCTATCCAATCAGGATATTTGACATCCTCAATAAAAGAGGCTTTTTGTAGTTTCTCTACTTCTTCCTGTATGGCCTGGTTCTTTTCAAGACTGAACACCCTTCTTCGTTGCTTTACTGGCTTGATTTCCTTGTTCACGTTGAGCTCATAACACAGGAAATTTGGGTCTATCCATGGCATATCTTCATGACTCTATGCAAAAGTCTGCTTTTTGCGTCTTAGAAATGCTATCAATTCCTGTTTTATTGATGCACCAATTTGAGTTGTTCGTTCTGGATGCTCGTCGTCCAGAATGATATTTTCAGTAGCCTCCATGACATGTCCCTTCATAAGTTGAGACTCGTCTCTAGGGTCTAGCGTTTCAATCTCTGCATCTTCTATTTCATCCACCTGATAGGTAGTAGTATTCTTCCTGGATTCTTCACGCTCCTCCTATTCGGTAGATAAATAGTAGCATTCCTGAGCTACTTTTCGATCGCCTTTCACAACTCCCACTCCAAAATTGGTTGGGAATTTTAAACACTGATGTACAGTAAATGGTACCACCTCGAACTTCTTGAGACTTACCCTTCCCATGATGACATTGTAAGCTGATTGGACATTTTTATCAATTACGAAAAAGCGTACTCTTTCTGTTCGACAAGAAGGCCATGTACCAATAAGTATATCCAGCTTGATCGTCCCAAGTGGAAAAACCTTCTCTCCAGAAAAACTAAGGAGGGGCCTATGATATGGATCCAACTGGGCTAGCTTCAGATTCAAACTGTCAAAGCATGGATACAATATAATGTCTGTCGAGCTACCATTATCCACCAGTACTCGTGAAATCACTACTTCCTTCATTCTCATTTTGATCACCAATAGGTCATCATGAGGATATAGTACACCTTCCAGGTCATTTTTAGAGAAACCAATTACCAGTTTATCTTTATTCACCTTTCTCGGGCGATCTTCTTCAGCCAAGTTTATTCGCTGAATGTACGAGCAAGGTTGAGCCTCGTTGAGGTAAGCTTTTCTCTCCGCGGTCAGGTCTCCACCGCCTGCATCTCCACCTGTAATAACATTACATTCAAATGATTCAAAATGGATTAAAAATACCTCACGTTCTGGCTGTCTTGGTCTTTTGGGGAGATCGGGGTCATCTTGATCATCTTCTGGATCTTCTTCGGGACTTCTCTTCTTGTCTTCTTTTGCTCGACGAGGAGATTTAGATCTTTGCCTTCTTCAATCGCTGGTTTTTTCACCATTTCGGTGATCAACATACATGGTCAATTTTCCCCGCCTAATGAGTGCTTCAATTTCATTCTGGAGAGCTATGCAATGCTTGGTAGTGTGACCATAGTCTTTATGGAACTCGTAATATTTGGACTTATTCCTCTTGTCAGGATCTGCCTTCATTTTTTCTGGCCAGTTTAGCTCCTCACTATTCTTGATCTCTTCCAGAATGTGGTTTATATCTACCTTCAAAGGAGTATAATTTCCAAATTTCTTTAACTATTCCAGTGCTTGCTTTGCTTTCGACTGTCTGTTGCCACCATTATTCTTCTGATCCTTCTTTTCAGTCTTATCAGCCTCGACCTTGGTTTCGTTAGTATCTGCATTCTTCTTCGCAACCATGGCCTCCTCGGCATTCATGATTTTGGCTAATTTTGCCATCAGTTCAGCCATGGTCCTAGGCGAATCCTTGGCTAAAGTGTAGTATAATTTATCCGACAACAGTCTACTCATTAGAGCAGTAATTGCTATTTTCTCCTCGTAATCAATTACCTCAAGTTTCTCGTTATTGAAATGAGTAATATAGTCCCTGGTGCTTTCACATGTCTTTTGTCTAACACTCAGAAAGTGTGCTACTCGTTTAACTGGTTTCACTACAAAATAGAAGTTCCCAATAAAGAGTTTTGCTAGTTGAAAGAAAGTTGCAATTTTGCCCTGAGGAAGGTTGTTGTACCATATCTGAGTAGATCCGGTAAGAGTTCTCAAAAATGCCCTGCATCTCATCTCGTCTGGAACTGCATAGATATCGTCAGCGGCTTGTTATTGTCCTATATGAAGGATAGGATTAGTTTTTCCATCATATTTAGGCGTCACCATAGGAGCTTTGAATTTTGATGGTGTGGGAAAATCCACAATTGCCTATACAAAATGGTATCCCTTGGACAAAAGTTCTTTGTATAGGATTCTTGTCCTTAGCTATTTTCCGTAATCTATCTTCCAACCTCTGAATAGAGCCTTTCCATGCATCGTTTACCTCCTCGGGCCTATTGGTTCGAGCAACTGATCTCGTCGAATTTGCCCCTTAGGATCGAGCTGCTGGTCGTGATTGGGCAGAACCTTCCCTTAGATTGGATGGTCGTCGAGAGTTCCTCGACACAATCCTAGGGGGGATTCAATTCCTCTTATGACCCAAACGATCAAAAGGAGAGACTCTACTCAACCTTTCTAGAGCACTGGTCCTTTCTGGAGATAAAGTGAAGTTTCGTTGAGAGTCTATAGCTCGTACTGAAGAAGTCCGACCAGGCTGATAAGAAGGATCATTAGATCTTTCAGTACGATATGAGTCGGTGCATCTGGATCGAGATTCCTATAGGAATAGCGTTCGCCTAGTTCACGAAGAGGGTAAACATGTATTTCTATGAACACTTCATTGTCCTGATTGAGCCGTCACTCCGCCTTGAACAGTTTGTAAGTTGTCGCATGGTTTCCTGGATGTCCGTTTGCCCTTGGGCTAAATTAGCCATTATGCCAGCCAAATCTTGAACATTTGGGGGAATAGAATGGTTTGGAGGGTTCCCAGCGTTTCGATTACTGGATTTCGGATTATCAGCCATTGATGATGAATTGTTTTGGTGAAAAACGCTAAGTACAATCGTTTTCCACAGGCGGCGCCAATTTGTTGATGTAAAAAATTAGATTATTTCTAATTTATCAATCATAGATAAAATAAATAAGACAAGAGATTTTTAAATTGGTTCAGCCTTATAAGAATGGCCTACATCCACTATTTTTGTATAGGTTACTGTTTGAATGGAATTTTTGATAAGTGGTTTACCAAGAGATCCCCCGTCCCCTTCTAATGAGGAGGTTACAATGTATTTATATCCATGAGGCTGTACATGTGAAAGGACAATGCGTTGTTATCTAGTAGACATATACATTTGTACGATAATAATGAGCATTTAATGCGCAGTCGTCTTTTTTATTCTCCTGATTTGGATACTCCGTACGTTGAGTTGCTCGGACCGCCTGAGTTACTCGGTACGCTTAAGTTACTCAGAGTCTTAAGCTCCTCGGGCCACCTAAGCTGCTCGGTATGATTGAGTTTCTATGGCACTTGAGTAGCTCGGTGACAGTATGTTGTTCGTTGAAAATGTTTGTAATTGCCACGTAGGTTGATGGTCCACGTCAGCAGACTAAATTTGGTATCAACAGTGAATATATATTTAGTTTAAGAAATGTTAATCTATAATAAGTAAGACATGGATAACGATTTTAGGATAGGCAGTAAATTTATCTTAGCCAATAAGAGTTGTTGATTTGTTCCATATATTTATTTTGGGACGATAGTTATATGTATGCTCAAATGTATTATTTAAAGAAAGAGTTATATGTATGCTCAAATGCATTAGCAAGGATTGTTTTTCTATAATGGTGATTTTATACATTCATCACATACAGATAAATTATCTTAGGGCATATCGATTTAAATTATTTATGATAGTACCCGTTGCTTTAAATCTAAGAGATTTAGGACCTACCGACAAATGCCCCATCTTTTTATGATAAAAAAAATATTTTTCTCTTTTTCAACAAACACATTAAGATAACATTTTAGCTTGAAAATGTTTTGTAAACAAAAATTTCTCAAATAAACATTTTTTTAAATAATACATTTTTTCTTCATCATTTTAATAAAAAAGCATCATAAATTCCATATTGAGAATGGAAAATAAAGGTAAGTAAGGGGGAAATTTCTATGTCAAACAAATTTTAAAAATCATGAATAATTTCTTCACTTTTTGTATGATTCATATGACAATTTTTTAATTGTAATGGGGGGACAGTAAAATTAATGGGTATTTGGAGATTACACATTATGTAGTTATCATAAAACTGAGAGCAATTCTAATGGGCATTGCAAAAACTAAAAAATGACATAAAAGGATATGTCGTTGGTTGGGTAAATTTGGAGAATTAACATTTTGTATGGCAAAGATGCTCAAATATAGCAAGAAGAAAATAAAATGCAAATGGCTTCTCCCCTCATCAAAAACGCTACATGAAGTAGCGTCCAATATTTTTCAAATCTCAATTTACACTTCAGTAGTTTTAAAATTAATTGATATACAATATTTTGGGGCACAAAATAAAAATATGAAGAATGTCAAACTCAAGATCATGTATGGATCGTTTGATTATTTGTTCAGAGAATTTGTTTTAAATAATATTTGTAAATACAATTTTTTGTATTTATAAATATTGATGTGCGCTTGATCAACTTGTTTTAAGATTCTGTTTTTTGAAAAAATTAACAAAATTGGTATATATATATATATATATATATATATATATATATATATATATATATATATATATATATATATATATATATATATAAATAAAGTCCATCCATGCTGACCACTTTTTTTTAAATAGTAAAAATATAATTTTGAGTTGATTTTTGTATGTTATTTAAACATTTCAGTGAATCCCATAAAAAAATTAGCTCAAAATAATTTTTTTTACTATTTAAAAAAAAATAATCCGCATGGGTGGACCATATAGATAGACCTTACAAGAGCCTCTCTCTCTCTCTCTCTCTCTCTATATATATATATATATATATATATATATATGTGTGTGTGTGTGTGTGTGTGTGTGTGTGTGTGTGTGTGTGTGCTCACGTGCGTTGCATGTGTGAATATATTCAGGTTAAAGCTAGTTTTCGGTTTGTTTGGTTGGTAAATGGACCATACCAATATCATACCAACTTTGAAATCATCAAAATAAAATTACCAGTTTTACCAACCGGTATGCGAGGTTATAAACCAAAACCAAAACGTACAGTAGATCGGTAAAATCGATTTTTCGAGGTAAAATTAGTTTTCCAAAAAATACGATAAATTTCAGTATTTTTCTCTTTACAGGAATTTTGGTACTACTCGGTACATAATGGCAATTTTTTTTACCACTTACCTAAACCTGTTTATATGCATATTTAATTTTTGTACCACTAACCTAAGCATGTATGAAATAATCAAACAACATATGCATGGAAAAATTACCTGCAAATTATTTATGGATATTTGTTAAGAACATCAATTGCTTCTGGCCAATATTTTAACTATCCCTTAATCATAGTACTGGCCAACTTCGTCTCCTTCTCTATGAACTGTACAATACAATAAGTTAGTTGGTGATGATAGATGCCCATTGATTTTGGTTTGCGTAGCGAAATTAGCTCCCTCAATAAGAACATATTGTGCTCTTCCTTCAATGGTAGAGCAAACCCACTTATTACGCTTGCAAAAATTTCCAACAATTCAGCAATATCATTGTGACGTTCAGTTTCAAAAACAAAATGATATATTATATTGCTCATAGCCATTCGGATAAAAGGCCTGTGCACCATAAACTTTCCATAAACTCGGTGTAGTAACACATTTGATTGTGCGATCGTGAGAGAGTTTCAAGGTGAGATAATGAGGGGAAGTGGGTTTAGGAAAGTGTGAGTTTGGGGGAAAGAGAAAAAACCCACTTTTGGTGAAATAAACTATGAAATAAAAGAGCAGGAAGTGAAATAAATGTTGGAAAAAATAACTCCCAAAAGTAAATGTGATAAATGATAATATGCATATTTTATTTATCTCATTTTTAACTTATGAGACATAATGTGAAAATTAAAAATGAGATAAATGTTTGTTTTTCTTATAGTGACGGTACAGTCGGTAAATCAGTTTTTTAAATGTTAAAACCAAAACTAACCACAAAAAGTTCGGTAATTTTAATTTTGGCAATTTAGATTTTGGTAAATAGAAAATATAAACCATTACCATGAATGTTCGGTACAAAATGGTACGGTACGAGCTTTTACCATACCACGAACACCCCTAATTCGAGTAGTCAATCTAAGCATTATGTTCCGTTTTTAAACTCCAAATCAAAAGGAATGTTAAAATATAATATCAGTTACCTAGAAGCAATGGTAGAAGGTATCTCTAGAATAATCTACATATTGTAACACATAATCCAAAGATCATTTTTGGGATTCTTATTTTACGTCAGTGCCTTTATGAATTACTTAAGAGTTTGTGTGTGCGGTCACTTAATCCAATATATTATATATATACGACCCCTTAATTGATGAAATTCTTTATAGCCGAGTTATAGCCTTTACAACATAATTTATGTGGTTAGTGAGTAAATGTATGAAAATCAAAACAAATTAATGTCATATTATTTTACTTATTATTTACATTTGTTTGCTTATTCTAGGAACAAGAATTAACTTAAACTAAAGCAATGAATTACGGCATTGGATGTCTTTATTCATGCATCTTCCATAAAAAAGACTTCAACATTATGAAGCATGAGTCTGAAAAAACACTGTTGCACCCATCTCTTGTCTTGACAAATCATCGCATCAATACCTAGACCCCTCATGCAGACGCCATAACTCCCATAATTAATTAAATTAAAACATGTTATTCAAAATTCGAGAATATTGGCATCAGTTTTATCATTAAAAGGTCAATCATCTTAGATTTTTGGTGTTTTTCACCTTACATTTCATATTACAAGGTATTCACTTATTATTAACAAATTCCTATTATTTTACCAAAGTTAATTTATAACATAATAGGCACTAATTATATAATCAAATCTTTATAATTGCAAAATTTATCTAAAAACGTCTATTTGTTTCTTACATGTTAATAATTCCAATATAGAAAATGGTATGTGAATTTAATCTCATTTCCTTAACATGGGGTCATGAAAAAAAATTCTAATGTAAGAGAAGACACCTACAAAACTAAAAAATGACGATAAGGAAAAAATTAACTAGTAAGAATTCAGTCACCAATAATATACTCTATAGAACATTAATGAACAACTCAGGTCAACAGACTAAAAATGTCACATTATGTAGCTCATTAAAAAAATCCTCTAGATTAGTGAAGGGTTGAACAACCTCACTCAATTCCCATTGACCTCATTTTTTGTTGCTAGATGTGCTTCCCATCAATGATGTTGGATGATTGTTTCATGATGTGATACCACCCAACTTTACAAATGCAAATCATGAGAACAATGATTACTAATAAGACAACATCAAAGAGAGTTATGAACATAGGCCAAGAAGTTGATCAAATTACTATTTCTAAATCAATTACCTAATTTGTGGACCTAATATGTTATACAAATGTGCATAAGTCAAGAAGTAGAAATAACTCTAAATGGGGGGGGGGGAGAGAGAGAGAGAGAGAGAGAGAGAGAGAGAGAGAGAGAGAGAGAGAGAGAGAGAGAGAGAGAGAGAGAGAGAGAAGAGAGAGGAGGAGGAGGAGGAGGAGGAGGAGGAGGAGAAAGGGGGTTAACATTAGTATACTTGAAAAGTAATATTTTTATGTGTCTTCTAGATAAAACGAGTGGCTTAATTAGTCCCCAAACCCCAAAATACCAATCTTTAATCTCAAATTATATTAATTCATATAGAAAATAATATACCCAAACAAATTACACTATGGCTTCAACTCTTAAAATGCCCACATTTTTGGATTTTTACAAAAATAATGGTTTATCTCTTATACTACTACAACAATAAGAAGTCGATTTTTAATTATTCCCCTGGTACAACAAAAAGGATTTGTAATTTTTTATGCATATATCCTTTATAATTTATCAAAGCCGAATTTCATTGCGTATTGATGTTAAGTTTCATCCAAAAAGACCAAACAATTAAAAAAATAAAGGAATCAAAATAAAACTTAATTTGGAAAGAAATCTTGAATTAAATTTAATCCAAATCAACATTTGAAGGATTACTTTGTTTGTTATTTATTTAAACATATGATGTTTTAGTATTACATTTTGATAATCAGAATTGTCTTCACTACAACAAAATGGTCAAATTGGCACCCTTTAAGAACTTAGCCTTGTCACGGTCATTGACCGTGACAAAAAAAAACTCATTTTTTGTCACGGTCAATGACCGTAAAAAGGTCGTGACAAAGGATTATCACGGTCAATGATCGTGATAAGTCCATGACAAGTACAGTTGTTACGGACTTGTCACGGTCGTTGCCTGTGACAATCCTATAAAGTTGTCACGGTCAATGACCGTGACATGTCCGTGACAATTCTGTCAGTAAAAAATCCTCCCTCTTCTTTTTTTCCCACCGCTTTTGTTCCCTCTATTTCTCTCTCTCTCTCTAGCGGCTACTCTCTCTCTCTCTCTACAATTTTGGTATGTTTTCTCTCTTTATTTCTCCTCCATTTATGTATATGTGTATGTATATGTGTGTGTAAATGTGCGTGTGTGTGTTTGGTGTATATATGCATGTGGGGGGGGGGGGGGGGGGCAGCAGGGCTGGGGGGAGGGGATGTATGTGTGTGTGTGTGTGTGTATATGTGCATGTGTGTGTATATGTGCTTGTGTATATATGTGTGTGTGTGTTCATGTGGTGGCCAGGGGCAACGGGGGGGGGGGGGGGGGGGGTTATATGTGCGTGTGTGTATTTTTTTAAATTAAATTTTTATTAGTTTATTAGATATTGTCCCTCATATTGTAGTGCCCCTTGTAAAAGAATTGATTGATTTAATATTGATTGATTGTTAATTTTTTTTGTAAATTGATAATTGGTGCTCCTTTCATATGCAAGTGGGATTGCCTCTCATTGTAAATTAGTAAATTAATAATTGTATACTTTAATTGTTAGTTTAATTGATGAAAAGAATTAATTGAGTAGATGAATTAGAAGGAGCACGGGATACACATTTGTTGTTGCCATTACGGTTGGATTATGGTGGATCGATGTTGGGTTGGTTAATTTTAAAAGTGGCATGACCACTGGATTATTGTCCATATGGGGGTGAGATTTTTCAACTTTTTTTGAAAATTACTTTGTATAACGAACAATATATATATAGTATGATAATTAAATGAAACATACTTGAAATTACATATAGTGAGCATAGATACTAGCCTTTTAGTTCTTATGCGTAAGCATTCGATATCCCTTAGACCCGTTCGAGAGTCATTACCCTGTAATGAGATCTCTCGAATTATCCCATTTGGACAGTTTGGGACTGCATAATTTTTGTATAATAATATTCTTAGTGGCTTAAAGTTGTTACTTTTGGAGGAAGTTTTGCAGTCGTATACTAATGTTCTCTGGGTACATATTAGATTGACAAGTGTGATTGTTATTTCAATTGATCAATTGAAATAACACTCACACTTTCCAATCTATGTTACGTACTTGGAGAACTATGGGGATATGCTGCCGAATTTTTCTCAAATTGTAACAATGTGCATGAGCTGTTAAGTATATTAAGAAAAATGCGATCTTTAATGGGATAGGACCACTCACCCTTTAGAGGAGATGGAGGAAATAGAAATTTCTATTATAAATTGAATTTGAATTTGAAATTTAAAAATCGAATATAAATAAGACATAATTAAATGAAACATACTATAAATCTACGCTTCTTACCTTTATAAATCTACGTTTATAAATCGAATATAAACATACTATACTAATCCATGAATATATGCTTCTTACCTTTAATAGGTGATTAGTTGTGGTAGCTGTGATGGGATATCCGAAATACAAAGAGTGGATGGGTGAGACAAATATAATGGGGGATGTGTTTCGCAGAGGTGCTAATGAATTTTTGAAATGCGGGTGACAATTATTATTCAACACAAATAGATAAGAGAAGAGCAATCACCAAGTAAAGTAAGAAACATAAAATGCCAATCACACAACAGGAGATGTACGTGGTTCAGTAAGAATACCTACATCCACGGTGGTGCAGTCGGTATTATTTCTATATACTCCGGAGAGCGATTACAGAGAATACAGTGTGCTCTTTACCCCGGACCTAGAGTTGATTATATACATATTTGTCTTCGCGGAGTGGGGGTGTTGGACTCCCCCACGTTTACCATCTTCTCCTAGAATGTCTCTATCTGAGAATGTGGGAGGAGACTAAGTTACAACTAGGTTAATGTCAAGGTGAGAAAGGCCTGGACTTTGGGCTTTTTTAATTGGGCTACTTGTCCGGGCACGTATCGCCAAATTTGGGTACCCACAATTGCCCCTAAATTTATTGGGCTACAATTTTGGGCTCAATAAATTTAAATGATTAGCCATAATGGCTCTTTTGCACATCGTGCAGCTCTTCCCAAAGTTTGGGGACTAAGTTAGGCGGCAGTTGCTTCGGGTCTTGTGCGCAATGATTAGTAATATTTAAAAAGTCTTTTTGGGAAACATTTCATAGTTGTCGTTTCAAGCTTCTCAGTGTTCTTATATCTTCTGCGAACTCTCTGCGAGTTTTAGCAATTTGTGCCCTCTTCTCCAAATCTTCATTTTCCTTGCTTTCAATCTCCCTCATCGTTTGGACTTGTTTTCTTGCATTGTCCAAGTAAAGCTCTCGTCTCGTAAGTCTCTTCTGCTCTTTCTCTGTGCTTTCTTTGAATTTGTAGTCTTAGGGTTTACCAATGGCAAAGATAGGAAACAGATCAGTGTCTGAGTTTATGAAGTTCTACAATATCCCAGAGTGGGTAGAGATTGAGTGCGCCTCTCCACCTAAAAATGTTAGAGAGATAGAGGGTGCCCATTGGATCCACGTCTTGTTACTTTCCCAAGGGGGCTCACTTTTCCTCCAAACAATTTATTCTTGCATTTTTTTTGTTATTTCAACATTGTTCCTACACAGTGTTCGCCCAATGTGTGGAAGATAATCAATGGCATCCATAGAATAAATCAACTTTATGGCACCAAATTAGGGCTCGCCGAAGTCTGCTTTTGCTATTCCTTTTCTTGCACTAGCTCTGGTGTTCTTTACCTTAAGGCCAGGAGTCCTGATAGGGAGCTGGTAGTTAACCTACCTGATTCCCACAAGGAACTACTGGTAAGATGGATTTCTTGCTAGAAATTAGCAGTTCTCCCCCCAGACTGAGGGGTCAAGGTCTGATAGGTTTATTGTTCCCTTTTATGGGGAATAGTATATTAGTTGTATTTGATCTGTCCTTTCAATTTCTTTATTAATGTGTGATTGCTCTGACTCTTTCCTATTTTTTCTTCAGTGAGGTCGAAGAACTTGGAACCAGCTCTCAGCGAGGTTCGTCTTTCTGAGTTGGTCAAAGATTGGAATATCAGGGAACCCCTAGCTAACGGTGAGCATCCCCGTTCTACTGATTTCTTGCTCGAGTATAAAAACATTGGGTCTAGCTTTATAGTGAGGCTTGTGGATAGTATCCCTGAATTTGATTCTTCTAAAGAGACTGCTGCTGATCCTATTCAGTTACACAAGGAGGAGAGAAGTTCTGAGAGTGATATCATAGGCAGTGCTGAAGGCAATTTTGGTGAGGGGAGCTCCAGTGGTGACAGTACTTCTGACTCAGAAGGGGTTTTTAAAGCCCAAGAACCTTCGAGCACATCCAGCAGCTCTAGTAAGGAAATCGTTACTCCGAGGAAAAATTTGATCTGAGATGATGATGATGATGATCACGTGCTTCTTTCTCAGAGGACAAAGAAGAAGAAGTCCAACACTGGGGCGGTTGCTAATGGTTCCCGGTCTTCTGCTCAGGAACAGGAGAGGAAGAGAAAGGAACAAGAGCAGGTGAAAGAGAGAGAGAGAGAAGAATAAGATTGAAGAAAAGAGGAAGGTCGAGGAGAGAAGGAGGATGGAGAAAGAAAAAGAAAAGGAAGAGGAGAGGAGAAAGATGTAGGCGAGGACAAAGGCTGGGCAGGCCTTAGTGCCTGTGTTCGCATTGCCGAAGGGGGCCTCAGTCGCCACTTCCCCCCAGTTGACCCTTGCTCTGCTCGAGTGAGAAGTTCTTCCTGCTGACCACCAAAGGGTGGTGGGGACTGACTAGTTAGCTCTGCAAGTGAGGCAGAGGCTAGCCTTGGTAGGCCTATTTCTCTTCTTTAATGTCTTCTAATTTTTATTTGTCTCCTCTTTTTAATGTCTTCTTTTTCTTGCAGTTTATGACTGATTTTGCTGTGCTCTATCGCTCTCGTGATGAGCTAATCAATAAGAACGATGAGCTAGATAAGCGGAATGCTGCCTTAAAGGTGAGGGGTACAGAGCTGGAGGCTAGTCTGAAGGCCGCTGATGCTGCTCGAGTCTCATCTGACCTTACCCTCGCTAATGCCAATCGAGAGAGGGATGCAGTAGTTAAGGAGCTGAATGAACTGCGGTAGGCCTACGACCTGGTTTGCTCGAGCAAGCTGGTTGTTATGGAGGAGAACAAGGCACTGACCGAGTAGCTGAAGGAGAAAGAGTCCCAGTCAGCCACCATTAAGGAGGACACATACAAATCCAGGTGGGCTGTTGCGTATGAAGATGCTGAAGTTCAGATAGGCTATATCAGCCGTCTGAACTTCAAAAAAGGCTAAAACAAGGCCCTTTTAGCTGCTGGCGTGGGCGTTGCTTCTCCTCTATTTGACGAGCATGATCCAGGCCCGAGGTCAATTATAGAGGAAACCCCTGCGCCAGCCATTGAAGGAGTTGACCTTGCCTCCCAAAAAATTCCTGCTGATACCCTCCCTTCTCAGGCGACGGAGGTTATCCCTCCCGAGGAAGGTGCTTCTACTGCTGCTAACAATGGAAAGCAGCTGGCTTCTTCTGGGCAGCCTGAGGTCGCTAGCTAATTTACCCTTAGGGTTATACTTGTATCTTTGTTTGTAATTTCCTTTTCTGCTTCTCTAATGTATTATGATATTTTTCGTATGAATGAAATGAGAAGACTTTTTCCTTTAGTGTACTGAATAATTCTATCCTTCATTTCTCTTCTATTTCTTGTAGTTGAGTGGTGTTGATGATTATATACCAGCCACTTCTCAATTGGGAAGAATGTTGGGTCCTAGTGTAAGCTCTGAAGCTCGTCATACCTTTGTGGGGATTTGCAAATCACTGCGATTGAGGAACAAGCATTTCATAGAGCAAACTGAGCTCATTTTTAAACTAAAAGACAGGCTCCAAGAGATGGAGGAAGTTGGTGCCTCGGTCCAAGAAGAGGTGAATACACTGAGAGAAAAGTTTCTAGATGCTTCTGAGATTAACCAGGTTGGGGAAATTCTTCAGTAAGAGAATGAGGCCTTGAGGAGAGAGGTCTCGCGACTTAGGGATCATGCGCCAAGCGTTGCTCCTGCAGTATTACGAGGTTATTCCTCATCGTGAGCTGGAACTGGCCCAAGCGATGTTCCTCCAGTGCTGCGAGGTCCTACCCCATCGACTATTCTGCGAGCTGGTATAAACGAGAGAAGTTCAGCTAGGGAAATGGAAGAGCTCTGAGGTGATGTCCAACGAGCATATGTGATTGCTGTTGGGCTTCAAAGGGACGTCACTCGGCTGAGGCATCTGTTTAAGAGAGGACCTCGGCGAGTATGGGCCGATGTCTATGACCAAGGTTGGCTGGATGCTCCAAAGAGGCTAACAGAGTTCGAAGATCTTACCTTTATCAGGGGGTGGTTGAGTGCCTTGAAGGAGCTGCAAGTCCCAAAAAACTCGATGCTCTGGTATCGTTATGAGATTTCTCCTTCTACTCTACTGCCTAATCCTTTTCGGAGAGATGATCAGTGGATCCCTATTGATGTCATCCCTAGGCAGCTATTGGAGCGGATGCGAATAAAGCCGAGGAGGAGCTAGTTCCCCATCCTGACAATGGTCGAAGAGCCTAAGTGGCTGATTATCTTGTTCAGAGCTTCATCCTCATTAAGATTTTTCCAGTAGTATCTCTGTATATTTTGCAGTGAAGTAATGTAATGTAGATGCTTTGGGAGAACTTGCCAACTAAACATGGGTTGTATTAGTTATAAATGTGATGAAGTACTATAAAGTTTATGTTCTGGGTGAATTTTCCGACTCAACAAGTGTTTTATATTTTCCACCTTTCTTTGATTTTGCTTAATAACCTTGGGCCTTTCTTGGCCGACTAGATTTGTAAATGAGTGTCCTTCCAGTCCAGTATGCTCATAAGATACCATTTTCCCCCACTTTACCTTTTAGGTCGTGTCGTCACACTTCCTTAGGCCTAAGTGCGGCAATTGGCGAGGACACACCTGGTGTTGTATGCTTCATCCGATTAGGATTTTATTAACCAAACATTATTTGGCAGCTAATTTTGAACTGGCCATATTAACTAAGGATCTCTTGTAGGGCTTCATGTATTTCCAAGGGCAATGCTAAGAGGTTTTTCATGTTTCATAATAAAAGCCTGAGGAGGGTGATTTCCCTGCTATAGCTTAATGATTAAGGTGCCTGTCACTTAGAAAGGGTGTGTGAGTTATAAAGTTCATGTACTAGTTAACTGACACTTCGTAGAATGCATATGCTAAACAACTTTTATTAATGATAAGGAAATGAGTTTCCATTCTCACAAGTACAATTCAAAAGAAGAATCTAGAAATAAAATTTCTTAAGATTGGCAGCATTCCATGCTCGAGGTATCTCTCTGCCCTCCAGCGTTTCTAAGTGATAGGCTCCTCGTAGATCATCTCTTGTTATCTTGAATGGTCCTTCCCAGTTTGGCCCTAACTTTCCATCTGATGATTTTACTGCACTGCCCAGGAATTTTTTTAGGACATAGTCCCCAACTCGAAATGCCCTTGGGTTGACCTTCTTGTTATAGTGCTTTACGAGCTGTTGCTGATAGCTCGCTAGTTTTACCAGGTCAAGCTCTCGGCGTTTGTCAGCTAGGTCAAGCTCAGTGAGTAATGCTGCATCATTCTAGCCTTGGTCGACGAGGGTGGATCTCCTAGTGGGTAAGTCTGCTTCCAATGGGATGACTGCTTCCATTCCATATGTTAGTGAGAATGGGGTTTCCCCCGTTTCTCGACGTGGGCTAGTTCGATAGGCCCACAGAAAATGCGGTATTTCATTTACCCATGCGCCTTTGACTCGTTCTAATCATTTCTTTAACCCATCGATCATCATTATGTTGGAAGCATCAGCTTGGTCGTTACTCTGAGGATAGGCCACCGAGCTGAAATGGTGTCTAATTCCGTGGTCATTACAGAAAGTCTAAAAGGAGCCGCTCTCGAACTGCGTTCCATTATCAGTGATGATGGTCCTAGGGATCCCAAAATGGGTGATTATATTTTTCCATATGAACCTTATCATATCCGCGTCGCGGATGTTTGCCAGTGGCTCTGCTTCTATCCATTTGGTCAAGTAGTCTGTTGCGACCAAAAGATACTTGTAATTACCGGAAGCAGTAGGAAGAGGTCCTACGATGTCCATTACCCATTGGGCGAATGGCCATGGGCTGGAAATGGACTTTAGGTCGCTGGCGGGTTGATGGACTATGGGAGCGTGAAGTTGGCATTTCTCACATTTGCGAACATACATTATAGAGTCTCTTTGCATATATGGCCACCAATAGCCTTCCTTCATTGGTAGGAAACCTAATGACCTTCCACCAATATGGCCTCTACAGATTCCCTTGTGGAGTTCACGTAGAATTTGTTCGACATCCCTCGGGTGAACACATTGAAGGTAGGGACCGAAAAATAATCTCTTATACAGCTTGCCCTCAGGAGATAAGTGAAAGCGAGCATCTTTGACTCTTATCTGGTGAGCGGTCTTCTTATCATCTAGAAGTGTGCCATCCTTCAAATAGTCCCTTAGTGGGTCCATCCAGCTGGGTGCTGACTCAATTTGGAGCACCTGCTCCATGCTTGGTAGCTCGCTGTTACGGCTAATGCTCGGATGAGCGAGGAAATCGATGGGGATTGTTCTTTTTAGATCAAAATTGATTGCCGAGCTTAGGGCTGCCAGGGCATCAGCATGGCTGTTATGTCCTCTGGGAAACTACTGGACATTGACTTCCTCAAAGTTAGCCAATAGCCTCTTTGTCAAGGCGAGGTAGGGTGCCATTCTTTCGTCTTTTGCATTATACTCTCCCCTTACCTAATTGAAGACTAGTTATGAGTCGTCGAACACCTACAACTGTTTTGCCCCTAAAGCGTGTGCCTTCTGAAGGCCAACTATCAGGGCCTCATATTCTTCTTCATTGTTGGAGGCTTCAAATCCAAGCCTAATTCCCTGTTTGAGGATTTCATTTTCAGGAGTGATAAACACGGTGCCTATTCCTGCCCCCTTGGAATTGGAGGCTCCATCAACAAATAATTTCCATGTTTCCCCTGTCGTCTGATTATTCATTTGCTTCACAGGTTGAAGTTGATCGAGAGGCTGCTCGCCTGTGAATTCTGCTATGAAATCAGCAAGGATCTGCCCCTTGATTGCGTTCCTTGGTTGAAATTGGATGTCAAATCGTTCGAGCTCAACTGACCATTTAGATAGTCTGCCCGATAAATCCACTTTCCTTAGGATTTCTTTAAGGGGGTACGATGTAAGGACGATGATAGTGTGAGCTTCAAAGTAGTGCTTTAACTTCCTCGAGGCAGCTACAAGTGCAAAGGCGAGCTTCTCCAGTGGTAGGTACCGCTGCTCGACCTCTAATAAGGTCTTGCTTGTGTAATAAATGGGGTGCTAGATTCCTATTCTTTTGCACATCAATGAAGAACTGACAGTGTGGTTGGAAACGACGAGGTATAAGTATAAGGAATCTGTTTGTTGTGGTATGACAAGCAGTGGTGGGGCGCTAAGGTAGGCTTTGAGCTCGTCCAATGCCCGCGAGCAATCTTGATTCCATTCTACCATTTTGTTTCCTTTTAGGAGCCGGAAGAATGGTTTGCACTTCTCAGAGGACTTGGATATAAAATGGTTCAGGGCAGAGAGTATGCCGGTGAGCTTTTGTGCATCACGGATGGTGCGAGGAGGTTGTACCCTATTTATTACATCGATCTGGTCTGGATTAGCTTCGATGCCTCTCTTACTGACCAAGTACCCAAGAAATTTTCCTGACTGGACACAGAAAGAACACTTGCTCGCATTAAGTTTCATTCGGTACTTCTTGAGGATTTCGAAGGTTCTTGATAGGTCTGGAGGTGATCTTCTTTCTTCCTACTTTTGACGAGCATATCGTCAATGTAAACTTCCATGGTGTCTCCCAATTGACCTTTGAACATCTTGGTGACCAGCCGCTGGTAGGTTGACCCTGCATTTTTTAGCCCTAAGGGCATGACCTTATAACAATATAATCCAACGATGGTGATGAATGTTGTTTTGTCCTGGTCTGGAGCATACAGAGGGATCTGATGATATCCCGAGTATGCGTACAGAAAACTCATCCTTTCGTGGGTTGCTGTGGCGTCCACTAACTGGTCGATTTTTGGGAGAGGGAAGCTATCCTTAGGGCATGCCCGGTTAAGGTCGGTGAAGTCGATGCAGACTCTCCATTTTCCGTTATTCTTTGGGACTACTACTGGGTTGGATAACCATTTAGGGAATTGGACTTCCCGAATGGATCCTACATTCAGTAGTTTTTCAACTTCTTTTTCCACGGCTTTGACCTTCTCAGGGGCGGTTCGTCGTGCCTTCTGTGTGATAGGTTTGAAAGTGGGGTCGATGTGCAACCGATGACAAGTCACACTGGGATCGATTCCAGGTAGCTCGTATGGTTCCCACGCAAAAACATCTACGTTGCTTCTTAATAGAATTATTAATTACTTCCTCTCTTGATCTGTAAGAGAAGCTCCAATTAATAAAATCCTGTCATTGCTGCTATCTCTGGCTGTAACTTCCTACAGGTCCTCAATTACCCGTTCAGAGGGGAGGAGCCTGGTCTCCTCCACTCCGGGTCTTTCGTACTTTAACTATTATTTTGAAGGTGTCAGACCTTCTTATTCTTCGACTTTATCGCTGGGCTTATGGTCTTTCCTCTCTGGTCTTGGGCGGATGACTGCTATGATACACCTTCTCGCCATTGCTTGGTCACCATGGATCTCCATTACTCCTCGCTCGGTCGTATATTTGAGCTTTTGGTGGTAGGTCGAGGAGACTGCCTTCATTGCGTGTAGCCATCCTCTGCCGAGGATAGCCTGGTATGGTGAGTCAATGTCGACTACCAGAAACTCAATCATCTTAGAGATATTTTTTACCCTTACTGGCAGCACGATCTTTCACGAGGGCATATCCACTTTCCCAACGAAACCAACTAATGGGACAGTAGCTTCCTTTAGGTCGACGATGCTTAACTTCAATTTTCTAAATAGGTCGAAATACATTTCCTCGGACAAGCTTCCTTGGTCGACGAGCAACTTGTCGACGTCATAATTAGCTATCCTGAGAGTAATGATCAAAGCATCGTGATGTGGGGTTCTCACTCCCACCAGATCTTCATATGTGAATACGATATGCTTACTATAGTCGACGTCATCTGCTCGCCGATGCTTTCCCGATTGCGCCTTTACTAGATCGATCTGAAAAGCTTTTATTATCACTGTAAGCTTCTTTACCTCTATTCGAGCTAAATTTCCTTGAATCTGTTTTACATCAAATGCCCCATGAATTACTACAAATTCATGTCCGGCATCATCTTCGAGTACGTTGTCAGGCCTTGCTTCTCTACGAGTAGCAACTTTCTCTGCCTTTTTTTCCACGAATTCGTTCAGATGCCCAGACTGGGCCATCTATTCGATGTGGGACTTAAGAGCCTTGCAATGCTCAGTCTTATGTCCTCCTTCTTTGTGAAAAGCGCATCTCAACGCGTTATTTCTCTTTGAGGGATCTCCTCCCATCTTCCTGGGCAACTTAATAAATGGCTCGTCTTTGATTTTTGCGAGAATTTTGTAAAATGGTTCTCTAAAGACGGTGTTGACCGCCTAAAATGCTTTTATAACATCGTTGCTGCCTCCGTTCTTGGAGCCATTCTTGCCCCCATTCTTTCCTCCTTTCTTCTGGTTCTCAGTCTTGTCACTTCCCTTGGCAGCGAGCTTAGTTCGATCATTGTCTCCTGTGCTGAGGTGGGTCATATCCTCCACCTTGGCATATTTCTCGATGCGGGCCATCAGTTCATTAATGGTCATGGCCTCTTTCTTTGTCAAGGACTGGTACAGAAGGGAAGAACTAGGTAGCCCAATTTTGAAAGAGTTCACTGCCATTTGCTCCAAGCAGTCCTCTACCTCGTTGAATAATTCCCAGTACCTCTTCGTGTAGTCTCGGAGGGCCTCTTGAGGCGTCTTTTTCATTGTTAGAAAAGCATCAATCCTTTTAGGATGGGAGCTACTAGTAATAAAGCGGGACGTAAAGAGCTCGGCCAGGGACTTAAAGCTTCGGATGGACCTATGGGGGAGCCTTTCAAACCATTTTTGCGCCACATCATGCAGGCTCGAGAGAAAAATTTGGCACATCAGCGCGTCTCGATGGTTTCAGAGGGTCATGGCTTGCCTATACTGCTTGACATGATCAATGGGATCAGCTTTACCATCATAAATCTTGAACCTTGGAATAGAAAATTTCTTGGGGGCTTCCTCCTCTTATATTTCCCTTGAGAAAGGTGATTTCATCTGAATTTTGAGAGCTCGCCTAGCGAGTTCTCGGGTCGATCTGGTACCGCAATGCACAGGGTATTGGTCCATCTCCCTTCGGACCAGACTTCGTATGTTCTCATTGCTGCGAGTTGGGCTTCTGCGATTGCGAGCTAGTCGTAGTTGCTCGAGCAAGTTGTCCTCTGACTCGTTTCCCTTAATTTTTTGGGACTCGCATCTAGGGCTCCTTCCTCGATTACGAGACTTTCTCGCCTGAGGGCTAGGGGTGCGGTATGGACATCTCCTGGTGCCATGATGGAGCTCTATCTCCATTCTTTCTAACCTTCTTTTGAGGTGAGCATTCTCAGCTTTGTGCCTGCGAGAAGACTCCATTTCCTCTTAGAGCCTCGCTCATAAGCATCAATCAATCGGGATAATTATGTGGACCTCGCTGGTCCTTGGATTTCTTCTCATGCTGGCCTTTCTAGGTGAGCCCTCTGATCTTAACACCAAACTTCAGATCTGACCCTACGAGGAGCAGGTTGTTCTTGGATATCTCCTGCCTGAGGAGCGTTACTACTGTGACTAGACATTTCAAACTTCTTTGTTGGTGTGGGCTTTCTCAGGGAAGATAAATGTTCCCACATACGGCGCCAATTGTGGTGACATTTATTATTCAACACAAATAGATAAGAGAAGCGAAATCACCAAGTAAGAAACATAAAATGCCAATCACACAACAGGAGATGTACGTGGTTCAGCAAGAATGCCTACGTCCACGGTGGTGCAGTCGATATTATTTCTATATACTCCGGAGAGCGATTACAGAGAATACAGTGTGTCTTTTACCCCGGACCTAGGGTTGATTATATACATATTTGTCTTCGCGGAGTGGGGGTGTTGGACTCCCCTACATTTACCATCTTCTCCTGGAATGTCTCTATCTGAGAATGTGGGAGGAGACTAAGTTACAACTGGGTTAATGTCAAGGTGCAAAGGGCCTGGACTTTGGACCGTCTTAATTGGGCTACTTGTCCAGGCCCGTATCACCAAATCTGGGTACCCACAGTATCCATATGCTAGGTGTAAGAATGGTAAGGTGCTTGAGTGGAAAATAGTTGAACTACATTTGTTAAGATCGGATATGCAAGATAGTTATCAATTTTGGAGTTTTCACGGTGAATTAAAAGTTCGTTTTGTCCCCAAACAACCTTCACAACAACCTTTAACAAGTAGGATAGATTTAGAAGGGGACGACGTGGATAATAATATGTTAGAGGATTTAGTTGATGATGCGTACGGAGTTTATGAAGCAGAGGAGTATGATGTTACTGATGATGCACAAGGTTCAAGTGCTCGTGAAGATAT
The DNA here is from genome assembly GCA_949130495.1 of Sambucus nigra. Lineage (NCBI taxonomy): Eukaryota > Viridiplantae > Streptophyta > Magnoliopsida > Dipsacales > Adoxaceae > Sambucus > Sambucus nigra. The sequence continues at coordinate 350,563,473 of OX422207.1, read as the reverse complement.
CACGACAAACCTTGACGATGACTACCAAAGTTTAAAATTTAAGGCGAACTAACCATTATACTCCGGCTGTGAGAAAGATCAAAAAACTTTACATGCCATGGTTGGTTTGCACAGTTTGAATACGCAGTACGGTTTGTTTGGCAATAGCGTAACAAGGATTCTGAAATGGGTGAAGGGGTTACTACCCAATGAGAATACGCTTCCAAATAGCTATCTTGTTATGAAGAATAGTTTGAAAGGTTTTGGAATGAAGTATAAATCGATTCATCCTTGTGTGTATGACTACATACTATACCAAAAGGAGTATGAAATCTCGATCGTTGTCCGATCTGCGATGAACTTTGAAAATCTCGATCGTTGTCTGGTTTGAGATGAACCTAGATATGTCCAATCTACTGGTAAGGAAGGCACAAGCTTAAAAGTTCCTCAAAAAGTGTTGAAATATTTTCCTGTTAGACCTAGATTAAAGTATTTTTTAACAGTACCATGGATAGCGGAGGCAATGACTTAGCATGCAAGGGCAGAAGTAGGGGGTAATCTCATGCGTCATCCTATTGATTTTACACCTTGAAGGAGGATGAATTATGAGTATCTCGATTTTTCTCGAGAACAGTGCAACATTCATTTGGCTATATCAACAGATGATTTCAATCCATTTGGAAATCTAAGCACCAATCAGAGTGTATGGCCAGTGATCCTTGCCCCACTCAACCTCCCTTCTTCACAGTATATGAGACCTAAATTTTCAAAGATGTGTTTGTTGATACCTGGGCCAAAGGCACCAAGTTATGACATCGACATCTACCTGGCTCCTTTAGTAGAAGAATTAAATGAGTTGTGGGAAGAGGGTGTGCAATCATTTGACTCTTTTAGAAAATAAGAGTTTACGCTGAAAGCTATGTTGATGTGGGCAATTCATGATTTTCCAGCTTATGGGACATTATCCGGTTGGGTAGTATATGGTTATTTGCGGTGTCCTATTTGTGGAGAGAAGACTAAATCTCTTAATCTATCCTTTAGAATGTATATCATTGCCATAGGAGGTTTTTACCCCCGGATCATAGTTTCAAATTTGTGAAAGATTCCAATTTTGTTATTGGCCGGGGTTGAACATAGGCTACCGCCAGATAACTTTCGGGTTCAGAAATTGAAACTAAATCTTCTGAATGTGGACCTAATATGCCAGGTAAGAATCCCAAATTTAAGAATGTCAAACATAAAAAAACTCCAACTCGGAATGAAACTAAGATAAGAAAAGAAATTATAAGAGGTAATTATAATGAAAATGGTTGTTATATATCGTTACATTACACTCAAACTTTACAACTAGTCTAATTAATTTATCTATATTCTCAGCTCTTAAAGATGGGTGATGTGACATCAAGGCTTGCTCGTCTAGCCACTGGACCCTTGTTCGTGGCCCAAGAGTACAAAAAGTATCTATTGAACGGTTACGTATTCGGCGCAAAAGTGTACGAAGAATTTCATACAAGGCTCTTACTTTCTTTCGAGCGAGCGCAACAGATAAAAACCTCATTGAAGCGGAAATGACTTACTATGGTGTAATTCTAAATATATTTGAATTGGATTATATAAGCTTCAAAGGGGTTGTATTTTACTGTGACTGGGTAAGAGTTGAGGATAAAAATTCTTGTAAAGTTGATCTTGTCACCAATTTGATCATGGTTGACTTGTCCAAGTTGAAGAGCAACGACCACGTGAGCGATGAACCGTTTGTTTGTGCATTTTAAAAGGTTAACCAAGTGTTTTACTCGGAGTATATCAACAACGAGCCATGGTCAATTGTCCTACACGTGCCAAATCATATAAATAGTAGTGCGGATGACTTGGCTGTTGCTACTGAATATCAATCCATTTTTTATGATAACTCGAATTTGAAATAATTTTTTAATTTGTAATAAATAGTCCAATTTGTACTTTATCAATCCATTTTTAATGATTTTAATTGATTTGCACTTTATCATTTTCACTCTTGTGTAGTGTGCGTTTGTGTGGACAGTAGGGGTGGGGGTGGGGTGGGGATGTTTTGGATTTTTAGTAATTGTACATATTATGAGCTAGATGTTGTTTTTTGGAATTCAGAATTGAGGTGTTAAACAGTAACAATTCATTTGGATTTGTAGTAATTGTACATATTTGCATGTCTTCTTCTAATTCATTTTTATTTGTACTAATAACAATATTTTTTACAGCAAATGTATCCTTCAAGTATTAAGGCGAGGATGATGATGTTGATTATAATGATGTCATCTGGGCTCGATGGTAGCGGAGGCGAGGAGGGCTCCTCGGCCCCTAGGCTCCCCAAATATGGCAAATTGGGGATGGCCATCGAGAACAAGACGGGTCTATTCGCGAGATACCTGGAGCTGGTAAAGACGATCATCGGCCTAGGGTATACTAGTTGGAGGGAGGTGTCAAATGAGCTCAAGTTAGCTATTTGGGTGGCACTACAAGTAATGAATTTATATTTATATTTATATTTATATGAATATTTCAATTTCAATTTCGATTTCATTTTATATTTATATTTATATATTCGCAACTAACATTATATTTGTTGGACATGAACAATTCAGCCTGGATCCAAAGCTACGCGATTCCATCTTGGAGCAGTTGAGGGAGCAACACAAGACGTGGAAGAAAAATATGCGGACCCGGTACTTTGGGAAGAACCGAGAGTTCGTTATTCGAATGCGTGAATCCGTCCCACCGAAGGAGCCGATCTCATTGGCACAATGGCAAAAGTTCATTGACAATGAGATCGGGGAGCGACAATTGGCATCTCGCCAATCGGTGAGGGAAAATTGGGCAAAAAAGACGGACGTGCACTACTCCGATCGGACGTCTTACACCGAGGTGGAGCATAGGATGATGGTAATATTTAATTTCTCTATAACTACAGAAATATATTATTCTACATTATATTACTTTGCGGGGCCGATACTAATTTTACTTTATTTTATTTTAGGGGACAGGGAGTGGCCTGGGGGCAGGCCACATAGGCTCGATACTTATGTGGCTATTCGGACGAAGAAGGGGAAGGATAAGGAGGTGTCCCCGAGCATCGCGGCCACGATTGTAAGTAATCCGACAGTTTACTTTTTATTAATTACGTTATAAGTTTTTATTTACTTATTTTACTAATCATGTGCTTTTTGTCGTTTCAGACAAAGCTTAAGGAAGTGAATGAGTCGCAGTCTGATGCCGACAAGGCATTTTTGTCCACATACGCACTCAGCCAAATCCTGGACGTTGATCGCAAGGGGAGGACAAGGGGGGTGAGATCGCGGGTGGCCAAATCTAGGATCATCGGATTAGAGACGAGCGACATCGGGTTGGCTCGAACGGTGGACTCGCATGACGTGAAGCTGTCCCGTTTGGAGGCGACGGTCCAAGATATGTTATCATTCATGAAGCGTTCGTTGGGTGGAAATCGTAAGGGGAAAGAGAAGGAGAATGTGGTGGAGGAGGAGGTGCAGGAGGACGAGGGGCAGGATGGCGAGGATGTGGACAGCGTTGCTTCATCGACGACACGTGCAGACTTTGATGATCCACTCCCCTATTTGGATCCCTTCAACCGATCGATGTCGACACTTGGTTGGACGAGCGTGTTTTTACTGGACATATTTGATGGCCAGCGGATAGGGCGGGGGTTGAGGGACCCGAATACCGTCTAGGGTATGCCAGTTCATAGACGTTTGCTTCAAGACATCGAGTCCAAGGTGCTCGTCACGCATGTGATACCCGAAAAGGAGAACTCCCCCTTATGGTTGCGCAAATAATGCGGCACGATGTATATTGACGGGTGTGTCAATTCGTATATCGTGTGGTCTACTCACCTCCTCAGAGCTAACTTTACCCAGACATGTAGTGACATTATATGAATTAAATTATTTTAAGTTGATACATTTGAATTATATTTGGATTATATCGTGACGCATATTATTTTGAATTTATATTTACATTATCTCTATTTTATTTGGATATATGATGTTTGAACAAGTATAACGTTGCTATAACAAGTATAAATATATTGTTGGGCAATGGCAGTGGCCATATTGCCCAGCAGATTTTTTTTTCAATTCTACCCAGAATTATCACGGTCTTTGACCATGATAGTTTTTTTAAAATGGTCACGGGTTAGTCACGGTCCTTAAGCATGATAAAAATTATCAAGGTCAAGGACCATGACAAGTTTTACGAACTCGTCATGGTCAATGACCGTGACAACAAAAGTTGTCACCCCCAGAATTGTCACGGTCATTGACCTTGACAAGTTCAAGTCCAACTTGTCAAGGTCAATGACCGTGACAATTCAGCAAATTTGGTATAGTGCTTTTAAAGACATGGCATTATAGCAGGTATAAAATTGTCTTCTTATATGAAAAGGTGATGCATAATACTAAAAATTATTCAAGTTGGAAACATTAATAAAATACCAATATGTGGAGATTCTACATGAATACTCATCATTTCGTCTTTTTAATTCTATAAAAATTATTAGAACACAAATTAACATACCTGAAGAAGCAAACTCAATAATAATAGATTAGTCACTATTAAGTTCTTCCCCAAAAAATTTTGGCGTAACGCTCAACAGTTCTAGGTAAAATTTGTAAATGAATAGATGGTGGCCTGGGTTTGGACTAAAAATATATGCAATCTAGTAGTTGGCCTTTCTTAATAAATCTTTTGATGGAAGAAGCATTTTCCACCGTTTTCACAGTAGAAAACCAGATAAGAACCAAGACAGCACACACTTTCCTCCCCGTTTCACCTGCGTTTTTGGTTCTCAAAGGCTCCACCCTTTCTATAAAAACACACATTTCCTACACAAACCCCATTAGTCCCTCTTGATCATTTAAAAACTTAAAACCCTCTCCCATTTTTTATTTTCAAGCGCAGTGGCATGTGGAGTTGTTGATGATCTCTAGTGGAAAAGCCGACAGTGAGAAATAAAAGATTGGGTTTTGATTTTTTTCAACCAGGATCAAATGGATTGAAAAGCAAAAAAATTTGAATCACCCAGAAAAGTCTTAGTAATTTCATCTAAAACCAATTAATTACTCAGAACACTTAACATATTTTTTCCTTCCACTTCCTTTCGTGGTTGTTCGTGCTTCTGCCTATTCTTTTCCAGTCACTTGTAACACCCCGTATTTTTTACGGTTTAAATAATTATGTGATTAATTATTATTATGGGAATAAGTATGCGATTAATTATTGTTGTTGGATTAATTAAATTAAAATGCGAGAAATTAATTTGTTATTAATCCGGATTAAAATAATTATTAACTAGCGTGCCAAGGGTTAATAATTATTGTTGTGAATTATTGAATATTACTGTGTGATATGTAATATGGAATTATCATATTTGATAAATTGTCGGAAGTGAGAAATACGGCAGTTTGGTAATTTAAGTTTGTCACACGTGTGAGTCGTGTTGGGACTAATTGAATGGAATAAAAAGAGAACTTAATTTATTAACTCGTATGGTCATTTCGAGTATGCCATCCCGGGGCGATTTTAGACCTAACCGGCACCCCGAGAGGGCATTATGATAAATTGTATTTTTGGGCTAAATTAATGGATGAAAATTAAGAGTAATTATATCAGCCAAGGAAAGTCCATTAGGGTTAAGAAGTGACAGGAAGTTAGAACGACCATGGAGGGTGTAAGGGAAAATCAAATTCCAAGAGAGAAGACTCATTTGGCATCACCTTGCATAACCGTGACCACAAACGCGTAGATAGAGAAGAGAGGAACGCGTATGTACCAACAACACCAGCGGATCAGACCGTCATATTCGAGGCAAGTGTTTATTACTTGCTTTCTTTTAGCAATAATCATTCTCATGTTAGTATAGGTGGAATTAATCATGATTTATATGTTAATTGGGTGAAAATTGGAGATTTAAATTATGATTAAGGATTGGTTTAATTAGTGGTTAGAATTCCTTCATGTATATAGAGGATTAATCACAGAATTTGATTATATATTGATGAACGAATCTGGGTTGATTAGGTTCTTTAATGGAAAATTTGGAAACTAGGGTTCATATGAATTGATTTGGGGATTTTATGCAATTATGATGATTAATGACGAATTAATGATCCTAGGAGGTTAGGAATGATTTATAACCTGTTAGGTGTTGATGGGTATTGATGATGAGATGTTGAGTGTTGAATCTTAGAGGTTTTTAGGTTCAAAAATGGAGGAAAAACGCTGAGATTTGGTGAAGAAGACGAACAGTGCAATCTCTCGCGATCTCGCGCGAAGTGGTTCAAACGAGATGGGGATTTCGCGCGAAGTGGTCCGAACGACATGTGGAAGTGGTTCGAATGACATTGGAAGTCGTTCAAACGACATGTCATTCTGGTTCGAACGACATGTCATTCTGGTTCAAACCACAGGGTGAATTTCAAGGAATTTACTTAGAGCCTAGTTTGGATTTTATTGGTTTATTGGAGTGAGAGAAACTACTAAATAGTAAATTCAAATAAGAAGGAATTTTGGGGAAAGTATGTGGGAATTAATACTTTAATTATTTCGGTATAGAGAAAATGTACCTTGGAGATTAGGAGAGAGATATTAATCTAATTATTTATACTATAAGTAGTAATGAGGTTAAAATACGTATGGGGAGTATATATGTAGGTTAGAGAAATACCTATAAATTATAATAGGATGTGTGTATGCCTATTACGTGATATTATTGTTAAGATCACTAATGGGTGATAACCCGGGGGTGCAAGAACGTTATAGTTAAGAGCATTAATGAGTGATAACTCGGGGGTGCAGAAACTCTATTATTAAGTGTACTAATGGGTGATAACCCGGGGGTAAAAAGATGATTATTGTTTGGCGCACTAATGGGTGATAACCCAAGGGTGCTGAATTATTATTGATAGGTGCATTAATGGGTGCTAACCCGGGGATGCAATATTCTATTGTTAGGCGCACTAATGGGTGATAACCCCGGGGTGCTGAATTATTATTGATAGGTGCATTAATGGGTACTAACCCCGGGATGCATGATTTTCTGGAGATATGCACTAATGGGGCTTAGCCGAGGGTGCAGGATTAGTATATATATATATATATATGTATAGGGATGATGGTACTATATATATATATATATATATATATATATGGACTTGTGAATATTGCTACTGTGTGAAATTAGTAGACTTGGTAATAATAATAATAATCATTTCATTGCACCAAGTGGTCTTAACCTAAGAGTGCAGGATTAGTGTATATATATAGGGATGATGAGACTATATATATGTATGAGTATACTTGGGTAACATTCTACTTTGTGAGACTAGTAGAGAAAAATGAAAATGAGAAGTAAAATAATCTTAGTGAATAAAATATTTAACCATTCAAGCGGTGAATAATAAAATTTAGTATGTGATATAAACTATTTGAATAGCATATTGTATGGGCGATACGGGAATACTAATAGTGAGCATAGTTAGTATTAGTATGGTTTCTGACTAGTTAGACTAGGAGGTATAACTAGGGGGAGATTAGATGTACGTTAGGCGTGCACAATAGACGAGAGGTGAGAAACTCATGTGAGAGTTCGATAACTAACATGCGTATAAGACTTGTTTTAAGAACTAGTTTTAAATACTTGCTAAATCATTTTTACACATCGATCTCTGACCCGTTTCTTGTATCTCTTCTCTCTTTTGCTATATATATGTATTATATCAGGTGCTCAGCTACAGGAGTATCAGATTTAGAGATTTAGGTTGCTTGACGTGCTGCAGCTGTTGTGGAAGTTGTAGGTCCTTGCAGTAGACACATCTATCCTTTCCATTCAGTTTCATCTAGACTTCTTGTTTAGGGCATATTCCACCCACTTCTAGTTCTTCCATCAGAGATATTGTATTCAGTTTATTGTATGGTTTGGAGTTTTGAACTGGGAGGTTTTATCCAGTCTTATTTATTTCAATACTTGATTCATGTTCAGTATTTATTTACATTCCTATGTGTGGTGAATGGTTTATATTTTAAGACTAAATGAAAATGGATTTACTTGGTTTTATTAAATTGGAAATCTTTTGACACCTAGCTTAATTTTATATTAGGTGATTAATATGTTAAAAAGTTTTTCGAAAGTGATGTTAAGAATGAACCAACTTAATATCCTGTTTTAAATTGGTAGAGGACTGATCACCCTATATTTAATTGGACGGGGTGTCTCAGGTGGTATCAGAGCACCAGGTTCTAGTGTCCTTAGGATCTATGCGTCTTATTACATTTTAACGTATCGTTCTTTAGTGTAGAGCCTTATGATAGGATTGTTGTGTCCCCTTACGTATGCGACTTACGTTCTCCTGCTATGAATCATAATGGAGGTGACTCATTATACGAAATCCGGTGTGATTCAAACCCTGAACATTTTAGAACGACCAGCGAAGGCCGTAAGAAGAACTGCGGGAGGAGAAGCTCAACAGAAGACATAGAGCAATCGGGTAAGAGTGATAAGGACAAAAATCACCACGAGAATTACCTAAGTAAGAGATAGTAAAATTGTCACTCGGGAACTGTGGGTTCCCAGGACACAGTCATAGATAACGGTGGAGTGAATTTAGGGCCACCTGGCATAGTCAATAAAGGTGAAATCAAAGGCAATCCTTTGAAAACCCATCGGTGAAGATGTGGAAAAGAAAATGAGAAAGTGTAACAGACCAGCAGAGGTAGAAAATTCGAAGGCAATTGTGTAGAGTGGGGCGTGACAGCACTCATAATTAAATTTAGAGTTAAAAGCTATAGCTCTTAGGAGCATCGTGTAGTGATTGGAGGTAATCACCATATATGAAGAAGTGTGTTTGAAATTTAGAGAGAAATTTGAGTACGGTTTGACTGTGAAGTCTTCCATTCGGTGTGGTAACAAAATGTGAGTGATATTTTTATATTTAGCATAATGGGTAAGATAGAAACCGATCGTGAGAGAAAGGTTGAATTGCATAATGAACTTCGTACCTGGCAGAGGGGTATAAATTATCCAAAGGGTTTATAGTTGATAAAGGACCCGTGAGTAGAATACCAGTATGGATGAGAAATCCATCTAGGATGACTAATGCTGATGTCATCAAAGTTATACGGTTGCTAGTGATTGCAGTCCTTCCAAGAGAAGGGAGTAAAGAGGGTTAACGAATCTGCTGAAGAGCAGAAACTGAATTTAACGGTGTTAGTGAAACCACACATGAGAGTATAACCAATAGGGAACACGGTTAGATGATTTTAAGTGATTAACTTCAAAAGGATGATGAAGTCAATCAGGCTGTAGAGGCCAACCATAGTTCCGAATAGCTAGCGTATCCAAAGGGATAATGGAAGAATAATAGTGAGTTGAGACTGCCGGTCCGAGATAAGGGCATTCCCAAAATGGTCAGTGGGACCAGTGATGGGGAAATAGTTCGTGAAGTTTTCCTTATGTGAAGGAAGTAAAACTATAAGTTTTGAATGTGTCCACAATTGAGAAGTGATACCGAAGAGATTAGAAATGGTAAACCGTGCCAGTTAGGCATAACGACTGGAGGAGCGAGACTTCCAGCGAAAGAATTTGGGGTCAAGAGAATTAGGCCCAGGAAATTTATAACCCGAGAATGATGGGTTCAGTCTGGACCAGGAGAGTACTTGTTAATAGTAGCATACAGTATGTCAAGGTCTACGGGGCTCGGGATGTAAATGGGAGTCCAATAAAGCTATAATTGAGGCTTGGAGAGTTTGGGCCAATGTTTTAATAATGGGCGTGAAATCCACAAGATGGAATAAATTATCCATGGTGAAAGAGGACAACTATAGGATGAAATCCTAGGATGTATGACGATTGCAGATGTTCATGGGTCGTGATGGCAGCCACGTGCTGAGACCCTGTGATTTGACGAGACTGGTGAGGTTTTGCTTCTTCCTTGTGAGTAAAGGATAGATTCTAATGACATGGGTGTGCCATAACTTTTATGTAAATTGGAACCCCTAAACTTCGCGTGCGGGTCGAGTTTAGTGGGAACGTTAGTTTTAACAGTCTTGTTACAAACTTATTTCTCATTGTTAGCAGGGCATTTTGATGATTGCTCGTGAGGGAACCGGGCGAGCCCTAACAATATGTTTTGTTATTATAATTTACTACTGCATTGAGTCAGCTTTAGTAGAGTTTATTATGGTAATGTGTAGTGATTTATTACCGTATGGTTAAACGATAGTAAATATGTAGTGTTACGACTGTCGTGTCGGATACTTCGGGAGGAGTGATCTTAAATTTGTGCGGCGCCACCTGAAATAAGGTTGGGCCCAGATATGAGTATATATGAAACTTTCATGGTATTATAGACCTCAGCGAGTATAGTGTCTAATTGCATGTGATTTTCGAGCATAGGAATTTATTTGCCTGTTAAGACTTAGAATATATTGTGTCCTTATCGAGCAGCGAAATATAGCTCGTATTATATATTTATAGCGCCAGTACTTGGGATAGTGAGGGCGCCATGCTTCATGTTACGTTTTAAGGACATGAGAGTGGACGAGTAATCTTTTATGTCCCAATACGTAGATTGTGCGAAAGTACATAGTAGGTACTGTAGGCCTTACGGACCTCAACAACCGACTAGGTTAGATAGTAGTGTATCGGGGGGGTTCCTTGTTTGGATTTTGCTTTACGAGACATCCCACGCATGAAACTAGCGAACGTTGGGAGTTGGAGAGAAGTTTGGTCGATAGTACATAAGTTTTGTATGTTGGTTAGTGTACCTATAGGAGAATATATTTGAGAGTTAATAATTCTTTTATAACTTAAGGCCAATAGAGTAGCCTGGACTTAGTATTTTTCAGAATAGATGAATGATGCCATTGAAGGATTGATTAAGTTTTTACTAGTGGGGTGGGTGAGTGTACCCTTACCACATCAGCATACCAAGTGTGCAAGAATTGAGGTAAGAAAATTTTATGGCTTTTGTATAAAGATGCGTGAGGCATAGGGTGTATGGGCGCCCTAAGTGATTGAATCAAGTAGTGGATTATGATTAGCATGCGAATTCGATAACATGTAGTCGGGTAAGCCGAAGCTTATTAACGAAGTTTCGTCAGAGACTTACGTTTCAAGATAAATTGAAATTTATTCAAGAAAGATGAAATGTATCAGAATACAAACAACAGTGGTGATGAGTTACGATGTAGGTTAATATTGCAAGGATAGTCTTGCAGTGGGTCACCTGATGGATTGAAAAATTGTGGACAATTCGAAACTAGTAGGGGCTTCTTCCACTAGAGAATGGAAGAGTATCCTAAAGGATCTTCTCATGTAGCTGAGATGGTGAGATTATAGGTACTAATATGCGATCGAGTACGGCCTATTAACCACAAAGGGATGGGCAGGACAAGTGGTCTAATCAGATGGGGGAGAAATATTTTATGCGGACCCTCAGATTTTAGAGGAGGATGGGAGCAGTACCTTACACTAGTGGAGTTTGTGTCCAAATAACTCCTGTAAGTTCACGTTCGGGCAGAGTGCCAGTGGAAGTATGGCACGGTAAACTTTGTTGTTGTCCTACTTGATAGTTAAAGGTGAGGGACCAGTTATGATTACAAATGTCAGAGAAGAATCGATATTATCGTATATATTGTGTGTGAAATATATATTGCACAACCAATTTACTTGTATGAACGACACGAGATGAAGTCGTATGTATATGAAAAGAGGATAAATCTACTAAGGTGCAAATAGTAGAAGGCTAGATAGTGATTAACTAAAATAAAGTTGAAGTAGTAAAACTTAAGCAGAAAGGCTTGGGCAAGAGCCTATATGACAGGGTAACCTGGAGTTTAAAGCAAACACATGTGTAGTGTTCATTATTAAGGGTATTCGATAGCGTACTATATGGGTGGTACGGAGTAGCTTATTTATGAGCGTCGGGATGCGATGCGCAATATTTTTTCAACGTTGTCTGAACCTAGTATACTTTTTCCGAATCTCAGGACGAAATTCCGTTGTAAGGGGGGAAGTATGTAACACCCCGTATTATTGACGGTTTAAATAATTATGTGATTAATTATTATTATGGGAATAAGTATATGCTATTAATTATTGTTGTTGGATTAATTAAATTAAAATACGAGAAATTAATTTGTTATTAATTCGGATTAAAATAATTATTAACTAGCGTGCCAAGGGTTAATACTTAGTTTTGTGAACTATTGAATATTACTGTGTGATATGTAATATGGAATTATGATATTTGATAAATTTTCGGAAGTGAGAAATACGAAAGTTTGGTAATTTAAGTCTGTCACGCGTGTGAGTCGTGTCGGGACTAATTGAATGGAATAAAAAGAGAATTTATTTTATTAACTCGTATGGTCATTTTGAGTGCGCCATTGAGTCCAGGAGGGTCGAGATAGTTAAAATAGTGTACCCGGGTGTTTAGTTTGGGTCCCGGGACGATTTTAGGATTAACCGGCACCCCGAGAGGGCATTATGGTAAATTGTATTTTCTGGCTAAATTAATGGACGAAAATAAGAGTAATTATATCAACCAAGAAAAGTCCATTAGGGTTAATAAGTGACAGGAAGTTAGAACGGACATGGAGGGTGTAAGGGAAAACCAAATTCCAAGAGAGAGACTCATTTGGCATCACCTTGCATAACCGTGACCACCAATGCGTAGATCGAGAAGAGGGGAACGCGTATGTACCAACATCACCAACGGATCAGACCATCATATTCGAGGCTAGTGTTTATTACTTGATTTCTTTTAGCAATAATCATGCTCATGTTAGTATATGTGGAATTAATCATGATTTATATGTTAATTGGGTGAAAATTGGAGATTTAAATTATGATTAAGGATTGGTTTAATTAGTGGTTGGAATTCCTTCTTGTATGTAGAGGATTAACCACGAAATTTGATTATATATTGATGAACGAATCTGGGTTGATTAGGCTCTTTAATGGAAAATTTGGAAACTAGGGTTCATATGAATTGATTTGGGGATTTTATGTAATTATGATGATTAATAACGAATTAATGATCCTAGGAGGTTAGGAATGATTTATAACCTGTTAGGTGTTGATGGGTATTGATGATGAGATGTTGGGTGTTGAATCTTAGAGGTTTTTAGGTTCAAAAATGGAGGGAAAACGCTGAGATTTGGTGAAGAAGATAAACAGTGCAATCTCGCGCGATCTAGCGCGAAGTGGTTCAAACGAGATGGGGATCTTACGCGAAGTGGTTCGAACGACATGTCATTCTGGTTCGAACGACATGTCATTCTGGTTCAAACCACAGGGTGAATTTTTGGGAATTTGCTTAGAGCCCAGTTTGGAGTTTATTGGTTTATTGGAGTGAGAGAAACTACTAAATAGTAAATTCAAATAAGAAGAAATTTTGGGAAAACTATGTGGGAATTAATACTTTAATTATTTCGGTATAGAGAGAATATACCTTAGAGATTACGAGAGAGATATTAATCTAATTATTTATACTATATGTAGTAATGAGGTTAAAATACGCATGGGGAGTATATATGTAGGTTGGAGATATACCTATAAATTATAATAGGATGTGTGTATGCCTATTATGTGATATTATTGTTAAGAGCACTAATGGGTGATAACCCGGGGGTACAAGAATCTTATAGTTAAGAGCACTAATGAGTGATAACTCGGAGGTGCATAAACTCTATTATTAAGTGTACTAATGGGTGATAACCCGTGGGTACAAAGATGATTATTATTTGGCGCACTAATAGGTGATAACCCGGGGGTACTGAATAATTATTGATAGGTGCATTAATGGGTGCTAACCCGGGGATGCAATATTCTATTGTTAGGCGCAGTAATGGGTGATAACCCGGGGGTGCTGAATTATTATTGATAGGTGCATTAATGGGTGTTAACCCGGGGATGCATGATTTTCTGGAGATATGCACTAATGGGGCTTAGTCGGGGGTGCAGGATTAGTATATATATATGTATAGGGATGATGGTACTATATATATATGGACTTGTGAATATTGAATATTGCTACTGTCTGAAATTAGTAGACTTAGTAATAATAATAATCATTTCATTGCACGAAGTGGTCTTAACCTATGAGTGCAGGATTAGTGTATATATATAGGGATGATGAGACTATATATATGTATGAGTATACTTAGGTAACATTTTACTTTGTGAGACTAGTAGAGAAAAATGAAAATGAGAAGTAAAATAATCTTAGTGAATAAAACATTTAACCATTCAAACGGTGAATAATAAAATTTAGTATGTGATATAAACTATCTGAATAGCGTATTGTATGGGCGATACGGGAATACTACTAGTGAGCATAGTTAGTATTAGTATAGTTTCTGACTAATTAGACTGGGAGGTATAACTAAGGGAGATTAGATGTACGTTAGGCGTGCACAATAGACGAGAGGTGAGAAACTCATGTGAGAGTTCGATAACTAACATGCGTATAAGACTTATTTTAAGAACTAGTTTTAAATACTTGCTAAATCATTTTTACACATCGGGCTCTAACTCATTTTTTTATCTCTTCTCTCTTTTGCTATATATATGTATTATATCAGGTGCTCAGCCACAGAAGTATCAGATTTAGAGATTTGGATTGCTTGACGTGCTGCAGCTGTTGTGAAAGTTGTAGGTCCTTGCAATAGACGCATCTATCCTTTCCATTCAGTTCCATCTAGACTTCTTGTTTAGGGCATATGTCGCCCACTTCTAGTTCTTCCATCAGAGATATTGTATTCAGTTTATTGTATGGTTTGGAGTTTTGAACTGGGAGGTTTTATCCAGTCTTATTTATTTCAATACTTGATTCATGTTCAGTATTTATTTACATTCCTATGTGTGGTGAATGGTTTATATTTTAAGACTGAATGAAAATGGATTTACTTGGTTTTATTAAATTGGAAATGTTTTGACACCTAGCTTAATTTTATATTAGGTGATTAATATGTTAAAAAGTTTTTCGACAGTGATGCTTAGAATGAACCAACTGAATATCCTGTTTTAAATTGGTAGAGGTCTGATCACCCTATATTTAATTGGGCGGGGTGTCTCATCACTTTTGTTATATCCGCTTCAAGACCACAATCCATTAACATGAAGAATATATTGTTTTTGTACCAGCCATCAAGGTGGATTAATCTTTCAAGAAAATCATCCCAGGATGTGATATAAATCATTTTGTGATCTAATCGGAATTTCAGAATTCCTAGAGGTCGTCGTCGATATGTGGGAGTTTGAGGGTTTTTATTTGAAGTTTGAACTTCAAACGACGAAAAATGAAAAGAGAGGGGTGTGACTTGGGAAGAATTTGGAACGTGTAAAAAGGTAAAATTAATCGCAATCATCCAGAGTTGAAACGAATTTGAGTTGGGGTTATAACCGAAATAAGATGTTATAGAAGGGTAATCTAGTCATATGATCAACTTAAAGAGTTTAGCCTCTTTTTAAGTAGTAGTGATATATATATATATATATATATATATATATATATATATATATATATATATATATATATATATATATATATATGTTATGATATTGCATGTATAATCTATAATATTACTTACTACATACGTACTATATGTATGTATATTTTATATTATTACATACATGTATAAACTAAATGCAAATATCATGTATGTATTGATAATATTATTTAATATATAGATTTTAGTATATTATATAATTTTATTATACATACATCTACGTAATTTTGTGCGCATGTTCATATATAATTTGTATCAATTATAATTACATATACATTAATGTATTGTATATGTATATTATATATTAATGTACAATTGCAAACAAATATAGAGAATGAACGATTCTAAGTTGAGAAATTGAAAACAAAATTTTGAAAACACCCTTCTGTTGCTTTCTAAAAATTTGATTATAACACATAAATATTATAATTCAATATTTAAAGATTGGTGTGTCAAACATAAATTCTTGCATAAATTATATTAAAATATAAAAAATAAAATTATAGTTCATAACCAAACATGTTCGTAGTGTTTGAGGGATTCAGCTTTTTCATGTAGCTTTTTTTTTGTTGTGGACATATAACATATAGGTTATACCACCTAGGAGGATGGGTTAATTTGTAACTCAAATTTACCCAACTAATAATTATTTTTGAGGTATCCATTAGGGATATTCTTATCGAGTATTTGACCCGATGAAAAAAACTTCTCAAAAAGAAGAAAAGAAATGTCGTCCATTGTTAAAATAGTAGGTAAAGTCTAGAGAGGAAAAAGATAATGAATAAAATCAAATAACAATAATATTGAGTAAAGCAAATATTGTCTCTCAAATGAACAAAAGGTATCTCACGAAATTTCTTTCAACCCTTAAACATTATTAAATTAAATTATGGACAAACTAGACACAAACCTCAAGATAGTCAATGACGATAGTTTAGAGAAAATGATATTCATCATACTGTACAAGTTGATTCATTATCTGAAATTAAAATGCTACCCATATTATAATAGATAGATAGATAGATGTAGAAAAAGTAAAATACGGGACTTCCCCAAACAAATCTCGGTTCT
Source organism: Sambucus nigra (assembly GCA_949130495.1). Taxonomy (NCBI): domain Eukaryota; kingdom Viridiplantae; phylum Streptophyta; class Magnoliopsida; order Dipsacales; family Adoxaceae; genus Sambucus; species Sambucus nigra. The sequence continues at coordinate 350,546,865 of OX422207.1, read as the reverse complement.
AATATGGACTTTTATAAAATTATCGTGATTTATAGAAAAATATAAACTTACCCTACAAGAGGCTGGTGTAGATGAGGTGCAGGTGCACTCATTGAGCGGTTGACTACTACCTTTTTTTAATCCTTTCTAAGAGCGTTCATAGAGGAGGATGCACAGGAACGATTATTTTACAAAATCAAAAGTGATTATTGCATTTCGTCATTATCAACTCCTACAACTGTAGGTGGCTAAGATTTTGCAAAACAATTTTTACCAATTTTTATTGTTAGTAGAAAACAAAATTAATTTTTTTACGAACAACAGAAGTTCGTAAGAACTCTTACAAATTATTGTTGTTCGTAAGAATCCAAAAATATGATAAAGATGATTATATATATTTTTTACGAACTTTATTTGTTCGTAGAAATTCTTATGAACAAATGAAGTTCGTAGGAACCCTTGCAAATTCTGCATAAAATTTGTATATTTGCAGAACCAGTACAAATTGTCCTACGGAATTTGTTCAATTATACCCACTAGTGCAGACATTTCATTTTGTAAACTTACAAATTTTCTTGGTATTTTGCATCCCCATTGTGGATGCTCTAAAACTAATGCAACGAAAAACGCTAAGCTCAAGCGAACAACAATGTTACAAGAGTCATTCTATATCGCCACGATTTTGTGATACATTTAATGCGACACAATGACGTATCGCATCGGTATTGACTAGTGTAATTAGTGCGGATCCATATTCATAAAATAATAGCAAATACCGATAAAACAAGTCAATATATCACATCATTCTGTATCAAAATTTTGTGTCAAACTAACATTTTTGATGTTACAAATCCGTTCATCAAGTCATGTTTTGAGTTTGCATTCCAAAGAATTTGTTTAGAATCAAGAGTCAGAAAAAAATATCTAATAAAATTTTTATCCCAACCAAAAAGATTGATCCGAAATTCAAGCAAAATGGCTTGAAACCACCCTTCGTTATCAAATATAAAAAAAAAAATTAATTTTACCACTCAAACATATAGTTACTATTTTTTATTTGAAGTTTCCCACTTATTTTTTTATATTTGTATTTGTCGTTATCTATATAAGGCCCCGCACTAAAGTTCAGTTAAGACCCCAAATCTCAGAGCTGTCAAGTCCAAATAAATCTATCTAAGTACAACTTTGCTTGGTCATTATTATATCTAGTTAGTGGAAGTCTATGTAAAATGTTAGGTATTAACATATACGTCATAAAAGGACAGTGAGTAGCTCCCTTTTGGTCCCGCTTTAGTCTTTGGCCTTTTAATGGGGATATTGCGTCATGAGCAGTTGGATTTATATGGAGTGGAGTAGCTGAACAAAGCATTAGTTTATCACAATTACAAACAAAGAACTGAAAACATTAAAAATTTATAAAACAAAAACAAAAGACACAAAAAAAGGGACACGAGGTACTTGATTTGATCAGAACTAAATTATGTTCGCTAAATACCAATGCATTTTCACCATTACAAATATTAATATAATGTTATTCTTTAATTTATTCAGTGGTAGATATCAATATTTTAAAAAATGCGAAGAGTGATCCCAGTGTGGAGATCAAACATTAAGCTTTAAAAATCTAGGGGAGCCTTGACGTGAAAAAGCGTTTAGCCTTCTTAAAATATTTAAATATTTCTTAACCATAACAAGATAAGTAAAATATTAGAACTGTACATGTCATAAAAATATGTCTGAATGTATTCAAATTAAAATACTATTTGATTATTTTGGATGAGATAATGGTCCGATTTGTAAAAAAAAAATTTAAAGGTGATATCATTTCACTAAAGTATTGTTATTTTTAGAAAAAAATGCACCTTAAGGGTTTTACCAAGAATAACGCATAAAAAACTTAAAGCGAGGTGTTTCTCCCAAGCGTCAAACCTATGCATGCCTAGGCGGAGCCTAAGCGAGTTTTTTAGAACAGTGGTAGATACTTGTTGGGAGTTTTTAAATGTGATAACAAAAAGTTTTTTTAATCCCTGTGTATAACGTATATATCGATATTTTCAATAATATAAATATAAATTTTGACATGTATATACAAATTTTCATAATTTATACATGGAAATATATATATATATACAAGGGTATGCCCGTGCTTGAAGGCACGATGATAATGTTCTGAAGTATTAAGTCATGTAAAATTTAAATAGAAATTTTTTTATATAACACAAATCACATTAAAAAAAATTAACATTTAGGGAGAATTTCCAGTTTATAGGACTATTCATCCTATTTAATGGTGTTGCCCTTGTATATATAACTTCTATTAGTGGGTAAAGCTTATCGAATCTATAAAATGTTATGAAAAAATCCCACTTGAGAAAACTTTAAAGAAAAACACAAATTGGTATATGTTTTAGTATAGATTAAAACCATAAGTTCGGACTTAAATACTGGCAATCGCATTGAAGCTGATTGAGCCAGTAAATTTCATGAATATCTATCTATAAAACAACATATGTACGAAATTGTGTTTGCTCAGTTCAAACACTCCAATTTAAGGCCATTTTGGATGTCGAGGCTACAGGTTCAAAATGAAGTCGGACACTTTAGTAGAAAGTAAGTAATTTCATCATTGTATCAAAAAGAAAAGGGATGAAAGATATTAAATAAGTATTTTTCATTGCCATCGGTATAACAAATTGTATAGTTATAAACATATAACCAATTGATGTCTATTACCTATTCTTGTGGAGCTTTACTCAAATTAGGTTTTGCTTGAAACTTATCACCTCAAACTTGCACTCAACCTATTAATGAAACAATGTAAATAGATTGGATAAAAAATAAGCACCTTGATATAAACATAGTGTGTACACCTACATACAAAGCAATACTAATATTTAAAAATGGAACTCCCTTTGTAAACTTTCATACAAAGGAATACAAAGGTTCCTACCTAGTACACTCAAATTACAAACAACACAAAATGCATCTAGCGTTCTCCTTCTCATATTCTCTAGAATAGTGAACTCCCCTGTGAACAAAAGAAAGGTTGAAGTTGGTGATGGAGAGTTTGATTTAACGGAAATGAATAGCCCCGAGTAAATGCAACTGCAGCTGCATTGTTGGTGGATTCCCAATGTCATCTATGTCCCGGCATTCTGGATCTTGGCTGTCCTGGTATTCTCTATCCCCACAAGCCCTGTCCCGACATTCTAGATACCCATTCTGTAGCTGCACTGTTGGTGTATTCCTTTTTATCCTCACTTAGCCTCACTTAGCTAATTATTGTGACATGCGCGCAGTCAGTGAAGAACTGTTATCATCCTAGACATGATGAAGAACTGCTTTCCATGTAAACCGATGTAAGGGTACCTGCAAGAAGAAGATCAATTAATAGCAGGCTTTCTCAAATAAATGTCATTCACATTTGCTTTTAATTATGTATCAGAAGATTATACTTTCTCGGGTGATGATATAGATGTACTGTATATGTGTCCCAATCTGCTACACAAAAACAACACCCAAACTAAGATGCACAGAGGGTAAGAAGGCAACATTAAAAAAATAAAATACCTGGATGTCTTAAGAACTGTATGCACAGAGGGTAAGGAGGCAACTTCTTTGTAATGCCTGGATGCACAGAGGGTAAGGAGGCAACTTCTTTGTAATGCCTGGATGCACAGAGGGTAAGGAGGCAACTTCTTTGTAATTCCTGCACTTGGATGTATTGAGAACTGATATGAAAATATTTTGAATACTTTTTTTTCAAAAGGGTAGATAGTTATGCATATATATTTGAGACATCGTGATTTCTTAGAGCATGCGACGAATACCGACTCACCCCCCAAAATCCGAGTACTAAAGAAAATTCAGAATTATGGTACTATAGAATACATGACTCAAAGCATTTACATAGAAAATGTTAATCAAACACAGCATCCCGTGGTAATAGATACAAGACTCAAAGCATCCGTTGATAACATATTTCCTCATTTTTTACATCAATTAGATATACTTGAATGATTCTCTTAGAACTATAGCAACCGTGGTCCCATTTGATACTAATCATAATCTTAAACATCTTATTTGAGTTAATTTTTGCCCAACCAAAGTAGATCCCCGAAACTTGATCAGGTATAGGAGACATCCCGTTCTCTGCAATCTCGTTGAGTAGTCCCTCTTTGTAAAAAATAAATGGGTTCAATTGGCAAGGCGTTTGCATAATAAGGTTCGTTCGTTGACAAATTGGATGATAGATCTCACAAAACCAATGGGAGTTTTGGCGATGTGATCAAAGAGAGAATCAATGTTTATTTTATGCATCATAAACTCATACCTAATTTTCTTGTGCCCAACATGCCGAATGCGGTCTCACATATATAAAGTTACCTGCTTGAATATTGAATTAAAAAAAATCAAATGTTACATGTATGGCTTTGCATGCTTCTGCGAATCGTTGACTCAAGGGAGATGCCCGGGAGAGATGAGGGGCACTACTGCAGAGCCGGGGGAGAAGGGACACTAGCAGGGGCACTGTTTAGGGGCAAGCAGCACTGCTGTGATTATGCTGGAAAGAATCAATTGACAACTGATATACCATTGACCTGGAAAAAATAAAATGCAAAGAAATAATCATTTATGATGCAACCAACAATCAAAATGCTAAAGTGTCTTATGTACCAATACCTCTGCCACAAAAACCACTTGTATAACGTTAAATCCAATTCTCTACTTCATTCCACGACTCTCATGCTTGAGACAATACTGTTTTTATCAGTAATCAAATTAACAAAATCCAATTAGAAAATAATTTCATATTCTTGTAAAGGCTTGAATTGTTAGCTTACATAACCAAGAAGGTTGAGATGATGTACATAATTTCATATTCACATAGAACACAGAAAATCATTCTAAATCACCCAAGAAAACATCAACATCGATCTTTATATCTACAACATAACATAGACAAAGTAAATTTGAAATCCTTACATATTCTTTTGGCCGAAAGATCCTTCCCGTTCCATGGTAAATTAAAACTCCAATATTTATATATGCAACATGATGGGGCATGTAGTATTTCCTCTTTTCATCCATTCTTGGCCAGTGATAGGGAAAACAAAATATTTTGGTGGTCTTGACTGAGAAGATATTTCTCAAACGACGGGAGTGAAATGCAGGTCTGGCCTCCATCATCACTTTCACTATGGAAACACCAATAGTTATAGAAACATTAACTTATCCAACATGCTTTCTTTCTTCATCGGCCCTACTTTTTTTAGCCTTCACAATTTTTAATGCTTCATTAGCTTTCTTCTCACAATCTATGCGAAATGGAACTGTTTCCCTAACTTTCTTTCTTCATCTATGCATAATGGAACTGTTTCCCTAGCTTAAACTCTCTAAGCAAAAAACGTGTATGAACGGAGGCATCACCAATTGCATATGTAAAATATTATACTATCAAACCCAAAGTTAATGATAGGCCATCAAGAGAATAACATATAAAAATTAAGGAAGGAGTGAATTGAGTCGCATATAATAATTACCATAGCTTATTATGGCCTTCTTCCGTCTGTTCTGTGTCATTTCAGCTCATGAATAGGAACTACTATAACCTGAAAACTCATCAAACTTATCGAAAATCAATCCATCAATAACACATGAACCTAATTATGTATAACTTATCACCCTCATACCCACCTGCAAGATTTTCATGCGCAAGAAACAACATAAAAACTGAAATCAAAGCCAAAGCTAAAATCAGACATAATTAGTTGTGGTGGAAGAAGCTGAAATTGAATCTGATTTTTTCTCAATTCAGAATTTTTGAAACTTCTTATTCTAATATATGTCATGATCTTCACTCCGAGTTGAATTCTCATAATATTTCTTTGTTACCATAGAGAATCTCCATTCGCTGATATATGTCATATTTTCATATGTGTCATGATATTTCTCGTGATCTTTATTCTTGATCTGATATCTGTCACGATATCTGTTATGTTATATTTTCTCAGTTTGCTCTTGTTATTCCCACTGTTTCATTGGATTCAGTTGTTCCCACTAAATTGGGATTGGATCCATCCCCTCTACTCAGTAGATTCGCAACCTCTTGGTCCATAAGCTGCTCAATTAGAAGAGGCTACATCACATCCGAGCCAAACTAAGGATGCATATATGAATCCCAGTAATCAAATCAGAGTACCATTCTTTTCTTTTAAGTTCTTGTCTATGTTTAATTTCAGCTGGTTTTTGGATTTATAGCCGCTTCATCATCACAGCTTGAACTTTACAGACACATTTTAGAAATATTAAAGTGTCCTTGCTGTTGAATTACCTAATAAGGCTGCAAGCAATAAAATCAACTTAAGAATCATAGAAACTTTTACAATATCCAACGTTCACCAAAATGATTCAATTAATAAAAAAAGGTCTATGATTGTCAATATCTCATTGACGTCATTTGAAACACTTATCAAGATTTCTAAATAAGGGAAGTAAAAAGATAATAAGTAATAAATGAGATAGTGAAATAAAAAAAAGTATTCATATTACCTCATATTCCATGCCCCCACAAACTTTCATCATTCCCTTGGATTTGAAGAGAAACATAAAGATTAGCCTTGAAAAATGTAAATAAACTATCAGAACAATTACAAATCCCAATTACAATCTAAGATTTGCAACCAACTCAATAAATAATGAGTAAATGAACTGTCAAAACAATTACAATCTAAGATTTGAAAAATGTAAATGAACTATCATGATCAATATTACACAAAACCCAATAAATAATAAGTTATATTTATGATAATATAAGGAAAATAACATCAAAAGGAGGAAAGGTAAATTCTTGCATACCTGTTTGGTAGACATGGTCTTTGCCATGCTTAATTTTGTTAGATATCCAACTTCAAGTGTTAGTTAAACACATACCTGTTGATATCATGATTGCAAATTATCCATATCCCCATCACCAATGAAATTTTTAGGAGAAACAACGTTGTCTTGTAGCAGAGAACCACTCAAAAACATCTTATGCACATGAATAGCAAATCGTGCTAAGGAGCTAATTTGTCGCAGAGTCTCATCATCATCTCTTCCAACTCCTCGTTCCTCAGCTTTTAGTGATGACTGTATCTGACTCTTCTGTTAGGAATCTGATTGAGTAGAATCTTTCCAATTCGAACTCCCAGTGGCCACATCATCCTCACAGACATCAAAACAATATTTAATAGTGTTGTGCCAATGGAACCAAGTAAATGTGTGCCTTCAAGTCACAATACATATGATAAAAGTAATAGTCCATGAAGTTGGGCATAGCTATGTGAGACAAATTATCATATAGTGTCAAGGCCTCTGATATGAACCAAGATCTTATGCATCTTTTATATGCACTTAAATGTGCATAGCTAGTTCTGAAAGTTGGAACGCTGAGATACCATGAAGTTGGGGGCCACCTAATACTTGGAAGATACATAAATTGAACGTCAAACACCAAAAAATAAGATATATCGAGTATGTAATTGATAAGGGGTCACAGTCAGATGTATGCCTAATCTTCTGGTTTAACCCCTAATTTGAATATGTAATTTCCATAGTACTATACCTAATAGTGTGTCAAACCACGACTAATATGTCCGTACTTTGTATATTCTCAACAACATACAGTGTACTAACATACAGTGTACTAACATTGTATGATGCTCCGATTAAATCGCAACAATATACACTGTATGAACATAAAAGATATAGATCTAACATAAAAGATATATCAATTACTTAATTTTAACTATCATGAAACCACAGTGGTAGAGGTTATGCAATCGCGCATAATAAAAATAAATAAAATAAAAATATCCTAAGCAATCAACAGTGGTAGAAGCTCTATGTTCCTCCATATCTTAAGCAATCAAGTACCTCGGCTAATTCTTTGACTCAGTAGTAGCATATCAAAACAGCCAACCTAGTATGCTTAATAATAACAAACATATGAATGAGACCTGAATATCAAAAACAGAACAAAACAAAAGAAACATCATTAGTTTTAAAATGCAGAGAAGGAAGAAAAGCCGAGGAAACCAAAAGATGCATGTAAAATAATACCTATAGAGTCATTCCCTTGTATATTTTCTTTCATGGGCATGACCAACTTGTAGACATAACTTAAAGACACGTAAAATAATAGATTCAGTATCAATAAACTCAAACTCTATGATAGCTATGAAGAAATTATTTTGGTGGAAATTGAAGAAACCACATTCATTAATCGTGATTTTCAGAAACGATAGTCCTAATTTAAGATATGAAGTCAACAACTAAATGCAGAAAAGAAGATAAATTAAAAACAGTTACCCAACTTAAAGAGACGCAAATATGTCGATACCTATCTTATGTTGTTATTTTGACCTTTATACCTGTTCCGTGAAAAATTATACGATTTATCGCTTCAAAGCATTCTATGTTAATCGTCTTAGCTGGTCGATAACTTTCGTCGATTCTTGAATTTAGGTGCCCTGTTCAAAATTCAAACACCAACTACTATTGATTCATTCACTGCGCACATGGCTTAGGGACCTGAAACAGAGCAAATATCGGTTGAATATTCTCGATCCACTTATATTATTCTAGCACATGAATTTTCAAATATTGATTAGTAGAGTGAAGAAATATTTTAACGAATGATGAACCAAATGAACGTAACAATAAAAAAATGGATACGTGGGGCTTACTAAATTCTAATTAACTTTTTCTACGGCCAAATGAAAACTTTTGATACGGCTACTTCTGTCCATGATAAGGCTTTTGATTGGCAGCTGAATTCTCCATTTCACATTTTCGCCACAACTTCATCCCCAGGCACCCTGTGTAGAATCTGCAACCACCACATGACATGCGTTACAAATAATCCTATTTCTATTTAATAATTGTTCTATACCAATAGGCGAACAAATTGTGATAGGAAGTAAATAACAGCGTATTACAACTTGTGACAGGAAGTGCATACCAAATGATAATAGTTATAAATACAAATTACATATTTTTTACTAATCTTAATCATGTTTGTGTTCATATCACACAGTTATTATCACGCTTGTAAATAAATGCAGGTAAGAACCTTACTGGAGAGAAACCGAGCAATGTCCCGCAAAGGTTAAGAGTTGATGTTGTAGAGTACTCATGAGCAAACTTTACATATACAAAGCGAAGGCGTGAGTGGGAATCACCACAAACTCGACAATCAACAACTTGGCCATATCCACGAAATAAGGTGGCAAGTTGATCTTCAATGACATCATGATCGATATCAGGAACATACACCGTTCGTCTAATATTGTCATCTCTTTGAGCTCTAAACACTTTCCCATTCAACCGCCTCCTTCCCTAGTTAAAATTATTTCTTCTCCTTGGGTTATTGGCGAGCAATAATTGAGGGTAACTGCGATTGCGACCATGGGAATATGAGGAAGGATAAACTCTTTGGCCATGGGATTGAGCTTGAGGTTGGATAACATTTCTGCTATATCTTGCATTTGGAAATCAGATTTCGAATCACTGTTTGGTACAGATTGAGATTGAGCTGCTGCATCACCAGACATTTTAATACCCGTAGCCACATAAATTACAATTAAAAATAAAACCCAAAGCCCAAAAAATAGTATCAACATACCATATGTAAAAATGAACACAATATTTGTCAAATGTGAATCACAAAGAGAGAATAAATTATACATCCAAACCAAGTAGCTACAAAAAAGTATCAAACCTTGAAGATTTATGACCTCTCTTGAAAAGTCCCCAAGTCAATTCATGAGATGAGTGACCTCTCTTAGCAAATCCCATTCCGAAGCTTAACCCTGCAAGAGATTTGTGAAAATGTGAAAAAATGAACATTAACCTCAACCATTAAGAATTGGCAATACGTAACGGTATCAACCAATATTTAAAACTATGCTTCAAGGATATTAGAGAGACTCAAATTCATAGCTAACATGATGATTTTACAACTAAACCGAGAAGTTTACAACATGGTCCAGAAAAATAATGAAAGATACATAATATAGGAAACTAATACCTCTTGCTCTTCATCCCCCTCTAACAATATCACATCCCAATTTGTATAGGTTAGCTCATCATATATATGTCATTTTGAATGTGCTACTCGAACACTCATAACATAGTTTACAGTTTTACACTCTCTCTCCATTCTACTATTCAATTATATATATGCATACCAACAAATCATGTGCATTTACTGTCACTTTATAATGAATCAAACTTATTCAAACAAATAGAAGCATAATAGAATAAATGAAACTTATGTCTCCCACATCAGTGCGACGTCCTTTGAATTAAATTATGTCTTCGAATTTCAGTATAAAACTACATTATTTCAGTAAAAACAATCTAGAAGTTGGATAGATGTAAATAAATCCACCCAAAATTATTAAAAAATTAAGAGTAAAAAATTAAGAAAAGTAAAATACGCATTTAGTAATGAAAATTAATGAAGCTTAACATCTATCACCCACCACCGGTTCACATGCACTCTTACACTTCAACAGCTATGTATGTGGCATTGTAATCGAAGTTAAAAAAATCATCCTTAAAAAAATCATATGTACATAAAGAAAAAAAAATTAAATCTTATTCTCACAAACCCCACCATAGTACCACATTTGAAAGCACATATCATATTACAAATACTAAAAAAACATAGTATACCTGATTTGAATCAAAGTTAGGCAATCTTCAAGATCTACAAACTCTGCAAAACAATGCACATCGATTAAACATCGGTCTACAAACTCTGCAAAATAATACAATCTCCAAGATCTGAATGATTTAACCAAACTAACCCCCCCCCCCCCCCCAAAAAAAAAAAAAAACATTGAAATCTTCTATTTAGATCTATAAAACTAAACATTAAAAATCCACCATCTGAAACCTAAATGAAACCTCCTAATTTGTACCTAGCGGTAGTGGGGATAAGAGGCTGGAGGTGAGGTTGGCAGCGGGTCACTGCGGCAGTGGAATCAAAGGCGGCATCGAGGAGAGGGAGCGACAGTAGGAGAGGGGGCGGCAGCAAGGAGTAGGGGAGCTGAAGTGATGAGTGAGGTAGGGTTGGCTGGAGTGAAATGAACGGGAGAAATTAGAGAAACGATTTGTGTGAGCAGGAGAGAAGTAGAGAAGCATTGCCATTTTCACCAAAATACCCCAAATTTTAAATTAAAATGTAAATTTGGAAAGTAACAAAAGAGGGGGAACCAAAAATTTGAGGGGTAAAAAAGGTATTGTAGGAAAACTCTTAATCTCAACCCTCCATTTCTAGCGTGGGTGGCTTCAATCTCAACCACAAAGTATGTCCCCAACTTATGAATAGTAAAAACACCATCCTACTTTATTTTATATATATATATAAGGAGAGGTTCTCTAGTGGACCAAAAGAATGGACTTTTTAACGGACCTTAACAAAAAAACACATAATAACACATTAATTTTAATTCCTCTAGTGTAATTGGTCCGCGCCAGCGGCACCAAACACGCGTGTCGATCGACCCCCAACCCCCCCACCCCCATGGCAGCCCTGCTGTCATAAGGGCTGCTATGGTGATGGTGGTGGTTGAGTGGGTGGGGGGGGGAGGGGTGGTGGTGGTTGTGGAGCGGGGGTAGTGGGGTCTCGAGTGCCGCTGGCGCGGACCAATTACACTATAGGAATTAAAATTAATATGTTATTATGTATTTTTTGTTAAGGTCCTTTAAAAAGTCCATTATTTTGGTCCACTAAAGAACCCCTCCATATATATATATATATATATATATACCTTAAAATATGAGATATACATAAATAGGTGAGGGACCGTAGTTTAAAAAAAATATTACAGACGAGAGACTAAATTGGAAAGCTCTGATAATATAAATTATCTATGTATTTCCGAAAAGGGAGTATACAATGCATCTCACAGTACTTTTAAGAGACTATTTATTTGTTGAGGATTTAAGAGAATTTCAGACTATACTAAGAACTATATACCGAATATCATATTTTTTCTGTTCAAAATTTATACTCATCGATTGAAAGTTTAAACACTTTATCCTATGAGATACGATGAATAATTTTGAATGAAACATATGTGCTTGGATTATTTTTTTGTCATATGCATTGTTTTTGGATGAATAACTTTATAATGTTCACTAATTATGTATAATATTTTAAAAATATAATTACTCATTTTGTCCCAAATTAATACTCATGCTTTTTTTAGCCTGTCCCAAATTACTACTTCTTTCGTCTCAAATTAATTGTTCATATTTTAAAGTCAAACAAGTTTAAAAAAAATTCAAATTAATCCTCCAAAAAATTATGAATACCTATGAATGACAGAAATGCACTTGAATCATTATTGTCTCGTAAGATATTGTTTGGATTATTTGGAACAGACTTAAAATACAAATATAACTACTAATTTGGGTTGGAGATAGTCTAGATTCCAATCAATATGATAAAGATTTTTCATAATCGTGCATATGATTTAATTGAACGTGTCTCATAAGAGAATTTAAGGCATAACTTAACCTAAATTAATTCCAAAATGGATCATCCAACGTGTTATTGAGAGTCGAGTCCATGTTTTGATGTCTATGTTTATTGGATGACAATAATGTCACTAGTATGTTGATTAAGGTTAAGTGTTTGGCACGCTATCACGAAGTTAATTAGGCAAAGAATAAAGCTGCACAGGCTTATTTTGGTGCCTTTTTTTCATACTCGATGCATAAAAATGTTATACCTTATTATTGTGGGTCCCGTCAGGACACAAGGTACAACTCTTTATCAGCGTTGTCTTATTAGGCGGGTACCAAAGTGGGTACAGAAGGAAAATGATAGGGAGACCCCGTTCGTGGACACATTTGGGGGACACGGTGACATGTCGCATACACATTGGGTGGATTTTTACATCACATGAGGTCCATTACAAAACACACCCAATCCGTGTCAGACGCAGATTGGGTGTGTTTTGTAATGGACCTCATGTGATGTAAAAATCCATCCAATGTGTACGCGACACGTCACTGTGTCCCCCCAAAATGTGTCCACAAACCGGGTCCTTGTAGCATCACTCAGTACGAAAAAAGGATCCATGTAATGATACTCTTACGTATATATTAGTCACCCTTTCATTATAGTATTATAAGGTGGTTTATGCGCTATGCAACTCATCAACTTGCATAAGTGGGATTCCTATTATATAAATTCTTTTTTAGTATTTTATTAGTCAGAAAATAATTTTATTACTTCTGACTGCATTTTCTTTTCTCTCTTACAATGCAAAGATTCTAATATGTGTCTTACTATGAAAATATTTTTTTTTCTTATCCATTTTGGACCAACTTATACGCACTTTAAACTACCCAAGACTTGCGAAACATAAATTATTCTCAGGTATCCATCACTTTAAATTTATGTTTACGGAAAATTCCAAACTCATGAGTGATCAACCAAGTAACCAACTCCTTGAGTTCATGTTATGTTAGATGACAATATGCTGTAATTGAAACCTCCCCACCAGTTCACCGAAAGCAATTTATGAGCATAAAGAAGAAATGGTTCGCCATCATGAACCGACACTATTTTCACCAATCCACTGTTGAGGCTTTTAAGCCACTGTGTACTGTTCTTCATGAACAACATATCCATTGAATTGTCATGAATATTAAAAAGGAAAATGTTATACATATCGGGTGGTAGTACCGATTTAATATCAGTATTGTTTTATTTGCTTGTAGTATGGTGTGGATCCCGTCAGGAAATACTGTAGGTCTCACATATGTACAATCAAATAAAGCGGTACCGGTATTAAACCCGTACTAATATCCGGTAAGAGTATCACTACTCTCTTAAAAAACGGCACAGAGAATTATTTCATGTTATAATAGTTGGATCGTTTTTGAAGAAAATCGGGCCCGATGCTAGAAATCTCAAAGCCATTTTTTTCATCACCTTTAGACTGCATTTGTTTGTCAGGAAATGAAAGGAAAAGTGAAGGAAAATAACTTTCCTGCACTTTTTGTTGCGTTTGGTTAGCAGAAAAGTTGCGAGAAAATGATCATAAAACTTTCTTGCAGGAAAAACTTGCTCTCAAAACACATCCTGCCAAAAACCTAGGATTTTGCAAGAAAGTTCAAAGAAAATTGTTATATTACCATATAAACTATTATTACTATTACTATTATCTTTATTTTTATTTTTATTTTTATTTTTATTTTTATTTTTATTTTTATTTTTATTCTATGAAGCAAGGACACGAATATGGGTGTCGTGTCCGACACGATGCGGACACGCTGACACGACAAATCTAAAAAAACTAGTATACGGCACGATAGAGAAATGACAAAAATAAATATATTGAAAATTACACACACACACACACACACACACACACACACATATATATATATATATATATAGGGAGAGGTTCACAAGTGAACCTAAAAGATGAAATTTTTAATTAACCTTAACAAAATAGCACCTAACAACTCATTAATTTTGATTTCTATGTTGTAATCGGTCCGTACCCCCCACCCAACTCACTCCCTATATATATATATATATATATATATATATATATATATAACGTATTATTATTGTTGTTGTTGTTGTTGTGTAACACCCCGCCCGTCCGGGGAGAGCGAACGGAGCGCTAATACGATAAAATATATCCAAATCCACAAGTGACAAGGTATAGAGCATCTAAAAATCCCACAACAATAAAAGAGAATCCACTAATCTCAAATCTCTTCAAATACAAATACAACCAAGTCTCTCGAATTACAACATCTAACTTGAAAATAAAATACAAATCTCCAATGCTCTATAGAACCATAATAATACAATCTTCTCATTGTATTCTCGAATATTCTTCCCAAAATAATCCACGCTAAAATCCAAACTCCAAATCAAATCCAAAGCGTACAAAATCTGCGCTAACCTGCCACTAAAAGAAAATATGGGGAAGTACACAATACGACAGGAAAGATGATCAACAAAAATGTTAGCGTTGAATAAAACGTCACAATACGAATACGAATATTCAAATCAAAAACGAATTTCATAAACAATTATATCAATATAATTTCTCAACAACGCATTAACCAGGTCACCAAGCCTCACCACCGTACCGCGCCTATGCATTTTTCTAGCATATCCGGAAAAAGGAATATTGACGGGTGCCCAACTTCAGTGCCATATTAAAATCTCATGACAACATGCTCAACACCAAATATAATACCACATGAATCGAAATTAGATTCCAACAAATATTTCCAAATTTTCAAATGAATTTATCAATTCAAATATGAGTCAATAATCACAAGAAAACAAAGGGAATAACACTCGCGAGATTAAGGAGCATATTGTGTAAAACCCCGTACCTCAAAACACGATGAGAAATCAACGATCACATCCTCAAGATCAACTCAAGATATCTACAAAAGATCCTCCAAGAACCTCCAACAAAATAGCCCCAAGAATACCTCTAATCTAAGGTTAGAACTCACAAATCTCAAGGGCCAATGTGTATGTAAAAAGAAGAGGAATATAAAATATATTTGCTGCCAAAATTTGTGCCAAAAGTAGGTTCAAAAGGTTGCCCATGACTCCCTTTTATAATGCAAAGAAATCAAGAGTTGGAATCCAAAAGACTCATTTAAATAAGGCAAAGAAATGAAGAGTTGGAAGTCAAAACAACTCCAAGAGTTAAAAATATTTAAAAATCATTTTAAAATCCGTTTTAACTCCGTTTTCGAAACCGTTTGAAATTCTCGCCTTTAAAAAATAATAACCAACATATTTGAGCAATAAAAATAATTTTATTAAAAACTTTATTTTCCTCCATTTTCCAAAAATTAATTAAAATAGCCCAAAATTACGCGGGTTGTTACACTTCCCCACTAATAATGGAATTTCGCCCTCAAAATTCGCCGAATGCCTAACTCTAAAAAAATCAGGGCAACAATCTCCAAAAATAATCTCGTCTCCAAAAATAATTTCCTCACATCTAATCTAGATGCCTAACGCAAACCGATTCTCTAAAAATTTCTATCTCCAAATTCACGTCCCAAAAACGCAACAGACCCAAAATCCAAGACCCGAGGGTTGTCGTATACCTAAGCTCTGATACCATTTTGTAACAACTCGCCCGCCCGGGGAGAGCGAACGGAGCACTACTGCGATAAAATAAATCCAAATCCACAAGTGACAAGGTATAGAGAATCTAAAAATCCCACAACAATAAAAGAGAATCCAATAATCTCAAATCTCTTCAAATACAAATACAACCAAGTCTCTCGAATTACAACATCTAACTCGAAAATAAAATACAAATCTCCAATGCTCTATACAACCATAATAATACAATCTTCTCATTGTATTCTCGAATATTCTTCCCAAAATAATCCATGCTAAAATCCAAACTCCAAATCAAATCCAAAGCGTACAAAATCCGCGCTAACTTGCCACTAAAAGAAAATATGGGAAAGTACACAATACGACAGGAAAGATACTCGACAAAAATGTTAGCGTTGAATAAAACGTCACAATACGAATACGAATATTCAAATCAAAAGAGAATTTCATAAACAATTATATCAATATAATTTCTCAACAACACATTAACCGGGTCACCAGGCCTCACCACCGTACCGCGCATATGCATTTTTCTAGTATATCTGGAAAAAGAAATATTGACGGGTGCCCAACTTCAGTGCCATATTAAAATCTCATGACAACATGCTCAACACCAAATATAATACCACATGAATCGAAATTAGATTCCAACAAAAATTTCCAGATTTCCAAATGAATTTATCAATTCAAATATGAGTCAATAATCACAAGAAAACAAAGGAAATAACACTCGCGAGATTAAGGAGCATATTGTGTAAAACCCTATACCTCAAAACACGATGAGAAACCAACGATCACATCCTCAAGATCAACACAAAAGATCTACAAAAGCTCCTCCAAGAACCTCCAACAAAATAGCCCCAAGAACACATCTAATCTAAGGTTGGAACTCACAAATCTCAAGAGCCAATGTGTATATAAAAAGAAGAGGATTATAAAATATATTTGCCGCCAAAATTTGTGCCAAAAGTAGGTTCAAAAGGTTGCCCACGACTCCCTTTTATAATGCAAAGAAATGAAGAGTTGGAATCCAAAAGACTCCTTTAAATAAGGCAAAGAAATGAAGAGTTGGAAGTCAAAACAACTCCAAGAGTTAAAAACATTTAAAAATCATTTTAAAATCCGTTTTAACTCCGTTTTTGAAACCGTTTGAAATTATCGCCTTTAAAAATAATAACCAACATATTTGAGCAATAAAAATAATTTTATCAAAAACTTTATTTTACTCCATTTTTCAAAAATTAATTAAAATAGCCCAAAATTACGCTGGTTGTTACATGTTGTTGCTACAACTATTACTAAAATATTTATCAATAAATATTCATAATAATACGCTATATAGTGATATTTTTACTAATTAAATGTTCATAATATTTTATTTATATTTACTAATGTTTGTGTTAAAAGATGTTTATTAATTTAAATCTTATTTTCTAGTGATTGAAATAAGAAATATATAATACTCATATTTATTATAAAACTATAATTATAAATGTGTATATGTATAAATTTTTTTATTTTTTTTGTTTATAATTTTCTTGCAGTTTTCCTCTTATTAACCAAACACACACAAGAAAATAGTTTTCTTTTCCTTTACTTTACTTTTTTCAGGAATCATTTTTCGGCTTAATTTTCCTGACAAACAAACGGAGCCTTAGTGTGATCATGGATCTGCAAAAAGATATGGGAAAGTTTTTTCGCACCTCCCACTCTAATCCTATATAATAATTTCTTATTTGTCAAAAAATTTATAATTAAATACAATGACCCTATGCATTCCCAAATAAATGTCAATATATATAATCTAATCCACTCTAATATGTATATATAAAAATGGTGTCTCTTCCTTTAAATTTGCCACGTAACTAATGGTCCCTAATTATTCTCTTCCACGCTCAAGTATCTTGTTGGAAAATATTGTGTTTTTACACAAATTATTTTATGACCAAATTAATATATTGGTCAAAGTAGGACCAAGTACGTGCGCGTTCCTTGTAGCATGACGAGTCACGCGATATATTTATTTGTTTAAAACGGATAAATGATGAATAAGAAATTTGGTATCAAAGTGCCCCATTTATGTATGAAGTTTATTGGGAAATTTTATTTAATTTTCTGGGACGGTTTTTCGTAACTGTCGCTAAAGCTTGTGACTGTTCGCGATATAGTGACTGTTTTCAGAACCGTCCCTAAAGGTCGTGACTGTTCACCATAAGTTGTGACAGTTCATGAAAAACGTCCCTAAAGTGACTATTTTCTAAAAGACATGTCTTTTTATGAAAAAACACCTTGTTTTCTATAAATACAAGACTTGTCTTCATTTTTTAGAGAGAGAAAAAGGAGAGAAAATATATTGTCAATACTTTTCATTCCCGATCGAGTCGGATAGAGTATCAAACATAATTGGTTCGTGGGACACGCACATAGAAGTGCTTCTTGCGCGTGTCGAGACCGTTTTATCCTGGGAGGCAAACGCTCATTGTTCATTGCCGTAAGCACCGTAGCGAGAGCGCATTTTGTCTTAAGGAGAGAGTGTCAAACACTTGACTCGGTCATCTTCTTCGTTTGTAAGTTTCCTAGTGGTATTAATTTTATTGCATAAATATGATTTATTTCATATTTAAAATTTAATAAAATACAAAAGTATATATTTTAAATAACAATCTTAAGACAAAATGTGAAAAATAAATTTACATTCGTGTACTTTTGTTTGCATTGGGTCAATGTATGATAAAACATTAGAATGAATAATTGATTAGATGATATTGCATGTATAAATTTTATTTAGCCAACTGTTCTATGAATGGGTAAGTTTGTCAAATTTACAACGCATATTGTAATGCAAATATGCATGTTTTATGCTCTTGATAAATAAAATTGTTGCAAATTGTATTATGATATCTTATCCGAGATTGGTCCTCAAAGTGACCATATACAATTTAATATTTAATTTGTTTAAAGTCTTCTATCTATAACTGTCGGTTTATGCCTAAAGATATAGAAATGGATTATAACAATGGGTTCTATAAAATGAAGGGTCTTACTGCCTCATTATCTATAAGGGTGCCTTTTCATTTTTAGTTGACCTTTTGTGAAATCTGTTATTGAAATAGTAAATCTATGGTTGAACACTCATTTTGTAAAAAGGCATATATATGTGATAAAATAATATAAAAGGAATGACTGTTCATTATATCTACCTTTATTGCCTTTGGATGGTGACCGTTAAATCAGGTTTGATGTATCAACCAGTGTGTCCCATATATATAGGCATGCTGTTTTAAAGGTTTTGGTCACATGGTTTTCCCTCCCGTATAGGAGGTGTGTCCTAAAGATACCACCTGCCAACATGAGTAGTTTTGTATATTAGTTATCATTTTCTTTGAACAGATGACCACCCTTATGATTTATAATAGTCATTTTACGAGTATATAAATTTTGTGGTAATAAATAATCACATGATTTGTTTGATAGGTTCCTTGGGAAAATTTGTTTGATTTTTTTTAAAATTAAAATGATATGTGTTGTTTTGTATATATTGAACATATTAATTTCAATCACATTTTTTTGATAATGTGTGTGTTCATATGTCATTTGTGTGACACTTTAAGTGTCTCACATATATTTTATGTAGCACTATAAGAGCGGTTATATGAAAATGTTATATAATGACATAATGGTCACTTGAGTTGTCACATGCATATGTTATAATATAATTTTTAATACCAATAATTAAAATATTGGATCAAGTGTCTGTTGCAATTATGGCAAAGTGCATGGCTATTGTGTACTTGCATTCTTTTGAATGTCCAAAATTAGAATAGTGCGTCCCAAATAAGGTGATTTTGAATACATTGATTCATATTTGTCCAAATGAACAAAGGGACAACAAGAGTGTGTTTGATTCAATGTATACTAAAGTACTGTATATATTGACAGTGAACAATTTTTTTGTTCACATTCTTATATCGTGGAGATGTGATGGTATCCAATGATGTTGTCACACATCTAGTGACATGAGAGTGATGTGCATCCACATGATACTCAAATGTGTGCTTATGTGTATACATAAGATGTTGAATTTCAATCATATCTTTGGTGAAGTTCTTGTTTGCAATTTATTTTTAATGTGACAATGAAATATGTGATGATATTGAAGTTGCTTGTGTGGTTACATGTATGTGTGATAGTATTATTTTAGTGTCATTACATAATTTTTTGCATTATTCCATTAAAGCACATTTAGTGAAATATGGTGACACAATTAGTTATTCATTGATGTATTGCGCACTAAATTAAATTAGATTACATGAACGGAAATGTGATATATTTAGAAACATGATTTGAGTTGCATTCCTTGTAGAATGTCAACATTTAATTATTGTGATAATTTATGTAATCTTGATATTACATTTAAATTTGTTTTAATCTCAAGAGAAAAAAGAAAATATAATGCATTGTTCATTAGTGTTGGTATGTATGTTAAATATTGCAATGCATGCATTATATAGACTCTTAGAGATATGAATATGCATTATTGTTTAAAACGATGTGAACCAACATGTTGAAAATTTGAGAATATTAAATTCACGCATAATAAATTAAAAAGCCATATAGGTTAGGAATTTATTATGTTTGCATAATTATTACAGTTGATGACATGTTGTGGCATCCGATGACCTAATGTCCTGTAATGAAAATTGAGGTGTGTAATGACATACTATTCTCACGTGTAGAAGTCTATTGAATATTTGTGGCATGATTGTATATCGTTAACCATATATTTGAATAGCATATTTATAATGAGACTTTTAATTTTAGGGATGACCCTTTCACTCTCAATTTTGTGAGACATTTTCATCAAAATATCATTGGAACATGCTATGTTAAACATGATGTTTCATAAAGAATTACATTTTTATGTAACATTCAATTGATGTTAACGTTGATGAAAAATAAATACAATTTGTATTAATATCGTGGTGCTCAATTTTCCATAGACTTGAAAGAGTGGATATGATTAATTTCAATATGTTACTCCTCTTGACTATATTGAATGTTATCAAATGCGATGAAGATTGCAAAAGATTTGAGAGTCTTTAGTTGATATAAAGTACTACATTCCTTTTCGTAATATATAAATTCATTTTGGAAGAATCTTATACTTCCAATTAATGCGTTTGTCGAACTTGTTCTTCAATGGAGAAAATTTAGTGTGGCATGATTACAGATCTATTTATTGGATTTATGATTCAAAATTCAGATGCGAGCGGTTTAAAGACTGTTTTAAAGATGGTATAGAATTAAATCATAAATTAATATAAATGATCAAGGGATTCAGAACCGAGCGATTTCACAACTGCTTTAAAGAAGGTAGAATCAAATTTATGATTTCATTGGAGAGTTAGGCGTAATCTCAAGACACCACAACTAGTAAACTCAAAGAAGGGCAAGTAACCAAATTGCATATTTGATATTATGATATTTTTAAAGTCCATAATCATAGAATATGTTGAAATGGTTTTGAGGCATATAAATTATGTGTGACACAACTTTAGTTTAATACTAAGAATTGTGACAAGTGCATTTGTAAGCCTATGGAATAATAAGGAATATACCATTAAATGTCGAAATCACTAAAGTAGAGAAACTTATCTCAACTAAATTTTATTTAGAATGAAATGAATGTATACCTTCTAAATGGACATATGTGTTGGTCCAAATATACATTAATATTATTTCATTTTAAAGAAAAATAAAGCGTTTGGAGGTTGAGAATAAATGTATCAATTTTGTATAATTTCAAATTTATGTTTGAAATTGTGGGGGAAGTATTGTGTTTTCTATGAGTTATATTCTCAACAAATTATATATATTATATATTATACAAATTTTCAATAAAAGTATAATTATATATTATGTTTGAACCTTTGTATGAATTATGATAAATGTTGGGGTATTTATCTAAGGCGATAAGTACATTTAATGTATTATAGTATTTCCAATGTGCATTTGTCTAGAGAAGTGTATACTTCATTCATTGAACGATAATTAATACTTAAGTACTTTGATTATATTCCAATGATGGAAATGATTAAGAGTGTACACAAATCTTTAGAATAAAGATAATGGATCAAAGAGTCTAAAGTATAAATGAGTCGTTCAGTATCGATACTAAGATATAAGTGACAAATGATATAAACATTAGGAAATTATGAATATATTTTTAAAAAATATATGACTTTCGAGACTCGTATTCCGAGTGATATATTAGCACGATTAGAGGTGTTAATGTTTGGAAATCCTCTTATGATGGAATATGAATATTATTTCTTAGAAAGCAAGGTACCTTGACAATTTGAAAGAGGATGATTTGAGATGACAATTCTAATGCATGTTATTGCAATTAGATTTCATTACTTGAAAAGGCATAAAGTAATTTGGCAAGTCACGACTTATTAGTCTTGACATAAGACCATAAAGAAATCTTTCTTTGTTAGTGATAACATTAGGCCTAATAAAATCATTGCGGATCCGCTAACAAGAGAGTAAGATACGTACATCAAGGGGAATGGGCTTACAACCGGTTAAAACCTAAAAGAATTGCCATAATGGAAACCTAACCTAAATGACTAGAGATCCCAAGAATTAGGTTCAACGGGACAACCTAATTATGTGCGATTCAGTTAGCACTAAGAAGAAAATAAATTCTTCCTCCCATTCCTAAGATGAGTCAGTGCACTATCTGCCGCGTGTAATAGGATAATTTTTTTTAATGATTTATATATCTTGAACATATGGGTCAAGTGGGGTATTAGCAGGATACTCTTTATATAAATCACCTATGTGAGTGAGAAGGGGCCACTTCTATGAGAATAACCAACGGCTACATTGTTAAATTCTCTAACACACTCATGAAACTAGGAGGTGTCCAAGGCCAAAACGGACACAACAGTGAGAACCAAGAATGTTCGGAGAAGGACTGTGTGAATTCTATTGTCTCGGTTTACACAAAAAGGTTGATCAATTCAAGACATCGCGTTCATTGATTGGCCAGTAGACCCGATAGTCTCTCACTAGGAAAGATTCAAGGCCAAA
The DNA here is from genome assembly GCA_949130495.1 of Sambucus nigra. Taxonomy (NCBI): domain Eukaryota; kingdom Viridiplantae; phylum Streptophyta; class Magnoliopsida; order Dipsacales; family Adoxaceae; genus Sambucus; species Sambucus nigra. The sequence goes on along the minus strand of OX422207.1, from coordinate 350,523,605 downwards.
AGTTATCTTTACCGATGCAGCTCTTTTTCACCGATACTCTGTCTAATTTGTCTTCATGTTCATTTGATTCTTCATCCAAATTTCATTCATGTGGGGGATTGTTGGAAAATATTGTGTTTTTACACAAATTATTTTATGACCAAATTAATATATTGGTCAAAGTAGGACCAAGTACGTGTGCGTTCCTTGTAGCATGACGAGTCACGCGATACATTTATTTGTTTAAAACGGATAAATGATGAATAAGAAATTTGGTATCAAAGTGCCCCATTTATGTATGAAGTTTATTAGGAAATTTTATTTAATTTTCTGGGACGATTTTTCGTAACTGTCGCTAAAGGTTGTGACTGTTCGCGATATAGTGACTGTTTTCAGAACCTTCCCTAAAGGTCGTGACTGTTCACCATAAGTTGTGACAGTTCATGAAAAACGTTCCTAAAGTGACTGTTTTCTAGAAGACATGTCTTTTCATGAAAAAACACCTTGTTTTCTATAAATACAAGACTTGTCTTCATTTTTTAGAGAGAGAAAAAGGAGAGAATATATTGTCAATACTTTTCATTCCCGATCGAGTCGGATAGAGTATCAAACATAATTGGTTTGTGGGACACGCACACTGAAGTGCTTCTTGCGCGTGTCGAGACCGTTTTATCCTGGGAGGCAAACGCTCATTGTTCATTGCCGTAAGCACCGTAGCGGGAGCACATTTTGTCTTAAGGAGAGAGTGTCAAACACTTGACTCGGTCATCTTCTTCGTTTGTAAGTTTTCTAGTGGTATTAATTTTATTGCATAAATATGATTTATTTCATATTTTAAATTTAATAAAATACAAAAGTATATATTTTAAATAACATATCTTTCATTGTGCTGCCCCTTTTTATGCCTCTCTTCATGGCAAGTGAAGAGACCACATTTGCAACCAAAAAAAAGAAGAGACCACATTTCTCACCTCATTATGACAATTATATCTAAATCTCAAATTCTGAGAAACCAACACCCCCTCCCTCTTTTTAAATTGATGAAACTCACCACCGTGTCTCTCCCACCCTCACTCTCTCTTTAAATTGATGAAACTCACCATTGTGTCTCTCCCACCCTCACTATCTTTTTTTTTTCATGTCTCTTTGTTTCTCTTAACCGCCTTTTCTCCTAAGTTTCTTGACAACTAAAAGTTCAAGATCTGACACTTGAAAGTGATGCTCACAAATTAGGAGCCGAAAATATGTATGGAGTATATAAATACTCTTAATCTTTGTATGGTGTCTTTAACATGGGTCCCAACTAAAGACATTTTAGATATTAATTTACTTCTCATTTCTATTTTTTTTATTCAAGTTGTTGATTTTTCCATTTTCAAAAACATAATGGGTTCGTGATCGGCTAATTATCTTTGAGAGGTGAAAAACAATTATGGATGAGTTTGATTTCATCCCTGAAAAGTGATAGTTTCTCTCATGAGATTGGATGCTCAATTTGTGCACGCTGGGAGAAAAACATAAAAGAAACAGTAATAAGTAGAGATCAAGCAAACAAGGATCTAAGGTGATTATAGAAAAGTTTAATTCTACAAAGTGTGATTGAATTTTTTTTTTAATCTTTAAATGATCATAACTTTTGATTCACAAATTCGTTTTTCGCAAAATTACTATTTTTGAAATCAGCTCGACGAGATCTATCAAACAAGATCCATGAACGTTATAAAATTTCAAAGAAAAAAATTTACACAAACAGTAAACTTTACTGTATGCACTAGAATATGAAATAGTTTTATATATGTGACATTTTCACAAACAGACAGTAACATTTACTGTGGTAATATTGCACAGTATATATATATATATATATATATATATATATATAGGGAAAGGATCAAGTGAGGTCCCAATTTGAGGACCCTGAATGAGGTCCATTTTTTTAAAATAGTAAAAAAAATATTTTTGGGATGATTTTTTTTTATGATTTATAAACATTTCAATAGGACCATAAAAAAATAATCAGCTCAAAATGAATTTTTTTGCTATTTTAAAAAAATCGGTCAAACTTTGTCAGTTTTTAAGTAATTTTTAAGTTGTTAAAAACAGACAAAGTTTGATCGATTTTTTTAAAATAGTAAAAAAATTCATTTTGAGTTGATTTTTTTTATATGGCCCTACTGAAATGTTTAAAAACTATATAAAAAAAATTAGCTCAAAAATATTTTCTTTACTATTTTATCAAAATTGGTCCGCGCCAGCGGTATGCAAACTGGGGTATGCATGAGAACCTCTCTCTCTCTCTCTCTCTATATATATATATATATATATATATATATATATATATATATCCGGTGGATCCAAACCCTCTTTTTTCAAAATTACCTTATATTTAAAGGTTCGCGCTAGCGGTATCCAATCCTTAGCACCATTATTGGAGCTTCAACGACTTTCGTCAGAGCTCCGATATGGGGTGGGTAAGGGTGGTATGGGGTGCCTCTGGCGCGGATCTTTGAAAATAAGAGAATTTTGAATAAATGGATTTTGGCTCTACCGGAGTATCATGGGGTGCCGTTAGCGCGGACCTTTGAAAATAAGATTGGATAAATGGGATCGGGATCCTGTGGAGCGCTGATTTCGGGTGAGTAGGGGTGGCATTAGGTGCCGGTGGCACAAAACTTTAAAAATAGGAGCATATATATATATATATATATATATATAATGTGATAACACAGTAAATGCAATTGTTTGTAAAAATGTCATAGATATTAAACTTTATTGACATTTTCACAAACAATAACATTTACTGTGTTAATATATTTATGAAATAGTTTTATATATATAACATTTTCACAAACAATAACATTTACTGAGTTAATATTACACAATATATATATATATATATATATATGCACGGTAGATCCAAACCTCTTTTTTTTCTTCAAAATTACCATATTTTTAAAACTTTACGCTAGCGACATTCAATCCCCACCACTACCCACCCCCATTGTCGGAGCTTCAACGACTTTCATCGGAGCTATGATTTGGGTGGGTAGTAGTGGCATAGGGTGCCACTGGTGCGGACCTCTGAAATTAAGAGAATATTAGATAAATGGAGTTTGGATCCACCGGAGCTCCGATTTGGGGTGAGTAGGGGTGACATTGGGTTAGGTATATATCTATAACCTTTTTACAAACGGTAACATTTACTGTGTTATAACATAATGTATATATATATACGGTGGATCCAAACGTCTTTTTCTGATATTGTCTTAGTTTTAATAGCCCGCGCTAACGGTATCTAATCCCGACCACCACCAACCCCAATTATCGGAGCTCCAACAATCTTCATCACAGTTATGATTTGGGGTGACATGGAGTTCCGCTGGCGCGGACCTTAAGAAATAAGAGAATATTGGATAAATGAGGTTTGGATCCACCGGAGCTCCAGTTTGAGGTGAGTAGGGGTAGCATTCGGTTAGGTTTATATCTGTAATATTTTAACAAATAATAAATATTACTGTTTGTGAAAATGTTACATCGGCATCCCATGCCACCTCAAATCAGCGCTCTGATGAAGGTTGTTGGAGCTCCGACAAAGGTGGTGGGTGGTTTTGGGGATTGGATGCCGCTGGCGCGGACCGTTAAAAACAAGATAATATCAGAAAAAAGAGGTTTGGATATATATATATATATATATATATATATATATATATATATATATATATATATATATATATATATATATATATGAACACAGTAAATGTTAATGTTTGTGAAAATATTATAGATATAAACCTAACCCAATGCCACCCCTACTCACCCCAAATCGGAGCTCCAGTGGATCCAAACCCCATTTATCTAATATTCTCTTAATTTCAGAGGTTTGCGCCAGCGGCTCCTTATGCCACTACTACCCACCCAAATCATAGCTCTGATGAAAGTCGTTGAAGCTCCGACAATGGGGGTGGGTAGTGGTGGGGATTGAATGTCGCTAGCGTAAAGCTTTAAAAATATGGTAATTTTGAAAAAAAAAGAGGTTTGGATCTACCGTATATATATATATGTATATCCAATATGCTCCTATTTTTAAATCTCTGCGCCACCGGCACCTAATGCCACCCGTACTCACCCCAAACCGGTGCTCAAGAGGATCCCGATCCCATTTATTCAATCTTATTCTCAACGGTCAACGCCAGCGGTACCCCATGACACTCCGATCGATCCAAAACCCATTTATTCAAAAGTCTCTTATTTATAAAGGTTCGAGCCAGCGGCACCACATGCCACCCTTACCCACCACAAATCGGAGCTCTGACGAAGGTCGTTGAAACTCCAACAATGGTGGTAAGGATTTGATGCTGCTAGCGCGAACCTTTAAATATAAGGTAATTTGAAAAAAATAGGATTTGGATACACTCTGTGTGTGTGTATATATATATATATATATATATACTATCTAATATTACCACAGTAAATGTTACTGTTACTGTCTGTTTGTGAAAATGTCACGTATATAAAACTATTTCATATTTTAGTGCATACACTAAAGTTTACTGTTTGTGTAAATATTTTTCTTTGGAATTTTGTAGCCTTCATGGATCTTGTTTGATAGATCTCGTCGAGCAGATTTCAAAAATAGTAATTTTGTGAATCAAAAGTTATGATCATTTAAAGATTAAAAAAAATTCAACCACTTATGTAACTTCCTAAAAATAGTTACGGATAATTAGTTATGAAAGGGTAAAATTGTGAAAAAATTCCCTAAAAAGTTAGAATAGGACCTATAAGATTGTTGAAAAGTTATTAGGACTTATATGAATGTTGACCCGACAAATGGGACTTAAATATAATTATCTCTTATTTTATTTACCTTCTCTAAATAAATATTGAGAAACCAAACCCAACTCCAGATTGACACGATCAGATTTAAAGGGTTCCATTTCTCTTCATCTAAAAAATAGCCAAGTCCCACACACAGTTCTTACTTAGATCTCTTATACAACATCTGAGCATCAATCTTCTTCACCCGCTTTTATCATAAATATGGGATTGTGTTGATATATAGATCTGTCATTTCTTTGGGAGTTATGTTTATGGGTTTGTTAAAAGAATGAAATTTGACATGTATATATATATATATGTGTGTGTGTGTGTGTGTGTGTGTGTGTGTGTGTGCGCGTGTGTGTGTGTGTGTGTGTGTATGTGTGTGTGTGTGTGTGTGTGTGTGTGTGTGCACATAAATGATCAAAAGAACGAACCTCAAAAGTCGAATCATTTTTTTTATAGTAAAAAAAATTAGTCATAATTTTGTGGTGTTTTCAAATATTTTAGAGAAGTTTCAAACAAACAACGGCTTATAATTACTTTTTTTTTCTAATACTATGCAAATTTTCCGTAGAACCTTTTGCTCTAGAAATAGTCATATGTTTTGTCTTCATTTTACTACTTTCGTTTTTCTATGCGATCTATTTTTGTTTATATGTAAAGTTTATTCAATTTAATTTAAATTCATAACTTTTACACCAAGTAATACAAAATGCCCACGCATCGCGTGGGGCTAAAACCTAGTAATATTATAAAACGGAAGACAAGCATTAATTTTAGCTTAATATGAATCTATCCATAGGGCAGTCTGACACCGCTTTCTTAATTCTATTTTTCCTAGTTCCATTCCTAGTTTCATCTTCAAATCCAAGAAACTTAAATAACCCAGCAACAATTATAATAAAGCCTAATAATTAAACCCAAATCTTATATGTTCGAATCTAACAACCTTCATCAGTTAGGATTTTTTTATTTTTAAAACTTTCAATATTCAATCAAATGCAATTTATAGTAAGGCGCATTTATTAGGGATTCTACATCAAAATTTCAACCCATTAGTTATCAATAAGAAATCTCTACATTGATCATTCAATTTTTCCAATTAACTATCAAAACTTAAGAAAATCTAACCTCAATATTAAGATCTTCGATACCTAATTTATGGGATAATTTCTACATATAAATCTGTCATCTACATGTATTTTTCATCATCAAATTTAAACATACGCAACCAAATGTCATAAATTTAAAGGAAACAAATATGATGCATTGAGAAATAAATTGGAAACACAAATTAAGCAAAAGAATTCTGTCCTTAAAATCTATAGAAGAATTTCTCTTGAAGCTCCCTTGCTTTTCCCCTTTGTTCTTCCTCTTTTCTTCCCTTTTTGGTATTTCTCATTCTCTCTCCCGTAGCTGCTAATCTAGGTTTTCTCTAATGATAGTGAGGGAGTGGTTTACCCTCACTTGAATACTTAATTAGGGGTTAATCCCAAGTTGGGCTTAAAACTCAACTTTTGAACCCCAAATCGACCCAAATCCATAACCCAACTAGCCCAAAGCCTCCCCAACTCATATACCTATGACCCACCAATTCTAAATATTTAAAACACTAAATAGAGTCTATAATGCTCCCCAAAATGCGTCCCAATTATTTTTTATTTCACTTAGACATTTTATTATGTTAAAACGACATGCATTCATAAATTTATTTATGAGTGATTTATTTTTCTCTAGTAAGCCCATTATGTTCAACTGACTTTTATATTTATATAATCAGGAATAATCGTTTGTTTTAAGTTTTAATTTTACCATCTAGATTTAAATCCATTCGATTTAATTTATTCCCAAATTAATATTAAATTATCAAATTTAAATTAGTCAAAATATTTTATTCCAAAATTACGGGATGTTACATTTTTGTCACCTTATAACAAAATTCCATCCTCAGAATTCGCTAAAGCCCAACCTTATGTTTTTATCCGCATTATAATCCAAGTTTTTATGCTCAATTATTCCATACCCATATCCCATGAGATAAAAGAAAAGGCTCACCCATGCCTATCATAACATCATTGAGGTGTTCATATATTCCACATTATATGTACACACACATAACATTAACAAAGATGAATGGCACATATACATCTAATTTGTAACATTCATACCGAGCATATCCATACATCAAAACGATTTTTTTTGCTATTTTAAAAAAATCGGTCAAACTTTGTCAGTTTTTAAGTAATTTTTAAGTTGTTAAAAACTGACAAAGTTTGACCGATTTTTTTAAAATAGTAAAAAAATTCATTTTGAGTTGATTTTTTTTATATGGCCCTACTGAAATGTTTGAAAACTATATAAAAAAATTTGCTCAAAAATATTTTTTTTACTATTTTATCAAAATTGGTCCGCGCCAGCGGTATGCAAACTGGGGTATGCATGAGAACCTCTCTCTCTCTCTCTCTCTCTCTCTCTCTCTATATATATATATATATATATATATATATATATATATATATACACACACAGTGTATCCAAACCCTATTTTTTTCAAATTACCTTATATTTAAAGGTTCGCGCTAGCAGCATCAAATCCTTACCACCATTGTTGGAGTTTCAACGACCTTCGTCAGAGCTCCGATTTGTGGTGGGTAAGGGTGGCATGTGGTGCCGCTGGCTCGAACCTTTGAAAATAAGAGAATTTTGAATAAATGGATTTTGGATCCACCGGAGTATCATGGGGTGCCGCTGGCGCGGACCTTTGAAAATAAGATTGGATAAATGGGATCGGGATCCTGTGGAGCGCTGATTTCGGGTGAGTAGGGGTGGAATTAGGTGCCGGTGGCACAAAACTTTAAAAATAGGAGCATATATATATATATATAATGTGATAACACAGTAAATGCAATTGTTTGTAAAAATGTCATAGATATTAAAC